>CM056744.1:107198687-110042274 GCA_029851415.1 Eretmocerus hayati
GGAAGAGTTTAGCCGGTTAGTGAACGAATTCAGGAGCTAACTTACTCGACTATTATATTATATACTAACTTATTCGGAGAAATTGGGCCGAAAATATGAAAAACAGGGTGATTTATACCCTCGGGCCCCTCGGCGCGCGCGCGGCGGCGCAAGGAAAGCGATCCCGCCGCGAGCTAGCGCATATAAATAAAAACACGTATATATGTACACATAAGCACAAATACAACTAATTGCGGACATTATTTGGGAGTACGGAAGAGGAAAATAGAGTGATCGAGAAAAGATACCATTCGGGGTGGAAACTGATAAAACTCTGGCTCAAAAATTACATCAAACAGCGCCGGGACGTCACACTCACAAGGAGAGCATCAGGTCTGCGGAACACGAGTCTTGATGAAACTCTGGAAATCAACTTTTTTCGGTGAAAAATAAAGGTAGGTATGGGCCTCCCATCCCGAGATACAGCTATGGAGCTTAGCATTGTCTGAATATCTATATGTATGATTTTTAACTTGAGCCTATATAGACAATGCTGATCTTCATGGCTGTATCTCAGGATAATAGGCCCATTGGACAAAACCCTTGGAGATACCTCCATTTCTCACCAAAACAAGTTGATTCTCAGAGTTTCATCAAGATTCGTGTTCCGCAGATCTGATACTCTCCTTGTCAGTTCAGCGTGCGAATTTTGATATGAGAGATTCCACCGAAAAAGTGATTTTCCGTGTTCCAAGCTCCTCAGGTTTTTACGACTTGGAATGTGCATTGTAGCAGTTTCCTGGTGTGTACTTTATTAATATGCAACTATCTCAATAGTTTTTGAACAGATCCCAACGTTCATGTAGTTTATTGTGCTTGATAAAGGGTCGAAATGTCAATTCCGTCCCCTGTAGGCAACCCAACTCCAACTTTTAAAATCATCATATGCAGAGTCAAAAATCCCTATATGTAGGTATGCACTTCAATTTTTAGTACTTGGAGCAACATAATCTACCACTTTGAGGCTTAAAATTGAACCGTCAGTTTGCGCACGGTTATCCGACACTTTGAAGACAGGTTTGCACCAAAACTGCTCGCACAACAATAATTAGCTCGGTGAAGCTCCCAGTCGACCACGAGGCCTCTTAAACCAATGAGGTTGATCCCTAGATACCCAATTATACCTAGTTTATGCGCAACATTAGCCGAAAACTCGAAAACGGGGCCGAGTGCCCCATATAAACGTGTTTTCCAAATGGCGTACAAAATTTTCGGTCAATTCCGTCCCCATGTTGTGCTCCTCTCCAAAGCGCTATATCGCTTTGTGAATCACATTTTTCTGAAGTATTTGGATACATAGATCAAATCTATGCGGAAGAGAGTCTACGAATAGTTGGCGAGGCCCGGGAGTATTTCTAAGGCGAAATGTCAATTCCGCCCCCCTCTGCCACCCCTAAAGCTGCACATATCTCCGTCTGACTTCACTTTTGGGATACGCAGCTCAAGATATTTCCTTTTCATGCCCAAACGAGTGTAAATCAACTGCTATGAGATACCGGAACTCGTCTGGGGCTGAAGTAATTTTTTGGCCCAAATCACGCTCGGTGACGATCTTGGCCCTCAAAAGATCACACTCTCGGCGGAATCGCCCATATAGTGCAGGACAGATGATAGCAGAATTGATTTGGATTGACTATTCAGGATAAGGGTACTCGATCACTAACATTATTAAATTTTTGAAACAGCCATGGAAAAAATATTGTGAAACCGACCAAACTTGGATTACAGGTTGTCTACCCTGCACCAGAATATTTAAGAATTTAATGTGCAGTGTTGAAAGTTTGTTGAATAATATTCCAAGATGGACATGTGAACAAATCTCAATGATAATACATATATACTTACGGCCAAATATTGATGAGCGGAAGGAAGGAGTGATCAGCAGAATAGTCGGTAGCGAAGTAACGTATGTTCGCGATGCCCCTATCTTCTCATAAATCTTATGAGGCGTAGAGGTTTTCCCTGATGGTGATAACGCGTTCTGTTGGGAATACCCAATCTAGGCGAATAGCGGTTGGACCCACCTCACGGCAATGAGGCATATAAAAGCCCCTGTGTTGAGAATTACATGGTTGTTTGAGCATGATTTCATTATCAATATTTATCTAAAATAAGTATGATTCGTTAACCATGCGAAAGTATATTTGTTTTGAATGTTTGAACAATGAGAATTTGAATTCGAATTCAAAAAGCGTTGCTAAGGTAATGTTCCACTGCAAGGACCCAACGAAGAAAGAAGAATCGTTTTTCACTTTTTGTCGTCACATAATCGATGACACGTCGTTTCATGATTTCACTGCATGATATCGTTGGTTGTTTAAATATTTCCAGTAAATAGTTTCAAGTTCGAAAGGCAGGATTGTGGATTATTGATTCTCTGCAAATCTACAATCCTATCATTGTCAAACAATGTACATTCTGCATCATTCATGTACTCTAATTTATAAGGGTTCGTATGCAAACTACCACTGAATAATCAGCAGAATATCCTGTATGGTATTGGCGAAAAGAGAAATTCCTGTCGTGATACGGAATGTCCTACGCATCTTGATTTTGGTCGATATAAAAAAAACTGAAATTCAACACGATCGGACACATCTACAGGTCTGGAAACTCCCACAGGTAGCTCAGCATCATTAGCGAAGATCGAAAATTGGCTCTACCTGCTGGTATATTAGGAAAATTGTTGCTACAGTCAAGTTCATCAATTTTTCATTCGAACCGGATAGTCTGTCAGTTTGTCCAAACGGTTAAATAACCTGGACAAAATTGGTCTCATTTACATAATTAACATGAGCGACTGAAGTGAAGATTCTTGAAATAATGAAGCCTTGGATCTATGCAGTCCTTGCTAATCAATATCCTGGTTTGCGTCTAAACATCTAGATGGAGTTGAGTGATTCACTCTCATATTCAATTTGTGACAAATATTTTCTGATTGTTTCCCTAAAGAACAAAATTTCTTCAGAATCATCATCTTACTTTAAATTTCTTCTATGCGAAATATGTAAAATTGAATTATCTTCGATTTTCAAAATAAAAGAATCAACCAATATGATGGTCAACGCTACGTTGCAATTGAGACCAGATGGTTCTTTTAGTTCGAAGGTGATCAAAAACTGATGTATTCCGTGAATGAAAATAATAGATTTCGATGTCATTTGAGCATTTGCTCTCCTTACAAGAAACTATTCAATTGAGAAATAACCAAAAAAGGAAAACAAAGTATGGTGAAGAATATTATACACGAAAATTTCGAAATATATGTTAGATGATTCCAAAAACCATATTTCACTGCCATCCGAGGTTAAATCCAAGTCTTTCAACATAGATCTCGCAGATTCTCATTGATAGTTGTACCGTGATTGCTACTACACTCTTCAATTATTCTTGGTCCGCTATAAATTACTGATATGGAGCTGAAATTTCACTTGATTCTCGAGCTCCCATGCTTCGGAGCTGATGGATTTCTGAGTTGTAACTCGAATTTGAAGTTTTAAGCTTCATGATCGCATCTACTTGAGCAAAAAGTGGTTCAATTATATTTAAATGGGTCGAAATCAAAACTTGATGGTGCAATTTTATCAATAATTGAGCTGCCAATCCATTCATTTAGTTTGTAGTATGATAAAGCAATCTTGATCCAACAACATTTGCAATAAAATCGACAATTTTTGGTTAATGGTTCAGGGACGAGTTTAGAAATGCAACGATTTCTTAGCAAATTGATGACTAAAAAAAGTTGATCAGTCCATGAAAATTGATCAGTTGATAATTAATTAACTGATTATTATATCCTCACAATTAGAAGAAACGTGAATTCATCTTTGATACTCTTTTTTCCGTGATAGGCGAGTTGTAAGCAAAGTGAATCATCCACTCTTATATTACCGAACCACCTTAAAGATACTCCAAAAAATTCTAGCAGTACTGGCAGCCCCGGGAATCGAACTCACAACCTTCCGATTCCGAGGCGAGAACTCTAAGCGCACTTCCAGCACGGGTTTCCTCTCATCATTGCGCATTAACTTCTGAACCCCTCATAAAATTTCCATACAAATCAGGGGTGCTGTTCTCAATCAAGCATCAGTAGGCCTAGAAAATTTGTAACTCCGTGAATCCTATACTCCCTTTTCTGCATGTCCCATAAGTCGATGTTCTAGTATAAGAGAGAGCACGCATAGTCCGAGTTATTCACATCATCATCTGCGTACGAAAAGACGTCACTAGTTTTCATTGACTCAATGTAAATGCAGAGCGTGCAACGGGAAGATATTCAATCAATTAATTACTTCGGATTCGATGATACTTTCCGAAAAGGGGTGTAAGTGCTCGTCACATTTTCATTTTTCAGCATGGTTAAACCCTAACGTAATTGTGATGAGTACTTTACATCCGTTGGGAAAGTATTGATTGACTCCAAAAAGTATATACCGTCAAATTGAGTAACTTTGGTACAGTGGGTGCAACTTTGGTACACCCCTGAAAAATGACTTTCAGAGCTGCGTTCGGCAAGGTAAACGATTCTATCGCTCTGAAACGAAACCTATTCTCCCCTCTTGGCACACGCATAAACAACGTGTTGACCCACCGTAGATCCCGTGTGAATAATAATTGCAGTCGTTTATTGAAGCTCTTTCCGAAAAGGATGATTTAGCAGCGATACACGAGTGGTCCAGTTAGTGTACCTGGTAAAAAGTGTTCTGGAACGAACTACGGGTGTACAACGCGACATTTCGACTACATATATCACCATATTGAAGAAACAATCGTTATACATTGGGGTATTTGTAGCATTGCGAATTTTAATGAATGAAAAACAGGGAGAAAACCCATGGAAAAGTGTACCAAAGTTACCCTACTCTCCGTAAGAAGCATGAGGATAGGGTAACTCCAGTACAACTTCCTATGACAGCTTCTAGAAATTTTGCCTTGAGTCGAGTGATGGTCTACGAGGTTCTAGAATGTTTCAAACAGCTTAAAATAAGACTTCTGAACGATTAAAATTAGTTTATCCACATGGTGCTCGGTAGAGTTGAAATATTTTGTAAGTGTACCAAAGTTGCCCCATCGGGGTCTAACTTTGGTACACTTCTTCAACTGCTAATAGCTCCGGCTTAAACTCATCAAATTGAACTTTGTAGCCCGTCAATCGAAAGCTGAAACTATAAGCTTGAGATTGACCACTAATAGAAGTGGGTTTCGTCAATGTATGTTGAGATGCCGAGCTGAAGAAAATAAAAAGTAACGAAATCGTACCTTTACCCAATTTGACGGTACGTTCTCAGAGTAGAGACGAAAGATCGATGATCAATTATTTCAAAATAGAGTATACAAAGAAATCGAAAGATCCACATTCATTGGCGATGGATCAAATCTTTCAAAGTTAGTGGACGAAATTAATATTTGGCTATAATGGAAGAATTCCTATCCAAATGAATGAGTACTCAAAGTCACATCGTATACATAACAGATGGCAAAGTGGAAATTGGCACATTTAAAATTGTGCACTCATTAAGTGGGCCATCGGCGTAAGGGAGCACAAAATCATCACGAAAATTTCGATCGATGGAAAAATCCCATCGTGAAATAGTAGCATACCCTCATGTATAGGTTCATCATCTACTCATGATATCACCTTCGCTGGATATGAGACCGTCTTTTGCCTCATTCTCTTTTTTTTTATATACATTATAAATTCAAACAACTGTGTACATCATGAAATGTATTATCGATACATGGGCGAGCAATGCAAACAATCAAGGCAATCAAGGCAATCGTGCCCGAGATGTATACATGCGTAAATGCTTATTATACGCTTCAGGTACCTTTTATATGGGGTGTACCGAATGAGTTGTGTTGTGTATGTCCATAATACAAAGAGTCTGAGGATGGCTTACTAGAGCGTTGAAAATTCAAAATTCAAAATGGATGATATTCTCGCTTGACGGCAGTGAGACAAAATGTTTGCACGTTGGGTTCATTACACGACATGTATTAGGGTGATGCCAGACAACTCGCTATGACACAAATCCCACGACACGACGCTACTTGTATTCCTGCGAGCCTTAATCATCGATGGATTGGATTCATTTTTACAGAGTCAGTTATGGATTATGAAAATGAATCAAATTCATCGATGATAAGGTTCGCAGGAATGAAAATAGCGTCGTGTCGGGCGGTGTCGTGTCGTGAGATGCGTATCGTAGCGGGTTATCTGTCATCACCCTTACTTATTTAGACACGTGTGAGTATGATACAACGATATATACAAGATAGGCTTATAATTTGCTCGCCCCCATACGATATTTTTTACGTAGACTCACTCTTTTAAGGCGATGCGATCGCCGTGCACTCTGAAATTTGTCCACAGAAAGATCAAAATCTTTTTGGCCTAAACCACGAGTTATATATCCAGGCTTCATAACCATTTAACATGGCCTGGATGACTCTTCGTTCAGCCCAAATTTGAGAAGATTTTGAGATTTTTGTGAACGAAAATGTGCCTGTTATATGGGTTAGGAAGTATCCGCGGGAAATTTATTATTCACAACTCGTGTCAAATTTCGTATCGTCGAAATGTTGAGTTACATGTCAATGAAGGATAATTTCCGGGTTGCACGGCAACCGCATTTCCGTAAGATCGAGTTCTATGCATATGGACATTCTGCATGATTGAAAATTGGATACAAGTGATTCCAGAAATTTTTTACACCCGTAGATGTTGGAATACACTTCTGTTTTCACAGTTTTGTATTATTCTTCCGTGATTCAACTTTGGTTTTTTTGCCATTAGCTCGAACCAGTCAATGTGAAATTTTAGGTGCTTTTTGTAGCTAAATAAAGATGATACTTTTATTGCTTGAAAATCTGAACAAAACTCGTTTATCCCCTAAGATGCGTCAAAAATATGAAGCTTGTTTATTAACAAGTTCATTGCAAAGGCGATAATGCGATTTCGGTCTTCATAGCCAGAGAGTACAAATGTGCTTCTCAGCATTTCCGACAGTCAAAACTTTTGGAGATTCAATTCACAGTATTTTCACGAAATCTATAGAGCCCCACCGGCGGGACCCATCGCACACAGAGTCACCAGCGATCACTCAGTAAGTAAAGAAAGATGGCTGCTAAATTTACAGTGTAAATTCCTTATAAGAGTAACTCATAAGTAAAAAAGAAAAATTTTAAGAAATCATATGATAAAGACTCTATAAATCAAGTGAGTCGAAATCACTGTCCAAAGCTACAGATCTGCGCGATCAGACTCACAACCAATTTCTTTCTTATTGTTCCTCTTCTATAAACTGGAACATAATTCTAATGAAATTAATCTATAGTACGCCCAGATATCTCTCTGTTCAAAGCTGCATTTTCTTTCGGATTTTTCCCACTATATTATCCGTGGATTGCAAACCATGAGAAACTATACTAACATGACAATAAGCAAATCTCGGGCGACCCGGAAGATGAATATCAATCAGTCAAATTTGTAAAAAAAGCCTCCTAATCATTCGATTTCTTCAATTCCTCCGACTCCAGAAATTCAGTTTTTCTAATAAAACATGAGGCAGAATGAATAGATTCAAATATATGACTATGGAAACAACTGAGGTCATGGCACCAACACAGGTAAGTCGTATGATGAATAGTATATGAACAATTTATCCTCACACTCACTTAACGAAAGGATTGAAAATAACAACTTCGTAACTTTTCCTGTTTCTGTTACTGCAAAATTCTATTGAAACACCTCACGCTTTTATGGAATGTAGTACAAAACATAATGTAATAAAGTAGAATAATTTTGAAATGATATGAGATACTTTTAAACATACGGTGGAGCCAGGAGGGAATAAAATTATTTTCACATTCTGAGTCGTTTCCTTTCAATCCAAATTTTTTGATGAACCGAAACTTAAAGAATTTTTTTTACCAATTTTATTCCATAGTCAGAATTCAGGGCTCTACTCAAGGGCTCTACACTCCAAACCCAACGCATCCCATTCGATCGCACAAATTTTCATCCTCTATTTCAAAATGTCAATCAACAACCTCACGAACAATCGCTTCAGCCGATGCATTTACTCATCAGACAGTTCACAAGCATCATAGCTATCCAGACCGATAGACTTTTTCAAACTCATACCCAAGAGTTGCATACAGAATTTCTATACACAGAAGAAGAAACCTATCTGGTCTGGTGCACGCATGAAAAGTCTCTTATTGCGCTTGCAGTCGATGTTGCAGTATTAAAAGGGGGGGGGGTGGATTGCTCGCCTGTCTCGATGCGATTTTTGCGAGTACAAAGCTTGGGTCGCTTTGTTTTCAAAATTATCAAACTTTGAACACAAAAGAACAGGACTTTCACGATATATACTCTGTGCAGTGTGAAAGAGAAACCGAACGTACAAAGTGTTTGAAAATATAGGTATGTATTGATGATAGGCTGTATATGCTTTATAACCTTGTATGATGCATCAGAAAAACGAGTCTTGGATACGAGAATGCAATTTTGCCTGTATATATTCATATCCATGTCTGATGAAAGAGACAGACACCCTGCGCGCGACAATCGGAATGCACGCGCCGTTGGACCGTAATGTGCAGTGGTATATATCTCGTGGATTTTACTGTATTCGATGCTATTGCTGTTACTGAAAATTGAGAGCCTTATCGTAACCACACGTGATCCAGACCAAACCTTTTGTGAAAATTCAATGTTGGATGATTTTTTGAAGTGTGCGGGGTGACCCTGGCCAAGCTCTGTATTCTTTTCCAAACAGTGTTCTGGATGAAAATGAAAATTTTTGGTCGATTTGAATATTTTGAGCTCGATATAATGAATCAAGGGGAGTATGACTTTGTCATGAACTTTTGGGTCTCGCACTTTCTTTTCCACGTTACGATTCTCCTAATGAATACACATATAAGAAAAATTCGAGAAATAATCTTTCCTTCAGGATATTCCATCCTGTTGAAGAAACTTTCAATAGATTTTGACACTTTGTGAATCGCACGAAGCATTTGAACCATGCCAATTTCGCCGATCAGGACTTCATACACCATTATCTTGAATACCAAAGCCATGGAAGAAAAATTTCGTCATCCTTGTGAGACTCAAATTTTTAATGCAAGATGTAAACATGTCTGTCGGAAAAATGAGCATTGCTATTGGAGTAAAGAATAAGAAAGCAGAATGTTTGGGCGAGGGAGTATAAAGTAACCTTTTTATGAAGGAAGGAGGAATGTGAAAGTTTTATTTGCCGGTGCTATTAACAAACTATCACAATTTTTCTCTCTCTGAAAGATCGAGAGGGGCTAGTGAATCAGGCCAGCACTAGGTCTACACTGCGCTTCAAAATACTTATTAGGACACAGTGACACTGTATAATGTTTAGCTCATGCTCGTAGTTTGTAAGCGGGAGTTGGAAGCTACCACAAAAATGACTCCAGATTGTGATTGTAAGACATGTCAGAATCATGTATCGGCACTGGAATCCTCTCGTTGACTCTCTGAGTGAGTCAATTCACTTTCATAACTCTGCGAAATCTAATAAATCCTCGAGATTTCTGATCACGAAGCTCAAGAACCAGAATTACGTTCTGGGGAATATTCCCCAGTCTCCTAGCTAACAGATGATGCACTACTCATGTGTGTGATATTTGATTTGGAGATGCAATTCTACCCCGTCACATGAGATCGAATTCGGCTTCGGGAGCACTAAGAACCGTGGATACCCATCCGAACGTCGCCGTGGTCACCAATTGGGAGTACATTCACGAAAAAGATTCTGTGTAGTTGACTTCAACCTCGGGGATTGTGATAAAATCGAACGTGCACGATTCGTTATGTTTCCTAATATCTAGAGCACATGGAAATGCTTAGCTCATGCTCATCAGATGTAAGCCGGGGTTTAAATTCCTCACAGAACTCGGGATCAGCATGGATTGTTCAAGAGAGATTGGAATCATGAGATAGCACTCGAATCTCCCTGTGGTTATTATTATCTAGTTCATTGACGCCCGGAATCATCAGAAATGCGATACATCTTTGAAATTTCTGATTACAAATGTGAGGAACCCGATTGACGCTTCCTGAGTTATTTTCTCATCTCTCGGAGAACAGATGATACTCCACTGGTGTGTCTGATATTTGACCCGGAATTGCGATTTTGCCACTTCACAGTGATCAGATTTCTGCTCGGGAGAGACTCACAAGGGGGGACCACGGGGCCGGAGTCCCCAATCTTCTCCAACATTCTCTTACTGTTTTGTGTCACCTAGAATATGAAGAACCCAGAGTAACTCCGTCAAATGGGCCTCCTGTTCAGAGTTACAGCCTATGGCATTAGAATTGTCCATATAGGCCTATGTTAAAAATTGATGTATATATTAGATATACTGGCAATGTTGACGTTTTTGCTTGTAACTCTGGACAGGAGGCCCATTTGACAGAGTTACTTTGGATTTTTCATATTTTAGGTAGTACGAAACTGCAAGAAAAATTTGGACAAGATTGGCGACCCGGACCTCATGGTCCCCCCTTGTCAGTACAGTAGATCACTTATTGAATCGCTCCGTGGCCACTACTTCTCAATAGATTCACCACAAGAACTCTGTGCTCCAATCCATCCGCAAGGACTGTGAATGAAACAGCTGGGGGAATAGATTTAGATTTTGTTTCCAGATTATCCGGACACTAAATAACGCTATGCTTCTGAATAATAAGCCGGAGCTGAAATTCTCATCTTATATTGTGATCAGATTGTGCTTGTGAGATAGGTCAGAATCATGTGGAAGCACTGGAATCCCTTCGAAGACCCTGGGGTCCCTGGTCTACACTGTACTTTAAAATACACAGGACACGGTATGTTTCGCTTATGTTCGTAGTTCGTGAGCCAAAGTCGGAATCTCTCACAACAATGTTCCCAGATTATGATTGTTAGACATGTCAGAATCATGTATCAGCACTGAAATTCTCACGTAGACTCCCTGAGGGAGTCAAACAACTTCCAAAAGTCTGCGAAATCCAATCAATTCTCGAGAATCGCAGATGAGGTTGGAGTCTGTCCAGATTGAATCTCCGGCATATTTTTGGAAGATAGAATATGTATCTATGTGTACTGCATGAGTTCTGATCCGTCTAGAATGAAATTCAGCATCTATTGATGGATCCCGTTGGCAAGTTTTAGAACTTATGTCTAGCTTCTCATTCGAGATTCTTCGAATGAGGGTTTTGCTTATTCATAATCATTCTAAGATTATTCTTAATAACAGGCCGCGCGGAAGCAATAATTTCTCCCCCACTTTCTGATTATACATCTGCTGACTGTGAATGGAATTCATTCTTTATCGGGTTTTAGCAAAATTGCCAAACATGTATAAAGATCAATCCTGACTCTGATCATCCCTATTCATCATAACGGCTCGTCTACACGGCTAGATTTGCATACGCAAAGTGACGCACACTAAGCTTTGCCTATGCAAAACGTCGGGTTTGGTGGCCTATGAATGCGGCGTCTTTGCCCAGGAAATCCATTGGAAATCTGTCGAGTGCGCGAAGGCCTGCAGGCATTGGGCCCTGTCTCTACGCGCGCGAAAAGGCTCACTGTTCGGGTACGCGAAGATTTTGGGACAGGCTTCCTGCGAAAGCCTTCGCCCACGCGAGTTGGGAAATTTTCGCGTATGCGAACGAAACTCATTTTTCTGGAACGCGAAGATTTTGGGGAAGGCGCTCCGCGAGAACTTTTGTGCACGTGGACCGGAAAACTCCCACGTATGCAAAGTAATTCCAATCTCGCGTATTCAGAAATCACACGACATTCTTTTTCGCCTTCATACAAGGAACACGAATGCCTATCACTTCTGCAAACAGCAAGCGCGGACTTTTTGCGAACTATGCTTGCGTATGCGAACTCGCAACACCAATTTTAATGCTTAAGTGTGCTCGGGTACGCAAAGGTATGGTAAGAAATCGAAGATTACTGTGTATGCAAACTATTGTCATCTCCTTGGCGTTTATGTTCATAGACGCAAAACCACTGCCAGAGCAATGTTCTGCTACCTCCTCGGCGTTTCTCCCAGGAGTGATGTTTTAGTGTTGGGACGCGAAACCACTATACTTACTTTGATTTCCTCAGCGGTTACCTCCCCCCACCGGAGTGTATAAACGCAATACCACTGTCTGAACGAACTACTGCTATCTCCTCACCGTTGATCTCCCAAGGTCGCGGATAGTTAACTATACGCGTTCGAAACGCGTTCAAAAATTCCATCATATACTAGCATTCATGTGATACTTTCGTTTTTAGAACCTTATTTTCTGGGATACCAGACACGTATGTCTCACACAACCGTTGAATCTCAAAAAAAGGTGCTGCAGCACTATATTGCCACCGAGAGTTGAGTTGGAGGGGATAGCCGACTCTGCCGATGCTCGCATGGTGAGCGCCACGCGCACTACCTGCGCAAAATCACGCGGACTTTCTTGTGCCAACATGAGAAGATCAAGAAATTCTCCTCTTGGTCTCTCTCTGAATGTCAGATTGCTGTCAAATTTGAGGGGGTAGAAGCTCACACGTTCCTGAATCGAATCATGTGCAGAAAAAATCTTCCTTTGACACTTTTTACTCTTACTTTTTTCAATAGAAAGTCATGGCGCGCGAGAGCGTAAACACGTATTTTTCAACAATTTTTCTGATTTTATCGAAGCGATGCCGGGAGGTTGTGCAAGATGCATGCGCAAGAGCATTGACTCGACAATGACCATCTCAATCATGAACTCGATCTGAGGATTAGGAATTGAGATACAATGAGGTTTTCTACACACACTGTCGGGTTGCTGCTCGCGTCTTCTGCTAACCTGTGCGGAACCGGCGAATGACACAACATTTATGATTAAAGAAAAAAATCACTTTGCCGACGACAACCAACGGCCTACACAATGCATGCGGGACCAATTCTAGTTTCGATTTTCACGAGTTTCGACGGCACAATTGATCAAGCATGATAATATTATGAATATTTACACACTGCCGTGTGCTAACCTGTGATGTCCTGGCAAAAAAATTATTCTTCGACTCAATTTTTTTTTTACCATTCGGTAGAGGACGATTTTCACACCCTAAAAACAATGCCCGTTCGAAATCCACACCCCCGAATTTATTGTTAAAAATCAACAAATAGGCATTTTTTGTGCACCCCAGTACGGCTCGTTGGATAATTCTAGCCCAACGGAGATAGCTTAGAATAATTCCACATTTGCCCCTTGTAATTCCACACCCCGTAGATTCCCTGTAAAATCTTTGTTTATTGAGAATTAACGCTCAAAAGTTAATTAACAATTCCTACCCGGGTGGGGGCCGGAAAAGCGCGACTGCGCAGGCTCATTAGTGTGATATCTAGTTCCAGAAATCTGGCGGGTAAGTATGAATCGTGTTAAGATAATATGCTGTTTTTTTATTCACCACCGCAGACGCCTCAGTCGTGTTAATGAACACAACAATTAGGTCCACAAATAAACTTCAGTGTTCAATTGTGCCCTCATGAATAATGTAAGTGCAGGGTTAACGGTGAAAGTGGAAAAGACAAGTGTAGCGTGTGCTAGCTGCGCTGCGCGGCCTTTGTATTCATTGTAATTGCGCGTCGTCTGCTATTCGGGCCGGGACTCCGCGACCGGGCCCGGGACCCGGGACACCCGGGTACCCAGCAGTAGTCGCCACGAATGGTCGAAAACGGCATCTGGATCCCGGTCAAGCATTCAGTAGCCCAAGGAGTCCTCGATTACAAAGAGGATGGAATTAGTCGACCTCAGTCTAGACCCGGTGCAGAACCTCAAACACGATTCATACTTACCCGCCAGATTTCTGGAACTAGATATCACACTAATGAGCCTGCGCAGTCGCGCTTTTCCGGCCCCCACCCGGGTAGGAATTGTTAATTAACTTTTGAGCGTTAATTCTCAATAAACAAAGATTTTACAGGGAATCTACGGGGTGTGGAATTACAAGGGGCAAATGTGGAATTATTCTAAGCTATCTCCGTTGGGCTAAAATTATCCAACGAGCCGTACTGGGGTGCACAAAAAATGCCTATTTGTTGATTTTTAACAATAAATTCGGGGGTGTGGATTTCGAACGGGCATTGTTTTTAGGGTGTGAAAATCGTCCTCTACCTAATGGTAAAAAAAAAATTGAGTCGAAGAATAATTTTTTTGCCAGGACATCACAGGTCGTGTGCTAAAGCAACCGGACGAGTCCGCGCGATTTGTCCATAACCCGTCTGCACCGACGTGCTGCGGCTGGCCTGCAGGCGCCGTGGCAGTCTAGTCTCGGTGGCAATAATATGCAGTAGTACTTATGCGAACAGCGCCCCGAACGTTACTCATACGGACGCCATGATACAGAATCACCAATAAGCCACCGCGCGTGCTTCCGGCAGTGGTTTTGCGTTTAAAAACTGAAACATCCTCCTTGGGAGATAAACGCTGAGGAGATAACAGTAGTCTGCTTATACCGTTGTTTTGTGTTCAAAAACTAAACTATCCCTCGTGGGAGATGAACACCAAGGAGATAAAAGTAATTTACTCAGACGGGGGTCTAGTGTTCGTTAGCAGCTTCTGTTTTGTCTCGTCCGCACGAGTAACTTTCTTATGTTGAATATGCGTTTGGAATTATACGGACGTCGTCATAGATGTCAGATTGTCAGCATAAGTGCCTTTGTAAAAAGTTGTATCAGAAATACCATTGATGATCGACACGAAGACTTTTGGACTCGTGCATGCGGAAACCTCTTTGTGTACGCGATCATATCTGAACGCCAAAATTTGTATTTCGAGTTCGCGTACGCAAATATGGTCTACGCAAAGCCCGTTATCTGTTCCCGTCCGCTAAGTGCCTTCGTGTCCATTGTATTGAAGCGAGAGTGAATGTCATACTATTTTCGCTCATGCAAAATTGGGTTCATTTCGCGCACGCAAAAATTTTTTGGCTTACGTACGCAAAAGTTCACGCGGAGCGCCTTCTCTCGAAACTCTGCATACGCAAAAAATGAGATTGCTTCGCACCCACGAAAATTTTTTAGTTGGCGTTCGCGAAAATTTCCGTGGCAAGCTTTTCCCAAAACCTTCGCGTACGTTCAATATGAGCCTTTTTGTGCGCAGGAATATCGGGCCCAAGCCTGCAATCCTTCGCGCTGGACATGACAGATTTCCCTAGCGATTTTCTCAGGGAAAATGTCACGTTCATTGGCCTCTATACGCGACCTCGCGTACGTGAGTCCGTCCGTATGATTCCAGAAGCCAGATGGGATAAACTCTTAAAAAGAGGTGAAGATAGGGATAAAATTGGCCCAGGTCTCGTGGCAATGGTTGCCATCAGTACTGTCTACCATCGGTACTGCGCCAATATTAGCCCAACGTCGAAATAATAAAAATGGACCGGCAGTGATTCGACAATATCGGTTTAACATTGCCAAGGAGTACTCGAGCAACGTTGAAAACTCGAATCACAGAATGTTTTGATTTTCTACAAATAAGAGGCCATCTCTTTCACCCCTGTCGACCAATAACGCTACATTGATTATGTCACGTCTATTCCAGAGATATTGCACAAAGTTTAACACATGCAAGCAACTGTGGCATACTTCTAAATATTGCATGTATGTAACCGGCTGCTTGTGAATACGCGATTTAGGGTGTGTCCACAAATGATGCATATGCATGTAAATGCGGTGCACACTTGCACCTATATACTATTTATCGGATTCGATCGGAGATTGGATAATTCATAACAGAAAACCTATGATTTGAGCTGAGTCGTGTATTTTCTTCTTTACCAGACGATCCTAATACGAACTCGAACGAGTTCTGTGTCAAAGTCGATGCGTTGCACATGTTCACGTGAGGCGGTTTGCCAACAAGATCAAATATGTTGGTATCAATTTTCTAACGCGAAACTGAATTTCTATCAAAAATTTTCATTATAATAGAACAAAATATCGATTCAATAAAAAATCTCGCATCACTGACAGAATCCTTTTGAAACATAGCTATGCTTTGAAAACGCGCGAAATTCGAAAGCCAATACCCGGCGGCGGACAATCTTTCGCGAGAACTTGAATCAGTGCAACCACACAGAAGCAGTTCTCACGATTCTTGATCTTTTTAAAAACCTACAAGAGAAGTAACAGCAGCTGCTGCATCCCAATGCGATGCTTGATCTTATATAGTATGTATGTATCTATATATATATATCCGAATGGTCGTTTTTGGCGCGTCAATCGTATAACGTCGAAACAACCTGCACTCGCGCGAATAAACGACTCGCTCGCACATACAGAGAATAAAATATATAGATATGGAGATTTACCTGAAGCACACAGAAACTTGGATCAGAGACTTCGCTAATTGACAGGCGGCTGCCCAAAGGATGTTTTATTACGCGTTTGTTTAATTACGCGCCGTTTGTCCAAGCCGCGCGTGGCTCCTATATATATATAAAATTCGATTTTAAATATATAATATATATTGTTGTATGTATGTGTGTGCGAAGAGTTGAATTTGCGGCGATTGATCTCACGTTTTCTTTGTACCGAGTGTTTACCTCGTTTTGCTTTCTGTACAGATCGGTATAAAGGGGTTTGAATTGTGATGGTATTGGCTGAGTGTATGTCATTCGCGCGCGAGCAACTCGTCGCCCTGACTCTGATCCAAAGACCACCACGTGAGTCAGGTTATTTTGGTTCGGATCGTATAACATTACGTGATTTTTACATTGAATGATGTAGAAAATGTAATGAGTATGGTTAATTGATTGATTAATTGATAAATTAATTGAGGGTATAGATACCTATTTGCAAATTTGAGTCTCATACGACGAGAAACAATTTGTGATAATAATCAGATGATTGACTGAGAAACTTGATCAAATTATGCTCAGTATAAACCGAACAGGTGCATCGCATGCAGGCGAGGGTCTTAAGTTACGAGAAAGCGAAAACCATTGCGCTCGAGTATCATACTATGTTTTTTGATCTTTTGTGAGCAAATGAAAATCAAAAAACAGTGTGCAAATGACTCACTTGCGCAGAGACGATCAAAAAATATAATATAATGCCACTTAAATGTAGAGGTTATGTAACCATCAGCTACTGTACTAGAATACTAGAATTACACTGTCTGAATTTTGCTGTTGGTTAGCAACAACAAACCGGCATTACAACTATACATCGATCGAGAGAGACGAATCGACCGACCTGCAGTATACGGATTGAAATATCACTTGGGAAGTAGAATTGACCTCACAAAACTCTTGCGGCGAATCAAAATAAAAATTATAAGTAAGTGAGTACTTTATAATCGCCAAAATTGACCTCGAAAATTGTAAAAATCAGTCTTAGTGCTCTGTCTGTTCGACTAACCTCAACCAAATGTTGTTTTTACCTGGTCTGGATTGTCTCTTCGTATTTTCGGCTTTCAATTTCACTCAAAAGAATAAATTTTTCAGCAAATTATTATCACGATTTGCAATCAGACGGAGCAGTCATTCATGTCAAAATCTACCCCGCAGGTAAATACTCACGTCGCATCAGCTCAGCTGAATTTCAGCTGAAGGAGGCGTGCTTCTGCCGAGGTTGAAGAAAATTCCGTACGAGTCCTTTTTTCTTGGCCGTTTAGGAAAGTTCAAGACTAAAGATGAATCGAACGCATCAGATGAGTATCTAAGTAGCCTAGTTAATTTTTTATCGACTTGTGGCTCCTACATACTTTCAAACAAGCGCGATTCCACATTAGCAAAGACCCGTCCTCCCGAGCACACTCTACTCGAAATGCACGATTTTGCTTTCATAGTTACACTCATTAATTGAAATAATGCTCAAAATTAATTGGAAACAGGACATCCTCACTTGATTGTGCTCTTATGGATTTCTGAAATTCATTTTTGCAGATTCCTGTTTCCTGTGATAAGTCTTGGCGTCGGCGTAAGCACCTGTTTCTCTGAGTATTTGCTGCACGATTTTGCGAGCTAAACATCAAGTGTATTTCAAACATGTTGTCTACGGCTTCAGGGTTATCCCGACTCGACTAATACCATACATACTCAAATTTACAAACTATGCATATAAGCAGCCTAGGCGCACGGCCAATACACATCACGTCGTCACTGTGACATGACTCGATAAAATGAGCTGAAATTTCGTACACACATAGTTGAAGAGCATTGCTCCCATGTAGTGAAAGTTCTGTGGTGAAAAACGGTCCCAGAAAAATTAGAAAAATCATAGCATTTTTTTAGATTTCCATAAGCTCCTTCGACGCACGCATAATTTTCGACATGCGAGGAAGTTTTTCAGTTTTCAACTATAGCAAAACTCAAAGGGAGAAAGTTGTTTGGAAGGGTCTAAATTGAATTAATATTCAAGATTCAGATCGAGTGATGCAATAGAAAAAAAAGTTCTAAGACTTTGATTGAGATCGTTGTCGAAGCGCCCCGTGAACTCAGATTGTACTTTTCAGCCGCTAAAGATCGGAATACGAAAACTACTGAAACTTTTTTTCTATTGCATCAATCTATCTGAATCTCGGGAATTAACATTATTTAGACGATTCCGAACAACTCTCTCGCTTTGAGTTTTGCTGTAGTTCAAAACTGAAAAACTTTCTCGCATGTCGAAAATTATGCTTGCGTCGAAGGAGCTTATGAAAATCTTAAAAGATGCTATGATTTTTCTAATTTTTCAGGGACCGTTTTTCACCACAGATCTTTCACTACATGCAAACAATGTCCTTCAACTATGTTTGTGCAAAATTTCAGATCATTTCATCGAGTCATGTCACAGCGACGACGTGATATGTATTGGCCGTGCGCCTACGCTGCTTATATGCATAGTTTGTAAACTTGAGTCGGGATAACCCTGCAGTGCTGCTCGACGCAAGACTCAACTTCGATTACGGTCGATTCTTCTTCAATCTCACGCGTATTGATATAGTTTTCTTATGATTTGGATTATTCTTCTAGTTTTTTCATACTCCGTAAATAGTTCCGTCAGTGATTAATTCAGCGTGGTGAGATATCTTCAGTTGACAATATAGTAAGATATTTGTGCAAAAAGTATTTTTATATCGGGAGCTGTTTCATGTGTATGTGAAAAGGCGGAATTGATGGTGTTCGTTTCGATTTTAAATTGAATAAATCTCAAAAAATACCAATCAACATTGCCTTGGATTCTGAGCATTGAATCGAAAATTCGTGGAACTCCATTGATTTGCTTCAAAAGAAGAATTTTTTATTAAAAATTAGCGTTCAATTTGCGACATGTCCCAAATACAGGTTTGGCGATATGTCGGCGAGCTTTCGCAAAATCATATCGCCGACATATCACCAAACTATTGCCAACCTTATCGCAAAGCTATCGCCAATAGAAATTTGCGATAGGTCGTCGACATGTCGCCAATATTTTCGATTTCTAGGGTGTATCCACAAATGAAGCGTACGCACTGCATGGCTTAGGGTGTGTCCACAAATAAAGTGTAAGCACTGCTCACGGCTCACAGCGCATACCCACGGCTCACGTACACCATGCGCTGCTCATCGAATTTTAGCCTGCTAGTGGTATGGATTTCCCTTGTTTCCAGCTGGATCCAATACAGAACTTGAGGTTAGGATTCAAGAATGGATGACGATCTTCCGGGAAATCCATGTCACTCGCCGGCCAAAATCCGATGAGCAGCGCATGGCGCGCGTGAGCCGTGGGTATGCGCTGTGAGCCGTGAGCAGTGCGTACGCTTCATTTGTGAACACATCCTTACAGCGCATATCCACGGGTCACGTGTGCCATGCGCTGCTCATCGGATTTCAGCCGGCGTGACATGGATTTCCCGGGGGATCGTCGTCCATTCTCGGTCGCTAACCTAAAGTTCTGTATTCTGGATCCAATCGGTAACAACGGAAGTCCATATCACTCGCAGGTTGAAATCCGATGAGCAGCGCATGGCGCGCGTAAGCCATGAGTATTATGCCCCGTGAGCAGTGCGTACGCCAAAAATTCATTCCAGTGAACCAGACCATCAATGGATCGGATTTATTGTTACAGTATCAGTCGTAGATTATGAGAATGAATCAAATCCATCGATGGTCGGGTTCACTGGAATGAATTTTTGGGTCGTGGCGAACGATAGCGCGTCGTGGCGTGGTGCAAAATTGTGGCGTAGCGCTTTATCTGTCATCACCCTAACGCCCGATTTCTGCTGTAGTGTACCTCACCCGACCTTATATGGCTCAGCCGAAATCACAGCTTGTATAGCTTTCGAAAAATCCTATACCTATGATCATTTTCTGAATTTTCTGAGGTCCATCTCGGAAAAAGTGTTTCCAAGAAGCCCTGCTTATATAGATATCAGATCTATCGTTTAAAAATAGAATGAATTTAATCGGATGGCTACTGTTACCACTAGCAACTTTTTAACCAAGTATGTGCATATTTTTCAATGGAATAGTGATCTTCAAAAGTTGATCCTGGAGACGATATTCACTCAATTGACTCAAATCTTTCTTTAAATGATAGATCTGATGTTGGAGAAGAGCTTCTTGTAATCACTCTTTTCATATATTTCGCAGATTTCGTAGAAAATATTGAATAAGTAGAGATTCGGAGATTCGGTGAAAGTTGACTTTGGCATAAGTAATACATCCAAGCGGTTGAAATACCCAATTTTGCTAACTCAGACAGGATGCAATTTTCCCAACCATTTTGTCTTCTTTCCATTGTTGTTAATCTAAGAATTAATTAATGGAAACTCACAATTCCATCCAGATGATGGAGTGTGCAATTCATCCATCCCCACAATTTGCAAAAAAAACCTTCCCCCAAAAAGTTCAAAAGTTCAAGACAAAGCTTCCCGAGAGCAAGCTTGAAAAAGCTCATCCACGTGCAAATTCTCGAACTCACGGAATAGCCCTTGGATAATCCCAGCCAGGGCATTATGCAAAATGCTAGCTCAGCATTATTTCGGCACAAGCGTAGAGCTAGACGCACGACCAGAGAGGCCATTTATCACATGGCGTGCAAGTGTCGGAGGGGATATGTAGGCCAGCTCGGCCAATGGGCAGTCGATGCTCGCGATTACGTTTTGTGCTCTTGCATTTTTCAAAGTCCTGCTGCTACTGCTGTGAGCTCCAAAAGCTTTATACTTTCAGGTCGGTAGATTCTACTTTTTCCATTCTGCTCGTGAAATAGTAAATTCGCGTGAGTAAAAAATGGAATACTAGGCTACGCATGCGTGCTACTCAGTTATGTATATTTGAAAGCTGTTAATTTTTTAAGTTGGTATGTGGTGGTAGAAAGTGAGGTATAGGGATGGATTGTAGCCTGTCGTGTTTTAATGCGGAGATAAGAATTTTATATATGACAGAGTTGTGGGAGCTGTATTTGCGAGAGGTGAAGTATAAGAGAAGAATCATATTTTTTAAAGAGAGCTTTCGGAGCTTGCAGTTTAATTGAGTTTTGGAATGCAATTTATTCTTTTGTAATTGGATAATTTTTTTATAGTAAATTTTTTATGTATGTTGTACCCGTCCAATATAGAATTGCGCCTAGTGTCAAAAATTCTGTTTTTTCCATCAGAATATTTTTCTAGGATGAAAAAATGATGAAAAATATGGGATAATTAGACATTTGAAAATTTTTCGTTGGTCATTTTTTCCTCTCTCTCATTGAGACCCCACTGATGTTTCATTATGTTTCTAATGGTCAGATATATTTCAGAAATTTTTTTTTCGAATTTTTCCCATGTCACACAAGACAACTATTAAAAATTATAGGAAATCGATAATGCCCCCTGAAGGGAACAAAATATTTGTGAACGGGTTGAGTCTTGAGTGTTGTTGAGTGCGAGTTTTCACTTTCATGTAGGATAGTGAGGAAGACTTTATATCATGTACACAGTAGAAAAATATTTCTACGATTTCGCCAGTTGTCTAATTCTTTGCTAGCTATTGTTTGATTAAAATATAAAATACACTAAGTATATTATTTGATGTCTTTTTTTTACTTAGAAAAATTTGCATGCAAGTAGGACACCAATTTAGGACATTAAAGGGATCGGGCACAGTATATTTTTGCATTTTTCCGGTTAGTGAGCTAGTACAAAGGAAACGAAGGAAACCGTTCGTTACGCCTCCGAGTAGAGCGATTCTTTCGGACGTTAGCATTTATGCCTGGCCTCAACCTGTCAGCCATTAAGCGAGGCCAAGACATCGATTCTTCTGATCTACTAATGATTACATAGCTTCAAGAACGTGATCTATTGTTACATTTTTGTTTCGACGAATCCTATCATTCCTGGCTATCGCATCAAATCTTGATCCCAAATAAATTTCGACAAACTATTTGTCCTTATCATCAGCGTGAAAATGTATATACCCGAGATCTTTTCTATAGAAACATTTTTATAGATTATAGAAGCATAATGATGCCGCAAACGTCTGCAGCATTGAAATTTCATGGAAAAGTTAAGAATCCCATCACTTGGCCCATTTAAATTGCCTAATAGAATAAAAAAATCGTGGGTTTGTCAAAAACCCAAGCATCAAAATGCCAAGAGAATCTGATATAAATAAAAATGCCTGTACACGTCCGCAATCATCAAAAAATAAACGGAACAAAAAGAATCGTAATCATCACGTGATGGAGTGAAAAGTTTAAGGAAGCTCACAAGAAAAATAATTCTAAAGCCACGTCATGGCATCACCCGTTCTCGCATTATTCGCTCGACTGATATTCGCACAGAACATCAGAGGCCATGAGCCATGAGCGAGCGGAACAATGTAAACTTCTTTCGAGCACAAAATTTATGCAAATTGCGGGAGTCGAGCGTGCATCAGCAGCATTTCAGTTTTCCTCACTTCGAAACTATTATGCTAAGCGTCCCAAGCTCAAAAGCCGAATGCAACTCATTACAGTTTCTATGAGAAAATAAATTCTCTTCCTCTACATCCATTTTGCATCACGTATACTCACTTGATAAAGATATTATAAAAGATATCAGAGCAATCAATTAAGACGATGATTTTACAGATTTTGTAACGATTATTACCGCTCTCATAACACAATATTTTGATATGCAAGTTATGAGGCTTCATATTCACTTCCTCAACATCTTCATTTAGCCTTGTATTGGATGTGATAATTCAATTCCGAAGCGCGGGGAATATAAATTCATCAAGATCATTCGGTTACAGCACTCTAAACATCCGACGGATTGAAAAACTGCGAATCTCATGGAACTCTGTGAGCTCTACGGTGCCATCGACAGAGATCTTCCTCTCTTTTTTTGGATTAAAATTGGCAGATTCACTCGAAGAAAGTAGCGTCATTGATGGTGAAAGCTGAAATTAGTTACGCTTAGCAAACATCGTTTCGCAGACCATACATGTGTATAGACAAGAATTGTATTCAGGATAGTATCTTGGATTCCAAAGTCCCACAGGCAAACCTATAGACGCTTTACCTTCTGCTGTTACTGTAAAACTCCCTCGTAATAATATGGAAATGATAGGCGGTGAGTCCAACTGTTGGCCCAATGCAAAGTGGGTGCATTGCATTTGCGCTTGGATGCACGCGGATATCACACATTTTGTGATGTATGCGTATATACGAAAAGGAACCGCTTTGTTTGGGATGGTTTTATAGGGCTTTACTATGGGCTATACGGTTCTTCTTTATTGAGGATGGTCCGTTTTGTTACTGATTCGCCTGTGCTGGCACCCAACTTTGCTTCTTGTACGGCTATGCCTTCTTGTACGGCTATGCTGATTCCTGTATCAGCTACTTTTAGATTTATTACCATTTAGGATCCGACCTAGAAAGATTTTGTTGTGAATAAATATTTTTATCTGATCGGTAAGACTATAATATTCAAGGCCCAGCTCAAATTCGTCCGTTCGGATCCCGCGAATGGTTTGCTTACGTGCAAAGGGTGAAGTATACGGCCATACGGGTCATGGATGGGTCGATGGATGAGAAGGTGGGGTATAGGTTAATGGTCTGATCCAATCTGGTATGGTCTGGAACGATCTGGGACGATTTGGGACGATCTGGTACGATCAGGAATCGTCTGGAAAGGCCTGGAACGGTCTGAAACGGTCTGGCACAATTTGGGACTGTCTAGTATGATCTGGGACGGTCTTGAATGATCTGAAATGTTCTGGGACATTTTGTTACGATCTAGAATGTCTTGTAACGTTCTGGTACAGGCCGAGATGGTCTGGAACGGTATGAAGTGGTCTTTGGTGGTCTCCTACGGTCTGGAACGGTCTGAGATGGAATAAAAATGAAATATGGAACAATCTGAGATGATATGGGATGGTGTGAGATGTTTTGAGATGGTCTGGTATAGCCTAGAGCAATTTGGGGTGGTCTGGAACGATTTGGAACGATCTGGTATTGTCTGAGATGGTATGAGACTGTCTGGAATGGTCTAGGGCGGTTTTCTACAATTTGAAACAGTCTGAGATGATGTAGAATGATCTGGTACGATATGGGATGGTTTGGTATTAACTGGAACTAATTGGGCTGGCCCGGTACGGTTTGGAACAAAAACATTTCAGGAGTCTCTGACTTATGAAAAACATTTAAAAGCCAAACAAGCGGTCATAAGTATCAGCAACGAATATAGACGCTTATAGAAGCCCAGTTCTTCAGTAAAACTGGAGCCCGGAGCTTGGATAACAGGGGGGTTAGTTATGTTAGCCAACCGCTTGGTGGCGCTCCTACTGGATAACACGTGTGTGAGCTGACGTGTTGCGTGTGTGCGTGCACAAACAACACAAAGCAATACGGCGATAACCAAACCTGCAAATTTTACATCAGCGATGCATTGCTTAAATTATCTCGATTTATTTTTTCAAATCGGACCAACTTTGGAAGTTGGACGAGAAATTTAAACTGTTCATCAATAAATAAACATCCGTTGCCTGTACATGAAAACCCATCTTGGGGGCGAATGGTTTATAAATGAAGTTTGGTCTCATAACCTGAATAGCGTCATAGCTCAGTCGTTAGCGTCCTTGGGCGTTAATACCCGCATGTGATGGTGCTACGAGGCGGGGTTCGATTCTCCCCTAACTCTTTTTTTTTTTCTCAATCATAGCCAATATTTTTTTTACGGACAACTTCATCAATATTTCGTTCACGAATTATCCAATTCAAAAATATTTATTTCAATCAGGAAAGCTTGATATATACTTTTTTCGTTTACAACAAATTAACTGATTAATGAAAAAAAACATCAAAATTCTATGGTAAAAATTATAACGTAAGTGGAAAAATTGGAGATTCAAAAATCGAATCAATTTTCAATATTGTTTCGTGATTGATGTTCTTCGGATTGCAAAATAATTTAGAAACCCGTGAATGGATTTTTGAAAAAATGGCTTTAATTATCGAGTAAAGATCAAGTATCTACTGTTTCCAAACAAAAATTACCCAAATTGCAGATTCAAAGTAATCAAACCCCCTCTCTGATGTTAAAATCATATTAGATTTCGTCATTGACCTTCTTCATATTGCAAAACAATTTTTGAAGCCCCAGAAATGAGTTTTCGCGAGATGAGCGACTGTAACCATACCTTTCTAATTGAACAATTTTTGCAACAGAGGTTGTTCATTGTTCGCATTAAAATAAACTACTAATTTAGATGAAAAAAAAAAAAAAAAAAAAGTACGATCTTGAGGGGATTTGAACCCGGGGCCAAAAGATCACAGGGCAGGAACACTATCGCCTACGCCATTGACGATGTACATCAGTACAGCATGAAACTTGTATATAAAGTTGTTGCCCTGCAGTCAACTTGACATGCTTGTAAATTTACTACCTCTTTTTAGACTCAGATCAAAATCTTAATTTCATGTTTTGAAGAAATGATGATCGCTGAACGATATTGCATTGAAACAACGCTATATCACGAATAATCTAATTAAATGCCGATGTTTGTGACCATCTATACTGCGAGTAACTCCGTCTCTCATAAGCATAAATTGACAGGGGAAACATAAATCACAGAAAATCATTCAAAATTGCGAGTCTGTTTAGCGGTCCAGTAATTTTTTACTGAAAGAAAGAGATTGATTTGGTCGAAGGATAAAATGCATCAGATTCTGTGCGGATTTGAGCTGCCGCCTCCGTGGCTTGCAAGCTCTGTAACGGCTGTATAGCAGCCAGAGCTCATGCGCGGAAATTAATCATCAAGTGCGAGAGTTTGATTGAGCTTTCAGCGCCTACGCTCTTTATCTCTCTCCAAGTTTAGATTTAGGCTGATCAAATAAGGGGAACCGCCCATGTATTTTATATATTTGTACACGAACCATTTTCAGAGTCCGTGTCACCAAATTAGGATAGCCCATCTAATGCTGTACGAATCAAAACCTATATAAACGACTCGCACTCTGAGTGCGCGCTTATTGTATTCCATCTTGTTCACTTGTAATAACCGCTATATTCCACAAGTCTCAATAAACCAACAATAGTATTTCATTATATGTGACTCTTGTGCCATCATCTAACCCATATTGAACCCATAATTACCAATGAAGCATTACAAAATGGTGACAGCGGTAATGGGTTAATATTGGCGAGCAAGGATTCCGTAGCTGACGGAATAATTCGGCCGAGCAGATAATTTGAGATTCAAGACATTTTGGAAACCAGTTCTATGTGTTGAAATGGAAGGAATTGAAGTTTAGTGGGAAATTGAATGGTGAACAAGTGAAAAGAAAAGAGAATTGAGTACAGTGAATCCATTAATTATTTTATTTTATCTGCTACGGTGAACGAAAAATTTAAAGGAAGATATATTGGAATATAAACCGTAAAAAGTCCGTGTTTGCAGTTAGCAAAGGATTTCGTAGTCCACTAGCATATTAGGTGGACTGACAATACTCATTATCAGTGGTACATTAAAGAATCTCCAGGAAATTGGATCAGTTTCTCTATAGCTGAAAATTGAGTTCCTGAATGCTGTTTGATACTGATTTTACGAAGCTGAGTTCTTGAATGCTGTTTGATGCTGAAATTGAGTTCCTGAATGCTGTTTGATACTGATTTTACGAAGCTGAGTTCCTGAATGTTGTTTGATGCCGAAGCTGAGTTCCTGAATGCTGTTTGATGCTGAAGCTGAGTTCCTGAATGCTGTTCGATGCTGATTTTACGAAGCTGGGTTCCTGGATACTGTTTGATGGTGATTCAACGAAGCTGAGTTCCAGAGTTCTGCGGCTTTTTGCTGCCGATGGAGTAAGATTGAATTCCTGAGTCATGCAGGGAATGCTGTTGATGTGTTGTTGTTGTTGAGGGGTTGAGGCTGGATTCCTGTGATTGCTGTGTATGTTGCAAATCCGTGAAGTGATCTGTGGAAGTGAAGTTACGCAACTTTGTGAATTTTATTGTGCTTGTGAACGAAGTGGTTTCATAGTGACTGAGGAGAGGTAAGGAGAATATTGAGAAGATAAAATGAACAAGTGAGCTATTAGTAGGATAAGATTTATGTCACCCAAAGAAGATAGAATTCCTTTTGACTATTTTGAAGAACGGAATCAAATTTGTAGGTTATCAGAAGGTGCATTTTTATTAATAGTTGATCGCCTCAGTTCGTATTGTATGAGAAATATTAGTTGGTTTTGTGAAGGGAAATTGGATAAGAAAACGTCTTGCCGGCAGTGCTTCAGACGTGAAAATTATAGTGAAAACGATCAAGTAATAGTAATAATATCTTTACATGAAACAGTTCAACCAGAAGATAAAGTGGTATGTTGCGACTTTTGTGGTGACATATTAGTTACAGTTAGACCTGTAATATTGTGTCCCGATTGCATGGACCGCATTTGTAGTAGATATTCTGAGGAATTAGGGCATAGGTAAGAATCTTGGTTATTTGTATGAGAAGGTACGCGTATTATGCTGAATATATAGGATCCCAATGAGTGGATATAGGGGAATTTTAACATTAACAGATAGCGAATTTTCGAATACTTTTGAGAAATTGAATTGTCTGTGCATAAGGAATAGTACGCGGTATTATAAAGGTGCCAGAAGTGGTAAAATTTCCTGCGAACAGTGTCTACAATCCAATACGTGTATTAGGGATGAGAGGATTTTATGTTCAATTCAGGGAAACCACGAAATCACACGTCACTTTTCAGGAAATATTTCTTGCTGTAACTGCAGGTGCATTTTAGTAGTGATACGCCCTATAACGGAGTGTAGATATTGTGTACGGAAAGTTTTGAACGACTTGCTTGCAAACAAAATTGCGTATTTCGAAATACCTAGAATAAATTAGTTCTTCTATCTAGTAGGTGTTTTGCCTTCTGAAATTGTTTATAATCGACAGGCCCATTGATGGTCACGGTGACTTTGGCTATTTGAGTTACTTGGAAAATTTGTTGGATCAACAGAAGTCTATGATCGAAGAATTAGAAAGACAATTCGAAAGTCACGAGCGCATGATAAATGAGCAGTCCACCATCAACAATCAATGTGAAGAAAGATCGGAGAATCATATTGATGAGATAAAGAATTTAACGGATAAGTTAAGAGAAGTTGTTACGGAACTTCATAAAACATTACGCGAACTTGATTTGGATTTTGAAAGATTGGGTAAGAGAATTGATGAGTTAGAACTTGTGTTGGAGAACGAATCTACGAAAGAAAATCCACGAGGATCTGAAGAGGCTAATAACTGATTATGAGTGATCAGTTGGTGTGTATGGTGAAAGATCACGATACATTTTTCAGCTGTCAGTGGTGTGAAAACGATAGGTGTGAAGTGCGATCGATCAAAATTTTCAGAAGAGCGCATGAACTATTGAGACATTTAAATAGGGTACAGGTAGTTTTTTCAAGTAAGTTCACAGATAGACAAAATAAAGTTAAATACTTAAATAATAGAATCAGTAAAATTGAGGCAGCATTAGGGATTTTCGAAGAATAATCGCAATTGCATAGTAAGTTACCGTGCGGTGTCCTATGATAAAATCACAGAGTAAATTGGCGGTTTCGGCTTTTGGGGATTTCCAAAACCGTTGCAATAGGCTGTTGATTGATTGGTATTGGCGGGAGTGTCTACGTCATTTCATACACAATCAATGTGGAGCTATTTATGTAGATGATTTGATTATTCCGAATGAATACATAGCTCTCAGATCAACTAGGAGGTCAGGCAGATAATTCGAATAGAATTGAGTTGACTGCACATCTTTTGTTTTCTTGTCTCAAAATTGGGATCGCGACATTCATAAGATAGGAATTGCAAAATGTCAAGAACAAAAGAGTATACACCGATACGAAAGTCCCCGCGTCTGAATCCAAGCTCTAGGATATCAGATAGTGTTGGTTCTGAATCAAACACAACTATCGAGGTGAACATGAGACCCGACGGAAGAAGCTCGAATCAGTTGGACTTGTTGCGACCACAAGTAACACAAGAACCTATTGGAAATATTAATCATGAAATAATAAACATCACTCCAAGTTATGGAAGAAACTTGACAATTTCTGAAGCTATAAAGCTGTTACCTAACTTTGATGGGAAAAATATTCCGATATCATCTTTCATTCGTGAGTGTACCGATGTCGAGTCATTGATAAGTTCGTCAGATAAGCATATTTTTGTCAGAATTGTAAAATCAAAAGTAAGTGGAGATGCAAAAAGATACGTGGAGAGCACCGACTATAATTCATTATCGGATCTATTCATAGATTTGAAACGAGCATTTGACCCTCACAAAAATTATTTCACCATGCAACTAGAGTTATCGAAGATGGTCAAATCAGAGACGGAATCAGTAGCAGAATATGGATTGAAATTCACTCAAATATTGTATAAAATGCTTGAGATGCACAACTCCCAGTCTTTGGGATACACGAATGTTGATGCAAAAGAAACAGTGACGAAAAATGTAATATCTTGCTTCATACGTGGTTTAACTCGCGAATATCTTGGACAGATGAAAGAAAACGACTACGATACGTTAAATAAAGCAATTGATGCGGCTGTGGAGATTGAGCAACGTTTAAATGATTTTAATTTGCTTCACAGTGTCAAGTCGAATAATTCGATGGATGTACATGTAGTAGAATCAAAAGGAACGTCTGATAAAAATGACGTTGTGCGATGCTTCAGATGCGGCGATGATGGACACTATGCACGAAATTGTCGGGTGGAAAAGAAAGAAGATGCAAAAGGGAGAACACCGTATAAGAAAAAATGCAATAGGTGTGGATATAATAATCATCTGTCAAGAGAATGCCGTCACAAGAATAAGAGATGCAACTTCTGTAAGATAGAGGGCCATTTAGAAAAGGTTTGTTTCAAGAAAGCAAAACAAAGTCAGGGGAGTGATCAAAATGTTGTAAAAATCAAACAAAACGAAGATTCTTTAAACGAGAAACCTACTCATTGAAAGAGTGCGTCAATGAGGAGGAAATTGAAGCTATGCACTCCAAGGATTATGAGAGGAGGATAATTCTAACGTCTGATATCTTAAACAAAAAGCAATGTCCATCTATAGAATTCGATAATCCATTATTGAGAAAGAAAGTCACTTTTTTGATCGATACTGGTGCCGAAGCGAATATATTAAAAATTGGTATGTTAAGGGAAGGACAAACGTACAACGCGTCGGTCCGTGTAAAATTGACAGGTATTACGGACAACATTGTCGAAACACTGGGATGTATTTCAATCAACTTGGACGGGTGCCCATGCATATTCTTTCTTGTACCTGACAGTTTTCCCATTAAGTACGATGGATTACTTGGAGCGAGATTTTTGAGGAAGTATCGCGCATCGTTATGCTTTGAGACAAATAGGATGAGGCTGGGAGGGAAGGTGATTGAGTTTAAGCCAATAAAGGTGGTTGATCAAATTTTACCTGCACGATCAAAAGTTTTGATAACAATTCCAATTGAAAATGATATGCGAGAAGGATATCTGAAGAAATTACCGGCAGGGCCAGGTGTATATATAGGAGAGAGTCTGGTGAAAAATATAGATGGGCAAGGCAAACTTTATGCGCATAACACAAACACCAATGACATTTCAATAACGATTCCACCTGTGAGGTTAGAATCATATGATACAGTACCTTGTAAAATAAATCAAGAAGAGCATGGAAACAAGGAAATCATAGAGAAAAGGATTAAATTATTGATTGAGACGATGAATTTAGATAAATTGAACCAAGAAGAAAGAGAAAGCATGATAAAATTGATAAGTGAATTTCCTTTTCAATTCTACTTGCCCGGAGATAAGTTGGGATATATAAAAAATGTTAAACATCGTATTAGAACGACAACAGAGACGCCGATTAATATCAAGCAGTACAGAAACCCGTATGCGCTGAAGGATGAAATTGAAAGACAAATCCAGAAAATGCTTGATGAAGATATCATTGAAGAATCGACTAGTGGGTGGAATTCACCGTTGTGGATCGTTCCTAAAAAAGATAACGCTCAGGGTGAAAAACAGTGGAGATTAGTTATCGATTATAGAGCCCTAAATAAGGTTACGGTCACTGAAGTTCACCCTTTGCCAAATATAACCGATATCTTGGATAGGCTTGGTGGAGCAAAGTATTTTTCGGTTCTTGATTTGGCTTCGGGATATTATCAAATTTTAATTGATGAGAGAGATAGAGATAAGTCGGCATTTTCTTATAACAAACATTATATGTATCGGAGATTACCAATGGGGATGAAAAATTCGCCAATTTGCTTTGTAAGGGCCTTATCAGGCATTCTATCGGGCCTTAATAACATAGATTGTATGATTTACGTCGATGACGTCATCGTCTGGTCTTCTTCAATTGAAGAACATTATATAAAAATGAAGAAACTCTTAGCCAGATCGAGAGATCATAATTTGACGTATCATCCTGGGAAGTGTGGATTCTTACAAAAAGAGATATTGTATCTAGGGCATGTAGTTAGCCAAGATGGGGTGAAACCAGACCCAAAGAAAGTCAGGGCAGTTAGCCATTTCCCAATACCAAGAAATGATAAGAATGTAAAGCAATTTCTGGGATTAGCTGGGTACTATAGGCGTTTTATCCCGAATTTCGCCAAGATAGCGAAACCTCTGTCAATTTTGTCGAAAAAGGGTGTCAAATTTCGTTGGGAAGAAGAGCAACAAGCTGCATTCGATAGGTTGAAAGAAATATTGTGTTCAGAGATCATTTTACAGTATCCAAAAATGGATCAAATTTTCAATATCAGCTGTGACGCATCATCGAGTAGCATTGGAGCTGTATTGAGCCAAGGTGAGATAAATCACGATCTTCCGGTGGCATATGCTTCGAGAACGCTTAATTCTGCAGAAGAAAGATATTCCGTAATAGAACGTGAATTATTAGCAATAATTTTCGCTGTAAAACAGTTCAGACCTTACATTTTTGGAACAAAATTCATTCTGATCACGGATCATAAACCTTTGGTTTGGTTGAACAATTGTAAAGACCCTTCGTCGCGATTGATGCGTTGGAGGATGAAGCTCAGCGATTACTCGTTCGAAATTTTTTATAAAGAAGGAGCGTTAAATAAAAATGCTGATGCTCTGTCAAGAAATCCTGTGGTTGATGTGAATGCATGTGATATTGAGGATGATTCTGATTATGAGAGTTTTGATGGTGAAGCACACGCTTTCAAAGGTTTCTTGCAGGAATGCGATTGTCCATACTGTTCGGATCTGCACAATAAACAGACAAGTGATGAGTACAATGTTATGAAATGTGATACCGGAACGGCTCCGATGGAAGGAAATGAAAAATCTCAGTCAGAGAATGAGACTGACGGATGCACAATGGCTTACGCAAGCGCAAATGCCGACTATGTGAGAACAAGAAGTTCAGCTGCAACAGTCGAAGAAGGCCGGATAATGTGCTTTGATCCAACTCATTCAAATAATTTTCCAACTACACAAACCCAGCAGAACCATCACGTACTAACTAACATTAATTTCTCACCATTGTCCAATGGCCATAGTCTGAATAGTACTGGAAATGCAGCTGCTTCGTGTCTAAACATGAGTCGAAATATGATGGATACCAATGATTTGGAAGAACGAAGGATCTCAGACGTAAGGGTTGAGATGCAGTCTAAAGGACAAAGTATGGTTGAACCGCTGACACACGCTTACAGAGTGAACAGTTTGGAAATCGATTCCACGAGAGAGCTATGTCCAATCATTTGCAATAGAATATCACACAGTAGAGATCCTCTTTGGTTACGGCGTGATAGCTTGGTACACTTTTTCATGACAGATTGTGTCGTGAGATCGGAGATAACTCGAAAACTCTTGGAAGAAAATTTGTTTGATTTGGACGATATTGTAACTCAATGTCCACAAGTCGGAGAAATATTAGTAACAAATAATTCACGCAAGATTTTTCATTTATTCGTAAAAGACAATCATGAAAGTGCGGTTTTCACTTTTGACCTTCTGAAAATTTTAACATTATTGAAAAGTTTGGTAAAGGGAAAGAGAATCAAATCTTTGAGCTTTGAAAGGAATTATGATGTTCTCGAGCAGTGCTACTGGGCAAAGATTGATGAGTTTTTAGAAAATGGATTTGATCCGGAAGAAATGAGAATCACAATGTGTACAGGGGAAGTTGTGGTACCAGAAGTAGGAGATAGAGGAGGTATAATAAAAGAGAGTCATGAGTCATTGATTGGTGGTCACAAGGGAATATCTAAAACGTATTCTCGTATAAGAGAGAAATATTATTGGAAAAACTTGAAGAAAGAAGTTTCTCAATTTGTGAAAGCATGTCAACAGTGTCAGAAAAAGAAATTGACCAGAATTAAGACACGTCAGCCAATGGTGCTGACTGATTGCCCAGAGAGAGGTTTAGAAAAAATACAAATTGACTTAGTAGGACCTCTGCCCATCACTCAATCAGGAAATAGGTACATTTTGACGTGGCAGTGTGTACTCACAAAATACGCAGGGGCAATACCACTATCAAACATAGATTCCGTTACAATAGCAAGAGAATTTGCATATGATTTTATTTGTAGATTCGGTTGCCCAGAAATTATCCATTCAGATCAAGGCACAAATTTAATTGGGGGAATGATGGAAGAGATGGCTAAAATTTTCAAAATCAAGAAAATAAAGAGTTCATGTTATCACGCACAATCGTTGGGGTCGTTAGAGAGATTTCATCACACCCTCGTAGAGTATTTGAAAAGCTACGTGCAGTCTGATGATTGGGATATGTTTTTAAAACCAGCTCTGTTCTCGTTCAATTCGGTCAAATCTGAATCAACTGGATTTTCCCCATTTCAACTCATTTTTGGTCGAACGGCAAAAATTCCGTCGGAATTTTCAAGCGGAAAAGTACCACGAACGTACAATTTGATTTTTGACAATCTATTGAAACAAATTGAAGAGACACAATCACAAGCTGCTATAAGGTTACGAGTTGCCAAGGAAAAAAATAAAAGATTATACGATAGAAAACTGAATGTTAAGGTATTCAAAGTAGGAGACATGGTTTATCTACTTAATGAACCAAGGACCAATAAGTTCGATGATCAATACAAAGGACCGTATGAAATAGCAGAAGTGCTAGAAAATGAAAACATAAAATTGAAAATAGAAGAGAATAAGTACAAGGTTGTTCATGCGAACAAGCTCAAGTTAGCTTGTATACCCATGGATATTGAAGTGAGAACTTATTGATTCCATCAAATGTGGGTAAATTAGACTATGTTTGAGGTACAGAGTCACATCCAGTGATTTCCGTCATGCAGTTTGAGTGTGGAAGTGCTGAAAGAAAAAGAAACATTAACACACCGTTCTTTTAAAATGTATAAAAAAAAATCTAAGATACAATGATATAAATATATATCATAAGTCAAGAGTATAAAGACTAAACCTTGTTAGCTCCCATTGTTATACTTGAGATTTAGTTGAGTTGGTTGGTGAAGATCTCATAAAAACGGTATGAACGTTCTAGGATCGGAGAGTCATGGAACAGAGACACCTGCAAACACATAAAGAGTACCAGATATAAATATTGAAAGAGTTATTGATTCATGTCAATGAGTACATTTGGAACACAAGGTTGGGCAAGATCAGCAAAAAATATTAAATAAGTTCAAGATAGACATGTTTATAAAGATGTTTTGGTGATAAAAGTTAAAAATCTATCATGTTTGAAACCCAAGACATCATTGGAAAATATTTTCAACTATCAAACATGAGATTTACCATGGATTCACCCATATAGACATGCAATGTATTCAAAGTAAATATACTGTGGGTTCACCCATATAGCCATAAAGTGATATGAATCTGAGTTAGGTCAACTTGTGGAAAAGTGATAGATATTTAGAAAATCACAATGCACTCTTCATGTCAAGATGTGGACAGATATATCAATTGCATACATTGTGTGATCATAGCATAAAGGTTTGAAGACTGTCGACAGTACAAGTCAATTATGAATACATACCTGCGTCAAGTCAGATACAGTAACTACTTGAGGTGTAACATAATAAGTGAATCATATCTGAGTGTCTGGAAGATCAATGGGCAATAGCGAGCATTGTACCCCAGAGTCGAGTGGTCCCAACCTCATAAAATCTTGACTGTCTATGTGAGACGTTAATATCTCTTGAAGCACAAACCTGTTAATGAGGGAAGAATAAGTATTATATGTTGATGTAAGAGATAAAAGGCTATTGTAAATCTCAGATAGAGCTGGAAGAGTCATAATATGAAGGTTGTTCTCAGATAAAAGCTTGAGGCGTTCAATAGTCTGATATTCAGAGTCAACAGAATCATCATATATGAGTGAAACTACTTCTACGCACCAAAATGAATGAGAATTAGGAGTTGAATGAGACTTGAATTAGTGTGATTTGATGAGGAAAGAGAAAAGAAAAGATCAAGTTTAGAAAAACTAAAACTTGACTCAACTTGAATACCTGGTGACTGGTCTTGATACACAAAATATGATGGACTGTTCAGACATCCAGCAAGTTTGCACAAAATTCTTATAACAATCTGTCAGTATCAAGCTCATGTTACACAGAAGTGAAAGACTGACGGGAAACTTGAGATGATCTGAGATTGCTGTCTCTCCACATGAATGAGATGTCAAAATGATACAACCACAGGCATTTAAAAATGGCAGACCTGGTGGGATTAAAGAATGAGAAGTGAGATAAGTGTGATATCTGTTTGATCGGCTGAGATTGGCAATGAGAGAAACAATTCACCTCTATAAAAGCCTGATGAATGATTAATAAAATCAATCCACAATATTAATGTTGTAATGATTTCAAATGGAGCAACAAGATACATCAAGTGTACAGACTCAACTAAAGTAGAATTGTTTGCTATAATCTAGCTTCAACATGAAAATTATGCGTGGAAAGATATTCACAGATCAAATATAGAAGATTGCAAAATAGGTTTACGCTTACTTGATTTGAACATGTCATATGTCTCTGAGGGTCACACAAATTGTTTCCTTGCTTGTTGGAAAGCTGATGAGTGCATACGTATAACTCCAAGGTTGGAAATTATGAAAATCTGAGTCGCTCGTACAAAACTGATTCATCAGGATAGTTGTGGAACTGCAAAGAAAAATTGAGCAAATCATGATACATGTCAAAAAAGTCGTCACATCTTTGTAGGGATTTAGGTAAAGGTTTCATAAGCAAGGAGAGTGATAACTTGAGAAATGTAAGGGCTATGAAGATAGATACTCAACGTAGGGCTATATTGTGACTTTTTGGTAACTGAGTATGGTTATCTGTTGTAGGAAAGTGTGTTATAAGAATGGAATGGGAACAATGATTTGAATGGTAATAAGAAATAATAAGAATAGTGTACCTCAAATTCAAGGAAATTTTTATTAAAAGAAATAAAATGTATGAAAGCATGCTTGCATATGACAATGTGAGGAGTGGGAGGTGAGCATATAGGTACCTCAAAACAAAGTATAAACAGGAAAATATAACATTCATCGATATGTGTGAAGTGTAATAAGCCTGTAGAAAATACATTAGAGAAAGTTTATGTTTCACTCACCTCATCAAGATGATGGAAAACGTACAGGAGCTAAACGCACGGTGAGGTTAGGATGACGGATAATGTGTTTGCACGTGCTGATGTGTGAAGATGCAGCCGCGTTTCTGTGAGCGCAGGTGTGCACAGGTGAGAATACTTATCACCACGTGTGATAAGCACGGGTGAGGTTAGACATTTTTACGACCGCACCAACAATGAAACCAATACTAGGTGATCGAAGAAGCGCAGAGTTTAAATTGAAGTCACTCTGGTGTTATGATTATTGATGGTCTGCTAATGAAGCAGACGGAATTTTCCTTTTTTGGTATACAGGGTGAAGCGAGTGTCAAAAAACAAAGTCAGGTCAGACTAGTATACCAGATATGGACCCAAAATAAGGCGCATTTACGATCAGTCGCAAATTGTAAGTGGTTCGTATGTTGCGTAGTGAGCATAAACGTGAAAAAAATGAGTGAATTAGAAAACGATCCCTTTTTGATTGGGCAAGTGGACATTGAAGAGAGTGACGATGGGGTTGTACAAATTCTTAACAACCGATTTGAGATGGTTTCGCCACCAATTGAGAATTTTGAAGACGCTGATGCTCAGATACAAAGATACATTGAGCAACTTGGACCCATCGATGTTTTGTCTGACATTGGCCTTGATGATTTGGACATGATTCTTGCTCCATTGGAAGGAAGAAGTGTGGATGTGGACGGTAGGATATTATTTATAGTAGATATAAGTAAAATAAATGAGCCGAATTTGAAGGCAAATTTTTTGTAGAGTCAAGTAATGCGCATAGCGCACAGCCACCTGTTGTTGCACAAGACATTGGTGTACAAGTAGATGAGCCGATTATTACCGTTGTAACGATACAAGATGATCGAAACTTTTCCGAAATTGGAATCCAAACAGAGTCTGTCAGCACAACAGACGCCATGAGTCAAACGCAATTTGCTCGTCAAATATTACTCCTAGCAAGAGTGGCAAATGGTGCTCAACCAGAGAGACGCGATGCCGAAGTTCAAGTCTCAAACAAACTCCAAGTGGAGAAAACATACCTGGTTTTGAAAACTAATGAAGAAATGTATGTGCAAGAATATTTGGGTGAATTGCGTAAGATGAATGTCAACAAAGAAGATACGAGTTTTGCTCAAGCTCGTGACGCAAATGTAAGTCTTAACGATAGTTTTTGGTCACACTTGGCAAATTTAGTGCATGTCCATGCACTATTCTATGTAAAACATAAAGAGAACAGCCAAAGCATTGAAAAGTATAGGTGTGTCGGGTGTCAAGGGCAATCAACGATGCCAGATTTTGAATTGGTGGAGAGACACACAATTGAATACGAAATAGGAGCAGAATTTCCTCGATGCAATTTTTGCCATAAAGATCGTCTTCACAATGTCGAAGAGGCTATCAAGTGCACATCGTGCATACGTGCATTTGTCGTTTTTAGAGGAGACCTCTTACGAGGCTATCGTAGAAACGTGAACAATCGAGCCCTTAGAATTTTCTTCGAAGATGAAGAGCCTGTACAGAAGAAACGAAAATTAAGTCCGAAAAAATAAGTTGAGGCCAAATGAGCTCATTTCATCTCATAGTGATCCAAGACTGAATTGCTGATCAAATGTAGCCTACTTTTCCACAAGCATCAGTCAATCATTTCATAATTTACAAATAGTACAAAGATTTGAGTCGAGTGCCTGAAAACAAGTTCCTAGATTGCATTTTTCTCCATAATATATATATATATTTTTTTAAGAATATATGAAAGTTCAAAATATACAAGACTTTAAGAGCCTCAATGTACAAATATGGGAGCAAGAAAAGTGACGTGGTTGATTTTGGGTTTCATAAAATGAGAGAGTAATAGAGAGAAACGGGAGGGAAAGAAAAGCGTGTCGCAAGACACTGTAACATTCATCAAGGCATGACAACATGTATTCATGACAAAGTCGATTTTAATAATTTTAAGAAATGATAATTTTACATGACAACGTCTATGCATGACAAAGTCGATTTTTATAATCTTAAGAAATGATAATTTTAACAATAATTTTACATGACAATGTCTATACATGAATAATTCGATTTTTATAATTTTAAGGAATGACGATTTTGCATGACACCATATATACATGAATAATTCGATTTTTATAATTTTAAAGAATGATGGTTTGCGAAGAATTTTGGAAAGGGATTTTCTTTGATTTGATCGAAAATATGACGAAGTGGCTATACATGAATAATTCGATTTCCATACTTTTAAGGAATGATGATTTCGCAAAAAAAAAAAAAAAAAAGATTTTCTTCTGAAAAGAGATTTTCTTTGATTTGATTGAAAGTATGACAGAGTAGTAAGCGTGAGACAGCATTTAAGCATTAATGAAGAGGAATAGTAGTGTCGTAATTTCTAAAGTAAGTGATTTCCTACATAGAGTATTATGAAGTTGCAATGTGAGTCAACAATATTTGAGTATATGTAGTAATAGCAAGATTTATAATAGAATCATAAATGTTTTGCTCTCATCGTTCATCTCGTTCCTAAGATGTGTTTAAAATTTTATGCTTGAAAAGTTACAAACTAGTTTTCAAAAGAAAAAAGAAAAAAAAAAAAACACCTTCAGTTGAATTTGACATTTTTTCAACATCTTGTATTTCATTTTTATTAGGTTGATAGAGGTTGAAACAGGGTAAAAATTCAAAATATACTTTTCCTAATTATTATTGGAGTAAATTCATAGTATTATAAAGAAATACAAAAAGACTTAGCTATTTTTCTGTCAAAACTATTACATACGAGAACTCAGAACTCAAGATAAGATTATGTAAACGATAGTGATAAGTTATAGAATGTTTTCAGAAAACACGAGAAAATTTTTTGAAATAGTTATAAAAAATATAAAACAGAAAATACAAAAAAAAATAGGGGTAGGAGCAGTCATGTACAACATTTGTCTTTGAAAATAAGGGTAAGCGTGTAAATCAAGAAAAAAGTATTCACGATCTTCATACTTTTTTTTTGCAAAGGGGGAAGGTGTAACGGCTGTATAGCAGCCAGAGCTCATGCGCGGAAATTAATCATCAAGTGCGAGAGTTTGATTGAGCTTTCAGCGCCTACGCTCTTTATCTCTCTCCAAGTTTAGATTTAGGCTGATCAAATAAGGGGAACCGCCCATGTATTTTATATATTTGTACACGAACCATTTTCAGAGTCCGTGTCACCAAATTAGGATAGCCCATCTAATGCTGTACGAATCAAAACCTATATAAACGACTCGCACTCTGAGTGCGCGCTTATTGTATTCCACCTTGTTCACTTGTAATAACCGCTATATTCCACAAGTCTCAATAAACCAACAATAGTATTTCATTATATGTGACTCTTGTGCCATCATCTAACCCATATTGAACCCATAATTACCAATGAAGCATTACAGCTCCTCGATAGTGCCGCCATCCTACAGTCGCTTCATCAACTAACGATTTCGGGCATCGGGTCGCCCATAAGCAATAATCTTCTATAAGCGTCTATATTCGTTGGTATCAGTGATCGTGAAGTGGACGATCGCCCTCAGAACTCTACTGACTGTGCCAATAATTTCCAATTTTCGTTGATCAAGTAGTTTTGAATTCTCGCTAATTGATAAATGCTGAAGTCGATTTCGACGAATTGTGGTATTATTTCGTAACATATAGGATTCGAGATTTACCGAAATCGTTACAGTCTGGTGTACGCATACAGTGGCATTGACGGTTTAATAGTAAAATGCGGTATAAATCCTTGTTAGTTAAATCTCCAAAAACCGCGTCCGAACTCTAAAAACTGTTTGTGTAGTCAATCTTGATTCGAAGAAGTTCTTTTGAATTATTCGAGTCTACACACACTAAGTATTAGCCGAAACGATTTTCCTTGACAGTGATTATCAATATTGGAATATAATTCAAATTAACAATGCATCATTTGAATGTGTAGAATTGGCCAAAACCATTTTGATCTAAAACCGCCCACATCATGGTCCAAAAGTGCCATTAGAGATCTCATTAATTACCCATTAAGAAAGTCCTCTCCATCCTCTACAGTGAGTGTCCCATAGCAGTATTCAACTCACCCCACAACTATCCATGAACACAATCGCAAGGTCTCACCTACAAATTCAAGGATTTCTATACTCACTACTCCATACACATTGGCTGTAAGCTTCGGATGACGATAGGTCAATGAATAGGGGTGAATTTATCCATGGCCATTTTGCCAATCGGAATGGCTCTCTTATGCCTCTGTACTACTACATACTAGTCACCGCCATTGTATTCCAAACATAAACAAGCCTAAACTATAGTGCGCAATTAGCCGATACTAGATTTGGCTATCGGTTCACAAACGTAAACGTGAGCTTTTGCGCCTAGTTCACCAAATCAGCCCTTCCGAGTATAAACCAATAATCCCCAATTGGAATTGTTGCATTGTCTAGAGTTCCACTAGCGGTTCTATTTCATGCACTTTATAATGTATCTCGGTTCCATTGGGAGTACGGGGAATCAGTTTTTATATAGGAACCGAGGGCGGGCGTGCATGTGAATGTATTATAATTTGAATACAAGCACAGTTAAATATTGAGCTCAGGAAATTATAATACAATAAGGATTCGAGTGGCGCTCTTTCCTTTGAATACTTGAGAATTTTGTCGCTGATTGTGTGATCGGGCGGGTGTTTGTTCGGTATATTGTACCCTTATGATATTCTGATTCGAGAATATAAATTAATTTATTCCTGTAAAATTTAATGCCAGATTTGCGTCGATCCTCGCGCCTGTTGCAGCTGACCAGATACCACTTTTGGAGCTAAGGAGGGCACCAGACTTTTTTTTTCTTAAGAGATTTATGTAACACAGGCACATGAGACAGAATTATTACTTTGAGACTTTACATGTTGAGTTATTCAATGTAAGGTAAGTGTACCCAACTTGCCTCTGTACCCAACTTGCCCCCATATGCCGATCTCGGGGATGGGCATTCCTTGGCCTCCCGGCAATTTTTTTTTTACGTTTGTTATGTTGGAATATGAGAAAGTAAGTAGTTTGCGTCGACCCCGGATCATTTCTGCGTTCTCCAGAAAATTTCAAGTGATTTTTCTATGTTTCATGATTGCTTAGCTAAGAAAGCACCGAGGGAATTGCGTTCAGTAAAATCGGTGCCAAATTCTTTGAGTTCAACCAATCTTAACGTACCTTAGCGCATTCGATTCCTTGTTTTAAGACCTTCAAAATCCATTTTTCAAAATTGCAAAATTTGAATATGGAGCTGTTTTATGTGCAAAACACAGAGACGATTTGTAAACAAGGATGCCAACACCGGAGTGTACCTAACATGCCCCCATACGTTTATCTCGAAAGGGCGTGCAGAACGACTTTTTTTACCACTCAGAACGTGTTTATCGCGTCAAAATAGGTCAGAAATAGTGTTTCGAACCACCAAAAAGCTCCAAACGTGCGTGCACGGCGATAAAAACACTTTATCGCCGATTTACATCATTTATTTCGGAAGAATTGAGATAGTTCGGCTCTAATTGATCCAAATTGGACGTAGCTTAATGCATTTTAAAGGTCTTCAAACAAGCTTTAAAATGAGCTGAAGCACGTTGAAAATCGTTGAAGTAAACCAAAGTTATTAAGAAAAAGGCTTAATGGGGGCAAGTTGGGTACACACTTTTGTAAACTCTCAAAAATCACCTTTTAGGAGAATTCAAACAGTTTGGCTCCAGTTGGTTCAAATTGAATGTACCTTAACTTGTTTTGAAGGTCTTAAGACAAGCTTTAAAATGAGCTAAGGTACGTTGGAAAATATGGAGCTGGGCCGAAGTTATTAAGAAAATGGCTTAATGGGGGCAAGTTGGGTACACTGACCTTATTAGACAATGGGATTAGCCCTCGTACTGCAGGATTGTATTTATCTCTTGATCAATCAATTTTTTTTCATTTTTATAGATTACATTGCGCAACAAAATTTTGGGTCTGAAATAATGCATGGACCGGACAATGATTTTCTTGTGTATTTTTCGACGCTAAAACCGAGCCCGAGCTCAGAATTGCGCCTACACGTCAGGATTTTTTTTAAATTGAAAAAAACTGATTCTCTAAAAACAGCGTTTTCTCACGTTTTTTGCTAATTTTGTAAACTAAAGATCTCTTAGCCAGGGAGTACAGTTGGTTTAAAATGCATATCAAAATGTGGTTCACTACGTATTTTGACCCGCTGAACGCGATCCTGCTGGTGTTTTGAGAACACTATATTGCAACCTCGAAGCCGTATGAGCTTATTAGTCCACCTGGTACTTGGAAAATAGTTCAATTTTGCAATAAATCTTCGAAAAATCATAAAACAGTCTAGAATGGACCGAATTAGATGTTCAACCTCACATTTTCTTTGTTCTATAACATACTTTGAGGAAAAAAATTGTACAACAGCCGCAGAGGCACTGGCTTTGAGTCAGGAATTTGTTTTTCAAACACATATTTTTATCATAACTTCTGCTGTGCTGAAATCACGAGAAGAAAAGTCTCCTCCTGCACGTGGTACCCAAATATAATTGTCTGACGCAAAATGACCGCCTTAACACGATCTCGTGGTTTGTTTTGGTATACCATGTCAGGAAATTGGTCTAGGTCAAGAAAACTCCTCAAAAAACAGGTTTCTCGCGGCTAGAAGAAAATTCTGACGTGCTAGTTCTAAGTGAACCACGGGATTGTGTTAAAGCGGTCATTTTGCGTCAGACAATTATATTTGGGTACCACGTGCAAGAGGAAACTTTTCTTCTCGTGATTTCAGCACAGCAGAATTTATGACATAAATATGTGTTTGAAAAACAAATTCCTGGCGTAAAGCCAGTACCTCTACGGCTGTTGGACAATTTTTTTTCCTCAAAGTATGTTAAATAACAAAAGAAATGCGAGGTCGAACGTCTAATTCGGTCCATTCTAGAACGTTTTATGATTTTTTGAAGATTTATTGCAAAATTAAACTTGTTTTCAAATACCAGGGGGACTAATAAGCTCATACAGCTTCGAAGTTTCAATATAGCGCTCTGAAAACACCGGGATCACGTTCAGCGGGTCAAAATACGTAGGGAAACACATTTTGACATGCATTTTGACCCATCTGTACTCCCTGGCTAAGAGACCTTTAGTTCACAAAATTAGCGAAAAAGGTGAAAAACGCTGTGTTCTAGAGAATCAGTTTGTTCCAATTAAAAAAAAAAAAAATCCTGGCGTGTAGGCGCAAATATGTGCTCGGATTCGATTTCAGCGTCGATAAATACACAAGAAAATCATTGTCCGGTCCATGCATTATTTCAGACCTAAAATTTTGTTGTGCAGTGTTATCAAACCTGGATTGAATGGTTTCTGAATCAATAGATAATAATATTCAAATCAAGTCAGGGGGTGGCAATGATCATCAGATAATCATGAAAAAATTACCAAAAAAATGGCCTATCAGTAGCACTTCTGAAAAATATAATAAGTAATTCATCGATTTAAGAGTTTCAACGGTATTCTTCATATCTAGGAAAAAGATTCTGTTGAAATGACCAATAATATAAAAATGCTCTAAAAATGTAAAATTAAACAGTGACTGTAATTTGGGCTTTTGGGCTACCAAACCAACGCAAAGACCAGCGTCGAGACCAGCGTTGCCAAACCAAAACATATTTTGACATAAATCTGTGCTCACATATGGAACGAACTAATGAGAGAAACTGAATTTTCACAATCGTGAAGAAACACCCTCAGCTACCATCAAGATAATCCATTCAACAATAATAATCACCACTCATATTCGACGCACACGTCAAGTGCCATAACAAACGCTTGCAAGACTTCCTTTACACATATCCGCAGTGTAAAGATTTTCTGATGCTAAAAAAATTGCCGGAAAACATCGCAAAATCAAAGCAACAAGAAATAACCAATCCACGTCGGTCAACTCATATTCTAATACTACAGTGTTACCGGAAAAGTTTCAAAATTCTAAGATTTCCCTAGTAAAAATTAATTAATATAGAAAATTACATGCGAACGTAAAAAATATCTGTTGTGGGCCTTGGGTATAAGGATTAGGTTTGCGAAATGTTTCGACACAAACGAGCGTGGGTGAAATTGCCAAGCGTGTGAGGAAGCGCCTTTCCAACTTAGCAAACTTGCCGAGAGGCGCACGACTCTGTAATTGCCCCATATGCATTTGGATGGGGCCAGGGGCGCGAGAAAGTATATAGTATGTTGTATATGTATGTAACTATTATCAGATACGCGAGTTGAACCCATTACGCATGCTAATTCGGGCTTGTGGAACCAGGCTGTGCTTGCGTACGTTCGATTTTCTTGAAGGCGTGGGTGTGAGAGAAGGTGCGCATTTTCGTTCGGGTATAGATCTATAGATGTGGCCTTGCGCTTGCGTGCGTCCTTTGAAAAGGATGATTATGTAAAGGGAGGAATCGATTTTTCTTATTTGATTGGCCTTGGTTGTTGATTTTCTATTCACTTCCTTTTTCTATTTTCTTTTTGTTCAAAATCGAGTGATTTTCTTGAAAACGTGCGTAGCTTCTGATTCAATACCGATATCTATCCATCTTTCAGCCCACTTCATTGGGATTTTTCTCAATGTTTACATACAAACCATTAGCAGACGGAATACATATTACCGTTACCAGTTGACAGAAAGAAACCTCAGTAGAAAATTTTCAAGTGTAAATCTATCTCTATACAATGCAATGATCGGCATTCATACAAAATCCAAAATTCGAAGAATATTCAACAATTTTGCGAGCGGTGAGGAAATTAGCTCGAGGCATTGGAAAGAAATTTGGTTGGAGGAAAAAGGATGTCGATCAGGTTAAACATATGTATTTCAGTATTATAATGATTCTTGAACATCAATGAATCAATTCAATTTTTGTGGATTGTTCAATAATACCAGGACGAGCTGGACGAGAAAAGAGTGATCATTATTGCGAGAAGTATACCACCGACAAATTGTGATGACATGAAAATGGGCTCGAAAACATTTTTGATTCTGCGAGAACATGCGGAGCCAAGAATTCGGGACGAGTATAAATTGACTACTAGATTTCAACGTGGATCAGAAATTACAGAAGATAGCATATGCGATCGATATCTGGATACAAGCGCTCATATCTATCGTGACATGTAGTGAGTAACACAATAATGCATTGGATTGGTTTTCTCTTACAGTCAGCAATAATTTCCATGGAAATTATAAAAAAAAAAATTCTCTGGCAACTGCATTATAGTCGGGCTACATTTAATTGAGAAAAAACATCCTATTCATAGGAATCTGATTTTTACAGTGAACATAATTCACGACGATGATCAAGTGTTGAAAAAGATTGATAGAAGTTGCGAAAAATTCCATTTCCTTCAAAAGAGATGAGCATTCAACTGTCGTGGGGGCCGTAAAGATGAAGAAAATCTAGGCACACAAGAATTTTGCAGAATAGTGAAACTGGTCCAGATAAAGAAATTCGAGGTGATGAGAAACCAAATGAATTGTAGCTGGGTCCAAACTGGACACAAAGTTTGAATAAATCCAGAATATATCACTAAAAAATATTACCTATCAGCATTACAAGGTAAACACCGCACCCTCGGAAAATACCATTCTCAAAAAGTTTGAATTCGATGAAAGAAGTGGGAATTTTTTGGAAAATATCACAGATCCAGAGATAAGCTAAAGCTCGATGAGCTCGCAAAATACACTCAGAGCATTGGCAGTGACACCACAACCCTCTCAATTCATTCACCCTATAAATTTCCAACAACTTCACGCGCGCAACACGCAAATCCTTAAGGTAACCCACGCACTGTTCGAATACATGCAGATTCATGCAAATTTCATCCTTATCAGAAAGCTCGCACAACTTCTATCCCTTCCATCAACTTAACATTGTACCAAACCTAATCGATTCTCAACAACCCTGAGTTTGCAACAGATTTCTTTTTTTGCCAACATTTACTAAACTTTTTGTACTAACTTGGTGAAATATTAAAGAGCAGGTTGTAGACCAGTCAACAGAATTGATCGATCATAGAGCGCGTGTGTTCATTAAAAGGTTTACAACCCACGCAAAGTTAGATATATATCGTTATCCAAAAGGTCTTATCTTATCAGGCCAACTACTTGACGGATGTGATGCATAATTCAGATTAATTATCGCTTAGAGTACAGGTAAAGCTATATAGACTGATATATTTTCCTGTCTATCAAGTGTAGGCGCAGAAGGGGTGAGCTGACTTTTCGAGGTCGTTGAATGGATGTGTACAAAATGTTGATGGTGGTAGTACTGATGCTCACAAATTTTGGTACAATTCGTGGGAAAAAAGGTCTTGTTTTTCGGTTACTTAATGAGGTGATATGACCTTCGTGGAGTTCATCGTCACAGGGCTGATGGATGTTTATTTCTGTGGTTTAATTGGATTATTGGTTCGTCGAATTCCTTAGTAGTTTTGGGCTTGGAAAGTGCGATGACTTGGAATTTTCTTGCGAAAGGAGGTTCACATCACATTATTTTAGTGTGATGATTCCTTTCAAAGAATGTACGAGACAAAATCATTCATGCGGGTTGTACATGATCCACCTTAATGGCTCAATTTTGATGCGAAAAAAATTTTATCAAATGTTAATTTATGTGTCGGGTGCACGCTTGATGATGCTATCAAGCGGAGTATATTGAGCAGTCTGTGGAACTCTGAATTCCCGCACACCTGACAACTAAATTTGTATACAAGTTTCCCTTTTCGAATAGAATCTGATGCAAGCCGTTGAATAATAAAATGGAACGAAATTTGAATGCTAATTTTCGGTTCGTCCCTTGTGATGAATTGATGGAAATTGGTTGCATCAAAAAGCTCATTGGATTCCATTTTATTTTCATTTTTTTTTTCGGTTCTACTATACTCCATTCTAAAGATAAATTAAACAAAATTTCGAAAGTATTCAACAATTATGTACATGGATACATGTAGCGGAAAGGAACCAAATTGAGTTGTAATACAGCACTTGGAAAGTGAAACAACATCTTACCAAATGAGAATCCGTCAATTAGTCGAATTCGCGTAAAACGTCGCATCCCTCGCGTGCCAAATCGACAAAATACCTCAATCTTTCTTTACCAGACAACTCGATCGTTAACTCAATCGTTCGCACCTTTACATACATACAAACTCCGCCCTTTCAATACAAACGAACCTAAAGAAACAACGAAAACCAAGGGCCACATTCAACGCTTGCTAAAAATTTACGAATCAAATCCAAGCGCAAACGCGCCAAGAATCCGCGGAATGAAATCGTTTGAGGAGATTTTGGTCCTGTGCTTGCACGATCTCTGTACGTGTTTGCACGTGACTCCAATGTCTCGAGGACTCGGTCACTTCTTCAACCGTAATTTTTTTTTTCCGAGTCTGGACTCCTTCACCTCTTGTATTTTTATACGGAGGCATTCCTGAACCCTTTCGCCACGTTCGAGTGTTATAGGACCTTTTGTTTCGTATACTGTTGTTGAGAGTATGGAGGAGTTGTGTCCTTTTATTATGTATTGGATAGGGAGTTTGTTGAAAAATTTAAGGATTGCAAAGATGAACGCAGTGTTGGTTGGGGGAATTTATTCGTGATTTATTATTGAGTCGGGTGTTGGTGAATTTTTCAAGGTAGGAATATGTTGAGGTCATAAAGGTCAAGATTATACGGGGACGTTTTTTATTCGAAGTAATTCTGTGAGGTGTTTTGAGAGTCTTTGATACAAAAGTGTTGAGATGATTCTTTCAGCTGTAAGCAAAGTATTGATACGATGGTAAATGGTGATCCCTTCACCACAACAGTGCGACTCGGAGTTTCGACGATGATGAGGTGTCCCCTAGTTACCTGGACAAATTGTAGGATAAATATATTTCTGTACTATGTCGTGTGGAATGTATTTTTTCATTGGGAGAATCCGAAGATCGTGTTTAAATTTTAAACGCAGCATTTTCAGGTTAGAGTAATCAAAATCCACTTTTCTATTTGTATTTGAGGTGCCAGCCCTGACTTTGGCGCCACCATCGGGTATTTCGCAAACTGTCCGACTGCCAAGTGTCAACATTTATGACGTTCAAACTTTGGCGCGCTAATAGTAGTGTATGTAAACACTGTAAAAAAAAATTAGACAAAATCGCTAAGCCCAGCGTAGGAAATGAAGCGACCTACGCTGGGCGGAGTGAATTTGCTACGGCAATGTAAATTCGCGAACCAGGGCTTAGCGATTTTACTCCGCCAGGTGGAGCCCATCCCAATTTTTTTAGGTTATGGACGACTCTATTTTTAATCGACTGGACTCGTTTACGCGGTTGTCCAGGAGTCCTTGTACGTGCAGGGCACTGCTGTGTTAATATTTCATGCTCGGATGATACTCCGAAAGTAAATAGAGGGCTCGTAAAGACGTACGAAGTTCATCCAATCGCAAAATATCAATGTTTGTTGCTTTCTCAATTTCAATAAATTCACCACGCTGTCTTGGGTGAATTCGCTAATCTCAGATTAGCGATTTCGCTTCGCTCAGCGGAGGTAACAGAGCGACCTACGCTGAGCGTGGTGATTTTACGAACTATTAGTAAATTCGCTAATCCGTTAGCGATTTCACTCGCGGGAAGGTAGCAAAAATACGAAATTCCGATATTAAATTTACCAACAATTGGTAAAATCATAGAAAGTTTTTTTTACAGTGAACAAAGTCGGCAAAATGACTCATTTCAAGTATCTGACAATAGAAATAGCTTTTGCTGTTCATTTCCTTTATCGGGTACTTGAAACAATACATTTCGCCAACTTTGCTCATACAGTTTCAGTATAGCGCTCCGGAATTTGAACGACAGATGTTGGCAGTCGGACAGTTCGCAAAATACCCGGTGGTGGCGCCAAAGTCAGGCCTGACACCCCGAATATCCGAAGTAAAATTGTCTGACCTTTCGATTCGAATCGTCAAAAAAATATATCAAAATATGGAACTTGACTTACAGTACTTCCAAGCTTTGGGGTTGGGGACAAATTTTGAGGTTGTGTTGACCGTATACGGGAAAATGATTACTCCTCCGTATGAATTATCTGGTTTGAAAATTATGAGGCAAGAAAAGATGCCTAGAATAGCGTTTGAAATATGAATGTTTAGATTAGAATGATAAATGGTATATTTTACACACAGCTCAGTTTATCGTCTTTCACTCACAGTTCACCAAATGTATAATTTAGTACATGACAATAAAACCTATTTTTTGTATCCGTCTATCTAAATATACTATCAGTTGATGCTTTATATTTTCGGCGTATTTAAATACTCAATTTGGTGGAACAGATTCGATTTTATGGATCAAAAAAAAAATAGTATTGGTGTAAGAAAATTATATACAAAAAGGTACTGCAGGTCATCGGGGTCGTAAATTCTCATAAAATCGCCAGGCATTTCCCCAAAATTTGATGGATGAAATCTAATTGTGACAGTAAGTCCGTTATTATTGAGGTAGATCGTTGCGAGGTCATAACCTTATTACATACTTGTTAACGGGGTATATGATGAAAGGTATAAAGCGAGTAAATGAACCGCTGTGAAGAGCAAGTTAAGAGATTATCAGAGCTGATTATTTATTCGAGCGCATTAAGCGTGTCTAAAGCCACGGAAAAATATTACCATTCAGAAAATTATCGTCAACCAAATCAAAGCCTCTGGTATTCTTTATCCATGCAAATTCTCATTTTCGTCAAAACCCTACAAATCACAAAAAAATTTCTGAAATGAGTAAATATAAATATACAATAATTAAAGAGGAATTGACAGGAAGTTTTGCCATGCACCGTGTATGTAATGAGCGAAACAATGATAGAAAGTGAAGGGAAAACGGAAAAAATGAGCCATATACATTGCCAACAGAATTTCCACACTTCTTCAAGAACTGAACACCTTTACAAAATGCATTTATACATAACGCACTACTGGCACATAACACTTTGAATGCAGCATTATGGCGCCTTCACGTATCACAAAACGAAAAGTAAAAAAAAAAGAAGCAGGCTCTGGGGGCAGATGCGTCATAAAGATAGCACTTGATCCGTAATGTCTATTTCACCTTTATTGTTTCAGTGTTTTTTGCCATTGCACTTTTTGCAAGTCTAACGTATATATATAGATATGTAACACACATCTGACACTTATATACCAGTTATTCGCATAGTATAGAACGAGAGAAGCATTCTTTTGAAAGGGCCATATCATGGACTGCCTCGATTCTCGCAGCTTTGCAAGTAAACGGCTTCATTTCATTTTTACGCCATCCCGTCGTAAAATGACGACTCGCCCTACTCTCAAAGCCTCAACTGAACTTCTATAACATGTCTTTAATGAATACATGCACTGTGAGGAAGTTCCGAAGTGTTGTTTCTTGGTGCTGAAATAAAGCTCATCATACTTTTAAATACATTGCGAGGGAGGCTTTAAATGTATTTGCAGAATGAAACTGGACTTTTTCAATCGTTTACATATCATGTTTATTGTCGTAATGTCTGCAGTATGTTGAGGGTTGTTGAGGATGTCAGAGTTTTGTCCCATTTGCATGGTTTCTATTCAATTAAGATTCCTGAAAAAGTTTCTTACAACTTTATCATAATAATTTGATCAGAAATTGGAATACGAAGCTCTAGGATAAAATCGAATTGTTTTCAACAGTCTATCTCTTACATTGATATGGACAAGTGGCAATGAAGTTCTAAAATAATTGTCAAATCTGCAGTTGGTATATATGGTGTATCGCTTTCGTCCCTAGCTCAATAAACTCATTTTGGACGGTGTACTTAGGATTTCATATAATAAATGAAATGATGATATTTATCTCGACCTAGTATTTCCCTTGAGTTCGTTGGTAAGACGGGAAGAGACTTTCCTTGGACACGATTGTATTCTGGTCAAGATTTCGGATATTCTTTTCTATCAGAGAAATGCGGAGAGATCTCAATGGACATCCACATGACTGTGGAAAGAATTAGATACACTAAAAAGAGAAAAAAACGCCTGAAGCCAATTCCCGAAACGCTTTCTTCAATCCGAAGGTCAAGGTTCAAAAAAAAAAAAAAGAAAGAAAGGGGGAATGATAGAATAAAGGAAAGACAAGCGATGTTCAGGAGCTTCCAAGGAATAGGAGCTTCCTCGGGAGCTTCAGCGCGGTTCAAGATGCTGCTCAAAGGACTGATGAGTGTAAGGGAAGGAATTTGTCTTTTATATCCCGGGTGCCCGACTTTCGCCTCCACCCCGGTTGCCCCGCGTGGGGCAGGGATACGCCCTGTCAGCGCATCGGTTTGGAGGATGGCCATCACCGAACCACAAGTGGTTCAGGAATGACTCGATCCTCCTTCCCAACTACCGAATTCCGGGCTCGACCCCCAGCACAAGGCCGATGCCCACCCCTCGGTGGGGGGTTTTTGGGCTCTTCTAGGCTTTTTTGGAGCCCAAGGAGACCCTCGGGTTGATGTATAAGTCTTCTAGGATCGCATTGTTATCGCCCGAAGACAACCCATTCCCGTGGTGCCGGATGGAGATGTGCGGTCTTCACGCTCCGGCGGGCGCTGACTGGGGCCGGGAGCTTTTCAGACTCCAGGGATGAGACACCAGGTGCCCCAACCCCTTTTGCGGGTTTTCGGGAGGAGCCCAAGCACCCGGGGAGCACCAGTATCGGGGCCAGGCTTCTTCCTACCGGCTTCGGGCCTATAAGCCCATGTACGGTATCCTTGTAACTGGGGCTGGAGGGTCGTCACACCCCGAGACTTGAAGTCGCCCTTGCGGTTATAATTGTATAAGGGAAGACAGAATAAGTACACACTCATGTCGTTGAGTGCTGAGACTGTATAGGATGAGAGACGGGTATTAATGTCTTTGCAAAACTTGGCCTGCCAAATTTGGTTGAAGATTGCTCTTGGTTGGTCCATAAATGCCCGAAGTGCTCAATCAACGTCCGGGTTCTGTCCAAGTCACCGTTTTAACATAATGACTCTAAGTAATGACTCTAAGTCTGAAAGTAACTCCATCTCATCCCCACTCTTCGTTACCTGCATATCACAGGGATGCTCAGATATCCGAGAATCCAACTGCTCAAGAGGGTTCAAGAGAGGTCAAACTAGTTTATCGTAAACAAAATTAACTAGCCAAACCTTTTTGAAAGGATAGCGATGCAGACTCACGTGCGGGGGATTTTCCTGCAGATTAAAAAAAATATATTCCATGGAGATTGGTGCGAAATTGAGCGAGAATAGTTGCAGCAAAAATCTTTGACAGTCAGGAATTTTTGCTCCAACTATTCTCGCTCAATTTTGTACCAATCTCAATGGAATTTTTTCTGGAATTTGTAGGAACATTCCCTGCGCTTTGGTCTCCTTTGCTATCCACCCGAAGTTGTTTGTTCAATGAATTATTCTATATTATTATCGGGCTGAAATTGAATCCGTTATTGGTCCCACTCTGATCGATTCTGGGTCGATTTCCAATTTTACTTTGGGAGCTTTGTTTCTAGTGGAACTTATATCACAATGGTACTTTTTACCCAATCTTTGAGAATTATGCATCAGTACACTCAGCATATCCGTTTGATTGATATTCGAAGGGCTATTTACATATCTAGGCCAATCAACCTTACTATTCATTGCTGTATTCATAAGTAGAGGAATTATCGCATTGATATAGGCACTGACTCCAATGTGTTGCCATGCTATGAAAAATATCAAATTGCGTCAATGTAAGAGCTTTTGGTGACAAGACTTTCATAAGTTCAGCAGAAATGAGAATCAGATATCTCAAGTTTTTGGAAACATGTAAAATATGTTCTCACTATTTTTAATTACTGCCTATGGTAATTCCTAGATACTTTGTACATACATTCTATTATCTTAATTTGGTTCCAACTGCTTTCATATCAAATTTTCCAAGTTTCATGTCATTATAATTACAAAAATCTATATAAATTCTCATTTACCTTCAGTGCCAGTTCATTAGCTTCAAGCTACATCACAATTTCTCTCAGGAATGGGTTCATTTTTACAATTAGTGATACCTCATTCTGACTCTATCCATTGCACTATTCCACGGTATCGCCAGCATAGGATATTATTTTTCTTCCTTATTGATCCTAATAAATCATTCATGTAGATTGAAAAAAGTAATGGTTCAAGGATGATACCTCATGGTACCTCAGCTTTGACTCTGGTTTTATTACTTCTAGTTTCATTTACTCTTACATATCGCATCCTGAGGCGTTATCTCTAAAATAATAATGTTCTAATTTTTTGAGAAGTATTGCATGGCTTACATTTGAAATTACTTTTTTTTCAAATACAATCCAAAGTCGATTATTAGTGCCGAATTACAGATGAAACATATCGTCGGCTCGAATGTACACTCGCCGGACAAAATATCTGCACAAGGGATTTTGTGATTTTTACTACCGGGGTTGACACGGCCTATCTTAATCCGTGCTGAAGGAACGCGAAAAATGGAACGAACGCATGGTGATACCAACCTAAAAAGTGAAAATTACTAAATGGCTTGTGCAGGTATTATGTCCGGGGAGTGTACATGTAACTGCGAAGTCAGACGTTTGAGAATCTTTAATCAAAATTATCAGATGGAAATATTTCATCATCGTGTTTCACTCAACTCAACTCAATCAATCTGTTAATTCTAAGAAGTGGTCTTTATGTTTATCTCGGTTTATACCCATTGTTTTTTTTTTCTTTTTTCGTCATCCAATTCCAATTTCCACTGACATCCAAGTTCTATTTCTGGATAACGGTAATCCTTTGAATTGAAATGCCTCTCATGCGTAAAACTCTATTCTTGCATTGGAAAAATCAGTGCAAATTCAAATCTAGTTATACATAAGTATGCGGTTCTCTCTTCATTTGACGTTTCACGGTGTGTGCGTTATATACTCTCGCGGGAAATGAGTGGCTGCCATTGTCGCGGGTGAAACAGGCGGTGGCAGTGGCGGCCCCGTCGGTGCAAAGTAAAGCAACGATGAGCTGCTGAGATAAGGCTATGTACTACACACCGGACGTGCATATATATATATACACATACATCAGCCACTGTGGCGGAAATTTTGCGATTTTTCTTTGTTCGTGCAACTGCATATATACTGATGTGCTCCAATCTAAAGTGCATGGATTCATCACGGCCATGAAAGCAGTCAAGAACAATTTCAACGTTTGGATGAATAATTTGCTTTATTCGTTGAAATCAAATTATTCTCATGCATCAGCGCACTCAATTTTATCGTTTTATCATTTGTGAACTCGTTCAGTTGTCATTAAAACACTCGGAGTTACGGGTTCTCAAAGGCAGAGGTATATATTCAATATCTTTGGTTCAGGAATTTTGCTCTGAGATTACGAATCGCGTTTTTTGGCACCTTTCAGCTAGTGAAATCACATGTTATAAAATCTCAACCTTTCAACTTGGAGAGTACTCCAGAGATAATTTAACAGTCCATGTTGATCGAAAAATGCGTCAGGATCACTAAAATTGATCCACTGAACTTCGATTATTGTTTCGACACCAAATTACAAGTCCTACTGTACACTCATCATCAATCTGAACTGATTGAACATTTTTTAATCTTGAGCCTCAATTGATTCAGAGCAATGAATCACCTAACCTGATTGGTTAGATTCAAAAACGTACGCACAGTTGAAATTGCTCTTGAGTTTATTCAACAAATCATTGAAGTTGGTGGATTTTTGAATTATTGAAGCTTTTTGACAACTTCCTCGGACACGGTAAACCGAAGTAACGACAATATGAGAGGAATCCTGTGTTTCCCACTTGTATTTCTCATGTACGAAATGCGAGAGGTTGGCAATGTAAATATCGTCCATTATCTAACAAGTACATACCAAGTGGCCGAGTATACGATATCACCACCGCTTGATTTCGTGATCGATGTAAGATACATGTTAGAAGGATATATAGTTTGGAAGTTCTTAGTTTCAAAGACATTAGAAGAATGAGTGACCGACAATCGAAAGATCTCGGCGAGGAGAACAAAATGGTCGAGGCTGGATTTCTATGAGTGAACATTTTTAGGATAAAAAATGGGTTTCAATGAAAAAATTGAAGAAAAATCTCTTGTCACGAGTACATCCCTTTCTCTTTGAGAAAACAATAGTAACTTTTTCACCCAAATCTCCACTCTTTGGCTCGTCAGTAAGACGACGGAGAGATCTGTCTAAAATAAAGAATACGGTGTAGAAGGATTTATCGCTAAATAAAGGTTATGTAGACATTATTCCAAAATTTTTTTATGGCCTGCGAAAATCTAAGAGACCCAGATTAGTAAGGGGAAGGGTATATCATGCGTCCAATGCCTGATTAAATCATTTAATGTTGGATTCCTTCTTACTAAATCATCACTACATGCAATTATACTGCGACGAAAAATATTTTGACCGATTCTCCTTTGATTTGGCATCACTTAATATGTCTCATGGATAATATCCTTTTTGTGCACCGAATGCTCCCCGCGGCCTCATCTTTAACAATAAGAGACTATCACAATGGCTTTATCCAAAGTCATGAGTTACAAGATGGATCTTGAGTTGAAATTTGGATTAAAACTATTCGGACGCCACCTGACAATTTCGGAACCAAGCTAATTACCTCGTCTTCAATCATTCGCACGCACAAATCCGAACCTATCAACTACAGATTCAAATACTAACTGCCTAGCAGCCCAAAATTGCCAAGTTTCTCAAAATCTCTTGACTCACAATACCAAATTTTAAAATCCATCAAAGTGTGATAAGCCCATGAATATATACCGCTAGACGGGAAGTTGAGTAAACGGATACTCATGAGTTTGGTTCGGAGCTATGCTTATTACGACCGGACAGAGTATCAGTCCTTTGCAACGCCAACCGAACTTCGCATCTGCTCTATACGTGTACCCCATATACGCTAAAAACAGCTTTGGTGTAATATGCGTGTGGGGTGGCTATCGGTCTCCAAAATCAGAGATTCGACGCCGCGATATCCGTACATAAGTTCTTGTATTGGGTGCTGATGCAGCAGCCCCCACATATAATACACGAGTCTACGACGATGTGGTGCGGACGTTTGACGGCATTTGCCAAGCGAGGCTCTGTGCGGTTTTCAAATCATCAATTAAAAAGTGGGTGACGCTCGCAAACTGAGCCCACCTTGAGCGGAATTTCTTTAGGATGCGTATTACACCCGGGCCAATGTACGAGACACGAATCCACACTTGAATACATATATTAGCATCATTTTTTTGTACGATTTCCTTGGTTTTGTGATGAGTCTACATAAGGTGATAAAAAATTAGGGAATGAATCCACCGCAACCTTCTAAGTTAGATCCTTGCTCTCAACGCTGGAGGTCTGCGGCTTGAATCTTGGCCGGCACCAATGTGAAATTTCATAAGCTTCTGTTCGGTAGCTCTGGTGGTCCAGATAACAGTAGATCCTGCATGATAACCTCGAGAAGAGGTTAGAAATATGTCGAGGATGTTCACAAGCAAATGCATTCTATGGTTAGAAAATTATGGCTCCCGTTCTACACCATAATAATGACTAGCGGTATTACCTTGCTCGCTAACGCTCGCTCGGCTTCATTTTATTTAGTCCGATTGATTCTCTAGAAGAATATCATGTTTCCACTCAATCCTAAATCAAAGACTTGCTATCAAATGATTTCGAGTGACACCCTTAAAGCTTCCGTACAAATCCATCCAACATTTGTGGTATCGGTAGAGTTGGTACTACAACCAATCAACTTCAAACGAAAAATTGACGAGAGCTGAAATGATTAGAAGTCAATCAAAATTTTGTATTTCCGGATCCCGCATACCGGGTCGCTCACGCGGGGTGGGTAAAATATTATGGGTCTCATGAGTGGGCGAGTGCAGAGTTGGTGGATGTATGAATATACGGATAGGTGGTCTAGTCCGGCCTCAACCGGTCGAGTACGGCCTGAGAGGTTTTTTACGGTATTGTTCGGTCTGGTTCGGTTTGTTTCAATCTTGTAAGGTTTTGTACGGTTCTGTACGGTCTGGTACGAGACCACTGAATTCAAAAGCCAAAAATATAATCCCACGAATTAACATACTTACATACTTTATACAAAGAGCGAGATGAGTACCGAATTTGCGATGCCACTCAGAGTCAATTCTGAACAACAGTGCCAGACCGTACAAAACTGTACAAGATCGCAACAGACCGAACTAAATCGAAAGGAACCATGGTAGACCTTTCACATCGTACTCGACCGGATCAGTTTCGACCAGACCATCCATCCACCAAAATTCATGCGCCCACCCAAGACACCCGTTATATTTTACCACTTCCACGTAAGCAACTCAGTAAGCTGGATCGGGAAATACAGAGTTTTGATTGGCTTTGAATTATTCCAACTCTGGTGACTTTCTCATCGTAGTCAAGAGGGTGTTGTAGTGCCAACTTCAACGATTTTGCAAATGTTGGTATGATTTGTACGGAAGCTTCGAGGGATCCAATTGAATTAATTCGATAGTATTTTTTGGATTAAGATGAAGAGGAAACATGATATTCTCCTATCAAATCGATCGTACTGAATAGAAAAAAGCCGAGCGAGCGTTAGCGAGTAACGCAATACCGCGAGTGATTGTACTATTTCTTAATAAAAATTCAACATTGTCCAATAAGATTTAGTATTGCCTTTAACTGGACGTTTGGATAATTGTTAAGTATCCCAATAAAAGAGTTTGAAATGTGTATGAAGTTTTTAACTCATGTTCACCACGCCTCACTCACTTCATTTTGAGATCTTCTCAAATAGAGTGAGTCACTCTATTTACTTGTATTGACAGGAGCTAGACGTTATGTCTGTGCTCTATTACAAGATCGGTCAAAAAATATTATGACGATTTAAAGAATAACAAACCTGAAGCCTGATGAGGTCCACAAAACCTAGTGGACGAAACGTTGCAATAAAATTTCAATCATGAAATTTTGGGAATCTATTTAGTTCCCCACCGTCCTTCAAGATCGACGAGACCAAATATTCAACTCGTATATTAACCATCAAGGACGAAAAAATCTACCAAAATCACTCATGACATAAGGTCTAAGGTCGCTCTCATAATCCCAACTCATATTTTTTTCCGTCAAGTTGGCAGCCCTGCTTACGATTTTACGTTGGCAGTCCTGCTCGGGGGGATCCGGACGGACGGGATTTTGCTCACGGCTGAATGAGTAATTTTTGTTGAGTTTAGCTCATATTGTGGCCATGATTTCGCTCGTTTCAAAATGACAAAACATGGAATAGTCAGACATAACAAGACCGAATGAGCTGAAAATCTGACGAAACTAATATCTCATATGAGTCTTGGTGTTGGATAGGTATGGAAGTCATAGCTATAAAGATAGATGAAATTTTGAAACCACCAGTCATATAATGAACGAGTGTAATTCTTGCATTATTGAACCGTTCTTGAGACATAAGTTGATCGCACATCACTATATATACCCTCTTTATTACTGAAGATTACCACTCACAATGCACGATGAACCAGGTATAGCGAGCACCAATAGAATTTTCCAGGTTTCAAAATTTTATTATGCTCATTATAGTCACGCTCGGATGTGAAGAGAGCTCGCGATTAGAATTTTGGCATCTCCTTTGTCTGCTCTATGAATCTGGAATCTGGGCACCAGATTCATAGATTTGAATCCCCTTACACACTTTTGAGTAAGGTCTGCCATGAAAATCCGACTCCATCCAGATCATCCAGAAGGAGAAGTGGTTCCCCTGGCTGTGCATGAAGATGAGAAGTGTCGTCATGAGCATACGAGAATATTTTTCAAATTTATTGAACGAATTGAAACTCTCCGTAAAATTTCAAAACACCTGACTCTCTGTAATCCTACTCATGTTCTTCACCAGAATCTGAACAAAAAGAGTTGGAAAAAACGACGAGGAAAGAATCGCCGATGGTTTATATCAGATGTATCGAACTACCCTTTAGAACATCCAATATAAAAAAAAAAAAAAGATGGAAGAGGCGCGCGCGCGCACCCAAGTAGGAGGTAACGGTCAAGCGCACACCGTGTGCTCTTTCTCTCGCATATAATCATTATGATTATCTTGTGTATTAGGTATTGACCGCGAATTTGCATAATGTTAGCGTATATACCGGTGTGCATCGCCTCATCGCCGACGGTTTATCACGCTTGCATATACACGTATAGTATTATATACAAGGTTCGATTCTCCCCTTTTGAGCCTCCGGTCATCTTTCCACGCGAGCATAGTTATCGGTATATATCGCTTTGAGCATTGCAAGTTCAAACGCTGTCTTCGATCTGAATGTAAGCTAGCCCAGCCCACATTTTCCTCGGGCTTCTTATTCATACCTATACAAGATGTCTATAGTTTGCCCCACCCGATGCTGCAGTTCTCTCACCTATTGATCAGCGAAATATTGGCTTTCGTATTGCTATCCAAAAATAGTACGCATATTTTTCCATCATTTCCATAGAGAATTTCATCTATTTATTTTTTCAAATGATTCTGAGTTCTGTAATGACAAACTCAGAGCGACGGATTACGACTAATACGGTCCCCGAAGGAACTGAGTGGACAGTATGCTCAAATTTGCCGATCAGCGGATCAGCCCGACTGTTGAGGACTTATGATGCAAAATGATGTGCCATTAGATTTCCGGGCATCTCACCCTCACTCGTGAGGAATGGTGGTTGCTAAGATTCGCATGATGGAACTGCAGAAGGTATGTTGTCAGTGCACCTCAATTTTCGGTTGGATAAAATTGAGTGGACATGCACTTAAAAGTATATGGAAACCTCAATAAACCATCTGTCCATCCATCCAGGGCTCTCTAGTGACACAGCCAATCCCGAAATCACTAATATTCATCAATCCATTATTTGGACTTTGCGGAAACTCGTCATACGTAACGAAAAGACCGGAAATGGCGTTCATCAGATTTTTTTCCGAATTCGATTGCAAAAAATAAATCAAATCGCTGGACTGCAATGGGAGGACTCAGAAATTAGAGGAATTATGAAAACACAGTAGCTGGACAGAATCGAATCAAAATCATCAGTTGTGTGTACTCATGGAATTCTTTTAACTGTTAGGCACAAAAGTCTCGAGCAAAAATGCTGGAAAGGTGGGTACAAGCATGACTTCAGATGAACGGTTAGAGGATACAGCCCAATATGTCAGCGCAGATGATCAAATGGATCCCAAATCCTTTGGATTCTGCTGGAATGTGATTCAAAATATCGTTTCAGAGTACATGTTTATCAATTCGAGACAGCGTTCAGAAGTGGAAATGATGAGGCTCTCCGTTGGTTGGTGTGAATTCCAGTTCGAGCTGTTTCAAGCACGCTCCGAGTTAAACAATAACGCCCAGCATTGGTTCATGTTACTCAGCAATAGTCCGACTATTTTTAGTGCACAGAAATGTGACTTTCACCAGAATTTTTTACAGTGTGCTTTGAAATATTCATCACAAGGATCAGCTTGTATCAGTGCCATTACATAACTAACCTTAGCTTAGTCATTTTGAGTTACACCACTTGTTGAAACACTGATATCTTCAAATCCTATTATGTCAGCTTGAGTTGATACACTCACATCGAGATCTTCAAAAAGTCTAAAATCTTCCACCCGGGCTAGTAATAGTTTCGGATTATTCCTTGAACTGATATTCGTGGTTACCCGATAATGAGTCTCAGACAAATAGCTAAGAGAAACCTTCTTGGTTAATAGACTTTTTCTGATTTGGAGTGAGTACTTCATGATTTCGTATTTGAAATACAGTGAAACCTGTGTACATTGGACACCTTCGGTGCAAGAGAAAAGTGTCCAATGTAGGCAGGTGGCCAATGTACCCAACACCGGCTGGAAAGTCACGACAAATCATGTAAACACGATGAATATGGATTATTTTTAATATGTTGTCATCAGAATTCGTCATACATATATAAACCCTTGTTGATGCTTGAAATTATCGTCGACAATACAGTAATACTTCACACTGGTTTAAAAAAATTGCTAATTTTTGATTGAACTGGACATTTATGGGAAAATAGTTCTTTTTCATACTCGATATTAACGTTGTACAAATCACTCATACATTGAGGTAAATGGACGGATGCAAATTTCATAAACTCTTTCAGATGCAATTGAGCTTCTTCATAGCTAGGTACACTTGTCACATTCTCTAGAGATGAATCTTCACTATCACTGTCATCAGAACGAACATTCCTGCTTGAACTACCAGCCAATACACTCTCTAAGATTGCGTCTGGCGAACTAAGTGATTCTTCGTGAACTTGCAAGTGATCATCACAACCCACAATTTCTTGCGCCGAACAGATGTCTTCTCGTAACTCCGCAGGCAATGCTTCTATTATCGGGCCTAGGACATCACTAGCCGATCTCACATTTCCATCTGCTTCCAAGCCATCGTTATTCAATTCTTGTGCAAATCCAGCTCGTTTAAAACACTTCAAAATTGTTGTGGAAGACACCTCGTTCCATGCCGCAGCAATCCACCTCACAGCATGATAAACTGAGATGGACTTGATGAAGTTTGTTCTCTCGATACCTGTTTCCAGCTTACTGACAATGTGTTGTAGCATCAGCTTCCTATAGTTCAATTTTACATTCTGAATAATACCTTGATCAAGAGGCTGCACTTCTGAAGTCAAGTTTGGAGGCAAAAATTCTATTTTCACATTACTGAAAGACATGGAGCATTTGTGGCTCGATGCATTATCAACAAAAATGATTATCTTCCTTCCAGCAAGTTTCATTTTTATGTTTACAATTTTAGCCCATTCTGTGAAATAAATCGAAGTCATCCAAGCTTTCTGGTTTGATTTCCATATTACAGGTAAATTGTTTATATCAACACGATTTTCACGAAACGCACGAGGGTATGCGGAGTTACCAATCACAAAGGGTTTCAATTTTTCTCCGGTTGCGCTGCAACAAAACAATACACTCAGTCTCTCTTTGGCTAATTTCCCCCCCTTGCAAGGGTCATCTTTTGCAACATAACTTTTGCGCAAAAGTTGCCTATAGTTGATAGCTCCTTCGTCGCCATTGAATATATCACAGAGTTCGTACCCTTCCGTTTTTTCTGGGAGTTTTGACTTCCAATCCGTTGCAGCTTGCAAATCGGCATCGGCTGACTGTCCAGAAAGAGTGCAGTATTGGATGTTGTTTCTGGTCAAAAAACTTTGAAGCCACCCGTTACTCGCATGGAAGTTATCAATATTCAATGATTCTGCCACTCTCAAAGCTTTAGTTTGAAGCAGAGGCCCTGATACTGGAATATTAGCTGCACGACACTTCGCGAAGAATTCAAACATTGCAATGTTGATACGTTCATTTTCAGTTTGTCGCAACTTTCGTTTCCTTTCACCATCACAATTTTCATTCCACAACCGCAAAACTTTTTCACTGCCATCAGCTATATTCCCGACTGTTGATTTTGAAATTGAGAACTGTTCGGCAATTTTCCGATGACTCTGACCTTTGCTGAGTGCATCAAGCACTTCTTTTTTCTTCTCGATGGTCAACTCGTTGTATTTTCTCTTTTTGCCACGATTCATTATATTTGATCAAAACAAAAACACCAACGAAATAACGACGTTACTTGGAATGATGCTCGAAATTACACACGCTATAAATGTACGAGCGACAAGCAAATCACATGAGCGATGAGCAATAAACACGGCAATGTGAAATTGTAAACGCGTCAATGGACAGAGTTAGATACTGCGATGAGAGGGAAAGAGTGAGTAGACGAACGAGAAGGATAGTGTGAAGTCAGAAAACCGAATAGCTGTGTGAGTGAGATGTGACAAGGAAAATGTACACTGCTCACGAATATCAAATGTATATAATTCTAAGATTGGCCAATGTACACAGTGAAAATTACTTGTTCGGTGCACGTTCATGGTGTCCAGAGTAGGCAGGTGGCCAATGTACAGAGGTGGCCAATGTACACGGATAATTTTACATAAGAAACAATGGGCTGAAATCCGGTGCAGCGGAAAAGTGTCCAAAGTCGACAGGTGGCCAATGTACCAAGGTGGCCAATGTAACAGGTTTTACTGTATGTTCCTTTCCCATGCAGAAATGCATATATAGGCTGTCAACAACAACAAAGTTCGATATCCCTGTTAGTCAAAATTGTGTACTTGTGTGTACGCTCGTGCTATGCGCGTATTAGCCTGATCAGAAAAGGTTTTCCGGGTTGAGTCCGGGACGGATCCGAGTCCCGGAATAACGGACCGAAACTGGATCCGGAATTACTCAGTTTTGGAACCCGGGTTTGATCCAGTTTGGATCCAGCGCCCGGACTAACAGTGGCGCTGTTTCAAATTCAATCCAGGTCTGATCTGGGTACCGGATTAACTTTCCAGAACGAAAACAAAGTTCGATTTCAACGAATTCTTGCTGGATCTACTCAGTAGCCGATTTGGACTGAAGAATAATTCATTGAAATGATTAATGAGCTCAACTGCAAATTTTGTAATTATGCATATGACAATAATGTCATGAAATAACATGATGACGAAAGTCAGACTCAAAATTTTGTAACTTTTTTCACAATAAGTAGGGTAGCTGATTCAATACTCTTCTGGTATTATTATCATTCTCACCATCTACGCACTATCATATGCATTTGCTCAATAAATGAATTTTAAGTGATGGGAATGATTTCTGCTCAAAAATTCATTTTCTGAAGACATATGTGTGAAACCCTCCAAACTTTTGGTTGCGCGTAACCCTTGATACAACCTCTTTAGGATTTAGGACATCCTATCTGACAATGACAGCATAATATTCAACAATCTGCATGAGACTATAGGGTGACTAAGAGATTTCAGTTTACGTATCAAAGCACGAAACCTTGTTTAAAACGGACCTGTCATTTTGACATGCTATAGAGAAGTGCACTCGATTATCATAATAATAAAATTGTCCTTTCGGATGACTCCCTAATTTTTTCTAATCCTACAAATATTCGAGCAGCAAATCTACAAATAAGTTTTGTGAGACTCATAAGAGCAATTTTTCGATCTAAATACATATTTCCTGTTTATGTTACCAGGAAACTTTCTAGGGATATTGATCTTCACAAGCGTTTCATAAGATTCAACATTTTCGAAGACTTTGTGATAGAGAAATTAAAATTTAGTGTACGGTTTGCTTGATTAATTCAATTAGTCTCTTTCAATCTTTCTTGGAACAATCATTCTTAAGAGTTATGTGTAAGATACTTGGTGGTAATAGAATTTTGCCAGAGACAGAAGTTCAACTTTTCATACATGCCCACTCATTGAGGAAAAAAATTAAGTCCAGGATGAGATCTATTATTGATGTTTGCTTTTTATACGTTCTGAGGAGAGTTTTTGTAGGTATTACGTGAATGTATTCTGATATGAGCCGGTCAGTTAATCAATAAGAGACATATAAAAATAATATGCCTAAATATAATAGTAACATGGCACACTTGAACAATCAATGATTGTTCGTTCAATAGAAGCTGAGTTCAAGCTTTCAGATGAACTAGGGGCTACAATTATTTCATCATAGACCTGGGCATCAAAGTATTTAGCTCCAGGAGTAAGATCACGAATAAAACTTAGTTTTGTATTTTATAAAAGAGCACTATCTCCTAGCCATTGAGAGCAGAACGCAGTGTTATAAAACATAACCTTGTTAAAAGTATGAGCTATTGGATGATTTCAATTCCATATCAGATATCAGACTAATGATGTTACTCATCTCATTAGAAAGCTCTGAAACGTCAAATAATGATACGATCATAATTCGACACCTGATCATACATTATAATAATTGCTGTCATCAGTATTTCACTATGTCTTACTATGTTTATCTCAACCAACACTACCTTTTACATTGAGAAACTTTGTTCTGGGGGCAATCCAGTCCCGATCCGGGCCTCGTAACAAAGAGTTTAATCCGGGAGCCTTGATCCAAAATTGACCCTACCCGGGTTCCAACCCGGACTAAACCCGGAACAATTGATCCGGAACCCGGACTCAAACTGGATCCAGATTGGAACTGTTAGTCCGGGACCCGGAATAATTTTCTGATCGGGAGCTCCTGAGGGGTGTGTGTGTGTGTGTGTGTGTGTGTGTGTGTGTGTGTGTGCGTGTGTGTGTGTGTGACAAAATTTGCTATTAGTGCAAGGTAAAAGTGTCGCAGGCTCATGCCATACCGAAGAGAAAGTATATTCTTCGACTGTTGTGTCATTCGTCACGATTTGTCTCGACATGTGAGTAAATATTTTCATCGTAATAAAGATATTGCCATCGGCTTCATTCGGGGGACCAAAGAATGACAAAACTTCCACGCCAATTCTGCAGAAAAATTTGAGCTTTGGTCAAAAACTCTGACTAGGAGAGGTCGTCACATCCGGATCAAGGATTTGGCTGAAACTTTGGAAATAGTCTTCTTTCAGTGCCAAAAGATGAAACCCAAAATTATAGACCCTAACGCTCAAGCTTTTCCGAGCTACAGCCAAGGACGTTAGTATTGTCCATATGGGCTCATGTTAAAAATTATGCATACAGGTATATCTGCAATGCTAATGTCCATGTCTGTAGCTCAAAAAAGCTTGAGCGTTAGGGTCTATAATTTTGGGTTTCATCTTTTGGCACTAAAAGAAGACTATTTCCAAAGTTTCAGCCAAATCCGTGATCCGGATGTGATAACCCCTCCTGGTGAGTTTATCATGAAAATGGTGAATATCATAATCTCATGAGTATTATTTTCTAGGATTTTGACATCCGTTCTGTCGTCACTCGTTATCTTCAACAAGTCCCGAAGTTGATTCCCGATGGTTCACTCCCCACAGATGACAAATAAATAAACTCTCGTTGATTATCAGTTTAAAAAATGAGACTTTTAATGTTCGCCACCATTTGGGCAATTTATGGAAATGTTTTAAATGAAGAAACAACCAGTCATCGTACTTTTACGGGTGAGTTTAATCGGTTGTAACATGATCATTGGACCTGCACTACGTATGGCGTGCAATCATTTTGAATCGATAGTATTGAACTGAACATCTAGAAAACCACAATGATGCAGCTATAGAGCCAATGAGGAGGAACAATTTTTGACAAAATTATGTATGTTTGAATAATGCAATACTCGAGCTGTACGTGTACTAACAAAGAATATGTGAACAATCCCATAACTGTCATGAATTCTGATAGTACACCCAGAGGTATAGAAAATTGAAGACTCTTGCAATAAGTAGAGGGCAGAGAAATTGGGAAGAATGGCTCTGGTGTTCCTTGTGATTTCGAATCTGAACGTCACGGTTCGGATAATATATTACAACTCTTCCAAGGGCTTGCACATCCATGTTTGAAGAAGTTGTCTGGTTTCAAATCATATTCAGAGGAAAAATACCACAGACGCGGTAGAAATGAAGCCGTTGATGACTTATTCTATGATTATTCCAATTAGACAATCACCAGTGTTGCAAAATTGTCAGATGATCTGTTTAGCGCCCAAATTCACGCATGAATCGTGTTCTCGTTTACTTCTACTTTTGCAAAGATTCGTGGTCAAACAAGAATCATATTATTGACAAGATATCTCTCAAAATTTAATTCTTTATACTGATGGAATTCATCATATCATATTTGTCACACTACATTTCGCGAAAGTCATAACCTGCATTCCGAATTCCTGACAATATTTTCCATCATGAATCGGGCACAATTTCATATAATCTTGTCTAGTTTAGTCGTTCCAGATCAAATAAATCCCGAATCCAAGAGAATACCAAAAACTTTGGCAGAATGTAGGCGATTTCGAGCTTCTGGTGGGCCTTCATTGGACTCTGAAGAAGTAATTACTAGAAATAGTTTTGCGCTCACAAGAGATTTTGATGAAATTGATCCGGAAACTCATCGACAATTACACGAACCTGGACCTAGCAGGACTCCACAACAAACGTTGATTCATCAAGTGAGTCTTTGTGAGTATGAATCAAGAATTCCGTAGTAGAATCAAAAGTTGTATGCCCAATAAGATAACTTTGCTATCATTCTTAGAACGATGCGTATTTTGTCACAGCATAAAGGCTCATACTTATTACATCTTGTCTGATTAATGTATGTAGTAACCATTATTTGAGTTTTCTTCTTGTGCTATCCAGATTTTCTAACTTTTTCCCAAGCTATATATGACCAATTATCAAAGATATAGTACATCATATTCTGATGAGCATAGAATTTCATCTTAACAGAATTCTGCGATGGTTTGAATTGACTTTCGTAACCTTGCAGCAGCATTACCGACTGAAGAAACCACCCAACACGAGCAGTACAGAAAGAAACCACCTCAACAAATACCTATTTGCGAAATTTGTAAAAAAGTTTTTAAGTGGAAATACAGCCTTGTCAGGCATTTGAAGGTGGCTCACGGTAATATGCCATCCGTAACTTGCACTGAATGTGGCAAAAGTTTCAAGATGAAGAGTAATTTGAAACTTCACCTGCTCACTCATTCGAGTGAAAAATCTTTCTTATGCAAACGTTGCGGTAAAAGTTTCAAATGCCGCAGATATCTAACTCATCACATGAAATCGCACTCGAAAGGAAGATCATTTGTTTGCGAGTTATGTGGAAAAAATTATAAAGAAAAAAGTAGTCTTGATAGGCATTTGAGAGTCCATGCAGGTGAAAGACCATTTTCATGTGGGCTGTGTGGTAAACGTTTTACTGATAAAATCGTCATGACAAGACACATGTTGTCTCATACTGATGAAAAGTCTTTCGCATGTCATCACTGCAAAAAAAACTTCAAATTTCCGCAAAGTTTGGAGGCTCATCATAAAATTCATGCTGAAAACAGACTTTTTTCGTGCTTGATATGCACTAGAATCTCCGACAATGAAATAAACTCAATCAAGTCAATGAGCTCGCAAATTTCGAGTCAGTCAGAACCAAATCTCAGTCTTATACCAGCCAATAAGTGCAACTCGATAAGTCAACCGGCACCGACCAAGTCCAATAAAATTGACGAGCTTGCCCTTGTTGAATCACAAAACAGTCAAGATGAACTCGATCAATGTACGACAACACCAGAATCACCACAATTAGCAGGAATGCTGACGGAAATTCAGTTGAACATACCCGATGAATTTTTTTTCATCGAGTTCGGGCACAGTCAGGATTTATGCCATCAAGAATCTGACACGGTAGCACAACAAGAGCCACTTCATAAAATCCCAAATTCTGAGTTCAATGACAAATCACTTTCACAAGGTATCAGTGAACCCATCGAAGCAGTTACCGAAGTAGTCACAGAAGAGACAGAATATGAAAGTAAGACAATCTAAGATTTCAATCATTGGCTCGGGTAGCACTAAATGAATACATTTTGTGGCTTCCAACGGAGAAAAAATGTCATTTCCGAGCATCTGCTTTGTTTCCAGTTGGGAATCATCATATCTAGACTGTGAAAAATTGGTCGAATTTCCACAAAATTGGCAACTACTAATTGGTTGGCAAATTCTACCAGGTAGTTGAAAATTCAACCACCGCGGTTACCTACCAAATCCAACCACTGGTTGACATTTTTCCCACAATGAATACGGGGATGAATATACCCGTCCGAATACGAATCGCGAAAAACGATATTCAATCTGGATTTTTGACCGAAAAGGTTAGCATAAATGCTGCCTGGTTTCTATTTGTTTATGAAATAAAATAAAGAAACTTGTTCGTCCCAACCAAAAATGTCGTCCGGTCACCGCCACCAGTAGGTCCAATGTAATTAGTAAATCACGTGAGCCCCGTATTCATTTCCATGTTTTCTGGCGGAAAAATATCAATCACTGGTTCGGTTTGATAGGCAACCAGCAGTTGCCGACGAGGTTGATTTTCGACTCTAACCTATGGCTTGCAATATTCCCCACAAATTTCTCACAGTGTACCTCGTTACAGAATCTCGAATTTATTGTCGTACCCCCGGACCTCGAATTACAACTATAAATTCGGGCCTAGTTTTTAGACTCCGTACTTAGTATCATATATTTCCAGTACCTATAGAAGTAGATGATATTCATCATCTAATGCGGATAATCTCAGAGATCAATGGTGAATATTCACAAGATGAGTTGAGCGAGATCCGAAACAACGTTGACAGCACAATTGAGGAAATTAGTGGAACTAATCAAAAATCGAGATTACCAAACACTGACGGTAAATGTTGCTACACTAACATCAAGACTGACAAATTTCAAGATCAATCTAAATTTCATCTTTTATATTTAGAGCACAACAGAGGAATCGTAAGTCGCCCGGCAATGCCTGATACTCGAGGGGAAATTGATCGTTTATACAAAGAAATAGTGATGGAGGATCACGAAACCTGAGAATCATCCCCTGGTAGAAATGTGACCAATTTTTTTGGCCACCCGTGCAATATATAGATATAGTGACAATAATATTAGGTTAGACTTGGCCAGTTTTTGGACAAAAAATGCTCACAATTTCTACCAGGGCCGTGTGACAATGAGACGGGAGTGAACTGGTTTCATTGCCTGATCTGAAAGAATATTACTGTGAAGTCAATGCACTTGTATTAATTGTTATGGTTGCCATGTTTGTATTGAAATATTACACAGTAGAACTCGATTATACTCTGTAGAAAAGGTAATAGGGCTTACGTGTTATTTTTTATATTAAACTGTAAGTTACTGCTGTAAGCCGTATCAACTTTCCTAATAAAGCGTATAGCGAGTTCTGAGGGGCTAGGAAAAATTCTTGTTATAACCATGTTCTACTGTATAAAACAATTTCAGTTTCACATTATCATTTCTTGCAAGTCATTTTGGATTAAATGGATCCGGTTTTGCCAGACTCTGGAGAAAAAGTCATCATTTCGCCGATCCACTCTCCTCTTGTACCAATAGTGCGAAATGTAAATGTACTTCTGAAATGTAAATGTACTCTATCAAGAAGAGTGTTGCACATCTGGATCGCGGATTTGACAGAAGCTCTGATGGAAATATAGTCTTCTTCCATTTTCAAAAAACGATATCCACGTGATTATAGACCGTGAAGCTTCAGCATTTTCGAGCTACAGCACAAAGTATCAGTTTTGCATGTAAGGTAAGTGTACCCAACTTGCCTCTGTACCCAACTTGCCCCCATATGCCGATCTCAGGAATGGGCGCTCGTTGACCTTCGCGCAATTTTTTTTTACGTTTGTTATGTTAAAATATGAGAAAATACGTAGTTTCCAATGACCCCGGATCATTTCTGCGTTCTCCAGAAAATATAAAGTGAGTTTTCCATTTTTCGTGTTTGCACGGCTAAGAAATCACCGAGGAAATCGCGTTCACTAAAACCGGTGCCAATTTATTTTTATTCGACCAATCTTGACGTACCTTAGCGCACTCGATTCCATGTCTCAAGACCTTCAAAATTCGCAAAACACGAAGATGGTTTGAGAATCAAGAAGGCCGACATCGGAGTGTACCCAACATGCCCCCATATGGTTAACTCGGAAAGGCGTGCAGTATGACTTTTTTTACCACTCAGAACGTGTTTATCACGTCAAAATAGGTCGGAAACAGTGTTTTGGGCCAACTAAAAGCTACAAATGCCGCTGCGCGGTGATCAAAACGGATCAAAACCATTTTTTGCATTTCATCGCCGATTTACATTGTTTTAAATGATGGGGGCAAGTTGGGTACACACTTTTGTAAACTCTCAAAAATCACCTTTTAGGAGAATTCAAACAGTTTGGCTCCAGTTGGTTCAAATTGAATGTACCTTAATTTGTTTCGAAGGTCTTAGGACAAGCTTTAGAATGAGCTAAGGTACGTTGGAAAATATGGAGATGGGCCAAAGTTATTAAGAAAATGGCTTAATGGGGGCAAGTTGGGTACACTTACCTTATATCATTTTTTAACATGAGCCCGTATAAAGCAATTGCTAATGTCACATAAGGTTGTAGCTCGAAGACCCTTAGGGGTTAGGATCTACCATTTAGGATCATCATATTTTGAGTCTAAAAGAAACTATTCCCAGAGTTTTCTCTGATCCAATGAATAATTCCATTATACAGATACGGAAAATCTTACTGGAGAAAGTATAAGATACAGATTAGCTTAAAAACTCAGAACTCATGAAATTAAGACCTCAGAAGAGATAGTAATTGCAGCACTTACCTTGAATTTTGACAAAATAGATTATGAAAAACGATTTCAGTGACTCTGAAACAAACTTACAGAGGATTCTTGACTCAGGCAGATGGTCAGATTTTATTTGCTCTATTAAATTCGAATCTGACAAATCGAGTCTTTCTCTGGCAAATAGATCTTGAGTACACAAGCGAAAAGAAGTTTTAATAGTACTTATTAGACTGTGAAAATTCTACTTATTCATATTCACTCATGTAAAATATTGAAACATTGATAGTTTCTATTCAATTAGCACATGAATTTCTTCATTCGGTCTCAGTCACAAGCTCATGATTCATTTGCCTATTTCAGAAAACAGTTTGATTAAATCCCTCATGCGGTGACAATTATTACATTACATGGCCAAAGTGAGCATTCGTAGTTTCACTCAACGGTCATCGTTTTTCACTTGGAAATTGATAAAATCTACATAAGTTAAAATATCTGTAAGCGTAAGAGCAGTTCAGCACAATCAGAAAGAAATTAAACCACTGTAAGTGACAACCATGTCGAAGTTTTGATTCAAATATACTTTGCAATAGAAGCTTATTTATCTGAAGAAACGTTGTCAACAGAAAATCTGATGAGGAGCCGTGAAACGAAGAAAATAATATTTTCTCTTTTATTTCAAATCTTTGTCCGATGCAAGTATCGTTGAAGCTGCATTACAGACAAAAGCTCTCATAAGATATATTCGAGACTAGATGAATTAGAGCTGTCACGAGGATAGATAAATTTATCGACCTTGTCACGTAATATCGTCACTTTCGAGATCGATTCCGACACTGATAATGGCCGTGATTGATAATACAAATAACGTTAATGCCTGACAGTATAACTTATCAACCAATATTCTTTCGCGATATATTGCAATATATCTTGATATACATGGTCATTTGGAAATCAGATCTAGAAAAATCGTTAACTATGGATATGAAGTAGAAAATTTTACCGGAGCCTAGATAACAATAAGTTCCTGAATTTAGAATATGTCAACTTTATCGACACACCGTATAGAAATTCAAACTTGCAGATATATACATAACATAGTTTGGATATAGAATCAAACTGCAGAGAACACTTTTTTGATCTGAGAATTCCTCCATTGAATCCCCTCAAATGTTTCAATGTAATGTCAACTCTGGAAAGTTTCTGAAATTTTCTGAAAAGTTTCTGGAAGGTTTCCAGAAAAACTTCCATGGAAGCTTTCAGAAACATTTCCGGACGAGGACATAACTATACTTCAGAAATGTTTCAGTGAAATATTTTTGAGATGTTTTTTGAAATGTTTCTGGAATATTTCCATGCTATGTGGGTACTTCATACGATGTAAACAAACAGCTATTAGCGTGCAAGACCATCTGATAGAAGAAATTTGTTGTTCACATATGTAAACCGGTAGATGGCGATTCTGCTGAAAATATGTATCTTATTTGAGGCGATTCATTCATTCCAATTATCGCGATAATATCCCAATAATTATAGACCAAGACCAAAGAGTGTCATAATTATTTACCAAGATCAACATCGATACCAATAGAGGCAAATATCAATTACGCCAATAACGATAACGGCCAATTGTCTTATAGGCAATAGCCTTGTCTTGTGGCAGCTCTGAATTGAATTCTGCTCACATTGGAATTGACGACGAACTTGATGAAGCAGCTAATAACTAAATATATCTCAGTGATCAAAATTTTCGATAATATTTGAACTAGTATTCTTCCATCGACTTGTTATCTCGTATACTTGCTCGTACAGGTATTAATATCTGTGATAATAGATGATGAAGAATTGGAATAATCCATATAACTCATATCCAGAAGAAGTTTTCTGAAAAATATCAGTGAGTAGGAGTAGCCCTAAATCTATAAGAATACTGTAATTTCTTACAAGCACTAGAGTTGATAATCTCAAATTTCTAAACTCACTGAAGACCACGGTGCTCGATTGGCAATCACACTTCAATTATCAAAGTTTGTAAAAAAATTCACAAATATTCAGGCTGGATCAGAAGTGAGGACAATTATTTGAATTCTTCACCGAGGACTGCTCCTATCTCCGTGCAATTTACATTTCAGCAGTACGTCTTCGATAGCTCAAGGATAAATTGCTCCAATTCTGCAAAGAAGCATTCCATGTTCATGTTTTTAATTGTGTCTCCGTCAATCTTTGAGATCGGAAGATTGATACTTATCATCTTTCTGATAATCTATATTTATGATTTGATTGCAACATCTGTTCACTTTAGTAATGAAGCTGTTTATACTCTTCATCATTTGGAAACTTTTCAAGGATGCTTCGTCTGTAGAAACAACCACTCATTATTTTCACACAGGTGAGTTTCATTTTTATTAATATCTGAATCAGATGGAAAAAGTGTGTTGTCTTGACGCAAATGATTTCGAAAGACTGATTTAATGCCATTCGGGTGAATTATCTCACTGAAGACCCGTAACTGATTTTCGAATTTCATTTCTGGCAACTGCTGTTAAAATATCCTAGGCCTAATCTCATCAAGCTAATAATGATCGGGAGGAGGTGATATTTATGTACGCGTCAAGGTTATGTAACGTAGATATCACAAAATTTAAGTTAATTTAATCAGCTCTACAACGAGACTTTGGGAATTCGTTTATGACTCGAGCGCCCAGAAAATTGACGAATAGTTATGAATAGTGTCGAGCAGGTTATAGTCACAGATAGAGATTTTATATCATTTCAATTATTTAGGATCCTCATCGCCACCGGAGAGCAAATTTCGAAAAATTGATGGTTTTGACCCCCGCACGACCGCTCAAGGTAATGAAAAAATTCACAAAAAGTCGTACTTGAATGTAAATTTCCACAGCCCTTCAGAATTCGGAGTCAGAAATTTTTTTCATGACCTTTAGGGGTCGTGCGGGGCTCAAAACTATCTGGATAGTAATTTGACGTACGAGAGATAGATAAGAGAACTTCCTCCTAGAAAAAATCTTCAGGCTCATTTCAATCATTGACCTGTGACTTTGAGCATAACCTTGGCTTTCATTAGGAGTCAACTCGATTTTCAGTATGATTATCATTATTTGTATTTCTGATTCTAAAAATGTGATGAATTTCGTGTCCAGATATGACATTCTGCTATTTCCGTGGATGAACTTTGATGGTCATTTCAAGTCCACAAGTCCCTGAGTAGTAATTCAACATGCCAGAGCCGAAGCGAAAATTTGGATCAAGGGTTGATTTCAAAGAAAATCCCAGAGTCCATTATACCCTCGAGTTGTGACCTTAGGGATAATTTTGACCCCAATGGGGGCTGATTCAATTTTCAGTGTGGGTATCTCTATTTTTGACTCTGGACTTTGAAAATGTGATAGATTTTGAGTCCAGATAGACTATCTATACCGATTCCGTAGATGACGTGGAAAGGTTATTTTGAGGTCACAAATCTCTTAGTAGTAATTCGACGTGACAGAGCTGGGGCAATAGTTTGAAACAGGATTTCATTTTCAAAAAGAATCTCAGTCACCATTGGACCTTTGAACTATAACCTTTATCTAACCTTGAGTGCCGGTCAACTCGAATTCCAGTGTAGTTATACCTATTTTTGACCCTGAATCCTGAAAATGTGACAAATTTTTAGTCAATATAGGTTGGACTATCTGCCGATCTCGTAGGTAATCAGGAAATAATCTGTACGAGGTAAGGTTTGATGTTCAGATCAAATTTTTTGGACGTATTGCGAAGCTATCAGATGGATGAGAGGGCATGTATGAGGAGAGACTACTATTTAGAGACTTGTGATCTCAAGATGACCTTTTGGAGGTCATCTAGGAAATCAGTGGAGAGTCATTGCTGGACTCAAAACTCATCATATTTTCAGTCAAGAGTGAAAAATAGGGATAACCTTACCGAAAGTTGGATTGACCCCTAATGAAAGATACGGTTATATAAATAGTAGTCTCTCTTCATACATCGCCTTGCTATTTGATAGCTTGGCAATCCATCCAAAAAATTTGATCTGAGCATCAAACCTTACCTCGTACACATTATCTTCTGATTACCTACGAGATCGGCAGATAGTCCAACCTATATTGACTAAAAATTTGTCACATTTTCAGGATTCAGGGTCAAAAATAGGTATAACCACACTGGAATTCGAGTTGACCGGCACTCAAGGTTAGATAAAGGTTATAGTTCAAAGGTCCAATGGTGACTGAGATTCTTTTTGAAAATGAAATCCTGTTACAAACTATTGCCCCAGCTCTGTCATGTCGAATTACTATTCAGGGACTTGTGACCCCTAAATAACCTTTTGGTGTCATCCACGGTAGATAGTCTATCTGGACTCGAAATCTATCACATTTTCAAAGTCCAGAGTCAAAAATAGAGATACCCATACTGAAAATTGAATCAGCCCCCAATGGGGATCAAAATTATGCCCAAGGTCACAGGTCGAGGGTATAACGGACTCTTGGATTCTCTTTGAAATTGACCTCTTATCCAAAATTTCGCTTCAGCTCTGGCATGTTGTTGAACCACTACTCAGGGACTTGTGGATTTTGAATGACCATCAAAGGTCATCTAAGTGATTAGCAGAATGTCATACCTGGACTCGAAGATCGTCACATTTTCAGGATCAGAAATGCAAATAGTGATAATCATACTGAAAATCGAGTTGACTCCTAATGAAAGTCAAGGTTATGCTCAAAGTCACAGTTCAAGGATTGAAATAAGACTAAGGAAGTTTTCCAAAAGGAAGCTCCCTAATCTTTCTCTCGAACGTGAAATCACTCTTCAGATAGTTTTGACCCTAAAACGACCCCTAACGGTTGTGAAAAAGTTGACAAAAAGTCGTATTCGGATGTAAAATTCCACGGCCTTTCAGAATCCGGAGACGGTCTATCTGAATAATTAAGTTTATCTCGATTTTAGAAGACACGTGTTTGAAAGTTTTCCAATATAGCCGGAGCCGTTTGAAATTTCAAAGACTTTTGAAACTTCCTGTATGACTTGTCAAATCAGTGTGCATCCCGGTGTGAATCCCTAGGAATTCTGGTCATCTGCATACATACTGTGAGATGGTTAATGGTTTTGCTTCCTCAAGAATATGACCTTGAGAATCCGTTGAGGTCGGATCCGTATTCAACGCGTTTTATTACTTATGCGTAGTTCTGTCAGAATCTTGGAAACCAGACTGTTTTATTTGGAACCCGTATGTACAAAAGGAGTGCCAGATCAACTTGGCCCAAATCATGGGTTTGGCTTAAACATGCGATATCTTTGCAAAGCTTCAGCAAACATCAGGCATTTTGGAACTTGATCTAGTATTATAATCGCAGGTCGATCGGAACGTAGATCCACGAGACAAACAAGAACCTTGGAAGAGTGTAGGCGACTCAGATCTTCAGACAGATCTTCGCTGGGCCCAGAACAAGCCATAACAGTCGCCAGTGACGGTCACCTTGAAATACATGAGCGGCATAATTTTGTAGCGGAGTCTCCTGCACACCCAGATGAAGCTGGCCCCAGTTGGTATCCGCAAGAAACTTCGAGAGATGAAACCGTTTCTTGTAAGTCTGGAGTAGTCAATAATCGCTGTGCAATCAATTTGAGAAATTTTATACAGCCATGAATTAAGAGCTCATCCAAATGTTCTACTACCAATTAAGCTCAGCGTAGGTCTTATTTCCAAGTTCTTGTAAAAAACTTACAAAAATTGAGTCAATTACGCCAGACTTCGATAATGAAGGAAAACCACACATGTGCCGTTGAGGTCTTCGATTATCGAGGGTGATTTTAAACCTGTCGAATTGGAATGGTGTTTTATCACTAGATGCATTTTATTATCGCCAGTGCAACTTCCTGAGCTCTAGAGTTCTTCAGCGTCTGCTAATCTATCAGAAAATTTTCAAATCGTCATTCGGAAAACTTCGAAAATTGCCCCCCGCCCTCAGATCGGTCCCGGGATCGGCGCATCCAGGCACCGATCTTCGGGGGGGGGGGGGGTCGAGACTGCTTTAAGGAACATGATGAAACATTAACGGGATCTTAAAAATGAAATTATGAGAGAAAGAGTAAAAACAATAAAATTTCGAAATTCTGATTCTGCGATTTTTCTCACTATTCTTCCACCCCAGGAACTTACTCGGATTAGAAGAATCACATTTCTGATACCACGGGCAATTTCATAGTGAACAGATCAAATTGGATTGGGGCGGCTCCTTCTTAGAATTTTTACGAAAAATTGCGCCAGGATTCATAAGATTTGATCTAATTAGTGCCAATTATTTCAGCTGAACTAACAAGCGACGGACCGAACAAGCAAGAGCGGCTAACAAAAACTTCATCATCACGAACCATATTATGCAATATTTGCCAACGCTGTTTCAATTCACAATCTGGTTTGAAAAGACACATGGCTGTCCACAAGAATGAGAGGCGTTTTCATTGTAAAGTGTGTGGCAGAAGTTTCAACGACAGAAGCAATTTGAATACTCATAAACTTACTCATTCAAATGAGAGACCTTTCCAATGCAAAATCTGTAAATCATCCTTCAAAGCAAAAAGATATCTAAAGAAACATGCAATTATGCATGGCCCAAAAAACGATGGCTTTGAATGCAAAAAACATGTCGAAGAATCAAAGCACAGGGTCAATTTCGACGCTCATTGGAGAATTCATAATGGCAAAAAGACGTTGTCCTGTGAACTCTGTGGAAGAAGATTCACGGTCAAACGCGTTTGGAAAAACCACATGGAGGCTCATGCAAATGACAAAACCCATGCGTGTTTACACTGCAGCCGACATTTCAAGTACAGACAAGGTGTGGAGCTTCACCATGAAATTCATAACGATGAGAAGCTTCTTTCGTGTAAGTTATGTACCAAACCCCCCAAGACGAGGGTCAACTTTGACAAATTCAAAAAATCACGAACTTCGAGTCGATCCAAACAAAAAAATTATCCTGCAACAAAGAAACAACAAACGTTACTTGAGAAATCAAAGACCTCCAAGATGAAAAAGAAAAATAAGCCACTGCATGCTGAAGTAGAACATAGCCACATGGATGTTGATCAACGGGTCGATCAACTTACGGATAATTATCTGCATTCATTCGATGAATATTTCTACAACGGAATCAGCGATAATGATATCGGACTTGATCAAAGCTTTCTGATAGCTGAACATCAACCACTGGATGCATCAATGGAACCCGAACTAAAACAAACTGATTATGAAACAGTTTGTGAAATCGATACAGGAGGGACAGATTTTGATTGTGAGATTTTCCATTCATTTACTTGAACGACAAGATATAAGATTCTTTTCTATTCTTCCGTTCTTCGCATACTTTGATGTTTGTGATACAGAAATTTTTCTTATTTAGATCATTTTCAGCGCTCCCCGATCCAAATTCGTTCAATCACGTGATGAGGATAGTCCTGGAGGCCGATGGTGAATGTTCGCATGATGAATTTGATGAAATCCAAGAAAGAATTGACGAGACCATCGAAAAAGTGAGTGGAACGAATTCTGGAACTCTTGAGTCAGCCAATGAGGGTGAGTACTTTTTTTATTTACGCGGAATCGGAAGGCTGTTGACCCTCATACTTAATTTAACGTATTTCTCGTGCTTAACGCAAGATCTAGAAATGTCCAGTTGTCCTTCACTAGGAGAAATAGATCGCTTATACGAAGAAATTGTGATGGAAGGTTGTGATGACGAGGAATTGATACCTGAATACGAGCCGGATCGAAGGAGGCAGCGAAGTTTCACAGGAAGATGAAAGATTAAGTTGCATGAATACTTGTCCCCAATCTTGCTTCATTTCGAATTTACAAGTACGTCTCTATTTCGACAACACGAGTCTTACAAAGATGGGGAACATGAACCTAAAACAGAATATAATAGAATGAGCTTGTACTTGCTCGAGGGCAAGAAAACTCTGACTAATTTGAGTAATGAATAAATAACATAGTGATCAAGGATAAAATCACGATACTTGTGACTAGCCAATTCAATTGGTCAAAAAATTGAGCACAAGGAATCTCAACATGAAGAGCAACTCCTTTGAGCTTCAAAATCACATTCTATCCAAAAGTCATGACATTGAAAATCAATGTAAGGAGAATCATCTAGCTTTGAAATGCCACTCACCCCCCCTTTCAACGAAAAAAATTCTTACTCTTGCCGGAGCCTATGGAGGAAAAAATTTGACAGACCAACGATGCTGCGACTTCAACATTCTGAAATCGTACTAATAGTAAATGTCATATGTGCGCTACGATTGCAATTCTTGAGTTGGATTTGAATTACGATCCTAATTCACTCTATAAATATACAATTCTAAATATGCTTATTCAGAAGTCCCAGAAGTGAAACCCCCCCCCCCCCCCCTAAAAACTCTAAAAACTTGAAAATGGATCGGGTATCAAAAAACTCCGAAACACGCGTCTCTTAAAATCGAGATTGAAGCTAGACAGTGGTCTCAGATTTGATCTTGGATGTATACTTGATGGTTTTTTCGATGTCACGTCGTTTATTTGAAGGCGAACCCCTATTTTTGACTATGAATTCTGAAAGAGCACAACATTTTACATTGAAGAAGGACTCTTTGCCCATTTATTAGATGACCTCTAAGGGTCATTCAAGGGTCAAAAGTATCTGGACAGGGGATTAAGGTACAAGAGCCTGTTCAATAGTCTAGTTTATGACTTATTTCGACCCCTGACCTGTGACCCGAAAGTCGTAAATGGCTCCGGGTATCAAGAACTCCGAAACATGTGTCTCCTCAAATGGAGTGGGACGCTCAAAAAGTGGATTCAGATTTGATTTGAATGCGACCTTGATGGTTTTAGATTCCATTTGCTCATTCCGATATATCAGGTTCATGTTCATTGAAAATTAGTCTCCATAAATCCAAAATTGCAGCAGAAAGTAATGATGAATTATTCAGTTTAAAGCTATCAAAATTATAAATGGATGCAATAATGAATTATTCAGTATAAAGCTATCAAAATTCAAAAATCTCAGTAAAAACTGTAGATTTGAGTCATAATGTTCCACCTCCAGGAGTGATTTCATTCTCGCATTGAAATATCCGGTGGCATCTTTTGTAACAAAATGATTCGGCTAGAGGTAACAATGTGGATTATAATTAGAAACGTGACTTAGGATTAAGAAATTATGAAATAAGCAATTTAGCGATGTAACCTCCGTATAATAGTGCATCCAAGAATTCATCAAGTTTCAAAAATTTTAATGATATCTAATGTCACCATGGCGCTCTTGAGAAAATTCAGATGTCACGCCTTGAGTCAAACATTAGTCATTGTTACCCTGAATAATTCTACTTTTCTTCATTTGAACCGATAATTTGCTCTAATTATACTTAAAACCCTCAAATAATTTTCAATCAAAGAGCTATCTTCCAATTTGAGCTGGTTTTCGAATGATGGTATCACACGGTTTCCTAAAGGTCACTTAATAATTTTTATGATTTCTATAAGCGCCATATATCAAGACTCGCCTTATGCTTAATGATGAAGCTCATTTCCTTCATGATACTTGGTTCCTCCTGTGAAGAAACTACGACCCCTGCAACTTCAATGGGTGAGTAATATTGCTGAGATACATATATCTTATTGCATTGCAAATACCATCATTGATGTTGAATAATCTACATTTTTTAAATCAGTCTCAATCACTGTTCAGTTTCCCCAAGAGACTTTCGTTAGTCCACGTCAAACAGGATTCAAGAAACCAAATTTTCGATCAGATTCGGATTAGAGTGATTTTTATGTAAAAATATGTTCAATCATATTCATGTGAGACGAGACCGTTTCGGATGATTGACTGGCTCAAAAATATATGACAAATTGCTGTTGATATTTATAACACAAATCCAGATTCGTTTATGCATATACTCTTCTGAACTTATGCATTCTTGAAAAGTTCTTCATCTGGATGTTTCCATTCTATGAAGATGTAACTCAGGTCAAAGGCAACTGTCTCAGAAATCTTCATTATATTATTTGTGAAATTTGACGAACTTGATTTAAAAACTCTTTTTCGGATGAAAGTAATTCCGTGGGGTCTCACGGGACCCATGGGACTTCGTGTGACCTGGCCTTGGGAAAATTTTCAATCTTGACACTTGGGAGATTTGGCACCCAAGACAATTAGCATAAGAACTTTGACCATTTCTATACAAAAAATGGTTAAATTTGGTCGATTATGGTCAAAATTCCTATGCTATACGTCTCCAGTGCCAAATTTCGTAAAAAAAAACGAGATTGGAATTTTCCCAGGGCCCGGTCCCACGAGGTCCCATGGGGTCCCACGGAATTATTTTCAGCAGGGTTCTGTGTAATATGTACACATACTTTGTTGTTTCCAGATAGATCGGGAGACATTTTCAAAAATTTCGAAAAAACTTCAACTGAAAGTGAGCTTCTTAGATTGTTAAAAGAGGATCCATTCATTTTGAACATGAAGAGTCAGATTGGTTGCAACGATATCCGTCAGATGCCACGATATACTGTTCAAGAATCTTTTTCGGAGCCGAATCAACAAATATATGAGGCAGGACCAAGTTATGCTCCACCTCCTTCAGATCAAGGACCAGTTTTTCGTAAGTCCATACTATATAGATTCCTGATATTGATATAAAAGGATATCTCCAAATATATCAATATCAAAGGCTCCCTGGTAGAAATCTCTCCATAAAATTTAGACTTGAAACTAAAATATGGCCAAAAAAGATGGACCATATCCTATGACTGATAAATGGCCAATATTTGGGCGAGTTCCGAAGGGGTTTTTCAATAGTCTAAAAAATCTAAGCAAAAAATGGGCAATACGTGATACTTCCGCGACAAGCGCGGGACTCAATTTTTTGGGCTAATAAATGGCTTAATATTGGCTTTGATATTTAATCAACGATTTCTCTTGATATTTGGTGTACATAAATTATAGATCAAATATGGCCTTATTTTTGGTCTATCCCCTCTTGAAAACGGGTATTCACTAAGGTTATCACTCGCTGTCTGTCAAACACGAGGTCAAACATACACTGAATTACAGCTGCCCTTATAAAGTCTGGACACTAAATTCGTACACAGGTATCAGCAATATCGTCACTCATTTCTCGCAAAGGGTGCTTGTTATGTGTCACTTAATAAACCATGGACAACGAATACACCACACTGACATCACGTGCAGCATAGCCTCGAAACTGCTCCGCTCCAGCTTCTCACGCTTGGCATAGCGTCTCCATCCCCACATCACCAAAATCGGCAGATTTTCGTCACATCAGCGAACACCACCTCCTCGATTAACGATAAACACCAATTGATAAACTCGCGAGTCGCGGTGTGTATTCACGTCGACCATGTCGATGGCGCAAGCTGGCGATGAAGACTGGCCGCCATTATGCGAGGTTAGTCACAGCAAAAATCGAGTCTAAAAATTTTAGTCAAATTTTGCCCATAATCTGACCTGTTCAAAATGGCTAAATAATGGACTTCGTTCTTGCGCTTGAACGATTGGGCTCTAATCGATAGGTAGCGCGGTGACAGGATTTGTTTACCCACTGTAGTTTTAGCAACCTCGAGCTTAGACCACGAGCCTGGACTTATCCTCCGCGTGCAGTTACTGATGGGAAACTCGACACGTCTTTTGCAAATGATGATAATGGTTATGACCCGATCATCCCAAGATTCTTGCTCGAGCACATGAGCTTTTTCCATGATTTATTAATATCGAAAATAATACTGTGACCCAAAAAAACCGGCCCCCGGAAAATTTTTTTTCTGTCAGATTTTTTTGAAAACTGACGCTGTCACTCTAGGTTTTCGGGGTCGGGGATCCCGAAAAAATAGTTTTCAGGCCCCAAAAATTCACGAGTCAAAATTTACAAAATTTATTTTCGAAATTTCGCAAAATTTGTTAGGACAAGTTGGGCTCAATCGAAAGGCCGTAAAATTTCACGAAGGTATGACTTGTTGCAATTGCCGTTCAATGCAAAGCTGATTTTTCATTCAATGTTGAAAATTGCAAGATTCAAAGAGCAAACTGACTGCGTGAACTTGGTCGCGTCAGCCGTGCCAACCCCTCTCAATTTTGCTAAAATTTCAAGTCGTGGGATCGTCTGCTATTGTTTACATTCAGTATGCGTCTGCTCCGCACAGGTTAAGATTGCCGAAATGTTGAGTATGTTAGCTGATTGATGATTTGAAATTGATGAGGCGTTCTTTTCTGAAGAAGCAATATTTGGCATCAAATGCAGTGTAGATGCCGACGGCAACATAACCTGTAGAATTGTTTTTATCGTGGATCCATCATATTTGTCATCAAAATTCTCATCAGTGGACGATGATGGGCTGGTCATTATGCCCGAATCTGTTTACATACTCGAACACAAACCAGGTTCTAGTGTCATTTTCCTGGTCTGAGTGACATCCCCGCAGAAATCTGAGCGCAAATTCCACAGAGAATCAGTCTCATCTTGAGATCGATCAAAATGATGAGTTTTGTTGCAACACTGTGAAAAGTCACATTTCCATCTGCGTTTGACATAAAAAATTCATGAAAACATTGCCTGAAGCAAGGAAATGACATTCGAATCTGTTTTGAATATGAGTTTGGCGATAGATTCGCGCAGAGAAAAAATCAGATAGCACCTGAAAGACGGGAATTCTGATGACATAGACGGATAAAATAATTCCCATTGATCGACACAATTGCCACGCTGTGAGAGTCAAAGTATCGTCTGCCATCGATCTTGAGACAAATAGTTTTCTCCTAAAATTGTGCTCAAATTTCCGTGAAAGTATTGCCAACAGCAGCGAAATAAAACGAGAACCTTTTCTGTGCATAAGTTTAGAAATAGATTCGCACAGAGAAAATACTGAATCTTGATTCGGTAACGAGAATTTTGATGACACAGACGACTAGTCCAACACTAATTGATTTACGCTGTCTCCATAGCCTCAGCATAAAAGATGTCATCATATTCTTATTCGACACCGGTCTTGAGAGAAATATTTTCCTTTTGGGTTTGTGCTCAAATTTCCGTGAGGATATCGCTTGGACCAGGAAAATGACATTAGAACCTGGTTCGTGTTCGAGTATATGAACAGATTCGGGCAAAATAACCAGCTTATCATCGTCGACTGATGAGAATTTTGATGACAAATATGATGGATCCACGATAAAAACAATTCTATAGGCTATGTTGCCGTCGGCATCTACACTGCATTTGATGCCAAATATTGCTTCTTCAGAAAAGAACGCCTCATCAATTTCAAATCATCAATCAGCTAACATACTCAACATTTCGGCAATCTTAACCTGTGCGGAGCAGACGCATACTGAATGTAAACAATAGCAGACGATCCCACGACTTGAAATTTTAGCAAAATTGAGAGGGGTTGGCACGGCTGACGCGACCAAGTTCACGCAGCCAGTTTGCTCTTTGAATCTTGCAATTTTCAACATTGAATGAAAAATCAGCTTTGCATTGAACGGCAATTGCAACAAGTCATACCTTCGTGAAATTTTACGGCCTTTCGATTGAGCCCAACTTGTCCTAACAAATTTTGCGAATTTTCGAAAATAAATTTTGTAAATTTTGACTCGTGAATTTTTGGGGCCTGAAAACTATTTTTTTGGGATCCCCGACCCCGAAAACCTAGAGTGACAGCGTCAGTTTTCAAAAAAATCTGACAGAAAAAAAAATTTTCCGGGGGCCGGTTTTTTTGGGTCACAGTATATCTGAATAATTTCCTACTCATCGCTATTAATTGAATCACTCAAAATTATGTCATGATTTGACCCATGAAAGGCCCAAATTCTGTCTAGATCAACTTAGGCCACGAAATTTTGTTCTCCGGTTGGCTAAAAAATATGGCCAAATATTAGATAAAAAATGGCCAAATAGACGCACTCCATAAATGGGCGATTTATAGCGGAAATATCGTTTCATCCTCAGGTAAAATATGGACAAATTTTTTGTCCATTTTTTGGCTATAGAAAAATTTATATGGCCAATTTTCGGCCATAAATGAAAGTGGGTTCCTACCAGGGCTCGCGGTATTAAATATTGTATTGATATTGTCAGGCTGGATATAATCTCGATATTACAATAAGAAATATGAGTATCGGTCACACATACGAGGCACTTTACTTTGCTGCTGAGAAAAGTCACTCCTTGGACCACATCGAGTCCAAAACGTGATGGGTCGTAGGTCAGAAATGAATATATGTAACTCTTTGTACCTATGGACACGACTCTTCTATACTACGAAAAATATTTACTCTAATGATCTGCCGAATTGTTTTTATTACTTGCAATTGAACAAAAAAGACCGATACTTCGATATTTATGCTATACGTGGCCAAACCATGCGCGACAACCAATATCATTAGCCGCTTTCAAAAAAAGCAGCCCGAAAACACCTTCTGCGTCGTAACTCGTGAGTTTTCCTAGCACTGTTTGAGAGTCCAAGACATTTTTTTACGTGAAAATTTTATGTTCTACATAATATTGTATGTTCTGAATGAAGTGACCCAATCTCATTTTTTAATGAGATTATTTCGTTCCAATTACATTCATTCTCTGAGATATACACGTATAGCGACGAGATAAAAATTCTTCGACAAAAAACGATTCATTGACTGTAATATTCTTATCAAATCAATCCATACATTACGTATTCATAACGTTCATTTACCTCAAATGATGCATTCGACATTTCGTCGAACAACAAATAAAGGCCTAAATTATCTATTTTTATCGGTCAGTTTTGTACGAATATGATCTAGCTTTACACTCGTAGCACAAAAAACAAGGGCGCACCTGACGGAGTCACATATTAGGCGTACCAATAATGTTTCATCAATTTTACTACATGATTACTCGGGTATTAGCTCTTATTAAAATCTCATAAACAGTGTTACATCTCTGTGTTAAACTTATTTACAATTTCCATATTGCTTACTACTATTTTCAGGATCATTATCACTTCAGGAACCCAGAAGGAATAAGAAGCGTAAAAAATGCTCAGCTCAGCGAGCTTCATTTTGCAATGTCTGCAAGCAAATTTTTAAAAGCAAATACAATCTCAATAGGCACCAGAGAAGGTTCCATGGGGTTAGAGAAAAATTCCCTTGCAAAGTTTGTGGCAAAATTTTTAAGGACAAGAGTAATCTCGAACTTCACATAAAAACTCATGATAAGGAGAAACCGTATTCTTGCAAATACTGTGAAAAATGCTTTAAGACTAAAGCTTATATGAAAGAGCACATATTGATTCATTTGAATAAAAAGCCTTATCGATGCCAAATCTGTGGTAAAGGATATGGTTATAAACAGGGTCTATCCAGACATATCAGTGCCCATAGAAATGAACGACCTCTTTCTTGTGAATTATGCGGCGAAAGATTCGCAACAAGAGCAACTTTGAAGAAACATATGATGTCTCACAGTGTTGATAAACCATTTTCTTGTGAACATTGCGAAAAGTCTTTCAAATACAAATACAACCTACTGTATCATAAAAATAGTCTACATATGAATGAGATTTCACCCGAAGATTCAGAGAATGAAGTTCATTCAATCGAAGCTACGGAAACTGGTCCTTTTTATCAAATCCTTCATCCAGCAGCAATACAACAACAAGAATCTTTTAATCAACCAACAGAAACCGTAATAGAGACAGTCGATGCAACCTCCGACTTGAATGAGGTTCAGGAGGATTCCAGGGGGATGTTTGAAGATATTATAGAAGTAGACGCACAAGCGACTGCTTGCGAATGTAAGATGATACTAAAAATCATACTTTTACAATGATGAAGAGTATGGTGAACTTTGTCATTCAGTTTGAACTATCAATCTTTTCCAGCAATAAGTGATCCAGAAACGACCAACCAGTTGACGAGATTACTTTTAGATCACGCTGATACATCCTTATGCGATGAATTAGATTCAATGAGGCAAGAAATCAACCGTGCAATCGTGCAAACTCGCGAAACTATCAATCATCAAATTCCAGTTGAAATAGATAAACAGAGTAAGTAACTCGGTACTGAATAAACAAAAACAGTTTTTTGGTGTATTTTTTTCAAACGCGTTCTGCAATTTTAGGACAAGAAGAAGACGTATCCAGTCGTTCAGAGATTACGGGATTTGAAGATGAAATCGAACAGTTATATCAAGAAATCGTTATGCAAGACTGCGATGGAGAAGAAGTAGTAATTGATTGACTTTGTAAGAAACAATTGAATCATCCGTTGTCCTGTTTTGTGATGAAGAATTTAAGAGCGGTTCGTCCTCGTCAAATTCTCATTTTAAAAAGTCTATATAACTTCTAGCACAGACTGTGTCACTAACTTTTACAGAATATGTACTCCAATCTCCAGAAAAAGGTCTAGAGGGGTGAGAAGAGTAGAGGTGAGGACACAAAAGTATCCACAGTGTTCCTTGTTTCCACAGCTTTCCCTGGATCCACGGCTTCCGCTCTGGGCTACTTCGACTCGTATGAATGATTGATTATCAAAAACCAAAGTTATATCTCAAGCTGAAATAGACTACTAGATAAAGCTAGGAAGTGAGTTCTCAGTACTGTCAAATCGGGATTACAACAAGTGAGGGGCAAGAGATGGGCTACACCATTTGATGAGTCTAAGATGTCCAATGCAGCTGGAGTTCGTTTAGTAGTAGTTAATTTTGCTTAATTTCTGAATTTTAAGAAGCTGAATTCAATGAACGTGTCACTCAAATAATCCAAATACAAGACATTAGATGTAATTTCGTATTCGAGCATGTATTTCAACCTAGTCGAATTCCAGGATCGAATTCTTTCAATGTATAGAAAATACAAGTTGCGGATTTTGGATTTCATGCGTTCATTGATGCAAATATTTGAGGGCCGTTTTGTCTCGCCAACATATGACGCAGTCAATGAACTAATTTGTAGAGACGACGACGCCTCAAGAGTTGAAACTGCTTGTCTTGAGAGATGAATTGAGGATGGATGGAATAGATTCTACAAGAAGTGGGATCTGACTAAACTTTGGGGATTCGGTTCCAGCGCTTTGAAGATTGATATATCCTTTCCGTAGTCGCGGTTCCTTCGAGGTGCAGCATATAGGTAGTATTTCGTTGCTGGATCATTGATATAAGTCGTTATTCGTATGTGACTCTCGCTCATTGAGGATTTGATCGTACAAGACATTCCTACTGAGCTTGCAAAAAATAGTATGGTCAAATAACAGAAGCTTGTGCCGCACCCATGGATCTTTTAGGTTATTTCAGCGTACGGATGCTTGATTTACGCTACATTTCTATGTGATCGAAGAGTCGAATTTGCTTCAGCCTCAGACTTGTGGCTGTTCCTAGACAGTAAGTAGTCGCCTACATCATGAAACCCGTAACAAAAGTCAGTTAAATCTGCCCCTTGAACTTTCCATCAACTGGCTCATGAGCCAGCAATGATCGACAACAAGTGCCAACCAGAGAAGGATTCCCTTTTCCGCGGACGGAAACTACGTGTGCCAAGGTGAAATTGTGTGCTTGAATTCAAAGATGACATCAGTTTTCCCTGGTCACCCCCTAAATTTTCGGGATTATCGAGGAAAACTCTTTTTTAAGTCCAAATATCGAGTTTTTTTTACTTCGGATTCGGGAAAAGGAGGAATTTACAGTTCAAATATGAACTTTTCAGGATTCATAGTCAGTGTAATGATCCTGATCCGGTACTCAAGGTAACACTCGTGGTCGAGAACTCAGGGTGGTACTTGTGTTCGAGAATCCGAGGTCGTATTAGTAATCTGGGACCTTACGTGGCACTCGAAGTGGCTTCTGCGATCGAGAACTCATTGTGGCACCTATGAACGAGAGCTCAATGTTGCACTCGTGGCCAAAAACTCGGGTGGCATTCGTGATCAGATTGAGCACTGAATTGGGACCGTTATCCTGAGTTCTTGGTCACGGTGGCCACTTTTGAGTTCTCGGCCACAAAGCCACACTGAGTTCCTGATCACGGTGCTACTTTGTGTTCTCGATCACAAAAGCCACTCCGAGTTCTCGATCATGCCAGTTTGATTTTCCGAACACAAGTGCTACTTTGAGTTCCCAATCGCCAGTTTCACGCCGAGTACTGCATCAGAACCACGACTCTGGATTAAAATTCTGAAAAGTCCGTCTAAGGACGGAAGGTTGCCTCTTTTTCCGTCTTTTCATGTTAAGAATTCCATATTTGGCTCTAAAACTTTCCCTGATTTCTTGAAAAGCTTAGGGGTTTCAGGGTAAAACGTATATTATTACCGGATCTAGAACACAATTTTAAATAGTCTTATGTAGGTTCAGTCTCTGGGGAAAAGTAATTATTTTCTTGGCCTGTACAATCCATATTACCAGAATTGTGCTCACACTATTATATAACGAACCCAAATCGCATGCGTTTTCATTCGGTATCGAAATAGTTGTTAGCTTTTTGCCTCAAAATGAGAGGAAGGATGTGATACCTCTGCTTTACTTGTCCCAGCTCACCATAACATAGGATCACTCCTGCCGAGTAATTGTAGGCGTCTGCCGTGAGAATAAAATATTTGACAAGGCCGGTATGACTCAGAACAGCAAAGGCGCCCAGTACGGTTTGAAGAGTTTCAAATTCGATCAGTCATGTCTCGTGTCTCACATATGTATGTCTCTATTCCACGCACTTTACACACAGTTGAACTATTTGTACTCCACAAATACCTCAATTTTGCAACGAGAATCCTAATCCTCTTATATTGGTAGTGATTCTGTTTATCTTTTCGTTCATCTTCCTTCAAGATTCTGCAATATGGCTCTTCTTGGCTCTTTTGCCACTCGAGTGGTGGAAGCAGCTTTTTCACAAATTCATTGATGTATTGCTTTGCCTCATTGAAATACTTCTTGTGATAATCTTGACTGCATAGAATTTTGCATCCAATACAAAAGAGGAGCAGTAGGTAATTTCCTCGCTTGAGCTCCAGTTGCATTATTTTCTAAGTTAGATTCATCCTCATCACTTGTACCTTGATCATCATCTGTATTAAAGAAAGAACAGCTTTTAATAATCTCATCATCTGTTAGAAGTCCCGTCACAGCTACTTCTACATGAATATCAACAAAGTCTTCGAAGGTGTTTGGCTCGTTCACATTCGAAGCATTGTTTACAGCTGTCCATTCATCGTCCGAAACATATACATATAACATCGGGCATCATTTGAGGCGTATCGTGAATCTCGAATCTCACTTTTTTGTAACAAATCTCAATGCATTCTTGAGAAACTTTGTTCCAAAAGCGATCTATCATTCGTCCAGTATCGAGCAATGTGACTCGAGGTTCTTGCTTGGCTTCGGTGTCACTTATAATCTTGAGTCCAACTTCTCTTCTGCAGACAGTTTTGAAGTTCTTTATTATGCCTGCATCAAGAGGTTGAAGAACTGATGTTGTTTTTGGTGGCAAAAATCGAATTTCAATGTTACTAAAGGACTTCTCCAGTTGATGTCGCACTGCAATTATCCGTGAATAGCAGAATCTTACGTCTCATTCGCTTCATCTTTTCATTAAGCTGTGTCAAACATATTAAGAGTAGGACAGCAGTGATCCAAGCTTTCTTCTGGCGTCATGATCTAAAGGCAGATTATCAACTCCTTTGAAACAATGGGGCCTTGCGGATTTGCCAATGACAAGTGGCTTCAGTTTCTCAGTTGCACTAGCATTCGTGGCCAATAAAACAATGACCCGGTCTTCACTGAATTTACCCCCATGGAACTTTCATTTTTGAATACAAACGATAAGTGGGCATCTCTTCAGATGACGATGCTAAATGTGGAATATTGGCACATCAACCCGCGAACGAAAAACCCTTCCCAAATCCAGACGAATGAATGAGAAATACGAACCCAGTTCATCAGCATCGAAAATGACTTCAGGTTTATATCGCAATGTGATCCATTCTAAATCTCATTTCCAATTATCGCACGCAGTGGGATCAACTGCAGCACTTCCACTAGAGATTTTAAACAATGCTGTTACTTGTTTTCACACCTTGTAGTAAACCAGTGCTGGCCTGCAAGTCATCATGGCTCATCTTTAGTTTGAAGTCAAGCGATTTTTGGCAGATTATTGGCCTTGAAATGCTGATGTTCTGATCACGACATTGTTTGAACCATTTCGGAATTGCTTCGTCGACATCAGAATAGTCGGCCTCTCTCAACCTCTTCCTTGAGCAGTCACTCGATGAAGAACGTTCCAAAATCTTCTCCGCGTGGCTGATCTTCAAAGAAGTTGCTGCGGGTCGATTGGTGTTGAAATGCACTAATTCACTCACAAGCTTCACTCCACAGTAAACCGCACTGAGATACTGTTTTTGTGGCTATCACACTATTTCCGGTTAAATATGGTGTGCACGTGTGATTTAACCTGAAGAAGGACATAACTAGATGTCCGAAACGCGTTGTTTACCTAATCATAAGTATATTCAAAAGGACAGTCCAAGAACAGCATTAAAATCATAACCACCATTACTCTCTGTCTGGACATTAGAGTCAAAATTTAACATATTACATTATATTAAGTCGCGTGACGACTGTTTGGTGTCCGGAATCACTAGATTTTTTCCCCTAGATCGGTTTTAACCTAACCTGACCTGACTTTTCTCTAGAGAAAAATATCCCTAGATTTATTACTAACCTGACCTGACTCAAAAGTTGCGCGCTGCCGTCTTTACTTTACCTGTCTTGATTTGTCTCCAGAGATAAATATCCCTAGATTTTACTAACCTAACCTGATAAGACCAAAAAGTTGCGCGTATTTTCCTCTAGATTTTTTTTACAATTCTATATCTAGGGTCTATTTTACCAGTTTCTTTCCATCTGTTATACTTTACCTATTCCATGGATTTTTTACCTATTTTGATTTTAGACTTTTTATCACTTTGGATATTACTTATTCTATTTTACCTGTTTGTTTAGATTTTTTACCCCTTTCAGATGTTAAATTTTGTAAAGCTGTCAAAAGTCTGTTCGTTGTACCCTTGCCGTGTTATCATGTTTTCGCACCAATATCCTTTTTTGATGCATCCGCTCACCTTACTTTCGTATGGTGTCGGACACAGGGATACGGGCTACTCTCATGTTTCCAGGCGTTCTGTGGGTACCCCTGTCTTTGTTTGGCTCGAATTGATGTAAGAATTCTGTCGAAAGTCTGTCTCTTGAACCTTCGCTTCGAGCCATCGTCGAATTCGCACCATTTTCTACACTTGCTCATCATACATAGGTATTATGATGTCGCAAGTGCAGAAAATGGATTGTTCCAACGATGGAAGCTTGGGTCCCTCTGTTTGCGTCCGTGGATGGAATGTGATGGATGAGAGAATGTATGATGATGATGATGATGATGATGATGATAATGGAAGAAGAGAAAGGAAAGAGAGGAAGAAGGAGTAGGGAAGGAAATGAAATGATATGAAAGGAGAGAATGGTATGAAATAGAAATGAGATGCAACATGCAATGAAGATGAAATAGTTTGTGATGTTTGAGATGGATGCATGAATATATTATGGATTGAATGATTGTCTCACCCTCCTACTTGGATTTGAATTCGGACACAACCTCTGCACCCGAACGCGGCTTACCTGCGTGCAAGAATTCGCCTCCAAGTAGGCGATCATTGGCGGATGTATGATGAATGATGAATGTGTGATGAGCTGGTGAGAATGATATAGGAAAGGAGATATGATGGTGGTAAAGTGGGGGTTGGTATGAAAGATGATGAGATTTAATGGAGGTAAGATGGGATGGGTAAAGAAGAGGGGAAGGGATGAGATGTTATAGACTAATAGCATTCATGATGAATGTGATGAGGTGGTGGGAATGACGTTGAGGAGGAGATGAGATGGCGGTGAAGTGAAAAATGATATTGAAAATGATCAGATTGAATGGAGGTGAGATTGGGTGGAGGTGAAGAAAGAGATGGAAAAGATATAGACAGGAGATATAGGAAAGGGAATAAGATCATATGAAAGGACAGAATGGAATGAAATATGAAATAGATATGTGATGTGACATGCAATGAAGATGAATTAGGCTGTGATGTATGAGATGGATATACGAATGTAATGTAACGAATGAAATAATGATAAAAGAGAAGGGAAATAGAGGAAGAAAAAGTAGGGATGGAAATGAAATGATGTGAATGGAGAGAATGGTATGAAATAGAAATAAGATGCAACGTGCGATGAAGATGTAATGAGTTGTGCTTATTAAAATGGATTCATGATTATATTATGGATTGAATGATTGCCTCACCCTCCTACTTGGATTTGAATTCGGACACAACCTCTGCACCCGAAAGCGGCTTACCTGCGTACAAGAATTCGCCTCCAAGTAGGCGATCATTGGCGGATGTATGATGAATGATAAATGTATGATGAGCTGGTGAGAATGATATAGGAAAGGAGATATGATGGTGGTGAAGTGGGGGGTGGTATGAAAGATGATGTGATTCAATGAAGGTAAGATGGGATGGGTAAAGAAGAGGATAAGTTGATGAGATTGACGATAGCTATTTTTGAGTCTTTCTACAGCCATTTAATATTTTTTCGCGCAGCTCTATTAATCCTTGAAAAGTGAGACTGAAGCTTTGTAGAATTTATGAAAATTGAACTTCATGTATGAAAATAGTTACAGCGTGCATCTGTAATTAATTATGGTTGCCATTTGAACGAAATTCTTATTTTATTCAAAATCAAATATTTGTTTTGAAAAATAATACGATTCGACTATTCAAACTCCCTCCAAAGACTCTTAGGCGCAGCGAGCGTCAGCGAGCGGAGCAAATCTGCTAGTGTATAATATTTATCCGGAGACTAGAGAGAGAAGTAGTACCAAGCCGATCTTTGTGCATGATAATTAGTTCAAGTCTTGGTATAGTCATCAACTCAACCCGATGATGAGCTCCAACAGACGATAAAATCACATCTCTTGATCCTGAAATTTGCAGCGAACGCTGAGTTAGAAAAATATAAGAATGTACTGATGTTATTGTATCGCTGTTTTAGTAAAATAATTCAATCGGACTTCATCCAATGGTACATTGCGAGTAGAGTGCGCATACTCCCCACCCAACAGTAGTTAAGTCATTGAGTCATGAGCAATTCATGGGGATATCTCAACGAATGCATGATATTCCTACGTTAATATGGACAGGCTCAAGCCGACGCCAGTAATCACCGAAATACTGTCACAGTCTTACTGTCGATCCTAAACTTTTGAGACAGCTTCTCAAGATCATTCACAAAGTTATGAGTGGACCGACATTTTTTAATGTAATAACTACATTTCAAGTTGAAAACTATCTTGATATCAACGTGGATCATTTGTACTACCAAGATTAAGAAAAATATTTTCGTTTAAATAGAGTTAGACTGTATCAATCGCGTACAGCACAAGAACCAATTGGTCTGATCCACAAACAGCTCTATTCAACTCGTTCATTCTACCAAAGGGTAAGCATAGAATTTGTACATACTGAGATCTCGCGTGGCTACAAGTTAGGTGCTGAGAAATTGCAACGAGCTTGTATAAAGGCAACTCTCCAAGACAGAGATTCCTTAATTTCGCTCGCGGTGCAAGGGTAATTATCGATAAAGTTAAACCAGCTATCTCTCCTTTTCTTCCTCTTTCTTACTGTTTTTATGGACGGTACCAGCTTGAAATTGGCTTTGCGTCCTCTACACGAGCATCAGACCAAAAGAGAAAGAGAGACTGAAACAGAGAGGTCCCCAGTAATTAGCTCAGCCTATATATATATTCTGTTAACCTGAGTACGATCCCACGGATGGACGAATAAGCCAGCGTGTGGTAGACTGTAGACAAGATGGAATAAGGGCTCTTCGGCTCCTTCTTCTACATAAGTTCTGACCTGGTGGTGGTGGTGGTGGTGCTGCTGCTGCTGCTTTAGATTAACATCAGGCCCGCGTGCGCTGAGAGGCTCGTTTCTGCGAGCTTGGGCCTCCCACTCTATTGCATTTATATGAGGATATGCGAGCGTGACTGGGTACATAAGGCTTGTTTTGAGAATTGATGTTATTTTTTTTTCAACATTTTTGGTGCGTACTTGGAAATTACAAGGAGAATCTTGTAGCTTCTTGGGATAAAGATTTCTCAGGAGCGTTTTTGAAATTGTTTGTGGGAAGTGAAAATTTCTGGGATGGCGTGTTATGAAATCTTCTTGAGCATAATAGCTGATAGAGGGTAGAGATATTCTTCATGTTGAAGTGATACTTGAAGCTATTGAACTTTCGTCTTGGCATTTGCAAAAGATAATCATGATAACTGTAGAATTTTCATGTGCCGTCGTGCAATTTGGGATCACAAATAACGATCGTATTCGCAAGGATCGGAAGGCTCCTCACGTATGGTCAAAAAACTTGATGAAATAGAAAATGATATGAGTATTGAATCATTGGATTCAATTCATTCTTTACTTTCGTGTGCAAGAATTGAAAAATTCCTGGCGTATACGCGAGAAATAGTATACATCACTTCCCTGGGCGCGTACGCTCATAGTTGAGGCGCCAGAACAATTCATTTTCTGAACGGAACGAGGAAAATGAGTCCTTCGCACCCAATATGAGTTTCCAAGCACAGGGCATCATGGGTTTCATCATGAGAACCCTAAAATTGCGTTTGAAAATGGATTTTGCTGTTTCGAAGAGAAAACGATTAGAGTGATGAAAAATTCTATGCAAACCTCGTCCAACGAGTCGATGTAAGAATTATTGCAAACTGGATCCACATGGTGTATTTCTTGACATCCTGACCAGAGAATCCACAATAAATTCTATCGAGAATTATCTCTGGACTACTTCAACCGATATGTTTCACAATTTTTGAGATCTAATGAACTCCACGTGTAGGCACCCAAAGTCGAATCATATGAAGACTTATCGTTGTGAGAATAATTTTTTGACGTTACCAGAGATTCTTTGGAATTCTTTTGAATTTTTAGTATGAATGCAACTGGAACAATCACAAGTAGCGGTCTCCAAGCATGTTCTCATGTAGCGGACAAAATAAGTAAGGTGATCAAAGCAATTTAATCAAATTCTATCATACTCAACACAACTTCAGATACACTAAAGCCTACGCAGTATCAACGGAGATCACGAACTCAATTTTTAATTTACGACTTTGTGAGTACATCCAGTTCCAATATTCAGAATCGAGAACCGCTCTATATCAAGTAAATGACATCAACGGACGAGAATGATCATCAAATACCTCATGTAAATGCACATCAAAGGGGATCGTTATCTTTGACTCACCTATACGCATACTGTACTCGTGTAAAACTCGCACGAATACCGATGCACGGAGGTCGTCATGCTCGAATCGTCAGGATACGCGAAAAAGTGTTCCACCTGGCTCTTTTGATGTGGTCTCAGTCCAGGGTTTTGTGGTTCCTGTGTTATTGTAAATTGTTGTGGGGTAGAGCTGTGGCTTTGACGTAGATATGGTGGCTTTGACGACGATGACGTCGACACCCCGCCAGTGCCGATTTTCAAGCGATAAGAAATATACACGTATCGTCTCGTCATATGCGAAAGTTCATTCAACTGACATACGTACTTTTAAACGTGTTCATGACGTGGAATCCGAATCTATACTTGAGAATTTATGTAACTTCAGCTCCCGCCTGTTACCAATTTTTTTTTTTTTTTTTTAACCATTGACACATGGGTTTTCCGTTGGAATCTGTATGGAGTGATATGTTTCTAGGCATATTAATTATTGCCTTTATGAAAGCTTGGAAACGAGAATAAGGTTTTATACGACAGCAAATGTGCATCAATTGCTTTACTCAAATTTCGACGAAGAGATGAATCAGGACGTTGTCTTACCAGTGCCGGACACTATCTACTGATCTCATTCCAGCTCGGGGGATCAGCTAGATCAGAATGCTAAAAAACTCGGTTTGAATCAATTTTGAACTCGAGGTGGAGACAGCAGGAATAACAATAAGATTGAGTTATGTTAGGTATGATACTTCATACCTTGGATGGGAATAATTTTGCTCGTCTAGTGCTAGAAAGATCTGAAGGGTTCAGCAGTGTTCAAATTCATTGGAGCATTGATAAGGTTGTATCGATCATCGCTTCATTTTTATGGGCTGACGCCGCAGATAAACTTACTATTACATAACAGTAATGAAAATATCCGTGGTAAAAATCACGAAAATAGAAAAATGAAAATGAATTTCAAAAAAGTTGTATTCGCGATGAAAATTGAACAGAAAATTGGATCAATCTTATGCAAAGTCAAGATATTTGTGGCAAAGACCGCTACCGTGGCATCGTGGATGAGGTCCTTGCCTTCAATGCAGAAGGCTGGGGTTCGAATCTCGGACGATACTAATGTTAACTTTCATAAGTGCCTTTTGGTGGCTTCGCTGGTTCGGCACCCACCTTAAACTGTAAGTTCCGTAGAATAACCTCAAAAAGAGGTTGGAAATGCGTTAATAAAAAAAACCTTCACCTCTAATAAATAACAAATATACAGGCATAATTTAAACAAAGACGATTACTTCATCCCGTGTAGAAATGTGATTAAAAACACACTCGAGGATGTGACCCGAGTGCAATTTGAATCTACTCAAGGTTCTCAAGAGTTTCGGGATGAAGACATTTCCCGCACTTGAAACTCAGAATATGTGAGGTTCTCGATGTCACTAAATGGGAATTGAAAAGTGTTTCTGACCGTATCTAAAAAAAGGGTACACCCTATAATTTCGAAATCTGGCCCAGAAAATCATGGGGGGGGGGGGGGGCTGAGGATCTGGATTCATTCGTATTTTTCCGAGCTAAAAATGACGGCATAGTCGCTATTTCAACAAAAGGGAAATTTTGACCATATTTATTTTCTGGTTCGCGCCTTCTTCGTTAATTCGCCAAACCCACACGACATTTTGTTCAAAACCATGAAAAGTATTCCCGAAAAAATTCACAGACCGATCCATAAAATTCTGTGGCACTGACTACATTTTTCGGGACAAAAATCTGAATTTCCTTGCTAAAATACCTCAAAACTCGAAAAATATCGATCACTTCGGGAAATCACGAGAATAATTTCTTCCACATTAAAAAATTACATCGAAAAAATTAACAAAAATATGCAAAAGACGGAAATTTTTTTTATAATTATATAATATTCTGGTGATATTATTATCTGATGATATGAAATTTCTCTTGATTCTTGCAATTTTTTGTCCACTATTTTGATGTAATGTTTTGATCTGATCGAAGGAGTACTCTTGTGATTTTTCGAAATGATCGATATTTTTCGAGTTCTGAGGTATTTGAGCGAGGAAATTCAGATTTTTGACCCGAAAAATATATCCAGTCCCTGCACAGAACTCGATGAATCGGTCTGTGAATTTTTTTGAGAGTACTTCTTAAAGTTTTGGTCTAATGACTGTATGGGTTTGGCGATCCGATGAAGGGGGCGCAAACCAGAGAATGGATATGGTCGAAAAATTTTTTATTTTCGAAAAACCGACTACGCCATCATTGTTAGCTAGAAAAAATATATGGAAATCCAGATCTTCAGCCCATCATGATTTTTTAGGGCAGACTTCAAATTTATGGTGTACTCTCCCCTAAAAACCAATCAAAATAAGGAAATTCATACGACAATCGATAAATTGCATCGTATAGAAATTAGTGTCATATTATTTCGCCTTGATCAAATTCTTCAAATGATTTAACCAATCAAACAAATCACGTTGAAGCTCATTGGGAGTTCAAACAATCTTGTTATTCAAAGTAGAATCACCACTATACGGATAAAGCCTTCCCACTCCATTTGTTGTGAGTTAATCCCCAAAAATCCAAACCTCCTCTAAAATCAAATCTCAGATAAACAACATTTCCAGCTTACTAAATATTTCGATAATAATTTCATTCAATAACGGTAATACACTAGGTTCAACATTTCCTTGTCGACCTGTCACAGTTGTCCTTTTACTCTGAACAGGAGATTGAAAATAAAAAAAAAATAATAACACAACCTGGATAGATACTTCCTCAATCTAACATAAAAGAAAGCACTTTCAAAATAGATATGGCTGTACAATATCTCATACACTTGCACATCGAGATGGAGTACCGAGTCTCAGCATCAGTACAGTAAAAAGAGAGAGGGGAATCACGCCTAGGTGCAGCAAAATCTCAGTGCCTGCATGCCCAAGCAACCATTACTTTCGTAGCGAACCAATGGAGAGAATCCCCACGCCCCCTGCAGTCCATAGTCTCTTTCTCATTCTCTCTCTTTTTTTTTTCTTCATACTCTTGCTCAGTCTTTCTCGGAGATATAGTGTCCAAGAGAAAACCTGCAGTCTGGCAGCATGCAAATATATTATTACGCTACGATGTTGTACTTGAATACTTCTCTACAGGGCCCTCTATAGATATATACGATTGGATCGCCATTTTTTTTTGTTTTTTTTTTGTTTTTTTTTATACTGAGCTTGGAGAAATTCAGAGTGTTAATATTGGTAGTTGTCTGTTTATAAGTGCGTAAATCTTGGGTTGGGCATGTAAAAAAAGTAGATTTATGAATTCTAAATTGAGACAGTTTTGGTATTTGACAATGATGGCTTGTGGTACGTCGTATATATTTTCAAAGCGTAGATGCTGGCCCTCTTCCATTCTCGATAATAATCCATTATGAAAGGGTTCTCTGTTTTGACTCATTGCGTAGGAATCTAAGAATTATTTTAGACGTAAAGTTTCCCGCTCTTTTGCAAATTCTGCCTTAAACATATGGAAATTCTGAATTTTAGTTTGAATCAAAAGACGCGTGTTGAAGGTTTTCGGTAATTTTCCACTGATTTCAAATAATATGGAGATAATCGACTTATAAAAACAAAAATGTAGGAATGAGTAGTTTGCACATTATAATCATCGAGTTATCATAAATTACTCACAAGAAAACATATATCTCTCGAAACTCAAACGCGCTTTATTCTTCCTATAGTAACTGCGGAGATCTACCCTCACAGTTCAACTCCAAAAGGTCACAATAAATGCAAAAATCATCCTTCTATGCGCTAGATTGGGGGGAAGGGGAGTATAATGTTTTTACAAAATTTTTTGATTTTTATCCCAATACATTTGATAAAATGATAGGGTTTGACCATCTACCGCGACGATTATTGCATTTAAAGATTATTCAGACCCTCTTTTTCGGCTTCAGGCGGAAAATATCACTCGGTTCGCGGAAAATTATCACTGCCATACCTGGAACAAAATCGACTACTTTGCGCCTCTGAGTCGATGATTATTTCATACAGGAAGTTCCTTGTGTTCTGTTCTTCTCGCTGTTGATACCAACTCAGCCTCCGATGAAAACCAAAATTTCTCGTCAATGGATAAAATTTCTTGGCATTTATGCTTATAACCGTTTTTGCTTCGAATTCAGTCGACTCAAATTTGCTATTATATTTTGGATGAAAGAATTGAATTCTAATGCATAATCCTGGTAGTTTTCCATTGCCATAAATCGATGTAGACCATCCATCAGGCGTCTTTTTCGTCTTCCGATTCTTCATTGCAGCCTTGCATAACAATTTCTCTATATAAACGTTCAATTTCTTCTCCTACACCAATCATTTCTGAATAGTCAGACACGCTCAACTCCCCTGCTAAATTTGAACAATACCGTAAGTCAAGATGATGAGATGATTTTATTTATAAGCATAGGCATTAAGTTACCTTCAATATTTGAAACCTCATCTGGACGTGGATTTGTTCCATGAACTTGCTCAATCACACGATCTACTTGATTTCTCATCGCATTCAAATCATGACATGAACTTCCATGATTAGATTCTAAAACTATTCTTGTTAATGGTCTACTTATTTCAGGATTAGCTGTTCCTGTGCAAAATGGGGAAGAAAATGAGTTGAATCGAAGGTGCGTTATTTTAACCATTATAATTTTTCCATCAACTTACTGTCAGCAGAAATTCCTTGAAAATACGACTGGAGTACTTCCTCGTGTTCCCTTTGTTCGTCACACGAATTTGGAATTAGACATACATCACAAGTCTCCGGCATTCTTTGGAATACTTGATTAAATGAATCTTCATGTTTCAATGCTGTATCAGGTTGAGATGAACAACCTGATAGTGAAGGATCAATTGTATCACTCACATTAGTCTCATCGCCATGGCTTGTATGAGATAATAACCGATCTCTTTGGTGAGTTCTCGTATGCAGATCCAATCTATATTTTTGTGTGTAACTTTTGTCACACCGTTTGCAAGAAAATTTTTTCTCACCCGTGTGAGTCACCATATGAGTCTTTAAAATTGTTTCATCTCGAAAATTCTTCCCACAAATCTCGCATGAATGAGGTTTCTTATCCTTATGAACTCTCATATGCCTATTGAGACCACTTCCGTGTTTGTAGCTCTTACTACATATCTTACATGAAAAAAATTTTTTACTCAAATGTAGAGACATGATATGATTCATCAAGTACCGCTTATTTTTGTAACAGCTTTTACAGTGTTCGCATTTGTAAAGCTTTTCATCTGTATGCGTTTGTTTATGAGCATTTAAATTACTGGCACCTTTGAAAACTTTGTGACAAATTTCGCAAGGATACTTTCCCACAGTTTCGTGAAACCTCATGTGATGCTTGTTAAGGATATATTTGTCGGCAAACATTTTTCCACAGAGATTGCATGGAGCTGGCTGCTTTTTTGCCTTACTTTTCTTTGTTGGTTTAATAGCCGAGGACGATTCTGGAAGTAAAAAGAATTTCTGAAATCAAAAAATTCGTATCCCTTCGCTATTGCAACGAATTTTGAGCCTAAAGTGATTTAAGTAGAAACAGAGTTCTTGAACGCAGAGCAGACTTACGAGTGACAATGTCAGGATTTTGAGTTCTTCGCGATTCATGACTTGGTCCTGCCTCGTATAGATGAGGATATGCTTCCGGCGATAACGATTTGGTAGTAGTTTTCTCTTCCTCTTCTTTCACTTTATTTGTATTCAATAAATTTGTATAATCACGGACTAACAATGGATTACTTGGCTTAGGAGAGCTGCTTCTGGACTCAGCTGGAATCATCATTTTAAAGCATATCGCAATTTCACAAAACATAATATACCTTGGATTCTGATTGAAAACTCCAAAGGGTATACAAAAGAGATATTTAGGATCCACTTCTTTTTTAATTGAAGCGTGATGAATAAAAGTATTGATGAAGAGGTACATAGTATGGCCAAACTATTTGTAATCAATGAAGACCGTAAAACTGAAACAGTCGCTAAAATCAGACTTTAACGTTTACTTGATCGAAATTTGTTGCCAATATAACTCACCCGTAGGAACAAGAGATGAGGTTATTACTCCCAGAGAGCCATCGATACAATTTACCAAAACCAGGTAGAGAATAAGTAAGTTCATTGTCGACATTTGATATTTTGGTGGTACACTTCATCAATATCAGACCATGTGACACTGGCGGGATGTTGACTTAGAAGTGTTGAGATGTCAGCATCTTAGAGCACCATTTCAGTCGTCACTACGAAATCGGTCGAAAATTTCTTATAACAAAAGGTTTCCATCAAGTCCCAAATAAATCAAGGAAGCTAATTTGAAATTCTTGACCTACTTCTTAGTATATGAGATCCGCACAGTCATGGCAATCCGAGATGTCAACCCTGACTAAAACACCGCAAAACACGGATGAATGTGTAAGGTGGACAAATATCGATCGGTCGCAGTGCCTACTTTTATCTGGAATATATCGTCTGCTAGAGCACGCTTGTCATCACGAATTGCTCTTCCTCAAAAATTTCAATACTCGTTGATCTCTCGATTAAAAATAGATCGTATGCATAAATTCTCAATTAAATTTTTCTTACCTTGTCCACTGTATGGAATCTCAGCAGATATTAGTTTTGATTTCAAATTAGTATTTGGAAAAATATGCTCTGTAATCAGCGTGATAAATTATCCTCATTCCAATTAATGAATGTATAATTTTGTTAAACATCGATGAAGTGGAAGACGACTTTGAACACTTGCGATCATTAATCCCTCGCAAGATACGTAGAAAATATCACGCCGGTAATTTGCATTAATCATTACTACATTTCTTTGCATTCAATTTCGATTTTTCGACTTTCAAACGTACAATCGGATTGAGAATTCAAATGGACGTTAATTAACCAAACTGACTCGTAACTCTAAATGAAGTCGATTTTTTGTCCCATTCTTTTGATCGATCTTCTCATTTGGGTACATGGATTCGTCCATCTGGAGTAGAGACTCGGAGGAATCGCTCCTGAGTATGCGAATTCGGAACGGGATGTTTCGTTGAAAGTCATGTCGTATTCTTCAAGCTGGAAACCTTATTAGATGTTCTCGTCGTCAACCAATTTGGAGGTGACTTCATGAATCATACGAAATCCAAATCGTAGTCGAAGAATGGATGAATAGATATATTTCGGATAATTTTTGTAGAAAATCCCACAGTTCGAAGTCGCGATTCAACGCCGAGCTTCGAGATGACAAAGCACATCACGTTCAAGCTGACTCAACGTGCGAATCAGTATAACCGTTACCTTCTACCTGCCATGAATATGATTCTTTTGAGCTCTGGTGTCAATCAATTATATAATCAAAATGCTGAGTAAACTCAAGAGGTTTCATGACAGACATCTCGTTTTCCGTTGTCAAATTCTCAAAAAGCACAAAATATTACGTCCAAACATGTGTTTTTGGGAATTTTTGAGTGATTTCTTGAAGTTCATGAAACGGAACGATTCATCACTCGACGAAAGGAGACTATCACAACTCGCTGAGCACAACCTGCCGACCCACTGACCTACTGACCTGATGCAAAAAGTACCGGGAAACCAACCTCGTGACCTGAATTATAACCAACTGATCCACCCACCCCCTTCAGTTGCCATGTAACCCATCATTTTGTCGAGCTGATGGCTTATAGACGTATCGATCCACTGACCTATTATATGACCCATCAACCTGCTGAATGACTTACCGATCCACCAAACTCTCTATCTGACACACGACCCACTAAATCGTCGACCTGGTGACCTTCTAAATAAACAATGAGCTCACCGTCCTACTGGCCTGTCATATGACCCGCCAACTTGCCGACATGCTGGAAGACCTATCAACCCACCTAAGTCATCATCTGATATGAGACTAACTAATCAGTCAACCTGGTGATTTTCAAGTTGACTAGGACACATACCGATCAACTGACTTGTCGTATAGCCCGCCGACCTGCCAGGTGACCTACTGTTCCCCGGCTCATTTATCTTAGACATTACCCGCATACCCTTAGACCTAGTCACGTTTTGGGTGACCAATAGACTCACTGACCAATTGCCTCGTCAAATGACCCGCCAAGCTGCCAACCTACGAATCCATGTTCACCACGTACCAATCCGAGCGCCCTCTGCGAAGTGAGGCAGGAGCTCAGGAACTCAAAATTCCAAGAATGTGCCTTGACTGTGGACTCAAATCCTTCCAAAGTCAATGCGCTCGGTTTTGGAATTTTCTCCCTTATGGACTCGGGTGGGTGAAAGACATTTTTTTGTTCAAACGGGCAGTAAAGGACTATTTGATGACACTCCCCCCTGCAAAAATGAATGTGGACACGGTGAAATTTTCCAATCTTTCTGAGCTCCTCTGTACTCTGGAGGTTTCTCCTTTCAAGACTAATTTTCCCATTACTGTGATTTTCATGTTTTAGAGTACCCTTGTTCATGTATATGTTATGAGTCTTCCTTGGAATATTTCCAATTTTACGTCATCTCTAGCCTTAATAAGTTGACATGATTCCTGTGCTCGAGACTGACAAATTGTGTCGATGACACAAGTGATATACCTTGACCAAATGAAGATATTTATCTATATATTAACCGATATTTTTACCTGAGCTCGCAATGCTGATTTTGTATGTGATTTTTCTTTTGATTCACAAGAGTGAGTCAGTATTGTAAGATTTTGTCAACTTTTGCTATGAAGCGAATAAAAGGTTATCTTATCTTATCCATTGTATAATTTACTGATCTACTGACGTGAACTATATGGCCATTTGATTCTCCAGCTTGTGGACCTGGTGGCGTTCGGGATGACCTATGACAATGGGGCTTGCTAACCTGGTATATGAACTCATGACTTGCCCACTGACCTGCTCCTTCTACCTTCGCCTATTGACAGGTCAGTAGGTCGGTGGGTCTATTGGTGAATCGAGAGGCTAGCATGTCAACGGGTTACTGGGGAATGTGTCCGATCAAGAGCCTCGTTGGTTGGTGTCATACATCGGGTGGGCAGGTTGTCGGGTCGTATGACAGATCAGTAGGAGAGTGGGTAATTTGGTCATCGAGAAAATTACCATGAAATTACCGATGATTAAGTAGGTCGTGGTTCAGATGAAGAGTTCGTTGAGTACCTACGTAGGTAGGTAATTCAGTGGGTCGGTGGGTTCGTGGGTCATATGACAGGTCAGTAGGTTGGTGGGTCTATAGGACACTAGCTCGAGGATACGATGGGTCATGTGTCAGATGAAAGGATTTTTTGGGTCAGTAGATCATACACAAGCTCACTAAGTCGGTGAGTCCATTAGTCATACATGAAGTGAATAGGTCAGTACGTGGGCAGATTGTCTGAAAGATTGTAAAATGTTGTTCTGCTTCAGGATTAAATGTCTAAAAACGTCATATAACTGGAGCAATAGACAATATCTCAGGTCCATGCGACAGTAGATACAATACAGCATCGGATTCGTGTTCAGCGACCTAAATAACCCTTCCGAGACTCCAGGATGATTTCAATGAAAAATGTCGCAGTGCTATGTGGTGGAGGGTGGAAAAGAGAAGACAATCCGTTTTGAATCAAGTCAATCGGTCAAGAATTCGCGCGGATACAATTTTTTGCCCAAAATCCATGTTTCACCCCACTGTGCGTCGGAGCAGAGGCTTGGTGACGTTCGCGGTCGACAGCTGATTCATTTTAAGATCATCACCAAAGCCAGACATACGCACGAAGAGGAATAGCGTTGTATTGGCAAGTGCCCATTGCTTCTTGCTGGAAAACTTTCGACGATTTCATATTCAGCGTGATACAAAACTTGTAACCAGTTCAATATACGACAGGATGACGTGGTGCTGAGGTCCCGAGAAGGGCCATTTAGATTTCCGCTTTGTGCAAGTTTCAAGGATCAGGAATTTAGCTTTTATATCCCGGGTGCCCGGCTTTCACCTCCACCCCGGTTGCCCCCGTGGGCCCGGGGCAGGGATACGCCCTGCCAGCGCATCGGTTTGGAGGACGGCCATCACCGAACCACAAGTGGTTCAGCAATGACTCGATCCTCTCTCCCGACTATCGAATTCCGGGCTCGGCCCCCAGCACAAGGCCGATGCCCACCCCTCGGTGGGGGGTTTTTGGGCTCTTCTAGGCTTTTTTGGAGCCCAAGGAGACCCTCGGGTTGATGGATAAGTCTTCTAGGATCGCATTGTTATCGCCCGAAGACGACCCATTCCCGTGGTGCCGGATGGAGATGTGCGGTCTCCACGCTCCGGTGGGCGCTGACTAGGGCCAGGAGCTCGTCAGACTCCAGGAATGGGGCACCACGCCCCAACCCCCTTGCGGGTTTTCGGGAGGAGTCAAAGCTCCGAGTCTCGGGGCCAGGCTTCTCCCTACCGGCTTCGGGCCTACGCCCAGCTACGGTGTCCTCGTAACTGGGGCCGGAGGGTCGTCACACCCCGGGACTTGAGTCCCCTCTGCGGTTAAGTTTCGGGAATCACGCGATTGGCAAAGTTCTGACGAGCATACCTTACACCTCGCGATTGGCAAGGCCAAGCACGCTTGCAAAGGGGAAAATGGTGCCTGCCTTTCGCATTAGGTCGAGGTTTCCTCCACTAAATGTAAAACCAACTGTACTAAGTGTAACAGTTCGTAAGAAACACCTGCGCTGCGACAATATATTATAACCCCCCTCCCCTCCAGAAGGAAAATCTTTGAATCTCGTGAAGTAACGACTCCCCGAGCCCAGTTAACTACAAAGAGGATCCTTCGTTGATCCTGGGAGACAAGGGAGATATTAATAGCTCGGGAGTACATGACAGCTCCCCCACCCGCAGTCTTCAGCCCCAGCACCCGTGTGTGTGCTTTCACCATCGTGTTTGCCTCTGTGCGTATGAGCCCTGAGCGGCATCTTGGATTGCTTCAGGGCTCCCGCTTCTTCGCAAGCCCACCTGTATCTTTCATCTTTTTTCTACCCTCTGTTCCTTTCTTCCTTCTCCTGAGACTATAAGCTTCGGATTGACGCCCTCCGGGAAAGGTTTTAGTCGGTAGGTGCCCGAGTTTTTCTTATGATGAATCCGACACTACCCACACTCCTGTGGTAGTCCATGAAGATTTCCCTTCTCCAGCCTACTAAAAAAAAAATCATTACAACGCCCGCAAGAGCACTGTTCGGTTTTCGGGAGAGTGACGAAACTCCAGGCCCAATTAACCGCAAACGGAATCCTTTGCTGATCCTGGGCCACCTTTTGAATTTTATCTTCAATTTAGTCTCCATTCCTCCTCTCTTTTTCCAGGCTTATAACCCTCGGGTTCGCGCCTTCCGAAGAGATGTTTCAATTGTTATGTGTCCGAGTTTTTTCAGGTGAATTCGATACTACCGACAGTCTTGTGGGTATCAATGGAGATTTTCCTACCCCAACTTACAGAAAAAAGAAAAAAATGTTACAACCAGCCAACCATACGCAGCAGACTCACCTGATTCTCCGTCATCGGGTGTTGCCAGAGCCAAGATGAGCTGATAACGACACTGCTAGCTGGCACTCTTCACCACCTTAGGGTGCTCCCGAAGATAGTACCAAGTAGAAAAACCATCCGCTGGGTGCTTCCAGTCGTCAATCTGACTACTACTCATTTCGTACCGAACATTCGAGTGCTCCCAAATGATTAGTAAACCCCAGAGTACTCGTCACCTTGGACACGGTTGCCCCCCCCCCCTCCCCTACATCCTGACCATTGGATAGATAATATATACCCTGTCAGCGCGTCGGTTCAGGGAAAGACTGTTCCCGAGCCACGAGTGATCTAAAAGGAATCCATTCTTCCAAAACAATTACCTAGTTTTCGAAACGGCCGCAAGTACATGCCCAAAAGGACTTTTCACTTCTCTCAACAAGCCGTGCAGGCCTCGCGGAGGCTCAGGCACCAGGCTGGCTTAGCCACAAGTCTAACGATTTGCTCAGTCTTCGCCGGGCGTTACGGCTTCTGTAGCCGCTAGATCGAGATGCGCTGACTGGGACCAAGGGGTATTCAAGCCCCGGCCTGACCTACTCGCTCAACATGAATCAGCTATTTTAGCTGATTTGCAGCTAACGTGGACGGAATTTCACTGAAAATCAGCTACAGTAGCTGAAAATCAGCTGAAATAGCTGATTTTCAGTCGAAATCCGTTCGTGTTAGCTGATTTATATTGAGAGAGTACCTGAGTGTTTCAGTTCCTTCTGGCGGAAGAAACAAGACCACACCGAGCACCAGTCACATTCTCTACCAGGTTCAGGAATAGGGTATCCCAATGATTGAGGGTTAAAGGTCATCGCAACGCGGAACATATGGACCAACCTTACAGTTTCAAACATCGGGCGTGAGGAATCCTCAGGTTCCGGCAGTAAGAAAGCTGCTATGTCTTGTTGAAGCCTCGATCTCAGCTTGCAGAGATGCTCGCTCATAGTCATCCTGTTTGTCTCTATGATTTGGGTCCTCATTGATATCTACGGCCGCGTCGATGTTTCCGATTCTTCGCAAAGGACCACAGTTGTACCCGCCGCGCCGGAGTGTCAAATTTATGCAGCTCCATTTGATCTCTACGGCAGCCTCAGCCATAGGAATTTGGGAGAGTAATGAGATTTGGGATTCCTCAAAGTGCGCTGAGTGAGCCGTTGGAAACCTGAGTTGGAATCGTGAGTGTGAGTTTTAATGATTCAAATCCATGTCGGAAACGGGAAAAAGATAATGAAAACGAAAACGTGGAAGACGTGTCTGAATGTTTCACAAAAATATACGTGGATGTTCGTATACGTAGCTCGATAATGATGCAGGAAGCGGAAGATTTGACCAAAAAGATGGGTGAAAGTTTCGTGGCAAGTGGTAGATGGTCTTACCGGTGACAAAAATATTGAATAGACTTTGATGCTTGTAAATGTTGAATTTGAAATGAGCATCTACAACTTAGTGCCGCAAACGTGACGATAGTAGGGTGGGAAGTAGGTTCTTGATACTACGGATTGAAGAATGTGGCTCCCTCACGCTCCGCGAGGTTCAGGGAATGCGTATTTTCTTATTGCTTGGAAAGGGTACATCACTCAAATAAGGAGTTACAAGGATCGTCACTTCCTGAGAACGGTTTTTCCCAGTGCTCTTTGGCGTTGCGGCGGATGATACAAATTTGATACAATGTATTTGATAACAATGTATTCGTTATGCCGGCCTTGATCAACGATAATTTTCAACATCGTGAACCGTAAATTAGGTGACAACCTGAATTTTCTATGAAATTTGGAGGTCGAATCTGTAGAAAGTAGATCAGTTTTTTCAAAACTCAGCTGAGTGAAGTTGAACCAGCGTAGAATCAATTCGTCAAAATTTCACCAGGGTAATTGATGGTATGCAATCACCGTGCTCTGCGACTATGAATAGTAGATTATGTACCGAGTTGCAGGAAAGCTCCAATTTTGATAAGCGAGTGCTGAAAATGAAGATTTGAAGACGAGTCCGAGACAAGGCGCTTTTCCGCACGAGGTGCATATAATATTTCACTGCTGGAAACGAAGGGAATAGCGTTTTTTCCATTGGAAGCAATAAAGTTCTTTCACATGACTCATGAAAGCTTTTATCATTCAAAGTTTCAGACGAGTTGTCGAATGGGTGTTATTTTGTCCAACTTCTATTCGATGATTTGCCGTTTCGCTCAAATCGCAAAAATACCGGAGACAAGTCCAAATTAAATTCAGCGTGCAAATTAACCGCATTTTTTGCAGGTTATCACACTAAAATTTGGCATCATGCCTGGCTGTAATAAGAGAAACAACCTTCACTACTGATTTTCCTGACCTGTCCATAAAACCGTGATCTCAACATAAGAAGCTCCGGGCCACAAAACTTTGTCAGATTTTGTGCAGTCATCAGAGGAAATAATTTCGCGCCACAAGCGTCTCCTCAATTTGGTCGTAAATCACAATCTTGTTTGTCCCATTTGACATTCAAACATTGTTGCACTGAGCATCAGTACCCCACATATTCCCACAAAAAAACTCGTAGAAGTCAAATACGAGGAAGAATTCTCTCTATCTTTTTCGCGAAAGGATAAAAGAAGAAGAGGAGCATCGGACCTTGCCTTACCAAATAAGCATATGTAAAACAATATCTGCACAGGGGGGCCTCGCTCTTTGAAAACAGCTTCAAATGTGGAAAGAGGTTAAGGGCCGTAAGGTTGTACTGACCGTATATTATAACGCTCGCGCGAGTATCCAATTTGAAAAAAAAGGTACGGCAAACAATGGGCCAACTTTCGCGCTTTGCTAACCGGCCAAATGATAAATACAAGCGTATTGCCTTGGCCATTATGTGATCTCATTGTTACTGGCTGCAAAACCTGCATATACTGCAGTTATGCTCACACAGTTGGAGATGTAATATATATGTATGTGGGTGTGTATATTTCTGAGCAGGTGCTGCGAAAAGAATTCACTTTACAGGTCAGTATCGTGTTTTGCAAGCGTGGGTAGAAGGTAACGAGAAAAAAAAAGGAATAGTTGTTCATAATCAAGAAGATTTATAATGGAATAATCGAAAAAAGTCAGATTAGAAGGGAGAAAGATTCGTAGAAATAACTACAACACAGTTTTTTGTTATAATTATATGCCGTATGGTATGACTTTACTGAAAAAGTATTTGGAATTATGGTATCCTCTATAGCAAGTAGCAATAGCAGAAAAGATCACGATCAAATATTGAGGGAACTGACATCATTTCGGAAGTTGTTATATTTTGAGAATTCGCAACAAAATACATATAGGAAAAAAAGTTTGGAGTTTTTTCGACGCCCCCATAGTTTTTAAATCTTATCATTTGATTTTTGACGATTTCAATTGGCGTTATCCAATATGGAGGCGGCTGCACATGAGTCACCGAATTCGCCAACTGTTATGATGTAGTTTTTCATCGGAAATTTCCATCAAAATCACACTCAAGGGCTTAGCTTATCAAAGTAACAGAAGTTCGCGGTGAAAAAGCGCAGGTTTGCATCATTTAACAGTACCTGAACTAGCCAAGGTCACCGACTTTCACTAAAAAAATTGTGAACTTCTTACCAAGTTCGTAATTCGATACCAATTTCGACCAATTTCCTTCCAATCTAAAACCCATAACGACAGACACCGTCCATCTAAAAGAATATAATGTATACAAATGTTGATGAATTCATCACGAGATTCATCACTTGATTAACCAATGGCTCATCTACAAGAGAGCTTATTCAATAATAATGCTGCATCAAATTTTTCTGATTCCACGGAAATAACTCTATGATATTTCATGGTGGCATCTAGAATAATAATGGCTTGTTTTGACTAATATCTGTTTCGACAGGTGGAAGTCATGGTCTTATCATCTGAACCTCTGAAATAAAGATGAATCATTTTCTCTACTCCTGCAGTTCGATCCTCGGGACTCGTGGTTGATTCGAATCATCTCTGTTATCACACGATCGACTTCTTCCCTAGCTGCTATCTCTTCATTTGATTTACACGTTGATGTTGTCTCGAGTGTGAACCTGGACATCTCATGACTGGACATCTCTTGAGAATTCAGAGCTAGAAAGGAGTGAATTAAAATTCAGAATCCCAAAATACCGGCAACTCGTTAATCCTTATGTAATAGTTGTACCTTCATTAATCAGTATCAAATGATTGTCGTTTAAGCTGATGATTTCCTCGGTTATACTATTGATTTCTTCCCGAGTATCAATATCTTTGTCTGATTGCAGGTTTCCCAAATTTCGTCCTTCCATCTCGTCAGATACTTCAAACTCATTCGATCCTAGAAGTTCTTCTGGGTCACCTTCCAAAACCCCTTCTAAGTTTATATCATCGAGGCTGTTAGAAAATATAGATATTCCAGGAGGACAAACAACCCTATGTTGTTCCAACTGAATGAATCTTCTGCAGGGTTCACCACTAAGCATACATCACGCATGAAACCGTTCATTGATGTAAGTCTCAACATGTGAAAATTGTAATTTTATAAATTTTGTTTGTACCTGGAGCACCTATCACACTGGTTACACGAGAAAGTTATCTGATTGTTGTGGGTTTCTACATGATTTTCCACACTTCCTAAACGGCTGAATTTCCTCTTGCAGATTCGGCATGAGAAAGGCTTTTCGTGTGTGTGAAGTCTCAAATGTTCGATGCAGTTGCTCCACCTCGCAAAGCCCTTGCCACAAAAATCGCAAAAGAAACGCTTGCGACAACGAACATGTTCACTCAATCTTTGATTCTTTATGAATGTCTCACCACAGACATCACATGAAAATGGCTTATTGTTATCTTCATGAATCCTCATATGTGCAAATAGTTTGTAATTTGAATCGAATACCTCATCACAGGCACTACATGAAAGTCTTGTATGCATCAGTGATTCAGTTTCACGTTGATAATGATTTTGTGGGATACCTGAAGGACCAGCTGAAAATCTCGCAAGAATTTTCACATTAGATGTATGGCATGATCACGTGATCTATGAGGATTGCGGAATCAAGTATCAAAAACCATTACTTTCTACATATTGTTACAATTTTCATTTGCGGACCATCAAAAAAATGATCAAAAATCAATCCGGACTCCATCGTACTCTACGTGTATACTATACGTGTATCATTTTGTGAAGCAATAAACTCAAGATACATCCGGGTGTATTCAAAACCACACGCGACACATGGTGCACGAAACAAAACGCATGGGACTGGAACGATCAATTAATTGTGCAATCAGTCGAGTGATCAGTTAATCAATTCATTGATCAGTCAATTCCACACATAGCCTACAAGGCCACGTAGTATATTTTAGCGACACCAGATCGAACCAGACCTAGCTAGACCGAACTAGTCAGGACACTCGTCAGGACAAGACCGAATGAGACCGAATGAGATCTAACTCCACCGAACTAGACCGGGACAGACAGAGGTAGACCATACTAGACCGAAATAGACCGTGCCGGACTATTTCAGACCGTACCAGACCGTATTACACCTCACTAAACCGAACGATGCTGTATACTACATCGAAACAGACCAAAATCGACCTAACTAGACCGAACTAGATCGGAGCAGACTGTATTAGACCGTACGAGATTAATGTACGCTGGGCCGAATTAGTACCGTTAATACGGTACAAGTACGGTGCCAGACCAAACTATATCTTGTTAGACCAAAATAGACCAAACTAGATCAAACTAGATCAGACTAGACCGTATTAGGCAGAACTAGACCAAACTAGTAGACAAAACCAGACCAAACTAGACTTCATTAGACCGAACTAGACCAAACTCTCTTAACTTTTCCGAGTGAGATTTCACTCGGAAAGAGTGAGTTCTGACTCGGAGTTCGGAGTGAAATCGTGGCAACTCGGTACCGAGTGAGTTTCACTCAGAAAAAAGAGTGAGATTTTTCACTCGGGGAATCCGAGTGAATCCAACCGTTATTTAGCCGAAACTGAATATTTTCGTTTAATCAATACGTTGCGGGCTATAAAATTAATAAATTATTATTAATCATCCGAAGGTTGGAAAAAAAGAAAAATATCGTTTCCGCCTGTAGCGGCATGGTCACTTCTTTATTTATGTTATTTGGGAAGTGCGGGGAATCGATCTCGGTTGTCTTGATTGTAAGTCGGACTGCTTCTCCACAGGGGGTCGATTTTAGATTTCGGTCTAGACCAGTCGCGCGGGTCTAGTGACCAGAATTTGTCGAGGTAGCGCGCGACCTGCGCGTTGATTCGCGATTTCATCGTTCCTCGCTCCGCGAACCTTGGGTTAGGTTAGCTCGTGTATAGCTGCGTTCTGCGGTTTTGTGGTCTGCTGTATACGTGATTGTTGTCAAATAAACATAAATAAATGTTTATCCCTTAGCTGGCACTTGGGGTGTGGCACACCCCACGGAAACTTTGGACAACTTTTGAGATGCCGCGATCGTTGAAAATTGACCACCGCGCGCCATCTACCGTTTGTTTGAGATCCCCTCTATCGATTCGTATGGGTGCATTAGCCTGCGCATCATTAGTGTGCCAGCAGCAGCCGCCAGAACTGCGCGTCTCCGTCTCTGGGGTGTAGCGAACCCCTGTGTGCCAGCAGTGTATGTGAAAGTGCGGAGTGGAGCGATTTTTTTTTCATTCCGCACGCCATCTACCGTTTGTTTGAGATCCCCTCTATCGATTCGTATGGGTGCATTGGCCTGCGCATCATTAGTGTGCCAGCAGCAGCCGCCAGAACTGCGCGTCTCCGTCTCTGGGGTGTAGCGAACCCCTGTGTGCCAGCAGTGTATGTGAAAGTGCGGAGTGGAGCAATTTTTTTTCATTCCATTTTATAGATGTTCCAAATCACTACATTCCACGTGAGATACACTAATCCTAAGATTCTTTCATGTTAGAGGCACCAGAATAATTTTCATCACTTAATAAATAATTGTTTTTTAGAAAAAACTTGTTTCCCATCATTTCACAAAAATACCATTTTTTGGCCATAGTAATTCTTCAAAATAAATATGGTTTTTGTGGAATCGACAATCGGCTCTTGGTACATCTCAAAGTATGCTATCAAATACGTACTTCCTCAAAATTTCAAGGAGATAGCTCAAAAATGAACGAAGTTACAAGGTCAGGAGTGAAAATTGCCAATTTTGCGCATTTTCGCGAATTGTTTCCACAATACATTTTTTTGCTTCCGCCCAACACCCTTTCGACACCCCAAAGGTATTATAGCATCTTCGGGAGGCCTTCAGTTATGACCAAAAAAATTTTCAGATTGAAACAATGAAAGCGCGCCGAGTAAAATGAAATTTCCTGACGTGGGGTGTGACATACCCCTGTGTGCCAGCTATGATTGAATACAGAGGTGTGCCAGCTAAGGGTTATTTGACAATCATGACCATCCTGTTGTCCGGCGTGAGGTTGAAAAGTGTTGATGAAATATCTCCATCAGTGAGAGTTTCATTTCTTTTTGATCAAATATGATTGACTGTTGTGATGCTGTATGTGACAGTAAAGCTCGCCAAAAAATGTTTCATTTTTACAGCATCACGACTATCAATTATGTTTGATCAAAAAGAGATGAAACTCTCACTGATGAAGATATTTCATCAACTCTTTTCAACCTCACGCCGGACAACAGCATGGTCATGATTGTCAAATAAACATTTATTTATGTTTATTTGACAACAATCACTTATACAGCAGACCACGAAACCGCAAAACGCAGCTATACACGAGCTAACCTAACCCAAGGTTCGCGGAGCGAGGAACGATGAAATCGCGAATCAACGCGCAGGTCGCGCGCTACCTCGACAAATTATGGTCACTAGACCCGCGCGACTGGTCTAGACCGAAATCTAAAATCGACCCCCTGGGCTACTGCTGCTGTTGACATCTGAGGTCCATAGCAACCTGTTATGTGAATGATGCACCGTATAACTTTATACGTGTCGTAAGTGGAAATGGAAATATGAAAACTAGCCATTGTTTCGGGTGAAGAAATAACAAGAGTGAAACCTACATTTCCCCGGTAACAGGACATTGCTTCTATATTAATAGGGTTGATTAATTTATACGTAATATGATATAATACTGGTCTGTACATGCATTTATAAAACTCATTGAAGAAGATATTGACATTACTTAGCTCAGTTTTTCAAGGAATATTGTAGGAAATCCACTATTTTCCTCTTTGTGAGCTACGCATTGATCCATCAGTAACAAATAAGCGGCAAAACATAACCTAAAATTTGATTTGAGCGTCTGACTCTTGCATCCGAGTAAAATTTCACTCGAACTTCGGAGTGAAATTTCTGATTTTTTTGATATCTGATTCTTTACCGAGTGAAATGGACTTTCACTCGGAATCCGAGTGGAAAATCTCACTCGGAGAAGTTAAGAGAGAATTAGATCGGATGCGACCGAACTAGATCTGATTACACCAAATTTTACCGAACTTGATCAAACTAGACCGAACTAGACCTTATTAGTCCAAATTAGACCTAATTAGACCGCACTAGACTGAATTAGATCGAGTTAGACAGAACTAGACCTAATTACACCGATCTAGGCCACATTAGACCCGAATTGGCCTAATTAAATTGATATTTCAGCTAATTCACTCGATATATTAACTGCTAGGACCGACAAATCAGCTAATTGGCCCGATAAATGAACTAATCAGCCCATTAAGTCAACTAATCAGCCCACTAGATCAACTTATTGGCCACACGACATACGCTCCGTGATTGATACCATACGCCACACGATACATCACACATGCCACAATATTCACGATACATGCCACACGAGAGCCACCCACCGATTCATCCGACCACTCACGCACTCACTCAGCCACCTATTGACTAGGTTATGATTCATACGGCCACCCAACCATTATACTTCACTCCTTCCACATAGGCAACCCGACACGTTGAATTCGGACGGACAAATTTTGGCGGGATGTTTCCTATTTTCACAAAGGAGTTATAGTAGTAACTTTGCCGGACATTGATACCCTGTCCGAATGCTTACCTTCAGGTAGAGGTGTGGTATGCTCAGATAAAACATTTTTTAGTACATCCCAGATAACAAACATCACAAGAAACTCCGTATCTGTAATGAATGGGTAATCATTAAAAATATGGGCGAGATAAATGATGTGACATCTGAAGTAGAATCTTTCTTTGAGTAAGCGAGAGCTCGCTGTTCTTTGTTGCATATCAACCTAGCAAAATGAATTTGATTCATCTAAATCAGATTGAAGTGATTTTTGTCGATAAGTTGTTTCCTGATTCTGATTGATACGTAAACTTGTTACCGCTATATTGCAACTTTGTGACGCGTGAGCGGACGGACGAGTTTCGTGCGATTAGTTTTACGGTGGTTCTTGATTTGTTCTTAAAAAACATCAGATGAACAGCATTTTTGTGAATAACCTATTCGGATAAAAAAATATACTCACTCATAATGTTGATAGAAACGCTCAGTGATGTTTTTCTAGGCTTTCCACTGGCTCAGATCCTTCACCTCAGTCAAAACTTTGCCACGCAAATTCTCGGATTTGCTCCCAAATTAGTGTTACCTACCTCGTTTTAAATGAAGTGAACTAGTACTCATAATTATGGCAACTCACATGAATTAATTGGTAGATCTAATCTTTTCTGTTGTATTTTGTGCAAGCCAGCTCACGAAGCACGTGCGTGTCATCTCTCACATTCATGATGTCAATCTGTTCCATCTCTGCAATTCAAAAAGATAATCTTGAACATACTAAACTAAATGAATTGAGATTGAAATTCAACTGAAATTTAGTCTTTGTGAATTCCAATAAAATTACCTACTGTTTACTGACTCTTAAATCCTTTTAGATAATGTCGATCGGAAAACATTCTAAGAAATCGTCACAATATGCTTCTTCCAAATACCTGATTAATTATGTATTATGAATTAGAGAGATTATATAATCGATATGTCACTCGTCAAATAGAAATCGAATTACACCCACAATAGTTCGAGAATTTAGCTTGTCCTTTGGATCGATAATTTTTTTTCTCCAGATGATCGAGCATCGTTTCACATCTGGCTCATCCTTACTCTATTTCAATGTGCGAGTGAAAAAAAAATCGTAAAACAATCCCGGGCATTGAACTCGCGCATCGATTTCCATCGAAAAATTAAACTAGAATTTGAAACAGGTCGAGGTATCAAATTCCGGATGAAATTACGGAAAGTTACGTTATGTTAGACATTCGGCATGTGAGCCCTAATATGAACCCGTGTTAGATGGTACGAGCTCTTTTTTCTTAAGAAGTCGATACACCACCAACTGGCTATATAGGTTACACCATTAAAAACTCACTCATGCAGAACGATCGATTCAAGAAATCAGGTCAAATGAGATAGAATTTGAAGGTATATCCATGCATCATTGGCTTATGGCTTTGGCATTCTTGCAAAACACCGATCAAGATTGATATTTCACTGGCTTGAAAACTAATGATGTGCATGAAAGGATTCTGCTTTCTCAGTGAGTTGACGGTACAATTCCAACTACTAAGTCGTGATGAGCTCGTATTGAGTACCATTATTGGGAGAAGGAATAGTATAATTGATTTGAACCCCATCTGTTCTAGAAAGAATTCTGGATAAAAGTTATCCGAATATTCTGAAATTATCATGCTGACTGTTTCAGTAAATTCTGCAATTTTTATTAAGAGTTGACTACTTTTTTGAACAAACAAAGGAAACAGAATAGATACTTCTTTACCTCTCGTTTTTCCACTTTTCATCACTCACTTCTAGAATATTATTTGCATTTTTCTACTTTTTCTAGAAATCCACAAAAAGCCAAATGTTCTTCATGAGTATTCAGAACTTTGATAAAGAGCATGTTTTGACAGATACTTATGGGGTGATGCAAGCCGACAATTCACTTCCTATTCTTTCCTTTTACTTCAGTAAATAAACACCGAGAAAACTTCCATCTTGCTGCTATGCCAATCTCAGTCGTGATACTAATTTTTGAGCTGTGATAGATTTCTACTCATCAGCCACTCAATCTAACGGACTAAAGTGACATAAACCTTCAATTTTCACCCGAATCCATCTCAAATCAAGAGTATAAAGCTGTCAAGGTCTCGTGAGATTCAAATAACCAATCATGAATTTCTCAAGAACCTAATACTTCGCAAGAATCGTCAAATTCACTCCAATCTCTTAATTTCATTTCCCTTCCAACCTTCTCTCTTTTCACCATAAAATGAATCATCGAAATCATCTTCACTTATCGTGACATTCCTCATTATATCCAAATCGTAAACTCAACGATTTCTACTGTAATATAGCGTCAATCAAAACAAGTCACATCCTCCGCCCAAAGTATAAAATTCAACTCCGTAACAAGTAAGTATCCCATCATCAAGCATCTCCGTATCAATCTCAAGATTCTTAGAGGACTCAAACATATCCGTATAATTGGTTTTGACTCTGCAGGCTCCAGCCACAGGATTATTAATCGACTTCGTAAATATTAATCTTAATCGGTGCCTGAGCTACCGTTTCGCGCTACTATGGCTAAAAGTTGTATAAATAGCAACCCGCAGTGTCTACACTAAATAGATATAACTCATTGAAAGCTCGTTTCACCTGGGTTTCTAATGGGGTCCTTCGACTTGTCTCTTCTCCAGGTATTGCTCATGTCCTCGCTCATGTCTTATCTTTCTATTCTGAGAATATGAGGGTCAGAGTCAAAGCTGCATCTTTTTTCTAACCAAATTGGCTTCCGCCTAATTAGGAGGCACACACTGGGCTTATATCTCGCTGAAAATGTAGATACAAAATTTTTTTTTCTCTTCTTTATGTTGTAGCAGTCGGTGGAAGCAGTAAGACTCTTGGCTTGATTCAGTCTTTGGCCTGGATTCTTCGTCTTCTTAGAATTTTGGGCTGGGTTAAAAATTGGAGCTAGATCGGGGACTAAAAAGTTGGTTTAGAAAATTAGTTTTTTTTCAACTGAAAAATCTTATTGCTTTGCTGTTGCTTCAGAAAAATCCAGTTGAAAAATTTTCAACCGTTCAATAGTGTTCATTTTTTTCTTTCATATCTATCTTTCAATCTCCTAATAATATTGTAATTCATAAGTTCAGGAGAAGACGAAAACCTTGACTCCAATTTGGGCCAAGATGACTTTGTTATAGAATTGCTTGGTATAGAGCACTAAATATGATATGCTAGCTAGAGGAGTGATGGAATAACTGAGTGAATTATTGGAAGTCATGCATTTTTATAAGATCATATCATAGAACCATGTTGTTACGACACTTTTGAAATTGACGAAGAGGGGTATCCAGAATATCAACGAGTTTTTGGCTAAAGCTTGAAAGATTCTGTTGAGATGGTGTAGATTCAAAATGACAATGAATCATGAAATGAAAAATTATGTATCGAATCGGGGAACAGAATTATGAAAAAAACAGTTGATCTTTTAGAAAATGTCATTTTAGTGTCTTCATTTCATCTCGATCTCAAAAATACTATTCTCATCATCTCACTCCGGAACGTAGTTATCCTACGACGACATGGTTCTCAAAGTTTTTTCCACGAGAATTCAATATTCTGTAAATGAAACGACAGTGGATATGGTATCACTTATCAAAAAATGCTTCATCCCTAAGTATTTTTACTGAGATCCTCAGAATCAAGCTCTGGCTGATCGTAGTCATAAGATTTAATTCACTGATTTATTTTCGAATACGACATTTGGAAAGAATTGACTCCATCTTGCAGTAATTATCACAACTGTTTTCATTCCAATGAGAGTTCATTTCGATGTTGAACTTGAATTTAATATAATATTTCGTGAATAGTTTGCGCATGAATTTCACAAAAAAAGCATTGAACTCAGACGAGCTAACGAATGCTCGCTTCTGATGGACAACTCATCCAATTTCTCGCAAATCGATTAGAATTTCTTCTCTATATTCAATAGCACTATTCAACTGTTATGAATGAACTATTAATATGAGAAGAGATAAAAGTTCAAGATAATCAACTCAATCAATACTCCAAAACGAAGCTCTCGTCCATCTAATCTCTCAAAACTGTCATCACTTCTAACACTTCATCCAAAGATAATCCAAAAAACCAACAAACTCCTCCCCCAATCTCTAATCGCCCACCCGTCCGCCCGCCAAAATACTAAGCGTTGAAAATCAATTCAAGATCCTCCTATCCATTCCAAAACCTTACTCATACAAAAATTTATTGCCAACAGCGTCCGGTCCGCGCATATCCCAAAGTATATCCTCGATTACCAATGCCTATGAGAAATATTCGTCGTCGGAGTATCGTCCAAGGAAGCAATATAGGAAAAACAATGCTCCCACGGTATTATATATATATTGTCGATGGACGTTCCGTCGCATCACCAGGGGGTATTCTTATGTACATAAGGAAGGAGCCATCCAGGCGACTTACACACACATACTATGGAAAGATGAAGAAAAAAAAAGGATAAGAGGCAACGATCTTCTTGGTCCCAAGACAAATTGTAATTTATTGCGAAGAGCTGGCTGAGTTATACCGGGAGTTATGCTTCGAAAGAGACTAGACACTATACGGGATCTGATGCCGATTTGGACGCTACTGCACGTAAACGAGAAAGGGACACCATACCCAGGAAAAAAAGGATACTGGGAGGACCAAGATTGCTGTCATGATACATTCGTGTGGGTATAGCATTGCACAAAACTGTCTTTGACGATGGCCATTTTTCTCTGTGTAGATTTCGATGCGCTTCCGCAATTTCGGGGTGTGTAGATTAGCTTTGTGACTGTTGGATACATGATTTTTGAGCCGCGATACTTAAATCATTTATCAATACGGGAATGTCTCGAATTGTGATTGTCAATAAAGAATCCTGTATGCAGTGAGGTTCTAGTAAGTTTGATTGATGGCTAGCAACTACTAAAGTTATGTAAGGTTATCTCAAATCGAAGTATCGAAGAACAACTTCTGTGGAAGTACCCACTAATGTTGTGGATTTTATCATTTAAGTCCCTTCTAAGTCACCAGCATAGAGTAATCTGGATATTTTCACCAACACTTAGCAGTCAAGATACGATTTCCGAAATATTAATGCCACAGACAAAGTTTGGACAAATTCACTCTTCCCAAATCCCAATTGTAGCGAGTATCAAGGAAATTCTGCCTAGAAGAATGTAAGAGATTCTTAGAAAACGTTAGTTAATAGAATATGTCAACGTTCCCTGGTCTGCTTAAGGTTTCCTCCAAAACTTCTCCACAGAACGTGTTTAAGAATGTATGAATCGACGTGCCTTTTGACGTGCGTATGGACATGTCTATTCTGGACATGTGTATTAACGAAGCTCAATACATACATAAAAACGTATGCGTCAGCGTACATCGTGACGTGCGCTTGGATGTATGAATTAATATGCTCAATACGTGCATAGTAACGTAAAAGCTAACTGATTTCATGACTGATTTCATGTCTCTTAACGTATGCTAAATTGTAAATTACACCGAAAGAATTCACATCCGCTACGACATACGAATGGTCGTGACTATCATTATGCCCCAGGACGTGAGTTGAGATGTATTAGTCTACTTATTCCACGGCGTAAGTTTGGGTTTTGTCGAAATGGGCTAAGAAGTACACGGGAAAATACGAGTCAAGGTTATGACGTGCAAATTACATATGAGTCAACGTGAGTCGAGACGTGAAATTGAACTCAGTAATATACCCTAACCGTGCATGAAACATATGAATCATCGTACATTAATTAATTATGGATGCGGTTGTATAATTTTCATCAACATAATGTTCATGAAAACGCATTAGACAACTCACTTCACAATGTGTTTAGACTTGTCAATTACGTAGCCTGATAAGTTCATGAAATTGCGTGACTCGACGTACGCTACGAAGTGCGAATGAACATGTTGATCAATATGCCTCAGAACGTGGTTTAATACGTATGAACCAACTCATTTTACGACGCGCATTTGGACCTGTCGATCAACGTGGCCCAATACGAATATGAAAACGTATGCGTCACCGTACGCTGAGACGTGCGAATGGACATGTCAGTCAATGAGCCTCAGCACGTGACTTGGAGCTTATCAATCAACTTATTTCACGACGAGTATTTGCACATGTCGATGAACGTGTCCGAATACGAACATGAATACGTATGCTATCAACGGATGATATGACGTACGAATGGACATGTCCATTGATATGCCTTGGAACGTGGATGAGAACGCCTTTACGTCCATACATCCGTCCGTCCGTCCGTTCGTACATCCATCGATCGATCCATTTCCGTCCATCCATCAATCTCTCGTACCGTCCGCCCATCCATGGTTCCGTCCGTCCGTCTATTAATCCATCCTAACATCCGTCTATCCATCCGTCCGTCCATTCGTCCGTCCGTGCATCAATCCATCCATCCTTCCATCCATCCATACACATGTCCATCCATCCATCCGTCTGTCCGACCGTCCATCCATTCATTCCTCCATCGGCACATCAGTCCATCCGTATGTCCGTCACCCTGTCCGCCCGTTCATCCGTCCATCCATCCATCCGTCTGTCCGTCCGTCCATTCATTCCTTCCTTCATCCGCACATCAGTCCATCCGTATGTCCGTCGACCTGTCCATCCATTCATAGGACCATTGATCCATCTATCAATCCATTTCCGTCCATCCATCCGCCCATCCGTCAGTCCATCCATCGGTCCATCAAAGAATCCATCGATCCGCCCGTCCATCCATCAATCCCTCGATCCGTCCGTCCATCAATCAATCCCTCGACCAATCCATCCATCCATTCATCCATCCATCCATCCATCCATCCATCCATTCATCCATCCATAGACCTGTACATCCATCCATCCGTCTGTCCGACCGCCCATCCATTCATTCATTCATTCATCCGTTTCCGTCCATTACGTCAGTGCATCCATATGTCCGTCACCCTGTCCGTCCGTTCATCCGTCCATCCATCAATCCCTCGATTCGTCCGTCCATCAATCAATCCCTCGATCAGCCGTCCGTCCATTCATCAATTCCTCGATTCGTTCGTCCAAGAATCAACCCCTCGATCTGTCCATCCATCCAGCCGTCCATTCATTCATTCATCCGCACATCAGTGCATCCGTATGTCCGTCACCCTGTCCGTCCATTCATCCGTCCATCCGTCAATCCCTCGATTCATCCGTTCATCAATCAATCCCTCGATTCGTTCGTCTATCAATCAATCTCTCGATCTGTCCATCCATCCATCCATCCATCCATCCATCCATGAATCCATCCATCCATCCATCCATACACTCGTCCATACAGCCGTCCATTCATTCATTCATGCGCACATCAGTGCATCCGTATGTTTGTCCATTCATTCTTTCATACATCGGCACATCAGCCCAACCATATGCTTGCCCACCAGTCCGTCCGTTCATCCGTCCATCCGTCCGTCCATCCGAACATCCATCCATGCACCCGTCCATTCATGCATCCGCCCGTCCAATCGTCCATTCATCCATCCATCCGTCTGTCCGTCCGTCCATTCACTCATCCATTCATCGGCACATCAGTCCATCCGTATGACCGTCACCCTGTCTGTCCGTTTATCCGTCCATCCAACCATTGATCCACTTACGTCCATCCACCGTCCGTCCGTCCATCCATCCATCGATCGATCCATTTCCGTCCATCCCTCAATCCCTCGATCCGTCCGTCCATCGATCAATCCGTCCGTCTATTCATCCATCCATACATCCGTCCATCCATCCATCCGTTCGTTCATCCATGCCATCCTGCCATACACCTGACCATCCATCCATCCGTTGGTCCGTCCGTCCATTCATCCCCACATCAGTCGATCCGTACGTCCGTCCGCGTGTCCGTCCGTTCATCGGACCATCGATCCATCTATCGACCCATCTTCGTCCATCCATCCGTCCGTCCATCTATCAATCCCTCGATCCGTCCGTCCATCATGAATTTATCCGTCCCTCTATTCATCAATCCATACATCCGTTCGTCCATCCATCGATACACCTGTCCATCTATCCATCCGTCTGTCCGTCCGTCCATTCATTTTTTCATACATCCGCACATCAGTCCATCCGTATGCTCGTCCGCCTGTCGGTCCGTTCATCCGTCCATCCATCCATCCATTGATCCACTTACGTCCATTGGGCGTCCGTCCGTTCGTCCATTCATCGGTCGAACCATCCCCTTCAATCCCTCAATCCCTCGATCCGTCCGTGAGTCCATCGATCAATCCGTCCGTCCGTGTATTCATCCATCCATACATCCGTCCATCCATCCATCCGTCCGTTCGTTTATCCATCCTTACATCCATCCATCCATCCATACAACTGACCACATCCATCCTTCCGTCTGTCCGTTCGTCCATTCATTCTTCCATTCGTCCCCACATCAGTCCATCCGTACGTCCGTCCGCCTGTCCGTCCGTTCATCGGACCATCGATCCATGTATCGATTCATTTTCGTCCATCCATCCGTGCGTCCATCTATCCATCCCTCCATCCGTCCGTCCCTCTATTCATCAATCCATACATCCGTCCGTCCATCCATCCATCGATACACCTGTCCATCCATCCATCCGTCTGTGCGTCCGTCCGTTCATTCCTTCCTTCATCCGCACATCAGTTCATACGTATGTCCCTCGACCTGTCCATCCGTTCATAGGACCACTGATCCATCTATCAATCCATATCCGTCCATCCATCCGCCCATCCGTCAGTCCATCCAACCGTCCATCAATGAATCCATCGATCCGCCCGTCCATCCATCAATCCCTCTATCCGTCCGTGTATCAATCAATCCCTCGATCAATCCTTCAATCCATTCATCCACCCGTCCATCCTTCCATACACCTGTACATCCATCCGCCCGTCTGTCCGACCGTCCATCCATTCATTCATTCATTCATCCGTTTCCGTCCATACATTCGTATGTCCGTTCATCAATTCCTCGATCCATCCGTCCATCCATCAATCCCTCGATTCGTCCGTCCATCAATCAATCCCTCGATTCGTTCGTCCACCAATCAATCCCTTGATCTGTCCATCCATCCATCCATCCACCCATCTATCCATACACTTGTCCATCCAGACATCCATTCATTCATTCATCCGCACATCAGTGCATCCGTAAGTCCGTCACCCTGTCCGTCCATCCAACCATGATCGAACCATTTCCGTCCATCCCTCAATCCCTCGATTTGTACGTCCATCCATTAATCTGCCCGTCCGTGGATTCATCCATCCGTACATCCGTCCATCCACCCATCCATCTATCCATACATACACATGACCATCCATCCATCCGTATGTCCGTCCGTCCATTCATGCTTTCACTCATCCCCACATAAGTCTATCCCTATGTCCGTTCGCCTGTCCGTCCGTTCATCGGACCATCGATTCATCCATCGATAAATTTCCGTCCATTCATCCGTCCGTCTATCTATCAATCCCTCGATCCGTCCATCAATAGATCCGTCCGTCCCTCTATTCATCAATCCATACATCTGTCCGTCCATCCATCCATTGATACACCTGTCCATCTATCCATCCGTCTGTCCGTCCGTCCGTCCATTCATTCTTTCATACATCCGCACATCAGTCCAACCATATGCTCTTCCACCAGTCCGTCCGTCCATCCGTCCGTCTATCAATCCGTCCATCCCTCCATCCATCCATGCACTCGTCCATCCATCCGTCCATTCATGCATTAGCTCGTCCAATCGTCCATCAATCCATCCATCCGTCTGTCCGTCCCCCCATTCACTCATCCATTCATCGGCACATCAGTCCTTCCGTATGTCCGTCACCCTGTCTGTCCGTTCATCCGTCCATCCATCCATCCATTGATCCACTTACGTCCATTCTTCGTCCGTCCGTCCATCCCTCAATCCCTCGATTCGTCCGTCCATCGATCAATCCGTCTGTCCGTGTATTCGTCTATCCATACATCCGTCCATCAATCCATCCTTTCGTTCATTCATCCTTCCATCCATCCATCCATCCATACACCTGACAATTCATCCTTCCGTCTGTTCGTTCGTCCATTCATTCTTTCATTCATCCCCACATCAGTCGATCCGTACGTCCGTCCGCCTGTCCGTCCGTTCATGGGACCATCGATCCATGTATCGATCCATTTCCGTCCATCCATCCGTCCGTCCATCTATCCATCCATCGAACCGTCCGTCCGTCCATCCATCAATCCGTCTGTCTGTCTATTCATCCATCCGTACATCCGTCCATCCATCCATCCATCTATCCATACATACACATGAGCATCCATACATCCGTCTGTCCGTCCGTCCATTCATGCTTTCACTCATCCCCACATAAGTCTATCCCTATGTCCGTTCGCCTGTCCGTCCGTTCATCGGACCATCGATTCATCCATCGATAAATTTCCGTCCATTCATCCGTCCGTCTATCTATCAATCCCTCGATCCGTCCATCAATAGATCCGTCCGTCCCTCTATTCATCAATCCATATATCTGTCCGTCCATCCATCCATTGATACACCTGTCCATCTATCCATCCGTCTGTCCGTCCGTCCGTCCATTCATTCTTTCATACATCCGCACATCAGTCCAACCATATGCTCTTCCACCAGTCCGTCCGTCCATCCGTCCGTTTATCGATCCGTCCATCCCTCCATCCATCCATGCACTCGTCCATCCATCCGTCCATTCATGCATTAGCTCGTCCAATCGTCCATCAATCCATCCATCCGTCTGTCCGTCCCCCCATTCACTCATCCATTCATCGGCACATCAGTCCTTCCGTATGTCCGTCACCCTGTCTGTCCGTTCATCCGTCCATCCATCCATCCATTGATCCACTTACGTCCATTCTTCGTCCGTCCGTCCATCCCTCAATCCCTCAATTCGTCCGTCCATCGATCAATCCGTCTGTCCGTGTATTCGTCTATCCATACATCCGTCCATCAATCCAGCCTTTCGTTCATTCATCCTTCCATCCATCCATCCATCCATCCATACACCTGACAATTCATCCTTCCGTCTGTTCGTTCGTCCATTCATTCTTTCATTCATCCCCACATCAGTCGATCCGTACGTCTGTCCGCCTGTCCGTCCGTTCATGGGACCATCGATCCATGTATCGATCCATTTCCGTCCATCCATCCGTCCGTCCATCTATCCATCCATCGAACCGTCCGTCCGTCCATCCATCAATCCGTCTGTCTGTCTATTCATCCATTCATACATCCGTCCATCCATCCATCCGTTCGTTCATTCATCCTTCCATCCATCCATCCATCCATACACCTGACCATCCATCCTTCCGTCTGTCCGTTCGTCCATTCATTCTTTCATTCATCCCAATATCAGTCCGTCCGTATGTCCATCCGTATGTCCGTCCGCCTGTCCGTCCGTTCATCGAACCATCGATCCATTCATCGATCCATTCCCGTCCATCCATCCGTCCGTCCGTTCATCAATGAATCCGCCCGTCCCTCTATCCATCAATCCATACATCCGTTCGTCCTTCCATCCATCGATACACCTGTCCATCTATCCATCCGTCTGTCCGTCCGTCCATTCATTCTTTCATACATCCGCGCGTCAGTCCATCCGTATGCCCGTCCACCTGTCCGTCCGTCTATCGATCCGTCCATTCCTCCATCCATCCATCCATGTACCCATCCATCCATCCATCCGTTCATTCATTCATCCACCCGTCTAATCGTCCTTCCGTCCGTCGATCCGTCTGTCCGTCTATTCATACATCCATACATCCGTACCTCCATCCATCCATCCATCCATCCGTCCATTCATCCGTCCGTTCGTCGATTAATGACGATCCAGTCCTCAAAATTTGTGGTAGGTACATCTCTAAGAGTTCGAAGGGTGTTGATTCCCGCTACAAATCCAGTCTATGAAGCCTTATTCCGGAACAACTCAATATTTTTACTCGAAATTCAATCTATGCACCCTCCAGACATTCACGCTGCACCCGCAAAATTCCATCTAGATCTGTACAGTGGTTTCGGAGGAGTAGTGTGCGAGTAATAGACATCAAAGCCGGGAGAGAGGGCTCCACCTTACAAGCTTCGCCCGATTAAGCAAGTTCCACTGATACTTTGGTACAAACGACACGAATTTGGCTAACATTCCCCATACAAGTCTACCTCGGCTATGTAACTAAGGATAGAATCCATTTTGCGAGGACAATGCATATTTTCAGATTGATGCATCTTTCATCGAGCTAATCCATATATACTCCTTGAAAGATGCCATTGTTCCTGTTCAAAAGTTTGAAACAACTTCCTCCTCACATTGTCACTTACGTTTTCTTCCAAATTAGAGCCGATCAAGATAAGAGAATAGTTATAACGAAATGGCCCACATCTCAGAAGTCAGTACGCATTCCAAAAATCCTACACAAAATTGCCTCTCCAGGATTCGGACTTGCACTTTTTTGATTCTCAACCCAAGTCCCCTCGTATCTCCAATCCCTTACTTCCAATAAGGTTCACCCCTCACGATCAGCAATCGTTCTGTCAACAAAACGACGCGTGCAGAGGGCTCGGACAACGCGATTCAGAGACTCTCCGTTGACTTGATCACGAGTCAGTGCGGTGCAGAGAAAGAGAGAGAGGGAGAGGACACAAACGACGTTTGCAACTGTCAATTAAGGAAGCGACCGTATACCGGGACACATTTCTGCATGGCTGACCGTATTTCACTCCTCTTCGTCTATCTTCTCAGTCACAGAGTCTGCAATCCGTATATACATATATTATAAAGTGGTGTCAAGCTTCCACCGACCATTAAAATTTGTTTTAAAAAATTCCCCACAAATGGTGATGTATCGCGCTTCGTTCCTCAATATTTGACTTAACTGATCTGATTATTCAAAATAAACGAATTCCACCACTAGTTAGAATGACAATCGCTTCTTTCAGGATGAAAAATTCTAAACAAATGCCATTCTGTTTAAAACTCTTTTTTCTAATTTCAAACCTGTTTTTTCTCGGTTTTTTCTGTAGATATATATTTATACATATAGCGATAATCATATTATAAGGCGCATATTATCCATGAAAGTAGACAATTTACATAGACTCAATAGGTATTCGGACTCTCCTAAGATATTCTTAATTCTCTGTGTCATGATGTTCTTTTGATTTCTTTATAGATGTCATATGTGAAAGAGGTTCGACAGCCGCGTAGCGCCAGCCAAAAGATCATTAATCAAAGTTTGCTATATAGGAAGGAGAGGCTGCGCTCGTGACGTATCGTCATCGAAAGACAAATACATTTAAACTTTCACTGAGTGATATCTGGAGACTCAGCTAGAGCTCAATTAATCATCTTCCGTTAGATATCTCAGCTTGATTTTGAAATTTGAATCTCTATTCAGCCTATATACTCACTATTGATAATAGTGACAATAGCGGAACACTTGCACCTGGAAAAGTGTAGATGACAAGGTAATTTTAGTCAGCTCTTGGGATTCCTAGAGAATACAAAGCATATTTAAGCAAAGAAGGATTTATAACAAACCAATGCGGCGGAAATATTCTATTAGATATTTCAGGTTCATTGTACCCTTGGTCAGACTATATTCGTCAATCACAGTTTTCAAGTACGATAGACAAAAATCGAATTCCAACGGCATTTATTAGCACACTACCAAAAGATTCTGAATTATGGAAGCATTAAACTTCTTATCGAGCACGTGTAGCATTTCAATCCGTAGAGTTGATACGCAGAAGGATAGTGCCAAAATTGGCAAACCTATAATACGTGGAGAAAGCTGTATTATGCGTGCATAATGTATATCGTATTGGCCACTTGGATGGAGTTGGAAGCCTATCGCTAACCACCAATCTTTTGCCGTATTATTCATTCTCGGCATTCGTCCATTTATGGTGTTATACACTCGCTTATTCATTAGCGCGAGCCCAATGTTGGTACTGTACATAGTTATCCCGCTTGCTGATCTGTCATGATTTTACTTTACGTCTTCATATGTATGAACTTATTGAGATGTCAATGGATATATTTCCTACTATCAAGGAGACTAATCAAACAAACTCAAATTTTGAAGAAGAAAATGGTATCAGCTGTCCCTTATGTGAACAATTGCCAAAGATGGCGGTAATCTATGCACTGTCATGGTTAGCACAAAAGTATCGTTGAGTTGTGGACTCTTAAAAAGTCTAACAAAATTTTTGATCGTGCTGACTGTCATAAGATTACCAATTTTCGACTCGACTCCACCACGGAAAATGAATCATTTTCTACCATTGTATATATTCAGCCGTCGGATACAAAAACTCACAACATATTCAATCGAAAATAGTGCAATTGTTGTAGTCCAGTGCGGTTGAATGTAGAGTGATTAAAACCTTGCGGGTGGATATTAGTGTACTTTAGGGATCAATCAGCCTGCCAGTATTAACGAGGCCGACTTTTGAATAAGTCTCTGCGGGCTATGAGAATCGGGATCTGCATTAGATTTCATCTCCGAGGGGATCATCACAAAACACCGCACCTACTGGTAAGTTTCTAGCTTTTAAGTTTTTCTATGATTAAATTTCTCATTTCCAATATTGTTGAATTGAAGAATAATTAACCTGAAGAAAGGCATAATTAGATGCCTAGAACGCGTATTTTCTGATTACAAATTGTATGAAACATATAGTCCAGAATTAGCATTAGACTCAAACAAAACTAATTAACAAAAGATATAAAGTAAAAGTGTAGGTAGGCTATGAGACTTCTAGCACAAATGTCTCATAAACTTTCTATACCACAATGTGTTTGGAGGGGTTAACAAGAACCTGATATCCCAAATACAAGTGTCAGGAGCCCAATTCACATTTGTCATAGAAACCTAATGCGAGAACACATTTGTTTTAAGGAAGATAGGTTTCTGGCAACCTTTTCAAATATACTATGCTAGAATAGTAGTATTTTATGTACCGAGTTGCAGAAAAACGCCAATTCTCACGAACAAGTGCTATAAATGAAGTTTACACCACGAGTGCGGGGAAATGTGCGTTGCCGCAACGAGTCACATACGGTATTTTATTGATGGAAACGGAAGAAATATGGCTTATCCCTGCTGAATTTCCCTTAGTCTATGCACTATTTCGATGAATAATTTTCTCAGTAATATTTCCGGAAAAGTTGGGTGGGAAGATTGACAGTCTTATAAAGGTCAGAACTCCTGTGAATTCTTCAGATTCTTCGTCATCCCCTAACCTATACTCCTTTGCTAACCACAAAAAATGCATATATTAGTACCTCAAGACATTGTCGCCGCACAGTGGGAAGGACCAAGATCATATTGGCCTTTTGACCGGAATCATGTTTGCCATTTTCAATGTGCGTTGAAGATTGTTTACTTATAGGAGTATTATTAAATAAATTGTCACTCAAATTTACGAGTTTCAGGAGATAAACCACACAGCTACATACATGCAGGCTTGTGAATTATTCATTTTCAAAAATCAATCTGACAGTCTGGTCAGTAGTCGGATAGCGTTGATTTTTGGTCATTTTGGGTCATCAGCAGTCAGCCAGTCAGTTCTGAAAGATTTATCAACCTTGAAATTTGTGTCATGATGAATGAAAAAACGTCCTGTCTGGTGTGCAACCAGCAAACGCTCATTTTTATTTTTATGGTTGAGAAACTTGATGGTGCATTTTAAACACTTGTCTAGAATTTATGAAATTTCATGCATTAAAAGTTCACAAACTTCCAAACTATGTAGCATGAAGTGATTGATTACTTAAGGATTTTAGGGTGGGTTTATGATAGCAAGGTCTGTAGATTCCCCAAATACTATGTACATACAAACACATAAGCAGTTTTCATCAAGAAGATCTTACAAACATCGAACCAAAATTTAGGATACGAGAATCATGAAAATTTCGTCTGGATACTTCAAAATACACCGTGATTAATTATCTACCAGTAGTACTTGTAAATCGCCTAACAATTGCAACCAATGTGATTGCAACATAAAATGTCACTAAAAAGAATCAAACTACAGTACACAGCATCACTCACAATAAAAATATCAAATCTGATCTTGGACCACCTTCTGTCGCAATCACGAGACACATCGCACCTGCAGCCCTTACCAAGAACCAGATAACCGGTATATAACATTCCCTCAGCACTGTACACAATTTGATATCAAGTCTTACCATGGCTCCCGGTGCAGACAATCCATCACTTGCCGAGTTCTCTCGCCCAACAGATATATATAGCGCCATTAGCTCATTATGCGAGATCGCATTTGAATCGCGGGTGGTCAATTATATTATGTTAAGCGTTGTGAGTTTTTTTTCTTTTTTTTTCCTTTTTCGTTTAGGTCCCCTGGTGACGTATCGAGTCGCAAGATATATATATATATATATGTATATATATCTATGGCCGATCGAGCGCCGCTTTAATAACGCATTGTGTGCTCAAAGAGAAGGCATATTAGGCTTATGCTAATCTAACCTGATCGAAGATGCTGCTTCTGAAAGGAGTAGAAAGATAGAGAGGGGAGTCAGGAAGAAAACATGAGATCTAATCTATTCGAATGCTCTTGTATTGTCGAGTGTCGAATTGCCACAATCACGTGTATATTATACACCAACATGAGTATTCCTAACCTCACTTTGTATCCACATAATATGTGCACATAACCTAAAAGCATCTGATTTTAATTAGCTTCAAAAACTGATTACTAGAAATTAATGAAATAACTACTACATGTTCCATTCTAACGTAACATCGATTGATAAATCATCAATTTTTCTAGAGCCTCTAGCGCATACGCACATATAGAAATGATGAATCCTTGTCCTTGCTAACCATAAGACTGTAAATGCTTGTTCCTAATATGCATATGTATAACGTGGGCTCAGTTATAGGTTGCAGGAACGAGAGATTCATATCAGTATCTCGGCGTCGAGGAATTCAATCATGGAAGACAATGCATGCGCTCCTGACACGATACTTCATTCATCATCATGCGCAGCGTCCCTGCGCTTTAGAACTCTCAACTCTTGATTGGCCACATATAATCCTTGGAATATGATACGAATCTCTTGGCTACCGGTGACACACTAACGAACGTCATCTCTCAGTTATTATTAATTCATCTCTCATGGTACGACGTAGTTATATACTCCAGATAAATATACACTTCATCATCCGTATGCAGTTGTTGCATGACAGTATATGAGAGGTTAGGTTTTTTACCAAATATGGAGTTGGCTCTTATAACCGGAATGATATTCAAATTATCATGCAGAAATTGTTATGGTTAGGTATATAAGCAATTGACGCTTGGTTACCTCTTTTGGTTTTATGATAAGTATATCGTACATATGTGTGTGTGTGTGTGTGTGTGTGTGTGTGTGTATATTTGTGTGAGTAAAGCTTGTTGCGCGAATTTTGGGCTACTTTGCATGCGGTTCGTCTCACGTGGGAGGCGTTATAATAACGAGTAAGGTTGTCTTACCAGCTGAAATGTTATATTCACTGTGACGGTCTCCCGTTGTTTGTTGGATGAAAAGGTTGAGGAATGAGAATGACTATAATTCATTGAAACGCACGTGAGTTGTTCTCAGTTGACGACTCGGATGACGTATACATTTTTTTTCAAAATTTTCCAAGAAGTAACTCTAAACTGAACCAAACGAGCTCATCGCGCATGCATCCTCGTTTTCAGCGGGAAAAGATTATATGGCGAGTAGAGAACCGGATTTCTTTTATGGTTTGAATAACTCAATTAAGGTGTATGGTTTGATGAATCCACTTGAACACGGATCTCTGTGGTGCTTTTTCGTTTCTCATGATCAAGTATAGTTATCAAAATTTGGTGGATGAGTTTCTAATATCTCACGTCTCTTGACAATTGGGTCTTATGATGGATTGGAATCAATATATGGAGAAACGGCGACTCATTTGTCGGTACCAGAAGATGATAAATACCTCAACCACTCACGAATAAAGTGAACAACTGAATATTACATTACTCTAAGAAGTAGACGGCACAACGTGTAAATCAATGTTAAGTAAGGAATTTAATAGGCATTGAAGCCGGAAATTAATATCTCGCCTCACATTGCATTTTACACCAGACAATCGATACATTTCGACTTTAATTTGAGCCTTATCTACTTTAACAGTTTCTCAGCAGATATAATTTTTGCAGAATGAGGCTTCAAGTGACAACCATTTTCATATTGTTACAAGCCCGCGTAATATCCCTTCAAAATTAAACTATCCATAGGATAGATTTTAGCTGCGAAATCTATAAAACAATCTTACAATTAGAACTTTGATAGGGAATAGAATAACTTATTTTCATTCTGTCATTCACCTGTTTAGAAAGAAGAATAATCCGGAACAACTCTAAATCCTGAATCGATAACCTCATCGGACCAGAATTGATATTGGATGTAAAATATTACGACGGGCTTCTTTAGCAGGTACTAAAGACTAATAGATTAAATCACAAGGGAAGTAATCTATTAGTTCCAAATCATGCTATTTCCATGATTCATCTGAAGCGCCGGCAATCGGTGGTGGGCTCTATTCAGTGATGACGCCTCGGATTATCTAACTGTTTTACATTTTAAACGACTATCATCGGCGTCTGGTGACGAATCATTCACAAATTATTTGCTATTCAGGTGGTCACACGCTTTCAAACGATCGTGAGAGCAACAAAATTCATTAGTTTTTGAAAACGATTCGACATCAAAAGATATAATACAACGAAAGCGTTGACGTACGAAACCTTTCCCAAAATCGACTTCGATGATTTGATATATACCGCACACGCAGGTGTGTACAAACTAAAATTCTTGAATGAACGATTCCAAATATTAAACCTGTTTTTGTCACGGCATAGATAATATCAAACCAGCATTAAAAATGCAGCCATTGCTAGAGGCTATAGTTTCTCACGAGAAAGGCGTGTAACACACAAACATACACATGTGAACACATATACAGAGAGTCGCGTGGATCGAATAAATGTGATAAAAATTTTTAGTTGGAATTTACGTGATGTGGTCCAGTCTTGACGAGATTAGCATATAATGGCATCAATGCCCGGGGCATGAGTGCATATTCCCACTGTCGATCGTTTCATTTTTGATATGATGTCCGATACGGGATTAATAAAGCTCACGAGGTTCCTTTTTAAATATCTGTCCAGAGCATACAACCTTTTGGCACATTTTGAGCTTATGAAAAAGAATGCTCTTTTTTTTATTTGATGGAGTGGAATGTTGAGACACATGTAGTATAAGTGTATAATTGCTCAATGGTATGTGAGCTGTATTCAATAGGCCACTTTCGATCACCGATGACTTGGAAGTTTGGCTCAAAACTTGACGCGTGTTCAGTAGATGCTGGTTGACCATGAATCGACACATTTAAATTTGAGTGATCACTCAAGTATGGAAAGCCCGAGGATACCTGTGATGGGATCTTCTGGGATGTCAGTTTTCTAGTGTTATATTCAGAGGCAGCACTGCAATTTACGATTAAAATATTAGACTTTTTTGAGAAAAATACAAAGTGAGAGCCTTAGCTCACAGAATAACATGTAATATCCGCAATTTCACGTGAATGGATCTGTCTGCGTCTTGAATATCATTTCCACTCGTCAGAATCGACCTGGATTAACAATAGGATTACTTTCGAAAAGTGCAAGCAATACATGCCAACAAAAAAGTATCCTCATTCAAAGCTGAGATTTTCATACTCCTTCGCATGATCGAGCTCTGAATCTATGGATGGGTCCGGTTTCATCGGAATAAAGATCTTGAAGCGAAATATATATTCCACCCCAAATTCAGAGAAGAGAAGGAATTTAACGTTCAAATGTGAAGTTTTCAGAATTTTTATTCAAGGTGTAATTCTCGACCAGTAATCAGGGTAGCGCTCCTGATCGAGAATTCAAGGTTGCACTAGTGACCGAAATCTCAGGGTGGCACTCGTGATCGAGGAGTCAAGGTCGCGCTCATGACCAAAATTTTAGGGTAGCACTCGTGATCGAGAATCCAGGTCGATACTCACGAACTGAAAGTCGAGGTGGCACTTACTACCAAAAGCTCAGGGTGACATTCGTGATCGAGAAATTGGGGCGGCACTCATGATCGGGAACTCAAGGTCACAGTTGTGACCGAGAGCTCAGGGGGCACTCATAATTGAAACTCAATGTGGCATTCGTGATCGAGAATTCGAAGTGGCACCAGTGATCGAGAACTCAAGGTTGCACTAGTGACCGAAATCTCAGGGTGGGACTCGGGATCGAGAACCCAGGCCGATACGCATGAACTGGAAGTCGAGGTGGCACTCACCACCAAAAATTCAGGGTGGCATTCGTGATCGAGAAATTGGGGTGGTACTCATGATCGAGAACTCAAGGTCACAGTTGCGACCGAGAACTCAGGGGGAGGGCGCTCGTGACTGGGAACTCAGTGTGGCACTCGTGATCAAAAGGTTAGGACAGTACTTGTGATCGAGAACTCGAAGTAGCACTCGTGACCAACAACTCAGGTTAGCACTCATGGTCGAGAACTCGAGGTTGCACTAGTGACCAAAAACTCAGGGTGGCACTCGTAATCGAAAACCCAGGATGGCACTCATGATCTGGAACTCTAAGTGGCCCTCGTAATCAAGAACTCAGGGTAACACTCGTAACCAAAAACTCCGGGTGGCATTTCGTGATCGAGGATTCGAGGTGGCAGTCACGATCGAGAACTCAAGGTCTCGTTCATGAACAAAAATGGAGGTTAGCACTCGTCATCGAGGACCCAGGTCGATACTCATGATCTGGAAGTGTAGGTGGCACTCGTGATCCAGAACTAACAATGGGTGAGGATCTCGTGATCTCGAATTCGGGTGGCACTCGCGATCGAGAACTCAGGGTGGCACTCGTGATCAAGAACCCAGGGTAATAATCATGATCTGCAAATCTAAGTCACACTAGTGATCGAGAACTCACGGTCGCACTCATGATTTGGAGCTCTAGGTGGCACTAGTGTCTGAGAACCTAGTGTGGAACTCATGATCCGCAACTCAATGTGACACTCGTGATTTAGGATTCTAGGTGGCACTCGTGATCGATAACTCAGATTGGCACTCGTAATCGTGAACTCAGGGTGACACTAGATCGATTACTCAGGGTTGTACTCGTGATCGAAAAACTTGGTGTGGCACTCGTTCTAGAAATCCAGCTGACCCTCGTGATCAAGAATCCATTCATGATCCGAAAGTCCAGGTGGCGCTCATGACACAAAACTCAGGGTGGTACTCGTGCTTGAGAACTTATTGTTAGTGTGGCACTCGTGATCGAGAACTCAGGGTGGTATTCGTGATCGAGAACTCAAGGTCGCACTCGATAGAAGAACCAACTTGAGTCTTCATCGCGAGAGCCATCCTAAGTTCTCGAATATGAGAACCACCTGGATCAGAATTACAACCCTGAATAAAAATTCCGAACCATCCCCATTTGGATGTAAAGGTTCACTCCATTTTCCGAATCTTGGGTAAAAGATACCTAGCTCCCTACCAGGCTTTGGCGTTCTACGGATGAAACCGACTTGATTTTCAAATTCAGAGCGCCACTCCACGTAAAAATGTGGAGATCTGATCTCTGGAAATGAAAACTTCCTTTTGATGGACTGTAAAGTTAATCTGGAAGACCCCTACTATTGACGATTTCGAAATCATTCTTCACAGAGGATTTCCTCAACTAATTCATTGGTCGTTGACCCGAAGATTTATTCCTAAATAGCTTGAGATCATGGTCCACTTTGAACAGAATGCGGAAAGAATAGATCTCAAAAGTGGACTTGGTCACTTCGATTCTGAAGAGTGCGTGTGACATCCGAGACTTGTTCGAAAATATTGCACTCAACCTCTGAAAGCGGGTGGTGTCAAATAACAAGTCCTCCCCAATGAAAATATATTTCGGACATTGTGAGGTAGCTAGTCAGTTTTCGAAAATAAAATAATCGATATCCTCCCAGTTTCAATGGACAGAGTACTCGATACTCCTGCATAATGCTCTGTCTTTCAGTTTAGATTTCAGTCTAAGTTCTGAATCGTTTATGGATAACGGTAATTGAATCCGAGGCGTCTATTCATTTGACATTTATGGGACGTGGTTAGACTCAACCTGGTATCTTATGAGGGAAATCAAATTAACCAACACTCACATGCTATCTCGAGATGAGAAAATTATGAAAATTTGGATAAACTCGTACATTTCAATCATTGTAGTACAGGCCCTCTAAGCTCTCTTCGTCTAATGGAATTAAGGTAGTTGTACACCAACTACGTGAGTCAGTGAGACTTAACCTCACTTTTTTGCCCACATCAAAATATTCGAAATTATTATTATTGTTGATAATTGCACTCTTTCCATCAAACAACAAACAAAAACGGTCATCTAAGCCTCCCTGAACAGAATCAGGCATGGTTTCCAAAGTTATCTACCCTAAAATCGAAATCACGTGTCGCATTTTTTGTATTCTACGCTTTGTATGGACAATTACTAAAAGACGACGTGGTCCATCATCTCCAGGCTTGGCCATATGATTCATTGATACATAAACTCGGATCTCTCGCAGTCCTACCATTTTCTGTTGATCAGGTTTTGCGCTGGACCCATTTTTGTGCTGTTTTTGGGGCCCGCTCCCATAAGCGCAATGTTAAAAATGTGCAAAACTGGTCAAATTGTGACGATCGGTACCTGTAAAACGGGATGGTCAGCCGTACTGGAATTTCGCATACGTACTCTTCGATATTAGAACTATCTCTCTGCAGAATCTCGAGAAATTCTGTTGATGAATAATTTTGGTGTACAACTACCTTAACTCACTCTCATTGTGAGAAATGATTAATGGCTAAGCTCGAGCTCATCTGCTTCTACATTATGATAACCATGAGGAATATTCGGGTACTTGAATGATATATGAAGGGGTGCTATGCCCCATCATCCTATTTTCTTTATGCAATTCTAGGAAATGAACGAGAATAAAATTCTAGACTAAGATTCTAAGATAATAAACGCGAGATAGCAACTCGGATGCTCCAAAAAGCATCTTCAAATGAACAAGGAAAAAAAAGTTCTCTCGAAACTAAAATCAATGCATAATTTTCCCTTGACAATGGATTATACTTTTCATTACAAAATATTCAGTCACGGAGATGTGTTGAGTACAGTCATCAAAGTCGATACCCTTCTAAAAGAATGAGTGTACTCATAACGAATTGATTTGACGCTGGAAAAATTTGACGATATATCATATTTTGACAGATATGAGTTAAGGTTTGTATAAACATACTTGGCGAGATCGATATCAATGTAAAACTATCTGATAATATCATTATGTGTCATCAATCCTCATGTCCGATGGAACATGTGATGGAAAAACGACGAGGTTCAAAGTACTTCACATCCAAATCAATGGATAAGCAGCGACGTCTCGTTAGCAATCGTGCAACACCAAATTAATCGCCCAGAAGCCGGTAAATGATCACAATATACATGTCGAGTATACTCCATGGCCACTTCTATCCTTACACCTATATATTGTATCCCTATACCTTTATATACCTATATACGCCCGAGTTGATTCTATATATCTATATATGTATGTGCCCTGTACGCACAGATGTTCCAAGCAGTAACGGCCGCTTGGCAAAAGTTCCAAAAATTAGAAAATGGGGGAATAGGACGCTGGCGAGAAAGAAAAGTGGAAACGGACCCAATGGGTCTTGATGCTGCCCCAAGCGCAGCAGTTTACTGCAGTTTACTCTGTGACCTCAAGCGTGCCGGAGGCTCTGTCGGCTATAGCGCACCAATAAAGTGTCCATCCACCGCACTTCTCGGTCTCTGTCTAATCATTCCTGTTCTTGGCTCTGCCCCGTTCCTGTAATTAGTTGACATACACATTATACTACGAAAAATCCTGAATATTTGATATCCAAAATGATGAACGAACTTTTGTCACCTATGTAAAATTGGTCAGATAGATCCAGATTCCATGTATCCCAAACTTTTTCTTTATTAGCGATGAAGGCCAAATTGAATATCTCACACATTTCCGATGATAATTTTCTGTCTTGGAAAAGAAACAACAAAAAATCCCCCATAGTAAAAAAACGGAGTTCCAAAGAAATAGCCAAAGGTTCATCCCGGTCAAACACCTCCGTACCATAAGAAAAAGAAAATGAAAATAGCAATATGCCAAAGTGTATGGCTGGCCACAAATGCCTCGTATAATGTAAACTTCGTTTACAAACATGATTTATGAGTGGCTATCTCCACTTAAAAAACCATCGAACGATTTTTGACGCGTCATCGAAAGGGTCGACGAGAGAAGAAAGAAGGAGGGAGTAGGGAATGAAAGATGAAAGTTGAAGAAAGGTATAGTAAGGATAGTTAACTGGTAACATAATAGAAGGTGAGAGGTAATAACTGTCGGTCAGTCTAATGAAAGCTCAAAGAGCGGCGGTATATAGCTGAAGTAAAGGAGACCTTCGTCAAATATGGGGATGAACAGGCGTGAAAGATTTGTTTGAAACACTCAATGTATCATATTTGATGGCGCCCCAGGTGTCCTTGCATTACGCAAGCATGAATAAGCTAATTTAATCGTTGAAGATGGATTTTCTATTTATATTGATGTATGTACATACATACTTGGATAGCATTCGCGAGTGAAAAATCGGAAAACAAATTATCCGCCTCTGAATGTTTGGCACACTAAGAGTTTTTCGAATTATGAAGCACATACGGGAGGTAAAAATTTTTTTATAATACTTAGGATGCATCTAATAGTATATTATGTGTCGAGTGCCAAAAAACTTTGTTCTTTGCGATAACTTTGTTGGACGTCCAACAAGGTTATCGTGAAGAACAAAGTTTTCGGCACGAGACGCATATGCCGCTTTACACGGCGAGACGCGCAAACTGTGTGTTTCCATGCTTCCTCACGCCGACGCCCAACAAGGTTATCGTGAAGAACAAAGTTTTTGGCACGAGACGAACAATATACTATTATAATACTTGATTGTAAAGTTGGTGCGTAAAGCACAGCGACCGTGCGTAAAGCAGTACTTTACACATGAGCGATTGTAAAGCAATTGCTTTACGCACGGTTGTATTGCTTTACACCTCGTTTCTGAATTTGTGAAAATTTTCAGGACTACGGTGAATTCAAAGAAAATCGTGCTATAAATGGATCCAATAGAGGAAAGTTCCATTCTCCTCTATCGATGAATCCAAGCCCCAGTTCCCCACAACGACATGATTATAGCACTCACCCCGGCGCCGTTTTTGTTTCCCGCATGTCCCGGCGTCGCGGACTATTTTCCAATGGAATACAAATTATTGAAAGGGGCCTGAAACCGAAGAATATTATTTAAATAACTGTATCAGCACTCTCCTTCGTATGTCGTTCTGGAACAAATTCTCGTAAGAAGAATCTCGGTCTTCATGGAATCATTCTTTCCAAATCTCACTCTAGAATCATATGAGTCAATCTTATTCAACAGGTTGGGACCCCGTATCATACGAGAGAATTATAGGAAAGAGTCACGACAGAAAATTTTCTTTTGAGATGTGTAACATTGAATTGAATCACAAGGCGGGATCCAGTGCCCGAGTAATTTGATGTGAACAATGGTTGATTACCTCAATGTAATTGAATGAACATGTGGAAAATATTCAGTGATGGGTGGTAATTTTTAACCATAATCGCAGTCTCGCGATTTCCAATGCTGTATCTCACAATAGCTAGAAATCTCTCCTTCAAAGGAATAGGGAACTTGCATGGTCGAGCGTTTGCCAATATAGAATATGCAATCGATAGCACAGACCAGAAGAGGATTTTTGGTCAAAACAGAATAATTTTAGGGTCAATATTCGATTAATAATAAATAATTAAAAATGTGCCCGCGAAAGACCCCCGATTCAAATCGATGTCACGTGACTCCTACGTCATTGGGGTAGTCGCCGATACACACACGCAAACCCGCGCGCGCGTTGGTGTTGCATACGTGTGACGGCTGCAAAATAACAAATCGGACCCGGCTTGTATTTCGCTCAAAACAATTTTTTGAACAAATTGAGGGGGAATTTCCCTCATTAGCAGTTGCACCTAATCTTTTTCTACAACTGAGGTGCAGTGAGACCGCCTGTTATTCCGTTTTTTGTGCGTAGTGAAGTGAAGAAGGGTGCAGGTTAGAGCGGGCATTTGGAGCCACAATTTTGAGATGGGAAATTGTCAGATCATCACTGAAAGTTTTATCTGGCTCATGATATGAAGCAATAGTGGCATAATATATGTGACTGTGGTGAATAATTTCCACATTGAATCATCCATTTCTCCTTTTTCACCTTCCTATCTGATGAGAATGTTGACTTTCCTCGACGATGACCAATGAAACTCTTTTTGTGATGCATCAGATAGAATCAAGTTGAGCGTATTCCATCCAACATTCAGTGAAGTAGTTGTCTGCTGTGTGTCCTGCTTCTAAGCGTCCAAATAATGAGTTGGGGCCTGGTGCCGACATCAAAAATGAGCACTCACCACTTCTAGCTTCCCAGTACTAGCTCATTATGCTGAGGCTGCGTTACTGGTTTAGTCAATCATAAACCTGCACATCAATTCTATTAAGAATGAATGGTAATAATTTTGAATCCCTTTTGTGGTTCTTACTGACTGAGCCAATTATCTAACACAGCCACAGCATAATAATGTAGTGCTGGGAAGCTATAAGTGGTGAGTGCTCATTTTTGATGTCGACACCAGGGCCCAACTCTTAATTTGGATCATTGGAAGCACATCAAACAGCTTACAACTACTACTCCACTGAATGTTTGATAGAGTACGCTCAATTTGATTCTGTCTGATGCATCACAAAAAGAGTTTCATTGGTCATCGTCGAGGAAAGTCAACATTCTCATCAGATAGGAAGGTGAAAAAGGAGAAATGGATGATTCAATGTGGAAATTATTCACCACAGTCACATATATTATGCCACTATTGCTTCATATCATGAGCCAGATAAAACTTTCAGTGATGATCTGACAATTTCCCATCTCAAAATTGTGGCTCCAAAAGCCCACTAACCTGCATCCTTCTCCACTTCACTATGCACAAAAAACGTGATAACAGGCGGTCTCACTGCACCTCAGTTGTAGTAAAAGGCCAGGAGCAACTGCTAATGGGGAAAATTCACCCTCAATTTATTCAAAAATCTGTTTTGAGCAAAATACAAGCCGGGTCCGATTTGTTATTTTGCAGCCGTCACACGTATGCAACACCAATGCGCGCGAGTTTGCATGTGTGTATCGGCGGCTACCCCAATGACGTAGGAGTCACGTGACATCGATTTGAATCGGGGGTCTTTCGCGGGCGAATTTTAACATTAATAAATAAATAGTTAATGGCCATGAAATAAAAAACTGTATTGTAACTTTGCTTATTTTGATGTGATCTTTCGATTAAAATAGGAATTATTTTTCATGCAAGTTCCCTATTGACTAGTAAAATCTTCTCTTTTTCGTCGGTAGGATGCAATTGAATGCTAATGAGAATTCTTTCTATCACTTGAATTTTTCTTGACGAAGGGCTGCATCATTGACAAGAGATTACCAACATATGGACGACTCCCGACCAGAACGGTATATGACCATTTTGGTGAAAATTGAGCTTTAGACGGAAAACGGTAGAGAGTACATGTGGAAATATGTAAGCACAACTTTGGGAGTGAGAATTCATTTTGAGCCGTCACAAGCACCATGACAATCTTTGTTAGGAAAAAAGTTTCGACTTATTTTGGGGACCAGAACGGTATAACTCCATGCCTGAGCATCGAAACATGGCTCTCGCACCTTCTATCCTCAATTATTGCACTTCTCTAGGCTTTGTGAGGTTATGGTAGACCCCAAAAACTAGGATATTGGTGCCCTATGTAGTGGAGGTGGCTGCATTGAGCGTCATCGAAATTCATCGCTGCTTTTTTCACGCTTTGACATTATGGACAAGGCTCATCTACATGAAAAATCGCGGAATAGCATTCTGTGGGAGTTTGTTTGAACATTGTGACCTTGCTAAGAGCTCTCAATGAGAGCTGATTTCTGCAAGCTCACTGCAGGCGGCGCTAGCGTTCCGGTAAGGGTGCCCCTACGCACACAGACGCGCGAGTCCATGTATTAGTGTATCCGTGTGAAAGTACGTGCGATATCCCAACCCGCTCCGCGAGTGAGAGTTAGCTATATATACTTCCGCAAGTTTGTCTCGACGAGCGACGGGCGGGGGATATCTCACGTTCTTTCACACTGATTAACAAATACATGGACTCGCGCGTCTGTGTGCGTAGGGGCACCCTTATCGGAACGCTAGCGCCGCCTGCAGCGAGCTTGTAGAAATCAGCTCTCATTGAACTTCTGCTTATATCGTCTTACATCGTCAGTAATGAGACAGGATTTATAGGGTCCATCGAATAATTTCAGTCGATAGAGCGATCGATGTTGAACTTGCTTTAGTTCTCGTTTATAATCATTTCTGCAGGGATGATATCGTCTCAAAGGACTGAGTAACTGCATCTGATATACAGACAACTTTGATAATCTATATGCAATATTCCTTCTGGTAAAAACAATGTGATAGACGAAAAATACCTAGCCTCATCATGAAATAGACATATTTCATTCACAATTATTCCGAGAATTCATTTTGAATATTATCAACTTGCACTCTTGTTATTAGTAATCGCTCAACTGTCCGAATTCGATTCTTTTGGTAGTCACAAGTGAATCTCATTATACTCGATATTGTTGTGGAAATACTATACTCCTGGAATTGAGCCAACTGTATTTAATCTGAATCACATTATACTGTTAATCAATATTAGTTGTTTCAGACTGCTAAATTGAATAAATTCCGATTGCTTATTCAAACTCCACGTTTTGAGATAAAAGTATTTTGATTCTGATCTTTTCAGTGTAAGATCTCTCCAGGTGAATCTCCAAGTGGAAAATACATCCTTCAAAACTTCCCAAACCCACATACCCGAATACCCCAAAATACTTGGGCAAAATGGCGCATCCGGGTCATTTTCAGAGGTAAAGTCTATCTTGGAACAGTGCATTGAGATCCAAATCATACATACTGAGATCCCTAGACTTTAGAGGGATGATTGCATGTTTATTCATCTGGATCCGTTGAAATTTGGTAGAGTTCTGAAGTTTTTGTTACCAAAACTTGAAAAGTTGAACTAAAAATTTCATAATATTCTAGATGTACTGTAAAGATACAGAATGTGGTTGTTGTGTGTGGGCCTTTGGTTCAATCCTGATCAATCCCATCATTCTACTCGAGGCTTGAATTTGAATACCCCAAAATACTTGGGCAAAATGGCGCTTCCGGGTCACTTTCACAGGTAAACTCAATCTTGGAATGATGCTTTGAGATCCAAATCATATTATCAAGATCCTTATATTTAAGAGGGATGATTGCATGTTCACTCATCTGGATCTGTTGAAATTTGCTTGAATTATGAAGTTTTGTGTGACCAAAGAATTAAAAGTTGAAAAACTTCACAATACTAAAGATGAGTTGTAACAATATAAAGTTTGCCAACATGGCTGTTACAGCAACCATGGTTGTTGTGTGTGGATTTTTGGTTCATATCTGATGGATGTAATCATTCCACTCAACTCATAGAATCTATACTTGTTAGTCATAAACTATAACCTGAAAAAAAGCTCAAATACAGTCTTTGATGTGCATATCTGAATGATTTTGAGTAATCGCTGAGCAAGATCAAATTTGAGTTTGTTCATTCTACTTCATTCAATTACATGTATGCACATGGATACTGTATTGCATGCATATATGATGATACTTAGTTATGATGATCACCAGTGATCACACGACATACACATAAACCAACATGACACACAGATACAGATATTAGGTATGGTTGGGTGGGGTGGCGACCCCCCGCTGATCACGAGTTTAAACGCTCACAGACTTGGTGACATCAGGGGTGCCACCATGTCACTAGGGCCGATTCAATATGGCGCGGCCCTATCCCCTCACCTTAAGTTTGGACAAACTAATATCCATGGTATGTCCAAAACTTCTCTCGGCCCTACCTCGCTCTTGCGCGTTGCTTACTCGCAAACATTTGGGGCTTGTTAATTGCGTGTTAGTAACTTTCCGGTCAGTATTATAAAAAATGCAATACGCAACTCTGGCGAAAGCTTTCCACCCTCGTGCGTAAAGCGACTTTTTCGCTATCGGTGCGTATAATACTATTTTATTGCATGCCATAGTAAATATCATCAGAATTAGTTGTTTCGGTGTCTCCAATTTTAGCTGATTGTTCACTAATAAGTAACTCCACGAGAAACGGCCATACGAAGAAAGGTTCAGATTGTCATCTTAATAATTTTATCCGATTTTATAGTACTAAATATATGTTCAAAATATGTTCCATGTTTCTTAGGTGTATTTTACTCTATCTTCTCGAATTATCAGTAAACCAAATAATCGAATATTTTTGTGTAAAGGAACTTACATCTCACACAAGCCTGCAAGTACATAGATCGCATTTGTGCCATTCAAGAGGACTCGAAGAGAAGTATCAAATTCGAAGGAGTCGATTTTATACTCATGGATATCCTCCATTAGTAACACGAGAAAAATACAGTACAACCGATTTATCAAATAGCCAGTTTTTTTGAAAATATCTTTGGGAATTTCGGTCATATTTCCTGCGTTCCAAGGTCTAATTTTGGTAGCTTTTGATAAATTGTTTTCCAGACGAGTGTGGATTTATTATTTCATGCGCACGTGCACGAGTTTGAAATGTCTGAAACCACTTCGTGCATAAAGACATTACTATGGTTTAAACCACAATTCTGATACCTGGACCAGTGTTATCCTTCAAACGATGAAGCCTCAATTCAACTGCATCAAGTAGGACTCCATAATGTGGAAAATTCTCATATCGCTGTCCCTGGTGGCTTCAATCCACCACTAAGTGGTCATAGGACACTGCTGATGTTCTGAACGTTATGTATGTGGTCCCAGTACATGAGATTGACTTCGGCAAGGATTGATGTGGAGCACATTTCCGTGTTTCTGATGAAATTGGTTTCAGAGGTTCAAATTCGCATGCGAAGAAAATGCAGGACAATTTTTGTCCATTAGAAAATGGGTCCCCACGAAGTTTAACAGAATTAGGCCTTTGGACGCTTGATAGATGCTCAGGACATTTTTCCTTGAAAGATTACAAATATTCACATTAAATACGAAATATTCGAAGAAATAAATGTCCGATCATTAAAAATGAATTTTTCGCAATTTTTCGATATTTGAGTGCCACAAAATTACGAAAAATAACTTTCGCGCCTCGCACATGAGGTTCCCCGCTTCCGAGCTACAACCTCATGAATTTGGTGCGAACTATACTATTTTTGTATTACTCACTTTTTGACTTACGAAGAACGTCCGTAATTTCAAAATCTGCTGCCGCAAGGTCGATTCCAAAAACTTTCCTCAATGCCTTTCGAGAAGCAAACCATATCTCCGTATCTCTAACCGGATTTAAGATTTCTGCATTTTAATTTTGAAAGAGGCCCGATTTATCAACGAAAATCTAGAAATACATAACTGAGAATGAGAAAAATGAAATAGAATACACTTCAGGTACCTGAAAAATTCTCACGGGGCTCCACACGTGATGAAATGATCGTATTTTGTTGAATGGAGTCGAACGATAAGTATTTAATAGACCGTATATCTGGTTTTGCCCAACTGTGTTAGTAAGTTCACCCGACTCATCAATGATTGGATATGATGAATCTAATTCATCGTAATCATCGGTGTCACATGTGTCAGCGTTACCGTGAGTCGAAGTAATTCATCAGTGATTTATAATTAAGTGTAATAGATCAATCAATCAATATTAATCATTCAGCACCATAGTGACAGGCTCAAAGTTGCATTCCTAAATACTAAAGATCTCAGAACTGCATCAACAGCCACCATAGAGATTCAACATCCTAGTGTCCTTTTCTTCAAAAACCAATGAGCTTATCCCAAACGCCGATCAACCTTCACGATATATAAACTCTCTTCCACGATGTCGACTTCAATTAACGCCATTTTTTCTACACCCTCCCTCGACGAAAATTCGAAAAACAAAAAAATAAAAATAGTTCGTCCAAATGTACAAGTATCGTGCGAGAAATCCGAAATTCCTGGAAGTTCGAATGCATCGAGATCGGTAATGTGGAAGGGGTTTTCATTCGGGATCTCCCTAATCTTAATGGCTCGTGTCGAGCTGATTGCCCTGCTTGTTAACACAGAGCCAGTCTGTATATAACTTGCCATGTGTGGAATGTCCAACGAGATTCCAGAACCCTTCGTGTGTGTGCGCGCGCGCCCGAGTCTGGATGGCTTTCAAAGTGTTGTTGCTTTTGGCAGTATAATAGTTGTGGTGTGGAGTGGCCAGATCGGTTATCTTGGTTGCATCGATTCGCGTGGCGCGCGAGCATTGGAGCTCGTTTTTAAGAGTCAAGTTTTGGAATGAGCTTGGTCTGCGAGCATCAAACAAGATAGCACTAAGCTGAGATCGCTCAATCATCGCCGTCGGTTACAGACCATATGGTATTCATCTTTGGTGAGAGGCTTTCTAATAAACTTGCTAATTGTGTTTTTGGGTGTGCGTGTGACTCCTGATTTTTGTAACGAGTCTTGGACATTCGAAATACTTGATCTTATATCAAATTCACATTTGAACTCAAATTATTCTATATCCAGTTCATACAATAAGTACAGAGTAACCTGCTGAAGGTATAATTACTTGTGCAGAGGACTGCATTGAGTGGAAAAACAAATCTGCCATGTCTAAACCTTATAACACTACTAACAATAACTTTCTAAAAAGAACGATAGAAAAAAGTTAGGAACCGGTGTAGGAAAACAACATCCTGTGGCAGATTTCTCAGTTTGAGTCTATAACCACCCGATAATACAAAAAAAGCTACCGTCAAATTGGGTAAATTTGGTACGATTTCGTTACTTTTTATTTTCTTCGGATTGGCATCTCAACATACATTGACGAAACCCACTTCTATTAGTGGTCAATCTCAAGCTTATAGTTTCAGCTTTCGATTGACGGGCTACAAAGTTCAATTTGATGAGTTTAAGCCGGAGCTATATTAGCAGTTGAAGAAGTGTACCAAAGTTAGACCCCGACTGGGCAACTTTGGTACACTTACAAAATATTTCAACTCTACCCACCGCCATGCGAGTGAATTGATTTTAATCTTTCAGAAGTCTCATTTTAAGCTATTTGAAACCTTTTACAACCTCATGGACCGCCGCTCCACTCAAGATCAGTTGAAAAGAAGCTGTGACAGCAAGATGTTCTGAAGTTACCGTATCTTCGTGCTTCTTACCTAGAGTGGGGTAACTTTGGTATACTTTTTATGGTTTTTTTTTCTGTTTTTCATTCATTGAAATTCCAAATGCTGTAAATGCCCTAATATAACGATGGTTCCTTCAATATAATGACATATGTGGTCAAAATGTAGCGTTATCCACCCGTAGTTCGTCCGGGAACAGTTCTTGCCAGGTACATCAACTGGACCTCTCGCGTATCGCTGCTAAATCAGCCTTTTCGGGAAAAGCTTCAATAAACGAGTACAATCATTCACGCGGGATCTACGGTGGCTTAACACATTGTTTATGCGTGTGTCAAGAAGGGAAAATAGGTTTCAGAGCGATAGAATCGTTTACCTTGCCGAACGCAGCTCTGGAAGTCATTCTTCAGGGGTGTACCAAAGTTGCACCCACTGTACCAAAGTTACCCAATTTGACGGTATGTGTACACACTTGTTGACAGAGAATGGTTTCACAATACCAACTCAAGAACATTCCATTCTGGATTATAGTCATCCTGAAATATTTATTGAATATCATCGAAAAGAGAATGAAGCAGCTCTATAGATTCAATCTACGACGAAAATTCTGTCATGTGTCCCCATTTTTACAAATATCCTCACACAACCATTTTTGATAAAAAGCCATAAAATTTCTCATCACATCAACGAGTGAATGATTGTTTCCATATAAAAGCAGTTTTGCTCCAATTGTGAGCAGCCACGGGTCCATAAGTCCCATCTCCGTGTTTACCGGCGAGCGGTCACCGCAAGCAACGTGACGGGCACAGTCAAGCCGAGAGTCCTGCGCTCTCGCGCGACTTTCCGAGTAGCGCTATTGATCCATTGTATCGAGGCATTGATCGTTTCATTGTGCCAGCCCTGTAACGCCAAGCAGAGTGACCTCAAGATCACGCTGTCTCGAGTGACCTCAAGCAATTTATACGTATATAAGCCCGACGAAACAGGCAGCGGGCATTGGTAGTCCCCTCATTGCGCCGGAAGCTGCTCCTCACGGTTGATTTCGAACCCACCGACTCCTGGACGATGTTAACATCGTGAAGTTTAGCATCAGAGCAAATCACCAATACAATCAGGAGTGGATTGTACGTGTGAGGGTGATGTGAACTTTTTTGTACAAAAAGCCGCTGCCATGAAGTCAAGTACCACCGATACCACCCCTACCTGACACACCACCGCCTCCCAGTGCATCCATCAATTGGCACCCAACTAAAAAGCCCTTGGGCTATCCCAAGACCGAGTCTACATAGACGCGCTCACCCCGGGCGCGCGCGCTTTCGCCGCTCGCACTCTCCACCTAGACACCGCGGAATAGCTACTGAAAAATGATTCGAAGAAGTGTTCGAAAGTGTTCCCACCTAAGAGTGTTCCCTAGCAATTCGACGAACACCCAGACCAAGTTTGTGAGATGGAAAATTTTTCAATCTATCGTTGAGAATGACCCAAAAACTCATTTGCATCGAATTGAGATTGAAAAATGAGAGATGTGGATGTCGATCATTGTGCCTAATATTGTTACCTCCAACTCCTCAGGTATCTAACTCTCAGCCTGTTCAACAATATTCAGCATCATCTTGGTTATACATTGGTCCTCATTTCAGGAGCTGAATAATGAGCTAAAGTTTATGAAATCCTGATCAAGAACACCCGAGATGTCCCAAATTCACGGAGGAGTGACTCTTGTAACACAAATGTTATCTTTTGTGAATTTGCAAGAGCTCGGTTCGTTTTAACCAGAATTCTTCACGATTAATTTTATCGTATAGTTTTTGAAATAAGTATCAATGTAAACCCAAGATAATGTTGAATATTGTTGAACATGCCGCGAGTTAGATACCGGAGAAGTTGGAGGTAGCAATTTTAGGCACATTGATCGACATCCACATCTCTCATTTTCCAATCTCAATTCCGTGCAAATGAGTTTTTGGGCAATTCTTAACGATAGATTGACGGGTTTTCCCCTCACGAAGTCGGACTGGAAATTCGAATTATAAGGGGACTTATGTGAGTCATTTTTCGGTACCTACTCCGGTGTTTGGGTGGAGAGTGCGAGCGGAGAGAGCGCGCGCGCTCGGGGTGAGCGCGTCTATGTAGACTCGGCCCAAGGGACAACCCGGCTAGTCATGAGACAGGAATCCACGGCACTGAGAAGAAGTGACTCTGCCAGCGACAACATGCACTCCCGAGCGGTGCAGAACGGGGTTCCCCCAAGCTCGGTGGCGCCCAACTTACGAAAAGACATCTCACTACTTGTGCGCCTCAGGATGCACCCATACGACCCGCAGTGGTACGTCGACGACATCATCAACGTCCCCATGGAGTAACCACACAGGGCCGTAGGATAAGTGCACAACGAGGATACCAGCGGCAACTCTGCGGAGCAGTTATATTAGGCCGTAAACTGCCGTATCGACTCGGTCAACCTTGGAAGCCAGGAAGGACGTCAAGGAGATCATGCAGCCATTTACAAAAACCGTGTAAAGAGCACACATTCGGACGAATACTGCCGAGAACAAGAAGTTTCTCCAGGAAACCTGGACGAGAGAATGTGCTCGGAGGAGTGTTACCATCGCCGTGTGGCTAACCCTGGAAACCTTCTACGGATTAAGCAGCAGAGCTTGGACGGGCACCTTCTGCAGCACCTCGTCAGCTCTGGTAGCCAGCAAGATCAGCTGGGAATGCACACGCATGACGCGTGCCTTCGGCAGATCGAGCTGCCTACCACATCTTTAAATTTCAGGGCTCTCAAGTTTATGATAATCTTACCGTCAGACCCTAAGCGATACGAGGTGTTAGCTCACAACTTCACGTTGCTTGACATTGACGCTTGGTATTAGCCTAGGCTAAATACCTTCGAGAAGGCACCTTTGATCACTTGATCTCCAGAGGCTACAAACTCCAGGAAGGCTGAGCAATTCGGTCAAATTCGTCTACATCTCCCACACTCTCCTATGCTTGGCAGGCCTTTGTATTTGCACTTAATTGCCTGTACTCTATAAGGCTGCCTCGAGAATCAATAGTGTCCCCTTGCCAAAGACTCATTGACATACACGGAGAGGCTACTTTTCGATCCGACGATGACTGCTGCAAACACCATCAGCTCGCTAATATTGTAGTAAGTGAAATTGGCCTATGGTTTGTTGCTATTTTTGTGTTACCAAACATATTAGCAAGCACTTTGACAGCTGATCCACTTTTCCAGGCCATATTCCTTCAATGAAAGGCTATTTTCGTCTCTATATACAAGAAATTATCTTAACTTGGAAGTGACCTCTTTCGCAGAGTGCATCGTTACCTACCACAGTGCACCAAGAGATTATGTTATCCAGATTATGTTATTCTGGTGAAAATATAACAAAAAAATGACAAAGTTCGAATTTTTACAATTTTTTCGTTTTCATTTTTTTTGGCCCACCCAACCAGGTATTCGGCCTTGCCTGATGATTTGCATTATTCTTTAATTATGCAATATCGCTAGAAAAAATATTGTCCAACATGTTGGACATTGTGAGTAAATGAGCCAAAAGATGCTTCAAATATTCAAGATATCATGAAGTCATCAAAATCACATACCTGCTCTTTTCGTAGGTAATTCACAATTTTAGCCAACATAAAAAACAATACAAAACACATACTCCGCAATTCAAGCATGCATAACTTGGTGAAGAGTAATCTCGGCCCTAACTCAGATGTCGAAATGTCATGAATTTGATCAGAAATTCCTGAAATTTCAGACATGAATATTGAATTTTTGATTCCCGAAAGACACAACAATTGAGACGGTTTTGGTGACTCGTCACTTGCAGGCAAAGCCTGCTTTCAATTGAGAAGCTCAGGGAGTGAGCAATTGCTGTAATTGTTCAAGAAATCAGGAGAGGGGAGCACTGAATGAGCACACGATCGATCAAAATGAAAAACAACCGGACGTTTATTAAAGAAAACTACTTACAAGTCGGTCCGCTGACCGTTAGGGTGAATGAAGCCTGAGCATGATTATCGAGGGCGCATTTGAGAAAATACAATCTACTTACAAGCCCAGAAAGAGAAGAGAGAGATTTGCGAGAAGCACTTACAATATAAATGGCCTTGACGCAAGATGGTCACTCGACCTCAGATCGGGCACCGGCCCTCGCAGCTCACGGTGATCAGGCAGCTCGCAATCGTCCCAGACAATGGTGATTTTGGTGATAGACCACGGCACAGAGTATATAAAATTCGCGCACCGGAGCCCCGGCTAAATGATGCCAAGGACGGGCTCCGGGCGGCGTGGACAACGCGCACGATAAGTTCGATCGGCGCGTGCGAGCGCTCCGAAACGTCACGACGGAATGTACAGTAAAAGGTTGCTGGCCGGAGCAGCATTGGCTTGCGCCAGGGACGGCTCAAAATATGGGGCGCGCGGGCCCTAGATAACCATATTCATAACAACGAGATACATTCAATCATTGAAGAACTACGAGGAGTTTGCTACATATAGGGCTAGAATCGGCGATTCTGCTCAGTATCAACCCAAGTGTTCACATATTCGGATGTTCTTTGAAACGAAAGTACTCTGAGGGAACTCGAGGTCCGCCTGGTAACGGCTACACATTCACGGAAGATGGTCATTTTGACGTAGAAAACAAGAAATTGTGTAATCTCGCATCACCGGCACTATCCCCCGACGCAGTGAATCTACAAAGTGTCAAAGATCTTGTGGGCTCTGAAGTACAAAGGTTATTAGAAATTACATCTAAATTGCGGAGTGATATCGACGATGTCAACGTAATTCTCGCAGCTGACGAGGAGTTGTTTAAGAAGGAAGCTAAAGACCTGACAAGTCTAGTGGAGGCCCATAGAGACGACATCGACGACGGTGCCATCTCTCTGTCTCTCTCCCTCTTATCTGCGTTTACTATGCAGCAACCCTTCACGTACTTGGGCTATAACATAAAAGATTATTAGTACAATATTCGGTCCAGTAAGAGAGGAGACGGACTGACTCAGCCGTCACACAATAAGACAATCAACTAAACATTTATCGTAAAGTGTAATATGTCCCGAAATATGTCAATTGAGATTTTGAGAAGTGTCTATGACCTCAATCAAGAATACCAAACAGGTTACCTTCATGATCCATCATCAAAGGATGCTAAAAAGCTCTTTCCGATCAACAACCCTGGAATTTGTAGATGCTGACTTTGCATATTTCAAATATTCATTGTCCTCTGTCTGAATTCAAGCCTTTTTGGCGCTCGCTTGCTTCAATCTTCTTTCAATTGTATATTTCTTGCTGGATCATCGGGATGCGTGTGCCATACAAATTCAGTAGACGAAGCGAGCAGGCGACTATAACCCATGCGCATCAATCTTGCCAATGATGACCATCCAAATCTAGGTGCCCTCGATATATCTCATGAATCACACATGTAAAATTCTATTGTGGTTAGTAATAAAGAGCTCGCAGGATAGCCTGTGTCCAAGCCAATCGGTGTAGAAACAATGCATAAAAGAAAATATGCAAAATTACTTTCACGTGCAGTAATTTTCTTATCTTTTGGAATTGTAAGATTATATATTTGCACAGCAAAGAAAGTGAATGATACATCGACCCAAGTATGCGACTTGACAGCTAGAGTAAGGAGTTGAACCTTTGCTGTTTTTACCGCCCGAAGCATCCCGCATTATGTAACTCATTCTCCATGCTCATTTAGCTGGATTACTTACCGTGGGTTTTGACTTTATCTGATGCCTCACAAGCTTCCATCTCATGCATTTAAAATATACACAAGACTCCAGCGCCTGCGATACAACTAATCCACCTCATATGCGATGAGAAGAAAAGATTAGTGAAGAGATGAACTTTTGCTAGGGTCGAATTATCTTACCATTATTACAAATTCATGCTTCTCAATAGCGAATGAAACACTAAAAAAACACTCTCCCTCAATTATTTTTGAAATTATTTTTCAATAATATAGCAATGGTTTTGGAACTGAACTGAAGTTTGAGTCAAACTTGAGCTAATTAACTGAAGAAATAGTCGAAAAACTCAATTACAAGAACAGAATAGTACATTTCGATACAATGGTGGAAAATAAGTTTTACACCCGTGTATCGAATACTATTTTTGACACACTGTGCGAGAATAGTATATTAAGCTACAAGGGCGCCAATAGTACATTTCGATACAAGGGCGCAAAACATTCTATTCGCGTCCGAGTGATGGGTTTCCGGCCCGAGCCGCAGGCGAGGGTCGAAATCATCACGAGGATGCGAATCATAGGTTTTACGCTCGTGTATCTAACTATACTTTTCGATAAACTGTGAGTAAAAGTCGACAAACTGTGCGCAAAGTGCACTTTTACGCACAGTGTATCGAAAAAGATATTTGCGCACGAGTCCCCGCAACGTTTGTACACGAGTGCGGGGACGAGTGCGAAAATGTCGGCACCCGAGTCCCGAGTCGCTTACGTCTGTGAGCAAAAATGTAACCCGCCCTAACAACAGTGGACGATGCGAAAATTGGCCGTCGCCTCAAGAGTCGCCGGGCCTGGTTCTCAATTCCCAGCATGAGTGGGTCCAAGGCGGCGACCCACGGTGGGGGCCCAGGGGGCGAAGCCCCTGGCGGGGGTTCGGGGGGCGGAGCCCCACGACTGAAAAAAATTCTGAAAAGTGTATCAGAAAAAAGTCTTGTTGTTATAGCGTGTTACCACACTGCTCGAGACTATCGCCAGCTATCAAAAGATCTCATTTTGATATTTCATATGTAAATTTGTGTAGACATGATTGATCATCTGCATGAACCTGAGAAGGTAGACTCAAAGATCATGAACATTTCCATCTCTATCGATCGACTGAATATTTTTACTATGAATTCATCCCAAACAAAGATTAATTGAAGGTTCATATCCCTTTTTTTAGTGACACATAGACATGCATGCTTGATTTTCCGAACTATTTCCTAAATCGTCCACAGCTAGCAATTCATAATATTCACTTTTTTACTGAGAGGAGATTGATCAGACAATCACATGATTCGAATTGGATCCACCACGCAAACGAAGTTTGAACAGTGCGTAAATGGCTCATTGGCGCACACTTGATCCGAAATAATGCGCGAATCCGCTATTTACGCACGCACACTCGCGTCTAAATAGCCATTTTTGCGCACAGAATAACAAAATAGTATATTACGCAACAAGTGCGAGAAGGTCAATTTCCGCACAAGTTGCCAAACGAGTGCGAGAAGTTAATATTCTCACGCACACTTTGGAACTTCTCGCACAGCCAGAAGAACACACTCACGCACGCTCGCGCTCGCGATAAGCGAGCGTGCGTAAAAATGTACTTCTGGGTGTTCGAGAAGTTTCGAAGTGTGCGTGAATGTTACTTCTCGCGCGAGTTGGCAACGTGTGCGGAAACTTCTCGCACGTGTTGCGTATACTATTTTTTGCAACTGTGCGCGAAGTTGTAATTAAATGCACCACTGTCCGAGCAAGATCATCTTGAGAACGAAGTTTTCAAGAAAGGCCAAATTCAGAGGGATGACGTGACATCATATTTTGGAACTGTGCGTGAATGAAAATGCATTAGAGCGAGAAGTTACATTTACGCACACTTCAGCAGTGCGTAAATGTAGAACTGTGCGAGAAGTAATGCGTGAATGCTGTATATAATGAAGAGAAGTCTCATATTTTTACAACTTCGCGCACACAGTTGCAAAAAGTAACTTTTCCGCACTGATTCCCCACTTTCTCTCACAGTTTGTCAAAGTAGTACATTTCGATACAAGGGTGGAAAAACTTTTTTCGGGTCCAAGTGTTGGGTTCCCGGTCTGAGCCGTAGGCGAAGGTCGGAATCAACACGAGGATGCGAAAAATAAGTTTTACACCCGTGTATCGAATACTATTTTGTGACAAACTGTGAGAGAAAATGGAGAATCAGTGCGGAAAAGTTACTTTCTCGCACAGTGTGTCAAAAACACTTATCTTGCCTACAACCTTAGCATTTCTATTGCTCCGGTGAATACCTCATTCGTCCAAGTTATAGACCAAATTGATTGAAAATCTGATGGGGAATGCACCCAGGTGTTTAACACGTTCGCTGCGGCGAGGCCCATCAGTGAGCCCCGCGTGTCTTTCCCCTAGGGATAGTACCCCTATGGTCTTTCCCCCGGTCCTAAGAATTTTGGCCTTAAGGGGAAAAACATTGGCCGAAGCACACCGGTGGGCCTCGCCGCACCTGGGGAAAGACCACCGATTTCAGCCTCCGCAGCGTACGTGTTAAGTACAAGTTTTGATAGAGATTGTATCGTATGACCAAGATGAGGTGGACACCCCTAGGCATGTTTTTGCTTGCGAGGTACAAATCGGATCGAAGTTGATTCATTCTCACATGCTTCGACGTTTTGCCTCGAATGGTGAAGTGAACATTTTGAAAAAATGGAAAATTCGATGCGAACGGGAAAATTTTTTTTCGAGATATTTAAGGAACGTGTTTTTGCGGTACGGCACCAAATGTGTAGCTCATCAAATTTGGAATCCGAAATGACTTGTCCTGTAATTTTTTTATTACTCAATTTTCCAACAAACCTGATGGAAAATAGCTAATTTTGAATTTGCCATCACAATATTGTCGCAGTGGTTAGCCGCAACACGTGTTAGGTAATATCATTGTTTTGGTGTTTACCCTATGATCACGAATGTTGTTTTAATAGGTTAGATAGCCCCGGCATTCATGATAAAAACTCGTAATCGAGTAGAAATATTGATCGGCTTTCAGCCGTCGCGAGCATGTGTTTTTGTACCTTTCAGTACACTTTCAGTACAAGAGTCCAACAATTGGTGAGTAGAAATTCCGTATCAACCAATCAATTCGAGAATGTTGATAATCAATCATGAAGATAGATTGGCTACATTAGTAATTGAATTTTTGACGATATCATTTTTGGAAAGTAATTTGAAGAAGGTGCTGAGTCTCGGATTAGAAGGATGAGAATGTGACGGGGTATAAAGCTTGAAATGCAGTGAGATATCCAACGGAATAAGAGGAGGGAGTGATCAGAATTTGGTGGTTATTGATTGAATGGTTGAGGATTTTTTTTTTTTTTTTTTATTTACGCAATTTCAATCTCTGTACGGGATTATTTTGCGGACTTGTTAAGTGTACGTGTTGTGTGTGTAAACTGTGTAGGTGTCAGTGTAGAATCCTCTTCATTTGCCCGGGATTGATTAGCCCGTGAGGCAGGGGAAAACTTCTTTGTGAAGAAGAAAACCCGCCCCAGAGAATCCGGTGCATTTATCGCGCCACTAATTGGGCCTAGATCTCTCGCAACCACGAGGACCTAGTATTAGCCCTTGCAACCGCAAGGGCTAATACCGAATCAGTGACACTTCACACCTCCCGAACACATTGCAAGGTCGTAAGCTACAGCCAACCGATCAGAAAAATCAGCAAGTTTGGGTTTGTTAGACCGGGATGGAGACCGGTCACACCGGTCACCCATCCAAGTGAATGGTTGAGGATGGTTGAGGATTCGTGGTGAGAAGTATGGTGAAATTGTACGAAGAAATCGAATATTTTCCTATATAAATTAGGTGGGAGGACGAATTAATCGCTTGAATAAATCCGAAATGGACTAGACTCCCCGTTTACTAACGCTCATGGATCCCTCAAAATTTCAAAATGATCGGCCAAACAGGTGAAATTTTTTCAAACTTCATAGGAAGGACAAATATTAAGATCAATCTTTCCACTTAAGTAGGGGGGTAAATGGTAATTGCATATCGACCAATCACTTCAATAATGATAGTATATGATAGAGATACATTTGCTAGATCTTTATTTGAAAAAATTGTTGATAATATCTCGTTTGGGAAGTAGTATGAAAAATGAGATGTTGAATATCCGATGAGTAGGATAAGAATCGAAATAGGTATGAAGCTTGAAATGCGGGGGAATGTTCGATAAAATAAGAGGAACAAGTGGTTGAAATTTGGTGGTTATTGGCTGAATGATTGAGGATTCATGATACGGGATGCAATAAAATTGAAAAGAAAAATTGCATTCTTTCTGATAAAAATTATTGAAGGTGACGAACTTAATGACGGAACAAGCTCAAAATGGACTAAGCTCATCGCTTACTAGTGCTCAAGAGTCCCTCAATAGTTTAAGACGATCGGTAGAAACGCAAAAGAGTTTTCGAATGCCACGCGAGAGGTAAATAGAGAAATCGATATCTGCAAATTAGGAGGGTGAATGAAAATTCCGTATCGACCAATTTCTTGAAGGTGGCATTAAATGATACGGAGAGAGACTCGAGATTTTTAAATGGAGAGAGTTTGAAGATATAATTTTTGGACCAACATTGTTAAAAAAGGATGTTGAATTTCGGGTGGAATAAATTATGTGGAATTCCACCTAATTCGTCAATAGGGCTCGAATTCGGGAGAGATAATCATCAGTCGATTACGAATAAGCCCTCAAGATTCTATGAAGATCGGACAAAGAGGTTAGGAGTGGTTGTACGGTAATCAAAAGACAACGAATACACATACGGACATGGTAGTTTATAATAATTTGTCACGGATGTTGCATGTATTGGGGGTAATGTATGGGGGTACTAATCGATAGATCTCGTCGAGTAGAAGGAGATAAAATGATTCTCATTCGTCGGAAAGACATATGGAGCGGTGAAAATTGAAGGAAACGAAAAATTTTTAAGTGAAAATCTCCGCATCATCACAAGGCTCTCTCTCTCTTTGAGAAAGCAAAATCTGAAAAATCGAGGCTCCAACTGCTTCACCACGAGATCAAAATTCTATCAAGTGCGAGTGGGTCTTTCGAAATTTACAAACCTGAACCTACTAGACAATGGTAATGCCAAACAGATTCGAAAACTGCTTTTCAGTTCTCAACAGTTTCTCAACCAGAATCTGAACACGAAATCTGAAAAAGTTCACATCATAGGTAGAAAAATAATGGCACGAGTTCGACCAGTATATCATAATAGAGGCGTAAATAAATATACACGAAAAATTGTGGCTTCGACTGTTGAGTTATATCAGATCAAAATTCTTGAGGGTGGTTGAGTTCTTGGAAAATTTCATACAGGAACCTCTCAAAAATTGATGATACCAAGTAGATTCGAGTTTAGCTGGTTAAATTCAAAAGTTCTGTCAGCTTAAATTTGAGTACGAAGTTTGAAAAAGTTTGCATCAAAGGTAAATAATCATAAACACGAGTTGAACAGCTTGTTTTCTCGACAAAAAAATTCGATAATCGATCCTCACGTACATGCACGAAGCAATCTACTCGCTCTTCCAATTTTAGAATTCACCTACTCAATAAAAACGCACCACCATTTCTTCCTTATATAATATCGTATTATCTTGTCCAAAATTCAACATCATCTAACAAGATATCCTCCCACCGAAATTTCCCCTTTTGCTCTCGTGGCAATCTCCCATATATATAATTAATCCACTCCGATTCAAAATTAATTGATACAATCGGGCCATATTCTTCATACTTTGAGGTATCCAAAGTAGCCCTCTCATTTTTTTCATACCCTCATGCATCATACTCACATTTACCGACTCTCAATACACTCACACACACACACACATGTAACACAATCTCAACTTACAGTAACGTGCACGAGATTATCGAGCGGTACAGGAAAGTACGTGATACCAACTTCAAGTATAAAACTATATAGAGTCCATATACATAACCATAATCTCGTCTGTATTTCAAACAAGCCTTTAAGAGAAGCCTACATCAGAGTGATTCTATTTTTCCTCAATCTATGCACATGCACACACATACATATAATAACACATTTGAACAAGCATCAACAGAGAAAGGCTTGAGTATATTGGAAGTTTTTTCCCGGGAGCGTTGACATCAGAGTTCGACGAATACGCGCCTCTCTCTCTCAGAATAACGAATGAGCTTTTCATATTATCATATATTTTATCATCATCGAACGCCCTGAGCGTATGAAATATAAAATAAAAGCGTGAGGTAAGTTTATATATATATATATATATATATAATGTCTCGTTAGTACAACCAATGGGATAAACTCTTTTATAAACGCCCAATATGAGAATCAACCAATCACCGTTAAGAGACTTGGTAGATATCGCGTGTTCGGCTCCTCCTACTCTCACAAGTTTTAAGTACATGAAAATTGTATAGCTATATATTAGATTGATGTAGGTATATTTACACACACACAAACATGTGCAGCTCGATCGGCTGTGATGCTTTTATACTTTGCTTCCTTCGTATCGGTTCTTTGAAACGTGTGCATGTATGCAGTTGAACTCTTTCTCTTGGCCTCTCTTTCTGTCTTCCTTTTTTCATACTTTTTTTGTATATACGATATATACAACCGCAAAGTGCAGTTTGGCAATGATGTTATTATATAGTTGACACGCGTGGATGTGTATTGATGGAAAGGTTTGTGTGTAAGTATGAGCGTGATATTAAATTTTTAAGGATATTGCTGAGGTATTGATAATGTCACTTTTTCTTCATAAACTAGAAAAAATTTGCAGAATATTATAGATACCTTTCTGAAGGGATCCTTGATCTTGCGTTTGGAGTTAGAGTTGAGCAATTTTTGAATTTCCCGCCTCAATGAAGTTTGGACATTTTTGTCTGACTCATTCCGTCTGTTACTACTTACAGAGCAGTCGTATGCTAATTGTTGCGGTTATTTCTCTTCTGTGATTGACTCTGAATCATCAAATAATCACTCATGGCATCGAAATTGTAAGTATTTCTCATTACCAAAGGAAGTTGTCTTGAAATCCGCATAGAATTTCTGTATTACTTGGCGGAAACGTGAACTTTTTGGTCAGTTAACTTCTTTTTCACAAAAGTAGCACATACATCTTCACTAACAGGTGCATGCATCTTAAAATCGTGTTGTCTGAACCTGATAAAAATTCTTGTTCAAAGTTTAATTTCTTTCACGGCGCAAATTAAATGGAATGGTCAACTTTTCTTAGTCATGAATTTGCTAAGAAATCGTTGCATTTCTAAACTCGTCCCTAATCCGTTAACCAAAAATTCTCGATTTTATTGCGAATGTTGTTGGATCAAGATTGCTCTATCATACTACAAACTAAATGAATGGATTGTCAGCTCAATTGTTGAAAAATTGCACCGTCAAGTTTTGATTTCGACCCATTTAAATATAATTGAACCACTTTTTGCTCAAGTAGATGCGATCATGAGGTTTAAAACTTCAAATTCTAGTTACAAATCAGAAATCCATCAGCTTCGAAGCATGGCAGCTCGAGAATCAAGTGAAATTTTAGCCCCATATCAGTAATTTATAGCGGACCAAGAATAATTCAAAAGTGTAGTAGCAATCGCGGTACAACTATCAATGAGAATCTGCGAGATCTTTGTTGAAAGACTTGAATTTGACCTCGGATGGCAGTGAAATATGGTTAATTCATGGAATCATCTAACAGATATTTCGAAATTTTCGTGTATAATATTCTTCACCATACTTTGTTTTCCTTTTCTGGTTAATTCTCAATTGAATAGTTTCTTGTAAGAAGAGTAAATGATTAAATAACCAAATCTATTTTCATTCACGAAATAAGGTCAGTGTACCCAACTTGCCCCCATTAAGCCATTTTCTCAATAATTCTGGCTAATCTCAATATTTTCCAACGTACTTTAACTCATTTTGAAGCTTGTCTCAAGACCTTTAAAGTGAGCTAAGATACGTCCAATTTGGATGAAGTGGAGCCGAACTGTTTGAATTCTCCCAAAAGGTGATTTTTGAGAGTTTACAAAAGTGTGTACCCAACTTGCCCCCATCATTTAAAACAATGTAAATCGGCGATGAAGTGAATAAAATCGCTTTGATCCGTTTTGATCACCGTGCAGCAACATTTGTAGCTTTGAGCTGGCCCAAGACATCGTTTCCGACCTATTTTGACGTGATAAACACATTCTGAGTGGTAAAAAAAGCCATACTGCACGCCTTTCCGAGATAACCATATGGGGGCATGTTGGGTACACTCCGATGTCGGCCTTTTTGATTTTCAAACCATCTTCGTGTTTTGTACATAAAATCGCTCCAAATCAGAGTTCTGCAACCCTGAAAAGCGGATTTTGAAGGTCTTGAGACAAGGGATCGAATGCGCTAAGGTACGTCAAGATTGGTCGAATAAAAATAAATTGACACCGGTTTTAGTGAACGCAATTTCCTCGGTGATTTCTTAGCCGTGCAAACACGAAAAATGGAAAATTCACTTTATATTTTCTGGAGAACGCAGAAATGATCCGGGGTCGTTGAAAACTACGTATTCTCTTATATTTCAACATAACAAACGTAAAAACAAATTGCGGGAAGGTCAATGAGCGCCCATTCCTGAGATCGGCATATGGGGGCAAGTTGGGTACAGAGGCAAGTTGGGTACACTTACCCTACATCAATTTTTGATCACCTTCGAATTAAAAAAAAACATATGGTCTCAATTGCAACGTAGGGTTGACTATATTGATTGATTGTTTCATTTTAAAAATCGAGGATAATTCAGTTTTACATATTTCGTATAGAAGAAATTTAAAGGGAGATGATGACTCTCAAGAAATTTAGTTCTTTAGGGAAATAATCAGGGAATATTCGTCACAAATTCATACCATATTATTCAGATGACAATTGCAACTGCCAAAGGTTCACACTCTCAGTTACAATGAGTTGCATCATTACAATGGTATTCATTGATATACTCGCTGAATGTTGATTTGAAACTATTAAAACTCACCGACAGTGATAGAAGTTCTCCAGCACCGTCACAAAATTTGACAAAATCCGCATTAATAGAATTTCTGATGTGTTTACAAACGAAAGTCAGATACCGGCCAGTACAACAGTTAACTTTTCTAGCGAAAAACTCGTCGTTGTAGTTCATAAAATATACTTGTAAAAAAAATCCAATCATTTGATCATTCGAATAGTTACATGATTGAAATGTCGGGAAGAAGTCGAAAAAAATTTAATTAATGCACCAAGCCTTACCATCAAAATATTGATCAAATCTCTGCACCCATTCTGATCAATCGTATCAGCTCTAATTAATCCAATCTTTGCGTCTTGCTTGCCGCTTAGAAATATCAATACAATCCACTTTTCGACCAGATTCAAAAATATCACCAAAACATTACTCGATAACACATAATATTTTCGTAAAATTCAGACGAACCTGCGTCATACTCGCCACAGTTTTGATCATATCTCTATAAAATGAAAACCTGTATAAACGAAGTTGTGATATTGAAACCTCATTAAAAATACCCACTAATTAGCCGATGATGAAAATAATTCCGAAAGTAATCATGTGCTCAATCCCGATCATCTCCAAAAGAATTTCTCAGAATTCACTCGAACTCGTTCAGGGAATAAAGAAAAAAGTCAGACAAAAAGTATAAAAAATACAAAAAAAAGGAAGAGAAGGTGTTGCACTGCATCAGACTTTTGGAGAATTCTCGATCCAGCGGTATAAATCGTTTCGTGCGCTCGGCGTCGGATCGTTTGGAGATCTCGGAGAACGATTCTTTGAATCGGTTGACACCTTTTGTGATGTATGGTCACACAACGAGTACTTGTTAATTCAGTGGCGTTATTTTTGACGGTGGCAGCAAGGGATAGTTAGAGGATAGTTTTTTAGCCAACTTCATTTTACGTAGTTAATTAACATGGCTGTATATTCCGAGTGAATGTCAGGTTCGGAGGAAAATGCACGCTCAACCCTTTACTCGTATTTATGTTTGTACATTCAACTACAACAACTGACTTCTGGGACATCCAATGTTTATATGGATATTCTCGATCTTTAAGGACTAGTAGATTCTAAGTCCTTAAAGATCGAAAATATCCATTTACACATTGTGAAAAAAACTAGGACGAAGGAGTATTAGAGTGATTTTCTTTCTAGGCAAGCGGGAAGTGGCCAAAAAGTCGCTCTGTTAACGAAATAGCGACCACGGATGACCTACTCGCTAGGAAAGGTCTTACTTAAGGTTTTCGAGAGTGCTGAATACGAATATGAACTTTGTTTTTCTCTAAAATTGGGACGACCATGTCAAAATCGACTTTCTAGGCGAAAATGAGAAATTTGAGATTCTTAAAATTTTCGTGTTCATCTCGCTCGATCTCCGAGGTGGATGGATATATCTCCTTGAAATTTTGAATGTACCATTTTGAAATCATTCAAAAGGTATTAAAACCAGTCCGGAGTCTTCGAAGCATTTCCCGTCTCCTTGGGAAATTTCTGGAAAATTTTTCCTCCGGAATCGTCATATTCGTCTTCAAAAGCAAAAGTTGAGTGAGAAAATGTTCAGAATCGCATTCTCTCCTATACGATTTCAAAGTTGATGAAGTGAAGAAGTTTTTCGCATAGTTTTCAGATCGGGAAATTCAACGAGGGGAAACTGTCACGACTTATGATACGATGGCTCCGCCGAACGAGACTAGCGTGGGCCTAGTCTGATGACTTTTGAGCGTGCTACTCGTATTTTAAGATATGTCTTGATGTTTACCTTGGTTTTTCAGCCAGCTGAATCGATTCCACAAGGTATTTTGTTCGAAAAACGTAGCGTTTGATTGTTAATAACAATTTTTATTGCAAAAATACAGTTTTTGTCAATCATTCCGAAAAATATTCACTGTGAAGGTCCTCAACCTGTCTTATCCATTTAAATTTGGAGATTTCTTCATGTTCTTGGCCTGTCACATTTATTAAATTGACAGGAAAGAACTTGGCGTGGTAGCTTCTCTCTATGCTACTCTTCACAATTTCCACTTGGAAGCTATCGAAAGCAATTCCAGTCAAGATACTTTTGGAGTTAAAGATAGCGATTATTCATTCAAAGAGCAATCATCCAAGATTTTTAATTCTCACAAGGAGAGGCCAGGGAGTGCGGGTCACGGATTCGGATGAAACTCTGGGAATCATCTCCTTTTAGCACCAAAAGATGATACCCAAAGCCGCAGAGTCTAACGCTCAAGCGTTCTCGAGCTACAGCCTATAAACCATACATTACAGTATATCTATATATACCATTTCCCACATATATAGATATACTGTAATGTATGGTTTATAGGCTGTAGCTCGAGAACGCTTGAGCGTTAGACTCTGCGGCTTTGGGTATCATGTTTTGGTGCTAAAAGGAGATGATTCCCAGAGTCTCATCCGAATCCGTGACCCGCACTCCCTGGCCTCTCCTTGTCAGATAGTTTTATTTACATGTGCTTTGTCAATATCTTGAATATCTGACCTCGGATTGTTTTCTTTAACCTAGATCACTCTTGATTTCAACCCAAACTTGAATCAGTAATAGACGTGATGAAATCATAAAGAAGAGCAATTTGGTGCAAATTAAGGATTACTATTGGTTGATACTGATATGCAATATATGATTATAGATGTCTTTTATTTACCGAATCACGGACTCAATTTTTTGATTTATGAGTATCGGTTTTCAATTGGTTTTTGATTTTTCTAAGAATCAAATAATTATTGTAATTATAATTTTTTGCGAAAGATCTCTCTCTCTCTCTCTCTCTCTCTCTCTCTCTCTCTCTCTCTCTCTCACTCTCTAAAACGGTCAATCAGAGAGAATTTTCTATGTCTGATTTTCTATTCTGATCTCTAACGAAGGTGATATCTCGAAGATAGTTTGATAATGTCTCTCAAAAGCAAGTAAACGGAACATACCTTAGGATCTGCCATGTCAACCTCTATAGTCTTACAAAGTACCATACAAATGTTGAAGTTTTCCTCCATGATCATCCGCAAGACATTTTTGCTGTCACAGAGAGTCGCCTAACAGAGGTCGACACTGACACCAGTGTAAATATTGATAATTACTCTATAATCCGTAACGACAGGATTGACCGGGTGGGAGGAGGAGTTGCTATTTATTTCGCAAGGTCAATTAATTTCAGAGTTCTCTTAAAGTCAGATTCCTCTCGAGTCAATCATCCAGAGTACTTGATCTGTGAAATCGAAAGCTGTGATCAACGTCTACTATTTGCAGTCGTTTATAGGCCTCCTGATGTTTGTCTCCCTGTCGAGTTCTTCAATAACTTATCTGCTTTTTTACCTAAATACACATCTGTTGTCATCACTGGTGACTTCAACTGTAACATGGCAGCTAACAGCTTTAAATCCGATTTTATTCACAAGCATTTGAAGGATTTCTCACTAGAGCTAGTGCCATCCGAGACAACTCACCACACACTCAATGCTGAAAGACAAACGTCCCATACATGGATAGATCTCTTCATTGTTAATTCACTTGAAAACGTTTTAGAATACTCGAAAAGCGATGCTCCATTCACTATAGGCCATGACAGAACCGAGATACTATTCAAATTCAGTAAAGTCGCACGACAACCTTTCACGATCACTAAACGCAATTTTAGAAATTTTAACCTAGAAAAATACCATTGTGATCTTTTGGCTGGCCTCTCGATAGTTCCCAACATTGGAAACATAGATGACACAATTTTTTTTTATTCAATCAAGCAATCACTAACGCACTCGATAAATCAGCTCCGTTCAGAACTTTCCGAATCCCAGCTCGGAACAAGCCCTGGGTGACCAAGGATATCCGTGATTTGATGAGCGAACGTGATCGCCTTTATAAAAAAGCCCGAGTTACTTGCTCTACTGAATTGAAACGGAAATATCGATCGGCACGATCAAATGTTCAGAAACTGTTGCGTTCTTCCAAAAACCAGTATTACGCTAGTCAAATTTCGGCTGCCCAAACTTCCAATAGACTATGGAATTCTCTCAACGAGCTAGGCATAGTCTCATCACGTCCTCCCTCACCATTTAGCACATTCTCCCCTGATGCTATCAATTCTCATTTTGCTTCCATATCCAACCCTCCACCTACTAAAAATACTCAATTTCTCTCCCAGTTAATAGCCTCATCACGTCCAACTAATATTCCACTCTTCTCTCTTTCTCCCACTAGCAAGGACGAAGTTATGCGCATAATCCACACAATGAAATCCAAGACATATGGTATTGACAATATCACTGTGAAGACTCTGCTTATGTCATGCCCAGTCATCATTGATCCACTCACCGAAATAGTCAATTCGAGTATCACCCGAGCCTCATTCCCGGACTCATGGAAACGGACCCTTATTACCCCTATTCCCAAGACAAACAATCTAGCAGACTTGTCAGACTTGCGACCCATAGCAAGGCTTTCTGAGTGCTCTAAGATTCTTGAAAAGGTAGTCTCTGGGCAGCTCAAACAGTTCATCGAGAACTATGAACTTCTAGACCCATGCCAAGCTGGATTCCGTGAAGGCCACAGCACCCAGACAGCCTTGCTAGGGGTGTTAGATGACGTTCGGAAAGGCATAGACAAAACAATGTTCACCATCTTGGTCCTTTTTGACTTTTCCAAAGCTTTTGACAAAATTCCCCATGGGATACTCATTCAGAAATTACGAGCCTTTCAAGTCAGCGATCATACCACTCGCTGGTTCTTGTCATATCTTGCTGACCGGTGTCAGGCGGTCATTGATGACGGAGGTACCGTATCTGACTGGATAAACACGACTGCAGGTGTCCCGCAAGGATCAGTATTGGGTCCGCTCCTATTTTCCATCTTTATCAACGATTTGCCCAGAGTGCTACGCTATTCCCGACACATGATATATGCTGATGATACACAAATATATCGAAGCTGCTACCGCCATGAGATTGAGGATACACTTAGGCTGATTGAGAAAGATGCACTTGCTATCTATTATTGGGCTAATGCAAATGGCCTGAGCCTAAACCTCAAGAAAACGAAAGCAATAATCCTCGGTAGCGCTGAGAATTTACGATCTCTAGATATGAATGCTCTCTCTCCGATCACCATCCTCGATACACCAATAGAATTTGTAACTGAAGTGAAGAACCTCGGTGTTTGGATGTCAGCCGACTTGTCCTGGAAGAAACATGTCTCCTACATCTGCCAAAGAGTCTTTGGAACCTTGCGCCAACTCCGTCCTCACAAGCACGCTCTCTCATTCTCTCTCCGGAAATCCCTCATACAAACTCTCATCCTACCATACTTTGACTATGCCTGCCTTGTCTACCATGATCTCTCTGAGGAACAGAATTCTCGCCTTCAGCGGGCCCAAAACGCTTGTACTCGATTTGTATTCGGAAATATTCCTTGGAGAGATCATGTTACCCCCTATCGGCAACGACTAGGGTGGCTCTCGGTCAAAGCACGACGAGAGTATTTCTTAGCCAGCTCCATGTTCCAAATACTGAAAACGGGTAAGCCTCAATACTTAGCCAAGAATATAGTGGAAGTTTGCAACGCGAGTGTTCATAGGTCAGCAAGACTTCAGACTGGTGACCTTATAATTCCTAAGTGTCGTACTACCGCGCTTCAGAATTCGTTCCATGTTTCTGCATCTATTCTCTGGAACAAGATGCCACGCAATATCACCAATTTGCCTCGGAATGTCACCTCCGTAACCGTTTTCAAGAGCCACTTGCTCCCATATCTCACCAGTCAGGAGTCTAATGTGAATGAAGTCAGAAACTGAAGTAATTTAATATAATTTAATATAATTTAATTTAATGTACGTTCTTTGTGCTGTTCTTTAAAATTTATGTAACATGCTACTGTGTACCGAGTTAATATATCTACCTATTTACAAGCATACTCGTTCCAAAGTTTTATACATATTTATATGAATTTATAACCTTGAGAAATTTTATTGTAACAACTTATGTAAATTGCTTTATGCCCCATGGGACCCATTGTCCCCGGGCTGAATAAACCAATCAATCAATCAATCTCTCTCTCTCTCTCTCTCTCTCTCTCTCTCTCTCTCTCTCTCTCTCTCTACTGTGACCACGAATACAAATTAGATTACCATGAATGCCCAAGTTTCAATTATTTCATATACCGTAAAGCGAGATAACTGATGCCACTCCCCTAGAAAAAAGAATGTAATATTCGTAATTCCGAACTTGTACTACCCAGAAGGACGTTCAAAAGATCGTATTGAAGCTTAGAGCTCTACTTTTGAAATATACTGGCTCGTTTGTGGTGAAATCAGTTCCATTGACTCATTTTTTCTCGTTGTAATGGAGTGAACGTTTTCAAATAAGAAATTCATGTCGTAAAAATCAACCACATCAACCCACCACAACTGCATCGACCTACATGTCCTCCCAATGATTTTTTCTCAGTATCTATTGTCGATTAATTCTAAGCTTAACAGTTACTTACAATGACCACTTGAACGAGAGCTTGTCAATTCTTGGGCTACCCAGAGTGACTTTGATCACGTCAGCTGCCATTTCCAACGTCTATGAGAACGAGCACTTGTCATTTCTTGGGATTTCCGTGATAACTTTGACCGCCAGGATGATGTAAATCACGTGGACTAAGTGATCTAAGTTACACAGATTGGTAAAATGTCGGGTGCGCGGCTAAATTCCTTTGCTCAAGCTACGGCGATAAGTCGCAAGTTTATTGACATGATTTCATACAACAATTATGTTCTGTCATTGATGCACTAATTCGTGATCAGATTATATGGTCCAAGATGAGGATGATTTAAATTAATCATGAGAGAAATTTCCCTACAATTTTGAGAACTATCGGCTGGCATCAAACCAGATCTTCGTCGTTGTTCATTTGAGTATTTCATATTTCATGGAAATTCATCTGCTCCAAGTTGGGAGAAGTCTGTACAAATACTATTCAGACACTTATACAGCCTGAAATTATGTGAGACATGCGGAACTAGCGATCTATTAAGTTGCTCGGACCGATAAAATTGCAGTGCTCAACGAAGATGGCAAAAATCTCTGGTCACCCTGTTTCTTCAAAACCTCGAAGAAGCAAATCTATGTGATCACAAATCGTGCACAGAATTTTGATAAAAACGTTAAAATACGCCGAATGGCCACAAATAATACATATACGCTTGGTCGGAAAATCGCAACGAGAATTTGATCAGGAGCTCCAAAGTGGCCAACAACGGCCCGGTGGTAATTTTGGATGAAACCATCCTTGTGAGCGTGTACACTCGGGAGGAAGGTGAACTGCAGTATATAACTGTGACAGTCAGTGACTGATCGAGATCTTCCGTTTCGTTCTCGCACTCGTGACGTAACCTATTGAGTGCGAGAGAGACGAAAGATCTCGAACTAACACCGACCATCATCGTGATGCAATTCACCTTCCTCCCGAGTGTACTCGAGAGTGGAAGACCTGCTGCTAAGGAAAAAGTGAGAGGGCTTTTCATCTTTGGTCACCCCTATCATACAACGGGCCATCCGAGAACATCTCGCTGAGAGATGCGTTCTGCAGGATCTGTCTGCTGGACGAGCATGAGCCACCGATAGATAGGTGATGCTCACTGAAATTTCAGTTCCTTAAGGATCCCGGCAAATCATATTCACTGAAATCTCAGTAGAAATTCTCACTGATGAATCAGTAAAGCTCACTGGAACTTCAGTGACTAAGGCCGATCTGACTTCTTGGGTCACTGAAGTTCCAGTGACCTTTACTGGTTCACCAGTGACACTCACTGATCCATCAGTCAAAGTTGATCCGTAATGCACTGGATTTCAGTGACTTCTCACTGATGGATACGGAGAGAGCACATTGGTTGAATATTTAATCAAACTCGTTGAATTTTCAACCAGACCGGTTTCATCAGTTTTTGGTCGTGAGTATAATATCATCATTGAGATTGGTTTTCATGTCCATTTTAGAAAATTTCTCAACAAATTCCCAATAATGAACATCAAATCCCTAAACATCCTGAAACAAAGTAGACAACCTCTGAACCAAGTTTCATCGGTTTGGACACGTGTTTATTCAACGTCCAGACCCCTTATCCTTTCTATGACTTCTTACGAAAGTTAGATTAGATTAGATTAGTGTTTATTTCAGTCACGGGGTACTACCCCATCTGACCCAAAAGAATCATACAAATGCATATAAACTTATAAACTAAAATTCAAAATAATTTCAAAAGTAAGCGGAGGAGCAATTTTATAACAGATGGACCTAACAAAGAACAAAATGGGTGAGAATAACTCTCGGTAGTGAGAGGAAGCACGAGAAAAAGGATGAATAACAGTGGCTTGGAAACTGGATAAATAGAAGAACATTTGAAATACTCGTGAAAAGCACCTATGATTAGAAGGAATTGAATAAATAAATATATATGTATATCTATATATAGTACAAGGAATGTTTCAAAGAATACTTAACAATTTATATCAAAAGTGAAACTCAAGTGTCTTATAGAAAAATATAGCAATAATACAGTATAGGGTGGTTGGCTTGGTGAGCTTAAAGTCACCTTATTCCTTCGACAGCAACACGCGTCTTCCAGTCTGATTCATCTTCCTCCATGAGTTTAGCAAAAAGCTGTGACTTGAAAAGCGTTGAGTGTCTGTGCTCATGGGGAATGTGCGGGGTGGAGTTCAGGATTTCGGAAGCTTGATAATGAAACGAATTTTTCAAGGATTCGGTCCTGTAGTTGGTGATGTAACTGATCGAGTATCCTTGTCTAAAATAGTCGATCTGAACAAATTCTACTATCATCCGTTTACCATATCAAAATTTGCACGCCAAACTTAGTGTTACCTGTAATTTGACTATGCATCGATCAAATTTAACATGATGTGTGCCAGTATAGCGATCAGGAGCTAATTTGCGTCAGACCTACAATAATAGAGTAATTCCACGTGAAAAGAATGGTCGATTGCACGTGATGTTCCAAATCTCTTCCTCGTGATTTTTCATCGATTCTATACCTCAAATCATGACAAAAAACCGGTTGCTAGGACCCAAAAAAGGACCCCGCCATAAATCATAGAAAATTGGCTTTCAGGCATTATTAATGAAAGTCAGCTCAAAAGATAGATCTCGGCGCACTGATCAAAAGTTATCACGGGCTCAAAATCCGAGAATGTCCTCTTTACGAGATATCTTGTCTCAAAAATGCCCCTTGATGATTCAGAAAATAGGGTTAAGGGGGTTCGGAAGCTCTACCTTTACCGATCTTGACTTTCGCCAGAAAAAATTTTATTACTCGTGAATTACGCAATATCTTGAGAAACCACGATTGTCATCGTATTTCTGTGGATCATACCTACGCCCTGGAACAATTTCCAGGGTGATTCATCTTGATTTGAAGGAGAACTCTACATCCGCAGTTTCCAAAATAGTGACTGCCATTCTCCGGATGTTGAATTCTCCTTCAAATCGAGACGGATCGTCCTGAAAATTGTTTCAGGAGGTAGATCTGATCCACAGAATTACGATGACAGTGCCAATCTCTAATTCGGCCTATAAAAATTATAAAAAATCAATAACTACCAATAGCGTATGATTCCTCCAAATGTCAACAAACGCGTGTGAGCTGGTCCGGAGTCGATACGGGTCCGCCCGTCCGCCTTGGATCCGCCGCGTCAGCTGACACCGTGTGGATGTTTTAGGGCTTCCCGGTGCGCTCGCGGGTGATGAGATGGTTTCCATCGAGTGTGTGCTAATACTCCAGTGTCGGTTATTATATTTAGTGCAAGTACGAGACTAGGCCAACCCTGGCTACATCGCGGCGTCGGCGTTTTCCATCTCCCATCCAGCAACGCCCGGTCGGCGTCGACTGCTCGCATGGACTCCGTGACGTTTTCTTTGACGTGAGTATCTTTTTAAATCACACATCTTCCCAGTAAATAGAGCACGTCGGTGGTGCTCAAATTCATCATGAATCTATTGTGCCCAAAATCGACTAGCTATGTCGTGTACTTTTCTCATCCGGAAGGTTATAAGTCAGCTGTTTTTGCTATGCGTTTCAATGGGGCTAGATGTCAACTCATCTGATTTTGAAGATTTTTCTCATAGATAAGGCCTAACCTAGGATTTTTATATTTAAAAGATTGTAAAAATCGTGATTTTACTAGTATGAAAGGTTTCAGTTGTCAATAAAGGCCTTTTTTTGATTTTGTGTCATTCCCAGGACCTCGTCATTTGAAGCAAAGCTCTACGTTATGGCTCGAAACTCACCCAGAGCTTCTGGGGAACCATCTGCACTGTATGGCATATTACTGGAGGCTCTTAGCAATATTTTGAGCAGTCTTTCGCTGTCCTAGGAAGATTTGAAGGCCCATACGGCATGGTTGTTTGATTGGGCAGTTGACTACATTCTGTATGTAGACTCAGTATGGTGAGTTAGCCCATCAATTTATACTCTAAACTACCTACAAATAGTGAGAATTTTCTGAATTTCATAATAATGTATGAAGCTTCATGGTTTTCTAGTATTGCTTAGAAATAATTTCAAAACTTGGTCATCAGGTTATGTACTACACAAGTGGCAAAACTAGATTCTTTGAGCTTTTATGGATCATATTGAGCCTCAATCATGCCTTTACCCTAGCACGTATAGAAATTTGTTATAGAAACCTCAAGCAAATTTCTGCTTCCAGGTGCAAGCAGAACTCAATCACTCATGTCGATTCTTAGCTTCCAGCATGGGTTCTTCCGTGGAATCAAACAACCTGTTTCTCTTCATTTTCCCTAACACTAACCGTATTGAGGGATCATACAACTCTGTAAGTGTTCAGATTGGGTAAGTACCACATCTCTAATCTACATTTTGAGGTCTTCGAGGGAGAAAATATCATATTTAAAAATTTACATGTTTCAGATTCTAAAAATAAATGAGTTCCAAAATGATGCAAGATTCACTTCAGTAAAATGATGTGGACTGAATCACATCTTTGAATATTAACTATTTTATACTTCCAGATATTGATCTATTGATGATGACATGCTCCATCGATGGAAGCAACCCAATTTCATATTCGAAGCTCAACTGCTTTTTCTATACCAGCGCATTCTAGATTATGGCATTCTCCAGGTGTCAAATCATTTCTAAATTTGTGAATTAGATAGAAGTTGTAACTTTCATGAAAATTATTCTATTAGAAGAAAATATGAATTACTAAAGAATAACTGATAACTTGATCTTTCTATAGGTTAATTTTGGTGGAATTTTTTAGATCAAGTATGGGTTTTGATGCAGTTCATTACCAAGTTGAGCAGGAATGAAGATTGATTGGTTTTGAGGTCTCTATTGGATACCAGAAATATTTTACTTTCCTCCGCTCACAATCGAATGTCCTGGTTCAGCCATCTGTTTGTTTATATCACTGCATAATAAATGCACCCACTCTTTGGGTGCATAAAAAATGCAAGATATTCAACCAAAATATCAATTTGAGCAGGAATGAAGATTGATTGGTTTTGAGGTCTCTATTGGATACCAGAAATATTTGCCTTTCCTCCGCTCACAATCGAATGTCCTGGTTCAGCCATATGTTTGTTTATATCACTGCATAGTAAATGCACCCACTCTTTGGGTGCATAAAAAATGCAAGATGTTCAACTAAAATACCAAATTGAGCAGGAATGAAGATTGATTGTTTCTAAGGTCTCTATCAGATACCAGAAATATTTCCTTCCATCCGCTCAAAGTTGAAAATGTCCAGGCTCAGCCATTTGTTTTGTTTACATTACTGCATAGCAAATGCACCCAATTTTTGGTTGTATTTAAAATGCAAGATATTGACGTGAAATACACATCTAGGCATGCCAAGATGCACATTTGCAGTGTATTTATATGAAAGATGTGTATAAACAGCATCCAAAATGGAGTTTTGGAGAGTACGCTGCAGTATTTTATTTAGAAATGTCAATCTCCACTAATGCATAAAAAGTGTATGTGATTGCATATAAATGCTAAGGAGAACATAGAAGTAATTCATACAGAGAATTTTTTCATTCCTCTGCATGAATCTTTGCAGTCAGAAATACACACTTCTATGTGTAACAAACAGCAGAGAAGTTCATTCACAGACATCAGTGACCACCAGTGGCAGAGGTGAATATCAAACAATAGAGATATAACACCAAATCTCTATTGAACAAACTTATCTCTTCTTATGTCAGGCTGTCGAGTGCTTGAGATAGATGTCTACAGATAGACACCATGAAGTCACGTATCAGTCACCAGACACAGCTCACATGCGGCTACCTAGGTCGGTAAAAGTAGAGCTTCCGAACCCCCTTAAGAGTTATATTTATCAAATATTCAAAAAATAGAACATGTGTATTTCATTCGCAGCTGCTTGCGCGAACCGGCCGATCTTATACTCTTTCCAATTAAATGATAAATCATGACTATTATCAATAAACTTGTCATTATTTCTTACATCAACCTCATGATTACTCACTTTTAGTGAAATAATGAGCTGGAGTACTAATCAAAAGTAAGGTATTTGTATCCCATTACATTCGAATAGAACTCGTATACGACTAAATCAAGTGATGGTAATTGAGGAATACATTTTTATTTTGGAGTAAGGCTGTCAAGAGCAAAGAGTTCTTAATAGAAACTCTGGTTGCTGCGTGGTAAAGAATCTGCCTTGCCAGTACGTTGATCAACTAAAATTCCCCTTTCTTTCCTCATCCACATATTATACGTATAACAAGAAGCTTTTTCACTGGACCGCACAATAGTCACCTTGAAAAAACTGATGATTTGTCGAATCTGCATCCAAGAGTAATGAATATGAATTTGCAATTTGGTGGAGTTGGCAGAAAACCGACTCATAATCCTATTTTTTGAAGCATTGAGGGGCATCTTTGAGACAAGATATCTCAAAATGAGGACCTCCTCGTATTTTGTGCCCATGATAACTTTTAATCAGAACGCCAAAATCTATCGTTTGAGCTGATTTTCATCAATAGTTACCAAAAGCCAATTTCCTATGATTTATGGCGGGGTCCTTTGTTTGCGTAGCTGGTAAGCAAGTTTCGGAAACTTTTGATTTTTCTTTTGATGAAAGAATTGCTGCTTATTTTCCACTAAGACTGCTATAAGTCTGAAACAAAATAAGATAATGACATGAGGATGAGCGCATCCAAAAGCTGAGACAAGAACCTATCAAAATATGCTTTGGGATATCTTTTTGAGGTAATTGGTCTTTTGGTCTTATATATGGGCGATTCCATGAAAATCACAAGTAAGTTTTTTTCTCAAAAACCCATTCTTAAAAAAATTCTAAAAATACATATTTCGATGTGGAATTTCATGTTCTTTATGGAAAAGAATGTTTCAGCCTGGGTTCTGCACTCCCCAGTGAGTTTTGAGCGATTATTTGCGATTTGATTTTTCGACCAATGAGAACTCGAGAATTTTCTAGGCATGCGCATAACTTTACGGAATTGAAACCTCGCGCAATCGATAGCCCGTGAAATTTCCTTTGAAATGATTACTAGCGAAGTTCATTTTGATATTGCTGTAGTCTCGGAGTTCCAAGTGTCGCTATAGAACAAAAAGATTTACTCTCTCAAATCCTACAAACTTGTAAGCTATTGGTCGGAACCCCTGGTCTGAGACTTTCTGGCGAACGACTGATGCGGATTCCGCAGACGACCCTACTCTGTGTATTCCCTTTCAAAGGTCATAGCTCAGCTCTAGAAACATGAAAATGAACTTCGTCAGTAGTCATTCCAAAGAAAATTTCACCGTCTATCGATTGCGCAAGGATTCAATCCCGTAAAATCACGCGCATGCGCAGAAAATTATCGAGTACTCATTGGTCGGAAAATCAAATCGCAAAAAACCCCTTAAAACTTGCTGGGGAGTGCAGAATCCAGAGTGGAACATTTTTTTCATAAAGAACATCAAATTTTACATCGTAATATGTGTTCTCAGAATTTTTTGAGAATGGGTTTTTGAGAGAAAAATTGAAGAGTGATTTTCATGGGATCGCCCATATATACACTACCGGTCAAAAGTCTGAGGACACCTGGGAATCAAGCTGATGATTTTCAGAGTTGGATATCTCAGAACCTATTGGTCGTAGAGAGCTCTGCGTGGTCGCATTTCGTAGCTTATATCGAGCACTTTCAAGTCTATCTTCAGTATTTTCCGTCCCGCGTATTTTACCGGAGACACACGAGTCAGAAAAATGACTTTTTTCGCAATTATTCAGGCAAGGTACGAACGCCTGACGATTTTGGAGAGATTGTTGGATCGCTATGAGACCGATGACCACTTCAAGCCCATGCAAAAACCTTGGAAATCCGTTCTTGAACGTCTCTCGAAGTGGTTCTGATATTGAGATATGACAGATTGTCTGCGGGCGTTTTTCTCTCAAAAAATTACACGGTTAATCCAAAAATGATGAGAAACAGCCCAGTCCAAGGTCGGTAGCCTCCACTTTCGATGGCTATCTCGATGTTAAGTGAAACTCTTGCAAAAATGAGGGCAACTGCCCCAAAGTGGGCTGTTTCTCATCATTTTTGGATTATCGAGGGATTTTTTAAGAGAAAAACTCCCTCACTAAATCACTTGGATCTCGGAACCAGAACCACTTTGAGAAACGTTCAAAAGCGGATTTTGAAGGTCTTTTCATGGGCTTAAAGATGTCATTGATCTCATATCGATCTAACAATCTCTCCAAAATCGGCAGGCGTTCGTACCTTGCTTGAAAAATTGCGAAAAAAGTCATTTCCCTGACTCGTGTGTCTCTGGTATAATCGGCGGAATGGAAAATACAGAAAATAGATTTGATAGTGCTTGATATAGGCTACAAAATGCGACCACGCGGAGCTCTCTACGACCAATAGGTTCTGAGATATCCAACTCTGAAAATCATCAGCTTGATTCCCAGGTGTCCTCAGACTTTTGACCGGTAGTGTATATAAGACCAATTACCTCAAAAAAATATCCCAAGGCATATGTTGATAGGTTCTTGTCTCAGCTTTCGAATGCGCTCATCCTCATATCATTATCTTATTCTGTTTCAGACTTATAACAGTTTTAGTGGGGAATAAGCAGCAATTCTTTCTCCAAAAAAAAAATCAAAAATTTCACCAACTCGCTTACCAGCTACGCGAAAAAAATTTTTTTGGACCCTAGCGACCGTTTTCTCGTCATAATTTGAGGTATAGAATCGATGGAAAATTATGAGGAGGAGATTTGGAACACCATGTACAATCGACTATTCTTCTCCCGTGGAATTACTCAATAGCCAATTGTTTTGAGGGAGCAACATTCTCTTTCGAGGATTCTTGAGCGTATGATTATAGATATCTAATTCAAGCGCGGGCTCCAAAGATTACCCTATTTGAATGCATGATTTCTACAGAAAGAAATCCTCAGATTCAAATTCATTTTACTCTGAGAGAAAGATTCAAAATATCTAAGATAGAAAATCTCGAGCATGAGCAAGCGCTTCATCTGAAACGAGATTTGATCATACAAAAAACATCATTCATGGCTGGACTCTGAGTCTCGCCGATGCATGTTAATTGCGTTAAGTATCGGTCAGATTACATATCACTGAATTCGCGAGTGATGGAAAAAGATTTCCATATATTTCCTAACACTCTTACAGATCCACCATCAGGATAACTACGACTCATGATTACCCGTAAATCGCAATCAAACACGAAATATTTGTACAACGCTTATGTTTTCGATTTCGAACAGGTTCACATAAAAACATAGCTCGGGCATCATATCGATGCCTCTTACGAAGATTAACACCTCTTCGTTTGTGATTGACGAAGATTAACGTTTATTCGTTGATAGTACAAAGATTAACGAATTCTCTTAAGGCCATGTGAAAGCTCTACCATTAGCGGCCGAGCGGTCATTCGTTTGGGTCAGTAGTACCAAGGCAGACCTGAAGAGGCGCCACAATAAATGACACCGTCATACACTGTTGGTATAGTACGCGTCACATTGCAAAACTGCTTGTTTTTCACATGCATAGAGGTATTGTATTATGCAAGTGAAGGACACACAGCTATATACATAAAGGCGCACTGTATGTGTTGGATCCTATAGAATGATATTAATCTACTTACGCTTTACTGTACAAACTGATGGTGGATCAGAAATTCTTGTTGCAGAGAACTGCTTGAATTTCTGTTTTGGGCTCAGAAGACATACTCGAAGGCTTGAAGGCATACTAGACAATACTGGATATTCGATGACTGATGTAACAAGGATCTTGTTCGCATGTCTTATATACTCTCAAGTATATTTTAATGCGACAACCAGTAACATTTCTGCTCATGCTCATATTTTGTTTATACTAGCAAGTATATTTTTTATGTGCATAGCATTTTGGTTGAACCATCACTTCCACTCTTGAAAACAGATTTTTGTACTATGTATGGGTATAACATTTTTGTACTATGTGCTTTCATTTTGAATGGAGTGATTTTTGCAGAAGTAAAATCCTTGACAACTTTCTCCCCAAATAATTGACCACAAGCACAGTGCTCTCAACATATTTCTTGTGCTATTTTGTGGATACTGTTCAGAGAAAAAATTCAAGATCTGTAATGATTATTCAACATAGCTGCCTCTCGTTGACCATAACTGATGCACCCATGTTACCGCTGTACGTAAAGAAATTCATTATCATAGTATCACCACATACATTGCTCCAAGGACTCAATTCTGATTGAAGACACATACTAGACTCCATTCGGAACTCATTAAAATCTATCTAGTTCATACATTGCAAATGACTATTCGCTCTCCAACTATTCGGCCAGTAGACTATACGATTTAAACTCGAGTTTAGAGAAATCATTATTATGGAGATCATCTTTTCGATGTGAAATAGTTTGTTGATTAAGGGCATGTGAAAGCCAACTTTTACCGACCGAGCGGACCGTGCCAAGAGTAAGGGAGGTTGGGTTAGATATCCTATTTGTATCATAAGGAAGGGGGCGGAGGGGACATTCGACATTCAACCAACATATCAGTCGCAATACGACCTGATATATATAATAGCTGTATCTCTATGCTCGGATCCATGCTTCTTGGTGCATACATGGACTCATGACTGAATAGCTATCTGCAAGGTATACTGATGATGGAGATTACTGATGCGAAAAATAAAGGTTTCATTCATTCACATTTTGTATATACTTTCAAGTATATTTTCTATGTGACATCTAGTGATAATTCTGCTGGGGCTCACATTTTGTATATACTTGCATTCAAGTATAATTTTTATGTGACATCTAGTGATAATTCTGCTGGGGCTCACATTTTGTATATACTTGCATTCAAGTATATTTTTATGTGGCATGTTGTTGAAATATCACTTTCACTCTTGAAAACACATTTTTCTACTATGTGTGTGTACACATTTTTGTACTATGTGTATTCATTTTGAGTGAAGTGATTTTTGCAGGAATATTTTCCTCGGTAACTTTTTCTCCAAGCAATCACTCGTATGCACATCTCTACTCATCCTTGAGCTATTTTGTCAGTTCGAAAAGAGAAAACCTGTTCAAATCTGTTTTGATTCTGACACCTAGGTGCCTCTCGTTGGCCAAAGTCATGTATTCATGTTACCGCTGTACCTAAAAGAATTCATGATGTTAGTATTACTACTCATGTTTGAGAATACATTGAGATTGTAGACTCAAATTTGAATCTATTTGAGACTCAAAACAATTCCAGAATTTCATGCGGAGCAACTTGACAAAGACAATTTGTTCCAAAAATTTTGGGATACAAAGTTCAAGATCAATAATGAACAACTAGAAATCAGTAAATACAGATAGAAGCTATGAAGATATTATTGGAGTACATACATTCATGACATTCCTTGGAATGAAGATGAAATCACACCGCTGGAATACAAATATCTCAACAAACATAAATAGGAGCTCGTGGCATACCCAAGATCAGCTTTCGCTCTCAAAATCACTCAAGCGAGCTATTCTGAACAAATATTTCAAGGTATTCTTGTTGAAACCTTGAGAAGAGTGATGAGATTGATCAGAGGGCACACAAATACCAATGAGATTCTGAATTCCACCAATAAATTCATCGTATCATGGAATTTACCATCTAAGTTCCCAATTCTAAGTCACAAAAGCTCCACAACTGGGCCAATTTTGAACAGATTGAAACAAATGAATATGAATTCACCCCTGTAGAATCTAGGAATCTCAGCAGACACAAATTGGAGCTCACTGCAATGTCCACTAATTCACTTTCGCTCTAGAATTCACCCGGGCGCTCCATTTGCACCAGGTGATTCCAAGATATTCTGGTTGGAACCTAAAGTAGTATGGTAAAATCAATCAAACATGATTTAGAGATCAAATCATGGCAATAAGATTCTTTTTATCAGTACACTCTTTGAAGAATGACCTTGTAACTTTTCAATTTCAAGTCACAAAAACTCCATAACTAAGCCAATTCTCAATAGATTCAAAAAAGTGAATATGAAATCACCCCTCTAAAATACAGGGATCTCAGCAGACAAAAATTGGAGCTTATAGCAATGGCCACTCATTTACTTTTGCTCTAAGAGTCACCCGGGTGCGCCATTTGATCTAGGTAATTTCAAGATATTCTAGTTGAAACCTTCAGTAGCATGGTGAGATCAATCAAATATGTTCCAGAGGTCAACTCATGACAATAAGATACTCAATTTCATCACTTTCATTCTTTGTAGAGTGAAATCCACCTTGTGACTTTTCAACTCAAGTCACAAAATTTCCACGATTAAGCTCTAATTCTCAATAGATCTAAATGAATGAATGTGGATTTACCCCTCTCTAGTATAGAGATTTTAGTAGATACAAATTGAAGCTTATTGCAATTTCCAAATATTCACTTCTGCTCTAAGACTTACCCGTGCTTGCTATTTTCACCGAATATTCAGACATATTGTAGTTGAAACATCAAAACAGAATCATTAGTTTGCTCTGAAATCATCTGAAGGCCTCGACATCACAGGAACATTCTGAGCTGCATCAATACATATTTTTAGCACAAATAGATAGAGTTTGGTGAGACCGAAAGGTTGTAAACCTTTCTGATGAGCTATCTCATGTATAGCATTTTTTGCAAGTTTGGTGGATGCATGCTTTTCCTCTCAGTTTATCGATCAACTGATTCCTCCTCTGATCTGTTTTCAAGTACATAACTTCATCTATATCTTGGGTAATGCTAACTCCACATTCTGTATAAAGATTTCTGATGTCCACGAAAGACAATTTCATACCTCGAAAGGCTTAGATTTGGATGTCAATATCAATAAAGCTTTGCCTCGTTGCTTACTATTATTGTTAATTATTGAGTCACTCCAAGGCTCAGAATGATTATCACTGTCACTCTTATATATTCACTGCTTTTCAAATCAAGGAGCAAGTAATTGCCTCAAGAAACAGGATTGTCACTCAGATTGTCAATACTTGGATTGGTTCTCCTCAGATATGAACAAAGTTATTACTATTTTTCATAAAATTTTCCAACGAATGAATTTTCTGTTCCTGGTTATTATTATGTGCAAGTCAAATATATAAGTACCGCGCGACAACTCACGACAGTCCATCACCGTTCATTCAAAACAATAACAACAGCTGGTGCGGGCGGTAGAGGACCTAACCCAACCTTGCCTCGACTCAGCCAAAATCACAGCTCATGGGCCTTCGGAAAAGTCATAATTCTGATCATTTTCTGAACTATTTGAGGACGATCTCGGAAAAAGTACTTCCAAGTATGGAAGCTTTCGGATGCGATCTATCATTTAAAGAAAAAATCGATTTAATTGATTGGAAGTTGCCTTCAAACTTTGGTTTCGAAGTCAGGCGTGTGAGTATTTTTTCAGGCAATGGTCAACTTCGAAACCAAAGTTTGAAGGCAATATTCAACCGATCAACTCGATTCTTTTTTTGAATGATAGATCTGATTCTAAAGCTTCCACACTTGGAATCACTTTTTTGAGATTCACCGTAGAACTCGGGAGAAAAATCGATTTGTCAATGGTTAGGGTCGTCGGTAAAAGTTGGCTTTCACATGCCCTTAAGCATTCTAAATACTCGAGATTTTCAAATTTTAGTCATGTTTTCTGATCTCGATGCAGTATCGTCGTTGACAAACCTTCTTTCTACTGCATAGAGGATGGATGGATTACCGAACTATAACATGGTTCCACCTAAAAGACTCCGTCATCTATCGTGCGTTCGCCGGGACCTGGAACATTCTTTTATTTCGTCTCATTGTATTTTATTTAGAAAAATCGAATGGAAACAAGGGCCCTATAAACATGAATATTAAGAAGAATGCTGTAAAATTAATGGAAATAGATAGCACATACTGTAACCGAATATTTAGCACTGGTGATTCCTAAAACCGATAGCCAACGATAGATAAATTTCAATCGAGACTACCAAAGAAAAGACATGGAACTATGAATATGAATATTCATTCATGAATATGAGAAAATTGATTCTAGAATTTGATCACATGAAAACTTCGTTTCAGATTGCACAAAGCACTTTTCGGAATCAAACATCATGAATCAAGTCGGAATGTTGTCAGTGCTGTTGGTGCTCCTGATGGTTTCTGCAACTCACGGGGGAACGAAAGGAACAATAAGAAGAGAACTAGCAGTGAATTATACTGGAATTAAGCCACCGAAAGGCTTTGCCAGTCCTCTTTTTGCGGATAAATCTTTTATGTACACGATCTGTGAGCCCAGGTGGGGTGACGGTTTAAGCTGTCAAATTCATGTGGTGAAATTCGATGGTCCCGACGAAGTGCACTTTTTCAAATATGAACCAAGCCCTGGCAGACGTATAAGAGCTATTTATAACCCAAATTTTGTCCGAAACGGATTTTTCTTGCTTACAACCGAAGTCAATGTCACCAAAACAAAGAGAGTTAGATCAGAATATGTCTCTGGGATGGTATTTAATCCAGCATTAGACGAATTATTTAAGCTTGAATTACCCTCTGACATGTACGATCAACAGATGATTGAATCGGCTGTCGAATCAGACGAGTTAGTCGTTGTGTTAGATGGTCATACAATTTGTGGTAAATTCAACCGATGCGTGCTCAGATTCAACAACCAGGGTCAAAAAATAGGAGAACCAATTGTGTTCCCAATTCAATCCGATAGGTTGGAACTCTCGCCTATACAAGGGGTATCAGTGGATAAAGGGCTTTTCGGTATTGGTACAACACAAAAGCTTAAGTCATTCATTTCACAGGTATTTTATGTCACGGCAAACAATGAGCCGATCATGTTGCACACATTTGATTACCTTATCACCAATATCCAATTCTCCTATACTCGTGACTTGTATGGAATATGTGGGATAAATAACCATGAACCGGTGATCGATACAAACGAGTATAACTGTTTGCAATACGATTGGAAATTGAACAAGACGACTCATTTTAACATAAATACAACTTTTGGACTGACTGGGGGCTCGGTTATTATGTCAATCAAGAATTTGAACAGTAACTCTCTTCTTCTCTTTTCTATGGAGTGTAACATTGGACAGAAAGAATTTAATTGTAGTACAGCCCGAATTTCGGTAGTCAACTCGTATGACCAAATATTGAGATCAAAAGAAATATTAACTGACTTGGAATGCCACAATACTGATTTGATATCATCAGGAATCACTGAGATAAATGATGAATATTGTTTCTATCTAAGTTGTCTCATTGCTGTTGACGATCCTGAACAATCATATTTGCATGGCAGTTATCTGTACGTGAAGTGTCTTCCAATATTAGACATTTGAATCAACCTGTGCTGAGTGATGGTCTTCATTGATCAAAAATCTTCAATTATGAGTGCTTCCCAGCTTTTTCAGTACCATCTTGCAGTCAACTCTGTCTATTGTGAATAATCAATTGACGCAATGATACGAAACGGGGGATTTTTCTACGAATTAAAATGAGAATTTCATTGAAGTTGGTGTGTATATGTTTTCTGAATATTCAATTTTGACGAAGGAAATCAATCCATGATACCTATAAAAGTCATGTATAAATCATGTAAAATGAGAATTGTAGTAGAGAATTATGTGTTCGCTTCAAACCTTAAGAACTGTGAAATCCTTCATTCATTGCAGTGATTTTCCCTGGAACTACTCTCGCTAGGACGCGAGGGACGTGATCCCGGCATGCCTCCGGCCATAGCGCGGATTTTTGAACCCGTCGCACCATTTTGCCTCCCGTGCATGAGAAATCTTTATCGCAGACAGTATATCTATGGGCAATTGGCCACCAATGGGAGTAATTCGTTCCAACTATCGGAACATTCCCGTAGCAAGGCATGGTCAAGCTAATGAAAACAATGTGAATCGTTTGTCAGATTCGTTCGGGTTTTCAAACCGAGGACATCAACAATTAACCAAACGACTTTTTCCTTTTCTTCAGGGCAATTAAAGTTTTCTTTCAAGTCAATAAAGGTCAGCCTTCTTAATTTTGGTCAACTTATTTCATCTCCTTGCACAATACTTGCGATCGTGCAAACACTTAACTACTCTTGACGAGGCGGTGGAATTCCCATGAATTCAAAATAAAATAAGAGATTCATACCAGGCGTTCAGCCCAAAATCCATCGCTCATCAGTTGATTACTTTTATTCTCTTTTCGAAGTTGCCTTTTATAGTGTGGGGTGACTCCGGTTCACGGGGAGAAACTGTTTTAGGGAAATGAGGGAGCTTTAAAATGTATTCGCGAAAAAGTCACTAACAAGGGGAGGTCCAACCTTGCAGAACACGGATCTTCATGAAACTCTGTGAATCATCTTGTTTTGGTGAGAAATAGAGGTACCTACAAGGATTCAATCCCATGGGCCTCCTATTTCGAGATACAACCGAAGAGATTAGCATTGCCAACTTAAGCCAATGTTGAAAAATCATACATATAGATATACTTATTGCTAATGCTAATCTCAATAGCTGCATATCAGGGTAGAAAGCCCATGGGATTAAAGCCTTGGAGATACCTTCATTTCTCACCAAAACAAGATGATTCCCAGAGTTTCATCAAGATCCGTGTTCCGCCAAGTTGGACCTCTCCTTGTAAACCAGCATTATTTGTCTACCATTAAGAATTTCTAATATTCGCCCTCCTAAAATGAATATTTTGTGTATATTGAGTGATCCAAAATAGCTACAAGTCATAATCTAGACACAAACTGTTTCGTCAGAAGTCAAGAGTCCTCTGATTATAAATTGTCAAATTCTCTACCTCTCATAAAGAGTAGTTTGAGCTTATATCATCATACGATTTCAAAATGCACAAGGGAACTATTCTAACAACCTATCACGTCTGGAGAAATGAGTAATTATTTCATTGGTTGACAAATGAGCGAATGAATAAGACTTGCAAAATCCGAAGGTTTCAGTAACTGGTTCAATTCTTGCCTGACGATCTGGTTCGTAGTTGAGCTACCCATGACTTTTGGAAATTCTTACATAGTATCATAGATTCATACGGATGAGTTTTCACCTTTAAGAAAGGTCACATTCACAGGGAAATTCACGGCAGTTGAATGGGTCGGAAACTTGAATTACACTATAGTGAATGGTAGTCTTGCCTGCTCTTCTAAGAGTTACCTCTGAAGACAATATGAGAATTTTGAGGAGAAAAAGTTCTCGAATGAATAACAACCAAACAGTTTCGGATCTGAAAATGATCGTTGAGAAAACCTCAAGCATATACCAGTAACGATATAATAACCTGAGATTTTTTCGAATGGAATCGCATATTTGAATTTTGAATCTATTATCTACAGGGCACTTCTAAAATTCAAATATTTTCAAAGTGATATAGAATTCATAATCAAGTTTTATTCATCAACGCCCACCGCTCATCCAAAAATTGTTATCAGATCTTAATAATCTGAAACTGCCAACAATTTACAATGCCTAAGCAGATTGTTAACTTGTGAAGTCCGTGTATCCACATTCCCATTCATGTAGATTTTCCATGTGTATCGGTAGTTTCGCGGAGACTTCGATATTTGGGGATCTAGAATATGCCAGCCCTTAATCTCAATTCCGATGGTTCTAAGATATTACAACCATTAGAAGAAACCTCGACGCTTCATATGACATATGAAGAGATAGGGTCATCACGAACATGCCTCATATACTTCATTAGAGACTACTCTGCCGACCACTCGTCCCTTTCGCTCATCAGTATTTGGTCATGACTATATATTATCATGGAGATTGGTTCTCATGTCCATCTTACAATACTTTTCAACAAATTTCCAATAATGAATACTAAATCCCTAAATATTCTGATGTAGCATAGACAACCAGTGGTATAAGCTTCATCAGTTTAGCACACGTGTATATTCAACGCCTGAAACTCTTATTCATTCCATGTCTTTCTGAGGGAATTGATAATGTAATTTGTAATCGATCGAGTATCCTTGTCCATGATAGGTGATCCGAATAGATTTACCTGTCATCCGTTCATCATATCAAAATTCGCACGGGAAACTGAGTGTATTCCGCAATTTGACTAAGATAATATCCAATTTGTTTAGGGGAGAAACATTATCTTTCGAAGATACTTGAGCATATGATTAGATGGATGTGTATGTTTTTCAACCTACGATGGAAATCCATCAGGAAATGATGCAATGAGTCTAATTCGGGCGCCTGCTCTAAAATTCACCGTATCTAAATACGTGGTCTTACCTTCTTCAATTTTGAACCACGGATACAGTGTATGGTTGTTGATGAAGAGTGTTTACCGTTATTCACACTATTGCATTCATGGGTAAAATGTTTGAGAGAATGATCATACAAAACTTCTCTCCCATCTAGGAAGACTAGCGCAGATCCCCCAATAAGAGACTGGCTTGGCCCCTTCAAAATTTGCAAAAAGGTTATATGAAAACATTTCACATGAAGAAATATGCGCAGGATAGATTAATTTTGGAAGTATTCCACTGTAAGAATAATTGGAAGTAAAGATCGAACTTCGCGGAAGTTTGATTCAACACTATTCGATATGGAGGAGGCTATACATAAGTCACGTACACTGTGAAATTTTTTTGAGCGATATCACCATCTCGGTCGGTGGATGCATACTCTAGTCCAGAAGAGGCACAAGCCACTTGTGAATTTACACAGTCCAACATGATATCTAAGTATTGTACCACCACTGATACCGATAAAACTCATTACAAGCCCTTTTAAGTTTTAAAATTCCAGAACAGTGAATTTATTCGACATTGAAGAGAAAAAATGATGAAGTATCGGTTAGAATATTCCTATGAATGCATTATTAAATTATATGATGCGTTCTCCGCTGTTGTGTGGAATTGGGTTCGGTTGGTAATAAAATTCACAAGCCGCTTGTAAATTTACACAACCCACTATAGTATCCAACAATTCCCCCACTGATACTGGTTAATTTGCATAAAAATCTTTACAGTGTGACAAAGAACTCCTTTCCATGATGATTTTGAAGCAAACCTGAGCTCCTGTCATTCCGAATGGCTATTATTCTGATGAATTAAGCTTGCGCGAACTATTAGGATGAGAATTTCTGATGGACATTCCGAAGTAGGTAGACAAAGATGGTTCCAACTCTGAGTTGAAACCACCTTTGTATTTTGAGCGAGTTGAAACCGCCATAAGGTTTTCAACTCAACTTCTGAGTTAGAACCGCCATAAAGTTTTTGGTTCAATGAGTTCAAACCACCTTTGTATTTCGAGCGAGTTGAAACCACCATAGAGTTTTGTGTGAATTAGAACCACCATAACGTTTCTGGCGTGCGCTCAACCTACTACTCAGTCGTTATAGTTTCCCACCCCATATCTTCCACCGGATCGAACGGATGATTTTTCAAAAACTTCTTAATCAAATCAACATTGTGTGCAGCGCACACCACCTTTTGAGATTTGGTATGATGGGTGCAAATCATGAGATGCTTTTGATAATACAGTTCATCAAACGATCCTGATGTGGTGATATCTCGGACGTTGAAGCCAAAGCGTTCCAGCCATTCCTTATTGATGGGACCTTTCACAAACACACATGCAGCATCTTCCAGTACCTCCCTGAGAACGTTGCCAACTTGATTGTAGGGAATGTTTCCAGAATGCCAAGGGATGCTATGATAGTTTGTTTCCAGCCACAAGTTTTGTCTGACATATTTCTGTGACAGCTTTCTCCGAGGGAATGGTTTTTGGAAAAGATACACTTGAGGGCTTGAACTATCATGCAAAGGAGCAAAAGCTAGCTCTTTCAAGATGTAATCGTTGACAGGCTGTTTGAAGCCCTGCATGTCCACCACGTGCTCCATCCTGATGAATATTGATCTTGATTCTGTGTTCCTTCATTAGCTGTATCGACAGTCGGAATCGTGTATGAATTTCCCGAAACCTTTCAAGTACATCCTATTCAAATTCATTACTTGGACATTATAATGAATTGGACAGCGAGTGTCATGCCATGAATACTTGTTATCTCGCTTGTAATGATTTGAAATTCCAAAACGAATTTCACGAATATCGTTTCCACGAATGGTTTCCAGGAGTTCCGATACCTTGAAGCTTATGCACACTCTTTATTCCCAGTTATCGCAATTTTCAGTGTGAAAATTTGTGCACTTGGAATCCCAACAGTCCCACCATTTACTGTAAGAACTGTCTATCTGGCCGAGACATTTTCTTCTCTTGAAGTATCCCAAGATAGCTACGTAGAATCTCAAGTCGTTGTTATTCTTCAAGAGATCAATTACTTTGAACATGTATTTGATATACTCGCGTTCGAATTCAGAATAATCCTTCTTCTTCAGAGTGAGCAACATTTTAAAAATGCGATGCCAAGCTAAACCTTCCAGTGATTTTTTGAATTCTGGGAAGAAGAGACATTCTGAGTATTTGCAATCCGTTTCGATACAGCAGAGACCTTTCGTCTTCGACATCTTGATGACAAATGAGATCTACAAGACCTTTCTCACATCACCACTCATGGGATTATACTCGATAATTCGATCATGAATGATTAGGCAGTAGGCTGATGTATTTTCTGGAAAGTTGTCTCGTGATTCGAATTCTAAACGCACATCAACCGGTGCGTTCTTGAGAGTGTCACTCTGTTTCGAACAATCCAAAACTATGAGTGGTACACTATTGATGAACTGCTTTTTACTCAGAATAGGTTCTGAGTCCTTACTATAGTATACATTCTGGAAATTCACATACATATCGTGAAGAACTGCATACTGATTACGATGTATATCCAAGTTGAGGTTCCCATATGGATAGTATATGGAATTGAGGAAGAGTTAGACATTACTGATATCGCAATGATCAAACAGGCTAGCATTCGTATCTTTCTGGTTTTCTCGAGTGGTCTGAAAACCAAGTATAACAAAACGAGGTTTTTCCGTTTGATTTGATGTTTTGACAGTCCAAACATGTTTTGAGGTTGCTGGGAGGGTCGGATATTCAAAGAGTTCCCATGATCGGAAACCTATAGCTATAGGTTTACCTCTTTGGAGTTGATTGAGGATTTTAATCCTCAGTTCGTTAGAGGGCGTGACGTAAGGCATTTGCCATTCGATTCGAGTCAACTCGATTTTTCAGGCCTCCCACGTAGGTGCATCCACCGCGCCTGCTCTATATGATTGTGATATAACTGCATTGACGTCTGTATTCGACCTTCGAAGTATCAATTCATGTTTGGTATTAACTACCACTTTTCGATAATCTTCAGCAAATCCGAAAATCACATTCAAAGGAATGCAGACGTCAAAACAGCCATTATCATCAACTATGCTTGTAGTTTCTCCTACGTCTAACCACCCAGCATTCATCATATTTTGACGAGGACTGAAAGATATCCATCCTTTCATGAGGCTGGTGACACCAACGTTCTTACAACGATCTATCTCAATGGCATTGATATCATATCGTACTTCATCGAAAAGATGCATCGGACCATTATTGACGAATTTTGTATGTTGCACCGGAGTATTGTCGGTTTTAACCAAGCGTCCGGAGATACGGAGCGAACTCTTTGACGGCAATACACAGAGATCTTGATGCTGAATCGATATGCGAATCTCATCATTGTTGTTGAAATTTGCACCAGTATAAGGCTGATGTGCGTGCACCTCATAATGTGAGATGTCATCGTCGAAAACGACGGGTGTCTGAATACTTAGAATGTCTTCCATTTTTCTCAAAACAACAAACAATACTACAGGTTATTTTCCACCACTTTTTACGCGGAAACCGAGACTTTGGAGGAATCGGACGTTTTGTCGTGTTAGCGCTTTGAGAGCTTGTGGACGACTGACGGTGGAGCGACATGGAGTGCTACTTTTATAGCCTCGACCGTGGTATACGATACCCATCACTCTTAATATGAAGTCTGATTGTGATATTTTCTCCTCGAAAGTCGACCAAATCACCGTCTTGGTCAACGACTCGCAGCTGAATATAAGAGATCTCACTTCTAGCTGTGATTGGGAGGTAAATTATTTGGAATGGAACCTCAATAATTTTATAGCCTGGAGGTACAGCAGGAAAGAACCGATGTATAGTGTGAACTCTTCGATTGTTGACGAAAGCACCAGTGACGATGTTGCACTCGACTCACAGTGAATTAATCTTCAGTATTTTGACTGGCAAGTCAGATGTGTGTTCGATATCTGACCCAAGAATGCTCGGAGCAAAGCCAAACAATGGGCCGATTGAACCAACGAAGCTGAAATCCACTTACTTATTGCACTTGATAATGCTGCAGAGAGTATTATTGTTCGGCTTCAAGCTGAATGAAATATCAGTATGAGAGAGTTTATCTTGAATATATTTGTCAATGTCTTCTAGTTCGTAGCTGCCCGTTGGTAAAACGATCTTTTCCTCTCCAATAATCAATTTATTATTAGTCACCCCAACGTTGGGAAATGAGTAGAACGATAGAAATTCAATCAAACCTAATACATACGTTTTATCCGGCACCAATTCAATTGATGGGTGGAAGTTGGCTTCGAGTACGGAGGACTTTCCTGTTAGAGTGATAGTAACAGACTCCATGACAGTCTCAAGCAGAATGAGATGTCAATGAATATATCTCTCTAATATATACCTCAGAGTTCATTACATAAAAACTTGAGGCGTAAATTACCATAAATTGTAAGACCCAAAGTTTTGATATCTTTCCGTGTTATACTTTATCCGATCGACATTAAGATATAGCATCAAGTCCCGTCGTGGCTGAAGATTATCAAAACTATCAAAATACACCACGTCATCCCCTCTCTTCCGATAAGCTACCCAATGTGTACCTTGTCCAGCATCGTCATCAAGGTTGACTATTGCAGATTCACGATAATGTGGACCACCGCGTGGCAATGCATTCCGCATGAATACTCCACGGAAATTTGGAATTTTTCTCTTACTAGCATATTCGAGGATATCAAAATTAGACAATATTCTCTTTGGCAGATTTACTTCGAGCTTTTTTTTTCCTCAAAGCACCGCCATAGTATGGTCTCAAATACAGTCCAAAACCTTTCTTATGAGATTTGAGCTGTATTCCCTTACCAAGGGCGATAGCTTCCATTGTCTTATTATGTCGTTCACTCTCCTTGATGTTGGGCAGTTTTAGCTTGATTGATTGCCTTAGCAACGCCAGCGGCTCCGCCGGCTAAGGCTCCAGTAGCACTGAGGCCTGCGAAGAGGGGGATCAAATATGGTAAAAATCCTCCAATCTTCGCAGAAACTGGTAAAATTCTTGGAACTTCGACGCAGCTCTTTCCGCCAGCCCTTTTGATTGCACCCCGAGCACCTTTGATGGCAGAACTTATGACTTTCTTGGCGGATTTGTTCTGAACAGTAGATTTGGCAGCAGCTTTGATTATCGAGCTTAGAGAGGTTATTCGCTTCTTCTTTGAGCCTCTCTTCTTCTTCGTCCTTCTCTTCTTTTTAAGGCCCATACCAGTTTTAGTCTTCATTTTCATCGCAGTTGCTATAGCCAAGGCTGCTGCTTTCTCACCAATACTAGCGTCTCGACATCGAACTCGCTCCCACGCTCGCTCAGCAAGAACTCGATCTGCGGCGTGTCTTGCCTCAATATTTTCACGATTCTGAGAATATATTATATCGTGATCCTTACAGTGAGAACCCAATCGGTTAATCCCAGGGTCACCACGCGCTAACATTTTTGCTAATTTGGTTCCCGGTCCGCAATACTGATACCCAGGAAAATGGAGCTCAACTGGTAGAGAATTGATGAATTTGTTGACTAAACCTCGACCTAGCTTTTTATTCCTCTTCTTGTGACAGATCATCACTCTCCGGAAGTCCGCGAGTAACTGAGCAGATTGCTATATAAGCAGCTTATTTATACTCATGAACTTAATCGACTCCCGGCACTCGCACAGTCAAGATGGATTTCTCCGAAAGTTCTACAATACTCCCAGTGATGAATTTTGATGCTATAGTAGAGGAAGAGAAGCGAGAGAAGCGTCATGGGGACTTACTCCCGGATACAATACGAGCGATATTTTGCGGTCCATCCAACTGTGGTAAAACCAACAGTTTATTGGCCGTCCTACTTCATCCAAATGGTCTGAGATATGAAAACATCTATGTTTATTCGAAATCTCTCAATCAACCCAAATACAAATTCTTGAAAGATGTGGTGGAACCCATCGAGGGTATGAAGTATTTCACTTTCAGTGAACATGATCAGGTAATATCACCTGACGATGCACTCCCCAATACAATTATGATTTTTGATGACATAGCTTTGGAGAAGCAAGATAATGTTCGTCAATATTTCTGCATGGGCCGCCATAAACGAGCGGATATTTGCCATCTTTGTCAATCGTATGCGGGAGTGCCTAAGTTGTTAATTAGAGACAATGTTATTAGTCATTTTCAAGCAAGACCAACAGAATTTACGATATATTTATGAAACTCATGTCAATACGGATATGTTCTCTACAGCTTTCAAAGATCTCTGCTCAGCTTGTTGGGGTGATGAGCATGGCTTCATAATTATCGATAAAGATCGTAAAATCAATGAAGGTCGCTATCGCAAGGGGTTCGATAGTTTTGCTATAAATATAAGCCACTGAATGATTCATCTCTCCCCCGCAAGGGAGATCTTCGGATCTTGGGAGAGTAACGACTCCCCGGCCCCAGTTCCGCAAGGAGGATCCTTAGTTGATCCTGGGAGACAGACGCACTCCCCGGCCCCAGTCCTCCGGAAAGGGAGATCTTAGTATCTCGGGAGCACACGACAACTCCCCCGCCCCCAGTCTCCAGCCCCAGCACCCATGTGTGTGCTATCACCACCTCGTCCGCCTCAGTGCGTATGAGCCCTGAGTGGCATCTTGGACCACTTCAGGGCTCCCGCTTCTTCGCAAGCCTCCCTGTATCTTTCATCTTTTCTCTACTCTCTGTTCCTTCCTTCCTTCTTCTGGGACTATAACCTTCGGGTTGGCGCCCTCCGGGGAGGGGTTTTAGTCGGTAGGTACCCGAGTCTTCTCGGGTGAATCCGACACTACCCACACTCTTGTGGGTGTCTATGAAGATTTCCCCTTCCCGGCCTACCAAAAAAAAAAAAAAAAAAAAAAGATTCATCTCTCAGTTGGACATTGAACTTCCCAGAGTCAAGATGTCCGAGTTAGAGAGAGAAAAAAATATTCTTGAACAACTCGTGAGGGCCAGAAATGCAGTCAAACGCAAGTATGATCTGCTAGAATCTCAGAAAGTGGATGCAGAGAAAAAATTGGAAGATACTTTCAAACCAATTATTGCACCGCTGGAGAAGATCGTTTCTCAGACTGGGAGCACACCACCACTCTTGAATACAAGAAATTCTCGGACAAAATTTAGAAAAAAACCCGAATTCGCGGATAAAATTGTGAAATCTTATTCTCCCCTCTCATCGGAGGGAGAAGAAGAAGATTCTGATAGAAACATCACACTTCGATACAGCTGAGAATGAAGACAGCCCACAAAAAAGTTTGCAAGTAGTGAGCGATAATGAAAGCGATCGTATTTATGGTGTGCGTAAAGTTGGAAATAGATACATGTTTGGTAATGCTGAATTCAATGTCAGCGGTGATGATATCAAAGTGAAAAATGTTTCTTACCCATAAACAGCTGGATTGAGAGAATTAATTCTCAAAAAGTGCCCTAACAGAAAGCTCTACACCGAGAAAGATGTATCGCTATACCGCCAGATCTTAGAAACTACTAGTGCTCATCGAAAAAAACATAATCCAGGAGAGTCACTTCGATCTTCAACGAGTAAAAAATTCCACGAAATCATGAGACCATTATTCTCAGAAGAAGGGTCGACTGAGTTCTCAGAAAAATTCGGAACTGGAATACTCCCTAAATATAAGATTGCAAGATTGAATACGAAGATGGATTACGTCTTTTGGGATGATCCTAATGAGTTGATTGATCGTCTACGATTACAAGTTGCAGAGCGATCAGCCGGCAACTATAATCATGATAATGAGATTCATTCTATTATCGAAGAGCTAACGGAAGCAGGCTATATATTGGGCTGATTTTGACATTCAGCATCAGTATCGAAATGAGTGTCGATGTGTTCGGACGTGCCCTGAAGAAGGAGAAGACAGAGGGAACTCGTGGTCCTCCTGGCAACGGATATAAATTTACACAAGACGGTCACTTTGACGCAGAGAGTAAGAGACTGCGAAATCTAGCACCTCCTGTGGATTCAGCCGATGCAGTAAATCTTCAGAGTTTGAAAGACTTTGTACACTCAGAGTTACGTAATTTGATTGACATCGTAGCGAATCTAAGGAGTGACCTAGACGACGTAGACATCATCCTCACAGCAGAGGAGAACCTGTTTGAAAAAGAGGCTAAGAATCTGAAAGAGATTGTAGAGGCTCACAGAGACGATATCGATCAACAGATCCTGATATCGAACGCTAAATTGCAACAGTTCGAGAAAGGTCTCGCAGCTATCTATAGCGGACGAGATATATCATGAATCAGAAGTAAGCTGTCGTGAAAGAATCACATAGGCCAGCCCGTCGTAATTATCCGCGGAGAAAAGTTGATATTCGAGGCTTAGATGATAGTTGGCAAGCTGATCTTGTAGAAATGCAACCTTATTCGGAAGAAAACAAGAATTATAGATATCTTCTAACCGTAGTTGATAATTTTTCTAAATTTGCCTGGGCTGTATCAGTAAAGTCAAAAACTGGAGGAGATGTATCAGCAGCTTTGGAGACGATTTTCAAACAAGGTCGTGTTCCACGTAATTTACAAACTGATGAAGGCAAAGAATTCTACAACAAAATTTTCCAAGACCTCATGCAAAAGTATAGGCTCAATCATTACTCAACTTATAGTCGGCTGAAGGCTAGTATTTGTGAACGCCTGAACCGGACTTTGAAGGGTAGAATGTGGTCACACTTCAGTTTGCAGGGTAATTATGAATGGCTTGGATTCAGGGCTTTCTCCAAAACAAAACAAAACAGTAAAAATCGGTTTTGTTTCGTTTTGAAATCCAGATCGAAACGAAAATACTCATTGATTACGTTTCGTTTTGCCGAACCGAAACATTATCAACAACATGGTCGTCAAAGTTACGCATAAACAAAACTAAACTCTTAAATTTCGTTTTGTTTCGTCATTCACTATCACGAATATGTTTTGGTCTGATTTTGTTTCAATTTGTCGATACATAACCAATTCGTCACTTTTTTTGTTTTTGTGGTTAACTTCCAAAACAAAATCAAATGTGTTCTGCCTAATGTTATATGAAAATATGAGCCAAAACCTATGCAAACTCTTTTACCTAATCACATGGTAACCGAGTATTTCTGCTCACAAATTAGATTTCCTCGCCACGAAATAGAACTGAGTATCTTGATGGAATTCTCTGAAATCTCAGATCATGATTGAGATCAATATCACAATTGATTGACGTTTGTAGGATGATGCAAAGAAATCATGTCACTGTCGGCAAGAACGAATGCATGGACTACGCACAAACCATTTTCGATTGGTGTTGCTCGCACCCAGTGCTATGAATGAATTATTCTATAGCCCAAGCATACACGGCTCATCCATAAAGCTGCTCGTACATGGAGATGCAGTTTGAATCTCGAACGTAGCTTCGCTTACAATGAGAGCGATGGAACGCAATGAATTCTACCTTGGATGATTCCGAAAATCTAATCTGACACTGCTGAGCGTTCGTAACATGTCACCTAGTTGTGACTCGAGTGGCTGCGGGGGTGTGGCGATTCGGGTTGCCAAAAACTGATTTTAGTGGGAACTGGTGTTTCTTTGATATTTCAAAGCCACTGAGCACGAATTTGGCGTTGTCGAGCTTCGATATTGTGTCGCGTAGGTGACTGCGGGGGTGGAGCTTTGGGCGTTAGAATTTGATGTCGCGTCACTAGAAATAGTATTTTGGTGTGATTGCAGTCACGTTCATGCTGCCCAAAGTCTTTCTAATTACTTGAAAAGAGTGTTTTACATCCAAAAAACACTGATTTAAGAAACATATAGGATCAAATCGAAAGAAAATGACAAAATTAACAATATTGTTAAGAATGAAAGAGCATGAAATCCCCCAACACATGTGTATGAGTGCAAAGCACAGACTGTCTTGGAGAATTTTGTGTAAATTGTGTCCATCATGATAATCCTGTCAGTGAAGAGTATTTTTCGAAACCTGTAAAGGTCGAGAATTCGAATTCAAAGGACTGCGTGTTACCTATGATTCTGGGCAAAACAAGAGCGTTTCGATGATTTCACATTCCTCAGAATATCCATCTGGATATCCACATCATTTTTATTCAAGATACATTCGAAAATGATCTACAAGTCAATAGTTTATAGCCTAAAATTAAATAACTTCACATCACAGTCATATCACATCAACTAGACACACAAATTATACATAATTGATTCTCATTTTAAACCCTCAGCTGGCACACTCCCGCCAAACAACATAGCTGGCACTGTGGGGTCGATTTGATCCCGATAGAAGGATTTGTGCTGTTACCGCCACAACCAATCTTTTGACTTGAAACTTTCTTATAGCATCTTTGGTATATATTTGATCGTACAATGTACCCAGGTTTTTTCCAAGGTCAAATAAAAAATTAAGAAAGAACAAATAGCTGGAAAAATGCAAAAAATGACTGTTTTTGCTTAAAAAATCAGGTCCATTCGACCCCACAGTGCCAGCTAAGGGTTAAGTAGTATTTTTGATGAAACAACAAGGGAATTCAAATAATGTTCAGAGGCCTCTTCGACTTTTTACACTTCAGTGTGACATTTTGGTCATCACAATCATAACATTGAGCACATAGTAAGCCCACTACGAAATCACCGCAATACAAGAACCATTAATAATCGTGCTGAAAGGGACAGTGAAGCAATAAACCCAAGATAAAAAAAACTTGCCAAGACTTTCTCAACAATGGGTAGAGCTTTCGGTGAGAATTTTCAAGTTGAACTTGGTGAGACCGAGCGTGATGTGCTTGTTGAAGTGTGTTATCAGCTGCCACGTCCCACGCCTTGCGCACAATCTCAATTCCTCATTCCCTCTCCTACACCATAGCCTCGGGTGGCCCACAAGCCTGAGCCGTTCGTCACGCCACCGCCAGGTGACGTCCATCCTCGCCCGCTATCAAAACAGGGCACCGTGTTTTCAAAACCGGTGCCTCAACCAACTTCCACGACGGCCCCTCCGGCTGAACTTCTACAGCGCTGACGCGCTCGGAAGTGTTCCGACCTAGTAGCAGTCCACATCCGTCTCTCGGGCTGATGTTTGCAGCTTCTTCGGCACCAACGCGCCCGGGAGCTCTTACGTCGCTCGGGCGGACTCATCACGTCGGAGACCACCCTGGACCCAGGACCACTCCGGATGTCCGTGACAAGCTCTACGGATCCAGCCGGATCGGACGTCCACAACGCTGATAGCCGAGCCTCCTACGGATCGGAGCCTCAACCCAGGATGTTGGGAACCGCCAGCCGCACGCGATGTTGGCCCCAATGGCGTGCGTCTCTACCCTGGGGTTTCGATGGAGTTCGCTGGAGCGACTCCCACGGTTCCAGGCAAGCCCGCTCAGACCAGTCCGCACGGGTACCATCCAAGCTTCGTCTCGGAGTAGACTCCGGGAAACCCCTAACTGTGACATCAGCTCTTTGCAGGGCTAACCCACAAACCCCAATCGGCCCTTTTCAGGGCCACCAACCTTCTAACGTGTGAACCACTCTTGTGGCCCACTCAGTTGCCTCATGGCGCAAGCCATCCCGGTAACAAGTGGCGCCCAACGTGGGGCTAGCATACTGCGTCGATACGCAGGCGGATTCACCAGCTCTTCCGACTAGCTTTAGTCTTATCTGATCCAGTCATACTCATCTCGTCGGCCAAGATGGGATCCGCGTACTCCTGAGAGTGCTAAAACACTCAGTGGCGCCCACATCTCCACCTACAGATTATAGGCGGTACAGCATCCCCCACGCCAACCTCTACGCCTTGCCTCGGATTTGTACACTCCGCATCATCCGCTTGCCATCGAGTTCATCCCGCTGTCCAGGAGGACAGGACTATCGAGACTCCGGCCCTTTGGATTCATTTTGCTGCGCAGCTGCTGCTCCAGCGAGCACAAGTGGTCGAGTGACCGCTCCAACGCCCTCATCGGCAATCCGGAGATGCGCACGCTCTGAATCGTCGACTCGCTGTCGGGATGTCCATTCCCACACCACCACCTTGCTGCGCGGCCGATGCCCCAGCAAACCAGTTGTCGAGCGATCGCTCCAACGTCCATGACTTCATCTCGGAGTTGCACACTCCGCATCATCCGGCTGCCATTGAGCTGTTCTCGCTGTCCAGAAGGGCAGAGTTTTCGAGACTCTGGTGCTCGTGGTACCACTTCGCTGTGTAGCTAGTGCCCCAGCATTATCCACTCGTCGAGCGACCGCTCCAACCTCCTTCACTTCCTAACAGATCATACGCAAGGCTCTTCCAAATCCGGGCATGTTATCAGCTGCCACGTCCCACGCCTTGCGCACAATCTCCATTCCTCATTCCCTCTCTTACAACATAGCCTCGGGTGGCCCACAAGCCTGAGCAGTTCGTCGCGCCACCACCAGGTGGCGTCCATCCTCGCCCGCTATCAAAACAGGGCACCGTGTTTTCAAAACCGGTGCCTCAGCCAACTTCCACGACGGCCCCTCCGGCTGAACTTCTACAGCACCGTCGTGCTCGGGAGACCACCAGACGGGTACCCACACCCGGGTCCACTTCTACAGCGCTGACGCGCTCGGGAGTGTTCCGACCTAGTGGCAGTCCACATCCGTCTCTCGGGCTGATGTTTGCAGTTTCTTCGGCACCAACGCGCCCGGGAGCTCTTACGTCGCTCGGGCGGACTCATCACGTCGGAGACCACCCTCGACCCAGGACCACTCCGGATGTCCGTGACAAGCTCTACGGATCCAGCCGGATCGGACGACCACAACGCTGATAGCTGAGCCTCCTACGGATTGGAGCCTCAACCCAGGATGTTGGGAACCGCCAGCCGCACGCGATGTTGGCCCCAATGGCGCGCGTCTCAACCCTGGGGTTTCGATGGAGTTCGCTGGAGTGACTTCCACGGTTCCAGCCAAGCCCGCTCAGATCAGTCCGCACGGGTACCATCCAAGCTTCGTCTCGGAGTAGACTCCGGGGAACCCCTAACTGTGACATCAGCTCTTTTCAGGGCTAACCCACAAAACCCAATCGGCCCTTTTCAGGGCCAGCAACCTTCTAACGTGTGAACCACTCTTGTGGCTCACTCAGTTGCCTCGTGGCGCAAGCCATCCCGGTAACAAGTGGAAGACGTACTATTTGCCGTGTATGGCAAAATGGAGGAAGTATTGTCAGCCTCACTTTGATTTTTTCGTTTACGGTTTTGGTGTTTCTTAACATAAATCCCATTACAGCGAAGCATTATAATGTCATCAACTCGATCAGATGCTAAGCATGAGTGCTGATCTGAAAGTAGAAGTTTTAAAACTGAGAACAATCTCTCCAGGCTCACTGATGTGATTGGCAACGAATTCGCAATCAGAGCCAGTTGACATAGAACGGGTGAAGTATTTCTTCTGCTCTCTCAGAAATGAAGTATATTGACTTTTCGGTCTGAACTGGGCTCGAATTGGAAGTCAAGCAAGAGTTTTTCCAAGGCTGTAACTTCACTTTGAATTTGAGTCACATCGTTCGGTTCGCTATCAACTCTTGGCTGGATTCCATCAGGGAAAACTTGAAAAACATCGTCATCTTCGAGAGACGTTTCCTCGTGGAACGAAAAGAGCCAAAGGTCATTTCATACGTTCATAGGAGAGGTTCGCAAGCCCATTCGAAATCATATTCGTTTAATGCCAATCTCTTGAATGATTAACAGACTCGGAATTTCCGGACGATTGAGAAGTGAAGGTCAGCAAATCGACAAAATTTCAATTTCAACCAAAGGATTTTGAGACAAGATATCATTATATTGAGGATTTATGAGTTTTTCAATGAATATTCCAATCTGAAACTCATCAAAAATCAAAGTCATGCAGACAGGACTCACAAGAGTCAGTCGTTTTAGAATCTTGAGCCAAGTATTTTAAGTGCCTTCCTTATTCCCTACCTTCTATCGCGCTAGCTCTGAATCAAGTTTTGGCACATGGTACATGCGCACGGAGATCTCGATTTGCGAAAAAAGCAATCGACGTCTATTTTAGATGCAACCGTATCGATGGAGGGGATGTTGACTGTGATTTGTGACTCTAAATACTCACGAATTTTGAACCCTTAGTTGATGCACTTTCTCCAAATACATAGTTGGCACACCTGGGTCGATTTGATTCAGGTTGAAAATCTGATGCTGAGGCCTCTAGAGTCAGTCTCATGGCCTCATAATTTATTGTAGCTCTTTTGACATGAATTTGATGAACCAATGTATCCCAATATATGCTAAGGTCACATGAAAAATTCCAAATAATGCAAATGTCCCAAAAAATCCAAAAAAAGCCTTTTCTCCCTATAAAATTCTAGAGGACACAATTTTTGATGAAATGAGCTAAATATTCAACTCAGTCATCACAAGATGAGGTGGATCTGAGGAAAGGATAGTGCAAGAGTGGCTCTTGGAGAAAGACTATTCATTATGACATGATTGGACACATAAATTGAGGATTCTTATTATAACCTCGTATGTCGAACACCTTGCTCCATAGATCGACTAATGCGTTGTTCTTCTCTGATATATGATTCATTTTGAGATTATTCAGGGGATTTTCAGCTCTTTCCGCCAAAAAATGTGTTCTCTAGATTTTTTTTTTTTCAGTGAAAAGACCATTTCTGCCTTTTTGGAACGATTTGTGGGTAGAAAATCCAATTTTTTGTACTTTGTCGTTCTTCTTTCGCATGGCTGTCAAATATATGATATTTGGCTGTATAAACGCAAATTCAGAGAAGGAGACAACGGATGTAACCGAAAACTATAAGTAGTTATGCGTGCATACCCAATACACTTGAGTCCATTTGACCCATCTGTTATTTTGCTCGGCTACGGCGGAGTGAGTTTGGTCGGTGGCAGCGGCCACATGCAGCAAAACATTTGGCGCGAAGGCGTGATGGGAATTCGTATGGCCGCTAAGGTAAAGTCGCAAAGTCTTTCGCGATTTTCTTCATTTCAACTCAGCTGCAGTTATGGCTCTTCTATATTTGGAAGGCAGTACAGGCATTGACACTCTGGCCACATGTTTGAACTTTGTAGGATAATTCTGGATCATGAAACTTATGATTGGCTCAGGAATACATCACGAAAGCGCTCATCGGACTTGAATTTTTAGATCGTTCCCTTCACATTTCAGTATTTTTAAATGTATTCAAAATCGCACGAGATACCACGTGGTGATCCTCACGACCGCAATGAATGTAGAATGGACTTTGATCGAACGACTGAGCAAACATTACTTGAGAGCTTCTACTGCTTTGCGATGGCATCGGGTCACTTAGATCCTCAGCAGCGTTTGGACTTTTTTTGATGTTTTCCACAGCTTTCAACTGGAGATACAGTTTTTTCAATTTATTCTGCGCTTTCAATTTTCTTTCCTGTCTGGTAGCTTCGGGTACCGCTGGATTATTGAACAGTACCATATAGGACCTAGGATCCAGGTAAATAGCTGCCAAGAAAGCGTCGTTTTTTAGGAGAGCTGGTTCTCTCGTCTCCATCGCGCGGTGTAGCTCTTGCGCGATCACTGTCTCCTGTTGCACCACGGTGAGCTTGCATCTGTACCAGGCTTCGAGAGCATCACCCGGAGTTAACTGCTCACCCTAGAACAATAGTTCGAGAATTCTAAATGACCTGTAGTCGTAATCAAGTCGGCTTGAGTCTTTCTTTGGTTACTGAACTTGAAACTCTATTGCTGAGAAAAATATATTGAAGTAAATGAGTGTCATGCAATCTCTTGGAATCTAATTTTTGCGATGCCAGATCAATCAATCAATCTACCTCTGAATCTGATGTGAAAAAATCAATTTCGTTTCATCAAGGAAAATTTGTGATCGATATCTCATCCCGCATGACAGTGAACAAGATATTGCTCCAGATTCGTACGCAGTGGATCGAGAAACACAAGTAAATTGTATTTCATCATCCTTCCGATATTTTGAGCAAAACCAATTAGATTGGTTCAAACCGACCTTGGATTTGGGATAGCCGCCCATGTGTAGCACGGGTAGTGTGCTATTGCAAACTTCCTTTTTTGTGCGGCTGTATAATTGAAAATGGCTATGAGGAACAGAAAAGGTCACACAGATTCCAATACCCTGACAGCGTTATAAAACCAGGAATTGTGGAATTGGAAATTTTTCCGCGGGTCCACAACGATTGAGAAAGTGAGATCACCGAAAAATTCCGGGCAATTCCTTATAGCTCCGATTTAAGGAGTGAATAGTGCGATGGTCGTAAATTCCCGTGTCTGAACTGGTAAGAGTCGTCTTCGACGTGAAGTTACACGGAAAGGAGAAAGAACTTCAGAAGCCAAAAGATGGTCAAAGAATTTCACAGCTACTCAGCCAATACAGATGCATGTTGACGACCTCAATGCATTGCGGAATACGTAGATACACAGATGAGTTTCGCTTTCAGGCCACGTCACTCTTTTAGATAGACGGAAGGTGTAATAAGGTCATATTTTGACGTATTCTTCAATATTTCAGCTTTTTGGGCCGAAAAGACCCCTCATGAAAAACTACTAGGAGCTGTGGATCTCTTATAGCCGTAATTCGTCGTTAATTCAAGGTGGATGAACAGCCGACTGGATCTGATAATAAGACAGTTGTAGCTCAAGAGAACCGATTCATAAAAACACTACACCGCTGCTGGAGCGATCGAGTCGAAATTATTCACAGAAGTAATCCTATTGATGCAAATTAATCGAGAAATTAAAACATGTGCTCCAAATCCTTACAGGACGATTGATTTTCCTAAGGATTTAGATTACTCTATGCGCACTGAAGTTGCAAAAGAGCGAGAAATTTATTCATGTTTGTCGTATGGTGCTAGCGAGATATAATCACTATCAAGACCACGCGGGAGTAAATTCAACTTCCAAACCAAAGATGAATGCATTGTTCTCTGACACGAGAGAATATAATTTGATGGCTTACAAAAGCCGGATTAATCGCTTATTCACTGCCGTTGGCACTTTATATGCGGCAAACAAAACAAAATACTCAGATCAGAATGATTTGAAAATATGACGTATGATTCATCTTGTAAACGACATACTAACCGTACCTATAATGATCGCACGCCGAGAAGTGGTCCAGCATCAGATAGTCTAGCTGAGCATTGCATAATTCGGAAATTTTGACAAAGGTAAACGGCACGAGCAATCAAAGCATGCAGGAAATTTTGGCTTGCGAAAGTCATTTGATTGTGAATATTGATCACATCTCACAGACCTGTAACTTTTTCGATGCTGTTTTAAATGGAGCCAAAGCGTTCAAACAGTTGTTGATGTTCTCCCACTCTGGAGCAGTGATCCGGAATTCCGGATGATCAGTAGCTAAATGAGCGCACAAAGCTCTGGCTCTTACTACACCCTTAAACATTTTGCAATTCGAGTTCCACCTCGTTACAACATCCAAAGGTGGTCTTGGTACTCCGAACTCTTCCCGGTGTTTGTTCATAGATTCTTGTCTGAGGTTTTTAGCAACTTGCCGCACCTTTTTGAACAAAATAATATAATGTGCATAAGTTTCACTCATCAGCTCTTAATTCTCCTCTTTGACGTGATTTATATAAAAAAGGAGGTGTACAACATTCACAACTTGTAAAGACTTCATTTATGAAATTATGATGAAATTGATTGTGAAGCTAGAATTTTTTACGGCCCTGGAAAGACCGATAGCGAGGTCGGTAAAATGTTGATAATCAAGGAGAAATAAATGAATAGTCGAGAAAATTCACACACTTTGATATCAATACGAATCAGTCATTGATTGACTCACTCGGGGCGTGCACTGCTTTAGGTTCGCTCGTTAGTGTATGCATATTGTCAAACTATATAGTAGGTTGTAAAGCTCCTCGATCAAATTTAGAGAATTTTGAGGAGCAAACTCTTGAGGTTCAACCACTGCGTACTCGAAGCTCGATCAGATATTCCGTATGGAGCAACCCCAAAACCCAAGATGGCGAACCAATCCGCAAATAACTGGATGCTCTGGTTCCGATTCCGGTCAGTGAAGAAAAATCAACCCAAAACCCAAGGAGCCAATCAAACCCGCAGATAACCATACGCACGGATCGAAAAATCTGCTGAAGTAAATGAGCCTCAAATTCTGCAAATGATTGGATGCTCGGATTGGGAATTCGGTCTGAGGAAAGATCAACTCGAGAACCAAGGGAGGTAATCCAACCCGTAAATGACCGGATGCTCAGATTCGGAATAATATCGGGGATGAAATCAACCTCAGAACCTAGGAAGGCGATCAAACCCACAGATCATCGGATGCTCGGATGGAGAATTATGTACGGGGACAAATCTATCCCGGAACCTTGAGAGGCAATCAAACCCGTCGATAACCGGTTGCTCGAACTGGACATTATGACGGAAGAGTTTCGACTCCGAAATCTAGGGTGACGATCATATCCACAGATTACCATATACTCGGATCGATGAATCTGCCGCTGTAAAATCAATCCCAAAACTCGGAGCAGCAATCAAACCCGCAGCTGACCGGGTGCTTTCACCAAAAAATTCCGTCGGGAGGGGAGGGGAGGGGAAGATTTTCTCATAACCCAGAGAGGCAATCAAACCCGCAAGTAATGCTTGGAATGGAAATCATGTCGGAGGGGAGGGGGTAGCTCCAGAAGAAGGGAATTAAAGACGCAGATAACCGCATACTCCGGCGAGGAATCCTCTTGGTGCGGAATCGACCCCATGAACCTAGGAAGGCAAACTAAACCACAGGTTATACAATGCTAGAATTCGGAATTCTGTACGGAGAAAAACCAACCGTTGAACATAGGAAGACAATCGAACCCGGAAGTAACCTGATACTCGGACTTAGAATCATATTGAGGAGATAATCTACCTCAAAATAAAGGAAGCAAATGAAACCCGCAGATAACCGTATGCTGAGAATCATGGAAGAAGTCAAATCTACAGGGATCTGAGACGGTTGTCGGGTTGCCTACACACAGGCGCTTTTTATTCCAAGATGGCCGATGAAGGGGGTAATTTTAACATGGCGTGCATAGGCCGGTACGTGATTTTGAGTTCCTAGCTCACCCGGGTCGTCAAATCCCCATAGAACGCAGAATTCAGAAGAGCAGATCGTAACATAGATGTTCTGTGTTAGGCCGAGTGAAAAGAGACGTCGATGAGGTAAAACCCCTATCTTACCAATGCTCCGTTACGCAGCCATTTCACTCCTGTTCGCAGGCAACCCGACATCGATGTCAGATCCCTATCCCAAAGCCTCACGAGCTGATCAAACCCGCAGATAACTGGATGCCCGAGATGGAAATCATGTCGGGGGAAAAGTCAACCCGCAAGCCTAGGACGGCAATCAAATCCACAAATAATTAAATGCTCGGACCGATAAATCTGCCGCTGCAAAAACAATCCCAAACCCCGGATCGGCAGACAAACCCGCAGATAACCGCATGCTTCAACGAGAATTCTTTAGAGCGAAGGGGGAGGGGGTATCAACCCCAGAACCCAGGAAAGCAGTCATACCCGCAGGTAATAGAATCCTTGGACTGGGAATTATGTTGGGGGAGGAATATATTCCAAACCAGTAAGGCAATTGAATAAGCAGGAGAGCGTAAGGTTCAGCGGGGAATTCTCTTGTGCCAAATCAACTCCATAAACCCAGGGAGGCAATCCAAACCATAAGTAACCCGATGCAGAATTCGAAATTCTGTTCGGAAAAAAACCAATTGTTGAACCTGGGTAGGCAATCAAATGCAGAAATAACCGGATACTCGGACTGGAAATCATATTGAAGGAACAATTCACCTAAAAAAGAAGGAAGCACATGAATTTCGCAGATAACTGAATGTCGAAAATCATGAATGGAGTCAAATCTGTCACAAAGCCTCACCAGCTGATCAAACCTGCTGATAACTGGATGCCTGAGATGGAATATACGTCGGGAGAAAAGTCAACCACCAAACCTAGAAAGGCGATCAAATTCATGGATGAAACTATATGCTCGAACCGACAAATCTGCCACTGTGAAACCAATACCAAGAGCCGGAGAAGCAATCCAACTCGCTCATTCCAAACCCTTGGACTGACAATTCTGTCATGGGGCAAGTTAACCCCATAACTCGGGGGGGGGGGGGGAGGGGTCATACGCGGAAATAACCGGGCCCCGGGACGGAAATCCTGTTGGAGGTATGTCAACTCCAGAAAGAAGTCAACTAACCCCGCAAATAACCGTACGCTTGGGCCGAAATTCTGTCGATGCAAAATCGACCCCAAAAACTCTGGGAGGCAATCAAACCCGCTAACAATCAGATTCTCAGACTGCATATCTCTCCCTGGAGAAAATCAACCTCAGGACCCAGGTGGACAATTCAACCCACAGATGAGCGGATGCTCGGGCGGATAATTCTGTTAAGGTGAAATTGACCCTATGTACTTGGAAAAGCAATCTAGCCCATAGGTAACTCGATGCAAGGATTCAAAATTCTGTCAGGAGAAAAATCAACTGTTCAACCTCAAAAGGCAATCAAATCCGCAGATAACCGGATGCTCAGATTGAGGATCAGATGGAGGAGATAATCGATCAGGGAACCTAGGAAACCCAATGGAACCCGCAGACAACCTTATGCCGGGACTGAAAATTATGTAAGGACACGAATCTATCCCGAAACCTTGGAAGGCAATGAAACCCACCGATAACCGGTTGCTCGGACTGTGAACCATGCCGGAAAAAAATCAATCCTGAAGCCTAGGGAGGCGATCAGATCCAAAGACAACCATACGCTCGGATCGATGAATCTACCGCTGTAAATCTAATCGCAAAATCCAGAGAGACAATCCAATTCGCGAATCCCAGACCCTAAGACTGAAAAGTCAGTCGGGTGAAAAGTCAATTCCATGACTCGCGGGGGGGAGGGGGGTCGAACCTGCAAGTAATCGGGTCTCCGGATCGGAAATTCTGTTGGAGGTGTATCTACTCCAGGACCTAAGAAGTCATCCAAACCCACAAGTCACCGTATGTGTGGACCGAAAATTCTGTCGGTGCAAAATTGACTGGAAAAACGCTGGAAGGCAATCGAACCCGCAAACAATCAGATTCTCAGACTGTGAATCTCTCCCGGGGAGTAATCAACCCCAGAACCCAGGAGGGACATCCAACCCATATATAACCGGATCCTTGGTCGGGAAGTCCTGTTGGCGCAAAATTGACCCCATGAACCCAGAAAGGCAATCCAACCCACAGGTAACCGATTGCTATGGTCCGAAATTCTGTCAGGTAAAAAATCAACCGTAAAATCTAGGAAAACAGTTCAAACCGCGTGTAGCTGGATGTTCCGGCTAATAATTCTGTCGGGGGAAAAGTAAACGCCAGAACCCAGCAGGGTGATCCGACTCGCTAATAACCGACTAGAAATCATGTCGTGATAGAAATCAACTTCAAAACCTCGGGAAGGCAATGAAACTCGCAGGCCAATTTGACTGGGTACATCTAGGATATGTATTACATTCTATCCGTCTACCTCTGCTTTCGCCGTCGCATCATTCAGGGGTCGACACAGAGATTGCATTGAAAGTCTCTTGATTTCCTGAATGAAGCCGGAGCCACTCTCTTGGGATCTCTTTACATCATGCCATCAGAATCCTGTTTCTCGGATGATTTCGCAGTTTACCATACTCTATGTGACCACGTGATATAAGATCTCCATTCTCCTTCAGCCTGTGCATTCTGTGGAGGACTCCACAATGATCCAGAGTGAACACTTAACACGAGACGGTATAAAAGTCAACGGAGTTGGATTTTTCGTTCATTGTCAAGAATTGAATTTTCATAATGTTAGTATAAGCAAATCGCAAAACTATTCATCACATTACCATAACCTCTATTGAATCAGAGTGTTTCCACGGATATCGAATGGATAACTCCGCGTCATAAAATTTTGAAACAGTAACGCAATCAACGAGTGGAATCCAGAAGTACTGTGTCAACAGAGTTTAGTTAAATTCGCACATACATGGATGAGTGTGCCCGACTTGCCTCTATCAAACCATTTTCTCAACAATTCTGTTCTACGTCAACATATTCCAATTTGTTTTCAGCTCATTTTGAAGCTTCTTTCGAGGACTTTGGGATCAGTGAAAGTGCCCCTGATGTCGAAGGAGTGGATTTGATCTATCTTCATTCCCTCTGACAGAATTTACGGGCTGAGCATCCGGTCATTTGCAGTTTTGATTCCTCTCATGAGTTTTGGGGCTGATATGCCTTCGACAGAAATCTCGATCCGAACTCTCGGCTATTCGCAAGTTGGAGTGCCCCCACGGTTCTTGAGCTGGATTTGTCACAATCAGATTCTGTACTCTCAGGTTCCATCTCCTTCCTAGAATTCGAGGTCGATCTTTTCCTCAACGTAATTCTTAGTCCGATCATCGGTTATTTGCGAGTTGGATTGCCTTTCTGGGTTGTGGCGCTGATCTCTCCACCCCCCCCCCCCCCCTCACTCTTCCGACAGAATTTTCGGTGCAAGCACCCGGTTATTCGCGAATTAGACGGCAGTCTCCGGTTTTGGAGTTGAGTTTCTCATCGACGTAATTTTGGTCCGAGTATCCGGTTCCGGGATTGATTTTTCCCCCGACATGATTTTCAGCCTGAGTATCCGGTTATTCGCGAGTAGGATTGCCCTCCTTGACACAGGGGTTTAAGTTCCAGATGTGGCTACGTGGCCGTAAATATCGTACGCGAACGACCACATTCGCGTTCACAAATTCCCCCACGTATTCAAGCCCGAGAGCTGTCCCGTTCGCGTAAACAACCAGGCGTTTCAGAGAGCCCTAGACTCACGATTCGCGTACGCAAATTTGAGACAACGATTGGAACTACTCGAATATGCATATGCTCGTGGTGAAAGCACCCAAAATTCGCGTATGTAACCGATTTTTGAAAGTTCGCGTACGCGATTCACCTGATGCGCCGATACCAATCCATCCGCATACGAATGGTCTCAAAAAGATTCGCATACGCGAATTCGTGTATGAGGCATTTGCCTCCAGAAATCGCGTGCGTGAACCACAATTCCATTATCCACGTACGCTGACCGACTTTTAGAGATTCGCGTGTAAAATCTTTCCAATCGGAATTAGCGTGCAATAACAAATCCATCGGAAGTCACGTGCGTAAACCGTCTCGCAGAGATTCGCGTGTGGGTCTCTCCTTTCAGGATTCACGTGAATGAACCACGATTTCATTATTCGCGTACGCTAACCGACTCATGGAGATTCGCGCACGTGACTTCACGTATAAGGTCACTCCTCCCGAAATTCGCGTGCGATCGACAATCCACCGATTAACGCGTACGCGAAGTTGCGTATGAATCTCTCCTTCCAGGATTCATGTGAGTGAACTACAATTTCGTGATTTACGTACGCTAACCAACTCGTAGAAATTTGCGCACACGAATTTGAATATGGAACCGCTTAAGGATAGTCGCATACGCGAACCATCACGCGGAGATTTGCGCACCCGAATTTGCGTATGAAACTGCTCATGGATTGCCGCGTACGCGAACAGTCTCGCAGATATCCGCGTACGCGAATCCACGTATAGCGCAAGAATTAATACTGCAGAATCCCTGTTGATAGACCACAATCTTGATATTCCCGTATGCTAACCGACTGGTAGAGATTCGCGTACAAAATCTCTCCTCCCGGAACTCATGGGTAAGAACCAGGGAGCTAATATTCGCGTACGCACAACGACCCGTAGAAATTCGCGTGCGCGAATAAGCCTTTAAAACCGCTTTCTACAGAATTAGCGTGTATGAGCCACAATTCCATCGTTCGCGTACGCTAACCAACCCGTAAAGCTTTGCGTATGCGAATTCGCGTATGAGATCTCCCTTTGCGGAACTCGCAAGCGATCACCAATACATCGATCGTCACAGACGCGAGTCATCTCGCGAAGATTCGCAAACGTGAATATCTGGCCAAGATTCACGTACGCGGGATTTCATGTGTGAACCACAGCTCCATTGTTCGCGTACGCTAACTGACTACGATACATTCGCGCACGCGAATTTGCGTAGGAGAACAACAATTCCGTTATTTGTGTGCACTCACTGACTACTGAGAATTTTCGTACGCGAAATCTTGGTCAAATCTCACCGTCCAGGATTCGAGTAAGTGAATCACAATTACATCATCCGCGTACGCTAAACGACATGTAGAGATTCGCGTGCAATTACATATCCATCGGTAGTCACGTGCGTGAACCGTCTCGCAGAGATTCGCGTGTGGGCCTCTTTTTCCAGGATTCACGTGAATGAACCACAATTCCATTATTCGTGTACGCTAACCGACTCATAGACATTCGCGTACGCGACTTTACGCACAAGATCGCTCCTCCCGAAACTCACGGGTAAGAACCAAGGAGCTAATATTTGCGTACGCGCAACGACTGGTAGAGATTCGCGTGCGCGAGTAAGCCTTTAAAACCGCTCTCTACAGAAGTAGCGTGTGTGAGCCACAATTCCATCGATCGCGTATGCTAACCAACTCGTAAAGCTTTGCGTATGCGAATTCGCGTATAAGATCTCCCCTTACGGAACTCGCAAGCGATCACCAATACATCGATCGTCACAGACGCGAGTCATCTCGCGAAAATTCGCAAACGTGAATACCTGGCCAAGATTCACGTACGCGGGATTTCATGTGTGAACCACTCTCTCAACATGAATCAGCTAACACAAACGGATTTTGACTGAAAATCAGCTATTTTAGCTGATTCTCAGCTATTGTAGCTGATTCTCGGTTAAGATCCGTCCACGTTAGCTGCAAATCAGCTAAAATAGCTTATTCGTGTTGAGAGAGCACAGTTCCATTGTTTGCGTACGCTAACTGACTACGATAGATTCGCGTACGCGAATTCGCACATGAGTACAACAATCCCACTATTTATGTGCGCTCACTGACTACCGAGAATTTCCGTACGCGAAATCTTGGTTAAATCTCACCCTCCAGGATTCGAGTGAGTGAACCACAATTACATTATTCGCGTACGCTAACCGACTAATAAGGATTTGCGTAAGCAAGTTGAGGTATAAGATTCTTCCGCCCGGAATTTACTTGTAAAAAAAGAACCCTAATATTCGCGCAAGCAGATATTGGCGTTCTGCTCCTTACACGCGTTCTGGAACTGAGGCTCGTTCTACATAGGATGCGCTCAGCGCATGATTGCACGCGCATACGGTTACGCTCAAATCATTCAATGCAGAGAATTACATGAAGCAGCCTTACCAGTCGTTTTCTACTCAGGATTCCCCCAAGGGAAGAGTTGATTGATGATTGGTGGGCTTCAAGACATTATCAAGCCTAAAAATCAAGTTTTTTCATGTATTTCCACAATGAGTTAGAGAAAAACATCAGCGTTGGCCACCCTGAATTACCCGCTCTTCCATTACCGGTGAAATACGGGACCTATGATATTGATCGATGGCAGTCTCCGGGTGACATCTTTGGGTCAGAAAAAGAATTTCCTTCATGTTTCCCCGTGAACAAATAGGAGAGACCAGCAGTGGTGGCTCCGCGAGCCGTTCCGTGAAGAAGATCGCGGTTTAGCAAGGTTTTCGCAACTCAGTATCCGCATTGGTAACCACTCGTCTTCGTTCCCGAAAACTGTAACTTTGGTTGGGATCAGAAACTAGGCAAGAGCAAGATGGGTAATCACCGATCCTGATACTGAATCGTGAAAACGTACGTTAATCTGGATCTTTGACCGAAATAGAAAGCTTGCGTGACCACCGCTGATGTTTCTCCCCATCTGTTCATGGAAAAACATAGAGAAACTTAATTTGTTGGCTCGATAATGTCACTCGGGGCCCATCAACCATCGACCAACTCGTCCCTTGTGAAAATTCCGAGTAAAAAAACGAATTGTGAGGCTGCTTCATGAAAATCCCTGCATCACATGCTCTGAGCGCAAGCGTATGCACGTACGCTCCAGCGCTGAGTGCACCCTACGTAGAACGAGCCTGAGAGAGATTCATACGTGAATTCGCGTACGCGAATTTTCACAAGCCGGTTAGCGTACGCGAACAATGAAATCGTTGTTGCCATACGCGAATATTCAGGTGTCAGTTTAAGGCTCGTTCTACATAGGATGCGCTCAGTGCGTGAGTGTACGTGCATACGCTTGCGCTCAGAGCATTTAATTCAGGAAATTTCATGAAGCAGTCTTACCAGTCGTTTTTTACTTGGAATTTCCTCACGGGAAGAGTTAGTTGATGATTGGTGGGCTCCGAGTGACATTATCGAGACAAAAAATCGAGTTTCTTCGTGTTTTTCTACAACCAATCAGAGAAAAACATCAGCGTTGACCACCCTAAAAGCTACGGGCTCTTTCATTATCGGTGGAATACGGGACCCGCGAGAATAAATTGATGGCAGTCTCCTAGCCATATTTTTGGGTCAGAAAAACAATTTCCTTCATGTTCTCTCAAGAACAAGAAGGAGAAACCAGCAGTGGCGGCACCGCGAGCCTTTACGGAGGAAAATCCAGGTTGAGCAACATTTTTGCAACTCAGTATCGGCATTGGTAACCACCCGTCTTAGTTTGCGAACACTGTAACTTTGTTTGGGATCAGAAACTAGGCAAGAGCATGTCGAGTGGTCACCAAACCAGATACTGAATCGCAAAACCCGTGCTTAACCTGAATTTCTTTCCGGAAAGGCTCGCGTGGCCAACCCTGATGTTTTTCTCTATTTGCTCATGGAAAAACATGGAGAAACTTGAGTTGTTGGCTCGATAAAGTCACTCGGGGTCCACCAAGCATCAGCCAACTCTTCTGGAAATTCTGAGTGGAAAATGACTGGTGAGGCTGCTTCACGAAATTCCCTGCATCAAATGCTATGAGCGCAAGCGTATGCGCGTACGCTTGCGCTTGGAGCATTTGATGCAGAGAATATAATGAAGCAGCCTTAGCAGTCGTATTTTACTTGGTATTTTGACAAGTGAAGAGTTATTGATGATTGTTGGGCCCCGAGTGACATTATCAAGCCAAAAAATTAAATTCTTTCATCTTTTCCCTTGAACAAATAGAGAAAAACATCAGCGGTGGCCGCGCGAGCCTTTTCGGAAGGAAATCCAGGTTGAGCAACGTTTTCGCGATTTTGTATTCGGATTGGTGACCACCCGTCTTAGCTTACGAAGACTGAAACCTTGTTTGGGATCAGAAACTTGGCAAGAGCAAGATGAGCGGTCACCAATCCGGATACTGAATCGTGGAAACGTTGCTCAACCTGTATTTTCTCCCGAGAAGGCTCGCGTTGCACCGCTGATGTTATTCTGTATTTGTTTACGGTAAAACATGAAGAAACGGGATTTTTTCCGCTCGATAATGTCACTTGGGGCTCACCAATCATCAACCAACACTTCACTTGTGACAATTCTGAGTAAAAAGGACTGAGACTCGGCTGCTTCATGAAATTTTCTGCATCAAATGCTTCAAGCGCAAGCGTATGCGCGTACGCTTACACGATGAGCGCATCCTATGTAGAACGGGCCTAAGTATGGGATCAACGAAACTGTGGCTCACATACGCGAATTCGGAAGAAAGCGGTTCCAAACGGTTTCCAATCTCTGCGACTTGGTTAGCGTACGCGAATAATGAAATTGTAGTTCACTCGCGTGAATTCTGGAACGAGAGACTCATACGCCAATTCGCGTACGCGAATCTCTGCTAGACGCTTCGCGTACACGACAGTCAATGGATTGGTGATCGCACTTGAATTCCGGAAGGAGCGATTTCGTATGCGAATTCGCGTCCGCGAATCTTTACAAGTCGGTCAGCATACGCGGATGATAGAATTGTGGTTCACTCACGCGAATTCTGGTGGGAGATGTCTCATACACGAGTTCGAGTTAGACCATTCGCATACGCGAATATCCACGAGTCGGTTAGCGTACGCGAATAATGAAATCGTGGTTCTCATACGCGAATAATCATGTGTCAATTCGAGTACGCGATGAACGAAACTGCGGCTCACACACGCGAATTCGGGAGAAAGCGCTTCCAAACGGTTATACGCGAAGTCACGTACGCGAATCTCTACGACTTGGTTAGCGCACCCGAATAATGGAAAAGTGGTTTACTTGCGCGAACTCTGGAGGGAAACACCTCATATACGAATTCGTGTACGTGAATCTCTTCGAGGCTGTTCGCGTGCGCGACTATCCATGGATTGGTGTAGGTGCATCAGGTGAATCGCGTACGCGAATTCTCAAAGCTCGGTTACATACACGAATTTTGATAGCTTCCATCATTAACTCACGCGAGTTTCGGTAGTTCCAATCATTATCTCAAATTCACGTACGCGAATAGTGAGCCTAGGGCACTCTGCAAGGCCTGGTTTTGTACGTGAACGAGATAGCTCTCGGGCTTAGTTACATGGTAGAATCTGCGTGCGCAAATGTCTCGTTCGCGCACAATACTTACGGTCGCGTAGCCACACCGTAATTTCTCCCAAAGCAGAATTTTCAGTCTGAGCATCCGGTTCCTTGCGGGTTTCGAGGTTCATTTTTCACCGGCAGATTTTTCGGATTAATCCTACGGTTATCTGTGTTTCTGATCCCCTCCCTAGGTTTCGGGATCGATTTTCCCCCGGGCATAATTTTCAGTTCGAGCATCCGGTTTTCTGCGGGTTTGATGGCCTCCCTAGATTTTGAGGTTGATCCTTCCCCCGACAGGATTTTCAGACGAGCATCCGGTTATATTCGGGTGTGACTGCCTTCCTATGTTTCGGGGTCGATTTTTTCTCGAACATAATTCCCAGTCTGAGTATCCAGCTATCTACGAGTTTGATTGTCTTCCTAGCTTTTCGGATTGATTCCCCCTCCGCCCTAATTTTTAGTCCGATCGTCAGGGTATCCGCAGATATGATTGTCTCTCTAGCTTCTGGGGCTATTCTCTCTCACCGACAGGATTCTGAGTCAGATCACTCGATTATTTGTGTGTTGGACCGCTTTCTTGGATTTTGGGGTTGCGTTATACGGTATGTCTGATTCGAACATTGAGTATGCATTGGTTCAATCCTAACAATTAGTCCTTCAAAATCAGCAAAATTTGGTCGAGGAGCTGTACATTATAATCCATATCTCAACAATATGCATGCTAACGTGTGAGCGTAAATTAGGGTGTGTCCACAAATGTAGCGGATGGCGCAGCTCACTTCACCGGCCTACACGCTTCCTATGCCCCAAAACTTCCTGAGTTAGTGAATTTTCTATAATTTAGCCATAACCCCATGCATCAAAAAGTTATGATGCATATGGGAAACATATGAAACCGCTCAGTGAGCCCACGTCACACGGCGCAGCTCACGGCTCACGCGCTGGGGCCCACTTGGACAGCCACATACGTTTCCCATGAATCATAACTTTTTGATGCATGGAATTACGGTTGGATTATAAAAATCTCACCACCTCAAGAAGTTTTGAGGCATCGAAAGCATATAGGCCGGCGAAGTAAGTGCTAGCGGGGATGCCGTGAGCTGCGCCATGCGCGGTGCGCTGCACCATGTGCTTCATTTGTGGACTCACCCTAACAGCATGTACGCTAGCTCACTGGGCCGGCCTATATGCACCACAACTTTTTGATGCATGGGATCATGGCGAAATTATAGAAATATCACAACTTCAAAGAGTTTCGTGGCATGAGATACGTATAGGCCGGTGATACGAGCGCCCGCGTGATTGCCGTGAGCTGCGCTATTTGTAATGCATGTGAGCCAGTCAAAGCGCGTGGCGAGCCAGTGATCAACCCGTTGAAAACTCGTGACTATATCTAGTCGAGTATTTAGTGCAAATTCATGTAACTTCGCTAATCGCTCAAAAGCGGGGAACCTCGTGGGCAGTGCACGAATTCTATTTTTTACAAAGTCGTTATCACCCAAACAACGGAGAATTACCAAAAAAATGATGGCCTGTTCTATCACAGTATGCATCGAAGAAAAATCTAAGATTCTTTCTAAACCCAACTGGTGACGAAAATTTGCAACAACTCAAGATCATGTATTGAACTAATCTGTGCTTGTGCTTGTAAAAATTTAGCTCATCTAATCATATCTTATAATACCTTGTTCGAGGTTTCAGTCATATTTTTCTTCATCACGTCCAGAACGCGCAACTGTAGCGTGTGAGCAGCACACCTCACACTTTCAATTTGGCCATCGTTAAGGGATAAGTTGTTAAAATCCACTGCACGTGTATTACACATGCGTGTATCGCGTATAATGCACGTGCATTTGTGCATTCGTGCATTCGCCGCTGGCGCCGCCGTCGGTCAATCCCATAGTTTCCACCGGTGTGTTTATTTTATTTTATAGGCGGCCTGCAGCGCAGTGATTGTAATTAAAAGTACTTATATTATATCATTATCTTATCCGTCTCGACCCCGGTCTTCTGTCTCCATTCTCGGCAATTTTAATATCTAATCGTTCAGGGTAGTTACTCCACTTCGGCGGTGTATCGGTGTAATTTAGTGTTTTGCATAGCCGTGGAAAACTGCAGGAGACCTGATTTTATGGAAAATTTAGAAAAGCACACCGATAGGTAAGTAAACTTGAGATTATGGAGGTCTCGTATTCGGTACAAGTGTATTTTCATCTGCTGAAAGTGTAAAACACGACTGACATAACCTACCGTGTGGTTATGATACTTGTTGTTTGCGATAAAAAAATCTGTTGAACTCCAGAATTTGTGCTCAATTCTGTTTAACGTGGTTTTTGCAACTCAAGTGTTTGACCTGGTAACATGAATATAATACAGTGTTATCTCCTTGACGTTCATGATATGGTTTTGATCTATGTTTCTCTCCTAGGTGAAGATTGATTAGCCAGTATACCATGTCATCAATTGCCAAGAGTTTATTGTGTTCATTTGTGCTTCCTCATGCGCAATCAGCACTTAAAAGACTGTAACAGCATGTATGATTCGCTGTTCATCCCAGATGTATATCATTTGTTATTGCCTCAATCTGCCTCTCGACCTTGGACCATGGTTTGAGGTATGTAAAGTGTTTGGAATGGCCTTTTTTGAAAGCGCTTCTTGTCAGTGAACTCCATTAATAGAGTCACTTCATTTTAGTTGATTAAAACCAATTCATGAATCAACTATAGTTTGTTGACTGTCAGTGTTACTTGGTTTTGTATTCCTAAGGTGTCATGCATGCAGTAAGCCAGTATCAATTTGTAAATCTTCTTGCCATTTCAATTGTTTACATGAAGAATCTTAATGTAACAGAGAAAGGTTATCGGTTCTGCTCAACCACTTTTTCTTCGTCATTTGACGCATCCTTCTTTTGTAGATTTTCATGTTGGGTTGTAAATAGGGTGTACTAGTGTGCCGTAAGAAGGAGGAGATAGTAGAAAAGAACAGATGGACCTCCTCCGTTACATCAAAATTTTGAGTAACTCAAAATGTTCATGTAACGCAGGAGGTTCATCTATTCTGCTCAACTATCTCCTCCTTCTTATGGCACATGATTGCAGACTGTTTACAACCTAACATGGTTTAGCAGAGCAGATAACCTTCTTTTGTCACATCAAGGTTCTGTTTATGAATAATTGAGATGACAAGAAAATTTCCAAATTATTACTGACATACTGTATGTCACCTTACGTCTACACAAACATGTAATCCCAGAAGTATAAATATGTTGAGCAGAAAATCTACAAGATTGAGTGAGATTCATTTTAATTCAAGGAGTAATTTCTGAACCCCACTCCATGCTCCTGCTTATAGACCCAAATAAATTTTTAGAAAATTTCATCTCCATAAGCTTTCTATGAAATTTAAAGTTTTTGAGGACTCAATGATGAAATGAAACATGATTCTGAGTGTAGAGCTTGGGAGGTAAACCATTTAGTATGTTTTCAGCTTGCTTGGAAAAACGCCATTCTGCATCAGAATCTTATTTGAATGATACGATTATGCCAGAGACAAGAGTAGAAGTTTTCATACATGCTTACTCATTGAGAACGTACCAGGATAAAGTTTGTTGCTCATGTTCGCTTTCCACTGGTTGTGAGGAGAGTTTTTGTAAAAATTATTGAGTTGCATTCTGATATGAGCCAGTGAATCATCCAAATCTTGCTGTAAATAATTGTACCATTGCACACTAGCGAGCCTGATCATTGATGTTTGCTCATTACAGTGTTTAAGTTCCAAAATGGTGTTGCCTAAACTTAATTCATAGGATGCCTGGGCATGAATATATTCAGTTCCAGGAATGACAGTAGTTTATATTTCATGGTAGAGCACTTTGGTTTTTTATCTTGAGCAATGCATATTACAACAGAAAGTAGGTGTTGATTCCATCTACAAAGATGTTTGCGAGAGACAGTTATATCTCCTGTGCATTGAAACAGATCCTCATTTTTGTTGCAGGTCGAGTTTGAAGATCTTCCTATGCACTGAAATAGATCATCATTCCTCTTGCAGTTGGAGTTTGGAAATCGAGTGCAGATCCAACTTTTGCTAACAATGGTATGTGTATATACAGTTCTGTGTGGACCATGCGTCAATTGTCATTGCTCCACTGTAACACTAACTGTCCAACAAAGTTGGAGATGTGTTGATGATTTGTGCAAGTGAAGCTTTTTCTAATATTGGCTTGTCCTTAGTAAACCCAAATAGATGTACTCGAATTGGATAATAGTTTTCCATTTTTCCAGGAATATTTTTATGTGTACCTGAGGTGATATATATATACTATAGTAGTATCAGTTCTTAACTATTGTAATTTCTACATCCGCAGTTAACAGTAGCTACTACTGACAAATAACAGGAACTTTTCGTCTTTTTTGACGAGCTATCTTCCGCTTCATCCAGATCATCATCATATACTGTCATCGACCTCATGATGTGAGATCGATGAAAGAAACCAGCCATCGAAGATCGAATAGCCTCCACTGTTTGATCCAATCTGCTTCTTCTATCAATTTAAAATAATATAGAATACATAAGTAACACTTATTATTCATAATCGTTGATCTTTCAAGAATGTCTGGTTTTTAACACCTTCACTGCGGCGGTGAAAATCGGCTTCCTGCCCAAGAGTGCGAGAGAGTCCAAACGCGTGATGATGCACCTATAAAATTCAGATCTTCTAAATTTTCATTAGTTTGACCTCTTTTTATGAAATTTCGCGAATTTTCACCGGTCCAACCCGTGGGACCCGCGAAAATTTCTATCGTGCAAATGATCGAACTATCAGTTATCCTAAGATGTATTATTTAACTTTTCGGGAGCATTCATTGATTCCACAGTAACATTCGGATAATTCGGGTGAAGCGCGGAGCGCGGTTGTATAATCTACGAAAGTATGATTACCCTCACGAATGTATGAGATGAAAACTTTTATTTTAAACACTCGTCAGTACGAAACGTTTCTCGTATAGAGATGAAACAGATTGAGAGAGGGGAAATTGCAGTGACAAGGTCAACCATTCAGTCGGTGTGCCTCACGATTATTTTGGGTCTAAATTTGTGATTTTTTGGCGCATACATCGCTCAAATCACGCGTGTCTGGGTTCATTTTGTAGCCTTTGACAAAAGCTTTTGAATTAGTTGGGATGAGTTGTATAATATTCAGTGAGTCTACCAAAAACTTGAGGATAGACATGAAAAAAAGTTGGGAAATTCCGTAATCTCTTGCTTCTCATTGCACACGTGTCAATAAAATCGGGATATACACAGCAACTCCATAAATGATGTCGAATGATGAATGCGATGAATATCATGTTACATCGGAGCAACATTATTCGCGTTATCTTACGCATCAAAAAAATTCGAGCCTGGAGTCTCCTCCAATAACTCGGGATCGTTGGCTAATATAACATAAAAATTTATCGAGAATTGCTCTACTTTACTATTCCAAAATGGACAAAATCGGTGATGATAATAGATGTACCTAAACTTGCGGCGAACAAACGAGACCCCTGAATGAAGAGACTTCTCACTGATTAGTTCTGCGGCTGAACTAGGACTATATTGTCCATTATCGCCGCTCCTTAATCAGTAGGAGAAAAACTGGTAACCCGACACTCACGAATGGGATAATATCGGCACTCGCGAATAAAATATCGGCACTCCCGTCGCGGCACTAACATGGTAAAATTTTTAGGATTTGAAAAGAATGATTTGATATCGCGGAGGCAATGTAATAAAATAAGTACTCACTTTTGGTTTGCGAACGTAGAAAAACTTGTTTATTCCAATATCAGTCCCTGGCAGCACTCGTTACAGAAAGACGGGTATCGAATTAGTGATGGTTGATATCTCGTGACGCGGAACTTAGACGATTTGGAGAGGTGATTTGAGAGAGCTAGTCGAACTGAACAGATTGAGGTGCAGGAGCGAAGTGTCGTTTTTTTCTCGGCTAGAAAACCCACGGGGTTTTCGGGGGTCGGATCTCGGCTCTTTCGGGACAAAAGAAAATTCGACTGTGAGTTTGCTGGAAGGAGAGGGTCTTGGTGGGGCTATGTTGGCAAGTCCCAGTAAGTGGCGCCCTTTGATTTCAGTTGTCAAGAATCAGAACTATTGAAACACGACGAGTGGCTGCCTACAAAGCTAAGGTATCTTATTAACCAGACATTATCTGGCTTACTTTTCACTTAAATATTTGCATGTTTTCTTATAAATTTCAATTGGACTTTCCTTAAATAATTGATTATCATATTGACTATCTTCGGGCTAGAATGATTAATCCTCTTCTTTAGGCATAACCCAAACGTAATCAGTAAACAATTAATTACGAAAATATAGTCGCACACGCGAATTCAATCAAGAATCTGATAATGAAATATTGTTCTTAGAAAATTCAATATATGCTTGGTTCAGTATTTGATATTACCCTTTGGATGTTTTATAACTATTTGACCGAGCTCGCGATTCGCGATAATTTTCAGCGTAAAACCCGAACAATTGAGAAAGCTAACTTTTATGGAAAATGATACATATATTTTACTGGGCTTTCTTGAGGTTTAATATAACGTTAAATAATATTATTACACACACACAGTTACATGGGTGATATTTTCGAACGGTACAACAATTTCGAGTCAGAGCTTGTGAGATTACACGAGCACAAAGCGACAGCTGTTTTTCTAAAGATGGTAATAAAAAAATCAGTCAGGAAACATTTTCTCAGAACAAGGGTGAGCTCGCTATTGTACTCGCGCATTCCTGGGGCATTCAAAGGCTCTGATTTTTTTTGAGCTCACAATACTTTTGTGGATTCATTTGATCATAAACTAAGATTTAAAAGTCATTCTGACACTTTTCTTCGAGGACACATCACACAGCTGATGATGAACAAAGGGTCGAACGTCTTGTTCGCACTAATATAATCAAATGATGTCACGAGTTTTCCGGATACGGCGCTGTAAACTATCGTTTGTTCTTACCGATCTGTCCGACTTATTCTCGCAGCTGCTGGATAGACAATGATTTTGGGTCAAGCGATTAAATAAGGAATGCATCGACGTGAAAATCGGGGCTGTTTGAAATGTTTATTACACTTCGGCTTTTCTTCTAAACTGACGATTGCACAACCGAACGTGCTTGTCGTAAATGGGGAGTAGTTAATGAATGAAAGTTCTGGGTAGGAATTTTTCTGGGGTCATAAACAGCAATCGGTAGTCGTTTGATTTTTTTGAATAACTTTTGAGGAAGTTTGGGACATTGATGATCTATCTTTGACCTCGATTTTTTAAATAATGCAAGTGCATGAGTCGGAGTTGCTCTTTAGAAAAGCGAGAGTTGTCCAAGAGAATTGAAGGGGTCACAAGAGGGAATATTCCAGTGGGTATGTGGTCGAATACGCATGTTCTAATCTCATGCGCTAAGAGATGCAAATTTTATCAGCACATGCGCAGATATGGAGCGCGCATGTATCTCATACATATCACAAGTGGGTGGTAACTTGGGGGGTGGTGGGGTCTCCTTCCGCAGCCCGGTTCGAACGAGTCTCGTGAGATCGAAGTATTAGGAGCGCAGGAGTATCGAGTAAGGGTACGAGTTAGTATAGCAGCGTGCGTGGAAAACCGGAGTTGAGAGAGACAGCAATATGTCCCTCTCTCTCTCTCATCCTTCGAGTCACGAGGCGTAAATATGTAGCAGACGACGCGAGGCTAGAGAACGTGTCGGCGGAGTCGCTGGCCCGCCGCCGTCTTGGAAAATGAGAGCGAAAAGAAGGACGAGAAACCCTTAGCAGTTGGCGAGACTAGTGCAGAGGGGACGACTGTGCCATTCACACTCATTTTCACAGACTCCGGCCCCTCCGCGCACCTCACCAACACCATTACGATATTATGCTGTGGCTCAGCAGAGTCACAACGATGAATTTTGGTACAGACGGTGTTGCCTTTTTGCCCTTTTCGCTTTACCTGGCTATTTTCTTTGGGTCAGGTAAAGAGAACACATTGGGAGGGAAAGGCTCACGATACTCGAATCTAGCAGCCCTGCACCGCTTTACATTCGAGAAGCGCGCCTTGCGTCCTTTTTGACTTTCCTTCTCTCATCTCTTCATAATTCCAGATGTCGATTGACACTCGACATCACAATCACGAGGAAATGTTTCCATCTCGAAATGCGTCAGTTATTTTTCCCATGCAAAAAAAAGGTTGAGTTGACATCACTGCAACACCCTCATTCGAAAGAATTTGCAACGGTTCATATGGTCACGTGAAGATCAGAGGCGTATAAACATTTATATCATCTTTTCTAAGTAATGATGTTAAACTGTTTTCGAGATACCTTGATTGTTATTGAGAGTTGGTAGCTCAAAATTCTGCATCAACAAATCGTAGAAGAGTGTTCTGCAGCAAAGAGATAGAAATATCCGACCAAGCCTAAGAGACATCTTTTACACTTCTATGATATCATAAATTCACATGCAGTTTCATTCGGTTGGAGAATTTCGAGTTTTAGCGCAATGTATGCCATTCATACTAGTCTACGTATTCGCCAAAGCGTACATCTGCTGAAAGACACGCCGGATTGCTGTACAATATCTCATGTGAAAATTACTTCCAAATTCAAAACTAAAATCGCTGCAATCATAATGACCCCTATCCCAACTGTTTCACGAGGAAACCTTCACTTTTCATTCAACGGTGATTCCCGTCCCCCGCATTGACTTCCATTCACCTCGCCAGGTTCAATTCAGATAGAAGAATGTTTTTTGACAAGAGTTGTAGACTTTGCCACGCCTGCGCCCTTCCAGAATCTGAGGTCAGAAGTACGAGCAGAAGTACGCGTTTTCACTGTAAAAAATCGAATTGATTTCCGAATGACCTCGAAAATAACCCCCAAGACCATAAACAAAGTCGTCATCGAATGTCTCTTTCAAAATAATGGGACACGTGTTCCGAATTTTTTGCGCGCGAGTCCAATTCGTTTCCGATGGAACATAGGGAGAAAGGTGCTTTATTTTTGGACACCCTGTAGAATCGAAAATAAACCATATGTTCCGACCGAACCACACGAAATCATGACAAATCTTTTTGAACGGTACTCTCAAGTAACCAAAAAAACTGCAGGAATTTACACGGTGTTCCAAATATCCTACATTGATATAGCAATTTAACATTGTCAAATACACATTTAGATGGCCATTACTCTGCACAATTTCTTCCGAGTACTTTTCCATATATGGTGCAGTATCGATGAGGACCATGCTAGCCTGACTCGAAATCTTGGAAAAAGTACATAGCCGCGCCTCCATCCGTAGACTTTGTAGCTTAATTACTTTACCCCCTTACGAGATCATCATGTGATACATTTTTCCAGGGCCTTCAGGAGTAGGTATCTCGAAGCAGAAGTAAATTAGGCTCGCCGAAGTAAAGCAATGTAGAACCGGCTTTTTTAGCACTTTTCAAGGCCGCCATTTCTTTTCAGCAATGGAGGGGATGGATTTCGACGCCGAAGCTTTTGCAAATCTACGAGATGCAATAAACGATAAAATTCTTATTTTCATTACTGTTTGCAATGTGCCATTTGTCGCGGTAGAACATCCAGCTTTTCTCAATTTAGTCGAGATACTGAAAGGTGCCCCTCGTTATTACAGACCGCCGTGTCGACAAACCCTCTCAACCACCATTATGGAAAGAGTATTCAATAAATTGATCAGAGCATTGAGGCCTTACTTCGACCGTACTGATGGTTGTCTCTTGATAGACGGTTGGCGAAATTCTAGTTCCAATAGAGATCTCATCGTCTTCGAATTCAAAAATGCATACGTGGCTTTCACTTTCCTTGCTGCGAGAGACTTCTCCGGAACAAGGAGGACTGCTGTGAACATAGCTGCAGCAGGCCAAGAGGTCATTCAGTATGCTCACGAGGTTTTCAATGTAAATATCTGCTCTGGTATTAGTGATAACGCGATAGTCCTCATAAATGTCATGGATATTCTAAGGACTCCTGAAACAAATGAGCCGCTGTTACCCGCTACTTGTTCTTGCCACAGTGCTAACTTGCTTATTGAACACTTTGCGGACGCTGTACAAACACCTAAAGTGAGACGAATCACTGCGTGTTACAAGGATCCTAAAGTCGAGGTGCATTTCATTCGACTAGGAGGGACGAGATTAGTTCACTATACTCCTATCCGTTTTAAATACCTTCTACGCAATCTTGAAAGCATCCGCAATAATTGGGGGCTAATTACAAAGATGTGTGAGAATTATGAGTATCCCATCGCGATGGAGGTCAGACAGATAATTCGAGAGGATCATGAATTCTTTCGGTGGTTGAATCAAACGATCGCAAATCTGAGGCCCATCTGTGCTCTCATCGACGATTGTCAAAGATTCGATTCAAACCTTGCAGAAGCCGTGCGAAGATGGCTTTCCTTGAACCTTCCTGTCCCTGACTATGATGATGTGATAGCAGCCCGCATTCGAACGGCAATCCAGCCTGTGGGGTTACTAGCTAATATTCTGCATCCTTTGTTCAATGGACTCATCCTGAATCCAGAACGAATTAGAATTGCTGAAACTTATCTAGAAGAGTCCTTTGCTAACGTTTTACCAGAGTATCGCGCTTATCGAGAACAAATAGCAGATTTTGGAGAAATAATGGAACGAGCTGATGATCAAATTGCTTACTGGGTCTTCATGGGATTGCAGTTTCCCATCTTGGCCAGATTCGCGATAAAAGTTCTCATGATACCTGCTGGTACGGCTCAATTAGAGGGGATGCTCTCAAGCTGGAAATACATTCATAATCCTCAAAGAAACCGCTTGACACTTGATAGGACTTCAAAAATTTTGAGCGTATATTATTGCAGCAGATACAGGATTCTACCCGGCCGTGGCACATTGCAAGGTTTTGAGAACGAAAACGCAAACGACGACGCCGAAGGAAACGCAATCGAGAACGTTTAAGTGTGCTTTATTCGCTCAGAATAAGATGCATACGTCCCATTTCGCAATCGTATTTGTTTCTTGTAAACAATTAATTTACCACAGCATTTTGAACGGAATGCGATGGAGAACCAGTTTGAAGGAGTTCCATAGACATTGATTCAAATGTAGCTGATATAGTTGCAGAAAAAAATTCAAAGATCCACTGTAGTTGTTGTAAAATTTTCACGTGACTTTGTGAGCTTATAAGCTCACAAATTCTGCTCCAGTGTCGATGAATTTTTCTTCACCTGTAGAAAAATTAACCCCTCGTGGCTCTGTAACGCACACCATTTACAGTTGCTTGATTTATTGATTGATTGATTCATCGATTGATAGACTGATTGATTTTGCAAGTCGAAGAGATGATCTCTTTTAAGTACAACGAGAAAAATTCATCTCATGGGCAGACGGCATTTCGGCGAAGCATCTCGATGTCTGTGCGTGTAACATTTTGAAATTTTAAGAGTTGCTTTGGAGTATTCAAAAGCTTGGTAAGAAGATTTTCCCAAATATTTTCTGTTGATGAGAACTGTTGACAAACGATGAAGTTAAAACCAACTATCGGAAAAGTTGCAGTTTGTGAAAAACTATGCTTATTTTGTGATTTTCTTTTCGGACAAAACTATCATAAAATGTATAAATCCAAATTGCCTGTACTTACGAGAAATTCTTACTTTTGAAGGAATGAGTTAGAGTTTTGGCTCGAATAATATTGCCTAATACATCGTATTCCACAGGAGTATCCTAAATAGTGGCTCTATAAAAATTGCTCACAATTTTGTAAGAACTTTTGAAAATTCCATCTCAACAAAAAACGTTTGAGTATGCCCTTTTACCTTAATAATTTTGAGGGCGCCCTTTTTGGTTTCGAATACTCTATGTACACATGAAGATATTCATCTTATCCATTATTAAAAAACCAGTGTGCCCGTTTCATTGTAAGCTGTCTCTGTATGCCAGATTTTGTAAAAAATGTGTTGCTCAATTTACGACACTTTCCCTGATGCTCGACGACAAGTAACACTCTCTCTCTCTCTCTCTCTCTCATGTTATGGTTGTCGAAGAGTAGCAAAACGGAGTCAGATTATGAGAATTTAGAACGACGGATTCGAAAGAGAGGCGAAAGACTAACTCAATTTTCAACTAAAACCAAAGAGGATTGAACATACGTCTGCTACCACCCCGGACTTGCCTTATTGAATTTTCACAATCTGACTTCATATTTGCGATAAGCGCTCTGAAAAATCGTCGTATTAATTATTTTAGCCAGATCTTGGTAATTCGGAGTCTTTGATGGGCATTTGAGTTCGCCGTATTCCGAAGAAGTTGAAATCTTGATGAACAAGTGTTAGTAATCGAGGTGGAGTAATTGATGACATAAGACGAAAGTAGGAAAATTTATCGTTTACATTGATTCATAAATCTTTAATTGAATTGTATATACTGTAAATATCTATCTGTATTCAGAATTACCCCTACAAAATGCCTCACGGCTCTCCTCGAGAAATCCTCCTTTAGCGTTATCAGATACACTATAAAAAATTGATTGAACCTTCAATCAATATCTTCACCAGCTGGTTGAATATTGAAACAGCTAGTTGAATTTCTCATTAAACAGGTGGTTGGATTTTCTACCAAGTGATTCGATGACGAGTCACGTCGATCAAAAGTCCAGTTATTTTTTTCAGTTTGTTTATGAAAAAACACGATGAAACTAGTTTTTCTGGCTCAAAAATGTCGTCCGGAAACCACCACCTAGGTACGCATCTCACAGACCGCGTATTCATGACCATATCCACAGCCGTGGAATATTCAACCAGCTGGTTGAATTTCTCATTCAACCAGGTGGTTGAAGGGTTTCGAAAAAATTTCGTACAGTGTACACAGCATCAGAGATTACTTGCTCACTCTCTTCACTGGAAAAATGCTGACGCGTCAATATGCCCGAATATTTTATACAAACTTTGGTGGTCTGTGTAATGCAACCAGGAGAATATTTTATTGTGATATTAGTTGACTGTCTGATGATATTAAAAACTCGTGACATTTTTTATACTACAAAAAGAATGGTACTACTAGACCTCGCACAAATTCGTATATAGAATAAATAGCCCAGAGCATTGATATGTCCATAAATGAATTTATCAATATATAGAAATAAATTTTATTTGTCCCATGCAAATACGATTCGATTGAGCGTATCTGCCAAAAAGTTTGTCAAGAGAAGATTGGAATGAAGAATGGATCGGGCTTTTCATATTCCTTTTTTCTTTGTACTCATAAACAAGCTTGGATTTGTAAGCGAAAAGGCATGTCAGATTCGCAAAGTCGCAATCATATCATATGTACCTCCTGGAACGATTCCACAAACAGATCCAGATATAATTGCATCGCGACAGACCAAGCAGTCGTCGAATGGTCAGTCGAACAGATCAACGTGAGCACGCATATCGAGTGATAACCTTAGAAAATTTATTCGAAAAATATATTCTCATACTAAGGTTTGCATCTTTTCAATATGTTCGGATATACAGCCGAAAGACGCGCCGAAGACTCTAAGATCATGAGAGTTACTTGCAACAGATGCAACAAAGTCTCCTTGAGGAATGATGAAGCCGCTTTTACTCGTCACAGGTTGGTGCAGTAACTTTAACAATTTTCGTGGAGATTTAATAATTTTGAGAAATGTACGATCAGCACGCGTTTGATGTGTCTTAAATCCAAACGTAAGCAATTCTGTTAGGCTCATGTAACAAAATTCAGAAAGCAAGTTTTATGATCCTTACGACACCCACAACGTCACTGCAGTAACATTTTGGGGATCAGGTATTTTCCTACCGCAAAGTTCCAAATAATGATGACTGTTTCTTCACATACATCACCTTCAAAATCAATAAATAAGAGTTAAAATCGTCGAAGTGTTTGCAAAGCACACTTGTACACACTCAGTACGAAAATAATGTTGAACGAGGAGTTGATGAACAAGAAATATGTTAGGAATTCATTTGTCATTTCATTGACGTTTCCCATAGGGATATCTATTTTGAATTTCAAATAATCGGGTATTCCAAATTGACGTATGATGTTTCCGATTCTTTCGAGGAAATGACCGTTAGGGTACCAACAAATTGACAGCGGAGGAATCTTCTTTATTCTTTGACGTTCGACTTTTCCGACTTTTTGACTGAGTGTGGATTTAGAACGATTCGTTCGTTGAAACATACGTAGTGAGAAATTCAGGATTGGGGTAGGATGTTGTTTCAGGTAAGGAAATCCTCATTCTCAAGGGATTCGCAAATTTCCCGGAGGCAAATAATTTAGTGCTCCCATTCCCAACAATAAAATCCATGAAACGGTATCTAAAACAATATTAAGGAAACTTTCGAAAACCACACTTCCAAATTGTCATCAAAGCAGGATAGAGTCGCTCAACATTCTAAAAATTACTTTTTGATATTGTGTGCGTAAAGTTGTGCCGAAAAAGTACTTTGCGGGTGAGTGTGCGGCGCGCAAAGTTGAGCGAATTCTTTTTTACGCACGATTTTCAGTGCGCAAAGTTTGAAATCGTGCGCAAAGTTGTCGCGATTGTGCGCAAAGTTGCCATAATCGTGCGCAAAGTTCGCTTATTTTTTTGTATTCAACAAATCTCAAACATTCAAACATGCTACCTCATTAGTTGAAAGTATATGTTCAATACCATTAAATCTATTATTTGTGTTCAATAATTGATTGAGATAACTAAGCGTTGACTCAAATGTAAGTGTGAGCTTTTCTAGGGTAATTGACAAATTATGGTTGATGCCAACCATTCCCTGGAGGATAATTTTTATTTTTGTATTCAAAACTTTCTAATTACTCAAAAATTCCACCTATTCATTAATAAAATGTTGAAAGTTTCTTGTGTATTTCACTCCTAAATTTCATCCTAATCATAGCGTACTCATGTAATGTTTCAACTTTAATTGTTAATACCTGTCCAGTAATTTTGAATATTTCTTTCCTAATATATATCCGTTTTCTTCAGTCGAAATTTTCCATATTTGCAAGAACTCAAAAAATTTTACAAACATTCAGATGACTCGGAGATCAAATTTTTTGCCATGAAATTTAATGGTGTAGCTTTCTATGAAGATGAGAACTTCTTGTTTGATATGGATGATAATACTTTTTCAGTGCGAGTACTTGCATATCTTACATTTGTCTTCTATTAGTACTTCTGAAAGTTGAAATCGAAATTTTTTGGCGATGCGGTAAAATATGATATATCATGAAGATTTTTTCATAATACATTTCCAGAACTTTTTTTTCAGTCGGGGGGCTCCGCCCCCCGAACCCCCTGCACCCGGTCCTCGCCCTCCCTTTCCCCCGCCTTCCAAGGGATAGACCGCGGAGAACAACTTTCCGCACCAATATCAAAAAGTATAGTAAGCAACACAGGCGCAACTTTTCCGCCCTCGTTCCCGAAATTCTCGTGCGTAAAAGTGAAACTTTGCGCACAGTTGTAACTTTGCGCACGCTTCGCGGTGCGCAAAGTCTTCTGCACTGTGCGCAAAGTTATTTTGCGCACAGCGCAAAACACTTTGCTCACGTCGCAGAAGTTACAACTGTGCGCAAAGTTCACTTTTACGCACTCATTTCGGGAACTCGTGCGTAAAAGAACTTTGCGCCCTTGTTACTTAATGTACTATTCATCACGCGAGTATGACCATGAAGATAGGCTCGTCATCAGAATCACATTGCTCCCGTCTAGGGATCATTAAAAATCTGACAGGAAAATCTTCAACACTCGAAATTTTTGTCAAGTTATATATTCTCTTGAATTATTCATCAGAATTGGCGTCCAGTACTTGTCTATTTTGCTGAAGACTTCCTATTCTCCCTCACTATTATTCATTTTTCTTGAGATTGAAAAATAAGGATTTACACCAACTTTCAAGTTCACAGTCCGCATCGTCAATATTTGAAAAGCCCAGAAATCGAATCATTTATTCGAAAGTTCAAAATATAATCCCAAATTCAGTTTACACGAAGAAACAACGATCAGGTATATTTTAACGAAAATCGAAAAAGATCTTAGGTAAAATAGCACCGTTTCATGTCTGGCGCTGACTACGTACTTTGAAAGAAAATAAGACTTCACGTCAACTACATTTTATTTATCAATCGATAGATTTTGTTATACAGGACAGGAAGCACCTAGTAAAAAGAGTGTCTACTTAGTTATTCAAACATGCGCGAATAACGAAATCATTTTTATAACCTCTGGCAAGGAGTCGTGTCTGTTCAATAATGCAATTTAGTATGTAAACGCCTCTATCAAAAGCCAAATAGCTCTTGAAACTAAATATGATCCATTTTTCAATGTACTTCTGGGCAAGCGCAAGATTAAAAATCAGCAGAGAAGAAAATGATTGGTGCTAATGTAGCACAGCATCGAAGTTACTTGTTGAGCGGCGGGATTCGTTGATGAAGTTTTTCATCAATAGCTTTATCGTTTGCTGCGTGTACAGTCAAGTTTCATGCAAGTTTCACGGCGGAAATGGAACGTAATCATTTCAATTTCATAAAAAGTGTCGTATCAACAGGAGAACATACGTAGAGAATTCAAACTCATATTTCAAGACTATATTGCGATTAAGAAAATCAGCAAGAAGTTTTCAGTCTGAACTAGAAGAGTGCGCCATACTTCACGATACAAATCATTTGTATATGGTATGGGTGTAGAATTATTGATTAATTATGGGTATAGTGTGGATTTGTTATTTTATTGTTATTCATCATGAACACTCACTAATAAGTACACTTTTTGGATTTGGAAAGCTGTAAGAAACAAACAGCTATCATCAATAATTTGAAGTAGCACAACATTGAAATACAACTTGGCATGGAATTACTGTGAATGAATCTTTAAACTTTTCGATGTGATATTTCAACATCATTTGTACGAGTTCCGCGCCCAGAATTTGCAATAACGAAACAAACTAAAGTCAGTAGAGATGTAAATATCCTCAGGAAAGTAATCAACTGCTGTTTTTTAATACTGCATTTTTTTTTCTTACAGTGAACAATGTCAAGCTGGTAATAATCCAGGGAACTAGAGAGAATAAATTCTCCAAAGTTCTATTAGGAGAGTAGAATTGTATACTCTACATGATACTTGACAGAATGGGATGCATGTATGATCTACTACATTTCACGGATTTTTCTCTGGATTTTGAAGAATCATGGATATTTCGGATCGTCGATCCTTTGCATGCAATTTCAACTCATCACGGCTATCAGAGTCAAGATAATTTAAGAATTTATAACCAATCTCATTTGTTCTCTCGACTTTTGACATAGTATAATGGACATATATGTACCTAATGAGTCAAGGGTAGAATAAAATGTGTAATAATACCATGAGCACCTGAGGTATTTGAATATATCACAGATACTCTCGTCAAAAGCATCCTCCGTTCATCCTCCAGAACGAATATTTTAACATCAAATCGATGATAAATCATCCACCCATTCATACATCCATTGATCCATCCATCCATCCACCCATTCATACATCCATTGATCCATCCATCCATCCATCCATCCATCCATCCATCCATCCATCCATCCATCCATCCATCCATCCATCCATCCATCCATCCATCCATCCATCCATCCATCCATCCATCCATCCATCCATCCATCCATCCATCCGTCCATCCGTCCATCCATCCATCCGTCCGTCCGTCCGTCCATCCGTCCGTCCGGCCGTCGGTCCATCCGTCCATCAGTCCGTCCGTCCGTCCGTCCGTCCGTCCGTCCGTCCGTCCTTCCATCTGTCCGTCCATCCATCCACCATCCATTCATCCCTTGATCCATCCACCCATTCACCATCTATCTATCCTCCCATCTATCCATAAATCCATGCATGCATCGATCCATTCATCTACCCATCCATCATCCATCTATCCACATACGCACCCATCCTAGCCTTGCTTATCACTCGGGCCGAAAAGAGATCGCTCTGAAGCGAGCCACAACCTCACGAACTTGGAGTGAAATATACTATCTCGCGTCCGAGTGATAGCTTTCCGGCCCAAGCCTCAGCCTAGGGTGGGAATCATCACGAGGCTGCGAAAAGTCGGTTTTATTACTGTGTATTGGACCATACTTTTCGATATACTGTGCGTAAAAGTCGACAAACTGTGCGCAAATCACACTTCAACGCCCAGTATATCGCACAGTCGATCATCATACTTTTCCTAAAAGTGACAGTTGTTACAGGTTGAGCAGTTTCGTTGAAATGCCAAATTCTGAGCTCAATTTTAGATTATTGTTGTTCCTTCTTCGACCCCAAACCTGTGCGAATATCTTGGTACAAAAACTATGAATTAGGACAGTAATTTGATTTTATTCTCGATTTTATCCTACCAACTCCACACCACCCTTTGTCAATTTTCTGCTAGAAATGGCTTCACGCAGATGGCTCGCATTTGCTTCCATCCAAACTAATGTGTGCCAATCTATGTGGGACTATTACTCTCCAATTATCTCTAAATATAGAGAACTTATGGAGGTTAGCCTCAGGCCAGAAGCGAGCTGGAGGTCCTATTTTGCAATTGTCCGTGCGCAAATGAGTCATTTGCACTCTGGTTATCGATATTCGTTTGCGTACAGAAGCTCACAATAGTACATTATGATACAAGGGCGCAAACGATGGTTGTCGCACTTCAAGTGACTTTTTTAAGCCCGAACCGCATGCGAGGGTCTAAATAGTCGCGAGAAAGCGAGAACCGTTGCGCCTGAGTCTCATACTGTTTTTTTTTTGATCTTCTGTGAGCAAATGAAAAATGACAAACAGTGTGCAAATGACTCATTTGCGCACAGATGATAAAAAAATACCATAGTATGATACTCGGGCGCAACGGCTTTTATTCATTTGAGGTGACAAATGAATATGCAGCTCAATTGGTGATGAAAACATGTCTTTCCGTTTGAAAATGACCATGCAGAATCGATCTTGCGGCCAGTTGAGCTCAAAAATATTGACACAAACTTTCAGATAAAGAATAGAATGCAGTTATGTGTTCTCCGATGGATTGGATAATCTGAAGCCAAACTGACCACGAGAGCGTTTTGAGATGGTCATTTTGGGTCGGAAAAAGAAGTTTGTAACCCGACTCCAGTCATTCATACATTTGTGAGCTAAAACTAGTAATATCCCTCCCACGCTCGCCTGCGCCCAATTAGACTAAATAATGCCCAATTTTGGCTCTTATCACTGAGACGGATCCCAGCGGTTGGACAAGCGGTTTTCTATTCTTCAATTTTGACCGACTTGCACTAGCTCGAAAATTACTACCAACGACAACTCATTCTAGTGCGTTACTTTGCTGAGAACATGAACAATGAGATCGAGAGAAATTTACTCCTATAAAATCACATTTGCTGGAGTACGAGAGTCCAATTCATGTCTATGATAAGATCATGGAAAAATGGCGTGGCAGTGATTGTTTTAAAATAGAATCTCCAACTCGCATCTAGCTCGAGGTGCGCCTGAAGAAGTTCTTCATATTTGGGAATATTTCTGGGACACATTCAACTCAGAGTAGTGCACTCTCGTACAGATGGAAGCATATGCAGGCTCTACCTGTGAAGTCGTTTTTAGCAGAAATCGGAAAAGAGAATATTGAATCGGCTGAACAACAGTACATTTTGATACATGGGTGTAAACACTCTTTTTTGCGTCCTACTCTTTCCCACTCAGAAAACACTCTTTTTTGGGTGATGGGAATTATCACGAGGATGTGGAATTGAACAATACGGTTTTGATAAATTGTGGGTGAAAGTCGACAAACTGTGCGCAAAGTACACTGACGCACAGTGTATCAAAAAATCGAGAATCGAATGGCCCTCTCAGATTGTTACCCCCGCCGAATTCCTTTCTGTTTTGTCTCACTGCCCCAAATCTTTCAATCGTCTTGGTTATGTTCTGATAAATAAACCATTGGAGAATCAAAACAAAACTTGAAACAAAACGAGGCTAGTTTTCGTTCGGGCACGATATCAAAACACGAGATGTTTTGTTTCGTTCAAAGAAAACGAAACCAAACTATAACATTATCGAAATTGATTCGATCTGAAACGAAATGAAACATAAATTTTGTTTTGAAGAAAGCCTTGCTTGGATTCTTAAGAGATATGCTTGATTCTTATAATGATACAAAACATCGAACTATAGGTATGAAACCTAGAGATGTTACAGCTGGAAATGAAGAACAAGTATTAAGACGTTTTCCAATAGATAATAGAATTGTAAAATTGCCAAAATTAAAAGGAAATGATAAAGTACGTGTGAGTAAAATTAAGCAAGTATTTGATGAATCTTACACACCAAATTGGTCGACTGAAATCTTCACGGTGGATAGAATACGTAGAAGTAAACCAATCACTTATCATTTGAGAGATTATCAAGATAAATCAGTTGCTAGATGTTTTTATGAACAAGAATTATCGAAAGTGAAATATCCAGATGTTTATTTGGTTGAAAAAGTATTGAAGAAACGTGGTGATGAATTGTATGTTAAATGGCTCGGTTTTGATAGGTCTCACAACAGTTGGATAAATAAAGATCAACTATAGAAATTTTCTTTTTATGAAGGGGAGAGGGCCCCAACCTACGCCCCCTACCAGTGGAGAACAACCAAAATATTTCTCCTCCTCCTCATCACGAGGCTTTGTTACTTTTATTCACACATTCATTCACAAGTGTTTACAAGTATTCACATGAATTTGAAGTGGGAATCGCCCATGTACAAGCTAGATAGTTGAAGCTTATTCGCTTTGTTACACAGATAGGTGAACATATCTTCATCTTCATAGAGATTATGAAGATATGTTCACCTGAAACTCGCCAGGGAACGAAAATTTGGAAACTTCCTTTCGGCTTATCGCAGTGCAATACAATTCGCTTGCCATATTTTGTGGTAGCTTTCCTGAGTTCCGTGACCGAATAGGTATTTCCCTTCTCCAAATCCTTCCAGCCTTTCGTGGGAAGAATGTCAGGGTTGGAGGCAATTTCATTCAATTTATCGAAATCCATTATTCTGAAAAATAAATGGAGTGATTGGTTAAAGTGAAATTTCTAGAGAGTTTTGTAGAGAAATTCGTTGAAATACTTACAATGAGATTATGGAGAATCAGTAACGGCTTCTTTTTGCCGGTGGAGCTTCACTCTCTGAGCTGCTGCTACGAATGAGCTTAGGCGTCGCTGAATGCTCGTTTTGTAGGCAACTGTCCACTGTAAATTCTTCAGAGAATTCTTTCTGCAGCTCTGCGTCCAAGAATATTCCTAAGAGATCGTTATGGATAGGTTCGTGAGCTGTTGCTGGTCTGTCGTCGCTAGGTTGAATGATCGGATCTGCAGCGGGTGCCTCTATTAATATCGGGATCCCCTCTTTAAGCTCAATTACTGGGAAATTCTCACGCAGTTCTTCAAGTTTGAATTCTTCTTGGAATTCTATCTGGAGTTCTTCATCCAGGAATACCTGAGGCAGCTGCTCCACTTGAATTACTTGAACTGGAGCTGGATCTTCAATTGGTGGTATATCTTTATGACCCCAAGGAAGCGTATCAGTCTTGCCTGGAATGAGGTAACGCTTGTCGTCATAAGGACTAAGAGCTACTTTTTCTTGACGCTCGGTCTGGACGTCATGCTTCCGTGAACGGATTGTATTCTGATGACTCATGTGAATATTTTCATTGAAGAGACAGTCCTTATAATCTTCAAACGTGAGAGATCTCTTCACGACGCCAGTCTTGACACCTTTGGCCTTGAGCACCGGTGGCATATTCTGAATCAAAAAGCAAATCTTGCTTCGGAGTCCTATGAATTCTGTCATGATTTGACCATTACATTCGTCCTTGAAGAGCCTAACGATCTTCTTATTCTTAAGTTCCAATCCAAATGGGTTGTCTTCCGCATAATCTGAAGTGTCAAACCACTCGGAATGCTGCTTCATGACGTCATAAGAGTTGATTCCACGAATCAGCATTATATATGAGTCAGTGTCCATATATAGAAGCTTGCACTTGGAACCTACCCACTGTTTTATCTTGGAATAGTGGAAATCATACATGTGTACCTTCGATATATTCAAGACACTGAGGCCGACATAGATTGGTTTCCTCAAAACGATCTCAGTTCGAAGTTTCTGGATGGCAATAAGCTCCTCACTGATGATTGAGGCGCTGTGAAATTCTGGGCTCGCAATGCAGGCTTCAGCGCCATATCTACCAGACCATCTGTTCACCAATCGAACTGTCGTCCGCTTCCTCTCGTTCTCCATCGTCTTACCGTACACGGCATTCACCATTATTTTATGGAACGCCTTGGTGAATTCGTTCGTCGCAGCAGCTCTTTTCTCGGTGTTATAGGCCACGTACGGCTCCAGCCAAGCACTCTGTTGAAATTGGAGTGCTCTGGGAATTTTTCGCACTATCAGACCATGTTCTCGAGCTTGAATATAGTGAATAACATAGCGCTCTTTGGGTAGTAACGTAGTCAACAACTTCTTTTGTTTGCTATTGGGTGGTGCCATATGTTCTGGGCAGAATGTAAGGTCCTGATGCTCATCATGGAGAGTTTCAGGGTATTCTTAATCAATTCCGAAAATGTATCCGATTTCATTGTCATTCGGCACCATATAGAAGTCCGGATCAGACACGTCTTCAACCCACTTGAATCCCGCACGTGGCAAAAATTCTTGCACGGCTTTTCCATAGAGATTATTAGCGTCAAGGTAGATAAGGTAGGAATCTTCTTTATCAGGATCATATCCTTCATTCATATACTGATTGTTAGCCTTGGCATAACGGTTTGAACATTGGCTGATACCTCCTGCAATTCCTTTTTCGCAGAAAAGAAACATATCAATGTCTACAAGCAAATCCAACTCAACCTTGGTATATCGGAGCATACTATCCCATGTCAAGCCCGGTGTTGTATAGTATTGTGCAGGATCGAGGCCGAATGCTTCATGACAAGTCGATCGGAAGTTCTCAAAAACGTCACTGAGGAGTAGAACATCAGTCTTCAGATAAATGTCAGAATAATGACCTAATGAGCTAATATTCAACGTCTTCCACACATTCTGAGCATGATCATTATCAGCATCGCTGATGTGACATTCATTGAGCTTGCTATAGAAATCTTCTTTGCTTGGAAGTTGTGTTTCGTTCAATTTTTCGTTTGAACTGGTATAGTCATATGGATAGACTCCCTTCTTAGTTAGAAGCAGGATCTGATCATCAGATAAGCCATCTTCTAGGAAAATCTTCTTTGTTATAGGATGATCTGAAAGATAGCTGGCTCATTTTTCCAACGACGAGGCCATGAAGCGGAAAGAATCTAAAAATCTAAAGTTGATGACTGTACCCTCAACAAATTTCGTGAATGATATATAACGGTCCTTATTCTCGGCCAAAATAGTGATGCGCCCTTTGAGTATTTTGTCTGATGCAAGTTCTTTAATAATGAAGTGGGAGTCATACGTCGACAGCCCATGAAAAAGTATTGGGATGAATCTAGAATCAGTATAACCTATGTTACACGGGGTCGCGTGCGCCATTCCGCGAACCAAACCAGTCATGTGGTCAATCACCCTCTTATCATTTTCCTTGAAGTCTTCTCCGCAGATATGACAACTCGTGGCAGCCTCGAGAACCTTTCTATCATCTTCAGTTATAATTATAGGCTTGGGATTCTTGTATAGCTCATCCAATTCGAAAGCAATCATCTGCAATTCACTCACAAACCACTCAGCTGGAGTTTGAATATTCTCTCCTTGAGTCTTTTCTCGCTCTTGTCGGTAACTACGATAGAAAGATTTGCTATCATCGAAGCGGTTTTTCAAGTAATACGCAATACTGAAACTCTGATGCTGCTGAAAAGCTTGCTGATTCTCTGTCGGCTTCAATAAAGATTCGAAGTCAGCGTACATGACAAACGGGGCCATCTCTTGATTTTTGGAATTTTGAAACTTGAGCTTACTATCTCGCTCATCAGGCAACTTGATCTTGCACTTGTTCAGTTGTACACAGTCTACAAGATGAGATTCTAATTGCGCTTCTGTGTAGAAGTAATGCAAACATCGATCGCATATGTGGATTTTTCCTTCATGTTTAATCAATTGTCTTCTAACTAGTCGGGATAAATTTTTGACCCACACATAGTGGAACTTCGGAGTCTGGTCGGCAAAATCAGGATCTTCTGCTTCGTCTTCATCAATGTAATAATCTTGAATGAGGAGTAAATTCACATGTTTAGGTTTATGGGAATTTGTCACATGCGCAGTGCAAACTATAAAATTTTTGCCTCGTTTTTTGAGCAAAAACACATTCACTGACATCATTTTGTCTCTCGAACTTATTCACTTGTTTCAGAGATACTGGGAATGTAATACCTGAGAAATTCAATTCTTCAGCGTAAGGCTTGTATGAACTCACTCGTTCAGCATTCTTATTATCTGGATGAAGAGCAGCAAGAATAGACCATTTGAAGCATTGATCATCGTTATTATTAACATTCACGCAAGCAAGTTTTTTCTGAATTGGCAGGGAAGAGGAATGTATGAGCTACCGTGTAGAGGCTGATAATGATTTATATTGACAATCATACTGAGAACCTGTTTCAGAGACCACCCTGATCCACTTCCTTCGAAATCCTCAATTTGTAGTAGAGCCCGTTCAATAACACAACTATCATACCATTCCTCCAAGTCTGTGCTAGCAAATATCGCTTGGTTCGCTGTATTGAAATATTTTATATCCACGGTTTCAGTATCACTCTTCATTACCACATACTCTGCCGAATGTTCTATATTAACTTTCAGAGCAGGATACGCGTTCAAAGCAGAAGAAATTTTTTTTCGAATAAATATCTCGCATCCCCCAAAATTGACTGATGCCCTTGTGAGACAAGTTCGTTATAACTCCAGAGCTAATACGTTTAGCAAAAATTGATGGTAAGTCATCCCACCGTACCGTTGTTTCTTCTGATGATGAAGCTGCGTCAAATTGCCCACCAATTCGTTGAAGAATATCCTGTAGACGATTCTTGATATTTATCAACTTCGACAAATGCGTCTGACATCGCTGTTTTTCATATCTGGTCATTTCTGATGAAGAGATGTGATCTTCTATTGTTCTTATCAATGCAGTGGATTCCTCAAAAAAGCGGTGCAACTCTTCATCCGATTCTACATGATCATCATTCAAAGACTGTATGACTGCTCCAATAGCAGCTTCAAGCTCATCCAAGGACGCCATTCCTTATAAAATAATAATAAAAAAATTCATTGGAATCCAGCACATTGATATAATTACGAGGAATATAATAGAATACCTATGAAACACTATAAACAAAATTCTCAATGAATTCCAAGAGAATGATAAATCAGTTGACTGTAGCACGTTACCATCAGGAGTGTAGATCTGAGACTGACTTGCTCTTCCTCACTCAAGCGCAGTTTTATACACTTCTCTGGGACAAATTTATCCATAGAACAAATTTTCCAATGAAAGATAAATCCAATGGAACATCCCGAGAAGTCACAGCCAAGTTAGCAGCCTCAACAATGATGAGCAACCTTGGGTCACTTGCGTTGGACTGGCTGGAGCACGCTGAGTGAGCTTGATTTATACCCCCCCCCCCATCCAAACTTCATTGGAATTTCGATGACAATCCGAGGATTGAGTGTAATTTACTTGCGAAAAGCTCTTACCGCGCAATACTCGCGTTCTAGAGAATTTCTGTTTTCCTTGAAAAGAATCACTTTCCAGAATTTTCAAGAATAATGGTATAAAAGAGGGCCAGAGCGGCTCGAATCACTCAGTCTCCACTTTTAGCTCAGATTGGAAAGAACTCTTAGCGCACAATGGAGTACATAGTGGATTTCCAGGCATTTAGAAGATCTTCCAATTTATTCCAAATAAAAGAATTGGCCATCGTCCCTATCGATGCAGTCAATGTGCCTACCCACTGTCTGTTCATCACACCGTGTAAATGGTCCAAACTCCTAAAAGATGAACAGAATTCTAACCGTTGGCTTGAGAGGAAATTTCATGGAATTCCGTGGAATTCCGGATCAGTTCCACTAAGTTCCCATATCAGAATACTTCAAGATTCTTTGAGAGATTCTACTAGAATTCATGTAAAAGGTTTGGAAAAAAGCGTTGGCTCGACGTAATAATGCCTACTAAGTAAGTGAATAACTGTGATACTAAGAAAAAGTAATTTTTTCTGAGAAAATTCATGTCTTGAAATTTAATTGCAGAGTTATCATTAATATGGATGACTTACGATGCCCTCCTCTCAAAAGTTTGGGAAAAGATGCTGCGCTGCGATGCCAGCATCATACATTATGCAGAAGTGGCGTTTGTGCCGTTAAAAACGCACACAGTTTGAGACATTGGTTGGCCGAGCGCCTAAAAGTTCAAGCAGGATCGGATGAAGTGGATATTGCAATGGCGAATTCAAGGGATACGCCACTGAAATCACAAGAATCAGCAAGAATTGATTATGAATATATATCTATGTATAATTGAGAATTATTAATAAATTTACATCAAAAGAGAGTTATTGGGGAAGAAACATTTTTGGTTGTTCTTTACAAGTATTGGCGTTGGATGGAGCCATTACTACTCTCTTTTGATTTCAAATATCAAAACTTCAATATGAAAAAAGAGTTAATGATTTCATATAATTGCAATGCTTCTGAAAATTCGATTAGAATTGTTCATCATTTGAAATTAAAATTACCAATCACGATTAAAATGGAAGACGAGTCAAATTTAAAAGTAGGAAAAAGTATATATTTATTTATTGTCAAATCAGCCTGATAACTTATCTTACTAACATACAATATCAGGTACATAATCATAATCTCAATGCGATTGATGCATTAAATAATAATAATGGTAACACTTCTGCATGATTTGCTCTTGGATATTCCTTGAAGAGTTCTTAGATATGCGCACTATTGTTATATTAGAATTTATACAGCAAAATAGAAGCCATCTTGATCAACATGACACTCTAGTCAAACGATTTAGTGCAATAACAATCTAGTCAGAATCTAGTTATTACAACATTAACTCAAACAGAAATACTATGTTCAAAACGATTATCGAATTATAATTCAGTGCAATAAAATGAAATCTGGGATGAAATATGCTCACCCCGAAACTGACTAGAAAAGTGCAATAATAATCTAGTCAAAATCTAGTTATTACAACAATAACTCAAACAGAAATACCACTTCCAAACGATTGTTGAATTATAATTCAGTGCAATGAAATCTGAGATGAAATATGCTCACTCCAAAACTGAGTAAAAGAGAGAGAATTCCTAAGATTCGGAAGTTGCTAAGAACTCGGCAGCACTCTGACAGTGCGCGACAGGTGCAGTAGATTCTTCCTCTCTTTTCTTATCCTTCTTCTTCTTCTTTTTCTCGTGCTTCTTCTCCTTCTTATCTTTCTTTGCTTCTTTCTCTTCTTTGATTTTCTTCTTTTTTTTCTTCTTCTTCATATCATCACACTTTGGCTGGACATTATTTTCACCATTTTCTCTCAACTGAGCCGCTTCATCATCATCAATCTGCAATAAGAAAAAGTGGTTATATGAAATTCTTAACAACTCGACAAATCCACAAAATATTAGCGATTTTACTTACTCTTCCAAGATCCATCGATTCTTCTTGAAAGGTATTTTCTTCTGCTGATAACTCATTAAAGCTTCTTTGAGCAGGGGCTATAATCTCGGAATCATTATCTGGCTGGACAGTTTTTTCACAGTTTTCTATTGACTGAGCCACTTCATTATCATCAACCTGAAATAGGGGAAAAGTGGTTATAATGAAATCCCTAACAACTCGATAGATCCATAAAATATTAGTGATTTTACTTACTCTTTCAAGATCCGACGATTCTTCTTCTTGAAATATATTCTCTTCTGGTAATGACTCATTAAAGCTTCTTCGTGCTAGGGCTATCATCTCTGAATCATCATCTGGCTGGCCAGTTTTTCCACCGTTTCCTATCCACTGGGCTACTTCATTATCATCAACCTGAAATAGGAAAATTCGTTATAATGAAATTCCTAACAACTCGGAAGATTCATAAATATTATCGATTTTATACTTACTCTTTCAAGATCCCACGATTCTTCTTGAAATATTCTCTTTTCTGACGATAATTTATTAAAGCTTCGTTGAGCTGGGGCTATAATCTCTGAATCGTCATCATTCATCTGCAAAATAGAACCTGCTCCTTCTTCATTTTCTTTAGATTGGAGCATTTTCTTGCAATCCTTTCCAGTTGCATTAAAGCCATAGCTTTGATCGCGAAAACTTTTTTGGAACGTGGTGTTCGGATACATCAAGTCAACCTATGAAGAAAAAAATGAAATGAAACATTGACAGTTTATTAATAATAATAATAACAATATTAATGACACAGAATGCAGACTCACCTTCATATTCCCATCTTCACTGGACTCGATGATTGCAGAAGGATGGTTATCCAGAGTTGGCATACTTGATGCCAACGATGGTCTGCAATTTAATAAATCCAGCGATGATGGAGTCCATCGCCATTGTATTGCATTCGGAGGGGGTTTTTGTGGCGACTGCAAGAGAAAATTAGATATTAATAGACGTTCATGAAGAATATTTATTACAAATGATATACTTACTTCTTGACGAACTATAGAACATCCTCCCAGATGTTTCAATCTTCCAGGTGCTATTGGTTTTCTTTCTTCTTTCTTTTTTTCAACTCCAGAACCCCTCTGATGCTTCGTTCTCCCCTTCTTTGTTGTAGTTTTTTTTTTCTTTAGTCATCATCACTTCCATCATAAGTTAGCCGCTTCGCCGCGGCACAGCGACGGAGTCGCCTCCGGGGGAGGGGGGGGGGGCGAGCTCGTGGCAAATCTGTTTGGAACTCTGTGGAGTGGTGTCTACAATATGGACGAGTGGCTAATCAGCGGACTGGTATCTACGGAGACACGAGGAAGTGAATTAATAATCCATTGAAGTTTATACACAAGCAGCAAATCATTGAAAAATTCAAATATAAGGGTAGATGAAATCTTTCAGTAAAATACACACCAGACGACTCTCTTTCTTGGACCAGAGATGAGACCTCTGGAGATGGCGTCCAAGATGAGACCTCTCGAGATGGTGTCAAAGGTGAGACCTCTGGTGATGGTGTCAGAGATGAGACCTCTGGGGACGGCAATCTCCTCCCCTGACAGACTGGGCTAAAGTCGATTCCTGGATCTGTAAGAGTTTAATCAAAATCAAGTTTTTTTTCACTCTACCAAGCAAGATATTTTTTTACTTTTCATTATTTTTATATTAGAAAAGAGCGATTAATTGATACGGAGGACTATTATAGAATGATTGAGATATTTCTAGTTATTTCTAGTCACTTTCTATTAGAGTTATTAATCCAAACCAAAGATCATTCTAGTTTTTTTATTATTATAAATATTAAACTCACCAAAATTAGGATGATAACGCAGCGGTGAGCTCGTTACAATTGATGAGGGGCTATATGGTGTATCTTCACCATGCACCGGTAATGACTCGCGTGATGAGATTATTATCACCGAAGAGCTGTGTGGGCTCGAACAACTTTGTACGCTGTTTGGACTTTCAAACTGGAATAGGAATAGGAAGCCGTCCCGCCTTCCGTCCTCCCCAAAGCTTCCCAATTCAAATGGCAAGAGTCTGCGCACTGTAGCTGGGGGCGATGGGGGCGTATTCATTCTCTAAAACAGAAATTTCAAACCAGAATCAGCATAACTGTTCTTTAAAATGAAAATACTAGTATTAGTCAAAGATAGAGGAAAAACAAACGCACGCGCGCGCGCGTGCGTGTGTGTGTGACTGAGCATTGAGTTACGTATCAGGTATGGATCTGCACCTCAAATGAGTATATCATCATCACATCAAAATGTTGTAAAAGAATAAAAAAAAAGTTGAAAAAATGAAATGAGATACGAATCTATACCTCAAGGACACATCAAATGATATTCAGGAGTCAAAAGAGGGATGAGAGTTAGTTAAACAAAGCATTTCTCAAGAATCAGCAAAATTACGAGAAAAATTTTCAAGATATTCCATGTATCTGGGATAAAAATGTATAAATGATTTGGTGGGGTAGTTATTAGGATTGATGAGCCTCATAATAACTCATCAGAGTTGGGAAATCATCATCAACATTCATAATTAGCTAAGAGCTAGAATATCGAAAACTGAACCCAAGACATTTTATACAGTAAAAATTTTTTGAGAAGTTCAAAAAATGAAACAAGATATGAATCCATACCTCAAAGACACATCGAATCATATTCGGAAGTCAAAAGATGGATGAGAGTTAGTTAAACAAAGCATTTCTCAAGAATCAGCAAAATTACGAGAAAAATTTTCAAGATATTCCACGTATCTGGGATAAAAATGTATAAATGATTTGGTGGGGTAGTTATTAGGATTGATGAGCCTCATAATAACTCATCAGAGTTGGGAAATCATCATCATCATTCATAATTAGCTAAGAGCTAGAATATCGAAAACTGAACCCAAGACATTTTATACAGTAAAAATTTTTTTAAAAGTTCAAAAAATGAAACAAGATATGAATCCATACCTCAAGGACACATCGAATTATATTCAGAAGTCAAAAGATGGATGAGAGTTAGTTAAACAAAGCATTTCTCAAGAATCAGCAAAATTACGAGAAGAATTTTCAAGATATTCCATGTATCTGGGATAAAAATGTATAAATGATTTGGTGGGGTAGTTATTAGGATTGATGAGCCTCATAATAACTCATCAGAGTTGGGAAATCATCATCAACATTCATAATTAGCTAAGAGCTAGAATATCGGAAACTGAACCCAAGACATTTTATACAGTAAAATTTTTTTAAAAAGTTCAAAAAATGAAACAAGATATGAATCCATACCTCAAGGACACATCGAATCATATTCAGAAGTCAAAAAAGGGATGAAAGTCAGTTAAACAAAGCATTTCTCAAGAATCAGCAAAATTACGAGAAAAATTTTCAAGATATTCCATGTATCTGGGATAAAAATGTATAAATGACTTGGTGGGGTAGTTATTGGGATTGATGAGCCTCATAATAACTCATCAGAGTTGGGAAATCATCATTAACATTCATACTTAGCTGAGAGCTAGAATATCGGAAACTGAACCCAAGACATTTCATGCAATGAAAATTTCTAAAAAAGTTGAAAAATGAAACAAGACATGAATTCATACCTTAAAAAGGTATAGAATCACATAAAAAAGTCAAAAGAAGAATAAGCTTTAATTAAAGAGGGTATTTCTTAAGAATTTGTAAATTAACGAGGAAAAATTTCAAGTTTTTCAAAGGTACAGCAGAGGAATGAACTACTTCTAGGAATTCCATCAATGGATATCATTGTGTACAAAGTAGTATCAATCATATCAGCATCAGAAAAATTTTTGATCTACTCACCAATAATAATTTCAAAGTAGACTGCAGAATCCACACCAATCAGGAACAGCAAATAGTCACAAGAACAGCATCAATGAGATACAGCAAATATTCAAGATCAGCAGCAAGAACAGCCACCAGTTCACTTATAACAGCAAGAGCAGCTTCTCAGAATCACGAACCACAAAAACAATAATAAATCTGCACCCTTCCAAACTTGTCTGGCGACTAAAATTGAGCCCTTTGCCGCGCCGCCTTTCATAGCCTTCATAAGAGTTCCATGGAAATTGTTGCAAATTTTCAATAGAATTTTACAATTTCTTTGGAAAATATAGGAACATCTTCTTGATGCCTCTCCAATTCTTCTCTTCCCAGGTCAGAAACAATAATTGGCCGCAGCAGCCAAACACACATATATACACCCACATTACCTGGGAGCTCACCTCGCCGAAGATGAGCACTAGGTGTGCTTCCAGGGTTAACAAGATAATGGCGACGGGGTAAATTTGCAGATGACGATATTGTGACGATGTTCACAACTACACCGCCGAGCAGACACATCCCGGCCGCAAATCACCTGGGGCATCACCTGGTAGACATCTAATGTTATTATGCGATCTTTCGGTGCTGAAAGTCAGAAATTAGTGATCCAAATGGTAGCGTTCAATTCGGCAATGATGAGGCACGCATCCAAATCCGCTGTAATCTGAGTTTGATACCGGAGAGTCGTAGTGATCCATGATCAAAATAGGATAACTTGTGCTAGTGCTACCCTCAGTGTTCTTTTCTATTCCTTCAAACTCATGACCAGAATTCGACTACGGTTTAAGACTATAAAGCAGTTGCTTTGGCAAGATGTGCTTAGCAATTTTTTCGAGACACTCACTTAATGGGGAAACATTAAACACGCATACACAAAATTCAAAGTGAGAGCATTAATAGTATCTGATATGCTCAATGTTTTGAGACGGAGCTTTTGAATTTCATGTCGACTCTTAAGGGCATAGGATGGTCTGGTATAAAAATTTTTTCTATGACAACTAATTTTATTGAAACCTTTTATACATTGTTTTCTATACTGAAAACATCATAAAAAAATTTTTATGGAGTGTGTAGGGGTCCAGATGTTGACACAAAATAGCATTGATTGAGAAAAAACAGCGTTTTTGGATTGTCTGTTGGCGATGAACTATCAGCTCTCTATTCTGGAGGCTTTTCCACCTGAAAGATGTATATCATATGAAGCTTTTTGTCAGAGAGATTTAGAATAGATTGATTTGTGTCAAAACTAGAATAATATTGGGGTAAGAATGTATATTCAGGCCCATTTTTTTAACAATTTCTGCATATCAAGGCTCAAAATGGTTCTGAGACTAAGGAGAGTTGTCGGATCAAAAAACTGTCTGACAGTTTCATTCAAATACTCATATAGAGTAATTGTGCAAAATTTCAGAGGGGTTGGTCGACTGGTTCATCGCCAAATGAAATATGAGTATTGAAAAATCGTGGAAAAATAAAGTATGAGAAGAGAGCAATTTAAGAAAAGAGTGATTGGGTTTGCACTATGTTTCAATCTTACCTGTTTAGTAGCCTCCAGGCTCATAGAGGTTAACATTTGATGATCCCTTGTTCGACTTTCTTGCTTCCATTGATTTTTGTTTGGCTTTTCTTTTCCGTAAACCTCTTCTCTTTGTCGCTTCAACCATATTCTTGCTCACATGAAGTCTTTGCTTATCTCGTTCACTACTGATGCTCAATGCAGTCTCTGAGATGCCTTGCCCTTGTATATTTCTTTTCAACCTTGTTGATATCTCACAACCCATGTTGAACTCGCTGACAGCGGTTATGACAGCCATATTCAGTCTTTCACTTGACTGAAAGCGCTCTTTTGGACAATGATTCCATATGGTATTATGTAAGCTTTCATTTGAATTCTGAGTGCCACCTCTGATACATCTCTCCAAAAGTTCAGTTGAAGATAACCTCTCATAAACAGATCTCACTTTTTCAATGACAACCCTGTTGATAAGAGGTGGGTGTGTCGAATGTCTTGGAGGTTTCTTACCATGAGCTTTAGCTTTGTTGTACCAACACCAGGAGTTCTTACCTTGAGGGCACAGATGATGTGTAGGTGCACTATCTTTGGATTTGTAGTGAGAGAGTGTGGCAAGGATTGCTGATTTCATCAAGTTTACATGGGGAATATTTTCAACTATTGCATTCCTGTAGAAACTAGCCAGTTTGTCTATAACATGATCAGTCAAAGCACCAGATTTCCTTCCACCGAGAGTTACACCTTTTGAAGACCAATCTTTGCGCAAAGTTTTCAAGCCTTTCACTAATCTTTTGGATACATGATTGATACATTCTTCTTTGCTTACTTCAACATTTGGTCCATAGACCTGTAGATCATTGAGACGTTTCACAGTCTCGTTGTCACCATCACATAGCACAGTAGTGAAGCGAGCTCCACACTCCTTTTCTGACCGACTGCAAATGATCTCTGCTCCCTTGGACTCCATTGCTTTTGAGGATCCACTGAAATTCTTCTGGCAATCAGCTTCATGAGTTCCATACCATTCTTGAAACTCTGGAGAATTCTGTCCAAGGGCATTAGATTTCATTGAACAAATTTTACAATATTTTGATAAGACTTCAAAGTCTATAACTAATCCTGTGAATAATTCTGTGACAATACACACACCATAGAGAGAGATGAATCCTCTTTTTTGGTATGTACCATCATATGCAACAGAGTAATCTAAGATTTCATCATTACGGAGATGAGGATTCATTGACAGGTACAGCTCCCGAACAATTTTCCTGGACAATTCCAACACTTGAGTCTTGAAAACTTGATATTCTGTAGACAGCTGGTGCATGATGGAGTTGAAAGTGGCTCTGCTCATGATATTCAAATCAATTGTCAAACACAATTTCTGTAATCCGGCATAACCCAGACCCATTAACAGCATTGCCTCAACAACTTTTTTATTTATATTGAAAGGTTTGGAAGGACTATCTCTTTTACAACTGTAGATATCAATACTATTTGAGGTACAACTTTTGCAAGTCACACTCAGCTTTTTAGCGAATCCCAATGAGCCACTCACAGTCACAGTCATTTCCTTCTTCTTACATATTACACAAAATTGATCCTTCACTAACTCAGGTAGCTGATCTTTGTGGATTATCAAATACTCAGAGGTAACAGAAAGATCTAAATCCGTGGCATATTTTTGATTCACAGCACTCTGGAAGGCAGCAATTTTCCTTTCACTTCTACTGACATTCTTGATACTTTTCTTTGATTGTCTAGCTGCTCTAGCGTCCTGTAATTGGATAAATTTTTGGGATCTGAGATACTCATCAGTAAAACTTCTATTCCTCCTTTTATATTCCAGATTATTAATTCGATTCATTGAGTAAATGAACTGAGTCTACCGATGAAAAATCCAACTGTCAATGATATACTTACTGATATAAATCGGTTTATATTGAACCGTGGATTCACTTCAAATTTGAAATTTGGAACAATTCGTTCTCAAAAAGATCAAGTAAACATAAAGCTCGCTCTGCATTTCATATCACAGGCTCCATTACCGCGCCGCGCGCGGCGCACTGCGTCGGCGCACTAGACCTGCCTCTATATACGCATGATGGCTTGTTCACACGATCATCACTTATATAGTAAGCGCGCTAATTACAAGTCAACGTATTTGATTGATTGATTGATTATTTCGTCTCAATAATGTGTATCATTATGTGACTTCGACATTACCCATGCATAAAAATGTAAAATGAATATTGGTGAACACGCGAATGAGACCGTTCCGGAAAGATTTTCTTGAATTTTGCATCATTTAGAGTAAAAGATATCAATGTGGTTGTACTCGTAGATTTGAGATCAGCTTCCCTAAAAAGTCCTTCAAGTTGATTCTGGACTGAATCAAAGCATTGCAGAAGAATCCAATCATATCCATAAGTTCCCGAAATACAAGAACGGAAATTAGATGCGAATTGAATGAAATTCTTGTAAAACACCGATTCTTACACAAATCATCTAGTTCGATTCTGGTCTCGTGACATAAAAAAAAGAGACTTGGGGGGTCCATAGTGAGTTTTTCTCAACCTTTAGATAACATAGAATTGAAAAAAGTCAAAAAAAAAAAAATCAAAAAAATTCAACATTTTGGTCAAAATTGGACCATCCTATGCCCTTAAGGTCCGCAGTTCTGTATTTGAAACACAACTTCGGTTCCATGTCACACATCAGCGTTGGTGATTAAGTGCAAAACAGTGCGAGAGAAATCCAGGGTAGCACTAGGACGAATTTTCGTTCTTCAATCATGGATCACTATGACTCTCCGGTATCAAACCTAGATTACAGCAGATTTGGATGCGTGCTTCATCATTGCCGAATTGAACGCCACCATTTGGAGCACTCATTTCTAACTTTCAGCACCAAAAGATCACATAATAACATTAGATGACTATCCGTTCGAGGTTATGCCATCAACAATAATCCGGCGATCATCAGGCGCGCGCGAGATTGCCATGTGCGAACTTTTCTCCGCGCCACTTCGATAGGGGTACCTGAAGCTAGCGAACACTAACTCACAAATCGGGCCCAAACCAATTTCACTTTTTATTACTATTTTATTACTAATTTATTACCAAAGAAAAAAATTTATTACCGGTCATGGGCCCGGAATACGAGAGTTTTCGCTAGCGGAAGCTTACGCTGGCGAACACGTGGCCGGGGAAAGATCGTACGGGAATGTGCAATAGCTCATTTTTTATTACTTTTCTATTACTCTCAGAATATGTTCTCAAAATATGCGTGTGATATGATTCAGCTGAAATATGGTCGTTTTCGCTAGCGTAAGCTTACGCTAGCGAACACCATATACAGGCGTAGCTTCGAGGACACTCAGAACTACACAGGATTTTATTACTTTTTTATTACTCTCGAAAGTTATAGTCAAGATAGTCCCGAGACCAAGGGGAAACCGATATTTGGGCCTGAGGCTGGACGAAAGCTGGAGCGGGGCGAGATGAGAAATATATGATAGACTGAGCTACCTCTGTACAATAAGGTGCGAATGAAAAAGATCCATCGCATACGGGAACATGTCTGACGATGAGCAGGGTACACTGAGTCTTCAGAGATAATAGGGAATCGATAACGAATCAGCAAACTCGATCATAGGGCCCAAAACAGGGGAGACCCTGCGTAAAGTTATTATAGTCGCAGTCGAGGAGTCACGGGGGGATGCAGAGAGTCCCAATGGACCCGAAACTCTACAGAACCCTAGATCAAGTAGTCACGTACTATCTCTGATGCCCAGAGAATTTATTACCAGTCAGCACCCTCGGCTATGGGGCCCGAAACAGGAAAGAATCGAGCTTTGAGCAGTTATCTGCGCAGTTATGACGCCACTGTGGGTTGTAGGATATTCCAATGGACCCGAAACTTCACAGAATCTTAGATCGAGTGGTTATGTACCATTGATGATGCCCAGAGAATTCATTACCAGTCAGCACCCTCGGCTATGGGGCCCAAAACAGGGCGAAATCGAGCTTTGAGCAGTTATCTGCCCAGTTATGACGCCACTGTGAGTTGTAGGATGTTCCAATGGACCCGAAACGCTACAGAACCTTAGATCAAGTAGTCAAGTACTATCTCTGATGCCCAGAGGATTTATTACCAGTCAGCACCCTCGGCTATGGGGCCCAAAACAGGGTGAAAACGAGCTGCGCAGATAAGTGCTCAAAGCTCGATTTCGCCCTGTTTTGGGCCCCATAGCCGAGGGTGCTGACTGGTAATAAATTCTCTGGGCATCAGAGATAGTACGTGACTACATGATCTAGGGTTATGTAGAGTTTTGGGTCCATTGGATCATCTTACAACCCACAGTGGCGTCATCACTGCGCAGATAAGTGCCCAAAGCTCGATTTTGCCCTCTTTTAAGCCCCATAGCCGAGGGTGCCGACTGGTAATGAATTCTCTGGGCATCATCAATGGTACAAATCTACTTGATCTGAGGTTCTGTAGAGTTTCGGGTCCATTGGAACATCCTACAACCCACAGTGGCGTCATAACTGCGCAGATAACTGCTCAAAGCTGGATTTCGCCCTGTTTTGGGCCCCATAGCCGAGGGTGCTGACTGGTAACAAATTCTCTGGGCATCATCAATGGTACAATACCACTTGATCTGAGGTTCTGTAGAGTTTCGAGTCCATTGGAACACCCTACAACCCACAGTGGCGTCATAACTGCGCAGATAACTGCTCAAAGCTGGATTTCGCCCTGTTTTGGGTCCCATAGCCGAGGGTGCTGACTGGTCATGAATTTTTTGGGCATCATCGATGGTACATAACTACTTGATCTAAGGTTCTGTAGAGTTTCGGGTCCATTGGTACATCCTACAACCCACAGTGGCGTCATAACTGGGCAGATAACTGCTCAAAGCTCGATTTTGCCCTGTTTTGGGCCCAATAGCCGAGGGTGCTGACTGGTAATAAATTCTCTGGGCATCATCAATGGTACAATACCACTTGATCTGAGGTTCTGTAGAGTTTCGGGTCCATTGGAACATCCTACAACCCACAGTGGCAGAAATCATCATTAACATTCATACTTAGCTGAGAGCTAGAATATCGGAAACTGAACCCAAGACATTTCATGCAATGAAAATTTCTAAAAAAGTTGAAAAATGAAACAAGACATGAATTCATACCTTAAAAAGGTATAGAATCACATAAAAAAGTCAAAAGAAGAATAAGCTTTAATTAAAGAGGGTATTTCTTAAGAATTTGTAAATTAACGAGGAAAAATTTCAAGTTTTTCAAAGGTACAGCAGAGGAATGAACTACTTCTAGGAATTCCATCAATGGATATCATTGTGTACAAAGTAGTATCAATCATATCAGCATCAGAAAAATTTTTGATCTACTCACCAATAATAATTTCAAAGTAGACTGCAGAATCCACACCAATCAGGAACAGCAAATAGTCACAAGAACAGCATCAATGAGATACAGCAAATATTCAAGATCAGCAGCAAGAACAGCCACCAGTTCACTTATAACAGCAAGAGCAGCTTCTCAGAATCACGAACCACAAAAACAATAATAAATCTGCACCCTTCCAAACTTGTCTGGCGACTAAAATTGAGCCCTTTGCCGCGCCGCCTTTCATAGCCTTCATAAGAGTTCCATGGAAATTGTTGCAAATTTTCAATAGAATTTTACAATTTCTTTGGAAAATATAGGAACATCTTCTTGATGCCTCTCCAATTCTTCTCTTCCCAGGTCAGAAACAATAATTGGCCGCAGCAGCCAAACACACATATATACACCCACATTACCTGGGAGCTCACCTCGCCGAAGATGAGCACTAGGTGTGCTTCCAGGGTTAACAAGATAATGGCGACGGGGTAAATTTGCAGATGACGATATTGTGACGATGTTCACAACTACACCGCCGAGCAGACACATCCCGGCCGCAAATCACCTGGGGCATCACCTGGTAGACATCTAATGTTATTATGCGATCTTTCGGTGCTGAAAGTCAGAAATTAGTGATCCAAATGGTAGCGTTCAATTCGGCAATGATGAGGCACGCATCCAAATCCGCTGCAATCTGAGTTTGATACCGGAGAGTCGTAGTGATCCATGATCAAAATAGGATAACTTGTGCTAGTGCTACCCTCAGTGTTCTTTTCTATTCCTTCAAACTCATGACCAGAATTCGACTACGGTTTAAGACTATAAAGCAGTTGCTTTGGCAAGATGTGCTTAGCAATTTTTTCGAGACACTCACTTAATGGGGAAACATTAAACACGCATACACAAAATTCAAAGTGAGAGCATTAATAGTATCTGATATGCTCAATGTTTTGAGACGGAGCTTTTGAATTTCATGTCGACTCTTAAGGGCATAGGATGGTCTGGTATAAAAATTTTTTCTATGACAACTAATTTTATTGAAACCTTTTATACATTGTTTTCTATACTGAAAACATCATAAAAAAATTTTTATGGAGTGTGTAGGGGTCCAGATGTTGACACAAAATAGCATTGATTGAGAAAAAACAGCGTTTTTGGATTGTCTGTTGGCGATGAACTATCAGCTCTCTATTCTGGAGGCTTTTCCACCTGAAAGATGTATATCATATGAAGCTTTTTGTCAGAGAGATTTAGAATAGATTGATTTGTGTCAAAACTAGAATAATATTGGAGTAAGAATGTATATTCAGGCCCATTTTTTTAACAATTTCTGCATATCAAGGCTCAAAATGGTTCTGAGACTAAGGAGAGTTGTCGGATCAAAAAACTGTCTGACAGTTTCATTCAAATACTCATATAGAGTAATTGTGCAAAATTTCAGAGGGGTTGGTCGACTGGTTCATCGCCAAATGAAATATGAGTATTGAAAAATCGTGGAAAAATAAAGTATGAGAAGAGAGCAATTTAAGAAAAGAGTGATTGGGTTTGCACTATGTTTCAATCTTACCTGTTTAGTAGCCTCCAGGCTCATAGAGGTTAACATTTGATGATCCCTTGTTCGACTTTCTTGCTTCCATTGATTTTTGTTTGGCTTTTCTTTTCCGTAAACCTCTTCTCTTTGTCGCTTCAACCATATTCTTGCTCACATGAAGTCTTTGCTTATCTCGTTCACTACTGATGCTCAATGCAGTCTCTGAGATGCCTTGCCCTTGTATATTTCTTTTCAACCTTGTTGATATCTCACAACCCATGTTGAACTCGCTGACAGCGGTTATGACAGCCATATTCAGTCTTTCACTTGACTGAAAGCGCTCTTTTGGACAATGATTCCATATGGTATTATGTAAGCTTTCATTTGAATTCTGAGTGCCACCTCTGATACATCTCTCCAAAAGTTCAGTTGAAGATAACCTCTCATAAACAGATCTCACTTTTTCAATGACAACCCTGTTGATAAGAGGTGGGTGTGTCGAATGTCTTGGAGGTTTCTTACCATGAGCTTTAGCTTTGTTGTACCAACACCAGGAGTTCTTACCTTGAGGGCACAGATGATGTGTAGGTGCACTATCTTTGGATTTGTAGTGAGAGAGTGTGGCAAGGATTGCTGATTTCATCAAGTTTACATGGGGAATATTTTCAACTATTGCATTCCTGTAGAAACTAGCCAGTTTGTCTATAACATGATCAGTCAAAGCACCAGATTTCCTTCCACCGAGAGTTACACCTTTTGAAGACCAATCTTTGCGCAAAGTTTTCAAGCCTTTCACTAATCTTTTGGATACATGATTGATACATTCTTCTTTGCTTACTTCAACATTTGGTCCATAGACCTGTAGATCATTGAGACGTTTCACAGTCTCGTTGTCACCATCACATAGCACAGTAGTGAAGCGAGCTCCACACTCCTTTTCTGACCGACTGCAAATGATCTCTGCTCCCTTGGACTCCATTGCTTTTGAGGATCCACTGAAATTCTTCTGGCAATCAGCTTCATGAGTTCCATACCATTCTTGAAACTCTGGAGAATTCTGTCCAAGGGCATTAGATTTCATTGAACAAATTTTACAATATTTTGATAAGACTTCAAAGTCTATAACTAATCCTGTGAATAATTCTGTGACAATACACACACCATAGAGAGAGATGAATCCTCTTTTTTGGTATGTACCATCATATGCAACAGAGTAATCTAAGATTTCATCATTACGGAGATGAGGATTCATTGACAGGTACAGCTCCCGAACAATTTTCCTGGACAATTCCAACACTTGAGTCTTGAAAACTTGATATTCTGTAGACAGCTGGTGCATGATGGAGTTGAAAGTGGCTCTGCTCATGATATTCAAATCAATTGTCAAACACAATTTCTGTAATCCGGCATAACCCAGACCCATTAACAGCATTGCCTCAACAACTTTTTTATTTATATTGAAAGGTTTGGAAGGACTATCTCTTTTACAACTGTAGATATCAATACTATTTGAGGTACAACTTTTGCAAGTCACACTCAGCTTTTTAGCGAATCCCAATGAGCCACTCACAGTCACAGTCATTTCCTTCTTCTTACATATTACACAAAATTGATCCTTCACTAACTCAGGTAGCTGATCTTTGTGGATTATCAAATACTCAGAGGTAACAGAAAGATCTAAATCCGTGGCATATTTTTGATTCACAGCACTCTGGAAGGCAGCAATTTTCCTTTCACTTCTACTGACATTCTTGATACTTTTCTTTGATTGTCTAGCTGCTCTAGCGTCCTGTAATTGGATAAATTTTTGGGATCTGAGATACTCATCAGTAAAACTTCTATTCCTCCTTTTATATTCCAGATTATTAATTCGATTCATTGAGTAAATGAACTGAGTCTACCGATGAAAAATCCAACTGTCAATGATATACTTACTGATATAAATCGGTTTATATTGAACCGTGGATTCACTTCAAATTTGAAATTTGGAACAATTCGTTCTCAAAAAGATCAAGTAAACATAAAGCTCGCTCTGCATTTCATATCACAGGCTCCATTACCGCGCCGCGCGCGGCGCACTGCGTCGGCGCACTAGACCTGCCTCTATATACGCATGATGGCTTGTTCACACGATCATCACTTATATAGTAAGCGCGCTAATTACAAGTCAACGTATTTGATTGATTGATTGATTATTTCGTCTCAATAATGTGTATCATTATGTGACTTCGACATTACCCATGCATAAAAATGTAAAATGAATATTGGTGAACACGCGAATGAGACCGTTCCGGAAAGATTTTCTTGAATTTTGCATCATTTAGAGTAAAAGATATCAATGTGGTTGTACTCGTAGATTTGAGATCAGCTTCCCTAAAAAGTCCTTCAAGTTGATTCTGGACTGAATCAAAGCATTGCAGAAGAATCCAATCATATCCATAAGTTCCCGAAATACAAGAACGGAAATTAGATGCGAATTGAATGAAATTCTTGTAAAACACCGATTCTTACACAAATCATCTAGTTCGATTCTGGTCTCGTGACATAAAAAAAAGAGACTTGGGGGGTCCATAGTGAGTTTTTCTCAACCTTTAGATAACATAGAATTGAAAAAAGTCAAAAAAAAAAAAATCAAAAAAATTCAACATTTTGGTCAAAATTGGACCATCCTATGCCCTTAAGGTCCGCAGTTCTGTATTTGAAACACAACTTCGGTTCCATGTCACACATCAGCGTTGGTGATTAAGTGCAAAACAGTGCGAGAGAAATCCAGGGTAGCACTAGGACGAATTTTCGTTCTTCAATCATGGATCACTATGACTCTCCGGTATCAAACCTAGATTACAGCAGATTTGGATGCGTGCTTCATCATTGCCGAATTGAACGCCACCATTTGGAGCACTCATTTCTAACTTTCAGCACCAAAAGATCACATAATAACATTAGATGACTATCCGTTCGAGGTTATGCCATCAACAATAATCCGGCGATCATCAGGCGCGCGCGAGATTGCCATGTGCGAACTTTTCTCCGCGCCACTTCGATAGGGGTACCTGAAGCTAGCGAACACTAACTCACAAATCGGGCCCAAACCAATTTCACTTTTTATTACTATTTTATTACTAATTTATTACCAAAGAAAAAAATTTATTACCGGTCATGGGCCCGGAATACGAGAGTTTTCGCTAGCGGAAGCTTACGCTGGCGAACACGTGGCCGGGGAAAGATCGTACGGGAATGTGCAATAGCTCATTTTTTATTACTTTTCTATTACTCTCAGAATATGTTCTCAAAATATGCGTGTGATATGATTCAGCTGAAATATGGTCGTTTTCGCTAGCGTAAGCTTACGCTAGCGAACACCATATACAGGCGTAGCTTCGAGGACACTCAGAACTACACAGGATTTTATTACTTTTTTATTACTCTCGAAAGTTATAGTCAAGATAGTCCCGAGACCAAGGGGAAACCGATATTTGGGCCTGAGGCTGGACGAAAGCTGGAGCGGGGCGAGATGAGAAATATATGATAGACTGAGCTACCTCTGTACAATAAGGTGCGAATGAAAAAGATCCATCGCATACGGGAACATGTCTGACGATGAGCAGGGTACACTGAGTCTTCAGAGATAATAGGGAATCGATAACGAATCAGCAAACTCGATCATAGGGCCCAAAACAGGGGAGACCCTGCGTAAAGTTATTATAGTCGCAGTCGAGGAGTCACGGGGGGATGCAGAGAGTCCCAATGGACCCGAAACTCTACAGAACCCTAGATCAAGTAGTCACGTACTATCTCTGATGCCCAGAGAATTTATTACCAGTCAGCACCCTCGGCTATGGGGCCCGAAACAGGAAAGAATCGAGCTTTGAGCAGTTATCTGCGCAGTTATGACGCCACTGTGGGTTGTAGGATATTCCAATGGACCCGAAACTTCACAGAATCTTAGATCGAGTGGTTATGTACCATTGATGATGCCCAGAGAATTCATTACCAGTCAGCACCCTCGGCTATGGGGCCCAAAACAGGGCGAAATCGAGCTTTGAGCAGTTATCTGCCCAGTTATGACGCCACTGTGAGTTGTAGGATGTTCCAATGGACCCGAAACGCTACAGAACCTTAGATCAAGTAGTCAAGTACTATCTCTGATGCCCAGAGGATTTATTACCAGTCAGCACCCTCGGCTATGGGGCCCAAAACAGGGTGAAAACGAGCTGCGCAGATAAGTGCTCAAAGCTCGATTTCGCCCTGTTTTGGGCCCCATAGCCGAGGGTGCTGACTGGTAATAAATTCTCTGGGCATCAGAGATAGTACGTGACTACATGATCTAGGGTTATGTAGAGTTTTGGGTCCATTGGATCATCTTACAACCCACAGTGGCGTCATCACTGCGCAGATAAGTGCCCAAAGCTCGATTTTGCCCTCTTTTAAGCCCCATAGCCGAGGGTGCCGACTGGTAATGAATTCTCTGGGCATCATCAATGGTACAAATCTACTTGATCTGAGGTTCTGTAGAGTTTCGGGTCCATTGGAACATCCTACAACCCACAGTGGCGTCATAACTGCGCAGATAACTGCTCAAAGCTGGATTTCGCCCTGTTTTGGGCCCCATAGCCGAGGGTGCTGACTGGTAACAAATTCTCTGGGCATCATCAATGGTACAATACCACTTGATCTGAGGTTCTGTAGAGTTTCGAGTCCATTGGAACACCCTACAACCCACAGTGGCGTCATAACTGCGCAGATAACTGCTCAAAGCTGGATTTCGCCCTGTTTTGGGTCCCATAGCCGAGGGTGCTGACTGGTCATGAATTTTTTGGGCATCATCGATGGTACATAACTACTTGATCTAAGGTTCTGTAGAGTTTCGGGTCCATTGGTACATCCTACAACCCACAGTGGCGTCATAACTGGGCAGATAACTGCTCAAAGCTCGATTTTGCCCTGTTTTGGGCCCAATAGCCGAGGGTGCTGACTGGTAATAAATTCTCTGGGCATCATCAATGGTACAATACCACTTGATCTGAGGTTCTGTAGAGTTTCGGGTCCATTGGAACATCCTACAACCCACAGTGGCAGAAATCATCATTAACATTCATACTTAGCTGAGAGCTAGAATATCGGAAACTGAACCCAAGACATTTCATGCAATGAAAATTTCTAAAAAAGTTGAAAAATGAAACAAGACATGAATTCATACCTTAAAAAGGTATAGAATCACATAAAAAAGTCAAAAGAAGAATAAGCTTTAATTAAAGAGGGTATTTCTTAAGAATTTGTAAATTAACGAGGAAAAATTTCAAGTTTTTCAAAGGTACAGCAGAGGAATGAACTACTTCTAGGAATTCCATCAATGGATATCATTGTGTACAAAGTAGTATCAATCATATCAGCATCAGAAAAATTTTTGATCTACTCACCAATAATAATTTCAAAGTAGACTGCAGAATCCACACCAATCAGGAACAGCAAATAGTCACAAGAACAGCATCAATGAGATACAGCAAATATTCAAGATCAGCAGCAAGAACAGCCACCAGTTCACTTATAACAGCAAGAGCAGCTTCTCAGAATCACGAACCACAAAAACAATAATAAATCTGCACCCTTCCAAACTTGTCTGGCGACTAAAATTGAGCCCTTTGCCGCGCCGCCTTTCATAGCCTTCATAAGAGTTCCATGGAAATTGTTGCAAATTTTCAATAGAATTTTACAATTTCTTTGGAAAATATAGGAACATCTTCTTGATGCCTCTCCAATTCTTCTCTTCCCAGGTCAGAAACAATAATTGGCCGCAGCAGCCAAACACACATATATACACCCACATTACCTGGGAGCTCACCTCGCCGAAGATGAGCACTAGGTGTGCTTCCAGGGTTAACAAGATAATGGCGACGGGGTAAATTTGCAGATGACGATATTGTGACGATGTTCACAACTACACCGCCGAGCAGACACATCCCGGCCGCAAATCACCTGGGGCATCACCTGGTAGACATCTAATGTTATTATGCGATCTTTCGGTGCTGAAAGTCAGAAATTAGTGATCCAAATGGTAGCGTTCAATTCGGCAATGATGAGGCACGCATCCAAATCCGCTGCAATCTGAGTTTGATACCGGAGAGTCGTAGTGATCCATGATCAAAATAGGATAACTTGTGCTAGTGCTACCCTCAGTGTTCTTTTCTATTCCTTCAAACTCATGACCAGAATTCGACTACGGTTTAAGACTATAAAGCAGTTGCTTTGGCAAGATGTGCTTAGCAATTTTTTCGAGACACTCACTTAATGGGGAAACATTAAACACGCATACACAAAATTCAAAGTGAGAGCATTAATAGTATCTGATATGCTCAATGTTTTGAGACGGAGCTTTTGAATTTCATGTCGACTCTTAAGGGCATAGGATGGTCTGGTATAAAAATTTTTTCTATGACAACTAATTTTATTGAAACCTTTTATACATTGTTTTCTATACTGAAAACATCATAAAAAAATTTTTATGGAGTGTGTAGGGGTCCAGATGTTGACACAAAATAGCATTGATTGAGAAAAAACAGCGTTTTTGGATTGTCTGTTGGCGATGAACTATCAGCTCTCTATTCTGGAGGCTTTTCCACCTGAAAGATGTATATCATATGAAGCTTTTTGTCAGAGAGATTTAGAATAGATTGATTTGTGTCAAAACTAGAATAATATTGGGGTAAGAATGTATATTCAGGCCCATTTTTTTAACAATTTCTGCATATCAAGGCTCAAAATGGTTCTGAGACTAAGGAGAGTTGTCGGATCAAAAAACTGTCTGACAGTTTCATTCAAATACTCATATAGAGTAATTGTGCAAAATTTCAGAGGGGTTGGTCGACTGGTTCATCGCCAAATGAAATATGAGTATTGAAAAATCGTGGAAAAATAAAGTATGAGAAGAGAGCAATTTAAGAAAAGAGTGATTGGGTTTGCACTATGTTTCAATCTTACCTGTTTAGTAGCCTCCAGGCTCATAGAGGTTAACATTTGATGATCCCTTGTTCGACTTTCTTGCTTCCATTGATTTTTGTTTGGCTTTTCTTTTCCGTAAACCTCTTCTCTTTGTCGCTTCAACCATATTCTTGCTCACATGAAGTCTTTGCTTATCTCGTTCACTACTGATGCTCAATGCAGTCTCTGAGATGCCTTGCCCTTGTATATTTCTTTTCAACCTTGTTGATATCTCACAACCCATGTTGAACTCGCTGACAGCGGTTATGACAGCCATATTCAGTCTTTCACTTGACTGAAAGCGCTCTTTTGGACAATGATTCCATATGGTATTATGTAAGCTTTCATTTGAATTCTGAGTGCCACCTCTGATACATCTCTCCAAAAGTTCAGTTGAAGATAACCTCTCATAAACAGATCTCACTTTTTCAATGACAACCCTGTTGATAAGAGGTGGGTGTGTCGAATGTCTTGGAGGTTTCTTACCATGAGCTTTAGCTTTGTTGTACCAACACCAGGAGTTCTTACCTTGAGGGCACAGATGATGTGTAGGTGCACTATCTTTGGATTTGTAGTGAGAGAGTGTGGCAAGGATTGCTGATTTCATCAAGTTTACATGGGGAATATTTTCAACTATTGCATTCCTGTAGAAACTAGCCAGTTTGTCTATAACATGATCAGTCAAAGCACCAGATTTCCTTCCACCGAGAGTTACACCTTTTGAAGACCAATCTTTGCGCAAAGTTTTCAAGCCTTTCACTAATCTTTTGGATACATGATTGATACATTCTTCTTTGCTTACTTCAACATTTGGTCCATAGACCTGTAGATCATTGAGACGTTTCACAGTCTCGTTGTCACCATCACATAGCACAGTAGTGAAGCGAGCTCCACACTCCTTTTCTGACCGACTGCAAATGATCTCTGCTCCCTTGGACTCCATTGCTTTTGAGGATCCACTGAAATTCTTCTGGCAATCAGCTTCATGAGTTCCATACCATTCTTGAAACTCTGGAGAATTCTGTCCAAGGGCATTAGATTTCATTGAACAAATTTTACAATATTTTGATAAGACTTCAAAGTCTATAACTAATCCTGTGAATAATTCTGTGACAATACACACACCATAGAGAGAGATGAATCCTCTTTTTTGGTATGTACCATCATATGCAACAGAGTAATCTAAGATTTCATCATTACGGAGATGAGGATTCATTGACAGGTACAGCTCCCGAACAATTTTCCTGGACAATTCCAACACTTGAGTCTTGAAAACTTGATATTCTGTAGACAGCTGGTGCATGATGGAGTTGAAAGTGGCTCTGCTCATGATATTCAAATCAATTGTCAAACACAATTTCTGTAATCCGGCATAACCCAGACCCATTAACAGCATTGCCTCAACAACTTTTTTATTTATATTGAAAGGTTTGGAAGGACTATCTCTTTTACAACTGTAGATATCAATACTATTTGAGGTACAACTTTTGCAAGTCACACTCAGCTTTTTAGCGAATCCCAATGAGCCACTCACAGTCACAGTCATTTCCTTCTTCTTACATATTACACAAAATTGATCCTTCACTAACTCAGGTAGCTGATCTTTGTGGATTATCAAATACTCAGAGGTAACAGAAAGATCTAAATCCGTGGCATATTTTTGATTCACAGCACTCTGGAAGGCAGCAATTTTCCTTTCACTTCTACTGACATTCTTGATACTTTTCTTTGATTGTCTAGCTGCTCTAGCGTCCTGTAATTGGATAAATTTTTGGGATCTGAGATACTCATCAGTAAAACTTCTATTCCTCCTTTTATATTCCAGATTATTAATTCGATTCATTGAGTAAATGAACTGAGTCTACCGATGAAAAATCCAACTGTCAATGATATACTTACTGATATAAATCGGTTTATATTGAACCGTGGATTCACTTCAAATTTGAAATTTGGAACAATTCGTTCTCAAAAAGATCAAGTAAACATAAAGCTCGCTCTGCATTTCATATCACAGGCTCCATTACCGCGCCGCGCGCGGCGCACTGCGTCGGCGCACTAGACCTGCCTCTATATACGCATGATGGCTTGTTCACACGATCATCACTTATATAGTAAGCGCGCTAATTACAAGTCAACGTATTTGATTGATTGATTGATTATTTCGTCTCAATAATGTGTATCATTATGTGACTTCGACATTACCCATGCATAAAAATGTAAAATGAATATTGGTGAACACGCGAATGAGACCGTTCCGGAAAGATTTTCTTGAATTTTGCATCATTTAGAGTAAAAGATATCAATGTGGTTGTACTCGTAGATTTGAGATCAGCTTCCCTAAAAAGTCCTTCAAGTTGATTCTGGACTGAATCAAAGCATTGCAGAAGAATCCAATCATATCCATAAGTTCCCGAAATACAAGAACGGAAATTAGATGCGAATTGAATGAAATTCTTGTAAAACACCGATTCTTACACAAATCATCTAGTTCGATTCTGGTCTCGTGACATAAAAAAAAGAGACTTGGGGGGTCCATAGTGAGTTTTTCTCAACCTTTAGATAACATAGAATTGAAAAAAGTCAAAAAAAAAAAATCAAAAAAATTCAACATTTTGGTCAAAATTGGACCATCCTATGCCCTTAAGGTCCGCAGTTCTGTATTTGAAACACAACTTCGGTTCCATGTCACACATCAGCGTTGGTGATTAAGTGCAAAACAGTGCGAGAGAAATCCAGGGTAGCACTAGGACGAATTTTCGTTCTTCAATCATGGATCACTATGACTCTCCGGTATCAAACCTAGATTACAGCAGATTTGGATGCGTGCTTCATCATTGCCGAATTGAACGCCACCATTTGGAGCACTCATTTCTAACTTTCAGCACCAAAAGATCACATAATAACATTAGATGACTATCCGTTCGAGGTTATGCCATCAACAATAATCCGGCGATCATCAGGCGCGCGCGAGATTGCCATGTGCGAACTTTTCTCCGCGCCACTTCGATAGGGGTACCTGAAGCTAGCGAACACTAACTCACAAATCGGGCCCAAACCAATTTCACTTTTTATTACTATTTTATTACTAATTTATTACCAAAGAAAAAAATTTATTACCGGTCATGGGCCCGGAATACGAGAGTTTTCGCTAGCGGAAGCTTACGCTGGCGAACACGTGGCCGGGGAAAGATCGTACGGGAATGTGCAATAGCTCATTTTTTATTACTTTTCTATTACTCTCAGAATATGTTCTCAAAATATGCGTGTGATATGATTCAGCTGAAATATGGTCGTTTTCGCTAGCGTAAGCTTACGCTAGCGAACACCATATACAGGCGTAGCTTCGAGGACACTCAGAACTACACAGGATTTTATTACTTTTTTATTACTCTCGAAAGTTATAGTCAAGATAGTCCCGAGACCAAGGGGAAACCGATATTTGGGCCTGAGGCTGGACGAAAGCTGGAGCGGGGCGAGATGAGAAATATATGATAGACTGAGCTACCTCTGTACAATAAGGTGCGAATGAAAAAGATCCATCGCATACGGGAACATGTCTGACGATGAGCAGGGTACACTGAGTCTTCAGAGATAATAGGGAATCGATAACGAATCAGCAAACTCGATCATAGGGCCCAAAACAGGGGAGACCCTGCGTAAAGTTATTATAGTCGCAGTCGAGGAGTCACGGGGGGATGCAGAGAGTCCCAATGGACCCGAAACTCTACAGAACCCTAGATCAAGTAGTCACGTACTATCTCTGATGCCCAGAGAATTTATTACCAGTCAGCACCCTCGGCTATGGGGCCCGAAACAGGAAAGAATCGAGCTTTGAGCAGTTATCTGCGCAGTTATGACGCCACTGTGGGTTGTAGGATATTCCAATGGACCCGAAACTTCACAGAATCTTAGATCGAGTGGTTATGTACCATTGATGATGCCCAGAGAATTCATTACCAGTCAGCACCCTCGGCTATGGGGCCCAAAACAGGGCGAAATCGAGCTTTGAGCAGTTATCTGCCCAGTTATGACGCCACTGTGAGTTGTAGGATGTTCCAATGGACCCGAAACGCTACAGAACCTTAGATCAAGTAGTCAAGTACTATCTCTGATGCCCAGAGGATTTATTACCAGTCAGCACCCTCGGCTATGGGGCCCAAAACAGGGTGAAAACGAGCTGCGCAGATAAGTGCTCAAAGCTCGATTTCGCCCTGTTTTGGGCCCCATAGCCGAGGGTGCTGACTGGTAATAAATTCTCTGGGCATCAGAGATAGTACGTGACTACATGATCTAGGGTTATGTAGAGTTTTGGGTCCATTGGATCATCTTACAACCCACAGTGGCGTCATCACTGCGCAGATAAGTGCCCAAAGCTCGATTTTGCCCTCTTTTAAGCCCCATAGCCGAGGGTGCCGACTGGTAATGAATTCTCTGGGCATCATCAATGGTACAAATCTACTTGATCTGAGGTTCTGTAGAGTTTCGGGTCCATTGGAACATCCTACAACCCACAGTGGCGTCATAACTGCGCAGATAACTGCTCAAAGCTGGATTTCGCCCTGTTTTGGGCCCCATAGCCGAGGGTGCTGACTGGTAACAAATTCTCTGGGCATCATCAATGGTACAATACCACTTGATCTGAGGTTCTGTAGAGTTTCGAGTCCATTGGAACACCCTACAACCCACAGTGGCGTCATAACTGCGCAGATAACTGCTCAAAGCTGGATTTCGCCCTGTTTTGGGTCCCATAGCCGAGGGTGCTGACTGGTCATGAATTTTTTGGGCATCATCGATGGTACATAACTACTTGATCTAAGGTTCTGTAGAGTTTCGGGTCCATTGGTACATCCTACAACCCACAGTGGCGTCATAACTGGGCAGATAACTGCTCAAAGCTCGATTTTGCCCTGTTTTGGGCCCAATAGCCGAGGGTGCTGACTGGTAATAAATTCTCTGGGCATCATCAATGGTACAATACCACTTGATCTGAGGTTCTGTAGAGTTTCGGGTCCATTGGAACATCCTACAACCCACAGTGGCAGAAATCATCATTAACATTCATACTTAGCTGAGAGCTAGAATATCGGAAACTGAACCCAAGACATTTCATGCAATGAAAATTTCTAAAAAAGTTGAAAAATGAAACAAGACATGAATTCATACCTTAAAAAGGTATAGAATCACATAAAAAAGTCAAAAGAAGAATAAGCTTTAATTAAAGAGGGTATTTCTTAAGAATTTGTAAATTAACGAGGAAAAATTTCAAGTTTTTCAAAGGTACAGCAGAGGAATGAACTACTTCTAGGAATTCCATCAATGGATATCATTGTGTACAAAGTAGTATCAATCATATCAGCATCAGAAAAATTTTTGATCTACTCACCAATAATAATTTCAAAGTAGACTGCAGAATCCACACCAATCAGGAACAGCAAATAGTCACAAGAACAGCATCAATGAGATACAGCAAATATTCAAGATCAGCAGCAAGAACAGCCACCAGTTCACTTATAACAGCAAGAGCAGCTTCTCAGAATCACGAACCACAAAAACAATAATAAATCTGCACCCTTCCAAACTTGTCTGGCGACTAAAATTGAGCCCTTTGCCGCGCCGCCTTTCATAGCCTTCATAAGAGTTCCATGGAAATTGTTGCAAATTTTCAATAGAATTTTACAATTTCTTTGGAAAATATAGGAACATCTTCTTGATGCCTCTCCAATTCTTCTCTTCCCAGGTCAGAAACAATAATTGGCCGCAGCAGCCAAACACACATATATACACCCACATTACCTGGGAGCTCACCTCGCCGAAGATGAGCACTAGGTGTGCTTCCAGGGTTAACAAGATAATGGCGACGGGGTAAATTTGCAGATGACGATATTGTGACGATGTTCACAACTACACCGCCGAGCAGACACATCCCGGCCGCAAATCACCTGGGGCATCACCTGGTAGACATCTAATGTTATTATGCGATCTTTCGGTGCTGAAAGTCAGAAATTAGTGATCCAAATGGTAGCGTTCAATTCGGCAATGATGAGGCACGCATCCAAATCCGCTGCAATCTGAGTTTGATACCGGAGAGTCGTAGTGATCCATGATCAAAATAGGATAACTTGTGCTAGTGCTACCCTCAGTGTTCTTTTCTATTCCTTCAAACTCATGACCAGAATTCGACTACGGTTTAAGACTATAAAGCAGTTGCTTTGGCAAGATGTGCTTAGCAATTTTTTCGAGACACTCACTTAATGGGGAAACATTAAACACGCATACACAAAATTCAAAGTGAGAGCATTAATAGTATCTGATATGCTCAATGTTTTGAGACGGAGCTTTTGAATTTCATGTCGACTCTTAAGGGCATAGGATGGTCTGGTATAAAAATTTTTTCTATGACAACTAATTTTATTGAAACCTTTTATACATTGTTTTCTATACTGAAAACATCATAAAAAAATTTTTATGGAGTGTGTAGGGGTCCAGATGTTGACACAAAATAGCATTGATTGAGAAAAAACAGCGTTTTTGGATTGTCTGTTGGCGATGAACTATCAGCTCTCTATTCTGGAGGCTTTTCCACCTGAAAGATGTATATCATATGAAGCTTTTTGTCAGAGAGATTTAGAATAGATTGATTTGTGTCAAAACTAGAATAATATTGGGGTAAGAATGTATATTCAGGCCCATTTTTTTAACAATTTCTGCATATCAAGGCTCAAAATGGTTCTGAGACTAAGGAGAGTTGTCGGATCAAAAAACTGTCTGACAGTTTCATTCAAATACTCATATAGAGTAATTGTGCAAAATTTCAGAGGGGTTGGTCGACTGGTTCATCGCCAAATGAAATATGAGTATTGAAAAATCGTGGAAAAATAAAGTATGAGAAGAGAGCAATTTAAGAAAAGAGTGATTGGGTTTGCACTATGTTTCAATCTTACCTGTTTAGTAGCCTCCAGGCTCATAGAGGTTAACATTTGATGATCCCTTGTTCGACTTTCTTGCTTCCATTGATTTTTGTTTGGCTTTTCTTTTCCGTAAACCTCTTCTCTTTGTCGCTTCAACCATATTCTTGCTCACATGAAGTCTTTGCTTATCTCGTTCACTACTGATGCTCAATGCAGTCTCTGAGATGCCTTGCCCTTGTATATTTCTTTTCAACCTTGTTGATATCTCACAACCCATGTTGAACTCGCTGACAGCGGTTATGACAGCCATATTCAGTCTTTCACTTGACTGAAAGCGCTCTTTTGGACAATGATTCCATATGGTATTATGTAAGCTTTCATTTGAATTCTGAGTGCCACCTCTGATACATCTCTCCAAAAGTTCAGTTGAAGATAACCTCTCATAAACAGATCTCACTTTTTCAATGACAACCCTGTTGATAAGAGGTGGGTGTGTCGAATGTCTTGGAGGTTTCTTACCATGAGCTTTAGCTTTGTTGTACCAACACCAGGAGTTCTTACCTTGAGGGCACAGATGATGTGTAGGTGCACTATCTTTGGATTTGTAGTGAGAGAGTGTGGCAAGGATTGCTGATTTCATCAAGTTTACATGGGGAATATTTTCAACTATTGCATTCCTGTAGAAACTAGCCAGTTTGTCTATAACATGATCAGTCAAAGCACCAGATTTCCTTCCACCGAGAGTTACACCTTTTGAAGACCAATCTTTGCGCAAAGTTTTCAAGCCTTTCACTAATCTTTTGGATACATGATTGATACATTCTTCTTTGCTTACTTCAACATTTGGTCCATAGACCTGTAGATCATTGAGACGTTTCACAGTCTCGTTGTCACCATCACATAGCACAGTAGTGAAGCGAGCTCCACACTCCTTTTCTGACCGACTGCAAATGATCTCTGCTCCCTTGGACTCCATTGCTTTTGAGGATCCACTGAAATTCTTCTGGCAATCAGCTTCATGAGTTCCATACCATTCTTGAAACTCTGGAGAATTCTGTCCAAGGGCATTAGATTTCATTGAACAAATTTTACAATATTTTGATAAGACTTCAAAGTCTATAACTAATCCTGTGAATAATTCTGTGACAATACACACACCATAGAGAGAGATGAATCCTCTTTTTTGGTATGTACCATCATATGCAACAGAGTAATCTAAGATTTCATCATTACGGAGATGAGGATTCATTGACAGGTACAGCTCCCGAACAATTTTCCTGGACAATTCCAACACTTGAGTCTTGAAAACTTGATATTCTGTAGACAGCTGGTGCATGATGGAGTTGAAAGTGGCTCTGCTCATGATATTCAAATCAATTGTCAAACACAATTTCTGTAATCCGGCATAACCCAGACCCATTAACAGCATTGCCTCAACAACTTTTTTATTTATATTGAAAGGTTTGGAAGGACTATCTCTTTTACAACTGTAGATATCAATACTATTTGAGGTACAACTTTTGCAAGTCACACTCAGCTTTTTAGCGAATCCCAATGAGCCACTCACAGTCACAGTCATTTCCTTCTTCTTACATATTACACAAAATTGATCCTTCACTAACTCAGGTAGCTGATCTTTGTGGATTATCAAATACTCAGAGGTAACAGAAAGATCTAAATCCGTGGCATATTTTTGATTCACAGCACTCTGGAAGGCAGCAATTTTCCTTTCACTTCTACTGACATTCTTGATACTTTTCTTTGATTGTCTAGCTGCTCTAGCGTCCTGTAATTGGATAAATTTTTGGGATCTGAGATACTCATCAGTAAAACTTCTATTCCTCCTTTTATATTCCAGATTATTAATTCGATTCATTGAGTAAATGAACTGAGTCTACCGATGAAAAATCCAACTGTCAATGATATACTTACTGATATAAATCGGTTTATATTGAACCGTGGATTCACTTCAAATTTGAAATTTGGAACAATTCGTTCTCAAAAAGATCAAGTAAACATAAAGCTCGCTCTGCATTTCATATCACAGGCTCCATTACCGCGCCGCGCGCGGCGCACTGCGTCGGCGCACTAGACCTGCCTCTATATACGCATGATGGCTTGTTCACACGATCATCACTTATATAGTAAGCGCGCTAATTACAAGTCAACGTATTTGATTGATTGATTGATTATTTCGTCTCAATAATGTGTATCATTATGTGACTTCGACATTACCCATGCATAAAAATGTAAAATGAATATTGGTGAACACGCGAATGAGACCGTTCCGGAAAGATTTTCTTGAATTTTGCATCATTTAGAGTAAAAGATATCAATGTGGTTGTACTCGTAGATTTGAGATCAGCTTCCCTAAAAAGTCCTTCAAGTTGATTCTGGACTGAATCAAAGCATTGCAGAAGAATCCAATCATATCCATAAGTTCCCGAAATACAAGAACGGAAATTAGATGCGAATTGAATGAAATTCTTGTAAAACACCGATTCTTACACAAATCATCTAGTTCGATTCTGGTCTCGTGACATAAAAAAAAGAGACTTGGGGGGTCCATAGTGAGTTTTTCTCAACCTTTAGATAACATAGAATTGAAAAAAGTCAAAAAAAAAAAAATCAAAAAAATTCAACATTTTGGTCAAAATTGGACCATCCTATGCCCTTAAGGTCCGCAGTTCTGTATTTGAAACACAACTTCGGTTCCATGTCACACATCAGCGTTGGTGATTAAGTGCAAAACAGTGCGAGAGAAATCCAGGGTAGCACTAGGACGAATTTTCGTTCTTCAATCATGGATCACTATGACTCTCCGGTATCAAACCTAGATTACAGCAGATTTGGATGCGTGCTTCATCATTGCCGAATTGAACGCCACCATTTGGAGCACTCATTTCTAACTTTCAGCACCAAAAGATCACATAATAACATTAGATGACTATCCGTTCGAGGTTATGCCATCAACAATAATCCGGCGATCATCAGGCGCGCGCGAGATTGCCATGTGCGAACTTTTCTCCGCGCCACTTCGATAGGGGTACCTGAAGCTAGCGAACACTAACTCACAAATCGGGCCCAAACCAATTTCACTTTTTATTACTATTTTATTACTAATTTATTACCAAAGAAAAAAATTTATTACCGGTCATGGGCCCGGAATACGAGAGTTTTCGCTAGCGGAAGCTTACGCTGGCGAACACGTGGCCGGGGAAAGATCGTACGGGAATGTGCAATAGCTCATTTTTTATTACTTTTCTATTACTCTCAGAATATGTTCTCAAAATATGCGTGTGATATGATTCAGCTGAAATATGGTCGTTTACGCTAGCGTAAGCTTACGCTAGCGAACACCATATACAGGCGTAGCTTCGAGGACACTCAGAACTACACAGGATTTTATTACTTTTTTATTACTCTCGAAAGTTATAGTCAAGATAGTCCCGAGACCAAGGGGAAACCGATATTTGGGCCTGAGGCTGGACGAAAGCTGGAGCGGGGCGAGATGAGAAATATATGATAGACTGAGCTACCTCTGTACAATAAGGTGCGAATGAAAAAGTTCCATCGCATACGGGAACATGTCTGACGATGAGCAGGGTACACTGAGTCTTCAGAGATAATAGGGAATCGATAACGAATCAGCAAACTCAATCATAGGGCCCAAAACAGGGGAGACCCTGCGTAAAGTTATTATAGTCGCAGTCGAGGAGTCACGGGGGGATGCAGAGAGTCCCAATGGACCCGAAACTCTACAGAACCCTAGATCAAGTAGTCACGTACTATCTCTGATGCCCAGAGAATTTATTACCAGTCAGCACCCTCGGCTATGGGGCCCGAAACAGGAAAGAATCGAGCTTTGAGCAGTTATCTGCGCAGTTATGACGCCACTGTGGGTTGTAGGATATTCCAATGGACCCGAAACTTCACAGAATCTTAGATCGAGTGGTTATGTACCATTGATGATGCCCAGAGAATTCATGACCAGTCAGCACCCTCGGCTATGGGGCCCAAAACAGGGCGAAATCGAGCTTTGAGCAGTTATCTGCCCAGTTATGACGCCACTGTGAGTTGTAGGATGTTCCAATGGACCCGAAACGCTACAGAACCTTAGATCAAGTAGTCAAATACTATCTCTGATGCCCAGAGAATTTATTACCAGTCAGCACCCTCGGCTATGGGGCCCAAAACAGGGTGAAAACGAGCTGCGCAGATAAGTGCTCAAAGCTCGATTTCGCCCTGTTTTGGGCCCCATAGCCGAGGGTGCTGACTGGTAATAAATTCTCTGGGCATCAGAGATAGTACGTGACTACATGATCTAGGGTTATGTAGAGTTTTGGGTCCATTGGATCATCTTACAACCCACAGTGGCGTCATCACTGCGCAGATAAGTGCCCAAAGCTCGATTTTGCCCTCTTTTAAGCCCCATAGCCGAGGTCGCTGACTGGTAATAAATTCTCTGGGCATCATCAGTGGTATATAACTACTTGATCTGAGGTCCTGTAGAGTTTCGGGTCCGTTGGAACATCCTACAACCAATAGTGGCGTCATAACTGCGCAGATAACTGCTCAAAGTTCGATTCCACCCTGTTTTGGGTCCCATAGCCGAGGGTGCCGACTGGTAATGAATTCTCTGGGCATCATCAATGGTACAAATCTACTTGATCTGAGGTTCTGTAGAGTTTCGGGTCCATTGGAACATCCTACAACCCACAGTGGCGTCATAACTGCGCAGATAACTGCTCAAAGCTGGATTTCGCCCTGTTTTGGGCCCCATAGCCGAGGGTGCTGACTGGTAACAAATTCTCTGGGCATCATCAATGGTACAATACCACTTGATCTGAGGTTCTGTAGAGTTTCGAGTCCATTGGAACACCCTACAACCCACAGTGGCGTCATAACTGCGCAGATAACTGCTCAAAGCTGGATTTCGCCCTGTTTTGGATCCCATAGCCGAGGGTGCTGACTGGTAATGAATTTTTTGGGCATCATCGATGGTACATAACTACTTGATCTAAGGTTCTGTAGAGTTTCGGGTCCATTGGTACATCCTACAACCCACAGTGGCGTCATAACTGGGCAGATAACTGCTCAAAGCTCGATTTTGCCCTGTTTTGGGCCCAATAGCCGAGGGTGCTGACTGGTAATAAATTCTCTGGGCATCATCAATGGTACAATACCACTTGATCTGAGGTTCTGTAGAGTTTCGGGTCCATTGGAACATCCTACAACCCACAGTGGCGTCATAACTGGGCAGATATTTGCTTAAAGCCCGATTTTTCCCTGTTTCGGGCCTCATAGCCGAGGGTGCTGACTGGTAATAAATTCTCTGGGCATCAGAGATAGTACGTGGCTACTTGATCTAGAGTTTTGTAGAGTTTCGGGTCCATTGGATCATCTTACAACCCACAGTGGCGTCATAACTGCGCAGATATTTGCTCAAAGCTCGATTTCGCCCTGTTTTGAGCCCCATAGCCGAGGGTGCTGACAGGTAATCAATTTCCTGGGCATCATTGATGGTACATAACTACTTGATCTAAGTTTCTGTCGAGTTTCGGGTCCATTGGATCATCCTCCAACCCATACTGGCGTTATAACTAGGCAGATAACTGCTCAAAGCTCGATTCTTCCCTGTTTCGGGCCTCATACCCGAGGGTGCTGACTGGTAATAAATTCTCTGGGCATCAGAGATAGTACGTGACTACTTGATCTAGGGTTCTGTAGAGTTTCGGGTCCATTGGGACTCTCTGCATCCCCCCGTGACGTCTCGACTGCGACTATAATAACTTTAAGCACGGTCTCCCCTGTTTTGGGCCCTATGATCGAGTTTGTTGATTCGTCATCGATTCCCTATTATCTCTGAGGACTCAGTGTACCCTGCTCATCGTCAGACAGGTTCCTGTATGCGATGGAATTTTTTCATTCGCACCTTATTGTACAGAGGTAGCTCAGTCTATCATATATTTCTCATCTCGCCCCGCTCCAGCTCTCGTCCAGCCTCAGGCCCAAATATCGGTTTACTCTTGGTTTCGGGACTATCTCGACTATACCTTTCGAGAGTAATAAAAAAGTAATGAAATCCTGTGTAGTTCTGAGTGTCCTCGAAGCTACGCCTGTATATGGTGTTCGCCAGCGTCAACTTACGCTAGCGAAAACTCTCGTATTCCGGGTCCATGACCGGTAATAAATTTTTTTCTTTGGTAATGAATTAGTAATGAAATAGTAATAAAAAGTGGAATTGGTTTGGCCCCGATTTGTGAGTTAGTGCTCGGTAGCTTCAGGTACCCCTCCGATAGGGCCCTTGAAAGTGAGACGCGGCGATGGTAGACCGCGTGGACACAGCCGGCAGTGGAGGAGCCACGCGCGGTTAAATTTGGAGCAGGAGAGTGTGTGCCTCGAAAATCATTGCAGCGGATAACGAATCTTCGTGGTTGAGTGGATTAGACGCTCGCAATGTAATCTTGCGGCCCGAGTTCGATTCTCGAGCAAGGCACATCATCCGAAGCCCACATTTTAATTGATAAGTTTTACAGCCTCTACACGGAATTCGATGTATGTATAGACGGATGTTTGCGACACTTGCGCATCGGGATATGAAACTTTGTGGTGAAGTTCGATGGCCCGGAATAAGTGCACTGTTCCAAATGTGAACCAAGCCCTGGCAGAGGTATAAGACCTATTTTTCACCCAAATTTTGTCCGAAACAGATTTTTTTGCTCACAACCGAGGTCAATGTCAACTCCGGAGAGTATGTAGGTCGTTCAGAACATGTCTCCGGGTTTGTATTCAATCCCGTGTTAGACAAATTATCTAAGCTTGAATTTCCCTCTGTCCTGCTACCCGATCAACATTTTGTTGCATCGGGCGTCAAATCAGACGAATTAGTTGTTCTATTAGGTAATCATACAATTTGTGGTAAATTCAACCGATGCATGCTCAGTTTCAATACCGAGGGACAAATGATAGGGAACCGATCTTGTTTCCAATTCAATATGAAAAGTTGCTACTCTCGCCTACCCAAGGGGGATCAGTGCATGAAGAGCTCTTCGGTGTGGTAAAATAGAAGAGTCATTAGTTTCACAGGTATTTTGTGTCACGTCAAACAATGAGCCGATCATAATACACACAATTAATTATCCTATCACCGATTTCAAATTCTCGAATACTCGTGACATGTACGGAATATGCGGACAAAAACAACATGATGAAACGGTGATCGGTACAATTGAGTATAACTGTTTGCAATACGATAGGAAATTGAACAAGATGACTCATTTCAACATGAATACGACTTTTGAAATAATTGGAGGCTCGATTCTTGTGTCAATCAAGAATTTGAACAGCAACTCACTTCTTTTCACTTCTATGGAGTGTCACAACAAACAAGAAGAATATGATTGTAGTACAGCCCGAATTTCAGTAGTCAACTCGTATGACCAAATATTGAGATCAAAAGAAATATTAACTGACTTGGAATGCCACGATCTTTCTCCAGTATCATGAGGGTTCGCTGAGGTAAATGATGAATATTGTTTCTATCTGTTTTCGCCGATGTTGGGTTTTGGATTCGGGGTGCATTGGGACGAGAGGAATGCAAATTAATCATTTTAACGAACACCAGTGTATTAAGCAATAACTTGATACATGCTCGAGATGGTGGAAAGTGTGCGTACTGTTAGGGCCTCGACAGAAAGTGCGCGATGCTCTTTTCTCCTCTTTTTCCCCCGTGTATAAGCATAGGCGCTGCTAGTTGCAGTCGCCGCCACGGGCGCGCAATGGCGCTACTTCCACGGGGAAAAAAAGGAGGAAAAAGAGCAAATGCGCACTTTCTGTCGAGGCCCTTAGCGATCCACAAGAAGACTTACTGAACCGGAGCAGACCCTGAGGCCTGTAGCCGAGCGGCTGAATGTCTATAGAAATACTTCAGCCGGTTCTACTGCCGGTTGAGCGTATCTACTGTCGGTTGAGCGTCTCTACTGTCGGTTGAGCGTTCAATGCCACTCGACGGCTGAGCTAATGTGTGCGTGAAAGTATGCGTGCTGTCGCAGACATTCTTGATCGGTGCTACATAAACATCCTCCCACCTCGAGAGAAGAATATATTTTATTGAAATAAACAAAGGCTTCCATAAAAGTGTGGAAAGAATGAGGGTTCACTTGAAGTGAAAAATATATGGTCATTATTCAATTCCACCTAGAGAAAATAATCACTGATTTAAAAAATAGAAAATCAAAAGTTGATCATCATAGTAAATATTTTCATCGTTGACTTATAAGTCAACGATGAAAACTTATAAGCCAACGATGAAGTGCGCTATAGCGCACTTCACTTTTGGATCACTCGGAAGCACATTCCACTCATCTTCTTCTGTCGGCTGCAATAGACTTGACGATCGAGTGTTGCTGAGTTCTTGAAGTAATGTAGAACTTACATTTGACCATGCAGCCAGGGGCAATCTTGATCATACCGCTGTTGCTGGGGCCCACTGTTCCGAAATTGTGGGACCATTTGAGTAAGAATTTCCCAGTGACAAAGAGTTAATATCTTGTCGTCAGTACTCATGTTTTTGATGAGCAAGACAGATGATTCGCCTGATAAACTGACATGAGCTGGTATTAGGGCATTTGAATGAGAGAGACCATCACTGCGATGGGTACGAGAGACCTGGGTTGATACATATCTTTGCTTGGTCGAGGACTGATGTAAATTCCTCCAAGGTAGGAATTGTTTCTCCCACTACCCTCTGTAGGCGATGTTTCACTGCCTTAACCCCTGTTCCCAAATTCCTCTGATATAAGGTACGGCGTGTAGATAAGAACACAGATCCGTACCTAATCTACTAAGGGGCCGGGAGATGAAATTGGGATCAGATAAATTTTTGAAAATACAAAATTCAGACACTTCTGGCTTCTGAGTCAAATGTACTATAAGTGTACCGATGCCTGTGCGATTCAAAGGAGTCTTGAAATAGTAAACATATTTATGCCTATTCCTTGACGAGATTTGTTTACTTGGAAAGGCTTCGCACTCGCATGAAGAACGGGCGAGAATCTCATCAGCTTCAGCACTCGTGTCATAGACACATGGGCCCACCATAATCAGCCGATTCGAGTTCGACTTGATCTTCAGTTCCAATATCGAATGAAACGAAACTTCGGAAATGGATGAGTACTGCGCGCGCTGATCTATGATTGCTTGAATCTCATGTATATCATCATGCATAGATTCAGCTAGAACCAGACTGGCAGGAATCAAAGCCTCATCATAATCAGTATCTCTATCTAGAATCATAATATTCACATAGTTCGACTCCAATAGCATCATTGATGCTGATTTGGTGGGTGGTTGGAAAAGATAAGTAGACTTTGGCGTGTATTCAGGTATATTTGAACTGTTTGAGTCACCGTTGTCATAAATAATGGGATAATGCCTGCAACTGCAGATATTGCATAGTCCTTCATTCGTGTACTTTGAAAGAAGATGCTCAAATGACAGACCAGTGAGGTGTCTATCGAGTGGATTGATATGGTTTCCTTCATCGGGCACTGATTTGGCCTCAAGTGTATTGCAAGATAGCGGAAGATGAAAACCCTCGCCAGTCGAACAAGAAAACTGAAGAATAGTTTGGTGAGCACATATATATTGTGTCCCAGATTTTAGCAAAAGTCGCTGAGCATTTTCGAATTCTGACCCTGATCCGAGAATAGATTGCTGAGCACATATATGTCGTGACCCAGACTTGTCACTATCCGGCTGAGCTCTTACCTGCGGAGACTCAGACTTGAGAATACATCGCTGAGCGCTTGTAGGTTGTAACTCAGAATTGAACATGGGTTTTTGAGCATCCATGTTTCCTAACTCAAATTGGGAAATAGATTGCTGAGCACTTATATATTTTTACTCAGACTTGAAATTATCCCTGTGAGCAACTATATTTTGTAACTCAGATGGAGGGATATCTTGTTGTGCGCTTTTATGTTGCAACTCAGATTTGATAAAAGATTGCCGAGCACTTTTATATTGATACTCAACCAGAAGGTTAGCTTGCTGAGCACTCATGAATTGTGACTCAGATATAACCAGGAGCTGCTGAGCGCCTGTATATTTTGACTCAAACTCGAAATTAGATAGCTGAGCTCTTCCATTTTGAGACTCAAGCTGAAGACTAGCTTGCTGAGAACTTGTATATTGTGACTCAAAATTGAAACAAGCTGGCTAAGCTCTTATCGGCGGAGACTCAGACTTGAGCATAGATGGCTGATCTCGTATATGCAGAGAATCAGACTTGAAAATAAATTGCTGAGCACTTGTGAGTCGCAACTCAGACTTCAAAACAGGTTGCTGAGCTCTTATATGCGGAGACTCAGACTGAAATGTAGCAGGCGGATCTCGTTTTATTCGAAATCTCAAATCCATGGTGGAATCTCGATCGAGAAACAAAAAAAGTTCATTGAAAAACTGTAGATCATTCAAATATCTATCTTTTACAGCATTAAAAACATCGTCTCTGAAATAATCATCGGCACGATCAACATCATCGCGATTCATCAACTCGTCATGAGTATCCTGGCATCTTCGCCAATAATCCTCCAGCGATTGCATACGGGAGATACATGCACCCTTAGTTCTCATCGATTGGTCTAATTTTTCAAAATTAATGTAAAGATTAGAAAGGCGGGTTTGCAGTCTGAGCTGCCTCCCAATTATGGACTGCGCAGTAGACATGCGGATTTGTAATCTAACTTGTTTTTCAAGAAGATCCATCGTATATGATGATATGGATATGATCGTTTAATTACTTGTTCAAAACGAATTCCTGGTTTGACCGAATAATTCAGACGAAGTGAAAATCCAAACGATGTCAGAGCGTCTATACGTGTATACTCAGGTGACACTATTGCACTGACATTCCGGAAGATGTCGGAATGGCAATCTGTGTACAATCAACAGAAATTGTGGTTTTGACATTCCGGAAAATGTCGGAATGGCCATCTGTGTGCAATCAACAGAAATTATAGCTTCAACATCCCGGAAAATGTCGGAATGGCTATATAAATGTATATTGAAGCGCTACTATAGTTTTGACATTCCGGAGAATGTCGAAATGGCTATCAAGAAAATAGTTTGAGATACCTCAGCGCGAAATGAATACTCCAAGAAACCCACGTACTGGGCTTGAAACGAACATTTTAGGCGCAATTTCAAGCACTCGAGAATAAAGCAATGAGACACTCTTATCAGCTAGGGGCATTTGAGTACTCGATAATAAAGAAGTGAGACACTCGTTCTTCAAGTTTTTTCACATGAGTTTCTTCTTGTGGGGCCCAAACAGGCAAGCCAACATCAAAATAGGAGGAACATGACTTTTAAATAGTTGATACAGCGAGGTAAACTCTTTCTGATGAATCCAAGCCTTCTGAAAGCTTTATCTTCTTTATGAACGAGATGCGCAATAAAGGACATGGCGAAATTTTTTGATATTATATCTGCGTAACTCTTTCATTATAACAGTAGCATTTCCATAATTCCTCGATCGATAAGTCGTCGTAACTATCTGCACGCGAGGTGCGCGTTAGTAAATCTGAATATGAGAGTGAATTACTCAACTCCATCTAGATGTTTAGACGCATCAAACCAGGATAATTGATTCGCAAGGACTGTATAGATCCAAGGCTTCATTATTTCATGAATCTTCACTTCAGTCGCTCATATTAATCATGTAAATGAGACCAACTTCGGTCAGGTTATTTGACCGTTTGGATAAACTGCCAGACAATCCGGATCGAATGAAAAATTGATGAACTTGACTGCAGCAACAATTTTCCTAGTTCAAGCACGTAGAGGAAATTTTCGATCTTCGCTAACGGTGCTGAGTTACTTGTGGGAATTTCCAGACCTGCAGATGTGTCCGATCGCGTTGAATTCCAGTTTTTTTTATATCGACCACAATCAAGATGCGTAAGACATTCCGTATCACGACAGGAATTTCTCTTTTCGACAATACCATACAGGATATTCTTCTGATTATTCAAAGGTAGTTCGTGAACGAATCCTTATAAATTAGAATACATGAATGATGCAGAGTGTACACTGTTTCACGATGATAGAATTGTAGATTTGCAGAGAATCAAAAATTCACAATTCTGCCTTTCGAACTGGAAACTATTTACTAAGAATATTCAAACAACCAACGATATCATGCAGTGAAATCATGAAACGACGTGTCTTCGATTATGTGACGACAAAAAATGAAAAAAGATTCTTCTTCCTTTGTTGAGTCCTTACAGTGGAGCGTTACCTTGGTAACGCTTTTCGAATTCGAATTCAAATTCTCATTGTTTAAACATTCAAAACAAATATACTTTTGCACGATTATCGAATCATAATTATTTTAGATAAACATTGATAATGAATTCATGCTCGAGCAACCATGTAATTCTCAACACAGGGGCTTATATGGGCAAATCTCAGGAACTATGCGGTTTCGACTTTGAAATTTCGAGAATTTCCAGAATGGCAGCACATCTCCGATAAACTTTTGTTTGGTCCAAGTAATGCTCAAACAATGATGAAATACTTGCGTAAATCATTTTGGAGCCCCGCCGTGGATTTGTGAGGGTGTAGAAGTTTTTCCCATGTATTTGCGTGGGACCCTCATATTTTCGTAATTCTAATTGGCTCGTGTGTATGTGAATACATGGCATCCTTGGTGTTGGAATAGAAGAAGAGAGATGAGTTCAATGGTTTACAGTGTTTTCTGAAGGTCTGTGGTACAAAATGTAGATGTGCCTCAACCGTCGAAACGCTCATTTTCGTCATTTGTCGATCCTCACAAGCCTCGCATCGCGACCGATATGAGGCTGTAGTAGGGGCGATTCTCATAGGCATTTCTTGAGGTACAAATATCAGTTTACACGTGGTTTCCATCCCAACGGAATCGAAATTTTCGTGTGCTACACGAAAAACGATTTTTTGACCCCATTTACGCGAAAATAACTTTTCTCATTTCAAGCCGCATCGTCGTGCGGAATCGAGCACACTATCGTTCTTGGGCTAGATTTGTAGGTTTTTGGATGTAGAATAATATGTCGTTTCTACAGATACGAAATATTCACCGCCCCGAGTGCTGCATCCATTAGAAGAGCGATACAGGAGAAAATGTAGAATCGGAGTTCGCTCCAACGAATCATCGGCACTCCGACGCATTGATAGGCACAGCCTCGGGCGAAAATTATATGTTTCTATGTATTATAATCCATCACATATCCAATTTTCAGACCGATCGGTGAACCGCCCCGCCTGTGGCGAGCTAAGGCGTGAGAGAACTATGGCCCTGTTCGGTCGAAAATTGTGATTTTGTCACGAAGAAGCGTCTCCCAGTACCTTTCTATAGCAATTTTTAGACTTCTGAATGATGCAGAACTATTAAATATGAGTAGATCTTCAAAATGATCTAATGCGAGCGGCGGAAATAACGCGACTGTTGTTCTGACAACGTGAAAATAGGCCTGTTCGGCCAAACCGCATACTTCGTGAGATTTGCCCATATATGCCTCATTGCCGTGAGGTGGGTCCAACCGCTATTCGCCTAGATTGGGTATTCCTAACAGAACGCGTTATCCCTAGGAAAAACTCTACGCTTCATAAGATATATGAGAAGATAGGGGCATCACGAACATACGTTACTTCGCTACCGACTATTCTGCTGATCACTCCTTCCTTCCGCTCATCAATATTTGGCCGTAAGTATATACTATCATTTAGATTGGTTCACATGTCCATCTTGGAATATTATTCAACAAACTTTCAACACTGCACATTAAATCCCTAAATATTCTGGTGCAGGGTAGACAACCTGTAATCCAAGTTTGGTCGGTTTCACAATATTTTTTCCATGGCTGTTTCAAAAATTTAATAATGTTATTGATCGAGTACCCTTATCCTGAATAGTCAATCCAAATCAATTCTGCTATCATCTGTCCTGCACTATATGGGCGATTCCGCCGAGAGTGTGATCTTTTGAGGGCCAAAATCGTCACCGAGCGTGATTTGGGCCAAAAAATTACTTCAGCCCCAGACGAGTTCCGGTATCTCATAGCAGTTGATTTACACTCGTTTGGGCATGAAAAGGAAGTATCTAGAGCTGCGTATCCCAAAAGTGAAGTCAGACGGAGATATGTGCAGCTTTAGGGGTGGCAGAGGGGGGCTGAATTGACATTTCGCCTTGAAAAATATTCCCACGGCTCGCCAACTGAACGTAGACTCTCTTCCGCATAGATTTGATCTATGTATCCAAATACTTCAGAATAATGTGATTCACAAAGCGATATAGCGCTTTGGAGAGGAGCACAACATGGGGATGGAATTAACCAAAAATTTTGTACGCCATTTGGAAAACGCGTTTATATGGGGCACTCGGCCCCGGATTCGAGTTTTCGGCTAATGTTGCGCATGGATCAGGTGTTATCGGATATCTAGAAATCAACCTCGTGGTTTTAAGAGGCCTCATGGTCGACTGGGAGCTTTACCGAGCTAATTTTTAATGTGCGAGCAGTTTTGGTGCAAACCTGTCTTCAAAGTGTCGGATAACCGTGCGCAAACTGACGGTTCAATTTTAAGCCTCAAAGTGGTAGATTATGTTGCTCCAAGTACTAAAAATTGAAGTGCATACCTACTTATAGGGATTTTTGACTCTGCATATGATAATTTTGAAAGTTAAAGTTGGGTGGCCTACAGGGGATGGAATTGACATTTCGACCCTTTATCAAGCACAATAAAATACAGGAATGTTGGAATCTGTTCAAAAACTATTGAGAGAGTGGCACACCAATATAATGTACCCCAGGAAATTGCTATAATGCACATTCCAAGTCGTAAAAACCTGGCGATCTTGGAACACGGAAAATTACTTTTTCGGTGGAATCACTCATATCAAAATTCGCACGCTAAACTGAGGAGGAGAGCATCAGATCTGCGAAACACGAATATTGATGAAACTCTGGGAATCAACTTGTTTTGGTGAGAAATGGAGGTATCTACAAGGGTTTTGTCCAATGGGCCTCCTATCCTGAGATACAGCTATGGACATTAGCATTGCCAGTATAGCCCCATGTTAAAAAGTCATACATAGAGATGTTCTGACAATGCTAACCTTCATGGCTGTATCTCGGGATAGGAAGCCCATTGGATCAAACCCTTAGAGATATCTTCATTTCTCACCGAAACGAGTTGATTTCCAGAGTTTCATCAATATTCGTGTTCCGCAAACCTGATGCTCTCCTTGTGAGTGTGACGTCCCGGCGCTGTTTGATGTAATTTTTGAGTCAGAGTTTCATCAGTTTCCCCTCCGAACGGGATGTTTCTCGATCTCTCTATTTCCCTCTTTCGTACTCCTACATAGTGTCCACAATGAGTTGCATTTGTGCTTACGTGTGTTCATTTATTCGCGCTGACTCGCGATAGGATCGCTTTCTTTGCCCTATAAATCGCCCTGTTTTTTATATTTTCGGCCCACTTTCCCCGAATTATCGCGTCTGGCGGAAAATCTGAACTTGTCCGAGATTGAAAGTCTATCTGGAATCTGAAATCTGTCTCTGGTAAATTGCGTTGAATATTGAAAACTACTCTACGACAAGAACTAAGCGATAAATCTATGAACCTATGGGAATAATTCTGGGAAATTGTAATTTATCTGAATACATTCACATTTGTTTTGAATGAATGCTCTTATTCTCAAAACCTATTTCTATTAATCATCTATGAATTTTTATAAATATTTTGAAGTAATTAATCTGAGAATAATTTACAGCTATCAGAAATGACAAAATCATGAATATCCCTTGAAAAGTATTGAAGTAATCTAATTAAAAACTCAAATCGGTCGTAAAGTCTGAATCCATCCCTTCAGTTCTTTCTGATTTTCAGAGCTTAAGAAAACTATCCAAGAATCATAATAATAGATACCCGAGCGCACGCAAGTGCAAGATTAAGAGCCATCTCAAAGTCATTATTATTGTAGATATATATATATATATATATATATATATATATATATATTTATATACAAACAATTGACGCTCATCACATCACGTGAGTATATTCCGCAATTTGAGTGAAAACGATCAAATTTGACGTAAAGCCTTCAACTGTAGCAATCTGGAGCTATCTTGTGTCGAACTTATAATAAGAGCCGATTTTTTTGGGAGCAACATTATCCTTTAATGATACTTGAGCATGTGGCGAGGCATATGGTTAAGTGGATCTTTTCCTCTTTTAGGCTACGATAAAAACCCACCAGGAAATGATTCAATGAGTCGAATACCAAGGCGAGATCCTATTAAGTTTACACTATTCAAGTGCATGGCCTTACTTTTTCCAATTTTGAACCACATACCATTTATGGTTGTTAATCACATTGTGTTCGTATGAAGAGTGTTTACCGTTATTGACATGATCGCATTTACGTGTGAAATGTTTGAGAGAATGATCGTACAAAACTTCTCCTCTATCTAGATTGACTAGCGCAGATCTCCCAATAGGGAACTGACTTGGCTCCTTCAATATTTGCAGAATGGTCATATGAAATAGTTTGACATGGAAAAAGATGCGTGGATCAGAAATTTGGAACTTCCCTCTATAAGGATGATTGAAAGTAAAATTCGAAGCTCGCGGAACTTTGGTGCCATTCCATATGGAGGAGGCTGCACATGATTCACAAGGACTTCTCTCCATGATGATTCTGAGGCAAACCTGAGCCTCTTTCATACCGAATGTCTGTTATTTTAATGAAATAAGCTTGCATGTGCTATAAATACGAGAATTCCTGGTGAAAAATAAAAATTCAATACAGTGGGCAAATCACGTGACTTGTGTGCAGGTGCCAACATGATGGAAGGTGCCAATTCTAACTGTTGTTCTCAATGATAATTTGAAAATCATAGAAGCGTCGGAGGAATTTCAAACTTTGTTTTCTATGTCTATTGTGTCGTGAATTTCCAAAATGAACTTTTTCTTAAAATCATATCAATTCCTCATCGTAGGTAATAACGAATCAGACTGGCTTCATGTTCATGACAAAATTAGACAATCGTAACTGGCTTCCATGGAAGTCAGAATTCTCCATTTTGGCCATCGTCTCCTTATTGCACAATCATTTTTTATTGTATTTTGATTCATCTTAGTCAGGAAAATTGAACAGGCACGAGATCCCTATTTTCATGGATATTATTAAGATTCGTTTGCAATTAATTTATTAATTCATACTATTCACTTCTGCTGGAAAATTAAAGAAAATAGATAAGATAGATTATAGCTGGATAATTGACACTGGTGAATGATAAAGGTAACAACCAATGCGATAGATGAATTTCAATCGAGACTACCGTACAAAAAACCTGAAACTGTGAATATGGATGAATATGAATACGGAATCATTGATTCTAAAAAGTTATCTCATCAAAATTTCATTTCAGATTGCGCAAAGCACTTTTCGGAATCAAACATCATGAATCAAGTCCTCGATCAAGTCAGATTGATATCAGTGCTGGTGGTGCTCCTGAGTATTTTTGCAACTCATGGAGAAACGAATGAATTGATAGAAAGGAAGTTAGAAGTGAATTATACTGGAATTGGGCCACCGAAGAGCTTCGCCAGTCCCCTTTTTGCGGATAAATCGTTTATGTACACGATCTGTAACTTCTGGTGGGGTATAAGCTGCCAAGTTCATGTGGTGAAGTTCGATGGTCCCGAAGAAGTGCACTCTTTCAAATACGGACGAAGCCCTGGCAGAAGTATAAATGCTATTTTTCACCCAAATTTTGTCCGAAACGGATTCTTTTTGCTTACAAAGGAGGTCGATCTCTACTCCGAAACGTATGAAGATATATCAGAATATGTCTCTGGGATTGTATTTAATCCAAAATTAGACAACTTATTCAAGCTGGACTTGCCCTCTGACCTGCAATTTAATCAACACTTTATTGGATCGGTCGTCAAATCAGACGAATTAGTTGTTGTGTTAGGTAATCATACAATTTGTGGTAAATTCAACCGATGCATGCTCAGATTCAACAACGAGGGTCAAAAAATAGGAGAACCAATTGTGTTCCCAATTCAATATGATAAGTTGCAACTCTTGTCTGGACAAGAGGGATCAGTGAATGAAGGGCTTTTCGGTATTGGTACAATAGTAGAGCGTGACTCATCATTTTCACAGGTATTTTATGTCACGGCAAACAATGAGCCGATCATAATAGACACAATTAATTATCCTAACATCGATTTTGCATTCTGGAATACTCGTGACATGTACGAAGTATGTGAATATAGAATCCGTGACGATAAGAACGGTACAATTCAGTATAACTGTTTGCAATACGATTGGAAATTGAACAAGACGACTCATTTGAACATAAATACAACTTTTGGACAAACTGGGGGCTCAATGCTTGTGTCAATCAAGAAATTGAACACCAACTCATTTCTTTTCACTTCTCTGGAGTGTAACAACGGACAGAAAGAGTTCAATTGTAGTACAGTCCAAATTTCGGTAATCAACTCGTATGACCAAATATTGAGATCAAAAGAAATATTAACTGACTTGGAATGCCACGATATTTCTTCAATATCATCAGGGATCGCTGAGATAAATGATGAATATTGTTTCTATCTAAGTTGTCTTGATGCTGTTCAGTATCCTGCACAATCATATTTGCATGGCGGCCATCTGTATGTGAAGTGTCTTCCAATATCAGACATTTGAATCATCCGGTACTGAGTGGTGATCTTTATCGATGAAATATTCCTATTTACGAGTGTTTTCTAGCTATTCCAGCGCCCTCTTCTGGTCAAATTGGTTTACTATAATCAATTAATTGACGAAACGATCAAGAGGGACATGCGATATGTCGCCTCCGGCGGGGAATTTCTCTATAAGTTAAAAAAAAAGGTTCAATTGAAATTGGTGCAAAATTGAGTAGCTCCCTTGCCGGGAATATTTTGACTAAGTTTGGAAAAACTCAAAACTATTTCTGCATAAGAGCACTCGCTTTGGCACCAATCTCGATGAACCTTCCTCGAATTTTGTAGAATAATTCTCCGCAGGCGGAAATATATCGAATTCCCTTCTTGACGGTTGAATTGATAAGATATTTACTATAAACCAGTTCGATCGCAAGATGGCATGACGACCGCTTCTTAAGGGCTGGGGAGCACTCATAATTGATATGCTTGGATTTCCTATATTGAATAAAATTATGAGTTCCTGAATATGTTGTTATTCAATCGCCTCGATCGTTACGATATTCATGGTAACGAGAATACCAGTAATTAAGATCGATCCAGAGGAATTTTGCTGAATTTGAGACTTTGAACTCTTCAGCTTTTGGTTATATTGAACTGTTGACCAAAATTGCGTATCAATTTCGCTACAATAAATTGGACATTTATTCGAAGAGAAGTCATTGCGAGATATTTTACATTACATACACTACTGGTCAAATCTTGCGCACACTTAAAAAAAAAATTTCGATTTGGCTCACTACTCTCTAAAACTGTTGGAGTGAAATTTTGACTCAAAGCTTGGAGTGATTCTCGGAATGACCGAGAATGACTCATATTGGAGTGAAAATCTGACTCATAGGGAGTGAAACCACAGAAATATTACATTTGCTCCAAGCTTGAGTCAATTTTCACTCCAAGAAGAGTGAAAATTGACTCCTCACATTGAGTGAAATAGATTTTTATAGGTTAGGGTATAATCCCAGAATGACTTGCGGGACTTTTATGAAGAAAGTAGAAAACGTTTAAAGTGTTGATTCATGCTGCTCTATTCCGAGCTTCCCTCCGAAATACTTCTCGGATATATTTAAAAACTTGTATCGACCGTTCACAACCGTACATAGGCTATCTTGACTGTAACTTAACAAAGTCACATTTGGTCTAATGGTTAAGACACTTGCCTGGCGATCAAGAGGGTGCGGGTTCAAATCCCCATCGAGCCGAACACAAATGCTAAAATTTACGTTGAACACATTTTTCATAGAATATTAATAATCATAATTACCACGAAATCAGTTGAAATATGCGTGCACGCCGTGAATTAATTTTTTTATTGCAATATCTAGAATGTTGAAAAGTTTGGTTTTGAATAATTTGACTCAATCCTAAGAGTGATAATTGTCTCACGTTGGAGTGAAATTTGACTCCATCCTGGAGTGATGAATCACTCCAGTTCGGTGCGCACGAAACTGACTCATAGCTTTGAGTCAAATTTCACTCCCTTGGAGTGAAATTTCACTCCAACGGATTTAGAGAGTAGACTGTTCGGATCTCCTTGGCCCAAAATAACTGTCCTTGGGCTCATTTTATAGCTTTTTTCAAGCACTCTAAGTGCTATTTGGTGATTTTTCTGCGCAGCTCAACAGATTTTTGCAAAATCAATCTGGAGCCTTGTAGAATTTCATAAAAATCGGGTCATTATGCAAGTCTCCGCAAGTCTGGCGAAAATTAATGGATTTAGATGATCTAAAAGTAGAAGTCAAGAGCTTCAAGATCCGTTTTCGAAAGTTATTCTAGATTATTTCTGGTCCGAGCTGTGACTGTTTTAGTAAAGGAAGATTTTTCTGGAAGAGGAGTCCCAAAAACCACAAGAGGTGAAGAAATCGGGCTCGCGGTGGCATTCTTCTGAGTTTTTCCAAGTTTTCCCATGTTGCTGGTAAAATGAATCAAGGTCAGTGCTTATATCTGCGTGTGAAAAAATGAGTCCATCCATAATTTCTCAATGACTTGTCTTTTTCGAGAAAAATCGCCCTCTACAAAAAGAGTCACAGCTCGGACCAGAAACAAGCTGGAATGATTTTCAAAAAAGGATCTTGAAGCTCTTGACATTTACTTTCAGATGCTTTTTGTATCATCTAAATTCATCAATTTCCGCCAGACTTGCGGAGGTTTGCGTAATGACCCGATTTTTGTGAAATTGTACAAGGTTTCGGATTGATTTTGCAAGTATCTATTGAGCTGCGAAGAAAAAATACCAAACATCTTTATACGTCCATACGTATAAACAGCGTGTTTCTCGCTACGCGAGGACATCCGGAAATAGGCTGTTTCTGCGTACAGACGTATAAAACTGCATACGCGTCTCGTGTGGAAACATTTTTCCTTCGGGAAAACCAAGCTGGACGGTGCCATCGCCCACGTCCAGCTCGATTTCCCGAAGAAAAAAATGTTCCCAGCACTCGACGCGTAATGTACTATTCTAAGTTCTTGAAAAAAGCTAAAGAATGATCCCAAGTAGAGTTAGTCTGGACCAACGAGATCCGAGCAGTCGAGTGAGCAAAATCGAAATTTCTTCCAGAGATGCACAAACTTTTGAGCGGTAGTGTATTCTTCCAGTGAATCGAAGAACCATATTAGTCCTTGTCCTATAATTAGTGATCCTGATGAGACACCTAGTGATTCAATAACATACTTTTCGTTCCTGGCGATTAGTGCCGATCTCACGTTACAATTCATATCTTGAAAAACGTGCAGAGGTTTAGAAACAAATGAATTTAGAATCTTCCGAAAGAGATTTCCGAGTTCTTGGGCTTTGATACTGATCATATGGGTTGATCCATTAGATCCTATCAGACACGGCATTGTTGCATAGAAGAATTATGTCCCAAAATTGCATTAGATGTTTTAAAAATGTTTGAGTTTCGATCACTGTTGACTAGTTGACTATTAATCTAACGTAATACTCTTAACGAAAATTCAATCCTCCTCAGCAGCTTCATAATCACAAAGCACAATCTTGCAAATTAATTTTGGCTAAGAACGAACACGGTGGGTCGGAACGGTGGAAAAGTGTTAGGTGCGTGATCATGAAAAATACCAATTAGATATGTTTTGGGCTAGTCCATAGATCATTTTCCAGAAAGAATTGAAATCATCGGTCGGGGATTTATGAATTATCGTCATTTTTGTTTTATTCAAATTCACGCGTTTTGACATTTACAACGATCCTTTTTAATCACTCGAGCTATGATCTTCCAACTCAAAATAACTCTCAGAACTGAATGAATTACAATATGCGCACGTATATTAGTCCGTATCATTCGTGGGTCTGTCCTAAACCCGCCAGAGATGAAGCTATGGTGATATAAGGTAAGTGTACCCAACTTGCCCCCATATGCCGATCTCGGGAATTGGCACACCTAGGCCTCCCGGCAATTTTTTTTTACGTTTGTTATGTTAAAATATGAGAGAGTAAGTAGTTTGCATCGACTCCGAATCATTTCTGCATTCTCCAGAAAATCTAAAGTGATTTTTCTATTTTTCGTGATTGCTTAGTTAAGAAAGTACCGAGGGAATCGCCTTCGGTAAAACCAGTGCCAAATTTTTTGATGTCAACCAATCTTAACGTACCTTAGCGCATTCGATTCCTTGTTTCAAGACCTTCAAAATCCATTTTTCAGAATTGCAAAATTTGGATATGAAGCTGTTTTATGTGCAAAACACGGAGACGATTTGTAAACAAGGAAGCCAACATCGGAGTGAACCTAACATGCCCCCATATGTTCATCTCGAAAGGGCGTGCAGAACGACTTTTTTTACCACTCAGAACGTGTTTAGCACGTCAAAATGGGTCAGAAATAGTGTTTCGAATCACCGAAAAGCTTCAAATGTGCGTGCACGGCGATAAAAACACTTTATCGACGATTTCTATCATTTATTTCGTTAGAATTGAGACAGTTCGGCTTCAATTAAACCAAATTGGACGTAGTTTAGTGCATTTTGAAGATCTTCAAACAAACTTCAAAATGATCTAAAGTACGTTGAAAATCGTTGAAGTAAATCAAAGTTATTAAGAAAAAGGCTTAATGGGGGCAAGTTGGGTGCACACTTTTGTAAGCTTTTAAAAATCACCTTTTGGGAGAATTAAAACAGTTTTGCTCCAGTTGGTTCAAATTGAATGTACCTTGACTTATTTTGAAGGTCTTAAGACAAGCTTTGAAATGAGCTAAGGTACGTTGGAAAATGTGGAGATGGGCCAAAATTATTAAGAAAATGGCTTAATGGGGGCAAGTTGGGTACACTGACCTTATATTAAGATTTAGTTACAAGGAATACTTGAGTTATTTTGATCAACAGTCGGACAAAACAAACATTTGGTCAGGATTCAGAGTCATTCAAACACCAATATGATCCATCTTAGTTACATCACATTACACCTCTCGAACTTGAATCATCCTCTTTCATGAATCATTGATATTAAATTCGTAAATCGGCACTTGGACGACTAATTTTTATTTCTTTATTGTTAAACACCGATCGATAATTTCTTATCAAAAATGGCCTCAAATCCGAGGTCAACAATAGAGAAATAAAAATTAGTCCTCCAAATGCCTATTCACGAATTTAATATCATTAGTTACATCACATTCAACAGTACACGCGTATGTGATGTCCGCGCATGTTAGACGATATGCAGGGAAACTCACTGGTATGCGAAATATCTAAAATACTCTTAAAGATTCACGCTAGATTTGAAAAAAACTAGACCTTTCTATTTCATCTTTCTTGAATGACTAGATCTGATCATATCCACAAATTATCAGAGTTGATTTCGAATCCCTAAGGTTGAGAGTGATCTCGAGAGTTTATGACCAGTGCCCAATACTTGTGGGAGTTCGAATCTCGAAATTCGCAAAAGCGCCAGAATTTGTCGTAGCGAGCAGACTTGTAAATCCATACATTACATTGTTTTTCAAATGTCGAAGGATAAGGTTCATTGGGGCGGAGCCCCTTTCCTTACCGCGACTCGAACCAGCTTTTTCGCACCTTTATTTGAAGAAACTACCGAACCGATTTTCACCAAATTTTGCAGACATGTTCGGAGCATACCAAAGGGTGCATATCTCCAGAATTATGCTATTTCATTGACTCAAAGTTATTTAATCAAGATTTTGTGCAAAGATACGTTGTAGCCATAGCTTCATGCCGTACTCGGCGTCCCCTTCGCTGGTCCACGCCACTCGCGACGTACACGTTTCGGTCTCACACCACCGAATAACGACGAGTTTTGCTTGCTCGCTACCAGAATCTCAACCTCTCAGCGGCGGATTTCATCATAATATGAAAATTATGATGAATATTGTCGAGTCATAGGGTGTAACTTAATGTAATGTGAAAAGGTACACTAAAATTTCCCGCGCCATACCTTCATCTGCCTTGAACGAGTATATGTAGGTACATCTAATTATCGTCCGGTATTTACGTCAACAACTCTTTTCACGATTCATGGCATGGAAACCAGTGACCGTCTGAGCAATAACCTTTGCAATTCGAAAATAACGAGGAAAAACTCTCGCGTGGTCGTGGTAACCAAATGCTGCCGATGAGAAATGACCGTCTGAACGCAACCTCTGGCTCCATTTTGAGTCTCCACGTCAGAATTTTCGAGGGAATTTTTGTCTGAGTGAAGAAAACCTTGGGAGAACCAGGTATTGTTCGTCTAACGAAGAGTCATGCTATCTAGAAACGAGTGCGAACTCATACTTTACACTGAAAGATACACAAGAAAATCGTCATCTGGTCAATGAGAAATCCCTACCCCAAGACTGGGTCCCATAGTGTAATAATGCAAACTCTTAGAGTAATTGTGCGACCTCTCCCCGAGTTCTCTTTGCCCCGTTTTGTCCGCAAACACGGACATACCTAGTCACGATCATTCTGAATGCCCAATTCGCATACTACGAGTTGTGTGTGAGTTCAATGGATTACATTTGGGATTGATTATCTATTACTTCTTGTTTTCCTTATCTTTCTTCTCTCAACGTTCAGGAAATGTTGTCTGTGTACTCATATGATTTGAGATTTCATCTTGAAGAATGTCTAACGATCGAATAGGAAGAGTGATATAATTTCTGTTTCAATGAGGTTGTGCATGATCTCAGCTCTATTCTCTCTCTTAATCTTTCCAAGTGAGCCCCTCCCTCCCGTTGTGGCAAATTGGAAAGAGTGAGATTCACTCGAGCATGAGTGGAATTTTCACCCCAAAAAAGTTTCGGAATTGTCACGAAGAAGGGGGGAGGGGGTAACTAGAGAAGGTCGTGAGAGCGCTTACAAAAAAGGAGGCGACGCACGAAAAGTTCTTATATCTCAGTTGGCGATCGGAGAATTTCATTGATATTCAAAGATGACTGCGGTATGATCAATACCTTAGTGAATTCAAGAATAATATATGATTTGTTCAAAAAGCTTAGATCAATTTTGGATCCACCTCTTGAGATCCCTTTTTCCGATCCAACGAACGTTTGCCTATGTGTGTATATGCGTCGCTCTCCGGGGCATCTGACATCACATACCCATTCAAATGTACACGACTATTACATGTGGTGTTACAAATATGGATCATTTCGGAATGGCTCTGAATCCTGACTAAATGTCCGTTTTGAACGCTTCTTGATCTGAATAAGGTACTCCTCCTCGCTATATCTCAATTTATATCACCACAGTGTCATTTATGGCGGGTTCAGGCCAGACCAGCAAATGATACGAACAAATATTCGTAGGCATGTTGTATAACTCATTCAGTTTTGAGAGTTATTTTGAGTTGGAAGACCATAGCTCGAGTGATTGAGAAAAGAACGTTGCAAGTATATCAAAACGCGTGGATTCAAATAACACAAGAACGGCGATTATTTTAACAATCCCCGACCAATAATTTTGATTTTTTATGAGAAATGATCTAGAAACCAGCCCGAAACATATCCGGCATCAATGCGAGAACCTGAGCAGCTGCATTCAACATACGACACCTTTTTTTCCCGCTCCCTCTTTCAGCGTAGACCCTCGTTGTACATACATTGACCGTAGTTTGGATAGAGTAGCGTAAAAATGCAATCTATGAACAAATCTTTGAGAAATTGAGAAAGCCCAAATCACCATTGATGACTTTACATCCTATCAATATTCATGACAGAAGATGATGAGTTTATTTGCACGAGGCATAGTTGATTGATTTTTGTGATGAAATATTTCACGCCGCTTTTCACCTCTTTCTTGCGCGCATGTAAACGGGGTACTACGCGGTTGGAAGTTACGAGCGCTCTGATTGGCCAGCACTTTTACGCTCCTCTCATGGTGTAAAGGAGATATGGTGTGCTCACGCGCAGCGTGAGCTCTCAGCCAATCAGCTTTTGACCCCAGGCGAGCGCTCGCGCGGGAATCCACAGAGTTCAAAGTTAGCTCGCGCATCTTACAACCACTGGATGATCCCATGTGTCAGTTTTTACATGCCCTAAAGGATCTCACGCACTCTTGACACCTAATTTCGGATTTTGACCAACAGTGTCGTGAGTTTTAATGTGATGAAGGATTTTAATGCCTATTTCAAGGCTGTTGAGAAACGTGGTTCCAATATTCGCAGGTCTGTAAAATACTGCTGGGGCGATTAATGATTTGTGAAACTTATGTATTCAAAGAATAAGATTCAATTCTTGATAAAAGTGAGCATTACTTTAACTACGCTCGTTCAGTGGAAGATTCTCTTTGTTTACATTCCTTACTGAATTCTTACATTTGATACTGAAATTTAAACATAATACCGCCGCCTTCAATGTTCTCATAAAACTCGTAGCAAGAATTGGACTTATTGATTCGTCGAAAAGTAATGTAACGTGAGTACGTGACTTTCTGTAAACTGGATAACTGATGATGCCAAGAAAGTAGAGTTATTCAAAACTTAAATCACATTTGATTTGATTCATGGATTCTCAAATTGATGGATTTCAAACACTTTTTTCGCTTTTTTCTATTCTGAGCCCACATCTCGATTTTCGGACAGAATTGTATGATATCTAAGTACGGCCTCTGAAGCCATGAAAATCAGATCAAATCTCCCATCCCTACAGATCCTGCGTTGTTCTGAAGCCATGAATGGAGGATTTGAGGTACAGAAGTGCAGGTACAGCATTTTTTCATAAATCGGTCGAAGAATTACGAGAAGTTTTCCGTGGATCGCATTTGATATGTTCTTTCAAATAACATATCGGGATTTTTGAGGTGATTTTTGGTCACATTAACAATTGCTTCCGGCCCACCGTGCCAAACCGCCGAATTTTCTAAATATTATATTTTAGAAGAGAAATTCTAATTTTCCCAAAGCTAATGGTGGAGGAATTATTTTGATGGAAAAGAAGAGAAATATTTCTGGGAATACCCATGTACCAAAACGTATTCGTTCAATGTTCGTTTACTCTGAACATCAAAATGTTCGTTGCACTGAATGACTTTGTCCCTGCGTAATTCTCTTGATCCAATAAGAGATAGCTCCTTGCAAAATGTAACATTGTTATTGAAAAAAAAACCGGACAAGGGGGGAAAAAATTTGGAAGTGATGGGATTTGAACTCGGATCATCGGGTTGAGCAGCAAAAAAGTCGACCACGAGACCACTGACATCAGCATGAATGTTTTAATAAACCGCAGCCCTGAGATAAAGGTTTGGGATTTGATTCATTCTCGATTCTAATCGAGTCCTTTATATTTTACGGTGAGATCATGCGTATCAACATCACTCAGTTGTGTCAAACAATTACAAAATATAATTTTATCGCGTAAAATGTCAAGCGAGTCGTGGCTGGCTCATATCGGCTGCTACAGTAAACAACCAATATGGCTGACGGTGGGTTCTGCGCAGACCGAGACGAAAATCCGTCCTCCGTGTGAGCACACCATATCTCCTTTACACCATGGCTCCTCTCTGATTTCCCCGCTCTACTCCGTCAATGTAAATTCGCCCTGAGAGTGAGACACGGCGATGGTGTGTTCGTAGACCACGCAGACACAGAGCTGGCAGTGTAGAGCCCGTGTGTAGGCTAAATTTAGAGCAGGGGAGAGTGTGCCTAGAAGATTATAGCAGCGGATGACGAGTCTTCTTAGTCGAGTGGATTAGACGCTCACAATGTGATTTCGCGGCCCGAGTTCGATTCTCGAGCAAGGCACATCAGCCGAAGCCCACATTTTAATTGATGAGTTTTACCGTCTGTTGACGGAATTTGATGTATGTATAGACTGGTGTTTGCGACACGTGCGCCTCGGAGTATGAGCTTATTGAGAGAGCGCAAATGGGCTGTGTAATAGATTTCAAGCCAGCCCAGCGACAGTTCGGAAGAAATTGCGATAATGTAGTGTAATACTACGCCAACTTCGATTGTACGGAAATGCCTGTGTGCTAACGGTGTGAGGGCAGAAATATCTTCGAAGATAAGAATGCTAAATGTTGATACAAGCTTTGGCTTGAAACGCAAAATAGCAGCAAATTTGAAAATTACGTCATTGGCAAGAGAAATTCATGTAAAGCACTTACTTTGACTCATTAAATTGATCGAAGAATCCTCCAATCAATTATACGAGTTAACATGAGTGATAATGCAGATTCCTATCATGTAAAGCAGTCAATGCAAGAATTCACCAAGTAGAATCCGAAATTTCAACAGTTCGAAAACTTGTGCAACTCTACAATTACTGCTTAGAAAAAGTTCATGATGGCTCGTGTTTGAATTATGGAAGTTTGACACCTTAGAGTGAACAGAAATTTTCTGCTTTGAATGATCGAAATTGACAGCTTCTATGTAGGTAGAAATTGTCAGCGAAAATGACTAGTCAACATGATTGATTGAAAAAAACAGCAAAGTGCCCAGCCTTGCAGTGCACGTCCAGCCTCAGCCTCAGCCCGTACTTATCAGCTAAGTACGTCAGCAATCCGTGAGATTATGCGTAGCAGAAAATTGTGAGAACTTCGTAGACAACCACATTTCCTTGAGTATTATTCGCAGGTTCCAACATTTGACTCTCCTACGAGGAGGAGGGGGTGTGCACCACACTGCGGCGTTCATGGGCGATTTTGCCCAGCGGAAAAGCCATCAACTGGTTGGAATGTTATAGTTATAAGCCTTTGCGGGGTTTGGATCTACAGCTCTGAATTGACATCTCAATTTTGAGCCATATCATCAGAGTGGCGCCACGTACTGGTCAACTCTCCTCTTTGGCTTCTGCTTATCTTACTTGATGACGAAGAGGGGACTTTCTTACCGCTGAGGTATAAAAAGGCCGGTCCTTGTGGGCGCGAGGAATATTCACCGTCGTCTACTCGTACTGACATATCAATGTAAGCATCGCTCTTTATAACCGTCACCGCTGTAGATTTTCATATATTTTTCATTTGGTATTGACTGTGATATCATTTTTGTAATCAGAATTTGTAACGAAGTTATTACAACATTTTCATCTCAAGTTCAATTATACCGCTATGAAGTTTTTGGCCAAGCATTCTACTTGGTCTTTCTGCCTCGGGTTTTCGCTCGAATTACTCGACATTTCATTTCAAAACTCTTCTCTTCACCATCGGAAAATAATCTCAATATCCACTCCAAAACCCAACCTGAACATAATTATTTTTTGTTGCGAGATCGTAACAGTGCGTATTTGTGGAAAAAGTATTGGGCACTTGGGTGACACAGAGAATGCTCCTTTGACACCTTTACTTCGATATCTGATTCGACTGGGATACGTATTCAGAGGTTATTTCAATAAAATATACACTTGGAATGTGCGAGTTAGGCTTACGACAAGTCACGTAAAGACAATTTGGGGTCATATCTAATGCTGAGATCGACCATATGTCTATAATTCCACTAAAAACTGTTCAAACATATCTGTTTCAACAGAAAATACACCCGATTTCAGAGCTGAACCGAGCATATTTGCTGATTTTAGTTGATTGCTAGTCGATGGCTCGATGTGCATTAGTTGTCGTGAAAGCAATCATATCTATCTTGCTACTTCATCGTGATCTTCCAAAATATAGCTTTTGCCGGCATTATGTAAGTTCCTTATTGTAGTCAATAACTAATCAGACTGCTTTCTTATTAATAAGGAAATAGGATAATCGTTAGTAGCTTCCATGAAAGTGAGCATTCTCAATTTCGGCCATCCTCTACTTATCACATAATCATTCTCTATATCAGGTTACACTTTTCGAACTTGACTCGTCTTCTCATGTTTCAAATGGTATTATATTCGTAAATCGGCATCGGAGGACTAATTTTATTTCTCTATCAATCTCAAGTTTGAGATCGATTAATTGAGCAATTAACGATCGGGTTTGATCGTGGAGGTGTTATTTAATGAAAAAATTGCATATGACAGACATCGAGAGAAAAATAAATTTAAATAACACCTCCACGATCAAACCCGATCGTTAATTTCTCAATTAATCGATCTCAAACTCGAGATTGATAGAGAAATAAAATTAGTCCTCCGATGCCGATTTACGAATATAATACCATTTGAAACATAAGAGGACGAGTCAAGTTCGAAAAGTGTAACCTGATTTCAGGCGCCTTCGGCAAAGAAAAGGCGCGCATATGCATGACATCGAGACAAGAGTTCCTGGAGCCCTGGATAGCTCAGCTGGTAGAGTGTCTTTCCCGGTGTGAAGAAGGCCCCCAGTTCAAATCTGGGTCCAGGCAACTTTTTTCTCTCGATGTCTGTCATATGCAATTTTTTCATTAAATAACACCTCCACGATCAAACCCGATCGTTAATTTCTCAATTAATCGATCTCAAACTCGAGATTGATAGGGAAATAAAATTAGTCCTCCGATGCCGATTTACGAATATAATACCATTCTCTATATCATTCTATTTTAATTTTTTCAGAAAAATCGAATCGGCTCAAGGGCCATAGATATCATGAAAATTTGTTTATCACCACGATTTCATACCATTTATGCATGCTGGAAAATTGAAAAAGAAATAGATAACATAGGTTGCAACTGAATGATCAATACTGGTTAATTATAAAACTTATACCCAGTGATTGATGAAGTTTGGTCGAGACTACCAAAGAAAAAATCTGCATCCATGAATATGAATATAAAACCATTGATTCTAGTATTTGATACCATGTAAATTTCATTTCAGATTGCACAAAGTATTCCCCAAAATTGAACATTATGAATCGAGTCGGAATATTCTCAGTGCTGTTGGGGCTTCTGATGCCTTTGGCGACTCACGGGGGAACGAAAGGAACAATAAGAAAAGAACTAGCAGTAAATTATACTCGAATTGGGTCACCGCTAACCTTCCCTAATCCCCTTTTTGTGGATAAATATTTCATGTTCACGATCTGTAACTCTTGGTTCGGTTATAATGCAACCTGTCAAGTTCATGTGGTGAAGGTCGATGGCCCGGAAGAGGTGCACTCTTTCAAATATGAACCAAGCCCTGGCAGAGGTATAAGAGCTATTTCCAACCCAAATTTTGTCCGAAACGGATTTTTTCTGCTTACAACCGAGGTCAATGTCAACTCCGGAGAGTATGTAGGTCGTTCAGAACATGTCTCCGGGTTTGTATTTAATCCCACATTAGACAAATTATTTAACCTTGAATTACCCTCTGACATGTACGATCAACACATCATTGGATCGGGCGTCAAATCAGACGAATTAGTCGTTGTATTAGGTAATCATACAATTTGTGCTAAATTCAACCGATGCATGCTCAGGTTCAATACCGAGGGACAAAGAATAGGAGAACCGATCTTATTTCCATTTCAATATGATAAGTTGCTGCTCTTTCCTAGACAAGGGGGATCAGTGAATGAAGGGCTTTTCGGTATTGGTACAATAGTAGAGCGTGACTCATCATTTTCACAGGTATTTTATGTCACGGCAAACAATGAGCCGATCATAATAGACACAATTAATTATCCTATCACCGACTTCAAATTCTCCAATACTCGTGACATGTACGGAATATGCGTACGAAAAGAACATGATGAAACGATGATCGGTATATTTGAGTATAAATGTTTCCAATACGATTGGAAATTGAACAAGACGACTCATTTTAACATGAATACGACTTTTGGATATGGACAAACTGAGGGCACGATTGTTGTGTCGATCAAGAATTTGAACAGCAATTCACTTCTTTTCACTTCTCTAGAGTGTCACGGGCACGGTACCGGGGAACCAGGCGATTATGATTGTAGAACAGCCCGAATTTCGGTAGTCAACTCGGATGACCAAATATTGAGATCAAAAGAAATATTGACTAACTTGGAATGCCACAATACTGATCTAATATCATCAGGAATCACTGAGATGAATGATGAATATTGTTTCTATCTAAGTTGTCTCAATGCTGTTGACGATCCTGAACAATCGTATTCGCATGGCAGTTATCTGTATGTGAAGTGTCTTCCAATGTCAGATATTTGAATCATCCTGTACTGAGTGATGATCTTCATTGGTAAAATATTTTTATCTGCGAGTATTTTCCAGCTATTTCAGCGCCCTCTTCTGGTCAAATTGGTTTGGTATAATCAATATATTGGCGAAACGATCAAGAGTGACATGCGATATATCGCCCCCGGCGAAGAATTTCTCTCTAAATTAAAAAAAAAGTTCAATTGAAATTGGTGCAAAATGAAGTGAGCTCTTTGCGGGAAATATTTTGACTAAATTTGGAAATTCTCAAAATTATTTTTGCATAACAGCACTCACTTTTGCATCAATCTCGATGAACCTTCCTCTAAATTTGCAGAATAATTCCCTGCAGGAGGAAACATATCGTATTCCATTCTTGATGGTTGAATCAATAAGGTATTAACTATAAACCAGTTCGATCGCAAGATGGCATGACGACCGCTTCTTAAGGGCTGGGAAGCACTCATAATTGATATGCTTTGATTTTCTATATTGAATAAAATGATGAGCTCCTGAATAAATGTTTATTTAATCCTATTACTCTTCATTGCAACTAGCGTTATCTCCTTACTCGTTACGGTTCGTTCGACTGGTAAATGTTCTTGATGACTCATAGGCCTCTGAAATGCTTCTGTAGTTCAATAACCCCCTCCTCCCATTCACTCTTACTAGAGTAAAACTAGGCGAGTATGAAGTTTAGAAAAGAGCCAGTGATTCCCAGAATATCAAAACTCCAATTCCTGGATGACATGAAAGGAATAAAATTTAAAAAACCATGTCGAGTCTCTTTTCAGCCGATTTGTCACGATCAATATCTGTATCATCGCTGATAGAGACTTGAGCCGGTTTCCTCCGATCAGATCTTTTTTTCGGTTCATCCTAATCGTGGTCGAGATCGTGGTGGTTTGAGAATTTCTTACTAGCTAATTGTCGCTGACATGACCCAGAGTTTAGGTGAGCAAGAGAGATACATGGAAAGTATTGAAATGGAGAAAATATGACTCAGTCTTATTTGGTGTCAATGGTGATTGACTAAAATCTCATATTTTCCGACCATATAACGATCCAAATCACCAATTACTATCATGTCGTAGAACCACTCATTGCTATCCAAAAATGAAAACGAGACATCCATAATTGATCTGAGTTCATTTTTTTGAACCTCTTGTGCCGATGGTATTTGTAGCTGTTGGATGTAAATCACGATAGCAGAACTCAGGAAAAAACGATGTCTCGTAAATATTTTTGGATATCAACGAGTGATTCTACGATATCATACACTGTAAAAAAAATGCAATGGATTTTCAACCACGTGGTTGAAAAAAAATTTCAACCAGGGTGGTTGAGTCAATATTTCAACCACATGGTTGAAATTCGGGCCCGTGTTTAATTGTCCGGAAGGACGACAAGTGACGCGTCCCGCGATCGTTTCGCGCACAAACGATAGTTCTGTGTGAAAAATCTATCCACTCGTTCAATATTGGCGTAATACGGGGCCCATGAGTTTGGTAGATGGTGATCAATTATTGGGTGGAAAAATCTGTTTCTTCGTTTTTTTTTTTCGTAATCAAAGATAAATAAAGATCAGCGGCGTCGTTGGAAGAATTTATGGCAAAAATTCTCGCCAACCAACGATTCGACGGGGGTCCGGTCGTATGCAGATGGGTGACCACCCGACTGGGTCTGACTTGCCTAGCTTGTTCCATCGTTCAAAGTGTCAATATACTGACTTGACTTCTTTTAAAATTTTCGTGCGACGGTACGTTCCAAAGTTATCGTTAATTTTGTATATGCCATGATCCATTCATTTTGACGGGTACTGATGTAAGTCAAAAATGACATAAATTGAACATCAATTTCATCAGATATTATGCGGTGAGTATTTTGAGACATTTTGATATCGCAAGCTCTCTATAGTTGGGGCTTATTCATTTTGACATCGAACGAAGTGTCAAACATTCCATGGGTTGATACGAGTCTGGTCATGAGCATATTTTGCAAACCACAAACGTCGTCATAGTGTATTACCCGCCGACTGACGGAAGAGTTTGTTGTCTGCAGAGAATTCGTTGCAGAAGCGTGTTTTTTGTAGTAGAGAACAAAGTTTTCGGTACGAAATGCATATGCTACTTTTAATGTTCCCACGCGGGAACAATATAAGCTATTTCCACGTAGGAACGCGGAATCAGTCGATTTTTCCATATAGTCGTCGAAATCCGTGTTTTGTATCGCACAGAAATCCCTCGTTTTACGCGGGGATTAGGTTCCGAAAAAGTAGCGCGTAAAACAAAACCGTGTGAAAATGAGACCTTGTAATTTATAGGAAATGTGGATTCACGTTCCTCGACCCCGAAAACCGATGATATGCACAGTCATGAAAAAAGGTGTATTTATCTTCAAAATGAAGGAATTTCTCCAAAAATGAGTGGAGTCTGTACCAATACTGTAAGCAATTTGTCAAATTTCTCACCAGCGTATCCAACCAGCTGATTGAAAATTTCCATCCAACCATCGGTTAAAGTTTTTTGCAAAAAAGTTTTTACAGTCACGTGGTGGCATTGCCGTTCCTCGGCGAGACCAGCGAGCCGACGCAACCTTAGTCGATGTTCTTGTTAAACGTGCTTCGATCGTGACGCGCGCATACGATCCTTCTGCTCTATCCTCACCTCCAGTTCAAAATTCAACCACGTTGGTTGAATTTCAACCACTGTGGTTGAAATTTAACCACAATGTAGTTGAAAATTTTGGTTGAAATTCAGCAAATTTTTTACAGTGTAGTGATTGGTGCTTTGGATCGTTATACGGTCGAAAAATATGAGATTCTAATGAATCGCCATTAACACCAAATAAAACTCACAAGGAGCACCTAGTCATTTTGGGCAACGGATTTGGCTGTAACTTTGGGGATAGTCTCCTTTTACCATCGAAAGGTGAAACCCAGAGCCGCATTTACAAATGCTTAATCGTTTTCAAGCTATAGCCTATGACAGTAGCATTGCCCATAAACCCATGCTCAAGCAAAATATGTATATGAGTAATTTTGGAGCGTTTCGGCCAGAGCCGTCACCAGGGGGTCTGGAAAAAATCCCAAAAAATTTTTTACCATTAGGACTATCTTTAAATACCGTCAAATTGGGTAACTTTGGTACAGTGGGTGCAACTTCGGTACACACCTGAAAAATGACTTTCAAAGCTGCTTTCGGCAAGGTGAATGATTCTATCGCTCTGAAACCTACCCTCCTTTCTTGGGCCACACATAAACAATGTGTTAAGCCACCGTAGATCCCGTGTGAATAATTGTAGTCGTTCATTGAAACTTCTTCCAAAAAGAGATTTAGCACCGATACTCGAGTGGTCCAGTTAGTGTACCTGGCAAAAAGTGTTCCGGAACAAACTATGGGTGTATAATGCTACATTTCCATCACATTTATCTCCATATTCAAGAAACTATCGTTACATCAGAGTATTCACAGCATTTAGAATTCAAATGAATGAAAAACAGGTGAAAAACCATGAAAAAACGTACCGAAGTTACCCCACTCTAGTTAAGAAGCACGAGGATAGGGTAACTTCAGAACCCCTTCCTATGACAACTCCTTTCCATCTCATCTCGAGTCGAGTGATGGTCTATGAGGTTTTAAAATGTTTCAAACAGCTTAAAATAAAACTTCTGAACGATTTAAATTAATTCACTCGCATGGTGGTGGGTAGAATTGAGATATTCTGTAAGTGTACCAAAGTTGCCCCATCGGGGTCTAACTTTGGTATACTTACAAAACTACTAATAGCTCTAGTTCAGACACATCAAATTGAACTTTGTAGCCCATCAATCGAAAGCTGAGACTGTAAGCTTTAGATTAACTACTAATAGAAGTCGGTTTTGTAGATGTATATTGGAATGCGGAGCCAAACAAAATGGAAAGCAGCGAAAACGTACCAAAATTACCCAATTTGACAGTAGTACAAAAAAAATTTTTCAGATTTTTTTTAACCCCCCAATGGATCCTAGGGCCCATGAAAGGTCCATTTTAGGTTCCTTTTTAGCCTATTCTCAGAGAATCATAGCTCCGACTAGACTCAATCTTTTTGGACGCACTTAGGCACATTTCTTCCGCGAAGACTAGTTCTTTCAAGAAAAAAAAAATGCCCGCCCCGACTATTGAGTCTAGCGATTTGTAGGAGCTATTTGCTGTGACCAGGTTTTAGCGATTTTTGGGTCTTCTTCCAAGTGATCTAGCTCCTACTAAACATATGATAATCGACTTTTACAAGTACTCATTTTAAAGGTCTTTGAAAAACCTACAATTTAACCACCGGTAAAAGTCGATCATCGTACTTTTCATAGGAGCTATAGCCGGTACAAGTTGAGCAATTTTGTAAAAATATCGAACTTTGAGCTCAATTTGCGAAAATCGTTTTCTTATTTTCGACCTTAAAGCTATGCAAATTTGTTCTTCAACACAAGAACTACCCATATCAACGAAAATCTCCGCAGAGGAATCATCTCCTGGTTCTTGGCATACGTTCAAAAGTACAGTTTTTGACTTTTTGTACAAAATGCCAACACAGGCATGGCTCGCATATACTTCCATCTGAGTTATTGTGCACCAATCTCGATGGATTTACTCTTCAAAGTACCTCCAAATATGTGTAAGAACTTCCGGAGGCGAGCTTCAAGCCAGAGTCGAGCTGGAGGCTGAAGGTTACACCATCATGTCCAAATTGAGTATTATTTCGTCTATTTCGGGGCAGGCGAGCGAGGGCTCGATTACACGAGTTCCTGCCCTCAGACGAGACTAGTGGCTAGAATAAGGATACAAACACGTTTCAATTAATCAGAATGACTATCTAAACACGATTTCGGGGTCAATTTGTGCCTAGGATATCATCCAGCCCTTAAACAGCGTTGAACTCTGTAATAACGGATCTGCTTCTCTACAGAAAATGACGATGATTCAGAGCTTAATTGACCCTGGAATCGTGATTAGATGGTCATTTTGTGTCGGAAAAATATGTTAGTATCTCTATTCTAGCCACTCGTTTTGTTTCTGGGCAGGAACACGGGGAATCGAGCCCTCGCTCGCCTGCCTCAAAATAGACGAAATAATGCCCAATTTGGACCTGATGGTGCAACCTCGAGCTCGCTTCTGGCTTTAGGCTCGCCTCCGGGAGTTTTCACATATTCGGGGATACTTTGGGGAGTCAATCCACCCTGATTGATGCACATCTTGAATATTTACATCATTTAGACCCTTTCGAACAACTTTCTCGCTTTGAGTTTTGCTGTAGTTCAAAACTGAAGAACTTTCTCGTATGTCGAAAATTATGCTTGCGTCGAAGGAGCTTATGAAAATCTTCAAAAATGCTATGATTTTTCTCATTTTTCTGGGACCGTTTTTCACCACAGATCTTTCACTACATGGAAGCAATGCTCTTCAACTATGTGTGTACAAAATTTCAGCTCATTTTATCGAGTCATGTCACAGTGAGGACGTGATATGTATTGGCCGTGCGCCGCGGCTATTATGCATAGTTTGTAAACTTGAGTATATACGAGTATGTGTCGTATAGTCTAGTCGGGATAACCCTGCAGATGGGAGCATGTGCGAGCCATGCCTGTGTTGGCATTTTGTGCAAAAAGTCAAAAAACTGTACGGTCAACCGAGGTAACTTTGGAACACGGGGGGGGGGGGGGTAACTTTGGAACAACCCATGAAAGAGTGGTATTCACGTACAGTTGGCTAGGCAGATGATCCTGAGACTATAACACCGATTTCTCCTACTCTGGGCAAGCTTAAACAATGTTCTGCACCAGCGCGAAGGCCTTCAACAGCTTTTAATTCGTTTATAAGCTGACTTCTTCAGAAGTATGTTTTCGACCTAGCAAACAGTCTCTCGGAAAAAGTGGCGTATTTTCGACTTTAGCAGGTCGAATCCAAGGTATCTGAGCGAGATTCCACTTGTCTGTACACATATCTGGACGAATCCATTGTTACATTGGAATATTTTCACGAAGTTTCAATTTTGTAGAGTAAAAACTGACGATTACGTATTTTTTTCGGAAACTGGGGTAACTTTGGATCACTTTTTATGTGCTCCCAACTATTCCCTAAGACCTATATCATAGGCGAATTCTAATTATTTGAGTAGTCCATGATGAAAGCTTCAAAACGAGCCAAAGAACGTCTCATTTCGACCCACGGACGTCGAATTATGGCAGTTTTTATCGGAAACCGACTGTGAAGGTATTTTTCCCCCTCGAGACTCAGCCGTGGTACAGACAGTGAGGTATGTTGAAGGCGTCTATGCTCAATTATAGAAGTTCAATTCAACCAAATGGACCTGTACAATAGGTCAATGGAAAGCTAAGACACTCAGCTTTCGATTACTGATGGTGAAATTCGATTGCTTGACCTAGTTTATGAATTAATTGACGATTGAATAATGATGACTATTTCGGTTCCAAAGTTACCCCAGTCCATGTTTGGCGTGCTGGTTGGAACACGACTTTCAGCGCTCTTTGCTCCAACCAGAGATGTCCACATGGACCTTACAAGCACCGCAATTGAAAGCTGAAACTGTAAGCTTTCGATTGACCACAGATACAATGCATGTGAGACGTACAAGTTTCGCGAGGTTTAAGAGAAAGAATGCGAAATTTGTTCCAAAGTTACCCCGGTTGACGGTACTTTTGAACGTATGCCAAGAATCAGGAGATGATTTCTCCACCGAGATTCTTGTTGATAATGGTAGTTTAAAAGACCCAAATATGGCTGAAATCTGCTTACAGCAAATAGCTCCTACAAATTGCTGGACTCAATAGTCGGTGGCGGGCATTTTTTTCTCAAAAGAATTAGTCTTCACAAAGAAAATGCGCCCAATTACGTTCAAGAAGATTGAGTCTAGTCGGAGCTATGATTTTTCCATAATAGCATTGAATGGGCCTAAACGGTCTTTTTATAAGCCTTAGGGCTTGAGGAGAGTCTTGAAAAAGTCCAATAACATGTTTTGGCATTATTTTAACATAGTACTAATGGTAAAAAATTTTTTGGGATTTTTTCCAGACCCCCCTGGTGATGGCTCTGGCCGAAATACTCCGAAATGACTCATAGATATACTCGTAATACCAATGTTGTGAGACGCAGTTCGAGAACGGTTGGGCATTTGCAGGTGCGGCTTTGGGTTTCACCCTTTGGCTGTAAAAGAAGACTATCCCCAGAGTTTCAGCAAAATCCGTGGTACACAACCCCTGGTTGTTCCTCGTCAGTTATATCGTCTCTATTCCAATACTCCCCCTACATCTCTCTTGCTTACCCAAACTCTGTGTCATGACAGCGACAATTACACAGTGAAAATTCTCAAATTCTCAAACCGCCACGATTAGGATGAATTGAAAAAAATATCTGATCGGAGGAAACTGGCTCTAGTCTCTATCAGTGATGATATTGATATTGATCGTGGCTCAAAAAATACTCGACATGATTTTTTAGATTTCATTCCTTTCAAAAGTTTATACCATATCATATGAGAATTGAAGTTTTGATAATCCGGGAATTACTGACTCTTTTCTAAACCTCATACTCGCCTAGTTTTACTTTTGTAAAAGTGAATGGGCGGGGGGGGGGCTCACTCCGTTCTTATAAAAATTCAAAGGTGACCACAAATATTCCAAGCACTTGTCAACGCCGCACTTGAGATTTTTTCACACTCGGCTTCGTCATTTATCTCATGAAATACACTGACATCAGAGTATGTTTGATTCTTTTCATCCTGGATCAAGCAATAAACTCGAGAAAAAGCCATGCAGCTTCACAGGCAAGGGCAAGTTTGCGGAACCGCGACGTACACAATACAGATAAATCTCTCCTACCTGTCTCCAATCTGATTGGATTGATATGGAGACGAAGCAATATTTCAATCTGTGATGGGTTGGGCTCTACTTCGAATTAAACATTTTCATATGTGACCTTTCGCCACCTGACTGATGAAGCATAACTATGATATGACTGTGACCCCTTCCCCCTTTTCTTTTAGCAATTTGCACTTCAGAATCATGAGTATCTTAAGGCGATGCGGTCACCGTGCACCGCGACCATGGACCTTGAAAATACACCTTACATAAAAAGTTTGATGATTCAAAGTGTGAGACGAGTTGTCGAATACTTGTTATTGTCCAACTTGTATTCCTCAATCCATCGCTTAGCCCAAATCATGAGAGAATCGGAGAAAAGTGGGAATAACTCGGCCGCGGGAACCTCCTAACCTATAATATACGCACATTTTCATTCCCAACTTCCTCCGATTCTATTGCAATTTGGGCTTAACGAAGAGCGGACAAATCCAAGTTAGATGATAAAAAATATTTGTGCGCTCGTCGTTTAGACCAAATCGCAACAGAATCGGAGGAAGTTGGGAATGATTTTCAGCTTGCATGGTGACCGCATCGCCTTAAGTGTATTTGCCCTGACTAGTCACAAATTGTAATATCTAGTGTATTTGACCAAATTAGTAACTATTATGTACAGATATTCTCTATTCACGCGTGTATTTTAAGAGTATGTAATTAGAACTTTTGTCTTTGGACGAATGAAGGACATCAATCAACCAATCAATCAATCAATCAATCAATCGTGGCGTTTTGATCCTTGCGTCAGCTCGAGTCGTGGCTTGTTCCGAATATCCATATGTGATGAAATATAACATCGAGAAATTGGGCTAATTTGAATCGAACTGCTTTGAATTTTCCAGAACAGCAGAGTTGGGGATACCAAACTTTCTGCGTTGCTTCCGAGGCGGGTAACACTAGATTTCCTCGTTAATTTCTGATTCTCATTCATTCATTCTCATCATTTCATGACAATCATTCATGACAATTCATTCATTCATTAATTCATTCTCGAAAATAGCTCTGGATGATTGCATTCTTTTATCAAAACTATCGTGGATGAGCTAGCTAGTATCTCTTTGGCTCTGATTCCTGGAGCTGTGCGACCACTCTGAGACCATTAGGTTGCTTTTGTACAGACGCTCGTCACAGTTTTCTTGCCAAAAACGTCCCATTCCGGGCTGATGTAGATAATTGAACATATTCGATGGTAAAACAAACAGCTTTTTGTACTAATTGGAGTATAATTATTTTCATAATAATATGGTTAACATGTTACGACTCAACTTTCTTGCTGCAACTTATCTACAACCAAGCCCACCAACTGGATAACCCCGCGATGAAAGCAGAGATCCTAAAATTTTCAGAATACAGAATTTCTTAACCATGATTAAGTGAAATGTGTGACGGCCACGTTGAAATTCCCCACTTGACTCAGTTGTGACCCGAGCTATCAACAGAACTCTTCGTCCGAATGTGAAGATCAAATTTGTTCATTGAAACATTTTTCACAGCTGAACAAGTTATCCTAAGCAAATTATATCGATAAGGTAGATCTCATCGATATTTTGACTCTATCGCTCGATTTGATGAAATACATTTAATGAATGAATTTATCGTTCTTTCGAGCCACTTATAATCGTCACGCTCAGGCGGCGATCACAGTTTGACAAATGTCAAACTGCGACCTTCGAGGCTCCACTTTCATAGTGGCTGCATCACGAAGGGATTTTTTTATTTTTTTGGATTTTTTAATTTTTTTATTGAAAGATTGACCAAGAGATGAAAAAATTCTTCCTCGGGCGGGACTTGAACCTCGCAATCTCCGGTACTCCGGACCGGCGCCTTAACCAATTAGACCACCGAGGCGTTAAGTTATCCTAAGATCAGGATGATTCTTTCCATCGTCTATACACCAGAACAGTTCGTCAAAATTACTGAAAAGGACTGAGAAATTGATCACGATGGTATACTCTTCCATCTTGGTCCATCTACTTCGAGTCGTGAATATGGCTATCAAGGGTCTGTACGTGAGAATATCGAAAATGTGGTAATTCATCAGAGATCGAATGATTGAAAAGATAAATTCTGATGGTAAAAATGGGAAGGCATTCATGAGTTTGCAGTGAGTGGAGAAACATAACAGTGCGCAGATCAGTGTTTTACCTATTCAGGTTAGGTATAAAAAGTATCCAGTTTCAGGAACATGATCGATATTTTTGATTTTGGTGCGAGTCTATTATATTGACAGGTTAGCTCTGGTGATGTAGTAAAGTAATCAAAATAATTTTAACTCTGACTGAGATCAGGCGCACCAGTTGACACTTCAAAATAAATCAATCGTAATTAACATTAGTCAAATTTTGTAAAACTACGAAACCAGTATCATTACAGCCCACAAGTGTCATCTCCCCGAGAACTCAGAATTACTAACCCAACTGTTAACTCAAGCCATACTTTTCTCCATTCTCCCTTTCTTCCACATCCCACTACCCTTCACTCCCTTTCCCCTTTCTCAACACCCATTTCACATTATAATGGAGCACAGCCCAGAATCATGCAGGCAGGGCTGCATTTAATGGCAGGCGCATACAGCAGCATATCCATAATATGCTTTTTCAAATGTATCCTCCTCTACATAGATATATAAATACACCTAACGGCCTTATGAACAGTCAGCCAGCAAAAGCAGCCCTTCCAAGAAATCCCGATACGATCCCCAGCAGCTCGTCTTTTTCTTTCTTCATATGAACATCACATACATGGATCCTCGCACAAACACTACAAAACTGTCCCAAGATAAGGGTAGGGCTACGACGATGCTATATTGTATGACATTTATATATATATATATATAGTTAGGACTTTCATTCTCTCTGATATACTTGGTCGCAAAGTTTTGCGAACGCCTCGAAAACGCATGTCCAACGGCTGTTCGACCATTTGCTCGCTTCGAGTGTGGTCTCCGGCGCCGATGTGTGGCATTGTTCTGTGGAAACCATAGGGCGACACGGCTAACATGGATAATGTAAAAAAAAAACAAAAAAAAAGGAAAGAAAGTTCCAAAAGCGTGCTTGGGACAATATTCAAATTCGCTTTAGGGAGATGCCACCATGTTTATAAGGCGAGTAAGATACTGCTCTTCTTATATTATTTGGTGAGCCAAAAAGGTATAGGCTTAATTGCGATCGAACGCCATCTCAAATTCCAGAGAATCGGTCGCTGAAGTTCCGTTTGTTTGTTTGTACACACGAATTTATATTTGGTCTCCTTGTGAACATCATTTTTTTCTTTTAATTTATTCTTCAAGATGAAATTAGTGGGTTAAGATGTGTATAGCGCAACTGGTCTAGTGTTGAAAGTCCAGTCCTGCAGATTATTTAATTAACGTTTAAAGTTGACCACTGTTTTCTGTGACTCGTAATAAGAATTGATTATAATTAAAGGGATCTGACTCGATCAAGTTCATTCATGGTATCAATCAACGGCTATTCAACCACCAGCGCCAGCATCGGAATATCTTATCAGATGTCAATACCTTGAGACGCTATACTAGTAATTAGAAATTAGTCTTTCAAATCATCATCTCGATCCGAAAAATTGTATCGATCAAATGCAAGAATGTAATCCATCAAGATACTGGCTTATTGGAAGAATCTTACAAATATAAGTTATTCTAAGTTAGTTTAATATCCTATGGAGTTAAAAAATCACAAAAACAATCAGACTCTGAGGAACTCTGTTTCCAGAGTTGATGGGTAACTACGATGTGGGATGTTAAGAGGATTGAGCATTTTCTTTTGGGCTGCAGCCATGGAAAGTTCGATGTTTCGATCGTTTTCATCACGTCGCTTAGCGTATAGACAGAAAGTGCGCATTCGTCTCTTGGCTTTTTTGCGCGTTTTGTCTTTCCGTGTATAAGCATAGGCGCCGTAGTTCCATTGCGCGCCACGGGTGGACAATGGCGCTAGTTCCATAGGGGAAAAAGAGCAAGTACGCACTTTCTGTCGAGGCCCTTAGGGAACGTACATGAAAATTATACGCGAGGAACAAATTTCATGACTTAAAGACCTCCCCCCCCCCCCCCCCCCTTAATATTTTCATCCGAAAAGTTGCTCACTCATACACGCAGCCTAAATTTATAGAGAGAGTCCCAAAAGTCAGCCCCTTCCCCCTCTAAGCTCGAAAATGGCTCCAAGTGTCAACAAGCGCCGAAAGACGTGCTCTCTAGAATCGAGAGAGGAACTCAAAAATGGGACTAAGATCTGACCTTGAAAGTGACCGAGATGGTTGATTATAACTGGAGGTCGAATATAATTTTTCGATTTGGAACCTTTATTCTTGACTTCGGATTCTGGTAGAGCACAGAATCTTACATCCAAGTATGACATTTTTAGCTTTGATCCTTTATAAAGCTAAATTTAACCAGAACACAATCAGTTCCAGTACAGATCCCATTTTTTAGGGGTGGAATATGAAATGAAAGACCTAATGGGGGATGATTAAAGTACCAAATACTTCATGATTTTTTGTGAATATAAAAAAGCTCTCCATAGATGTCGTGGCTCATGGTTTCAAATTTTATTATGATCAAAAGCATATGAATATATTTCTTCTTTTGATTCTTGATCCACTTTTTTGCGAGAAGAAAACTTTCGGTGCCTTCCAGTGTGAAATACGGTGTTCCATTATTGGTGCTTTTACCTTAATAAGAACATAATATTTGTAGGAGGTACCACTCTGACGACAATATGATTCTGATTCATACTTGCTCTTTCAAGTTCAGTAAAGGTAAAGGTTCAACATCCACGGATATCAGCGAATCTGCAGAGACTGGTTCAGATTTTTCGAGTTTTAGTATTGATTTTGGGTATTAACTAACAAGGATAGGTCCAACCTTGTGGATCCTGGACTCGTCCCAAACTTTGGAAATCATCTTATTGTTATAGTGAGAAATGAAGGTATCTCAAAGGATTTAGTCCCATGGGCCTCTCATTCTGAGATACAACTATGGAGGTTAACATTGTTCGTATATCTATATGTATGTAAAATTTTTCAACAAGGGCCCATATGGCTAATGCTAATCTCCACAGCTGTATCTCAGAATAGGAGGCCCATGGGACCAAGTCCCTTGAGTTACCTTCATTTCTCACCAAACCAAGATAATTCCCCAAGTTTGGAACGAACCCAGGATTTCCAAGGTTGGATTTCTCCTTGTTAGTCGAAGTAGCAGACATCTAGTACCTCCAGACTATTCACTTGCGTCTGCTAGGAGTATTGAATTCGAATTTTGAATCGCACTCAAGTTCAGCCCTCAAATAAAAATTGGATACATGTTGCAAATTCCGGCTACAAATGTATAACATGAGAATCACGGAACCGAACCATGAAGCTACTCACTTATTCCATTTCATTTTCTTTCATCCCTCTGACCCAAAACCGATATCTGCAGCTGCAATCTATAGAGGCCTTGTTTCCAAAAATAAAATTCTGCTCAACATTCGCGAGCTCATTTTGAGCCAAGGGACTTCGCTCTGCTCGAGAATCCAACGACCTCGGGATCCAAAATAGTGGTGCAAAAGAGGAACAGAAATGTACTGTAATTTTTTTTTTTTTTTTAAATATACGGGCTTCACATTCATGCATGATGAGCCATTACGTGGATCATTACGCATCGGATTCCCCCGAGAAGTACTGTAGCAACACATACTAATATTTGAACGATAATTTTTTTCCATTCAAATGATCGATAGTATACCAAATAATCGATCAATTGCCATTTTGCGCAAGAATACTCAAATACTAAAAATTCTTTGAACCACGATGAATACGCAATACATTAACAAGTTTTAAGTAATGTTCATATTACAATGGACATTTTAAGAACATTCGGAGTTTACTATTCTTTAAAAAAATTATCTAGTATATCAGAGTCGAACTACATCTCAGATGGCCTCTTGAGTTGCTCTTTATCAAAGAAAAGTGTGCCCACCCCCCCCCCCTCCGAAATTTTGCTATAATGCACTAATCAGCCTCAATAAAAGCTATCAGCGTGCCATTTTGCGGATAGAATGATTTATTGTGAATATAAAATCAACCAAACAACAAAGAACGGAATATGATATGTTCCAACGTGAGGAGAACTGTAAAACTTTCCTACAAATTTTCGAAAAAGTTTCATCAAGATCAGTGGAAAATTAAGCTCATCGAGTTCTCGGGAAATTGCCCATTTCAAAACTCATCTTACGATATTCACGACGAATAAATTGACGTTTTGTTTCAATCAACTAGAGCCAAGCTCTCAATTTTTCTCATAAAAACTTCTCGCGACCTTGGAAGAGTGTGTACACTTGTCTTCATTGTGTATAAGAGACCTGTAGCCCAAAGTATGGGAAGATTTCCCTAATACTAGACTCATGAAATCATGAAATCATGAAATCTCTGCATCTAAATATCCCAATGAGACGTTTCTCATCTCAACACACAGATTTTCTCGCGCCTCATTGGATGATATGCAAAATATTGCATGAATTCTTAGTCAGATAAAAAAGGGTCAGATAAGAAGCCGCGGTGGCAGCGAGGTTAGAGCTCTCGCCTTTCAATCGAAGGGTCGTGGGCTCGATCCCTAGTGCCGGCACCAGTGGAAATTTTTTCAAGTGCCTTTACCTTGGTTTCGGTCAGTCCAGTGGACATGTAGAACTTACCCTCCGTACACTTCGCCTTACTAAAAAAGAAGTGTCGAAGATGGATTTCTCGTCTCCACTATAGGGAATCCAGCTTGCGCACAGGAGCTCTGAGCACCTTCTGCAGGAGTACCTGGTACATTCCAGGTATTTGTTGATGTAAAAATCAACCTGGTATTAAAATCAAAATCAGAATCAGAAATTAGAATCAGAAGAACACAGAAAAGGTTCATACACACCCTTGCTAGCTATCAAAAATCCGAAGTTTGAGCATAAAATCAAAGCTGATCCCGGTCTCCCAGCGGGCAAGGTTATTATTGGGGACTTCCACGGGAAGACTACATAGCTTTATTGTCAAATTTCCAGCTTCATTAGTACCCGCATAAGCTTTCCGGAAAGCTTTCAAACACTCCCGGATAGTTCTGGAAATATTTCCGGGGAACTTAATTGAAGTTCCCGAATGGCTTGTGCTAAAGCTCCGATAGATGGCTTCCGCATAGCTTTTCCAGATATGACCGTGTGAATTATTTCATATGGTTTTTTTGCTTGTTTGAGCTAGCATCCATTAGGACTAATGCGCGCATCAGAAAGAGATTTAAAAATTTTGAACAATCTATTATCTATTTGCAATTAAGAGGTTTAAGTTTGATACAGGGATTCTGCAGTAGGGTTAGAGTAAATCTGAGTTATAGGTGATAACTTTTCACGCTTATTTTCTTCCTAATGAGAAGTATTACAAAGATATCGAATTGATATTGAATTGTAGCTTTTATACTAATCAGAATAACGGATAAAAAATCGTAATTTTCAAACGGAACTTTCATGGACCTCATGTAAATGAAACTAGAATCTATCGAGTATGGAAAGCTATCATGAAATGACGTACGTGTATGAGAAATTTTGAATTCGGTTTTCAAAGAAAAATTGGTCAGAATCTCGAGGTTTTGCTGCGCAGAATTCTGCTAGACAATTCAGATTCAAGTCTAGAAGATGTATGTTCATAGACAACTACCCATCAATTCCGCATTAAATTTTACCTCCGGATTGGCTTGAATAGATTTGCTGGTAGCTGCTCTTCACTCAATCGAAACTTTGTAAGCGGCGAACCATTATGCAGCATCTATACTCTCGACCGCTCTCTTTTTGCGCAACTTGTGCTGCAATTGCGACGTCTCCCTTGACAAAACTCGACCACGCCTCGTCATCAGCCTGCGTCAGAAAAATTGATCCACAAAGAATCTGAGAGTTCGAGGAAATAATGAATATTTTGCCAGGCTCAATTTATTGCTAAGCTTAATTCTTTTTTGCAAACGGCAAACGCTTCAACAAATGTTGGAGGTTATGCATGCCATAGTAAACACCATAAAAATTAGCCTGTGTGATGATCATAATTTGGATAAATTACTTATCTAAAATTGTGTAGGTGCAGGACGAACATCAGTTTCCCTGAAAGTTTTTCCTTTGATCCTAATTCGCAGAAATTTTCGAGTCACGAACTTGGTTGAACGCTGATTGCTAAAACTGGTCTTGGAAAAATGTAAACATCAAGCAGACTAAAATTTTTTGAATCATCAGCTGTCATGCCACCCCCCGTATAAGAATCGAGTTAGGGGGCGCGACGGGCCCCGTACGGGAGCCCTAACTGCCCGCTTCCCGCCCGTACGGGCTGGGCGCGGGCATGCAACGCTTGGCACACCGCCGCCCTAACTTTGAGTCAGGGCAATATTGAGGCGTCATGGGGGCGTCATGCGGGAAGAAGTCGTAATGCAGATTGTAAGATTTCCTCGCGTGAAAGAGCTTTATAAATGAAATAATCTTCAGATAGTTACTGCGAGTGGTCATTTGCGTGATTTATGAGATAATGCTCGAAATATTTATCTTGGTTCTGCTATAAGATTCGATGCCAATCATATAAAAATTGCGTAGGTAAATGCAGCCATTTATCTGATTTAGAACTTTGCGAAACACTGTGTCCAAACAAATCGCGGGATATCATCTCTTGTTGCGGTTTCTTATCGAAATTGAATATCTAGAGCTTATTTGAATAAAGAGATGACACTGGAGCAATCTATTTTTCATTTCATTTTGTCTCATCCCAATGTGTAATATTATAGTCTATTTTTTAGAATGCAAAAAAAATTGAAAATTTTCAATTTTTTCCATGGAAAAGGATCAATTAATATAAATTTACAAACAGATGTGGTTTAACCTTTTAATTCAAACTTTAGAGCCTGTTCAGGGGTCAACTCTGAAAAATGATTTGGAAGACGCACTGTTGAGCGTGTAAAAACAAAAATTTGACGTTGCTCTTATTTAAATATCCGCAGCTCGACTATTTTGGAGGCAGCAAAAGATTTTCAGCTCCTCAAGCTAGTGAAAACTCTAGCTGAGTGTTTTTTGGATTGTGTTATTAGCTGCGACAGCAGTGTACAGATAGTACTGTGGGTGCTATTGGGGTACCATGCGGGCGCCGGATGGGCTCTGGTAGAGTTAGGGAGACGTTCGGGCTCCCGTGCGGGCGCCGTCCTGCGCCGCGTTGCATGACCTGATGCCTCCCTCAGTTCGCCCTAACCCCGCCCGCGCCTTTCCCGTACGGGGCCTAATTTTTGTCAGGGCATGCCCGTTTAGATTCTTACACGGGCCTTGGCTGATAAGAGTATAAAGTCAGAAGCCGAAGACGACGGGCACTAGACGCGTGTGAAAAAGTTACAGCCAGCGATAAAATTATGTAGCAACGGTTATGAGCGATGCTTGTGCTATCGAACCAATTTCTGCCCTTCGAGTTCTCTCAGATATGACATCAAATAAAATTTACGCATACTGCGATAAGAAACTTGTCTCAAATTTTCCACATTAATCATCATCACATTCAGTGCCAGTTCTCGTTCAGGAATTGTGTATTTTCCGGTCAAATATTTTGAGGCGCTGGAGTTTATTAACGCAATATTTATAGCTCTCATCAACAAACGGAGAAGAATTTTGATGTATTAGAAACTTGAAGAGCTTTCGGGGAGCTGATCGAGAGTCAGCGCCACAGCGGAGCTTTCGCGAAGCTATCGGGGAGCTAGCAGGGAATTCCCGGGGAGTATCTCTGAGAGCTTCATCGCAATAACTAAGAAACTCCCAGGGTGTTTATGTTCAACTCTGCGGAATTAAACTGAGCTGGAAATTTGACGGTTTCCTGGGAGTTCCCCGGGAACTCTCACGAGAGCTTTGCAAAAGTTTCTTTGGGCACTTCTCGACAATTCTCGGGGAGCTGTGTTGCCGTCTGGGTCTTGCATATCAAAAAAAAAGGACATTTTGCAGGTTTGGGGTGACAAACCGATTGAGCTGAGAGACTCCGTGGTTAGTCGATCTGAAAATTTCTGACATCTCTTTCATTGAATTAAAAATATTAAATATACAAAACAAGAATATGTTAAATAAATATTTTTTTTCATTTATACAGTCACGAGCTTGGTCATGAGACTGATATATTTGACACCAATGTATGATGTCAAGAAATCAATGGAACGAAATTTCGAAAATCATGGACAAACAGAAAGAGAGACACAATTCTTCAATTCAAGATATCAAGATAAATGAAAATAATTCCATCAAAGGAATGAAAACCATGGGTTTTGCAACATATGATGTGATCACCTGAAAAGTTTTCGTATATATGAACCCGGAAACTTTGTAAACATTTGTTTCTTGAATTTGGATAAGTAATTTGCTCAACTATGTGATTCTTTTTCTCTAAACTGTCGATGTTTGATGTCAGGATGGAATAATTGGTTATCTGGAAACCCCAGACTCAAAAACAGACTGTTTCGACGAAAAATTGAGCCACGAAACGATACTCGTACTTTTGTTAACAAATTGATTTATGTATTGTCCTAAGTACGCAAACATATGAATTTATTATATGAAGCACATCAATATGCCATTGACACTGCAAAATCAATATGTCAATTGTGTACCTTCTTTGACTTGTATGTACAAGGCGTGAATCTCATAAATAAAACGAAGGAATACCCAAATTTATTTCAGTCTAAGTTCCAACGATGAACATGAACATTTCAATTTTTTTGTTCATCTTCCTAGTAGCAGTAGTTTTTACTGAAGCATGTACACCATCTATTTGGGGAATAGGTTTGTAGATTGCTATTTCTCATAATACTTCTCGATAGAAATTGTAGAAACATCAATGAGTATCAATTTATTTTGCCCTTGCTTTATCTCATTGCTAGTGAATATGAAAATCTTGAATCATAATAGATTTAATATTTCTGAAATAAAAAAGTTCTGTAACAAATTCATTCATGATTCTTCCAGAAAAATGTGAGTACTCGGTTTTACATCTTCCGTATTTCAACTAGTGTTATGGGATTGCTCGATAATGCTGAGAAGATACTGTCATGAAGTGTATTCCCTGAATGCTTTGACAAATTTGACATCGCACGATTTTGGAGGTTCAATTTTTAGGACACCAGGAAGTATAATATTCATAGAGATAACATGTCACATTCTCAACAGAAAGCAGCACGTGGAATTTATTCGAAAGAGACGATAAAATCGCTTGCACACATTCATTTCATGTAAAATTTCCAAAGACTCAACAATGTTCTCATTCAATTTTTAACACGAACATACAAGCTTTGATAGAATGCTTACAAAGGGAGTCCGGAGTCTCCGGGTCCTGAAATCTCGTCCAAAATTTTTTTACAGTTTCGTACTACCTAGAATATGAAGAATCCAAAGCAACATTGTCAAATGGGCCTTCTGTTCTGAGCTACAGCCAGAAACGTCAACATTGCTGGTATATCTATATAGATATATCACTTTTTAACATGGGCCTATACGGGCAATGCTAATGTCATAGGCTGTAGCTCTGAACGGGAGGCTTTTGACAGAGTTGCTTTGGGTTCTTCATATTCTAGGTAGTACGAAACTGTAAAATAATTTTGGTGAGATTTCAGGACCCGGAGACTCCGGACTCCCCTTGTTAGTATGTAATGTATACATTGCAGGTCGTTCACTCCAAGATATCGTTCAACAGCATTCCATTTCTCATTAATCAAATGATAATACATGAATCAAAATGAATCATTTCCAATAACCATCAGAAGAGATATTCAACTCCAAACTCATGTAGTGCGTAAAATTTTTCTCAATATTTTGATGTAATATAATCAAAGTTGTGACGTGATTTCTCGCATTTGCTAATCATTTGCTTCTCAAGAGTGTCTTGCATATAGAAACCTGTGGATAGTACCAAATTTCACTTTCTCAATAATAACTTACGACTGCATCCAAGAAGCGAAACATTTTCTGAAAGTTAAAAAGATGGGGAAAAACCAGAGATGTGCATAAATTAAGTTCTGAGTGATAGTCAAGAGAACTCAAGTTTTTTATTCTTTCAGATGCTATTGAATGCGATGAACCATGTAAGAAAGAGTGTGGCATGAAGGGCCCTGTCACAGGAATAAAAATCGAAGTTAAGGGAACACACATTGAGTGTCTCTGTGAAAACGCTGTCGGCAATACAACATCAAGTTCCACAATCGAACCCAACATGTGTAAAACGGTTCGTAATTCAAGATCATAATGTCAAAATAGAATTGATAAATTTCATGGTATTGTTGTTTCAAAAGGCTCATATCATGATAAAGATGCAATATTTCATGACTGGATATTGACTTTGTAAGTAGATAAATCGATATTGTTATAATCATTGTTTGATAATAGTTAGCATTTCATTTTGCATCAATACATTTTAAATCCCTCGAATCTTGGAAAAAAAAAGAGAAAAACAGAAGGAACCTTCAAACCTGTAACTCATTCTTACACCAATCCAAAAGCTTCATCAATTACATCGTGATCACGGACTGGTGCATCCTATATGTGCATCCTCAAGCTCTTTAGCAAAAGATCAATCGATCGGTTTCGATCAAACCTGCAAAAGTGATATGATATATATAAATGAGTCTTATACCCGTAAGATTGGGAGGTGGACACGTGCAAAGAGTGAAAGTGAGAGAGGGATATATAATATACATATAGAGAAAGAGCCAAGTTCTTGTGATCGCTATATACGGGCCCGAGGCAATTATCCATAGCGCATTTTCTCGCGCCTCCAACGAGCTTATCTGTTGGCGCGATCCTTTCTTCCAAGGATCGACATCAGAAATACATATATAACACAATGTGAGAGAAAAAGATAGAGAGAGCTTCGCGAACTCGCTAAACTAGCCAATAATCGGAATCGGTGCGCTCCATCATCACTTCTTTCTCACTCTCTCACGACCCGTTGGCACTATACTCTCTCATTCTCCAAACCAACGAGCATAAGGAATTACATGTGTGTGTGTGTGTGGGGGGGGGGGGTGTACACGATCTGACCTATCTCCGGTCAAATTCTGGATGTTAAATACGTATATAACCAAGATATATTAAGTATCGATGATCATGCGAGTTATGAAGAGTTCGGTATGCATACATTGTTGATATGGAATGATATTGAGTGCAAAACTTTGTACTGAGTTATTTGTGAAATCGATTTATATGAATCAGGGAGGTGTTGTGGAGTATAAAGGTAAAAGGAAACTTCTTCAAGTAGGCGTCGATTGCGGAAGTCCGCGAGGTTTGGTTGATGAAGGGTGTGGAAAGGGTATTTGAAATCAAAGTTTTGCTGGGGAAAAGGAAGTAGGTTGCAGGTAGTTGCCGATTGCACACGAAATCTGACATAGATTAGGATGTCGGATATAGAATTGAATGCAGAAGTTTTTTTATCAAGGGTTTCTGTCGTTAATATAGGTTTAGAGAGTGCGTTGTTTGTTTAGTCGAAGATGATTATAAGTTTCCGTTTTCTCGTAGGACAACGAAATCTTTTGATACGTCACTAAAATAAGAAGTATTTTTTCAAGGTGAGTACTAGGTGCGTCATAATCCAGTAGAACTCCCAGAATGAGTCAGCTCTACATGGTACGACGACAGGGGGGGCTCCTCTCGATAAAAAAAGGATTACCTGATTTCGACCTGATCAGATTAGGTGACTGGATCACCTGGATTACCTGACGGTATGGCTCACTGAATTAGGTGATCCGATTGTATGTTGCGGGCTGGACTCAACTGGACTGAAACGAGTTTTCGGCACGTCATGTTACATGAAACACGGTAGGGAGTTTTTGGATAATTTGTTATTACATGTATATGAACAAATTTCATTATTTTATACCTAGTGGTGGTCTTGAGTTGAGTTCTTGGGAATGAAAATTAACGTTGGATTTTCTGTTTGAAACTGTTCTAGTCGGGTAAATACTCAGAAAAGTATATCAAAATTCTTTACCATGTTGCATAATTTATAACTTGTCGGAAAATTGCTTCATGAAGGGTCAGCCAGAAACCAACCACTTCAACTGGCATCAGTTCAAAACTATCCTTCTGACAGGTTGCATCATCTCTGATTGACGCGTTTTCTTAACTCTGTATCGCTGATTACGTGTATCATCCTTATATGATATTCCATGTATTCCTGTTTGGGTTTACTCTCAAAAACTGTGACGAGAGTATCGTATGACTCTGGTGAGCTAACAAGTAACACCGACGCGACCATGTCATACTTCAAGATATCACCGAGACCAGTCAGTTAATCAATCAAATTGAGCACTAATGTCACGTGTTCTTCCATGTCTGCTTCCTCCCGAAGTACTGTGCGGATAATTTTTCTGTAGAGAAATAGTTCTCCGTAATAGTGATGCCTTCTTATGAGATTTTTCAAGCACTAGCCATTGACCATGAGCGCTGTTCTGATTCTTGATGTGTCTTAACTGATTGTCTTCGACGAGTAAATCGGTCACAACTTGCGCTACTTCGTTTTTCTTCGTCCAAGCATTATTGTCGATGGGAGCTGAAGCAGGATCGTTGACGACAGCTCATTAGCCGTCTATCATGAGAAGAAGTTTCACTTTGTAACTCCACGTCGCAAAGTTTCCACCATTGAGTTTCTAAATAGAATACTTCACGTTCTGCCATTGTTACACAATCAAATCAAATCTGTATCGTTTGCAAATCAACGGTCCTTTTGTATCACAAATCATAAACCTGGTGCGCACACTCTTCACACTTCACTTCCTGAGCCCATAACCTATTGTTTGAAACAACAAGTTAGGGCAGAATTCACTTTTAGTCACGGGGCACGGAAGTCACATGAGGAAGAAGTCCCTTAAGTAGTCGATTCTAGAGCTACTAGCCATATGCTTCAGGAACAGGAGTCCTTCCGTGACTTTTGGATTCAAGCAACACAGGGTACGTCCGCCTGGCGGATGACGAGAAAAGCGTCGAAATCGAAGGCGTTGACTCGGTCTCCATAAAATATACATCTGGCAAGAATCGCATCTCCGAGTTGAGATTTCACAATGCACTCCACGTCCCGGGGCTCGGTTGTAACCTCCCATCGGTGCGAAAGCTAACCAAGGACGGATATGCTGTCGTGTTTTACGACGATGTATGTTAATTTATCAAGAACGGTCAGGTATAGGATATAATACCTCAAGCAACACCATGAAACCTCTATGAACTGCAACCACTCAAAGAGGCGTGCGCAGTAGAGGCAGCCCACAATGAGCACAATGACGATTGTCACCTTGTTTGGCATAATATTTTAGGGCACCAGCATCTAGATGCAATAAAAATGTTGTCTGAGTAAGCTTTAGCCGATGGAATGAAAAAAAAGCTGCGGGATGAGAGAACCTTGCGAATTCTGTTGTAAGAGGAAGATGGCACGTCTACCATCCTCGCAGGAGTCTACTTTGGAATCCCAAGCACCGCGCGACCTCATACATACAGACTTCTGTAGCCCTATTAAAATACAGACCCCAGGTCAAAAATCTTTCGTATTGATCATCATTGACGATTTTTCTCGATACACATATGTATATCTTCTGCAACACAAGAGTGAAGCAGTTGAATATGTTATGGAGATTGTTAATTTGATGTAAACCCAAACGAAGAAGGTTCTCAAAATCATGCGTTCTGTTAGAGGACTCGAGTGTAAGAATAGGCAGTGGCTAACTTTTCTGAAAAGGTTTCCCAATTGATCATACTACCATTCATATTCCTGCACCAAAGTTGATAACCACCTTTGAAGAGCTCGTCCTTCAACCAGTATGCTTTCTGTAATTTGATTACTCGTTCCAAGGAGGAGCATACGGATATACTTGGGGATGGCTTACACCACGATAATAGTTCTTTCAGTGGTCGTTACTAGCGGGGTCTCTGGTCAATCTTGTGCTTTTGGAGCTTTTTCGTTCGATGAATCGAGATCTACAGGCTCAGTGGTGAACTCTCCGGGGTTGCTTCAAACGAACTGCAGTGGACGCCATCTGGTTCTTCAACAGTAAGAGGCTCATGAATGCTTTGTCTGATCAAATTTGATGTTTGTAAAATGACGCGTATTGATCAATCGATGATGTTGAAGGAAGGTTTCTTATGATTAGTCACCCCCGCCGATGGCCTATGCGGCTACGTAATCAATTTTAGCCAGACGATGCCGAATTAAACCAAACGAGACCAAACTAGATCGAATTAGGCCGAATCAGACCTAGTTAGACCGGGCTAAACTGGTATTGAACGAACTAGACCGAACGAGGACTAATTAGATCGAATGAGACTGAACTAGACCTAATTAGACTAGAATTAATGAAATCAAATGAGACCAAGCTAGACTGAACTAAACTCACTAGACCCCGAAGGTACGGTACTTCTGGTCCGGTACTACTACGATACCTGCTGTACGATACTAGTCATAGAGGTATAAGAAAATCGAACTGTCTCTTTCTATCTACGGGGAACCAACGGACGCCCTTGCCCAGTGAAAAACATGGGACTCGCTCACTCTATTCTCATACCTGTATGATACTAGTACGTTAATTCTCGTACGGTACTTTCGCGGTAGTAGAACGGTAGTAGTGCGGTACTTCTAGTACGGTACTGGTACTGCTTTCGTATGGTTCTTTTACGGTACTGGAATCGTTTCAGACCTGACTAGACCGGACCAGACCAGACAGGTCATCCATCCATCCACCCACCCACCTGACCACCTATACGCACCCACTCACCGATCCATCGACTCATCAATGAACCATACGGACAGCGATGATACTTCACCTCTTCCACATGGACAATCCAATATGCGTGATCCGGACGGAATAATTCTGGCTGGGCGTTTAATCATTATAATATTTCTGAATAGATTAGGAACCCACACAGCAAACCTCGTGCTATTCAAGACAAAATCCTATGAGCAAATTCTATACAACTCAATCAAATAATAACTTCAAACGGCCCAGCTAATGGATAAGTATGGACCGGAACATTGCAAACTGATTTCAAATTTTTCGAAAAATGTATCATCTCAAAGCCATTGCTGATTGGTCATAGCCTCCCAGAGAAATTGAGTTGACATCATTTAATACGTTTGCTGTGTAAGCTGAAATCGATGATCCTTCCCCAGGTGCAACCGGTAATTCTAGTGAAACATTAATCATCAAATTGGACGTGAACATACGGGCTGAACGATAAAAATTTCGCGAACGTGTTGATGTCATAATAACACTACCGCAGCGAACGTGTTAGTATCATTCCGATTCGATAACACTGATTACGATGAAATGATTTCCGCACAAAATATTCATCGATGACAACCATCCTCAAATATTAATGTGAGTTTTTGAGAACCTAAAACTCACTTCAACTTGTATGATTCAGAACTGTTACAATGTTCAGAAGAATTGAATATCTCTCAGCAGATTCAAACACACGCGTGCATGCAATCTCAAAGCATGAAGATACGCAAAGATCACAAAATTGCACAGAAAATTCCCTCTACTCTGACGCTTCGCAATCCGCACGTGCGAAAGAGTGACATGTGACGTGAGCTCAAGACTGATTCACGGGGTGGTCCTCGCATCAGCATCTCGGTACTCTCATATATGTATATCTTGGAGACGCTGTCTACGGAGTGTCTCCAAGAAGTACCTAAGTAAGAAACATTCAGGGGGGAGCATCTCAAAGCATCAGCGCAAGCCAGCAGCTCGTGCGGAATCGTTAACGAGGCCGAGTCAGTATGGGGACACCCGCACGATGGATGGATCGCTTATAAGCCAGACTATGCTCAACTCGACTCCTGGGAAAGTTAAACCTAACTTTGAATGCATGCATGTGGCATCACGAGAACTAAAAAGGTACCTCTATACACTCTGTGTGGTATATAATACATGGTTCACCTGGGTTTGTTGACTATAAACTCTTTTCGGCTTTGCCGCTGTGAAGCTGGAAACAGTGCATACGATGTGTCGTCTTTAAAACTGATGAAAAGGGATTCGAACTTGGATGCTGGATCGATGAGAGCTACTTGTCAATTACATGCATTGCCTTTGAACAGAAGATCTTTTGCATGCGTCTTGTGACTGCTCTCTGTCAGTGATACGTACTGTGACACACGGAGTTTCAAAGTCTTGCGCACTTTCATCATTTGATGTGTGCACTCACTCTGGAGTACAATTATACAAGGGGTACAATTGTGCTAGAAGGATTTTTTAATGGAGAAGGATCATGGGAGATTTTCAACATTTAGCGTTAATCTGATCAGTCAAGTTTACAAAAAATTAAGCAAAATTCTAATTTGGGTGACAGGTTCAGTTCGATCATCAATTCAATTACTCCTATTTACACTTGTTCAGAGCAAGGTGAATATTGAAGTAAAATTATCATTATGATCATGCAAGAATCTTATGGAATTTCATTTACGGACCAAGGCAGAATGGAATCAGACGCTTGATCAGCTTTTTGAACGATAATGAGATAACTATATAATAGAAGTCTCTCCACAGAATTTCCTGACATTTTTCGGGTTCGAAGTCTTTAATTGCGTTAAAGGGAACAGTATTTGAGGTAAGGCTATGGTCGGCTGCCATGTTGGATTATCTGAGGATTTTGCTCATAATCCGTTCAGGGAATATGTCGATTTTCACCTAACCGAATGACTCGAGATTTCATAAACATGTATAAAATGCATAGAGCGCGACAAAGCCAAATGTGTCAACTTTCATAATAAGTTATCCACACGACGTGTACTCCACACGTCGTCTGCTCGTACCTGGTACCGAAATCAATCCAAATACATTGCGATCACATGACCCTCGACGATTTCTCTTTGTAGCAACATTCTTGTGACAAGGAGGATTATGATTATCATGCTATTGATGATCATAACCCTCGATCGCGACTATAGGCCCATCCCACTTACCAGCCTCGGGAAAATTTTCTGACACGAAAAGAGTCAAAAACCAGGTGAAGAATGATAAAAGTGGCAAAATCACAACATTCAAAAATTTCGGTTTTTTCCTTTTTAACAGAATAGAAGCTTATAGATACTCCATTGTTGTCGGAATGCATTCCTACACTGTAAAAAATTTGTTGACTTTCCACCAAATCGGCAACCACTGGTTGGCTGTCTAATTCAACCACTGGTTGACTTTTTCCCCACAGCGAATATATAAGGATAAATGCGGCGCCCACAATATTGATCGATGGTAGTCCCCGAGTGACACTTTTGAGTCGGAAAAACAAGTCTCGTCATGTTTTTTCACAAACAAAGAGGAATAAATATCAGCGCCGGTCGCGCGAGCATTTTCGGAAGAAAATTCAAGTTGAACATCGTTTTCGCGATCCTTTATCTGGATTAGTGACCGCTCGACTGGGGCTGGCACGCTGATAGCTCGCGTGAAAGTTCGCTTATCCTTCTATTATGGGTGTTATAGATATTATATCGACGGCTCCCATGAAGGAGAACACTTTTCTTATCAACGACGAAGAGTAGTACATTTTCATAAGGACGACAAAGCGGGTTGCGTGTCCTGCGGGAGTCGAGTACACGTCGTAAGGCTGGAGGGATCGATGGATGGACGGATGGGGTGGAAGGGTAGACGGGATGGATAGATGGAATGGAATGAAGTGGAATGAAACGGAACGGGATTAAATGGAACGGAATGGAATATTGTGGAACGGACCGGAATGGAATGGACCAGAATGGAATGGAATGATATGGAAAGGAACGGAATGGAATTGAACTGTATGGATAGGAGAGATCGCCCCATCCATATAACTCCATTCCATCCCGTTCCATATCATTCCGTTCCATTCCATTCTGTTCCATTCCACTCCGTTTCATTCCGATCCGTTCTATTCTGGTCCGTTCCATTCCACCCCATTCCGTTCCATTTCATTCCATTCTATCCATCCATCCCATCTACCCTCCCACCCCATCCGTCCATCTATCCATCCCTCCAGCCTTACGACGTGTATTCAACCCCTGCAAGACAGGCAACCCGCTTTGTCGTCCATACGAAAATGTACTCTCTTTGTCGTTGATAAGAAAAGCGTTCTTCTTCGTGGGATCCGTCGATATAATATCTATAACACCCATAATTAAAGGATAAGCGAATTTTTCACGCGAGTTGTAAACGTGGCAGCCCCAGTCGAGCAGTCACCAATCTAGATAAAGAATCGCGAAAACGATGCTTAAGGGCATGCAGTAGCCGTGCAGCCCGGCCGTAAAGTTCCATTCACCACTTATGTGAACATTTTTATGGTACAAAGTTTGAGATGAGTTGTCTAGTTACTGTTATTGTCGGATTTATTCTCGACAACTGAATGTTCAGCCCAAATCATTAGATTATTGCAGAAAAGTGGGAATCACTGGGCGCCTGGGACAGCCTAACCTATAAAATACACACATTTTTGTTCCAAGAATCCTCGAATTCCTTAGCGATTTGAGCTAACCGACGAGTTGAGCCATTCAAGTTAGATGATAACAATTGTGGCATAACTCGTCGTTTATCCCAAATCGCAAGAGAATTCAAGTATTCTTGGAACAAAATATAGCTTGCACGGCTACCACATGGCCTTAACTTGAATTTAATTTTCCGCAAATGCTCGCGCGACCGGCGCTGATGTTTATTCCTCATTGTTTGTGAAAAAACATGACGAAACTGGTTTTTCCGACTCAAAAGTGCCACTCGCAGACCACCATCGACCAATATCGTGGGCGCCGCATTCATCCTTAAATATTCGTTGTGGGGAAAAAGTTGGCCAGTGGTTGGATTGGTAGTCAACCAGTGGTCGACGCCAAAAATCAACCAGCTGGTTGATTTTTGGGTTGTCACAGACTTTTGAGAATTTTTCAAATCTTCATGATGTATCTAAGTGAAGTTATCTACTGACACATATCAGTTCTTGGGCATGTCCACATGTGTGTACAATTTTAGTGAGCTGGTTAATAAAATTTCAAATCGATTTCGAACAAAAAGTGGAAAATCCGTTTTTCCTTGGGATTACACCGAGATATAGATTAGATTGCCAACCATACGTGAAACCGTTACTGCCGTGGATCAAAAGGCATTTTCTTGTACAAGTCATCTAATTTTCATAAATCAGGTCAAAAGTCTCGATGTGCCATAATATCATTAGGTTCTTCACAATCAAACCCACTCTTGGAATTCCTTTTGGCAACACAGGCTCATTCTTTCGTACTCTACGATCGTTCATGGACATCACCAAAATTTTCAACAAGGGAGAGAAATATGAAACTCGAACCGGTAGTTCAGCCAGCAAACATCCCTTTCCACCAGATTCATTCAGAGGGATTGATATCTCAATGAGTCACTGCCAGTCATTTATATTTTCGTGTGATATGTACAATGTACATCTCGCAATCTATCAATTATAATCATCATCCAACTCATTGTTTCTCACAAAATTTCATCAATATATATCAAAAGAATACTTTTTTATGCAAGTTTTTGCAGCTTCTATTGGAACATCATAAGGTTTATCCTGGACCAGTACTATCTGCAATACCTCAGTTATATTTCGATTGAAGCAAACACATTTGAAACACCTATAGTCGCACCTTGATAATCCAAAACCTCTAGCCAAGCAAAGTTTCTTGCAATCACCTCTGCACCACCTTTCAACTAGAATAAGAGAATCTGGATGATGATCTCATTTCAATAGGTAAGCTATCCATTTAACCGCGGTAAGAATTAAAAATACTTGAGTAAAATTAAAATTAGGTTGACGGTAACCAATCGAAGAATACTTGGAAAATAGGTGGATTAGCATCTGCTCTAGTCATGTAATCGGATGACTCGAAGCCTATTTTTCCAGAGCTCATCACCTCGCAATCGATTGAATCATATCAATACATCATCTCATTTCAGATCAAATTCAACAGGGAAGCTCGAGGAAGAGAACATACCTAGGAGTTATCAAGTTAAGAATGAAAGTGGTAGATTCTGTTCGATGGCAACAACTCCATTGATCAAAATTGTTGTGCCTACAGAGGCATGTAATGAGATGCCGTTGTTTTGAATCTCATACACGCATTCAATCAATCTTACAAATTCAAGAATGTTCACTCAACAGCTTCGAGAAAGTTTACCGAACCTCTTCAAACAGTTCTTCCGATTTATATGTCTCAACTCCTAGATGAAATTGTTACTGATCGCAGTATATTACAAAACTTAATTCAAATTCCGAAATTCACATCAGGTTCCTTGAGTGTTTCAGTGATCGAGCCTAAAAAGAGACTGAGCTGAAACAGTAGTTTCCATTTCCCCCTTTCATGTGACTATACATGCAGTCTTTCGAAATAGATCGGCAGCTATTTGAATTTTTCATTCACATTTCTGATTTTGTGGGGTAATTTAGAGCCACAAAAATGTCAGCACTCGGCATGAAACTCAAGGAGTTATCGAATCATTCGAATTTTCTGTAGACCGATTAAAGCATCGAGTAAACTTTGTCAAGTTTGTAAAATCAACATGAGCAATTAAAATTACTCTATTAATAGAATGGTGGTTGTGACAACTTGGAAACATTTTACATGAATGTCAACAATGAGCATGATGATTATTCCAGTGTGATGGAGGATATGGGTTTTTCTCTGGAACTTTTACACTTCATTGAAAATCATTGAAAATCGAAAAATGAAGAGAGCTCAACGTACACCTGTGGATTCATGCCCACATAATTATGTAGTATTAAGAGTTGCAAATCCACTATTGAAACTTATATGGAGTAAGTGGCATCGCCAAAATCACGTTAACAACCCCAGCTCTTCGCCATTTTTCATCGATTTTACAGAATTTTAATCAATCATTTGGTGAGAATTGCAATTCCAATGAATGCCTTGGATTTTTGGTAGCTTCATTAGATGACCCCCACCGATCACAATTGGTTTTTCCAACATAGAGCTCGATCCATCAATGTGGGATGAGAAAGATGATTTATATTTTATCAGTCACGATTTTTCTGTTTGACATGTAGATGGCCGTATCCTAGACCAAAGAACCGCTCGAGAACGTGGCTTGTCTTAAAATTCCAACAATTCAATCTTCATCACGAAGAGATTTTGTAAATTGCCGCCAGTGTCGTGGCATGAGCTTGGGGTGATCATCTTTGACTTGAACGAGATTTGATCGATTTTTTATTTCCAATTTTCCAAGTCGTACAATTTTGGTTGAACTCAAACCACACCATCGCGCTTCTGGGCGATTTTTCTTTAATATATTATCCACAAAATATAGCTGGAATTCATGCGTAAAGTTGCGCAACATCACCAGAATATTCGTAAGATTGAACGAGATTACCAAGTATTTCCACACGATTTTCCGCAAATTTTCTCTCTTCAAGTTAGTTAGATGGAATTAATTTCATTTTAATGATATAGAAACCAAAGTGATTTCAGTTTGAGGCTTAAATGATAATATTTTTACTTTGATTGGTACCGATACATTCGATCGTTCTCTAATATCATCATCCATAGCCCTATTCCACCAGGTGTGAAAGTTCCAGAGAAACGCCCATATATGTTCACTTCAGCGAGTACTTGAAGAATATAAAGCCAAGGCGTTGTGATAACCCCGAGGACTTTATACTCACATGCTAAATCTCTGTCATCTCTGATGGGTGCGCAGGTATCCACCAGTAAAGCGGATGAGACAATAACAATAAAGATTTTCGTAAAAATTGCAAACATATTCCTTTTGGTACAAAAAATTCCTACTTGGTTCTTATTCAGACTCAACTTATGTTATAGTGCTCACTACCCACTAGCACGTTCCTCACACGAATTTTATGCTTCATTTGATTTGCGGAAACTTCTGTTGAAGTGTTCATCATAGTCTCTTTATTCATCCAAATTCTTTAGAACCATTCGATGGTACTGTTGTAAGAATTAGAATAACTCATAGGCGTTTCATAGCCATCTTGTTCATTCAAATACAAAGGTGATGTCTCAATTCTTCTGTTGATATACGTATTACGTACAGCTTGCCGGAGAGAAGAGTATACAATGAAAGTTATGGGATTTCCCCAATTTGCGATGCGCTGTTGTTACTCTAAGAAAATTTCTCATTTTGAGTGGAAATCCCATTACGAGAAAGAGGCACATGGCTTGGGGACTAAACTAACCATTCTGACTATAATAACTATAAAAAATAGTTGTATCAATATTGTACCTCGAGAGAAAAATTTGGGTAAGCCCACTATATGAATCACCTCGACGCTAACACTAAGGGTATGCCGAGCGGGGTATGCTTGAAACTCCAATTATTACAGTCCATGGAACTGACATTTCGACCCCTAAACTTCAAAAATAAAGAAGATAAGTTGATGGATCGACGTGAAAATTCAATGCCGACTAAATTCAAGGTGTCCCCAGACTGTAGCGCACCTAGCGGATCATGTGTCGAAGCTCTTATACCCATAATGCATAAGTATACCTATATCGATGGTGATACTATGTATACTAGAGGTATAAGGGCTTCGCAAATCGACCACTCGTACACTGTAAAAAATTGGTTGACTTTCCACCAAAATCGTCAACCAGTGGTTGGTTGTCGAAATCAACCAGCTGGTTGGAAATCAACCAGCTGGTTGGATGTCAACCACTGGTTGGAATTTCAACCACTGGTTGACTTTGTCCCCACAGCGAATATATTAGGATGAATGCGGCGCCCTCGATATTGGTCGATGGTGGTCTCCGGTTGACACTATTGATTCGGAAAAACAAATTTCGTAATTTTTTTTCACGAACAACGAGGGATAAACATTAGCCCCGGTCGCGTATGGATGACACAGCGGGTTGCTTATCCTGCAGGAGTCGAATACACGTCGTAAGGCTGGAAGGATGGATAGATGGATAGAAGGGTGGGAGGGTAGATGGGATGGATGGATCGAGGGATGGAATGGAACTGAACGGGTTGGACCGGACGGAACGGACCGGAATAGAACCGAGTGGAATTGAACGGAGTGGAATTGAACGGAGAGGAATTGAACGGAGTGGAATTGAACGGAATGAAACGGAATGGAACGGAACGGAACGGAATGGAACGGAACGGAACGGAATGGAACGAAATGATATGGAACGGAATGGAATTTAATTATATGGATGGGAGTCATCCAAACAATTCAATTCCACTCCGTTCCATTCCGGTCCGTTCCGGTCCGTTCCATTCCGTTCCATTCCGGTCCGTTCAATTCCATTCTTTTCCGGTTCGTTCCATTCCGTTCCGTTCCATCCCATTCCGTTCCGTTCCGTCCAAGTCAATTCCGTTCCACTCTGGTCCGTTCCGTTCCATTCCCTTCCATTTGGTTGAATTCCATTCCTTACCGGTTCGTTCCATTCCGTTCCATGCGTTCCGGTCCATTCCATTCCGTTCCGTTCCGTTCCATTCCATTCCATTCCATCCATCCCTCCATCCCATCTACGGTCCCACCCCATCCATCCATCTATCCACCTTCGAGCTTTACGACGTGTATTCGACTCCTGCAGGGCAGGCAACCCGCTGTGTCGTCCATACGCGACCGGGGCTAATGTTTATCCCCCTTATTGTTTGTGAAAAAAATGACGAAACTTGTTTTTCGGAATCAAAAGTGTCAACCGGAGACCACCATCGACCAATATCGTGGGCGCCGCATTCATCCTTATATATTCGTTGTGGGAAAAAAGTCAACCAGTGGTTGGATAGGTAGTCAACCACTGGTTCGTGCCAAAAATCAACCAGCTGGTTGATTATAAACCAGCTGGTTGATTTTTGGCACAAACCAGTGGTTGAGGGAAAAACTGCAACCAGTGGTTGCAGTTTTTCCCACAAATTTTTTACAGTGTACCACTTTTGTACGTGGAAGTTGGCGCTGGAGTCGGCGGACATTTCGAATATTGATAGCATACGTGTAGAAAAATTTGAATGGAGTGGTTTGGAACTCACGTTAGTCGAAATGGAAAGCCATTACTCATTCCGTGTAAGTTCCGTGATAATACTCATATGAGGAAGTCCCAGAAACTTTTTACTTTTGGCCTCTAAAAGTGAAATCATAGAAAAAAGCTGTGTACATGTCTGAAATTGTTTATAGCCCTTCTTTGAAGGCTCCGAAAACATAATCTTCCATGTGGGTCATCTGAAAAAAAATCGCTAAACGACTTACAGCACAAAGTCTTGAGCGAGTACTTTTGGAAAATTCATTTTTGAATTTTCATTGTTTGGGTAAACGTTGGGGGGTCTCTTAGAATATTTGAATGGACATGAAAGACTTAACTTTCAGAATGCGTGATAAGAATTGCACAATAGTAATGATGGAGGCTTGTGATCTATTGAAAGGTGGCAAAAGTACATTAAATATTGAAGTGTCTCGGGAAAAAATTTTCTTTATGGAGAGTGACAAATACAAACATCAAATACGATCATAGTCATTTTTATACCAACCCGGAGTGCCCCTGAACCCTTCGAAAGATTTGATAGAACATTCCATGACGATTTCGTCTATATAAAATTGTCAATTGTCCCCATTCAAACAGATGGTACTCTCAAACGCGCCAGAGTCTGAGCGTAGCGATGTGGATATGGTTTTCTGATACTATTACCCACTATTTCTCGGTATTAAGGAGTCCGTCCGTTGATTACAGCAAGTGTACACCGCCGAGAACGGCGTAAATATACCATGAGTAACACTAATTTCATTCCGGTTGAACGCAATTCCTTGATTTCCCCATTGATGTGCATAGATGTGCAATAGGTCAATTCTTTCGTTTTTGCGTGAGTAAGACAATGAGTTCATCGCGGAGTCCCTCTAGAATGCGCTCAAAAGTGTATGAGCTCAAGGACAGGAATAATGATTCCTTATCGAAACGGAGTGACAGACCGTCCAATGCGTGTCACGGCTGAGTAGATCGATGTTCATCTCCCACTAAGAAAAAAATCACAACTTTGGATCATTAAAAACATGCCTGCAACGTGAAAGACCCCGCTGTGGTGCGCTAGAACCGTGAGAGTTCAACGAATTTATTGAGAGTCGGTCCGAGTGACACGTCAATCCCTGGATTTTCGGGTGTTTTCTCGCACATGACCTTTTCTAGTATTTATCCGTATCCACCAATCGATCCCAAATTTGGTGCCCACTTTCTGAAGGGAACCCAGGACATCTAAACCAAGAAAATTTGACTGGTTAGGCCTCATGATACGTCGTACAGCCCAAATGATCGAGGAGTGACAGCAAAAGTCAAAAGTTTCTGGGATTTCCTCATATAGGTATATTTCATGTATTAACGTATTTCACGATCAATGTTTCCCTCAACCAACACCCTCGAAAGAACGGAGCGGGTCGATACAGGGTTTCGATCAAAGGAAACGTTAATATGTTTATACGTGAAATACATAGGATTACTCATTAAAATATTGCATATCACACTAATCGAAAGAATGATCAGCTTGGATTTACTGCAATACGGGTGGGGTCTTGTTCAACCCCTAAAACGAGACCCCATCCGTACTTTTCGGTGTTATTTTTGATGCTTACTTTTTCCCTTCCCGCAATTCGTGGGAACGAAAGTCATCGATGAAGTATCAACCAACGGTGAAATTGCACAAGAAAATAAACTTTTCTTCGCCCACTTTTAGAAATAATGCTGCCTCGTCACATGTTACATTTATATCTATTGAGTAACATATCTCTTGAATATTAATTCATTACGGATGAAACGGTTTATTGTAACAGGAAAAGTGAGCGCAGCTCTCTGGAGCCGGTACTCTGACTAGACAATTTCTGGACAATTCGATTATCTCTTCAATTATTATTTATTATCGGAGAAGCACGAAGACTTGTCGAGCTTTTAGAACCATTGGAACGAGTTACGTATTTAACTCCTTAGCCGTTTGCCAGAGTTACACAACCCAACGATTTTGAATTGATGTCTTAATTTTTTAAAACAGTCCCCAGTAGACCTTGAGATACTGAATCTGAATCCATTTTCAGAATTGCTTTATCGCGCCATATTTCCAAGATATCCATTGTCAAATATGTAAACAACGTCAACTCAGCTGTTTGCGAGGGCTGTTATCTCTCTTATTATAATAGTTATCGAATTTCTACGAAATCAACTTGGTCCTCAAAATGAAGATCTACATAATGAGCAAACATCGATGGAGATAGGTTGAGGTCTCCGCAATACCATGCCGGAAGAGAATCAAAAAAGTCTAAAAAACTATATAGCCCCACCCACGCAATGCTCAAGCATACTTCACGAAACTGAGCCTGTATCCATTGACCGTAGTTTTTCGAAATTATCCAAGAGACTTATGCACTTGAAGGAGAAAATGTGCTAGTACGTAATCGAAGGTTATTCTTTACAATAATCACTAAAAAAAGTGAAGTGAATTCAAAGAAACAAGAATTGCTTCAGTAATTTTGATTGTGTCAAAAAAAAATCTTGTGAATATTGTGACTAAACTGTTTGCGTTGCTAAACTCTTTCCACTGCATTCAAATCACTCAAGATCTCATTCGTGTAAAAGATATTTTGCAAGGTTCTTGTTTATTCTGCAGGAATTTGTCATCGTTTTATTTTCGATTCGTTTTAGTTTTGATCAAAATCGTGATTTCCGTGATAATAGTTTTGGATGCTGTTCATGTACTGTTATTATTGATTGGCCGTCTCTGAAACATGAGAACAACGAAATTAAAAATCAATGAGTACAAATAATACAGCTCTTTTCCATTTCGTATTAATTGAACCCCTCTCCTAAATCATCAACATTTGAGAACAACTACTTGGATTCCAGTCGCGATGTTTACCGACTGAATGAAGAACTCACAATCAGCGATGAAGCTTCGCTCGATTGTCTTCTCCGAGTGAAAAACCATAGGTACAATATTTTTGGAGTAGAGATGGCAACAATCGATGTCTGCAAATCTGTCCGTAAATATAGAATGGTTTTAGTCGCTTATGTTAGTTTTTCAGATTTGAGGAAGTTCACTCGACCGTTATTATGAGCCAACATAGAATTTGAATCTAATGATTCGATACTCTTCTAAGTCTCACGTAAGGTGCTGACATTTTTTGTGTCTCTAAAACACCACACGGGACCGGAGATATGAATGGAAGATTCCTAAGCGACTAAAATCATTCTATAAAATCTCAACAACTTGGACCGATATAGTCGTTGCGAATCAGTTATTGTGATTCCTGTCTCAACATCTAGATGGAGTCGAGTAATTCCTCCTCGCATTCTAAATAACCCCTTTTCCCCTCGAAATAGCAGCCAGATCTTACTTTCACAGATTTCGTACATTCCAAATCTTTGATATACCCTATGTGCCTACATCAAGTCCCTCTAGAGTTGTAGTGATCAGGCCTATGGAGGGGCTGGGCCAAAACACTCCATTTTAATCCCCAAATTACATACAGTTTAACAGTCATTTGAATCTTCCATTCATATCTCCGGTCCTGTGCGGTGTTTTAGAGACACAAATAATGTCAGCACCTCGCGTGAGACTTAGAAGAGTATCGAATCATTAGATTTGAATTCTTTGTTGGTTCATAAAAACGATCGAGTGAACTTTCTCAAATCTGTCCGTAAATAGTATGAGGTTTCCATGGTTTGTGTATATAAGTGAGTTTCTTCAATGATGTTACGATGAAATCTGAGAAACTGTTTGAATTAGAAAATGTAATATTCCTTGCATCTTGCATAGTAATGCCCAATGGAATTCATTCAAAAAAGTATTCGCTAGCGTTGCTAATTGCAATGCCAGTGAATACTTTTTTCTGAATATGAGAGAGCATTGAAAGAAGGGAAATTCAATCTCGAATGGTGTCTTTCTCAAACTGCAGTGTACAAAATTCTTATTGGGAAAGTTGGTTTTGCATGACGGACTTGAGACGGATAAATCAACGGAATGGGGGTATAGAATTTGAATATTTTGAGCCAATCAAATCCCCTCCACATTTCTTTGTGGCGTCCCGCCATCCCGAGGTGCCCCAATTACCCAAAGAAGTTGTGAATTGCTGAGTTGCGATTGAGGATTGCTTGTCTTTTGAGTAACCTCTATTTAATTAAGCAATCAGAATTATGAAGACAGGTTGATTCAGCGCATTGTTGCCGCAGTGCGCGTAACCCACAGTGACTCCAAGTTACGCGCACGGCCAAAAAAACAGGTCAAATTCCATAACCACAAAGCTGTAAAAATTGAGTGTCAACAGCAGTTAATTGATCAGTCTTGAAACGTTACTCATAAACTCACGCGCAGATTTTACCCAAGTGTTGAGCACGACAAAGTAAATTTCTAAGTGAGAGACTGAGTCGACTGAATCCCGCCGCGTATCTCCGGCGTCATCCCGAGAACGAGCTAATCAACCTGTCTATCAGCCTCCAGGATATCTTGACCCGCAGAGCTGGGAATCCTCGAGTAGAATTTAGTATCAACATAATTGTAAGTCTAAAAAATCTACCATTCATGTTTAGTATATTAAATCTATCATTGTTACCTTTGTATTGTCCAATTCAAAATTAGCATATAAATCGAATTATTCTCAAATTAATATTCATTAATTAAATTGACCTTCTCCCTGATGATTAATATGCATATTTTATTTTCCAAAATTTGAACGATAGATATATATATATATATATACTTTTCTACATTGTCTACTTGTCTACATTTTTGAATAAGGTGAGTGCAACAGGGCAGTCCGCCCTTCAATGTCCAAAAACCCACTCTAAAATAAATATATTTGTTACCCGGACCCATCAGGTCCGGTCATAACATCTTCATCAATACTAGATGCTGATGTAGCAGGCGTGCGACCTGATGTAGCAAACATGCTACCAGATGTACCAAAATTTTCAGAATTCTGCTCACGGTATATCTCGATGTGAGATATGTTGGTATTGCTAAAAAAAGAATCCATTGCAGAGTACGCTATGGGACACCATCTTGGTAATTTTATCTGCACTGAGGGGTTGAAAAAAAAACCCGAGTAAACGTATGTTCCTCACCTGAATTACTTTCTTCAATAGACCCTCTAATACGCTCTTTGCCAACTGCTCGTAAGCGTGGAAATCTTTATCTGTATTTGAAATTTCATTCATAATCATTCGTAGTTCTGGGTCCAGCACTATCTTTATTCTTAGTTCTTCCAGTTCTGAAAATGATGATTTTTCAATCAATGCGCACAACGTAGATATGCGCTAGAATCGATAGTTGAGAGTAGTTGCGGTCATCATAAGAATCTGGAAAATTCCGAAAAAATCTCTCGCTATGCCAAAAAAATTCTCATAACTATGGATTCTCTATGTATGTACTTCCATTCTGGAGGGAAATATTTAGGATTGAAAGTTTTCAGTTTTGTAATTTCCACATTTTTCCTCATTTTTTAAAAAGCACACTTGATTTCTTTCGTGTCAGAAAATATTTCGGGAATCGGGAACTGAGGTCTCAGGTAAGTGAGCCAACGTTGTACTATTGAGAATTTTCTTCATCTACTCCGGGAACCCGCTGGTGACGGTTTTGTTCAAATTTTTCCAGAACCTGTCCCCGACACCGAAATACCAAACACGCATACGTACGCAAATCCGCACACATGTGCACCCATCTTTCACCTCTTACAACTACTCGTTGGCGGATCTCCTAGTTGTCGTGTGCAGCGTCCATTATCAGGACTTGCACGAAATGATTCAGGGATTCCGATATGAGTCATGATGGAAATCTGCAAGTATATAAGAGAAAAAGAAACAATTAGAAAGATTCAAATGTTTGTTGTAAATCAACTGCTACGAGACACCGTAACTCATCTGGGGGGTTATCTTAAATTCCCGCTACACGCTGAGCGCGTACCGAGCGCGGGCTCGGCGTGTAGCCAGCGTGAATGATGCGTCGTCTGCAATGTGTACGAGAAAGTATGTACCGGAATATCAGAATCTCTTTCAAAATCAAGTTCCAAGTGCAAAATAAGATTCACGAGAGGGACTCGCGATTTGCGGACGCAAATCAATACATCGACGAGAATCTTGATGATGTAGTGTTGCAACTAGAATAGTGAGTCAACCGATACGCAGCATAGCCGTGACTGCTATAGCCGGCGTGTATTCGCAAAGTGCATTGGCAATAAGTGATCATCTTATGAAGCACAGACTTGAGAAAGCCTATAAATTTAGTGCGAGAGTCCGTATTAGAGGAAACGCCTGAAATATGAACACTTGCTTCGCGGAAGCCTAACCTCAAAACACACCACGGGCTGTGAAATTCGGCTGATAAAGATTTATCAGCATCCAATCGACCTTGTAGGTGAATCTCGTAGACGATTTTTGGAAAAACAGAGCGTTACTGCAATCGCATTTACTTATTTTGACGATCAACTTGCACAAAGATCATCACCGCGCATTCGCGTGTATTCTGGGTATACCAATAAAACTCGTCGCCATCGGCAGTTCTTTGATAAATCAACGTAATCGTTCGTAGCGTTGGTGTATGCTTGCAAGTCCTCTTGGATAAGCTATTCTACGCTGAAAAAGAATATTTCGCTTATACAAAATATACTCATCTGAGTTCAAGTGCGGACGTCGCATCGTTCGCGCTGGTTACGCGCCGAGCTACACGCTCGGTTTCGCGCTCAAAACGCGCCAGCGCGTACCTACTCATTCACGATAACCCCCCCTGGGGCTGAAATAATTTTTTGACCCAAATCACTATCTGCGACGATTTTGGCCCCAAAAAATCACACTTTTTGCGGAATCACTCATATAGATTGCGAGTCTGCAGGGAACTGAATGTAAGCCTGTGAATAACCCATAGTTACACATCCAGAATGAGAGCTGATTTTTGCAGGCTCGCTGCAGGCGGCGCTGGGGTGACAAGCGTGTAGGGATTACTGAGGGGTGCCCACTACTATATAATAAATGACTCTACACACACTATGAGCAGAAGGTTCGTGCGTTTCGTCCCCCACCTACAACTTGGTTCATCGTGACCGGACTATCAGCAGGGCTGGACTTGCAGGTTATGCCCTGGACGCTTGGCGATGAAGCTTATTTGAGCACTTATATACTAACTGAGGTCCTTTGCCGTCACTCGCGGGAAAGGAGCTGGAACTGTTGTCCATCTGATGCGCATGTTTGGTATCTAATTACCCCACAAGCGTATTAGGCGTAGGACTTACCCTCCCCACAAGCCCCTGCAGTCATGCGCAGAGCGCGCAGCGGCAAAGGAGAATAGGGAACTGACGCCATTCCGGGAAATGTTATGATTTGAGAGTTCGTACCAAGATAGATATAGGAAAAAAAGTTAGAAATTTTTACGACGCCTCGATGGTTTTTAAACCATCACTGAAGTTTTGACAATTTGAATTGGCGCCATCCAATATGGCGGTGGCTGCACATGTGCCATGAAATTCGCCAACTGTTCTGATGTCATTCTTCATCGGTAATTCTCATCTGAATCACATTCGAGAGCTTATTTTATTCAAATAATAGAGGTACGCGGTGGTAAAACCCAGGTTTGTCTCGGAACTATCGTGGAAAACACTCTGAAGTCACGTGACTCATGTGCAGTCACCGCCATATTGAATGGCGCCAATTCAAAACCTGAAAAACTTCCTACTCGAATTAGAATCACTTTTACCTCAGAAAATTTCACAAATTTTCATATATCGTGTCTCTTTCCACGTGAACTTTCATAATATGAGCATTTTAAAATACTTTTTGTGGTCATGTCGGTTCTCTATTTTCTCTGACTATCGTCTGCGGGTCGGTTGACGAATATCATAAAGGTGATGAAAGTATGACGAGTTTATCTGCAAAGGGTCTAGTTTCTGCGCGATACTGTTTGTAAACAGAAATACAGCGGATGACTATTGTGTAACAATTTTTTCATGCTTTTGGAAATCTAAAAGGCATTTGGAATTTCGCTAGAATTTTTGCATTAAAATTTTTCAGAGATGTTGAAAGAGATTGCTGAATCAAGACTGCGTTTGACTTTCATTGTATCTAAGAATAATTAGATAAGATTCTGTGACACTCTTCATCAGCTGACCTGGGTATGTTGTACCGATTTTTCTGAGCTTGATCATCCAATTCAAAAACATCAAGCTTACTATAATTTTATCACATTTGTTAGGACAGATTCTCTGTTGTTGGAGAAACATTAGCGAAATCTCAAATGTCTTTTGGATTTCCACATGCACTTCTGATAATTTTTCGAAGCGTTCAATCGGTTCCAGTTTTCTGATATTAACATGTAAACTCTACCGAGTGATTAGAATTGAAATGCAAATCTCGATGGTGAAACAATAAACCGCACTCTCTGAATTTTCCATGACTGAAACACAATCTGTTCTATTCCATAAAGAGCAAGATCCGTAGCGTCTAAGCATTTGCCGGTTAATTTAGCCTCCTAGGTTTTGGGCCCAATTTCGCCTTTGACAGAGCTTTGGATCCGAACATTTTCCCTGACAGAACTTCCAGTTCTCCTGGGTTTTGGGTTTAATTTTCTCCCTCAACAGAATTCCTAGTACGAACATCCGGTTATTTGTGGCTTCATTTGCCCTCCTCGATTTTGAGCCCCCCCCCCCCGCCCCACAGAGATTCTTCGTCAGAACATCCGGGCATTTGCGGGCTAATTTGGCTCCGTAGATTTGAGGTTAAATTCCTCGCCCGACATAATTTACGGCCCGAGCATTCAGGCATTTGCGAGTCAATTCGCCTTCCTGAATCTTGAAATAAATCCCCCCTCCCCTGTTGACAGAACACTTGGCAAAACATCCGAGCATTTGCGGGCTAACTGGTCATCCCAGGGCTTTTAGCTGTGAATAGGGAAACGAGAAAGATTTCGACCCGCCTCGGTCGGCGCGGACCGCTGCGCGATCTGCGATTCGCAATCAATGATGACTTCCACATGGGCGATTGAGCTAAGATTTCACATCACCGGAACCCGGAGATTTGTTGCCAATGTGAACACGCTCTTACTTCCTCATCGAGTGTCGCTCGAGTACTGAGTTTTGCCCAATCTTAAAAACTATGTACGCGTCATCAGGGTCTCGGATAATCACAGACGGTTAGTTTTGGCTTAGAAGAAAGGTAACAACCATGCACAATTGTCGAAAAATTGCCGTGAAACTTGGCAGCCCACATTTCAGAAATGGGTTTCACAGGACCCTCAAGGCGCAGGAGGGTCAATGCAAGTCCTCTATAATAATACCAACTTAATCTAAATTATATACAAACACACATCGAGCATCACTGTACACGCTCTCACACATCAGTAGCATCGATACCAGGAACCTGACAGTCTATAAATACTGCCTCTGCTAAGAATTTTCCACAAGATTTCGCGATTCTCTCGAAAGCTTCAACAAACCACGATACCTTTAGGATTTCCCATAGATCTTGCACACCAGTAAAGTATACAAATATTCTTGCTACGGCTTTTCGGCATCTTCGGACCATTAGTCTCAACTGGATATACACTACCGGTCAAAAGTTTAAGCTCACCCAAAATTTTTTTTTTCAACTTTGTGAGTTGAATTACTCGGCTCTATTTGACCGTAGAGGACTTTTCCGGAGCTCATTTTGAAGGTTTTTTCACGTACTTCAAGATGGCTTTATTCATTTTTATCCGTACGGATCGGGATCTTTCCAATTTGAGCTTGAAAAAATGTCAATTTCAACGATTTTTGAGAGAATCTTTTGGCTCCTGCCAATTTGAGCCACATGAATATTTCAATATGGGAATTATGGGATACAAAAGTACCAGTCTAGAGCTTCAAAATCCGTTTTTGAACGCCCCTCTACGCCACTTCCAGTCCGAGCTATGACACTTTCTCTGAGGGAAGATTTTTTGCGAAAACTAGCACCTGGATTCAAAAATGACGAGAAAATTAACTTTTTGGGGCATATTTCAAAGGTTTCTCATTTCCTCAATCAAGATATAGATAAAAGATGACAGAAATTATGATTATACTTCATAAAAATGCGTCTTTGTATCTTTCTCGAATTGGAGTGCTAGTTTTTGCGAAAAATCTTCTCTCAGAGAAAGTGTCATAGCTCGGATTAGAAGTGGCGTAGAGGGGCGTTCAAAAACGGATTTTGAAGCTCTAGACTGGTACTTTCATATCCCACAACTCCCATATTGAAACATTCATGTGGCTCAAATTGGCAGGAGCCAAAAGATTCTCTCAAAAATCGTTGAAATTGACATTTTTTCAAGCTTAAATTGGAAAGATCCCGATCCGTACGGATAAAAATGAATAAGGCCATCTTAAAGTACGTGAAAAAACCTTCAAAATGAGCTCCGGAAAAGTCCTCTACGGTCACATAGAGCCGAGTAATTCAACTCACAAAGTTGAAAAAAAAAATTTTGGGTGAGCTTAAACTTTTGACCGGTACTGTATAAGGCCCTTCTCTCTCACTCACTCACTCGACACTGGATAGATCTTGAAAAAGTGCACGATTGCCGCAATGATATCAGATTGAAAAATCTTTGCACACACATGGATTATACAGGTAAATATACTACTGCAAAGCTATATCGATAGGACAAGGTCTAAAAAGAAGGAAACGGTAGCTGCGGCTTGAGATGTATTCAAAGGTGGACTCTTACAACGCGTTTGTACCTATATATGTATAACCAAAGCTTCGTTGTTTTAGTAGTCGTTGTGGAACATCGATTGATTGGTGCGATTGGGTCACTCTTGGTTAGTTTAACTTTGTATAAGCGATTTACCTCTGGAATACTTTGCTCAAAGATTGAAGGAAATGCTTCAGGGTTTATATAGTAGTGCGTGATGAGTCTTGGGAATGGTGACTCTCTGAGGAGCTCGTTTGCAATTGGGATGTGACATCAAGGTCAAACATGGCGGCCGCATGCCCCGAGATTAACACGGGCTTGTTACTAGACAGCGCCATCTGCGGCGAGTCGTGAACTATTGCATGCCCCCAGAATTTAACATGGATGTCACTTCCCAATAGGGAAACTTATCTTAAGGTCGAGAGGCGTGAATCGGCGACGCGTACGTATTTGCACGTCAATGTATCGGCAAAAGGAATTGCGTGTGCATGCATTTTTTCGTGTGATGGCTCTGTCTTGGACATTCTCTTTTTTCAGTCGGCTTCTTTGTTGATGAGAGTCATGTAGGTTTATCCTTGAGGGTAGCAGGTGCTCATCTATTGATTGTCGAGGTGTAACGAGTAAGTTTGCAATTGAAGCTGGGACTGTTCTGATGGTGATTTTTTGGTAACATTATTGAATAGTTTTATTTGCAAATCAGGTTAGCTAAAATTCTAAAAGTTATCGTCAGAGTGATATCGTATGGAGGATGGAACCAGCAACACGAATATTATGAGTAATGAAATCAACCATGTTTCTGACGTACCTTATGAAGCGAATCAAATCACTCTGTGCTATCTCTAAGACCTTGACTCCTTCTGAGACTTCATTCAGAAATCTCAAATGCTATGCATGAAAGAGGATAAATTTTGGACTTCTGATCAAGGATCACGTACCACTTGGTTCGAATCTTTGAGACAGCATGTGATACAGCGCGTGTTGTAACATGTGACGCAGTATATGACACAGCATGTGAAAAGGCATGTGCTATTTGATGTGGTGGCTCGCCGTCGATTGCGCACATGGTCAAGAATTTTGTGTCGATTGCGCACGGGAGCCTCATCGGTGCAAAGTCGATTGCGCACTTTCCTCTGTGTCGATTGCGCACGATCAGTTCTCGGAAGTATTTACCTGATTGTCTACCTGTACTCTCGCTGTAGAGGATACGTATGTATATAATAATCGTGAGCAACATCAAAAGCAGAGCAATATAGGCAATACACACATGTAAGAAGACTGAATTTAATATTTATTCAAGAAGTTTGAAATTTTGATAAGGTCGATGTCGTATAAAAGATAGTAACGATATCTAATAAAGTCATCACTAGAATATGACGAGATCATGCTAATATGTACATAATATTTACGACAAATGGATTCGATTGATTTCTCCTTCAAGATCCGTAGCGAGGGGACACATTTTTTACAAAATTGAATCTGGTAATACTATTAAGAACATGATACGCCTGTAAATTGTTGCGCACGTGCTCAAGTCTGCGAGCTGTTGACTAAAACAATTTGCTTTGTCTCTCCTTACTCGCGGCAGTTCTTCTGATTATTGTGGACTCCTCCTGGATGCCTTTCAAAACATCACAAACAGCAAAAATATTTGGTTGCCCACAATTGAAACATCCATTGAATTCTGAGTGGAAACACTCGCATGCGTTCGTGGTCTTTTCCGTTACCGTGTCACTGGATGCCCACAATTGTGGAGGAAACCGAGCATCTTCACTAATGTGAGTTTCCAAAAAGTAGTTCCGTTCGTTAGTACATTCATTCTCTCACTTGGTGCCTGCACTATTCTGCTCATTGCCAGGAACAGGTAGATGGGTAAGGGGTTTTCCGCGAATTGACCGCGTGCGCAATCGCTAATCTTTGAGGTGAACCAAAAGTGACCGTGTGCGCAATTAACGGTCAGCCGATGTGGTAAACCACGCGTTTCTTCTCAACTTCAAATTGTGTGCAGCTTTTCTCCACAGCCACAATCAACCCGTTCGCTACATAGTTGCCCCTGGTATCAAAAATTCTCATCAAAGCATGTTTCTGGGGTAGAAAAATGGTGAAAATTGGAAAAATCAGGATTTTGAGATTTTTTTGTTAATTATCTCTCTCTCTATCTAATTACTACATTTGGAGACCCCATCGATGTTCCATTATGTTTCTTGTAATGGAAGACATTTTTCAGAATTTTTTCAGATTTTTTCGATGCAATACAAGAAAACTAACACTATTTATTAGAAATCGGGACTGTCCCTTGGAAGGGACAAAATAGTGAACAAATTTATGATAAAAAATACCCAAAACCATTCCATAATCCTACAGGCTTACAAATAATTTTCTTGCAAGAACTATTTATAGTCGGTTCGCTTCGATCGAGATCGAAAGAATATGAGACAGCAAACTGAGCAACAATCGATCCTTGGTCAATATATAAGCTTGTTCTCCATAGAAACTGCTCTTACAACCTATCGATCCATACATCCATATAAAAGATGGAAGAATGCGCTTACACATTAATTGAGAGTATAAGATATTGACAGCGTATATAAATCGTGACAATGGAGTTCCAACGAGGCCCCGAGCCAATATCTTGGGGACGAACGGACCCCCGCAGACTCGAGCTAATTCCGCAGCATGACTCGCTCTCGATCTTCGAATACACGTATGTACACGCATCGGTGCACATCATCGTCATGCGTAATAATGCTATACTATGTATGGGGCAAAAATTCTGGAACAATACTTTGAGTCATGGTTTATATCTTAGAGGTATGAATTTGCCTATACTGGGGATACTTAAGTATGACATTGCACCGAGTTATTGTTCGACAATCGTGGCCATTACGCATCCAAATTGTTCCTGACCGTGTAGTTAGAGTATTTGAATTTCGGAAAGACGTCTCGGGATTATGTATAATAATATGATTCTACTCAATTTTTCATTGGCGAAGATGAGAAATGCATTACTCCTATTCCAATTTTCTTTTGGATCAAAAAATACGGGAAAAAATTTTCCTTGAATCAATTGTAATGTTTCCTGTAAAATTTAGATGAACACCCGTATATTCTAGCCAGAATGAGATGAAAAATTGACTTAAAAGCTCCTACCATTTATTCCCACAGAAAGTTATTCTTGAATGGTTCAAAGGCAAGAAGTTTGCATTTTTATTACATGAAACTTTGAAAAACCATGCCGATGCCACATAACTGTACGAGTCCGCATAGAATTTTAGAAGAGATATTCTAAAGATGAATCCAAAAGACGCAGACGAATTTAAATCGTAGAGAAATTTCATGTGGTACCAGAAATGGCACGACTTTAATTCCCTTGTAAATCTATGAATGGAATATCCTCACAAGAATCTGATGATTCCATGGATTTTTTATTTCGATATCTGGGACCACTTCAACATTTTGACTTCATATTATTTTCTGAAAGATACAAAAAATCTGGTGCTGCGCAAATCTTTCAACAGGATTAGAATACGACACAGCTCAAATGACTTATGTGACGAAATTTAGATATAACTAATCTTAGAGAAATTCAACTTTCATAACCGTGAACAAGAATACAACTCAACGTATCATACACTGGCAGCTCATACAAGGGTCAGTTTTGACATAGCCAGATAATAAGGCCCATACTCATCTTGAGTGCATCATCCGGGGGCAAAAAAATGAAATAACACTGTGCGCACTTCTCATATATAAGATGTTCACGAAACTGGAAACCCTGTTAATGTACTTACATGCTTAAAATGAATATTCTGATCACGTACAATCCTATCGCTGACGAAATCTAGCTGCTCGCGCTCTTTTTCGGGCCTCATTGCCAACGCTTGGTTAAATTTTCTTGAGCACAATTCTCCACCTCTCGACATCTCTCGCTTTCTTTCCAACAAGCTTGATGTCTTGAGGGCTCAGTTTATGAGTTGAAAATACTCCACTGTTGTAGATCTTCTTGAGAGTAAAATGAGAGTGGTATCTTATTGCTTATCGCTTTTAGGCCGTGAGAGGGTCGTGCATTGAGATCGTCACGCACTACACGCCTTGGCGCCAATATTTTCATCTACGTGATATTATGCAGCAACATGATTTCTATTAAAGCACAAAATGAGGCAACGCTGAATTTTTTTTACCTGATTATGATGCGTTGCAGGTGCGTTCATCGTTGTACCCAAAATTGGACATGAACAGTGTGAGAATTCCGAGATGAACCAAAAATTATTCTTCGAATCTCATTTCTGTTCGTGTTAGATAGTTTGCGTCGGAGTTGATACAAATTCCTAATCTCAGATGAATATAATCTTGAAATTCATCAAAATCAGAACAGTGATGCCGGAATGTAACGATGCAATCAAGTGGAAACCACGAATGACAATTTCAACCAAATTTCGAAAATTGAGATCAAGTAGGAATACATTACCGGTCAAAAGTCTCAATACACCTATTATCATACTGATGATCTTTAGAGTTAGATATCTCAAAATCTATCGGTGTTAGAGAGCTCTCCGTGGTCGTATTTTGTAGCCTATTTCGAGCACTTTTTAAGCTTTTTCCCGTATTTTCTATCTCGCGTATCATACCAGAGATACCAACATCAGAAAAAGTACTTTCTTTGCATTTTTCCAGCAAAGGTACGAACGCCTCCAGATTTCGGAGAGATTATTGAATCGCTATGAGACCAATGGGATCTTCAAGTCCACAAAAAGACGTTCAAAATCCGTTTTTGAACGTCTCTCAAAGTGGTTCTGATTTCGAGATCTGACCGACTAAGTGAGGGTGGTTTTCTCTCAAAAAATCCCTCGATAATCCAGAAACGATGAGAAACAACCGACGCTGGGGCAACTGGCCCTCATTTTAGCAAGAGTTCGACTCAACATCGGGATAGCCATCGAAAATAAAGTCTATCGACCTTGAACTGGGCTGTTTCTCATCAATTTTGGATTATCGTGGGATTTTTTGAAAGAAAAAACACCCTCACAGTGTCAGTTAGACCTCGAAACCAGAACCACTTTGAGAGACGCGCAAAAACGGATTTTGAAGGTCTACTCATGGGCTTAAAGATGTCATCGGTCTCATAGTGATTCAACATTCCTTCCAAAATCGGGTGGCACCTTAGCTGGAAAAGTGCGAAAAAAGTAATTCTTCTGACTTCCGTATCTCTGGTACGATACGGGGAACAGAAAATACGAAAAATAGTTTTGGGAGCCCTGCCACAGAGAGCTCTGTAGGACCGATAGACTCTGAGAATAATCATTTTGATTCGTAGTTGTATTGAGAATTTTCACTGGTAGTGTATGAGCCTTATTTTTCTTTTTGACGACAACTTCAAACAGGAATTATTTATTAGACGTCTCCCGATTCTAGTAGGTTTGTGCACCGTCTAATTCTCTTCCTAACTCGAAATTCCATCGTAGACACCTAATCGAAATTTGTCATGCTTCACTATTAATTTCTATCTCTGACATAGATACATCTTTCGAGTCAAGCTTAGCCCATGAAGTTACTGAAATACAACCGTGTTACTGAAAACCGTAGATCAATAGTCTCATTCATTTCATGCGTCTGAGCACAGACTGTTTGCTTTCCACGATACATAGTAGAGTGGTGATAAGTACTTTGAAAAATCTACAATTTGGAGCGAATTCGAGGACTCGACGGAAAAGTCATCTCAAACATGAAGTGTAATCCCGAAATCGGCAAAAACTCAATCGAACTTCTACTTGGAATCTGTTGCGAGCAGTTTCAACTTACCAGGAGAGTGTTTCAGATCCGGATCACGAATTTGACTAAAACTCTGGGAATAGTCTCCTTTTAGCACCAAAAGATGAAACCCAAAATTATAGACCCTAACGCTCAAGCGTTTTTGAGCTACAGCCAATAACATTAGCATTGACCATATAGGCCAATGTTAAAAATCATACATATAGGTATACCTGCAATGCTAATGTCCTTGGCTGTAGCTCGGAAACTCTTGAGCGTTAGGGTCTATAGTTTTGGGTTTCATCTTTTGGTGCTAAAAGGAGACTATTTCCAAAGTTTCAGCCAAATCCGTGACCCGGATCTGAAACACTCTCCTGGCTAGAGGAATTGTGTTAACACATTCGCTGCAACCGTCTGGCCTTCCTCCAGTGCTGTAAGATTTCGATTTCATGGGAAATAACATTATGCGGGGCCGAATGGTGGGCTTCGTAACACCAGAGGAACGACCACCATCAGTTTCAACCTCCACGAATCAATTCATCAGGTCGAATTTAGAGCCATACAATTTCCAGTTTGTTCAGTAGAATTTATTTTAATCGTAACCATCATCATAATAGTATTTTCCAATACAAGGGTATGATGTTTAGTTTTGCTTTTTGAGTGACTGTTTTCATCCCGAGCTCTGGCGAGGGTCGAAATACGTTTTTCGATCGACTGGGCGTAAAGTAAACGGACAGTCGATCTTTGGAAAATTCAACCAACTGCTTGAATTTCCGGTACATCAAAGGCCACGGTAGGCAACCAGCTGTTTGATTTTATAATCATTCTGTTGAATTTGCTAGTTAGAAACTAAACGAAATTTTACAATGAACGTTTCAACATGCGATGGTTCCTGACTGATCAAAGACTTGATCATCGGATACATAATTTTGTTGAGTAATAGTACTTTCTGAGAAACATCTAACCATCAAATACAAGGATGTTGATTCTTCAAGCAATGATACACAATGATCTCCCTCTTCATTCTCATAAATCTGTGCATGTATATTAATTGGGCTACTACAATTGACTGAATAAGCGACGTGCGCTCCCCCTTGAACTCGCCCATTATGATCGAATTTCGTAAGCAAGAATTGATGAGAAAATTTTCTCTCATTCGTCTCTAAACGTTTACTGACCAGTATTAAAAATCCTCTATCATGAAGGTTATGGATAATGAAATCTTGAACTTCGTGTTCAAATGTCAAGTTGATCCACGTTTTCAAGTCACCCTGAGCACATTTCACGTGACTTTCATACGCATTTTCTCGTATGCATATTCTTGGGAATCCGTAAGCCGTTGAGACACTAACTCTGGAATTTTCTGCGTTGTCAAATTCTTTCAGACGGTCACTAACTTTTTCAGTAAAGAATAACGAAGCGTTAAGATTTTCTTCTGATATAAAACCAATACAATTATCCCGTTTAAATACATTGTCATGATATAAATTGCGATAGGTCAAAAGGCCAGATTTTCTTGGTGCTGCACTCACATTCAAATAAGATGGGCCACCATATTTTAAGCCATCGCTGTCATAGATAACAAAACACTTTCTTCTGTTGGCCAGATTATCATAATGATCATCATAGATCAATTCGTAAGTATAAGGATGAGTCAGTACCATCAAGTTCTTTACAGTAAGATCGATATTTGGAAATGCATTGGATATCATTAATTCATTTGTTCTAATTTTACAATCAGGCTTGGAAATTACCATAATTTTCAGCAATGATGACTTATTGTGTTTATGAGATTCGCCCCAAACTAGTACAGTCTCATGATCTTTGATTTTGTGGACTCTTATACTTTGGCTCATTTCATAGTCTTTGTCAACTGCAATGGTGAATGGACATTTCATCTCTTCCGTTATTGTTTCGTCAAATGAAAAGGATATTGCTCTAAGGATGCAGTTTCTTTGAAATCGATGCATGGAATGACAGATGACATATTGTAGAGAGGTTCTCTGTATAGTTAATCCCATTACGTTCAAATTACTTGTAAAACTAATACTTTTGGTTAGATTCTTGATGGATGATGATTTTACTGTAAGCCACAGAGCTGTGAATGCAAACACAGTAATTGCACTTCTTGAAATAACCATGATGTACTACTACCTGAAAACTCTGTTTAAAAATTATATACCCAATTGTCGTTACAAATAAAAGTTTCTTTCTTCTAATATAATTCGTGCATGAGCCAAAGCTGCAGCTTACCGGAAACTGATGAATAGTCAAAACGAGTTGTTCACCAACAATTGCAGCGCTAACCGATATTTTTCCAGTCATTCGTCGTGGTTTCGCTACGCTCTTTATTACGAGTATCTGATATCTATTTGGCCCCCGAAGGATTCAATCACTGAATGGGCTAATTTAACATATTGGTTCACGAATCATCAGTCCATGAATGTTGAAACTGTCTTATGTAATACCTATTCATCATTTCAATGTCAAATATTTGAAGTTTTAAAATGAGGCTTAATCAATATCATACCTTAACGGTCCGGATTAATGATAGATCATGGTAATTTTCAAATTCAACTCAATATTACCATGATTACCATCTTGCTATTGATAACTCACCCATGCTTTCATTACAGAAGTGTTTTTGTGACTTAAAAATGAATAAATCGTTTTTCTACAGCTCAAATTTCTATTAGATCAGCTGAACATTCTTATTGAAGACCCCACGTGAGTTTTTAATCAAATTTGAATGAGAAAAAGACCTTATGTCGTTTTTACTTGAATGAAAGGAGAGGCGCTCATAAAATTGAGATTTGATTAAAATTCAAGCCACCCAGATGGAATTTTGCAAAGGAGTCTATTCTTTCAATTTCCTCTCAATACACATTCGTTGCTTCGGATTATTATATCCCAAAAATGAAACTCGATAACTGAAGTCAAGTTGATTGAAAATTTAGGATCCCTCAAGGAAGTATTTTTTCAAATGCTATTCTCAGTTCTTTACGGTTCTCTGTCAACTCATCATTCATTTATGAAAGATACAACTTGGTATACTTAGGTCAGAACGATGCCAAAATGATCGTTTCACGGCAATCTTTTATACTATAGTGGAATTATCTACACTCCAGGAGTAAAAAACTCAGAATGGGTTCTGGAGGACAAATAATCTCAATCAAATTGTATGCACACGTATCGTCAGTGTTCCGTTCTTCCCAGTCGCGGGCTATTGAGATTCAACCGCGGATAAGGTTCGGTCGCTCTGGCGCGGGTGGAACTCACACAAACCCATGTATACATTTATGCACAACATCTTGATAGTGGTAGTAGTGGGTCAGTGGCGGGCGAGCTTCATCGCCGAGCAAAAGGCGATCCATAAATCCCACAATTTGTCCCAAAAGTGTCGAGACCACGCGCTCGGATTTTGATCTCGTTCGAGATATGCAATTCGTAAAGTCTTTACGGCGCGTTTTTTGGCACGTAATAATATGCGACTTCTACCTGCGTCTTGTTCCGGCAAGCATACCTGAAAGCTTATTCGTTCAATTTGACGATGTACCATCATCTGATGCTTATCTGCTACCTCGATTGTGTGCGCTGCATGGATGATCGCTTGGAGGTGGCACTGGGATGTTATCTAACTCGTTACTGTTGTCGGTAGATTTATCGGATCGATATCAAATATGTAGATTTTTCGTTGTGGAGACTTGGAAATGTCTTTTGCACTCTATTCTTTCAATGGAGCAGTCTCATTCTTCTTTGGTTCGGTCTTTTGTGGGTATGTGTTTATCACATCACAATTGCTGATATACAAGATTGATTATTCAGTCACGACAGCATCTAATAGTCTCTCCGAGTATAATCCCGATAGCAATTTACTCCAGTGAGTTGATTAACCGATTCATTATATTGAAATCTAATAGATTATTCAAATTCGGGAATAGGTCATATTTGTAAAGAGGCCTCTGGTAACTATTGCTGTCATGACATCATTAGATACGTGTCCGCATAACGTCCATGCAAAAATTTGACTAATGTATCTGATTACTTCAATTCAAACTCTGGAATCTCCCACCCCCCAATAACATTATTTCATAAACTGACCAAGCACATGCACACACATTGTATCTCATCCATAAAGATATCTGGCCCGTGATAACCCAAAATCCATAACCATGGACCGGAACGGTGGAACACTCCAGATCGAAAGAATCCATAGGACTCCGGATCGCGAAAAACCACAAGTATGCTTCAAAAGTCTGTATTACTCCCGACCATGGACCAGAATAGCTGGAACGCATTCAAACTGTCCGAACCATGACGGGCTCCGGGACACTAGAACAATGGACCGCGATAATAGAGCACTGTGGACTGTGAGCCAGAATACTTGGAACACATCGAAACAGTCCAAACCACGTAATGCTCCGGGACGACATGTCATGGGCCGGAACGGAGGAATGCACCTGGTTACGAAAACCATCAAACGTGCTCCGGAAGTCTGAATTACTCTCGACCATAAATCAGAATCACTGGGATACATCAAAACAGTCCCAACCACGAAAGGCTCCGGGACGCTAGAACAATGGTCCGTAATAATAAAACGCTCTGGACTGTGAACCAAAACACTTGGAACACATCGAGACGCCCCGAACCATGTAATGCTCCGGAACAACATGTCATAGACCGAAACAGTAGGATGCTCTGGGTCACGATTATTCACAACTATGCTCCGGGAGTCTCAATTACTCCGGACCATGGATCAAAATAACTGGGATGCATCAAAACAGTTCGAACCGAGAAAGGCTTCGGGACGTCTCGGCTGTGGGCCGTAACGGTAGAACGCTCTAAGGACCAGAACACTTGGAACATACCGAAATGGTCCGAACAACGGAATACTCCGGAACAAATTACAAGGATCCGAATTGCAGCATGCTCCAGACTGGTGCCCGCATCTGTAAATACCGACAATTATGTTTTATTACAGTCAAAAACATTACATAAGTCAGTCAAAAAACGCTCTTATTGGCAAATACGATGCTAAAAATCATGAAAGGTGTTGAGCAGGTGTACCCACTGCGGACACTTGTTTGTGATCACCAACTTAGCCAAGCGATGAAAAAAATTCTTGAAGGTGTGTATCAAACGGCATATCGAGCTTGAGACAAAGTTTGACCAAAGAGAGGGCCTGTATAGTTTGTATATCTGTGTAGGATGTAAAAAAATATAAGCGCGATACTCGAGGGAGGACAAGATTTACACGGGTGCAGAGCCTCTACATGTTGCATACACATATACAAAAGTATATAAGCTCACAAGAAAGGTTTAGCAAAGGGTCAAAAGCACGACGACGATCCTGAGGATGGGTAAAAGTTTCAGGAGTATCAAAAGGTGAAGAGGGTGAGCTCCTAAAGAGGTATATCATACATTCAAAGACAGTCCCGAGGTATAAAATACGTTACCAAATGACAAATAAAAGAAGCTAGACGGTCTGAATGTGCCGAAAATGAATAGTTATATTGTCTCAACAAATGAATCGGCTCCTCCTATTTCTCTTTCCTCAGATTCTCTCTGTATCTCACAGCGATTGATGTCGTGTTCAGCCTCCGGAGTCTACCGTGTATCTTTTAGCCTCATCCATTCTGGTATCGATACGCCTCGAGTCAGCTTCTTCATGCCTGGCCATATCTCTCTTTCTGTACCCTCGTCTGTCATGGCCTTTGAATGAATGTGGGACTCTTGTGCGAGGATCAGAACGCAGTTGAACCATCTTCCAACTCAAATCTTGTTGTACTAACAAGGGTCCAAAAGTGATTCTATCGGTACAAGGAATAGGTATTTGTGATTAGTTTAGTGTGGAATTTATTTTTGAAAAAGTATTGATTCTCATTGAGCTCAGTGAATATTCCGTGGTGATAGTTGCACATTTCGGAATGAATGAGATCAATAATATTAGTTTAATGACAGATTTTGGAATTTGAAAGGAGATCGTCAAGTCTCTGAGTTACGACGACCCTCTGGGCCCAGTCATTGAGACTTTGACTTTTGAATTCCGGGTGCCTGGCTTTTACCTCTACCCTGGTCGAGAGTTTAGTCGAGCCACACCTGAATTACTGTACAATTTTGTACCTACATGCTGGTTTTGATCAAAGACAACGTATACAGAAGATGAACAATACATGGATGGGATATATATTCGGGCTCAGGAAGATCGAACACATTACCTCGTATAGGAAACACTTGGGCTGGCTACATACTGATGGGCGTCAGAACTATTTCACAGTCATTCTAATGTATACGATTTTGAATTTGAAAGAACCATGTTACCTGGAATGTTCACCGAGAACTCGTTGCTCTATTTATGCGAACTGATACGGGAGGGTCCTCCTTCCATCAGATAAGAGGTGCTTAGCTCTGGGACTCCATCCCTTCCTCAATACGCCGACACCTCCCATCTCTGGCGTCTTTCAAAATAGCAGTTCGGGGATATCTCTTCCAATTCAATCAAGATTAACTATCTTCTCGAATAGCGATTGAGAGCTTCCGACAGTTACGTTCCAAGAAAGTTGTGAGAAGTTAACTGTCCATTTTGTTTCAAGAAGAATATGACCTAGTCCTCTAGACTGTGAGAATTTACAGAAGACTTCTGTGAAAATTGCATCAAGTAACGAATTTGTAGCGAATATGACTTTTATATATTCCATACTTTTCTTCATGACCTGTGATATTGTCACGAGATTGAAGACTGAAGAAATCGTGTATCCTCACCCAATGTATTAGGAGTTGTGTCAAATGACAAATGCAGACGATTCTATTCTATTCTGGTTACATCTATAAATGAAAGTCAGAGATATGTCTTGCTATCGCGTTTGCTCAGAAAAAATCCATCTCCTAACTACGAGTGGTCCAAACATGTACCATTATTCCTCGCCAACTACCAATTTTTGGGATTGCCCCCCCCCCAGACGTACGACCCCCCCCCCCTTCCTCCCCCGCTGGACCTTGTCTAGGCTTCCTCCAGAGAGTTCCTTGGTTTCCTGAGCAAGTCGTCCAGGCCTGGTGACAAGTCACTTTATAGGACAATCCTGCCACGGGCACCTGGACTCGCCCAGTGGTCATTGTGAAAAGACTGCTGAGGCCACCGGAAAGGGATTTGTTGTCTCTGCGCGCCAGAAAATGCTCTATCAGACTGGAGCCGAGAGTTTTCCGAACATCAGGGCTGAAACACTAAAGTATCTAAAACCTCCGTGAAAGTTTTCACCACGATCAATCAAAACAACGCCAAACACTGGGCCAGTCTTGGAGTCAAGCTCCTCCCTACTGGATTTGGGCCAGAGGTCTGGATACGATGCCCCGTTAACATCTTGCGGTCGAAACAATTTATTGTAAATAATTGATCACGTGCGGGGAAATTTTCTACGAATTTCAAAAGAAGTTGCATTGCGATTGGTGTAAAAATGAGCGAGAATAGTTGTTTCAGTCCAATAGTTTCAGTCTCAATAACAAATCTCTCCGTCGTCATTCTAACGATCCCAAGCGGAGAGACTGGGGTGAAACACTTACAATTTTTCAACATTTTATTTGTAACCTCATTCCTCCTATATATTTTTCAAGATCTATTTGGATCATTCTTTGATACTTCCTACTCCATGAAGAGTATGTGGTGCAAACTAGCATCAACTCTCCATGAGAAGCTTCGGAGGTATTGAATCCTTGGACTCGAATATCTTGATATGAAATAGAAAAAAGGTCTAATATTCATCAACATCTGTACAATGTTCAATAAGTGGAAAGCCGGCAATCAGCCGTAGCCTGTTGAGAGTAGAAATGGTATGAAACTACGTTACTTCCCCAGACATCGTCTCAGACTGTTTTCAATGATTGAAATTGCATCAGTAATTGCAGCAATTGACAACCCGATTCTATCTACGAGTATTACTTTGTAGCAGTAGCATTTGCCTGGATGATACTTGTGAATATATTTAGATGCATTTTGTTAAACGGTTTTAAGAAAAAACGTTTCATCTAAAAATTTTGAACTTGGGTAAAATTTGGTAATCTTGCGTAAGATGAGAAGGGGAGGGGGGTTGGTCCACTCAAATCTTACGAGCCCTTACAAGGGGAAGGGAGTGGTAAAACATTCGAGAACTTTATCTTACGTAATTCTGGAATGGAAATTCTTTGGTAATATCATGCACTCAAGGTCGTGAAAAATTTGGTCGCACTTCAGGTCATAATGTCCCAAATCTGGTACTTTTTTAATACCCTGTTGGGTCGATGTTTCTGGTCTGTGAATAAATCAGCTGAATCCACCCTCAACAAAAGATGAATACATAATACAAAGAAGCCGACGACGTCCACTTCCAGAATGAAGCTCATCTCACAACTCCCAGACGCATCAAACGCACTACATATATCACTTAGAAGATACCATACTCTTCCCTTGACTGAGACTCACGTATACGCATAAACAACGGGTCCTTTGAAAAAAAAAAAAAAAAAAACTCCCAAACCACGTATAACTAAGTATACCGTAAACCACTACACATGCTTGTGAATTTTTGCAGGCGCGAGCCATGAAACTCACTGGCGCGTGCAAAAAAGAATCACAACACCCTATACATATGAGTATGCCCACAAGAAAAAAAAATTCCGAAGAAGTTAAGCACAATCCCATACAGAGTCGAAAAATCAACATTTATACCCATGCTCTTTTCGCCACGAGCAAAATCGCGGGTCCCTTTTCCTTCTTCATTTTGTCAGCCAAGTCGCGAGTCGCTCGTAATTCCTGGCCCAAAGCATGGGCACATAAAGTGTCCTCTTGGCATCGTACACTATATATATATATATATATATATATATATATATATATATATATATACTTTGAGGTCCAAACGGGCCCAAAAAGTCAGAAATTCATGTGCCACGATATAGCACCGGGACGCGCGAAGCACGTGTTTTACCAGCTGCTATTGTTTTACGTATGATGAACGGAGGGGACAATCTCTCTCTTTCTGGATCCAAAGTACTTCCTTGTGGCGCGAGACCACTAGCCAAAATCAATGGGTAGTTTATAAGCTGGCCCAAGTGGTCTCTTGGTCTCTCTTTCTCTTTCTGGGTTTGGTGGGTTATTTATATTCGTGACAATTTTGGGACCCACGTATTCGCGAGGTTAAAAATCAAACAAGTTACAATATCAAGCCTTTAGCGTACATATGTGTAAAATATATGTATATATAGGTAAATATAAAGTGGTGGTGTAAGGGGCCCTTCTTCGAAATCGGTAGGGCGACGTTAGTCTACTCTACCCAGAATGCATAATTATTGTCATTTGTATGTCGGACCTCGTGTTTTCTGAATACCTCCGTAAATCGCAGGCGTTTGTATGCATCTATACACGAGGACATACAAGTGCCTGCGAAGCGCCTCGACTTTGCCATTGATTTTGATTTTTTTCCATTTTACGGTCTGCCTGTATGTGATATATTCTAGGGACTTCATTCGCCTCGTTAACTATTGGAATCTGATCACAGTTACTAGATAAGTAGAATAGAATGATCTAATAACATTTCAGATTGTAAAAAGAATTAATTGAACTTACAACTTTCTCAACCGGAACCGTCTTGGGGTCTCACTCGTATAGTAGTGGGAATATTTGGTCGGAAAATCATAAACTTTAGCAACTTTTATCGCTGTTTTGTTGCTAGGTCTTACATTCCTGAACATCTTGAAAAAGGAAAGATAAATATGGGAACTCTCCTATTAATTAACTGATTTCTTGAATTCTTTGCTCAACGTCCGATATCAAGTTCCGAGAATCTGAGTCGTTTCCCATCTGAAGTAACAAAAATATAGAAGCTTGTTGAGATTGATGCAAGAATCGAACAACTCTTCGAAACACCTTCAGTTCGGTAGAATGAAAGATGAATATAGTCACTGATGGAACTGAAATGACACACTTCGAGCTACGATATTTTCAGAAAAGTATTTGATAGCTCGCCAAGAAAACTATCCATTAAAGCACATGACCGTTGTTATCATTGATATCATAATCGTTGTTGGTAGTGGAAGATTCAATATTCAATGTGGCAATGATTTGATGGAAATCCTTGATAAATCGAAAAAATTTGTTTTGACGGATAAATTTCTCCCACTATCTCGCAAAAGGCAAACTGTTTCAAAACAGATCTATGGCGGTTGTATGAAAAGAAAAGAATTCCGAAACCCTTCACAAAGATGACGTTTCATCTCTAGGATTCAGAATTGAATATTGGTATTACGAATATTGAGATTTATATCTCAGGCTCATGCCTATTGGCTCTATTCCAGCTGCCCCTATGGGCACGGGGCAGAAATAGCACCAGTACATGGCCGAACAATATTTTCGGTAGGAGATTTGATCAAGCTCGTCTAGTTTTCGCTGGAGCCTAGTGAAGCCTAGAGAGCCCTTCGAGCACCAGGAGGGTCGGAGAAGATTCTGCCAGTACTCGTAATCACCAGATAGAATTGTACAGGGTGCGCGCACTGGCGGGCGTTGACTATGGGTCAGGGAGCCGGTCAGACCCCAGAGCCGGGCCACCAAGGTGACCCAGCCCTCCTTGCGGTCCATGGTCGAGGGAGCCGATGCACTCCGAGCACCAGTCTCGGGGCCAGGCTCCTCCCAACCAAAAACTGGGGCCGAAGGTTTGTCACACCCATGAAAGAATACTTTAGTATTGTTGCAAATTAGCCACGGATTTCTAGAAGAGATTCTAAATTTGTGGTGCAGACCACCCCCGGGATTATTGGAGATATGCTTTTTGGGGACTCCTGGTATCATACTCCAGCTCCAATCGAAATCGCCTCTTGGGACGTTTTAAAAAAAATCAGAAATAAGTGTTTTTCTGTCAGTTTTCACTTTTTTACAGTCAATAACTCGACGGCAATACATTTCATTGGAGAATATATGGTGCAATTCTTTGTAGATTTTAAAGAAATCCCCAAAAACGGTTTCCACAAATTTTCTTGTATAAGGCCTCCGATTTTCGTAGACAACATTTTTGTCAGTACACTTGCATCGAAAACCTGTGGTTCCCGGCCCGATGCCGGGGCAGAAAATCCCGCATTGCCGCCCAGGGCAGAAAACGACTGAGCATGCGCATCAGACCTCGGGCTGCGCCCTCGGTCAGCTACATTGCATGCTCCGACGTTTTCTAACATGTGCGGCGGTGCGGGATTTTGCCCCGAAATCGTGTCGGGAACCATAGAATTTCGATGAAAGTGTACTGAAAAGAACTATACGCACCTCGGGACGGAAGCAACCCATTACTGCCACGGGTATGCCACCCTCACCTGGCGGCTCGTGCGGCAACTCTCCCGGGCCGCAATGTGTCACTTTCGGCCCCTCGCGGACGCAGGTGAGTAATAAACTATTCTTCCAAGATCCATATTTTTCACGATCTCGACCCCATAAATCTAGAGGAATACATTTCATCGAAAAATATGTGAAATAACTTTTTGTAGATCTTCAAGAGATGAACAAACAAGGTTTCAACGCATTTTCCCATTCAAGGCCTCCTGTTTCCATAATTGACGTATATTTGTCCAAGAAACATATTTTGTCTTCATTTTCGTCAGTTTCGACTGTAATCAAAAAGAGATCGGTCTGGGACGGGAATACGTCAATTATGGATGACATAACGTGTGGAGACCTTCTCTGTTCATGTTTTGAATATTTATAAGAAGTTACTCCACACATTTTTCGATAAAATGCATTTCTTTGGATTTATGGAGTCAAGGCCGTGGAAAATATGGCTCTTGGACAGGAATACATTTACTACAGAAACTAGAGGTCTTCTACGGAAAAATAAGTGGGGACGTTTTAGTCATCTTTTTGAGATCTACAAGAAATTGCATTGCTCTACATATTTTTCGATAAAATGCGTTCCCGCCTAGTTATCGACTGCAAAAAGTGAAAACTTACAGAAAAACACCTATTTCCGACTTTTTTCCAAAACTGACCCAGTGGCGATTGCAATTCTAGCTGGAGTATGATCCCAGAAGTCCCCAGAACCATATCCCTCAATAATCCCGTGGGTGGTCCTTATCACGAATTCAGGATCGCTTCTAGAGACTCGTGTAGCAGTATGGAATGAAACTCTTATTAGCGAAACAACAATTCTCAATGAAATTATGCCAAACTCATAAACAGAATCTTGTTCGAAAAATCATTGCATTATTTGAGTAATACAACCATATACCCAAAAAGAGCGTCACAGCTCTTGGAATCTAAAGATTCAACGATGAACAGAGGCACGCCTGATTCCAATATCCTCGGAATTATTTCCTTCCAGCCCAAGGCATACAATTTAAAAATTCCAACAAAATCGAAAGCATGACAAGTCATATCACTTTTTCGACGGACCATAATATTCATTCGACAAACCTCATGAGGCCCAATATACCACCGGTTTGCTGCAATGCAGCCGGCCATTCGTACCAACGCAAAACGAAATGGAAAAATAACGAATTTATCGTTGAGGTAAGAGAATCAGAGAAAAAGACCAACTTGAGAACACAAGAGTAACGTGCTCAGCCCATGGATGAAGAATAATCAAATAAAACAGAAGAAATCGAAGAACAAGGAGGACGGAAGCAATGAAGAGGGGCTTCTACAACTGCAAGTGATCAGAGTTGGTTGCAGCAGACTGCTCGACGCTACCCGGCGGGGGGTCCTACATACATATATGCACGACACAGATAGCAGACGATGTTTGGGGTGTAGGAATTGCAGCGTTGAAAATGCATGCGATCGTGAACCTGATAAAAAAACGATCCTCTCTGTCTCTTCGTTTCTGCACGCAGATTCTCGCAAACCGATATGCAGCTGGCCAGTCCGGTTGGCTAATTTTATTGGGCCTTCTCGAGTTATGCAATCCGTCCACACCGGGACGTATATCTGTACGAGAATGCGGTTCACGCTCTACATCTGCACGAACAACTACCCGGGCGTTTCTTCTGTTTTTCAACCTTCTTGTTCATCTAAAAATCAATATTCTTCGATCTAATTTCGATCTTGTTCTGGATATACTGTCAACAAAATCTGTTCAAGAGTGTTCTCCAGCTGTTTCTGGTCCATTTTTGCGTTTAAATTGGTTTGTTGTGAATATAAAATTCAGCAAACATCAAGCATGACGAACAATATTTACCCACCCGCGAGGAACTTTTCCGCGAATTTTCACCGAAGTTTCATGTTATGTCCTAGGCGGAGGGCTCGGGATAACAAATATATACTTGAGTTCGTGTAGGACAGTTTACGGGCGGACTGCCAAGTTGCACCTAGCTATTCCTTACTTTTCCGTTGAGTCGTCTTCTGCTTCAGATAGGTATGCATATATATGTCGCAGGCAAAGTGATCAATTCGCCAATGTATACAGTCGCTAGCGGATGTATACATTACCTAGGCGCTGTATACAGCCGCAGTCAAAGTGTTCAAGAATCGCTGCTGTAGCGCCGGCGAACAGTTCGCCTAGGTAATGTATACTTTGACTAGCGACTGTATACACTGCCATATACCGACTCTGCAAAGTGTTCACCGATGGCACGGGCAACGGCTCCACCTATATGACAGGTCAATGATGGACATTTTATTCTCTATATTGGCGTACGTGAATGCACCAATGAATAAGTTCCAAGGCTTATTTGAAAATTCATGCCTGAATGTTCCCAAACTATTAATGTCAACCATGCATTCAATTGATATTGAGACTATGGTAAATGATAGAGGATAGAAATATGAAATTGAATCCAATCAAGACCCTAATCACAAAGTCTTTTGATAAGGATTGAATAGCACTTTCATTGAGAAAACAAACACTCATGACTTCTAATTTGTTTGGTACTCAAAAGATTAGCTTGTCACTCATTTCGGCATCGTAGGCCTTCAAAATTGCTAACATCGTGTCCAGCAGGTCAGAATATGTAGAAAATCATGTCTCCGATGCGCCCTTGGCCCACTACAACGATAAGTCACCACATTCTCGCATCTAGAGAATTGGCAAAAAACGTGACAATAGCTATTTGAAGGTGAATTAATTTCTCGCGATTGAAAAAATTTTCCCGCGTATAGGATCAAAGAAGAGGTCGGATTCGGTTCCTACGTCAAAAAATACACAAAAAAAATTATCGTCCGATGAACGCACTACTTCTGATCCAAAATTTCTTGGCCAGCCAAATTTCTTTTCAAGTAAGCATTGCAACTTATGTATTGGTGCAATCACGTATGCTGATATAGAGAATAAAATGTCCATCATTTGCCTGTTATATAGGCGAAGCCGTTGCCCGTGCCATCGGTGAATACTTTGCCGAGTCGGTCTATGGCAGTGTATACAGTCGCTAGTCAAAGTATACATTACCTAGGCAAACTATTCGCCGACGCTGCAGCAGCGATTCTTGAACACTTTGACTGCGGCTGTATACGGTGCCTAGGGAATGTATACATCCGCTAGCGACTGTATACATTGACGAATTGATCACTTTGCCTGCGACATATATATATATATACACACACACACATGCGTGCGTGTGTGTGTGTTGCTGATTTTTCTTGTGATATTTTAGATATGTAATTTTGAGGGAATGTTGAATTCACTGAATTTATATCAGCTGAGTTACAACTTTTGAATGAAAGAATCATTTGAATGTATAATTTCGAGGTAATATCCAACTACACTGTAAAAAATTTTTATGAAATTCAACATGCTCAGCATGTGTAATCGGCGGACATCATGCTGAGCAGATGAAATTTACACGCGCGCTTATAATTTCCTCTCGCGATGGCAACCTATGAAACAGTAACAAAGCACAAGGTTATGTTGATGAGTTAATGCATCAACGAGTTCTTTCACCTAGAAATAATGCTCCCGTTACATAGATTCATCTTTACAATCATTCTGGATCTTTAATTGGGTGTTGAAACAGCTCAAAGGAACATCTATCTCGTGATTTCAGCGAATCTTTCTCAAATATCACGCATACTGCGCAGGTGCAATTTTCATCAGCCTGGCATGGGAAATTTATCATGCTCAGCATGATGTCCGCCGATTACACATGCTGAGCAGAGTAAAATTACAAGACTCTTGTAAATTTCCTCACTTTTTGGTAAATTTACTGAGCTCATCATTGTGAATCTGTCATTCCATGGAATAATTTTATTTTAGAGATTTTTTACAGTGTAGCGTTATTGCCTACCTCGCTGACGCTCGTCCGGCTTGGAAGTGTCTCTGATATGGTACGGACCCCTGGAATGCTTCTGTAGTTCAACAATGTAACGTTGAGGTTTCATAATACAGTGGATTCGGAAAGAACGATTTCCTTCCTGTAACCTAGTAACTGTGATTCAGGACTATTGAGTAGGTGTAATGTTGCGCACAGTGAGGTTCCTGAATCTCCATTAAGTATCTGGAAATTTCGCCCAGCTAGCCAGTCCCAGCGACGGCCTTAGGCCCAATCCCAGCCCCTACCTCAGCCATGCCCCATCCACGGCCCCAGCACCAGCCTCAATCTCAGCCCACGACCCAGCCCGAGCCCCAGCACCAGCGTCAGTCTCAGGCTTAGCCACTGCCCCAGCTCAATCTTATCCCTAGTCACAGCCACAGCTTCCAGCATTAGCCTCAGCGTTAGCTCCAGCTTAGCCTCAGTCCCAACATTGGCCCCAGCCTCAGCCTAAACCTTGGCTCCGGCCTCAGCCCCAGCTCCAGCCCGAGCCACAGCCTCAGCCAGGCCCCATCCACGGCCTCAGCTGCAGTCCCAGTCACAACCTCAGCCTTAACCACAACCCCAGTCTCAGCCTCAGCCCCAGCCTTAGCCCAAGACCCGAACCTAGCCCTAGCCCCTGCCCAGCCTTAGCTCCAGCCCCGGCCCAGCGTCAGTCTCAGACTTAGCCACTGCCCCAGCTCCAGCCCCAGCCACAGCTCCAGTCTCAGTCTCAGTCACAACCTCAGCCTTAACCACAACCCCAGTCTCAGCCTCAGCCCCAGCCTTAGCCCAAAACCCGAACCTAGCCCTAGCCCCTGCCCAGCCTTAGCTCCAGCGTCAGTCTCAGGCTTAGCCACTGCCCCAGCCTTAGCCCCAGTTCCAGTCCCAGCCACAGCCTAATCTCATCCCTAGTCACAGACACAGCCTCAGCGTTAGCTCCAACCTCAGCCTCCGCCACGCTCCAGGTTAGCCTCAGCCCTAACATTGACCCAGCTCTAGCCTAAGCCTTAGCTTCGGTCTCATCCCCAGCCTTAGCCCCAGCCTCAGCCCTAGTTCCAGCCCAAGCCACAGCTTCAGCCACGGCCCCAGCCCCAGTCGCAGCCCCAGCTCCAGCCTCAGTCCCAGTCACAACGTCAGCCTCAGTCCATCCTCAGCTTTGGCCCGGCCCCTGCCTCAGCCTTAGCCTCAGCCCAAGCCACAGCCCCAGCCTCAGCCCCAGACACAGACACAGCCCAGCCTCAGCCCCACCCGTAGCTCCAGACCCAACCTCGACCCCAGCCTCAGCTTCAGCTCCAGCCTTAGTCCCAGCAGCAGCCCAGCCACAGACCCAGCCTCAGCCCCACCCGTAGCCCCTGACCAAGCCTCGAGCCCAGCGTCAGCCCCAGCCTCAGCTCTAGCCTTAAGTCCCAGCATCAGCTCAGCCACAGACCCAGCCTCTGCCCCAGTCCCAGCCTCTGCCCCAGTCCCAGCCTCGGCCCCAGCCAAAGCCTAAGACCCAGCCTTAGTCACAGCCCCAGCCTCGACCCCAGCCACAGCCCATTCATCCGAAAGGAAAGTTTTGACTGATTGGATCTTAGAACAACTGATCGGACCATCAAATCAACTAAGTTAGCTCAATCCGTACGGAAATGTCAAAAGCCATCACCAGAAACACCAACATGGACCCTCCAATTCGCCGGACGCCGACCCACTAACCCACCGACTGACCAACATCACCTGCGGCGCCACCACCATACGAGGCATCCGGACGGATAAAATTGGACAAGCGCTTAATTAATTCAATTTGTTGGGAGGGTATTGCGAAATCTACGATTATTTGCCTTATGAATCCTACCCCACTTATGACCTGTATCTAGATAATAGTATATTATGCGTCGAGTGCCAAAAAACTTTGTTCTTTGCGATAACTTTGTTGGACGTCGGCGAAGCCGACGGTTATCGTGAAGAACAAAGTTTTTGGCACGAGACGCATATGCCGCTTTACACGGCGAGACGCGCAAACTGTGTGTTTCCATGCTTCCTCGCGCAGCGAGGAAGCATGGAAACACGCAGTTTGCGCGTCGAGCCGTGTAAAGAAATAATCACTAAGGATATTTCTCTCTTCAGTAATGAATAACATGTATACCCTTATTACCCATCTCGTTTGACTCATAGTCAATACACTCATTTCGAAATAGTTATTTACATCCAATGATGCAATTATACTGGAATAGACAACTATCAGAATCTAATACACAGTGGAAACTTGAGTGATTTTCACTAAAACTTTAGCGATTCTCACTGAAATTTCAGTGGAAGTTTCACTGAAACTCTAGCAATTTCCACTGAAACTCTAGCTATTTTCACTAAAAATTCAGTGATTTTCACTGAAATTTCAGTGGAATTTCACTGAAACTTTATCACTTGAACTTTGTTGATTTCCACTGATATCACTAAAGTTCAAGTACATCCACCCATCCACCAACCCACCCACCCATGACCCAACCATGGCCCATACGGCCACCCATCACCCTTCACCCCTTCCCGATAGGCAACCCGGGACGCGAGATGCTTTATTTGGGACAGAAGATGTTTTTCCATTGTTTATAGAACATATATCCTCGAAGAGTCACATTCTGCGGAGCAACTGTCCGTTTCTGGATCTTCAAGTCAGTAGACAGTCATGAAGGACTTTGTGGGAGGCGTGGACACGTCAAATTGATGAGCTGAGTCAGGTAGTCACTCGCATCCGTGGCATTTGCTCTGTCCTAAATTGATCTCGATCACTCCAAAGTTTGCAGTGGTAGAAGTAGAAGATACAGAACAGGTCGTTTTTCTCGTCGACGCGATAAATCTGCGGCAGAATTAATTGCCGGGCACGCAGAATACGCGCTGCGCATCGAGCGTCCCTTATAATACCAAGCAATCCACAGTAACATGATACAAATAAAATCAGATCGAGAAATGCTTGCTTTGCCGTATAGGTAAACCATACTATTCAGTTGGTTAACCGATTGTCAAGCACAGGAAAGGATCCACAGTGACTTGATCCACTTATGCTGCACCCTCTACCAGCTTTCTTTTGGATAAGAAAATTTAGGTTGTCGGATGACAGCGACCTGTACTTCATTCTTTCGGCCAAAGAAATCATGCAATGACCTGCGGTACCAGCCTCATCTGCAACTTTATTTATCTATTAATAAAAAATATCAAACTAAGGTTCAGATTTATCAATGCTAAAATTTCTGATCGTTCATTCGAGGAGTCCATACTGGGAATTTCTACTTTTTTATTAGTACTTCACGATGCTATAGTTTCAATAAAAATGTACCATTGACCTCAGAACTCAAGAACTCAAAAAATTGTTGAGTATTTGACCACGCACGATATTTCCTCACCTGATAACCTATGGAAAAAGAATCTTATTGCTCGATATCTACGATATACAGGGTGTCCCAAAAGTCGCCCCCCCTCCCGGAAGAAATCGAAATAGGCTCCGGGGATCAAAGCATCCCGAACCCATGTCTCCCAAGATCGAAGAGAAAGCTCAAAAATGGTTTCAGATTTGACCTTGAATGTGACCTTAAAGGTTTTTGGGGCATAAATGGTTTTTTTTTTTTTTTTAATGGAAATCCCTCTCTTTGACTCTGGACTCTCGAAGAGCACAGAATTTTACGTCCAAATAGGACTTTTTGCCAATTTTGTAGATGATTTCTAGGGGTCATTTTGTGGTTAAATGTATCTGGAGGGTGGATTAACGTACCAGGCCTAGTGCGATTGTCTTTTTCTGAGAGTTCCCTCCCAGAAAAGTTTCTAAGCCTTGTTCTCGACCTTGACCTGTGACCTTGAACATAACCATGACTCTCCAGACTCGAAAATGGCTCCAGGTATCGAAAAAACCTAAAACACGTGCCTCTCAAAGTCGAGGAGGAAGCTCAAAAGTGGACTTAGATTTGACCTTGAATGTGACTTTGATAGTTTTTTGGAGGTGGAATCGAATTTCTCAAATGACAACCCCTATTTTTGACCATGGGCCCTAAGAGTATGGCAAAATTTGACCCGACATGACCAGTGGTGCAGCCAGAGTCCGACTTTGAGGAGGAGGAGGGGATTTACAAGGTCACTGGGTGGGTGGCGCGCTAAACGCACGCATTTTCCTATCTCTCCTGTGCAAAATTTTTGTCTGGGGCGGGGGGGGGGGCGATCGCCCCATCGCCCTACCTGAATACTAATTGATGACGCGGAGGTTATATATGTAATCTTCGTGCTCGTTGCAGAGAGGTTACGGTAGTCGAGCGAAACACCAAAAATTATAGTTCGGGATTTCACCGATTCTATCATTGTAAAATGATTCCTGGCCTCGCCCAAATTCAAATTTTGGATTTACAGATAGAAATCAAAACAGTCAGGAACGCGAATATGGATTTTTGGATTTATTGCTACTATTGGTTTCCACCTTGACTCGCGAGTCGCTATCGAATCCCCTTAAAACGATCCTGGAAAGATTTGTGGGTTGAATATTGTTTGCCAGAGCGTTTGGACAAACATGGTGCGAAAATGATGCTGAATTTTGGATAATCAATTCGGTGTGGAAGGGGGATTATTGAGAGTATGGAGCTGTCAATAGACTGGGCCCATCACTGATCAATTGACAAAATCCCCTGGCAGTTTCATGGAGATTAGTTGGAGGGTTCCTAGAAAAGATAGCTTGACAATGGAAAGACAGCATACAGACATAACATACATAAGGACACACACAAGATGTAATTTGTCATGATTCACTAGATGCGTTGAAAATTCTCAAAATATACATTTCTGACGTAGAATTTGATCCCGCCCTAGGTTTTGACATATCTCGTCACGATTTTGGTTAAGGGCGAAAACACCCCACTCAAAACATGTAAGAACATCTAGAGTCTTAAAAATACGATTTTGATGGAGAATTGAATGACCAAATTAGACTGACTCGCAATTCCTGCATTGAACGTCCCAATTCGCCCATGTAACGTAAAAATTCACATCGCAGTATGTTTCTAGCCCCTAAATACGCCCATAACTGGGAAACAGCCCGAGAAGGTGCTGTTTCAAATTCAGATTCGTGCTCAGCAGCTCAATATATGTCAGCAAGAACATTCTTCTTCTCTGATCAGAAAAATTTTGTTGTGAGCCTGTGTAATTATAGGCACCTATCAAAAACAGAATCCAAATGCGAGTGAAATTGAGTCAACTCCATACCTGTCTGCTTCTAGCATAAGCTCTTCGAGCATGAAATTCCAAAGAGAATTCCTGTACCTACAAGGGTGAAGAAGTCTCTCGATAGACCGTTATCTTGCGCAAGCATGCGGTTCGAGCTTTTTTCAGGACTTATTTTGGTTTGCTATGCAGTCACTGGACAAAGACACGACAACACCCCTTCGTTCGTCTTTTTACTTTACACCTATATATACACATACATTGCATTTGGAGCAGGCATGTTTCGCGTGAATTTCGGCAGCTCTTGTGGGTGTTCAGGTATATATTTGGTGGTACGATGCGAGTCAGACTTGGAGCTCACTTAATTGTCGCCTCGTGCCCTCTGACACTCGTATTCGAGATTTTTGGCACGGATTATATCCAGCTGCTCTCACTGTGCAGTTGAAATTTCTCGAGGAATCGAGGTCCTTGTTTTCTTCCTTAAGTTCCTGGAGCGTACAGTTGGCTCCCGAGAACATTGTACTTTTTTTTACTTTTCTGTCAAAGCAATGCAGCCGCATTCCGGCAGGTGAGAATATGGCTTGAGACTCGAGAATTTCTTTCATAAATCGTTCAGGTCATATGATCAGGACGTGGAAAATCTGCTGGGGAGCAGTTTTGAGATGTTTGCTTCGAAATTTCTGTGTCTCGAATAACACTTAGGATGCATCAAAGTCATTAGTCTACAATAACTCTGAATACTTGATTACAAATCTTATTTAATGACATTTTTTGATAGACCTGGCCCATGAAAATGTCATAAACTTTCTTAATATCAAGAATTTTGTAATTACCGTCGAACACGTTTCGCTGTCGGTAATTGTGCAATGGTCCATTCATAGCTCGATCCACAGTTAGAAGTTTTGGCTGTTATTCATTGTGGAACTGTGAATGGGTTCGTAACTGAACCGGAATTGGTTGCGGTTTCAACCACAACTGCTGGTTGAATAACGAATTCAGATGCTGATTTATGATTCAATCTGATATTTAACAATCTGATATTCAAAATATAGTGGTTGAAGGATTTGGTAGGAAGTCAACCGGTTCCTTACATTGTAAATGATAATTCCAAAACATTCGCGTGTTCTATGATTGAAGGAAATCTAATACATCAGATTCAAAGGAGTTTCCACATATTACTCAAGTTAGACTTGCAGCAGTAACCGGTACAGAGAAATTGTTCTTCAGATTATGGTTCTTTGAGTAATTTACGATACTCACATCTCTCTTTAGGGCGATCGAGTAGGATAATGAATACAGGAGTTTGATTAATAGAACTGAAGTACAAGATGTTGATTTCAATAATCTCAATAACGAATGATAACGGAAGCAAAGATGACTCCAAAGTCTGCATCGAATACCTCTCGGAATCGTCAAATGTTGTAATATAAATGCATTTTACAACAAATCAATGGAATAATCTCTAATAATTCTGAATCTCGTTAAAAAGACCGATTTTTTTAACAATTCGACGCTGATCGTCTTCGTTTCATTGACGCATGACGTTCATACCTTGAAAGGAGTGAAATTGAAATTATTCAAAAATATTATCATGTTAGACAATGCATCCACTGTGAATAATCTCAATCACATCAACAGACCATCTGCTAATTAAATCGGACCGTGATAGAATCTGGTGATAACGAAATCTGTAGCTCATATAATAAGAACTGATCAATTTCAGATAAGTTTGAGATCCAATTATGTATACAAGTTTAATCTTTTAGGAAGGAATGAGTTGATAAATTAATGTAAAGATAAAATTCAAAGATGTAAAGTACATTATCATCCTGGGATTTTTTCAAAGTATTAGTACACGATACTAATGATGTGTATTATGTATCAGTTTTGGGCAACTGAAGCATGAGAAGTTCTTTAGTGATATGATAAACTTTGTACGCTAGTTGAGTAGTTCCGTAAAAATTTTGAAATAATGTGTGCCAGCTTATGCAAATCCTTAACCGACATATTATTTCGTGTTTTTTGCCGCAATCGTTAATTTTCCGATTCCATGCCGTGTGGTTTTTCTTTTTTCCCAACCGAGGTAAAGCCATAAAGGCGAGAACGTGGTATAAAAATGACAATATTCGCTGTTCCTTTTTTCGATCTTTTTGAGTGCGAAGCATGGCGGTGGTGCTCGTTTAGTATTTGAGCAGGCGAATACATCAAATATCAAATATAATAATATTAAGCATCAAATACCAATCCTATAAAAACCAAAATACCACTTTTTGTGTAAATGGTGAGCACGTACATTTTGTGGAGCAATTTGGACAAAAAATTTTACTCACTCCGTATTTATTGGAAAAAGTGAAATTGCTTCATTCCAGGCTTTTCCGTGCCAATTTTTTCTGTTAGTTCGTCGTCAGGCGCAACTTTTTCATGCCCCAAAATCAAATCTCGGATGAACATATACTTCTGCTGAACTTCTTGATCAGGTCCATGTTCCACTGATGCGACCCTTAAATGCAAGGCTGAAGGGGTCCTAATCAATTTTTATCAGATGCTCTAATGGCTGAATTAAAATTTCAGAACCTCTAGATCGTAGCGTAAACCATTTGACCGTGAGATCAATATTAGTGGCAAATGTCGGTTTCTGCGCGCCCTGCTACCGTGTTGACAGTGATATTCTTATGATACCGAACAGGAGTAGAAACATTACCATTCCCCCGTGAGTTAATTCTCGCACTTTACATGCTTTAAACAGTCGGAAACTTAATCTTAGAAACCTCGGAAGTGAGATTTGGGGTTTGCACACAAGGGACATGAAATTTTTTTTAGTCCTAATGGAAATGAAGGTGAGCAAAATTTCGCCGATAGTTTAAGTCTTTTTAGTTCAAATATACAACGAAAAAAAAAACGCAATGCTCCCACATCGATGGTTCAGTCATCACAGTGGTTCATAACTCTCACAGTCAAAGTGATCCAAGTCAGATCACAAAGTGCGCTCAATTTTTCATTGAATCGTCTTTCGCATACGAATGACCCTCAAATTCTCGTTCTCTTTTTTCCAAATTTAAAAAAGCCAATGGCCTCTATCAAAGAGGTTCCGCTTATTTCAATCGGGGTACTTAAATCGGTACTGGCAGTCACTCAGTCTCTTTCGGTGTGGGCCCTCGGCAAGCGATTGATGTAAGGCCGTGTTTTACATTCAATTCAATTGGGCAAAAAAAAATCTCGTATCGAAGCTTCTTGCATTGTACTGCCTTTCTTCTCTTTTCTTCTGTAAGAACTTCGTGACCAATCTGAAATCCTTTTCGGCAACTCCTCGTTATTATACAATTGCAGTGAATGAGGGGATGAACGAGCGAGAGAGAAAAGTGCAGTATACATCAGTAGTACGTTTATACCGATACAATTTTGTGCAGTGCAAAGATCGATCTTGCCACGCCCGTTAACAGTGTTTGGTGTCTTCAATTACTTTGAAGAGAGACGTCCATTGTTTCGATTGGGATTGTTCATTTGCAAGATTATGTTTTCGTACCTTATATTCCTGTGGATCTTTAGATTTCAGAATGATGATAGTTCGCGGTAATGTGAGGACTAGAAAAAGTTGCATATCAATAGATTCAGAAAGGGAATGATGAAATATCTCAACTATTTGTAAGATAGGAGATATGAAAGCGATGATCAACAAAAGTACTATGGAGAGGTGTTATACTTACATGGGGGGGGGGGGGGGGGGGTTCGTTTTGCGAGTTACCAATCTTTCTGCAAAGATTCTTATATAATATGGTACTGGCTAATTGCGAGGCTAATTGTTATAAAGAATTCAGAGTAACTCTGTCAAATGTTTCTTCTATCCAAAGATACAGCCACTGAGATTAGCATTAGTCATATAGCTTGAATTTAAAAGTGTATTACATAGATATCAGGGTGTTCCTTATTTCCCAATCTTCGATTTTCCACGATACAATCGTGGATTTTCCATCTTGGATATATAAAAGTGTGAAAAATTTTTCGCCGCACCCGGTGGGATGAATTTTCAGCTGCCGCACGTACACCATGTTTAACATTGGAAAGCCCATAATGGAAAATTCGCCCCCCCCCCCACCCTCCGTATCTCAACGATCGCTTTAATTTTTCATGGTGCCTCTTGTCGCTTGGAAAATATCAAATCACACCATTTCGAGGTATAACTTTGCGAGGAATACGATAAAAGTATCCGTTTTGGGCTCTAAAATGCTCCTTGCATGATATTGACAATTTTTTGAAAAATAGGTCATACCGTAATAGAGTTACCTCGTAGCTCAGATCTGATATTTTTATCTCATTTCTTACAACATTTTACGTGGGAATAGTATATTTTGATGTTTTTCAAGCGACAAGAGGCGCCATGAAGAATTAGAGCGCGATCCCAGAAACACGGAGGGTTAGGAGGACGGATTTTTCAGTATAGGTTTTTCAATGTTAGTTTCATTAAATATGGTGTTCGTGCGGCAGCTGGAAATTCATCTCACCGGGTTTGGCAAAAATTTTCTCACATTTTTATATATCAAAGATCGATAATCCACAATCGTATCGTGGAAAATCGAAGGGCAATGCTAACGTTTTTACTTGTTGCTCTGAGCAAAAGGCCCATTTGACGAAGTTACTCTAGATTCTTCATATTCTCAGTAGGATTAAACTTTCAAAGAATCTTGAGGAAGATTGGTGATCCGGATCCCGTGGTCCCTCCTTGTTGATAATATTTTAAATCCAGGATCTTGGGCACTTTATCTAAGCTTATTCAGGTAGAGTAAGATAGTAGATTACGCAACGAAGTGAATGTGACTTTTTATAGCCTCCCAGCCACAATATAGCCTATTGCGGACGGTCTAAAACGATCTGAGACGGCCTGGAACGGACTGGTACGGTCTGGAATGGTATGGTATAATCCGGGTTGGTCTGATACGATCCGAAACGGACTGGTGCAATCTGAGGTGTTCTGGAACGGCCAGGAATGGTCTAAAACGTTCTGGTACGGTGTGCTACGGTCTGGGATGGTCTTGAATCATCTGGACCGATTTGAGATGGTCTTGTATGGTCTGAAACGATTTGGAAAGGTCTCGTAAGAACTGGCACGTTCTGGTACGGTCTAGAGTGGTCTGTCAAGATCTGGGACGTTTTGAACATTCTGGTACGGTCTGAAATGGTCTAGTATGATCCAGGATGGTCTGGTACGGTCTGGAATGGACTGGTAGAATCTGGGCTGTTATCGAACGGTCTGGAATGGTCTGAAACAGTCTGGTAAGATCTGAGAGGTTCTGGTGCGGTGTGGGGCAGTCTGGAATGATCTGGATCGATTTGAAATGGTCTGGTCTAGGCTGGGCTGGCCGCAATAACATACGTGGCCATGTCGGTAATGGGTGTGGGCGCGGGAGATCTGGTATGGGTAGGTTGATGGCTAAGTTGATGGGTGGACAGGTTGATAAGTGGGTGATGGGTGCTTATAATTACTAGCTTCACCAGTTCAACGAGAGAACACCGTTCCATACCATGAGATACCTCTCTTTAATGTCATCAGCAATTGATCATTACCCACCGTTCTACAAATATCATTTTCGAGCTACAAAAGCTTCCGGGGGGCCTCTGACAAATTGAACATATTCACAAGCCAAATGAGCGGTAGCAAGAGAGGCAAAATGAAGCTAAGATATGATTTAAGAGCTCTGAAAAATTCCAACGACCTGGATCTTCAACATATATTCCTACTGCCTTGATCAATTCGCTCTATACCTGAATTTCACATCATTCCTACTTCTGAATATTTCTATCTTTTTACTTCCTCATCAAAATATTGATGCGCGCAATATAAATATTGCACTGCACGCGCCACGATTGCCAATGGCTTATCTCACTGCTGTCACTTTCCGCACTTGCTAATATCAACATAACTCTCTGTACATGTGTATCTAAATGTAATATTACTGAAGAGTCTCATTATACCTTCAGACTCGAAAAGAGTTTATTTCAATCAATCAATCAACCAATCGATCAATCATGATGGACGTGTAGCAGAAGCTGATAGCTTTTCCAATTCATTACATTCTCCGTGTAAGATGACTATAACTGCATGATTTGCGGATTTAAATCTTCATAATCCTCACCACAAAGGACTATTCTGAAGAATCGATCAGCATAAAACAATAATGGCACCTCAAGTCGTGTTTACAATGAAAGAATAAACAAAAAAGATGAAGGCCATTATACACTTCTAAAACCATGAAACTGAGAGTGAGTGTGTTTTACAACTTATACGCTCATTTTTCTAGGGAGTTCTATTGCCGAGATTACATGAAACTTCTACCAATATATTCCACATACTGTGGATGATCATAATCGATGATGCAAGTCTCGACATTTTATGATAAATATCCAATTTCAACTCGCTGAGTTGTCAGTCATAAATGTCAAGGTCATCTTCACCAGATGTATATCTCGATAATCACGAACATTGATAAATATTCAATCGCGCTGAAGAAGAATTTTCAAGTGCATTCGAATCTTATTCTCATCGCTATCAAGGACCATCACATTAATAAGTATCAAGTGAAGAGATATTTAGTTTCTTCTGGACGTGATTTTTAGGTCTCAATCGTACAGAGATGTATCCCATTACTGATTCTTGAGCTATTACTAATTGTTTCTCAACTCAGTTTGTCGAGAGGCCATCAAATGAGATCTCGAGCCTTTCCATGTTGATGGTCTCGATTTATGTATTAATTACATGGAAATCTGAAAATTTCCCATGAAACCGAATCAAAACCCTAAGTGAATATTGTTGTGTTTTCATCAACTAGATCAATGTGTATTATAATTAAGATGAACTTTTGATGTATCCAAACGTCGATTAGGTTACGGCTAAGCAAAAAGTTTTGTGGCAATTTGCAGCTTATTTTATTCCAAGGATCAAGGGCTTTCCATGAACTGCCACTTTAACCTCTTCGCTCACACGCCCACGTATTGGGCTCCCAGACCTTCGTTTTTTTTACTGGATTTTATAGTGGGGGTCGTAAGAATCATTTTGAGCCCAATCACGATATTCTAAAGAAACGCCATATGAATGTTCTGACAACATAAACTTTTCAAGGTCAAGCACGAATGATGATCTAGCAATGAGAATTTCATGGAAGAAATTCATGAATAATCATCAATTCTGATCGAAAAACATAACGTGACGAAGGTTTTCATCCTGCCATCAAAATTCAATACGTTATTAAAAGAGTTAGAATATTAATCGTTTCAAAGTGCATGATCAAGTGAGATCTTTCATTATAATCATTGGCTACTGCGGATCACTAATGATGAGACCATGTTCACCAAAATTATGGGACGAAGATGATGCATCAAGTGTTTTCCCCCAGAGTCGAAGAAAATCAAGGGAAATTCATTCAAAAATGTGTTCACATATGTGGACAAATACGCGAAGAAATTTACAAATCAATAAGGGAAACGGTTTGGCAATATCAAATATACATCGATTGATAAATTGGGGAATGGTCTACCCAACTTGACTGATTGTGTGGCAGTGATCAAGGAAAAGAATAAGGGGTACGCTAAATTTGGAAATCGATGGAGTGTCGGGGTATGGAATACAGTGAAATGAGCGTGGTAAATTTTCAGAGACAAATAGTACATTAAGCAACAAGGGCGCAAAGAAATTTTACGCACGAGTTTCGGAAATGAGTGCGTAAAAGTGAACTTTGCGCACAGCTGTAACTTTTGCGCAATGCGCAAAGTATTTTGAGCTGTGCGCAAAGTTACAACTATGCGTAAAAAGTTCACTTTTACGCACGAAAATTTCGGGAACGAGGGCGTAAAATTGCGCCCGAGTTGCTTACGATTCTTTTTGATATATCTGTGCGGAAAGTTGGTGTTCGGTCCATACCACCGAAGTAGTCGGAAGGCGCACAGGGGGGAGGAACGGGGTCCAGGTTGGTGGGGGTGCAGGGGGCGAAGCCCCCGCCGGGAGGTGTGGCTCCGCCCCCCACTTGAAAAAAAAATTTGAAGAATGGATAAAAAAAAAGATATCTTGAACCAGATCATAACCAAAATACGGTGCTAAAATTCATCTCCAACATTGTAATCTCGTTGCAAAAAAAGGAACTCCGTGAAATATTCCAACTTCCGTTCAAATTTGAAGTATTGAGGGTGGAAAATCAGAGAAGTCACATGATTCATGTCATTCCAAATATCCTGATTTCTGTCAGAACGTACAAGTTTACTTGAATGCATTGGTACATGGAAAACTGGATTGCATTTAAAAATGTCTTTGATGAAACATATACGGGAAACTGAGTAAAATTGTTGTCGATATAGAAACTGCATTAATACACAATATATTTCTACCGTTGACCAACATCTCTCATATTCACGATTATTCGCTAATATGACTTGCAATTTCTTATTGAATCGCTGCCTGACCTACGAATCTTCGTGTATACTTGTGATCTTGTAGATCAAGACCCGATGAGGATAGTATCTGTCCTAATGCTCACTCGAATTCCCTTTACATTTGGAGTAAACGGCGGATTTTTGCACTCTTGTTAAATTTCTAACTTGTATGTGACAGTAAGTCAGGTATCACATATCCAAAGAGAATTCGCTCAAGTTGGGAACGAAAATGTACTCATAGTGTAGATTAGGAGGTGATCAGCCACTCATTCTCAACAGCCGGGTTGCAAGGCTACCGCATGCCCGTCATTCGATTTTAAACTGTAACATCTTTCACTTCAACTTCGTGGGTACCGATTCACAAACGGGCCGGAGTGATTAGAAAAATGCCGGAATCATCGTTTACTGCTCTGTGATCATCCTTTTTTGCCGTAAAAATCGAAATTGGAAAACGGTTGATTAATGTTTTTTTCGATACACTGTGCGTAAAAGTGCACTTTGCGCACAGTTTGTTGACTTTTACTCGCAGTTTATCGAAAAGTATAGTTAGATACACGGGCGTAAAACCTATTATTCGCATCCTCGTGATGATTCCGACCCTCGCCTGCGGCTCGGGCCGGAAACCCATCACTCGGATGCAAATAAAACGTTTTACGCCCTTGTATCGAAATGTACTATTTACGCACAGATTTTACTTTGCGCACAATTTCGAAAACTTTGCGCACTGTAAAACTGTGCGCAAAGTTACTTTTACGCACTAAAATCTGAACATTAAGGCTTGTTCTACATAGGATGCGCTCAGTGCGTGAGCGTACGCGCATATGCTTGCGCTCAAAGCATTCAATCCAAGAATTTTCATGAAGCAGCCTTACCAGTCATTTTCACTCAGAATTTCCTCACGGGAAGAGTTAGTTGATGATTGAGGGGCTCCGTGTGATATTATCGAGACGAAAAATCAAGTTTCTTCGTGTTTTTCTACAACCAATCAGAGAAAAACATCAGCGTTGACCACCCTAAAAGCTACGGGCTCTTTCATTATCGGTGGAATACGGGACCCGCGAGAATAAATTGATGGCAATCTCCTAGCCATATTTTTGGGTCAGAAAAACAATTTCCTTCATGTTCTCTCAAAAACAAGAAGGAGAAATCAGCAGTGGCGGCACCGCGAGCCTTTACGGAGGAAAATCCAGGTTGACCAACATTTTTGCAACTCAGGATCTGGATTGGTGACCACCCGTCTTAATTTGGTAACACTGTAACTTTGTTTGGGATCAGAAACTAGGCAAGAGCAAGACGAGTGATCACCAATCCAGATACTGAATCGCGAAACCCGTGCTTAACCTGAATTTCTTTCCGAAAAAGCTCGCGTGGCCAACCCTGATGTTTTTCTCTATTTGCTCATGGGAAAACACGAAGAAACTTGATTTATTGGCTCGATAATGTCACTCGGGGTCCACCAAGCATTAGCCAACTCTTCACTTCTGGAAATTTTGAGTGGAAAATGACTGGTGAGGCTGAGGCTACTTCACGAAATTCCCTGCATCAAATGCTATGAGCGCAAGCGTATGCGCGTAAGCTCACGCGCTGAGCGCATCTTATGTAGAACGAGCCTAATGGAATCATGATCAACCTTGCGCACCGCACACCCGCACCAAAATGGACTTTTACGCACAACTTTACGCACAGTATGGCCCGTTCTACATAGGATGCGCTCATCGTGTGAGCGTACGCGCATACGCTTGCGCTCAAAGAATTTAATGCAGGGAATCTCATGAAGCAGCCTCACCAGTCGTTTTCTACTCAGAATTTTCCCAAGGGAAGAGTTGGTTGACGATTGGTAGGCTCCAAGTGACATTATCGAGCCGAAAAATCAAGTTTCTTCATGTGTTTCCAAAATCAATTAGTGAAAAACATCAGCGTTGGCCACCCTGAGAACTACCCGCTCTTTCATCATCAGTGAAATACGGGACCCATGACGTTCATTTACGGAGGTCTCCGGGTGACATCTTTGGGTCAGGAAAGCAATTTCCTCCATGTTTCTCTATGAACAAATAGGAGAAACCAGCAGTGGTGATACCACGAGCCTTTTCGAGGGAAAATCCAGGTTGAGCAACGTTTTTGCATCTCAGTATCCGCATTGATGACTACCCGTCTTAGTTTTCGAAGACTGTAACTTTGTTTGGGATCAGAAACTAGGCAAGAGCAAGATGAGCGGTCACCAATCCGGATAGTGAATCGCTATTACGTTGCTCAACCTATATTTTTTTCCGAAAAGGCACGCAAGACCAACTCTGATGTTTTTCTCAATTTGCTCATAGAAAATCATGGAGAAACTTGATTTGTGAGCTCGATAATGTCATTCAGAGCCTACCAACCATCAACCAACTTTTCATTTGTCAAAATTCCGAGTGTAGAACGACTGGTGAGGCTGCTTCATGGAAATCCCTGTATCAAATGCTTCAAGCGCAAGCGTATGCGCGTACGCTCACGCGCTGAGCGCATCCTATGTAGAACGAGCCTATATCAAAAACATAGTATAAAATTATTTTTATTATTTTAACCTGAAAATGTCGCTTTCAAACACGGTTCCAGGGTTCTCATGATCAATAATCATAATTGCCCTGTGCTCACATGCTCATTTCGGGAGCGCAGGACTTAGGTATACTTAAAGTCCTTGCATGCAAGCCGCCAGAAGAAACAACGACTCGAAACTCTTCTTGAAAGGCAGCAATTCTTGTTGATACGTTCCTCCAGAGCGAGAAGAGTGTCCTTACAAATTCTAGGTTATCATGTTCCTTCCAGACTCTGTTCATCTTGAATAGTCTAATTACAAAACTGATAATAGAACAACTCTTATAACATGTAAACTTTCCATAAAATATATTCCAATCCTGTAAATTTTAAGATGAATTTCACCACCCTGACAACTTCAAAACGAGATTCACTCGCAGCGCGAGCTTGTTATCGTATCTCACACTCTGCATGCGGTGTTCCAATGCAAATGACGTAACGCCGCGCTGACAATTATTCGTGAGACGCGCTGTTTCAAGCAATCCTCAGGATGGTATAAAAGATGGAGTATCCAGTTTAAAAGAATACACCAAGGGGGTCTTTCTCTCCAGGAAAGCGGAACGTGTGAATAATCGTAATTTATTCGTGCGCCCAGTATATTCGATTCGCGCTTATATACCCCGTGAAGACTACGTTTGACGTAAATTGCGCTTTGAGCTCACGTAAATTGGTCGCGCGCCGCAGTCACGTTCGCGGACTCTTTTTCCTTCTTCACCAGACAATCTGGAACCCTCCTGCGTGTGTGCAAATGCCCTTCTTCTCGATTCTCGTTGACAGGACTCCACAGATTTCAGTACTGCGATGGAGTTTGTGGATGAGCTTGCGAGTTTCCAATATATTTGGGCCTGAAAAACATTTTTTGGGTCTAGGCAATTGTTTGAAATTGGTGGATGAAGTTGCGGGACTGGATTACCGGGGGATCATTTGGGATGATCCAAGGGTGTACACCTTGAGAATGAATCTAATTCTCTCAAACTTCAAAACAGATAGAGGTGATTCAATGCACATGGAAATCATTCCAATGCAAATTGAATCTTCCTACTTTCCATCAAAATGAAAAAAAAAAACGATCAGCTGTTTCTTGATTTTGACATACTTAATGCCCAATTATTGTCGATGTGGGTATCTTCGAATCAAGGATTGAGTGCCATTTTTCTATAATAATGGAAGCAATCGAGGATGACAAACAGATGGACGAAGACGAATAGACAAATTCGGAAATGCAATGGTATGACGGAAATGACGGACGTGACAAAAATGACAAAAAAATACACGCGCACCGTTTTGCGTGCATATAGTTGATAGTGGTGACATAATAGCATTCGAAGTAGTATCAGAAGTAGTATGTTCGCAAAAGACGTAGTAGATGTAGAAAACGTTGAATTCAAGACATTTCTTACCTAAGACATATGTATATACGTGCTTATATAGCTATATATCATCCATTGGCATACAAGATGCGAATATTGAATACGTTCTTAGTCATTCTTATACAAATCCGGAGTGTTTTTGAACTTTTTGAAAGATATAATGGAACGTTTCATGACGACTTCGTCCATATAAAATTTTCAATTGTCCCCATTCAAACAGATGGCACTGTCAAACGCGATAGAATCTGAGCGTAGCGAAGTGGATGTAGTTTTCTGGTACTATTATCTACTGTTTCTCGGTATTTTGGTGTGCATCCGTTGGTTACAGCAAGTGTACACCGCCGAGAACGGCGTAAATATACCATGAGTAACACTATTTTCATTCCGGTTGAACGCAATTCCTTGATTTCTCCATTAATTTACATAGATGTGCATAGGTCAATTCTTTTGTTTTTGCGTGGGTAAGACAATGAGTTCATCGCGGAGTCCCTCTAGAATGCGCTCAAAAGTGTATGAGCTCAAGGACAGGAATAATGATTCCTTATCGAAACGGAGTGACAGACCGTCCAATGCGTGTCACGGCTGAGTAGATCGATGTACATCTCCCACTAAGAAAAAAATCACAACTTTGGATCATTAAAAACATGTCTGCAAAGTGAAAGACCCCGCTGTGGTACGCTAAAACCATGAGAGCTTGACAAATTTTGAGAGTTGGGCCGAGTGACATGTCATTTTGTCGATTTTCGGGTATTTTCTCGCACTTGAGCGGCTCTAGTATCTATCCACATCCACCAATCCACTACAAATTTGGTGTCCACTTCTGGGACATCCAAACAAAGAAAATTTGACTGGTTAGGCCTCATTATACGTCACACAGCCCAAATGATGGTGGAGTGACAGCAAAAGTCAAAAGTTTCTGGGATTTCTTCATATAGTAGGTATAATATAGGTAGTCACAAAAATTTAGTGCCACCGGACCAGGGACGCACGACATGAAACTATATTATTGACGTCAAGGACATATGTTCACGCCAGTTTCAGTATCGGACTTGATTTGTATAAGTTACTCGATAAAAACTCAGTTTCCGCAAAAATTCTGAAGAATAACATGAAAATAGCCAGTAAATTGTAAATTCATCAAATTCTTTCGAATTTTCCACAACGTAACTTGGCTCATTAGAAAACTTATGTCAAAAGCTACAAAATGAGCCACATTCGCGTGATTTGAGCGACATGGAGCCGAGTAATCAGAAATTTAGTCGGAAAATAAGCACGGGGCAAACCGACTAAATGGTTGACATTGCAACTGCACTGTTTGTCTCCTCAATTTGTTTCATCTCTCCGTGTACGAGGAATTTTTTGTATTCGGAAAAATGTGATGAGTATCTCGAGTAAAGACATGTGTCTCGGATAGAAAATCATACTCACGTGGATCACAATCGCGACCCGCGGTTCAAATTAGACAAAAGCTTCCAGTCCAGGCCATGCTCGCAAATTACCCGAATGGTAACGAGAAATCAACGAATGCTCCCGAAAAATCAGCGTGAAAAATGTGCAAAATCAGCGTTTGTACTCACCCGCACTCTGGGATGGAATGCCAGTTTTCACCGTCGCAGTGAACATGTAAAGAAGAAATCGCGAATTAGTAGAAAGCCCATTTACATCATCATGCAATCAAAAACAAATGTACCATTAAGAATGTTTCATGTGCACAAAATTACTGCACGCTCAATGAATCACAAAGGTATTTTGACTGTGCGTAAAATTGCATCTTGCACATACTTTGTCAACTATTACTCACAACTTGTAAAAAAGAATAGTTCGATACACGGGAGTAAAAACCTATACTTCTCGCATCCTCATGATGATTCCCAAAAAGGGCGTAACTGCGTTGAATAAAATTCCAAAAGGGCGTAACTATTTCGATTAGTATTCGGGAATGTAGAAAAAAGGCGTAATTGCGGAAAAAATTCAAAAGGGCATAAACGCCATTACGTCCTCGCAACTTTTCCAATCACTAGTCAAAAATATGGAAAAAGGGCTTCACTGGCATATTCAAATTCTGAAAGGGCGAAAGTCGCTAGGGAGTCAAATTCAGAAGGGCGTGACTTTTCGGAGAAAGGGTGGATATTTAGTGCGATTCGGGAAAGAGGCGTAATTACCAATTAAAAGATCCAAAAGAAAATTCCACTCGGCACGGACACTCATTTTTATGCAGGGTCTCAGTTATTAAAACATATTCCTCTACCCCCAAAATAAGTTCCTGAACATTAATGTAACATCAATTGATATAGTGACTGTAGACTTCCCATATTTTTGGGCATCTACTTTGAGCTTCTCACGATACAAAGCTCCTCAGCATGCGTCGAGCAACTTCGGCGCTATCAAATATTTTACAGTAGGTACCCAGAAGCATGCTCGTAAATTTTGAGTGACCAGACTTGATTTTTTAATCAAATTCAACTTTTTGTGCGGCAATCACACCAAAAATTGAACAATGACTTGGATAAAAGCGTAACTACAATTTTTAAAATGGCTGTAAAATCCATGGAATTGACTGTAATCTTCCAATTCTTGCACAGATATTTCGAGGGAGCCATTCTCTTTGTAATGAACCAGGTTGTTCCATGTCACTCATACCTCTATTAATTTTCTCAAAATGACCCTTTTGAATATCCACTCTCTTTTGTAATTATGCCCTTCTTCCACGCACCCCGTCAATAATGTAAGTTTGAATTTTTTCTCGCTCCAACATGATCATGATTCTCAAAACCCATACTACTGATGAATCCTCGATCAAGTAAAGATGATCATCTATCGTGTGCCACCATGCCATCAGCAGACATATAGCCACACACGTCGGGAACTTGCACGTCTTCTTTTCGCATGCCCGATGACTAATGACAGCCGTGATTCTCGTCTCTCCATCGCATACCTTGAGATATACACATACCCATGGAGTTTGATACGTCTACGTCGTCGCGTGGGTCCACTTCTCCAATTAATTATTTATTCCTCAGCGAACCCGGCGCCAACTTTCTCACGGGCGCCAAAGATCCCGTCTTATTTCCTCTCATATATTCTATATATCTAACCATCATCGTATAAGATCTTGATTCTTTCTCTCACGCACATATTGCTTGTGTCATTCTATGAGGGACAAAATTCCCAGCTATGGTCAGAGATTCCCGTGACATTTTTGACCCGTCAATCGGATACTAGTATTGGTTAGATACATACTCAGCGAGATGAGATTTATGTTTATATGAGAGACGGCTATAGAATGGCTACCAAAAGTCTGGCGGTCGCAAATCTGACTTGAAGAGATCGTGATCTTGAAGTTATGATGATTAAACTTTACGGAATGAAAAATTCATGTGTACACTTATCCGGTAGATTCGCAGGAATGCATTATGAATGATTTGACCTACAGAATGATTGTGACATCAGATTAAATATTTGGTGCCTGATTTGATTGCGAGGGATGATGATGATCCAAAATATTTTTGAATTCGAGTTATGACCGATGCACTCTTGAGCTCACTTGTGAAAAAGTTGACACGTGTAGGTACCCACTAAATATGTATTATCTCGTGCATTGAAACCGTACGCAAGTCAACGATGAATTTCTAAACTATGAATTGATTTTATACACACTGAGCATAAATGCGCACTTACCGCATGGCAAAATATCCTTTTGCCCTCGTAATCCTCCAAATAAACCTTCGCGGGGGTACCGAAACTAGTCGCACATTTTGGATATGTGTTCCATCATTTGTAAGCGATGAAAGAGTTTACCCCATTGTATCGAAATTTAACTGTTCTTCCATCAACATCTGGTGTATTAAATTCTTCATAACTTGGATAATTCAACTGTTTCCTAATTCATGATACGCCATCAGTGATTGGCAATAATCTCAATCCTTAACATGTTTGCTGCGGTGGGACCCACCAATGTGTCCTACTTGTCCTTCTGTGTGCGCTGAAGATTTTGGTCTTATGAAATTTAACATTGCGCGGGATCCATCGCTGGGTCTCGCCGGACACAGGAATGAAATTGCGAATTTTGGCTTGGCAGCAAACGTGTTAATAATTGTTGAGACAATGAAGTGCATGAGAAAATTCCCACGCTACACGGATTGGGATTTTCCGGACTTCATGGTAGTGCTTTCGCTGAGGCGAGATAGCTGTTATCAATAAATGTTCAAATTACGCAGATTGAGATTGGTATCACAAGGAGTTTGCTAAACTTTCCATGATAGAACAAGCAAATTTGCCGCGATGGCTTGAAAAGTAAGTTCATGGCACTTTTCACAGGTTACCCTCCGTAAGACTCCTGGACCTACAAATGCGTGTTTCTACGCCGAAATTTAGTGCAAAATTGTTCAAGAAAAAAAGTTGTTCAAACAGCTCCACAAATTTGTTCATTTTGTCTTCAATTTATTATTATTATTTATTATTATTTTTTTTTTTAATGATTTGGGACATTTTAATTAAAAGTTGTTTTCTATGTGTAACTTAAATTGTCATAGCTCCAAATAACACAATCCACCACTTAGCGAGTCGAAATCACAGTCTGGCCTCGAGTATGATTATCCAACATTTTGAAGACGGATTTGCACCAAAACTGTTTGCACAGCACTATATAGCTCGGTAAAGCCCCCAGTCATCTATGCAGCCTTACAAATCAACAAGGTTGTCATCTAGACACCCAAATACATCTCGTCTATGCGCGACATTATCCGAAAACTCGAGTCCGCAGACAAGCGAAAACCACGAAAACATGTTTTCAAAATGGCGTGCAAAACTGTCTGTCCTTATCGTTCCCACGTTATACTCAGTGCCGGAACGTTACATCGCTCTGTGGAACATATTTTTGCAATGTCTGATCGCATTAGACCGAACTCATGGGGAGAAAAGTCTATTATTAGTTGACGAGCCCTAGGGATATTTTTTGATGTGGAATGACTCTTCCATTCCTGTCCTTTCCGTCCCCTTCTGCGACCCCTTAAACGTAACACATCTTTGTCTGATTTTAACTCTGAGATACGAAGCTTTAGATACTTTCATTTTGTGCCCAAACAAGTAGAAATCAACTGCTACGGACCATCAAAACTCGTCTGAGACGGAAATAATTTTTTGACCCAAATCGTGCCTCGTGACGATTTTTGTCCCGTAAAAGTCCCCCTCTGGGGAAATCACCCATATATGTTGGGCGTTTCTTGCGCACAGTTCTTCAACTGAAATCGGCTATTTATTAAAAAGTATAGTCCATCACACGGGAGTAGGACCTGTTTCCCACATTCTCATGATAACTCTGATTACTAAGATGTGAAAGATAGTCTATCACGCAACAAGGGCCGAAACTCACACAGTGCGGACCCGGGTAAGTTCCTGCACGAGCTGGCAGGTAATAACGCGGCATACCTGCGGCAGCAATGAGTCGTCCCAAGGTGCGTATACTACTTTTCAGTACATCGTCACTGAAATTCTACGATTTCCGACAAGATTTTAGGGGAAATGCCATATCACCGTACAGGTTAGGAAACGTCGGACCATGCAATGTAGCAGACCGAATTCTGATGCGCATGTTTATCTGTGAACACCGGGGAACGGGGCAGAAATCACGGAATTTCAGTTTTTTCCTGTGCCAAACTTCTCCATTAATTGGGAGTAAACCTCTGAGTTATTCTAGATGGCAGAAACATCCAATATGGCCGAATCTCAAAACATTCCCGTAAGAAATACAGAGGGCCAAGATGGCGGCATTTCAACACAGGTTTACTCCCAATTATGAACTCTACGGAAACCTTGGCTATCGACAACATTATGGATAAGGAGACCTTTATTGCCCAGTCATTAAAAATATCGCTTGTGAGTGCATTTCACGCCTTGCGCATTGTAGAATTATTTCCAGTTTCTCTCTCATATTTTGTATGAATTACTGTAATAATGAATGAGTAATCAATCAATGCCAGGTCTACTTATTGAACCTAATTCTCCCTCTGTCTTATCAATGTCGAAGTCAACTAAAACAGGAGAACAATTCCAACCTACCTTGTGAAACTTCAACATTCTCGGATACTAATAATTTTGACAAGTCATCCATCTGCTATTCCAGAAAATTCCCCAACATTACGCAAGCTATCATCAAGATATTCTCTCCCAAAAATCAACAGCTCATAGTCATACGATCCCAAACCTTTAAAAAAAAAACAATTTTTCAGAAAAAGAATTTCCTTACAAATCGAGCAAAAATAGACAGCCACAGTTCAAGCAAAGTAGTAAAGCGTAATACAGTAGTGGAGGCACCTGGTCTGACAAGCTCAGTAACCAATTGAATGTAAATTAATTAATTTTGTGAACGCAGTAAAAGCAAGAGAGCGCATCGTGTTCAAGTACCATGAGCTCTATAGAGTACTCCAACAAACCACAAGGTTCGCGAAGCAATCGACTTCTTCGTAAATTTCTTACAGCCATCTGAAGAGCACGAATCACAGCCTTCTCCCCCCCCCCCTCCCCTCACTAACACATACACACATACTTGAATTCACCCACAGCCATGGGCACACGTTATGCAGAAGGGGGAGGACCCGCAACCAAGGCGATTAAAAAAGGAGAAATAGTCGTCGCTGATCCGCAGGACACGAGAGTTATCTAGTAATTTTCCGAGGGCGACGCGTGTACACACGACTTTCGAGAGGCCTCTTGGAACACGAAGAAAAAACAAACAAAATATACACGATTAAAAGAGAAAGAGGAAAAGACAGTCCACCTTACGAATGAATAGGGAGACAAAAAAAAATCAATTGGTAAGAGACTGCCCAGTATATACATGGAACGACTAACGAAACCAAGAGAGAGAAGGTCCCAGTATCTGTGGTTCTCTCTTGGGTCCCGGCTGGGTCAAGGGTAACGAATTAATGAAGCTCGAATTTGAATTCGACATTCAAAACTGTCCAAGTGTACAGATATGTATATATTCGGGCACAGAGTGAGAGAGAAAGAAGGATGTAAAGTAAAAAAAAAAAGTCCCCAAGTTGATCTCCCTCTCGTGTTCTCGCTTCTTGGAATCACTAATTAGTGTCCCTTCCGTTTGGTCCTCCTCTTACTCTGATCTCCCCCCCCCCTCTACCCAACTCTCTTGCTCTTTCTGTTTCAAATAAATGGTAGTGGGGGAAGGTTGATCCCTCCGGGGCCTCCAACATTGGTCCTGATATATTAAGGAGGAAGGCTGCGGGAGTTGCAGATTTCACGAGACAGACTGACGCCATGACCATTTAGCAATTCCAGGTCCCCAATGTAGGTTTTATATCTATATGAGTGATGATTTGATTAGACTGTTGAACAAGTGGTAAATTTGTTCTTGAACGGTAACTCTTATGCCAATAATTGTAGGGTCTAGCAGTAACTTTTTTTTTCGTGTGTTTCTTCATTTCCAAACTAATTTTACAGGTATTAAGATGTAATCTTCTAGTAAATGATAAGCCACATGCAGTATGTTAAAAATGAGGTGGTGAAGATCAAATACGTTTGTCAAGGTCTCAGCCTTCACACTAAAGCTGGAATTTATATCAGTCACTTAGTATTCAAGTGAGTGAAGGTTAGATATTTTGCTTTGGAGAGTTAAACAATTAATTCAGATCATGCCAAGAGGCAACCACATATTTTGCCAGTTTGAGGTTTGTGTTGCTTTGAGGATATGATGCTCCTTCCAGGGGCTTGATGAAGCTCCAAAAAACGAATCATTAAGGTTCTTTGTGATACAAACTGAAAGCGTACGTACTGTGCCACATTGAAATAAATCTCACAAGTATAATTTCTGCAAAAATTCAAATGGGAATCCTGGTTGCGCGATCAAAGTTGTTCGAATCTGATGCATTATGGTGAAACTCAGTTTCAGGATAACCAATCATGAATCACCAAAGTGGTCACCCATCATCAGAAAATTCTTTGCATGGATATTGAAAATGAATCATCTCAGACACTCATTACAAATAAAATGAGACATACATCAATCATGCCCAAAACTCCAGTTCAAGATTCTAGGCCAATAAAAGTATCTATTGTTCTAAAAAATTTGAGAATATTTTATACACACTTAACAACAATAAAGACATCCTCTAAAGTAAATATACTCTCTCCATCTTTACGAGTATGTGCGTACAAGTGTGGCGTGGGCGCAGAAGCCCGTATCAAAAACACATCGTGTCCAACATGAAACTCGCCTGATAAGACCATTATACACAGATGCCCTCTGACTCGTTGTTTCGTACCTTTTCTTTACAGGTTATACCAGCATCGAGAATTCCACGCGCGTTTCGGACTCGTCGTGGCTTATTTGCTGCATTTTACCTTTAGGGAGACTTGGAAATAATTAGATGGTGACGCAGAGACGCGTCAATTGAATTCCTTGGAAGGGTTGTTTGTTTAAGTTTGGAATGCTGAGGGATGGAAATAGAGATCTCACTGATGCTGAGGTGTGGACTGTTGGTTCGATACTCACTGGTGCTGAATGATCAAGTAAGTTTTGTATGGGATATGCGGAGGCTATATTAAGTTGCTATTATTTTATATTGCGTTGGGATTCAAATACTATTTTTATCATCATACCATAAATGATTTTTCTGATTTCCGACAAGCAACTGCGGATATTTCAAGATAATAATTACCAATGGTGATTCACCATCGTTCTGTGAACTCTAAAATTCATTATTCAAACTAAGAAGGCGCCAAATACAACAACATCTGTTGATATCGGTATGTGCTTGGCACTAAAGTGAAAATAAACGATAAATTGGAACATGCGCAATATCTCACATTCTGTCAGGAATTATCAAGGGAATCATCACCCTATCATATTTGATTCCTATTTACTCATCATAATACAGGGAGTCCTTAAAGTCAGCTCCTCACCTAGGAAATGGTTTCGGGTATCAGAGAATCCCGAAATACTCGTATCCTACGATCGAGGGAATAGCTGAAAAATGGACCTAGATTTTGCCTTGAACGTGACTTTGATAGTTATTTAGAGGTCGAATCCAATTTTTCAACGGAAACCCGATAATTATGACTCCGGCTCACGAAAAAGCACAATATATTACATCCAATCATGACTTTTTCTCAACTTTATAGTAGACCTCTTGGGGTCACTTTGCGGTCAAAACTATCTAGCTAGTGGCTTAATGTATCAGAGATTGAATGATGGTCTAGATTAGAGGGGTCGGTCTCGGAAAAGTTTTTCATAATCCTTTCGACCCTTCACAACCTCGGGAGTAAACTCGAATTTCAGTACGATTATCCTTTTATTGATAAGATTGATTGAGATTGTTTAATCTGGATCCTGAAATGATAGATTTTGGATTCAGATATGACTTCCCGCCTATTGCTGCAGATAATCTTTTAAAGTAATTGTGAGGTCACAATTGTCTGAATAGTTAGTTCAACGTGCCAGAGCTGACGCAATAGTCTCGCTCAGGGGTTACACAGCATCGAACATAGTCTGGAATTTTGTTTTGAATGACCTCTCTGATCCAGACTACTGCTTCAGCTCTAGCACTTTGAACTCTTATTCAGAGACTTGTGGCGTCAAAATGACCTCTGAGGGTAATCCATGGAATTGGTAGGAAATCATTCCTGGACTCAAAATCCATCACAATTTCAGGGTCGAGAGTCAAAATTAAGGATAATCATACTGATAAATCGAGTTTATCCATAATGATTTCAAGGTTACGCTGAAAGAAGTCTGACAATCATTTCTGTGAGGAACTTCCTTAATCCAAACTATTTCTCCAGCTCTGGTACACTCGGGAGCAACCTGAACTGTCCACACGTTAGCAAACTTAAGACCCTCTCTACACCTAGGCTATCAGCATGGGAGAGAACCTTTAAGTTGGCGGCAGTGTGGACAGTTCAGGTTGCTCCCCAGTGTACTTCGAACCCCTATCGAGATAGTTTTGACCCCCAAATGACCCCCAGAGGACATCTAAAATACGCTGCTAAAAGTGATTAGTAGAATGCTTTCTCACAGCGTTATATGATAGTAACTATAACGAATCCCACATCCATTAGCATTGATATTGCGAATAATCTCCTCTATTTTGAAAGAGATTTCTATGATCAGCATTCTAATCTCGAATAATTTCCTATATCTTAATAAATTCTTTCAAGGGAGTTTCCGCGAGGGATTTGAGACTCTAAATCAAGTTCTGTCAGCAATATCTATAGTTTGAAAGACGAAATTTCATCAACTTTGCTCTCAAAAGCCCATGAATCAAATTCGCCTGGGAGGTGAGAGCTGCCAAATCACTGGTCTCATCTTTGAGTGATACTCTACAACTCATAGAAAGGCAAAAATCGATCCAGTGGACTGTAAAAGAGAAAGCGTTCAGGAAAAAAAAACAACATACATACACACATACACACACACAGAGTTGAGTCTCTCATTGATTTAGGGAGCTACAAGGAGAAAAAGTGTTACCTACAATCGATAGATTATGGCGAGAGGAGTGAAAAGATATAGGTCTTATCCAGGTGAAAGGAGATTCTTAGAAAAAAATAATGGTTTGAATGAAAAATTGAGCAAAAAATTTGCTGTGCCAAAAACAACCCTTTCTCTTTAGAGAAAGCAAAAACGTTGGCAAAAAGTCATACATAAATGTAAGATTTTGTGCATCTTCAGAATCCGAAGTGAAGAGTAGAGTTTTCCATTGAGAAAGACTGAAGTCGACCCGCAGAAAACTATCAAAGCCACGGTCACGGTCAAATTGGAGACCATTTTTGAGCTTCTCCCTCGGTGATGGATGTCATATTTCCCGGGACTTTTTGATATCCGGGGCGATTTCCGAGTTTTGAGGGGAGAAGACCTGACTTCAGGAATTCCTTGTATGAGCAAGATCTGAGGTCGGAGTAATTTTTTCTCTCACAATTTCAGGTCAAACCGCAAGGGGATAATAAGTACCGGTGTGTGACGACCCTCCGACTCCAGTTAAAGAAACGCCGTTCCTGGGCTTCGGTCCGAATGCGGTATAGGGAGAGACCTGCGTGCGCTGATCCCAAATCATGATGCGAGCCTGGACGACTCATCCACCAACCCGAAGGGCTCCCTGGACTCCAAGGAATACGAGAGGAGCCCCTAAACCTCCGGCAAGGGGTGGGTCTTGGCCTTGAGCTTGGAGGCTGAGCCCAAAATTCGTCCATCGGGAAGGAGGAACGGGTCATTGCTGAGCCGCTCATGACTTGGTAATGGCTGCCTTCCGAACAGACGCTCTGACAGGGCTTATCTTCCGGTATGGTCAAATTGCTTGCGCGAGACATCTAGTGGCTAGCTCGCGCATTACGCCGTGGTGGACCTCACACAGACATTCAACGTTTCCATGTCCGTGTTTTCTCGGACTCCCCGCTCTCCCCCCGCAGCGGCCACGCAATTCGCTAAGCCCACCACAGTTTGAGGTTATTTTCTGCCATTGGCGGCGCTGCAGTCTACTTTTTTTTATATAGCACATCCGTGACCGTATCGAATACCTCTCATGGAGGACACCGTGGTCAAGACGAAAACAGGGACCTGGTATATAAAAGTCAATGATTTCTTATAATTTGGGGTCGGAAGAGACGGAGAACATTGTTTTGGAAATTATTTTATTTTATTCTATCCTCAATCCTCGAGTTCAAATGGTGAATTGGAATAGTTGTCGAAATTCGCTCCGCCCTTTCCTATGCGTACCGACGCACTGTGGGACCAAAAACTAAAACTACCAAAAAAATCGCTTTTACGCTAATTCTTAACCGATTGACACGATTCAAAAGAAATTCTCTTCGTTTTTCGATGCAGTAACAGCTGTGTCTACGCAAAATTTCATCAGAGCTTTTCCGGTGCCTCGGGATCATGATGAGCGCAAATGTGAATCAATGCAAAATGTCGCAAACTGCACGTTTGCAAGAATGTACAGTGCTCTCTCTGCTTGGGCTCAAATGACAGGTATCGATAGCACAATAGGTAAAACTGATTGTCATTACTGCAGAAGTCGCGATACCTAGCTTTAAATCAAGATTCAAATCATCGTACCTGTGATCCGAATTCGTGTAAAATCGTAGTGAATCGTCTGAAACTCGATTTCTCATATTTGCTCATGTAAAAAATACACTGGTGATTGCACAGGAGCGTAGAAATGATATTTATCACCCAGAATCACGTTATATCACGTTCACTCACCTTATTTTCGTGTATTCCTTAGATTACCGACCAAGAAAGGTTTGCGGCAAGGGAGCTCTCGAAAATCATTCGAGAAAGTTTCCTAATCTTTCGAATACGCTTTTCAATCATTATTAGTATGATAAGGCATCCATTCGGTCAGGAATGGATCACCAGTGAATCAATTCGAATACTCGTGATTTTGCATTATTTCACGTTTCCGCTCATCATGATCTTGAGGCACCGGAAAAGCTCTGTTGAAATTTCGCGCAGACACAGCTGTTACTGTATCGAAGAACGAAGAGAATTTCTTTTGAATCATGTCAATCGGTTGAGAATTCCCGTAAAGGCGGTTTTTTGGTAAATTTCGTTCTTAGCCCCACTGTACGACGTTCACCATATCGTCGAGTGCACCGGGAAAATGGCCTCGAAGTTCTACGAGCGTCGTATCGCTGCAGTCAGCTCACCTTGAACAACACGGTATCTTTGGAATGTCTCGCTTCAATCCGGGAAAACGACAAAATTTATCGTAGGTGTTTACGCCAATCGCAGATAAAGATTCGATCAAATCAAAAGCTATCATGATTAACATTTCAGGATTATTTGATTAAAAGTGAACGGCACTCGTTCATGAGCTTCCAGTAACGAATCCTCTAGTGATACATCAGTCATGTATTTGGTCCAAGTTCTCTTGATTTTCCTTGTGTCAGCAATTCATGCAAGTGAGTGTTTCATCACTGCGTTACTCCGATTCATCATTCTCCATTTTTGACTAGTTTCATGATTCCGTCATCGTGTGAACCTTGTCGTCAATCACAGTGCTATAGATGTCAGGTCAATAATAATGAGCAACCCTCAGAAAATTGATTGTTTTTACTCATAAAGTGTTCGCTCCAGCCATACGCAGAATAACTTTAAAAGTGAACATATACGTCTGAATTGAATCATCAACTCAACCTACTCTTGAATCTTGAATTATTGATAAACTTGAATCGATTGTGGAGGACAAGGAAACTCGTGAAAAGAATGTTGTAGCACGAGTTATTTGGCAAATTCATGTATTCGCAACGTTTCGTCAACCTGATTCGTTGACCTCATCATGCTAAAAGAATCACACCACAACACATGTCAATTTGTTGATAATCACAATATCCAATTTCATCAACATCACTAGGGCGATTACCACTATTGAAAGATCTCATTAGTGCTAATATTACATTTTGAAAATAAAATCTATGTGAACTCGAAAGATTCTACTTGTAATCCATTGACTGATATCTCATACTGGACACACACACACACACACACACATCTATTGCACGTATAATCGGTCGATAAGCACCAATTGTTGGGAAAAGCGGGGGAAGAATCGGAAAAGAAAACGAAGAAGGAAAAAACGACAAGTAACTAGAGTAGAAAAATACAAGACGTGAGTGAGAAAAGAGAGAACTAGCTCATTCGGTATTATGAAAAGATGGCTATATATTATAATACAATTCTGATTGTTTTGAGCTAATGTTAACACTACCCGACCTTATGAAGATCATTTCTGAGAATGATCTTTTGTAGAAGTTATATTCTTCATCTAAGATTTTAGTCTGCTGCCAATCGAATTCATGCTTGAGATTTGTTTGTGAGAAAAAACCACAGAGTTCGGATTCTTAAGTTTTCTGTGTTCCTCCACCCGTACAGATAGTATTCTATTTGTCACACCCTCATCACTCGCCTCGCATTCTTTACAATGTACAATTAAGACTTATTTCTCAAATATTTGTACACAATCTTGACCTAATTTTATAATCCCTTGAAGATTCTCATCGAAATTTGGAACTACTTGGATTCCATATTTTTCCGGTACGTGCGAACACTTCTGAAAAAGGTCGGGTAAAAAGGAATACCTGCACCGTGGTGAAAATCTTTACGACTACTGTTCCCGTCACCAACAGAATATCTCATATTTTTCAACTTATGAGGCCTCATGTTAACATGTCCTCAACAAATGTTGTTAGACATTCATTTTGGTTCAGTACCTTTGCACGAGATTCCTTGTCATCAACGATCGATTTAACTTCATTAATAACTCATTTACTGACGAGGACCATTCAAGATCTTCAATAATTTGATTTACCTACTCTTTCTGATCATGCAAATTTATGAATGAATGGTGGATAAGCATCTCCCAGATCACATAAGCAAACAGATAGTTTGCTTATGTGATCTGTATGTATGTATTTGTATTTTTATGTATGTATTTATTTATGTATGTATTTAATTATTTTTATGTATGTATTTATTTATGTATGTATTTGAATATGTGTGTATTTTCTATCCTCACAGATAGTGAGGATAGAATTTGAGACTACTATCCTGAATATCCGCCAAGACGTTAGCTGTCATCGATCAAGTGCTATTAGCTGAATCGAAAGATTCATACTATATAGTAATTTATTGTAGAGTGAGAATAATACTCAATCGTTTGTTAACCTATAGAGGTATCGGATAAATTTCAATGATTCGGCTAGGTAATAGATCCAAATGATTTTTTACAGTAATTATGAAGGATATAATAGTTCTGTTTCATATGAAAATTTCGCAGAGCCACCAGCAATCGACCCACATTCACCGTTGTCGAGTGTACGTATTGTGAACGGACAAGATGCGACGAAAGGCGAATTCCCCTTCATAGTTTCTTTGCAAAATCCAAATTCACACATCTGTGGTGGAAGTATTATCAACGAGTACTGGATTCTCACTGCAGCACATTGTTTAAATTACCGAGATCCAGATGATATGAGAGTGAAAGTTGGAAAATTGGAGCTAAAGAAAGTTGAGGATTCTGAACAAGAAATTCTACCGGCAGCTTTCTTTATTCACGAGAAATATTCAGAGTAAGACAAAAACATTGTCAATTCTCATGTGTCATGAAATTTTTTCTTATTTTTTAATCTTAATTTTCATTCTTAAGGTAGTACTGTCGTGGGTAGATTGACCTGATGGATTTTGATGAGATCATACACGCGCATAGCCAGTATATATTTGACATATAGATTACCCGAGTGAAATTTCAAAGGCCTGGGTTGCTTGCGGAAAAACTCCCGACCTCCCCAACTTTTGTGATTTTAACATGTGCTCTTAGGGCCTCGGCAGAATGTATACGCATTTACGCGTTTGCTCCTGCTGTGTATAAGCATAGGCGCCGTAGTTTCCTTGCGCGCCATTGTCCGTCTGTGATAGAATTTAATTTGGATTACTTAAATCGCGGTTGCCGTTTTCAGGATTTGTCCGAAAGGCTTGTTCTACATAGGATGCGCTCAGTGCGTGAGCGTACGCGCATACGCTTGTGCTCAAAGCATTCAATCCAAGAATTTTCATGAAGCAGCCTTACCAGTCGTTTTTCACTCAGAATTCCCTCACGGGAAGAGTTAGTTGATGATTGGTGGGCTCCGAGTGACATTATCGAGATAAAAAATCAAGTTTCTTCGTGTTTTTCTACAACCAATCAGAGAAAAACATCAGCGTTGACCACCCTAAAAGCTACGGGCTCTTTCATTATCGGTGGAATACGGGACCCGCGAGAATAAATTGATGGCAATCTCCTAGCCATATTTTTGGGTCAGAAAAACAATTTCCTTCATGTTCTCTCAAAAACAAGAAGGAGAAATCAGCAGTGGCGGCACCGCGAGCCTTTACGGAGGAAAATCCAGGTTGACCAACATTTTTGCAACTCAGGATCTGGATTGGTGACCACCCGTCTTAATTTGGTAACACTGTAACTTTGTTTGGGATCAGAAACTAGGCAAGAGCGAGACGAGTGGTCACCAATCCAGATACTGAATCGCGAAACCCGTGCTTAACCTGAATTTTGTTCCGAAAAGGCTCGCGTGGCCAACCCTAATATTTTTCTCTATTTGCTCATGGGAAAACACGAAGGAACTTGATTTTTGGCTCGTCAATGTCAGTCGGGGCCTACCAATCGACAACCAACTCTTCCCTTGGGAAAATTCTGAGTGGAAAATGACTGGTGAGGCTACTCCATGAAATTCCCTGCATCAAATGCTATGCGCGCAAGCGTATGCGCGTAAGCTCACGCGCTGGGCGCATCTTATGTAGAACGAGCCAAATTCACATCATACGGAAACCAAACCCTCTAGCCTTTCGCATTCGAGGACAGATTGAACACTTGGCCAGAGCGATTCCCGCTAGATATCAAATGATGAATTTTGGATATCGTGAGACTGAAACGAATCGACTATTGATCAGGTCCACTTCTACTCATTAAATCGATCGACTGTCGAGATGGGTAAGATATTATGGTCGGGCTGCTATCACACACACACACACCTCTTCTTTCAAGATGGCTGTTATGTTTGGGCGATATACGAATGATTCGAGTCACTCATGTCTACTAAAATAGTTAATTATAACATGAGAAACAGTTACTTGTTTTCATATTTACTCGGAAGCTCGCGCCCACTGGTATCGTTGGCGATAGTTTGCCCGCTCAGCGGTCAACTCTACATTCAAACATGATTGCATCACCTCGCATCTAACACAATGGCCACCGTTGACATTAGATATAGCATTTTGAGCGTGTGCGGTACATAATACTTCACATGCGCAATAGATGGATGACAGATCCAGCTCCTTTCCCGCAATCGACGGCAAAAGACCTCAGTTAGTATATAAGTGCGCAAATAAGCTTCATCGCCAAGCGTCCAGGGCACCACCTGCAACTCCAGCCCTGCTGATGAGTTCGGTTACGATGAACCAGGTTGCAGGTGGGGGACGAAACGCATAAGAGCCTTCTGCTCAAGCGTGTAGACTCATTCATTTGTATGGGTAAGCCATCAGCTTATTCCTACAGGCGCATGCATCCATGTTCATAATTTTGAGATTCTAGCTCTTTACGGTCTTGAATATCTACCAAACACAAGAGTGAGTACAAACAGCCTCAGTTTTGAAAGAATTTCGTGCCAAACTGCGAGTGGGCGATGCCGTGAATGATGCAATACCCTTAACTTTACCCAATGAGCTGAATTTAGTTTGAATGGTATCCAATTGGACTATGATGGACCGCTGAGTCCTTAGTCTTGAATAAATACTCAATACTCAATACTCAATACTCATTTCACGCCTGCATGCAGGAAATCCGACAACGATGTCGAATCCCTGTATTCGCTGAATAAAGATCTGATATGGTCGCTGAATTGCCTTTACTCAGACGTTTTTCTTTCAAGACAAACGGAACAGATCGAGGAGAAGATTTAGCATTGGATGCATAGGGCTAAGTTCATAATATTGAGTTTCTAGCCCGCCCGAGTCATCAAATGTTCATCGAACACAAGAGTCTAATGGTCGGGCCGTAATATACGTATTTTGTGCCAGACTGTGTGAAAATAGATGTTGAAGGAGCAAGAACCCACATTCTACTGTAAGATTTGGACCCGGACTTGGGAAACCGGGAATAAGGATATCGAGTCAATGATCAATAGCAATTGAACTAAATGCCCTTCATTAAAGCATACTTCGACCACTTATAAGAAGGCTAGTGATCTGATCTGACGCAATAATGACGCAATCAGAGAAGTGTTATGATTTTGTTCTCCTTCATGCACTGAATAAAAAGTGCAGCCACCGGGAAACGATCCGGCGACCTCCTGATCAAGAGTCTGACACGCTGTTGACTGAGCTAGTCCGGCCGCACCAAGCGGCAGTCCTTATATGTGGTACACTTGAAGTGCGGGCGCCTGTGTAGCTTGCACCCGTAACACACCCCCTAAGCAGAGTCGACGATGTCCTCATCGTCTGAACTTCATGTCGTTGCTTCCTTATTGTCGTCTATGTAGATCCCGAGTCCATCTTGTCGGTACAGCGGGTCTACGCGTGGGCAGCGCCACTTAAGGAGGCACCAGCGCTCAAACTTTTTAAGTCATTTCGATTTGGAAAAATTATGGCACATACTCCGTGATGCAAGGAATCTATTGCAGTTTCGAAATGTGCGGGTTGCCGACCTTATTTTTGAGAAAGAAATTCTCAAAGTATTGGAATTTAACCCGGCGTCTTATGGGTGATGACCACGGAATGAGTCGTATCTCAAAATTTAAGAGTGTTACCGCAACGAGCAACTGTCCAAGCATGCATCATTTATAGACGAATGGAATGTCATTGAGAAACATGCATGTTGCCGACATGTAAAAGGCAGGAAAACATTCGAAAGGATCAAATTTGTCGAAAAACAGGTGTGCAGAGGCTGCTCGACTGCTGGCACGTTTGCGCGAGCGCGAGCTTGTGTTGTGTGATGGTGTCGGTGAGCGAGCGCGTCTCGTAGCCTGACGCTTGTGTTGGTGGGCGCGGGGCCCTAACTGCTCGTCATACGTTACCCAACGCTGGTGCCTCCTTAACTGTCATCGTTGATTATCCTCCGAGTACGCAGTCCACTTATGAGTGGGGTTCGATCCCACTTCTGACACCAGTTGTTATGATTTTATTCTCCTTCATGCACTGAATGAAAAGTGCGGCCGCCGGGCAACGATCCGGCGACCTCTTGATCAAGAGACTGACACCCTGTTGACTGAGCTAGTCCGGCCACACCTAGCGGTGGTCCTGATATGTGATACACTTGAAATGCGGGCGCCTGTGTAGCTTGCGCTCGTAACAGTAGCGCAGGCAGATCCAAATTGATTAAGGGCCAGGCAAAGATTGACGCTCGTCGCGTAATTCGGCAGCGGGCTCCCAAGCTCGCTGACTGGTCATGGAGCGGGAAGCTCCGCGCTGCATGACCTACTTACACATACGCTTACACACACATCCATAATGCGGTCACACTCACATTCCCACACTACCTAAAGGTTTGTTCGATCATGTGCTTCGGAACGTCCAAAGCGCTCAGGCGTTTGGAGCGTTCCTAACCGAATGCATAAGTACTCGGCGATAGTTCGCTCCGAGCGCTCCATTCAAGATTTTTAGCCACGGAGGGAGAAGAAACCGTCCACAGCAAGGCCTGGGCCTGTACCGTGACAGCGAAATCGTCGAGCTCATGGAACGTACGACTCATTACTCAGCGTCGACAGGTTTTTGATCTCCAAATTATAACTGCCAGTGCATTATGCCTTGATGAAATAAACAAAATTTCATCCTGGGAACGCAGGCACAGGCGGTGCATGTTCACTAGTAGGTCTGGACATTTATATTTTAGAGATCAAAAACCCGTCGTCGGTGAGTGATGAGTCGTACGCTCTGTGAACTCGACGATTTCGCTGCCACGGTACAGGCCCTGTACCGTGGCAGCGTAATCGTTGAGCTCGCGGAGCGTACGACTCGCCACCGAGCTTGCCACTCACCGCCAAGTGATTTTGATCTCCAAAATATAACTGTCCAGACCTACTTTGTGCACATGCATTGACCGTGCCTGCGTTCGCGGGATCAAATTTTGTTGATTTCATCAATGCATTATGCACTGGCAGGTATATTTCAGAGATCAAAAACCCGTCGACGGTGAGTGGTGAGCCGTGGAGCGCACGGAGTGGCACGGAGCGCATGTGACTCACCACTCACAGTCGACGGGTTTTTGATCTCCAAAATATAACTGCCAGTATCATGCATTGATGAAACCAACAAAATTTGATTTCGGGATCGCAGGCACGGTCAGTGCATGTGCAGTAGTAGGCCTGGATATATTTTGGAGATCAAAATCACTTGGGCTCGTTCTACATAGGACACGCTCAGCGCGCGAGCGTGCGCGAATACGCTTGCGCTCAAACCATTTGATGCAGGGATTTTCATGAAGCAGCCTCGCCAGTCGCTTTTCACTCGGAAATTCCACAAGTGAAGAGTTGGTTGATGATTGGTGGACCCCGAGTTGCATTATCGAGCCAACAAATCAAGTTTAGCCATGTTTTTCCATGAAAAAATAGAAAAAAACATGAGCGTTAGCCGTGCGAGCCTTTTCGGTCAACAATCCAGGTTAAACAACGCTTTCGCGATTCAGTATCCGGATTGGTGACCGCTCATCTTGCTTTTGCCTAGTTTCTGATCCCAAACAAAGTTACAGTCCTCGCAAACTAAGACGGGTGATCACCAATGCAGATGCCGAGTTGCGAAAACGTTGCTCAACCTGGACTTCTTCTCGCTAAGGCTCGTGGGGCCACCTCTACTGGTTTCTCCTATTTGTTAATGAAGAAACATGGAGGAAGTTGTTCTTCTGGCCCAAAGATGTCACCCGGAGACCGCCATCAATCAATTCTATGGGTCCCGTATTTCACCGATAATGAAAGAGCGCGTAATTCTTAGGGTGGCCAACGATGTTCTTCTCTGATTGATCGTGGGAAAACATAAAGAACCTTGATTCTTGACTCGACAATGTCACTCGGAACCCCCGAATCATCAACCAACTCATCCCTTGGGAAAATTGTGTGTGAAGAACAACTGATGATAAGGCTGCTTCATGAAATCCCTGCATTAAATGCTCTGAGCGCAAGCGTATGCGTATGTACGCTCACGCACTGAGCGCATTCTATGTAGAACGAGCCTTGGGGTTGAGTGGCGAGCTCGGTGGCAAATCGTACGCTCCGTGAGCTCGACGATTACGCTGCCACGGTACAAATCCGGGGACAGGCTGTCTCCCCTCTCCATGGTTACAAATCTCGGATGGAGCGCTCGGAGCAAACAATGGCCAAAAGTGCGTTCGGTTGGGAACGCTCCGAGCGTTTCCAGCTATCGAGTCTGCTATACTCAGCCATTCCACCCCTGTGTGCAGTCAACCCGACGTCGATATCAGATCCTTGTAGGTCAATATAACTCGCAGCTGGGAGTGTAGCGAATATATTGCTATTTTGCTCCTTCACTTGCGAAAATAATATAGTACGTTGAGTAAATTATTCAACGTTATCTATTCTATGTCTATGACGGAACAAAATGTTAGCCCGCTCACTTTGAATCCCACTTCCCGGCCTCGGAAAATTGTTCTGATATGGAAGAAGTCAATAAATACTGTCGAAATGACAATAAGTGGCCAAATTACAAAATTGAAAACTTTTGGTTTTTCTCACTCTTCTTCAAAATATAAGCATATAGAGATATTATTGTTTCGGGGATATATCTCTGGCGCAAACTTTTGAGGACTTTTTTAGATCCTTACCATACGTCAACCAAAAGTTGTCACAAATATCGGTTTTTGGGCATGTCTACATATTTTGACCCTTTGAGTGAGCGGATTAAGTGGACAATGTCAACTAAAATGAATCTGCCACAACCTTCAACAATCAAAAATCTTGTGAACGAAGGATCTGTAGTTTAGTCTCGCTATTTGAAAGTCGATTACTTTAAACATTCTCAAAGTTCTTTAATCTTGACAAGTGGCAACAATGATCATTTGGACAGAATTTCTTTCATAAACATTAATCACAGGCCTGCGTTATTATTTAGAATATTGTGGAAGTATTTTTATCACTTGGTCACAAAACCAACGCTATCAACGCAGAGTTTCAATGCTCTTATCTAATGCATGTCTTATCATAAACTTATTGAAAGTACTTGTAAACAGCAAATTAACATTTCCAGGGACAACAGCTTCGATATCGGTCTCATAAAACTTCAGAAACCGATTGTCTTCAACGATCTCGTTCAACCAATAGAACTTCCAACAGCTGAAATTGATGTTGAAACACCTGTAACTTTAACAGGGTGGGGATTGATTGAACCATCAGGCATTGAGACTGTCAATATTTTGCAAAAAGCAGAGCTCCCAATAATCACTATTGAAGAATGTAAAGAAGTTCTTGATAAATTAGGGAAATATTTCCCTTTGCAATCGTACCACCTCTGCACAGGGAACATCAGTGGTGTCTCTGGTGCCTCGGTAAGAATAAGTAAAAGTCACTACCTGTAGGTGTTTTTATATCAATGGTCTGTTAACAAACCTCTTCGTGTGAATTGAGAATCTCAATCAGAACAATTTGTCAAAATCTTACTTTACAAAGCAGCCATTACTTACTTTAGAATTTGTCGCATTTCCTAAATGGCGCTGAATCGAATAAACTAGTTTATTAATATTTTCACTATCACAATAATTTACAGGGTGATTCAGGCAGTCCTTTGGTGAAAAAGGCCGACAATCATTCTCAAATAGTAGGCATAGCAGTCTGGGCAATTTATCCGTACGGTGTAAGTAGAGCTCCTACAGGTTACATGAAAGTGTCATCTTTCATTGATTGGATCGAATCGACTATGAATAAGAACCATTGATAATCTTGTTTGGATTGATATCTTCAACTTTGATTGTATGCAACACTTGAGAAAAAAATTAGTTGATCTAAAAAAAGTATAACTCAAGTTGACAGTGAATAAAATCGTTACGAGCAGAAATTTTCGAATAATCATCAACCCTACGAAAAAAAATTTAAATTCAAGTAAATTATAATCAGTTTTCTTTTCCAAAAATGTGTCTGATAGATGTCAGAATCTAAAAGACTCTGAATAAGCCTCAACAACAATCACACAACTTGACCATCAAAAACTTCAAGCACAGAAGAAACTGCATCAGTTAAATTTTTCTCTACACAGCCATATACTCGATAGCGTCTATGTAACATGCTGTCTAACCAAATGCTACCAACCACTCATTCTCTCTGCTTCCATCAATCCTCACCAAAACCATTTCTCAATCCAATCACCTTTACTAAACTCAAAAGTCCCTCAATTTGACAAATTACTCAGAGGCTTCAGTCAGTGCAAGAATTTAGTTAACTCGACATCGACATCAACGCGCATGCGCGGAATTCAAATCTCGCGGGCTCCATGAATTCCCGGCGCATTCATCCTGAAGTACCATTACAACATCATATATAGATATATACAAACTTATATATGGATTTACCCATGTATATCGTAGGGCTTATATGCTGGACATAAGGCGAGCGACGATTCCTGGAAACGTGTTACAGACGCTTGTTAGGTGTCCCCGAGAAGCTGTCTAATATATGAGCGTGCGCATCTCGAGAAGCAGAGAGAATGAGAAAGAGAGGAGATAGTTTCTTCTCTCTTTCTCTTTCTTATAATACTGGTAAAATAAAATCGTCCAAGAGAAGAAAGAGAAAGAGAAAGAAAACCGTTCTCACGACTGCTGTTGGGACATCTATACATATGCTTATACGGATTCTCTGAGATTATTAGCATAACGATTTCGATACGATATTGTATTCCCGCGCCTTTTGGTCGATTATTTCTGCAGCTTGAACTTTTTTTTCGTGAACGCGAGACTTCCGATAATAAGTAATGTATGCATGATGAGTTGAGAATTTTGGGATATGAGATGTCTTTTGAGAGATGGGCGATGTAAAAGGTGGTTGAGTTTATTGAGTATGAACTTGTCTCATCTCTATTTTGTAGTACATCGTTACGAGAAGTACAGGAAGACTTTTGACTTGTTCTTGAGCAGAAAAAATGGGAGGTTTGTGTGTTTCTCACCCTGATTTTCATCAGCCTGAGTTAAGTTTACTTAATGTGGAGAACAGAACACCCTCGAATACGAACTTACTCCAACCTTTTTTTTTAACGACAAAGAGAATTTCTTATGATTTTTCCAGGGATTTTTTCCAGACGCAGGTCGAATGAGAGTGTAATGCGTGTGCATGTTGGAAAATTGGCCAGACTCATTGGAACGGTTCAGAATTGTAAAAAAAAAAATTGAAAAAGACTCGGAGTCAATTGTAAATAGCTAGGGAATGAATATTCAAGAATAATCTTCGTAAACCTCGTCTTCGTAATCCAAGTAAAAATTCAGCTATATATCTCGATGTTTTTCTGATTACAATTCCAACTCTCCTCGGGAGAATCTCCGTTGAGCTCTCTCGCATAGATTCCACCATGATTTATGGGACAGACAACCCGAAAATAAAACGTGGACTTCAGTAGTTGCAGTCACCGGCGAAATTATTTCAAAAAATGCATTGATTTATATATTATTTTTCTTATGCGAAGTTTTATCAATTCCTGAGACAAAATTCCAGGAATTCCGTCCTGTCAAAAATGTGCACCACAAGCTACGACAGGATCAGGAGTATCACTCAAATGCTGAATTCTCATGAGGAATTAGATATAATCAATCATACATTTTTACATAGACTATAAGCGGAAAACTTTCCATCATATTCTTGAATTTTGGACGTAGTATTAGGAATTCATAAATCGAATACCTGCTTATTGGCTCCAATTTCGCCACCCCCCTTCACGGAGCATCAGGAATATCTCATATCAGCGCGAGAGTTTGGAGATCACTGTACAACAAAATTTTGGGGTCGGAATGTCGTATAGATCGGGTCATGATTTCTTTACGTGTCTTCCGACGCTGGAACCGAATCTGAACCCAAAATTGGGCCAGGATTGCGGGATTTTTTTTAAATCACAAAAAATATTTCTTCAGCAGTTTTTTGACGTATAGACAACATCCTGGCGTATACTAGCGCATCGTCTTTAGATGGTCATTTTGCATCGGAAATGTATATTTGGATACTCGGCATCAGCAAGAATTTGTTTCAAAAATACGAAGAAACCCGAGAGAAACCAATTCTCGCTGACGCCGGGTATCCAAATATACATTTCCAACGCAAAATGACCATCTGAAGACGATCCCGTACTCCAGTTTGTGCTACTTTGATGAGATTGTTGTCTACGTCAAAAAAAACCGCTAAAAAAATTGTTTGGGCAATTCAAAAAAAATCCCGTCGTTCTGGCACAATTCTGGGCTTAGATTAGGTCTCAGCGTCGGAAAATATGTGAAGAAATCATGTTCCAGTCTATACGATATACCAACCCTAAAATTTTGTTGTACAGTGAGAGCAGTCATTGCCAGGCAAACCGACATTGACCATCTCTAATCCCCAGCTAGATACTCAACAATTTTGAGGTTTCAATCACCAACACATGGCCGAACCAAACCCTCGGTCGAGAACCTTAGTATTGTGAGCTTTGGCAAGCTTGATATGAAGCCCAAGAAGCCCGAAACGAGGCAATGCCTTAAGGCAGTACTAGCGGTACTAGAATTGACGTTCAGAAAATTACGAAAGTCGGCACAGTTGTGGACTTAGGGTTTCAAAGTGCTCCAGTTGAAATTTCAGAAGCCTTTTAGCACCGGGGAAAAAAGTTCTGAGCTTTTTTTTTTAAAGCCATGTAACACGGAGTCTTATGGAAGACCACAAGTACAGTGATATCTGACGTTCAGATTCTCATGAGAATGAACACACAGGAAGAAAAATGCACAAAAAACACTTAGCAACAACCAGATTGATGATTCAGTGCCTGTGAAGAGAGATCAAAAGACAAATGTAGCCTGTTTTGGCCGTTCCGAGGTTATGTTGTCGTCTGCTGTAAATTCGTACATGTAGATAATCTTCACAGCTGTATCGTGGAATAGAGGGCCCGTGGGATTGAATCCTTTGAGTTACATACCTTCAAGTCTCATCAAAACAGGATGATTCCCCGAGTTTGGAACGAATCCAGGATCCGCAAGGTTAGACCTACCCTTATAAGTTCAAAGCCTTATGCGCTTTTCATGCAGTTTTCGCTCACATTTTTTGTCGAAGCTCATGACTAACTCAATTAATCTCGAGCTTTCACGTTGATTTTGACCCAGACTTTTTAGAATTTTGACTTCGTTAAACATAACACGTAGGCAAACACGCTAATAATACAAAATAAATGCTAATAAAATAATAATACAAAATAAATAATAAAAAATAATTGCAAATCTTATAATCTACATGTATCAATAAATTGTTGAATATGTACCCATAATGATTTCGACTGACTAGATATCAGACACGAATGATTATAACTCAAAGATCTATGAATCACGACCGGATAAATTAAAATCTTCTGGGAAAAAATGCAAATTTCTCACAAAAACGAGTTAAGCGCCGATCATCTGCTTCAAAAATTATGCATACCGACGGCTGAGTGAACGAGGCGCTAACGAGCGGCTATTACCGTACGTGTACGTTAGGAAAGGTATAACCATATATACATTTGCAAGACATATCGTCGATCCATTCATCGGATCCACGAGCACATCCATCAATCTTGGTCTGACCTCCCGCAAAGCATCTCATCTCTTCCTTTCTACCAGATCACTCATGCTCTGCTTGATTTCACTTTCTCGCTCGAATTCTTCCTTCCTTTCATTTTTTTTCAAACTCATCCATTTCATACTCAGTCCATACTTTATGCTACTCAAAATCAAATTTATTGAGATTATTACGTCACCCCCGACGAAGAAAAATACGTCCCCATTAAATAATACATTGGGAGAATCGTAATGGAAGGGATTCATCTTCTTCGGAGGTGACGATTTATTGATATTTTATTTTTGTTTGGATCATTAGTCCTTTAAAATAACAATGCAGATCACAATCTCCACTACGATTCGAAGCAGGCTAATAAACATGCCACCACCGCACTACCTACGGTAAATCAAAATAAATTCTCGCCATTCAGCAGCTATCTCAAAAAGTCCAGTACAAATCCCAAAAATTTACCTCAAAAATTCCACTCTGGGAACTTTGAGTTTCCATTTACTATGAAAATTCAAAGAAATTTGGATGCTGGTGATCTTCTGACCACGAAACGTGAGGTTTTTAACACTCCCACTTTGCGAATTATCATCTTTTGATCCAAACGAAAAAGATTTAAGACTGGCATACCTCTAGGGAGGCATGGAAAATTGTTCAACACATCTATTGAAATGTTATAAACATCAGGATCGAAGGTAACCATTTCATCGCATGATAACCTTGACGATGACCCATGATACCATGCCAGAATCAATTAGGTATGTACAGTTGCTTACCTCTGATCACTTGTAAAGTCTAGTTCTTGATGATTTAGCATTGGACAACTTGAATAATCATCTAAATCTGTAAATAATACATGACAACAAGAAATCTAGCTCATCAGGTTCCATAAACCATGACACGAGAGTCACTTATGGGATGAACAATTCATCAAACTTCAACTTATATGAATTTTGAGTTAAAAAATCATCAACTCGAACGTGGTACTCACGAATTCTTACGCATGATTTGACGGAAATGAAAACATAGGTAACCGTTCCAATTAACCCTCTAGCGCCCAGTGGGTCCTGTGGGACCCACATTCAAAATCCAGACATGACAAGCACCACGGCAATATTTCGGCAATTGTGCATGGTAATGGCTTTCTTCTAGGCCAAAACTAAAAGTCTGTGATGATACGAGGCCCTGATAAAGCTTACATAGTTTTCGGGATCACGCGAAACTCAGCGCTTGCGCGTCGCTCGACGAGGACGTGAATTTACGGTCTAAATCGATTCATGTAGAGATGCAAATGACTCCTAAGTATCCAATACCTATTGGAACACCTTCTTTGAGCCCCCCTTGAAGGTATCCATGCATTGGAATGGTTCAGTTGGGAAAACTGGCTAGGGGCTGGTCAATTTAGAAAATGGGTCCTACAGGACCCAGTGGGCTTCCGCGACATGGTATCCATGCATGAATATATTTCACTTAAAAAAATATTTGGGCGTGTGATTGTGCGTGGAGTGGGTGCTGGAGTTGTGCAAGGTCTGTATGCGAATGGTAGAAAGTCACGTGGTCGTTCGAATCGATCTCTGTCAAGCTTAGCTCAGAATCCGAGCCGTCGAATCTCTTAAAAAGTTGTTGTGGATATGAGGTATGACTATCAAGAGCACTTTTTCAAGTTTGCGGATTGCAAACAAAGATGTGAGCTCTGCGTAAAGAGTAAAGTATACTCTTTTTGTGAGAAGTGTCAAGTATCTCTTTGCTGTAATGTATCCAAGAAACTGTTTCTATGACTTCCATCATAAGGGTTCAGATTAACTGAGCAATTTTATAATGTTCTGATTGATCCATGATTGTAAGTTTCTTCGTCACGAAATCACTCTAAAAGTTTGAAAATACAAGCCCTTTGTTCGAAACAAGAAGATTGTTTGTGTAGATTCAATATTATGACCTGAACGCCCAATGGGTCCTGCAGGACCCACTCGAAAAAATGCTGTTTCCGATTATTTTGAGGAAATTGCGATTTATCACGCCCATCTAGGAGTCAAATGAAAACATTTGAAGTAAAAAAAGGAAAAAAATTCCGTGTCCTTGATACCTTGGGCGCTAGAGGGTTAAAGCGGTGCAAGAATCATTGTGGAACTCATGGGGAACTCAAAAGTCGCAGTTTTGTTTAGACTGGGCACGGTATCTACAGGAGTAAGAAGTCGTGAAAAATCGAAAATCTATTGGAATCATTTCACCATTCAAACATCGAAAAATCATCGAAAACCCAGCGTACTTTCTCGAAACCATAGAAAATTTTATCCATAGGAAATATAGATACGGAGCTTGGTTTCTTAGTGCGACGCTGTGCATTATCCGACCAAACATGTTTGTGAAGGTTAATCTCATGATGCCTGAAATGCGGTTTCATTTCTAAGGGATACATAAAACAGTTCGATAAGGACTCGATGAATACGATAGTCATTCATCCGATTCTAATCAGATCATAAGATCGTCCCGATGAAATCGCTTTGTAAGCTGCGCGAATCTTCAAAAAAATAGTCGGAAGTTTCGTCAAAATCATCTTCAGAATGTCGGAATTTCGTCAGAAATCTGGGATTCCTCAAATTTCATACCTTCTGCAAGTAAATAAAATATCCTAATATTAAAATTGGTCAAGTACCGTATTATTGGGTCGCAATTCATTCAAATCAAATATCATGCTCAATAATAATCAGTAGAAAAAGGTTGGAAATAGTCAGACATGAGTTCCGCATAACATACATAATATGGACAACCGTGTCATTTTTTTATGCCCATATCATCGACTCTTTTGAAAGTTTGATGCATTCACTCGTAAATTTTCATCTCAACATGACGACCCATCATTCTTTTCATTCTGACGAGCTTCGCACTCCGCACATATCATATCATGCAACTCTGATAAATCAATGTCGCATTCGCATCTCGCATTCATTCGTGCATTCTTTCAACGCATTGACGCGGAAACCATTCATATTTTCTCGCTTTAACAGGCACAGAAAAAAGCAAAAAATTGTTCTCACATCCACGCTAAAAATAATCTCTATACATTCATAACGAATCGTCCAGTTTTCCGCTTCAACTATAAGCCTCCCCGAACAATGCACTCTTATCAATAGGTATGTCCGTTCTGGCACCTCTCTTCACAAAGAAAAAGTTGGGTGATAAGGCCAAAAAAGGTCGCACCATAGGAGGCAAACACACATGATTTTTTTTTTTTTTTTTTTTTTTTTCTAATCATTGGAGCAAATTTATCACAGCGGAATCGTGTGCAGTAGTCTTTCTACTCACTTCCCTATCGCGATTTATTTACACTCGATTTGAAAAGAAGCTCTACTGACCAGTAGTAGAAATGCAATGCTCCTGAAAGAGAAAGAAAGATAGTAATATACCCAGAAGTAGTATCCTACAGGAAGAAACAGATGGAAAGAAACTGAAGAAAAAAAAATAAAAAATGAGTATGAGAATCAGACAGCATAGCAAGGGCTTCCATCGCGGATTTATGAGTCGTGATGTTCCACGCCTATCCCTCCCGCGAAAGGAGACCCTTGATATTGCATATCGGATCCTATATATATGTGTACATACTCGAGGGCTTCTATAGATTCTCATTGCTCTGTTTTTTTTTTTTAACTTCTTGGTTTGTAATACGAAGCATCGGCGGCAAACTCTCGCGCGATATTCGTGCGCGCATTGTTTCGCTTGGGGAATTATGATCGGCTGTTTGTATATTACGGGTATGAAAAATTCATCGTTTCAATTTGTTCGAGAGACTTAAAGGATATACATACAAGAGCATAAGAACCGACCTCTCTGGATTCATTTTTTGATATTCTTTTTCTTGAGAGGGATGCGAAGATATCTTGAGAAAGAGCGTCGAAGCGATCGCACCAATTTATCCCCCCTCGATCTTATTAGCGCCGATCGTGAAGAAAAATGAGTTCGAAATATGGGTCGGGTGAGCACTGGGCGTTAAGTTCGATGGGTCGATTTTTTTTTCATGAGCTGACGATAGAAATCTGGTTTTGGTGGGTGGATACATTTGGTCAGTTTATATTTTGAGATTTTAGAAATTCTTCTCGTATGGAAAGATTACCAATTTTGTGAATAGAGTAACAGGTGATGAATAATCGTGTGACTATTTATAACACAAACATCATTCATAGAAAATTGATTATATGAAATAGACATTTGCAAAGAAGAAAATCATCACCAAGAATTCGAAAGTTCACATAAAAATCACCGGGGAGATCGACTCGTGGAGAGCTGCGGGGAATGTTCGAGAATTCACAGAGAATGTCATTCTAAGATTTGTCATAAAAATTGATTATTTCAATCCGCATACATCGTAAGATTTCATCACGATCGCGAAGTTTCATGTGAAGTTGTCCGTAAACTCGTACCTGTTTTTTGGATTATTATCAAAAATCCTCTATTTTTCTGGTGTAAAATTGAACAATTTCAGAATTGTTCCCAACGTGGATTTGTAGAAGCAACAATTCATGCAGACTTCTTATTTTTTCTACAAAAGCACTATACGTGGACTTTTTTGTGCATCTCCTCATCGGAGAATGCTTTCTTCTAATTATTGTAATATCATGTGAGTGATCCCATTTAACACGTTCGCTGCGACGGGTCCTACCAATGGGACCCGCTCATCATTTTCTGTGTGCGGCGATGATGAAAATCCCATTAAATGGGTCCCACCGGCGGTGGGACGCGTCGCACATGGAAAAGGAACTGCGATTTTTGGCGGCGCTGTGAACGTGTTGAAAATGGCACATAAAATATAATCAGATCAGTTTTTCGTGTTTTTTATTCCATTCTAAGATCCACAATATGAGAATTTCCACCCACTAAGTGGGCCCAAAAAACTTTCGGAGACGCTTGCGGAGCTATTTTTATTTTGCCTACTGATTCCACCAAAGCATGAAAACCATGATCTTCTTTTAGTGAATTGTATTTATCTTGAATTAGTCTCGAGATAATCCAGCGTGGTTTGCACCATTTGAGAAATCTTGAAAAAACCTGAGGGTAATGGCTTGGAACATTTTCGTCCAGCTATTTCAAATGCTGACTCGGCAAAATCTGGGAGGATCGGGCTAGCCTTGTTATGTCAAAAATCTATCTTTTCTAACTTTTTCAAAATATGATTTCTCACGCAAAACGACACAATCCTTGCGATAAAACTAGTCGGGCGCTGTTTTTTGCTGTTTTCTGCGTTTTCTTGTCAATCTTCTGATTTTTCATTTCCTGACCAATCAGAAAAGAGCGATTTTTACACATGCACGTGGTTTTACGAATTTCAAAGATTATTTAATCGAAAGCCGAGGAAATTTCCTTCAAAATTGCGTCTTCCGAAAGTCGATTTCATGTCCTCAATTAGTAGCCACCACAGTATAATTGAAGGAGAGGGTGGGTTAAAGCGAAATGACCCATACCTACCCTCTATCAGAGCCTTGAGCCCCTCCCATGCATCCATGCTGGTGGTGGTATGTGAATAATCTTAATGTCTAAAAAACCGGGTATCTTCAATCTCAGTCGACAAAATTGAAATTGGAAAGTGGTCATATTGAAGGAAACTTTTTTTTGATTGAATTTTTTTTTTTTTTTTTTTTATTGAGCTTCTGATTGAATTTACTCTGGAATCCTTATATTCGTAACACTAAACAAATGCGCAAAGATCGCTGTTTCCTGATTGGTCAGAGGATGAAGCATCAGAAAGTTGACCAAAAAACGCATAAAACAGCAAAAAAAACCAACCTCCGGCTAGTTTCATCGCAAAGATCGTGCAATTTTGCACAAGAAATCATGTTTTTGAAAAGTTGAAAAAATACCTTTTCAAGATATTCAGGCTAGCCTGATTTTCCCAGATTTTGCCTAGTCAGGGCCTGGAAGAGCTGGGGAAATATGTTTAAAGCCACTATCAATCGGTTTTTTCAAGATTTTTCAACTAACGCAAACTGCGTCGCAGTATATTGAGCCAAACTCGAGATGAATGCATTTTACCAAAAAAGATCATGATTTTCATGATCTGTGGTGTAATCAAAAGATGAAACAGATGTAGCTCCACAGGCGTCTCTGGACCATAGAAACGAATAAAAACTATGAGAAACCGACCCGAGACATCTCAATTTTTTCATGGGTCTTTTTCAAACGGAATTCATCATGTTTGATTTCAAGACCCCCAATTTTAAAGGAAGAATGAATCATTGTCCAGATCATATAAATGTCCATATTGGAACACTGGGATGCATTTCCTAAAACTTGGCAAGTATACTGCTATGAAAAATATCGTGATGTATGCAATGTAGGATTTTTTAATAAGTGTAGTACTTTTTGTTTGAGTTAAATTGTTTTCCTCGAGATAACAATATGTCAACGGGGTCTCAATGCGCGAATCAAAAAGGATAATGATATAGGGATTCCATCAGTCCTTATTAGTAAGAAGTTGGGCCGACCGGACAATTTTTGCAGTGCTCCCTTATTCAAATCATTCCAAAAAAATAGGATTTTCTCAGACGTCTGAAGAACAGACCAGGGAATGAGTATTTGGGATGATCTTGGATGTCCAAACGCAACGAAAGACAAAACAGTATATCATCCATCAATCCTTCTTATCATTTGGATTGCGTTTATTATAACAAGTGCAATTATCAAAAATGCAGCCTCCACCTTCGTAGCTCATGGCCTTGCACAATTCATTACAATCTTTCGGGCTTATCTTTGGTGACTGGAACATGCTGATACGGTACTGATTATAGCATTCTTCATCTTCTTTAGCACCTTTTAAAATGATGTAGGAATTTTTAATCCAGAACCAAAATTTTATAAAAACCAGTGCATAACATAAAGGTTATTGTGTATTCAAGTCTTTATATAGAGCATTGTTAAGCATTGGTGTGACACTTGCAAAATTATACTGGAACCATCAAAATCTATGATATTTCGTTAGTTGACCGAGTATGTAGGTGTTTACATACATAATTTGATTCTGATGCTATAGCGCTGAATGAAATAACGCAAACGTAACAATTTTGTTCATCTATTTTTTAATGAAATATCAATATATCATTTCAAAGAGATTAATTTGTCCAATTTCTGGATATGACTAAAACTGCGAGTGAAATAGGGATTTACTTTTCACACTTGTACTTTATGAATCACATTATTTATCGACTGATCAGACTTAATCATTTATAAATTTGAAACACTTACCAGAAGATTGTGTTTGTGTAATGACCAATAAGCAAAAAACGAAAATTGTAAGAATCTTCATTTTGTTAAGTGCTTGTGAGTCAAAGGAAGCGATTTCACAACTGATTCAGTTTATCATGCATTCTCGTAATATATGTATTTCTAACAGGTTGATATTGATTTTGAATTTACATTCATCATAACTTGTTACCATCATCAATAACGATACGGATTTAAATCTTATATAAATCATGTTTCGTTGAACTCAAATACACCTGTCTCAGCGAGTGATCACTCGATATTGGAGCCTTCAAAATTGTGATATATGGAATGAGAGAAACCGTTCACCATTGGTTAGTCTGAATATTTTGGGGGCTGAAGTGATAGAGATGAAAATTGGATTTTGACGACCCAATCGATCCTCATTTCTTGGATTTATATTAAAAATAGAATCAAATGACTTGACTTCCAAAACCAACTATTTTTACCATGGAATCGCTGAATATTATGAGATAGTATAAATTGAATTTAGGAATTTTTTAAATTGATTTTCCACGGCTGATCTACATGTTTTCTCGTGTGACTGTAGGAAGATTTGGTCTAGTCAATATACATGGCCATTTTTCCAGCAGACTGATTAGAAACCCCAGTAACGAAATGGTTCCCGAAAGTACTAATTAATGTAAAAAATAAGTTGGGAATAGGAGTGATCAATTTTCGAATTTTGGATGAACAATTAGAGTCGTAATCCAAGAAAATCTAATATAAAATGACAGGAAATTAACAGTTAGCTTCATGATCGGTGTAGAGTTTAATAACCGAGGCTCTTTAATTGCTTTTATCATACAATGACAATATTTCCGATTCTTTCTCTCTCTGCTCACCCTGACACCAAGACACTGACTGCACTGACAGAAGAACTTGCCTTGCAGATAGTGCAGCATGGCCCGACTCACCAACACACCCCCAATACATCTCATACATGGATTGACCACATCTACGTAGATGACAATGACATCGTTACTGACTTCCAAAACAGACTCCTGCCCAGTTTCGGCAGGCACTCGGTCATTGACGTCACCATCAACGTCTTCAGTCCCTCTCCGCCAAAAAATTCCTTCACCTACAGGGATTTTCGTAACATCACTCCGGAGATATTGAATGACCGGTTGCTTCGCTGCGACTGGACAGCTCTTGAAAATGCCGAAACCAGTTTGGAAGGAGCAATTCACTGCTTGAATGAAAATTTAAAGACCGTTATAGATGAATTAGCTCCTGAGAAAACTATTAATCCGCGAAAAAATGATGCTCCCTGGATTGGTCCTGAGCTGCGGGTACTCATAAAGGAGCGAGACGCGACGCGCAGGGGCTGGGAGCGGAATCAACGTAACCAGCGCAAGTGTCCTGAGCTTCAAAATGAGTACTTTCGGCTCAGTGAAGAGGTTGACTTGCGCATCGAACGAGAGCGTAACTCCTTCCTTCAAAGTCATCTTTCTGACGCTCTCGATCAACAGAAGAACATCTGGAAGGAAATGCGCAACCTCGGCCTCTTGCCTAAGAGCAAAGAGGAGGAACTTCATGGTTTCACACCGGATGAGTTAAACGCACACTTTGCGGGAGTTTCCGTTTCGCCCCACGAAAATACTGAAGAAGCAATGGACGATATTGACTCGGCGCCAGAGGAGGGGTTTAAATTTAAGCCCACAAATTTCACTGATGTAGTCCTTGCCATCAAACATTTCTCCTCGCAGGCCCGTGGAGCGGATGGAATACCTCAAAGTGTGATCGCGAAAGCTCTCCCGGCTATTGGTGATCCTATTGTACATATTTTTAACTCCTCTTTCGCTCATAGCATTTTTCCCGAGGCTTGGAAGCAAGCGCAGCTGATCGCATTAAAGAAGACTGCCACTCCATCAACGGTCTCGGATTTCCGTCCCATAGCGCTGCTGTGCTTCCTCTCCAAGGTTTTGGAAAAAATCGCACATGACCAAATCATGGAGTATTTAAAAATTGAGAATCTACTTGATCCCTTCCAAGCTGGTTTCAAGCAACATCACAGTACCGAGACGGCACTGCTCAAGTTGACAGACGACATCAGAGTAGGAATTGACAGAAAGAAGATCACTCTGCTCCTACTGTTCGACTTTAGCAAAGCATTCGATACAATCTCACCATGCAAGCTGCTGAGGAAGCTACGACACCTTGGCTTCTCGAGATCGGCACTCCTGTGGATAAAATCATATTTAAAGGGTCGCACCCAACAAATCACTTCTAAAGTAGGTAAATCTGATTGGCTCGAAACCAATCTGGGTGTTCCGCAGGGGTCCGTTCTTGGGCCTCTCCTCTTCAGCTTGTATGTGAATGATTTGCCCGGGCTATTGAATGGAAAGTCAGTGAACCATATATTCTACGCAGATGATCTTCAGATCTATCTTCAAGTTGACAAGAAGAACATCAAGGAGGGGATTGCTCGACTGGGAGACATAGGGCGACTTGTTGCTGAATGGGCTAGGAACTCCGACCTGCGCCTCAACGCTGGCAAGACCAAGGCAATCTTTTTCAGTTCCGACCGGAACGTTAGAGACTTGCAACGAATGAACTTACCAGGGGTTGAGATACAGGATGGAGTGTTTGTCCCATTCAGTGATACTGTCGTGAGTCTTGGTGTTACACTTGACAGCGAACTAACGTGGAAACCGCACATCGATCAAGTTACCAAAAAAGTCAACAGAGCCCTATATGGTTTGCGGTTTTTTAGGGCGTGTATCACCAGACCTCTCCGAATTCGCCTAGTCGAGTCACTTGTTCAACCGCATTTGGATTACTGTACGGTCGTGTACCTCGACGCCACAGACGAACAGCGGCAACGGATACAACGACTAAGCAATTCATGTGTGAGATATATTTTTGATCTTAGGAGAGACGAGCATATCACCCCGTTTAGGGAGCGTTTGGGCTGGTTACGTACTGATTCGCGGCGAATGTACTTCGCAGCTCTCTTGGTGCATAAGATCATGCACTACCTAGCTGCGATGTTTACCAGGTACCAATCTGAACGCCCCGCACGTGGTGATGCAGAAGAGCGGACACTCAAAGTTCCCAATATGAGACTTGAATATGGTAGAAGATCTTTCCAGGTTCAATGTGCTCACTTGTGGAACTTTCTCCCTTCGGGCTTTCGGCAAATTCAAAAAATTTCACTTTTTAAAGACGCTCTGAAAGAATTTTTCTTGTCGCAACCCTCCCGGAGGATTGACGTGGACCAGAAACAGTACTCCAATCTCTGATAGGCTTGGGCTCTTTTCAATTAGTCTTTTTCTAGTTTTAGTTGAGTTTTACGTGGCTTACCTGTCACATAACTCTTAAATCTGTGATAGTTTCCGGGCCCATGTCTGTCTTTTTATATGTACTGATGTACCTCGATTAATTAATTACCTAATTTATTTTGACTCGTGTGCATCTCTCGATGCCTTTTCAATGACTAGTCACTTTCTGTGATAAATGAAATTTCCTTGACCAAAATGACAAATTGTATAATACTTATATGTTGATTATGACCGTCATATGTATCTCATTTAATTGTATTTTTACTTTTGCCACCAGGCGAATAAAGGGAATCAATCAATTAATCAATCAATCAATCTTTCAATTTCAACGCAAAGCATCGTACAACAACCTCCACATGTTGTTTACAATGTGATAATGAATTTGATGATTGATATGCTTATATCAAAGTTCATTATCTTGGCCACAATGTTTGACCGATTCAAGAATGATTGAATTGAGTGAAGTCAGTGCTTACGAAATCAACCGTAATCGACATTTCATGAATTTCGATTTCAATCAATGATAGAATCTATCTTCATCCGACTAAGTATCTTCAATGCTCCGTAATCCCATCAAAACATACTATTTTGAATATTGGTAACATACAAATTAAAGCTCTGAAAAACTAGCTATTTCTACATTCTAATAGGAAATCCTGAGTCCTCACATGAATTTGAAATAGTTACGTCTAAGGTGACAACAAAAAAAATGGGTCAAAATAAAATACTTTAACTCTCGAATTTCGAGCACACAACCGTTAATAAGCTCTCAATACCATTCATTAAATTGTCTTCAATTCTGATGGATAATTATATTTAAATTACTTATTTAAGATCAGTGACTCATTATTCTGTATTTTAACAAGAACATTCAAGGAAGTATGAAATAAAAAATCTCTTCCAACCATGAATTACTAAAACCGCCATTACTCGTGCATTAGCTGAAATACTCGAACGGATATGAGATACAAACTTCGTCTATTCCTCATTCCGTTCCACGAATTTTCGAGTTATCAAAAATATAGATAATGAGATCGATATGCAGAAAGTGATGATTCGATGCTATTTGTCAGGCCTGTAGAATCTCAAAATTTTCACTAACGAAATAAGAATTCAATGATTTTGGTAAACATGGAATACTTGGCAGAGAGATGTATTTGCGTGTCAATTGGACACAGTCAAAATTTCACGAGCGTTGGCTACCCCTGAGTTAAACCATCAGCATAAACATTTTTAGAGGTTATACACGCTGTCTTATGGGGCATCGCGATGATTATTAGACTATAAAAGACTGACCGATCAGTTTTTGTTCAAGTCTTGCTCACTTATAGATCTTAATACAAAGAACGTGCTCGGGTTTTTTTAAAGCTTTGGTTAGTTTGGAAAGAAGTTCTGATTAATCTTCAGCGTGAAGTCACGAATAAGTCACAATTAAGACAAATTCGCCCATAATCAGGGATTGATATTTCATGATTCGTGAGTCGGATGCTTGTGCAAGTTTATGTGAGGGTGTATTGAGATCTGATTAACACATAAGACACACATGTAGGCAAATTTGTGAAAGTTGAAAAAAGTCGATCAATTTGACTCACGCGGTACCGAGGTTACTCCCTTAAGGACTGTCACACCTTTTCAAGCACAAAGCAAGTTTTTTTAATATTTTGTAATTGACCCAGGTCACTTCACAGTATGACAAATTTATGTTCATCTGAATATGAATAGCTCAATCTCCATAGCGGACATATAAAATTTATGGAATGGTCGGACGATTAAAATTTGTCTTGTTTCTGTTTCTATTCAAGTGAAAAAGGATATCAAAGCCGACTGAAATCTTAATATTTCTCCTGAAAGAAGACCTGCGATACAGATTCAGACTCGGATATCTGATCACTTAGCATGTGTTGGAGTTAATGACAGGAATAATACGCAAGAGGTAAAGAAATAGCGACGTGCAAGGCTGGATATCCACACCCCCCCCCCATCACTTTTCCAAAAATTGTTGAAACTTGGACAATAGCAACTTTATGGGCTGAAGGGGCCCACCCCGATCTCTTGGTCTATCTTGCGAATGGTTCACTCTTCTCAAATTTTTAGAAAAGTAATCATCTGAGAATTTCGGAAATAGTATGCCCCACTTACCCCTCACATCTCACGTTCACCAACTCACTTTTAAATTTTTTTCATAAATCGGCCTTGAATCGAATTTGATAATACCAAAGTTCGACTTCTGTACATTTTTCAATGAGGGGTCACATGGGTGAAGAATTGACAGAATTAGTTCATCGCGTCAAAATATTGTCAGACAAATAACCTGGAGGAACTCGGGGCAAAAAACTATGTCGACATAACGAAGTTGTGCAAAAAATCGTTCTCATTACCTTGATAATAGCTCCATAAGTTCTGTCGTTCTCGTCCGAAAATTCAGCACACTTAGAAATGGTTGACACGTTCTGAATGCTCGCATGGGCCGTAAAACATCCGACACGAGTGAGTAACTCTTTGCTAACGCCTATGCCTTGTTAGTGATACATACATGCCGGCTTGAAATCCCAGTGGCCATTCATAGCGGATGGCTGACCAAACTCGGCTGTTACTACTTGCGCTGCGCAGCCAATACGATGAGTATTTGTGATTGGAAATGTGAGTATTTGGCACAATCGTATTATAGAATTTTGAAAAGACACCTCATGCCCCATTGAGACTCGAGTAAATAGTCGGCAAATGAATTGATGAAGAATAATACTTTATTTGCTGAGACCGAAATCATAATACGAAAGCAAAATCTATGCACCAAGGAAATTTTGACAGAATAACAGTCAAATCTATTCTGAATCTTTTTTTATACTTAGTGTAGCGGTTTGTACGACAATTTATATCCAGGACTTGACAGATCAGTTTGTTAGCAAAGTAAGATTTTCGTTAGATGTATTTAGATAAGATTGTACGTGATAACATGGACTCCCTGTGGCCTTTTGAGAACCAAGAACGGTGTCAAATGTGCAGTTCAGCACATACTATTCTCAACTGTTATTTTAAAGTCTATTGGAAGCTAAACAATATTTGGAGAATCCTCTGACTGCCGACGTTATCAAATGAAGATGGAATTTTTGAAACTACGTTGATTGGTGCTTGTTGGTTTCCAAATGCGTGGAACGGCGTTTCGATAGTTTGTCAGATCATTTACCTGTAAGGATCCTGATTTGCTCAACTCTCGAGAAGAGTGATTGAAATTGAAATTATGTGCCTATTAGTTTAATGAAAAATTTGAAAAGGTGGTCGTAGGGTTTGATTGTTGAGCTCTAGCATTGGATGAAAAAAGGCAGATGAAGAGTTTGAAACATTTTTACACCAGCCTTTTTTTCGTTTACTATAAACAAGAGAAACCTTGTGTGTGAAGTATACGGATCACGTAGGAAACCTTCAAGAAAAAAGAAGGAAATTATCAACGTGACTAAGAGACCTTCAACAACTTCTCATTGAACTATCATAGGCTAAAGGCACTTTGATAATGTGTAGAGGGGATGATTCTTTTCGTCAGGAATTTCTTCTTGTCGTTTACCAGGGCTATTTCTGTTTTGGAAGAACGAGTTCTTGAGAAATCTTGTTCCATCAACTTCGACTGATTGTTAATGATTTTCAACAAAATAGATATTTGAAAAGAGTAACTGGAGCTTGAATGAAACTACTGAGAAGAATCAAGGAATTTTTGGTTTTTTAATTTCCAACTACTCGGCAGACACGTGATCAACAAAAGAAAAGTTACCGTCGAATGGGATAATTTTGAACAGCAGAAGTAACTTTGTGAGACTCGAATAAAACTTCGTACATCTCCACTGCCTGAAAACTAGGTTCCTCTCCGGTTCTAGTACCTCTTTTTCTCATTAGTGGCATGTGTGGGCAATGTTTTGCACCGGTTTGGAAGACCCAATCAGCTGTCTGTCCACTTATAACGAAATTTTTCGAAAATATGATTTTGGAGCGAGAAAAAGTTGCTCCAAACAATCAGTACCGTTTGAGCACTTCTCAATTTTGTAATCAAAAAACTGAGGAGTTCGTGTTTTTCTTGCAAACCGGGGTAACTTTGGAACAGTTGAATGGGGAAATACATGCTTTTTCAAGGTATGGGGTAGCTTTGGAACACCTCAGAAAACCTAATAGAATCAGGATTTTTCAGATAACGGGCGGGGTAAATTTGGAGCACTCGATGATTGAGCACAATGAGGTTCAAAAGTCTTTTTCAAGAGATGAACCACAACATATGGGAGCTTCAATGACACTTGGAGCTACAGTAAATCGAATTTTTAATGTTTGGAAATGAATATAGGGCTGTACAGCGGAACAATGTAGAAAGTTCTCACGTTTTCACTTTTACTGTTCCAAAATTACCCCAATGGAGGTCTTACTTTGGAACACTACTTTGAACGCCCGTGGGTGTTCAAAGCATAGCTCTGAGCAGAGACGTCCAGATAGACTACAATATACCAGACTACAATAACCCATCAATCGAAAGTTGGAACTGTAAACTTTCGATTGATCACAGATACATTACACTTTTGCTGTAAGACTTGAATGTTACAGAGGAATTTCAGTCAAAAATGATCGAAAGTGTTCCACAGTTACCCCGTTCGACGGTATTCAATGTTATTTCTGTGACGAGGCGTGCTTAGATGTTAATTCGAGAGTACTGGAGTGATATTGATTGAAACATCAAACAGAAATTACAGTAATCAAAATCAACATTAATAAACGAGCTAATCTCGAGAGGTCTTGGGTGGAGGAATAAATTATACGCCATGGTTCTTGTAGAATGCCAAAACTTAATTTTTATTTTCAATAAAATTACCAAACGAGTGATCATCGAACGGTGGTTAAAACTTTATTTCTATCATGAGTATTACAATAATCATTATTACTATTATTCGGTCCCTACCTAGACAAAAATGGGAACGCACTTTTCACTTCCTGGAACCAAATAGGTAATTGAAGTCCTACCATTATTCAATGGAAGTCTGGTCTCATAAACTTGACATTTATATTACCTATCAGGAAAAATTTGTGGAAATGATCCAGGAGTTAGGAGACTGTTCAGCCCACATTGAAATACTCTTTCAACAAGCCATTAATGAACACAGCCACGCCAGCTGTGCCAGTCTAGAAGATGTGACTGAAACAAGTCTTGAACACATTCAAAAGCTACTAGAGGAGGTAAGAGCCATCTGTCAGACATCTGCGAGGAACGCCACGACCTTCGTTCGCCTCAGCTTCCACCTAGATTACCAGTTTTCAGACATCGCCTGATCCAACAACTTACAAAACGAGCACCCAACGCACCCCCTCAACCTGCAACAGCAGCTGGATCATCTACACTCCCCAGACCCATACTGCCATTACTACCTTTAAGAGAACCTTCTCCAGTAGTCAAGAGACGCAGGTGATGAAGATCGTTAATGATATAAAAGAAACCATTATTATGCTTCTACTTCCTTTTATCTTGACTTTGTCTCAAGGGCTCACAGCCTATGACTGCTCTAGTGCATGAGATAAAACTACTCATTCGGTGGATCTACTATACAGTTGTGATAACATGATCAAGGATCAATGGGAAGGAACGATCTTACAAGTGCAACATATTACGAAGACTCTGGCTCGGAGTTATCAACCCAAGTTGATGACTTTTGGAGTATATTGTACTTATTGGAACAACCCCACCCAACTTGAGAGGCCAGCAGATGATGAATTCTTGACCCCGTATGAGATCACGGAGCAGGAGTGTCTCGATGCCTAGAACGAGGTGAATTTCTCTACCGAAGTCAGCTCAGGAAGAGACCTGGTGTCACCAAACCCTTTTCCGGGCCCTATATCGATGACAAAGAATTTCACAAGACTTCTAAGTCTACTTAGTTGGATGGTGAAGAGATACATAGCCTTCGAGTGGGTTGAGGTGAAGAACTCACTGATATAAGAGGCGATCCCGCTCTTGGGACAGTGGATGGTAGCACCCTTGTGTGTGGATTAGGAAATTTTGAAAACGAATGATGTGTAAATGCGAAGAGTGTGATATGATTATTATGAGTGTAACTCGTAGGATGTTAGACATGTTGAGATATGGGCTTGACAAGAACAAGATCACAGTCAACAAGCACCACATAGTGTGGTAGAAAGAGGAAACTAGGAGAACCGACAAAACGCATCAAGAAATTAGATGGTTCCCACTCGAACGAAAAGACATCTACCAATGTACAAACTGCCAAAGAATCGGACACACGGCCATTAACTGTCAGTTTGGATGAAACACAAAATTATATACCAATGTACCAATTGTCAGAGAATCGGCCACGCGGCTACAAGCTGTCACTTTTAGGCCCAAAATCCGCATCAGTCAAAGCGTAAGCCCAGCTTCTAATTAACGGTGAGTCCGAGAATTTTCCGCGTCCGCAGATTAGAAAATTTTGAAAACGAATAATGTGTAAATGCGAAGAGTGTGATATGATTATTATGAGTGTAACTCGTAGGATGTTAGACATGTTGAGATATGGGCTTGACAAGAACAAGATCACAGTCAACAAGCACCACATAGTGCGGTAGAAAGAGGAAACTAGGAGAACTGACAAAACGCATCAAGAAATTAGATGGTCCCCACTCGAACGAAAAGACATCTACCAATGTACAAACTGCCAAAGGATCGGACACACGGCCATTAACTGTCAGTTTGGATGAAACACAAAATTATATACCCATGTACCAATTGTGAGAGAATCGGCCACGCGGCTACAAGCTGTCATTTTTCGACCCAAAATCCGCATCAGTCAAAGCGTAAGCCCAGCTTCTAATTAACGGGGAGCCCGAGAATTTTCCGCGTTCGCAGATTAGAAGATTTTGAAAAAGAATGATGAGTAAATGCGAAAAGTGTGACATGATCATTTTGAAAGTACCTCGCAAAATGTTAGACATGTTGAGATATGGGGTTGACAAGAACAAGATCGCAGTCAACAAAAATTACATGGTGCAGTAAACAACAGTTACCAGGAGCACCGTAGCGAACCCATCCGGTAAACACATCTAATCACCACCAATAATGGCGTATAACAAAGACGTGAATACATTTATAAATAGCTCGAAGTATACCATTGAACAAATCTGACTTCTTGATTGCATCTTCGGTAACTATAATCCAACCGTCCCACAAATGACAGTCAAGGCTATCCTGAAACTTCTTCAGGATCCGAAGTTAAAAGAGGAAACTAAAATGCTATTGGATTGAGGACCACACAGGAATACTTGAGTTTTTTGAAGCCAAAGGTATGCCTTTTTACACATATACACCGAAACCACTAGAGAATAAGCGTCTCGCCCTATGAAGTCTGAATGAGCTGAGAAAACTCATTCTTGGGAATACGATATGATTCTTCAGTTTTTGACGACTTCTGACATAGCATAACATCAGATGTAAGCAACACGCAGATTTAGGAATAGTATCAACGGTACCATGCATCACTTCAGAGTTCATCTTACATTGCTCATGTTCAATTCTGGGTTAACGAGCATTACAGATGAAAAAAGAGGAACTTGATGAATCATCCACTATTAACTGGGATGCTGAGTCGAGAAAGCAAATTCAAAAGTGCCCTCGCCTACACATGAGCTTTTGTTGATACGATTACGTTTTGTCCTTGTTATTCGCTCACACCAATACACTGGAGACAATGTATGATCGGTGACAATCTGATTGACAACCATTTGAGTTATCCATTTATATTGAGATTAGAATCATGTTGCACCACAATCAAGGTTGACAAGAACCTCTACGTTAAACTTGAGGAACGCACCGATGTACCCTGGGAAGAACTCGATGAATGCCTGATGAATTATCAAGCAGATTTCGATGAGTCCGCCGTTTTGATACTCAGAGACTGCTCCTGGGAGGACGCTTGGGGTCTTACTACAGTCTAATGAATGAATGAATCTTCCTGAGTCAGTTACGGTCTAAGGAGTCTTCTAATGAATAGTCTGTTGACTAGTCAAGCTTCTTCTAATGTTGATTATGTGAGTGGTCGGGTCCCGACTATTGCAGAAGATTCAACAAGTAAAGCTCCTCTAAATTTTGATTCCGTAACTGAGCCAGTACCGTTTAATGCAGAAGAATCAATGGGTGAAGCTCCTCCACGTGAGGGGGGATCAAGATGCATTGGAAAAAACGCAGTCCTGTCTCATCAATAAAGAGTCCAAATCGAAGATCCCTTCCATAAAGTAAAATAGACTTTGCGGCGTACCCTCCCACGCCAGAGAAATTCGGTGCGTTCACTCTAATTTCAGCTGCAAAGATCCACTACATTCTAGCCCGGGTGACTAACAGGCCTGTTAGAAGAATCGCTATAGAAATGTGGGCACATGCGTTTTCTGCAATAATGAAACAGGGGAATGACTCTGACTAATTTTGAGAGAAGGTGTCAGGGGCGTGTCGAACTGAGTTCCAGGTTTAAAGGATGATGGAAATGATGAGTATTTCGCTGCAATTGGATATCTATTGGGACAATGTGAGCTTGATTTTCATGAAACTTGCGGTGTTGAGACAGTAAGTGAACTAACTCAGACAACTGCTGGTGTTGCTAGAACGAAATATTTGGAACAGTTATACTCACATCTCAACTCAATGAGTGTTTAGTGCGATAACCGTAAGAGCGACGGCAGTGAGGGCTTTCGGGCATAAACACGACCCATATATATATATAGAAAATTCAGGCCGACTGACTGCTCTTTATTTCGAGGATGGTCTCTGTTTCAGCTGGAATATCTTGCTGTGGGGAATACCAAAGTATTGGATGCTCATGACAGACGCCGCAGCAGTGCAATTGAGTACCAAGATAGCCAGTTTGTATCCGGATGAACCTTGCAGGCTCTTCCACAAGCCAGGTATTTTCCTCTAGCCCAAACAATTGGATGACCGGGAAATTCCAATGACATGCGTGAAACAAATTGAGCGAGATACCATGTTTCTTGGCATAGTGCTCCATGAAGCTGAATCTTGCCATCACACAGGACTACTCTCCTAATATCTGTGTGCAGATAAATGGAAGAGGACCGTGAAAGTGTCTACCGAAAGTTGCGGGACGCCACCCTCGCGATTTTTTTCAAATTCAAAAACACTTTGCACAAGCAAACTGCCAAACTGCCGATTCTGACCAATGAATAGTCAACAAGTCAAGCTCCTTCTAATGTTGATTATGTGTGTGGTCTGGTCCCGACTATTGCAGAAGATTCAACAAGTAAAGCTCCTCCAAATTTTGATTGCATAACTGGGCCAGTACCGTTTGATGCAGAAGAATCAATGGGTGAAGCTCCTCCACGTGAGGCGGGATCAAGATGCATTGGAAAAAACGCAGTCCTGTCCCATCAATAAAGAGTCCAAATCGAAGATCCCTTTCATAAAGTAAAATAGACTTTGCAGCGTATCCTCACACGCCACAGAAATTCGGATCGTTCACTCTGATGTCAGATGTGAAGATCCACTACATTCAAGCCCGGCCGACTAACAGTGACTAACAGGCCTGTTAGAAGAATCGCTATAGAAATGTGGGCACATGCGTTTTCTGCAAGAATGAAACAGGGGAATGACTCTGACTGATTTTGAGAGAAGGTGTCAGGGGCGTGTCAAACTGAGTTCCAGGTTTAAAGGATGATGGAAATGATGAGTATTTCGCTGCAATTGGATATCTATTGGGACAATTTGAGCTTGATTTTCATGAAACATGCGGTGTTGAGACAGTAAGTGAACTAACTCAGACAACTGCTGGTGTTGCTAGAACGAAATATTTGGAACAGTTATACTCACATCTCAACTTAATGAGTGTTTAGTGCGATAACCGTAAGAGCGACGGCAGTGAGGGCTTTCGGGCATAAACACGACCCATATATATATATAGAAAATTCAGGTCGACTGACTGCTCTTTATTTCGAGGATGGTCTCTGTTTCAGCTGGAATATCTTGCTGTGGGGAATACCAAAGTATTGGATGCTCATGACAGACGCCGCAGCAGTGCAATTGAGTACCAAGATAGCCAGTTTGTATCCGGATGGACCTTGCAGGCTCTTCCACAAGCCAGGTATTTTCCTCTCACCCAAACAATTAGATGACTGGGAAATCCCAATGACATGCGTGAAACAAATTGAGCGAGATACCATGTTTCTCGCCATAGTGTTCCATGCAGCCGGTAACGGAGGACTGAATCTTGCCATCACACAGAACTACTCTCCCAATATCTGTGTGCAGGAAAAGGGAAGAGGACCGTGCAAGTGTCTACCGAAAGTTGCGGGAAGCCACCCTCGCGATTTTTTTCAAATTCAAAAACACTTTGCACAAGCAAACTGCCAAACTGCCGATTCTGACCAATGAATAGTCAACAAGTCAAGCTCCTTCTAATGTTGATTATGTGTGTGGTCTGGTCCCGACTATTGCAGAAGATTCAACAAGTAAAGCTCCTCCAAATTTTGATTGCATAACTGGGCCAGTACCGTTTGATGCAGAAGGATCAATGGGTGAAGCTCCTCCACGTGAGGCGGGATCAAGATGCATTGGAAAAAACGCAGTCCTGTCCCATCAATAAAGAGTCCAAATCGAAGATCCCTTTCATAAAGTAAAATAGACTTTACACGGCTCGACGCGCAAACTCGCCGTGTAAAGCGGCATATGCGGCTCGTGCCAAAAACTTTGTTCTTCGCGATAACCCTGTTGGACGTCGGCAACAAAATATCGCAAAGACCAAAGTTTTTTGGCGCTCGACGCATAATATACTATTGCGGCGTATCCTCCCACGCCAGAGAAATTCGGTGCGTTCACTCTAATGTTAGCTACGAAGATCCACTACATTCTAGCCCGGGTGACTAACAGGCCTGTTAGAAGAATCGCTATAGAAATGTGGGCACATGCATTCGCGGCAATAATGAAACAGGGGAATGACTCAGACGCATTTTTAGAGAAATGTCAGAGGCGTGTCAAACTGAGTTCCAGGTTCGAGTCAAGATAGATCTTGCAGCTATTAGGATTATACAAGATTATTGTATAGGAGGTATCACAGACGAAAATGCTGGAGCAATTCTTGGATCATTAAGTGTTCATCAGCCTACCAGCGTCATTAGATTCAGATTGATGACAGTCCAAGCTGCCTCTCTCGGCCTCCCGCGAGTGCTGGTCACCAGCATTGGTCATGAGGCCATATCATTCTAACAGATTCCTACAAATGTATCAGCTGTGAAGAATATTAGCAGAAACTGCAGTCGGGCAAGAATAGGAAAAAACCACAGCGACTCCATGAACCTCTTCAGGAATTGAAGAAGCCAAAATGAGAAAACCCGCGGCTCATATTGGGTGATTTAATTTAGTCGGTTCTCAAAACATGTGATTCGGGGACCTAGAATCTGCCCTAGGTTCCAGGATTCGTGATACCTAATGAGCATTAGTTCTCAACAGGCAAACTGCCAATGAGATATTTGAAGTCAAAGAGTGAAAACCAAAGATGAGTTGGAAATTTTCATTCCAAACCACCTCATGACAAGGCAAGAGGTCATAAAAAATGTCCCCACTTGCTCATCGGAGAAGGAAATCTTAGATGACCTGATGGCAATACCTCCTTGTCCTGTTCCTCATGAGTCGTCGTATTTTTCGTGATCATCAAGAAAAGCATAAATTATCCCAGTCAGGTTAGGCAAGCCTTTTATCATAATTGTTTATCGGTGTGATAACAAGAAGTGACAACACTGTGAAATTGTACAAATAATGTATGTCAGGAGCTCTATCACAAGGAAGAGGAACCCAGAAACAGGTTGGACTACAAAGTATCCGCCTCAAAAAATTCAAATAACTTTCAGGGGTCAATATCAACCTGCAAGAGTTACCATGCATTCACACCGGCCACAACAGCCGGGAATGTAACCCCATCCCAGACTATCTCACTGTCCAATTCCTCCAGTTCTAACCAAGACTAGCACCAAGGCTCCCCCACTCCCTCAAAAGGAAGCCAAAGCTGTTGTCAACAAACCCAAACCACCCCCCTCAGCCACATAGACAGAAAAACCAGAATAGGCCAAAGGAGATATAAAGAAAAAAAAGCAACATGGAGATACAACAGTTTTTTTTCACAAATGAGGTAATGTCATTTTTGGACCAACAAAGGCAAACTTCAAAGCGCCACAAAGACTGTGTATGAACTGTGGAGACCCAGCACACCCAATGGATTCTCTATGTCTCATAATGAATTCATCTCCACAATGTTTATGATGCAAAATGAACCATGAAGGGATTGATGTCTATAGCCCATAAGACATTAATTGCTCGCTAGTAATGCCAAACATTTCAAAATTCATAGCAAAATTTGAATGTGCCATGCTGGCACATTCACAATATCCAACATGACTTTTCCCTGCACATGCCAATTTTTACGTCCTTCATATCGTGTACAAGAGATCTATACACGTACTTCCATTAAAAAGAGTACAATGACAAAACACATCATTAAACGAGTAGATATTTCCCAAGGATCAATGCATAATTATCCAGATATGTACACAGGAACAGCCACTCTACACATAGAATGTATTCCAGCACTCAAAAATCAAGGAGCTAAACTTCAAGAGCATGTCCCTACAATACAGCTACGAAACATCAGTATACCTCTCATACATTAGATATCAAACCAAAAGCTGTGAGCGTATCTTGTGTACACTTATTACACAACACCTGTATTATAAGTTCATCTTTTGAGGGCTACAAGACCATTGATGGTGGATTCAGGTAATTCGTTAGAACAGCGAAAAAAGATTTTCTAGCTTTACTCTTGGTACAAATGTGGATCCTAATTATAGCAAGGACCTTTGAAGCCAGCTATACCTCAATCAAAATTGTCTAAATATGATGTAATGATTGGTGAGTGGAACAAAATGACCAACAATATTTACACTTTACGAGACTGGTGACAGCTTATCTGACATGAAACGATTAATAATCTAGAGTACGTTCATCATATAATATTTCTTTCCATCAAGTTCTTACTGACTTGGCACTTGCTGTAATGGTAAGATAATTCATAAACAAATCTATGCACTCATCCAAGGAAATTGTTGGAACCCATGGCTGACAGTCACTCCAGTAGTTGAGGAAAAAACATGACAATAAACACTGCTTTCGAATGGCTCATAAGCACCTACATAGCTTGTGACCTAATTAAAATGACAAAAATAAGTATCTCCATGCCTTAATTGTTTCAAAACTCAAGTTCTCAAGAGGAAACAAATGGTTCGTCTCTCTCAAAATACATACAATAATCATCACTTTCTCGCTAGGACGCTTCCATCATAACTCAAATTGCTTAACCCCGATTGTGGTACATTTTTCAGGATCTTCAATCCAAAAATTTTTTCCCACGTTCTCATAAACTTACTATTTAAATATGATTTGTCGAATCGTATGCTGAGAAAAATTGCGATGATCACTCTTACAATAACTGAACTTACGGGTACGAGTCGTTTTTTCCATTTCACTTCATTCCTTCTCATTCTGCTTCGTTTGCTTCGCATCAACCCAAGATGCAGCCTCCATTTTGCTCCGAAATACTCCATTATTTCCCTCCTCTTTTGGTGGATGAAATCCACTCAATTCACGATCGCCATATGAGGGTTTAGCTTGAATATTCAACTGAGAACGAAATTGAGAATTTCGGACGAGGCAGTTGATGAGTATCTGTAACAATAATCATTTAGTTACTCCTACAAATTCGTTACCAGAATAGGAGAAATAGGAGAACAATGCATGATTTTGGAATGCTTACCTCACGTTCACCCGATGTGATATTTTAAATATATGTGTATGTGCACAGGAATAATATTTGCAGCTCAGCTATCGTATAACGTAGTTATATTCGAAAAGATTATTATAACTGATTACGTAAATATGCAAATTTGCACTTTACTTATATGAGCTGCGATCTGAGGCCGCGTGCTCAAAAATGCTCCAAAATGAAATGCAATAATTTTGGAGCAAAGGACGATGGCGTCACGCTATTGGCGTGGCTGTCGCACCCTTACTTAGGGTCCCTATACCCATACTAACCTATAATACCGGTAAGTTAGGCATTTCGACCTTCTCCTTGGAATGCCTATGCCTGCAATTATTGGGTACCCCAATTTTTAGGTAGTGTTGACAAAGAAAATGATGGACTACCTCCAGATTTGTTATTATAATCCCATTACGATCACGCTGTAAGATATGAATTTCATTCTCTGTAAACGGCTTCCGTAAGAGCTGCCTCATCTCTATTTAGCAAACTCACGTAAGTTTCAATCAATGGCATGCTTCACTTTTCTCCTGCTAACCTCCGTTTGATGTTTACACTTGATAAATTTCAGATTTCTTGTACACCTATACCTGTGAAAAAAGAATAATCAAAGAATCATGAACTACCACCAAGGTGTAATGAATCTGCATGTGCAGCAGACACAACAAGCGCGTCTGCTACAGCAGCAGAATGTTGCCAAACAAGCCATAGATCAAGCTCGGGCGATAGCCCAAGCCCATGCCAAAGTTACACAGCCGGTTGTATTGGATTCATCTGCGGCAATCAAGTTAGCTATGGGTACTGCACCCATGTATACAGAGAAAGCATTGATGTCTCGAAATGATATATGGCACAGAATCCTTATCAAAAAAGGATCTCAACACGATAAAGAATTAGTGCTGAAAAGCATCCTTAAAGCTGTTAGTCCTGCAGATTTAATTCCTGTTAGGTATCAAGAAGTTGGAGAAGATTCCTGTTTCATAGCGAGGAATTGTGACAAAGCTCTAGAAAATCTGTGCAGAACCAGTTTAATTGTGCAAACTGAATTTGGTAGCCCTCTTGTCTTATCTGTCACTCTGGGATTTGCTTCCATACATGACCTCAAGATCAATATTCAGCCAATTTTATTAACAGCACTTACCAAAAGATATGATGTACAAAAGAAGCTTCTTATTTTAGATAACTTTCATAGAGATCCAGATGTATTCAAGACAGTATACTGCCCCTTGTCTCAAAGCAAAACCATGGCACATGTATTAAAGTTGTCTAAGACAGCTTTGGGCCCATTTGAAAATTTGAGCTTGAGGCACAATGAACTAGAATCTTTAACTATGATAGATTCTTCAAATGTAAAATCCATCAAAGTTTTGGACCTGAGAAACAATGAATTGTTAACAGTAGATGCACTAGCACCTCTGAAAACTTTAACAGTCTCAGAAATCTGGTTAGATCACAATCCCATGTGTGACAATTATTCCAGTGCTGCACAGTATGTGGAGGCAGTAAGAGCACATTGTCCTCATATGACCAAGTTAGATGGAGTCCAAGTGAATAATCCAGGATTACCTATGATTTTCAAGAGTTATATTAAAAATTGGAAAAGGAAAGCTTTAGTGGAACAATTTGTGCACCACTTCTTCACAGGCTACGACCACAATGATAGAAATGTTCTCAGAGGTTTGTATCATGATGAAGCATGGTACTCAACCACAGTTGGAACACCCACTTCACCTACTAGTAAAAAAGCTCTTGAACCTTTTGGGAGTGAAAACAGAAATCTTTTGATATTTGGCAAAAATAGCCAACAGTTACTTTATCATGGACAGGATCAAATATTGAAAATATTTCAAAAACTTCCAGCTTCAAGACACATTTTCAAATCGTTTTGTAATGACTTGATCTATGACACGCCTGAGACAGTGATCATAGCTGTAGAAGGCTTGTTCAAACTTGCCAGTTCTAAGGCTCAGATATTCTCATTTAATAGGACTTTCATTCTTAGTGCACTTCCTAATGATGAATTCAAAATTTTGAATGATCAGTACCATGTGTTCCTACCGATACAAGGAATATATGACATCGATTTAAAGAAGTATTCTGTAGATGATGAGAAGCCACCTAAGTTTAGACCAAATTGTTTGAGTTTTGAAGAAAAAGATGAAGTCCTTGTTACATTCCAAGAAATCACTACAATGAAATACCGACATTGTGAAGAATTCCTCAAAGAAACAGACTGGGACTTGAAGAAAGCTATAGAACTTTTCTTAGATGATTATAAAAGTGGTAGGATATCAAAAGAAGCATTCTAAACTCATATGATTTATCAATTTTGACTCTGCTTTAATTATGTATACCGCTCAAAACTTGTCATGTAAATATTTAGAATGATTTGTACAAATTTACTTCCAAAATACATGATGATCAACATGAAATTATGCCTGTTCATTTCACTTTTTGTGGTCTAATGATGGTCTAATGCCTTAGTACTGTGGTCAGTATCAATCTGTCAATTCACGGCAATGGAACGGAAGTGACAGTAGGGTCAGTGACAGAGTACCGGAGCGCCCCCCTATGTAAACACCAATGAACGCACGCCGACAGTGGCAGACTGCAGACAGCTAAGTTATTTTTATTTACCAAACAAGATTTTCAGAATCTTTCAAAGTAATATTGATATTTCCTAGCCACTTTGCAGTGAGCTTTTATTATTCATTAAGTTTCGGCATACTGTTTACATGACACGGTCTAAGAAAAACAAGCTCAAAAACGCACCTCCTGATGTGGTGACAATTGTGAGTAAAACATGGTGATTTATCAAAAATATCTGACCAAACATTAATACATAAATACCAAATTAATTTCCAGGACACAAAAAAGGTCGCTATGACAGATCAAGCTCAGGTAAAAGTAGTTGCACAAGCTGAAAACACGCAAGCAGTAGTTAAACCCCAACCAAAGTATACGACACCGGTGAGGTTAACTCACAAAAATCCACTGTTGACTGCTGCTGGAATAGAGGCTTCAAATCAGATCAATGTTTGGCACAAGTTTATTCTGTACAATGTCAACAAGACGGAAAAAGAAATGATCTTAGATGCATTCATACTAATGTGTGCACCAGTTTTTATTGTGCCGGTAATGTATAAAATGGAAACTGAAAACAAAGCAACTTTCTTGGCCTTTTGCCGATCTAATACAATTCAGAAGCTAGTCAATCAGAAACTAAAATTGAAAATACGATCTGCCAAAGTGATTGATTATGATATTGTTCTTGCATTTCTTGATCACAAAGATATGCAATTGCATCCTCAAAAAATCATCACCGAATTGCTCAAACACCGCTGGAATAGAGAGACTACACCAAAAAAGAATTTTCTATTAGATAACTTCACAAATGACAAGCATCTGCGTTCACTGTACTGTCCACTTCATATTCCATTTGTTTTTGACAATGTACTGCGGCTTGCCAGATCTCTAGTCAATGTGGGCAATCAGCGTGACATGAAACTACCTGTTAGAGCATTTATTCTGAGAAACAATAACATGGAGAGTCTTGTTCATACAGAAAAAATATTTAGTTTCAATTTCTGCAAACTTGACCTCAGGAATAATAATCTGCTTGATGTGAGCGCTCTCAAACCTTTTGCAGAGTACAGAATTACAGAATTATGGCTTGATGGAAATCCTCTTTGTAATAACTACAAAAAACCACATGAATATATCAATGATGTCAAAGCCATATTTCCAAATTTACAAATGCTTGATGGAGAATGTGTATCGGTTGTGAGATCATTCGTGCCGGTGTTCCACAAGCACTTTATACTTCAAAAATCTAAGTTGCATTTGGTTAAACAATTCATTGAGCATTTTTTCACTTGTTATGATCAAGATGATAGGATAGTGTTAAATGGTCTGTACGATGCTGGAGCAATGTTTTCCATGACACTTGGGCCTGTTTCAAATAATCAGCATAAGCAACTACTACAGGGTTTTGCCAGTAACAGAAACTTACTCAAATTTGTTGACTATGCAAAATGTTGTGATTATCTTCTCTGTGGTCCAGAGAAAATCATCAATGCTTTGAAGCTCGAACCCTCCACCCTCCATGTGATGAAATACCTTGATGTTGACATGATGTACAGTTCAAGTAATTATTTTATGGTAGTTGTCCAAGGCCCATACATATACAGAAAGAGTAATGCTCCCCCTCTCTGGTTTCATAGGACATTCGTAGTTGTTGAAAAAGATGATAATGAATTTTGTATAGCTAACGACCAGTACCACATTGATAATTGCCCAAATATGGATGAGGTCGATATCAGTGAGTTGGAAATTGTTACAGATCAGTGCATTCCATCTTTCAACCCAACTTTATTCAGTACTTCTGAAAAACATCAGCTTTTGCAATTATTGCAAGAACTGACCTCCATGAACCTGGAGTATTGTGATCGATATTTGAAAGAAGCAAATTGGGATATTCGCCAAGCTATTAAAACTTTCATGCATAGTTATGTAGATAACAGAGTACCTTCAGAAGCTTTCAGAATGGCATCAAAGTAACCATCTTTTTTCACAGCGTCCTCGTCTAAATTCCTATTGTACAGACTGCAATCTTTTTCCTGTAGAAGCTACCGACTTTTCCAAGTTCTCATCCCAATTATGTATCCATTTAGTGTGAAGCTAGCAATCTCTATTCGCCTTGATTGCGGGTGTGCGTGTTCAGATGAGATCAAATCATGCTCTTTGTATTTCTCTCGAATTTACGATTAGGAATAACATTAGGTATTTGTACAATGAAATATTAATAAAATACCGATGTAAAAAACTCAATACTTAAAGATTTATTTTTCCGGAATCTCGATTTTCATCTAATCACAATCTTACAGTTAGTAGCTAACAGCCTTTTTGCGTATTCAACAGACTTATGCTCTTATTGATGTAAGGAATAGTATTTACATTTGAGTTAACTCCTAGTTCAAATACTTTTTGCATCAAGGGCAAAGCATACTCTGAAAGAATGATGAACAGTCATTAGTTATCTTTTTCGAGATTAGGATACTAAATTCATTTCAATTCGTAAGAAAAGCTCACCTTGCATGCACAGAACGTAATCTGGTAATTTGTCTAGAGCAGACATAAGTATATCGGCTCTGGAGCTGTCAAGACACCTCTGGAAAGCTGAGAGGACTCCAAGATTTGGATGAGGGCGATGCTTCAGAGCTCTTGCAATTAAAGTATGTGATAATGTTCTAATATTTCCTTGGGGCGACACAAGTAGATCAGCTATGTTATCAATGATTGGTTCTAGGATCGTGGGTTTGCGTGAAGATAAATGCTCAATTTCTTGAAGAGCATTGAAAACATCTAAACAGGAAAATCTTTCTTTTACCAAACTTTTCAATTCAAATAATCAATTGAGTACTAATAATTTTCGTACCATCTCCTTGCAACTTTGACAGTGTGGAAAGGGTTTCTTGCCATAATTGCGGAGGAGGACTTGCAGCATTACGGCGAAAAGCATTTGTGATTAGAACAGTTTCGCCGTTATCGCCCTCGCGAGGTATTGGGATTCCTGATACCAAGAAACGCAAACTTTCAAGCGCAACATGGTGACCTTTCAAATCACTGTAAAATACGAAAAGAAACACATGAAAAGCATATCAAAATTCTGAGTCATTCATTTGAAGCCAAGACAATATTATACTTACTGTAAAGTGTGGAAGTGTTTCTGCAAGTATTTCAAAGCACGTTGTTCACCATGCTCCACATATGCTTGCAAAAGTAAAGCGAATTTATTCAGAAGAGACGTGAGATCATCAATTGTGTAGTAATTCTGCAAAGGGAAATTTCTATTAAAATCTCAAACATTTGTGAAAGAAAGGAGGCCATTAATTTTGTTTGGCCTCAAACGGTTCTAACGGAGCATTAAATCTGTAGTGATTTCTAAATAATGTGCAATGCACGTGCTAGTTATTACAAAAATATTGGAAAACATGCATTTAGAAACTAGTTTAAATATTGTTAATCAAGATCAAAAGAGAATAAACTAAAACTACAATGTTTCGCTAGAAGATCGAAACGAGTAATTTTCCGAAGAGATTTTCAATAAAGTAAATAAACGCTGATTCACTGATAAGTAAAATATAAAGCTTACCTTAAAGCATACAAAAAAATTGTCAAGAGTATCTTCAAGTCCTTTCTGGTGTTCCTCGTCGAACAGATACGGTTGAAGAAGCTCCAACAAGCTTAGAACCTGCTGGAACAAACTCAAGTGATGACCTGATCTAAACTGATTGAACTCGAGATCGCCGCATCCAGCAAGTGAAACTGCTAAAAGAGGAAGCTGTCGCAAAACCAGGATTGGATGCACAGCGGCCATTTTTCGCGCACATAACTCGAGTTCCCGTGACTTTGAGCCCCAGGATTTCTGACGAGGCATTGCAGATAACGCAGTAAGCAAAGTATGACTCATGCAATCCAAAACTGAACCCGTCCAATCTGATATGTGCGCATTTTCAACCATCTTCTTGGCTTGCAAGGTTGACAGGTAGCAAATAACCTTGGGTACTTTCATGTATAACAATAAAAGAAATTGATGCGACATGTCTGCATGCGAGCTGTAAAAAAATATAAAGATGAGCATTTGATCGTAAAAAATGATGAAAAGTCATTGAGAAGTGTACTGACTCATTACGATTCATCATCTGATCTGCCAAATGTTTAACGACGGCCAGCGTCAACTCATCTTCTCCAGAACAACAGCATATCAACAAATCGAGTCTAGTTTCCATCTGAGCTATCGCAATTTTTCGATTCTGTCGTTCGCACAGAATGACTGCTTCTTCGATAAGATACATGACCAGAACGAGAAGCTGTTCTTGAGAGAGTAACAAGATATTCTCTGGCATATCGTTCTTATTGGAATATTTTTCTCGCCCCTGCCACAATTTTGGATTACACGTGAGTGCCCACAGAAAGTCCAGTACTGCTTTAGGATCATACCTGAAATACAATTGATTACACTTTTTTTAGCATCAGAAAATAAGTCTTTTTATTCAGACAAAGGACCATTCTCCAATATTAGATTAGAACTCACCCCTCGTAACACTGCAAAAGTAAATGAAAGACACACTTGTGTAGTGTACCCCAACTTGCTCCATGAGTAAGAAGTGTGAGCAGATAAGGCCTACAAGAGTGCGAGCTTACAACACTCTCGTCGTCAATTCTCACATACACTCTGCCTTTACCAAAAAGCAATCTAATCTGTAAGTTTGAACAGGTACCAATAAGTTCGGGCTCGATCGTGGCCAGCCAATCGATCAGAAGCCCTGTCCTAGGTTTAATTGCACCCTCCTCGCAGTCAGCTACTAAAAGTCTCGCCATCGCTTCGACAAGGACGTCACTTTGTTCACGTCTCAAATAAGATTCCATGAGGCTTCGACCAGCGAATTCAAGCTGAAGAGGCGCAGTACTGACAAGTACAGCATAGGGATGAAGATTAGCCATGTGGGCATCAAGTTGTTTCCCATTGCGAGACAGAGGCGAAACGTTGGACTTTACAAAATCACGCAGGATAGAGAGCACTGGAGCGTCCACATTACCGATCAAAGTTATCAGAGTGGCGCACATACCGCGTGCAAGCTCCAAGGTCTTGATGCAGGAGTTGGGTTTTTTCAGAGGCAGGAGAATTAGACGAAACAAGGTGCACGAGTACTGCGGAATTTGTACTAAAGCTCCAAGAAACTCCTTCACCTGTACAGAAGAAACATTATAACGATTTTTTGAACATAATTATCAATTCTCAGAACTCGTATTATTGATTAGGTAAAACCAAAGATCGGTACTCCAGTAGCCAAAACGGATCGAAAAAATTTAGCAAAATTCGACACGCTTAGATACCAGAATAGCTAAGGCGGAAAAAAATCCAATATTCATCAAAAGTCGCAGAGATAGCTGATTAACTCACCTGTATCGAATCAAGAATGCTAAGAATGTGCTTGACTGCCAGCATGATTACACCTCGCTCGTTATCGGCACCAAATCGGTGTAGTTCTTTCGCGAGAATTTTCTGCAATCGTCTATAAGCTTCACTCTTTTGCAGTGGCGCAAGTTTTTCGATGAAAAGCTGATTGATGAGATTCGGAACATCGGTCTTTGCTCCAGTAGAACTTAGTTGCACTGAGGCACCACGTTTTAAAAGCTGAGCGCACGGTGGTAATTTTTCCAAGGCAGCACATTGCATTGGTGGCTTGTCTTCGTACTGTGGTGGAGCTTGAAGCTGTAAATGTTGAAGAAAGACTAAGCCTCCAGAAGCACCTCGATTGTGTAAGATCTGCACCAGCTGGAATTTTAAAAATTGAAGGTAATTAATTAATGGGCCGCTCATTGGGTGGGCTAAGGATGCCTACAGGCATAGAATAGCTAGGGTGAAAGCTTCCATCTACCTGTGCCATATACGTCTTGTCCAGTACGTGATTTGTTACAGATTGAGGATCGATTTGCACCGCGTGATCGAGAAGATGAAGTAATTTTGTCATCGCTTCTACGGGAACACCAAAACTTTGGATGAAGAGTACGAGCTGATATGGCGCCAAATCTCTAAGAGCGGCATCGACTAGCCTCGGGATATTGCTTCGGATAATACGTAATTGAAGCCAATCTGGAATTAAGAGAGCTTCTTCTCCGGTGTCGACTAAGAAGGCTGTGGGAGGATTGTGATCGGTTGGGAACCATGTCTCGAGCAACTGCCTAAAGAGTTCATCATCCTCGATTTGATCGTAGGTCAGAAGAATGATCATTGCATTAACGACAAGTATATTCATAAGGCACTCTTCGCCGGTTGACCACTCTACTAAAATTAGATCCTGATTTTCCGACCATGTGACTCTTGCTCCATCTTGCCTCGGTGCTCGAGCCTAGAAGAAAAAGAATTTTTCAAAATCGACTATCAAATCAAGAAGATTTGAAAGAACACTCATCATCGTGGTCGGATATGGTATTTAAATTACTATTCCTATACTCACCTTGTTCAGATAATTACAAAAGATGGACAGGAAAGCATACAGAGTCTGTTTACACTGCAGAGAATCACTGTCTGGTTGAGGTAAAATTGCAGCAACTATTGTATTTCTCTCCACTATCAATTGCGAAAGCTCATTAACGAGGTTTGTCAGTTCCGAAAGTTCGTCATCAGCTGTGTGTACCGCCAAGTAAGAGATGTAGGCTTGAATGAGACTGGGATTGTTTTCGACCAAACAAGCGTTGCGCAGGGCTTTTGATACCATAGATTTGACTGCCAAAAAATGTGGGATTGACGGTAGTTTTCGAAGTAGCCAAGCCTCTCTGAAAACAATCATGTATATGCAATGAACCTGTAAAAACAGCTAGAAATAGAATTTTCCAGAAATGAAGTAGTACTCACGATTCCATTTCACCTTCGACTTCCATGTTTTCATCTTCAATATTGATTGTATTCAAGACAAGCTTGAGACCAGTTATTGCTTGCAATCTACCAGAAGTAGTTTGGCTACTCAGCCTTCTTAAAAAGTACTCTAATACTTCGTATGCATGTTGAGAGTCTTGCAGAGGGTCAGTGAGCAAAGTCTGCAAATGAGCAAGTAGCTGCTGCTGCCTCGATTGCCTGTCAGCAACTCCGACGTTAGAAGAAAGCAAGAATTCACACAAACATTGAACTGGTAATTGACTCAAGGATCCCTCGCTGTTCTGGACTAAGCCAGCAAGCCATGGCATATTTTGAGACGAACTCGACTGCTGTCGTTGAATGATATCAAGCAAAAAGTCAGGCCTCCTTGATCGGCATAGTAAGTGACCAAGCTTGTGAGTAGTATTGAGGGATTGAATTTGATCCAGAACTAGCTGTGGTGGACGTCTTGCTATACCAGCCGGATCCATTGTAATCAACTGAGAGAGGAGAAGACTGTTTTGTTCGGATATCTGGACTCGCGTTGATGCCGCTGCCAAGTAGCTTTCGTACTGCAAAATTTGTTGTTTTTCTAACGCCTCTAATCGCAACTCTTTGGCTCGCTCTTCTTCGACTATTTCTGGTAAAGCCATCGTGGGAGGAGGGTATGAAAAGTGACTAAAAAGGAATTCATTTACAATTAAACTTTCATATCAATGTAATCTTGATAGTTTCAAGATGAAAAAAGGATACTCACTTGGTGATGCACATCTCCATCAAAACTCTGAGAATCGGATAACGTTCCCATGCAAGAGCGCCAATCGTTGCAGGATTATGTGCCGACAAGATGAGCAACATGATCCAGCTCTTCCAATACAAATTTGATATAGCTAGTGTAGGTGGTACATAGCCCACGGGAATATTAATCGATGGTGGTGGCTGGTAAGTGCACAAATTGAATACAAGCTCAATAATATCTATATTATCTACACGAAGGAGAGGAAAAGTTTCAGTGGAACTCATAGCTGCTCTCCGAATCAATTGATCAGCTAACTCTAACATCTCTTGATGAGTTATTCCATTCTCCTATAAGAATTTTCCGGAAGTTATACATTTGGATGATATACTAGAACCGAATTAATGGCATGGAATCAATTTCAACTCCTCTCAACTTACCTTTGAAAAACCGACTACTATGAGTTTGATTAGCGTACTCTCTAATAAAGGCACTTCAGAAACCATACGCATATAAAAAGCTCTCTCAGTGTCTGGAGGAAAATTATCTGGCTTGTAATACTGTTCAGGAACCTCCAACATCATGATCTTATGGAAAGCATGGAGTAGTTCGATTTTCCCAACACCATAAATTTGTGTTGCTGAACTTTGAAGCCACGTGATGGTTTCATGCTGTAGAGTAGCAACTAAACTCTGAAACTGATGCAGAAGTCCAACATCTTTTTTGTCTCCTCTTTGATTCAACAGTGCAGCCTCTTTCACTTGTGGGCTTATAGCTAAAAACATGCACAAGCACAATAGATCAATTACAGATGCAAACATCCTGTCTTTGAATTCAAATGCAGCAAGTTGTTGGATGACTTCCATTCTTGCAGTCATCAATGTTCTTGATAAAATTAATAAATTAATATCGTGACGACAAACTCGCACTATTTCACGTAAAAGAGCTCTCAAAGGCCTCAAGTAGTCTTCTCTATTCAACAATAAATCTTGAAATATTTCTGCCAAGAGCTTTGCTGATGCATCTGGAGCATTTTGAAATATCACTGATATCATGGGCATATTATTTGGATTCCTAGCATTGGATAATTCATTGTAAATGGTATGCTTCAAGATAGTAGACAGATTCTCTGGATGAAGTCCAATAAGTTCTTTGACTCCATTCAAATACAAATTTATAACGGCTTTGGTTTTGAGTCTCATTTTTACCAACTGACTAATAACTTCAACATCTCTCTGAGTATGTGTAGTACAATTATAACAGACATAACTAAGAAGCTCTTGAGCAGGGCGCATCAATTTTGGATTATGCAGCCACATCTCGAGTTTGGGCACCACTAAATTCCTCATTTCTACAAAACCACAAGCCGTTGATAAGAGTTTCAGAAAATTCCGAGTGATGGTTTCTGGTTGCCTTCTGTTCAATTGTTCTTTCACTACTTCTAGAACAATATTCTCCACTACCTCTGGGCAGTGTGTATACCTGGGAATCACAGGTAAGTCAAGTTTTTCTTTATCACCAGAAATTTGTATAAGAGAAGTTGCAGAATCTTCATCATCTAGTAGGATGGATGGGCTATTACAATCTCTGGGTGTCATTACAGATAATTCTGGCTGCAAGACACTTTTTGGAGGTACCCTTGTGTTGAATCCAGTTAAAACATTATCTACAAATCCTTTGCATTCTTCATTGTCCACCCACACTCTTTCTCCCAATGCATCTTCAATATAAATCTGGAATAAGGGGCAATTAATTGGGTCATAGAAGACAAAGTAATAATTCATTACAACGAAATGATAAACTGTTTAGATACCTTGATAAAAACATCAGGCCACTCTTTCTTATCATGAAATCCTCTCATCAACAAATTGCATACAAGCACAGGCACCAGTGGATTACCCTTATTTTTAAAATTATGGCTCTGATCTCTCTTCAACAATGATGCCAGAGCATGTAATATACAATGATGAGAGAATATTGAAGGCCTTATCTTCACCAAATATAAAAGTCCCATGCAAATTACAGGATCTGGTTTCCATTTTGTATTTTTCAAGGCTTTGATAGCACCACAAACAAGACCCATCAACTTTTCAGCATCGTCACTATCATTAGCTTCTAATACACTTGGAACAAGATCTGCTGGATCACAATCAATTGCTATTACCTCCCAGGCTTCTGTATAACTGACCGTTGGTCTTGCTGGTGCTGTAGGAAGAGTAGCCAATTTTGGCTTTTTTGCCGGGATGTGTGACTGTATAGTCGAGCCTTCTTTCTTCCTGTCATTGACTGTAATGTATTCGAAATTGATCATTGGTTTAATAAGTGAATAAAAAAAACCTGGACAACTACAAACAAATGCTAAGCTAAGAATAATATCTGACATTGAGCCTTTACATTCCAATAAAAAAAAAGGATAGAAAATTCTGAAAAGTGCATTTTGAGCAAGATTAGAAATTCAAGAACTGGTTTCTAAGAATTTTCAGTTCCTTTTTAAGCACGTTGACCAAGTTATCTTTCAACGATTAACAAAAGACATACACCAAGTCAGTCCTAATTACCTGTTGCAGAAGAGACAGTCGGAGCCTTAGTGAGATTAGGTCCAGGTCTCTTTGGATCTGGTACATCTCTAGAATTCTTTGTACCCAAAGCAATAAAATCAGATGGATGAGGTGCAATTTTATTCTTCCCTCTACCACCACCCGTCTTTCCTCTTTCCATTTCGGATAATTTACACTAGCCACCGGCAACATGCGACACTTTTACGCCACGGAAAACCATCCAGGATGAAAAGTTTTCAAGTAAGTCACTTTCGGAGTCCGAAAAAGATATTCAAAATAGCGGGCGCGTTCGCAGCGCCGGCGCTGCAGACGATATGACGAACAAACCTAACCTCAAAACGGACGCCCTAATAAGCAGTATCCAGGGCGAGTCTCACTCTCGAGGTCTTTTTGAAGAATTTTCCACCTTGGAAGCATGATTTTGGACTACGTGGAAGATGTTCCTAGATATCCTGGGGCGAGATTTGACCTTGGAAAATTACTTTTGGACGACGGGTAAGTAAATGGATTTATGAAAATTGTCAGCGCCCGGCGTGCGCCTCTCGGCCGCGCACACGAATGAAATTCTACGAGCTCTCGTTCCTCGTTCTCGTTGCATTTTCGCTTTCACCTTGGGGGAGGCTGACGAGACGTGGGGGGGACGGACGCGGGACGGACGAGACGACCCGGAGCCCGCAAGTTTGATGATGAAGCTGCGATGAAACTTATTACTGTAGCTTTGTAACAGTAGTTTAGCGCTTGCGCTTGATTGTTTTCAATTGTTTTTGGGTTATCTCGGTTCCTATGAGATATTAACTTAAGCAGGAGTGATTAGCGAATTTTGTATAGTACAATGAATCGCAACAACTTGTTGCTTTCATCTGTAACTTTTGAAAATTGCTTACCATTTAATCACAGAAAAACAAAAAATAATGCCTTACAAGTTGCGCTTTTGATGCTGTCTCGTGATGGGCGGTTACTTTGAATTTCTGCGGAGAGAAACTACATCGTTGCAGCCTTCGTTACGCTCAGGCTTCAAATGCCGCGAGCTTTAATTACGCGTGTCTTTCTCAAAAGCTCATTTTTGAGAACGAATTAGCCCTCTCACAAAACTCTCAAGGCTTATATGGAACTATCTGAACTCTCAAGATAAACTAGAAATTTGGTAGGGTGGCCCTGATCTGCATTCGATTTTTTACCAAAAAATACAATCTTTCAAATTTAATACCTATTGTTTGTAAATGACAATTTTATATCGGAAATCGATGTATACACTTCTGCAAGATCGACAATATGTGTCGTTTGGTCCCCAACCACAAAATCTAATGGGTTTGAAAAATTTACGTTGATGATCGAATTGTCTGAAATAGAAAGTATCCGATCGAGTGACGCCTTTTTTCGGCATTAAAACCTTTTAAAACTCACGAGCTCGATTATGATCATTGCAAAGCTTCCAAAAATATTTGTTTCGACACGCTGTGCGGAAAAGTGTCTTTTCCGCACTGATTTTCCACTTTCTCGCAAAGTTTGTGGAAAAACACAGTTCCGATACACGCGGATGTAATAGTAGATTTCGCACCAAGATTATGAGGTTGTAGCTCGCTTCTGAGCGATTGGTTTTCGGCCCGAGCTGCAGGCGAGGGTCGTAATAGTCGCTCAAAAGCGGCAAACCTCATGATCGAGGCGCGAATGCTATTATATGCAATTTTATGAGCATCCAAACATCGGAAAATTGCATAAAACCTATTTTTACACCCTTGTATCGAAATGTACTATTACGACGTGTTTTCGATAGAGATTGGCGTTCTTTCAAAATAAGTGGTCGAAATTGAAATGGAACTTTCTTTTGAGCTGAAAAAATTCGTGTAATAGTGTTATGAAAATTTACTTTTGTGGAATAATTATTCCACAAAAGTAAATCGTTTCGTCCTAATTCCAACATGAGAAAATGATAACAATCAACTTCCGAGAATGCAGATTTCACACAGTTGAAAGGACTCGATGACACGTTTTTAGAAGTTCGATGAGAGCCTTGTTTACTGATTTTGAGTGTGAAATAGCCCCTTGCGAAAATAGTACATTTCGATACAAGGGTCTATATAAAAACTTTTTTTCGCGTCCGTGTGATGGGTTTTCGGACCGAGCGATGTGAAAAATAAATTTTACACGCCCGTGTATCGTATACTATTTTAAAAACTGTGAGAGAAAGTGGAAAGTCAGTGCGAAAAAGTTACTTGCTCGCACAGTGTGTCAAAAAAACGTATTTTTTAGTGGTAAATCAAATGTGGCTCTCTTAGATCATATTTAATTAAAGTCTTGTATTCTAAAAGTTCCGACAATTCCACGTCAAATGCATTGTGAACAGGGGCGTCACTCGCCCAATTTCCCAGGTATGGATCGCCTCGGGGGTCTAAACTGAGAGCTTAAAAAAAAAAAGTTTGATGAGAGTAGGTTGGGCCAAGGTTCCAAGGAGTCCGTGCGATTGAAAATAGTTTACTCTTTTACTGCAGGTTTGCATTCTGTAGGTATTAACTCTTATCATGGCAAATCTCAGAAAACTGTGCGATTTCGACTTTGAAATTCCGAAAATTTCAGAATATGCAAACACAGAACTCGATAGACAGATCTTTATTATATTGAGTTGCAAAATTTTTGTTCGCTCGGGCCCGATTTCCCAGGTGTGGATTTCCATACGTATTCTCGGCCCAAGTGTGGATTCATCCATACCATCCATAGGGAAAGTGACGCCCCTGATTGTGAATTTTTTAAAGGGCTAATTCATCGTGCTTAAGAAGGAGCTTGACAACGACGTAGTAAAAATGTAACTTCAAAGCGAAATAGTCTCGCCACGACGAACCGGGATATTTTAAATATTGAAATTAGTATACGCAATATTTTAGCCCGAGCGAGGCGGGGGCTATAAATTCCTTGGGTCAATAATAAAGTCGCCCGATTGCGAGCTGGCCACAATAAATGCGAATACGCAAAAATGTGTAGCTGATCATCAGCGAGCATAAATGAGCACTTTTCACGCACCCAATATGTATAATGAGAAGCGTAAAAAGTTGACATCTCCTATACTTGATTCACTTTGGCCCAAAAGTTTAATGGCATTCATGACGCGCATCTTTTGCAGAATAATGAGTCGAACTTATTTACTTTTTCTAAGTTAAGTGTACCCAACTTGCACCCATTAAGCCATTTTCTTATTTGGTCTACCTCAACAATTTTCAACGTGCTTTAACTCATTTCAAAGCTTGTTCCAAGATATTTAAAATGAGTTGAAGTAAGTTCGAATTTACCCAACTAGAGCTGAGCTGTCTCAATTTTTCCAACAATGTAGGTCTACCTCAACATTTTCCAAATTTCAACTCGTTTTGAAGCTTGTTTTAGGACCTTTAAAATGCTTTAAGCTATACGTCTAATTTTGATGAATTGGAGCCGAACTGTCTCAATTCTTCCAAAATAAATGATGAAAATCGGCGATAGAGTGTTTTCATCGCCGTGCACGCACATTTGGAGCTTTTCGCCTGTCCGAAACACTATTTTCGACCTATTTTGACGTGATAAACGCGATCTGAGTGGTAAATAAAGTCACACTCCACGCCCTTTAGAGATAAACATATGGGAGCATGTTGGGTACACTCCGATGTTATAGCATAACATCGGAGCAACAAGAGGGCTATAGCCCTCTTGTTTCACAAATCATCTCCGTGTATTGTACATAAAATCGCTTCAAATCAGAGTTTTGCAACTCTGAAGAGCGCATTTCGGAGGCCTTGCGACGAATGATCGAATGCGCTGAAGTACGTTAAGATTGATAGAATAAAAATAAATTTGCACCAGTTTTAGTGAACGTGATTCCCTCGGTGTTTACTTAGATAAGCAATCACGAAGAATAAAAAAATCACTTTAAATTTTCTGGAGAACGCAGGAATGATTTGGGATCGATGCAAACTACTCATTTTCTTACTTTAACATAATAAACGTAAAAAAAAATTGCCGGCAGGCCAAGGAGTGCCCATCCCCGAGATCGGCATATGCGGGGGCAATTTGGATACACTAACCTTTTCCTCTTTCTATAACTTATTCCATTTCAAGCATTGCGTGCTTGAGAGTAGCAAAATTTCTATGATAGTAACCAACAGCACCACATAATCTGTCATTCTTTTTACAAAGTCCGGCCTTTTTTGACGAAAAATTACTTAGACAAGAAAATTTTTCTTAATACCATAAAACGAACGGGAGTGAATCTTTGAATTTTAGAAGAAATGATATGGCTCATCTGATCCTTGACCTCCGGATAACGAGAACCCCAAAAGTAGGCTCTATTGCTTTTTCTTGTCGTTAAATGATCCAGTTTCTATTTGGTCACGAATTTTCTCCTCGGCTCTTTGGAGTCGATGTATGTGTGTCCTAGTTTCCAAGATACCTGTTACGAAACGAAGTGCCAGAGTTTTTGGTAAGTCAGGAAGAAATTACAATTTTTACATCATCAAGGAAATCATTCTTTTTTTTTTTTTTATTTAGAAGGAAATTATTCTAGCCATGAACTCGTAACGTACAACAATTCAATGAAACTAGTCTAATTGATGAGAGTTGCGAGAGTGTCGGATGGGCAATAACTATCAACTTAAAGGGTCTCTGGGGCAGATTATCATCTCAAAATTTACATCAAAGTAGAAATGCACTCAGCATGATATACCATCATTTTATCTTGCGGAATCGACAGCCTTTTATTTTGCACATGCTTTGACAAAGAACCAGACAAACTTGACTAACAATCTTATTCTATAGAGGCTGAATGGCATGAAAGTACTCAAAAACGTCTCTAAATAACCAAATAAAAAAAAAAACAATCTTATTCGAGGCTTAATTCCCGTGGAAAACAGTCTAAGCGGTTGGATCTGTCGGATTTCTCTATAGGCATCCTTTTAGATTGATTCGGATTTTTTTAAACTGATAAATTTCATTAAAAGGCTTGGATCCCGTATTTGTAAGGGCCAATTTGATGCTACTTGGTAGTTTGACATGTGAATACAAAAAGTCCACATCGCATTTATGAGCAATTTTGAAGTAATGTCAAACTTTCGGTGTACTCATCCACTCATGATCCATGCATACATTTCACCAACTCACCGTTGAATCGGCCAATGATGATAATTCTAAAACTCAGACCAAATGGAAATCTGGATCATACCGCGGTAGTTCATCCGCGACAATTCATCCATAACGACAGTTTATCCAGTGACTGCATGTTCATCCATGCAATAAGTTCACCTCACACACGCGCGTTCGAATCACGTAAATAATATTTGTTGATAGAAACATATTTTGAAATAGATCTTTAAATCATTAAATCTGAAGTAATCAAATAAAACGATTTTTCGGAAATCATATTTAATTTCATCAATAGTTATGTTTAAATTTTCCAGGTTTAGTGATCAGCATTTTAATTCATCTATTTCTATTCTCATTTAACTAGTTCATTTTCGGACAAATATTTTCACAAGTCATCAGAACTGAATGGAGCATATAATTTATAACAAAATTCTCTTTGAATCGGATAAAAGTATTCCATCAATCTTGATCAAATTGCTCTCTAGATCTGACTTTTAGTGATGACAATGAAATGGTAAATAATGAAATAAAAAAGAATTATGTAGATTTTAATGAACTGCTTGGTATTAGAGTTGATATTAAAATGCCTGAAATAAGAATGAGACGTAATGAAATACTATTCGCACCGAGAAGACTAAAGAGCTCATTGCATGAAATATCTCCTCTGAATCGTATGTCAGAATTAGCAAATATATATAAAGATGAGATTGATTTCTTCTTTCACCCGATCTCCAAAATCAAAGAAACCATTAGAAAAATAATATGTTATGCGTCGAGTGCCAAAAATCTGTGTTCTTCGCGAAAACTTTGCTGGACGTCGGCGTCGAGTCGTATATTTAAATATGAATAATTATTGTATCGATTTTTTTATCAAAATGTAACCTTACCTCATGTCTTGATTACATACTTGTATGAAAGAGAACGAAGAAATTTTTTATCACAGGCGAGATATATTATTTCTGAAAGATTTATTATTTTTGCCTTACGAAAATTGATCAGATAATTATGTTGTCAATATAGAGAAAGATTAATTGAATGTATGAACAACCATATGAGATACTTACAAATATATATTTTGTTAAAGAACGTAAGATCGTGAAATGAATCAGAATAAAATAAAGATAAAATGAAAAATGGAATTGACTCATGAAATGAAGGTTTGAACATAGATCCGATGGATTAAAACTAGAAATAATATAACAATAAATTTGATGGAGATGATGATAATTGGATGAATTGCAGTAGGGATGAATTGACGCTATCAGAGGGCTTATCAGAGACCCACATGCGGGAGATAATCATAGGAGAACTTGAAATATTCATGCAGCAACAGCTTCAATAATTTTATGGTGAAAATCATCAGAGTCAAACATTTTGTGTATATATAGTTGGGAATAATGTTTCCATCCATATCTTGCAATTTCCAAGCCTCAAATATCCAGTTCGCCTTAATCTAACGGTATGTCGTATGAAATTAGGATATAAAAAATGAATTAATAGGCTGGAATATACGATGTGAAGCAAATTTTCATGAAATATTGTCATTTTGAGTTTTTGAAATGTGGAAGAAAAACTATGAAACATTCCACGAAGATTACCTCTCGAGATGGATCCATCGTACTCTCACAAGGATCCGCTGCAATACTCTGGTTTTGATTATTTTATTTAATCATTCATTTTTTGATACGATCATCCGAACCACCTACATATTGGAGCGATATTTGCGTCGATTCACTTTCAAACGCGTTAAAATGTTTTCTTAAAGCCATAATATATATCAGGCATATAAACGATTAGATGAGATCTATTTATTCCATTTAGGATTGTCGCAATTATGTGTATGCGTGAAGTAAAAGCGCGAGTAGATCAAATCTTGCTGAATACAAGTTTTCGATCTAAGACTCTTTTCCTTGGTTATTAAAAAAAAAACCCTGCACAAACTTCACGAGGTTGATTTCTTTTTTTAGTCACGTTCAATTGGTGATTTCACACACCTTGATAAGTATTTCGAGTTATTCTGAATAGACTGGAACACAAATCCCAAAATCTTGTTTCTAAGAAAGTTCTGTAAATCCCAAAAGAAGTCGGTTTTACTTCAACTACTTCCTGTAAACTTCCACAGTTTTTTGAGTTCAGACGCTTACATCATACGATCGGTGATTACACATTCAAATTGAGAAGTAGAGGAAAAAGTTTAATTTTTCTCGTTCATCTCACAGTTTCTGATAATAGATCTATATGCTCTTCCTAAATGATCAAAATTCCTAGTCATGTTTCATTGACAATATAATATCAGATCAGTACTCTACTGTATTTCCAACTCGAGACGTTTATTTCTATCATGTACATAAACCAATAAATCAGTTTATCGCAAATTTCTAAAGGGTCTCGATGAAAACACTATTGACGTATTTTTTTACACACTAAAAAAGACTCGATAAACTCATTGCAAGTCATCGTTAATGAAATTCTCTCTGTAATAGCTTTACGCCATAAAAAGCTTCTTTGTGCTTGCGGAGGCAGTAGCATTAACATTTAATCAACAAATCTCAAAGAATCATCCCACTTTATTCACGCATGAGATATTCCATGAAAATATTCCTATCAAAAGCTTGCCCATCAGCTTTGAGAAAAACAATTTAAAAGAAAAAGCTTACGCAACCGCATTTCCGATACTTCCAACCCCTCTTTGAATATTCTAAAGAAATTAAATTACATATCATCATTCGATACGCCACATAAAAATTTTCTTGACAACAAAACTTATCCAACTATAAAATCAAGTCTTCTATATACCTTCCCACGTATCTCTTTCTCGATAAAAAATTATCGGCATAAATAATCTCTCATCCCCAATCAAAATATCAATCCTCAAAAAAAACCCTATTGATCAATGTGCTATATAACACATCTCCTGATCAATAATTGTGTCTAGACTACTCAAAAAAAAAAAAAAAAAAAAAAACCGGGTGATCACGTGTGCGGCGCATCCTCGCAAAAAAATGCCAATTTACAGGTAAACGTATATTTGAAGGACACAATCTAAACTCTCTCTTTCTCTCTCCGATTGATTATTCCAGCGAGCTAGAGCATAAGAGAAAAGCTCGCTATAGTTATTTCGTATATGTAAGGTGTGCAAAATTTCCTCTCTCTGCGCAAAAGCGAGACGCGCGCGTGGACAGCTTGCAAAGAGCTTGCAAGAAAGTATATTATATATAGATAGATAACAAGAGGTGAAGGTGAGGCCTCAAAAAGCTCAGAAACGACCCTCAGTACGAGTTCTGCCAGGCTGGCAGGACTGAAAATCTATTTGGTCTCTGCTGCATTGCGGGTTGCTTATTATACAGGGGCTACCATCATCGGATTCTGATTTCTGACAGCTCATTTAGTTTTACTTCTGGTCTGCTATAATAACGCTGCAATCATGGTGAGTCTCTATTTCATCAGATTCTTCTTCTTCTTCTTTATTATTTTCTTATGAATGAGGATATTGATAATCGACCTCGAAGTCCTTTGACCACTGACGCAATGGAAGTATTTTAAGGTTTTCCATTTCCACCCCTCGTATTTTCCTCGAATTTGGAGGGTTGTGGTTTATGACAAAATGAGCTAATCCGCGTCGATAGTATAGCATAGATAAGTGGCTGTATCGAGGGCTAACATATCTTCGTGCGTATTAGCTCTGAGTCACTTTGAGAAAATCGATCGAATACATATCGGCTTCAATAAGTAATTGAACGAAAAACACTTTTTTTCGTTATGTTTCAGCGGATGAGAGCGACAAAGTGCACTACTGATGAGCTTAGCCTCACCAATTGTGCCATTGTCAACAAAGCTGACTTTCCAGATGATGTAAAGTGAGTCAAGACTTTTGACTTTTTGACACATAGGCAGTTCCATGCCTTAACACGTACACTCAATTTTCATTGATTTTCAAAATTAAATGAGGAATTGTGTCCACTCGTGTGGATTTTTTAGCTATCACTCAATTCATTCAGCCCACTCCAATTTTAACTTTCTGGATGATGTAAAATAAGTCATGCCTTACTGACACATGAGGATTCCCATGTGAGTGTATATTTACTCAAGATTCGTTAATTTTCAGAATTAAATGTGAAGTTGAGTTAACTCGTATGGATTCCCTAACGCCCACTTTATTCATTCAACACACTTCAATTTCCATATAATGATAACAACATAATTTGAATCTATAAATGATATTCGTCTCTTGACTTTGCTTGACTCTACACTTATCCAAGTAGGCAATATTTTATGCACTGGTTCAGACCTTAAACATGAATTCTGTTCCCAGGCATATTGAAGTATCTACTGGACCAAGCCAGCATTTTGTATTTACTATCAAAGCATGTCCTCAAATAGAAAGAGGCCAAATAGGCTTCAGCTTACCTCAAAGAAAATGGGCCACCTTGTCCCTAAACCAAGAGATAGAGGTCAAGCCTTTCTTCTTCGATCCATCTTCCCCATCATCATTTCTCTCAAGTATCACGTTAGAGGCAGATTTTCTACAAAAGAAAACGTGAGTCGATTCCATTAAAAATTCAAATCTGACATACTTAATCAATCAATAACTCCAATTGGATATTCACAGTATAACTCAAGAACCATACGATACCGAGCTTATGGCCAAGGATTTCATCATGCAGTTCGCTGGCCAAGCTTTCACCAAAGATCAACAATTAGCTTACCAGTTTCAAGACAAGAGGATGCTAGGATTACGAGTCAAAAGCCTTGAAGCTGTAGATGTACAAGCTCTCAAATCTGGCCAGTCTTCCAAACCCAGAGTAACAATGATGGGCTGCTGCCTTGGAGATACATCAATTCAATTTGAAAAAGCTCCCAACTCCAGTTTGAATTTAACTGGTGGTAAACAAGGAAAAATTGTCAGACAGTCAATTATCAATCCAGATTGGGACTTCAACAAGATGGGTATTGGTGGTTTGGACAAAGAATTCAGCGCTATATTCAGAAGAGCATTTGCCTCACGAGTGTTCCCGCCGGAGGTCGTCATTCAACTTGGATGCAAGCATGTAAAAGGTATCCTGTTGTATGGACCCCCTGGTACAGGTAAGACCCTCATGGCCAGGCAGATTGGTCAAATGTTGAACGCAAGAGAACCAAAAATTGTGAATGGTCCTCAAATTCTTGACAAATATGTTGGTGAGAGTGAAGCTAATATTAGGAGACTTTTTGCTGAGGCTGAAGAAGAAGAAAAGAGGGTATGTCTTGGACTTGGAATGATAAGGAAGACGGCTTTTTTAACTCACTAATAATTTTTTTCGTTTTAGCTTGGACCCAATAGTGGACTGCACATAATCATCTTTGATGAGATTGATGCCATTTGTAAAGCCAGAGGAAGTGTCGCCGGTGCTACGGGAGTTCATGACACTGTAGTAAATCAATTGTTGGCCAAAATTGATGGTGTAGAACAATTGAACAACATCTTGGTCATTGGTATGACCAACAGACGAGATATGATTGACGAGGCGCTGTTGCGACCTGGTAGATTAGAGGTGAATTGAATGATCATATCTAATTCAATTAATTTCTCTGGGGTTTGTAAATATTCAAATAACGCTAACATTCAAATTACAGGTTCAAATGGAAATCAGTCTGCCTGATGAACATGGTAGACTGCAGATTCTGAACATTCATACAACTAGGATGAGAGATTACAAAAAGATTGCTCCAGACGTAGATCTGCCCGAGTTGGCTGTTCTTACTAAAAATTTCAGTGGTGCTGAATTGGAGGGTCTGGTGAGAGCTGCTCAAAGCACAGCCATGAACCGCCTAATCAAGGCCTCAAGCAAAGTTGAGGTAGACCCATCTGCGATGGAAAAGTTGATGGTGTCAAGGTCTGACTTCCTAAATGCGTTGGAGAATGACATAAAGCCAGTAAGTTCATTTCAACATTTCTTCTTTAACTTGATCATCAATACTCTCTGCTATAGCTCATAAACAATATTTTACTTTTTCCAGGCCTTTGGACTGAGCGCCGAAGTTTTAGAACAATGTCTAATACGTGGAATCATTAACTGGGGCAAGCCCGTCTCAGATATTTTAGCCGATAGCAATTTGTACATTCAAGAAGCTCGTGCAGCCGAAGGTTCTGGTCTCGTATCTGTATTACTCGAGGGACCTCCCAATGCTGGTAAAACAGCTCTCGCTGCTCAAATTGCAAAAAATTCCGACTTTCCTTTCGTCAAAGTTTGCACTCCAGAAGACATGGTTGGCTACACCGAGTCTGCGAAATGTCTTTCAATCAGGAAGGTGAGTCTAATGGCGCGTCCCACTGTTGTAAAACCATTTGTCAATATAGCTCTAATTTATTTGGTTCTGCTCTTTATACCTGTTAACGGAAAGTTATGCTAAATGAGAGATCCCTAGAGTCAAAGAAATCCATGATTAAGTAATTGGTGACTCACATTTCTTCTGTTTTGCAGATATTCGACGATGCTTACCGCTCGCAGCTTAGTTGCATCGTGGTCGATAATATTGAACGTTTGTTGGACTATGGTCCCATTGGACCGAGGTATTCAAACTTGACTTTGCAAGCTTTGTTGGTTCTACTCAAGAAATTGCCTCCTCGCGGGCGAAAATTGCTTATTTTGTGCACCACAAGTCGCAGGTGACTATCATTTTCAATCAGTTGAAAATCCTTCAAAATTTTTCTCAATAACGCAACATGCACCATGAATAAACTGTCTTCTTTAATTTAGGCAAGTGTTGGAAGATATGGAACTTATAACTGCATTCAGTCATACCATTCACGTCCCGAACCTATCAATGCCAGACCATTTGTTATCAGTCCTGGAAGATGTAGATCTTTTCACAAAAGAGGAAATGGCATCCCTGCACGCAAAACTTCAAGGAAAACGGTAAGAACACGTACCATATTGCAGAGTCTCTGATACAATCCTATCCAATTTTTCTATGGGTGTACAAATTTCATCCTCTAGGTAGACATTCTTTTATAGCTTTAGTATTTTTTATTGAATTTTACTCTTTCTAAACTCACTTATCTCCTTGTATTCAAAGACCAAGATGATTTGAAATTAGTTTTTTGATGAATAAAATCAATTTTGCGATATTTCTTGACTTTTTCAAGGAGACACTGGGTTTTCCCCAATCGAAAGGCTAATAGTCACAAACAATGCCAGAGCAAGTAATGACCAAATCAGACAACTAAGTTAGAATTCAGTAGCTTAGGTAGTGAGGAGTTCCCCTGAAGTTCTTAATTGGCTTGCGCATTATACCTCTGTTTTTCCTCAATTTGCCACTTCAAATGTGATGAATCTTATGCTCTCACTATGATCTGGCAAATTCATCAAAATACAAGTAGATCTCTGAAAATCTACACCTATGTCAAGTACTTGATTAGGAAATGAAATTTTGATGAGGTTCTCCATACAAATTTTTGATTCAATTTCTGAACACTATCAAGTACCAAAGTAACGATTCTCTCGATTTTTTCAAAGGAAAATACACACAACGATTAGTCTTATTTTATTATGTCTTGTAACAGCTTCAACAATACTAAGTCTAATATCAATGTGACTTGGTACAATACTTTCAGCCATATTGCATATCTCATAAGCTTAGTAAACTCAAGGAGCTTATTGTGCTGGGATAAAAATTGATAGTTGGGGATTGTTAGAGCCAATAAAATCATGTTTTGGAATTGCCCAAATAAAAGAATGAGAGTTTTGATTGATAGGATAGATATATTGTAGCTTGCAAAACTTGTTGTCAAAAATCCCTGAGTGTCAGTTCAAAGTAATGATAGTCGTTTTTATATTTGACCCATACTATTAGGTTTAGCTTGTCTTGGAGTTTCATAATTGTAGCCACAGAGAAAAATGTCGACTGATGTTTCCTCATCACTGAGGATCACAAGCAAGGCGCGCCTAATGTGTATTCTTTTTTTTTTGCAGTGTTTTCATTGGAATCAAGAAATTACTTGGCTTAGTAGACATGGCTCGACAGGTAGAGCCGAATTATCGATTGGTGAAATTCCTCACGAAATTGGAGGAAGAAGGTGGCCTCGAGTAAGATGTACTTACTGCTTCACATGCTTTATTTAATATCTATTCAGCAGAGCTTGAGTCAACCTAGTTAGATCAGTGAAACATTGTTAGTAAATTCAAGCAATATCTTGGCTTTAAGATGAAGAATTATCAATAATTGCAATACAGACATAATGTATGTATGGTATAAACTTGTATTGGTTCATGTATCTGATATTATCAATTACAGTTATTAAGTTACCATTAAGTCTGGTTTGGAAATTGATCCAAGGTTGTTCAGAACACACACACGTTCTGTTCTCAAGGAATGCTCTGCATTTCTCGTTATTTGTTTTATCTATAAGTTGTAGAAGTTACTTGTTGATCAAGTTTAAGATGAATAACTCTTCTGTACAAACAGTTATATGAAATGTAAATGTACAGTGTTATATATCCATAAGCACGATTGAATGGCACGTGGTGACCCAAATTGATTCCAATCTACCCATCTCAATGGTTTAAAATTCATCAGAATTAATAGTTTTTTGTATTCCTCAATAGTTTTGAATAATCTTTGTTGTATAATTTTGTACCTTATTCTATATTATTTACACTGTATACAATGACAAGAATCTAGAGGTGAAAAATCCTCATTTTTATGTACATATTTATTTTTTGAAGTCAACTCGATTCACGGTATTCTTTGGAACATACTACTGATAGTATGTTACTAGATTTATTCATTCCATAACTTTAACGCGATCTGCAGTCAACATCTAAGGAATTTCCAGAAATTCCAAGTGAATAAATTGGGTAAATTCTAATTGAAGGATTTCCACTAACTGAAGAATTATTTTTTTAATAATGTGACATGTCAATTCTTGAATATTGAAAATTTTATAGGCCAAATATGTCAGAAGTACCATTGTAGGATATCATTTGAGATTCTTGAAGGTTTAATTTCAATCATTCCATAACTGTAGCAAAATGATGTATTCTGTCTAATGACACCTTGAAATAGTACTCTAATATTTGATTAATTTACTGCTCCAGCTAAAAACGTCAGCCTGGAGAGTTTTAAGCATGTTTCAAACCAAAACTTTCCTCACCTGACACATTAGAATTTCAATGAAAAACTAGGGAAGATGTAAAATCGAATTCTTTATATCTTGTCAAGTTAAGATTCTTAATTATCAATTCACCATGAAACTCATTTGTTGTGTACAGAAAAGAATCTCTTCATCAAAGAATGAAATGCACATAATCATATCCAACTGTCTACGATGTACTCATTGTCGCTAAATTGAAACAATAAATATCTATTCAACTAGCTCTATGTTTAACAACGAAAAAAACTCTCCTTTCCCCATTTGTCTGGTTGAATGAAAGCCAATCAGTTACTAGAATCACGAAATAATCGTGGAATGAAAATAGAGAACCACTCACGATCCAGCGAAATGATGATGTAATAAGAAAATCATTTATCATAGTTGTTTTAAATTTCTTACCATGTTGTCGTATTTTATTTCATTAAAATTCATAAGTCACTATATGGCACAGTATTCAGTATAGAAAACAATGGATCACAATCTTGAAACAAGTGAACAGAATATTCTGAGAGTACAAGTATAAGCCATGTTCACAAAATAAATACTCTTCAATATCAAAATAACCTTTTACTAGTTTTTAATTAATTATATAAATATATGTATGTACAGGGAACTGTATTGTACTTTATGAAGACCTTTCTACCAACGTTGATGTGGATATTATAAATTTGAAAAATAGAATCAGAGACTTGTGAAAAAATTACGCATAAATGCTGCAACAACGGTTATGAAAATACTTGTAAAATTTCCACACAATAAGTAAGTACTATCACCAGCTCAATGATTTTCATGCTGTGGTGTAATGCATCAACAATATATAGTTATTTACATTTTTTTGCCGCATTCATTGTGGTGAGGTCTACGATTTTTCACACTTCTAGCTATGCCCACTCACATCTATCTCAAAATATTCTCAACAGCAATAGATTTGGCTATTCATTTCGCCATGGACACAAATAACGGTCCAAAAAGTTCCGTCTCCGTATAGCTGTCTGAGCCAAAAAGTGAAAGTTCAGATCATAACCGCTATGAATTTATGAGATAGCGGCTCCTCAGTGAAGATGATTTTTTTTCTGTTGAGTAATTCGCTACCTAATTGATTTTTTCAAAGTAAACCAACAAATAAGGATCTTGAAATGTGGAATAAAATCGAAGAAGTGATAGACGATCAACGGCAAATGAAGGATGTTGAAAGCGATAGCCATAAAATCTGTGTATTGAAATTTGAACATCAAACATTGCTGTCGTATGCGTTTTGGATTACGCACTACTACATGTTTCTTGATAACTTGTACTAATACTGAGCTCCAATGAAACGATGAAGAATTTATGAAACTAATCCTTTCTTCTCTAAATAAGCGAAGTTTTCCTTTGCAAATCAGAATCTTCACTGATAAGGAACACATCACTTGTTTTACAAAAAAAATAATGACAAACCCACATCCAATAAATAAATTCACTCAAGGTTTCTTTTAGGTCTGAGAAACAATTTTAGACTCTTCATTGACTAAATGTAAACAGAAAGCTCTAATAACATTCTGCCCACGGAACAAGAGATAGAATATCGCAACATCTAAAGAAACAAAGATCCACTCTCAAATGGAAAGAGTGCGAAATAACACGAATAGCGAAGATTTGTGCGGTATTTGGATCCCTTGAACACATGCATTTACTTGCAACAAGATGGAAAAATAGTCCATTGCTGTCTCAATTTTCAAGTATAAAAGATTTTAAATATCCGTAATGATCACGATGGCTTGCACGATGAAATTTTTCGGGCAGTAAACGTGATTTGTTTCCGCCATCTAGATTTTCCATTATGATGTTCATTGGACTTACTTTGGTCACAAGATTCAAGACTTTTCTTCTCCGTTTCGAGCTGTTTGTGTAGTTCTTGATTTCTCCTTTCTTCTGTGAAAATAAATCGTTAATATATTTTGAGTGCGTCAAAAACTCAGGAATATCATATCCTAATGTTACAGTGACGTAGCTACGAAACAGTCTGTTTCATGAATCATAAATTTTTACCATTGAGGTCTCGTTCAGTGAAATAAGTGGGTTTGTCATCAGTTCCATAGTGATGTTCCACAAGATACGGCAATACAGACATTGAATGCCACTCATCACCTCTCAAAGGAGGAATAGGTACTTCTTCCAGAGTCTTTGGTGGCCTGCACAAAGTCCATTGATGTCGTCGGATTTGTTGCAATGAAAATCTTTCATTAATGTCTTTTTGTAGCATTCCTTCCAACAGAGACTTCAAGACGTCATCTACTTCTGGTGGAATGGTATACTCTCCTGTGCCAATATTTTCATACAGCTTATATATATTGTCGCTTTCAAATGGATAAAGCCCAGTTGTTATATTGTACCTAAATCGAAATATAGAATCAGAAACACCTAGAAAATGCATTCATCCAATGTTGTCAGAAGTTTTACTCACAAGGTAACACCACTACTCCATATATCTACTTTAAAACCTGAAAACGATTCACAGCCATTGGCTATTTCTGGAGGTTGAAAGGCTGGAGAGCCCTGTCCAGTTGTGCATGTATCATCCTCTGCAAATGCATCGAGGGCCTGCACAATGAAAGATAAATTACATTGGTAGTCTGTAGTTTGAGACATTATCACTGTAAGATAGATTCTTACCTCTGCGACACCAAAATCACTTATTTTCAAAGTTCCATCAAGAGTCAAAAGTAAATTTCCAGGTTTAATATCTTTATGAACTATGCTCTTGCCATGAAGATACTCTAGACCATCTAACAGCTGACAAAAGTAACCATGTGCTTGCCAAAGTGGAAACTTCTTATGCGGCGTGCTCTCCAGCATATCCTGAAAAAAAATTAGTTGTATCACTTCATAGTGTCAGCTCAACGAAGATAAGCAGTAATCATGGAAGCTCACTAACCTGTAGGACACCAACGCAAAACTCCATAATTATATACATTTTTTCTTTCTCGTCATTGTACAGAACATCAACAAGACCAATAACATTTCTATGCCTCAATACTTTCAGAAGCTGGATTTCCCTAGAAAATAAATATTACACATTTTAATTATCTGCTTCACAAAGTACACTTTTCATAAGTAGACTATTGTATTTGTGGTCGAGCAAACTTACCTCTGAACATTGGCTTCTCCGTTAGGTATCCTCCGCAACTTCTTCCTCTTGAGTATCTTAACAGCTCTTCTACACAAAGTCTCAGAGTCCAGCATCTCTTTAACTTTCCCATAACTACCTTCACCCAGAAGATCTCCCATCACATATTTACCAATAAATTTGCACTTTTTCTTCTTCTCTTCGTAGATGATTTGATCAGAATCAACCCTATGAAAGAATCTCTGTATGTCATCAGCATTCTCTTCATCAGAGCACTGACTCCAGACAACAGGATTAAAAGCTGCTCTAATAACTTCCTCATCTATTACATCTTCTTCATCAGGCTCGTAGATATCCATAACTTCTTCAACCTGGACTAAATTAAAAACTCTTCAACTTTCCTACTCCTAACCTCAAAAATTTACTTATAAACACGGCCGGTGCAGACGACAATCTCCTCTTACTCTGATATATCAAATTTATTGATATTCAAAATAAATTCTTTATGAGAGTAGGGCTGCTCTCGTCGCCGCTTACTCGTCGTCGACATCGGCAGCCCAGACTCTTTTTATAATCACTCAAGATTTATTTATCCTTTCATATAACCGCACTCCATGAAAAACGTAAACACGAGATTTTCTGCTTCCCGCTAATGTAAGCTCAAGTTGGATGGCGCTGTATTCGCAAGCTCTTTCTTTTGGGATGGCGGGGTGCTCCGATCGATCGAAATGATGATGCGCGCAAAAGCTCTGCGCTTCGCAATACAGTTTCTGCAAAGCTTTTGATAATATGGGTGCCCCACCGACATTTTATTGATCTGTTTTTACACAAATCGTAGATGCGCTTCGGTATATGGACTCCTCCCGTTAAACGTAAAGGTAGTAAAGTAGGCATAACATCAGCAGTTTGCGGCGTCTCGAAACAAAACAAAGGATCATCTCGTTTTGTGTGCAGTATTATATACCGGTATTCGTTCAGGACGATAAATAAGTTTAATAAAAATGGCTTATGAGAGACGTAAGCTGTCGATAATGATGTTGGGATTCTTGATAGTTGTTCAGATTTTTGGTCTGGGACTAGCTGATTGTAATTGTAATCAGGGAAACTATTGTGTGGCTGGATGTAATCATGTAATACAACGTCATCATCTTCCTCATCTATTTAGTATTGTAAGTATATAATTTTCACCCTGTGACATGAACATCATATATTGTGACTGATATTGCGGTGGATTATGTCAGGATGGAGATGAAAGCTCAGAGACGGACGTGAAAGAATTACCATCGACGGATGTATCTTTCATGAGGAAAAGCTGTGTTAGAGGATGCAAATTTTTCGATATTGTCGATCAGTCTGTCGATACCGAACCCATCAAGAATTTAAACAATAGTATGGAGGATTGTTTGACCAGTAAGTAGTGTTGACTCTAATATCAAAGCTTTGCAATGCATACAGTATGTAATATTTATAAATTAAAAATAATTCGATTAAAATCTACTATAGCTTGCTTCTGGCGTGGATGAATTTAGAATTGAGTGTTACTAATAACAGAGGATGCCATAAATTTTGTATCGAAGTGTATTTTACGATTTTTTTTGGAAGCGCAGCAGTAGATCATCGAGTTTTTCTCTTTTCCAAGATTTCTTTCTGTGTTCAAATGACTCACAGAATATTTTTTAGAGAAATATTATGATTGAAATGATTTTTCATGCTAGGTGTTCGAAAAATTGTAAACTTGCATAGCTGAAGAAATTCGTGATAATTTGAAATTATCTGTGTACAAAATCAACAGAGAATAATTGATTCTTCCAATTTTGATGCAAAAAATGAACAAAAATAATTTAAGACAGAGCTCATCTCGTTCTCAGCCAATTGAGAGAGAAGATTAGCGTTACCGAATAAGGATGACACTTCGTAAAATTTTCCAGAATGTGAAACTTTCAAAGAGATTTCAGGAAAATTTTGAGACTTTTCAAACTGCTCTCTTCAACACTTCTCTACAATCTCTACCCTGAAACAGCCAACCTCAAATTCAAAATGACTGTGTTACAAATGAATTTAACAAAATTCTACGCACTTTTTTAATTTCAGTGTGCGACGAAGAATACGTTGACAAGAATGAACAAAAAATGGGCTGCCGTTTGGGTTGTCGAATGAGAATTCATCGTTTGGACCATCAGCAAACTGATGAAGAACGTCCAAAATCCCTCTTTGATAGAAGAAGCGAGCCAATTTTCTACCTATTAATTGATCTCGTTGACGATCAGGGCCTATCCAAGAAAATTTTTATGGCCGACAAACACGAGGCTGATCGAGATTTAGATGAAGGAGGTAGTGCAGACATCTCTGTCTCATCTTCGTGGGCAGATGCACTTCGAGTGTTCCAGGCTATGATCAAGGGCACCGAGGTAAGAAAAATTTCTCCGTGTATACATGCTGTCATTGCTTATATTATTTATACTTTGATCAAAAATGTGAGTATGTCCTATAAAAATTGTCGTTTCGAATGTACCTTTTGATTCCTTTGTCTCTTATTGAGAACGTGCATTTGAAAACTTTAAGTATCAAAGAAAATCAAGTTCAAATCAAAGTTAGAAAGGAAATTTTATCATAAAAGCCACAATGATTTTTAATGCAAATCGTCAAATAGGAATAGATCAGTTTTGTTTTGTTTTTTTCCAATTTCTTGGGGAATTATTCAGAATATTATGAGAGTTCTGGCAATATGTATTGTCATAGTTTTTCTTACCAAATTATGAACTAGTTATAATTAGGTGTGTGAAATTGTTTCAAAAAAAAAAAGAATAGTTTCAGAAGTTCTAGAATGGAAAATAAATTCAGACTTTTATTGATCAAGCAAGATTTCAATCATGCTCCTTGAATCAAAACCAAACAAAATTTTATTCGTTTGATTGTTGTTACCAACTGCTTACTCTTCGTCAAAATTCAATCTTGTCATCTTTTACTCTTTTTTTCATCCCAAAAACATATTCTGATGTGAAAAAGGCATTCACCATGCTAGGGTACAAGCTTATTTGAATTTAAAATTAGCTAAGAGTTCAAGATGCAAAATTTATCCAGATAACTTAAAATCAAAATCTGACCTTAGAAAATTGTATTTACCCTAGCAAAGTATTCTACCGATTCACGAATTTGCGATGCTTATAAGAATATTTCCCGTCACTATAATAATATTCCAAGATTTGACATCGATACACGACAGAGAAAGGCGCAAAAGCCATAATATCTCCAAGTTTATAAAGCTCTTCTTCTAATCAATTTTCTACGTTTTTCACAGTCCTCAGATTACGGAGTTCTAGCCGAAAGCGTGCCAGATGAAAGTGACAAACCAACAACATCCTTACCAGGTTCCGACTGGCTACGTTGCGCATCTCGACATACCGGAATTCCTGGCTGGCTTTTGGCATTTGCTATAGCTGCAGCTGCTCTATCAGCTCTCTGGCTTTGTCTAGCTCCGGAAAAACCAACCGATTGCTACGAAAAAGTTACCTTGGTCAAACCCGATGACACATGCAAACTCACAGTATATCTACCCGACGAGGCACCTCTTCATAAGAAACCTCCTCCGAAGTATCACGAGGTCGTTGATATCGACGATCCTAATATACAAGTTTAATTCAAAGGAGCTTGAATACTCATATGAAAAATCATAAGTCTGTAAAAGCTCCTGATTGTAAATTTTAATCCATCCATCCTTCTATGTCGATTGCAATACTTCAAGAATTCAAAATCATTAGGATGATATATTTACTTGAGAGCAATACTTACCTTCAAAAGATGATTAAGAAGTGATTATGAATTGATGAATTAAGACTCGAATAGATGTTCTTTCTTGAAAATAATTAGACGGCGATTGATATACATTTCCTCCACGGGAGTACGGGAAAAATGGTTCTCTTGAAACAGATATTCAAAAGTTGGCTTTAGAAATATCTATATCCAACATGTAACAGTAGATGCACACTTTTGTAAGAAGTTTTTTGTAAATTTTCATCGTTGTGATTTTTTTATAACTGCTTACAATGTTTTTCAAATTTTTGGACCACTTATTGTAGCTACTCAGAGAAAGTGAGAATCCCGCTTTGTTTTTCAATAAAATGGGGAGAGGAATCAATTTCTCTCAATATCTATGAAGATGATTGTCATACACTTGGTTCATGTTCATGATTCACGAGAAGAAATTTCGATCTCAGAGAGACGAATATGCTTATTTGATGAAAAGTGATTGTCAATGGCTCCAAACCGGAACCTAACTTGCACATTCTGTTCATAAAAGGAGTTGAATATCGTTTGAGGATCAATTATTGATCTACCAACTAATATACCATAATAATGTATCTCTTGTGATAACAACCAATGATGGTCAATGATTCTATCTGTAGCATAGACTCACAAGTAGTCATATTATCCAAAACTTATCTAGTTACATAAGTTTCAACGCTTTGCTGTTAATTACCAAGCTGTAAAATGGACTTAAAAAAGCCAAAGAATAGCGTAGTTCCCTTAATTTTTTCAACTTAAAATTAGTTGTGAATTGTTACATTCCTGTACCAATTTTTATGAAATATAGTATATGTGAATAATATGATGCATTAGATTTACGATTCTATGACCATTTAGGACCTGAATTTCAGGCACTTATTCATCATAGTGATCCAAATGATTTCAAATGTAACAAACATTTTGTAATCCTCTTTGTCTACTTGAATTACAGTCAGAGAGTTTGGCTAAGCATGGGTATAGTGGAGCATGTATCACCATGAAAATTTGAATAAAGCAATCATTTCATCTATGAAGAATTTAATTTACAAGATCTACAATTCTCATCTTGTATGAGGATCTCAAAGAATACAAAAACTTGGATTGATTCAATTGTTCAAAATATCATCAAAAATGGCAAATATTGAGAAACCTCTACTTTCAAATATAAACAGTTATACATTGCGATTTCAAACGACTTAAAATAGTATTTACAAGTGTAATACTTTGTTTGTAAGATATTTACAAACACAATGGCGAAGACAACGAAAGCTGAACAGTAAAAAACCTATAAGACAATTATGAACTTGAATTAGAATTAATCTAGAAATAAAGTAACATACACAATGAAAAACTGATATTCTAAAGCCAATAGAACTTAGGATCATCTCTTCGGAGTTGTAATTTCAAGACGTGGCGCCAGATTTTCAGAGCTGGACCTAGTAGCAAGTCTAAACCAGTTAGAACATCTTTACGTTTCAAGAGAAGCAAAGAACTTCCATCTATTTCCTAAAACACAGCATAAGTAAATAGTTTGTGTGATATACGGATCAACAGACTGTAGGATTATGTGGAGAACATACGTGATTTCTGAAGGTTTCAGCTTCTTTTGGAAATAATCTGGCAAAATACTGATAAACTTGTTCAGTACCCCAATCTGATGCATCTGGGATGTTTGGATCAATGGCATCCCTGGAGTTATCTTCATCTACCATGTCTGGTGCATTTCTAGGTGGTGATCCTTGGGGATTCGAGACTGAGGTAACTGAATTGTTGTTCAACTGAGATTCTGAAGCACTGTGAGACCAGTTAGTGCTTTGATTACTGTTATGATTTAGTGGTTTCAGCTTTTTGTGATTACATTCTCCACAAAACCATCTGGATTTTGTGACTGTGATTCGGGGTACATGACAAGAGTGATGGAAAGCATCACCACAGCTGTAACAGGATATGAGAGACCCCTGAAAAAAAGTGGTGAAATAAGCATTTCTATAGAATCTACAAGGTATTCATTTCCAAATGTAAACTTACGGCTTCTGATGTTTCAAAGCAAGCAGCACAAGTTTTACAATCATCACATTGCCAACTAGTATTTGCTTTCAGAATTATTTCTTCAGCTGTGTATACACAAGATGGATGCACTGTGAAAAATGATCTTGATCAAGTAACACTGGGAGACTTTGGGTAGGATTTATCACATTCTGTAAAATATCTCACCTCTTGAAGTACAATCTCTACACGCAATGAGAGTTTCTTGTTTATCTCTTGAACACATACTACAATGCCTGTGGGGGTCTTTAGGGCTCTCTTTCAATATTGGTACTCTAGTCAATTCTGGCATTTCTTGTGGCGGAGGCACGACTTTAGGTTGCCTTCCTCGCTTCTTTTTGACTACCATGTTGTCTGATGGGTCAAAAACTTTCTTGGCTCTCTATAAAGAAAGAATCAACATTGATTGTATGTGGACCATTAGGGAAAAGATAATTCAGTTGAGAATTTACAAATTTGCTAACCTTTCTTCTTGCACTACGAAAGCTTCCTGCATTGTGATTAGATGGTGTCGGGGATGGATTTGTGGAATCCCTACCAGCATTGTGGTCATCATCTCCATCCTCACTAAGGCGATCATTTCCATCATCTCTCTTATCATTCTCTTTTTCATAGTCTTCATATGAAAATATGAGATTGGGAGAATCATCATCGTCTCTGACAAGAATTCTCTGTTTTCTTCCCGATTTGTATCTTCTCTTATTTGTCTGAGGCTCCGTTGAAATTTTTATTTCTTCTATTTCACTGAAAGGAGTACTATGCTTGCCATTCTGCTTAGAATACTCATCCTTTTGGTGTCCATTCGCTTTGCCTGAATTCATCATTTCCACAGAATATTACAATGCGAATAGCAGATGGAATTACCCTCTTATATCTCTAAAATGCATGTAAAGATTGCTTACTCACCATTAAACTCGTGCAGTGACGTCTCCTTCTCATACATGGACCTTTCATCTCCAACAATAATTTCCCAGCAAGCTTCTGCTTTAGGGTTGGAATCAGATTTTGGGCTGCACTGCCTCGAAGTTTCGTAAGAATAGTAATCTTCCTCATCAAAGTGCATGCCATTAACTTTTTTAGGGTTGCAGAGATTCTTAACCTCTTTAGAGGGTGTAGAATTTTTACTTCCTTTGGGAGAGACATCTCCGTTTCGATGAGAGGGGCTAAAGTCTTCACTACCACTGTTAACAACACTGCCATCGACAAGAGAATAATTGCCGTTGGAAAGGAGAGCCAAATTACCAGTACTAACTTCCTTGCCAAGAAAATCCTCAACAACTCTTCGTGAAGTTGGATTCAAGACTCCATCGAGCAGGTGTTCGACTAACCTGTAGTAAAGTTCATTAAAATCATAGTCTTCAATGTGCAATGTGTGTATCACTATTATCAACACTGATTATAGATTCACAGATGATGTAACACTCAAATCTTGTTTTCATTTAGAGGTTAGGGATCATCACCGTGGCATAAGATAATGGCTGAATTGATCCTTTGGAGAAGGGATGGTTGAAAAAATCTGTGATAACATTCCTGGAAGAGGAAATTATATTCCACGGACAATTTCAGTATAAGATGACTTTTTTGATTTAATTTTCACGCGACAGACTGCTTTACAAAGAATATTCTACAAAATTCCTTGAAACTTATCCAAAAGTAGCTCAACACGAGTCTATCGATCCATATCGGGAAATTATCAACTTACGTTTCCATGTCTTGATTGAATTGAACTCTTCAAACTGTAGATTCGCGAAGGGCAGTGACCAAAGATCTTGCTTCGATTCTCAAAATTGCAAACTCATATGTCTAAATCTCTAATTTTTTTTACTTATATTTCAACTCTTCCGACTGCTGCGTCATAATCACTACATCTCAGGCAGATAGATACCCAAACCCAATATACAAGAGGTTATTATATGACGATTAACAAGGTTCGAATTTCACAAACGAGTTTTTTTTTAGATAAGTGGAAAAGTACACACAGAGATGCTCAATTTGCGTTATTACGTTGTCACAAAATCAGAATGAAGTAATGACACGGTGCAGCCAATATATATGTAGGACTTTCCAAAACCAACTAAACGCAGCTAACACAAACGTCGCTCCCTATAGGCTGGCGTTCTATGCTCCAACACAAAGAAATTGCGCACTTGAGAATATGTAAGTATATAGTTCGTATAGAATAGAATAGAATATATAGCCTCATCGCACAACCATCGACCTATTATCATTGGGCGCACACGGCATGCACTGCTTTGGTGTTGTATGTTTACCGAAATCATTGTGAATGAGAATTCAGAGTATTATAAGTGGATCTAATAAATTTCTTTCAATCGCAAGGACGACTACAAATGAAAATTCGCATACCTTTAGTTAAAAAAAAGAACAATATATGATCATCTTTCTTTTGAAAAATCATGTACGGTTTTCATGTTGGAGAGATTGATCTTTCTATCTCTTGATTACAAGTGGGAGATCCCATGATGTTGCTAGTAAGACGAGAAAATACAAAATCGAAATCTGTTAAAGAGAGCAGAGAATATCTTTTCATCGCGGATAATTGAACCACATAAAAAGAATCGGCATCCTATGCATTTTTATTGACAAATTATCTCTGTCATTCACAAAAACAAATTCCGATGAGTTTTCTAAGGTTTGAATGGAGTCATGTAATGGAAATGTCCGCGAAAACAAAGATTTGATGGGTTTTCATAGGATTAAGTATAGTTTCACAAAAAAATACAACAAAAGATGCTCTCGTGAAGAAAGCTGTGATTCGTTTTCGACGGAATTTTCATTGATCAGATCATATAGGTACAAAATTGTTTAAAGAAACACAAAAAAATCTTTCTGGAATAGCTGATCAATGATGCAACATCTCAAATTAATGAGAATGAAATAAAATAATATTCTATGCCGGGTATAAATATGGGGGAATTTACGATTATTGGATTACGAAAAAATACTCTAATTACTTACAAAAAGACGAGAAAATAAATGAAGCACAAAATCTTTGAACGGTACTTTTAAGAGATGAATGTTTGAAATAACAACGACAAATCAACAACCCTTTCGAAATTTCACGAAATTTCAAGTCCAAAAAAGCTAGTAGAACCAAAAACTACCCACATCCAAACAAATTCATACAATAATGTAACACTCACCTATCAGCCGGTACTCCAGTATCCAAATAATCAGGTTCTTCAACTACAAGTTCTGCAAAAGCTCCTGCCACAGCCTGAGAATTTATTTTATCCTTAACAAATCCTTCAGGCCTATTCTTATACAACGAAAGCCTTGTCCACTTTGAAGCATTTCTATAACTAGTATTTCCCTTATAATCAACTTGTATAACTTTTTCTGTAGCAATAAGTTTATGAAGATCTGCTATGGTATCTCTAGCATCAACGGAAAACTTTCGCAGTAAATAATTACAAATTCTATCAGCATCTGGTCGAGCTTTGCGCTTGCGCAATTGATCTATAGCTTCAAGTATTTTATCCTCGTGAGTGACAACAACGTGCCTGCCGTTTGTCTCTTTTGCATGCTGTTCACGAGCTTCTTGCTGAGCTTGTTGAGCTGCTAATCTTCTTTCAGCTTTTCGTGCTGCTTTTGCTTCAGCTTTTGATAAAGCTGTTCCAGATGTATTTGAATCTGTTGATGATGTTGTGGATGCTGCTGATGATTTTTTTCCAGGTGAATTTGAGGCTGATTTTTCTGATGTCGTACTGGCCATTGTAAGATTAAATGATGAAGCTTTACAAGAGGATAGTTTTGTGATGTTGATGGTGTTGGTTGGCTGATCTGGAAGAAGACAAATACGAACGAGGTTGAAACATTGCTTTTTGAGCTTTTATCAATTTTCGGTGATGATTGATTTTGATTTTAAAAGGAAGGATTTGGAAACTTTGAAAATCAATTTAGAGCTTTCGTCGTTGTTAAAGAGAGTTTGGAGTAGAGAAAGAGATATAGAATTGACGATTTAGCGAGGCAGGTCGTTGATTGAATCCGCTTATAACAGTGAAGCACAAACTGGGCTAATACGTTTTTTTTTTTAATTAGCCGGGACAGGCCGAATAAAAATTGTATAGCATCCAAAAAAAAACATTCATTTATTGAATCAAAATTTGAGCTCCGGCATGTTCTGATGAAGAAAATATGTTTATTTGAGAAATAAAATGTCATCGCTAGGCTTTACAATAAAAGTGTTGACAGCAGCATTATGAGCATTTAAAGTTAAATCGGAGAGGAAAACATCCAATACTATGGACCTTACCACGAGGAACGCACGAAGTGCATCATAAAATGATTAGAAATATCCGAGTTAAGTTTAGTGAGATAGGCGAAAGGGTTGCCGCAACAAAGGCAGAAATTCTGATATTCGTGCGCCATTCATTGTTTTCCGGAAAAAATTTATTGGGAATTTCATTCCGTAACTCCGATCAAACAAGAAATCATTTTTACTGTAGATGATTGGGGTCGTTAGAACCAATACAAGTCATTTCTCGCATTTGAAGAACGAATCTAGAGGTAAGAGTATAAGAAAAGATTACAATTATTCCTTGGTTGATTGGAATTGTTGAACAATCTCTCTAAATCTGTTGGAGTCAATTTTGACTCCAAGGGATTCAGATTCGTGCGACTCCAAGCTTTGAGTCGCACGAATCTGACTCCAAGTGAGTCAAATTTGACTCACTTGGAGTGAAATTCAAGTGAAGCTCACTCCAACGAGTTAAGCATGATGGGTACCGGTAATTTCAATTGAAAATCCCCAACACCACAAGAAAGTCTGCAGAATTCAATAAATAAGCTCCTATTCATTCGAAAAATCGCATCATATCATGCGCGATGTACACGTAAAGAGGTCATCAAACTTTTTGATCACAAAACTTTCCATTTGTTTGGAAACATACAAATTTTCTTCGCGTTAGGAAAATCACGTGATTCAAAGAGCCCAGTGGGGTTTAAGTATCCAAAAAGCATTAAGTCGAAGTTCTTCTTCATCGAAATGGATAACATTCCAAGTATGACCAGCTTTGGCAATCAAGGAAGGAAAATGATGAAAAATGAATCAGCAAGAAGTGTATAACTTAAACTTCGCGATAAGTACTTTTTTGTGGCGATGAAGGCATCTTGAGACTCGACTCGCTTATTCACATGAAACTACAAAAGAGCGATAAGTTATCACTTAATGCGATTGGACAGAAGTAAAAAAAAATTAATTGCATCATTAGAACTACGCCGAAGTATGCGTGAAAATTTTAAAATCTTGTGTTACAGCAGGAGACTTTTTTAGAAAAATTATCAGAGAGTAACACGAGATATCGTACACACACGAGAATCAAATTTACGCGCGCCGATTGATGACGTGTAAAAAAGAGCGGCGCGGAGCTTGATGCACTTGGAAATCTTACACATCCATCAAATCCACGATGAGATGACTACCGTCTTCGATTAGGTACATGTGAAAATTTGGTATAATAGTCGATCACTTAGATGAAATTATTCTTGGATAACCTCTGCAAGCTTGATTGTAAGCTTGCAAAGTATTCGCTCTACCAACCTATCGTGATACTCAATTCAAATATTTATAAATAAGTTTCGCCTCTCAAATTCAATTTCTTCTACTCATTTGCTTTTAATATGAGAATATTGATTGATGAAACAATTATCGACTTCAAAAAGTTCATTCTCGACTCGCAACGGCCGATTTAACAATTTTTTGCACGTAAGTCATGGTTTACAGAAATACAAAGCTAAGTCAGCACATATATGAATATTGAATAAATTATAACAAGAAATACATAATATTGTATGGAATAGTCGCAAGTTGGCTCAATAAACAAATATAAAACATGAAGCTCGTCGTCGGTATCATTATCGAATATATAATCACGTGTCTCGCAAGTGTAGGTCGCGCATAAGCCTAAAAATTTGATCGCAAGCTCAACCATAGCAGGATGAGTAATGAAATTTCTCCCCCTACTAACAATCGACAACATATAAGGTCAGTGTACCCGACTTGCCCCCATTAAGCCATTTTCTTAATAATTGTGGCTAATCTCAATATTTTCCAACGTACTTTAACTCATTTTGAAGCTTGTCTCAAGACCTTTAAAATGAGCTAAGATACGTCCAATTTGGATGAAGTGGAGCCGAACTGTTTGAATTCTCCCAAAAGGTGATTTTTGAGAGTTTACAAAAGTATGTACCCAACTTGCCCCCATCATTTAAAACAATGTAAATCGGCGATGAAATGCGAAAAATGGCTTTGATCCGTTTTGATCACCGCGCAGCGGCATTTGTAGCTTCTAGCTGGCCCAAGACATCGTTTCCGACCTATTTTGACGTGATAAACACGTTCTGAGTGATAAAAAAAGCCATAATGCACGCCTTTCCGAGATAACCATATGGGGGCATGTTGGGTACACTACTCCGATGTCGGCCTTCTTGATTCTCAAACCATCTTCGTGTTTTGTACATAAAATCGCTCCAAATCAGTGTTCTGCAACCCTGAAAAGCGGATTTTGAAGGTCTTGAGACAAGGAATCGAATGCGCTAAGGTACGTCAAGATTGGTCGAATAAAAATAAATTGGCACCGGTTCTAGTGAACGCGATTTCCTCGGTGATTTCTTAGCCGTGCAAACACGAAAAATGGAAAACTCACTTTAGATTTCCTGGAGAACGCAGGAATGATCCGAGGTCGATGAAAACTACGTATTTACTCATATTTTAACATAACAAACGTAAAAAAAATTGCGGGAAGGTCAACGAGCGCCCATTCCTGAGATCGGCATATGGGGGCAAGTTGGCTACAGAGGCAAGTTGGGTACACTTACCTTATATTAGTTCAAAATGTATGGACGTCTACATACTCACTTTTTTACTGATGATTATAAAAATAATCAAAAAAGTCACGTGAGTCCAGTTATCTCGAGAGACCTCGATTCTTGGAAGAAAAAAAACTCAAAGAGCTAGCAATGCGCCAAAATGCTAGAAAAATATTCCAAGAAGCGACCCGTTGGCGCGAAAAAAATAAACGAGTCCACGTCATTATTTGTCTGCACCAACAGCAGTCCTTTACTCCTTTCTAACAAAAACGATCGCGCAGCTATAAAGTATGGTGCAGCACCGATGAGGTCACTCGTCCAGCGAATTTACCTTACGCTTCTACGTGCATTTGTAACTACAAATTTCCCTGAAAAAACCTAGCTACTTTAATTCACAAGTACAACATATAAAGACACGAATGCATCATACACTTATACATAGGCCTATAGAATTAAATATAGATAAGTCTGCGCATAAAAGCTTATGAGCACGCAATAATGCGTTCGAAAGCGATCGTAGCGTTAGTTGTAATCGATCAGAGCTTGCAAGCTTTCTAATACACGGTTGCATTTGTCACCTACTTATAATACAAATAAATATTGTATAAGGTTCGATCGCATTTAGCTTCAACGTAAAATACTTTTGATGATCAAAAAGACATAAAGGATGTTATGGTTGTGTGTAACGTCACATAAAGAAGATATCAATATTGAGATGATGATAGTACATTTTTACCGGGTAAGCGTTGCTGCAAGCTTCGAGCTTTGTAATTTGACGAATTATATGCCGGCAGGTTAATGGTGCACGCATGGACGCGCGCAAGCTCTCGAGCCACTTTCTGTCTGTGTGTGCGTGTCGTGTATGTGATTGGTAATGGAGGAGCTTGCAGGGTTCGAGGCAGGGTTTGTGGGAAAGGAGCGGATAATTGGTTTGATAGCGCCGCACCGCGTGTCGTTTGCGTTGCCAAGGTGGACCTTAGTGTTTACATTATAATGGGAAGATATATTGAAATGTAGTTGTGTGGACGGTACACAAGTGTGAAAATCTAAACGAATAATTGAGCGAGAAGTTGAAAAACATGAGTGCGACAGCGAAAAACTTTGCGCATAGTGTCCAGGCGCAGAGCTTGCGTGCGTGATCGAGAGGACGCTTTCGACAAGCTTTTGCTTTTTATCGTTACCAAATCGAGATTACATAGCTTTTTGTTTTGCAATTGGGTTTGATTGAAGATTGCTAAAATTTTGAAAATTGTGAGGATGCAATTTTAGCGGGAGAGCTTGCACATTTGAAAATATGAATAGAAAGCTGCGCTGAAAAAAAAATATAATCTTCCACCACAGTATCGATTTTGAAAAAAAAAATTCAACAGAACCTCCAATAATCTATGCATTTAAGCGATTTCGTAACCATGCCAGTGAGAGCAGAATTAAATAAAGTTGGCGAGCTTTGCAAGATCAAACTATAGAACACTGTTATCTCTCGCGTAGAAAATAAGCTTTCACGTTTAAAATTGATCAAAACGGTACTCATCACCCACTAACGGACATTTAATTCATAACGATCTTTGACTCAATACCAAGTTTGAAATCACGATACATCCAGACTACATACATTTAATAATAATAAGGTGACCTGGAACAATAAAATGCGTTATATTGGCAAACCGATTATTTCGAAAAAAAAAGACTCAAGTCTATATGTTTAGGTAAGAGTATTGAGCCCTGACGCAAAACGAAACGACAGGTATCTGATCTCGAATCTGACGCGGCGCGCGTCCATTGAATCGAGGCGCGGGCACGCGCGAGCCAGAGAGTCGAGTCGTCAGCTGGCGCGTTGGAAGGAATCCGGGGACCGCAGCTATAACGATATAGACTTGCTGAATAACCAAACTTGTCCGGGATGAATAGAGCCGGTTATAGATACAATGTTGAAAACACCAACAAATGGGTCAAATGAATACAAGAAATCTGTATGAAATAAAGAAATACTGCTTCAGTTGCTCAAAAAACATTATGGTGTAAGTGCCTGATGCCTCCGCGCTCAACTTTTCTGCGTCCTCAACACTGTAATGCTGGTGCAAGCTAGATGTCCGGTAATTGCGAATACTATCTTATGGTAATGTTTCATGGTATTAAAATGGACGCATGAAATTTTCTCCGACAATGTGCGAGAGTCCCCGTCAAATTTACACTGCCGTCAGCAGGGGGCGAGTGTTTATCGACGATAATAGTGGTATTCTAGAGGAATGCCATATCGCCAATCTTTTATTGCTCTTTTTGCTCCCTCGCTACAGATTTTACCATCGTCCTAATCGACGCAAATTTTTTCAGACCATTGATGGCATATAAACCATAGAACTGTCTGCCATGCATGGCGTCTGAAGAAAAAAATCAAAGCTCGTGAGTGGTACCATGATTTTTATACTATTTTCCAATACTATTTACACTATTCCGACAAAATTTCAAGTTCAAAATGTGCGTAAATGCAACAGCTGACGTCTGTCAAATTCGAGCCTTGAAAGTGAGAGTCGGCTGGTGTCGTCGAGCTGGTGCAAACGGGTACCGAAGATTCCATAGAGGAGAGGATGGCGATCGAGAATTGCAGTAAAGTGCGACACCGATGAGATGAGCGACGAGAACCTTTTTTTTCTCCAACGCGGCATATATATCGGCGCGCGCGCGCGCCTGCAGCATTGAGGAACAACACGCATAATAGCCGTCGTGGGTCGTCGAGAGGAAGGCGATGCAATCATCAACGACCCGGACAAATGAATTGACTTTTAGCACGTCCAATTTTTACATCGCATACGCCTACATCACGAAATTTGACTAAAACTTAAATTTTGAAATTCATGATTAGATGATTAGATTAAGAATTGAGATAAATTTGTATAAAATAAATAATTTGGTGAGCAGCAGGTGCATATGAGAAGAAGAGCGCATCCAGGCTACGATTTTCACGCGCCGGAACGAATGCAGTTGCTGCCGCCGCGCGCCGCCGCCCGCGTGCATATCGAACCTCTTATCCCACGAAGATGACACATAACTTTGAATGCTTCGATTTCTCACTTGTTCCTCAAATTATACATCGAACTATAATACGAATACTTCCTTGAAAAAGGCTAAGTACAGAGGACAAAAAAAATTTTTAATTGTCAACATTTAAAAGGATTGCCGATGAGAAAAACACCGAAACGCGCCGAGCGCGTGTGATTTCTCGATGCAGGGCGAGAAAGCGAGAGCGACAGATGATGAGGCGGCGACCGCCGATGCAACAAAATTGCTCACAGAAAAAAGCCTGCCTCCTTCTAATCTGATTAACATTCATTATATTAATCTCGATAAGAATCATATAAACACTTACCCAAAGCTCAGGACAATAATAAACACTTGTCAGCAGAAAATTAGAAACTACTAGCAGAAGCTATATATCCCCGGGTCGCTCAGTCGTTTTGATCCATGCAAGAAGAGCGAGCCAGCTAAATGCTCGAGGGTTCACATGCACACGAGGTCTGGACGGCGGCGGCGGCACTCACACAACCGCGTGATCGAGCCGCTCTCGGCGCTCTGCACCGCACCGCGGCTCTTTGCGTTGCAAAAACACACGCGTTGAGATAATATTATTGCACCTGTCTCTCACAATTTATATTTCTACTGAATCCACCTAACAAAAAAAATTTCTTCAAGATTTTTGTATTCTACATTCAAAATCAACGATGAAGTCAAGAGAAATTTTATAAATTTTGCGCTTACCTATATAAATGCACACCGCGGAGGGTCGCGGACACGGCTCTCAACGAACGCCGGGCGCGGCTTGCGCGCCGGTATAATATCTATATCCTCGTTTTTGCAGCTGCCTCCAGACTGTAATAGCAACGAGATTCTAATTTACCAGCTTTTTGTTAATACTTTCGGTGTACTGAATTTTTTAATAACAGACTTTGGAAATGAATGAGGAATCGAGCTTTTGTAGATTCGATCACTGTATGATACTGTATTCTGTATTGGCTGCCGCGCTGATCAGGGCATAACTGCTGCTGAAGCCGCCGCGACTTGCATGTGATGTTCCTCTTGGTGCCTTTATTTCTTCTTCCGTGTGCTTATAAGCGCACGCGCGCAAAATATAGATATTTTATAATATTGTGTGCCTTGACAATTTTGCCCGGCCGGTTATTTCGTCCTAAGATCTTGACCAAAACTTGACATTCAGCTTAGCTGATGCTGCTGTTGCGGCGTCCGGCGCGAAACTGATTATGCTCTCCGGTAATATTCCCAGTTTATAAGTACTTAGAGCTTCCCTCACACACAATTATATAGGTACATATATTGAAACTCTCTGACACAGGACATATGTGATATTAACACTCGTGATAATAATTTATGGGATAGATAGGTAGATTATTACAGAAGGTAGACAGAGTTGACTTTAAAATTGAATTAATTAATCTGAAATTGAAATCTTGTTGATAGTTTGAAGTACTCGTTGAAGTAACTCGAGGTGATGATTTACTTGGGAATTGACGAGCATGATGATTGGAGAAGTGTAGAAAAAAATCTGCGGCAAGAGGAGCAACGCACCTTTTGAGTCTGCGAACAAGCCGACTCGCATCACAATAACACAAACCACGAGGATGCTGTCATGTGTTGTCATGCTAACGTCCCAGGATCGCAACTCACAATTCTTTTTTAAGTGGAGAAATTTAGCAGTCGGCAACTCTATTATACAGTTTGATCATGTTGAATGATCCATCCCAATGAGTCACTGGTAAGCAATTAGCCATTACGCATTGCAAGATTCTTTGAAAATTTCCTTACGTTCCCGGACGTTTAGGCGCTGTGTCCATTGCGGATGACTTCTTGTTAGGTGCGCGCAAAAAGAGTGCGCGCAATGGCAAATTTCACCAATGTCTACTCTCTGCATAGAATTGAAGTGAGCGGGATAACTTTTCTTCGAATTTGCCACTTGGATCTGAAATTTTCTATTGCCAAATTTTCAAACTTGAAGAAAATATGCACGAGTTTTCGTTCCGGCTAAGAACAATGAACGGCGAAAGATTATGCCGAGCTGGACGAACAACTGATTCCTGACATGTTAGACGATAGAGAGCTGAGTATCTTCATCTGATCAGCGATCTACTTTTTCGTAGTAACTCGTCGCAAAGTTGAAAAGAAAAAATTAAATCCTATAATTAAATTGATCTTAAATAAATGTATCATCAGAAACGGCTGGTCCATAATGTAGAGATACAATCAGTGTGGCTAATCTGTAAAATTTTAGAAGACGTTACTCGCGTCAATTCATCATACTTAGGTGTCAATACAGATGAAGAATTAAAATTAATAAGTGTGCGATACTCATCTCCGATTTGTGTGCAAATTACTTCAAGCCTTCTAATATAATCAAAGTGTCATGACTCAAATTATCCTCTATGGGAATTGATTTACAATAGAACGTCACATGATTGACATTCGTGATAAGAAGTACAGGATCTGAACTCTGGACTGTTCACAGCTCATCAGCCTATATTCGAAAGATGAAATCTGACTCAAAGCCGGTACTCGATGAAACAGTTTTGCGTTAGATTATATGGAAATATGTTGGTACTCCTAAGCATACAACAGTAGACAAAAAAATAGCATCTCAATGTTATTTGAAACTCGGATACATTTGTTAAATATGAGATATAATGACAGTATAAAAGTTCAGTTTATTGACAAGAAACATTTCATTCTGGAACATCACTGTATAAAAAGACTCACAAATATCAACTTCGCGTATAAAAAATATCCAAGTCTCTCTAATTAAAAAAGCTAGAGGAATAAACTCAAAACTTATCTTCTACAATGCCACTCGTGATCCCTTAGAGATAATTTTCTTTTTCGGGACCTGTCTGGATGTCGTTGAAATTGAATCGTGATAACTGAAATGAAAGAAGGTTAATAATCATTGACGACAGTGGCACAGGTGCGACTTCGTTTGAGACACACTACTCACCGAATTTGATTTTCCTGGTACGGACAGTTTGTTGCGGTTCTTTAAGGGACTCAAAACCAAGCGATTAGGTATACTCTTCTCTGAGGAACTTTTTGAAGCATCCGATAGTGTTTGTGATTTAACAGTCTTCAAATCACTGAAAGAGTGATTCCGAACTCTCATAGGACGTGGCGAGTATCGAGGTAGTCGCGAATCAGAACCAAAACCTTCTTTTTTTGGTGTCGGCGATCTCCGCTGAGGTGACATCGTTCGATCCATTCTATAAGATGAAAATTTAGTTTCAGAAAGTAGAAAGTGAATCATTTAAAAATGGCATCCAAGACCAGATTCTTCGAGAATCTCAACATTTGCGCAGAAAGTCGCTCCCAGTGATAACGCCCGGACTGCTCCAGAGTAAGAGAGGATCCCTCGTTTTCAATTGGCGTCATTATGAGAAGCAGAGCTATATTAACTAGATTACTCACCTTCTGCTACTATTTCGTGATGTATTCAACGATTTTGGTGAGGTATCACAAGTTGAAAAAGAGCTATGCATGGAATTTCTCAAGTTCAATTTTCCACGGATCCCACCGCGCTGAGGAGTTAATAATGACGGATTTGGCGTTGATGATGCAGCAGGCATGGTTTTCAAGTTTCTGACTGTTTTGACTTTTGGCGTGCTACTCATTATTTTGATTGTTGGGATTGAGCCTGGCTTGAGAGGTGTCACGGATCTTCTCTGACTCGCAGACTCTGGTTCAAAAGTAGTTTCTCGAATTGGTTTTCATCACCCTAATGACGATTTTTTCTCTCATTTCGTGTAAAAAAACTCACCTCCTTTTTGCATGTTCCCCAATGGAATGATAGCTTTCATGGGCCCTTTTTTATTGATAACATCACAATTCGTAACTGTTTTCTTTAGTCTAGATTTAACAGGATCAGCTGTTCTACCTATTATGAAACATCAAAACAAAATACTGATATTAGGACACCTAAACCGGTTACAAAGACAGGGTACATGAAAAAACGAAAACTTGCTTGTTTTGAATGAAGGCTGTGAAACAGCAAAATGAGGACTTTCAATCTTCTTTTGAGGACTTTTCTTAGCCATAACAGGGTTCAGGAAACCTGGATCACTAGGAAACCGTTTTTTTGAATTCATCAAATCGGATCTTCTCCTCTCTTTCAAATACGGAAGACTCAGAGAATTTGTGCTGTAAGTTGGATGAGTAGATAAACTTCTCCGTACGGGAGTCGTTTCTAGCGATTTATTCTGAAAATAAAATTACGTGTTTTTTTCAGCCATTGTATAAGGACCTGTCCAGTAAAATGAGGGGATGAAGTATCTTTACCTGTGCTTTGACGTTGAGATGTTTAGGTCGCGGCGACTTACATAAAGAATAAGGAGAATAACTGGACCGTTTCTGTACTCTTCTTTCAGATCCTTTGATCTCTGTCTCAATTTTGCTCTTGCTCTTGGTCCGTAACTTTGTAGCCATATCCAGGACAGTGCTGAGACTTTTCAAGATATCGACCGCTACATCTTCATTTTTATCGTTAACTATTTGATTCAAGGTTTGCAAAAAATTCGAAGTTAAGTCTTGAGTTTCTAAGGGGTCATCCGAATTCTGGTTGGATTCCCTGACAACGTCCTCAGCATTGCGATTCATCGGCTCCTCTTCCACTTTGCAATCTTCATTCAAATCTCCACAATCAATATCCTCTTTATTACATTCAGTCTCAATTGCTACTGTATTCAATCTACTTGGACTATCTGTATTGGCAGACATGTTTTCACCCTTTTGTTTGCCTTCTTTGGATACATTTGTGTGCAAGTCACTGGCATTCTCGTGATTCTTAGCAGTAGGCGATTCTTTTGCATTTTGTATGCAAAGTTTTAGAATTTCTGCATTACTTTCACAATTGATCCCAAGAACTTTCTGTAAATCACCTAATACTTTGCAAGCTTCCGGATTGTCGTCGACTCTCAAAACTTTTTCAAGACTCAATAATAATGCGGCTGCTTCAGCGTTCTTACAAGACTCTTTCTGCTCAATAAATTCATGTTCAAGAGCTTTTATATCATTTTGGGATTCTTCATCTGATATTTTCGGTTTCTCTTTCATCTGTGGAGGAAGTTTGACAGGGGAACTAGATAACTCAATTAGATTGTCCACAGATTCATCATCTGATGGTGGTAAGACATCAAAATCTGGCTGGGCTCTCATCAAATCATCATCTGGATTCACTGTAAGAATTAGGAAGACGATCAATTTTTAGGGATGTATTTCCTAAGACCATTCATATACATTTACTTACAGTTTGACTGTTCAGTAGAAACTATCTTTTTAAATTTTTCTGCTAATACTATTGCTTCATGTGAAATTATGTTATCAAAATTGGTTTGAATCTGAAATTTGAAATATGGGAATATCAATACAATTCATTCTTTGCCTGCTTAAACTGGAAATGAGTAGACCAGTTTAGAGCAAATCTGGCCTTCTCAGTAGTATTCATAGTACATTATACCTGTGTATTCTCTTTGGGTATTTCTCCAACTCTTGGAGTTTCATCAGAAACCACATCTACCAATTGTGGGTATAGGACTTCACGTTCTGTGACTGATTTCTCATCTGTGCCACCTCCAACTTTTTGTGGTTCAGATTGGCTCAAAGACATTCGCTTTTTTAATTCATAAAACTTCTTTATTATGTCAGACTTTTTAGAAGGTGTTGTTCCTGATGTGGCTGAGCTTGATAGTTTTGATGTTTCAACAATGAATCCTTTGTTGATGGTGTCACAAAATCCAGATGAGTCAGTTGGTAAAGTCAAATTGTCAGTAGGAATGATAGATAAATTGGAAATCCCAGAATAAACAGAATTGTCACTGTGAAATCTTTCTCTCCTAATTTTGTTGAGAGAATCAGCAGGGATGGTGGAGACATTTGACAAAGAAGAAAATACTGAACTATTATTAGTACGCCTTTCAAAAGAGGTGAATACACTAGAATCAATGTCAGCACTGGCTCTTCTGAAAGCGTTATTCATAGGGTTATCAAACACACTCATATGAGCATTGTTAGTGTTGTCTCTAGGATCAGAGCTATCTCTCAAAGCATCAGAAACAGACAGGGATCGCCGTACAAATTCTTGTGACACTTGAGGCGGAATAGCAAAAGATTGATATGAGTTTGATCTAGCACGGTTATTGCCACTAACATGAAGCTCCTTCATCTCACTCTTGGAGTGATCCAATAGAGAGCAATCCATGCCAGAATTATTTAGTATAGACAGATCTGCATTGGCTGATCCGGAATCAGGGAACGTCTTATCACAGCTCCATGAAGCGACTATTTGTATTCCGTCAACGGTATCACTTATGAGATTAGTATTGTTCAAGTCTGTAATAATACTTATATCATTATCTTCTTGGACTAGTCTATTCTGCTCCTTCCTAATCAAATTCATATCACTATCAGTCTTGTTGAGAATCTTACTCCTTGTGCTAGTAGGAGGATCAAGAGGTTTGGCAAAACAGTCATACTCTTCGGTAGCAGTGGAACCCATAGCATTGACTACGACCCTTTCAAAAGGATCTTCTTTATTCTTCTCATATTCTGTGACCTTTTTCATCACCGCATCAAATGGATTGTTGTCGAGACTGCCACGATTATTGCCCTTGACGGGGAATTGAGGTCCTGCCTCGGTCGATTCGACCGCATCTTCTGGGGGACTTTCTGGTGATGGAATCAACGGTGACGGTAGCGAGGCAACCGCGTCTTTGTCCGGACCATCGAAATTAATTAAATCTGACATTTTTTTCGTTAACGATTGGAGCTTCGAGCTCTCGTCCAGCGCTAGTTTTTTAGTTGACTATATCCCGGCAGATTCACTTCCGAGGCTAAATTTAAAGAGATTCCGGATTTGGTTATAAGATATACATATTCTCAAATAATGTTGTTCGATGAGAAATGCATTCTTGATTAACACACAATTCGATAATGAAATTGAGTCCTGCACAAATGATCAAAACAACCGTTTTTTCGCTGCAACTGTTTATGGTCCCGCGCTCAGGTGGTCGTTATTTTAAACTTTAAATGCCCTTAGGGTGCATTCACAATGAACAGCAGCAATATTGAAGGTGCGTTTGTATTTTCACAGAAGCGGAGAGACTTGCGCGGCGCGGTAAACTTCAAACTATGTTTTGTAATTCAAAATAATTTTAAAAATTCAAATTACCATGTATAGTAGAAATTCAAAAATTAATGAGAATCACACAGATACTTGAATACGTTCTCGTAAACATTTAAAATGCTTATCGATGTTTTGATCGGTATCGATGACTGAATAAATTATGATGCATTTGCAGCGTTATATAAAAGAAATTCTGATTTTGATGCAATAATGAATAATATGGATATGAGTATTTCCGCGCGAAATAGATCTACAAAGAAGGTTCAAGTCTCAGCATTTTTTAAACATTTTTATTCGATTTTTAAAAAAAAAATTTCTACCACTCTTTTGGTCTTTTTCTCAATGAAAGGCATTGCTTTTGAATCCAATCAGAGATACGAGGATGCGGTTGGTGGCATTTTTTCGAAAGGTCTTGAAAAACCCTATCAAAAATGTTCTTTTGTGAATGGTTTTGAGGTTCCCTAGCCCTGGGGCGGTTTTATCGGCAAATGGCGCAACTCAAAATGAATTATAGAGTAGCTCTCAGTCATAAAATGAAGATGAAACAAATTCTATTGCATTTATTATGTAATAGAGTTCTCCTAAATAAAAATTTCAGCCGGAAAAATTGACGTTAATGAGAAATTGAATTTGGCTCATATTTCGTTTATCATCAATTCCGAACAAATTTTTGATCTATTTTTGCCCTATATAAACTTTGTTTCGGTCGATGTGATGCATTTGATCACAAGGATTGGGTATTATATAGGAATATTTAGAAAGCTGGACAATTTATTGACTTATTTCTTAGTTTTAAAGGGTAAATTCCCACGAAAATTTCTAGTGGGCCTTCGAAACCCTGAAGAAAGATATCCTTGGATGGAAGCAGTTTCTGGCTAAACAAAAAAAGTGTCCCGTTAATATGTTTGTAGAATCATATATTTCAGAGGGGGCCGGATTCATTCTTCACAAACTTTGGCTGCCCGATCTTAACTGGAATCAGTCTCATGTATTATAAATTAGCACCAAATAACGAATGTTACGATTTCTGAAAAGCTATGATCATTCTTATCAATTATACCACCCTCGACGTTATACAGAGATTGAAAAGCTATCAACACCCAATCTTTGTTTTCTATTGTGATCTCTGTAATTGCGTAATGGTCGTGGAGTGGGTGCATCTTTTGTCAATGCGTGGACCAACTGGTTTTGAAAATGGATAATTGTCCTGATGATAATTCACTCCTTTTTGATCAAAAGAGGTATGTATGGCATAACTATATCATTTTTGGATAAGCGAAAGATTTTATACATCGTAAAAACCGGTAAAAAAAATTTTGATCGTTCAGAGAGTCTATGAAAAAAAATTCGAAGTCAAAGATTTAATATAAATCTCCTTTCCTCATTGAGATAGGATGAGCAGTTTCGATATACTTCTTTTTATTTATTCGACCTCAACCTTCTAGTGATATTTGTTGAAGAAAAAAGTGCGCTTGTGTGAACACGAGTTCGAGCTTTTCATTTACCCTGGAATCTACATTAACTATGAAAAGAATGTACATACACATGTAAATCTAGAGGCTCATCAAATCGATCGGACAAAAAAAAACAAATAATACATCTTGCAAATATTTTTATCGTTCTGCGAGATTCGATTGAGTTCTTTTCCTCGGCTCTATTAGCAAATAAGTTTTGTATCAAATTTTGAGTATTTTTTTATAAATTTATCCGAATTGGGACTTTACTATGGCACACAACTTTTAAAGTCAAAAATGTTATATGTTCAGATGAAAGAGAAAAGAAAACACACATGCATTGAGAAATTATCGCATTTGTCAAGGGTGCTTTTGTTTACGATCGGGGCGAGAGCAAACTTGACAATCAGGTTGGCAAATCCAATTTACTCGAGTTTGCCGTGCAAATATCATGAATGAATGAAATGGTTTTATGAGTGGTTTTGACTAAATGAGCTCGACCATATGCGTCGTTCCATTCTGTTTAGAGTATTTTGACCGACAAGTATTTCATCTTGGAGGGGATTTCGTGATTTGTGAATTCGAAAAGCGGAGGAAATAAATTCCAGTCAGACATGAAAGCCTGGAGTGATTTTGTGAAAGAGAGTAAAGAAATTCCAAAAAACATTCTTCTTTTTATCGCAACAAAATATTGAATTCAATTTTTACACCGCGAGTGTGTCACAAATTTTATCATATTTTTGCATCTTGAATAAGTATTCTATTTATTGTCACTTTATTTTCTCACCTATAGAGTTTTAACTCCACTCCATTTTCCACAAAGCCGAAAATCAATACATTCGAACCTCCTGAGCTATAATCTGCATATTTGCAGAACGATTCACTCAATTTTTTTTATTGGACTATTCGGTATCCCTTGTAATACGTCATCCTTTTTTTGTAATTGATAACATTCCTATATTGGTGTCTCCTTTAAAATTGGATATCCATTCACTAATTTCAGACTTGACCATTCCAGAAGTGAAGTTTTACGAATTGTCGACAGGTAACACTAACCAACCTGGGGACAATAGGGGTGGAAATCGACGGAGTAACAGCTTACCTGAATCGGTGAAATCCGATGTTTTTAATACACTCGCACCAATTTATCATATGAGCAAAATTTGCGGATTACTACCGGTAAAATTTAAAAAAGACAAAACAGGAAGGTATAGAGGACGTTTGAGTCTTCCAGCAACTTTTTACGGGTATGAAAAATTATATGTGTTTATGAAAATTCAATAAATATACAAAAATCAACCTCATATGATACAATGAAATATACCTTTTCAATACACTGTGCGCAAAAGTACACTTTGCGCACAGTTTGTCGACTTTTACTCACAGTTTATCGAAAAGTATAGTTGGATACACGGGCGTAAAACCTATTATTCGCATCTTCGTGATGATTCCGACCATCGCCTGCGGCTCGGGCCGGAAACCCATCACTCGGACGCGAATAAAACGTTTTACACCCTTGTATCGAAATGTACTATTTCCATCCTTGTATTATGAAATGTATGTACTATTTTGATACACTGTGTGTAAATAGTACATTTCGATACAAGGGCGTAAAACGTTTTATTCGCGTCCGAGTGATGGGTTTCCGGCCCGAGCCGCTGGCGAGGGTCGGAATCATCACGAGGATGCGAATAATAGGTTTTACGGCCGTGTATCTAACTATACTTTTCGATAAACTGCGAGTAAAAGTCGACAAACTGTGCGCAAAGTGCACTTTTACGCACAGTGTATCGAAAAGTGCATTTTTGACACAGTGCAACTGAACGGACATTTTTCTCCCAGCTCGAATCAGAAAATTGGCGTTTAGTCGCCCAGCTCCCAAAATAGTAGATATCACGCCGAATTTATGAGGTTGCAGCTCGCTTTTTTGAGCGATTGGTTTTTGGCCTGAGCCTCAGTCGAAATTCGAAATATTCCCGGGAGGCGGGGAACCTAATGAACGAGTTATTGCGAATACTATTTTTTACAATTTTGTAAGCACCCAAACATCGGAAAATTGCGAAAAATAGTATATGTACCTCGCTCACACAGCCGTTTTGGGGCAATGGGAATTTTCCCCCCGAGTGTATGCCCCCAAACAGCCTGATCTCACATCGGTGCATAATATACTATTTGCGCACAATTTGCCGACTTTTACTCACAGTTTATCAAAATAGTATATTTCGTTACGAGGGCGGGAATGCTGGTTTCCGCTGCTCGAGCGATATTTCTCCGGCCCGAGCCTAGGCGAAGCTCGGAATCATCGCTCAAAAGCGGGAACAATCCCATCCGAGTGTCGAATAATAGTTGGCGTGGGGAAGAAATTAAGAAATCTGTGCAAATATGTCTCTCTACCCGCCATCGCTCACTTGATTTCTTTTCCACCTTCCTGAGCAAAACAAGATGATACTGGCACTCACATTGATGATAAGAGATTCTATTGCACTCATGAATTTGATCCATGCTTCATGGAATGGATAAATTATGAGAACGTGAACAACCGAGTTCCAGTTTACATATTACCTCAAATATTATTGTTACTTCTATTCTCAGCTCATTTCGAATTCACTTAGTATTTAATTTTAAGTCTATTTGCAATTTTAGCTAGTCACTAGCAAACCATAGATTAATACTATAGTTCGTTATAACTTAACTCTCAATACCCTGCACCATAATTCGACTGTAAATACGTAGCACTCCGTAATTCGCAATTTGGGCATATGGGATTCTTCCCCCGCCCTCAATAAAACCATCAATCAATCAATCAATCAATCTCTGACTCGACTCCCGCGCAGACGATGAGGATATGGATGGCGCATATGATGGTTTTCGCGTTTCGAGTGACTTTTTAGGCCCGAGCCGAATGCGAGCCTAATTAGTCACGAAGTGGTGAAAACCATTGCACCCGAGTATCATAGTATATTTTGTGATCTTCAGGGGCCGTATTCTAAATTTTACGGTAAAATTTTCGGGCAAAATTTACCGCGAAATTTGCCGGCATCGGTGGCGCTCTCGGTAACCTGTAAGATTTGCCGCTATTGCTGCAGTTTGTCAGCGCAATTTGCCGTATTTGCGTTGCCGATAGCGTTTGCCGTGAAAAATACGGCAAACCGTGGCGGCAAACTGGAGAATTAGCGACAAATTTTTCAGGTTACCGACAGAGCACTACCGATGCCGGCAAATTTTGCGGCAAAATTTACTGTAAAATTTTACCGCACAATTTAGAATACGGCCCCTGTGAGCAAATGAGTCTATTCACGAGAGTAAAACCTATTTTTTCGATCCTCGCGATGATTCCCGACCTCACCTGCGGCTCGGGCCGGGGGGACCATCACTCGGACGCGGAAAAAAGTGTTTACACTCTTATTGTATCGAAATGTACTATTTTGGCTCTCGAATTTTCAGCACGTTGTGTGCCAAAGTGCCATTTTCGCACGAGGTTTCCACTTTCACTCGCATCTTGTCAAAAAGCAGCTTACCGATATGCGACTGCGAAGAACTAGATTTCATATTCTCGTGATATATTTAATGCTATCGCTTTTGACTCGGTCCGAAAAAAATCACTAAATACGAATTTTGATAAATTTTTCCCAAAGGATCTTTTTGATGCTGGGCTTAGTTGGCATTCAGATATGGGGTTTGTACAGAGATTTACGAGATGGTTGGCGTAACAGTACCAGACTTTCATCAGAAACAGGTATCACGAGTACCTGCAGCGATGTGTACGCCGTTATCAGTGTCGTCGTCATTTCAATTATTGGCTCTCCTTATCGCTGGAAGGACCTCAACAACGCACTAAACAAAATCGTTGAAGTATGATGAAGCTTACTCTTACTTCATTCTTAAGTTTCACGACATTGCCCCACCATGAAAAGTGTTGAAAATTATTTTCAAAATGATAGGAAGTGATGCATCCATGGGTCTCAATCTTTTTCTAATTTGTCCCATCCAACATCCACAGTCCATATTTTTCAATGAATTAAGTTTCAATGATTGTTTGAAAGCTTCTTAAAACAACTTTCACCTGGAAATACAGGGTAAAATCTATTCATTCTGTTCATGTGATACTATACAATAACCCTACAAGTAAAATTTTGGAATATTCGAAAATGGCGAAAAAATCAAGATTTTGTATTCGATCAATGCATGAGTGATTTTTCTTATCGGACCAAGTTACTTTTTTTTGATCCTTCGGTGCAATATACTTGAAGACTACTTTTTCGCAATCATGTGCGTAAAGTTAGTGCGTAAAGATCACTTTTTCGGTGCGTAAGGGAAAACTTAACGCACACGAAATGCCAAAAATATCGTGCGAAACGACTTCGATACTTTACGCACTGTCGGAAACTTTAGACACTCGAGTAATACTTTACGCACTGTTGAGATACTTTATGCACTCGCTCACGCTCGTGCGTAAAGAAATCTCAACAGTGCGTAAAGAATCGAAGTCGTTTCGTAATATACTAATGCTTAAATCTCGTCCTCCATTCTATCAATTTTCATTTCCAGGTAGACGAAAAATTGAATACACCAACATCAAAAAACCTAAGACATGTTTCGATTATCGTCATTTCTTCATCTTTAATTTACGTCATTGTACTCAGTATCCTGGACTTCATCTCATGGACATTAGCAACGGAAACGAAGGATAACAAAAATTTTGGCGACAAAGGGCCAATCAATTACGTTCCTATATCTTTCATGTATATCGTAATCATAACTTTTGAATTGCAGTACGCACTAGTGCTTTTCAACGTTGGCGAAAGATTTCTCAAACTGAATAAGACGATCGAAAATCTTACCAGGACGAATTTGGTCATCAAATATTTTCGCCAGGATTTGAGATTAGGTTAGTTGACTACTTGTTGGGTTTGAATTATCATACGTTTAAAGTGTATCGATTATAATTTGTAATCAAAAGTCGATGAACTGACGCCATAGAATACCGAAATATGCGTTCACTTACGATTATTCAAACTTCAGTCAGGGTGATATATCTATGCACCGCTATTAGGCATTATCTTACTGTAAAATGCTCGAAAAAACCAATCGTTAATCCGAAGTGTAGATCGAAAAAGAAATGGCTGTAATAAATTGTGGATAATGCCATCACAAAAACAAAATACGAAAAGCAATTCATTAGATTTGTAAACGTTCCATTATCAATCGTAATAAGCTATTATATGATTTTTTGACGAAGATTTCGAGATTCAAATCGAATTTCATTTATGTTGATTAGATTCTGTTTTAATAGAATGTTATGGAAAAGGCAATACATTCAACGTAGAATGGTATATATTAGCGAGTATTTTAGGGAGAAAAAAAACTCCTTGATGCGCCCTTGTTCGCGGTACTTATGAATGGCTAATTTTTAATCCTCAATTCTTTCAGATATGCCCTCAAATTCTCAAAAAAATTCAACCCGGCCAATTCAAATTTCTGATCTTCCTTGCCCACGTTTGCGCCGTAGAAGTAAAATATCTGACTTCGCCAATACTGAAGAAGGTGCGTATGAGGGAATAATTTGAGAATATCGAATTTTTCTACTTTTTTGCATACCTCACCAACTAAGTAGGTTTAAGCCGCTCACTCAAAGTGTCCACGTACGCGAAAACCGAGATTTATGATGAATTATGATTGACCCGTGGTGAAAATTCGAAAAAATCCTGGATGATTTGTGGCAACGCCAGAATTATTTTCCCGTAAAAATTAAGCCTCTGTATGATTTTGTCTTGTAGGGAAATGGAAAAATCGAAACTTTTCAATTGTGCAATTCTGTCATTTCTTCTTGGGTCGAAGATCAGGTTAAGCAATCCATTTTTTTATCAATAATGTATTATCCACCTTACCGCTAACCCCGACAAAGTATAACAATTTCTATTGTTTTCCCAAAGTGTTTTCGAATCGGAACTTGTTTTTTTTGTCGGGGGTGACATTATAGTTGAATAGAAATATATTATTATGATGACTCTCCAGTTGGGTTGGATAGAAATTTCTTCATACAAATAGATCGATGAATCATAGTATAATCATGCTCAAGTCATTGAGATATAATTACGAAAAAAATCTAATATTGGCAGTTTTTATCGTCCTTGAGCTGTGATATGATCATAATTCAAAGTCTCGTCAATCTTGAAGGACGGTGGGGAATCAAATCGACGGTAGGGTGTTGGACTCGGACTCACTCTACTGTTACATGTATCGACGATCGATGGCCAGACGTTATGTCTCGTCTCTGATACTAGATCTTCCAAAAGTTTATGACGATCTAAAGGATAACAAAATTCAAACCTGATGAGGTCCACGAAATCATGTGGACGAAACATCGCAATAAAATCCTGTCATGACATTTTTGGGAATTAATTTGATTCCCTACCGTTCTTCAAGATCCACGAGACTTTGTAAAATTGTCATAGAAAAAAATCTAAAATGAATGGCACAGTCGTCTTCTGGGTTTAATTTCGATGTCAGAATAAACTGTTTACTGATTGGATTGTTTCAGGAACTTGGGGTGCGTCAGATCCAATTGATCAATTGATAATCCTACATGGAATATTATGCGACTCTATAATCAGTATCAACAAAGCTTACGGAGGAGCAATTCTCATAAGCACAATAAGTTGTTTAATCCACCTAATAATAACTCCATACTTTTTATACAATCAAATATACAGCGATAATGGTAACGGTTGGTACGTTATTGCCATTCAAATTTTTTGGACTCTATTCCACATATATCGACTTTTGCTGTTTGTTCAACCTTGTCATATGGTTGCCACGAAGGTCAGTAAAAGTACTGAATAACTATATGATCGAATCGATGAAAGTTCGCTTTGCAATCTAAGAGAATATGTTTGATATCAATTCAACAACAAAAATAAGGATAAATTTATCGGAAAATTTTGGACTTTAGAATATGAAAACTTATACGATCCATGGTTTGATTTTTGTAACATTCTCAACAATTAATCACCATACACAATTGTCAGTACATCAAATCATTTTTTTCAAGAATGAATCCTCAAGATCAAACCGTGTGAAAGATTAAATAAAAGTATTGAGTTCGTAATAAAATTTTGCAAAATAAGGTAAGTGTACCCAACTTGCCCCCATTAAGTCATTTTCTGATAACTTTGGTCTACCTCAACAATTTCCAACGTGATTCAGCTCATTTCAAAGCTTGTTTCAAGACCTTCGGAATGAATCCACGTACGTTCAAATTCAATCAACTGGAGCCGAGCTGTCTTAATTTTCCCGAAAAGTGATTTTTTAGAGTTTACAAAATGGTGTACCCAACTTGCCCACATTAAGTCATTCTCCCAACAACTCTGGTCTACTTCAATATTTTCCAACGTATTTAAGCTCATTTTGAAGCTTTAAAGCATTTAATTTTGATGAATTGGAGCCGAACTGTCTCAATTCTCTCAAAATAAATTATGGAAATCGGCGATAGACTGTTTTTATCGCCGTGCACGCACATATGGAGCTTTTCGCCGGTCCAAAACCCACTTTCCAACCTATTTTCGTCTCCGTGTTTTGCACATAAAACAGCTCCAGATCCAAATTTTGCAACTCTGAAAAATGGACTCTAAAGGTTTTGAGACAAGGAATCGAATGCGCTAAAGTACGTTGAGATTGGTTGAACTCAAAACATTTGGCACCGATTTTACTGAACGCAATTCCCTCGGTGCTTTCTTAGCTGCGCAATCACGAAAAATAGAAAAATCACTTTAAATTTTTTGGAGAACGCAAGAATGATTCGGGGTCGATGCAAACTACTTACTTTCTTATATTTTAACATAACAAACGTGAAAAAAAATTGCCGGGGGGCTCAGGAGTGACCATTCCCGAGATCGGCATATGGGGGCAAGTTATGTACACTTACCTTAGTTTACTTTACTGGAAGATGACGCATATTATTGATTTGGATATTCATGCATACGATGATATTTGTTCAATCCTCATGAATATTCTAACTCCATAATAAATAATCATTGTGTTATATCTATCTGTTTCTCTAACCACGAAAGGCTAGAAGAACAGGCTCATTGATCAGCCAAGCTCTAGCCAGTAATTGGGACCCTGAAGCTAAGAAACGATTAGAAATATTTTCACTCCAACTACTGCAGAGGCCCGTAAGATTCACGGCTTGTGGATTATTTTCATTGGATCGAGGTTTGGTAACATCGGTAATTGGAAAAATCCTTTATTCTTTATTTTCACTCACTAGTTCAAAACATGGTTAAATTTAATTGAGACTTAAGTCTCAATTTTCTGCAATCTATAAAATTTTTCTGTGCAAAAACTGAAGTTTGATAGAATGTATGATTTTTTATCCGAGTATATCAGTACTATGGTATAAGGTTGAGGATGAAATATCAGATAATGTATACCACGCACCAAAAATCGGAAAAATTCGTATCTTCATTTTGCCTGTAGCACTTATTATGATCGGGTTTGAATACAGTGAATGACCGCGAATAACGATCATGTTTTTTAGGTAGCAGGATCAGTCACAACATACCTCGTGATTTTGATACAATTTCAAACTGCAGATGAGACAAAAGGCACGAAACATTTGCTTATGAATGCAACAGAACTCTTGAGAAATGCATCTTCAATGAAAAATTACACCTATCTGAAAATGTGAATCATACTTTGTGATAATCTGTACTTGCGTATATCAATCGAATAAAGATCATCTTGTGCTGGTAACTAGTAGTGTAAAAATATAATGAATTACATTCAGACTTGAATCTACTCTATGATTCTCACTGACAAATTCTTTCGAGCTTCGATCGTTTATGATTGAATACCCTCAGAAAGCTCAAGATTGATTCCGTGAACCGAGGTGATATGGCCACTTTGGAGCTTTTAATTAAATTCTTATTGCGATTTTTCGACCAAACTTCTATGTACCTCAGGACATTCGACGCGCCTTGTCTTCTTCTTCAGAATGTTATGCTCAAAATTCAGTTTCACATATTTGCATTCTCAAGAACTGTAAGAAACAAAGGTCGATCTAGTTGGTTGTTGTGGTGGGCTTTTGCGACATGAATATTTTACTTGAAAATTCTCACTTCATCCCAACGAAAAAAAGGGTCGATGGAACCCACTTTACCACAAATGAGCTAGCATATTCGAAAAGTAGAGTTTCTAAGCTTCAAAATGAATTTTTGAACGTCCCTCTAGGTGGTATAGCGTCGTCGGAGCTACGACTTTAACAATCTTTCTCCGGAAAAGTGGCCACAGTCACCCCGGTGGCCATAGCCACCCCGGTTTACGGTTTCCATTATTCCTTAACCCTTAGTTACCCAGGTGGAAATTAGTTGTACTCCAACCCACGTGGTAGCCAAATGGCACATCCTACAAAAAATACTATATTTCCTCAATTTTCTTGGAAATAATAGCATGTAAAATTTACTCTCTTATAATTTAACCATCCAAGAATCAGTATGGACTCTTTCTCATGGATTCGGGATCACACACGTTTTCTCTCATGAAAATTCTAGAAAATGTCAGTTTTTGGTCATTTTGGAGGCAAGGCTGATGAACAATTATTTTAAATCTTGAAAAAAAATATATCAATTGCTGTCCAAACACTTTGAAAAATATTTCTATGTTTCAAACAGACTTCAAATAAGCTATACAAAATAGATTTGGAATAATGAAGTTGGGAATGAGCTTTTCGAGTTTTGTCGGTGATGCATTTTCAGTACAATATTTGTTGACATTTTGAAAAAATTAATTTTTTGCAATTCTGGGTTTGCTTCATTGAAAGATAATGCCAAAGTATGAAAGAAAATCCAGGTTCCAGACCCTCAGAAGAAAAGTTAAAGTTCTAGGTTGCGATTGGAATTCCATATGCGCTGAAGGGCTACCAGCTGGGTAATTAAGGGTTAAATGATGAATTCCATTGTGTTGAATTAAATTACGACTCATTTTATTTGACTGAATCAAAACCTCGTATTGGAGTTATTGCTTAAATTTATGATGAAGTAGCCAACTCTATTGTCAACTTGTACTTGGAATTCGATTAAGCCTAATGACTTACAAAAATCACGCGAAGTGCTTGTCTAAAAAATTTCATCTCACAAGAAGCATTTTTGTTGTATTAAAAGATGATATTCATGTATTTAGTAATTTGTCAAATTCACTCAAAATTTTGAACGCAAAATACATCTTGAAATGAAAAAATTATTTTCTAGATCAACAATACATAAAGATTATAAAAAGTATATAAATAAAAATATGAAAAAATAATAGTAAAGACTACACACAGTGATTATTTGCTAAAGAATAATAACGAAAATATGTCTTTAAATCACGAAAAAAGGGATTTTGCGGGTTTTTAACAAATGGGCTCGCTAAGATCATACATTATGATGGACAAATGCAAATATAGGGTTTCATTTGAAAATACGTTGTAACGCGAAAATCGTGAGTGTAAGATTATTGTGCGCAGCGGTATAACGGGTCGAGTCTATCATCTTCATTCCTAAAGTGCGTGGAACTCATCTGATAGATATGGAGGCAAAAAACGATAGCCAAACGAAGAGTGAGTATATTATAATTACCATCAAATTTCAACCAATGAAATGATCTGGAAATCCATCAAATATCATAGAAAACTTCCAAACGTTATACATTTGGGAGTTTTCTATGATACATTTTTCCTGGCCAATGAGACTAAACGATTCAAGTAATAGCAACCGCATTGATTTTGGCAGGGGAGAAACTCGGACCGAAAAGCAAGAAAGAAAATTCCGCTATCACTACTGAATCTGATATTTTTGTCTCGTTAGAACCAATTTATCGTTTGAGCAAAATTTTTGGGCTCTTCCCAGTGACATTCAAGTGGAATGAGTCTGGAAGAAGTACAGGCTCTATAAGTTTTTCAGCGATATTATATGGGTGAGAGAATATTTAAGTTAATCACGACAGCCAAATAGAATCTTGACTGATATAACACTATTAGTAATCTTTCACTCCGCACGTTTATCCTTTCTATCCGGGATTTTCCTCCACTCTTTTGATGTTTTCTGCATTTGGAGACTTCTGAAACCAGTTGAACAAAACCATCACCACGGGGGTCGGGAGAAAATCCAAAACAAATTTTTCCTGTTTGTACTATGTTCAAATAATGCCAAAACATGTTATAGGACTTTTTCAAGACTCTCCTTGAGCCCTAAAGCTCATAAAAAACCGTTTCAGGCCCATTTAATGCTATTATGGGAAAACACGTTCGACTCCTATATTAAAAGGTAGTTGTACACCAACTACGTGAGTCAGAGAGACTTAACCTCACTTTTTCGCCCACTTTAAAATAGTCGAAATTATTATTTTTATTAATAACTGCACTCTTTCCACCACACAACAAACAAAAACGGTCATCCAAGACTTCCTGAACCGAATCAGGCATGGTTTCCAAAGTTATCTAGCCTAAAATCAAAATCACGTGTCGCATTTTTTGCATTCTACGCTTTGTATGAACAATTACTAAAAAACGACGTGGTCCATCATCTCCAGACTTGGCCATATGATTCATTGATACATAAACTCGGATCTCTCGCAGTCCTAACATTTTCTGTTGATCAGGTTTTGCGCTAGACACATTTTTGTGCTGTTTTTGGGGCCCGCTCCCATAAGCGCAATGTTAAAAATGTGCAAAACTGGTCCAATTGTGACGATCAATACTCGAAAACGGGATGGTCAGCCGTTCTGGAATTTTGCACACGTACTCTTCGATATTAGAACTATTTCTCTGCAGAATCTAGAAAGCGCCCGTAGTGAGACGTCGTCAGACCATGGTCGTCAGCTTTGAGTTTCAACCACAATTCACGATGACGCTGCGAGCGTGTGAGAGGTAGCAGGTAGCCCAAAACGCAAACATAAACATAACCATAGAATGATATTCTTCTTCTATCACACTTACGCATTCGGTGACCGTAATATCCAAGTGAAAAAGTTCTAGCCTCATAAAAACATATGGAAATGCCGCTTTGTGCCTTACAATGTCGAGAATATAGGTATGCTGAATTTAACTCATCAAGGAACTGAATTGAAATTCCCCATTAGTCAGCTCCAGAGGGATATATTTTTCCAAAAGTTTCACTAATGCGTGATTGTAAAGAAAATCGTGTGCTAAAACGAAGAAAGTCTCATCTTTATCTGTGCCTAATATATTTCTTCACCTGCATTACTCGGTTCAAATTCTCCGACAACATTATCAAACTTGGCGTAGCACACGTGATGCGTTTTCTGCTTCTGAATAATTTTGTAGTGTGTATATTTAGCAGTTCTTTGATTCAGGATCACTAGACACTCTAATTATCGTCGGCTCTATCTTTTGGCTTGAACTCATTTATCTTAAAATCAAAACTACGGAATTCCACACGGAATCACAAATTATGTACAGACTCAAAAAATGAGAATGAGAGGTTGTGAGCACGCGCATATGGTTAATCTTGAAGTTTGGTGGTTGGGGGAACATAAACATAAACATCATGACAAACGACCCTATGACAAACTCGATCGCAGCGCCAGAGGGTCGTGTGGTCGGTCGGAGAAACTTTTGGTCTTCACTAAGGACGCCGAGCTTCCAATAAGAGTTTCCAGGGTCGGGTTTCAGCGTTTACGAATTTACGAATTTACAGATTTACAGATTTACGAATTTACAGATTTAGCAGAGCGCATGCCCAGTGCATTGTAGTTAGCAAGCTTCATTCACACGAATGGGCCCACCCATAGACATCTATGGGCCCACCGGATCGGGCCTCTGATTTGTATACGAATTTAGACAGATTTTGGACTAATTTTTCTTGTGCTCTTACATTTTTGATTTGTTGCCTCACTCCAACATTCCAAACTAGGAAACATTGGACCAAATTAATTTGTCTGAATTCGTTTACAAATCAGCGGTCCGATTCGACGGGCCCAATCGTGTGAATGAAGCTTGTTGGTTGCAACGCTCTGGGCCACCACTGGGCATGCGCCTCGCTAAATCTGTAAATTCGTAAATTCGTAAATCCGTAAATTCGTAAATTCGTAAACGCTGAAACCCGACCCAGACCTGTGTATACAACCGTGTGGAAAAATCATTGTTTCAACTATACTCGACCTGTTTTGAAGTACTTTAAGCGGATTTTCTTCGTTGAACTGGTGCTATCAAAAATCGGAAGTTGTGCCCAGCGGGGAATTCTGGAAAATATTGAACCAAAGTTTGGCGGTCCCTGGAGTTCCTTTTGAGTGATCTAGCTCCTACTAAAAGAATGATGATCGACTTCTACCATCGGGCATTTTGACAGTCTATACGAAACCTACAATTTGAATGTTGGTCAAAGTCGATTATCACATCTCTTACGTGAACTACAGCAGTAGAAAGTTGAGCAAATTTTGAAAAAATCTAAACTTTGGGACTAATATGATAAAAACGTTTATAATACTATCATCATTATCATCATGTTTTTCCACGAAACTTCTTCTGTGAGTTTTATGAGGTTATCTACTCGCACCAAAAAAATTCTACGGAGTTCATTTTTTTCCTTTTTTTCTAAGCGCGTCCCAAATACCGGTTTTTGCAATTTTCTCAAAAATGTCATCATTGGCCCCAGCAGCATATACTTCCGTCTCAACTGATCTGCACCGAAATACATGGAAGTACTCTCCAAAATACCCGCAATTCTGTGACGAAATTCCGGGAGACAAGCGTGAAGTCGGGAGTGTGCTGGGAGTTCCATCAAACGACCTGAAAATGAATATCATTTCGGATGTCATCTGAACACACCCGAAGCGTGATTGCAATTTCCCTCATCGTTTTAGCTCACAAATGAGATCGACTATGATAGGAATTCGAATGAGAAATTCCGACTCAAATTAACCGTCTACAGACACGATTCTGAGGTTAATTCTGCTCTAGAACGTCATCAAATATTCTATGGTGACCAAACACATTACATATTAGAGTCTTGGTCCCTTTGAGATAGTTGGATTGTAGAGATAAAGTAATCCTCAAATCGTGTTTAGACGGTCAATTTCAGTCGAGAAAACATATTTGTATCCCTATTTAAGTCGAATATCTCATTTTGTGAAATATATTGAAAAGGATCAAAACGACGCTCGCGTGCATTTGCGGACAGACGATATGATGCTCCTTTTCAAGTCGTTTGATCGAACTCCCAGCCCACCCCTGACTTCACGCTTGTCTCTCGGAATTTTCTCCCAGGCTTGGGGTACTTTGAGGAGTACTTCCATGTATTTTGGTGCGGATTAAGGGAGCATATTCTATGCTGTCTTTTGCAATTTTGGGATGCGTTTAGTAAAAAAAAGACAAAAACGACCTCCCCAAAATTATTTTGATACAAGTAGACACTTTCAAGAGCACATTGGAGGAGTCAGGTGGAAAAATATGAAGGAAGTTATTAGTATTGAGGTTTCGATTTACCAAAAAATGTTCATTTTGCTGCTGTTGTAGCTCACGTGAGAGATGTGATAATCGACTCTTACCAATGGTCGAATTGTAAGTCTTGAAAAGAGGGCAAAAATGCCCTGTTGTGATAGTCGATTATCCTTTTTCTAGTAAAGGCTAGGTCACTTTGAAAAAGGCCCAGAAAATGCTCAAGTTTGGTCTTCATTTATAGGCTACATTTTTGGTTTTGGACAATTTTTTCCGTGATGAGTCTAGTTTCAAGAAAAGAAATGCGCGCAAGTACGCCAAAAAAGGATGAGTCTAGTTGAAGCTATGATTTTTTGGAAATAGGCTAAAAAGGGCCGATGCGGTCTTTTTATGCTCGAGTGCTCGAGGAGGGTCTTCAAGTCAAAGATCGCAGAGAAACACTTTGGCGTCGATTTAACTTATTAAAAACAGGAAAAGTATGTTCAGATTTTCCCCTGATTTCCCCTGGTGACGGTTTTGTCCATCTGGTTCCAGAATTCCTCATGAATTTAATATTATGAGTCAATACATTGCAGCTGATGACAAGCTGCATAATGTCTAGTCTCAATAATCCCCTTACAGCTCATCGTCGATGGTATGGACGATGTTTCACGAGATGTTTCACTAATTTCGTGATCAACCGGAAGTCAATCTCACGAAAATGTCAAAAATTAGACCAAAAATTTCGGAAAATATTGCGGAAATCGAAGCATTATGAGATCCAGAATTTATATTCTCTGACATTTGTATCTTCCTGAGAGATACAATATTTGTATCTTCTATGAAAAAAAAATACTTTCCCCGCCCTGCTCCCTGCGTGGAATGCTGTTTCTGATATATACTTATTTCTTCCAATGCAAAACTTTTCTGTAAGGATATTACTTGCCGTGGGAATTGTGGTGGCCCTAATATTGGGCATCAGACACGACTTGCGTAAAGGTTGGGAGAAAAGTGTGAGGTTCTGCTCGCAAACCTGGATAACTATCACATGCGGCGATATTTTTGCGATCTCGAGCATCTATATAGTGTCAATTTTTGGCTCACCCTGGCGATGGAGATACCTCAAAACATCACTGGATCAAATGTACCATGTACGTCAAGTATTCATGTTTTATCCTATTCTGTTCACTTCAAGAAGTTCAAGATCAGTTACTAGATTCACTTCGATTGAACATTTGAAACCTTACTGGCTATTATATCGGCGTGATTTATTAAGGTATAATTCATTGTTATTTTACATTCGCAATCGCAATTAAGTGTTTGATACAATGAAACCTCTCTTAACCGACACCTTTCAATAAGTGAAAATTTCTCAGCGACCGGCAGAAGTATAACCACGGGGATGCACCGTTGATTATTAGCGGATACCTTCGAATAGCGGAAAATTTTGATGCGACCGAAAGGTGTCCGGTATTTGGAGATTCCACTGAAAATTAATTTAATTCATCGTTCGCCATTTCAATTCTTCAGGTCAACGGAATATTGAATTTTTCAACATCGAGGGATTGGAGGAAGACATCAGTCGCCATGATTTCTTTTGTTCTGGCATACGTAACTGGGATAAGCATTTTGGATTATCTTGTAAATAGGGAATGGGCGAAAAAATTTGTCAATGGGGATGCAAGAAACTACACTCCACTTTTGTTTATGTATATCGGGATAGCAGTTTTCTGCTTGCAATACGCTCTACTTGTGCTTAACCTTGACGAGCAATTCTGCAAACTGAACAAAGCTATCGAGAATCTGGTCAAGACCAATTCGACCATGAATCAACGCGGCGAAAGCGGAAATTGCGGTGAGTCTATTCTATGTTGATTTTCGATATAGTTTCATCGTGAAATTTGATTCGATTAGAAGCCGAGATGAATCAGACGCGTGGCGGTTTGAATTGAACAGAATATTCGTTGAATGACCTGTGCGATATTTTTTCCCTACTGCTTCTGTCCGTGATATGTAATTTAGGGTAGTACCAGCAGAAGGTTAATCTAATTGCATACACTATTCATCATTTTATCGCGTAGAATTTGGAGAACTCCTGCATGATGCCCAAAACAATAAGTTTATTTAGATGCTCATTGATAACACGCTGTCTCTAAAGAGACCACAATCATCTCTCATTTTTTAGTCAATTTTGGCGCATCGGATCCAATCGACCAACTGATCATCTTACATGGGATGCTGTGCGACATTATGACAAGTATTAATAAGGCTTATGGAGGGGCGACTCTGACGATTTCGATGAGTTGCTTGATTCATCTCATAATATCACCCTATTTATTATACAACCAAGTGTACATCAGTGCAAAAACTGAATGGAATTTGGTCATCACTCAAGTTTTTTGGCTCTTTTTTCATATTGGCAGATTATTACTGATTGTTGAACCATGCCACAGAATCGGAATGAAAGTAAGTTAAAAATTTTATATTAGATTCAGGGAACACGAGTTGTGGTGAATTATAGAGAATGACATTGCATCATGTGGTAAGAATTCAGCCTCATATTTCATATTATGCATCAATGAATCAAATTTTGAACACATGCCGAGGAATGATGCAACTCGCGTTTATAAAATCCCACGAAAGTTTAGAGTATACCTGCGATAATGGTAATGGTTCCATCTCAATAAAAGAACCACGTAACTTTTTCCATGAAACAAGGTAAGTATAACCAACTTGCCCCCATATACCGATCTCAGGAATGGGCACTCGTTGACCTTCCTTCAAAATTTTTTTCACGTTCCATATTATACAATATGAGGAGATGAGTGGTTTGGATCGGATCCGAATAATCTCTGCTTCTCCCCAGGAAATGTATAGTGAGTTTTTCATTTGTTTCTCTTGCACAGCTAAGTAATCGCCGACAAAATTCAAAAGTGTTGCAAAATTCTATCCTGGAGCGATCTCATGAGCAAAATATAGAGATGATTTGTAAAACATAGAGGGCAACTTCAGAGTATACCCAATACGTTCGACGTTTTCTATCCCTTAGAACGTGTTCATCGCGTCAAAATGAGCCGGAAATCATATTTTGTACTGATTCAAAGCTCAAAATGTGGTTGCACAGCGATAAAAACGGATAAACACTGTTTTATGAACTTTATCAACGATGAACATCATTACAAGTGATGGGAGCAAGATGGGCACTTTTGTAAATTCTCAAAAATTACATTTTGGGAGAATTAAGATAGCTCAGCTCCAGTTGGTCAAAATCAGACGTGCTTCAGCTTATTTTAAAGGTCCCGAGATCAGCTGTGAAATGAGCTAAGGTAGATTGGAATATATTGAGGTAAGCTAGAGTTGTTGAGTAAACAGCTTAATGGGAGGGGGGGGGGGCAAGTTGGTTACTCTTACCTTATAACCGAAATGACATAAATTATGCGTTAGACGATTGGAGTTCTTTCTACTCATATTGTGTTATACAACTGATGGTTCACAAAATAAGTTTAGCTAACCTTGAAGAATGTAGTGTGTGTATTTGGGTCCATGTTAGTTTATTTTTCTTAACTCATTTATCTGTTGGTCCACAAACTCCATCAAGGCCAAGAGATTGGGATCAATGATTAGCCAAGCATTATCGAAAAAGTGGGATCCTCACTCGAGGCAAAGATTAGAAGAATTTGCTGTTCAATTGATGCAGAGACCCGTCAAATTCACTGCTATGGGACTTGTCACCTTGGATAGAGGGTTGATCACGTCTGTAAGTATAATCCAAAGTGATCACCAGAAAACAATCTGAATCATCCAGACCCATCCTCTCTTGTATTTTTTATATACACTATGCTGTACGAAAAAACGCTGCTGAAAGAGATTAACAGGATCCTTTCTCATGGCAAAATATTCATGTATGTTAGATCCGAATAATTATAATTTGAAAAGAAATTCTACACCGTTCAAAATAATTGAATTCGTGGAAGAACAGTCTGTAAATTTCCTTCTTAAATCAATTTTTTTCTCTCAGAATCTTCAATCGAGGGGATCAGTCTTCCCCTCGCCGAGATGTCTTGATTGTAGGTAACACTTTTTTCTCGTAGCTACTCGCACGGTTCTCCGCGAGGGTAGAAATCACACTCAAAAATGACGACAGAAACTGATCACGGAGTTTTTTTTGTTTCTTCGAGCACCTTCAGAATCTTTTTTAAGAAAAATCGTAGGTGCTTCCGTTCCAAAGTTATGGTCATTTGAGGGAACGTGAGGGATATGGAACTTGCATGATTATTTTATATGCCATTCGAATTGGACTTTTACGTATCATTTCTCCGTTTTTTGAGTAAATCATCAAGGATATATAGGGAGAGGCGTTTATACGTACAATTTTATGGAGGAATTAGTGTTTTGAATCGCCATCCATACAAAATACTTTATTAACTAAGCAGATACCGGCGCTCTTCTATCATCTAGACGCATTCTTGACCATGAATTGTAATATCTCCCTCCAACCAATTCAAATACCTAGGTATCATTTTCGACAATAAACTTACTTGGGACCCTCACTTCAACTTTCTTAAGGACAAATGCTCAAGAGTCTCTAATAAAGTTAGTGTACCCAACTTGCCTCTGTACCCAACTTGCCCCCATATGCCGATCTCAGGAATGGGCGCTCGTTGACCTTCCCGCAATTTTTTTTTTACGTTTGTTATGTTAAAATATGAGCAAATACGTAGTTTTCATCGACCCCGGATCATTTCTGCGTTCTCCAGAAAATATAAAGTGAGTTTTCCATTTTTCGTGTTTGCACGGCTAAGAAATCACCGAGGAAATCGCGTTCACTACAACCGGTGCCAATTTATTTTTATTCAACCAATCTTGACGTACCTTAGCGCATTCGATTTCTTGTCCCAAGACCTTTAAAATCCGCTCTTCAGGGTTGCAGAACTCTGATTTGGAGCGATTTTATGTACAAAACACGAAGATGGTTTGAGAATCAAGAAGGCCGACATCGGAGTGTACCCAACATGCCCCCATATGGTTATCTCGGAAAGGCGTGCAGTATGGCTTTTTTTACAAAGAAAAACGTAAACGATGTCTTGGGCCAGTTAAAAGCTACAAATGTCGCTGCACGGTGATCAAAACGGATCAAAGCGATTCTATTCACTTCATCGCCGATTCACATTGTTTTAAATGATGGGGGCAAGTTGGGTACACACTTTTGTAAACTCTCAAAAATCACCTTTTGGGAGAATTCAAACAGCTCGGCTCCACTTCATTCAAATTGGACGTATCTTAGCTCATCTTGAAGGTCTTGAGATAAGCTTTAAAATGAGCTAAGGGACGTTGGAAAATATGGAGATGGGCCAAAGTTATTAAGAAAATGGCTTAATGGGGGCAAGTTGGGTACACTCACCTTATAATTAAAGAACCCCTCACAAAATTCATTGCTTGTGACTCCGAATGGATATTGACGAAACTTGGGGAGATGATAGATTGAAATGTACTGATTAACGTTTGAATGGGACGTTAAGCGGAATAATGGGCCGATTTTGAGATATTTCCCCAAGAAAACAGCTAGCCTTTGAGGTTACGGATGCTTGTTTTGGATCGATATTTGAATTCTTTGTTTGCCGTGCCAAGATTATTTTTCAAGAGCTAGCTCTATTTCATAACTCAGATCAAGCGTGCATGCGTGTGAGCGATCTTGTATCTGTACTTATTGAGGTCCTGGTCGAACAATTGGACGATATTGCTGTATCCATGTTTTACATAGAGCTAACACCACATGAACGCCGATAAAAAATCGGTGATAATAATGAGCGAGATCTAGACAATCCAGACGTCATTTGATTGCAGACCAGCGCGTTAATTACTCGTTACGTATGAACATCATACATCGTCCGTTCATCGTTATAATACAGCCATGATACTTTCATCGAACACAATCGAGAGATATTTACAGCGCGCAGACCTGTACTCGTCCCTCGATTTACATGAAATCATTCCGTTGCGTCAAGAATCTGTCATTCCACAGCTCTCAAATAGGTGCAAAGGAAGAACGATTTCATGTAAATCGAGGGATGAGCACGAAGTGCAGGTGTGCGGACCGTAAATACCTCACGAATGTGTTCGATAAAAGATTCGTGGCTGTACAGTTTATAACGATGGACAAACGATGCGTGACTTTCATACTTTACGAGTAATCAACGCCCTGCTCTGCAATGATTTCTAGAATCACGTCTCATTTGTATAGATTCGACCCATGCATGATCATCACCGATTTTTTACTGGTGTTTTCGTTAGCCGAGGATGTTAGCTCTCTGCAAAACATCGATACATATTCCTCTTACTGTTCGACCGGGCCTTAATAAGTACACATACTTGATCGATCGCGCGCATGCATACTTGATCTAAGTTATGAGGTAGAGCAAGTCCTTGAAAAATAATCCTGGCACGGCGAACAAAGTATTGGTATCGATCCAAAACAAGCACCCGTAACCTCGAAAGCTAGCTGTTTTCTTCGCAAAATATCTCAAAATCGGTCCATTATCCTTCTTAGCGTCCCATTTAAACGTTGATCAGCACAATTCAATCTATCATCTCCTCAAGTTTCGTCAATATTCACCCGGAGCCACAAGCAATGAATTTTGTGCGGGGTTCTTTCTAAGAGGTACATGGTGGGTTGGTCACCCCCAAACTCTCCTGAACATTTACAAGGCAATGGTCAGAGGTGTCTCTGATTATGCCCCCTTCATCTTGTCCTTCAGATCCAAAAAATTCCAAGAAAAATTTGATAAGATGCAATACAGGTGTTTAAGAATGGCCCTTGGTTGTAGAATCTCAACTCCAATTAGAATCGTACATGCAGAATCTCTTGAACCTCCTTTCTCCATTCGATCATGCAACCTGGCCTGTCGGTATATCCTAAAATCCTTTGCTGACTCTTGTCATCCTCTTTATGACGAACTCATTGATCTGAACTACTTAGCTGAGACAACCCAGCTGAAAATAGACATGTGTTACAGCGCGGAGTGCACCACGCGTCCTAGCGCTTACCGGGGCGTGTGTTGTAGCGCGTGCCACAACACGGAGTATATACGTCGAGGAAAACTCGTGGTCCAGAACGCGCCCCAGCACGTGCTAGCGATCCTCTGTACGAAATACTCATTTTGCCAGCGGGGATACATGAACAAGTATTAGGATGTCGAAAAGCTACATAAATGTGAGTATAGCTTGCGTTGCAATACGCGTCCCAATACGCGCTGGAACACGGGACCCAGCATGTGTTGGGGCACGTGTCCTAGCACGCGTTGGGGCACGAGTCCCAGCGCATATTGGGACACGTACTGGGGTACGTACGACGTATTGGGATGATATATTCTAAGCAACGGCGAATCATCTTAAATTTTGCAATAAATATTGAAAATCAGTCTGATAATGTATGCTGATTGCGTCGTTAATGTAGAGGTCGGTTTTTGCGGGAATATGTTCGACTATTTAAAGGGTACTACGTAAGACCTATTCGCGAGAGGACGGTAAACGCGACGGACGCTATTGTGCACGAGTGATATGAGTCAACCTTCTGAAATTCCTTATATAGCAACCGCAGTCTTTTGCCGTCACTTGCGGGTAAGGTTCCTTTTCTTGTAGCCACCTAGGATTGAAAGAGAGACTACAATCCACGGATGAAATTCATGTATTTTTACATCACCATATTATCGTCGTTTAATAACCATGGAGTCATTCTCGATTTTCGAGCTCACCCATGGGTACGGATTCTTGGGTTTTTCCGGAGCTTTGCGGGTTCGTTATATGTTTTGTTGCGAGATGAAGAATGAAATAGGAGAGAGAATTCTGTTCACGAATCGAGTATGCCACTGTATGTGTGAAGAGACGAGTAAAGTAAAAAACTTTATACTCCACAATCTCCCAGGGCAGATATAATAATTAGAGGTTGCATCTCTTCAGAAGCTTCTGTAATATGTCGAACTAATGCTGGTGCTTTTTGAAAACCAGAATACAAGTGTTCATCCCCCACAGTGTAAGGAACAGACACTCAGAATTTCAAAAAAACCCAAGAACCCGTACCGATGATGAGCTCGAAAATCGAGAATGACTTCATGATTATTAAACGACGATAATATGGTGATGTAGAAATGCATGAATTTCATCCGTGGATTGTAGTTCCTCTTTCAATCCTAGGTGGCTACAAGAAAAGGAACCTTAGCCGCAAGTGACGGGCAAAGACTGCGGTTACTATATAAGGAATTTCAGAAGGATGACTCATACCACTCGTGCACAATAGCGTCCGTCGCGTTCACCGTCCCCTCGCGAATAGGTCTTACGTAGTACCCTTTAAATAGTCGAACACATTCCTGCGAAAACCGACCTCTACATCTACGACGCAATCAGCATACATTATCAGACTTATTTTCAATATTTATTGCAAAATTTAAGATGATTCACCGTTGCTTAGAATATATCATCCCAATACGTGCCCAGTACGTGTCCCAATATGCGCTATAGGACTCATGCCCCAACGCGTGCTAGGACACGTGCCCCAACACACGCTGGGTTCCGTGTTTCAGCGCGTACTGGGACGCGTATTGCAACGCAAGCTATACTCACATATATGTAGCTTCTCGACATCCTAATACTTGTTCATGTTTCCCCGCGGGCAAAATGAGTGTTTCGTACAGAGGATCGCTAGCACGTGCTGGGACGCGTGCTGGAACACGAGTTTTCTTCGACGTTTATATTTCGTTCTGTGGCACGCGCTACAACACGCGCCCCGGTATGCGCTAGGACGCGTGGTGTACTCCGCGCTGTAACACATGACTATTTTCAGCTGGGAAGAGATCCATTGAAAATCGATTCTAAATTCACCCTCATCTGAGCATTCAGATTCACTTCTCGATTCAAAGATGATATTTACTCCTCCTATGCTCCAGTCCCCTACAATTACACCTATGAGTCTGTCTTGCATATTCCCAATATAGATTTAAATGCTGGATACTCTATCAAAGACTCTGACTGCCCTAATGCAAAATTCGAAGAAATTTTCCACACTGACCTTGTCTCTAATTTCAATTCTTATACAGATGCTTCGAAGATCTCTTCTATTGGCTACACCGGTTTTTCAGTCTTTTCCTGTGATTGGGAACAAGATTTGATTACTCAAAAGAAACTCCCTGAACATTGTTCTATATTTACAGCAGAAGCATACGCCCTTAAGCATGCAATTCAATTTATCCTCCACAATGAAATTTCTCCCTCGGTTATTTACACAGACTCTAAGAGTGTTCTTGATTCCTTACAATCCAATCCTTCCACTAAAGATTCAAACTTCATTTCACAGAACCTGAAAAGACTTATACGTGGCTGCTCGAGATAATATACCCATCAAATTAGTTTGGATTCCCTCCCATGTAGGAATCGATGGAAATGAGATGGCAGACTATTTTGCAAAACAAGCCTCCAAACTTCCCACTATAGAAAACTTCCCTATCCCCTTCACTGATTTATATCAAACCATCAACGAAACTTCCGGAAGTAAATTCAATTCTTTCTTACTCAACTTCCGTCCACACACAGGAGTTCACTACTTTGAAACCCCCTATAACTACCAAAAAACAAAACCATGGTTCCATAAAAAATCCTTTTAGCAGATCTCACATAGTCTCAATTATCAGGATGCGAGCAGATCACTACTCTCTAGCATCAAGCCTATTCAGAAAAAAATGGTTGCCTCACCTTACTGTCCATGCTGCCCTTATCTAGAAGAAGATATCAACTACATTCTCTGGAAATGTCCTAGATTTACTAAAGAGAGAAGCGCCCTAATCAACTACCTCCGTAAGGGTGCTTTTTCACGACGCAGAATTTTTCCCCCCACAGCCCATCTCTCGCCATTATTGGAGCAAAAGAGAGAGACTGTTGGTCTAGAGACCCTAAAGCAGGGGAATGTCTTTCTCGCTCCAACGCTGAGAGATAGGCTGTGGGGAAAAATTCTGCGTCGTGAAAAGGCACCCTAAACCTAAGATCCCAGAACCTTTCAACTTAGATGGTATTCTAAAACACCCAAATTATCGAGCATGTAAATTTATCACAAACTTCTTCAAAAGCTGCTCATTGAACATCTGACTCATATACATACTCAATCATTACTCTTTCTGTTACAAAATAACAAAAATCCCCTCCTTATTTCCATCTAATCATCTAACCCCTTTTTTTACTCCCTCGTCAATTTCCTTTCCACCCTTCCAGCAAAAATTCTTTAAAAAAAGGGCGGGAGTTTCTCATTTTAATTACTCAATTCTATAATTATTCACAATTCCCCAAACTGCTCAACTACATCCCTCATACATGCGTAATGCCTGAAGTCACACCTGCATAAAAGCAGGCAGATATAGCCATCCAAAGAAGAAGAAGAAGAAGATGAATTATAATCAAGAGAAATTTCATTTCATTGTCACACCTCGCCTTCACTTGAGTGACCATAACTTCAGAACGGAAGCAGCTACGATTTTTTTCAAAAATGATTCTGAAAGTGCTCGAAAAGACAAAGAAAACTTTGTGATCAGTTACTGTCGTCATTTTTGAGTGTTATTTCTACCCTTCGGGAGAACCGTGATCGGTGGTCGAGAAGAAGGTGATTTGTAAGGTCAGGTTATGTTTTCATGTGAGTAACGTTTTTATATTCGTTTACACTTTCTCATCGACCCTTCGATCAACCTTTCTGAGTTCATATGCGTGGTAGATAACCACCCAAAAATGTGCTGAAAGGATTCACACCTCAATCTATCAAAACGTTTCCGATTTATGAGTTTTGGAAAAGAAAATGTCAACATTCTCGGGAAACCGATTATTTGGTTCACAAATCTTTGATCATAAGTATCAGGCCAATTCTAAGGTCCCCTACACAGCTATTTTCGTCACTTGGTTAATGTGGATTTTCAATTTTCAACTTGTTCCATCATTCATGTAATAGCCAGGGTCCACAATAAGGATTTATCGATCAAGGAAATGAGAAGTACTAAATAAGGGCACTTTATTGAATATACAAACACTCGAAAATACTAGACTCGCTAGGGTTTAGGGTGATGACAGATAAAGCGCTACGCCACGATTATGCGTCACGCCACGACGCGCTATCGTACGCCACGATCCAAAAATTAATTCCAGCGAATCCAACCATCAATGGATTTGTTTCATTCTCATAATCCACGACTGATACTATAGCAATAAATCCAATCCATCGATGGTCCGGTTCGCTAGAATTAATTTTTGGATCGTGGCGTGCGATAGCGCGTCGTGGCGTGGCGCAAAATTGTGGCGTAGCGCTTTATCTGTCATCACCCTTACAAGCATGCAATATGACGCGCAGTATGCGGTGCCGATCGACGAGCGCGCGCGGACACATGTGTGAGCCATTTTAGGGCTAGACAATCACTAATTACTTATAAGTGCAGAGATTCGGCATCGGAACCCCTTGTGCGACGCGACGCCTTCCAGAAGTTTTCATCGAGAGAAAAGCATCGAACATATCCAGGGCCGTATGGCTCATCCATGCATGTTGTGCTCTCACTCGCATTACCACATTCATATCATCAATTCTGCATCGTGTCAGAAAAATCACATGCAACTACTTTTATTTTATGTTGAGGGAATTTCCTATCGAACAATTGATCAAGCATGAGAAGATGAGATTGTCGTGGATCACTCACAGTATTTGTGTGAAGTTTTTCAAAGGAATATTCTTGGAAAATCGAATTAATGGCGGGATAGTCGATACGTTTCCTCCTCAAATCTATTTTCTTCATTCTACAAATCAGCAATCATTCCATGATATTGTTGCCTCCGTTGGAATCTTTTGATTGTCGGTAAGATAATTAGATTCTCGAAGCTAATCAATGGTCGAGAAAAATGGTTATTTGTGAAGGCAGTTCATGTTTTCTTGTATTCATGTCGTTTTCTTTTCGTTTACGCTTTTTCCTAATTCCTCCGATCGATGTTTCTAAAATTCATATGGATGGTAGATGACCAACCAAAGATTTTTTAGAAGGATTCACAGCTCAATCTATTTTGAAAGGTTTTCGATTTATGCGTCAAATAAAATAAAAAATGTCAAATGTTCTCAAATTTATTGCAATTTTGAAAAGTATCTTCTGAAGAGACTTTCTAAAAATATATAGAGTGTGCTCATAAAATGTTTATTTTGCCCCGATCGATCATTTGTTTGATACGAAATTTCATTAAAATGAATCAAGAAGGAATGGCACGTGATATTTTTCAGGTCATGCAAAATTTATGATTCAAATAATGGAGATTGATAAAAATGAAAAATCCACATTAAGCAAGCCACGGAGAATCGCCATTAAATACTTGTTCATGTGAAACAAAGTTTGGTCTGAAAGTTGTGAACGAAGATATTTGTGAATGAAATGATCGATTTCTCGGAAATTGTGACCTTTTTATTCTTTTAAGTCGCATAAATCAAAAATGGTTTTTGGAGTAAGTTGTAAATCTCTTCAGCGCATCTTTGGGTGGTTACCAACCACACATATAAATTTCAGAAAGGTCGATCGAAGGGTTGAGGAGGAAATGTCAACGAAAAAAAAAAAAAACAACACACACAGACACGATCAATGACCGACGAAGATATAATTTTAGTGCGGCCTCCAGTCGAGAGGTTTCGGAGAAAGGAACAGATCGATGAAAACTAAATCTTTCTGAGTGAATACTTTTAGAACAAAAATTGATTTTATTTGAAAAATTGGAGAACAATCTCTTGTCACGAATGCAACCTCTTCTCTTTCAGAAAGTAAACCGGCTGTGAGTATGGCTATGAAAACGTGATTGTGAGATGGAGTACTTATTAGGTTGTCGAGTAGGTTGTAGTCTCCGGACGACACTTTTGGGTCAGAAAAACAAGTTTTTTTCGTGTTTTCTTGCAAACAAATCGAAAAAAAACACCAGTGGCGGCAACGCGAACCTTTTCGGTCAAAAATCTCAAGTTATAGGTTTCGCAAACTAGGACGGATGGTGACCGATCCGAATACGAATCGCAAATACGTTGCTTATCCTGAATTTTCGACCAAAAAGGCTCGCGTAGCCGCCGGTTACAGTATTTTCTACTCGTTTACCAATGAACATGATGAAATCCGTTTTTCTGACTCAAATAATCACCAGGAGACTACCTTTCACCAACCTTGTGGGCCTCCTATATTACATCCATAATAATAGAGTCGGGGTATTAATTACGCACCTAGGCATGTAAGAGCCGGACGGACGGTTACCCATCTAATCCGTATACGATCACCGCCGAAACGTTGCTCTTACCTGAATTTCTAATCAACATAACTCAAGATTAAGTTAGATGGTTGAATATCCAACAAGATGGTTGAATTTTTGATTGAAAATTCAATAAATTCTTCACAGTGTAGTTTCGAAAAAAGGACAAGCGAAAAACCTCTTTTTGGAGTATGAATCAATGTAGCTAATGCATCCAATTTTTTGATTGGACTTGTCTTACAGCGATTGAGAAATGGCAGCTCAGGATATGAAATTCAACAGTTTTTCCGGAATCACCCATATATCCATATCCAAGTTACCGAAAGACACAGAATCAAGGTTACGAGAAAGAATAATTTTTTTCTCACTTCTCGATAATCTCATTTGCATGACTCAGCATAATCAACTTTGTTTCATCAACCTTTGATCTTGTGGATGAACCTGAAAAATATTGCGAAGAAAAATAAAGCTGATATAGACTTTTTAAATCAATGGAAGAACATAAATATAACAAATACTAAGTGCTCATCATTTCTAGATTGCAGGTTCAGTGACAACATACCTCGTCATTCTTCTGCAATATCAAACTGTGGACGAGACCAAAAAGACATAGATCAGCTGCCGATCAGATTATATGGCCAGACCTATGAGGATGTTATGGCTCATGTATCATCCATCACTCTACTGAATGTCACGATGAATCTGAATTCCGCGGACCATTCCACCGCAATAGAGTAGTTTCATTTCGTTCGAGGCTAAACATTTCCTACCCCGGTTCAAATTTTCAAGATTCTCGCATTTTTCCGAATATTTTATGTAACTTGGGTCTTAACCGCGGAGCTTCAATTAGATATCCTGACAATTCTAAGATTTGACATAACACAAGAAAATCTTCTTACAATGATTTATCGGCAGGATGGCGTTGAATCAATGAAAAGTGTCAGTCGGTATTTCCTGCCAATTTTTATTTTTACGCTATTTGCGACTCTCTTCATAAATAACACAAGAATGTATAGAACTTTCCTTACGTAAACTTTTGTGAAGAGATCGCCATTGACAGAAGTATATTGAAGATGCAATTCTGCGAATATTATATTTGGAATGAAGGAAAGCTTTACAAAATTTCAGACTTTTTTGTATCTACTCCTTCGAGACAGATGGGAACCGTCCGAAAATCCCTGGTATTGCGTTTGCAACCAGGTTCACTTTTCACCCCTGCTTTGGATTACCCCTTCTCTTCAACTCTATTCTTTCTTTGAATTTCTTCCGAAGCACTCTCAACGAACAAGGAATCAGCAAAGCCTGTTTTTTAATGTGATATGTTAACTGTTCGATGAAAATCCTGATTAGCTATGAGCGATCGATCGATATCTGTGAATATCGAATCTTTGTTGTGAAACTTAGTTGTGCACTTTGGTAATCCTCACCAAGATGATCAGTGCAAAGTATGTAATATGGTGGTTCACAGTCCATGCAAACAATTGCTGTGATCAGGTCATATCAAATATTTGGCGCAAAATCACTTGGATTGAAATCTCTAACATTGTAACGAGTATTGTTAATTCTATCGCCATCATATTCTTTATCACCATATCAGTAAATATGACTGTTATTGTAAAAACTAGTCCTACGATCCAGTAATCCTAATCAATGTAACCAGTGCAAGAAATGCAATGGTTCACAAATCGAGTGAATAATTGCTGATCCTGATTTATACCCCCGCAGAGTGACGCAAAAGCACGCAAATTGTGGTTCCTGCAGTTCAAATTGATATTCCAAGTATTTTTCAGGATTAATCAATTCTTCGACATATGAAATGTGCACAAGAGGAAAGAACCAGTGCGTCCATATTCGTCAAATATTTCCATAATGTTTGAAAATGCACCAAAGACTCGTTGATGAAGAAGAGCATTCAATTGAACAATAAAGTGATATCACGAATTTGACAACGATATTGATTCTGTCGCATTATCACCCTAGAATTTTTTGTAATAATCTGTATTTTAGAATTGATTGAATAAAGATGATTATGTGCTGAGGACCAGTAGTGTATACAATCGAGGCCTGAATGTACCGCGAAATATTATCAACGCATTGTTTTAAACCTTGTTTGAGGAGGGATACAGATGATTTCACGTTCCTCCTCTCTTTACATACGTGCCCATTTATAATACGCCAAAAGAGCTAAAGAGTTGGTGAATTTCACAAAAATATCCTGCTCTGAGATGAATTGAAAAGGTTCAAAATGTTACAAATTCGTTTCATCTGATTGGATGAGTACTATGGAGCAACGATGAGAGACACCTTATAAATGTTGAACGGATGATATTTGACATTTGTGTCTCATATTTGGGACAGAGATTTTCCTTGGTCAATAAGGAAAAAGACAAATCCAATACAATGATTCACAAAATATGTTTGGGAGGAACGGAGACTGGGAAAAAATCGAATAGCACCAATGTAAATCAAGATCCAAATATCACAAAATGGGCCTCCCGGCAGGGAATAGAACAGAACACAAGAAGTCCTCGTTATCCGCGGGGATTACGGTCCAGTAAAGCACCGCGGATAATGAAACCGCAGATAATGAGACATTGATCATTATGGTGAAGACGGAGTTAGGTTCCGTAAGTGCAAAATAGAGTGTACCAAGAACTATTGTCTTAATTTTTTTGCTATTCATTATGGGAATCTCCTAGATTCTCTTCAACTAATAATAATCAACCAACCTTGGTTGGTTTTTGAGAAGTAATCGGTAACTTCCGGCTATTTTGAACGGCGAATAAAATCTCGATGTTGCATGTATTCTCCCTCAGAATTCATGATGACTCATACTGCTCAATCACATAATGATAGTAGAGATTAATAGGTGAATTGTTATTTTACTATATAATCTATTGTCCTTGTATTGTTGTATACTGTACATGTGTAAATACTTGACGTTTGCAACCATGTTTTATCTATCGTTCGGTTGCTAGTGTGTGTTTATTCTGCTAGTGTGTGTCACGAGGTTAAGACGCTCTTGTTGTGCCTGAGAAATAAAGTTGCGTGTTGTTTTTCTAAATCAGTGTACCTGATTTATTGTGTTACGAGTGAGTGTAACAATTTGGGGGCTCACTCGGAATAAAACATCTGAGGACAGTAACTAATGTGAAGCAGCGTAATGGGGACTTGAAACAGCGAGTATTTGCTGCCGGGAGATCGCACGGACGCTGGGTCAGTATCAGTTTATGACCCGATACAAAGCCCAAGATCATCTGATGCTGCATCTGGTTTTTGTGGATTTCCAGATGAGTGCTGTGACCAAGATCCTGTTATCATGCGTGAGCCCGACCACTCATCGACCAGCAGTCCCTCCCGTGGCTGAGAAGATCGGCTCGAGGGCGACCCGCGCACAAAGAGACCAAAGTCTACTCGCGAGGATGTCGCACAACTCTGTCACACGCCAAAGCTTCTGGCTCGGCATGCTCGCTTCTTCTTCTTCTACAAACATTGGCTACATCTCTCTGTCTTATATGACAGATATGACTTTGGCCATTACACGAGTAGGTTACGTAGATACTGTAGTATATTGGTAGGGCTGATAAGTCTTGAGAATACTGTTGCTAAATTCAGCAAAAGAAGACTTGTTGCTATATCTTGATTTCAAGTATGATGATTGGCTGCCTATTGGTTGTATGACTGACTGCTGGTTCCAATTGTAAGGAAGGGTAGAAAGGAAAGGAAACTCGAAAGGAAATGTTGTTTAGGGAAGAGGAGCAAAAAGGATAAAAAGGCACACGAAGCGAGTAAGTGTAATAATAGAAGATAGATTCAAGATTTTTTTTTTCTTATTAAATTGAGAGGGAGCAAGAATTTAGAAAGTTGGTGATGAATTTACATGGAGGTTTGTTAGGGAACTTGAGAATGGACTCAATAACGTATGGTTTGGGTTGTTTGAATCTTTCCAGGCATTTGAGTGATGTTTTTCTTTCATTAGAAAAACGAGGGCAGTCCCAGAGAACATGATTCATGTCTTCTGGGACAAAAGGACAAGCAGGGCAATAGGGGGAAGAAACAAGATTTTTCCGAAGAAGGCTGAAAGCTTAGTTGTAGTGATAAGATCTGAGTCTATTAATAGTGACTATATGATATCTAGAGAGAGAGTTCTTGTGAAACAAAGTTTTGGATTTTTTGTTGTTGTAGAAATTGTTGCAGTAGTATAAGCCAGTGTTAAGAGACATGCTGATCAAATGCTGGTGAAAATTCTTTTTTGAGAGATCAGTGACGTACTGATAAAAATCAGAGAATGGAATTTTATTATTGTCAAGAGGTGCGTGGCAACGAGCTTTTTTAGCCAAATGATCAACCTTTTCATTACCAGGGATGTCTAGATGAGAGGGGATCCAAATGAGTTTGATAACTAGGTTTTTTTCTAGTGCGGTTAAAAGAAGTTGCTTTATTTCAAGGGAAATGTAAGATAAATCTTTGGTGAAAGGATTGGAAAGAAGAGATTGCAACACACTTCTTGAATCAGAGAAAATGTTGCATGGAGATAGATTATTATGAATAATGAATTGCACTGCGTGCTTGATAGCAAAAGCCTCCCCAGTGAAAATAGAAGCATGACATGAACATTTTTTCTGGATAATCAGATCTTTTTCCCAGTTTGAGGAGGAAATAGCATAGCAAATGTATGAGCCATTAGAATTTCTTGATGCATCAGTGTGAAAGCTCAATTTATCTGTGAGCTCTGAACTAAAGATTTCTAGAAATTTATCCTTTGAACACTGAGCGTCCCGTACAAGTTCACCAGAGACCAAGTCAACATTGGGAAGGAATGAGATAGCTTTGTAAGTGAAATTGAATGGAGAGACAGTAACAGAGTTATAAATCTTTGGCCTGAATTGAGGAATTTGATTATACGATGCAAGTAAAGGGTATTTGAGTTTAATTTTCTTTGGATCTTTATTAGCAATTGCAAAAGATAAGTCATCAATTTTGTTCAACAAAGGATGACAAGAGTCTGAAAAAATCTTCAGTAAAATCTACATTCCAAGATGAAAGAGCGATGTTTGAGAGGAGGTTCACAGGCTTCTGCTAATAAGACTCAAATAGGAGTTGAATTTCTGAAGCCTAGGGCAAGTCTAATACATTTGTATTGGATTCTATTGAATTTCAGAGTTTTTTGCCTATTACTAAGAGTGTAAATGAAAGATCCATAATCAGAGGTGCCTCGTACTAGAGCTTTATAAATATTCAAGAGGACTTGGGGATGACCACCCCATCAAGCACCTCTGAGGAATTTTATTATGTTGCTAGCTTTGATACATTTATTGATAATGTGGTCTGAGTGTAAATTCCAGGAAAGATTATCATCAAAATGAAGACCAAGGTCTGTGAAGCTATCAGTACAAGGGACAGGAGAGTTATAAATGTTTATACTCAATTCACTAAAGTCTGAGATTTTGTTGTGGTAAATTTTCAACTTAGTTTTTTCAGGTGCAATATACAGATTTCTGTAGCCTAGGTAAGGGGCTAGGTTGGATACACTTTTCTGAACAGAGTGAAGAGCTACATTGAGATCAATATCAGAGCAATAGATGACCATGTCATCTGCAAATTGAAGAAAACAGCAATTGGGTTCAATCATTTTATGAGCTTTACGAGTATAAATGCTGAATTCAGTAGGACTTCCCACACAACCCTGAGGGAGACCCATGCAACTAAGAAAGGGACCTTTGAGAGTATTATTAACTTTGAAAAGTAATTCTCTATTGGATAGGAGATTAAATAGGGACATTCACATATTGTAAGGAATGTTGAGATCAAGGAGATCTTGAAGGAGGATGTTAGGGTTAACATGATCAAAAGCATCTTTTATGTCAAGCGGAAGGATGACAATATATTTGTTAGATGACAGGGCGCGATAAATATCTGTAGTTAGAATTGAAAGGCAATCTGCACATGATTTCTTTTTCCTGAAACCGAACTGATAGGGGGACAGTAAGTCATTGTGCTCTAGATAAAAATTTATCCTGAAGATGACAAGTTTTTCTAAGCATTTGAGAAGGCAAGAAGCCAAAGCTATAGGTCTCACTTTTCCTGGAGTGCTCTTGGGGATGAGGAACATCAAGAATTGTTTCCAAGCAGCTGGAAAGAATTAGTGCTCATGATTTCATTGAAAAAACTTAGAATAATTTCCAGGAATTTTTCAGGAAAATGCTTGATCATGATGTTGGAAATTTTATCAAGTCCAGGAGAACTTTTAGATTTCAATGAATCAATAGCAGAAGTGAGTTTACTTAAAGTAAAGGGGCAGGCAAGGTGGGAGTTGTCCAGATTTTTATTTTTTGGGTGCGAACATGGGTCAACAGCATTAGGAACAGAGTAGGTTAGAGGGATTGGAAGACAAAATTTATTTATGAATTCATTGGAAGCCTGTATATGATTAGAATCATTGCTGAGATGAGAAGACTCATTCAATGAGTAATGTTTAAACCTTTTGACAACATTCCGAACGTAGGAAATAGGGGCATCTCTAGATAAAGACTCAGTAAACTCCTTGAATTTTGATTTTTTGGTTTTTCTACAGTGCCTCTTGGCCTTTGCTTTCAATTTTTTGTAGTTAATCTAATTATCGAGATTAGGGTGAGTGAGAAATAATTTTAGCGCTTCATCTCTTGAAACTAATTGAGCTTCACATTCTGAGTCCCACCAAGGTGAGCGAAAACCATGTTTATTGGCTTTTTTGAAGCCATTATAAGATGTGGAATTGTGATGTAAGGTGGGATTATTGGGATGAGGTTTGGCAATATTATGCTTGTTTTTGGCTACTGGAATTGCATCTAAAATCGAGTTAGTGATGAAGTTATATTTAGAATCAATTGAAGCATTCTCATACTCAACCGAAGAAGAAAGATCAGAAGCTTTTGATTCTAATCTGCTCATATAAGAGGCCCAATCGACATTTTTCAGACTGATTTAATGTGATGATAGAATGGCTTGAGGAGTGCAGGGATTCAAAATGATGTTGACAATAACAGGAAAATGGTCACTTCCTAATGGATTGGGGGACACATTCCAGGAGGACGAGGCTGCTAACTTAGCGGAAACAATGGTAAGATCCACAGCAGAACAGTTGTTGATGTTGTTAGAAAAGTAGGTGCGAGAACCATTATTTAGGAGAATGAAATTAGAGTTTACAAGGACGTATCAGACAAACTTAGACCTATAAAATCATTATAATTGACAGAGTCCCAAGAAGGGTGATGACAGTTGAAGTCACCAAAAATAACTGAGTTACATTCAGTGTTGTTCTCAAAGGATTGAACTTTGTTGAAGAAACGATTCCAAATGTTGTTATTGAAATGTTCATCTGGGGGCTTATAGACTGCTGAAATGAGAGTTGAATTGCTAGAGTGAGGGAAAAGTAGTATGTTCAGAGATTCAAATACGTCTGGAATATCAATGAAATTATCAACCTTGGAAAAGATGGTATTTTTCTTCACACAAATACAAAGTCCCCCTCCTTTGTTGGTTATGCGATCATTCCTTATAATAGAAAAATTGTCTAACCTAAAGTCAGGTTGCGTCAGGTTTCAAAAAGGTTTCAATTAAAACTAGAATATCATAATTTTGAATAATATGATTAACTTCATGTTTCTTACTTCTAATACCTTGTGCATTCCATTGGAAAATTTTTAACTTAGACTGATTCATTTGATAACAATAAACTTGATTAAACTAAACTAAAAAGTAAAATGAAACGATAACTTTTAGGCACAAGGATCATCAGAAGAACCAGAAACAACATTGGTGGAAGCGATGGAATGCAACGAAGGAGAGTTAGAAGATTCAGCTCTCGAAACAGGATATGATGTGGAAAGTACCTGGGTATTTTTTGCTGTAGGTGGAGGTTGAATAATATTGAGATTCTCAGCGATGTACTTACTAATATTCATGAGAAGGGCAAAAGCAGGATCACTGTTAGAAACAGGAGTTTGCGGAAAGAGAGATGGAATATCAGGAAGAAAATGTGCATTGCGAGGAGTTCTCATAGAATCAGCAAAGGAGACAGATTTTGATTTTTTCAGATTTGGGAAATTGATCTGATTATTCTGGAAGTTCTTTGAGTAAACAATAGCTCTAGCCTCATCAAGAGTGATGTTACGTTCAAAGGCAAGATCGAAAGTTTGAATTTGTTTGATTTTGACAGGACAAATGTTGTCAGTGGGGTTATGAGGTCCTTTGCAATTAGAACACTTTGGAGTTTTAGAACTGTTAGGGCAATGTATAGCAGAGAAATGATCCATCTCACCACAATGAAAGCATTTGGGCTTAGAGCGACAAAACTTTTTAAGATGACCAAAGCGAAAGGAGTTATGGCATTGTTTTGGACGAGCTTTGTGAGGTTCAGTAAGATAGATAACTCTGTTGTATCTCATATGTTTAGGAAAATTTTTACCTTCAATTGTCAACAAGATGGTAGTAGAAGGCACATATTTGACTTGGTCGTCACTAGATGTTTTCCTATTCAGACGTCTGGCTTGAAAAATATGAGAACGTAGGTCAGTGGAGGCAAAGTCCTTGATATCTTTCATGGAGATGTCCAGAGAAACCTTCTTGGCAATGAATTGAGATGAGTAAAGATGAAATGGTATGTATAGTCTGAGATCCTTATCCAAAAGGTCGGTGTCCTCTAGAATAAAATTAGCTGTATTAAGGTCATAGGTAGAAATACTGACTTTAAATTTGGTGACATTACAAAGTTCCTAGATATTATTAGGAAATCTTTTCACCAGTAGTTTTCCTATATAGCTAGCATCCAAAGAGTGTTTCTCAGTGTTATGTTGAGCATAAATTATATACGGAGGGTGCATTGCTCTACAAAAACGTTTGGGGAAATCAATTTTTCTGGGGTATCTGTCAAAACTGTTGGAAACTGTAATAGTAGAGAAGGATTGAGAATAGACTGACATATTATCTTGATCTTGATCTTGGGATGAGGCTTCAGTAGGGTGAGAGGAGCAACGTTGTTATTGGGAATAGGCAGGTTATCAAACATATTATCATCATCCATTTGAGGCTGAGACGATTGAGAGGAAGCAAGGGATTGCGAAGCTTGTAACCAAGGAGATGTTTGAGAATTAGATTCCGCCATGAATGATGTCAATTGTTTTTTTGAGGTTATGTCACTGTTTTGAGAAAGTAAATGCCTTTTATTGGAATTAACTTTATGAATAGATTTTGAATGAGGATTTGAACCCAGAGGGGAATCAGAGTGATTTTTCTTGCCCGTTTCGTTCTGAGCCTTCAACATGCCAAAACGATGGGTAGAGATAAAAGGTTCATGAATTTCAGCACCAACTTTTTTTTTTTTGAAAATAAAAATGAAAAAAGAGGAAAGTAATCAAAATGCGAAGATGCAGAAATAAAGAAAAAGCATGAGATACAGCAGAGAAAGACTTAGAACATAGATACCCTTCCTTGAAAAATTACTGCGATTAGCTGTTCCATTGACCATGCAGGATGTTGCGATTCTACGAAGACGGTGCTTTTCCTTCATCCGGTCACTGAGTTCTTGAATTCTTCAATAAGAATTGGAAAAATTCGTTGATCATTCACAGAAAATGAAAAATCTGATCATGTATCAATTGAATCCAAATTCTTGTCGAAACTTCTGGAAATCTGATTGTAGGTTATATTGTGCGACTGTCCGCTGTCGTGGTCCGAGCAGGAATCGGCATGCTCGCATCGTGGTGTGCACGAGATCGCTTCATCGGTGTGACCAACATGCCTCGATGATGTTATGCCTGTTACCGTGGTGACGCGCAGAGTAGCAACGTGACCGGCGCCTCGAAAGTGTTTTTGAGAGCCACGAACATGTTTTCATTCGCTCTATATCTCCCTAATCCCTCTTATTAATCCGCAGGATTTCCGAGAAGTTGGTGTATCTCGAAATTTTCGATATCTCGTCTTTGTGTGTGAATGAGCATCTAAATGAGCTGGGTTGTGTCAAACTAACTATCTTTTGATATGTTTTGATTTTGATGTTTTTGTTGTGATAAAAGTGAGGTTTTGTTGTGCTTCCTACTTCTTATATTCAATCCGCGGAATGCAGAGTTTATTAATCGAAAAGTGTAATGTGAGGCATCAAATTGGGGATATCTCAGATTTTGAAAATGCGCCGTGTTCTTCTAAGATAGATATAAATGCGTGCCTCAAATTTGGGATCAGTGTGAGCAAGAGTACAGATGTAACCAAACTTGGAGCCGACACTAAGAAAACAGACGGGTTTGGAGTTTTTTTTTTTTTTTAATTTTGATGTAATATTGCCATAAGTAAGCGATTCGTTGATAACGAATGATGAAACAGGTGAGTTTTAATTGAAGTTCACTCTAAGCACGATACTCTAGGAGTTACATTGCGTATAGCATCGTGTTGAATGCCTATAAATTTATATGCCTGAATCCCGAATAAGGTATCTTTTTCTATCTTTCGCGTGACGGTTTTCCAGAATTTATGATATCTATTTTGTCAACTGTTGATCTTCATTGTGTATTTCTCTCGCACTTCATTCGCGAAGAAGAGTATGATTGCAGCTTCGAGAGAGAAAAAGTTATGCAGTTTTGTGATGAAGCAGAGATTTACATGGCGTAAAGTTTTTTTACATCAGTGCGGGGGAAGCAAGTGCTCTTCCACATCATTCCCCTTTTTTCTCAATAGTAAATCAATTGTATCATTAGTAATAATTATGTCAGAAATTTGAAACCATGTATCGATCGTATCTTTTTACCATCTGAGCTGATTCACTTTGATCGCTCTCGCTCCACTCACGCACTGTCGCATCAACTACAAACAGACATGCGAGTTATAGATATTTCACACCGTTTTACTGTTCGTCGTGCTCAAAGAATGGATCCTCGTAGCCTTAAAGAAGTAAACATCTTCATTTCAAATTTATTCAAATTAAAGTAAGAAGTTTTGACCGATCAAATTTGGTAACGGCACCGTAATTTGGATGGTGAAAATTGCTTGGTGCATTTTCAGGTGCCAACACCAAAACTCCCGTCCTCTCTTAGAAGGAACTTATGGGAATCGACTCACTGCTGGGCGAAGAATTTGATTGAGGAAGACACAGGAATGGTATATTTCACACCAAGTTTATGAATTTGTAGCTCGCTTTTGAGCGATTCATTTTCGGATCCAGCAGCAGGCGGATGTTAAAAGAGTCGCTCGGAAGCGGGGAACCTAATGAATGATGTGCGAATACCATTTATTGCAATTTTGCAATCTTGTAAGCACCTATATTGAAAAATTGCGAAAAGTTGTATTTTTAAAGAGTCATCGAGTCATGAATTTGCTCTTTAAATATCTGTTTCAAGGCTTTCAATATCTGGCTCTATATATCAATCTACGGAGATAGTTACTTATTAAAACCCGGCTAAAATTTTGAAGACTATCCCAGATAGAAAAATATCTCCAAGATAAAAAAGGCGTAAAAACGCGTAAATTTAGAAAAGATGCCTGTGCCATTTTTATAAAGACATCAATCATAGAGATTTCTATATTCTAAAGGGAATCCAAGAGAAACCAACCAATACCACGAAAAACAGCTGGCAATTCCTTCTGTTAAGAAAAGTTGAAACAATATTTCAGTTTATAATTTTATGAGTAAAGCTTTTACTTGGAGTGGCAAACCACGATTATGATAATCACGAAACATAATGATCTGTAAATTTGATACACTTGAGGGTTGTTTTGTCCCACTTATTACTTCAGTTTTCAACGCACGTGAACTTTAAGAATCAGCGCGCTTGCGCGCGTGTCGAGTTCTAGTATCCAAAATACGAGAACGCGTGTATTCATTTTGAAAATTAATATTTTAGTAGTTCTAGAACTTCCTGCTCATGGAGAAAACAAGTCGATTCGAGGCCTCTCCAGGAGATCAAACTTAATATAGGCCCGAATTTATAGTCGTTGGCATTAGTTATGGTTTTGGTCATGACCAATACCTTGCATGGTACGCGATTCAAGAATTAGATCGGAGAATAAGTTTTGAGTCAAAATTTTCGAACCAATGTACTAAATGTGACTACAGCCGCAAGTCTGTTGACATATCAGTGGTGAAAATTGTCCTACATGCACAGAAATCATGATTCGTGCTCTTACGCGAATCTACGCGAGTGACAAGGTTATAAATCGAGACCATATAGTTGTAGCAAACGCGTGGATCACCAATTCTATGCTGAAAGACAGTTTTCAACGCTGGAATTTCGACAAACGAGTGGCTGTAGTCACATTTAGTACATGAGCCAGAAAATTATGACTCAAAACTAATTTTCTGACCGAATTCCGGAATCGCGTAGTAGAATGCAAGGTATTGGTCATGACCAAAACCATGACCAATACCAACGACTATAAATTCGGGCCATAAATCGATAATCAGCTCAATGGCAAGGTACGAGCTTCGGACGCCAAAGGTCGTGAGTTCGAGACTCACCGAGTGAAATTTTTTTCTGATTCCGTTCACTAACGGTCACAAATTTGCCCTCAATTTCTGAATACCCCATTGCTTTCGAAACCAAAATATGAAACTATAGAGCGGTGTACAATTTTTCGATAAAATTTTCTCCTTACGTGAAATAACTTTGCACAACGTAGAACTAACAATAATTCATGCGCTGAATCTTTCCAGTTAGGCAATGTTCGATTCCTATTTTGGATGGCAATATGACATTTCGACTCTTAGCTAAATAAGAAAAGCTCAGGTAAATAGCCTTGAGGATCTGGAATTGATTTGCTTCGGATGAACCTCTCTCTCTCGCGATTATCAGAATCAATTCTATAATAATGTAGTTGTTGACAGAGGATTTAGAGAGAAATACAATGCGCGGAACTAAGGACATTCGGATTTGGTGCATGACTTATATATGTATTGTGGAATGATTCCGTTTTTTTTTCCTTTATAGAGAATATATTCCCAGAAAATTGTACACCACTCTATAGTTTTAGATTTTGATTTCGAAAACAGAGGGATATTCAGAAATTTAGGGCAAAATCCTGACTGCTACTGAAGTGAATGAGGAAAAAATTTTTCACTCGGTGAGTCTGGAACTCACGACCTTTGGCTTCCGAAACTCGTGCTTTACCATTGAATTAATTCTCGATTTACATCCAACATGTCAAAAATCGCACATGAACGTCTGACCTTGACCTCCTGGAGGCCTCAAATCGATTTGTTTTCTCCCTAAGCAGGAAGTTCTGAAACCACGAAAATATTAATTTTTAAGATGAAGACACGCGTTCTGGTATTTGAGATATTAAAGAAACATAGAGCAAATAAAAACAATTTGTGGATCTCAAATAATAAATAAAAAAACACCATGAAACAGCGAATTCGTCGAATTTCTTTTTTTTTTCTTTCTTTTATTCACGTCGAATTTCTATGCGTTCGAGAGGCAAAGTAGAAAAGGTGATGGAGGAAACGAAGAGACACGGGGTGATGAGTAAATTCAAAAATTCATCTTGTTCGACGGTGGTCATAAACATTAAAAAAGATCGTCTATTCGATTTTGTGTTGATCACCGTAGACTCAATGCTGTGACTAAGAAGGACCGCGTTCTCCATTGGCAATGGATTATGGGAGTTCAAGGTGATGGCATTTGGTATCTGTAATGCACTTGAAACTTTTGAAAGATTAATGAAAGAAGTGCTGCCCAATCTAGTTAACATAATTTGCATGGTCTATCTGGATGGCGTCATTGTAAAAGCGAACACGTTTAGAAAAATGATTGAGAATCTTAGAATTATTCTCTCTAGATTCAGGGATGCGAATTCAAAATTGAACGTGAAGAAATGTCATTTTCCTTAAAGCGAAGTCTTGTGTTTAGGATATATCATTACACCAGAAGGAGTGCGAGCAGATCACGACAAAGTTTCCAGCATCGTGAAGTAGTTGATACCCGAAAATAAGGACAGGTGTTGGGTTTCCTTAGCTTAGCGTCGTACTGCAGAAAATTCGTTCCTCATTTTTCTCCACGTTCCTGCACCTTTGACTTTTTTGCCTCTTTGACTCGCCGTAGAACTTGTTGATATTCTCTGGTTCTTTGGTTTTCAATATGGTTGCCGAATAAACATAAGCTGAGCGAATGCGTCTTTGCTTGAATGACATAATTTGGTTCTTGTGCACTGCCGGCGTGATGTGATGGAATTTTTTCAGTCCCGTCACAAAATGCAGGTACGAATTCTCACATTACATCTATTCAGATCGGGTATGAGTTTATCTGACAGATTCCAAAATAATTGGACACAGTTATCGAAGTATGGTAAGATCGAAAATTTAATGAGAATCGATTTTGTATTTCGCGGTTTATTTTCTTTGAATATCCTCAACTCAGAGAAGGCTGCGAACGACTTTGGACCAGTGACATATATTAAACTAATCTCGCATACTTAACGCACTGAAAACTTCATAAGATTTTTATGGATTCACTGTACGGAATGACTTGACTATTGACAATAGGAGGTAAAGGGGAACTGTATTTAGATATTTGAGAAATTTCTCAGAACCAAACCAAAATAGCTCTATCATAAAATTTCACTCTTTACTAATTAAGAGATCGTAACCATTTGTGTAGCGACTTGTACAATAATTGTAAATAAATTATTTACTCTAAAACTTGGATGCAGAATAAATTTTGGAATGAGAAAACTAATTTCGAGAACAAAAATACATAAATGTTATGTATTCAGCATTATTTGCTCAAGAGTATTATGGACTGAAAATTTACCTTTGTCTCGCAGAAAAAAGAACTTTTGTGGGTTAAAAACAAATGGGTTCACCGAGATCATAGAGCTTGATATAAGCAAATGCAAATATAGCAGTTTGTTTCAAAATGAGTTGTAACGCGAAAGTCGTGAGTATAAGATTATTGTGTTCAGCGGTAACAGGGCGAGTCTTTCATCCGTATTCCTAAAGGGCGCAAAACTCTTACCTACTTTTGATAGGGATGGAGGCATGGAAAGACAGCCAAAAAGAGAGTGAGTATAATGCCTGCGAAATTTTTAGTCAATCATCTAGAAATCCACAAACAATCATATGAAGCTTTCAAATGACCAATGCATTTCTTCTTATCAATGAGACTACAAACGATTTTACGAATGGAAACCGCATTGATTTTGGCAGGGGAGAAACTCGAGCAAAAAAACAAGAAAGAAATACCCGCTACTAGGACTATGTCTGAGATTTTTGTCTCATTGGAACCAATTTATCGTTTGAGCAAAGTTTTCGGACTTCTACCAGTGGAATTCAAGTGGAATGAGTCTGGGAATTGCACAGGTTATCTGAGTTTCTCAGCGATATCATATGGGTGAGAAAATATCCCAAAGTTGATAACGACGGTTGACACGTTCACTGCGATGGGCCTCTCGCGTCCTTCCCTGTGTGCGATGAGTCCCACCCGTGGGGCTCACTTTTCATTGAGTTTCAGCTCACGTCCCACAGAAAAGATAAATCCAATGGCTCATGTCGTGGTTGTTTCTCGGTGTTTAAGTTTAAATGAACATGTGTGCACAGCAGTTTCGGTATCGGACTCGATTTCGCTGAGTTTTTCCCTATTTTCGTTTTTTACGCAATTTATTCTTTAATTACACGAAATCAAGCGATTATCAGCAAACTACTTACTTTGAATTCGAAAATTTCCAACGTGTCTTGGCTCATTTGAAAGCTCATTTCAAGATCCACAAATAGATCCAAAACACGTTGGGAATTATCGAACCTCAGTAGAGTAATCTTACATTTACGCGAGGAAAAAATCTTAGGCTAAATCGAAAAACGTGGATTCTTCCGCGCACAGCCTTTGCTCTGTCGTATGTGTATTGTTATGCACTGTAATACTCTTGGCATTGAAGATATAGAAAAAGATGATCGGAACGAATCTATCACTTCTCATGCTTCAAACAATTTGAAGAACGTCAACGAACCGCAGCTCAGGCTCAGCAATGCTGAAGCACGCTAAAACCATGATCAAATATTATTCTCTGGGTGGAACAGACATTGAAGTAAAAGTTCTCTTGGAGGCTCATAACATTGAATTTGATGATTTTATTGATACTACTGATCATCCTCATGAATATTCTTCATATCAGAGGAAAACTTTTGGGCCCCACCGGTGGGGCCCACTCAATTTCATAGAAATACTGTAAAAAGATTCCAAACTGATGATTTCCCAAAAAGTTCGGCTTCCGTAACTGCTGAAATGCGCATGTGTCCTCTCTCGTAATCCAGACAGAAATCGTGATTTTGCCTTCGCAATGAATGTGTTAAATACTATAGGATCTTGACTGATGTAATACTATTTGGAATTTTTCACTCCGTGCATGCATTCTCCCCTTCAAGGATTTTTTCAAGTAAGAGTTTGCCTAGGTTAGGGGAAAAACTTTCGACCCTCTGCGACGTGACCATCGGTCTAATTTTGACCAATATCCTTGATTTATTGCTACTAAAACAGTCTATATCTCACGGAAGCAAAAATCTGCAAAGTTGACTGACTATGCACAGGAATAATGCTCGCTTTAATCATTCATTTGGCGGGAAATCGTAGCAGGCTCAAGATATTTGACTGCGGCTCAATGTTTGATACCATATAGAGGTATAGGGGGTGGGGCAAGTTAGGACAGGTTTTGCAATGGGACTATCTGGCGATACTTGGGAACAGGTGTGCCATGGGACATTAACGTTAAATTATTGAATGGATTGTGAAAAAAATTTCAGACCTCTATAAAAGTCACCGCTTCCATAATTTTTTTTTCTAATTTTGAGATAAAATATCTGTCGTGATTCGCCCCGCGCTTGGGGGCACTTTAGGACATGTTTAGGGGGCAAATTAGGACAGCCATCCAGGATTGAGGTATACGGCAATATCCTTCGCCTATTCGAGTCACGAACACGTTGGAAGCGACCTCCTGATCTCTAATCTACTCCTGAGACGGCCATTACACATCACTTTCTCATCCATTTTCGATCACCTAATTTATCCTCAACCTCCCACGCTTCGAAAAGTCTCACAAATGCATAGGCGCCTCGATACGCGCAATTATCCTGGAAAAACACGAATACGCGATCGGTTGACCGATTTTGGACCGGATTTAGCATTGACCTAATTCGACCCGTAAAATCTGTCCTAAAATGCCTTCAAGCGGTTTTTTCGTAAAATTGCGATTACTAGCCTCCAACTCGATCGCCTTAGGCCCACGACAGCTGACTCAAAATCTTCGTTTCGTGGTATGGTTTCGTACCCCCAAATGTGGACGAAGTCTGGCCACTTTTGCAGAAGTGGCGTGAATTCTTGCATTTGCAAAATAAACAAGGTCATACCCTTTAAAAGCATCCCTATGTCGGTACAGGCTCCGAGTATCGTTTCCGGAGGCCTTACCGCCTTAAAAACTATTGTCTGTTATGTGGTGCTGTTGAAGATGTATGTACGCGGCGAATCCCTGGAATCGTCTTCGATCGAACTATCGTGCTTGTCTTAATCTTCCTCTTGCCTAATTCGCCCCACTCTCCCTTAATTCTGCAAGTAGCGTATAAAAATAGCATTTTAGGCCACTTTTTCGGGTCAATCTTTGAATGGTATATTCGGAACAGTCATCAAGTTTCCATTTATCGCCAAGATGATTAAAAATGTATTGCATGATATATTTATGCTCGTGTTCAGGAATCGTTCAAATAATCAATCGGCAACGTATTGAAAGCTTTCCAGGAACAGCCCGGAAATATTGCGGAGATTCAGAATGTGTTGAGAATATTTTTGACAGTTCACATGGAGATTCTCGTAGTGTAACCAGATCGATCTACGACAGGTTAATCGCGGTTTACTTTTGAAAAATTTAAGAGGATTTTAGTTAAACGACTACCCGGGAACACCTGAATTCCTGACTACCATGGGACTTTTGAAGAATAAACGAGAATTCTTGAGGGTGCTCCCAAAATTACTTTCAGTTCCATATTGCAGCTATGGCATTATGAAAGAAAAGCTACAAGGGAAATAGGTCGATCGTCTTATTTGGAAATCTTTGTCATTTTAAATTTCTCGCAAAACACGGTTGGAATCTTCATCAGATACGATGCAATCCTATCAGAATTTTATTTGAAATTACGATCATCTAAGAGACGAAAGAGATAGCTTTCCTGAATCTTCATCAGATACGATGCAATCCTATCAGAATTTTATTTGAAATTACAATCATCTAAGAGACGAAAGAGATAGCTTTCCACACACAGCATAAAATGTAATATGAGCAACACGAGTGAGAACTATTCCGCACTTTACAATACCGACTCGTACGGGACGATTACTTTTACGCACTAGTCTCGGTAACTCATGCGAAAAACGCACATTCCGCCCTTGTTGCTTAATGTAGAATTATAGATATGTTTGAAATTATTCTCAATACATCTACAGATGATGACAAGTAATATAATGTCCAATCTTGGTACGCCTAAGAGCTCGTTACCGAATTTGTTCGTTATGTTTAACGGACCTCCATATCGATTTGAAATAATTACAAAAATGCTAAAAAATACCATCAACTTGAGAAAGTTCAACGGAAATCACAGCGATAACCGAAACAGAATTTGTATCCTCTAAAATTGTCCTTTTTTTTGTACCTCGATTTCTCACAAGAACACCTTCTCCATCCACTGCCCTGAATAGTATATTGTTTCTGATTTGCCTATTTCTTTCGATGTAAATCTTCCTCTCGATTTTCTTTTTGAAGGATGCTACTGGTGCTGGGACATGTGGTGGCCCAAATATTGGGCGTTAGACACGACTTGCGAAATGGTTCGGAGAAAAGTATGAGGTTCTATTCGCAAACCCGGATAACTATCACATGTGGCGATATTTTCGCAATCGTTAGCGTCTACGTTGTGTCGATTCTTGGCTCACCCTGGCGATGGAAGTACCTCAAAACCTCGCTCAACCAAATGTCCTATGTATGTACATACGGTATTCAACTTTTATCCTATTCTGTCCACTTCATGAAGCTTAAGGCGATGCGGTACACCGTGCACGCTAAAAAATATTCGCGCACTTTCATCCAATTCTCTTGCGATTTGGGCGAAACGACGAGAAGACGAGTGTTTATTATCATCTAACTCGAGTTCGTCTTCTCGGCATTTTGCCCAAATCGCAAGAGAATCGGATTAAAATGAGCGAATAACTTTCCGCGTGCATGGTGCCCGGCGACCGCATCGCCATAAGACCATCAAATGGGTTGCCTTCTTCTATTAAATATTTGGAATCCAACTATATACTCATTTACTTATCATATTTATCATGTCATAAGATGATTGCTAGTGGTGAGAATCCCAATTTCGGATAAAATTTTTAATTAATTGTGTGGTTCCTTAGGTGAACACAAAACTGAATATTCCGACATCGAGGGATTGGAGAAAGACATCAATCGTCATGATCTCTTTTGTTCTGGGATACGTAATTGGAATAAGCATTTTGGATTATCTTGTAAATAGGGAATTGGCGAAAAATTTTGTCGATGGGGATGGAAGAAATTACACTCCACTTTTGTTTATGTATGTCGGGATAGCAGTTATCTGCTTGCAATACTCTTTTCTTTTGCTAAATCTTGACGAACAATTCTGCAAACTGAACAAAGCTTTCGAGGATATAGCGAAGATCAATGCCAACATCAACCATAATGAAGGAAGCAAGGATTGCGGTAAGTCAACCTGTGCAAAATTCTTTCGTAATTCTGTTCAAATATGTAGCAGCAATGTGAGATGATTCGGAAGTGTCGCCGACTTTATACGCGTATACGCGACCAATAAATCGAAATCATTTTTAGTTAATTTCGTCGTTTCGGATCCAATCGACCAACTGATCATCTTACATGGGATTCTGTGCGACATTATGACAAGTATTAATAAGGCTTATGGAGGGGCGACCCTCACAATATCGATGAGTTGCTTGATTCATCTCATAATATCACCCTACATATTGTACAACAGAGTGTACATCAGTCCAAAAACCGAGTGGAATTCGGTTATCGTTGAAGTTTTTTGGCTCTTCTTTCATTTTGGCAGATTATTACTGATTGTTGAGCCATGCCACAGAATCGGAATGAAAGTAAGTGAAATTGCATCTATAAAAATTAAGTTTAGTCGACACGTGTTGACAAAAGTTAACGAGAGAACTAAAAATAGATTATGGAATTTGTATTATTCTTGCAATATCTGAGCTTCTTCACATGATATGATATACAATTCCCTCAAAGATTCTCTGTTCTCGTGGGCACAACCACCTCCCTTAGCGACTAGGATATTGGATTGAAGCGACCAAGGGAGTGGTCGTGTTTAGGTCAAATTGAGGATTGGTGCACAAGTGCGTTCAGATATTCTTGGTGGAGAGGGCCACTCGCAACACGCGAATACGCTCACATCCTACGACCCCGCGAGAGGAAAGTGCGAATTCAGGTTGTTCGTTCAGATTAGTGAGCCTAAAGTAGTTCCGATACGCCAACGCATTGTCGTCATGTAGATCTGTTTCATGCTTGTTTTGTCTAATCCTTTCTGTTGCACTCAACTAACGCCAAGTCTCCCCTTATTTCATCATTCCATCGTATCCGCAGCTGTCCCAGTGATCTCGGAAATTTCACATGACTTTCCATGACTTCGCGAGCTATCCATACCCACTGCTATCCTGGTTACGTGTCATGCCCATCTAGCTCGTTGGATTTTGACGATTTGTATTGTCCTTGGAGTCCCGCCTAGGATTCCAAGTTCCTCATCGTGTTAGTCGCCTCCAACGACCTGTTCTCGTATATAGGTTTAACCCAAAACGGCTTCTTAAAATTTGAATACAATTAGTTTGGTGCATAGATGGTTTTGAAAATCAGGCGTGCATCTGTGTACATAATTTTATACTAGCGTTATTGCCTACCTCGCTAACGCTCGTCCAGCTTGCAAGTGTCTCTGATATGGTATGAGCCCCTGAAATGCTTCTGTAGCTCAACAATGTAACATGAAGATTTCGTAATACAGTGAATTCGGAAGAAAACAATTTCCTTGATGCAACCAAGTGACTTTGATTGTGAACTATTGAATTGGTGTAATGTTGAGCATAGTGAAGTAGGAAATCTCCGCTAAGTATCTGGAAATTTCCCCCAGTTGGCCAGTCCCAGTGACGGCCTCATCAGCCCCAATCCCAGTTCCTGCCTCAGCCACGCCCCCTCCACGGCCCCAGCCCCAGTCCCAGCTACAGTTTCAACCTCAGTCCCAGTCGCAACTTCAGCGTTAACCACAACCACAGCCTCAGTCCAGCCTCAGCTCCAGCGTCAGTCTCAGCTTTAGCCCCAGTCTGGAACTTTAGTGATTCTCACTGAAATTTCAGTGAAGGTTCACTAAAACTTCAGTGATTTTCACTGAAATTTCAGTGGAGCTTTCACTGAAACTTAAGTGATATTCACTGGAATTTCAGTGGAACATCTCACTGAAATCTCACTGAAACTTTGGTGATTCCCACTGAAATCACTAAAGTTTAAGTACATTCGTCTATCCGTCAACCCACCCACCTGACCACTAACGCCTACTCACCCACCAACCCATCCAACCATCTACCCACCCATGACTCATACGGTCACCCATCGAACATCACTCCCTCCACATAGGCAACCCGATACGCAAGATGCTGACAGACAAATTTTGGCTTTAATGATATTTTATGATGGAAATACCGAATAAGGCCAAACTGGACGGAACTTGACCATACTAGACCGAGCTAGACCGAGCTTGACCGAGCTACAACGAAGTAGATCGACCTGGCTTGAGCCAGACCAAACCAGACCAGAATCGATGGAGCCACACCGTATTAGACCGTATCAGACTCAACTAAACCAAATTAGACAACTAAACCTAATTCAACCGAATTACACCGAATGAGACCTAATTACCCCGAACTAGACCGAGCAAGACCGAGCTGGACTCAATTAGACCAAACTAGACCGAGTGAGATCGGATTGGACCAATCTAGACCAACCTGCATCAAATTAGACCGAATCAGGCCATTCTAGACCAAACTAGAAGAACTAGACCGAACTAGACTGAACTAGCTGAAATCAGACCTAATTTGACCGAACTCGACCTAATTTGACCGAACTCGACCTAATTTGACCGAACTAGAGCGAACTATACCGAATTAGACCAAGCTGGTCCAAATTAGCTCAATTTAGATCAAACTAGATCGAACTACGATGTACTGGACCGAGCCAGGCGGAGCTAGCCTTGATTGGACTGAACGAAACCAGATTAGATTAAATTGGACCGAACTAGACTTAACTACACCAAACTAGACCGAATGAGGCTCATTTAGAGTGAACTAGACCAAACAAGAACAAACCAGATCGAACTACACCGGATAAGACCGACCTACACTAACCTAAACCTACGTGATTTTTGCAAAAATCATTAACGGGAAAAATAAAAACGATACGGTATTCATTCCAAGAATCAACGTCAAATCCTTGAAGAATGAAATCTCGTTCTCTATGGTATGTCGAAAACTCCCTTTCAGAATCGGATTTGCAATTACTATTAATAAGTCTCAAGGACAATCATTTAAAAGCGTTGGGATATATTTGCCGGCACCAGTATTCGCACATGGGCAATTAATTATACGTTGCTCTATCAAGAGTCACATCGAAAGAAAATATGAAAATTGATATGAAAAATAGTGCTAAGAAGAGCAAAGAACAAATAATTTCAGAAAACTCATCCAAAACGCCTTTCGCAGGAACTCAGGTTCATACCATGAATGTTATATATCCAGAAATATTGGGTGATTAACTCAGAATTTCGTATAGCTCTTGAACCAATTCAAGTCGAATTTCTTAGTTTCTATCATTTATCAACATGTGTAGTGTTGAATTTGAGGTATTATGTATTCTCCACAGCATCACAACAATTTATGATTTCTACTAACAATCGGGAATCGATTTGCTCGTGAAACGTGTACATAATGTAATAAATGAAGAAATCAAAATTGTAATTCAATGTCGTGTGCTGAATTATTTTTGAAGCATTCTCATCACCAGCAATACACGCTACACCAACAATACCAACACGGACCCATCGACCCACCGACCGACCAGACCCCACTGACTCACCGGACCCACCGACCACACCGGACCCACTAACCCACCGACCCACCAACAGCACCAACAACGCCACCACGATACGAGGCATCCGGACGGATAAAATTGGACAGGCGCTCAATTAACTGAAAATAAAATAATATCGGAACATCTTTAATAACTTATTTATTCATTCATTAACATTTTCGGTGCGAATTACATCAAGGCAAAGAGATTGGGATCAATGATTAGCCAAGCATTATCGAAAAAATGGGATCCTCACTCGAGGCAAAGATTAGAAGAATTTGCTGTTCAATTGATGCAGAGACCCGTCAAATTCACTGCTATGGGACTCGTCACCTTGGATAGAGGGTTGATTACATCTGTAAGTATAATCTACAGTGATCTCTATAATTTTCATATCGGTCTTAATTATTTTCGGGCAACAAATCGGGTAAAAAATTTGAGATGGACTCATCATTACTCGTATTTGCTATGCAGAAACAAAACGGCTGTATCTACGATTATCCAGCTAACCGCACACGCAGCCTTATTTTAGGATGCCATACACTCCTACTCATAAAAATCAAGTCATAATTGAGGTTACGACAGCATATCCCGATCATTTAATTTGAATGAGTCAGTAATTATAATTCGAATATGCAAATTATATCGATAAGGTAGATCTCATCGATATTTTGACTCTATCGCTCGATTTGATCAAATACATTTAATGAATGAATTTATCGTTCTTTCGAGCCACTTATAATCGTCGCGCTCAGGCGGCGATCACAGTTTGACAAATGTCAAACTGCGACCTTCGAGGCTCCACTTTCATAGTGGCTGCATCACGAAGGGATTTTTTATTTTTTTGGATTTTTTAATTTTTTTTTATTGAAAGATTGACCAAGAGATGAAAAAATTCTTCCTCGGGCGGGACTTGAACCTCGCAATCTCCGGTACTCCGGACCGGCGCCTTAACCAATTAGACCACCGAGGCGATTGCGTATTCACTCGCTCGGGGAAGCCTTCTCTCATCTCTTGTGCCAATCTTTCGGTGCGGTCAATCAAGGAACCATGACCATTCGAATATGCAAATTATATCGATAAGGTAGATCTCATCGATATTTTGACTCTATCGCTCGATTTGATCAAATACATTTAATGAATGAATTTATCGTTCTTTCGAGCCACTTATAATCGTCGCGCTCAGGCGGCGATCACAGTTTGACAAATGTCAAACTGCGACCTTCGAGGCTCCACTTTCATAGTGGCTGCATCACGAAGGGATTTTTTATTTTTTTGGATTTTTTAATTTTTTTTATTGAAAGATTGACCAAGAGATGAAAAAATTCTTCCTCGGGCGGGACTTGAACCTCGCAATCTCCGGTACTCCGGACCGGCGCCTTAACCAATTAGACCACCGAGGCGATTGCGTATTCACTCGCTCGGGGAAGCCTTCTCTCATCTCTTGTGCCAATCTTTCGGTGCGGTCAATCAAGGAACCATGACCATTCGAATATGCAAATTATATCGATAAGGTAGATCTCATCGATATTTTGACTCTATCGCTCGATTTGATCAAATACATTTAATGAATGAATTTATCGTTCTTTCGAGATCGTTCTTTCGATAAATTCATTCATTAAATGAATTATAATTCGATCCATCTATTAATCAATTTTGTTCCATCAAGTTTCGTCAACCAATGATCTTGGGGATGGACCTGAGAAAATATTGTGAAGAAAAATAAAGTTGATATTGACTTTCCAAATCCATGGAAGAACATAAATAGTAAGTGCATATTGTCTAGATTGCAGGTTCAGTGACAACATACCTCGTCATTCTTTTGCAATATCAAACTGGGGACGAGACAAAAAAGACATAGATCAGCTGCCGATCAGGTAATATGGCCATACCTATAAGAATGTAATGGCTCAAATGTCATCAATCAATCTAACTAAGATTTTGATAATCATACACTGAAATAAATTGGTCGACTTTTCATCAAATTGGCAACCACTGGTTTCCCACCGAATCCAACCTCTGGTTGACATTTTTCCCGCAGCGAATATGGGAATAAATTCAGGTTAAGCAAAGTATTCGCGAATGCATTATCCGGATCGATGATCGCCCGTCTGAGTCTATCACGCTCAGCTATAGCTTCGGATAGGGAAGTGAATGTAAGTAATTCTGATCGCATGTTCCGTGCTCCTGATAAAACACCGCACACAGTTGACAACGCACTCAAAACACGAAGAAACACTGTTATTGCTCTGATATTCCTCTTCTGAAACAATACTGATGGCGTCCACCATGGCGTCTTGCTGCCCACCACCTGCCCATGCTTGACCCGCTCTCCTGGCCACACTCCAATAGATTAGAGACATTTTTCAGACATAGGACGGCCACCAGACCGCCTGCTGCGAAACCCAGACGGGACCCAGAGACCTTATTATCCGGGTGAACACGTTCTATTTACTCTTTACTACTATCTCTTTCTTGTCTACTATCAGAACAGGGCCATAGCAAAAATTTTGATCCATCGAAGCCCGAATACGTTAGCTCACCATCTGCACTTTTGACGCACGTTTTTGATACTACGCGAGTATGGTCCACTCAAATTTAGCTCACGAGGACTCAAATTGCTCGTATTGGATAATCTTAGATGATAGTGGAGCTTACTCAGCACATTTAGCCACTATTATAGATTTACACACAGAATAAACTCAAAAATCGCAGAAAAATTATTCTCAAACCTCGACTTAGAGATCGCGCTGTATATCATCAGTCTTTTATCACGTAAAATACCGGCCAAAAGGTGGTACTAGACAACTGTGAAATCTGCTCTAGCTTTTTCAAGGGCATGCAGTGTGCTTTCTCACCCTTAAGCACGCACAATTTTTTGACCAATCCAGATAGCCAAATACTCCTTTCTTGGCGAAAAACGTCGAATCTTTTACTTTAATTGTATTTTGACGCCTCAAATAACAAGAACATGAGCTTGCAAGCTCACATTTCAAAACTGCCCCCGGCCCGTGAGAGCGAACGGGTGAGCCTCGTGGACCGCCGAGACTCGTCGGAGCTACTCGCCGGGGCTGCAGAGCGAGACCCCTGCGCCTTGCGGCTTTGCAAAGGTCTCTTTTCCCATCCACTCCACTCCACTTCACTGAAAAAAAAAAAGAGTGAATTAAGATAGGGGAAGAGGGGGACTTTCTCCTTCAAGAAAGTCCCCCTCTTCCCCTATCTTGGGAGAGACTACGGCCTTCCCAACCCAGATATCGCCCGAGCCTAGTGTGAGCAACGTGTGTGAACGTATCTCTGTAACGCTGGCTGCTCAGTAAGGGCGCCTCCGACCCGTAAAGCGCGTATCGTCGCAATACGGAAAGGGACAACTATCCTCCTAGTCGAAAGGAAGGCCGGGCTTAGCACGAGCGTACGTGTGGTGAACGAACCTCAACAGTGCAAATGCCCAAAACAGGCCAATACACCTAGAAACAGCCCACCCTCCTCTCACAAGCTGAGCAGCGGAAACATACCAGCATGGAAGAATGCTGGATTGGTTTCAGGTGAGAGGCATGCGAGCGGGAGTGTGGATTACCGAGGCAATAGACCTCGTGGTCTGAAGGTCTAAACGCGTAGACCCGAGAAAGCCAACTGATAATGATGATGAATTTGGCATTTATCCATGGCTCCTCATACCTCTCAGTCTCGAATATTTCTGGCCAATTTTTGAGTGTTATGAACCCCAATTTTCAACCATTTCATGGGCGTTAATCATGCCTACATGCCATGACCAAGAAATGACCATTTGTTGGCTATTAGAGGTACAGACCATAATTTTGACATTATTGTCACCCTATTCTAAGCCTACCGCAAAGGGGGCTCACGTCCAGGGATGTGACGAACCTTCGACCCCAGTTTTTGGTTGGGAGAAGTCTGGCCCCGAGACTGGAGCTCAAGGTGTATCGGCTTCCTCGACCACGGATCGCAAGGAGGTCTGGGTCACCTTGGTGGCCCGACTCCGGGGTCTGACAGTCCCTCGGCCCCAGTCAGCACCAGCCAGGGCAGAGTCCGTATTACAGCTCCATCTGGCGATCACGAGCACTGGATAAGTCTTCTTCGACTTTGCTGGTAATCGAAGGGCTCCCTAAGCTCCTGCAAAGCCTAGACGAGCCCTACATGATAGAATCCCCCACCGAGAGATGCGTTCGGCCCTGTCGGTTCTGGTAGGGAAGCTGGGTTGTTCTCGAGTTACTCGAGAACAGACTTTTTCCACACCAACGCGCTGACAGGGCGTATGACTGCATAGAGCTAGTTGCCAGGAGCCCTGGATATAAATTTCAATAATCGCAGCAGCCCCGTTCTAGCCATTCAACAACCATCAATTCTAGACCATCCAAACTATCTGTTGTCTAGTCTCCAAACTAACTTTACTGGACGAATTTTCACCAGGGTTAGTGAAAAATTTTACCGACCGTTCCGTCATGAATATAATACGAGATCTATGGGATTGATGAACGATAGTCACTAGCAGTTATTTTTGGGTCAGAAAAACAAGCATCGACATGTTTTTTCATTAAAAAATAGAGATAAACAATGGTGGTGTCTGGGTGAGTCTTTTCGGTCAAAAATCCAGGTTAAGCGATGTATTCGCGGTTCGAATCAGGACGGCGGACCACCAGTTTGAGTCTGCCACGCTCAGCTCGCGCTCAAAATCAACACCGTACCCATAAAGAGATTCGGCGAATATTCTAAGCGACCTCGGCGTGGCAGACCCAGACGGGTGGCCACCCATTCGAGTAAGAACCCAAAAACGTTGCTTGATCTGAGTTTTTGACTGAAAAGGCTCGCGAGTCCACCACCCGCCGCACAGCGAGAAATCAAAATAAAGTCTTGGTCGCTAGTAGCCATTAACGGTAGTCCGGAGTCCCCGCAAAACCGCAACCAGACACGCACCGGCATACTTTGAGGTTGCAGCTGCATCCAATGATTCTGAGAGCGCTATTATTGTTTATACGTTTTTATTGGTACTGAATGTGTTACTCAGATACTAGGCCACCTGTGAAATCTCATAACACGATACCATGCAAAGTTTCATGGCATTTCATTCATTAGGAATCGAGAAAAGCTTGAAGGCAATTTTTTGGTGGGACAGAGCGCGTCCGACTATTGCGATTTATTTCTCAATGACAAAACAGTTTTGGCCAATATCAGATACTAAGCCATCTGTGGATTGGAATTTCCTGTCGAATGAGCCCTCCCACGCCAGAAAATTCTGAATCTAGCTCGCAAAAACCTTGAACTAGTGTGAGCATCGAGCAGTGTAACTTTCTCAGAGAGCCAAAAAACTACGATTTTCTGGAGATACAGAATGAATTTTTGGGCGTGGAACAACTCATTCGATGAGAAATATCATGGTGTTTCAGTTGCCATATCTCGTTTGGGTCGGAAATGTGAGGTTGAAATACTATGAGGCAAAAAAGTGGTACATAATCTCCCATCGCACATGTATGGCGCTTTGATCGACTGGCCTTAAAAAGCATAGGCGCTAATGGCAAGAAATTTGCCTCGATTTCTCGTTGCGCCGATGTTTTCTATTTTCATTTTTCCACAGGAAATAAGAAGATTGTTTATCTGATCCAAGAATGTCGTCCAGACACCACCATCGGCCATCTCATCATCCCCATATTCGTTGTGGAATAAATGTCAACCAGTGATCGGATTTGGTGGAAAACCAGTGGCTAGTGTCCAAAGATAACCAGTTGGTTCATTTTCGGCTTCAATCCATAACACTGCAGTGCAACAAAATTTTGGGTCTGAAATAATGCATGGACCGGACAATGATTTTCTTGTTATTTTCCGACGCTGAAACCGAGTCCGAACTCAGATTTGCGCCTATACGTCAGGATATTTTTTAAATTGAAACAAACTCATTCTCTAAGAAACAGCCTTTTCACGTTTTCCGCTAATTTTGTGAACTGAAGGTCTTTTAGCCAGGGAGTACAGATGGGTCAAAATGAGAATCAAAATATGTTTCCCTACGTACTTTGACCCGCTGAACACGATTCTTGTGTTTTCAGAGCGCTATATTGAAACTTCGAAGCCTCATGAGCTTATTAGTCCACCTGGTATTTGGAATTTGAGTCTAATTTTGCAATGGATCTTCGAAAGATCATGAAACAGTCTAGAAATAATGGACCGAATTAGACGTTCAACCTCGCATTTTCTTCGTTTTGTAACATCCTTTGAGAAAAAAAATTGTTCGACAGCCGTAGAGGCACTGGTTTTACGTCAGTAATTCGTTTTTCAAACACATATTTTTGTCATAACTTTTGCTGTGCTGAAATCACGAGAAGAAGAGTTTCGTCTTGCACGTAGTACCCAAATATGATTGTCTGACGCAAAATGACCGTCTTGACATAATCCCGTGGTTCATTCAGAGCTAACACGTCAGAATTCTCTTCTAGCCGCGAGAAACCTGTTTTTTGAGGAGTTTTCTCGACCTAGATTAATTTACTGACATGATATCCCAAAACAAACCAAGAGATCGTGTTTAGACGGACATTTTGCGTCGGGGAACTATATTTAGATACCCTGTGCAAGGAGAGATTTTTCTCCTCGTGATTTCAGCACAGCAGAAGTTATGACCTAAAAAGGTGTTTGAAATACAAAGTCCTGACGTGAGACCAGTGCCTCTACGGCTGTTGGACAATTTTTTTCATCAAAGTATGCTACAAAACGAACGAAATGTGAGGTTGAATGTCTAATTCGGTCCATTCTAGACTGTTTTATGATCTTTCGAAGATTCATTGCGAAATTTCCAAATACCAGGTGGACTAATAAGCAGCTCATACGGCTCCGAGGTTGCAATATAGAGTTTTAAAAACACCAGGATTGTGTTTAGCGGGTTAAAATACGTAGAAAAACACATTCTGATATGCATTTTGACCCATCTGTACTCCTTGGCTCAGAGACCTTCAGTTTAGAAGATTAGCGGAAAACGTGAAAAACGCTGTTCTTTAGAGAATCAGTTTTTCCAATTTAAAAAAAATCTCGACGCGTGCAGACGCAAATCTGAGCTCGGATTCGGTTTCAGCGTCGAAAAATACACAAGAAAATCATTGTCCTGTCCATGCATTATTTTAGACCCAAAATTTTGTTGCGCAGTGTAATTGAGGGAAAAACTGCAACCAAATACCACAAATTTTTTGAAGAGTACCAACTGAAGATCTTCAGTATTGTATCTACCAGTACTCATAGGAAGAAAGTCATTGCACAACCTTTTCTTCTCAATTTCACTCTTCCCCTGAATATTTTTTAAAGCAGTTTTATCAAACAAGAGATGAGCAAAGCGTGTTTTGAGGTGTGATAGATCAAGTGTTTGACAAAATTTTACGGATGAGCCCCGTCATGATATTCCCCATCGAAATTAGTGAATATGAGTTTGTTATTGTGAAACCTTTAGTCCTGCACTTCGATGATGATTTGTATCAATATAACTAGAGTAAAGTACTACAATGGTTCGCAATTCGAACGAATAATTGTTGATTCTGATTTTATACCCAATATTTGACGCAAAAGCACGCAAATTGGGATTTCTGCTATTCAAATTGGTATTCCAAGTACTTTTGAGGATTAATCAATTCTTCGACATAGGAAGCGAACACAAGACGGAAGAATAACACGTCCATATTTGCCAGGTAGCTTGCCATGATGTTTAAAAGTGCACCAAAGACTCGTTGATGAAGAACGAGTGTTCAATGTAACAAAAGGTGATATGACGAATTTGAGAAAAATATTGATATTGTCGCACAATCACCCTAGAATTTTTTGTAATAATCTGTACTTGAGAATTGATTGAATAAAGATGATCTTGTGTTAGTGACCAGCAGTTTATACAATCTAAGCCTGATACAACCCCATCGCACCACAAACGGATTTTTTCGATCCTTGTTTGAAGAGACACAGACGATTTTACGTGCCTCCTCTCTTATGTGCTTGACCATTACAATTCCGGAAAAGCTAATAATTTCAGCTAAAATTTTGAATCATTCTCGGATTTGGCTGAAACTTTGGGAAGTGTCTCCCTCTAGCACCTTCTAGACCTTCTAGAAGATGATATCCAAAGCTATACGCGAGCTGCGAGCTATGATATTAGCATCATTGGTCGTATTTGGCCGATTTTAGAATATATATGAGTCATTTCGGAGCATTTCGGCCAGAGGCGTCGCCAGGGGGGTCTGGGAAAACCCCCAAAAAAAATTTTTCCATTGATACTATGTTTAAAAAGTACAAAAAAATTTTTTTGGGATTTTTCCGAAGCCCTCCACGGGCCCTAGGGCCCACAGAAGGTCTATTTTAGGCCCTTTTTGGCCTATTTCTGGAGAATCATAGCTCCGACTAGACTCAATCTTTTTTTACGTACTTCAGCGCATTTTCTTTCTCAAGACTGGTACTTTCAAGGAAAAAATTGTCCAAGAGCAATAATTGAGCCTAGCAACTTCTAGGAGCTATTTGCTGAGAGCACGTTTCAGCGATTTTGAACCTGCTTCAAAGTGATATAGCTCCTACTAGACATGTGATAATCGACTTCTGCAGGTGGTCATTTTGAAGGTCTTGAAAAAACCTACAATTTCACTACCTGTAGGAGTCGATTATCGTACTTTTTATAGGAGCTATAGCCGATACAAGTTGAGCAGTTTTGCAAAAACGCCAAACTTTGGACTAAATTTAAAAATAGTATTTTTCGATACGAGGGTGGGAAGTTTTGTTTTGCTTTCCGAGAGATTGTTTTCGGCCCGAGCCTTGGCGAGGGTCGAAATTATCACGAGTAAAGCAAAAAACTTCACGCCCGAGTGTCGAAATACGTTTTTCGCACGACTGAGCGTGCGTAAAACCAGAGTTGCTGTGTGTAAAGCACGTGCTTTACGCACGGTCGTGCGAAAAATCATTTTTCTTTTTTCGACCCCAAACCTGTGCGAATATGTTCTTCAAGACGAGCACTAACATAATCAAGAAGAATCCCGGTGGAGAAATCATCTCCTGATTTTTGGCGTACGTTCAAAAATAGTTTTTTGACTTTTTCCTTAAAATTCCGACATAGGCATGGCTCGCATATGCTTCCATCTGAGTTGTTGTGCACCAATCTGGGTGGAATTACTCCCCAAAGTACCCCCAAATATGTGTAAGAACTTCCAGAGGCGAGCCTCAAGCCAGAAGCGAGCTGGAGACTCAAACCATCAGGTTCCGAAATGGGCATTATTTCGTCTGATTCGGGACAGGCGAGCGAGGGCTCGATTACCCGTGTTTCTGCTCACAAACGAGACGAGTGGCTAGAATGGGGATTCCGAAATGTTTTCCGGACTCAAAATAACCGTCTTAACACGATTCCGTGGTCAATCTGTGCCTAGGATATCATCCAATCCTCAAACGGCGTTAAACTCCGTATTAACAAGTTTTGCGTCTCTACTGCAAAATGACGATGATTTAAAGCTAAATTGACCCCGGGATCGTGTGTAGATGGTGACCACATTTTGAGTCGGAAAAACATATTTGTATCCCTACTCTAGCCACTCGTCTCGTTTGTGGGCAAGAATACGAGGAATCGAGACCTCGCTCCCCTGCCCCAAAATAGACGAAATAATGCCCATCTCGGACCTGATGGTTTGAGCCTCCAGCTCGCTTTTGGCTTGAGGCTCGCCTCTGGAAGTTCTTACACATATTTGGGGGTACTTTGGGGAGTAATTCCACCCAGATTGGTGCACAACAACTCAGATGGAAGCATATGCGAGCCATGCCTATGTCGGCTTTTTAAGCAAATAGTCAAAAAACTGTGTTTTTGAACGTACGCCAAAAATCAGGAGATGATTTCCCCACCGAGATTCTTGTTGATATTGTTAGTGCTCGTCTTAAAGAACATATTCGCACAGGTTTGGGGTCGAAAAAAGAAAAACGATTTTTGTAAATTGAGCTCAAAGTTAAAACTGCTCAACTTGTATCGGCTATAGCTCCTATAAAAAGTACGATAATCGACTTCTACAAGTGGTCAAATTGTGGGTTTTTTCAAGACCTCCAAAATGACCACCTGCAGAAGTCGATTATCACATGTCTAGTAGGAGCTATATCTTTGAAGCAGGCCCAAAAATCCCTAAAATGTGCTCTCAGCAAATAGCTCCTAGAAGTTGCTAGGCTCAATTATTGCTCTTGGACAATTTTTTCCTTGAAAGTACCAGTCTTGAGAAAGAAAATGCGCTGAAGTACGTAAAAAAAGATTGAGTCTAGTCGGAGCTATGATTCTCCAGAAATAGGCCAAAAAGGGCCTAAAATAGACCTTCTGTGGGCCCTAGGGCCCGTGGAGGGCTTCGGAAAAATCCCAAAAAAATTTTTTTGTACTTTTTAAACATAGTATCAATGGAAAAATTTTTTTTAGGGGTTTTCCCAGACCCCCCTGGTGACGCCTCTGGACAAATTGCTCCGAAATGACTCATATATATATTATATACACACACACGCCCACACAAAATTGCAGATACTACAGCTCGCGACTCGCAAACGCTAGAGCATTGGCAACCGCGGCTTATGGATATCGTCTTTTGGTGATAAAAGGAAACTATTACCAGAAATCTAGCAGACTTGTTGGATAACCTTGAAAGATGGGAATTAGATACTTAGGTCACCTAATATCGCTCCATTTTTAACCCTCGTATGGCACACTCCTGAAAACTCACGTAAGTGGTACGCTGGAGGGTATTTAGACCCCAGTCAATAAATCTTGAATTTTTCAGAAATGATGAGAGATTTAGCTCTGCTAATTTTTTCTGTGATAGTGAGATAAAAGAGGTATTAAAAGGAACAGGGTCATGCTGATAATAGACCCGAAAAAATTGACTAGTGCTGTTGTAGCTGAATTTCAGCTACAATCGCTGATTTTTAGCTACAATAACTAATCTACAGCCGATTAAAATCAGATACATAGAGCCTCTCGTGACACGAATGGAGTAAATATCGAACGAATACGCCTTAGTTCATCATGATGAATATTTCCTTGTCGACATTAAATTCTAGATTTGTGGAGTTTTATCGTTGACATAATCGATTTGAGCCTGATTTTGGCGTTTGCTGATTTAGTCAGCAGTTTGACGACCCACAGGAGTAATAGCTGATGTTTTTTCTGTTTGATGGCTGCTTCATGCCGGGAGAGTAGATCAAGCAATTAAAGATTGGTGGTCATAATTTAGGAAAATCCTTGAAATCAACATCTTGAGATAATCAGCCTTGTCTGATTCATTCGGTTCATTCACCGGTGGGCCCCGCCGCGGCGAACGTGTTAAGAGCTATTTAGTATTGCTTTCTCTAAAGAGAAAGCTTTGTTTTCGACACAGCAAATTTTTGATCAATTTTTCCATTCAACTCAATATTTTCTTCAACATAATTCATCTTATCACAAAAGTGCTTTAACCATCTTATTCCTCTCACCAAAATCTAACGATTGTAAGTAACACTTTTCCCCTTATAATCCTCAAAAACCCCCCAGTGACTCATCTCTCCGGCCTTTTGTCTGTGTGTGTGTATATGTTGTTTTTTTTTGCGCCACGCTTTCTCTTCTACACTCCACTTTATCGATTTTTGCTTTTCTACAAGTTGTATAGAATCACTCAGAGATGAGACCAGTGATTTGCCTGGTCTCCTCTCCAAATCGAATTTTATTTAAACGTTTTTTGAGGTAAAATCGCTGAAATTGTGTACTTTCATACTAAAATATCTCTTTCTAACTTCACCTTACCCCAATTTTGATTACCTAGGCTATGGTTTTTTGGCTCAATCTATCTTTTGGTTAATACCGAAATTCCATTCAAACTCCATCAACGTAAATTTTTATAAAAAACCAAAATTTCCAACAAAAACAGCAATTTGAGCATGTTTAGACCTATTCTATCGAAATTCTGTTTTAACCAAATTACACGTTTTGCTAAAAAAACCTCACTTTAGGTAGCCCAAATCCCGATAACTATTTTCCTCACAAAAATAACTCAAAATATACAAAAATATTTTTTTCAATATTCATACTTTCCTCATATCTCTCCTCTAAACTACTTTATTCAAATTTTACTCAACTAAGTTGATACTTTTTCATCGTTCTAAATCGATTGGTTGATACCGAATTTTCTCAAAATCCGTTTTAATACATTCAAAATCCGATTTATTCCCGAATAATCCACACTTTTTCAAAATACTCCATTTTTATAATCCTTACACTAACTATATTAAAATTTGCCCTCGAACATACTACATATATTCCATGGAAAACCCTAGTTTAGGTCATCTGAATTCCCCTAAAAGGCAATCTCCTTATAATAACTCAAAATATTAGAAGGAAATCGCATCTAAAATTCATTTTCCGCTATTACCCACCCCCTAAACTAATATATACAAATTTTACTCAACTAAGTTTATACTTTTTCATCGTTCTAAATCGATTAGTTGATACCGAATTTTTCAAAATCCTTTTAAATACATTCAAAATCCAATTTATTCCCGAAAAATCCAAATTTTTTTCAAAAAACTCCATTTTTATGATCTTTTCACCAACTATATCAAAATTTTCCCTCAACCAGACTACATATCTTCCATGAAAAACCCCAGTTTAGGTCATATTAATTCCCCTCAAAGTGAATCTCGTAATAATAACCCAAAATATTAGAAGAAAATTGCAGCTAAAATTCATTTTATCCTCATATCTCCCTCTACAACTAATCTATCCGCCTTTTAATGGACTAGAGAGATACTTTTCCCTCATTCTACATCGATTAGTTGGATCCAATCATTGGATTGTGAGTGTGATATGAAATGCAATTAAATTAGATTAAAAAATAAAACTATTTTGTAGGAATCCCAATCATCATTTTGGAATTCGATCAGTTTTGCAAATTTCTCATTAGTTTCAGTGAACCTCTTAAACTATTTCGCTAAGAGAAAGCATTCTGCTAAGTAATCTCATTTAGCAGCGTATTTTTTCGGCGCAGCTCAATAGATTTTCGCAAAATCAATCTGAAGCCTTGTAGAATTTCATAAAAATCATTATACAAACCTCCGCAAGTCTGGCGGAAATTGATGAATTTAGATAATTCAAAGAGCATCTGAAACTAGAAGTCAAGAGCTTCAAAATATGTTTTTAAAAATTATTCTAGCTTGTTTCTTGTCCGAGCTGTGACTGTTTTTGTAAGGGAAGATTTTTCTCGAAGAAGAGTCCCAAAAACACCACGAAAGGTGAAAAAATTGGGCTCACGGTGGTATTCCTCTGAGTCTTTCCAATTTTTTCCGTAGTGTTAGTGAGAGGAACCAAAATCAGTGCTTATACCTGTGAAAAAAATGAGTCAATTCATAATTTCTCAATGACTGGTATTTTTTTCAAGAAAAATCATCCTCTACAAAAAGAGTCACAGCTCGGACCGGGAATAAGTAGAATAACTTCCAAAAGCGGATTTTGAAGCTCTTGACTTCTACTTTCAGATGCTTCTTGAATCATTTAAATCCATCTATTGCCACCAAACTTGCGGAGGTTTGCATAATGACCTGATTTTTGTGAAATTCTACAAGGCTTCAGACTGATTTTGCAAGAATCTATTGAGCTGCGTAGAAAAAATACCAAAAAGTTCTTAAAGTGCTTGAACAAGGCTACAAAATGAGCCCAAATAGAGTTAATTTGAGCTAAGCAGATCCGAGCAGTAGAGTGAGCAAAATCGAAATTAATTTTTTTAGGTGTGCACAAACTTTTGACCGGTAGTGTAAGTATAAGGTCACGATACTCTTAGACTTCACAGGCCACTCTATCGCAATTGGATAATTGTTTTTTGTTTACGGCTAAACTTTTTTTAACTGGCTCAAATTTTCAAGATTCTGACATTTTTCCCAATTAGTTTTTGTATTTGGTCGGAAAGCTTCCAACAGATATCCGAAAAACTCTAAGATTCACAAAAGCATATTGTTTTTACGTAGGCCTTCATGAAGAGATTATCGTTGACAGAAATATATCAGGGTGATATAATTTCACGTCGGCTTCAAAAATATTCAGATTTGCGAATATAATTACATCTAACGAAATCTAGGAAAGCTCCACAGAGTTTCAGACTTTCTAAGTTTCTCATGGTATTCATTCCTTCGAGACAGATGGGGATCCTTTCAATTTTATCAAACAGGGTCTATTTTGGATCCTTCCCGTAGAATATACCTCTTCTCTTCAACTTCCTTTATCTGAATATTTTCCGAAGCACTTTTTGTAAACAAAAGACTACCGAAGGCGTGTTTGGTGGTGTGATATTTCAACTGTTTGATAAAAGTATCTGGATAAGCTGTTATTGTTAGTCCGTAATCATACTCCTGATCAATATCTGTGAATATCAAATTGTTGTTAAAACTCTAGTCTTGCAATCCAATAATCCTTATCATGATGACTATTTTGAAGCACGTAGTGTTTTGCTCTTCATGTAAACAACTGTGGACTATTGACTACTGTTGACTGCTGAATGATCTTCAATATTTGACGATAAACACTTGAATTAGAATCCCTGCAATTCAAACCGGCATTTTACATGTTTTTGAGGATTCAAGAATTCTGCGAAATATCAAGCGTGCACACAAACATGATGGATGAGGATGATCGCAAGAGCCGACACGTTTGTATTTGTTTGTATATGGTTGTTACAAATTAATTAAGAGTGTTCATGAAAAAAATAAGCAATTGATATAAAATGTGCAGTACCACGCATTTGAAGACCATATATACTATCAAATTTGTCGCACGATCACTCTGGAACTAATAAAGTATTAAGTCAATACAATATTTTTTTCCTCAATTTTTCAATTTGTGCAAAAATCACTGATTCTGTAATCATACGTAGAGCTACAACTTAAAAAAGTGAGTATTCCATTACACAAGCTATCTGTCTGTTATTGAAAATGTTTACTTGAGTGAATTATTTGTACATCGTAAGCTAATATAATAAAAGTACAAGTTGAAACTGGAATTCTCATCAATATCTCTGATAGTAGAGGTAAGTGTACTCAACCTGCACCCCCCCCCCCTTGTGCCGCTTTGTCGATAGTTTTGGCCCACTTCGAAATTCTTCAGCGTACGTTATTGTATTTCAGAGCTTGTTCCAAGACATTTGAAATGAGCTGAGGTAAATTTAATGCTGATTTACTAGAGCCAAACTATCACGATTTCCCCAAAGAAAATTTTTTTGCAAGTTCGCGGCAGGGTGTACCCAACATGCCGACATCAAGCTGTTTTCTCAACGACTCGGGGTATGCCACCGCGTCGCTCGGTGTCGCTCGGTTGCCAGTCGTCGCTGTTCGTTGCTGTTCACTGCTGTTTACGGCTGTACGGCCTATCCTCCAAAAGGAGGCGAACGACGGCCCGCAGGGTGAACTGGCGGCGAGTGACGAGCGAACAGCAGTGTACAGCAGTGTACAGCAGTGCACAGCAGTGCACAGCGCTGTTCGCCGAGTCGGCTCACCGCGCCCGCACTCTACAGTTTGTGCTGTTTCGTTCACTCGATGGAATGATTATTTAATAATTATTGCAGATGGATATTTTCATTCACGGATCAATGAGAGGCTGTAGATAACACAGTCGACTGGTCCTTTAACTTACCCATAAACTACAGACGGATGATTCCCAAATCCCAAGCCCCTCATGAGGGGCCGACGATCATGAGAAACATTTGAACACATAATTGAGATAGTGTGGATTAGCACAGGGGCAGCGTGTCCGCCTCTGACGCGCAAGGTCAGCGTTCAAATCCCGGAGAGGGTTTTTTTTTTTTTTTTTCGTATCTGCACAAGCTCGCGAATTTCTCTTTAAAATTATCACTCGTTAACGAAAGTTTGAATTTAAAAGTGCATGAGAGTCAAACAGCTATTTTTTTTTCAAATATGGAAGCCGAAATCGAGCGCGATTTCGCGCCTACACGTAAGCATTTTTTTTAATCGCGGAAAACTAGATTCCCGAAATTCCGACCAGAGATGTCCAAATGGACTCATATAAACCCCGCAATCGAAAGCCGAAACTGGAAGCTTCCGATTGACATACCACACATACATTGCACTTTTGATCTATGGCGTAGAAGTTACAGAGAAATTTCAATCAAAAATGTTCGAAGATGTTCCAAAGTTACGCCGTTTGACGGTAAATCTTTCTGAAATCGGTTTTTCTAATGATATCGCTTTTCTGAACTTGCAGGTCCGAACTTGCGGGTCCTGGATTTTGCCGAAACTTTGGGAATGTTCTTGTTTTGGCGAGAAATGAAGGCACCCAATAAGGTCTCGTCCAATGGGTCTCCTATGCTGAGATACACTCATGGAGGTTAGCATTGTCAGTATATCTATATATGAGTGATTCCGCGCGAAAGCGGACCACGAATTGCAAACATGTTTGAAACTCTTTTTCCGACATTTCTAATGGATTCTATGGTCCAAAAAATCAACTTGTCACCCTCTATGGGATGAAAAAAATTTTTTTTGTTTCCGTGGGGAATATCTTTGTGATAGTGTTTTTAGGAAAAAATACCAATCTTTTTTCAGTAAAATGGGTGTAGTTCCGACTTGAAGTAAGATACGACCACGCAAATAGTGGCATTCGAAAGGTCTTTCAAAAATCTATCGAAATATGTTTCGAATTTTTTTTTTTGAGGCTACGGACGCCCCCTATGAGCAAAAAGGTGAAAAACAGAAAAAATTCATTTCCTCAAAAACCTAATGTTCTAAAAATCTGGGAATCCATATTTCGATGTAAAATTGCGTGTTCTTCCAGAAAAAAGTGGTCCCGATCTGTGTTTTTGGGTTCTACGCTGTTTTTTTTTTCGTTTTATCAATATTCTCAACCTTTTCGGTTGAAAAATCAATTTTTCTGCGCATGCGCAGGAATTTAGACTGCTGAAACCAATTCCATAGAAAAGCCAAGGAAATTTTCTTAAAAATGACTACTTGGCGAAATCAATTTTGTCTACTTGGCCCAAAGTTACATCACATTAATGATGAAGCATCCTCAAGAGGGGTAAATGCAGATCTTGCACGAATTTCCCTTTACTATCGTGACTCGAGTAGAAGTGTCATCATTTTTTAGACCTTCTAACTTTGGTCCCAGTACATCGAATCGACTTCACCAAGTATAGTCATTCTGAAGGAAATTTCCTTGGCTTTTCAATGGAATTGGTTTCAGCAGTCTAAATTCCTGCGCATGCGCAGAAAAATTCATTTTTCAACCGAAAGGCTAAGAATATTGATAAAACGTAAAAAAAAAAAACAGGGTAGAACACAAAAACACAAATCGGGACCACTTTTTTCTGGAAGAACACGCAATTTTGCATCGAAATATGGATTCCCAGATTTTTAGAACATTAGGTTTTTGAGGAAATGAATTTTTTCTGTTTTTCACCTTTTTGCTCATAGGGGGCGTCCGTAGCCTCAAAAAAAAAAAATTCGAAACATATTTCGATAGATTTTTGAAAGACCTTTCGAATGCCACTATTTGCGTGGTCGTATCTTACTTCAAGTCGGAACTACACCCATTTTACTGAAAAAAGATTGGTATTTTTTCCTAAAAACACTATCACAAAGATATTCCCCACGGAAACAAAAAAATTTTTTTCATCCCATAGAGGGTGACAAGTTGATTTTTTGGACCATAGAATCCATTAGAAATGTCGGAAAAAGAGTTTCAAACATGTTTGCAATTCGTGGTCCGCTTTCGCGCGGAATCACTCATATATAGATATACTGACAATGCTAACCTCCATGAGTGTATCTCAGCATAGGAGACCCATTGGACGAAACCTTATTGGGTGCCTTCATTTCTCGCCAAAACAAGAACATTCCCAAAGTTTCGGCAAAATCCAGGACCCGCAAGTTCGGACCTGCAAGTTCAGAAAAGCGATATCATTAGAAAAACCGATTTCAGAAAGATTTACCGTCAAACGGCGTAACTTTGGAACATCTTCGAACATTTTTGATTGAAATTTCTCTGTAACTTCTACGCCATAGATCAAAAGTGCAATGTATGTGTGGTATGTCAATCGGAAGCTTCCAGTTTCGGCTTTCGATTGCGGGGTTTATATGAGTCCATTTGGACATCTCTGGTCGGAATTTTGGGAATCTAGTTTTCCGCGATTAAAAAAAATGCTTACGTGTAGGCGCGAAATCGCGCTCGATTTCGGCTTCCATATTTGAAAAAAAAATAGCTGTTTGACTCTCATGCACTTTTAAATTCAAACTTTCGTTAACGAGTGATAATTTTAAAGAGAAATTCGCGAGCTTGTGCAGATACGAAAAAAAAAAAAAAAAAAAATGACCCTCTCCGGGATTTGAACGCTGACCTTGCGCGTCAGAGGCGGACACGCTGCCCCTGTGCTAATCCACACTATCTCAATTATGTGTTCAAATGTTTCTCATGATCGTCGGCCCCTCATGAGGGGCTTGGGATTTGGGAATCATCCGTCTGTAGTTTATGGGTAAGTTAAAGGACCAATCGACTGTGTTATCTACAGCCTCTCATTGATCCGTGAATGAAAATATCCATCTGCAATAATTATTAAATAATCATTCCATCGAGTGAACGAAACAGCACAAACTGTAGAGTGCGGGCGCGGCGAGCCGACTCGGCGAACAGCGCTGTGCACTGCTGTGCACTGCTGTACACTGCTGTTCGCTGCTGTTCGCTCGTCACTCGCCGCCAGTTCACCCTGCGGGCCGTCGTTCGCCTCCTTTTGGAGGACAGGCCGTACAGCCGTAAACAGCAGTGAACAGCAACGAACAGCGACGACTGGCAACCGAGCGACACCCGAGCGACGCGGTGGCATACCCCTCGCAACGACTACAGTCTTTTCAAACAAGCTCATTTCAAAGCTTGTTTAGAATCTTCAAAATGAGCTAAAATACGTCCAATTTCGATTGACTGAAGCTCAGTTGTCTCAATTTCCCCAAAAAAGAAACAACGTAAATCAGCAGTGAAGTGCAAAAGAATCTATTTCATCGCCGTCACGGGTGTCCTGAAGCAGGCCCCCTTGCGTGATGCAGATCGCCCACGGGATTATTGCGAGATTAGATTATGTTTTTGGGGACTTTCGGGATCATATTCCAGCGAGAATCATAATCGCCACTTGGGCCGTTTTTTAAAAAGTCCAAAAACGTAATTTTTCAACACTCTTTCCGCTTTTTCGCTCTACAGCTCAAACAGGATGCATATTTTGAAAAATGTGGAGAGACCTTTGGCTTTCATGTTTTACTAACGATTTCCGTATCTTGCTCATGAGTCATTCTTTTTATTATCACCAGGTTTTTGGTCGATGGTCAGGGATTTTTCTGTAACTTTAGGTACATGTTATACATGATGAAAAAAGATGAAAAGCATAGTTTATAGGCCCCAAAATTCATCCGTGCGGGCTTGACGCGGTATTTTCGTTTTTAAAATTTGCAAAAAAATCGACTTTTTCATTTTTTGATTGATTTTTTACGGATGTAAGACCCATTGAAAAATTTTTTTCAAACACATATTTCGACGTAAAAAAAGCTGAATTTTACGAAAAAAATACTTTCGAATGTGGAAAAGGTCAACATAACCTCAAAAAGTAGTTTTTCTGCATAAAAACGTTTTTTTGGCCCTTCAGTCAGATTTTATCTCAAATTCAATATTTTTATCGGATTCCTCGTCAAATTTTACGTCGAAAACCATTCTTAAAAAGTTGGGACTCGGATGGGATTGGCCGCTATGATTGTAACCTTAGAAACAGGGTCATAAAAATAGTGCTGAATTACGTGGTTTTGGAGGGAGACTTATTCCCGAGCTTATTCCACTGAACAACGAAACTGTGGGTTAGGGATAGTGCATTGACCGGACAATGACTTTTTTGTGTACTTTTTGACGTAGAAACTGAATCCGAAACCAGTTTTGCACCTAGCCATCAGGAATTTTTTCAAATCGCGAAATAGTGAGCTTCTACAAAACTGCGTTTTCAGCGTTTTTTGCAGATTTTGTAGATATATGATTTAGATGGTGCAACGTTGCAGCGGGCTTTGAGCGTACTCGAATTATGATTTCTCGCGTATTTTGGCCTGCTAAACACGATGGCAGTACTCTAAGAAAGCTAGGATGCGTTTGAGACCAGTCGTAAGATGATTCTTCGAGTTGCTATCAGCAAAATTTGCCTGATTTTGCAATAAATCTCCAAACGCTCACGAATTCGATCAGAAAAATCTTTTCACAACTCATGACAGCGTATTTCCTTCGTTTTCATGTTTACAACGAGGGAAAGTTATTTTCAATAGCCCAAGAACGGATGGGACCAGTATGCATGTACTATTCTGCAAGACGCGTTCTGAGCATTATCTGGAAAAGGCTCAAGCCTCTTCGTGATGAGTCAAATCGTGAGTTCTTTTCCCTACGTCCCTCGGAAACCGTTGTCTGCGTAGTTCTGTTCTGTTACCATGACACGATATCTGGAATTTCGGAGATCTATACTTTGGTAATATCAAGTGAACTTCGATATATCATTAAGATCCTGTCAATCATGTTTACATTGTATTCCATCCCAAGCTTATGTGGGCACTTCAATAGTTCCATTCCAAAACAACTGGATCTAAGCATCCGGAGTTAGATACACCATTCAGGTGTGATTGAAAGGGGATCATTTGGATAATCTCAAAGGTACATACGTTAGACAGGAGAACTTGAAATTTGACTCACCATGAGGAGGCATGAGCTCACCTAAAAAAAATGCTTCAACCTTTTTTGTTGTGAAATCTGTACGATGGCCTAGTCTATGTTTGGGATATTGCGAATATTTCTCCCTTGTTGTATACATGAAAATGAAGAAAATACGCCCTCGTGAGTTGTGAAAAGATGTTTCTGATCGAATTCGTGAGCGTTTGGAGATTTATAGCAAAATCAGGCAAATTTTACTGATAGCAACTCGAAGAACCATCTTACCACTGGTCTCGAACGCATCCTAGCTTTCTTAGAGTACTGCCATCGTGTTCAGCAGGTCAAAATACGCGAGAAATCATAATTCGAGTACGCTCAAAGCCCGCTGCAACGTTGCACCATCTAAATCATATATCTACAAAATCTGCAAAAAACGCTGAAAACGCAGTTTTGTAGAAGCTCACTATTTCGCGATTTGAAAGAATTCCTGATGGCTAGGTGCAAAACTGGTTTCGGATTCGGTTTCTACGTCAAAAAATACACAAAAAAGTCATTGTCCGGTCAACGCACTATCCCTAACCCACAGTTTCGTTGTCCAGTGGAATAAGTCTCCCTCCAAAACCACGTAATTCAGCACTATTTTTATGACCCTGTTTCTAAGGTTGCAATCATAGCGGCCAATCCCATCCGAGTCCCAACTTTTTAAGAATGGTTTTCGACGTAAAATTTGACGAGGAATCCGATAAAAATATTGAATTCGAGATAAAATCTGACTAAAGGGCCAAAAAAACGTTTTTATGCAGAAAAACTACTTTTTTGAGGTTATGTTGACCTTTCCAAATTTGAAATTATTTTTTTCGTAAAATTCAGCTTTTTTTACGTCGAAATATGTGTTTGAAAAAAATTTTTCAATGTGTCTTACATCCGTAAAAAATCAATCAAAAAATGAAAAAGTCGTTTTTTTTGCAAATTTTAAAAACGAAAATACCGCGTCAAGCCCGCACGGATGAATTTTGGGACCTATGAACTATGCTTTTCATCTTTTTTCATCATGTATAATATGTACCTAAAGTTACAGAAAAATCCCTGACCATCGACCAAAAACCTGGTGATAATAAAAAGAATGACTCTCATGAAATCGCTCCAAATTCAAGTTTCGCAATTCTAAGACCGGATTCTGAAGGTTTTGAAAAAGTAGCGCTAAAGTATGTTGATATTGGTCTAACTAAAAATTCTTGACACCGGTTTTACTAAATAATTCTACTAAGCAATTTCGTTGGTGATTTCCTAAGTGTCCAAACATGAAAAATGCAAAAACTCATTTTATATTTCCTGGAAGATGCAGAAATCATCTGGGGTCGATCCGAATCATTAGCTTTCTCATATTGTAACATAACAAGCATAAAAAAATCGTGCCAAGGTCAATGAGTGCCAGTTCTGAGATCGGCATATATACCTTACATCCAGAACAGAATCAAATTCTTCCATTTAATTAATCGATCTTCTAAATAGTTTTCGAAACTATGGCTTGGGACGGGAAGCAAAAAGTAAGATCTACAAAAAATGCAGCCAAATCAGATATATTTGACTCTCTCGCACCAATATATCATATGAGCAAAATTTGTGGACTGGTACCAGTGCAATTCACACAAGATGAAAATGGAAGGTACAGAGGACGTCTCAGCTTTCCAATTCATATTTACGGGTAAAAATATTTCTTCTCATTATTTAAAAAATGGGATTTTTTGCCTTATTCTTCAGATTACTCCAAATTCATCCTTTACGTTCACTTTCATTTTTAAAGGATTTTATTGATGTCGGGATTTGTGGGAGCACAGATTTGGGGCCTGTACCGTGACTTACGCGATGGTTGGCGAAGTAGTACGAGACTTTCTTCAGAATCAGGGATTACCATCACTTGCGGAGACGTTTATGCCGTCATCAGTGTCGTTATTGTTTCAATTCTAGGATCGCCTTACCGATGGAAATATCTGAATGAAGCCCTGAATAAAGTTGCTGATGTATGTTGTTTAAAATTGACAACAATGTAAAATCTCTGCAAGAAATGACTTTGAACTCATAAAAACCAAAGACTTGAATTTAGGCAGCGAAAATACTGACTGATCCATGACTGATTTCTCATGCATTAAGGCGATGCGGTCACCGTGCACGCTGAAAGTTATTCGCACTTTTATCAAAATTGCTTGCGATTTGGGCTAAACGACGAGAAGACGGATACTTATTACTATCTAACTAGAGTTCGTCTTCTCATCGTTTCGCCCAAATCGCAAGAGAATCGGATAAAAGTGCGAATTACAAAGTCCCTGTATTATAGGTTAGGAAGTGTCCGCACCATAGACATATAAGACATAGACTGCTAATGCCGTGCTCCGGCCGTGGTACAGTGAACGACAGAGACAGACTGCTCTAAGGGTCGCCTCTCTGTCTTTCTCGTCGCTTCTGATTAGTCGCCGCTACTCCCCGCCACGGCTGCCCGGCAACCGTAAGCAAACAATATATAGCTCATCATTGCCGCTCGCAGCCGTGTAAAAATTAATAAAACTAAATCAACATGTACAAAGGGGAGGAATTTCGCATGATCCTCGTCTGATTACATTACTATCATGCTCTAATTACTCATCTGCAACTCATCATTTTTCCTGACAATTGAAACCTAAGCTTCGGAGGGGCCAGCACTTTATGAACAACTTTTAGTGTGAACTGTGCAGAAGCTCACGGTGGCCGAGCGGACTAAGCGCCAGGTGTACACTTTTTGCTGCGCACGGCCCGGGTTCGCATCCCACTCGCGGAAATTTTTTTGGCTCATCTGCATTTTTTTATTCGTTTTTTTTTTCATTTAATTGAACGCATTGCTATATCTAAGGGAATTTCGGCTTGAAATTCTTTACTGAGAATCATTCGTGTTGATTACAGATGAGAAACGAATCGGCAAATAGGGTCATATTTAGATGGAGCTCATCTCAACCGGAATTTCTTTCATTATTTTGAACCGATCTTCATGTCATATCTTTGTCGTCATTTGAGTTACTTATGGAGTATATTCGTATTTCTTTTCTGTGCACTTTCCGAGATGTTGCCTGCTTGGAATCTGAAGCCATCCCAATATTATAAACTCAAGAAAATTGAAATTTAGATTTATTATACAAAATGGAAGATTATTGCAGAATTTCTCTTTGGTCTCAATATAGATCCTTGTTCGGGTAAAAAGTACATGGCTCTTTAAAAATACTTCAAAGATCTTGTCATGCGGAAAAACGTGATGTGTTTCGAGTTGAAGAAAATATCTCCGTATCGCTTGAATTTCATTTGGAATTTTTAAATTGTTTCTGGACATTGGGAAATGAAAATACCGAATCTCCAAGTACACTTCCTCTTATATGGTACAAAAAAAGAAAAAGTATTCAAGACACTATTTTTCGAACCTTCACTGTAGAGTTATATTATTTTCTGTAGAGAAAAAGTGCACGAAAAGGAAATACGAATATACTCCATGAGTAACTCAAAGACAAAGATATGACAAAGATGTGACATGAAGATCGGTTCAAAATAATGAAAGAAATTCCGGTTGAGATGAGCTCCATCTAAATATGACCCTATTTGCCGATTCGTTTCTCATCTGTAATCAACACGAATGATTCTCAGTAAAGAATTTCAAGCCGAAATTCCCTTAGATATAGCAATGCGTTCAATTAAATGAAAAAAAAAAAAACGAATAAAAAAATGCAGATGAGCCAAAAAAATTTCCGCGAGTGGGATGCGAACCCGGGCCGTGCGCAGCAAAAAGTGTACGCCTGGCGCTCAGTCCGCTCGGCCACCGAGAGCTTCTACACAGTTCACATCACATTAAATGTTGTTCATAAAGTGCTGGCCCCTCCGGAGCTTAGGTTTCAATTGTCAGGAAAAATGATGAGTTGCAGATGAGTAATTAGAGCATGATAGTAATGTAATCAGACAAGGATCATGCGAAATTCCTCCCCTTTGTACATGTTGATTTAGTTTTATTAATTTTTACACGGCTGCGAGCGGCAATGATGAGCTATATATTGTTTGCTTACGGTTGCCGGGCAGCCGTGGCGGGGAGTAGCGGCGACCAATCAGAAGCGACGAGAGGGACAGAGAGGCGACCCTTAGAGCAGTCTGTCTCTGTCGTTCACTGTACCACGGCCGGAGCACGGCATTAGCAGTCTATGTCTTATATGTCTATGGTCCGCACTCGAGTTATTCGCACTTTTCTCCAGTTCTCTTGCGATTTTAGCCAAACGAAGAGAAAACGAACTCGAGTTAGATGATATTAAACGCGGGTCTTCTCGTCGTTTCACCCAAATCGCAAGCAAATTTGATAAAAGTGCGAATAACTTTCAGCGTCCACGGTGCACGGTCACCGCATCGCCTTAATGATATATCTTTATCAAGCAATTAGGCCGTCAGGGTAGCCACTCATTCTCCAATTACAATGATGAAAAGTCTTTATTTCTTTGTATTTTTTGGTGAAGTTGTCGAATTATGGACAAAAAAATATTCGGATTAATTTCCGGTCCCTTCCGTGAATTTACTGCCTCGCAAAACATTATATATACCACTTTGAAATTCTTAGAGATGAAATAATGAGGTAAAAATCGTCTTGACATAAATCTAATTTGCCATCAGGTGGATGAGAGACTAGGCGTGCAAACATCGAAAAATCTACGAAGAGTATCAATTCTTGTGATCATCTTATCGATAGCATACATTGTAACTTTGGGAGCCATAGATTTTCTTTCGTGGACATTGGCAACCGAAACGAAGGATAACAAGGGTTTCGGTGATAAGGGCCCAATAAATTATAGTCCACTGCACTTTATGTACGTGGTAATAATGATTTTTGAATTGCAGTATGCTTTGATAATGTTCAATGTTGGCGAACGATTTCTGAAAATGAATAAGGTTTTGAAGAATATCATCATGACTAATTTAGTCATACAATATCTCCGGAAAGATGTAGGATTGGGTGAGTCTTTAACATCCGCATTATAGACTTATCTCATGATCTACAAAATCGTACATGCTACCATTTTGCATGGTGTATTACGAATTTTTTTATCAATATAGATCAAGTACGATCTATTCTGCGCGTATTCACCCAAAAATAATGGGAGAACCACAAAATGTTGATAAAAAGGAGTTGATTCTTTAATCATTTGGAGAAACCATAAACTAGATCAGAATCAATTTTTTCAGATGTGTCCAATGCTACTCTGAGTGAAGCATCTCAGACGAGCTTAATAATACCAAATTTTTCAAGAATTCGGATTCGTCGGAAAAATAAGATTTCTGATATATGCTCAGTTAAAGAATGTGAGTATAACGAGATAAAACGCTAAAATAACTCAATTTCGCAAGGACAGTGGATGATACGAAAAAATTCGGAAAATCTGTCACAATTCACCATACTTTGTTGGAAGGAGGTTGATTTCAATATCATAATATGGAATGATTTATATCGAGAGAGTTCAATTCTGGTCCGAATTTTTCACTTATACAAGCTTCTTGAATCTTTTCTAGGAGACTTTTCTGTCGAATCATGGATCACTATTCCTACAAATTTTGACTTTTTTCATGGGAATGGATTTGTTGATACCGTTTTCGACATAATTTGTCATGCAGAATTCAAATCCGTTCTCAGAATTGCTCTATCAATTTTTGAGAAAACCGATGTCAAAGTTCAAAAAAACGACAATTTGGCTATTTGTCAAAGCACTCATCTCTGTTATTAAAATAGTTATTGCAATTCTCTGGTGTCTAGTCGATAATCAAAGCGAAGATCTCTAAAACGAGCCCACATATATCAAAATCGATTCAAAGGTTCCCGATTTACACCGCCGAAAAACATTTAAAAAGGCCCCGAATCAGGCCCCATCACCTTCGCAAAGCATAAGCATAGGACAGTAGAAGGTGGAGTAGGGGGGATGTACATACTATACTATAACATAAGGTAGGCGTGGCCACTCTCAGGCCCTTTTTTGGTTTTTTTTTAGTGACGTATTTCTGTAATACCTCTATGCGGAAAACCACTCAATCGATTTTGATCTAATATGAGGGCTCATTTTGAAGATCTTTTCTTTGATAACCGACTAGGCCCCAGAGAATTTTGATACTGACAACAGAGATAAAAACTTTGACAGACGGCCGAATTGGCATTTTTCCGACTTTGACATCGATTTCCTCAAAAATGTGACGCGATAGAGTAATTCTGAGAACGGATTTGAATTCTGCACACCAAACTACGTCGATAACGATATGAACGACTCCATTCACATTTCCATGTAGGTCAGTATTACCAAAAGGAATACAATACAATCATCTTGCAACAGGAACGTTTTTTAATTACGATAATCGAAACACGATTTTATTTTGAATATCTCACTGAATTACAACTCTAAGAAAGATGATGAACATGTTTGCACTATTTTGCTCATTGAGATTGATCACAGAGAGTAATCGAAGCTTGGATAGAATCATGCATTGCAACGTAACAAAAGAAAAAACTGTCCAGTACAGCAATTTTTCCAGAATTCTTCGAAAAATTCGACAATATTTCGGAGTTAGAAACCACCGAGGCCTTGTGAATCAAAGATCTCCGTTTCCGACACAGAACACTTGGATTCAAACGTGGCTCGGTATATTAACGCGAATTTTCACGAATACTTAGAGGCATTCGATGGCTTCAATGTTTCGAAACCATTTCAAAACTGTAGCTCTTACGTAATTATCTCGAAAAGAAGGTGAAAGTGCATAGATGAAAAAAAAGTTCGAGTTCGAAAATCTGAAGCCCTATGTTTGGACTGGAAAAATCACGTAATTAATTCTTCATTTTTACATTTCTTCAAAATAGGTGCTTGGGGTGCGTGGAAAGCAATCGATCACTTGATAACTGTACATTGGACATTATGCGATTCAATCCATAACATCAACAGAGCTTACGGAGGAGTTATCCTAACAAGCATGATAAGTTGCTTGGTTCATCTCATAATTACGCCATATTTTCTTTACATTGAAGTATACAGAAATAATAACGGCAGCATTGGTGTTCTTATTATCCAAGTTCTGTGGACAATGTTTCATATCTACAGGCTTTTATTATTTGTACAACCTTGCCATAGAATAACCGTAGAGGTAAGTAAGTCAAATGATCTCATCAAATTTGATTATGAGTGACTGGATAATAATGGCAGTGAATTTTGTGTTATGTTTGAAGAAATTAATTATTGATTATTCTACTTTTATAATCTTAATAAAGGTTGAAAAGTCAGGAGTTCTTGTCAGCCAAGCTTTAATACAGAAGTGGGATCATGAGGCTAAAAAACGTCTGGATATGTTCTCTCTACAATTATTGCACAGGCCAGTCAAGTTTACTGCTTGGGGGCTCTTTTCTTTGGATAGAACTTTGATCACATCGGTAATGATCTTTCTCACTTTTTATACCCCATTCCTCTTATTTGGTATAGCAAATGGGATATTTCTTTAAAAGAAAATTCATATCCTTCACGATAAAGTAGCAAGTGGATTTAATCACATATAATTACAGACTTTCCAAGGTCACAATCAATTTCAATCGACTACGCCCAATTATTCCAAATAATTCTCGTTCTTTGCCAATTGTGATTGACTAAGTTTTTGAAAAATACTCGCAAAATTGCAATTATTTTCCAGATTGGATGCTCGGTAACGACATTCCTCGTTATACTTCTACAATTTCAATCTGGGGCTGATACAAAAGGGGCACAACAACTTATCGCGGAGGCCGCGCAGCTATTAAAAAATGCATCCGTTTTGAGAGGATGAAATTTTATGAAAATTATGTTGATGATAGTGAAGCTGATGTAAGAGAAAATTCATATTAGTACTCGAAACTATCTCAAGTGGTTTTCAGACAAAGCAAAAATGTACTGACTTATAGCTGGTTGATATCACGTGTTTTTCACTCGTGACCTTAGTATTCTTGGAAAAATATGTAACGTTGCAATAAAATACTGACTCATTTGGTGTTTTCATTTTCAATTGGATCAATCCAAAATATAGATTTTGAAATTCGTGTTTTTTACAAATATTATTCAGAGATCAGAATGAGAAGTATTAGATATTTTTCTGTCAGGTATTGTGCAATTTATTTGCTTGCATAGAATTCGAAAGATTCGTTAGAAATAATAGGATCGAGAATTGAAAGGTTCACTCAAGTATTGAAAAGACTACCCTAATCGCGTGTTTTCACCGTACACAATTCAAAAACTGATCTCGATGTGATCAGATTATTAGATAACCGTTGCATATATATTCGATTGCAATAATTTTGTACAAACAAAATTTTGCAACAATTCTAGTTCGTTGCGCAGGTATACGACTATCTATACTTTTGGTATCAGTCCTTAGAGGTCTCAGGCGTAGTAAATTTGAGCCTTCAGTCGTAACACAAAAAAGTTCCAAATCACAAACTAGGTCAGTTTCTAAAAATTACTTCTCAACGTCTGGTTTTTTTTTCACGCCCACTGGCTGAGAAATTATTCTGTCGTGTATACAAGCACCTCTATTAACTCGGTTACATCAGCTTTGAAGTTCACTTTGAACCTTCAGAATAAAGGATCAGTAAGCCTGAGATATTATCAATTCATGGCAGTTTGTTTAGAAGCGTATTGGTCACTTTTACCTCATATTTTGGTTCGGATATATGTTATCATTTAAACGGAAATTGAGGACTACCAAATTTTTTGCTAACCTTTTCAGCATGGAATTACTTAAGCTGTTCAAAAAATTTTTGTCAAAATTGTAAATAAGGCAGCTCACACCTTTCTAATTTTGAAATTTCATCAGAGTAAAGAAATATCGTACTCATAATATGAAAAGCAAACATCAACAACCATAATTCATGATGACAGTGTTAGAAAGTTGTCGATGCTTCGTGGAGTATGTGCATTTAAGACGAAAGAATATGATTTCAAGTAGCCCGAATGACTTGTGTATCGTAGTTTGCAAATTGAATTGAGTAGTTTTGAGGATCTTCAAACTTTTTCCGATCATTTTCAATATTTTCGCAAGGGATATTCTCATAAAATTTAGTAAAGATCAGTAATTAAAAAACTCATCATCTTCTATTTTTCCAAATAAACAAAATCTCATATTTTCGCGATTCTTTTTCAATGCGAAAATTTTCTACTTATTCCTGGAAATAAATTCAAGACCATACAGCCTTATGCTCGTTTCTCAGATATGAGCAGGCAATTAGTTCAAATCAGATAAGCGCACATGAGAAACATTCACTACGCAAAGAGATGAGTACTGTTATAGCGTGATACGGTAACGAGCGCCAGAAACCATCATTCGGCATCAACTGAGAATTTTGGTCAAGTGTTGATAGCTCCAAGGATATTATTGTGAAGATGTATGAGATAATTGTAGATTCAAATTATCAACTTATGAGCTAAGGAAAGGTCATATAAGCTTTTTTTCTACCCCTACAGTCATCACGTATTTCACTATCCAAAGAACAAACAGCAGAAAAATCAAGAACACTATTTTTCATCGATCTAACTTACGTAAATTCGGTCAGAACAAACACCTAGCACTTTACAAGAAGGTGATGTAAACAATTATTATCCCGTGGTCATGCGACCATCTTGGTTGTACAGTTTTCTTACTAGATTCACGAAAGAAATAAAGAATGAATGTAAAACGTGAAAAGCGGACATTTATTATAAAGACACTTTCTTTTAAAAACTTGATAAAATTCGGTGAAAATTAATCTTTAGGATCGCCTGAGAATATTTATTACGGGAATATTCAAAATTACGAAAAATAGTTTGGTCAGTTTTATTCTTTCAAGGTCAATGATGAATGGAGAACAGCAATATGTATATTTTCAGTTTGGAGAGGACAAGAACCCTCGAAATTATTCTTGCGTGATGAAACATTCGAAATTCTTTACATCAATTTCAGATCAAATACTTCACAATAGAAATCATTTTTGTTCTAGTCATCAAAGCTTTAAAATTCTTATATCTTACTTTCTGAATAGGACCATAATCAATTTGACATATCCACAATTTTAGTACCTACATGAAAGTTCTGTATCAATACAAATGTCATTCTTAATTGAGTCGACTCTGTCCTTGAAGGTGATAGATTGTACTCACTCACGATTATTATTACTAGTGCAACATCTCTTTCATTGTTGAATCATTGTCTTTGTAAATTTAATTCTCTTTCTTTATTTTCAGACGCTAATTTTCCACTTTTCACATTGCTCGCAACATGGTTTTTTGGTGGTAGAAATAATTTCTGAAAAAATTTATTGTAATGATCACTCAAATCTGAAACAATATTTATCAAGATAGAAAAAATTCGTTCTTATACTCTACCTGAACTCTTGGAATAGACTTTCTTCTGGGTCGAGGTATTTTGTAAGAATAAGGTGAACGATTCAACTTCTTGTGAGTTTTTGTCTTGAATGATCCATGCTGTGAGCCTTGGGGGACAACATCATGTGAACTAGAACTCTGACTTTGTGTAAAGCGAATCGAGTTTCCTTTGGACAAAGAATTTTTGTACACCCCAGAATGAAGTGGAATATTACTAATGCTGTCGATGCGATGAGGTTGTGCAGAATAGATGCTAGGCACCTTCAATGTATTTGTATGTTCTGACAATGATAGTTTCTCTGAGGTCAATGATGATGCAACTGTCTGATGATGACTATTGGTTAATTCACCAAGGTTGTGAGGCCTTGTAGAAACAAGCATCACTTGAGAATTTTCTTCAACTCTTGTTTTTTCATATTCTGTCTTGGAATAATTTATGCACTCTGATGAAACTTCAAAAGTCAACAGATTCTCATGCTCTCCTCTGGACAGATCAAAAAGAAAGTCATCCATCTCTGAATCATTAAGAATTGACAGATCTGTATCTGCACATACATTCAATAGATGAACATTAGTGTTTGCAGAAGTTAGAGATGTTTTATTACAGCGTAGATCAGCGCCAGCATCAACTCCATCTGAATCAACACTTCTGTGATTGGTACTTGCCCTGTTGCTTTCCATCACTTCCTCCCATGGTTCCAAAATCTCTCTAACAGTTTCATCTAAGATTCTCATGTTTGATTTCTTCGATAGATTCAATGGATATTCAGAACAGTTACCATGGTCAGCAACATGGCTCTCAGAGCTTAAAAAAGCTGAAAGCACAGAATAACCAATAGCCTCTTCCACATAAGATTGAATGGAATCATTTTCCAAGCGTATGACTTTCTTCGACAAATCATCAAAAGGATTACTAATGCACAGACTTTGATTATTATTATCAGAAGAGAGTATTGGTCTTTCAGCCTCATTTGCACTTTGTATCAAAGGTATTGACTTGACTTTGTCAGGGCTATCGAAACTAATTAAGTCAGTCGATGCTTGGGGGCTATGCAAGTAGATCATATCTGAAACTCGTTTTCGCTTGTATCTAAGCATCATGGGGATTTTAGAGAATTCTGTGTACCCCTCTAATACTTTAGTATATTCTTTGCCTTTGCCAAGATTTATACAAAGAAGAATTACACAAACATGAGTTGCATTTTGATCATCAATTTGATTTCACTTATTCAACTGATATGATCACAGCACAGCACAGCACTTTATCGTTACACTTTCACTTTGCTATATACCTTCTACAAAAATGGATGAATATGAGGAAGTGAGTGGGTATTCGCATTTCAACTGCAGATCGCAAAGGTAACTGATGAAATGCTTCTATAGCAAGCAGATGAATGAATGTTGTTACATGTATGGAGAACAGCTCGTTATTCAAAAGCTACGTATTTCGCGAAGTTCGCACGATCTCATCAGTATTGACACATTGTTTACAAACAAGTGATCGAACTACGATACTGCTGATTATTTCCAATTAGATAGATCGACATTATTGAGGATATTATTGATTGGACATCTACCGAAGTTTCTTTGCGCGAGTTATGGTATCCTTACTTGATCGTTCATTCCAACGGACTAATGCAATATTGAGATGCATCTGGGTCAACGTGATATTTGCAAGATAGGTTCTGCACCATTATTAATCCGCTTTGGTATCATGATAAAAATCGCGTTCAATTCATTTTTTTTCATTTAGGGATTAAAAATTTTTTAGTAATGACTCGTCTTTTCGATCCTAAAAAAATACGCGTCATGTTTGTTCATTAAAAAATCAGCCAATGAGCTAGGCGAATTGAAATTCAGTTATGAGATATAAAAACGCTATCACTTCAATTCTAATGAAAATAACACTTCAACCATAAACAGACCCATTACTACTCTCCTTGCGATATTATAATTTTGTGATGAGAGATGAGACACCAAAAAGTCACAGAATAGTGCAAGCGCAATTTTTCCTCTTGAATACCCTCATCACGAGACATTGTTCAGCAAAATAGTAAAAAAAGAAAAACAAAAACAAAGCTCACATCGAATAACACCAAACGTAATTCGAATCATAGAGGGTCATCTAAATCTGATGGAGATAGGAAAAAAATGCGATCAATCTCCTCCAGAATAAAAAGTAGAACCGATAGTTGGACTGTTCATCACCGAGTTTAATTGCAGTGACCAGCTTGTCAAAAATATAACTGTCGTACATCGTGAATCAATAAAAAAAAAAGATAGCATCCAAAAGTTTTATAACTATTCAAATTTTCTCAATCGAGACCGCTTGTTTGTACGATGCAAAAAGTTTTGCATATATTTAATATATGTTGGTCTACAATCTTGAGCATTGTGGATAAAATTGTACCTATTATTATTGACTTATCAAGATCAGCAAAAAGTACTGACTCACGATGAGTCACTATTGTGTCCAGTAAAATGTACTCTTTCGATTTCGAAGGTTTATGTGGCCTTTCTAGTTGATTGGGATAAGCTGACTACAGAAAATGGTGGAAAATCAAAACAGTCACCTTGAAAAAAGTAAGGCCTATCGAAAATTTGAGATTTTGTCAGATTTGATCATGATTCCAAAAATATTCCAGGGTTGATTTTTCATTTATTCATAAAAATACTAAGAATATTCAATATTAATTAATCCTCCATAGTAGCGATTGATCTAATGATCTAACATGACAATCACCGGCTTAGTCCACGTAACTCAGCATCAAGAAACGGTTGAGATTAATATTATTGATGAAAATTGAAAAAAGAAGGGTGGACACAGTTTATCCAAAATTTATTCCTCAGAGGATGAAATTGTTGCGAGCATCTCACGCAACGTCTAATCGGATATTTTATTTCAGCATCGATCGATCATTTGACTGAAGTATATCTCATGATAAATATGAGTCGAAATTTCACTCTATATCTGCAAAATACATTGAATATCTGTGTCGATTCGCGTTACACGGGATAGGTTCACCACAATTGAATTACAAGTCATATCAATCTATGTCAAAAGAAATGCTTATTATGGACATTGTTCATACTATCGAAATCAATTTCAAATTTTATGAGTAGAGAAAGGGAACAAGCAAAATTTGATGGAGAGAAAAGAAGTCAAGATCCCATCCATCATCAATGGAAAGAGTGATATCCTTTATACGCTCACACCTATCAAGCATGTGAGCAGAATTTTTGGATTACTACCGGTGACATTTTCTCATGATAAAAATGGAAGATGGACCGGACAGCTTGACGCTCTCCTCATAGTTTACGGGTAGGCATGTATAAAAACGTTCATCCCAAAGTCTTATTATATTGATGACATTTCAAAATTGGAAGTCTACGCGTAGACTTCCAATTTTGGTGGGCAAAGCGCTCCTTCACGGGCAGAATTTTTTTCACTTTCTCGGTTATGACGTATCGCATTGTTTCTACGAAAATTCGAAATGTCCACTATAAATCAATTACAAACCAAATAAAATTCCTAGGACTTTAGACGGCATCATTTAATAATAGCATGAATTTTCGAGATGCCATTTTTCAATTTTGTCATGAATATTTTTTGAAGAAACTCGTGTCTCAAACTTTACAAGAGGCTCTGTCACCAAGAAGTTCATTCAGACAAACATCTTGATGGTTTAATCCTTTTAAAGAAACAAATTTCTATCATTAGGGTTATACTGGTGCTTAGTTTGACTGGAGCTCAAATTTGGGGCTTGCACAAGGAGTTTATCAATGGTTTGGGAGGTAGTGAAAGATCATCATCAAAAACATCAGTAATAATTTGTTATGGAGACATTTATGCAGCACTTAGTGTTAGTTTAGCTGCTGTTCTTGGCTCGCCCTATCGTTGGCGTAATATGAATAATACTTTGAAGAAACTTGTTCAAGTATGTACCTGTCATGTGTATCATCCCTAATTACATCGAACACTCAACACATCAATTTTGTCTGAAACTTTGAGTGGAATAAAATTACTGCTTTATAATGATTGCACGCTACAAAGAATAGACGATTTCAAAATAGGCACTAGAAATTTCCAAAAACTTTGGTCGTGAATGAAGGACTTAAGTTTCATTGAAAACAAGAGTATAAATAAGTCAAATCTACAGAAATGAGTTTACGAGCTAGACTATAATTTACGTCAAGTTGTTTTGAATTTACGTTTGATAGCGATCTCTAACTCACTCTGAGCTTCAACCAACTATCCATTGCTTCACATTCGATCCATTTTTCCAAAGATAATTCCTATTACAATCTCTCTAGCACATCATTCTATTTTCTGAAGTTGTAGATTATTTCATTTTGATTTCATTGTGCTATTTCTAATATCAAGCTACCCATTACCCATTCATTCAATCAATCTAAAAAATTTTGAAACGTATGAATGTGTAGCGTGTATTAAAAATGATATAATATATATAATTTGTAGGTGGATGAACAACTTGGATCAGTAGTCAATTACTCTCTACGTAAGACATCGAACATTTTAATTTTTCTATCTTTTGCTTTTGTTATAAGTACATTGGGGACTGACTACATACTGAGAGTGATTGATTATGAGGCTAAGAAGGAAAATACTTTGGGCATTGAGTATCATAGCCCAAACAATTTTGCACCTCTCTATTTCATGCATCTTTTCAATCTGGCATTTGGACTGCAATACTTTTTTATTGTAATGCATGTAAGCGAGCGGTTTATGGGGCTCAATGAAGCCTTAGAGAGTCTCATCAGGATCAACACGTATGTGAGCTACATTCAAAAGGACCTTGGACTTGGTGAGTTGAGAAAATATACAATAATTGTATGAGTATTTTTATAAAATCAAAGAGTTGCAATCAATTTCTTCTCTATTTTTTGGGTTTCGCTTTTCAATCCAACATTTTCAACTTACGATTAGTCATATACTTTTGATTCAACTTATTTCTCCTGTTCTGTTTGAAATTATTTATGGAATGTGTTTCTTCTTTGTGCATCATTATTGTGAATGAAAATTTTGTGACAGTGTGAAGGGTCCATAGCTAGAAATACTTCTATCAGCCCACTAATAGACAAATAGAATACTAAATGATAACTTCGTAGTTGTTACCGGCTCAAAGCTTTTTCAACGCCGCATCAGTTAACTCTTTACTGAGAGAAGTCCGAGTACTTCGTCATAATGAAAAGATATTCTTGGACCAGTTTTATAAATTGCCTTTCGCGATAGAGATTCAGCTCTCGTTACTTCGAAGAGGAAAAAAGGTACTAAGCAACGTCGAGCGATTATGAATGGAAAAATTTTTAATTTCGGATCACCCACATCAACTCCAGAAATGATATTTATTGTGAGAATGAAGTTTAGAATTACAAGTTCAATGGAGTCTCGGTAAGATCAAGGCCAGTCTTTGATATCTGAGCATGATTCGGTATCCCACACTTATTCAGTCAGTATCATTGGATAAAATTGTTTCACTGTTATAACACAATAAAAGCGTACTTTGCGGCATTTAATCGTTGCTTACTCTATAAATAAGAGACTGCATGGGTTCAACTTCTCCTTTACTATACTAATAGCGTTTTCCTTTTTCAATTGGAGGTTTAGGCCCCTTTCACGTGACATTCTAACTTTGTATGGCCCCATTTATGTGACATTCTAACTTTGTAAGTTACAAAGTTGGGAATTGCCGCAATGAAAAATTTTGCCGCGTCATCCTGGCGCTCTAATGAGCTACCCCCATAAACCCATCGTAAACTTTCTTGGTATATTTTCCAACTTATCAAAATAGCCACAAATAAATAAATTCAATTCCACAACTTGATTCTTGACATCAAAACTAGCATTTAGAAACTTGAATGGCAAAAAACGGACTATTTTCAGGGTTTATTCGTTAATCAAAATGATAACGACGCACATCATTTGCGATGCTTGGAGTTATCCGATTTTTGCCATTCAAGTTTCTAAATGCTAGTTTTGATGTCAAGAATCAAGTTGTGGAATTGAAGTTATTCATTTGTGGCTATTTTGATAAGTTGGAAAATAAACCAAGAAAGTTTACGATAGGTTTATGGGGGTAGCTCATTAGAGCGCTAGGATGACGCGGCAAAATTTTTTATTGCGGCAATTCCCAACTTTGTAACTTACAAAGTTAGAATGTCACATGAAAGGGGCCTAAGTTACAAAGTTGGGAATTGCCGCAATAAGAAATTCTGTTCGATTTTCCATTTTGTCACTTTGTAATCCATTTGTCTTCGAAAATTTGCCGCATCATCCCTGCGCGGTCATGAGCTACCCCCATAAAGGTGTCGTAAAATCTTTTCGCTCATTTTTTGAATTATTAAAATAATCACAAATTGATGATACTTATTGCACAACTCGATTCTTGTCACGAAGAAGATCATTTAGAAACTTGAATGGGAAAAATCGGACGATTTTGAGTATCACTTTATCAATCAAAATGATAACGCCGCATACTACTTGTGATGCTCAAAGTCGTCCGATTTTTCCCATTCAAGTTTCTAAATGATCTTCTTCGTGGCAAGAATCGAGTTGTGCAATAAAAACCATCAATTTGTAATTATTTTAATAAGTCAAAAGATGGGCGGAAAGATTTTACGACAGGTTTATGGGGGTAGCTCATGAGCGCGCAGGGATGACGCGGCCAATTTTCGAAGACAAATGGATTACTAAGTGAGAAAGTGGAAAATCGAACAAAATTTTTTATTACGGCAATTCCCAACTTTATAACTTACAAAGTTAGAATGTCACGTGAAAGGGGCCGATCTTCAACCATCTTCTCATGTAGTTTAGTAATATAATGTATTCATTCACACTACACTACCGCTCATAAATTCGTGAAAGACGAACGCACATTGAGCCTCACTTCGGGAAGCGATATCTCAGACTCTATGTATCGTAGAACAATTCTGAGAATAGCATCTTGAAGAGCAGAGAAAATGCTAACTTTTCAGTGGTTTCAATGATTTCTATCGATTATCTCCAATGTATTAGATGCTGGTCAAAAGTTAGAAATCTACGAAAATTTTCACTTTCATCGATACACCTGCAGTTTTGCTGCAAATAAAGATACGACAATTCTACAAACAGCATCTTGTAGAGCGGAAAAAATGTTATGCGTAGCTATTTTTTGATTATTTTTTACGTTCCATGTGTGAGAATGTATGAGCGACCAAAGTACCCAGAATGATGGTTTTGCGCTGCTTCAGGTGCCGTTTTTAGTGAAAATACGCTGCCTAATGTTACTAGCAGAATGCTTTCTCAAAGCATTATCACCTTAATTTTTTCTTTCTTGATTATGACTAACAATTGAATAACAATTCTCTTTCTATTCTTCCCCATGCCTTTCGGAAACTTTTCAACGGTTCTGACTATCATGTGACATTTTGAATAGTTCTTTACGAGGTTCTTCAACGTTCTTATGTGTTGAGTCTTGTTTATTTCGCCCATTAGTTTGTCACCCTCACGGAGAGGAAATCATCATCAATTATTCCTTGTCTCATATTTCTGTTATATTTCTTTCAATCAAATCTACCTTTTCCTCAAAAATCCTAAATATTCATCGACATACTACAGTTTTTTAAAGTCAATTCATTATTTCATTGTTGCACAAAAATTTTCTTTGGAACTGGATGGTTAAGGATTCATGGTAAGAGATGTGATAAAATTGAAAGAAGAAATAGGATTTTTTCTGATAAAAATTATTGAGGGTGACGAACTAATCGATGGAATGAGCTCAAAATAGACTGAGCTCACCACCCACTAATGCTTGAGAGTTCCTCAAAATTTCAACACGATCGGTGGAAACGCCAAAGAGTTTTCGAATGCCATAGAAGAGGTAATTAAATAGAAAAATCGATATTTGGAAAATAGGGGGGTAAATGAAAATCCCGTATTTACCAATCGCTTTAAAATGGCATTCAATGATACGGAGAAAGACTCTAGATTTTTTAAATGGAGGCAGGTTAATGATATGTTTGGACCAAGATTGAAAAAAAAACCATGTTGAATTTTCGGGGGAATAATTTATGTGGAAGTTCAACTTATCAGTCAATTAGGCTCAAATTCAGTGTAGATAATCATGAGTAGATTTAGAATGAACCCTCAAAATTTTATGAAGATCGGACGAAGGGGATAGGATTGGTTGTATGGTAAGCAAAAGACAACGAACACACTAACACACATACGGACATATACACATGTCAGTTTAAAATAATTTGTAGCAGATGTTGAATGTGTTTGGGGCGATGTATGGGGGTACTAATCGATAGATCTCGTCGAGTAGAATAAGATAAAACGACTCTCATTTGCCGGAAAGAAATATGGAACGGTGAAAATTGAAGAAAACGAAAAAATTTTTAGCGAAAAACTCCGCACCATTACAAGGCTTTCTCTTGAAGAAAGCAAAAAGTACAGTTTTGATTACTTTGATAGGTCACACGTTCTCACACAGGGAACGTAAAAAATGATCAGACGATAGCTACACATAGCATTTTCTCCGCTCTACAAGATGCCATTTGCAGAATCGCCGTATCTTTATTTGCAGCAAAACGGCAGGCGTGTCAATGAAAGTAAACATTTTCGTGGATTTCTAACTTTCGACCAGCATCTAGTACATTTGCGATAATCGATAGGAATCATTGAAACCATTAAAAAGTTAGCATTTTTTCTGTTCTTGAAGATGCTACTTTCAGAATTGTTCTACGATACATAGAGTCTGAGACATCGTTTCTCGAAGTGAGGCTGAATGTGCGTTCACCGTTCACGAATTCATGAGCGGTAGTGTATATTGGATGTCAAACATCTTCATTGTCGTAAATCTTGATTGTTGAAAATACATTTCAGTGAAGTTGTTGCTAATGATTGTGTCAAATATCTTCTTGCACTTAGCTAGCAATCATTCTTACTCAATCTTTCTCTTCCAAGGAATATTAAAGGTGCTTTCTCATTCACCATTGTAACTTATTAAATAATGTCACTCGAGTGACATCGTGATCACGATCATACTTTGTCCTCTATAGGCTCTATAGGAATAGTATATACAGCATAATGTAAGAACTAATGGTCGAAAAAAATCGCTCAACCAGCTTCAGTCATTCTGGAGAGTGATTTTTCTCATTTTCGAAGATTTTTGTTAAAATGTCGTCAGTTTACACTCAGCACAATATCTGTATGAATGTAAAATGGCGTTGCAATTTGTAAGATTGAAGCGTCTTGGAATCTAGACAATGTATGCTTGAAAATCTAATGATGAGATAGTGGCTCATAAATCTGTTCATTCAAACATTCCACACCCTCCTTCTATCTTTTTTGTCAAATCAAACATGGCCATGATGTGTTTTATTAAATCTCAGTATAGCATATTTATGTATTGCTTGAAATCATACCTGTGTTGTGTTTGCACATAATCCTCTTGTGTGAGCTTAATGCCGGGTTTGAATGTTGCATCAATGTCAAAATACATAGGGATGTTCAAGTTTGATGAGCTGAAGCTTAGGCAAATAAAGAATGTTTGATTGCCTCACTCACAAATAGAAGCACAGTCTTCTGTATAGTTCTTCTTCTGGTATCAACATAATCATCTTTTTTGCTCAAGGCAACTTTACAGATCAATGACAAATCTTTGCATAACAATGAAAGTCGTTTCAATGGAAGCATTCAATACAAGCATGTTAAGCGTTCCACTTTCTTCTGCTAAAAGCATTACCAACAACCAAGCACTGGTCTTGAGAGCTCTCGATCAACTCCATTCCAACAAATTCAGAGCTTATTTTGATGTTTGCCTCATCCGATGCCTCAATCAGTGAATCATAATTGGGTAGAAGATCAATCAGTAACATAGACGAAAAAACTCATCTGTCATTTCTGCGGTGCCAATGCCAGATAGCTCAGGCGCTGCCAAGATGATCCAATCGACATATTCTTTCTTCATGCTCTTACAGTGGTTGAGTCTTGTTGAACAGAGCTTCATCCACAGTGATAGTTTGCGGGAAAAGCTACAGTCTGTGTGTAATTCCTTGCATTTATCCAAGACTTCTTTGTTCGTTGACAGGTTGCTCAAGTGACAATAACTAACATGAAATGACCGTCAACAGGATATATGCTATATGAACTTTTTGAGTTTTGACAGGTTTGGTGAATCGTGGTGCTCCTCCACACAATTCTAATCTTGTTCCATTAATTCTTTTGCCATCAGAAATGCTTGCACTGCATTACATCCTTGAGGTCGTTTTCAGCCTCAATCAGTTTCCTCACAAGAAAATGCTCTATTGAGCTTTTCATTGTTGACATCAGCAATGTTTTTTCCTAGGATTTGGAAAACCTATTTGAAACTTGATCACTAATTAGTACCAAAACTGCATCGAGTTCGAGCCATACACATCAGCCATTACAGTCTGAACTCCGAACTCCGTGACTCCGAGTCACAAAAAGTTAACTAACAACCAACTACCCGGTAATGGCGAGAGGACTGAAGTCCACAGACTAATTTCGCGAAGAAAAACTAACAACCATGATGCTAAAAACTTACAATGACACCTGATCACGATCGTCACTACTGAAATTGTTTCGGCTAAGATTGGTTGAACTTGGTTGAACTGGGTTGAGAACAGCGCAAGGTGGAAATGGAAACACAACAAAAATGACAGGAGCACAACCACCAGCGCGCTGCTGCCAGCGCCCAACGACCAAAGTAAACTCACCCAGGGAGGGGGAGCCGAGGAGGGTTGATGTTTTGACGATCAACATCAAAATCGCTATGAAACTGATCAAAATGATCTATTTCCTCGATATTAGAAAAAACCTCAAGTTAATAATTTGAAGCAATTTTCATTTATTTAATTTTCGTCAGACCTTACTGACTTCCCCTTAAGCAAAAAATGAACGTGACGAGATATTGCAATTTGAAATTGTCTGGAAAACTGAACACCAATCAATGTAATTCAATAAATGTTCGGCTATTTAGTCCGGGCGCTGGGGGGGGGGGGGGGGTCTGAGTAAAAAGATCGTGTTCCAGAAGGTTTGAAGGTGTAGACACGTCTCTAGAAGGTGTCCTACACCTGAAAAAAAAAACTGCAGCACCCATCTTCCACCACAAAAAAAATTCTAATTCCACTGGCGTAAAGGCTAATTACATCGAGAATTACATTGTGCCACTTTAGACTTAGAATTTTGGTTAACAATAGAATGCGTGAATCGGTTTCTTTTGAAATACACGGAAATTAGTCCGGGCGCTGGGAGGGGGGGGGGGGGTCGGAGTAAAAAGATCGTGTTCCACAAGGTTTGAAGGTGTATTCTTACGTATTTTGAGGCGCTGAATCGAATGCACGAGGTCGCCAGCCCGAAACCCCCGGCGTTCGTTCGTTATTAACAATTTTTAGTGCAAAATTATGGTTTTTTGCAAAAAACTCGTAAAATATGCTTTTTTACGGAAAATTTGTAGAGACTAAAGTTGTAGAACGCAAAATTTTCTACAAAAAAGATCCTCACAAATTTCCCGGAAAACCCAAGCCTGGGGCGGGAAATGCGCGAAAACCGTTCCGCGCGTTTAACATGGGCTTATATGGGGCAGCTGACGCAGCGCTACTAAACTCGCTGCCAATTCGACAGTTGCCAATTTACGGCTAGGCGACCAAGTGCATCTTGAAGAGGATGAAATTCCCTTTAAAATGGTACAGGTCGTATCTCGCTAAGAACGAAGACCTTCGAGCGTGGCTCAAAAGAAAGGGAAATAAGTGTGTCAAAACCCTATTCCCGCAGCAAAACTGCCGGCGTGCAGGGGCGATACGAGAGCGGCCGAGTCGCCAGCGCTATACAACACAATTTTAGCCTCAGAATCTGTACTTTTTATCTTTCTCTCGCTCCATAGCCGAAGATGTTTGAATTCAGCGGAATCAGGCCTGCACCATTTTGAAGGGAATTTCATCCTTTTCAAGATGCACTTGGTCGCCTAGCCGTAAATTGGCAACTGTCGAATTGGCAGCGAGTTTAGTAGCGCTGCGTCAGCTGCCCCGTATAAGCCCATGTTAAACGCGCGGAACGGTTTTCGCGCATTTCCCGCCCCAGGCTTGAGTTATCCGGGAAATTTGTGAGGACCTTTTTTGTAGGAAATTTTGCGTTCTACAACTTTAGTCTCTACAAATTTTCGGTAAAAATGCATATTTTCCGAGTTTTTTGCAAAAAACTATAATTTTGCACTAAAAATTGTTAATAACAAAAGAACGCCGGGGTTTTCGGGCTGGCGACCTCCTGCATTCGATTCAGCGCCTCAGAATACGTAAGGATACACCTTCAAACCTTGTGGAACACGATCTTTTTACTCAGACCCCCCCCCCCCAGTGCCCGGACTAATTTCCGCGTATTTCAAAAGAAACCGATTCACGCATTCTATTGTTAACCAAAAGTCTAACAAGGGGAGGACCAGACCTTTGGATCACCAATCTTGTCCAAATTTTTTTTACAGTTTTGTATTACCTAGAGTATGAAGAATCCAGAGTTACTCCGTCAAATGGGCCTCCTGTTCAAAGTTACAGCCCATGACATTAACATTGCCCATATAGCCCCATGTTAAAAAGCGATATATATAGGTATACAGGCAACGCTATCATTCTTGCTTGTATCTTTGACCAGAAGACCCATTAGACGGAGTTACTCTGGATTCTTCATATTCTAGGTGACACAAGACTGTAAAAAAATTTTGGAAAGGATTGGTGATCCAAAGGTCATGTCTCCCCCTTGTAAGTCTAAAGTGGCACGATGTAATTGGCCTGTACGCCAGTGGAATTAGAATTTTTTTGTGATGGAAGATGGGTGCTGCAGTTTTATTTTTTTTTTTCAGGTGTAGGACACCCTCTAGAGACGCGTCTACCACTTCCGAATAAATTTAGCCTGCCGGAAAAAAATTATTAATGATGGAAAACTGTAAAAATCCACTAGCTCTGCGAGGATAACCTTTAGCAGGTTTGCTTTCATTTCATCTTGTAGCTAGTAAAGAAACCTATAGATCCAAAAAATATTATTGCTCTAACACATTTTCTGTTGGAGTTACATAGGTTTACACAAAAAAGACCTGTTATAAACAAATGGTTGTTAATCTTCCAATAGCTGGCTAATGAGACTGAAAACTCAGACAATTGATAGTCCTCATTGAGCATACCAAATTTGGTAACGATTCGTTGAACCGTTATTGAACAACGTTTTTCAGGAGAAAAGGCGTAACTTTTTAATAAACAAAGATGACTGGGAAAAATCAGGGTGATACCTCGAAGTCTACTCTCCAGTATCCCGGTTGGAATCATCATCATATCTTGTACAGGCAGTTTTTGAGAGCTAACTACTTATAATTTTTGCACACGCCGCTCATTATGTATTAAAATCTCAAAATACATCTATTTGATGGAGAGGAACCCGAAAATGAAACCAGCCAATCGCGTTTTTTTCTCAGCAAATTGATCACGTAGAACTAGAAATATTGCGGAAAATGGTATTACATCTCTATAAAAAATACTCGGCGCTCGATTTTGAAGTTCACCGTTTCTCACGCGATACGAGCCAATCAGAGCTAATTTTTGGTGCGATTCAGAATCGAGCACCGAGTATTTTTCGCAATATTTCTGGTTCTACGTGACCAATTTGCTCCATTCTTTTTTTAATCTGGGCTAGCTTGAAAAAAACGCGATTAGCTGGTTTCATTTTCGGGTTCCTCCTCATCCAATAGATGTATTTTGAAAGTTTAATACATAATGAGCGGCGTGTGCAAAAATTATAATCAATTATTAGCTCTCAAAAATCGCCTGTACAAGATATGATGATGATTCCAACCGGCACACTGGAGAGTAGACTTCTAGGTATCACCCTCATCACCTACAAAACACCATCTTTGTTTATGAAGAAGTTACGCCACTTCTTCTGAAAAACAATTTCTCATAAACAAATAGAGTTGTTCAAAAACGGTTCAACAAATCGTTACCAAAGGTACACTTATTGACCTAAATGAGGACTATCAATTGTCTGAGTTTTTGGCCTCATTAGTCAACTACTTGAAGACTAACAACCATTTGCTTATAACAGGTCTTTTTTTGTTCACGCCTATGTGATTCCAACAAAAAATGTGCTGAAGCAATAGATTTTTTTTTTTTGGATCTATAGGTTTTTCTTTAGCTACAAGATGAAACCAGAGCGAAGTCGCTAAAAATTATCCCCACAGAGCTAGTCGATTTTTACAGTTTTTCATCATTAATAATTTTTCCGTCAGGCTTAATTTGTTCGGAAGTGGTAGACATAGCCCTAGATGGTGTCCTGCACCTGGGAAAAATCAAACCAGCACCTATCTTACACCGCCAAAAAATTCCACCGAAGCAGGGTGTGATAATAGAAGATTTTAGTGGTGGGACCTGTTGGAAGGATGATTGAATATCTTCTATACGGGATGTGCAGGAATAGTTTCCCGTGACCAGAAATTTAGGTATCAATAGAGTGAAAAGAAAAGTTTAGCGTGAATTTTTATTATCGAGAAAAATTTCGTTACTCCTGCTGTCATGATAACAGTGCCAAAATTCTCAGACATAATATGACCCTTAAATAAAACATTTTCTTTCAGCCTCATTGAAAATTTGCGGGAACTCATCTCCAAACACTAGCTCTGTCTCGGCTAAAACTCGTATTGTTCGGGCCCAAATGAAGAAAAATGCTCAACAGGTTCATATGCAAGAGAAAGGTAATAATGAGTATAGATAAGTTTTTCAATCCTATGAGTGAATGGATTTTTCAGTGAAATAAGAATTGACCAACGCCTTGATACAGGTCATTGAACTTTTGAAATATGTACCGTCAAATTGGGTAACTTTGGTACAGTGGGTGCAACTTTGATACTACACTGAAAAATCACTTTCAGAGCTGCGTTTGACAAGGTATAGATGATTCTATCGCTCTGAAACATGTTCTCCTCTCTTGACACACACAGAAACAATGTGTTGAGCCACCGTAGATCCCGCGTGAACGATTGTACTCGTTTATTGAAGCTCTTTCCGAAATGGCTGATTTAGCAGCGATACGCGAGTGGTCCTTTTAGTGTACCTGGCAAGAACTGTTCCGGAACGAACTACGGGTGAATAATGCTACATTCCAACCACATATATCACCATATTGAAGAAACCATCGTTACATTCGGAAATATTTACATTATTTGGAATTTTAATGAATGAAAAACCGGGAAAAGAACATGAGAAAGTGTACCAAAGTTACTCCTTTCTAGTTAAGAAGCACGAGGATTGGGTAACTTCAATACACCTTCCTATGACAGCTTCTTTTCATCTTATCTTGAGTCGAGTGATGGTCTATGAGGTTTTAATATGTTTCAAACAGCTTAAAATAAAACTTCTGAACGATTTAAATTAATTCACTCGCATAGTGGTGGGTAGAATTGAGATATTCTGTAAGTGTACCAAAGTTGCCCAGTCGGTGTCTAACTTTAGTACACTTCTTCAACTGCTAATAGCTCCAGCATAGATAGACACATCAAATTGAACTTTGTAACCCGCCAATCAAAAGCTGAGACTGTAAGCTTTCGATTGACTAGTAATTAATGTGGGTTTTGTCAATGTATGTCGAAATGCCGAGTCAAACAGGATAAAAAGTACCGAAATCGTTCCAAAATTACCCAATTTGACAGTATTTCATTTGGAATCGTATTTGACTCATCTCAGTGTAAAATATAAGGTAGTAGTGTGGATATGGGCAATCATCTAAAGATTTCTAAGTTTTCTTATGATTTTTATTGCGTTTCAAAGTGGGTTTAGTTTAACTCATTCACTCGCGTCTCCAATGTAATGGACAAATTTTCTTCTAGCGATTTTCAATGATTGGCGATTATTCTTTCCTGGTACATCAGAAAAATACGAAAAAATTCTCACAGGTCCCTAATAATTATTATGCAAAGAATCAAATTATCGACCAAGACCAAATATCTGGTTGCGTAGAAGAAAAAAATAAAAATCAAAAAATTCTAGAAATTCGAATTTTGCCATTTTTTGTCGTTTTATCACCAGGATAACAATCTGAATGTCAAATGTAAAAATCCAAGTCTCTAGAGCTCACCGCGAGCTTGGGACATTAAGGAACTTATTTTTAACATCCAGAATATGTTTCCCTAATAAAAGTAAGACAATAAAAGGCAAAACTAGAATTTGAATAGTTTTTCACTTTTTAGTTTTTTTCTTGCTTGCAGTCAGGTAGTTGGACTCGGCGTCCGATTCGATTGATTTCTTGTATCAATAAGGACTTTGGAGAATTTTCCCAAATTTTTCTGACGTGTCCAAAAAAAGGATCGTCGATTTTTGCAAATCGATAAAGAAAAATGTGTCCATTATAATATATGACATTGTATGTGATTGGATTCAAGCAATAACAATTCATGCCATGACGGTTTCATGTTAGTACGATCGAACATATAGGAATTGGAAGAGTCAAACGTAAACAAGAAAGTGAGATGTAGTGTAAGTACGTCTAGAATCCAAGTTCGGGCTTGACAAGATTGATGGAACAATACCTAGGTTAACTTTCACTGCTTTAACTCTGAGGAAATTCAGCTCCACTTTTCATAGTTTTTTTGTTTAATCTTTCAAACCGCTACAAAACGTCTTCATCTCGTCATCCTCGTCATGATCGATTGAGGCTAAGTTATCCATTCTATTGAGTTCCAAAAAATAACTATGGATCGTGTTTTGATGACAATAATTTTGCAAGAATTCATCTGAACAAATTGCATAAATAGAATTCAAGTGTATATAATTCAGTGAGGAAAAGTTTTTAAAAGAAAATAGAAGTTCACAATGTCACTTTTCGAGTAAGCCCAACAATACTTGAACTCATAACTCTCACCCGAGCAGCTATATTTTCGTTTTTATGGAGAAGGTCCAAATTTTTTGATATAGTAACCCTTACAAGGAAGGAATTCGTGAAAGAATAATCAATACTATTGCCATAGCAAAATATGATTAAAAAATTCTTTGTGGTCGACGGCAGTAAATTTACCATCACTATGGGCTTTATTTCTAATCTAGAATAACTAAAAAATGTTCGTAGTGCCCCATCAAATTGATGGAATGAAAATCACAAACATGAGTTATACATCGTAAAATTATGATAGCTCAAGTTCTGGTCATCTCGTGCAATCCAAGTTTATGAATAGAATAATATCAACTTACAAATTGATGATGAACATTTTGATTGTCATCAAGAATTTATTTGAATTCGTTCAACCATCGTAGTATGAATACCTATACCTTGACTTGATAGGAATCGCGGCGGCGTGAGAAACGTTTTTTTCATTTGTTTCGGCATTCGAGCTGAATCTTCCACCCAAACAGAAAACAAGAGTAAAAATGGTGAAAAATTATCTGAAAGTACTCGAAAATAGTATCGAATAAGCACTTCCTGATTATGTTGAATGGTAGAAAGATCCACAATATTCGAGCGATTGAAAATGGTCTCCTTCAAAGAGAGCAGATTGCGATAAAAAGGTCAGTTATCGCGAAATATTTGTATTTGCACTGGCTCAGAAAATGAAAGAGCTTGCAATTAGAGAATAATTCTCAATTACTGATATTCGACGTCGCACTTCATAAACTACTCTTTGTACCATCACTCTTATAGACTGATCGAGTAGTCGTCATGTTTCATTACACTTCCTGGCGATAGCTCAATTTTTGTCTTTCCTATCCATCTTTTCTAGATAAAAAAGAAGCTGCAGAGTCAATCAGTCAATTAATAATTTTGCGAGAAGATTTGTACGATAGTATTGAGGACATAAACAAAGCTTACGAAGGAGTTGTACTTGCCAATACAATAAGTTGCTTCATGCATCTAATAATTCCTCTTTATACTTTATATGGAGAATTAAATAATAACAAGGACATCCATTGGTATAACATTCTCGTTCGAATTTGTATCATCTTATTTCATTTCTATCGACTTGTGCTTCAAGTTCAGCCAAGTTTCGAAATCAACAAACAGGTCAGTATTTTTTCATCGAAAATTCGTCACATAGTTTTGCTTACTTTTTCTACAACTACTTTTTTTATTGATTGATTCGAGTGTGGGAGATCGTGATGCATTGATATTTGGTCTTCTATGAGAAGATTTTATGTGACACTAAACGTTAGCCAAGTTCTACATAGAGTGTAACTTTTCATTTACCACAGATATCACGCTTGTGTCATCACCCCCGAAGATGAAAAACATTTCTCACAGTATTAGCAAATGTGAGAGTGATTTTCTGTTCCAGTGGTGATGATATGTGATTTTTGGCAAACTCGAAAGTTACGCACGTTTTGTCATTTAATTTTTCCGTTCTTACTCGCGGTTTATGTTGAGAGCCTCCCTTTTTTCAATAAATTATAGGAGCCTATCGGATAGTTTTAAATTTTGAGTTGGTTCTTCAAGCATTTACAATTCAATGGAAAAATAGTCGAGTCACAAGGTTTTTATCTCAAATTACGATAAAAAGGAAAACTTCATCTCATTTTTGAAAGATTGGAATTTTTATCTGATATTTTCTGTGAAACATATCCGATCTCTGAGATGAAAACTGGCACCGGCAGTGTATTGGTCATTGAATATAAAATATCATACTCACAGATTCCATTTCTTTTCATTCTGAGACATCAAAATATTTTTTTGGATTATTCATTCCGAAATACAGCACCTTTCAATGCATGCGTTTGTCTTGAAAGCGCATGAAAATGTACAAATTATCTTGAATATCATCAAAACGTTGAAATGCGTTTTTTCACGAACGACGGTTGGAGTAGAAGCGTGAAAAATCGCGTTTTCCGTGGCTGGTACTCTAAACTCTCATTCTTGAACATTGATATTCTATCATCGTGCATTCAAAAGGTCGAGATAACAAAAAGATTGGTAAAACAAGCCTTGGAATACAGTTACTGGGATCCAGAAACAAAAAAGCAACTTGGAATATTGGCACTGCAGTTATTCCAAAGAAACGCAGAGCTCAAGTCGTGGGGCATTTCTCTCGACAGAGGATTGATCTCATCGGTAACGTATTTTGAAATCTAATTTTATTTGTTCGAATAACATTTCTGCTCATTCGTACGGAAAAACGCTATTCAGAGAGATGAATTTTTTTTATTTTGGAAATAGCCTCAAATGAATTCATGAAGCGATTGATTATCTTTTTAAAAGTTTTACTGTCTAGTGACTTGCTAGATATTGACGAATCGAACACATTCGGTATGTTCAATCAAGACTATCACTAGAACCAAAAAGTTATTGGAAACTGTTGACCGATTCCAACCAGATTGTCAAAATCAGGCCTCTACTAGAGGCTTTAGAAATAATTAGTCATTTTTTCCAGTAAATACATACTTGCAAGGTATGTTCACTTTGTCGCGGTCTGTATCGAAGTAGTTTCATTCGATAAGTAATCAATTTCAGTGTGATGTATGAGCTTGTACTCCGTTAGTAATCCACCAGAAAAAAAAAAATTTCCCATCGTGCAAAAGCTCTTGTTGGACTATGTAGGAATTTTTCAAAGCCTTAACCTTATACAACGACTGAGGAAGACTTTGTAAATGAATATATGATCCGAGCTACACGTAAAAGAGTCGTAAGGAGTCAAGGGAAAATAGAAGCAATAAATGAGAATTGAGCTTGAAGCCCGTATAAAATGAATGCGGCAAGTTCTTCGAATTAAGATCATATGTAGATCACTGTGTTCTATTTCTGAGACTATCAAGAAAACCCACCAAAAATATTAGATAGTTTCTGATCTGTAATGACGTTTCAGATGATGGCATCAGTCACCACTTACCTCGTGATAGTCTTGGAGTTTCAAGATGATGATGACTAAAATGAATGACGTGCTTGAATCAACTCCGATGGCGTGAAAAATGCCGGCATCCATTCATCAGCAACTTCGTCAATTTCCATACTAGCTTTGATTTCAGCTCGATTTTTAATAAATATTCTGCAACAAAATATACCAAAAGATTAATTGTTTAAATCAATCAAATCAAAATTGATATCAGAGTCAGAAGACTTACATCGAGTGACGGGAGAATCTTGTAATTTATCCTCTACTATACGGCTCAATGATTGAATACTCCCAGTTGTGGGTAGCTATCGTGATCCGTAATCATAAAAGTATTTAGTGCTTGTGTTACGCTTCTGATTGAGACAGAACCATCGATAGATGAGACTTGCATGTCTATTTTGTGGTGCCGATTCAGGATAACTGAATATTAATAGGAATACTCAACACAAGCAGAGACTAAAAATGGCATACCGAGTGTCAATCTCATAAATGAGATGAGATGAATAGATGGAACTTGTAAATACAACATTTGTATACAAGTGAATTGTTTTGAAGCTTATCAGATAACACTCTACAAATCTAGTATCCATAGTGCTATCGTTTATAATACAGTTTTAATAATAAATATTAAATTGATTCAACTGGCTAGTTTTTTTTGTTTAACACCTTCCCAAAGACCTCGTCATCTAGAACGCCAACAATTTTGGGTTCACTTTGAAGAAGATTAATGAGAAGTTGGATTCAAAAAATATCTGCAAACTGTTACAGAAATTACAAACAACAAGAAGTTTCCAAGTCCACGCACAAAACCTTGTGATATGGGTACGATTTCATTGAAGGAGGCGATTCGTTTGATTATGTAAATAAATGTCTTTTATTTCGCAGATGGACACAATGTGTTGACTATCTGAGAACTGCGCTGTTAATTTTTGATTACAATCAAGAACGCGAAAATACTTTGCTTCTGATGATCACTCTTCATTCTTTCCACTACCTTATTCATACACTCATTGTACAATTTCTTAGTTGCTTAGATATCGCGTTGAGAATTCATGTTCTTCTTGTTCTCGGTAACACAAAAACCATGCAAATGCTGTTGAACTCTGTGACAAAATTTGTGCTCAACCTCGTTAGATTCCTCAACCTTGGGAGCCTCATACTTGAACAGTACATTGCAGATAATTTTCAATCATCAGAAAAAGTGTTGAGCCCGAGAGAAAATTTTGCAAACCACTCAGAGGCACCACTCGACAATGAAAATATTAAAAACACTAAGAAAACATGATATTTACAAATTCGAAATGCCGGATGCATTAATCAATACGTTCACATAAAATTTGACTATGACTATACTCTTTTCATCAGTTCACAGGGCTGATGATCATAAAATTTCTTCATATGGGAGTCTAACATGAAACATTTGTCACAGCCAATCCAGACATACCTCCATAAGATTTTATAAACAATTTTTGGGCAAGACATTCTTTTTCGAACAATGTATGCCGATCAATGAAAATCACATTTCAACATTGAGAGGATATCAAATCAATTGCACAATTGCTACATTTTTTTGAATGAAGACATTCTCAATAAGCAAGCAGATTTTGATCATGTTTTGAACTTGACTAATATCTCTCAATTATAACTTCTCCGATGAGCTCGCGCACCTTCTTGCTCACTTTTTACATTTCATCCGTGTATCACACAGCCATTTTTTCGACAATAAATGTACAATCGTTTCGTAAGTATGATTAATCTAATAAGTAAATGTTATACTCGCTGAAAAAAATTTGACATGTTGCCTCGTGCCCACTGAGTGATATCAACTTCTCTCCTTAATAAACTTTCTAATTACGATAAAAAGTACGTATAAATCTGAAGGAAAATCGACCTCGGAGCTCCCCTTTCGAGTGGGAATTTCTAATTGAGCGCCTGCACTCAATTTGCACCACCTGCCTCCACTTTCTGAGTAACTAGCTGAAATGACTCGCCACAAGTGTCATCTTTGCCTTTGCGTGCCGATCGATGACAGCCAGTCGCCATAGGTGGTGGTGGAGGTGGCGGTTGCAAGGGTTCAATCACGTCGCTGTCATTAATTCTACTTTGCAGGCGTTCTGTGCACTGACACGGACTTGTGTGGTGATGCAATCGGGTAAAACAATCGCTGCAAACTCGAACAGGATTGTACAACTGCTCGCTAGGTAAAGGTGTTGAATTTTCTGAACAGTCTGCGCAAAATATTTTCCCACAGCATCTGTGAAAAATAGATGAATATTACAACTCGATTCGATATGAAAGAATGATCTCAATTCAAGTTGAATGACAAGGTTAGAAAAAATTGTGTGGGATATTCAATAAGTAAAGAATTGCTTTAAGCTATTACCTGCAATGGTGCTTCCGCCTTCCAAGCCAGAATTCTGTATCGCATCCCATGCATCGATTTACTGCGTGATCAGGTACCCACAAGGTTGGAGCTCCGGGCTCATCCAAAGCCTCCCATGATATATCGGAAGGTAAAGATTCTCCGTGATCTACACTTCCAACCGAATCCGGTAGAGAACCCTAGAGAAATTTCAAATTATTTGAAATAGCATCAAACAAAACAGATTCGAAGCATTTTCGGCATAGAAAACTTACGATGTCATCGACTCGCTCGATCTCTGGATTGTGATTGCACACTTGCTTAATTAATGCCATTCTTGTTGTGTGTAGTTCTTTCTTCAAAGCTTCCTCTTTAATCTGCAAGTTAAAACTATCTATTAGAAACTTTTCTTCCGAAATTCAACAAAGTATTGCCAATTGATCGCATGCTTGGTTCAAATAGTCAAGTTAGATCTACGTACCCTATTTTCGACTAAAATTTGTTGCACGCGCATTTGCACATCGCAATGAAGAACTGGGAGACCATCAACGTCGTCTAATCCATCAAAATTTTCGATTACAATATCATTGTGAAAAGGCGAGGCTGGCCCTATACTGCTCGGAGTTCGCGATGGTACGCTTAGATCACTGACGTCACTACCCTCATTTTGGTTCAAATTGCAGTTTTCCATTTGACGCGTGATAGCCACTGGATCGATTGAGCGTGTGTTGTGCTCTGATGTGCCATTCATTTGGATTCTGTGATTAAGAAAATTCGGAGCAATCAATTGAAATAGTCAAGATGATGTCGTTATTTCAAGTGCCCAAATTAATCATAGCTTACTCTTCTGTTTCTTTGCAATCTGTACCGTTCAGGTCTCCGTTGGGTATGATTGTATCAGTGGAACTTTCGACTGAAATGTTCGCCGGTACTCCATTCATAACCACGATGCCATTGATTAATTTTTTCGGTTCTTCAGTCTTTTCGCTACTCTCGGTGGGTACTTCAGATTTTTCGGGATCAGTAGTGGTTTCAATTTCATCTGTCCCGTTCTGAAGAACAGTCGTGTCAAATTTCCTATAGTAATACAAAGGTATGTTAGTTTACAAGTCTTGGCTGAATAAATGATTCAGAATTGGTTTTCAAATATCGTACTTTTCTATTGAAACACTCGGATCACTCAATCTCCGAGGCAAAAGAGCAGTGTGATCTTGTGCTTGGATAAGGTCTCCGTAGGAACGAGTTTTTGTCATTTGGCCTTGTAAGTCTTCATTTTCACCATTTTCGATATCGATCATCGATACTGGTGGTTTCATGTCACCTATACCTAGAGGAGTATCTGCAGTTCCCAAGTATACTGCAGACCAAAGTTTGAGATCCCGAACATTAACGCTTGGCCATAGGACCTGTAACGATATTGAAAATGAATAATGATTGGTCATGTAAATTAGACATTCCAAATTGTATGGTCAAAACTCACCTGATTCTTAGTGGGAGAGTACAAGTGGTTGACAAAACATGATGAGTTCAGAAAACGCCAAACTGAAAAAGAGCGCTCTCGTATTCGTAATTGTAACCTTTCGTGTCTCGTGTTGCATAAGAACGTTCCGAACAACTGCGAGTACGCGTGTTGAGCTAATTTTACCTGAAAGAATGATTGAGAGGTATATTTCATTGACAATGATTGTTGACCTTGTCAAATAATTAAACTGTTGATCGACTTACGAGATATGCTGATGACATCTGGAAGCTACATTTGAATTGTTGAGTCAATTGATGTACACAATCTAGCCATTGTAAGAATACCGGGCATCTTTCGTTGGGATCTTCGCTCCCTATAGTTTGGCCACATCTGTCAGCAAATTTGTGCCCGAAATCGAGCCATTCTCTTTCGCACAGTACTTGAAAACCCTGCATCGAAAAATAGATATTTATGATAAAAGAACCAACGGCATAACATTATGTAATACCGACTTTGCAATCACCAAATTATTCAAAGGTAAACTAATATCACTGGCCATGAACATGATGAAAATGGACAGAAATAATCCAAAATAGAAAGAGTAAAAGGCATTTGTAGAATATTACTGAATAGTATCCATTATCGCGTAAATCTGGATGAATCGAGTACTACACGATCTTTTATCAAAATACAGCATTTTCTTTTTGATATTGGCCCCCTCAATATCATAAAGAGAGTGCATTAAAATTATAAATTGCACAGCTACGGGGTAACGTTGAGTTGATCTCAATCTGAAACAAATGAGATTACGTACCTCCATTGTTCGATAATACGGGTCGAGGAGAATTTGAGCGAGTGCGACAATTTGAGGCGTTCTGTCCCAGCCATCACTGCAGTGAACTAATACTGGCCGGCCGTCATTTTCGATTGCCGAAGCAACAGTGACAGCTGCTCTCAGTAATCCCGACATGTGCTGCAACCATCTTGTGCCTTCCAGCAAACTAAGCCAACTGCAGTTTCGTGTAATAAGAAATGAAATTGAGTGACTGTTTATTAATCACAAAATTTTGGGAAACCGCAAAAATTCGATCATAGATATAAAAAAATCTAATGCATCATAAATCATCAAGAATAGTTTCAATACTGTATTGCAATTTATCGATTTCATTGAAAAAGAATCATATCGCCTATGATAAAAGTGATGCATGTTTTGTCGACTTAAATTTCGGGTACAAATATCATTGATGTCAAGAGCTCAATCAACGGATTCATTGCTTATTGAAATTAACTCAATTATATCATCATTAAAGTAAGAATCTGAATGACTCACTTTGGTTGGTCGGCATCTGTTGCACACAACTGTCGTACTCCGTGGAAACTTTTTCTTATTGAATGGATATTTGGAAGATTCATAAACTGTATGTCACAACTTGGATAATATTCCGGACATTCGCAACCGCCACCACGTGCTCTATTTGCTACGGCAGTTGTGTAAGATCTGGCGTCCACAATAAGGACTTTCTGTAAAGAAATAGGTCAGTGAGATGTGAGGAAATTGAAAATATGAAAGAATGCTTTATGTCTTGGATCATGACTTGTAGACACAAACGAAAGTACAAGTAATATTTAGAATACCTTTGTTGTTGACGGTGCAACTGGCTCATCGTTTGGCTCTGAGCCATTGACTGGCGAGTCAACCATCGTAGATTCACCTCTATCATAGGAACACGCATCTGATAATGCTTTTAAAAGATCTTCATCTTCACCACTACGCCACCCTAACCAACCAACTTCTGGTTGACTGCTGCGAGCTATTACCGCTCCATTTTTGGTATGTCTGAAAATTGAGTTGTTTGAAAACATTTTCTCAAGATACTTCGAGAACTCAAATTTTCAAAGGGAATGTGTTTTTTCATTACCTCCAAACAACTGCCGGTATTCTTCTGGAACTTCGGAATTTGGCAACTTCTTCTAGGACTTTATCTGAAATGCATGCAGGAACAAGGAGTTGCGGTGGGTAGGAAGGGCACATTTGATAGTCTTTGTTTATCTGAGTTATCCGCCAAGTTCCATGCAAATTGAATTTTAGCCTTTCTACCTAGAATTAAAAATATAAATTGATGAAAATTTCATTATAGTTTTAGAGATTTGGATCTGATATTTGCACTAGTGATAAGTTGGGATACTTGAAACCTTTGGCCTTGGAAAATTGTATAATTGATTGAGAAAGAGATAAATATCTTACCTCTGCATTGAATTTTGTTAGGTAAGAGTTTGAATCTTTTCCCAATCTGGGATAGTCTTTTCCTTCTTCCATCGACCATGCGTAATATGCAAATGCAAACATGTCTTCAATACTTTTTCTTGGCAATGTGACTTTGTGAAGACGTTTGAACCATTCCAAGCAATGCTCATTTGTGGAGAAGGCGCAACTGAAATAAAAACATAGATATGTAGTTTTCATACAAATTATATGTGATTTGTTTGAGTCTGATAAACCGTGATTGAATGGTTGACAAGAAATGCAGAAGATATCAATGGTCCCAAATGATTTTCCATCGATGTTCTCCTAGAGTTTACACCAAAAATCATCTTTGCACCAATCATTTTGTCGATTGAAGAGCAGTCTGCAGTGAACAAAGCAGATGTTATCATGACTTACCTGATTGAACGGGCATCTTTGCAGCCAATGTGTAAGTAGAAGATTTCTTTGGCTTCCAAATGCTCTATCAAACCTAGCGGAATGTTGTAACACTCCTGACCCTGCTGCAGGTATAGTCTGTAATTGGACAGCGCTAAAACTCCATTGGATGTGCGACCCAGAGCAGTGACATATTCTCCGCTCAGAGGTATGAAAGGTACTGATAAGGTTGAGTCCTCACAATCAAAGTGCGCAGGTTTAGGGAAAAGCTCTGATGCTCGAAGATGACAGATTGATTGCAGACTTGTAGGTTCCTCAGAGCTTTCCATTTCTGTCATTCAAGTTGTCGATTAGTAAATCTATATTTTCAAGAATATAACATCATGTTTGTATCTATCTTCATTGGCATGATTCAAGGTATTCAAACACATTCATAAATCATGAACAAACTCAATAAAAAGTTGAGAATAGTATTCAATCCACGAAGACATCATTCTTCAAAGTTTTGATACAAATTGTCAGGTTTGAAAATCTCAATGAGACAATTTAATAAAATAATATTTTCATGTTCTCAACCAGCACAACCAATCAGATAATTTCATACAAAGATGTGAGTGCAAATGATTACTCTGGGTTGTGATAAGACACCACAAAATCAGTAATAAGTGGCAGTCAAAATTGAGAGCAAATTCTCAAAGAACTTAATTATGCTCACTCTTATCATGAATGAGATAAGATATTTGTAGAATGGCAAACCATGTATCTTGATCGAACGTTTACTCATGAATAATAACAAGGGAGATCATGCAGTTCTGGCATTTATAAACAAATGTTTGCATCACTCACTTTGACTCAGCTAGTCAGCTGCAGTCTTACACTTGTAAGATTTTGAATGAGCTGGCTTGAGATCGAGTCCTGAAAAAAATCATCATAACTCATAGCAATCATTGATAAAAACATATTTTGGAGTAATAAAATATTCTGAGCTGTAGCAGAGTAATAAACTATTGCTCAAGCTTTTCTTAAGTGTCAAATATGGTTGCATTATTATAAGATATGATAACGACTATAATCGAATTTCTCTCTTTGATAGTTAGTAACTGGACTGGAGGTGCTAATAATGCAGCCATCTCGGTCGCGACAAATCAAGGTAGAACTGAGCGACACGTAAACCGCCTTCGGCTAGACGACTGTCTTTCTCAAGTACAAAACTAAGGCTACTATAGCTATTTTAACTGGACGGACGGACACGAATAAAATAGAAACAAGCTATGCGTCACTGCTAAAACACAGCTGATCGACGCTCTAATACTATACGACCCTCTTAATTTTCACTTGAACATATACAATAGGACGAAAATTGACCCTTCTTCACTAATCGCTAATTGACCCAGTATATATGATAGTCAGGTAGTAGACATCAATGCAAAAGGTAATTAAGCCGAGCGACGACGAAATACGATCTTGAAATTACGCATTTCGTTGGCTGTGCAAAAAAAACGTCTCCTCCGCTTCAATGCTCCTATTATGGAATTGACAGCTATCTAATACAAACTATTTACACGAACAAAATAGTTGATGTGTCAGTATCAAATGCTGGACAAATAAGTATTTTTTGAAGGACATACTACAAGATGTATTATTAGAATTACGCGATTGTGTATGCAGCGGTAGGAAATGCATCGGTAAATTTATATTTAAAAAAATGTGCGTGAGGAAAAAGGTATAGTACCGCAACCTCACGAAGCAGAGTGTCTGTCTAACTTCCTGTCCCATTGATCGGATGCGGCGCGGCCTACTCCTCTTTTCATCATGGTCGGCCTATATATTTCTTGATGTGACCAGGTATATAAATACAGAGATCATATTAGGAATCACGTAAACTTAAGAAAAGCCACTCACCGAATCGAAAAAAATTTTTTTTAAATAATCCATACAAGAGGTACATCAAATTTAATCCTCCTTTTCATCACGTGGTGCATCAAGAAGATGGTGCAATACCTATAGACCGCATCAACGCTTCGTATATCACTGCCACTAATGCGATTCATTGGAATTTCAAGATTTTTTTCACTCAACAACTCTCACATCATTCGAAAGGATTTTCACCATGCTTAGTTGGGTATATATGTACGGAGAAAGGTTGTTACATACTGAAAATTTCATTCACAGTTTCTAAATAGCCGTCACTTGCAAGTTTCTTCTTCTTGTAAATTATTATATTGTGATGATGGACTGACTGACTATGATTTCATTTTTCATTTATCACGATTGTCATTACTCTTATAAAGATTTTTATTATAGTGAGAACTGTTCAGTAGCCTTGGCACAAATTTTTTTTGGCTGAGGATACTTATAGAGTGGAAAAGGACATCGTCAAGATTTCGCGGATAAAGCAGCTGTGTCGTCTGGAACGATGATGAGGAGTTTTACTTTTGCGCATTGAAGTCAAAGCCCATCTGCGCATCCTAATTGACCCGCAAGCACCCATATATTATCTGCGCCTGAATTTTATTTTTGGAGTGGTGTGAGATATTTTGGAATTGGGTAGATAGACTTATTAATAAATCAACAATTGATTTGTAACACAGCTATTTTCATTCACGAGTGTGCTCCCGAAAAAATGATTTTGAGAGAATAGTAACGATGTGAGAGCATTATTTGTGGATAAAATTATTTTGTTCTAAATTTAGAAAACGAGATCTACATTGGATATTCATAATATTAATGCATTACAATGTGTCAACAGTGTGATTTATTTTTGATCAATTTTGGATTAACTATAATCAAGTAAGGAATATTTCAGACAAAAGTATTCTAACACAAAATTGACGACGGGAAATTTTTTGCATTAAAATCATTTGAATGGTCTGATTCGGATAAAGTTTCACTATGAAGCACTACTCATGTTCATACTAAGTGTGGGTGATGCAAAGCGACGATTACAATGTTCAAAAGTATCTATAGAGAAAGTGCCATTCCATGTCGCAGACTGCATATGAGACGACAGGTGTTTCTCAAATAGCATTCGCTCTCTAAGCTGCCTCCAACATCTCCATTACATAAATCCAACAAAATACAAGGTAGCAATTTTCCTACGCTGTAACAAAATATAAGATACCGAGATTTCCCGAAGAAAAATCTTCCTCCATATTTATATACAAGGCACACATTCCGCGTGGATAAATTGGGTCGTTGTCGCGTGATGATGAGCTTACTACACACGCGGTTTGTCGTGAAAGCGTATTTTTCCCTCGATCGATAAGCAAATAAGTAAGTATACATCGAAACGTCGTATCGTCGCCGGGAGGTCATAATATATTATCAAGCATAAAATATACCCATTTAAACCCGAAGAAAATTTTCTAACATGCCCCATATGTCGATTGTCGATATCTCAACAACATACACATATACGATACAACTCTGATGCTTCACGGATAATACGTAATGATTGCGAATAAAAAGGAACCCGATACATGTACTTAATGTCTTACTCGATTGTATATATACATATATATCTAATGATGCTTTAGAATGCATAATCGTTTTGCCGTGGCATCTGCAGGAGGATGTGCAAAAAAAAACAACGATAGGCGCCGCCAATGACATAACAAACTCAAAGCCACAACCGAGAGGTAGAATAAAAAAATGAAAAAAACATCTCTTCTATGCAAATATCCTGAAATGAAAAGCTCAATGATCGCACTGTTATTATCCACGATCATCATATGAGCCAATGTTGACATTTGATTCTGTTGATTTTGATAGAGCATCGAATAGCAGAAGACAAGAAGAGCTTCTCCGAAGCAGAAAACTTTTACTGAGACAAAACATCAGCTAGGCATGAGAAGGAGACGGATACGTTAGTTTATTAGCGTTGAAATAAACGTTAATGTTTTTTAACGTGACGTGGCTAGAAAAAGTCAAGAGTTAGCCGCCGGGCTATTATATGTGTGCAGAAAAACAGTGTACTAAATATAGCCTGAGGAGCGCGAGTTGAAAGAGTATGTATCATGCAGATACCATAGTAGCAGACTACAGACGGAAAATATAAAATGCATCTGATGCATAAAAGAGACGAGAAACGAGAATAACGAACACAAACAAATAATTAAACTTGCCTACGTATAATACACATCACACTCTTGCATCTCGCAAAATGTTTTTCACCAACTCCACAATTTTCTCCGCCTCTCTCTCTTTCTAATCAAACTCATTAATTATACTGCATCTCGTGACAATGTCACGGCCTTGAACGTACACTCAAAAACAATTCATCTCTGTCTTTTAAAACTTCTGGTTAAGCACAAGAAAAATCACCACGTAAACAAACGATGATCCGTACAACTTCGCGTATACGAAAATCAAAATGGTGCTCAAGCTATATAACGACAACGGCGACGATGAAACAGCCTTCATAAAATCGATTCCTTGACGACGACGTATATGAGAATCTCATACCCCCAGGAGTCAAAGGCGTCCTCTACGTCAAATGTATGTATGTACACAATGGCGTACTCACCTCTTTCTCTATTTACTGATCTATAACTTGAAAACCAGATTCAGTCAGCGGGCGGATCCCATTTTGTCCATGTAGAAGACGTTATCGTCGTCGCGGGGACATTTTTGCCCCGCTTCGACGTTCCCGTCTTCGTTGTCGTCGTCTGGGACTCGTGATGTCTAGCCAGCTCGTACACACAAAACACAAAAAAAGAAAATCTCAACTGTCACGAACGGGAATTGAAACTGATGATGCTCTGTTGATGATGGGAGAGCTGTCACGCGCCGCGCACTCTTCTGCTATTGTGATGTTATATTTTTGTATATCCTTCTTTCACTTATTCTCTCAATATGAGATGAGATGATGATGACTTGCTCCGTTTTCTTTTCTTCTAAACACTAATATATTTGGCTATATCAGGTGTGCGATAAGATTAAAATTTTGTTGGTGGCTGTTTTGTTATTGTTGATGTTGATGTGGATCGAGTTGAACAACACCTTTGAGCAGCTGCTCATTATTTTACACCAGTACACGATGTTGGTTTACACCACCACGAAATGCACTAAAAAGGTGTACGACGACGATGCCACGGGCACGTAGACGGATACGGAATGTCATGAAAGAAGTGGGGGGCTAATGGGCGCCCGAGTTGTAGCCAGACAACAATGGCCGAGGTTTTCGTGACGGTAATTTCTCGTCGTTATACAGCCGCGGGAGAAACCGATATGCTCGTTTTAGATTTAATGGGTGCAACGATCTCGTTGTACTCGGACCAGCGTGCTCAAAATTGCTTGTCCCACCGATTTCAAGCTGAGTAAAATTATCATTTCTTGTTGTGCACAATGGTTCAAGATGTCAAGTTTTAAATATTTCCAGCGGGCATCAAATTGAAGTCATTTCTGAGCTGTAATAGGCTAATCAATCATTTATAGTCATTCAAAGTTGAAAAAATTTTAATCTGCATAGTTCTACTGAATATATCAAGATGTAATGGATACAAAATTGATTTTCAATCATACGTTGAGTTCTATAAAAGAAGTACCATATTATACACTAAGGAAATTTCTGTCTCACTAGCTGTACAAGGTTTAATTAACGCTTTCTTGCACAGTGAAATCTAAGTATTAACTCAAGAATTAGATCCTTGATAATACTGCTGTTGTTTACACTGCGTGGAGCGTTACAATAATCATGAAGTATGTCTACACAGGTGATGTATAAAAAAGCTAGCAATAGTACTATGAATTGTCCTGGATTAATAAAATTTGTACCATGGACAATGCACATAAACAAAATTTGAACACTCATGTAACTGATACTTTCATTCCTCAACATCATCAGTCACTCATGCTACTTAAACGTAGCAAAAATATTAAATAGCCACATCAACCAACATATCTTCATCATGATTTCCAAAAGTTTGGATTTTGTTGCAGTCTCCTTTCAAAAGTTTCATACCAGCCTTGGACAGATGACAAGGGCACCCAGTTCTCTGTTGGATTCGGAGTCATTTGTGCTTGTGTCACGGAAAAACTTGAAATATAGTTCATAAAACTTGTTATCATTTTCTGGGCAAAGTCTATCGAAGAGTTGGTACTGTTAACAGTTGCTAGTGCCGCTTGTTGAGCAATCATATTCAGGGGTTCCACAGAAATACCAATTTGTGCAACATGGGAGATTTTGCCAGCACCAAATATTCCTAAGTTGCTATTTTCGAATTCATGATTCTTTTTCAAGTTTGAGATTTTGAATATCGCTGATGGCTTGTCATTGGAGATGTATCCAAGGAATTGCCAATTGGGCGGTGCATTTGGATCTGGCCAACTGAAATAAACTGAAATCGTTTCTAATGTAATACAAATTATGAAGGAACATTTTTGTTTGTTATCAAAAGGCAAAATGAGATGTTACCTGCTCCTCCCATTCCTTCAGCAAATGGGATTGTGCCTGTTAAAAATATGACGATATGGTTGATATTATCAGCATCAGGTACTGTGATTAAACACTGGTTTTCTGTAATTTGCTGGAAGTCTGTTTGGACCTGCAAAAAATGATAACGAACCAGGAATATTAAACTAGTACTCGTTTACTATTCAGCAAAGAATTATATCCATCATGAGTAATTTGATAAGACTAATTCTCATGAGATTCATGTTTCATTCAACTTCTCAAAAATGATAATTTGGGTAGAATATTCTAGACTTCCAGTCAACATGCGATCGAGAGCCCGGTATAAGAATTAAACAAGTCCTAACCTATTGTTCTTAGAGAATAAGAATTGTACTTACCAAACGCCCAGAGACAATTAGCCCTATCATACTCATTTTTTATGACTTGAAACTGAGTTTTTTTTTCCAAATTCACGAGTTCAATTGAAGAATGATCATTAGTGCGACACGCGTGTTTAAAAAACTGGAATGAGTGGGGAAATCATTGTTCGTGTCGTGCGTCTAAGCAAGTGTCGCCGTTCCTGCATACCGGTGAATACTGCAACTGCAACTTGCGGCTGCGGCAAATTTTTTGACATTGACCAACTGACATCGCGGCATTTCGGATGTTGTTTCGGAAACAGAGAATAAATGACATCATTGTACTTCACTGGAGGAAATCCGAAATTCTGAGATTTTGGTATAATAAGTAGTACAGTACTGACATTCACACATGAATCATCTTATAAAATCGATTTCATAAAATCACGACGCATCGGCACGATCGGTATTTTTAAACATCTTTGTGTAATTTAATGCCAAATTTGAATTTTAGATAAAAATGAATCAACAGCGGATCAAATGTGGTGGACATTCGATTTCTTAATGAGGATATTTTCAAACATTCTTCATCAGAATGGGATCATTATTATTAATTCGATGAAGATATGCTGGTTTAGTTTGTTAATTTTATATTATTATATTATATGTACAAAGTGTATCAGGAAAAACACTAACTATATACATCATAATTTACAAAGCCAATTATTTGGATGAGAGACTAGAAAATCCATGCACAGGGAGTTTTTCCAAATATTCTTTCAATACATATGGAAACATTGACATCACTTTGAAACAAGAGCCCATCTGATCTGAATCAACAATTTTTTTGTATCCAAGCTCCAATTGTTTTCTCTGGTCTTTGGTTGCATCTTTGCAGAGATTCATCAGTCGAACGTTGATCCCTAGTTCTGTCAAGAAATCTCCTTGTGTCACGGGCCCAAAACAAAGAATTTTGTGGGTTTCCTCTGCTACTCTTCTCAAAAGCGCAAAATCAACATCAGCAGTGAGATCTGCTGTACCAGGTTCTACAAGTGGATCCCACTGTTTATGTTGACGAAAGGCTCGAAAAGTGTCAGTCTTATCACCATTGTGACCATAATCGATAATGAGAGAGAAGCCTCCATTCTGTGTTATGGCAGTAGAGATGTACTTAATAATATTGACAAGTTCTGGACTGAACTCAGTGTGATTTCTCCGTTCGTTTTTGCTGATGAAACTTCCACATGCTTCTGTTTTTTGCAAAACATATCTGAATTTTCCTTCTTCTCCTCTAGAGTTATCAACATCAACCATAATTTCAAACCATCCATCTTCTGTTTTTTGAAATTTGTGAATTGGCAATGCATCAAAAAATTCTTGAGCAATAAATACACTGAACCCTTCTGGGAGATCTAAAACTGACTTGTACCAGAAAATGTCTACATTCTCAGTTGTTTTTCCATGTTTGTAAAATTTACCCTTGGAAGCATCTATCTCCATCTCTTCCTGTGTACACAAATTTTTCTTTTGTATTTCAGCCAGTACTGGACTGACTTCAACGAAATGAAGAGAGATTTGATTACTCCTCTGCAATTGATGGAAAACTCTCAGAACATCTCTAGCTAATGTTCCTCTGCCTGGACCAAGCTCCACAATATTGAATGGCTTCTTATGAAATTTCTGACACTCACTAATGATCCAGATTCCAATCATTTCTCCAAAAAGCTGGCTTATTTCTGGTGAAGTGGTGAAATCTCCCTGTTGACCAAATACATCCTGATTTATGTAATAACCTTTACTTGGATGAGTGAGCACTAACTTCATGTAATTGGCAACACTGATTGGTCCTGATAATTTAATTCTGTACTGTAAATCTTTCCAAAACTCAGAGTTACTACTATCTGGCTTACACTGAGTTGAATACTTCCCAAATAAAGATGAGCTGATAAAAGGAACTAATCTAGAGAATCTCTTCTCTACACAGTTCAACCCAAAACAGCTGGCCATACTCTGGTGAATCTTTTTCCTTGCACAGTTCATTCTACTCAAGTTTTACAAATATATTTGCACTTTTATCGCAAATTTGCGAACTTGTTTAACAATCTTATTGAGTTGTTGACATTCTTACACGGCTCGCGTGGTTCCGAATGTTTTGATTTGGTAAGTGAGTTGGGTCAGAGTCTCGGATCGCAAGGTCAGGCTTGGAAATGGGTATCATACAAGCGCGGGAAAAAAGCTCCTATACGATCATATACGATCATAAGAGGAGAAGATAATCAAGATCATTCGGAAATTGAGTACTACACTTCTTGCTCGTAATTTGGGCGACTGATTGATGTAAAATATTAATGTAACTGTAAGAAAATGAATTACTTGATTCGGGATCCCGATGCACAGGGTTCGACTTAACGATGAGTATAATATATATTCTATCGCAACAGAATTCTAAACAAACGTTTGACAGTACTCATGAATTCAAAAATGAAAGGCCTTAGGCCATCGAATAGATTTCGAGCAAGATTCAACTTTTTTTTGTAAAAATGAAATTACTTCAATATAATTGGCGTTAATTAAGCATACGTGTAAATATAACGCTAAAGTGTGAGAGATTATCATTGAATATTACGCCAATTTCGCAGTCTCGGTCATTTTTCAACTCGTTATGGATGATTTCATCAGTAACACTCGATCATCTCTTTATCTATATAGATTGTAATAAATAAATGAGCAAATTATGTTTCTTCTCATACGTATTGCAATCAATTAAGATTAACGAATATTTGATAGAAGAAGTCTATCGTTCTTGAAGCTCATCAGATTTTCCGAAAACTTTTTCAAAGAGAGACCGTATAGAATTGCAAAACTTTTTCAGATTACATGATTTACACAATGATTCATTCCTGGTTGTTGACATCGTCTTATAGAGAGACTTACTGACATGGTGTCTACCAAACTCATTTTTTCGAAGTTCCCTAGAAATTCCAGGTTTTTCAGGCACGAAATTCAAAAATTTTGAGATTAAAAAAGTATAGGTTTATTCAGAATGTTCGCATTCGAAATCTCACAAAGTCTGTTCAAGTTCATTCGATTCGAAATTAAAGAGCTAGATTGATTCTCAGTCCAGCTATAGAGCACCAGAGTGAACAACTTTTATAAAAATATATGAGAATGGTCCAATTTTCGTCATCGATATCACCAACATAGCTCGTATACGGTCGATATTTTTTCAATTTCAATTTATTTCCAATCCAGTCCATACAATTGTCATATACAACAACAATCTGCTGAAGGTAATTGATAACCTGTGCGCAAGACTAGATATTGAAAAGTAATAAGAGTAAATAAATAAAATAAATAAATAAAATAAACACTTAACCTATAAAAATACCAAATCATTATAATCATAATTAAATTCATAACGGATGCATGTGTCTAATCAACAGGAAGATGATCCAAAAGATGAATAAAAAAAGACAAAGTAAGGCGATTTCGTACCTTACCTTCCCTGTACAAAAGTAGTACACTCTTATCATTGATGTTACATTCTAATCAGTAGTATTGTATAATCTTAGCCAATTTTTTATTATTATTTTCAGAGTTTTTTTCTTACATTTGGTTTCTTTTATATCTTTTGGTAACATGTTGAAGTACTTTCTCGCTGAAAAGTCAAGAGACTTCTGCTCAACTGTTAACTTCATTCTTGGAAGTATCAAATCGTTTCTCCGGGTGATTTTTTTCTTACTTTGGTACTCATTTCTCATTTCATCGAACTTATACATAACAATTTCAAGTAAATATAGTTTCTTCACCTCCAGAGGAATTGATTCCTCTTCAAATTGCTCATTTGTTCTGGCATAGAAACCCATGATTCTAAAAAGTCTTTTTTGAAGCCTGATTAATGGTGATAATGCATTATCAAAAGCACACCCCCATGAAATAATCCCATATGATATAATACTGTTGAAAAGGCCATAGTATATTTGTAATAATGACTTAATAACTTCGAGATAAATATCTTCTCAAATTAGCGAAAATAAATAATAGGTATCTGCTTTTTTTTACTATGCTATTCACTTGAATTTTCCACTTAAGGTTTGAATCAATGATGATGCCTAAGTATTTGGTACTGTTAACTCTCACAATAACCTTACCATCGATTTGGACATTAAATTCAGCTGGTTGGGTATCATCATAATTTGAGAAGGTGATGTAGACAGTCTTTGCTACATTTAACGATAGTCTATTATTGCCTAGCCATGTAGCTACTTCTTTCAAAAATCTATTCATTTTTCTTTCAACTTGACTCCAGCTGTACCCTGAGCACAGAACAACTGTATCGTCAGCATAAGAGATGAGATTTTTTTCACATAACTCTAGTAAATCATTTATATATATAATAAAAAGGAGGGGGCCTAAGATTGTACCTTGAGGTACGCCAGTGTCTACTTTTCTTTTGTTGCTGTTGGTATTGTTTATCCTTACATTCTGTGTTCTATTTGATAAATAACTTTTCATCAATTCCTGAGCTTTGCCTCTAATACCATAATGTTCTAGTTTTTTTAATAGTAGATCGTGATTCACCGTATCAAAAGCTTTTGCCAAGTCTAAAAAAATAGCAGCCACAGGCTCACTTTTTCCTAAGTATTTCCTTATGTATTCAGATACTTCAGATATAGCATCTTTGGTTCCTTTTCTTTTTCTAAAACCATACTGTGATTCAGAGAGAATTTCATGTTTTTCAAAAAATTTTATAAGTCTACTGTAGAGTAATTTTTCAAAAATTTTTGCTAGGTTAGAAATTAGCGAAATTGGTCGATAATTAGTTGATTCTTTTTTACTACCAGATTTGTGAATAGGGACTATTTCAGCACTTTTAAAGTGGTCAGGCCATATACCAGTTTCGAAACTCTTGTTAATAATCTCAGCTAATGGTTTGGAGATGAAATTCCTAAGTTTTTTGATTACTGTAGTGTGAATATGGTCTATGCCACCAGCTTTGTCTTTCAATTCCATTATGACTACTTCCACTTCATATTGGTCTACTGGGTACAAAAAACAACTATCTTTATTACGTGTATTTTTCGGCAATTCAAAATTTGAGCTATCACAGTTCGTGCTTCCGGCTAAGTTTTTGCCAATTGTTCCAAAAAAATCATTGAAATGGTTTGCAACATCCTCGTCACTTTTTATCTCTTTTCCTTTTTCATCAATCAACTGTATGTCATTTGTTCTTGCTCTTTTTACTCCAATCTTTTCTTTCACGAAATTCCAAATTTTTTTACTATCTCCCTTAAATTTTTTGACTTTCTCTTTCTCATACGCATATTTGGCATACCTGATTAAATTACTGAGTTTATTTGCATATGATTTGAACTTTTGTTTCAACTCTTGGTTATCAGGATTCTTTTGCCATTCTATGTACAGTTTATTTTTGGTCTCACATGATTTGATCAGGCCGGCTGTAATCCATTGCTTTCTGGGGTAATTTCTATTTTTCTTACTCTTTTTAGAGGCCTTTTTTGTCACTTCCTGAATTTTCCTGACTAAATTATCTACGGAATCATTTATATCATCATGCAGGCATTGTTCCCAGTTGACTTTACTCCCCAAATTTCTCAATTTCTTGTAATCAATCTCAAATCTACCCCCTGGATCGGTTTCTTTTTCTCTTTTTTCGCCATCAATAAATATTTGCAACATGATTGGGTCATGATCGGTCAGTTTGTACTGTAACTTATGTGCTTCTACTTTAATATTTTTACATTTTCCGAAAAAATTATCAATGCATGTCCCACCACCTTTGTCATTACTTCTAGTAATACTATTGATATAGGGGATATATTGCCATTCAAGTAAATTATTCAGGAACTCTTCCCCTCTTTCGTCTAATTCCAAGATATCTATATTGAAATCGCCCACAATAACATGATTTTGCACATTTTGCTTGATCATCAAGAGATCTTGAATCTTTTCTATGAAATATTTTTTGTCCACATCGTGGCTTCTGTATACGCAACTTATTAATATCTTTTTGTTTCCGGTAAGCTCTAATTCTAATTCGATAATTTTAAGAATACCAAGCTCTAATATTTCGTGTCTGGCTCTAGTACCATGTTTTATGAAAACGACCACTCCATCAGCTATATTGATTTTGCTCTCATTATAAATAATTTCGTATCCCTCCAAAAGAAACTGAAGAGGATTGTCGATTTTCCACGATTCTGTGCAAACTATGATATTAGGCTTTTCATACATACCTTCAACCATGACCTGTAAATTGTCTATATTTTTCTTAAGGCTACGTATATTCACATGTAGAATGTTTATACATTTGCCGCGTTTCAGTTTTTCATTCAGACAGCTTAAACTTTCGTGTTTCCATTCCTGCACGTTCACAATTTCTTCAGCTTCGACTTGCATTCGATGTCCTCCTACTGTTGTTTCTGCTTCTCCTGTGACGGACTTCTTCAAAATTGTTGTCAGTGGTGCCATCTGCCTTTTTTTCTTGTAAAGTCGTTCCAGCTTTCTTCAGGGGGATATATCGGTAACTACTTTTTTTTAACACGTTCGCTGCGACGGTGAAAACCGGCATTCCGTCCCAGATCGCGAGAAAGTACAAACGCGTGATTTTGCACCTATAATAGTCAAAACTTTTGATTTGTGATCAGTTTAGAATGTATACAAGAAATCTAAGAACTTTCGCGGGTCCCACCGGTGGGACCCGCGAACATTTCTATCGTGCAATGGGGGATGAAGTGAATGATCCAACTACCAAAATTAGTGATCCTAAGATGTAATCTTCAGCTTTTCGGGAGCATTCGTTGATTTCCCGGTACCATTCGGGTAATTCGAGAGCATGGCCTGAATTGGAAGCGTTTGCTTCGTAAGAACCGCGGATTGTGATTGTGATCCACGCGAGTATGGTTTTCTATCCACGTGAATCCACGAGACACAGCTCCTTATTCGAGATACTCTTCAACTTTTCTGAATACAAAATGTTCCTCGTACACGAAGATATGGAATAGATCGAGGAGAGGAAGAGTGTAGTTACAAAGCCAACCATTTAGTCGGTTTGCCTTGTAGTTATTTCGCGTCTAAATATCTGATTACTCGGCTCCATGTAGCTCAAATCACGCGCGTGAGGGCTCATTTTGTAGCTTTTGACATAAGAATTCGAATGAGCCAAGATACGTTGTCGAAAACTCGAAAGGACCTAGTGAATTCACAATTTACTGGCTATTTTTATGTTATTTATCGGAATTTTCTCGAAAGCTGAGTTTTTATCGAGTAACTTATACAAATCAAGTCCGATACTGAAACTGTCGTGCATACATGTTCTTGACATCATATATAATGAGTAAAATCCGCAAACTAAGTCATTGGTTGTGTCATTTGGTGCACACTAGAGCCCAAACAAAAACGGGTCCGACCCGTGGAACCCGTCGCAGCGAACGTGTTAAACACACCAGAAAAAATCTAAAGACTTTCCTGAAAATCCCTATCGACTATTATTTTAAGAACGTGTCAGAAAATTTTATAGTCGCCCAGCTACAATCTAGCACATTACGGCCGCGTAAACGGCTCGCAACGTGCTAGATTGTAGCTGGACGACTATAAAAAAATGTATGTACCTCGTGCCGCAATCGCGGCTTTCCATGACTCGGGCTGCAAACAAGTTTGCAGCCCTCGTCATGGAAATTCCGCGATTGCGGCACTCGGGTACATAATATACTATTAAAGATTTCTCAGAATTCTCTATCGTTCCACGTATCGTGAATCAAGCTACAGATCGAGGTCATACATATGATTGCAGACAAGGAGATAAACAGGAACTAAAAAATTTGTAAAATTTTTACTTTGCTATGATTTCTCTCATTTTCATCAGACTAACATAGAATGGACAAACAAAATTTTGCGATCGTAATGTGGAACCGACGAGACCACGATATTCTACTGTATTTTTGACGTGGTAACTTAATCCGAAGTTCAAATTGTTCTCTATCGTCTGTATATTTAATTCCAAGGAATTGACCCCTATCATCGATGAGAATTAAAAGATACAATTTCGAACTATCCTTTTAAATATACTTATGATTAGGTAAACGACGTTTCGGACCTTTGTTTAGGTCCTTCTTCAGGTTGAATATATCTTATACTAGAGGGAGAGAATTATAAGAATATGATAGAGAAGTTCTTATCGGACCTCTGTTTAGGTCCTTCTTCAGGTTGAATATATCTTATACTAGAGGGAGAGAATTATAAAAATATGATAGAGAAGTTCTTATAGTAGATTATGTATCGACGTGCGTAATGTGCTGTTTTGCGGCAGCGTTGTGCGAGGCGTCGGCGTAGCCGACGTCTCGCGCAACGTTCCGCAAAATGCACATGGAGCACGAGGTACATACTATAGTATATTATGTACCCGAGTGCCGCAATCGCGGAATTTCCATGACGAGGGCTGCAAACTTGTTTGCAGCCCGAGTCATGGAAAGCCGCGATTGCGGCACGAGGTACATACATTTTTTTATAGTCGTCCAGCTACAATCTAGCACGTTGCGAGCCGTTTACGCGGCCGTCAAGGCCGCGTAGACGGCCGTAATGTGCTAGATTGTAGCTGGGCGACTATAAAATATTCTTGCAATTTTTTCCCTCTAGTATAAGATATATTCAACTTGAAGAAGCAACTAATCAGAGGTCCAAAACGTCGTTTACCTAATCATAAGTATATTAAAAAGGATAGTCCAAGAACAGCATTAGAAAAAACCACAACCACCATTATTCTCTGTCTGGATATTAGAGTCAAAGTATATCCAAACTTTTGTCGAATGCGGGCTTGCAGAAGTTTTATTATTAAGAATAGGTGCACGCTATGGAAAGTAATCACTATGATTTTCATTTTTAAAAGATTGATGAGAATGTAATTTTTCTTTTTATTTACACGATTGAGTTACAACTTTTCTGAGATTTCCCTGATTTCCAGGTTGTGAACTGATGACCTCGACTGATGACACGATGTCTTGCAAACCCGAGAGAAGAGATTTTAATGCGAGTTATTGCCAATCATTTCTTCATCTCAGTATGTTATTGATTGTATATGACACGGTTTTTTATTCAAAACCCTAAAAGATTTTTTAATACGTTCGCTGTGCGGGACCCACCAATGGGTCCCACATTTTATCCCGCTTAAAAAAACGTCAATGACACATATAATTGCTTATGTAGTAATTTTCTCCCTTTGAGTATGACTTATTGGAAAACTTCTGTGCAAGCAAGTTTCGTGATAAAGCTTGATTTCGACGAGCCAGCGTACAATTCCCGTTCTATTTTGAATTTTTCATTGAAAAAACATGATATTGAAGTCTGAATGATGCATTGCTCTACTTGCACTCCAAATTTTCTAACGTGCCTTATCTCATTTTGAAGCTTACATCAAAGGCTACAAGTTGAGTCCTATTACGCATGATTCGGCGACTCTGACGATGAGTTGAATTGTCATGAGTCTACGTGATGAAGGATAATATCTCACAGTGACCGTAAAAACGCTGCATATAGCTTCAACCTTCCACAAATGGACGAATGTACAGGGTTTCTGCTCAAAATCTCAAATCAATTTCCATGATTTTTCCAGGTTTTCCAGGAGTAAAATAATCAAATTTCCAGGACTCATGCATTCTGACTATATAATAATTTTCAAAAAAGGAAGGTGGTGGTTTTAGATCAGGAAATGAACGATACATTATTAATCCAGTCAATTTATTTTTCCAACGAAAGAATGAAAAGCGAACAAAGGTGAGCAACGCCTGAACTGAAAAAACGAGGGACGTTGTTCTTTAATCAAGAAAGAATCAATACATTTTTAATCTAGATAATTTGTTTCCTAAACGTTCATAAAAAGTGAATAAATATGAGTAGTTTCCAAACCAAAAAAAGGACATTACTTCGAAACTGAGGAATAATTAATACCTCGAAAATATTGTCAATCAATTTTTTTCCTAACGCGGAAAATAGAAAACCAACAAAAGTGAGCAGATTTCAAGCTAAAAAAACAAAAGACTCGGTTTTCTGATCAAGAGAAAGATGCGTTAGTGATCTGGTCGATTTACTTTTTGAAGAATAAAGAGCCAATGGAGGTGATGACTCTGCTTCTAGAAAAACACATCAGATTTAGTTCTCTGATTCTACATCTTACTCAACGATTCCATCAAAAAAAATATTTCAGAAATTTCGATATTTCTCGCTTGGATCATATTCGTTTGAGAAGGCAACGAAATCTTTGGGAAGAAAAAAACTATAGTGTACACTAGGCCCCGCAAGGTGAGCAAGATCGGTCCTTGTACTTAAAATGGTGATTGCATCATGAGAGCTCAAGTAAGACGTGGCTTACACTTGAAGCACAACCGTACGATAAGCCGCTAGGGGAATAAAATGATGATTAAACTATAGCCATTATGAGCTATCTGTTGGTATCCTGCCCAACAACAGCGAAGCTTGCGGGAACTCTCCACTAGCCATTTTTTTGCAGAGCCGCAATTTTTTCATCGAAACGTTGTCTTTTAGCGGTGTAGATTGCTTTCAGCTCTTCTCTCTCCGCTTGAAGCTGCTGAATTTGTCTCTTCCTTGATCTCTGTTCATCCTCCCGTACCGATCTCTTCTCTTTGATCGATTTTTGTAATTCAAGGTCCTCTCTCCTTTTACTGCTTGAATTCTGCACTGCTCGTATCATGCTTTTGGGAAGCTCTATATTTTCAATGCCACCAATTTCATGAACAGCGTGATAGACGTGTCTCAGAGCGACAAGAGACTTTTCTTTTTGGTTGTCGTACAAGCAGTGTTCGTTGATTGAGAAGCCTCTTTCGACATCTGCATTTCCATGGAAGCAGACAAATATGGTCTTCAACACAGTAAATAACAGTTCATACGAGTTTTTGTCATTCTGGATTACTCCAACCCAAAAGTCATCCAGCCGATCTACTCCGGGGTCGAATTTTTTTGCTCTTGTCAAGAATTTAGGAGTCTCAATAACAGTCTTAAACTCTTTTTCAACCTTGTCAGCCTCGGCACCAGTCAATTTTTCCATTTTGACGAATAATTCCAGCAACTGAGACAACCGATTTTTGGTCAGCTTCTTATAATTTATAATCAAAGTTGGATCACAAAAAGTGCAGGTCCTCACAAACCTATATTTGAGAGGCGATTTCTCCAGCAATTTTTCCACTATTGATTTGAGTATTGTGAGGCATTCTGCACGGAAGTCATCAAGTTCGGCTGATTCCAGCCCCTCGCAACTCTTTAGAGCATTTTTTGTTTTATGTCCCAGTTTGATATCTGCTATTGGAAGAAGATTTGTAGCGAGATTCAAGTCTATACTCCAGAAGCTCGTTTTTTTGGAAAGAATTTCTGGATCGACGAATCTCTCCATGAGATCTGCTACAAGACAGCTTAGTTCTGAATACAAAAACGGCATCATTGGCCTATCAGCTTCAAATTTCTTTATGAATGGCTCAATATCGGATCCAATGGTCTCGAAAAAAGCCAGTTTGGAGCGAAGGAGTTTATCATTCAAATGTTTGGCAAGAGTCTTGAAGTTGTAATTACTCTTGGTGGCAGCCATACTAGAGGTATTTGAAACAGCATGCACGTACTTCTGCAAACTCTTGATTTCTGTTTGAGCTTTTTGAGCAGCCTTCACATTTCCTGCCCATCTTGTAGAACAGAACTTTTCCGTTGAAATATTCTCTCCTGTGATATTCGAGTAATCTTCTTGTCGAGGACCGCTATGCACAAATAGGAAGTATTTAGCTTTGAGGAATGCAGCTATTCCCCATTCACTTCCATCAAATCCAGTTTTGTATGAATTATGTACAGTGTGGATTCCACAAGATCCACAGTCAAATATCTTGCATCCTCCGTCCTCGCCTTGCTCGAGCGATTTTTTGAATTCCACGAGGAATTTGAAATTGACATGAGGGCCATCCATTCCTACGTTCACCACACAAGCATAGTCGATTTCTCCTGTCACGTCATGGAATCCACGTAATAGATCAAGAGCAGTGCAATGTTGAAGAAATGCTGATCCGAGATATCTAACGACTGCTTGGTTTTTTGAGGCGTCCCATGATTTTACATATATATCCATCTGTGTTTTTTGCATTTTTTGGTTGAACGATTCATCAAAAGATAAAGCTAGAACGTCACTTCCTTTCACACTAGCCAATGTTCTTTCGTAGAAGTAAGGTCCCAATCCATAGTTGATCATGTACCCCATTTTATCATTACCAAGCTGGAGTTGCTTCGCTAACTCACCTTCAGATCCGGCAGCACGAGTGAAAATAAATTTGATGGACTTCAGAAATTTTGCTGAAGTATTTAGTGAAATGTGGAAGTATACTGTTGCCAAGACATAAAGAATCTCAGATTCAATAACGATATCTTTGTGTAGATAATCAGCTATAGTTGACTTTTGTGATTGTTGCATCTGACGTTCCTCTGTTGCACAATTCTTCTTGTTTTGTTTGAGTACTTGGATAGAATCATTTGGCTTCGAGATCTTGATATATGCAGTCATATTACTATTTTTAGCGATCAAATTTTTGTGCCGTTCTTTGTGTTTCTTTCCCTCTGCATGACTGTTTATAGAACAAATACCCATGTTCGATAGAGTGAAAGACTTACAGCAGAGTTTGCACGATGCACCATACATGGTAGATTTGTCTGGCTCGAGCCAATCTTTGTACTCAGGAAAAGTCATCCAATTTGGATTAAATTGAACTCTGTTCCCCACGGACATGTTGAAAGTGGTTTTTATGCCGTGGCGTGAACGAATCAGTCAACTATCCTTGCAAATTCCTAGGAACTGACGATACCAAAAGAATATGGTTTTTACAATCTTGATGATATCGCAGAGCATGTACGCCTAAATTTTTCACACAGATTTTCTTGCAACAATATCTGCAGGATGCACAGAAGGTATCTTGGGGTACTGCTTCAACCCAAAAAAACTCCGGAAACTGATCCTGATCTAACCAGTCAGGATTGAAATGAAGTGATAGCCTCATAATACCCAGCAAGCGACTTCAGAGTGAGAAAATCATTGAATCTTATGAACTGAAAGAATAACTTTTATGAATAATTGATATTCCATTATGTTGAAGCAATCAGATTACAACATTTGTCCTCACCTTTTTGGTCATCGAAAATTATTATTTCACTGAGAAATCCACCACAAATATTTTACCAGAATATTCAAGATCTTGGATTTGAATATTTACTATTATAAAGGAGTATAAACCTGGAATTATTAAACGTATGAATTTGAATCAGGTAGATAATTGCATTACATCAACAATTAAATGAGATAAAATTTACTTACATGCCACGAAATTACTTCATATAATGACCAAATCCGAGCAAGCGATCATCGCAGCATCATATCAGCCGTGGAGTGGTCACCTTCAATCAGAATGATGAAATATAAATTTAGAATTTGCATAGATGTAGAAAAAAATTCAATTTTAGTTAGATTTACACTTTGTATTAAGGCTCACATTTGTATGACACAATCTAGATATTACGCTAATCAAGAGAAGATTGAAGAGGCGTGAATGCGCCTCTCATGAATTTTTCATCCGCAGTAGTTTACGAAAAAATTTCTTATCCAGTTCCGTTAAAATCGACATAATTTTTTTTTGTCACATTGAGCGACTCGACGAGACAAATACAAGCGTGCTTGCATGTTTCGCAGACCAGCAATGATAGAACATAAGTAAAAATAAGTATGTATAGCGTATGTCCGTGAAATCGACAAAGTCGTATTGAAACCAATACGTATTTATACTCGCATGTCTATTATATGGGTGGAGCGTGAGGTTAGGTTGGGAATTTTTCGATATGTATACTATATATTACAGCGCAAGTTCTGCCGCACAAACTTGATCGAGCCGGTACTGGATTTCCGCGAATTCAAGTGCCGCTCAAAACGATGTTTATACACACGATCCCGGTGAAACGGCCGGTGAAGTGCACCAGACGATGCGTTATAGAGCACGCCTATCTTCTACCACGACTACGCGATGAGTTTACTTGTTCTTCACAACATTTTTTCCATATAATTAAACACTTTTGAAATCTCGCCCACAATTTTTGATCGAACCGGCATTTGTTTTGTCACCCCAATCCGAGTGTATGGTCGAACAAAGAGTACCACGAACGATTAACGTGGGTCGTACAATTGTTCTGGACGAATACTTTGTATCACAATGACGCGATGAATTTAGAATTTACTTACTCCTTCCAAAATTTTCTCTTGTAAACAAAATATGTAAACAACTATCTTTGAAAAGTTCACTTACCTGTCTCTCACACTTTCTACGTAGTTTTCACTGCTTTTGTGCTCGATTTTTCACACTGAGGATGGATTTTTCCCCATCGCCATTACATCTGTGTGATCGATTCAATCCGATTTCTGAGGGGATACTTAATTTAAAACACGAAGTTCGACTTGAACCATTGGATGGCCATCAGATACGAAATCACTGAGCGCGAGGCAACGAGCGAAATGATGCTTCGTTCACATGCATGTGTGTGCACAGACGCGGGAGAGAGGAAGCTGCGGCTGCGAGTCCGGCATGGTTTGGAACGCCCTCTGCATCTCCCCACAAGACGCGCGCGTTTTTGAAAAGGGGTATACGCCAAACTCTTGTGAAATTGATATCGGATAAAAAATTTTGCCAAGAAGCGAGTGGAATTTCCAGGATATTTGGGATCCGATCCCAAATTCCAGGCATTTCCAGGATTTCCAGGATTTTAAAATTTTTTCCATGAAATTTCCAGGTTTTCCAGGTTTTCCAGGTCAGTAGAAACCCTGAATGATAGAGGAGAGTTAGCCAAGAGGCTACAAAGTACTATTTTTCACTTCAATGAAGTCACGAGAGAAGTGAATGTATCTCATCAAATGTCTTCTTATTACCCCTAACTGAAATGGTATCGGAAGGTAGCACTTGAAATCATGACTCCAGAAGCTTTTATCAATGCGTTGCATATGTGTTCAATGTGTTGAGGCGGAATCGCGATTTTCGCCTTCGCAGCAAACGCGTTAACCACTTTGGAAACGTAATTAATAATGATCTTTCACAACCTTCTAGCACAGCACAGCTGTATATACTGATGCTACACGTTCCGAAAAAGTCAATTAATCACATGTCTAATTCATCAAATAAGTAATCAATCTGATCGATATTCTTCCATCCCGAAACTTCACCATACAGTGAGACTGAGCTTTTTCATAAATTCACATGAAAAAGAATTTATCGATGATAGATACAAGATTCACGATTAAAACTGTATTGAAATGCGGGCAGAGCGTGCGATCCCGACATGAACGTAAAAATTTCCTTAGCTACTTTAACCCTCTTATCAATCGAAGGCATGTAAATATATGTGCCGTCTATATAGCGACTAAAATAAAAATAAATATACAAGTAATATGGACAAGTTCGAGATATTGATTTTTAAATCGTCTTGGTTAGAGATCGTGGAACATCATTGTGAACTTTATACATAATACATTAGTGGAATTCATTAGTTTCAAATATTCTAAAACGCTCGTGAAAGTCGATCGAGGTATTCATATCGTGAGTTCTTTCTCCTTTTATTTGTTGAATCTCCAATAATTCTTGCACGTATAGGGATTGTGTTGTTTCAAATCGGTCAATTATCCGTTCGTTACGCTCGATGAGTTATTTCTTAAAAAATGAGATAAAAAATTAATTGATTTCGAGAAAGATGAAACCACGAAAATTATCGATAAAGATTTTTCGAATGTGTCGCGATAACATAATATTCCGAATGGCAATCTTTTCTCAAGCTTGTTCAATATCCGTCGTAGTAACTTTCACTGAAGAGAATTTATCTATTAAGAAAGTACCGAAAAATCGATCGAGCAATATGTATTTCACCCCTAAACACGACTCAATTCTAACACGTCTCTCAATAAGTTCACCAAACCAACAACAACACTTACTAGGTCAATGTACTCTAGAAAAATGACCTCTTTCAGTTCTCAAACAAGCATTTATCCCTCATTGATAATTAACATAATTCAGGATACTCGACGAAGGTACTAAGCTTATAGGCTTTTCTCCTCTATATCATAAGCTGTTGTGACATTTTTGTCGTTATGGAAATGAGAGTTCAACCTGTATGTACCTGCGAATGAAGCACAAAGTTTACATCAAAACGAAGCTTTTCTATCTTTATAGATACATATGTATGTACATATACATTTTCTACGGGCTTGCGCATTTACAAGAGAATATACTCACCTTTATACACATTCGTCCACCCGCATATACTCATATAGATTCTTATCATTGGTGTTTTACGGGGTTCATCCATATATACCGTACATCCCTAGGTATATGCACATGTAGTCTAATGCATGTCATTCGCGTTCGCGCACTTTACCACAGCGGACAATCGTTGTTTTTTTTTAAGCTGCACCGAAACAAAGAGAGCATTCAAATATAGCAACGAGGAGGATACAAGAGTTGATAAAAATTTATTTCCGACGTAAATTTCGGTAAGCTTTTATTTCATTACCGATCACTTACTTGTAATCATTTCCACTTGTTAGATACGATAAAGTTCATACATTATTTCGTGGATCGAGTTTAGGTGATGATTCCGAAGTGAAAAAAATTTATGGAAATCGAAAATAATTTGGAATGTAGAGTATGACAATTCGTTGTTTTTGGCACGTTGGTTTCAAGTATGATCGAAATTCTATTTTTTCATCATCTACCAATTTCATAGTCAAGTTTTAGAAATTTGATAAATGCTGATATTTTATATTCGTATTCTTGTGCTCTGTGACTATTTAGAAATCGATAAGAAAAGATATTGGTACCTATTGTCAAACAGAGAGGGATAAAGCTGACTTTTGGTACATCAAGGTAATAATAGCAAAATAGTGCTATTGGTAATGATAACACATATAAATAATAAAATTTTTCATCGTTTCATCGCCACGATTTCATGATGCAATAATTGCATCAATTATTTTACATTAAACGTACCATAAATTCATTGTCCTATTTAAAAATCGGCAATACATCAAAAATTTTCCTTGTTCCATGCGTGTGATTGGCCCATATATTTTGATCATCGATAATCATGAATGAGGTTCGTAAATGATACTGATAATTTTTTTGTCAAACTGTGGAGTTTCGTGACGATCTAATGGTCGTGCTGTGATCACTGGTGGTTCGTTTTTGTGATGTTGATAGCACATTCATTACTTTTTTTTTTGCGCATGATAATTATCTCGAGCGAGAAGAGAATACTTCGACATATGTAAAGCTTGATATAACTCTATATAATTTTGGGAGTAGTATGATCATCTTATTGGTTGTAGTTAAAAAATCTATTCAAGCCATCTTTTTGCCCTAGTTGGTATCACGAGTCTGATTCATATTGAGTATTTGACACAATTGAAAACAAATCTGATAATATTTTCCATTAATTTGAAATTTTGTTAATTCCGAAGAATCCGGTATAGTTTCCTTTTACATGCGGCAAGAAAGCTCTTGATTTTTTTATAAAAGAATTTAAAACAAGTATTCTAGGCCATGTGTCTCGATAGATCGATTTGGATAAAAGATTTTCATCGTTTATTAAAAGTTTGCACTTGATTGTACTTGATACCCCCTTATCCGATAATGAAGACAATTTTTTATACAATCAACTACAGCAATCGATGAGTAATACTTTAATATATAAAAAGCGTTCATGAATTTCGAATAAATAATATGTAATGAGTCGTGATGGCACAGTTATCTAATTATTTTGCATGATTCTTTAATAAAGTAAAAGCTTAGCACACTATGCTCGAATCGATTAAAAAAAAGAAGAATCAATAAACAGCAGATTCCTCCAAAATATGCTTACACTTTAAAACTCATTATTGAGTCAAAATCAAAGTAGCATATCTTGAAATTATTTTACAATATGGGAACGGGCAGCTTAGAGCGGATAACATATAATCGCCACCACAAGTTTTTGAAATTAGAAGAGAAAATTGTCCATTCATATAGCTGTTTTACATTTTGATTGTATCACTCATAATTTCATCTCGAAAGAGTATACTGTGTCTATGTCAAAAGTCGAACGAAACTATATGCATTGATTTATTTCATCACAGAAAAATCTGTATTCCAATACTGCATGATACAATACTCTTCTTGAATCGCACTCCATCTTATTCATTGTATCATGCAAATCTATGTGTATATAGTTAATAATGATACCGGCACGATAATATATATAAGTTTAGATTCTCATAGATATGTATATATGTAATGAGTCACCTGTTTGAATGTGTGAGATTTTTCCCTCACTCCTGATTTGACAGAGAGTTATACGGCTGACCGCTATGCCTCATCGTACGTAGGAATGTTTTTCATTACCAGGCCACAAAGTGCCACAACTCGTCAGGAGCTTGAGATGATAAATAAGGCCCAACGGGCCATAGTTAACACAACGGACGTAATAGAGAAGCTGCGCCTACTCTGCCTTTCCCGGGGTGCTCATGGTATCCTTGGATTGGGCAGGTGAGTCTATAATTATAATTCAATTAGATTTTTCTTAACATTTTTTTTCCTGTCAGTTTTCATAGAATGTTGTCTATTAGTCAATGATATTGTACGCTTGTGAAATATTTTAGTCTCTTACCAGCTATGACTTCAATCACATTTTCATAGGTTTGTTGTTCGTTGTGGTAATTTTCGATCGTCGATTCAATTCGGGGTGATTTATGAGATTGAAATTGGGGATGGCGATAGCATCTTCAGAGAAGCATCCTGAAACATTTTTTTGTAAATGCATGTAATTTTTAAAATAAAATATATTAATTCAGCATGTTTGGAGGATTACGTGGCTTCGTACAGCTCATAAGTTAATTTATTATTTTATACGTCCATACGTAGAAAACTGCATACGCGTCTCGTGCGGAAACATTTTTCCTTCGGGAAAACCAAGCTGGACGGTGCCATCGCCCACGTCCAGCTCGGTTTCCCGAAGGAAAAAATGTTTCCAGCACTCGACGCGTAATGTACTATAATGCATCAAAAGGTCGACTACATTGATCAAACGACGAGAATAAAGTTCAACTTGATAGACCATCACCCATGTAATCAATCAAAGTGCCGAGTTCATAAGTTTGTTTTCTTTGTGGATATTCAAATACAATTTTTCGTCTCGATAAATGATTCGCGCTTTTTTTAGAATGCACAATAAGTTTAGTCTTATAGCTTACAGCCTATCGATAATTTTAATACAAAATTACAGCTGAAACGAAAGTGTTCTCATTTCTTCTCGAGTTATGAATAATTCCTATAGTTGAATAGTGAAGGTAGCAAGGGCCTCTCAACGTCAAGTTCATAAACCTCGTCATTATATATGCCCTAGACATATCGTAAAAGACTTAGACATACTTTCATTACGACCTTGCACTAGCTTCTTCAACGGCTCTGTATAAGACTCTAAAATGATTTAACCTATTCTGCTGACAATGATTCAGCCAAGGCGACATTATATGTCTCAAGTCAATGGCGAAAGTGATTACTTGACCTTGGGTTCACCATACACGTAATCGAACGTGTTTTCTATCTTTTACTCTCATGAGATGAAATGAAATAAGATTTATTTCAGTCTGTAATGCTTGATTTGAAAACCTATATACAAGTTTTTGAATCATATACATTTTAGAGAATCTGATTAATCGGATCTGATTTCGAACGAGGATTCAATAATCTCAGGAAATAAACGAACCGTTACGTAAAACGAAGATTGATTTTATATTTGTCTTTAAAAAGTTTCTGAGCCAAGGAAGAATGGTCTGTGCCGAAACTTCAAAAACTGTGTCAACTCAATTGATTCGATTTCTGTACTAGATAAACTCAAACAGAGAGACTATATACTTAACTTGCAGGGCTTTCAGAATGATCAATGAGAAGTGATCAATCAATATTAATCTGGAAAAAATTATTTATGACAGAGTTTTCCGGCGGATGGACGAAGATGGGAATAAACAACTCAACATAGAAGAATTAACAGATGGTTTGAAAGAGTGTGGATTAGAAATTTCGGATGAAGAAATATCGGATTTGTTCGAAAAATTAGACACTGATGCTAGTGGCGGTGTCAACATAGAAGAATTCATCGTAGCTGTTCGAGTAAGTTCTGACACATATTCCTGCAATTTTATCGTGATTATGTTAATCTGATAAATGATCAATTCTTCTTGACCTATGTTATATATATATATATATATATATATATATATATATATATATATATATATATATATATATGTTATAGCCACCAATGAACGACAGCCGAAAAAAATTGGTTGAACTAGCTTTTCAAAAGATGGACAAAACCGGAGATGGTGAAATAACGATTGACGATTTGAAAGGCGTATACAATGTCAAATATCATCCACGTTACATTAGTGGGGAAGAAAGCGAAGAGAGCATCTTAAACAAATTTCTTGCAAACTTCGAACAGAGCCCGACGAAAGACGGAATGGTAATCCCTAATTTCTGTAATAATTTTTTGTTGACGAATCGAAAATACCTTGATTGATTCAATTAATTGAAGATGATCGGAAAATCCAGAGACAATTGACTGTGAGGTTTTTAATATTTGACTTCCATAATTAAATCACGACTGTTTAGATCTGTAAAAGAGTCATGAAATTAGAGGGAAATTTGGAGGAATAGCGTATATTTGACAAACAGGCTCATTTAGATGACAAATACTTTGCTTTAGAATGATGAATGATAGATTGTGAATTATTTGCCTATTCATATGCAACGGTCATATATTACAGATAAATTTGCCAAAATACTCGATCTACACTATTCAAACGTCGGAAATTCAATTGAATCATTGTAGATTGGGAAGTCCTCCATTTGTAAGAAGGGGGGAATTCCATATTAGAGATTGGAATATGAAGGTACTTCCGCACGAATATAAATGTGAATTCTGAATTTACAGGTAACTTTTGACGAGTTCCTGAATTATTATAGTGGAATCAGTGCAAGTATCGAAAATGATGCGTACTTTGATTTGATGATGCGCAATGCTTACAAACTCTAAAGGAAATCGACTCTTCATTGGAATTCAGCGTAAGATAGTTAATTACCATCAAACTTTAAGAAATAAGCCTTTGTAATACAATTGTTTCAGTAATCACGAAGTTGTTAGTTGATGAAATATGTAAATTCAGATCAATTTGTATCCATATCAGAGATTAATCATTATTAGGAGAATCATAGTTGAAATTTGATCGACGTTATAAAAAAACGCGATGCCCAAAGTCTAGTGAGTCTAAAGCCTGCCGGCCTAAAGCCTATCAGTCCATTCCTCACTCTAAAAATCGAGATTATTTCTTGATTTTACCGAAAATAATAGTCACATGGATGTGTACGAGTGCTGGTATGTAGAGGGATTCTATCTGTTCTAAGTGAATCTCAATTCGGAATCAAGTCTCAACGACGAACTCCTATCCGACACATATCGTTACAGAATCACGCAATAAATCTTCTTCAAACAATTATTCGAGAGAAATTTGATTCATTCCATCATTTCGGGTACGGCATATACTCAATTTTAATTTTATTTCTCATCTCTGCTGCATATTGTCTCGAAATCATACAAAATTTGCGATGTGAAACTTGACAAAGGCAACTTATTGAGGTAGCCTGGTGCAAAAATTGATTCAAACATAAAACCAATGCAATAAAACAAATTACACCTAGAAAAATTAAAAAAAAGTTGCATCGGCCGGGAATCGAACCCGGGCCGCCCGCGTGGCAGGCGAGCATTCTACCACTGAACCACCGATGCTTGTGATGAGCCAAGATTCGTGAAAGTATTCGAATTGAAGATGCATTTTTCGCCGTAATTCACGGCGCTGACTCATTGAAAATATTGATAAAGTGGGAAAAATAACAAATCTCGTTTCTATTGACCGGGAGAGAGTCACAAATCGAAACTTATGCCCCCCTAATATAAACGATGCCTTTACGGCCTTGAGAATTAAATTGGAGAAAGTAATTTCATCTGATCTAAACAAAATTGCCAATATGAAACTACCTCAATAGATCTCTACATTACCTGGCGATGGCATAGGGACAGTATGTCAGTTGGTTCAGCCCATAGCTAATGCAATGAAAGACATAGACACATGAAAGAAGAAAATCGAGCTAAGGATAATCTCTATGTAATATCCACCACTATCATTTGATATAGTACTTGAATAACTATGTAAGGATACAATAGTATGTGTGGGGGAATTTATTTCAACCCTGATACTCTACTCGTGAAGAAAATCATGATTAGACATAAACAAATATAAATAACTAAATAAGCTCGCGATTGATAGACTCTATGTGAGCATTTCTGACATAACTATAACGATTTCGTCTCAGATTTAATACTATGTATCTACTAGATACTCTTTGCATGTAATTGAAAATCATTTGATAACAAGAAATTCATAACTTCACCGTGTATTAGTCTACCTATGATGCAAAGAAGTATTTAGCGCTTAGGAGCATGGTAATTTTTTGGAATTTGAAAGAAAACCATAGTGACACAACATAAAAACGTTATGATGCGAAATGTTTCCCATAGATCTAGTGTTTGTTATTTCTATACTTTTAATCGTGTAAGTAATTCCGCGAGGAAGAAAGAGGCTGTATTGCAAAAATCTAGCCACTGTCGAAAAAAGTATGTATGTACAATGATTCATTTACGACCAACATAAACTTTGGTCAAGTATGAAACATTATCGAGAGCATCACAGCTTTAGGTATTCATTGATAAATTATAAGTACACAATGTTTGACATGATCGTTCTAGTTTTAGTTTTAATTAAGAAGTATTTTTATGGAGAAAATAACACGAGTAGCTCGTCGAATCTCATTCTATGCGTCTTACATGTATATATACATTTTCTGCATTTAAAAATTTGTATCGTTCAAACAAATCGAGTACCCACTCTGGAAGTTCTTTTATTTCGAAGTATATTAGAATAAGCACTGATGAAAAAAGTTGCAGCAATTTTAAAAATGGGCTTTTCGAGTTATTGAATGCTTAACTTCAACTCAATTTTTCGGTCAGAAGAATAGATGCTACGTGAAATTTAAGGAGCGCATTGGAACGGTCGTGGACAAATCTTTGAAAATATGTGAACACATTTTGCTTATGGGTGCCACTGATGAAGGATACAGCGAGTTGAAAGACAGCGTTTTTGCGTTTTTCCGCGCTGGCCGGAGTTGGTGCCCGGACCGGCGTGGACTCTCCCATATAATGACCACATCCTGAACAGTGACACCAGAGGCGAGTGGAATGAGGATCAATTCTGGCTCAACAATTATCTGCGGGTAAACTAATTTTTCTACACCGAAATCGATGATAGTCAAAGTTGGATTCTTATATATACTTCATTTAGCCATCGATAATAAAACTCAACAAATTTTTTGAATTGAGTGTAAAAGCGCGGCAGTAAAAAATGTACCTCAGATTGCAGCATGAGCTCGAGGAATGAGTCTAGGCTGATTTTTTCAACTTCTCGGGGTCGAAAAAGTAAAAAATTAATGAAAATAACAATAATTATTTGCAGAAAAAACAAAAAAATCTCCCCGGCGGGGAATCGAACCCCGGTCTCCCGCGTGACAGGCGGGGATACTGACCACTATACTACCGAGGACTTATTTTCTAGATTCGATATGCCATTTGATAGATCTAGCCCACCACAGGTGGCGCCTGCACTCGCTTGATATACGAAGAATTTCTCATCCTGGAGCGTGTTTTCTCCAAGTTTGGCTCAACGCTAAATGGTGTTGCATCTGTAAAGAAAAATGGAATGTTTTTTAATCTCATATACTTGAAGGTTTTGAGAAAGGTTGAGTACCAATTGGTGTATGAAGAATTTTTCAATGTTCATGTGGTAAAAGAATCGTACAAGTGCATAAAGTATCAATGGCTTTGTATGTAATGTACATTATTAAACAATTGGAATAATCAACACTTCCGTGTTGAGGTCCAGAGAATTTCATACTCCAAGTAGTTAAACAAGAAAAACAACTAAAAAAGGATGAAAATGAGCAGTCATTGCAGAACGTTCATGATAAATTTTCAGTAGTAGACTGTATGATATTCATAAGTATAATACAGTACATCCCTTTTCAAGATGTTTTCCTTGACTCGCCTTGATCTTATTCATTACGTCAGATACTTAGAACGTTGGCATACAACCCATGTTATACGCCCACTAAATTCTTCCAAATTTTCTTGTTACTTTAGTTAGGTTCACAATTAGATCTAGATACCATCTACTAACATTATAAGAGTAATATACAAAGTTATAAGCAGATGGAAGTAAAAGAATAATGAGAGAAGTACGAATCAAAAGAATACCAGAAAAATCAGAATGCGTTCAAAAATGTTCACACCATCATGTCAATTGTAAAGGTCATCCTTGCATCGTACCCTCGTTTAAAAAGATGTTGGCAGTTTGATGAAATATTCATGATATCCTGCCTCTTTTCATGTTACCCTGGAGAAGATTTCAAAAAAGTTCGAGTTGCATGATCTGTTACATGCCATCATGCTTGATATTATTTCAAGAAAAAAAGCCAGCCTCTCATTTTAAAAAATTCATTGATATGTCTACTATATCTCAATAACGTAGTGATATAGAGAAATGAGAAAATGCGATAGTGTGAAAGAGCCATCGTATTTATCATAAGAGCGAGTGAGAACGACAATCGGTTCTTTGAAATGAGACATGCACGAATGAAAAAGACGCGCAAACATGGTATCTCGCACCAATACGAATTGTTGGGAGAGGGCTAGATATAAATAGACTAGGCGAAACTACCGCCATCGTTTGCAAAAATAGGTGAGTGGAATTTTTTTGTGGGATCCTCTCCGGAAGACCCTCCTGATCATAGAGACGTATGGACCCAAGCCGAATTCCGATGCAACATTGTTTAAACCGAAATTGTTTAAACAATTGACAAAAATCACTTATTTCGCCCTGAAAGTAATTTTATAAGGTAATTTGGGATATTTTGGATCGAAAAGTATTCTTGTCATTTTTCTCTAGGAGCCATCATTTCCGAGCTATAAGCGTTTCAAAGTTGAAAAAACGCGAATTTTGCGATTTTGAACCTTAAATAAAGGTAACAACAAAGCCAGAAATCGATGTTCTCAAGGTCGGGATCTATCCACTAGGGTGTCATCTACAGGTTCCAATAGCAAAAGTCCATTGTCCCGGCTCAGAACCTTCTGTTTTCCGGAAGTTTTCAAAGCACTGTTTCCACAGGCGCCAGTATGACTATATACATCGCGGGTCGATATATATAGTCAATCTGAGACTCATTGAAAACAGTGCGTTGAAAACTTCCGAAAAACAGAAGGTTCTGAGTCGGGACCATGGACTTTTGCTATTGGAACCTGTAGATGACACCCTAGTGGATGGATCCCGACCTTGAGAACATCGATTTCTCGCTTTGTTGTTACCTTTATTTAACGTTCAAAATCGCAAAATTCGCGTTTTTTCAACTTTGAAACGCTTATAGCTCGGAAATGATGGCTCCTAGAGAAAAATGACAAGAATACTTTTCGATCCAAAATATCCCAAATTACCTTATAAAATTACTTTCAGGGCGAAATAAGTGATTTTTGTCAATTGTTTAAACAATTTCGGTTTAAACAATGTTGCATCGGAATTCGGCTTGGGTCCATACGTCTCTATGATCAGGAGGGTCTTCCGGAGAGGATCCCACAAAAAAATTCCACTCACCTATTTTTGCAAACGATGGCGGTAGTTTCGCCTAGTCTAAAAAGAGGCTTCTCATTCGAAACAGCAGCGTGGCAATCGCCTGTCAGTGTTGGAACATACTTAATAAGCGGGTAGAACACGTTATCTAGCCACAGAAGAGAGCCGCAACTCATCAGTCGTGCGTGTTTAGATCAGTGAAGAGGACACAATTCGAGAAGGCCAAGAGTTTCATACCTACTCAATTTACTGAAGCTGTGCTGTGTCCATTGACGAAGTTTCCAAAAATGTTCTCCAAATTGGGGATCCTCCTTTTGACAACCTGTGAGTATAGTATAATTCAACATTTGTAATAATTTAGTATTCAAGCATCTCCGCGATGATGACTAGCTATTTATTAAATAAGTGTCGTTATGCGGTTTGAATTACTAGCGTGCGACCCTATCAAAGTTGGACAAAATCATTTTATTTATTAGACATTTTCGAACTTATGCTAGCTATACATTAAAAATACTTTCATCTCAACCGGAGTGGTAAGATTCAATTTCGAGAACTGGCCCAACGTTTTATTCCTATCCCGAATGCGATCTCGGTTAGATTCTGATCTTATTTTGAAGATGAAAATCCGCGAATAGGTACACAACTCATCAACTACCGTTGAATAGCTCAAGTTCAACTCGTTGTTATTATGTTCTGGAAAGTTATTAAAGGGTATATATGAAATGAGACAAGATTATGTCAATAGGAAATTTCTTATGAATTGTCCAAGCTTTCAAAAAATTCACTGAGCTGGAAACATTTCCCCTCATGATGAAATTGCGCGTGTGCCTGTCTTTTTTCGTGAGCAAAATTCGTTTTTAAGAATATGCTCAATTTAAAAAATTATGCAGTATTTCGTTTATTGCTTCCATCAAAATCTGAAAAAAGAATTTTTTAGCATACGGCGACTAAAATGCCACTTTTGCTCCCGGCTGCGAACATAGAATTGGCGTTTATTCGCCCTAAAGCGAAAAAATAGCATACTTCCCTCGCTCAGCAGGCTATTTTGGGGCACGGGGATGACTTTTCCCCGAGTGCAACGAGGGCAGCAAAACAGCCCAGCCTCGCATCGGGAGGGCGGGAGAAATAGCCAGTATTCAATACAGTAGTCTGGATATTGGACATGAAATTGGTGATGAATTACATCGCCAACAACTGTGATAACTGTTTCCCGTCCGCAAATGGTAGATCAACACGTTCGCTGCGGGAGTCTACTTTATTGGGGATATTTTTCGGATCATGACGGGCTGGTAAAGATTAAAAAATGAAAAATCGTGGGGCTCACCGGTGGGCCTCGATGCAGCGAACGTCTTAAAAATTAGCCCTGCTGAGTGCTATAATTTTGACCTTCATTGAATTTAGTTTTCAATATCAACGATATTCAAATTACCGAAAAAGAAAAGAATCGGTAACAATAAAATTCATAAGAAATCACGCTAATTTCCTAAGTTTAGAAAATGAGACCTTACCGAGTCTATTCTTGAGCTGACGACTTAAATGAATCGTGAACATTATTGTGTTTACGCATTAAAAATTTTTCAACAGACTCACTCAATTTTTGAAAATGATTTTTGAATAGATTGAAGTTAGATGTGATGGAAATTTCATGATAAATCCTGTTCAACTTCATTAAAAACTCCGCATACTCGACATGCATGAGCAGTTCACACCACCCCCTTTTTAAATTGAGAGATACGAGTCCATTTTTCACTGTACTCTTTGGATCAAGTGACCGATTCATCTGGGGTTAAGATAATCCAAGCTCGAAGAAAGAGAAAAAGTACTCAATAGATAGAAGGTCAGCCAGCACGCGTCATTTTCGTCATTGATATTCAGCTAATCTCCGAAGTGGTATCTCAGTCTAGGTCAAAGTTCATTTCTGAAAGGTCCACATTGAGTTCGACCTACTTATTCAAACTTATCATAACAGGGTCAAGAATTTTAGATATGGATAAGCTAGATTAAATGTGAAGCAGATCAAAATTTATACAGTGAAACCTCTCTAAGGCGGACACCTTCGGTTGCCGAAAAAGTATCCGTCGTATAGAGGTGTCCGTCCTAAAGAGAGGTTTATACACGCCGAATATAGGTGCTGGTCACAGAAAAGTGTTCACGAAAATATAGTCATCCGCGTTATAGAGGTGTCCAAAGAGAGAGCTTTCTCCGTAATTCATGGATCGTCATGAATATGCATATTAGATTGAATAGACGTTTACAGGCGCAATCACGAAATCATCAACACCGACCAAAGTACGGTTCAAGACTATTGTGTACTAAAGCAAAATTGAGATGAACTTTTTCGAAGAGATTTTCACAAAAATTACTCAATGTAAGATTTGAGCATCAAATTTGATATCAGTTCGTGGATAACAAACGTTGATCTCAGTCAAATTTAGTTAAAGCGAGATTGTTATACTTGATCATAGATCTCGGTCTTGAGGTTGAATTTATTCAAATTGAATGTACTCAAGGAAGTTGAACGCGAAAAATACCATCAAGTGACTTCCACAATAAAATTCCAGATTAATCAATATTTCAACCTCTGAAGCAGCTCAAGACATTTTATATTTAGTGAATCATGTATAAGATTGACAACACCCGCGCCAGATATTTCAATATTACAAAAATTGAAGCATCTCTTTCAATGATTCAGTATATATAATGACCAAGTATGTTATTATAGCAGCTGCTCATAGAGAGTAAAATACCTCGTTTTTGAGATGTTGACAAGTTTTGGTCCTATATAACTTATTGAAAAAATTCATTATTGAAAACTGCACTCAGGAGGTTTAAATTCCATGTCTAAGCAGTTTCAATTTGAGTATCCACATGACTCAATGTTTCTTGTTCGTCTACCCAAAGAATCTCAAAAGTAGATATGTAGATTGTAGATCGTCCCTTTTATCAAAAATGATGTACACACAAAGGTACCTTGAGGATTAGTTATATCAAAGACTGGTATGCGAAGTAATGTGTAGATTCCACGCGATCAGTTTGGGATTCAAACGGTATTTTCTGATATCCCCATCAACACAGTAAAAATACTAGATCATTTTCGAAAAAAAAATTCTTTGATGTGACTTTGGATGGATACGATAATACTGTCAACTCAACAAGAGAGTTTTATGACGGTGATAGAGTTTTCATTAATGGGCAGAAGAAGAATCGATTGATGTAAAAAATCGCGTGCCAACCGGAAGGATAATAGATATTGCGAGAAAATGTGGGGTGAACTCAACTTTGGCAATTTACTTGAATCTTCCACAAACTGAATCACCAGTATAAATAACTGCTTGTAATTTTTTTGGGACATGATATGAGTCAATAAGGATTGAATTGTTGATCGATCGATCTTTTGAGAATGATCGATATCTGAAAAACTCACATACAAGTCTCTCAAAGTAAGAAAATTTTGATAAAATCGTATTCATCCGCAATCATTTGAAAAGCTGCACAAAGTGATAAGCAATTTCCATAACTCATCATTTGAAATCTCAGCAACCCTAATATGGAATGAGATTTGGAGTAATTTTGTCAATGGCTACAATCCAAAACGGATCATGCAATTTCGAGTAGAGTTAAGAAAAGAATACTGCGTGAGATGATAAATCTGAAGGGATGATAAACATGCCAAAGAACTGAAGTAAAAAGTAGTGTTGCAACAGTAAGATAATAAGAACAGAAAAATAACAGAAAATATGTGTAAATTGTCTGATTACATTTTCATGGAAAGAATGTCTGAAGATTATTCTAATCATAATTTTTTTGAGTCCTTGTTGATACTGGCTAGTAAATCTTTCCAATACTCTATGATGCGAGATAACAGTGAGGGCGGAGAAAATTATTCATCAGAAGTCGTTTTAATCATGAACGTGACACATAATGATTGATCATTCACATATCTCATGATCTTGAGGCTTTTATCAAAAGTTTACATAGATTTTTCAGTGTATTGACTTGGAAATCAGTAATAAGTTGACTGTTTAGATGCAAGACCGGTTAAAATTACTTTTAAGAGTATGAGCAATATCTGATATCGATAGGGGCATCTTTCTATTCAAATTCTTCATTCATGATAAATGCATAGTATAGGTGATCACAAGATCAAGACAGTGTAATACCGCAACAATAAGTTGATAGCATGATTACCTGTTGCTCACCTTCTGTGATATGGGTTTGATGAATAGTTTCAATCCTGGAGCGCAGGGATCATGATGGGATTTCAACTCATTCGTGATGAATTGTAATTTTGTAGATGAGTCATGATCATGAGACTCTGATGCATCAAAAACTCAACTGATTTGATTATTGAAACCATGCACCAACAGCATTTCGAGTATATGCAATTCCATTCCAATTTCATTATCAAAGTTGTTCCTCATCAGGCCTGCAAATGATATTGAAATTGAATTACTATAGTGCACGTACAATGATCATTTCAATTTCTTGTACATCCAGCAGTTGTTAGTCTATGAATGTGTCACATGAATTTCTGATATTATAGTGTACAATGATCTATCATTATTCAACCAACGAAACCACTTACTCACCAAATCAAAATCTATCTCAGCAAACTACAGATATACAGATTATAAAAAAGATACTATTACCTATTTAAATTGCAGATTTTTTGGGCACAGTGAATTGTCAAGACGCTTCAGAGTCCGTGAATGCTGCCTTGGAGAAAGCACAGGAAATCGCATCGCAAAACGGCATAAATTTGAACTTGACAAATTTGAACGGTCTCAATCTTACATCTCTCAACATCTCTGCTCTACCTATTGGTAAAGCTGAAGATGCACTTCGTGAAAAGTGCACAAAAAACGGTGGCTCATACGATGACGCGAAGGATGCCGGTATGAAACTAATCGCGTGCACAAAAGACATCGTGAACTTCAATACTCTTCAACAGGAGATCAAAGACAATACTTACAATGGAGATCTCGATAAGGTCTTTAAGAAATACTGTAAGAAGCAGCCAACGGTTGAAAAATGTTTGAAGGATTTTGCTGAAAAAATTGAGCCTTGCCTCGAGCCTGTTGAGAAGCAGACGAAGCAGACTTTAGATAAGATTACAAAGAAGATTCTTGATTTTGTTTGCTTCAAGGAGGGTGATCGCATTGCCAGTGAGTATACCCTTTACGTGTAAGAAATCCCAAATTTTTCCATCAATGTGAAATTATAACAAATGCGAGTAATAAGTAATATATAAGTACCTGATGCAATGCGCGTACCTATCTTCGTGAAACCACTTGTGACCACTTGTTGCTCGACTCGTAGTTTATTATGTGCATGTTGAGACTGATGGAGAGTGCGGTGCGGTGTAAAAATCACCTTGCGTGACGAAAATGAGAGATTTTTCTTCTCCGCTATTACTTATTACCTGCGATGATACGCAATAATCCGAGAAAATCTTTCTTGGTTTGATATTGGGTTGGTATGGTACTCACAAGTCGACTTAGGCGAAGACAAAGGCATGCCGATTCGTCCGAGGATATCGGAATCACCGTTCTTGAAATTCATTATTCGAACTCACCCTTTTCAAACTTCTCGATGCACTAATTAAAATCCCACATATGTGGGATAATATTTAAACTGATTTTATGGAGCTTTACACCTGCACAATACAAGTACTTTTAATCGTGGTCTTAATATTCGAGGTGATCTTTCTCTTTGTCCTTTGCTACTCTTTGCGGGACACTTTGTACGAGCACGTCTTGAGCGAACTGGAGCAAAACTCACAAAACTGATGCTGCCAGCCAATAAAGAGGCGCAAAGGCGGCAACGCAACGGCTGCAGAGGATCGCTACACGGCACGGTCACCGCCGCCCGCCGTCGTGACGGTGTTTTATGGGCTCTTTGGCGCCGACATCACACTTATCGCGTCATAAGTTGGGACTTGGGATTATTGAGACGAGAGGGTCTCACTTCCGCGTTTCATTGACTTCACATGAAATAAGATATACTTACCATCGCTGATACATACACAAATAAAATGTAAAACAAAAGAAAATCTTGCTCTGCCGATCATTTTCAAAATTTGATTGATATTGATAATGAGGAGCAACGAGGTACTGTAATTTTTGTTCTATAATGTGCAATTTGTGATCAAAGTTCGAAGAAAAACACTCTGTGTGTATCTGAAAATGACTTTTTATGTCATGAGTGAAAATATTTTTGTCCTTATAGAATTCAAAGCCATATAAGATAGAGGTATTTCCGAGAAAAAGGAAGAAATTTTGACATAAATATCAATAATACGTGCAAATTTAATTTTACATGATTTCGAATTTTTTGCAATTGAATAGGTACAATTTAAGGTCCAAGTTTGGAATATTTTGACGATAATAGAAACAAAGCAAGTAAGGCTGAAAATATTTTTCGGGCAAACCTTTCTATGGAATTGGTTTATACTTCATCGTCTGAAATGTTTCGCCAAAAGTAAAAAAAATGTTTGAAAAATTGTGACGTCCTCAAGAGGGGAGGGGGGGGGGGACATACTCATCACAAAAAATGAGAACCCAAATGAGACCATCACGTGTGACAAGGGAGAGGGATCCAAAATCTTGGAAAAAATCGGGGACGTACTTTATGCAAACTTCCAATTATATGCTCGATGATGGAGAATCACTATGAAGTTCGACTTTGATCTTATCTCAACGTCTTAGTGCAGATATTGAATTTCTGGATTCGGTTTCACGTTACTTGAGATCAGAACCGAATCTTATTTAGATGATTATTGTCGCTGATGAATAATAGCGTGGTTTTCTAAAAAGTATGTTTTTGAATTGACCTTTAAACGAAGTAGAACCTCTATGAGCAGGACTTTAGAGTCACCAATGTTTTACAGAATTTTGGAATTTCTTAAGATTTTAATCTCCTATACTTTCGATCACGAGTAACATATTTAGAAGATTTCTGATATTATAGATTAAATAATTTGAAGAATTTCATTTTAAAAAGCGGAAACAATGCTGAGATTATAATAGATACTGTTGCTAAGTATATTCAATAAGAGGCGCTCTCTTTTGATTCACCTGGAAACACTAAAAATTGCAAAATCCATGATTAGCTGTCGTTTTCATGCAAAAAATCACAACCTTTTCATTTTTTGAGAGCTTTTAACGTTATTAATAGGCTATTTTCCAGATTCGAGCGCGTCTTGGATCAGTTGAACTTTTCCAATGGCCGAGTCTACATAAGAGCGCGAGCGGGGACCAATCAGAGCGCTCTCGCGGGGTGCATTCGCTCTCGCCGCTCAATAGGGCAGGTTTTTTTATATTATAAAATTTGTGCGAAGACTGACGGGGTAGTCTCGCACTACAGAAACACAATTCTAAAATCAAAGCAATGAATTATCACGGGGGAGGGGGCCTCAATCCCGAAACTCAAGAAGCCCCCAAAACCGCAAACACTCGGAAACTGGGCCTGAGAAAATTATTCCCAAAATCTAAGGAAGTAACCAGACTATTGCAAACATCCGGATGCTTCTATCGATAAACCAGCCGGGAACCAAAATGCGACCAAAAGTGAATCCCAAAACTCACTAAGGTAATCAAACTTGCTAATACTCGAATACTAGAACCGAAATTAGTGTCCGTGAGAGAAATCAATCTCAAAACCCAGAATAACAAATAAACCTACGATAAAACCTAGATGTTAATGACAAAATTTTCTGATTGCAAGAAGAATCGATCGCAATACCCCGAAAGAAAATTAATGAACTCAAAATTCTATCGGGGCAGTAATCGATCCTCGAATCTGACATAAGCTCTCAACAGAAATTTCAGCCCGAGCATTCGCATGTCTGCGGTTTTGGAGGCTTCTTGAGTTGCGGGATTGATACCCCCTCCCCCCGTGATGATTCCTAGCTTTGATGTTAGAACAATGGTCCTATGGTGCGAGACTATCCCTTCAGTCTTCGCACACTAATTTGAAACATGATTGAATCTTCGTTGCAGAGCGGCGAGAGCGAGCGCAAGAGCGCTCTCGGTGCGCGCTCGCTCTCTTATGTAGACTCGGCCAATTGATTATCTAGCATTAGATATAATTTTTGCCGCAGAGAATAGAAAATTTTTCTCATTAGAGCTCCGGGATTGTCTAAATATTGTGCAAACCTCGTATCGGACACTTTATCAACGAAAATTGATTTTCATTTGATTCACACACTCAAGTGCAATATATACAATGTAAGGTTGGGAAGTCTAGAAGAAAATTCAAATCAACTCTGAGATTATTGCCAATACAAAATATATACAAACTACATTCTCAAAAAATGCGTTCATAAATTGTTGTCCCCCAATTTCCACAATGCCCCGCAGAGAATGTTGATATTAAACATTCATTTCGTTCCATCTAGTGTTTGTCGCTGCTAAAGGGCCCGAATGTTTCAAGGAAAAGGTTTCAGAGTTGAGGCAGTGCGGCAACAAGACTTTTAGTGGTTACGCAAAAAGTGTAGCTTTCAATCCGGCTGATGGAATCGCAGGAGCTGTTCAACAAGCTACGAGCCTTTTTGATCCTGAGAAACTACCCCTTCTAGTTTTTGATCAGGAACGTTGCAGGTAATATTACATTGTATTTTTACTCATATTTTTCAATTGAGTGTGAATACGTCAAGGTCAAATTAGGATTCAAATATTTTTTTAAAATAAAGTCGTATCGACTTCTTATTTTCAATTCCAAAAATTTAGAGTATTATAAAAAATTTTGCCATATCAGTATTTTGAGCGAAGAATACAGCTTGCACTTCGAACTACTCAGCTGAAACATTGACTTTTCCTTATGATCTTGGTACGTTGTAGTTGGTTTCAATCGTTCATGAAACATATCAAAAATAAATATAGTATTTTTCAATTCGAGGGTGGGGAGTTTGGTTTTGCTTTCCGAGTGATTGTTTTCGGCCCGAGCCCTGGCGAGGGTCGAAATTAGACGAGTAAAACAATAGTACATTATTGCCCTGGGCGCGTTCGCCCAGTTCGGGCGCTAGGACAAATTATTTCCCGAGCGAAGCGAGGGAAATAAGTCCTTGGCGCCCGAAATGGGCCTACGAGCACAGGGCAATAATGATTTTTCATCATGAGAACCCTAAAACCGCATTTGAATGCGGCATTTTTAGGTTAGGATGATGAAAAAAACTTCACACCCGCGAGTATCGAAATACGTTTTTTGATACACTGTGCGTAAAAGTGCACTTTGCGCACAGTTTGTCGACTTTTACTCACAGTTTATCGAAAAGTATAGTTAGATACATGGGCGTAAAACGTTTTATTCGCGTCTGAATGATGGGTTTCCGGCCCGAGCCGCAGGCGAGGGTCGGAATCATCACGCGAGTAAGTACATGTAAGGTAAGTGTACCCAACTTGCCTCTGTACCCAACTTGCCCCCATATGCCGATCTCAGAAATGGTCACTCGTTGACTTTCCCGCATATTTTTTTTACGTTTGTTATGTTAGAATATGAGAAAGTACGTAGTTTTCATCAACCCCGGATCATTTCTGCCTTCTCCAAAAAATCACAAGTGAGTTTTCCATTTTTTGTGTTTGCAGGGCTAAGAAATCGAGGAGGAAATCGCGTTCACTAAAACCGGTGTCAATTTATTTTTATTCCACCAATCTTGACGTACCTTAACGCATTCGATTCCTTATCTCAAGACCTTCAAAATCCGCTCTTCAGAGTTGCAAAACTCTGATTTGGATCGATTTTATGTACAAAACACGAAGATGGTTTGAGAATCAAGAAGGCCGACATCGGAGTGTACCCAACATGCCCCCATATGGTTATCTCGGGAAGGCGTGCAGTATGACTTTTTTTACTACTCAGAACGTGTTCACCGCATCAAAATAGGTCGGAAACAGTGTTTTGGGCCAGCTAAAAGCTACAAATGCCGCTGCACGGTGATCAAAATGGATCAAAACGATTTTATGCAGTTTATCGCCGATTCTCATTGTTTTAAATGATGGGGGCAAGTTGGGTACACACTTTTGTAAACTCTCAAAAATCACCCTTTGGGAGAATTCAAACAGCTCAGCTCCAACTCATTTAAATTAGACGTATTTTAGCTCATTTTGAAGGTCTTGAGACACGCTTCAAAATGAGTTAAGGTACATTGGAAAATATTAAAATGGGCCAGAGTTATTAAGAAAATGACTTAATGGGGGCAAGTTGGGTACACTTACCTTACTATTTCGATCGACTGGGCGTAAAGTGAACGAAAACTGCCGTGCGTAAAACACTGAATCACGCACAGTCGATCGAATAAAGTATATTGATTCATATAAAGGAAAAGGCTTTCTGAATTTTCCCGGCGATTCGTTATTTAAAATTAGTAATCGTAGATTTCCTTGATGGATAAGATGACGGTTGAAATCACGAAAGTTCGAATACTATTTTATCCAAGTATTGCAACTGTGTGTGAAAGAAAATCAAAAAAGCATTGCAAAAAAGTAAATTTCTCGCACAGACGGCGCATTTTTCAGTGTATCTTTCCATTTGTCCAGTGACAGCAGCTCTTGGTAGTTTCTGAGCAACAAAGAAGTTGAAATCATATTTTCCACTAAAATCAGCGGTTTTCAATCTTTTTTTCACTCGTTCATTTGTGCTTCACGGGTTGTGTATATCACTAGTAATCGCCGCTTCCAAGCATACTCTGGTGTGAAAAGTATCAAAACAGTGTATATGTCGTAGGCCGTTAGAATTATATATACATATCAATATAAATATAGTTTTTTGAGAGGTTCTCCGACATAGGCGAAGTATCTCCCACACTACATAATAAAACTGATCAAACCATTGCAATACAGATTTACTAAACCGATTCCACTTTTTCCAGTAATTTGCAGTCATTCCAGAAGTGCTCAGTGGAAGAACTTGAACTGTGCGAAGATCCAACGCCAGCAAATCTCATAGATTCTATCTTCAATTACATCAAGAAAGTTACGCCTTGTGAACAATTGCTAAAAGGAGGCTCTCCTCAGGCAGCGGCTTTGACCATGGAACAGAATTCGGCATCGAAAAATTCTGCTTTTGCAGCAATTCTACTCGCCGCAATCGCCGCTATCTTTGCGTAGATTTTTTCAAAACACATAAATGGATGTACAGCAACTTCTTGACTGAATTTTTAAGCTGACCTCGTTGATTATGTACGAATGACGCTATCATCTGTTATCGAATTTTTTTTATGGCTCGAGAGATATATTATAGAAGACCGAGCCTGTGGAAATCTTCCCCGCTGATGATGAAGCATATAACGTACGATCTCTCTTTCGTGATGTTTACTCAATTTTTAACCATGACTTTTTTTAGAATGTTTCATTCGACTGAATTGACGATTTTTGGGACACGATGACACGTATGTTACCCAATCTTATGATATTTTCCAATTCTATAATCGAGCTTTTTACAGATAATTTGATATTTATGTGCTCTCTGTATAAGATACTGTTTGAATCTCGTATTTTACATTTCCTACTTATATTTGTGTTCTTGATAGAGGCAACTACTTATCGATTTACACTCAAAGAAGAGAGTACACTTGTTTCGTATTGATTGTCGTGTTTGTATCTTTCGCGATGTAAAAGGGTGAAAATCGTAATTTTGGAAAACTAACCGATGTTCAATTATGACCATCTCGTAAACGTGCATTAAATTAAAAAAAGAACAAGACTCTTCGAGGGTTTGTAGTTGGAAAGGAAATCAGATTATCGAAGCAAATAAAATGAACTTTATTAACTGTAGTGGCCTGTTGGAGATTCTCATTCCGATTTCCCGCAATTGGTCACTCTCAAATGAGTTTTGATATCGATCCTCCAGTATCAATAATAACAGATGACTTTATGCTAATGGGACAATATGTAATATCTAGGAGAACCAAAACACTGGGGCTTTCCCAACCTGGCAGGGAAGGCCAGTATTTAATCATTATGATTTGTATGAAACCTTGATATAAATATGATTATTATCGCAAAGACGTACACGCCTTGGTCTCCAAGAAGCTGAAAATTGATGCCCAGCGACCCGACTTTTTCTCATTCCGTTTCGCATATTGAGTGATAATATTGTGATCAAATCCATAAATTACGTGAGGGCTGTTCCCGGCATTTGCTGGACCCCCGACGAGCACAAATTTCGACCATTCACGGAGGAATAATTGTTGAAAAATTTGTATTCTGCACGTCTCCGACGCCAAATTTCGCAATAACATCGAGATTAAAATTTTTCCAGGGCCAGGTCCCACTAAGCTCCATGGGGACGCATGGGACTTCATGGGGTCCCACGGAATTATTTTCAGCACAGCAGGTACATAAGGTAACGTAAGATTTGAGGAACCTGATGACCCCCCCCCCTCGAATCTCACGTGAGTTTCCACTCGTTGACAAGTTTTTGGAGGAACCGGCATTCCATGCTTCCTATGTGTTTATTGCGATACTTATTCCCCTATACTTCTGGATCCCTGGCACACGTGCGGATATGAGTAATTCCGCGCGAAAGCGGACCACGAATTGCAGACATATCTCAGATTGTTTTTCTACTATTCTTACTTAATCGATTCTATGGTCCAAAAAATGGCCTTTTCACTCTCTATGGGATCCAAAAAAAATTTTTTGTTTCCATGGGGAATATCTTTGTGATAGTGTTTTTAGGAAAAAATACCAATCTTTTTTCAGTAAAATGGGTGATAGTTCCGACTTAAGCTAAGATACGACCACGCAGATAGTGGCATTCGAAAGGTCTTCCAAAAATCTATCGAAACATGATTTGGAAAGATTTTTTTGAGGCTACGGACGCCCCCTATGAGCAAAAAGGTGAAAAACAGAAAGAATTCGATTCCTCAAAAACAAAAACCCAATTTTTTAAAAATCTGAAAATCCATATTTTGATGTAAAATTGCGTGTTCTTCCAGGAAAAAGTGGTCCCGATCTGTGTTTTTGGGTTCTACGCTGTTTTTTCTACGTTTTATCAATATTCTCAGCCTTTTCGGTTGAAGAATGGATCTTTCTGCGCATGCGCAGGGATTTAGACTGCTGAAACCATTTTTATTGAAAAGCCGAGAAAATTTCCTTCAAAATAACTACCTGGCGAAGTCAATTTGATGTACTGGGCCCAAAGTTACATCGCATTAATGATCAAGCATCCTCAAGAGAGGTAGATGCAGATCTTGCACAAATTTCCCATTAGTATCGTGACTCGAGTAGAAGTATCATCATTCTCTAGACCTTCTAACTTTAGGACCAGTACATCGAATCGACTTCGCCAGTTGGTCATTTTGAAGGAAATTTTCTCAGCTTTTCAATAAGAAAGGTTTCAGCAGTCTAAATTCCTGCGCCTGCGCAGAAAGATTCTTCATTCTTCAACCGAAAAGGCTGAGAATATTGATAAAACGTAGAAAAAACAGCGTAGAACCAAAAACACAGATCGGGACCACTTTTTTCTGGAAGAACACGCAATTTTACATCAAATTATGGATTTTCAGATTTTTAAAAAATTGGGTTTTTGAGGAATCGAATTTTTTCTGTTTTTCACCTTTTTGCTCATAGGGGGCGTCCGTAGCCTCAAAAAAAATTTTCCAAAAGATATTTCGATAGATTTTTGAAAGACCTTTCGAATGCCACTACTTGCGTGGTCGTATCTTACCTTAAGTCGGAACTACACCCATTTTACTGAAAAAAGATTGGTATTTTTTCCTAAAAACACTATCACAAAGATATTCCCCATGGAAACAAAAAATTTTTTTTGGACCCCATAGAGAGTGAAAAGTCCATTTTTTGGACCATAGAATCGATTAAGAATAGTAGAAAAACAATCTGAGATATGTCTGCAATTCGTGGTCCGCTTTCGCGCGGAATTACTCATATTTGAATTTCAAGATAGAGAAGATCAGAGGAATTTCTTCGGATTTTTATTAGAGATACCGTCAAATTGGGTAATTTTGGTACGATTCCGTTACTTTTTATTCTGTTTGGCTCGGCATTTCGGCATACATTGACAAAACCCACATTAATTACTAGTCAATCGAAAGCTTACAGTCTCAGCTTTCGATTGACGGGCTACAAAGTTCAATTTGATGTGTCCAAGCAGGAGCTGTCAGCAGTTTTGTAAGTGGACCAAATGGGGCAACTTTGGTACACTTACAAAATATTTCAATTCTACCCAATACCTCATAGACCATCACTCGACTCGAGAAGAGTTGAAAAGAAGCTCTCATAGGAAGTTGTACTGGAGTTACCCTACCCTCATGCTTCTTACGAAGAGTGGGCTAACTTTAGTACAGTTTTCTACAGTTTTATTCCTATTGTTCATTCGTTAAAATTCCAAATGCTGTAAATACTCTAATGTAACGATGGTTTTTTCAATATGGTGATATACCCACTGAACACCGTTCGTTCCTGAAACGTACCACGGAAGGTTCCCCCGGAACTAATGCAACCTTCTCCGGGCATTCCTATGACCCACCAGCAACGTTGTGGGTAGGTACAAATGTCCGCGGACGACTACGTATCTGGGGCATAGTGTCATGGTTCCCGGAACCCTCCAGTGGTTCCGTAATGGTTTTGTAATGGTTGTTTGTTGCAACCTAGAACTTGGAAATTGTTTTGTTAAATAAATAAAATAATTGTTATCTTTTGTTCTTTCTCTTGCAGGCTATTCGCTCAATCTCTTCGGCTGGGCTGAATCACAAATACGGTCACTTCGTGAAGAGGAGACAATGAGATTGTCCTTGAATAGCCTGCAGAGGAAAGAAGAAAAATAACAATTATTTTATTTATTTGACAAAAAAGTTTCCAAGTTCTAGGTTGCAACAAACAACCATTACAAAACCATTACGGAACCACTGCAAGGTTCCGGGAACCATGACACAACGCCCTAGATACGTAGTCGTCCGCGGACACTTGTACCTACCCACAACGTTGCTGGTGGGTCGTGGGAACGCCCGGCAAAGGTTGCATTAGGGTGATGACAGACAACCCGCTACGACACGAATCTCACGACACGACGCGACGCGACACCGCCCGACACGGCACCCAATCCATTCTTGTGAACCCGACCATCGATGGATTTGATTTATTTTCACATTACCAGTCATGATTTATGAAAATGAGTCAAATCCATCGATGGTTGAGTTTGCAGGAATAGATTTAGTGCCGTGGCGGGCGGTGTCGCATCGCGTCGTGTCGTGAGATTCATGTCGTAGCGGGTTGTCTGTCATCACCCTTAGGGTGATGACAGACAACCCGCCACGACGCGATTCTCATGCCATTTCACGACACGACACCACTCGACACGACACATAATTCATTTTGGTGAACCCAACTATCGATGGATTGGATTCATTTTCACAACCCATGACTGGTTCTATCAAATCCATCGATAGTTGGCTTCATCGGAATAAATTACGTGTCGTGTCGGAAGGTGCCGTGTCGTGAAATGGCATGAGAATCGCGTCGTGGCGGGTTGTCTGTCATCACCCTTAGTTCCGGGGGGAACTTTCAATGATACGTTTCGGGAACGAACGGTGTTCAGTGGGTAGTCGAAATATGATAGGCCATTACACATTCCGTGTAAGTTTCCGCGATGATACTCATATGCATCTTGACATATATACTTATCTGTTGTTCTAGGTTTTCCAGTTGAATAATTCGGACATAACATCAGCCTCAAGCTACGCATGGTATAATCACTATCGCCCAAGGTTCGAGAGTTTTTTCATTCAAATTCTAGTGCCTACGCTATTGATGAAATAGAACGAAAATAGAGAAAGAGCATCATTCACTAAAATTAATGTCACGTTCGTTATTTGTAAAGTCATGGAGATGACAGTATTGCAGCATAGAACGATCACTGTAGAATAAAAACGCCTCTCTTGTATATGAGCTCGTAATCATCTTCTATAGGGTTTGAAATTATCTTAAAAAAAGCTATACACCGACTAAGCGAACATTTTTATTACATAATACAGCTTTTGATTCCTGCAAAACAAATCTGTATCATTCTCTGAAGAATCATTCTTCGGTTCGCTTACATTATATATAGCGATTTCCCCGAAGTTGAACGATATTATTGCGATAATTCGATGGTTTTGCTGTATGTCCCTGCTGAAAATAATTTTGTGATTAACCGTGGTTCCCCATGGGGAAACGTGGGGTTTGGCCTTGGGGAAATGTTCAATCTTAATATTTTGCTGAATTTGGCATCGAAGACGTGCAGCATACAAATTTCGACCACTATTCCTCCGTACATGGTCAAATTTGGTTTATTTGTATGCTGCACGTCTTCGATGCCAAATTTGGCAGAATATTTGTGATTGAAAATTTCCCCAGGGCCAAACCCCACTGATCCCCGTGGTTAACCACAGAATTATTTTCAGCAGGGGTACGATAAGTACATCAGCATCGTTCATCGACGTTCTCTTTATGTTGTCTGTGAATGAACTAGATTTTTTCGCGAATATAGACCTACGTTTGTTGATCTGTCGATCCCAAGGTCGGCCTTACTGACTTTACTCTCAAAAAAACTATCACTATAAGAAAGGTTCTGCACATATAAAAAGAAAAAAATTCCTACGTTCAACGTGAGATTTTGTGCATCGAAGAATGGATCGATGATTCCGCAGAAAGGAGGATTTCTCTTAGAGGTAAAGACATTCTTAATCTTCCAGCACAGACAAATATTGCAGATACTTTGCCCATGACGAGATGTGAGAAACAAACATACCTAATACAAATGGAAAGATAACGCCATATCATGGAGATTATGACGTGCACGCAACCTTTCGGATATTCCTAAATTTTGGCATTTATTGCGGCAAAAATTTTAGAAAGATCCTAAACATTATCTTGCATCTAAACAGGGATGCTCGATCTCAAAACCAAAGAAAAAAAGAATAAAAGCCGCGAGAAAGATCGGTGGGATGATGAAAATATTGTCTGTTTTCAACAGCACAGGAAATTCCCCAAATAACTATTGATTTTTCGATCAATGGATTAAAAATTTTATAGATTCTTCTGAGTCACGTTGTTTTTCATACAGAGCTGCAGATGCAAAATTACTTTCAATATGGAAATGAAAAGGAAAGTTTGAAATTTAAATTGAATACAACTTTATTTTTATTTTATTTGGAGAAATCTCTCAAATTATTTCTTATCGATATCTATTTCTTAACTGCAAAAATTGTATATGAAAACATCTGAAAACATTTTTTCGAAGGCAGCCCGAGAGATTATTAGACATAATTTTCAGATAGGGAGGATAAAAATCAGTGAAATTGCCTCAAAATACCCAGCCACAGGTGAAAAATATCACCGAATTGATTTTTGCAAAACCACGCAACTTTAGATTCGCTCAGGATAGAAGATCGAAGATTACTGCCTTATCAATTGTCGATAATAAAGAAAATCACATTTGCGCTAAAAATGCTTACGCGGGCTTGTTTTCGCGCACTTTCCACGTGTGACGTCATCATAATATCCAATATAATCACTATTGCACCGCGTGGTGGGGTATCACGAGTAACGAAGATATCCGCGCGCGTTCATCGCGGTGGTTCGCGAAGCGTTGCTTTTTCAGTACACGCTTGGGAAAGCCCCTCGTCGAGGCTGTCTCGACGGTGCAAATATTACCTTCTCCTCGTCAAATATCTTGCACCATGTTAATGAGTTTAAACGACGTCGCATCATCTTCTTCAGAAATTACCGGACATCTTTGTCGTTGTTATTATTCTTCGTCATGCAGTGCTACTCAAGGATATTTCATACGAAAGAAAATTAACAGTGCGAGACATTTACCCTCCTGATCGGAATAGTTTTTTGGTTATTTTTACTTATATTATAACCTCTTAAATCTCGTTGGTTGTTGCTGCTGATTACTATCTACTATTTACTGCTGATCGACATCTTCTGGTGCTTCATCATCACAAGTGCAATATAATAAAACCCGGAAATCATCGTCGAGGAGTATAGTTGTAACTCCAGCTTTTTCCAACCCGTGTGGTATTCAAGAAAAAAGTCGCCATAATGCCCGGAAAGGGTAATCGAAGAGCCAAAAATGGTGAGTTATATCCTCTAATTTTTTCGAAAATACAATAGATTCTTACCTGGGTGAATGAAATTGATTTGTGTTCAGCAGTTGAGCTATTTTAGCACGAGGCACGTCATCCGCGCGCGCGAGGACGGCCTCTCTTCATCATCGTGTGTCATGATGGCGCCGCGAGACACAGTAGATATTTTGTGCCGTGATACACGAAAACATACTCCGCACATGTTAGACTTATATGTTTTTCCGTCATTCTTAGGATTATCTAGGCCTCGAGTTGATCTCATTGTGTATCCGGGACGTTATCTCATAACTTACGACCTCATAGAGAAAGTCTATTCACATTTTTTTTTGTTGAAGGGATTAGAACGGATTCATTGATCCATCGGTGATTGTGGAATTTAAGCTTTTAGGCTCGAGATATTGCGCAACATTATATTGCGAGGTGTCAGATAAGCCTGTCAAAAATATATTTAAGCCGTTCCTTTTGCGATCGATTTGCCTTGAATCGTGCAATATATGTACTAAAGTAAGCGTCTCTCATGTGTACTCCACGTGATTCAACCCAATAACGAATTCACCTGGCATTTTTGCACGCGGCCATACTTGATTTTAGGACACGTGCCAAGCCAGTGGAAAAATAGCAGAAACTTTTTTCAGCAGAGCTATTGTTATTATTCTACTTACTCCGAAATTCGATACTGAATTCTATCCGAAGAGAAATGTAACGTCGACGAAATGAGTAAATCGGGGCCACGACCTTCACCGTCTGTGTAATACTTTATACCTCGCTTTATACACATGCATTGGCCGGACCTTTTTCCTCCTTTCTCAAATCTCAAGTCGCAGGTTGCACATTCTCAGACCTCTCAGCACAATTCGCCAATTCGTCCTTGGATATATGATATGATGCCTAAGAATGTTATCTTTTTCCGCTGCATCAGGTGCTAAATTTTTTCGAGGTTCATTCGCATGTTTTGAATTAGAGCACAAAGCGAGAGATAAGGACGTTTTCATTTTGATGTCGATAAATGAATTTACGCATTGAATGGTGTAAATTATATATTGTCGTGCGTTGTGAAGAGTCTCGAAAGTTCTCAGATGTTTGAGAGTATAGAGAGGTATTCCGTTGTTGAAGTATAGTGCGTCAATTTTTGATAACGCTTACAAATTTGAAAACATATGGTATCTACCTACTGGGCGAGTGCTATCAAAAACGTCGCACGGAGACGCTTTATTATGATTGTCATTATATGTTTACGATGTACGATGCGATGGTATAATTCAACAGCTGGTGTGGCTCGAACGTTATGTAATTTAGAGGAAGGACATTCGTGAGATCGATTTGTTTCCTGAGAATAGACTGCGATCAAATAAACATTGCGAATTAACACGTGAATTGGAAACTCGTGGATTTGAAGATCTCGTATTACTTGTATAGTATGATCCAATCTTCGTGTCGCTTATTTTGCGTACATTTTTGACGCCTTGCGAGCTTCACGGATTCTTCTTTGAAATTAAAATTCAAGGTTGACAATAAAATGAATTCACGTACGTCTTTTTGTTGTCAATACTTCGTGTTTTCATTTATTTGAGCGGAAACGAGTGATTCATGCGAGATTGTTGAAAAGTCGTTATCAATCTAAATTTACAATGTTGTTCTATTTTTATTCAAAGTGCGACAAACTATTGTGTCTACCTATGGACAAACAGCGTGAGGTACCAAATCATCATGACTTTTTATAACTCACATTTATGAGTCACATTGGTACTAATGTTTCAAAATCAATCAAAATACACTCTCTTGCAAAGTTCATCCTCAAAATAATTTTACAAATTTCAATCACCTGATTATCTCAAAGGAATATTTTTGTTGTGAATCGGTTCTATTATGAGCATCTGGTAAATACATTGAAAGGAAAACAAATTTAACTGTCCCTCATCGTGAAATAAGATTTTCATGAGCAATTTCAAATAAAGATGGTGTTACTTGGTAAATTGAAATTCTGATGAAATGGGTTCCAGGCCATGGTGGGAGAAGAGCTGAAGTAGCTTCAGATGATGAATCCATCAATGATGCATGCAGTGTAACCAGTGGCCAGTCCGATAACCGAAGTATTTTGGAGGATGTTAATGATAATAATGAAATTGATGAAATCAGCCAACAAGAAGCATTCGAAGAAAAGCTTAAAGACGCCATTGATGGCTTGACTCAGAAGAGTGCTAAGGGCAGAGTATCTTGCTTTCAAGGTGTTGAGAAGATCTTTGCAATAAAATATGTGCCTGAGTTTGTTGAAGATAGAAAGATGACCATATCTGATTCTATTGAGAAAGGGCTGAAAAAAGGTCGGGGTGAAGAGCAATCCTCAGCTGCAAGACTGAGCACACTGCTCTGTGTTCAGTTAGGCATGTATGATAGCGCTGAAATGGTTTGCAAAGATCTTAAATCTACTCTGAGTTTTATTGCTAATGACACATCTGCCTCAGTAGCTGGGCGATCAGAGGTAAATATTCAATTTGTCAATCGTTGGTAGATGAAATATGAAACTCGATTTAATTTTGTAATTCAATTAATTCATAGTGTTGCTGGGCTCTGAGCATGAATCAGTTTTTATCAGGAAATGATGCCACTGACACAGTTGCAATCACCCAAATGTTATCAAATTTGTTTGCTGGATCTTACTTGAAGGGTAATGGTGCCCTAGCAACAGTTTCATCTGAGATGGCTGTGCTTCATGCAGCAGCTATTTCATCTTGGACTCTTTTACTCACAATCATGGCTCCCTCTGATGTTTACAATTTGTTTGGAAGTAATACTGTCAACAGTCTGATGCCGTGAGTAAATTCAACTTTTCTACAAGCTGTACAAATTCAAAATTTAGAACATGATTGAGTAATGAAATGAATTCAAAAAATTGTAGATCACTCGATCGATTGTGTGAACTGCTGCAGTCACCTCATTTAGAAGTTCGTTTATCAGCTGGTGAAGCTCTGGCTGTTATATTTGAGCTTGGTCGTGACTATGACGAAGATTATGAGCAAGACTGGGCGCTTGATCTGGTGGAGGTATTGAAGGATTTGGCTACTGATTCCAACAAGTATAGAGCTAAAAAAGATCGTAAACAGCAGCGAGCCAGTTTCCGCGATATTCTACGTTACATTGAGGTAAATGATTTGTTTAATTTCAATCGTGTGATACTAGGTAGTAAATCGTTATTCATGTGGCACTATTCATCTTCAACAGGAAGACATCATACCCGAGACTCAAGTGAAATTCGGAAGAGAAACTCTGTATTTGGAGGGTTGGTGCGCACGTACTCAGTATAATGCTTGTTGCCGATTACTCGGACCAGGCATCAATGTACATCTAGGGGAAAATCAGTTATTACGTGAAATATTCCACCTCGGCAACCGAGTTTTTGAACCAGTTTCACACAAAGGATCCAAATTGGAAAGGGTGAGTATTTCCTTAATCTCAAAATAAACTTTGAGAGTCTGCATGATTCAAATTCTGATTGATCTTAAATATATCCAGCATGTATTTACATATTCATTGTCTTTGAAAATACAAGTTTTTCTTCAGAGATATCTAACAGCCAGCTATTCAGAATAAACGAATCTCATTCCGGTTGATTTATTTACAGACTCTGATGAATGCAGCTGCATTCAAAGCCCGAACTATCCAGAGAAATAGAGTTCGAGATAAACGTTCGGCTGCTATGGCGATCTAAAATTCTTCGGTGAAGGCTTCGGCGAATACTACAGTGATTTTCGGGCAGTGCTGTGCAGTTGTATATTTTATTATTTATTAAAAGTAACTAGCCAGAATTACCACCTGTTGATTCATTTTTGATTCTCAAAATTTATCATTGTGATTTTCGTAATTGTACTAGTTGAATTGTACATGCAAACAAATTTTTTGGAAATGTTGAATCATAATCTCATGTATCCAGAAACTAATAGCATAATAGTATCAATTTAGCATTTTTGTATCCGTAAACTCGACATATGCGTACCCCGTGCGTGTATAATTTCCTGTACATAATTAAAAGATTCGAAAATCTAGAAATTTCAGTTATTGATTAGACCAATTGTTTCATCATTGATGAGCTTAATCATTGTTGAATTGCTTGGATAGGAAAAATATCGTTTTTTGATCAACAATGTTGATTTGTTTTTAATTTGAGTCGAGATGTCCAGCATTTATGTATGAAAACATAATTCATATTGAAGCAAGTATCATATATTATATATATCTGTACAATAAAGATAATGAATTAGAATAATTGCGTCTTTTAATTCAAAAGCCTATCGTTTACTAGTAGGTAAATGGGGCTTCCAATAAATGGAAAAACGAAGTACTTTTTTTACCGAAAACAAATAATTTACAATAATAGACGAGTATGATGAGAATCGAATCGTCGTAGTGAGCTAAAATAAGTTTTTATTAGATCGAAACACATCACAAATTTCTACAAGGAGTAATAATATTTGAATAAATGTATTTACAATATAATTGCGATGACTTAGAACATAACTTATGATGACGTGAAAAACAATAAATTAAACAATGGGGTATTTTCTGATATCAATTTTCATCAGATTATGAGGAAAATTATGCGTTTCTGATCTTACAATATTGACTGATGGGTTGAACCAGATGGAGCATAGGAGTATGAGGTCGATTTAAAAGCATTGAAGGCAGAAATAAATGGAATTTTGAAAATGAAAGATAATGAAAAAAACTTTGAACTGGTTCACAAGTGCAAAGTTATTGACTGATCAGCAAATTCTTTCTCTGATAGCATATACCAGCGGTAACCGAGTATTCTCGATACTTCGTTTTCGGTTTTCTCATAGCTGTGACAATTATCTTTGATCCATTTATGGTGTTCTACAGACCACCCGCCACAGATCAGCCAGTCAGCGTCGCACTTTTTTATTACAACATTTCGACGAACGTACAATCGCCGAAGTGATTTTGCACTAGATACTATTTCAAGAAGTGTAGCCGTCGATATTTTGTCGCGTATCATCTGTGGAAATAAAATAAACCTTTTCTATGGAGTGATGTAAATACACGTAAATTACACATCGGAAATAATAAGGAAAAGAAACTGAAGACATACTTGTGAGTTATGTTAATCGTATTATTATAAAATCAGTCATGAGATCACAGCCATTGTTAGAGGGTATCTATTTACAAATATAGTCCAAGTCATTATGAATTAGGTAAGAATGCACATAATCATGCTATGGATTCATTCGGAATTCTTAAAGCTAAAAGCGTCATTGCTCTTTTAAAGTGTTCAGATCAGATATAGAATTATTTACAAAAGCAGCAGTACTGATTGTTAAAGATTGACACACATCAAAATAAACAAAATTCTACCAGTGTATGGAGATTAGGACACAGTTTGCAGAATTTGACTAATGTCTCATCAATCCTCTTGGAAAACTTTTTGGGTAGGTAGTATCTGGTCAACCCTTTCAAGGCGTAAATTCGCATAGTACTTCCAAAGTACATTGCATGACTCAAAATTATAGATGTTGGTATCTGAAATAGATGAAAATGTTAGTTCTTGACTCAGTAATTTATTCACAAGAGATGAGATCAAGAAATCAAAATGCTATTTTGAGTACCTGTGTATTAGGGTTGTCTAACACAATGCTGTGCACAGGAATTTGACTGTGCATGTGAGCATCAAAAGCTAAAACAATATCTGATGACTTTTTGCTCTCAATTTCGAAGTGGACTTTCAATTTGGGATTGTTCATTTTCATTTTTTTCCATGAAGCATTCTTTGGCTAGAAGTTAAGAAAAAATTCAATCACTCTGGTACTTATTGAATGATCTAATTTTTGTTAGTCCTAGAAACTTACCAGATTTCCAACTAGTTCTCTAGGACTGTAGCGATTTTGAAGAATATGCAAATGTCTTAATTGTGTGTAACCCAATAGTTCAACAACATCTTCATGAAGATTTTGGGGACTAATCACTAAAGTCTGAAACAAATATGCAAGTTATTGGAAAAACTAAGTTACCATGAAAGAAAGAACACTATGATTCATCTGTTCTTCATGCACAATACTTACTTCTAAATTTAAAAACACTCCAACATGTAATAGAGGACAATGAAATCTAGTTGTATTTATCAAAACTAACTTTGATAGAGTTTGAGTACAACTAGAGCATAAATCATCCATGAGATGAATTGCCTCCTTGCTATCAAGCATCAGATCTATCAATTCTAAACTTTTAATATTCTCAAGATTTTTCATAAGTCTTTTGAGGGCTTCCAGTAACTTTCCTCCTGTTCCAAATAGTCTCATAGTCTCTGGGTTATCTCTATTGGCCATATTACAAGGAAATGTGAACTTTAATCTGCGAATGTTTGTTCCTACACCAATTTCTGATGTGTCTTCCATTAGTGCATGTCTTTCAGAATACCAAGAAATCATGTTCATGAATTCGTAAAGATTGTAAAAATTCATCATTGGCTCAAAAACAAGGCATTTGAAGTTTTTTCCCACTTTGTTCAAGCAATTCGATGTTCTCATATGATCTAGAACATACTGCCAACCGCTATAGTAATTATATTTCCCTCTTGTCAGGGTTGTGTCCTCCAAAGTAAATGTAGACCACACATATGGAAGTTTGAATGCTCTGTACCAATTTCTGCAGACTAAAGAAGCATAATACCTCTCTCGCATATTCAAATATGTGAACACTTCTTCAAGTAATATATCGGGTAGTTGATCCCAGTGACTGTAATCTTTATCTTTTTTTTCATCTTCAGTATCCTCTTCTAGATCAACGTAGAGAGCTGAAGTAAAACAAACATGAGATTCATTAGAGGCAACATTATATGCAATCCAGGGGCTTTCTCATCTTTTGTATTTTATTCAAGTGATGCAATCAATGGAATTTCAGTGTATATCATGCAATTGAGAATTTAAATTCCAAAAACTTCTTAAACTTTTCTGGGATTACTCAAATTGAGGAGTAAAAAGCTCTTTGGGGCAGGAGAGAGTGACAGAAGGGTATGAGCATGGATCTTGACATGGGTGGCACTGATAGAAATGCCCAAATGATTGACTTGATGATAACGAGTGTCATTCGTCAATCAAATTGACAGAAGATGATAATCTACATAGCTGTCATAGGGCAAGTAAGACAGTGAAAAACCATAGACTAGACATAATTTTGAATAGAAACAATGAGGGAAGGAAACACCTTTTCTATAGACAGACAAGACATGTAAATATTATGTATCTATAGTCAATGATATTCTTAGCTCTAAAAAAAATGAGACATTGTAAAGAACAACTCAAAAACTAACTCACCCTTCATATCCTCATCAAGTTTCCAACAACCATTTTCCATCGCCATTGTTCGATTCGTTTTTTGATCCTATCACATTTAAAGAAGCACTTGCACTAAGCGAGGAATAATGTGCGCAATATTTCTAAAAATATCATCAACTGCCCGGTAAGAATTGAAGTTAGAGCCGACGTCAATGCAACCATGTTCGTGTACGGCGTATTCACCTTTACCTTAGCCTCGTGTGCTTTTCATCGTACGCCACACACGAGTCATTCATCTTTGTCGCTTCCGTGTCCCTTCCTTTATGTTCACGATACATTGCCATTTGAGATTGCTAATTATACCACCGATGCCATTGTTTAAAATGATGTATAATGACGAACAATAATCTCAGTTGATTGTCTCTTTCATAGAGCAAGGTTATGGAGCTGTTACACGTTCATTCGCTGGAAAAGTACTACATTTTCTCGTCATTGGGAAGCAGTCCGCAGCAAAAAACGAGAGGACTGACTTCAAATGTAAATTTATTTAATTGTTGGGTAACGTTCAAAAACATTTCCCTGATTTTGTAAAAAGAATCGAAGCACGGAGGCGACATCCACACAGAAGAAAAGAAAATGAGAAGTAAATATATAGCAGACGATGTGTCAAGTTGTCAACTGTCAAACCTGCATGAGCACGTGTTCACGAATAAAAATGACAATCCATCGACACCTAGGGAAAAATCTCCGAGATTGAGGTAGGATTGGACCAATTGGCGTGATTTTCTAAAGCTTTCAGAGATGCAATTTTCAGTTTTCCACAAAATATTTTTTGGAAAAGCTTCTCTGATACAAGAAAACTACCTTACCGATTCCCATGTCAGTATGCGGGGTAAGGTAAGGTTCGGCGCCGAGTGAGATTTTGGTGGCATTCGACCGCCACTCGTAAACATAACCCCACCATGTAATTTGTTTAATCTAGCAAACTTTTGTTTTCTGATTTAAATTAGTAATACCATTGTTATTTACATAAGTTATACTAAAAAACAAATGAATCAACCAAGTGATATGGAGAAAAGTGAAGAAGATTGGTCTGTAGAGTGTTCAGATGATGAAAAATATGAGGTAGATCCTAAGGTAAGTTTTTGAGCTGTCTGCTCATATTTTGATCAAGTTCTTCCCCTACGTATTTATTCTCATCACGTTAATTAAATACAGGTTGGATGGATTCATAAGCCTGAAGATATTGTAACTCTCATAGAGGGTTTAGAAAAAAATAATAGAGTTTTAGAGCTGGAATGGAAATGTCCAGGAAGACGTGAACCTTCTCCTGTAACCACACCAAATCACGAGGAAGATCTCTCTGATGACTACAAGTAAGATACCATTCTATCTTATGAGCTTTGATATATTTTTCTAAATTCCCAGCTATCTCTTAAACTTCTTACTTCTGTAACATCTTCTGAGCAAAGACCAGTCTCTATTTATTTTGTCTGCTCGGTTTACCATTAGTGGCTAATCTTTCTAATACATTCTTATCTCTAAATTATCATCAGATTTCCACTTGTTTCAGACCAAAAGAAAAGTCAGATTTTGACTTTATGGATGAAATGTCATCACCAAGATTACCAGTTCGAAGAGCTGGAGAAAGCACACCTAAAGGTAGTGCAAGGAAGAAAACAGCTAGCTTCAATGGAGCACTTTCCACAATGCTGCGCCATAGAAGATTAGAACAACAAGAAATCACTGCAAGTCCAAAAAGGTCAGACCCTAGTTCTCCTGGAAACAAATCATAGTCAGCAGTTGAGGTATTGCTCAAAAGTTAAAGTGATTACAAAGTGATAGTGAAATCATTCTTAAGACCGCGAAAGAATGAACTGTCAAGACTCTTCCCTTAGAATGATGAAGATATCTTTATTAGTTTTTTTTACAGTCTATATTCGAGATTGAAGACTATAATTACCTGCCAAAGGGTATCCATAAACTGTCCTCTGTGAGGATAAAAAATAATGACTATCTTTTTATGACAAAAGATTGATCTTATCAATATAGATTAAGTATTACAAATTATATAGATGTGCGATATGATTTCGAGTGTGAGAATTCACAAGTATGCAATGAAGTGTAGGTTACTAGCTTTTTTTTCTTATCATTTTCTTCTGATGAAAGTACTGTTTTCTTTATTTGGAAAATAATATATCCGTGCAAATGTATAAATAAATCGAATGTTTCATAGTGATGGTGAACTGAAAAAAGTCTAGGTTTGGTTTTTCTCCTTGTTACTTATGAAATATGTTTTAGTGTTCTGCGTACATCGACGCATTTTTGAGATGGATGGCTTTTTAAGCAATATAGACTTCAGAAAATGTGTTTGGTGGTAAAGGTGATTCTTCTATTTATTGAAGCAAGTTTGTAATGTTTTATAAATTACGTTTGAATCAAGGTAGCCATGACATATACCTACAGTTTTACGGACTCAGTTTCTCTTCCGTTACATCTAATTTCTTTTTATCAAACCTGTCTGCATAGAGTTTTTTTAAAAGTTCGCGAGACCAGAGCGAAAAATAATGCTGCTTAAATACTAATGGATTCAATTTTAAGCAATGAGTTTTTAAATTTGAGATATTCTGCGTTTGTCTCACAAGCTCAAAATTCTTTCTTGAAACGATCCTCGAAAAAATGAATGTTATCCTCAAATGGAAGCAGAGTCAAAACTTTGGAACGTGGTTTTTTTTTGTCTATCTAGTCCGTTATTAATACTCCTCAATAATTGTTTAGTCACACGAAACCCTTCTGAGCACTTTTGAAATATTAATTCAAAACCATTTACGACATAGAGCGTCTTCAACTCTTCGCAGTTGCGATGGAGACCATGGGCCAAGTTTCATTCTCCGATACTAGTGTGAGCACTACTTATTTCAGGTTCTCGAAGGAGAGTCAACTTTGCGGTGGCATACTTCCTCCGCCAAGTTCGTGTGTAGCGTCATGAGTAATCGTGCGTTCGCCGCTTTTCAGAAGATCTTCACGTGCAGATCTCGTCCGGGTCAAGATTAAATGTGATCTCGCTTTTTAAAATTTTCTGATTAAGTTGATTACTATTAATTTGAAATTCGAGTTAAAGATCTTCATATTTTAAGCTTTGATTTTTGGAGCTGCGGTCTTGATGGGGAGAGATTGACAAATGACTCTGAAACCATGGAGCCTAACGTTGAGATGTGATTTTGCCTTATCATTGTGAATTGAATTTTTTTTAACAGTCTATAGTCACAACGAATAAAAATTTTTTTCGATTTTGTGTAAAACTTAAATCTTTATTTCACGATCACAAATTAAAATCCAGACTAACATTCGCCAAAGAAATCGTTTGCAACTCGGAACAATGATGTCTTCTATTTTATTTATTTATTTATTTATTATTTCAATAAACGGGCATTACTGCCCAAATACAAAATTTTTACATAAATTATGTTACACCAGATAGGTGATGAAAAATTAAACAGAAAACGATCTAAAACAAGATCAAACTAACGAGTAACTACTCAGAAAAAGTAACTAAATAGATAAACTTTCTACTTTGAGACGCAATTATTTCATTGAATGCTTAAGATTGTGGAAACTGAGAAAACAGTTGTTCTGATTTCTCTCCTCTATATCTGGATATTATCGATCTCCTCGAAAAAGTGACGACCCAAGATTCATGGAGAAAATTGCATCTCAGAGAAACGTCTTCCGTCTGTTTACTCAGATTATGGACGAAATATTCGTTAGTAAAATTTGCTCAATTGTGCGATCAGAAAATGTGTGCAAATATAAGATCTAAATTTGAATGACTTGTTGATCTTTGGCGAGAGGATATTCAAGATCTTGGCAAATAATTCAATGCGTCCAAGCTCGGTGGAAATAATCGAGTCAGCGGTGCTCTGTTATGAAACTGAGTTAATGTAACGCACTCATTCCCTGATTCTTTGCTTCAAATTTAATTCTAATTATGAATCATAAGATATTTTGTTTCGAAGAAATTTTTGAGAGTTATGAGATTGAAATGATTGCTCCTATTAGTCCTCGTGTTATATCTGTTGGATCTTTCTCTAGAGTTTTCGGAAGTCAGCGGTTGGAGAGCACGACGTGTGATCAGTGAGTTAGAGATACATCAGAATGTTTCACGAAAAGTTGTTCGTATATATGAGAGATCATACCCATCGAACGAGCCTGTAACATAATGCATAAATGGTCACTTTCGATATGTATTTAAATTTGGATATTTGGCAATAGACATTTTCATTCAATTTTGTAATTGGTGGAAACAACTTTTGAATGCAATAGTCTTTTCAGCTCAGGGTGGAAGAAATATTCCCCTCTTTTTGGTTATTAGTTAAACCGTCCGTACAGTATTTTTTGACTCGAGGGTAGAAAATTGAGTTTTGCTTTTCGAGTGATTATTTTTGGCTCGAGCCCTGACGAGGGTCGCACGAGTTTAGCAAAAAAAAACTTCCCGACCGCTTGTTTAAATATATTTTTAGACCTACTGGGCGAAAGGAGAAAGAAAATTGTCGGTCGTAAGGCAGTGCTTCACGCCCAATCAATCGAAAAATATTACTTACCACAGGTCATTGCACCCACAACTCAAATACATTTGAATATTTCTCAATGTACACATGTAGATTAGGAATACAAACATGTTTTTCCGACTCAAAATGACCATCTACACACGATCCCGGGGTCAATTTAGCCCTAAATCATCGTCATTTTGCAGTAGAGACGCAAAACTTGTTAATACGGAGTTTAACGCCGTTTGAGGATGGGATGATATCCTAGGCACGAATTTACGCCGGGATCGTGTTTAGATGGTCGTTTTAAGTCGGAAAAACATGTTTGTATCCCTACTCTAGCCACTCGTCTCGTTTGTGGGCAAGAATACGGGGAATCGAGACCTCGCTTGCCTGCCCCAAAATAGACGAAATAACGCCCATCTCGGACCGGATGGATTGAACCTCCAGCTCGCTTCTGGCTTGAGGCTCGCCTCCAGAAGTTCTTACACATATTTGGGGGTACTTTGGGGAGTAATTCCATCCAGATTGGTGCACAACAACTCAGATGGAAGCATATGCGAGCCATGCCTATGTCGGCATTTTAAGGAAAAAGTAAAAAAACTGTATTTTTGAACGTACGCCAAAAAACAGGAGATGATTTCTCCACCGGGATTCTTCTTGATATTGTTAGTGCTCGTCTTAAAGAACATATTCGCACAGGTTTGGGGTCGAAAAAAAACGATTTTTGTAAATTGAGCTCAGAGTTTGCAGGCGCGAATACAGAATTCGGGTTGGGGGGGGGGGCGATTTTATATATATAGATATATCCGCACTCGATAGAAATTCAAATAATTGAAATTAAGCAGTGTTTCATCGACATGCATCAACGGATGGATTAATTAACGATAATTATTGTTAATTGTTTACGATTATTAGGATTTATAACAACAAAAAATGCAATTTACGTATAACACATGAATTTCCTGTCAGGTTCGATGCGTTTGGGGGGAGGGGGTGATTTGAGCATCAAAAAAGGTTTGGGGAGGTCGCCCCTCCCCCCTGTATCCGAGCCTGAAAGTTTGGCGTTTTTACAAAACTGTTCAACTTGTATCGGCTATAGCTCCTATGAAAAGTACGATAATCGGCTTCTCCAGGTGGTGAAATTGTAGATTTTTTCAAGACCTTTAAAATGACCACCTGCAGAAGTCGATTGTCACATGTCTAGTAGGAGCTAGATCGCTTTGAAGCAGGCCCAAAAATCGCTAAAATCTGCTCTCAGCAAATAGCTCCTAGAAGTTACTAGGCTGCATGATTGATCCCGGACTATTTTTTTTTCAAAAGTGCTAGTCTCAACAGAGAAAATGCGCCCAAATACGTGAAAAAATATTGAGTCTAGCCGGAGCTATGATTTTCCAGAAATAGGCCAAAATACGCTGCTAAAAGTGATTAGCAGAATGCTTTCTCACGGCGTTATATGATGATAACTTTAACGAAAAAGAAAGTACCCTATATTTTGAGTTTTTCTTTCGAGGAAGCATTTCAGAGAGATTTGGGTCATCTGTAAGGAGATTTTTCCAACAATATCTATTGTTTGATTGAGAGAAAATTTTGATATAGTCGGTTTAAAGATGATTAAATTGGAGTCCTTTGTGAAAATTCCCTTCCCCCGAAAGAATCTTCATTTGAATAATCTTTTACGGATTTTATGAAAATTTCGTATCAGCCAATCGATTCAGAATGGCGCATAAGTAAGTTTTTAGGTCATTAGAATTGATATAAATGAGTCGTAAAGGATGATACGAGGGAAAAATGAATATTAATTCTAATTTTCGACTATTTTTTGAGTTATTCGTTTGAGGAAGCTTCTTATAGAGATTCAGGCCATCTAGACTGAGGTTTTTCTTAACAATATCCATCGTTTGGTTGAGACGGAATTACGATGCACTGGATTTGAAAAGGGTTAAAATGAAATTTTTGGTAAAAATTTTGATTTTTTCGGAAATTTGAGATTTGTGAAGACTTAATTGAATTTCGGTATTAACCAATCGATAGATAATGCAGAAAAAACCATAGTTTAGGTCATTGAAATTGAGATAAATGAGTCATAAAAGAAGGTACGAGGAAAAAATGAGTATTAAAAAAAATTTCCCATTATTTTTTCAGTAATTCTGTAGAGGAAGCTTTTTAGAGAGATTTGGGCCTTCTAGTTTGAGGTTTTTTTAACAATATCCATCGTTTGGTTGAGACGGAATTACGATGCAGTGGGTTTGAAAAGGGTTAAAATGAAATTTTTGGTGAAAATTTTGATTTTTTCGGGATTCGAGATTTGTGAAGACTCAATTAAATTTCGGTATTAACCAATCGATAGATAATGCAGAAAAAACCATAGTTTAGGTCATTGGAATTGACATAAATGAGTCATAAAAGAAGGTACGAGGAAAAAATGAATATAAAGAAAAATTTCCCATTATTTTTTCAGTTATTCTTCAGAGGAAGCTTTTTAGAGAGATTTGGGCCTTCTAGTCTGAGGTTTTTTGAACAATATCCATCGTTTGTTTGAGACGAAATTTCGATGCAGTGGGTTTAAAAAGGGTCAAAATGAAATTTTTGGTGGAAATTTTGATTTTTTCGAAAATTTGAGATTTATGAAGATTTTATGAAATTTTGGTATTAACCAATCGATAGATCTTGCAGAAAAAACCATAGTTTAGGTGACTCAATTCGTGGTGAGACCGTGTGAGAAAAAGATATTTATGTATTAAGAGTCGAAATTTAAGCTGTTTTGCTCTAAAACCCCATGGATCAAATTTGACTGAGAACTGAAAGCTGCCAAATCACTGGGCTCTCAGAAATTGGATTCTGTACAACTTGTAGAAAGCCAAAAGTTGATAAGGTGACCAGTAAAAGAGAAAGCGTGTCCGGTATAAAACAAGAAACACACACACACACACACGAACACGGACAAAGGGGTGCAAAGATGGGTTTCTGGCTGATGTGGAAGACCATTAGGAGGAAAAGTGTTACCTACAATTGATAGATTTTGGCGAGAGGAAGAGAATGGTCTAAGCCTTTTTTAGATAACCGGAATTTTGTTGAAGAAAATATTGGATTTAGTAGAAAATTTGATCAAAATTTTGCTGGTATGAAAACAAAGCTTTCTCTTTAGAGAAAGCAATTAGATTTTGGCGAGAGGAAGAGAATGGTCTAAGCCTTTTTTAGATAACCGGAATTTTGTTGAAGAAAATATTGGATTTAGTAGAAAATTTGATCAAAATTTTGCTGGTATGAAAACAAAGCTTTCTCTTTAGAGAAAGCAAAAGGGCCTAAAATAGACCTTCTGTGGGCCCTAGGGCCCGTTGAGGGCTTCGGAAAAATCCCAAAAAAAATTTTTTGTACTTTTCAAAAATAGTATTAATGGAAAAAAATTGTTTGGGATTTTTCCCAGAAACCCCTGGTGACGCCTCTGGCCGAAATGCTCCGAAATGACTCATATACATGTGAATATATCCAATGATTGAATGATTTACAGTTTTCTCGATATGGATGTCCTTAGTACTCTTGAATTACGTTTGTAGTTATTCTGCTATAAACCGTCCACATAGGATTGCTGTAGAATGTTTTTGAGGTCTTGGAAGCTCATTCTTTATCATTGGAATTGATATCAGCATTTGCGCCGTTCTCGAGAAAAGTTCTACAAACGTGTTCCTCAGCCTGTCTTCAATCATTTTCAGCCCATAACCCAAAATGGACTGACTTCATCGAATATCCAATGAAGTCAGTCCCTTTTGTGTCATGGGCTGTGTAGTGGCAACTTTTGTAGATTTTGAGAAAATGCATAGAAAGGTCCACAAACTTGAACGTGTCAAATGCACTCCATCCGAGATAATTTGAGATCTTCGTTCAAAAATCATGATTGATTCGAAAATACATAATTTTGTGACCACGGATGGGCTACTTTCATGAAAATGAAAATTCGTGACATTTTTCATTTTTAAACTTAGTGATGAGTGAGCATCAAAGACTACCTTCTCGTTGAAATGACAACGCTTACTCTTACGGGAAAACGTATTCAGTTTCATATACATTGAAGCTCAGATAAGTTGCTAAATTAAAAACATCACGAATTTCTAAGCGAATTTCATTCATGGGTTTCACAATGAGTGATTCAGTGTATTCGATGATCGATTTCTGATGAAACTGTACCGTTTGAAGCCATAAAGTTTAAGAAAAAAATCTCTGATTTGAGAACGAAAATGATGAGACCCCAAGACCCCAGAAAAATATCTCACAGTTATCCTATTGTCGATCGTCAGCAAGTATGTATTTCAAGAGCACACCGGAAGTCATTAACCGTAGTTTTCTATTAGTTCATTATTAGGTGGTCCAGACAAGAGAAATATAAACAAGAAGTTTCGTGGATAAATCTGCATTCGTCTCTTGGAAGAGATAGTCGCCCAAAAGAAGACGCCCATCTCTTGGAAGAAAAATGAAGCTTGATTGACAAAATTTATACAGATGTATCCGATCAAAAGCTGTTCAAATATAATGATGATCTAAACCATTGGAGAGTAAATTCCAATTGATTGAATGAATTTTTGCACCAGGATATTTGGATTTACAACAAACGATGCTATTCCAATGCAACCTTGCGGAATAAACCAATCAATGTTACGCAATTGAACGTTGTTGAAATTTTCAAATTTAAATCCTTAGCTTCGAGTTTCATTTCAAACTTGGTCCCAGATATTGTGTATAAAAATTTTCATCTCGTTGGAATTTGTTAAATAGTAATGGATCTTAGAATGATGATTATGATCTTGCTAATGTTCACTCTTTCTCTCGGATTTCCTTTAGTGAATGGTTGGGGAGCAGGGTATCAAGTCTTGAGTGGTGAGTTGGCGATCGCATAACTGATACTTTTTGAAAGTCAATATGCTGTCGAAATTGTTTGGAAAAATATTTTCGATTTTGGATAAATTTGTGTAAAAAGTTGGTACTCTCATCAAATATATGGAATGAAATTTTCAAACAACGGAATAGTCCTGTGTGCTAAGAAAATCTAATTTCATATCTCTAGTGCGTGAGCATTCTGACTTGGAGCTGAAAATTAACCAAATCGGTTTTTATGAGCAAGTAATCGATTTTTGAAGCTTTTCCTCATCTTATTGACTGCTCAGGACTAGATGAGGCTGAAATAGATTTGAAGTAGTCGGTGATCTCTTCTTTTCTCACATTTTGCATAAATCTTGAGGTGGCGAGAACAGGAGAAATCAAGTTGTTTCTTCAAATGATATATTCTTCGAATAATTATTCCTGAGTTTTGCTACGTGGTCGTTAGAGCAATCTCAACTTACTCTTGGGAAATATTTTTCACCTTTTTTTACAGAAATGTTTCCGTCAAAAATTTTTCAATCCGTTTACTACTTTGTCCACTCTAAGAGCCGTCATCGATTTTCGATAACTTATGATAGTTTCCTTGTATTGTATCGAAAAAGTCTGGGAAAATTCTGAAAAATATCTGTCACTACAAAATACACCATGGAACACCAATGAAGTCTCAAAGTGTGATTGTGAGAGCTTGAAAAATAAAGGTCCAAAAAATTTTCAAATTTCTAGTTTTAACATTTTTTACAATTTTTCCGACCCAGAAACGTGTTCCGAAGAGCAAAACAGCATTATTTCTGATATCAGAGGCTGTTTCGTAATCAACGGATTTAATTCACTGAAGCAATGCTAACAACGAGTAACAATCATTCTTGATGAATAGTTATAACTTTTCCCGAATCAGGAGAAGAGTGGTGCAATAAAATTTGCAATCATGGAAGATGTACGCCACATGGTTGGGAAGTGCACAGCTGCCACAGCTCATACGTTTGCGAATGTCGTGACAAAGGTGGTGTGATTATCAAGCTGATGGATTAATCATGTTTCAAATGGTCACAAGAACTTATTCTAAATCAAAACTTTAGGTGAATAAGATACTTTGCATGTTAATGTGTCGTCACTGAATAAATCGGACACTAGCAAAATTTTTCATTAACAGTGTTTTGTTTTTGCCCTATTTGTCATCTTCTCAACTCTTGTGTGTATTAACAGAATGTATTGACCAAATCGAACTACTGGAAATAATTTATATTTTCCTGTTGACAAGAAAGCACAATTTTACCAATATTGTAAAAAAAAACACAGTTTTGTTATTGCTAAAGAATTTCATGCCAACTTGCCGATGCTATATATAATTGATTGCTAGAGGAGTTGCACTATTGATTTTTTGTTCTTAGTCTTGTTAGAATGTATTAAATATGACTATAGGTGAGCACTTCCAGAATCTTCTGAAGGCGTCGTCACATAGAAATGCAAAAATTCTTTGCCGACACATCATACTCAAGAGCTGGAATCACGGATATTCAATTTTTAGGGAATGTTTGGGAAGAATTGAATGGAGTCACCGTAAAATCAAAAATTTTTTTAATTAGTCAACTTGATTGAATTCATGAAATTACAAGAAACACCGAAATTTGTCTCACTCTCATTTTATTATTCTATATACAGTACAAAATACGGTTGCATGGAAAAATGCCTGATGCAAGAAACGACGTAGAAATTGTTCATTCTGAAGATAAGAAAACAAGATGATAACGAAATTATGAGTTATATAACATTGACATTTTTCAAATCTGACTCTTTCAAAATCAGACATATTGTTCATTATACCAAAAATGTTCAATCAGCACATAAAACGACTTCAAGACGCTCATTATTCATTTAAACAACGTACACTTGTTTCATTGTTCGTAGCCCATAGAGGAAATCCATCTATGTCCCAAACGTAGGTACCCCAAATTGGAAAAAGAATCACAGTTGTAAAGAGTCCGTAAAGTGAAGGCAGACAGCCACCAAAAAATAATGATTTTGGTGGCATTTGACCTGCTACTGTGATTATAGCATTCGGTGGTGTACCAGATGGTAATCGAAATGCATATGAGCAAGTTATGGTTGCTGGTAACATCAGGTACAGTGGATTTATCTCAACAGCTTTGCTCTGTTTGAAAAATAATAAATATTTTGAGAACCAGGAAAAAAAGTTTGTAAGCCTACTCATGTAAAATGAGAACACTATTATGTTCATATACAAATATGGTGTTCTAGTACCTGAATTTTCACATATGACCACCTTTGAAATGAGTGGTCCCTGAAGAGCTTTTGATACACTGTGCGTAAAAATGCACTTTGCGCACAGTTTGTCGACTTTTACTCACAGTTTATCGAAAAGTATAGTTAGATACACGGGCGTATGACCTATTATTCGCATCCTCGTGATGATTCCGACCCTCGCCTGCGGCTCGGGCCGGAAACCCATCACTCGGACGCGAATAAAACGTTTTACGCCTTTGTATCGAAATGTACTATTTTGAGTACTGTGCGAGCAATATCTTGTATGATATTGATGCTACATCAACTGTAAACTAGTTCATTGAAAATTGTTGTTAATTTTAAAAAAGTTTGAACTCGTTTCATCGGTAATCATATATGATTATAGTGTTCTAGAACACCATGTTCATGTATGATCATGGTATATCAATTTTTATATGGGTAGTTTCTTGAGTAAGAAGACTCGATACGAAACATGGATCAACTATTTCAAGCAAGATTATTGAAGATTAGTTTTTTCTTAAGAAGGTCACAAAAATTTATCAATGAAAATCTTTCGCATCTACAGGAATCAGATTGATTACAATTAACACACGGTTTCGTAAGACAATCTTTCATGAATTTTTCTAGATCTTAGACGATGATAGATCTAAGGAATTCAATGTTACATGATATTTTGAGAAGCAAAATTGACCGACTGCTATAAAAAACGCACAGAATTTAAATCTGGATATCAGATATTGACATCTTCAAACCTTGAAAGTATAACTGAGATATAGAGGCAGAATAATTCTCACCAGTTGTGCAATCACAGGCAGCATGATATTTGCAACGCCGATATTGGATGTAAACTCTGTCATCTGTCCGACAATCCAGCAAGTCAGACACATAATCCCGTAGGGCGGTAAATTTCTCAAAGGACTCAAAGCTAATCCCATCTTTTGGGACAGGCCGGACGAGTTACTGCCTTTGGATATTGCAAATCCACCACCGAGTAAAAACATCAAACTCCATGGCATTTTTTCTTCAATAACTTTCCACGTTATGAGACCTTCTGATGCTCTTGTTGGCCTCTTGTTTGCTAAATTCATAAAAATGTATAATTCAGCTACATGATTCGACTTTTTAACAATCCAAAAATCACAAATAAATAAAATTTTAATGAGGAAACTGACCATCTCTGCTGCATATGCGAAAAAATGACGGCTCCTTGGGTATGACAAACATTAGGACGGCAACTAGAATTATGGGCACGGAGTCTTTGATTTTTCTGTAAACGTGAAAATTATATCGTTGGGTCAAAAAAATTATTTCTTGGAATCATCTGCATTCGAATATTTAATGATTTGATTTTAACTCACACATTTGGCGCTATAAGTTCAGCCCAGCCGGTAATAAAACCTGGCTGACGAAACAGCCATAATATCACTGCGGTGAAAAATAGTACAGATACTGCTGCTTCGTGGAAATTCATGCTACCCAAATTTCGAAATTTTTCTTCCATTACCTAAAAGAATCATCAGTAATCTAGTATATTCATTTGTTCTTGAATTATTTTATTCTGCAATAAAATATCAGTAGTCTAGTCTAAAATATTATAATTTGTAACCCTCAGCGAGTACCGTGATAAAAAAAGGGAGTAAATTAGTTTCACCAACCCTGTTAGCAATAGCCTCTCCTTCATCGCCAATTCTTGCATTCTGTGCTGATTTGCTATTAGGTCGAAACATGCCCATATAAAATACAAGAACGTACAGCCAGGTGAGAAATAAATTTAGAAGAGACTGAGGAAGAGCCCAAATCATCCATCTGGTAAATGTAATAGGTGGTGCATGTGGAAATTCAGCTTCAAATATTCCCTTGAGTACAAGATTCGTGCCGGTACCAACTAAAGTCGAAACTCCAGCGAAGGTCGATGCGTATGCTGTCGCCAACAAGTAAGCCTGAGTCACTGTTGTTGGCACCCTCATGCTGTATTTCATTATAGATGATTCGTTAGTGATGTTTTTTCTCAGTGAATTTGCAGTTTGAGGATCGATACATGTTTTTTTTCTTGGTAGAATGCCAGTGATTGAGTACAAGGACGAATGGGACGAGATGGTTTTTTTTTTCTTTATTAAGATAGATATCATCAAGGAAATACTGGTAAAAAGTGCAAACTTATTATAAGGATGTGATTCGTCAGAATATTTTCTATTGTAATTTGTGCCTGAACTTTGTTACTGAATCCAGAACCACATTCGCTCGGAATTTTTAACTTCTTAATTCGTTTTAGATTCTTACTTATTTTTCAAACCAAATGGTCAAGACCGTTTTGAAAATTTCATCAGAAATGGATAAAAAATTTACATCCGCATGCTCATCATAAGATTCTGAATGATTTCGAGAGACAAGAATTATTTCCAAAAAGTTGATAGTAACATAATTTTACAATATTTGTACATCCAGAAAATTTTGAAGGAAAATTTAACCCCTCCATAAAAGTTCCAGATTATAAATTGGGGAGCAAGTATCTTGGTGAACGGTAAATTTGGTGAAAAATTATTTTTCATCGTTTGCTCGGGAATGTGATATCCCTGCACAACCCCCCCCCCGCCCCTCCGCAAAACTGATTTAGTAGTAGATTACGTTACATGGGCGCAGAAGTTGGATTTCAAATCTTTAGTGACATTTTCAATTGAATTGTCACGAGGATGCGAAAATCAGATTTAGCTCCCATGTATCGTATTATATTTTTTGGAAAACTGTGAAAGAAAGTGAAAAATCCGAATGAAAAAGATACTTTCGCGCACAGTGTGTCAAAAAAATATAGTTCAACTCGAGCGAGGTGGTTTTAACATTCTTATGACAATTCCGACCTTCTCTTTCGACTCTGGCCGAAAATTATCACTCGGAGTATGAAAACAATAATTTTCATTATCGCTCGTCGTATCGAGATATATCGTCATTTTTTCCTCAAAAAAAAAAAAATAAAAATTCGTCCAAACTCACCTATCAGCATCGTCTGGGTTAGCTTTATCTCGAAAAACTCTTCCCAAACCTTCCTGTATACCACAAAAAAAACATAATATTTAAAATTAACAAATCTTATTTATATCCAAATATCTCAATAATGCATACTACGACTACTACTAAAAAATCAATCTAACCTTTTCAAGCTCAGTAAGTACAGCAAATACAATTGGTACCATCATAGCAGCACATGCAGTATTAGAAATCCACATACCAAGAAATTGAATAACAACCAATAATCCTGCTAATAATTTTCTATGACTGCATCCAACAAACATCATAATTCCTAATGCAATACGTAAATGCAGATTACTATGCTCAATTGCAATAGCTAAAATTAGTCCACCCAGAAAGACCATTATCGTATCGTTCATGTAACATTTGCAAGTTGCTTCTGTGTCGAGTATACCCAAGCTTGGGAATAATACAAGTGGTAACAGAGATGTCACTGGCAGAGGAAGACACTCAGTCATCCAGAATATCGCCATCAGAATCACTACACCAGCGCAACGTACCTCCTGTATTTTCATCAAGTTTAATTGAAAATTATTAGCTTTGTGTATATTGTTGTGAATTTGGTCGTGTGGACGTTGAGTAATGTTGCTGTGTTGGACTGAGGGATTTTTGGATTTTATTTTATAAGAAAATTTTAGTTCTATTCGCGTGAAATGGAAATATTATATTTATTATGCTCATCAAATCCGTTCGGTTCTAATGAATTTTTTTTTTTGAGATTTCTCACGTCTCCATATCAATTTTCAAAGTTGGAATTCACGCAACATTTTTATAATCGCCCTTTTTTTTCAAGATCCGTTCTCGTCAATATCAAGATGGAAACGTTCAAAGTCGAACAAAAATCTAAAGCACGGAATCATTTGACAACCCATAAAACTTTTTCATAACTGAAATCTGTTTCCAGAATTTCACTTATTTCATTTCTAGCAGGCACGTGAGACCACATTTTGAAATGAATCCTGCGGAAATTTGAGTTACGAATGTCCAGGAAATTTTTAAGATTTTGGTTATGATTTTCCATGAGCCACGAAAAAAAAGTCATCGTGGATTTGTTCATACTCTTCATGTCCCTCTTGTATACAATCGTACTGAAAAATTTCAAATCTACTATAATTTATAAAGAAGTGATATATGACTGTTTATATTTGATCACGCGGTTTGTTGACTTTATGATCATCAACAGATAAAAGTGTCTTAATTTATGGATCCCGTTTTTGCGATCCGATGTATTGTTAAAATTTGAATAAATTGATGAAATAACTGATCACTCCAAAAACATCCTCTACACTTGCAAAATGAGATCTGATTCATAGACTCATAAAAAGAGATGAAAAAGTATCTGGATCAGGTAGTTTTAAAATTTTTTAAAAATCATGAGTCGATTGCTCATCTAATGCAAGGGGAAAGGAAATTTTTTTTTCAATACCGACTTCAAGGAGGTAACAATTCATCGACTTTTATCTCAAACTCTAAACTCAAATTTGAACCTCAACTCAATGATTGAGTTCCGACTTCTTTTTCGTCGTATATTGAGAGTTGCAATTCGCTTTTGATCGTCTTCTTCACCGTGGTAACTTTTGAAATTGGTGCTGAATAGGATCTTGATCGAGGAAAAGCTCAACTTCTTTCAGTTAGAAAAGAAGAAAAAATAGGTTTCGCACAAAATTCCACGCACTTTTAAAGAAATAAGAGTACATAATAGATCATATCTTGAGCTGGAATGAAGTTTCAAAGTGTATGACGAGCAGTAAATGTTGTAGCAGCAGGTGTTGTTGTAAGGTTAGATCGACAATATTGAATTCTGAAATTTATTACCATGCTGTCATACTCCGATACAACTGGGATAAGTAGAGCAGGAAGACCAAATAGGACGAAAGTCTTCCAATAGAACTCAAAAAAGAGCCCAGTTTTGGCAAAGCACGACTTGTTGTCATATCTGGGCCTGAAACCAAAGATGCAAACAACCACTTCAGCATTTAACTGAAAAATTGAACATATTTTTAAAGAATCACAAATTTTTTTTTCATTGACTAACGGTATATCAACAGCGGCAGGCATGATGGGTCTTGTTCCAGCCCTCGTTCTTTGCATTCAGATACAAATTCGTAAACTTATCTTGTAATACTCCATTTTTACAATACACACTAAATCTACAAATCACTACAGATACAATTTTTGGGTTATGGCAAAGCAAAACATTGTATTAAAAAAAATGAAAGAGTAAAGATCGACCTGCCACCAATCATAAGTATCTCCTTCTTCAAAAGTTGGCTATATCTAACAAGTACTAATCAATTCTTAGCGCCGATACATATATATGGTTATTATAGCAATAACTTACACATTTTGTGTCAAAAAATCCAGAAATTAAATATTGAGTCTGAGCGTGTCTGAGTTGACTTTTTTAAAATTTCTTTTCGCATATTGAGTGATAATATGTGATAAAATCGTATGCAGAAAGATTTTTGGAACGGTTTAGGACGGTAAATGTGCTTGTATAAGGCATAGCGAAAGTGGTGCATGGAAGTGACATTTGCGGTTTTCGACGTTTGGTTGTCTAGAAAGGAATCTTTACGCGATGGGACAGAACTCCGTTCCTTCGTCTCTTTCGTGCTATTGAGTACTCCAAGGAACAGCTTTTGAATGCACGGAACTGACATTTCGCCTTAAAATCGCTCGCAAAAATATCAGAGTCGTCATAGAAATTTCTCCTTAATGATTTCATCGATTCCCACCGTAATTTAGTGAAAAAATTATTTGCGCACAGATAAATTGACTTTTAGTAGGATAACGTGGTATGCATGGAACTGGCCAAGTTAATTAGGAAGATAATTGTCGGCTACAAATGTTTATGTAGCACTCAAAATTCCAATTCTGGGTCATTTCTCGCAATGTGACCCAATTATTTGACATGTTTTCTTTAAATTTTGTTCATGATAAAGTCCTTCAGAGTGAATTTAGAATGTGCTATCTGCCTTTTAAAAAAATTTCTTCATATTTAGTGAAAATCCCATGACAAGATTGAGGCACATGGCTTAAGGACTAAACTACAAGTTCTGGACATAGAACTTATGTTACCTATGAAAAATTTGAGCCCTAGCGACTCTTACTTTGACGCTAGTGCCTCCAGTCTACGTCGATCTCCAAATGTAGCATTTCGACCCTTAATCTTTACAAATAAAAAAGAGGAGTGAACGGATCGATCTGAAAATTTATTCCCAAATGTATTACAACAGAATACGTGTAGGGATATTTGAACGGAGTGATTCGGAGCTTGCTCGTCGAAATGAAAAGTCATAACACGTTCCGGGTAAGTTATCGAGACAATACCCATATAGGGAAGCAAATCGAAGTTCAAGTGCGCTTGGTCATCTACTATATCTCAAATCCAAGATATACTATCGCATTCGACGCAAATGGCTCTCGTTTCCGACATAATCTACGACCAAAAAAAAAAAAAAAATCGATTATACAAGTGCAGGAATGGCCATTAGCATTGAAATTGTGAAAAACTACCCTCTTTGAAAAACCTGAAACGGACAAGTGTGCAAAAGAATTGTCCCTCTTGAATTTCAATGTATATATCTATAATATAACTCAGGTCACAAAGATAGAGCATGTAAAGTTCGACCGAAGCGAGGGTGAAGCAATCAATTTAATGCAAATAGACACGCGGCAAGAATCTCTATCTGTGTCTGACTATCTCTCTCTTTCACGGCACGAGTTACGCCACGCGGCAAAACTTTGTTCAATCGATTGACTCAAACTCTCTCACTCTCTCCTTCCTCAATCTTCAATTCCCAGTCTCTTGGAGTCTTTGCAAGTATATAATATCCACTTTGAATTTTGAATGTCCTCATTAAAGATAAGCCCGCGAAAGTCAAATTTCTACAATTTTTATCTCACCATACACATACATATACCTATACATAGATATATATAATATAAGGTGAGTGTACCCAACACGCCCCCTCCCTTTGAGCTATTTTGCTAATAGTTTCGGCCCAATTCAATATTTTTCAACGCACTTCATTGCATTTTGAAGCTTATATTAAGACCTTCAAAATGAGTTAACGTATATCTCTGATTTCTATCGACTGGAATCGAGATATCATAATTTTTCCAAAAAATTTTTTTCCAGAGTTTAGAGAAGGGTGTAACCAATACGCCTACATTAAGCAATTTTCTCAATAGCTCTGGTTTACTCCAACATTTTCCAACGTACCTCAGCTTATTTCAAAGCTCACTTCAAGACCTTGAGAATGAGCTAAGGTGCGTCTAATTTTGATCAACTGGAGCTAAGTCGTTTTGATTTTTCCGGAAAATTCGATGCAAATTGGCAATAAAGTGCATCAAATCGTTTTTATGGCCGTGCAGCCATATTTGGAGCTTTTCGCTGGCCCAACACATTATTTCTGACCTCTTTTGACGCAATAAACACGTTCTTTGTGGTAAAGAGAATCTTACTCCACTCCCTTTAGAGATAACCACACGGGAGGCATGTTGGGTGAACTCCGATGTTGCATTCTCGATTAACAAATCATCTCCGCATTTCGCTCATGAAATTGCTTCAGGGTAAATTTTGGAACTCGAGACAAGGAATCAAATGCGCTGAGGAACATAAGATAAAAGATTGGTTGAAGCAAAAACGTTTGTCACCGGTTTTACTAAACTAAATTTCGTTGGAAATTTCTTATGATGTGCAAACACGAAAAATACGAAAACTCACTTTATTTTTTCTCTGAGATGCAGGAATCATCCCGGGCTCGATCCAAATAACTTATTTTATCATATTCTAACATCACATATGTAAAAAAATTTGCGGGAAGGTGAACGGGATCCCATCCCTCAGATCAGCATGTGGGGGCAGGTTAAGCACAGAGGGCAGTTTAGGTGTACCTCGCTTGGATAACTTTTCAATTGGTAATAAATCAGAATGTGAGTAGAGAGTGGTGTGTGCAAAAATTTTTCGCACAGCCGAGCGTGAGAAAATCCTTATCTAGGCCGTAAATTCACCCGAAAGCCTGGATGTAAAAAAAAAAAAAAAAAAAGAAAGAAAGAAAGTAAAAGAAAATACGATAGAGAATTGTAGGTGAGAGAAATTGGCGTGAATCAGAGTGGGCCATGAGTCAATTGGGAGGTGGAGTAGGGGTGAGAATGTCTATTGGGAGTCTGGGCCGTCTCTATATACTTTTAGGCAGTATAGTGAGTTGTTGGACCCTCTCGAAAATTGCAGAGTGTTTGTAAGAGAGTTGGCAAAGAGATGTGAAAAGAGAGTCCCTTAGGATAGGTTTAGAGTTTGGATTTTGGGGTAAAGGGTGGAAGGGAGTACGGTGAGGGTAAATTCTGTCTGAGGGGGTGTGTCGCAGAGAGACACGGACGACGTGTCTAAGCGATTACGCGAAATCGCCACGGAGGAGCTTGGGGATTGAGAGGATTATACATGTTGGAACTTTGACAAATATTAGATGAGAGGGAGTAGAGGGTTTAATGGATTGTTGAATCCGAGCTGTTGAATTTTGAAGTTTGTGAGATGGGCAAATTTTGATGGGTTGTGTGTTTAGTCATACAGTTCAAAATCATTTGTTCTAGGCACATGGAGTGGGGTGAATTTGCATTGGGAGAGGGATTTCATTTAATTTTGAGTGAGCCATAATGAGTAATGATTTTTAAATATGCAAAATTTTTTGCAAAAATAAGTCCATTGTTGTCTATATGTATTTTACATATGACAACTCAAACTAATCCCATCACTCATTTTGTCCATACCAGTGAAAAATCCTAGTTTTGAGCTTTTGTGATGATTTTTGATTGGCTTATGATGAACATTTGAGAAATGAATCAGATGGATTTTTGGTTGATCCAGAAATACACAACTACAGAAGTGATGTTTCTGCATGCTTGTGTTTTGGAAAAATGATTAAAATCAAAGTGTTTCAATTTTGTAATTTTGACAGTTTTTGTGATTTCACAATCATTTAGCTTCAGAAAATGTTTCTGAGGCCGGGAAATGAGGTCTCAAGGGATCAGCTCACGTTACTTATATTTTGGAAACAATATGAAGTTAGGCAAGTAGCTAATTTCCCATAGATTATAGTCAATCATTTGGTGCATTTTATAGCCAGGGAAGGATAAATATAGAAAAAGACGCAAATGAGGAATTTTTTTCAATTTGAAAATGAGGAAATTTTTACCGGTTGAAAAAGTGAATTTTCACTTGCCTCGATAGATAAGTCTTCAAGATATCCGATTGGTAAGAAGAGATTTGTAAATGGAAAGACTACAAAAAAGTTTGTGAATTGTTGGATCATCAAAATCCAGTTACTAAGAAAGCATTTTGAATTCACATAACGAAAATCCTTGCAGAAAAAGAATAAAACAATCACAAAAAATCTGAGGAAAATAGATTTTCCCCTCACTTGTATCCGACAAAAGTCCAACACTCATCCTTTCAAGGCATCGATGTCAATAAACCATTATATATCCGTAACGTCGATGTGGATATGTCAACGAGTCACAAGTATATATATCCTTATATCTTCTGTCATTGCGACTCGAAGAAATTCTATATGTTGACTGTCTCCTCTAGACGGGTAAAAAAAAAAGTATTGAAGAGAAAGAGGTCGTCGCTGTCTGATTGTTCAAGGCGGACAGAAGGCAGTGTCGGTGTGGTGTATTGCACAAAAGAAAAGTTCGAAACGACGGAGAGATGGCCTGGAGGGACACTGGTTGAACTGAAGATGAGGAAAAGAGTCGAGAGGAGTCAATGGGTGTATTTGAAACGAGAATAACGAGCGCCAAAGCATGCGCGCCACTTTAACGACTCATATAATACACGTTGCTATAATATATGTCTACCTATTGATTTTTCAAAAGTTTTTCCCTTTCATTGTGCCCTTATATTTTGAGGGTTCAAAATATGCAACCGTAAGTCATTATCAAATATTATCTATACTTAGATGCAAAATTGTTTTGGGTGACTTTGCTAGATGAACTCTTAATCGTACAGCAAAAATTCCTTAAGGGGCAGAAATGATCCATCGTATTCTTATTGAAAATTTTTTGAATGTCATTCTTAGACGTTCTCTATAAGCTACTTCTAATTCTTCTTTTTGCAGAATTTTAATACCTTGCGGAAACGACGGTGGCAGTGAGGTCAGAGCTCTTGCCTTTCGATCGAAAGGTCGTGGGTTCGATCCCTAGTGCCGGCACAACTGAAAATTTTCTCAAGTCACTTTGCGATGGTTTCGGTGATTTGGATTCTACCTCAAACAGTTGGTTTAGTGAAGATGTAAAAGTCACCCTGCGAACAAATTCGCCTCAATAGAAAAGAAGTGTCGCAGATGGATTTCTCGTCTTCTCTATAGGAAACGAACCAGTCTGCGTAAAGTAGCTAAAAGCACCTCTGCAGAGTACCTATAATTCATTGCACTATGTTGTTTGAATCCAACTTGGTCTCAATAGATCAAAAATCAAACATTTCTATGCAAAAGATGAGCTTCGGTGGCAGCAGGTTTAGATCTCTCACTTTTCAATGGAAAGATCGTGCGTTCGATTCCTGAGGCCATTTGGAATTGCTATACTCCCCAGACACTTTGCCTTACTTAAGAAAGAAGTGTCGCAAGTATATTTGCGACACTTACTGTGAGAGGCGTGAATATTCACGCCTCTCCTACAGAGGAAAAGTAAACAATTTCACCACGGGCGTACTTTAACCTTCATATAACAACCTTTAATTTGTCATTTTGAGAAGAAAAACAGGTTTTAGTCGATCAACTATCATTATATCGAACTCGAACCTTCGATTATATCTTTCAACTATAGGATTCAACACTATAAAAATTTGAGCAAACCAGGTAGTCTTGATGAGAAAAAAATGTTGAGTTCGGATTTGGAAATACTTTTAGGAAATGATCTCTCTTCTAGATTGATAACGAGTAAATCTCCATCTCTTGCCACAGAAATAAGTGCTATCCCAAAATCGGTTATAAAATACGATCTCGGTGAGATAAATTTTTGAGAATTTTGTGATAGCATCACACGCCAAATTCTTAAAGTTCAAGTCCGAATCTATTCACCTGACCAAAGCATCAAAATTTTTTAAAAACCAAAAATACACATCGATTTTCTGTCCAAAACATTACCCACTATTCATGCCCATAAATTTTATAAAAAGCATCACTCAAAAATTCTTCACATTCAACCATCTATCCGTGTCTTTTTCAATGGAAATATCCATATAGAAATTTCCAGCTAAATGACAGTTATAAGACACAATACTAAATATCATACAAAATGTATACAAATATACCTACGGAGTTCGTGCAAAGTGTGGGGGGTTTTGTATTGTTTGAAATATACAATAGAATATAGAGAAGGTAACGAGCAGTCGCGCGCGCATCAGATATCGGAGTGCGCGGAGAGGTGGCGGCGGCGGCGGCAACGACGGTGGTGTGTGGCGGTCTTCGAACCCCCGCGCGGAAGAGCAGCCCTTTTGCCTCGATTCTGTGATACACATGAAACGATTCGTTTGCCAGTCTGCATTGCGCATCCAAGGCTGGCACATGACCGCATTTGCCAGCCGATACGAATAACAACACAAAGTCACACGCCGCGAACAAAATTCCTTACACTTGATTCTCAATCTGAAAATTTTATTGTCCGAGACTTGAAATTGGAATTTGAAAATTGTGTAGCCTGAAGTTTTTTTGTGCTGCTTTGGATTGATTTTTTTGGTGAGTTTTTAGATAATTTTTTTTTTTTAGTATGTAAGGAGGTTGTGAGATATGTTTTTGTGTGTGGGTAACATCGATCTTTGATGTTTGACCCGGCTCTTATCTTTTTTCTACATTATGTAAGGATCCGGATGTCCTTCGTCCTGAGAATTTTATAATTTATTTGATTTTTTAGCTCATAAGATAGATAAGCTATTCATTGGCAAAAGTAGTCATGAAAAGTGGATTATACTGATGATAATGAGTAATAACAGATTTATAGAGCTCGCCAAATCCAAAAACTTAATTGAAATGAATACAATTTTATCAGTTCATGACTTTTATAGTATTGTTTAGGCAAAATTAATTGTGGAGATATAATTTCTAAAGGTAGAATTATCCATAATATTTTTAATCAGACCGAGCACCATTCGTATGGACTTTCATACGTTGACGTGAATGTTGATGTAAATTTTTAGTAGAAAGTTGGATCTTTCTGAAATTTTTGACAAATTTTTCTACAGTTTTTACCCGTTTTAGGTAAATTTTGAATATTTTTTCGATTCTGAGTTGCTATTGCACAAACGCATAAGATCAGAAATAAAAAAACTCAACAATTCACGTTCATAAGAATTTCAATATGCCAATGGAATTTAGTCATTTTGTGAGCAGATTTACGTGAACTTTTACTTTCGTTCGAGAATCAACTTTGCAAAATTTTATTTTCAAAAATCTCCAATACAAACTCAAAGATCATACTACCAAACATCATATTCTGGAAATTACTGGAACACTTGACCGAATTCAGTTTCGCGATATATGGGGTATACCATAGATAAAGTTAAAGTAGTAGTAGTAGTACACGGAGTAATCAGTAGAGTAGACCAATGTTTGGTCAGACGTGAGAAAGTTATTTTGAATTTTCGAGAGTGATACATCGAAACTTTGCGAAACTCTTGGGTACTATCTATAGGGAATTCCGTTGAAATTTAACTTTGAGTCAAATGTCATGCTGACGAACCTCTCCAGCGGTCAACGTCATTAAAAAGTTGACCTGCGCTCTATCATACACCGCTCTAAAGTACAGCAAATCGAGCGAAATGCACGTTTCGTTGAGTTGGGCCTACCAAATTTCTCACATCGTATGCTGTTCTTAGACTCACTTACATTTTGGTTCTATATATATATATATGTATATTATTATGTGTTTCTTAAACATTTCTGGCGGAGGACGACGACGACGACGACGGCGCGAAAACTTAATCAGCCCTAATTTGAGTCATACACTTGCGTGTTTCTCCAATATAACCAGAAGCCATCGCTGCATATAATTTTATATATATGGGTATAGTATTAGGTAACGTTACGGTATATAGTTTAGCTACAGCCGGCTGAAATTATCAGCTTCGGTGAGCAGAGGGCAATTTGCACCCGATTAACTTTATCGAGATTCGATGTTACTCTATATGTATATTACTACTTATATACTGGATCCTTGTTGTGTCGAGAATATCAAATTTTGCATGGTGGAACGAGGATATGGTTACTTATCATTCGAAATATTATTGTGACATGTGGGAATTTTTGATTTTTTGCGGAATAATGAGGTTATTTTTTGATACAAGGTCGCTAAAAATTGGTTTCAGTTTTTTTTATCGACCCTTTAGAGCCCGAGTTGAAAAAAATTGTGCATGTCGCAAGAGGTTTCTTTCAATTATTACCGAATTTTGAATATTAGAATTTTGGGAAATACAACCGTCACTTTTTCGTAAACATGGATTAAATCCTTGTTTACGATGCGAGGGCGTGAAAGTTGCATTACAGATTCTGATTGATTTTCTTTGAAGTGTTCTTGCATCAGGTAACGGCTTCTGAGATGAAAAATACATTTTCATGTGCAAACGAGCATTTTACTACAGTTTACCTAATTCTGTCTTGTTTCACTGCAAAAGAATAAAAACAGCAAAGAATCCACTCATGGAAGTGATTCTTGAGCACAGACCATAGACAGATATATCTATTTTCAATCTCCTGTCTTGATGAAATAAAATTTCTATGGATTTATAGACCTCCTCCAGACAAAACAATCGATGTAAAGTGTGAGTTCAAACATTTGAACGAGATTGGTTTCCCGGTCCAGACTGAATCCACTTGTTCAGGTTTCAGAACTCAATTTTTTTACTCGTTTATTAAATTTATGGACTTTCAAAATATGATAGCACATTTGATTACAATAATATTAGACCTAGATATCCGATTTTGAAAAACTCGAGTTTCACAACTCGTTCGGATTTTCTTCCGTACCAACCAAGGAGGACTCGATGTCTTGTTGAAATTGGTTGGCAAAAGTGGAAATCAACCTACTCGAATAACTCATTGTTCATTGGGCTGCGAAGAAAAGGAATGAGGAAAACTTGTATGTACGTAATTATTTATTCGTACAAGAAAACAGTCGAAAGGATCAAACTTTTTCCGGTCAAGAGTATCACATTCGAGCTAAAACTGACTTTGGAGCGAAAAAATTGTTGTCTTTCCTTATGTGAGGCTGTGTGAGGCGATTGGTAAAGTTGATAGGTGACAAAGAACAGATCCAGAATCGCATACGAGTAGTTCCACGCGAAAGCGACCCACGAAAAAGGGTCATGTCTCAGATCCTTTTGTTAACATTCTTATTCGATTCTATGGTACAAAATATGAACTTTTCACTACCTATGGGGTCCCAAAAAAATTTTTTGGTCCCATGGCGAGAATTTTCGAAAATGAAGTAAAATACATTTTCTTAAAATTCTAGCATTTTTTTTGCACTAAAATGCAAATAAGTCGAGTTTGCTCCCAGATAAAGATATGCGGCTTGCGGCATTCGGAAGGTCTTTCAAAAACCTATCAAAATTGCTATTGAAGAATTGTTTTTGGGGTTATGGGCAGCCTGTACGAGCAAAAGTGTAAAAATCACTGAACAGTGAGTTTCTCAGTTGCCTATTTTTTTCAATTTTTGAAAATCACATATTTGATGTAAAATTTTGTGTTCTTCCAGAGAAAAGTGGTCCCGATTTCCTTTATGGACGTCTAAGGCCTGTTTCTTCAAATTTTCGCAAACCTATTTTTGAGGCAGTTTGGAATTGTCTGTTTACTGCGCATGCGCAGGAATTTGGACTGTTAGAACCAATCCCATTGGGAAGCCAAGAGAATTTCCTTCAAAATGACCACTTGGCAAAGTCAATTTCATCAATTTGGCTCGGAGCTACAACGTTTGAAAGACCACCGAATCTCGATAACCAACAAGAGGTGGATCGGAGACACCGCGACAATAGTAGGAAAATCTGGGCACGATCTCTGGCCCGATGTATCGTTTGCCTATTGACGCACTCGAGTTGAAGCTTCATCTTTTGTAGGCTGTAACTCCGAGCCAAATCGATGAAATTGACTTTGCCCAGTAATCATTTTGAAGGAAATTTTCTTGGCTTCCCAATGGAATTGGTTCTAACAGTCCAAATTCCTGCGCATGCGCAGTAAACAGACGATTCCAAACTGACTAAAAAATAAGTTTGCGAAAATTTGAAGAAACAGGCCTTAGACGTCCATAAAGGAAATCGGGACCACTTTTTTCTGGATAACACAAAATTTTACATCAAATATGTGATTTTCAGAAATTGAAAAAAATAGGCAACTGAGAAACTCACTGTTTAGTGATTTTTACACTTTTGCTCGTACAGGCTGCCCATAACCCCAGAAACAATTTTTCAATAGCGATTTTGATAGGTTTTTGAAAGACCTTTCGAATGCCGCAAGCCGCATATCTTTATCTGGGAGCAAACTCGACTTATTTGCATTTTAGTGCAAAAAAAATGCTAGAATTTTAAGAAAATGTATTTTACTTCATTTCCGAAAATTCTCGCCATGGGACCAAAAAATTTTTTTGGGACCCCATAGGTAGTGAAGAGTTCATATTTTGTACCATAGAATCGAATAAGAATGTTTACAAAAGGATCTGAGACATGACCCTTTTTCGTGGGTCGCTTTCGCATGGAACTACTCATACGGAAGTTCAAATAATGTTTTATAAGCAGGTCCTATTCCATCACTGTATAAAATAATCCTATTTTTCGATCTTTTCGTCAAATAATGTAAAATAAAGAAACAGAAAAAAAGTTTTCCTTTTTTTTTTTCAAAAAGAGACGAACTAGTAGTTAACTCTACAACTAATCCGTAGGTTCCCACATGCGATCACGGATGAATTTCAAAATTCAAAAACTCCTATATCATCTCTTCCTGAACAGTGCATAACCATTCTAAAAATTGAGATACCACTCCATCTCATAATTAACAAATAAACAAAATTTCTACGTAATCACCCACATATACAAACAAATTACAAGCCCATACTAAGTATTCTAGCGTAATAACCACAAATACAGTTGATGCGGAAGGGAAAGACTCTCAGAGAGCGGTTACTCCGTGACATTGGCTTCTCCTCCTGCGCCACCCGCGCCACTTCCGTTTAATATACATTCTAAAGTGATATATAAGGTGAAGCACAGGGCTGATTTATGAGGGTTGCCTCAGAGACTAGCCCTCTTACTATATACTTATAGTGGTATTCCTTGCCACAATATATCCCGCCACTGTACCCGCTTCATAAATATGCAACGATTCGTGAAAGCGACTCGATATCAATCAGACTCCTCAGATAAAGCCTATATCTTATATAACATATATATATATATATATATATACCTGTGGACTTTTCTATATATTCATTCTCAATTCAAGGCTTGCTAATCGTGCTATTGCATCTTGAGATTTTACTAACAGATATGTATGAACATCTCTTGAGACCTTCTAACCTTATACCTTCTTTTTCATCTGAGGACATTATGTATACTTCGTAGAATTATATTATATACCTTACGAATGCATTCAAATTTCCCGCGCTTTTCCACAAGCTCCTTATCATTACCTTGAGTATGAGGATTTTGTGCGTCGACATTTCGAGAGAGACCGAAAAAGGAAATAATGGTAAGGATATATGATTGATTCCGCCAAAAGTGTGATTTTCCGTGTTCCAAGTTCCTCCAAGTTCCCAAGGGTTTGAATGTACATTATAACAATTTCTTGGGTGTATTCTATTGGTGCGCAACTATGTTAATAGATTTTGAGTCGACCCTAATGTTCCTGTATTTTGTAGTGCCTCAGGGCAGGCATTGACCTGTAGAGGGTCGAAATGTCAATTTCGTCCCCTGTAGGCAGCCTACCTTCGATGCGGAGTCGAAAACCCCTATGTGTAGCTGCAGACTTCAATTTGTAATACTCCAAACAACATATTCCACCACTTGGTGAGTCAAAGTTACTTGCTTAGTTCGCGCACGGACATCCGACATTTTGAAGACGGGTTTGCACCGAAACTGCTCGCACAGCACTGATTAGCTCGGCAAAGTCCCCGATCGTCTATTGAGCCTTTCTAACCAATGAGGTTGATCTCCAGGTACCCAAATACACCTAATTCTTGCGCGACAGTAGCCGAAAACTCGAATCCGCACCCAGGCACACCACATAGACGTGTTTTCCAAATGGCGTACAAAATTTCCGGTCAATTCCGTCCCCATGTTGTGCTCCTCCCCAACGCGCTATATCGCTTTGTGGAACACATTTTCTTGAAGTATTTGAATTCATAGATCAAATTTATGCCGAAAAAAGTCTACGATTAGTTGGCGAGTCGTGGGAATATTTTTTTTTTAGCCGAAATGTCTTTTCCGCCCATAGAGGTTGTATCTGTATGATTCCGTACCGGCTTGCGACCCGTTAAACTCGGTATAATCTTCGCCTGGCTTATTTTTTTAGATGAGTAGCTTCATATATTTCTTTTTAGTGCACAAACAAGTGGAAATCATCTACAATAAGACGAAACTCGTTTGGGACCGAAATAATTTTTAGACCCAACTGATAAACTGTAACAATTTTGACCTTAAAAAAGCACACTTTCGGCGGATTCATTCGTACATCGTTAGATAGAAGGAATGATGACTATTGAAAAAGTTGATAAAAGTTTGATGCAACGTAACGTGAAAGATTTAGAACTTTCATGTGCATCGATTGCACGATTTGTGCTGCTATACATATAGAGTAATGGTAGTTTTCTTTTTCTCAACGCCCACGCGCTACATCCTTTGCAATTATACGAGCTGATTTCCAACTCGACCCTTTACGGATTCTAAAGCAACTACCAGGTAGAATTTTATATATACCTTATCATGAGAAAGGACGAAACGGGAGGGTTCCGCCCTCTGTGATACCCAGTGCCAAATATCGATCGTGTACGACTTGAAAGTTCTGCAGAAGCGCGCCGTTTTCACGCCTGATTTCACCTAAATCAGATGGAACACCTCGTTTTGTATAAAAAATTATCCGGAGGTGGACGTGAGCTATGTATATGGTTGATTCTGACGTAAGTATGAAATTTGAAAAATAACGAATGAGAGTGTAGGTTTTTCTGCTGTATCTCATAATCGAAAGAAAAATATTGAAAATAGACGGAAATATCATTTGATTTTAGTCGAAGCTATGACTAATTTTATTAAAAATTTTCATCATGAATTTTCGTCGTATACACATATTTGAATTTCTTTTGTTTCTTCGATTCTGAATCAATCATCAATTAATTCTTTTCATATTAATTCAATTGCTCTTGACGAGCCTTGATGATTTACAAATATATCAAGGTATAAACAACAACCAGTTGAATGGATGAGAAACTCATTAAGACATGAGACAAAAGTTATTATTTTTTAGATAAGACGAGAAAAATCCGTATCCTCTCTATAAGTTTTTTTGGCAAAATCGAATAATCGAGTATCCTTCGTGAACAGATATTCGTATCATGATCTATACCTTCCTCTGTACGGTGAAGAAAGTGCGGTTTTCGCCGTCGCTGAAAAATTAAATTTTGCTATGTAACGTCTAATCGAGATCCCTTCCGAATTATCACTTTGGAATTCAATTGCGCGTATTCTGAATTTAATAAATATGAAATTTTTTGCATCAAATTCCAATATTGATAGTGAACTTTTTATACCCAGAAGGAAGGAATAATCGTTTGCATTCTTAAAAAAAAGTTGAACTTACTCAGAGAATATTGAAATAAATGTCTGACAATAAGTTACATGATAGATGATGATTACCCTCCTTGAAAAATATAGCCTCTTCCATAAATTCTGATATGAAAGAAATAAAAAAAAAAAAAATCATTGAAATCGTATAGGATGAACTATTGCCCACAAATCTCATTCTCTTACTCGTCGAATATAATATTTACCACAGAACCAACCAAAAAATATCTGCACACAAAATCCTTACTCACAGGTACGTACACATACATACATACAAAAGGGAAAGAGGATCGAAAATCCTCGAGCTCAAAGTGATTTACATAACATACGTGAGCTTGCAAGCTGTTGCTCAAAAGTCTACCCTTATTCGGTCAAAAGGGCGCGTATGTAATCGTAGAACTTCTCTTTACACAAGTTTTCGCACTTACACACATTCACAATTACAATTGCAATGTGAAGCCATTTACGTATGTATGTATCTATATACGTGCCAATTGGTGGCTAACAATAATCACCTTTATCACACGCTTGATTAGCTTCATTTGTATGTGTGTGTATGTAAGCTTCGAAATGCGAACGTTTTAAGCTTCGAAATGCGAACGTTTGGATATGGTACGGGATTATTACCATCAGAGACGAGGCTGTTTTTGCAGCTGCTGACGGATTTTTATTAGTCTGTTTGTTTTTTTTTTTTTTTTTTTTTTTTTGCGAAAAGAAGGGAAAAGTAGAATGAACGTGTGATATGTAAACGAGATTTGAGGCTTGTTTGGAGTAAAGAGAATTTGCGGGTGTGGGAATAATTAGTGTAAAGAAAGAAGTATGGAAATGGAAATGACGTACGTTGAGGGGTTTGAAATTGTGTGATTTTGTGGGTACACGACTATGGGTATGTACATACATACTATGAGGGTGAGAATCAGATGCGTGGATTTGATTTCAAGCTGATGGATTTAAGAGGATTTGAGTAAAAGGAAATTGATTGTAAAATGTGGGGGGGGGGTGGTGGTGAAAGGAAACTTGAGAGATTGTGGGAATTTTAATTAATAAATTTTAGGAAATCTTTTGACGGAGAAAATTTTACGACCAATCATACCAAATCACAGGGAATAATCTCACAAAAAATATTATCTCGATAGAGCCTCAGCACAGAGCAATCAATTATGAGGTGAATATCGATTTTTCACATTTTCGTGGCTTGAAATTCAAAAATTCTATAGAATTTGATACGATTTCTTTCTGGGAATACTTATGATCGACGAAAAAAATCCCTGGAATTTTTGTCCATCATTTATCAACATATTGATGACATTTTTGTTTGAATAAAACGCGTTGCCGTCAACCCAGATGGCATAGAATATTTTATAGAATAAAGCAATCTGTCATCAGAAACTTTTTCGATTTTCAGTCAATTTCAAACGACTCTCTCGTTCTCCAATTTAGTTTTGTCAGAAATTTACTTAACAATTCATGATAAAGTACGTGAAGTGTTGCTGTCGATATCGTGAAAAATAAATCGACGCTTCATATCGTACGAAAAAGTTCATTCCACAAGTCGATCGTTGAATGAAGGAATAGAATGAAAATCAGAATGTTCAATCGAAGTGAGAATAGAAAACAATTTCAAGTTGAATGGCGATCTCCGATGTTTTTCATTTTTTCGATGATATCATTTATTCCAATCTCAATCGAGGTATTTCGAAAATGGAAGACGAAATTTACTATAAATAATTTCAATGATGAGTAATTTTAATTATTATACAATATGAATAGATCTCGCGTAACAACAAAAAGGCAACATCTATATTGTCGATTCCACTTGAACTTCTTGCGGAAGCAACGAGTTCAAGGGTATTGAATACGCATAATTCGATAACCTTCGCTGTTTCTTTGGATTCAGATGATGCAACAGAAATAACATCACAATTTATTTGAGCCAAGTATTGAACCGATCCATGATATAATTCACCATCGTGCATCAAATAATTTTCAGTAAAAACAAACCACACTGCCTCACTACCTTAAAATTTCCACAAATAGTAAATATTATCAAGGTTCTTTAAAATGATCCCTCTCATCTATGATATTCGAATCATCCATTCGATCAAAATATACGAAACGCACAAAATCCACTAAAATTCAGATCAGCTCGTTTCACCAAAGGACAAAAGCAACCACGCTCTTTCATCACCACAATTCCATTAGCAAATCATCGTTCGTCGTCACCACAGACCACGCAATTCGCATTTTGTAGTTTGACAGACAAGCGCTCAATTTGACAATTCAGCACATACCACTGGCCACATACATCATTCGCACACACATACACACACATATATATTTATGACACATCACCGAATTTCATCAATGATTTATTAACACGTATTCTGAAGAGATATACGCAACCTATGTTGATGTATATGGGTATTATCGTGGAAATTTACACTTTTTTTGGTTAGTTCCTTTTGGGCATTCATTCATCAATTATCTGTAGGCTACGAGAATCATTGTATTTACTTGGATTTGAAATTTATTTGAAAGCAATGCTACTATTCTGAAAAAGATTGCGATAAAGTATGTAGGTAACTGTTGAACACAGAATTAACCCATGGGTTTTCAATGAATCATTTTAATTCAAAAAATTCTTCCATTTGCCTGGACAACAAAGCTCCATTGAAACTAAAATCATGTTTACTGAGCATACAAAAGCCATACATAATCTGTCAACATGTCTGATTTTAAATATTCGTGACAAATTTTGTTGAATTACCACATAAGGTCTTGATGACTTCAGAACCACAGTACGCCAACAACAAAATCCCTATTTATCCGTGTACTGGAGCAAAATGATGAAAAAATCGAAAATTTTCAGCTTTGGAATTTTGACATTTTTTGTCATTTTGGAACTACAGGCAGCCTCCGCTATTCGCGGTTAATGCGTATAAAGAAAATGCCGCGAATACCGAAACCGCGAATACCGGGACCTTGGGCTTATGGGAAAAGGGGGGTTACGTATACATATGTGGATCCGTGAGTAACTAAAAAACTCGACACATCATCTTTAGATGATAAATTCATGTAATAAGCCTAGCAGAATGAATTAATATATGAAAGGTACGAAGTAACAGTCTGATACGATTGAAAAACTACTGTGATTCACTCCAAAATCTGTGGAAACAATCAGTCACGAGCGTGCGAGTGAAGAGCTCTATCACTTTTGACTAGCGAGATTGACAAACATAGTCAGCAACAATGTCTGGTAAGTGGCCATAGGAAGTTCTGAAAGCTCCGGCCATTTTCCTTTTAGAGGCAGGCAAATTCAACATTTTCAATTTCTCCGAAAGACTCACAGTTTATGATCACGTTTTCTGATTGACGGATATGCATTCTTTTTCACGTACTGTGTCATGACAAGAATCTAGATAGTGTAACAACAACTTTGTCATATAACCAATTAATCAGTCTCGGGAAACAATAACAATACCAACACCCTGAAAATGATGAACACTCAATCACAAAGTTGTTTTGGGATGAGACACTTCAATGAAATCCATCGAAAATTCACATTTCATGAGGTGAATTATCTCTAATATCCAGATCCAAACCGCGAATAAGCGAGTCAGGGCCCCGCGAATACGGGGGATGCCGCAAATCAGAAACCGGGAATAAGCGAATTCCGCGAATACCGGGACCGCGAATAGCGGGGGCTGCCTGTAGTTATCGTTATTTTTCGCATAAAATGAGAAGATTTTTCCAGTGAGCGTATCAAGAACACGTGGTTTGGGGTCTTTCCGCACGTTCGAACCTCAAACTAATGAAATTTGATTGATTCCATGCCCATATACTTTGATTTAAATGATTGCAGCATAATGTTTCCTCCAATTATCGTAAGTACCGAGGCAAAACAAAATACACTCTCGACAAATAGTACATGCTATCAATGTTTAGAACCTTCTTCTTTAGAGAATGAAAAAAAAAAAAAATGAATGAAGGGATCTGTCCACATGCTTTAGTACCATTGGTACAAAAATAGAAAATACGTGTAGAAAATTTTGAATAGAGTATTTCAAAGTTCAGTCATCGAAGTAGTTTTGCCATCACATCAAGACATGTTGAAAAATTTCCGAGATAATACTCGCATACATTTGAATCGTGACCGATAATCAAAAATCATAGATAGGACAAAAAAATACTAAAACAAAAATAATAAAATGAGACAGGACTACATTTTTCATGTCCACGATGATCCAAGCTTCAAGTAATAGGAAAGGCAGGCAGAAGCTTGAGAAAAGTATAAGAGGTAGATTTATGTAACACTCGGCTCGGTAGAAGCAGACGCGTGGCGATCCCTCCGAAGAGAGGAAATGTTATGAGCGTCGGTTGCCCAGGGAACACTGTAAGCTTCCTTTATAAGAAAAGGCCAAAAGAGTCTTTCGTAAACTCTCTCTTTCTCTTGAGAAAATTCCTGACAAAAGGGAGATAGAGAGACGTGTATTATAGCTGATAAGTACTGCTTGGAATCTCATTTAACTCTGCACTCGAAATTTTCTATAGAGATCCTCCCTATATAAGTATAGTATAAATATCTTACAAAAGATATTATACTGACCCTTTCAATTAGCCACGCCTGATCAAAGCTTTTACTCAGAAACGCTATGATAATTCGAGTCTTGAATTTTTTTTTTCTTTTATAATTAAGAGCTTATCAGTACTCTGAATTTTTTAAGAAAAATTATAATTCTTGTGAGAAGAAAAATTACTGCGCTATTTGAGAGATGAAAAATTGTCTGATTGTCTGTCTAAGGTGAAATGCGATTGTTGATTTGGAATGGAAAAATTGTATGAGTGTGGGGTTGAGAAATATTCTCGTGACAATGGCAGTAATTTTATTCTCACAAAAGGCGAAAATTTGAGATTCAAGACTATATGGCTGGATATATACATATACATATAATATATAAAGTTTGGAAGAATGACACAAGTTGGAGGCGCGAATATAATGAGTTGGCTGAGATGTACAAAGTTGGAAAATGGGCTACGACTATTTCACGATGCAAAGCTTTACTTGAGAAAAGGAGTGTATATATAGGTATAGTGGTAATGTATTATCGATCACGATTTCTGTGAAATAGACGGAACGGGAGTGTAATCGGCTAGGTGGAAAGTAGAACTCGGCTGTGGTCTTATACAGATCTATATTTTGGTGTAGTTTGTGAAGAAAACGATGAAAAATGTGTCACGAGAAGATTTGGTTGGGTATACGCTTATTTGATAGGGAAAAGTGTAGTTGACTTGGGATTAGAATCGAAGGTGTGTGAGATAAGTTCATGAAAAAAGGTACGATTCTGCTAGGAGTCATGTATTTTTGTCAGTTGAAAATTTTTTTCCTCCACGAATCATCTGTTCTAAAATTCAGAGCTCACAAGGCGAGTCCAAAAAAACTTAGGAGCTGCATCTGTCTGAAACTACGTATATGTTAGAATCATCTTCTCGACTTTGCACCAGAAGATGATACTCATAGCCGCAGAGTCTAATGCTCAAACGTTTCTGAGCTGCAGCCGATGGCCCATGCATAAACGTATATCTATAGGGGAAAAATTGGACGGATTTTGCAGTGGGGTTATCTGACGATACTTGGGGATAGGCGCGCTATGGGACTTTGAAGTTCAACTATTGAATAGGTTGTCAAAAAATTTTCAGACCCCCTAGGTCTCAGCGTTCATACTTTTTCTTGAATTTGAAAAAAACATCTGTCCAAATTCGCCCCACGCTTGGGGGCACTTTTGACAAGTTTTGGGGGCAAATTTGGACAGCCTTTCAAAATTGAGGTATACGGCATTACTCCTCACCTATTCGAGTCGCATTTGCTCATCAAAACACGTGGTAATAACCCAGAACCACGAGGAAAACCCGCCTGAGACTCTTACATTCTCCCATAGCCCGACCAAGCGAACCATTTTTGTGTCATTCTTCAGCATTATTGAAATAGGCGCTTCATTGGTGCACTACCGTCTTTAGCAATCAGTAATCGACTCGCAGCCTCTAAGAGTTGACTCTTACTCGTTTTTCTTCATATTCGGGTATTCACACTCGCCCCTATGTCAACGATCCCGCTGATAGTGTGTAACATTCAATCGAGTTCAAGGCAATGTAACCGAATGCGAGAGTGAAGATGCTTAAATCGAGCTCTATCTTCGAACGCGTAAAAAGCGACTTCTCGCCTCCAATCCGACTCCTATGATCGCCATTAGACAAAATTGTTACCACAGGAATCTGGAGAAAAAATTAAGAATAATTTTCCCTCCAAGCCCTTCTCAACATGAGTACAAACAATTTTTTTTCCATATCTTTTTGGTCCACCGACCCCCTGTGGGCCCTAGCATGATTATTCGAAAATAGTCGAAAAAGAGCCATTTTAAGACCTTTTTGGTCTATTTTCGAAAAATCATAGCTTCGTCGGAGTTTAATCTTTTTCCACGTACTCAGGCGTATTTTTTGTTGATGTGAGCACTTTTGAGGAAAAAAAAAATGATCCAGAATCCATTAGCGATCCTCCAGGTTCATTGACTCTGGTGATTTCTGAGAGCTTTTTGCTAGGAGCAAATTTGAGTGATTTTCACGTCATCTTTTGGACAACCTAGCTCTAACTAGAAAGGTGATAATCGATTTTCATCAGTGGTCATTTTGAAGGACTTAAAAAATCTACAATTTGCTCACTGGTAACAGCCGATTATTATACATTTCCTAGAAGCTACAGTCGATAGAAGTTGAGCTTTTATTGTGTGAGTCGAAAATTCAGAATTGAATTCCTCAAATTCATCTCATTTTTTCCTACCCAAACCTGTGCAAAACTGTTCTCTGAGTCACTTTGAATCCGTGTTCTTTTCGTTTTGGTGGGTACTGTAGAATATCCTGAAATGGAACCTGCGTAGCTTGAAGAAATTTGAAAATTATCATATAATTCGAGTGTTATGATAAAACCTCACCTGAGCGTTCAAACAGTACAGTACTCAGTGTTACAAAGCTGATCTGATCCAGCCGAGGAAGCATTCCAGTGAAAAGATTTTCTGGGCAGAGGTTAATTTTTTAAAATTTTTTTTGCCAAGTGTAACAAAATGCCAAATTTTGCCAAATATTAAATATTAAATCAACCCCGAAAAACGTGAATATTTCTCCACACGATTTGATAAATACACCTAATGAAATTAACCGGCTAATTTCATTTAATTTAATGTAAAAATTATAGGTGAGAAATGTGGGCCAGAGGTGACACGCGTACGATGCTTGGACTGCTCTTGATTCTTGGCTGGTTTTCATCTTCGGTCTCAGCTGACGGTGAGTACAAATTCACACCTCTAATTCTCTATTTCAACCCCCTGTACATCAGATATACGACATACACGACCCCTTAAGTCTGCTCTCTGTACACTCGGAGCATTCTATAATATTGTACACGACACACAAGTGCATATGCAAACAGTAGTATTAGTACATATGAGGGTAAAATGTTAGTTGGCTTACTTTTGAGCATACCCCTTTTTTTCTAGCTCTGCGCAGCCACATTTCAAGCACACTTTGGACCGGTAACTCGTTCTTTTTTCTTCATTCTTCTGACGGTACCGTGTGTTTTGGCTTGAGATCCTGAGCTGTACTAACAGAATGATTTTCAAGCAGAGAGAGCATTAGGTTTGATCTCGAAGTAGATGCTGTATTAGCTGGAGTTTTTTTTTTTTTTTTTTTTTTTATGGGAGTGAGATTTTTCCGGATTCTTTGATATTGTGTGTATTACTACTGCTAACTGTGATATATATGTAGGGGTAGATCGACTACGAATATCTCGAGATTCGTGGAAGGAAAGAGAGTGATTGAGTGGTTCGAGAAAATATTTACGAGTGAATAAGTATCGCACTACGGGGTTCATCGATCTCCAGCTCTTTTGTCAAATTATACTAAAATTGTGAATTGTAGAAGCGATATAAATGCATGGGTGGTAATATGTGCTGGACCATTTCCGATGATTAAGGATATTCTTTTATCGGCATGGATGAGCGAGAAGATAAATTTTTCATTTTTATTTTCTTGTATTCAACTGACTATGAATTGTGAATTTGGAGTAATTTTAGGACATTAATAAGGATATGTTATCAGTAGAGAAAGACTACGGGTAGGTAGCTTTTCAGACTTGGGAAGGTGGATAATTAATGAAGGTGTAAGAGTACCTTCATTCTAAAATGAGGGTAATTTTGCCACCGCTGTGAGCAAAAGCTGTTAGACGAGCAGATATAGAAGCCTTACGATCTCGCCACTCTCGGTGTGAACTTGGAAATAATCCTTATAAAAGTTGGGGAAGCTATCGTTTACCAGTTGGTTCAACGAATTTGTTAAATTTTTGGTTTTGTTTGATTCATAATCTCCTTTTATGGGTGAACTTTTTAATTGGTGATATAATTCATGAATTGATACACGAGATTGGGGTATTATTTGATGAACAGACATTGATATGGGAGAACGTGTAAGACAATATTTTACATCTTTAAAAAGAAATCCTTAAAACGAGGTATGAGAGGGGTGACTGAATTTTTTTACTAAAATTTCACGAGAACTAAAATTAAATTAATTAAGCGCCTGTCCAATTTTATCCGTCCGGATGCCTCGTATCGTGGTGGCGCCGTTGGTGCTGTTGGTGGGTCGGTGGGTCGGTGTGTTAGTGGGCCCGGTGTGTCGGTGGGCCCGGTGTATTGGTGGGTCTGTTGGGTCGGTGGGGCCGGTGGTCCGGTGTATTGGTCGCTCCGGTGGTCCGTTGTATTGGTCGGATCGGTGGGTCGGTGGGTCTGGTGTATTGGTGGGTCCGGTGGGTCTGGTGGTCCGTGTCGGCATTGTTGGCGCTGAGTGTGTTGCTGGTGATGGGAATGCTCCAAAAATAATTCAGCGCACTGTATTGAGTTACAATTTTGATTTCTTTATTTATTACATTATGTACCACGTTTCACGAGCGAATTGATTCTTGATTGTGAATAGAAATCATAAATTGTTGTGATGCTGTGGAGAATACATAATACCTCAAATTCAACACTACATATGTTGAGAAATAATAGAAACTAAGAAATTCGACTAGAATTGGTTCAAGAGCTATCCGAAATTCTGAGTTAATCACAAAATATTTCTGGATATACAACATTCGTGGTATAAACCTGAGTTCCAGCGAAAGGCGTTTAAGATGAATTTTCTGAAAGTATTTGTTCTTTGCTCTTCCTAGCACTATTTTTCATAACAATATTCAAATTTTCTAATGATGTGACTCTTGACAGAGCAACGTATAATTGCCCATGTGCAAATACTGGTGCCGGCAAATAGATCCCAACGCTTTCAAATGATTGTCCTTGAGACTTATTTATAGTAATTGCAAATCCGATTCTGAGAGGGAATTATCCACGTACCATAGAGAACGAGATTCCATTCTTTGAGGGTTTAACGTTGATCCTTGGAATGAATACCGTATCGTTTTCATTTTTCCCGTTAATGATTTTTACAAAAATCACGTAGGTTTAGGTTAGTGTGGGTCGGTCTTATCCGGTGCAGTTCAATCTGGTTTGTTCTTGTTTTGTTTAGTTCAGTCTAAGGGAGCGTCGTTCGGTCTAGGTCTAATGCTAAGGTAATGACCTTATTATATTTACGTATATTGATTTTATCCGTCCGGATGCCTCGTATTGTGATGGCGTCGCTGGTGATATTATATAGTATCCAATTTTATCCGTCCGGATGCCTCGTATCGTAGCGGCGCCACAGGTGCTGTTGGTGGGTCGGTGGGTTAGAGGGTCGGCGGATCGGTGGGTCCGTGTTGGTGTTGCTGGTGATGGCTTTTGACTTATCCGTAGGGATTGGGCAGTTAATTTGATGGTCCGATCAGTTGTTCTAAGATCCAATCAGTCAAAACTTTCCTTTTGGATCGATGGTCTGTGGCTGGGGTCGAGGCTGGGGCAGGGGCTGGGTCTGTGACTAAGGCTGGAGCTTAGGCTTTTGGGCCTGAGGCTGGGTCTGTGGCTGAGCTGAGGCTGGGGCTGCGGACGGCTGGGGTTGAAGCTGGGTCTGGAGCAGAGGCTGAGGCTCGGGTCGAGATTCGGTCTGGAGCTACGGGTGGGGCTCCGCTGAGGCTGGGCTGTGGCTTTGTCCGTGTCTGGGGCTGAGGCTAGGGCTGTGGCTCGGGCTGGAGCTAAGGCTGAGGCTGTGGCTCGGGCTGGAGCTAGGGCTGAGGCTGGGACTGAGGTCGAAGCTAAGGCAGCGGCTACATGCAGTCGTTTGAGGCGATTCTGAGACAGTGGGACAGCGCCTCCTGCAGAGGCTGAGGCTGAGGCTGAAGCTGTGACTGTAACTAGGGATGATATGGGGCTGGGGATGGAGCTGAGGCTAAGGCTGGGACAGTGGCTAAGCCTGAGACTGACGCTAGGGCGAAGGCTGGAGCTAAAACTGGGCTGGAGCTGGTCCGAGGCTGAGGGTGGACCGAGGCTGGGAGTGGACCGAGGCTGGGGCTGTTGCAGACTGGGGGAGTGGCTAAGCCTGAGACTGATGTTGGGGCGGAGGCTGGGACTAAAGTTGGGCTGTGGCTGGTACTGGGACTGAGGCTGGGCTGTGGCTGGGACTCGCGCTATAGCTGAGGCTGAAGCTGGTCCTGTGGCTACGGAAGGGGGCTGGGCCTGTAGCTTGGAATGAGGCGGGGCTGGGGCTGGGGCTAAGGCTGGACCTATGGCTTGGGATGAGGCAAGGCCTGTGGCTTGGGGCGAGACTGGGCTGAGGCTGGAGATGAGCCTTGGGCTAAGGCTGGGGCTGGGGCCGGGCCGAAGATGAGAATAGACTGAGGCTGAGGTTGTGACTGGGACTGAGGCTGGAGCTATGGCTGGAACTGGGGCTGGGGCCGTGGATGGGGCGTGGTTGAAGCTTTGGCTCGGGCTGGAGCTGAGGCCGAAGCTAAGGCTTAGGCTGGGGCTGGGGCCAATGTTGGGGCTGAGGCTAAGCTGGAGCGTCGCCGAGACTGAGGTTGGAGCTAACGCTGAGGCTGAGTTTGAAGGCTGTGGCTGTGACTAGGGACGAGATTGGACTGGGGCTGAAGCTAAGGCTGGGGCAGTGGCTAAGCCTGAGACTGGCGCTGGGGCCCAGACTGTATCTAAGGCTGGGCTGAGGCTGGAGCTGGGTCTTGGGCTAAGGTCGGTGCTGAGGCTGAGACTGGGGCTGTGGCTAAGGCTGGGGCTGGGACTGAGGCTAGGGCCCCGGATGGGGGGGGGGGGTCGTGACTGAGGCAGGGGCTGGGATTGAGTCTGAGGCTGTCGCTATGGGACTGGCTAACTGGGCGAAATTTCCAGATACTTACTGGAGATTCAGGAATCTCACTATGCGCAACATTACACCAACTGAATAGTTCTCAATCCTAGTTACTAGGTTACCACAAGGAAATTATTTTTTCCGAATACACTGTGTTACGAAATCTCAACGTTACATTGTTGGACTACAGAAGCATTTCAGGGGCTCATACCATATCAAAGACACTTCCAAGCCGGACGAGCGTTAGCGAGGTAGGCAATAACGCTAGTTTATATTACAAAAAAGCCCCTGGAATTTCGTTTTCAGAAATTGGTTCTGATAATGATGAAACGCTCGTATGAATGTTAGATTTGAGTTTACGTTTATTGAAATTTTGGTTTTGATGGTGGTGTAGAAGCTCTAATTATTGTGAATCGCTCTGATTAGACCAACGATGTCCTCAAGTTGTCTCAAGATTTGAAGTAGTTTTGGTTAATCGAGATGTTATCAAGTTATCAAACAAAGGGTGAATATTTTAACAACAAAAAAAACTGTAAATGTGAGCTCAAACCCGCGAGGATCAAACTACAGAGAAGTTATTATTGTTCATCTTTGTATCGTGCGGATGCGTTTAAAGCATCAATTTGGTGCAGATCGCAGTACTTAATTCACGATGCACTTTTATACTCATCCGGCTTCACCATGTGTGGAAAAACTTTTTCATTCCGTGAATCACTCATTGTCAGCTATTTACAAAGTCAAGCCCAATTCAACGGCAGATTATTCAAAAGATTTCCACGTTTATCCTTGTTTGTAGGCTTCATACAAATTTGATAGATGGATGCGCATAAATAAGTGTGTGCCCTGTTTTCAAGAAAGCACAAGCTACGATCGAAAGAAAGCCCTGGACGAATTTGCAGTTTGCCGGCGTTTATTTCGGAGATAATTTCATGAGGCAAACGATAAACACCTTATCTACTGACCTCCGAGTTAACCTGGACAGGTTAGATTTTTATCGCCAATAAGTTCTCTAGTCAAGATCATTTGCGAGCTCTATTTAAAGTTTAAAATTCGATCAGAAGGGGGTATGCTGATCTTCACCTGGTCTCATTGCTGAACTGCGATGTGGTTGAAACTCAGAGTGCTCGCGGTCTGATTTTGAGGATTTCTTTTTATGAATGCATGCAGGTATCAGAATAAAGTGCGTTGGAAAATTTTGATACGGGTGGAGGATTTTTTAAAATTTTGAGGTATCTGGTGGTTAGAGTAAATTACAAATTTGATGGTTAGAGTAGGTACGAGGGGCTATCCATAAATCACGTAAGGATTTTAGAATGTAAAGGAGAACTTACGGTGCATGCGAGCTTGAGATTTTATAAATTAAATAAACTTACGAGGAGTGGAGGGATGTCTAATTTCATGAAATTATTATTGACATGATTCATGGATAGACCTCGAAAGAGTCGTCAGACTTTTTCGAGTCTTTTGACATGCCATTAAAAAATGAAAACTTACATTTATATTATACTCGATAGTTGAAAATTGAAAATCTTTTCCGTCTACTTCAGTTCTACATCTTACAACACAAATGTATCTTTCTGGACAATAGCTTAAAATCTTGAATAAAAATTTTACCAACGTGACAGGTACGACAAAGTAAGCCCATTTTTATACTATTCACACTATGTTTTTTAATGATCAATTCAAACCAAGCCACGAGTATAATAACCAGACTCCCAAACACAACTTAGTTCCATTGAATTTGCATCACATTCCCGATAAAATACAATAGAGCAGATCTGAAAACGAGCAGGTAACCTCAATTCAAATCACAAAATAACACTGTAACGAAAAAAAAAAGATTCCTTCTCAAGCACTGCAATTGTACAGCAGCTGCAGCGATTGCTCAAAGCTCCCCATCAAAAAACGAATATACTCTCTCCTCGATACGGTACGGCTCCAATTTCGCGCGAATAAAGCCCTATTTTCCACTTTTCACCCTCTCGATTCCTACACCCACACTCGTTCTGCTATTCATTCATCAATCGACTTCTAAATTTCACACACGTTCATTTAAATCTCACCCTTTAAATCAACTCCCTCATTCCATCGACCAACCTTGAAAAAAATCGAATACAGCGTAATTTGTTTGCAAGAAAAAGTTCGAGGGAAATGTCGAATTATTTCTGCCAATATCTCGTTGTCTTCTGAATTTTGCATTCAAAATAACAAGTGTTTCGCAAAACTTGAAGTCTAATTTCCTCAGAATCACTTTACATTGCTGAAGAATAGGCGGAGTCTTTCACTGATCAGAGTTTTGTCACGTGATTTTCTGTAATTTTTTTTTAAAGAATTCATGTGGTAAGCAATATCAAGATTGACCTTTTTGAATTAAAGGAAAAAGAGTGTATCCATTTATTCTTGACTGAGCTCCCAAAAAACTTGTAAAACTCGCAAGTATTTCATTCTTATCATCATGTTTTTCAATTTCTATGTCATGAATCTCTACTTCGTTAGAAGAATACCCAAAAATCCACAAAAACACATGACTTCCAGGGTCGAATTTGAGGCCAAATCCCCATCATACATGCTCCATTTTGGAGGTGATACGAAACAAGGAGTAAAGTTTCCAATCTTGAAATGATACGATTTTCCGTATTTTTGGCAAATGATAATTATTCTTTTTTTTCGGGTCAGAAAAATTTTTTGAGATAAAAAAATGAGGTGCAAACTTAGCAGTATTACAAATACCAACTCATTCACATCCACAAACAGAGAAAAAAATCTCAAAAATGAACTTCACCAGGACGCATCAAACGTCACGCGATTCTTTTCGTCAAAATATTCTTTTTGTGTATTCCAAACCATTCCGGGAACGCAGGCGGGCTTTTCGAATTGAAAAAAAAGAAAAAAACGAGTAACACGTATATCTGAAAAGAGAATAAATTGGCTCGTATATACTATATGGAAACGTGTAAGGGGTGTTTGGGGGGGGGGTGTAGTTTGTGAGTGAAAGAGAGAATTACAGAGCAGTTCTGAGAAACTATAGGTATACAGAAGGAAAAAAAACTCGAGTTACGGCATTAGTTTTCAGCACTCGTTTCAGGCACTAGTTAAAAAGCTAGCCATGTGTACGTGGGCAACTTTTGACGAGGTTCCTATATACGTTTTTATGCCTTTGCGTACTCGAGGTATGCCATCATATTCTAACCACACCCACACACACAGGTAAAAATTTCTTAAATTTTTATGTATTTGTATGAGTATATGTAAAGTGTGGGTGTAGAAAAAGTCGGAGCAACAAAAAAAAAGTATAGACAATGTGATATTAAAACTTTTGTCCTGTTTCTTGTATAGCTACAGCTAGTAGTGAAACGAGCCGTATATGATGCGGTCTAATAACCGCGAGGATATCACCTTTACCTTCCGCCTTTTACGCACACTACGGCGATTCTCTTGACTCTTCAGCCTGTTTTCATAAAACTCGTGAAGCTCGCCATCTCATCCGCGAGCTTTGAAATTGAAGTCAGAAACAATTATTTTGTGCAGATTGTGAAATGTACGTATGAGATGTACATATATAGCAATATGAAAGTCTATGCAGAATGTTGTCTGATGGTGGTGGTTTTGTGTGTAAAGAGGAGCTTTTGCAATTTTAATGGTGAGCTTGGTAAGGTGAATGGTTGGTATATTTATTTGCAGACGTTGAAATTTGCGGTGTTATGAGACTGTAGAAATTTTCATCTTGTCTGAATAATATTGTTGTTTCTGATGTCAGATGAATCTGTTACGTTTGTTATGTTTATTCATTATCGTATTTCGAAGACTTAAGGGTTGTGGATTTCCAGTTGTGTTTTGGACTTTTTTCTACCTCTAGAGACGATGGTTTATTTCAAATTCTGAAATTGTTTGATGGTTTGATTTATTATTGAAATGGAGATAATGAGTGGTTCAAGTGTGATTTGATGAAAAATAATGGATACAATTTTGAACGTCAGGCTATTTTAGACATCCATAAATCGGAGATCATCAATCATTATCTCGTAATTTGAGCTGCTATAGATGAGATTATTTTTCGATCCTTCATTAGCAACCAGAACTACTTACTTTTTCATTGACCAACTTTAACCCACCCACCTAATTATCAACTTACCTACCTACCGAATCTTCCCCGCCCCCATATACGTAACACTCAAGATTACGTATTTTGGCCAGCTTACCCCAGCCTAGCCCAGCCCAGATCGTCCCAGACCATTTCAAATCGTTCCAGACCGTGACGGACTATTCCAGCCAGATCCATATCGTACCAAACCATTTCAGACCGTTCTAAATTGTTCTAGACCATACCAGAACGTGTCAGGTTGAAAGAGACCATTTCAGACCATGCCGTGCTGTTAAAAATGTCCCGGATCGTACCAGGACGTTTCAGGCCATTCCAGGACGACCAAGATAGTAAAAGACCATTTCAGACCGTTCCAGATCATACCAGAACGTCTCAGATTGAATCGGACTTTTCTGACCATGTCGAACCGTAGCAGACCCTCTTATATCGCACGAGACCGTTCCGGGTCGTACCAGAGTGTTTGAGACCGGTCCAAATTGTAAGAAGCCACCTCAAACCGTTTCAACCCATTTCAGACTGTGTCAAACTATCCCAGATCGTACAGTGCCGGTCCAGACCATCCATCCACCCGATCACTTACCACCCACTCATAAACCCATTAAATGATCGATCCACCCATAACCCATACGACCACCCATTATACTCTATAATCTATTCCACAAAGGCAACCCGATACGCGGGATCCGAACGGGCAAGTTTTGGCTGGGCATTCGATCATTATAATTCGGACTATCAACAATCAATTCCTGCCATGGTACAAAAATATTTCCACTGCCTATTTGTTCATCATCAATGTGATAACGCATGCCCCAACAAGATGACTGTGAGTGCAATGACCCTATCACGTTCTAAGTTCAGGTTGAAAGTGTTATTGGAGAGATAAGCTGCACGAGAGCTGTTAAAAGTCAGGAAATGGACTCGTAATTCTTCTTTTTGTGAATTATTATCCCTCTCATCATTAACAGAACGTTTGATGTTAATGAAGTATTAGACGTGAGTAATATTGTGCGTTCTTATCAAATTTGCTCAACTTATTACATCAAATAAATATTGAAATTACTCCTTTATTCGTGGTTGATCGCATTCACACACCCGTTATGTGCAAATTTATTCTAAAACAAGAGTAGAGTAAATTAGGATGTATGTGAATAACATTTTTTTATAGGTACGATTGCAATAACTGAGCCCTCTAAAAGTCAGAATGGAACGTGACTCAGCTTCACTTTAGCTCATCTTGAACTTCTTTACCTACTTTCTTCGGGTGATGTAACATGCTTTTTCGTGAACACTTAAAATTCTTACTTCTAGGTCGAGAGAAGCTTATCTCACGACTCATTCTTTAGGTTTAATTTGGTTAAAAATTTTCGATGAGACAATGATCCCTTGATACTCCGATGAGAAATTTTATACCGGTATTCAAATGGGATAATACTGTGGATGTATTTCTACTTCCTTACCTTTTCTTAAGGAGATCATTCCTTAGATGGGTAAAAGATTTTTGAATGAAAGTCTGAATTGAGAAAAAGGTACACAAACTAAAAAATCAAGAAAATTTTACACTGCTCAGATATATTATGGTTAAAATTTGGATTGAGATTATTCATGTGGTTTCGACTTTCATGGGCTCACGTGGTTTGCCGATAGTTTTAAGTAATTTCTAAAGCTTCGCCGAATCTTATACTGGACATAGTCTTATTGTAAAAATTTAACTTGTTCATTAAAGGGATTGATTGAATCTTCAATGGAAAACAATCATGTCTTTTCAATCGCTGATCAAAATAAAATTATAGAACTGTAAAATTGATGCTCAGTAGTTACTCGATAATCGAAGAACCAACCTGATGATATTGTGACGAAGAAATCATTCAATTACTGCTTTATTTTGGAAAAAAAACTGTTCGGACCATTATTGTCATCTTTTGGAATAACTCTTCAGAGCTTATGTGAATAATCTACTCTTTCACTTCATGAAATAGGCATCTTCATTCCTAACAATTTCACTTTTACCGGAAATTTGAAATGAATTCATTCGATCTCTGTTTGAATTTACCCAATCCAAAATAATCAGATCATTTTTGAATTTTTATCCAGATTTTTCGAGTTCAATCTGAGAATATTGCACTTCCCTCGACATGCTTCATATGAACGTCCAAACGACCCTTTCGTTGTAAAAGTACATTTTGAAGGATCTCAAAGTATCCACTCACCAAGTGAACATCTGAGTCAAGTCCACTTTAGCTAACAAAAGGACCTCGTAACATCTTCACTTTTCTCTCTGTCGTAACTTACGTATTTGAAATATTCAAGCACGCACTTATGCCCCGGATCAAAATTCCCATATATGTATATATACACTGAGTCTAGTGTCTGGTAGAAGTGAGATTCCAGAGTAAAGTGAACCTTGATGGCTCGTATCCAGGCACACACACACACACAGAGTATATATAGTGAACCTATCACCCTCGCTCGGTTGGAAAATTACATTTCAAGTTTATTGCTCAGCCTTTTATGGACTTTCTCTGTACATGACACCAATGTTAGGTATTATAGCATCAGCGTAGCGGCAAATATTTGAATAATACCTGACTCTTTGAAATATTACCAAAGAGTAGAAGTAAAATAATGCCAACGTTGCACTTTTTACTCACGTAAGCTCGGCGTTGATCTCTCGGATAATTCAATAAAAATTCTCGTAAAAGCTGTCGGCGTGGTGGCGTGGCGCGGGTGGATAGTGATGTAATTAACTCTTGATCAAAATTTTATAGAGAGACTGAGATGGGGTTATTGACCAATTTTACCATGATCAAACGACTTTTTCAGCCTATATCATTAGTTATGATTCAATAACAAAAAATTTGGCATGTACATATATTATTGGTCAAAAGTCTCAATACACCTAGCAGAAAATTGTGTAATTGCAAAATTTGAATAGCTGAGATGAGGATGTTCATTCCAATTGACTTTACTCTAGTTTACTTGGAAGCTTCTTGAGTCTTGAATTGGCAGGTTTTGCATCCTGAAGTACAAGTCAAAACCTTGAAAAAATATTGATAAATAGTACATTTCGATACAAGGGCGTGAAACGTTTTATTCGCGTCCGAGTGATGGGTTTCCGGCCCGAGCCGCAGGCGAGGGTCGGAATCATCACGAGGATGCGAATAATAGGTTTTACGCCCGTGTATCTAACTACACTTTTCGATAAACTGTGAGTAAAAGTCGACAAACTGTGCGCAAAGTGCACTTTTAACGCACAGTGTATCGAAAAAGTTATTCTAGGTGCATCCAAGCCGAAATTGTAGACATTTTTAAGAGAAAAAAAATTTCGATTTATTATTGAATCTATCCATTTTGTGAATGGTACATGATGAGATAGATCAAAAATAAATTCTTTGAACTTTTGAATACAACAAATATATTCAAATTTTGCGATTACACAGATTTTTGCTGGGTGAATTTGAAGCAGGGTTTTTAACGAAATGCATTTTGGATTTTGTTGAAATCCGTTGAGTTCTATTCAATGACCAATTCCATAACAAAATCCCACTCTAAAAATCATAATGGTCATAATATGATGATTAAATTTAGAGTGGGATTTTGTTATGGAATTGGTCATTGAATAGAACTCAACGAAATTCAACAAAATTCTAAATGGATTTCGATAAAAACCTTGATTTGAATCTTTGACCTGGAGTGCACAAATTTTTTCTTTCACAGGATAAAAATCAAATTACAAGAAGAATTATTCGTATTCCAAATTTTCAGATAACCAATAATAGCCATTTTACGACTTGCAAAAGTGCAAAAACGAGAGATAACATAGGCTACCAGCAACGTTGAAACTGCATCCTACCATTTGTCATTGCAATTCCACGCAGGTACACATTGAACTACCACATACACACACAGCAATATATGTGAGAGTAAATCAAACAATTACCTTTCCTACGAACTATAATTCAATTCCAAGGGGGAGGGAGGGTGGTGGTAGTGGGTTGGCATCACACGAGTGAGGTGTGCCGTTCCGACAAACACGCAATGTGCTTTTGATTTCTCTCGTCTCGCTTGAGAGTACGACATGATTGCTCTAAAATATACACACTTACAAAATACACACACACATACACATACAAACACACAAACATACATACATTTGTCATGAGTCTTGTTTCCTTTCTTAGGAATCCAATATCTTTAGGGCTTGATTTCGTAGAAAATGCCAGTATTTGTTGCTCTTGCGTGTGTGTAGGTGAAACTTCAATTTCAGTTCAGAGCTTGAGAAGAAAAGCTTGGCCATTTCAATCGTTGGGGGAAAAGAAAAATCCCTTTTCGTAGAAAGTGAGTGAGCAATGTAATAGCGAAAGATCCAGAACGTGTGTATGACATTGGAAAAAGTATGATTGAATCCATGCTAGATGCACCTGTTTTTTTTAATATAGGTATATAATAATGTATGTTGGTACGATGTAGGTAAAGCTCTTTTCAGGGCTCGTCATAGAAAGATTTATGCGAGGGTTGAATGGCACCTAATCCCCGTATAATATATATATATATATATGAGATGTAGTAAGAGACGTTGGTTGAATGTATGGGTGACTTTCTATATTTGTGTGAGTATGGGCTAATTCTTTTTCAGGATGAAAGTTTTGTCATAAAAGTAAAAAGTTTTGTGACAAGAGTTCATGTAAGGAAGATTTAGGAATTGGGATTTTCCTTTCTGAAAGATGAAAATGTATAAATCCCTCTGACCCCAAATCGATATTTATAAGGGGTGGTTTTGTGCCCTGGGGCTGAAAGAAAATGTCTGCTCCTTGTTCCACGGCTATTTCGGGCTCGGCAGACTAATTTCTCTCATTGTTCTCGGAATAACAACCGTTTCCGTACTATTATGAGGGTGTATGTGAAGTAGGCAAAGTAAATTTTTCAATGAAAAATTTTTCGATTTTTTTATAGTGGTCGAATGAAGGTATTATAGGTTTTGATATCAGATCAGAAATATTGAATACATTGTAGGTAGCATATTTTGTAAAAATCTCTGGATCATCAAAGTTTCTGTGGAAGGTGTGAATTTAATACGAATTTCCAACATAAATTTGCTTCATAACTATAGAATCTTACGATGCCAAAATCTCCCAAAATCTCATCAACGCAGAAATTAGTTTTCCGGCCGAATGAACGAAGACTGTTTCTCCGCTTTGAGGGGTTCTATATGTTTATTCGTGTAGAAACGCTCGTGTACATTTGTTGAAAGCTTATTCTATACTCCTATTTCTCTACTGGGGCCAATTCTGTTGATTTACTCAACGCAAATCTCTATCATGAATATCACAATGGATAACTCCTCAGAGAGCACTTTCTTGTCATGGATTCAATATGAACGACCTCTTAGGGGCTGTTCATCAATTACTCATGGGAAATAATCAAAATTTGTGGAAATGTCTGATCTGAAAGCAAGAGCTCATTACATTTTACATTTTACATTTTACATCAATACACATTATACAAAACAATATACAATTACACAATACACAATAATCAAAATTTGTGGAAATGTCTGCTCTGAAAGCAAAAGCTCATTACATTTCACATTTTAAATTTTACATCCCTGCATCTTTTTTACACATTTGTCGAGTTGATTTTTTCATTGCTTTTATGAGAATACATAGAATTATCGTCAATTTATAATGAAAAAGTGAAGGAATTGAGTTAGCCTTCACCGCCCCAAGTTCAATAGTATGTAATCCTCTCGCGTCTTGTGAGATTTTCGCTTCGATAAGGAATGAATAATTAGATAAATAAAAATATCCGTGAAATAATAGATAAAGAGACGCACCTCTACCCAAGTCTACATTAAAACAGCTCCGTCGGATAGTCGAAATTCAACAAGAACATTAATCACCTACATTCAGACTGTAGTAAATATACAAAATAGTACATTCCGAATCTAGTTTGTGAGGTTGTAATTATGTAATTCAATTCTAAGCGATTGGTTTTTGGACTGAGCCGCAAGCGAACGTTGAAACAATCGCTCGGGAGTGGCAACCCCGTGAGCGAGGCTCAAATACTATTTTTGTGCAATTTTGTAGGCACCCTAACATTGAAAAATTGCAAAAAATAGGTTCTCTGATGGAAAAAAACTCCGTACGATTTGATTATTAACAATTTCTTCTCGACCCTTCACCTCCAAGGAATTTCAATGAACGGGATCTAAGTCTACCTTTAACCCTTAACTACCAACGTGAAATAAACTTACACTCCAACAAACATGGTAGAATTTTGATCCATCTCGGTAAATATCAAAATTTCAAAATTGGATGCAGTGATGAGTGGAATAAAAAAATTATTTACTCAAAGCTCGACTGTCTAAGAATCAATATAAACATTCCCCAATGGTCAGGAAACTCCTAAACTTTCCTGGAAAATTTCTTAATAAAGTCAGTTTTGGAGTTCAGGCTGAAGACAACTTTTACAATTTTTGAAAAATTATGTTTGAAGTTGCAAAAATCAATCTCAAAATGATTTTGTAATAACACATAGACATTGAATGACCTATTGGAACTGAAATTGGATGTATAATAACAGAGAGTAAATATTTTTACTCTCGTATCAGTGATGGATTTTGAGCACATGATTCGTTTATTATTTGGAATATCATAAATTCAGAAATTTTGGAAGTGTCACATCTGTAAGAGAACGTTGAAAAATGAATTTACATTCAAGTCCCAAGTCACGGAAAAGAAAGTTTCATCGTTCTAGACGCAAATGAAATAATAAGTGTCCCAAAAGTTTGTCACGTTGGTAATTAAGGGTTAAAAAAAATCACAATATCCTCACAAATATTTAAATCTACAATCAACCAATATCTCATTTTGTCCAGGTTCTCGTCTTCGATCAGGATTATCATCTTCCCAGCATCGACAACAACAGCAACAACAACAATTGGAATCGTCAGTTTTATCGAGAGCAAGTTCATGGCTATGGTCTGCTCGTGAAGAAGATGCAGGTTGGGCGAATGACACACATCGGGCATTGTTAGCTTTGAGACTGTCCGAATTGCCCTCATCGGCAAGTCCCAGACTGAGATTGAGTGCTAAGCAGATGGAGCTTGAGGTCGTACTTATGCTTTGGAGGTATAATATTCATACTACCCTTATGTCTAAAATGAAAAACCGTCAAACACACATATTTGAGTAATTTTGGAGCAAGCTGGGGGCCTGGAAAAAAATACTAAAGATTGGTCCAGTCAGAACTCTGTTGAGGTTGTAGAAATAGATTTTTTCTCAGATTCTTTTAACCCTTCTTTCCTATCCTGTGGGTCCTATGATCCGTGAAAGGGCCATTTAGACACTTTTGAGCCTTTTTTCAAAAACGTATAACTTTGCAGGATCCAGTGGCCTTCTTTGAATGTACTTCGGTGCATTATTCTGATTAGTTCAAATTCTGATCAAGAAAATTTTGTTTAAGACTGATCATTGACTGTGGTGACTTGTAGAAGCTATTAGTTGCGAGCAAATCTTGGAAATTTTCAAGTCATATTTTTGGACGAACTATAGCTTTAACTAGGAAGGTGGTAAGCAACTTCTATCAGTGGTCATTCTGAACGTCTTGATTAAATATACAATTCGCCCACTATGGTAAAATTCGATTATCATACTTTTTACAAGAGCTACAGGCTATATGTGTTGAGGAATATTTGAAAAATTGGAAATTTCAAGATTGAATTCCTCGAATGAATGTCAATTCTTTCTACCCTGCAATTTTGTGAAAAAATTATCTTTGAGACATCTGCATTGAAAGAAAGTAAGTTTGGTGGCGACTATTTTCTTTTAATTTTCCTACCAACGGTTACAAAATGCCGAGTTTCGTCATTTTAGCAAATATGGCATCGTAGGCTACTGTTACAAAGGTTCCCGTCTCAACTAATATGCAATAATATACGTGAAATTACTCCTCAAATTGCTCTCAAATATGTATTTAAACTTCCGTACATACGTTCAATTTACTTGATGAAAAATCATTATTTTGGCTATCTGGGCGCATACAACTATGATAATGATTCCATTCGCTATTGTTCACAAATGAGATAATGGCGTGAATAATGGTCTATAATAAGAATTCGAACTTACTTTCCCGACCCAAAATGATTATCCGAAGACATCAGTCCTGGAATCACTTCAGCTTTAAATCATCATCTGATACATTCTAAAATTTTTCTATGAGGCCAAATCACTTGGACTGAAATAATCAGATGAAAGAATTTTTATTTTTTTATTTTGTTTTTAAGACCATCCTAATTAAGGTTTTGTCCAGCTTGCTCCAGAATTACCTATATGTGTGTGTGTGTGTGTGTGTGTGTGTATGTTCGTATGAGTGTACAGAGTGAGTGCAAGCTCAGCTTTATAGTAGAATACGGCAAAGTGGCTATAGATGAAGTGGAAGAGAGCAGCAGCATCAGTAGTATAGTAGCACAGACGACGTCGCTTAATGCGGGCTTATTGTCCGGTTCTCTTCTCAAATACCCCTATTGTGATGCCTTATTCCTCTACTAAAGCTATGTACTCTAGGATATATACCTATCTTGTAGCAGATTCACTGGAGTTTTGCTTTTATTATATATCGAGCTACCTCGCTTCTTCCTCTTGACTCTAGTATACACATGGTGTAGTATATAGTGATATTTATATACCTACACAATACATTTTCCATATTCGATATTATACATATTAGTACATCACCTGGTTAGATTCATATATGGTCAATTCTGATGATACAAGTATTGAATTTATTTTCTGATTATGCGATTCGCGGACCATAATATGATATACAAAAATTATTTTTTGTACAAATTATAAGGTTGTTCTTACGCTTCAACGGTTTCAAAATACAGATCGAATGATTTTTCCAACTCAGCGGAGAAGAAATTTCAATATTTCGGTATGAAAATATATCTGTTTTTACGAGAATATTCGCATCAATCGGCAAGTGTTTGTCCGGATGATCGAGTTGAGAGTAGCTTTATAGAACTTTTTAAAATAATTTCAATCATGAAAATGTATCTCGAGATTATCAAGTGCTCAATTGATTGCCATTGACATCTATAATACGAAATTCGTTTGTAGTTTCACGTGCGGTATGGGCATTTTTGATCACAAATCAACTTTTTATCTCAGGGAACTTTCATTAATTCCATAATGCAATTTCCAAAAGAATATGACATGATCGCTTCAGTCACCGCTATTTATTAACTGCGAATCGGGTCAAAATAGAACGAATCGACTTCCGAACATTTTTTACGATGTCAAAATCCCGGAATTTCGACCACCGCGATGATTTTTATTTTTTTCAGCGCATTTTTAACTTCTTTTCGAGGTTATTATACGTGACCTACAATTTAATGTGGGTTTCGAACCACCAAAGTTCAGCACCGAAAAGCACTTATGGAAATTCACATTGGTGCCGGCAGAGATTCGTACCCATGCAGCCTTTCTGCGTCGAAGGCAAGGGCCTTATCCACGAGGTCGCGGCGGCTTCCCGCACTGAATTTACGTTCAGTTTGTAGGTCCAACTTTTGGTTAGTGAATTAGTTACTACTCCGTTATACTTTTGATAACAGCCACTGAAATCAAACAGAGTTCTAAAACTTTTGCACAAAATGTGATTTATCGAAATTTTTTACACAATTATCAAGGCTTCAATGATGTGGTACTTTCTTTAAAAAATAATTCCAAGATGAAATATTGAACGTTCACAAAGAAATACCTAATTTCTTACTCGGTTCAATTTGGCCCAAAATGCATATTATGCATGGACCAAACAGGCAAAAAAGTAGGCTGACCTAATTTTACGAAATATTCAAGATCTCATTGACACAAAAGAATGCACCAGAGCACAGTAGTATTTTGCTATGACAAATTATTAGATGCTCAGCTTTTCTTCGTAACAGATTTTCCTTGAACGTCCTTTCCTCAGTAGCATCAGTAGCTTAGATAATTCGGGAATGGGCCTCATCTAGTATAATTATATTTATATTGGTACTTATAAAGTAGGTTTCCAAAACAATCATGAATTAGAATAAGTCACTTATCTTTCACAAATTTCGAACCTCAATCTCAAATCAATTGTTGTATGAGAATCGCCCACATATCAGCGATTCCGTTGAAAGTGTGATTTTCCGTGTTCCAAGCTCTCTCAAAGTTCTACGACTTGGAATGCACTTTGAAGTAATCTCCTAGGGTGTTTTCTATTGGTCCGCAATTATGTTGACAGTTTTCGAGCCGATCCTAACGTTCTCATATTTTATGCTTCATAGAGGGAACGCAATGTTCTTTCTGTCCCCTGTAGTAAACTCAACTTGGACTTTTGAATTCATCACGACGTATGTGCAAAGTCAAAAATCCCTATATGTATCTGTGCACTTCAATTTGTAATACTCCAAACAACATATTACACCACTCTGCGAATCCAAATTAAACCCTCAGCTTGAGCACGGCCATCCGACATTTTGAAGGCGGATTTGCACCGAAACTGCTCGCACAGCACTCATTAGCTCGGCAAAGTCCCCGATCGTCTATTGAGCCTTTCTAACCAATGAGGTTGATCTCCAGGTACCCAAATACACCTAATTCTTGCGCGACAGTAGCCGAAAACTCGAATCCGCGGCCGAGTGCACCACATAAACGTGTTTTCCAAATGGCGTACAAAATTTCCGGTCAATTCCGTCCCCATGGTGTGCTCCTCCCCAACGCGCTATATCCCTTTGTGGAACACATTTTCTTGAAATATTCGATTGCACTAGAGCAAATCTATGCGGAAAAGAGTCTACGATTGGTTTTCGAGCCGTGGGAATAATTTTAGTGGCGAAATGTCAATTTTGTCCTTCTTTGCGACCCCGAAAACTTTTGACATATTTTGAGATACGCAGCATTAGCTTTTTTTTGTGCTCAAGCAGGTAGAATTTAACTGCAACGAGCCACCGAATCTCGGGGGGTACTGAAATACTTTTTAAGACCCAAATTCCACTTACCGCGACGATTTGAACCCCAAAAAAATTCACATTTTCGTCGGAATCACCCACGTATTATGTACATACCACTCTACACCTATCCATAGATGGGTGATTATGAGATAACTTAGGTATTTCGAGGCCAAAAACGGCGGGAGTCGGGATTTGGACCAAAAATTGACTAGTTGAAATATAGCCGCAATCTGACTGCTCATAGGTGTTTTCCAATCAATCTGACATCCAAAAACAATTCCCGGACGGGCATAAACGTTAGTCAATCTATGTAAAAGATATGAGCAATTTTCGATATATTTTTGCCACGGTAAGGACATTTTTGCATGAAAACTGATCTCAAAGGCGTAAATCGAAATGGATCGTTTTTTCCGAATAGATGGCCCATTTTTACGCTGAGAGTAGACTGTAAAAAAATTTCTGGACCTTGACGTTGCATAGTGTTCGAGAGCCAGTGACCACGGTAAGGACAATTCTTATTTTGCAACGGGAAAATTGTCCATAAATAATCGCGAGGGAAGCTTTTCACATAATTCATCATTCTGCTGGTGGTGGTATTTTGTTTTTTGGTGTATTTGGAATCAATTACCGCCCTTACACAGCCACTTGAAGTGATTCATAAGCTCGTTGCCGAGTTTTCAAGATGTATTCGAAAAATTTGCAAAATTCCTGGACAGAATATCGGTTGTGTTTTGACTATTTCGAAGTGACTGTTGACACTCGATTTTCACATAATATCACCTTTTCATAACCCAACTTTGATGTTTGAGTGGTGCGGAACCGAGATTGAATGAATATCTCGGTAAACTATACGATTTGAATGTTCAACTCCCAATTTAGGACATGCCACGGTGAGGACACTTTGACCACTTTTGGTAAGCTCAGGTCCACGTTAAACTTATATCCGCTTCCGGAACTATTGGGACATCTTCATTTCAATAGATTACACTAGATATCATCGTTAGACTCATCATATTTGGTCATTTAATATGAATGCGAGGTCAGGACATCAAATGCATAAGTTATCTCAGAATCACCCATATACCTTCTAAACCTATGAATCTTTATATCTGTATACCTACATATACCACGGTGTCTCTTACACTCGAAAGCGATATCGTATCTATAGATATAGATACGAAGTAAACCTCGTTAGAGCTTAGGTATCAGAGAGCATTGCCCTATAGAGTACATATGTACATAGCTAAGTTCTCCGATTGATGAAATGCAACACCCTTCAGACTCAAGAGATCCAATATGCTGAAGGCTAGGTATATACACAGATAGAGATGGTGATAGAGAGATATCCTTTACCTTAAATAACCTCCCAACGTTGCCACTCACTTTGCGTTTCTCACTCGACACGTACGATATATATGTATATATATATTAACTCTGTTTGTATATTCTGATATAGCTTTACTAAGAAATACATGTATATATGTATGGATGTATAAATGTACGTCGGTAGACATGGTACTTTCGCTCTCTCAGAGCCAAGATAAACTCGAGAGGAACGAAACGAGATGAAAAGAGAGAGAGAGAAAGATGGGGGGAGTATATATAGTGTATATAGAAACGCGACCCGATAAAACTTGCGTCTGACCAAACATTGAGCTACTCTACTGTACGCTTACTCTTTCACTATTGCCGTATCTATATGGTTAAGATATTCACTTGCATCGTGGAAAGTTTATTCTGGAAGCTCTGAAGCGATAAAAATAACACGTATCGGTAAGTATAATATATGTGTGTATATATATGCCATACGAGTCCAGTCGTTGCTCTTCTATTATGTATTTTTACCGAGACATATAATTCAATATTGGCGGATAGAAGTAAGTATGATGTATACCTGACCGAATGCATTGCAACGATCATAATATGTATTTTTCAGCTGGTTGGACATGGTTATCGTGAACTGCATTCATTTTCTTGGATATATTGAATCTTGCTGCGTGTGTGTATATATAGGTGATTCCGACGAAAGAGGGATTTTTTTGAAGCCAAAATCGTCGTAGAAAGTAATTTGGGTCAAAGAATTATTTCAGCCCCAGACGAGTTTTAGTGGGTCATTGCAGTTAGTTTCCACTTGTTTTGGTACAAAAAAGAAGTACCTAGAGCTTCGTAGCTCAAAATTGAAGCCGCGCAAAGATATGTGTAGTTTAAGGGGTCGTAAAGGGGACGGAATTGACATAATGCCTTAGAAATAATCTCACGGCTCGCCAACTAATCGAAGACTCTTTTCCGCATAGATTTGCTCTAATGTAATCAAATACTTCAAGAAAATGTGTTCCACAAAGCAATATAGCGCGTTGGGGAGGAGCACAACATGGGGACGGAATTGACCGAAAATTTTGTACGCCATTCTGAAAACACGTTCATGCGGTGCGCCTGGCTGCAGATTCGAGTCTTCGGTTTATGTCGCGCAAAAATTAGGTGTATTTGGGTATCTGGAAATCAACCTCATCGGGGAGAAAGACTCGATAGATGATCGGGGACTATGCCGAGCTAATTAGTGCTGTGCGAGCAGTTTCGGTGCAAATCCGCCTTCAAAATGTCGGATAGCCGTGCGCGAGCTGAGGGATTAATTTGAATTCGCAAAGTGGTGGAATATGTTGTTTGGAACAAATTGAAGTCTGCAGCTACATGTAGGGAGTTTGACTCCTCACATGCGTGGCATTGGATTCAAAAGTCGAAGTTCGGTTGCCTACAGTGAACGAAATTGACATTTTGACTTTTATAAAGCAGCACAAATATAAGGACGTTAAGGCCGAGTCTACATAGACTCGCTCACCCTGAGCGCTCGCGCTTTCCACTCAAACACCGGAGTAGGTACCGAAAATGAGATTTGAAAATCTTTCGACGAGTTTTCCCTCTCAATCGGAGTATATCAGCGCGAGTTTGTGAGATAAAAAAACTTCCAGTTTATCGCCTAAATCGACCAAAAAATTAATTTGCATTCGATAGAGATCGAAAAGTGAGAGTCTTGGATGTCGATCGATGTGCCTAAGGGTGTGTCCACAAATCAAGCGCACGAACCGTGAGCCGGCGTACGCCGAGCGCGCGCTGACGCATGGCTCATGCGCCACTCACCAAATTTGAGCTCACGTGTGTGTTTCTGCATAGGTTTGCTACCAGATCGTTGATCGTTTTCGATTGGCTAAACTCGAGTTCTGTTTTGGATCAGCTGGTAACGTGAAAAACGCCCAAGCCGTCTCGAATTTGGCTCGCGGCTCATGCGCTTCATTTGTGGACACACCCTCATGTCACAACGCCCAACTTCTTAGTTTCCTAACTCGTGGTTTATTAAACAATTTTCAACATTATTTTGGGTTTGCATTCAGACTTTCTCCAGAAACTGTGGAATGAGCAAAGGTGTGCGGAATTCTGGTTAAGAAGAATCGAGCTATTCCACGTGCATCAAAGATCAAATTTGTGATACAAGAGTCACTCCTCCACAAATTTGGGACATCTCGGGTGTTCTTAATCAGGATTTAATACACTTTAGCTCATTATATTCAGCTTCTGAAATAAGTATCAATGTATAACCAAGATGATGCTGAATATTGCTGAATAGTTTGCAAGTTGGAGACCTGATGAAAAGTTGGGGGATGCTTATACGAGACACAACCACGCCTCTCATTTTTTAATCTCTATTCGATGCAAATCAATTTTTTGATCGATTTACGCAATAGACTGGCCGTTTTCCGTCTCAAAATTTCAAGATTTTTAAATCCTATTTTCAGTACGTACTCCAGTGTTTGGGTGCGGAGAATGCAAGCGGAGAGAGCGCGTCTATGTAGACACGGCTTATGATCGTCGCAGAAATTATTGACATAATTGCACGCCGATAGAATCCGTCCCAGAGAATTGCTATAACGCACATTTAGAGTCGTAGAAACTTGGAATACGAAAAATTCCACTTTCGTCGGAAACACTCATATATGCGTCAGAGAATTTTACAATCGGTATTTCGGATACAACAGCGATCGAATACTGTGAGCTGTTTTTGTGTAGGGAATGTTTTTTTTTGTTTGAGACAAATCGGAATGTAGGAAAGAGCCGTCCACGAATCACTTGAACAGCTATTAGGGAGGATCTGAGAACATTGAAAAAAAAAAAAAAAATGGAAAACAACGGGAAGGGGGGAGTCGGGGTCACAATCTTGACTAAATGTACCAATCCCTACACTATCTAAACAAAGTTTTATCGCATTTCCACAGTACCACAATTTTTGGATGGGTAATAAATCTCTCTATGAACATCAGTCATCACAAGACTTCTCTGTCTCGGTATAAAAAGATGTAGATATTTCCCAAAGAATGAGACTTGAAATGCGACCCGTAAATAGGGCTTCACGAAATCGAGACGAGCCGAGATTGGTACCCCATCTCGTCTCGTCTCGGAAATTGGCAACACGATTTCGTCTCGTCTCGATCTCGAACGAATCTCGGAGACAATGTGATCGTCTCGGCTCGAATCTCGTCTCGAAATCGAGACGAGATCTCGTAAAAAGCCAAGAATGCGGAGTATTAAATTCCACATTTTTATGATCAACGAATGGATTATAAAGCTTTATCTTCTCATATTTCGCGCGTCAAGCGTTCTGGCGTTTACGTCACAGATTATCTTGAAGTCCAGATTCTGTCGGACCTAGTCGGGACTGTTATCGATTGAGAGAATTAGGCTGGAATTCATAGTCGTTAATCCGAGATTGGATTCAGCGGATTTAGGGCGCTGCGATCGCCATGGCGAGGCGTTTTACATCTGGGCACAGCGATCGCAGCGCTCCTAATCCGCCGATCCTGATCTTGGATTAATGACTATGAATTCCAGCCTTAGTGTCGGCTGTTTCTGTTTAATATCTGCACTATGTAGTTCCCATCAATCTCAATTATTGGAATCCTGATTCTCAAAAAACTGGCATATGTATATGACCTGTGCAGGATGAGTAGTAAGCAGGAGAAAGAGTATTCTCGAAGTATTTTGAGTTCGATCACGATGAAGAAGGAAAGATTGGTGTTGATCATATAAATTGACGATTTTTTTATTCATCATACATTTTAGTAGCGTATCAGGATGTGCGTATTTGTCATCCGAATGAGATGTTTCACTGGTTATAACCGTGGATAATACTTGCAGTTCAGTTGTAATCTTAGTTTTCTTTATTGTGAAATGTTTTTCTTGCGAAAGTCTTATCTGTGAGAAAATGTTCACGCAGAGTAGCTCAAAATATACGATTAATAAATTATTGGAATCAACAAAAACCGAAATTAGCAAAATATCACAGTTACGACCATGTTCCAGCAAAAATTACGAGATTTCGAGAATTATTCTCGTCTCGCAGACCTTGAGATCGTCTCGTCTCGAAGTCATACTATTCAATTTCGTCTCATCTCGAGCTCGAGCCAAATCTCAAATATTTAATCTCGTCTCGAATCTCGTCGAGATCTCGACTCGAGCTCGAGATGAATCTCGAATTTCGGTGAAGCCCTACCCGTAAATAACCCAACTAATACATCCAAAAAAGAGTAACCTTACAATTGACCCATATGACCCATATGATTGTAGAAATAAGATAAGTCTGATATATTTGAAAATAGTCAAAATTTAGAATATCTGAGAAATTTGTCGGATGCTATTTCTTGATCAATGGCGGATGCAAATCGCGCAACTATATCATAGAAATCACTGCCACGATGCAGAGAGTGCGCAATAAAGGACGAAGAAGTCCGAAAAAACAGATTTCAGCACGCGAGTAGTGAAAAACCGCGTTTCCACAACGAGGTACATACGAAATTCTATGTCCCCTGGCGCATTAAGGAGCTGTAGCCCGCTTTATATGCGTCGGGTAACATAAATGCTGTAACTTTATACACTTGAAGTGAACGCCAACATTTTTTTCAAAATACGCATATTCAATAAAAGTTGCACTAGCATCTCCCCCTATTAGCGGTCTCTTCATTCGCGTGATTGGATATTCGCGGTTTCCTCAATTGCGGCATCCCTCTTCATTTACGGGATTCCTAGCCCCCTTATTCGCTTCTCGATTTAAGATTTTTTTAATAACCTACAGCTTGAACAAATTTTCATCCAATGAAATCGACGTTCAAATGAGGCATTCCGAAACAACTTAAATTGAATTGAATATTTAAGTCATGGCTTCGGCTGGCAAAAGTGTTTCGTTGAGTAAGAAACGGGACAAAAAAGTTTTTTATTTTTTATTTATTTTCTTTTTTTTTGACAAAAAAGTAATGAGCCTATTAGGAAAATCAAAGTATTAAATTACCTGAATTTGGATATTGCAATGACGTCTTAAAAAAAACTATCGTTAGTAATTACTCACACGCGTTCAAACTCACCGGGCAAAAGTTACATAATATTTCGGTCAAACTCAAGGTTATTACTATATCACTCAATTTTACTAAGAAATCAGATAAATCTTGGACCACCTTTCCTATACTATTTTGACTTTTTTCTGCAGAAATATTCCTATTTACAAAAATGTTCGAAAGAATCATATTTTATAAATGACATTTCATGGTTTTGGGAACTTTTTAATGCACTGATGTACGGAATCCCCAAATTCCCTTAAGCAACAAGGTTCCCGTATTCGCGGTTTCGGTATTCGCAACATTTCTGATGTAACGCATTAATCGCGAATACGGGGGTTGCTTGTACTGTAATGCGTGAGGCAGCCATTATTATTGAATATTTCATATGCTCGATCTAATAAAAACCACAAAGATTGTTTTTGGAATATGCAGAAAAATTTTTGTTTCAAAATTTTTCTCAAATACCTCAATATCACGTTAATAACTCGAATCGATATGTTTCATCAACCTTTGAAGCTCTAAATGATCAGCTCACGCAAGCTATCAATACAAATAATTCATCATAATTCATAATTCAACAATTGCGTATAGGGAACAAACTCACCCCTGTACCGGAAAAGTCGATATAATTTCACATTCGATTTGTTTCCGATGAGCACACACATTCGTGCGCACGTGCTTGGTTTACAAATACACGATGGATATATATACTTTTTCGTAGAAATGATAAATGATTCAGAATGCATAATGTTTGCCCTTGGGTCACTTTGGCTGAGCTGCCGAGCAGCAATAACACAACGCGTACCTCGTAACTTATATATATATATATATATACGAACAGACATCTGAACTACCCCGAGGGTATAATACGAGTGAATAAAAGTCCCGTGGTATGTTTGACGCTTGGTATATATTCCCTGAAATTTTGAGCTTTTGGGTTAGATACCACATTATATATCGACTGATGAATACGATTAATTGCTATCGAATTTATTCCCAAGCGAATTATACATGATGATACATGAGTTCGGATAGGAAATTCGATCGAATTCGTGGTTGGAATTGAAAATGTTCATATAAAAGAAAGTCAATTTTAAAGGTAATCTTTTTTATCAACGGAAAAAAAGGTAACGGAACTCTGAGTGAGTCGAAAAGTGAATCAGGTGGTTAGACGAGCTCTTGATGTCGCGTGACACACTTCCTCCCAGTGAATATTGGAGCGTCAATAAATTTCCACTTTAGTAACTGACATGGTGAGTGAGATAGACATTTTTCTGCCACGTGCCTGACGTTTTTCACGATCAAAAGCGCATAAGCCACTTTTGCTCGACTTAAATCGAATTTCCGAACTCGAGAAATTCACGACTCTCTTTTTCTCTGATGTTTGGGAAGATGCATTTTAAATATTTAAAGTGCCTTGGAAAGAGACGTGAATAATGTACTCCACTTTTATATTTTGAAACATTCACGAATTGTCGACCTTTATCTCATCAATTTCGTGGTAGTCGATGAATGAATTTCTTTCTCCGATTGAGATTTTCACCATGTGATACGATCTCTTTGTAGTAGCATATTAAATAGATTAGATGAAAGAAACTGCATGATTACCAACTATGCTTCTCTCGTTACCGCTCATTTGGCTTGTAAAATGTATTGATAAGTCGGAGGCCCCCAAAATGTTTTCGTATCTCAAATATCATATTTGTAAGATAATGAATGATGATCAAATGATGGTCATGAAAAGAGGTTTCTTATGAAGTTTGTAAACATATTTCCTGAATTTGTTGTCACTTATAGTTATAAACGCCCACCAGCCTATTCAGTCACCCAATCATCAACCTATCCATCCTCCCACATGACAATCAACCGATTGACATACCACCACCGAATCTCCCTCGCCCCCACCCATCACCTACCAAGCCACGTATCATGTTTTAGCCGGTCCAACCCAGTGCATCCTATAGCAGACCGTTCTAGATCTTTCCAGGTCATCCTAAGACAATCTCAGACTGTGCGAAATTGTCTCAGACCATACCAGACCATTGCAAACCATCCCAAACCGGATCAGACTGTCATAGAATGCCCCAGTTCATCCCAGACCGTACGAGACCGTTTCAGACCATTTCGAAAACATCCCAGATCGTACCAGTCCATCTCAAATTGCATCAAAACAAGACCTATTTCAGACCATTCCAGTCCTTGCCATGATGTGCTAGATCATTCCGAATCACACCAGACCGTCCCAAATCGCAATATATCATACCAGATCGTTTCAGAACTTCCCAGATCGATCCAGACCGCTCCAGACCATCCCGGAAGGTAGCTGACCGCTTCGGACAGTATGAGACCGCGTCCCAGATCGTTCCAGACCTCAGACAAACCCAGATCGTATCAAACTGCACATGACCATTTCAGAACGTCCTACACCGTAATAGATCGTTTCAGACCATTCCAGACTATGATAGACAGTACCAGACTGTGTCGCAACGTACCAGCCGATTCCAGACCATACCAGATCGTACCAGACTGCTTTTGACCATCTCAGTTCAGACCGTTCCACACCATCCTCAATCTTACCAGACCATTTCAGACGATTCTAGACCATTTCAGATCATTCTAGACCATTTCAGGCTGTTCCAGGCCGTTTCTGACCATCCCAGGTCGTATCATGCCGTATAATACCATTTCGGACCATTCAAGACTGTATTAGATCGAGCCAGATCACCCTATCAGAACGTTTCAGACCGTACCAGACCATTCTAGACCGCCCGAGATCGTTCCAAACCATTTCAGGCTATTTTATACCGTTCCTGACTATCCCAGATTGTATGATACCATTTTGGACTATTCAAAACCGTATCAGACCGTGCCAGGTTATTTGGGACCATTCGAAATTATGACAGACCGTGCCGGCTGTGTCAGAACGTCCCAGGTCATTACAGACTATACCAGGCCACCCGATATCTAACCAGACCGTTTCAGACTATTCCAGACCGTTTCAGATTATTTCAGTTCGTTCCAGACTATTCCAGATCAAACCAGACCATTGATCCACGTGGCCACTACTCACTAACCCATCCAGACATCAACCCATCTATGACCTGTTATGACTCGCTCACTACATTACCTCTTCACTAGTTTATACACAGATTATTTACTTGCTCACTCATACACTTACTGACTCACATTCCTACTTACTTTTTTTTTCTTTTTCGAGTGTTCAACTGTTGTTCTCATAGGCAATGATCTACATTAACCGAGGCAGGTCTTGTGGGTTTTATGTTCCGTGTTTCTGTCGTGGCATGTTTGAGATCCAGCCACCTATTCTAACCTAATTCTCTCCACATTTGCTTCGGAATCATGCTTGTGCATGGAGTAAGGAATGGCGAGGAAGATTTCCCGGAGAAAGTAAACCTGTTTCGAAATTCGGAACATTTATCACGCCATCGTTTGCGGTGCTCTTTTTACTTTGCGTAAACATGAATATAGAAATTGTGACATTTCGTGCCTCTAGATTGATTAGTGAGATGTAAATGTCAGCTAATCGAGCGTAAAAAGCTCGCAAGTAAAGGTCGGCAGAAAAAAATATGCCTCGAGTCAGCTGACACCCAGTAACCCCTATAATCCGTGGGTTCTTACTCACACACTCACTCGCAAACTTTCTCCCAGTGAGTGACAAAATACACTCCCTGACTACTTTAATGGCTAACCCTTCTAGGGACCCTATGGCTGGCTAACATACTTACCGTGCTTACTCACTCACTCACTTACTAACGGACTAACTCATCTTTCCACTCATTTCCTTTTAATACACACATGCGGGTACTCAAAGCTGCTCTAATATAAAATGAACGGAAGACAAAAAAATCAAATCTGATCGACGAGAAAATGAACAATATAATAATAACTATGTCTATAATATAATTAACTTTTCTTCTTCCACACAGGCACAGAGATTTAACGAATTCGGCTCTACGACTGGCCGGCTATAGTTTGGCACTGAGCTCAATGTGCATAGATCCTCGACAATTCCACGGATACGACCTCGTTGGGGCTCTACAGCATCACGATCCGGCATCCGATTACGAATTTGCTCTGGGACTGCTTGCCGCTTGTAATGCCCAGGCTCATGTACGAAAACGGCAAATGAGGCGGCTACTTGACATTGCGCATTCGGCTCACAATCACAATATTGGTGAGTTGATTTCTTTCTATTCTATCACAAATGGAAAGGTAGATAGTGTAGATTTGACAATGAAAGTTGTACTAGAATTTCGGTCGATATCTGAGTACGAAACTTATTCAAAATTTGTATGCGGAAAATTGATGTAAGGATTCATCTTAATAGTAATATAAATTTTCTTTCTTGATGTTGTGCACAGGCGGATTTAGGTGCTTTTTATACTTTTTATCAGATGTTGTGGGTCAACAGTCTTTCCTTAACGGTAACTTTTTAAAAAGTAAGTAATCGGAAAGCTATCATTGGGAAAATTGACGTCCTCAAAACGTTGTAAGTTCCGGGCAAAATTTCTGATTAGTTTTCATGCAATAATCCAGGATTTTCACGGGGGATTTCGGAAATACAACTCATACTGAATTCTTCACGTGCCTTTTATTCGAAAAATAACATACATACAGACATAAATGAACAAAAAAAGTCTAGGAAAATTCATTGTCGATGAGAGAGTGAAAACCGCAGTTCTGCTGTACCATGAGGTCCATGATTCGATTCATCCATTTTTTTTCTCATGCGTCCGATGGGTTTTGGAAGGCCATTGACATGAGGGGTCGAAATCTAATTGGGGGCAACGTTTCACACAGGCTGTTAGGTATATATGATGTATTCAGGGATGTGTATGAACGACGCGCATGATTGACGTCGTTCTATACCGGATATATGAAACCCTCTTCAATACCCTATATGCTATATGTATACCGAACATAAAGGATGTTTCTCTACCTCGCTCTACTCTCAAACGTATCTGGGTGATTCTGAGATAACTTATGCATTTGATGTCCTGACCTCGCATTCATATTAAATTACCAAATATGATGAGTCTAACGATGATGTCTAGTGTAATCTATTGAAATGAAGATGTCCCAATAGTTCCGGGAGCAGGTATAAGTTTAATGTGGACCTGAGCTTACCAAAAGTGGTCAAAATGTCCTCACCGTGGCATGTCCTGAACTGGAGTTGCACGTTTTAATCGTGTAGTTTGCCGAGATATTCATTCAATCTCGGTTCCGCACCACTCAAACATCAAAGTTGGGTTATGAAAAGGTGATATCATGTACAAATCGAGTATCGAGTCTCACTTCAAAATAGTCAAAACACAACCGACATTCTGTCCAGGAATTTTGCAAATTTTTCGAATACATCTTGAAAACTCGGCAACGAGCTTATGAATCACTTCAAGTGGCTGTGTAAGGGCGGTAATTGATTCCTAATACCCCAAAAAACAAAATTCCTCCACCAGCAGAATGATGAATTACGTGAACAGCTTCCCACGCGATGATTTATGGACAATTTTCCCGTTGCAAAATAAGAATTGTCCTTACCGTGGTCACTGGCTCTCGAACACTATGCAACGTCAAGGTCCAGAAATTTTTTTACGGTCTACTCTCAGCGTAAAAATGGGCCATCTATTCGGAAAAAACGATCCATTTCGATTTACGCCTTTGAGATCAGTTTTCATGCAAAAATGTCCTTACCGTGGCAAAAATATATCGAAAATTGCTCATATCTTTTACATAGATTGACTAACGTTTATGCCCGTCCGGGAATTGTTTTTGGATGTCAGATTGATTGGAAAACACCTATGAGCAGTCAGATTGCAGCTATATTTCAACTAGTCAATTTTTGGTCCAAATCCCGACTCCCGCGGTTTTTGCCTTCGAAATACCTAAGTTATCTCATAATCACCCATCTATAAATACGTAAATACTCGACAGTACATATTCTCATAATGTATTCTGCAGAAAACACTTTTTACTCAAATTGTATTCAAACTTGCGGACACTGACATTTCTACGATATAAAAAAATGCTCAAAGTTATTTTTATTCTATGATAGTTTGATGTATTTCTAACATCGCAGGGATATCCCAGAATGGTGAAATTGCCAGAGTTTGCAATTAATAATAAGCTTACCACGTCCCTAATTAGTAGACTTGTGCATCAAGCTTGCATATGCTGCTTCAGCAGGTTAGAGAGAGAGAGAGAGATAGATAGATAGAAAGCTTGAGCTTGAACCACTATACCTCAATTATTCGCGCGCACCCCTTGAAGTTACAACGTTGACGACGACGACGACGAAGCGCTCCTGTGGGAGATATACGTGACGGCTTTGGATTTTAGTCTCAAACCGAGCATCACCCGCTTGTTCTACTGGCTCTCACATATATATATAGATATAGATATAACCTACCCATATATCTAGTCGAAAGAGGAAATTAGACGAAACTTTGACCTCTGTAGTTGTATAATCCGTGACTCGTACTTACGTAATATATTTATAGAGCCCTTTGTATGAGGATGATTTTGTGTAGAATTTTGGTAGGAATTTGAATTTGGATTCTTCAATTTGCAATTTTTATTGCTCGATCTAATCACGTTGGCATACAATATGAAAAAATAGTTTTTTACTTTCCTTGTATGAAAAATTTGCAGTGTTTCATTTAGGGTAATGGGTAGACGGGATGGGTAGAGTGGAGCGGGAAATTTGATTTCGTATAGAAGCAACAGTTTGCAAAAGTTCATTTCAAGTTCTGTGCAAATAGTATATCTCGTTTCGCGTGAAGAAATTGAATGTAGGAGAAAACTGTTTCGGAGAATTCACTTACCAGGGTCAGCGTTGTGCGCTCCTATACAGTCCAACTTCATCTCAAGAAATAGCTGTTTTGCCTTTTCGAAATGTTCTTATACATATGTTGGCTGGCTGTGTTGCTGTATGCAATCTGCTGAGTTTTTGGTCGAGTATTATATAAGTTCAATGGATCTTGGCTGTGAGGTTTTGGGTAACGGTTAGATTGCTTCTATACATCTATGCTATTTTCAAAAGTTTGTTAATCGTATGCAAATATGGTGATGCCTGGTCTTGACTTTTTTTCTTGGGATATTTTGATAGTCGACGCCACCGCTAACGGTAACGCATAATGATGGTTTATTACTTGTTAGAAGTCTTATGAACTATTGTTAGAAATAGCATGATTCTGATTTCATATTGACTCAGGCTGATACAAATTGAAGAAATTTTGAACCAGAATTTCAAACTAGCGTTATTGCCTCTCGCTACCACTGGTTCGATTTGTAAATGTTCTTAGCAAGTCAGAGACTCTCCAGAAATGCTCTCGCATCTCGAAAATGATATTTATAAGATGATGCAGAGTAATAATCGATTGATGATATTGGAAAGTGGTTCCTCATGAAGTTTCCACCGATAACCCACAAAGCCATGTGATATAAGTGTTTCAGTCATACCAGACCGCATCAATTCCAACTATAGATCGAACTAGACCGAATTAGACCGAAGTTGACCGAATTAGACTGGACTAGATTGGATTAAGCCGAACTAGTCCGAGATAGAACTAACAAGGAGAGTCCGGAGTCTGCGGGTCCTGAAGTCTCACCAAAATTTTTTCACAGTTTCGTACTACCTAGAATATGAAGAATCTGAAGCAACATTGTCAAATGGGCCTTCTGTTCTGAGCTACAGCCAGAAACGTCAACATTGCTGGTATATCTATATGTATCACTTTTTAACATGGACCTAAGGTAAGTGTGCCTAATTTGCCCCCACTACTTTTGTTTCGCTCGCCATTTCAACTCATCTCCATATTTTTCAACGTACCTTAGCTCATTTTGAAGCTTGTTTCAAGACCTTTAAAATGAGCTGAAGTACGTTCAATTTTAACGAATTGGAGCCGAGATATCTTGATTTTCGCGAAAGAAGATTTTTTGCGAGTTTTCAACAGTGTGTTCCTAATTTGCCCCCACAGGGAAAAGAGGCCTGTTTTCATAAGATTATACGGGTTTTTCGTATAATCGAGATATCTCGGCTCCCAGACCTCGAAATAAGACGTACTTTAGCTCATTTTGTAGCTTTTTTTACCCTCTTTTGAATTTCTTGAGTAAGATTGATGTATTTGAATGGAGTGAGGAACGAGTTTAGAAGAAGACTTTGGGGGCAAATTGGGAACACTGCACTTTTTCTCGTAATATGAGCGTAGAATTGGCTAAAAATCGAATTTTGCAATTCTGCAAAAAGCATTCTAAAGTTGGGACGAAGACCAAGAAAATGAATTAAGGTACGTTGGAATTTATCACATCAATTTTGTTTGGCATAGCTTTTAGTGACTAACAAAAAAGAAGTCAAAAGTACCGAAAACTACTTTTTCGTTGTAAGAAATGCGCGGGTCATAGACGATAGGTCTAGAATGTTTATTTTCTCATATTTTAACGTAACAAACGTGAAAAAAATGCTCGTCAGAGTCTGCGGGTGCATACACTTGAGAACTTGAATGGGGGCAAATTAGGGAATGGGGGCAAATTAGGCACAGTTACCTTATATGGGCAATGCTAATGTCATAGGCTGTAACTCTGAACAGGAGGCCCATTTGACGGAGTTGCTTCAGGTTCTTTATATTCGAGGAGGTACGAAACTGTAAAAGAATTTTGGTAAGATTCCAGGATCCGGAGACTCCGGACTCCCCTTGTAAGTAGACCGAATAAGAATGAATTAGACCATACTAGTATTAATTAAACTAAATGAGACCGAACCAGTCCGAGTAAGACCACTCAGGAAAACTAGACCTTAGTCCACCGAACTAAACCTAACCAGGCTGAATTAGGCCGACTCAGGCCGAACTAGACCGAACTAGATTCAATTAAGCCGAACTAGACCAAAATATAACTTTAATTTACCAAAATATAAATTAGACCGAATGAGACCGAATTAGACCGCACTAGAATTAGTTAGACCAATTGAGATCGAACCAGACCGAGTGAGGGTTGGGGTACGTTTTTTCTAATCCTTTTTTTCTAATCCTCTTTTTCTAAAAACTCAATTTTCTAAAAGTATTATTTTCTAAACCCTCTTTTTCTAAAATCACTTTCTCTAAGTCCGTTTTTTCTAATAAAAAAATTTCCTAAGAATATGTTCCTTTAGTCTTTAAAAAGGTAAACAAAAACCCAAATGAGTCCTCGTGACGCCAACTTCAGTCAGTATCTCATCATTGTTTTGGCCGATCTAAATTTCTGAGGTTATCAATTTTGAATCGAAATTTCCATCATCAAAATTAATAAAGTAAAAAAAATTGTAAAACTATCTAAACTACAAAAAAAATGGAGGCTCGTTTGGTGTTGGCACGAAAAAATAATTTGCTCGACGTAAATGGATTTCTATACTACTTCGTAAGCGCGCACGAAAGTAGCGGCCACAGTTATTGGAAGTGCAAGAAATTCAAATCATGTCCGGCTCGAGCGATCACGAAAACTGAAGGGGGAAACATTATAGCATTACAAGGTCCGGAAGATACTGAATTTCATCAAAAATCTGAGCATTCTCATGCACCCGATCGAGAGGAGGTAGGAGCGGCAAAAGTTTCGGAGCGAATCAAAAGGCACGCTCGTGAACACCCTGAAGCACCTCCTGTTCAAGTCATCCGATCAGAACTCCAAGGTGTAGCCTCAGGTAAATATCGCATTGAGTGCCTAATCTGCGCGATAGCGAAACGGTGTTTTGATGTTCGATGAAACGTTGTAGGCGTTTTGGCACGTTTGCCTGACCGACCAAATCTCGGCAAAGTTGTTGGCCGAGCACGTAGAAGAGGTTTGCCATCGAATCCTCAGCGACTTGAAGATCTTGGTGAACTACCTGATTCGTTCAAACAAACACTCGTGGGCGATCGATTTTTATTGTACGACTCGCTCACAGAAATGGACGAAGATGGAGATGAGGATGATGGTCAAGATTACGATCGAATTCTTATTTTCTGTGCAACAAACGATTTGAAGAGACTTTACCGATCAACAATATGGTTTGTTGATGGTACTTTCAAGGCCTCTCCAACTATATTCCTTCAGTTATTCGCCATAATGGGCTCAGTCACTCAACCAAATGGTCAGGGGTCAGCTTTGCCGTACGTTTACGCGTTGCTCCCTAATAAACAACAAACGTCGTACGACAAAGTATTTCAAGTACTGTCGTCAAAAGCTCGAGAACTCAATATTCCAATGAATCCGCCCCTGATCGTGATGAGTGACTTTGAAACAGCAGTTTTGAATGCCGTCCAAGCAATTTTTGGTGACGATATGGTTCGATGCTGCTTCTTTCATTTCTGTCAAAATATATATCGCCATATTCAAGCACAGGGCTTACAGGCAAGGTACAACGACCCTAATGATCGAGAGATCAGGAACTCCGCACATATGCTCACTGCTCTCGCGTTTGTGACCGTAGATCATGTGGAGGAGCACTTTGATACTCTGGTTGAGTCTGACCTCTTCCCTGAGGAGATGACGGAGATTGCCGATTACATAGAAGATACCTATATCAGAGGAAGACCTGCCAGAGGTAGGCGAAGAGCAGTCCTCCCTCGATATCCTCCGAGAGTGTGGAATCAATATCAATCAGTCATTGATCATACAGCCCGGACCAATAATATCTCTGAGGGTTGGCACAACCGATTGAATCTCATTATGGGGAAAAGACATCCCAGTTTGTATGCTTTTATCAAAGAAATTCAGAAGGAGCAAGCTGACACGGAGGTGATGTTAGCACAGCTTGATTTAGGCCAAAGAATCAAAGATTATAAGGAGCCTGACCAGTTACGAGCTGAAGAAAGAATATCCAACATCGTTTCCCAGTATCAAGATTATTGCGATAGAGGCGAAATCCTCCAGTACTTGCGAAATATTGCACATAATATCACAATGTGATCATCTACTCTTAGAATAAATTGAATCGATAACCTCTATCTTGGCTCCAATAGTTCTCTTGGCTTCCTTTGCAACAAAATGACTACTAGAAGAACATGATTAGAAAAATCGGATTTAGAAAAAACGGACTTAGAAAAAGCGATTTTAGAAAAAAAAAGGTTTAGAAAAAAATACTTTTAGAAAATTGAGATTTTAGAAAAAACGGATTAGAAAAAAAGGATTAGAAAAAACGTACCCCAACGCCGAGTGAGACCACCTAGGCAAACTAAACCTTAGTAGATCGAACTAGATCAAACTGGACTGTGTTAGGCCGAACTAGACCGAACTGGACCGCACTCATACCATAGGAGTAAGGTAATTCTATTACGGTACTAGTACGATACTGACTAAACCAGATCAGACTGAATTATCCATCTATCCGACCATCCACCTACCCATCAACCCATCCACTCATCGAACCATTCATGACCCATACGACCACTCATTATACATCACCCGTCCCATAGTGAGTAAGCTGATACGCATGGTCCGAGGGGAATAATTTTGGATTAGCTGGCATTCAATTGTTTCTAGCGTTATTGCCTCTTTCGCTAAAACTCGTTTGGCGTATAGATATTCTTGGTAAGTCAGGGGCCCCTGAAATGCCTTTATAGCCCAAAAATGATATTTGTAAGATGATGAGTGACAATGAAATATGATGGTATGAAAAAGAGGTATCTTATGAAGTTTGTGGAGACGACATTTTGTTGAAGTCATGTCACTAAATCTTAAACACCATCTGTCCAATAATCTACCTGTCCAAACTTTCGTATATGACCATCGACTTACGACCTATTGAATCTCCCTCGGTCCCACCCATTAACCACGCGGCCACTTATATATTTTTATTCAACCCAGCCGAGCGTAGAGTAGTCTATTTCAGATCATTGCAGATTGTTCCAGGCCGTACCAGACCGTACCAATCCATCCTAGACGGTACCAGGTCACCTCAGACTGTTCCAACGTAAAATAAATCGTTTCAGACCATCCTAGACTGTACTTGAATGTGCCAGATCAATCCAGCCCATCCTAGACCGTACCAGACAATACCAGAACGTCCCATATCGTACCAAACCATTTCAAACTATTTCATACCGTAGCAGACGGTATCAGAACGAGGCAGATCGTACCAAATCATTCCAGAACGCTCCAGACCATTCAAGATCGGACCAGACCATCCACCCAGCCGACCATTGACCAACACATTCACCCACCTATCATCCATGACTCATATGGCCATCCATCACACTTCACCCTTTCTACTTAGGCTTCCTGATACGCTGGATCCGGACTGGGTCTTCAATTACTATAATAATTCGTATTCGTATTTCAATATAACAACCTTTCGCAGTGATTTCAACGTGGAGAACCAGTCCATCTATACTCTAATATGGCATGAATGAATTATTCAGAGTTCCTTCAACGAAAAGTTCCGTTATGTGTACACCTTTCCGGAAGAAAATCTCCAAAATACATCCCAAAGACAATATTCCATGAAGGTAACATACTGATGAAATTGGATTGATCAGGACGAGAAATGGGTCTGCGCCATTCTGTTTGGAACCATTCAAACTTTTTTTGCGTATGAACATTGATTATCAGCTAAATTCTCCCTCTAAAAAAAGCACTAAATTCAAAATAACAGAGTGAAATCATACTCGCAGTTTTGATCAAAACGATCACAATTGACATATATTTTACAAAAGCAGCCTATGCTCCGGCTTAAATTGGATACTCTTATCCGATCAATATTGTATACGCATCCTTCAAAGTTGTTAACGAACAAATGTTTCAGAACGTATACGAACCGTAAAAAAATTCTCGGCTGATTGAGCTGAGATTGAAGTTGGCAGTCTTGGCACTAATGATCTCAAGATCGTTAGCACCTTGGATGTACAATATAGTTAAAAAACTTTTGAAACAAGTCTCGGGGTTACTCGTATACTTAAAACCTGATATTCCGAGCCGCGGTTGTGGAAACGATACCATCGAGATTCTGGAAAGTAAAAACTTCTGCCAAGCTGTTTCTAGTGTTATGGTATCGTTAAAAAAAGTCATTGAGGCCTTTACGTGAGTTGGTACATGCCAACATGATCATTTCAAATTTGTGGGCGATTTCGGGGTGTGAGCGAGTTTGACGAGTTGTAATTCCTGAATCTTATCATCTATCTCCAAAAAATCAAATCCGAGTCCGTCAAAATATTCTTCAAGTTCTCGCAGATTTTCCCTCAACTTTGCACAAATATTTCTTTTGTTCTATAGACTTGTAAGAATTTGATATGATAATGGAAGTTGCAATTTTTACACACTCAATATTAAATCACCATTGTTCGCCTATATGATGAAACTTATTTTTCTACTTTATTGTCAAAATATCAGGCATAAAACGAAAAGAGCTGCCAAGGACATTCCTCAATTCACCCAAAATCTCTGATTCGACAATTCCAAAAAACAAGGCCATATAAAATGTCAATATTTTTACAGATACCGTAGCAATGAGTATAACGACACTGCGCTGCATAGTTCAGGATCACCGACATCGAAACTTACAACATTTTATCAGAAAACCTCTTCTCAGCTTAGCCCAACGTCAACGTCGAGATGGAAGTTTTGGTGATATTAGAAATACAGCATTAGCCTTACAAGCACTCGAAGAAGTTGAAAATGAACCTTTGGATAATTGGAATAGAAGTGCAGCTTTGAATTGGCTTAGCTCTCAGCAAGCTGAGGATGGTTCTTTTAAGGGTCAAATTGATTTGACGGCTGATGTAGTTTTGGGTTTGGCACCGACAGGACTTGCTACTATACGAGTTATGGATTGTAGCGAGAAGGATAATGAGGAGGATGAGGATACGGCTGCTGCGACTGATATGGATGGTGAGTGAGTGATATAATATTAAGGGGTACAGGATAAGCACTCATTTTTTTGGTGTTTCTTGAAGGTTGATAAAATTTGACCTGATTTTCAATTTTTGATCATTAATTTTCGCCGTAGAGTTGAGATGACTAATATATCATTATTCATAGGTTATTAAGAATTTTCAGTTTTTTTTTTTTTTCAAGTTCACTGATTGTTGTAAAATTTTGTAGAATTCATTCCAGTGATGGAGGATGAGTTTAATCAAATGATGGGATGCGATTATTTCAATGTAAAAGTAGCTTATCTGTCGAAAACTGATAACTCAATTGTAGTGAAATATCATTAACAATCAAGTGATTATCAGGGCAAATTTCACTGAAGATATTCTCATGATAAACCTATTTTTTCGTTATGTATTTTATCGTAGCTCCATCTTTCAGAACGTCCGAAGACCATGACTCATCTTATTAAATCTTAGAAGGAGTAAACTTTTTGGTCATGTTTGAAGGAATGCAAAGTTATTAAAAGTTTCATTTTGATACAATGAGTTACATTCTCTTGTCATACATTACCTTTCGCATAATGTGGAGCTACTTTTAAATAAGCTCGGAAGACGTAGCCTCTTGACAAAATTTCATCTCCGAAATACAAAATGAGTCGTCTGAACATTGAATAAATTTACATGTAAATATGCTTCTCGTCTTCGCTTCCAAGAAAGTAGATGAGCACAATTTTATATCAAATTTTTGAGGATGGAACAATTTGCATGATGAGGAACTGCTTTCCCTATTCCCGAGATTCTCTTTTTTTTTTCATAGACTTAGAAACTTGCATTCGGACTCCTATATCATGTACTTGAAACATTTGGGTTCCATTTGTGTGGTTGTTGAAACTTGAGATTACTCAAATTCACGTCATGAGATAACTACTGGGAAGCTCAGTATACACATATCAGGATGAACCTAGATTCGGTAGGAATTTTGACAATCTCGATTCGATTCGATGGAGAATCTGACAAAATCTAAATTATAATTTTCTGTTTGAATCTAATGCTATTTATGGACTAGCATTATAGATTCAAACAGAAATTTATTCTGCTATTGAACATTAGAGCCAAAGACGGAACCTAAATTACAATGGTGTAAGTGTACTCAACATGCCCACCTAAAGTCATTTTGCCAATAGTTTTGACCCAATTTCATATTTTTCAACGTACTTACTCGCATTTTTAAGCTTGTTCCAAGACCTTTGAAATGAGTTGAAGTGAATTAAATTTTAACCAACCCAAGCCGAGCTATCACGGTTTTCTCAAATAGCGATTTTTTTGCAAATTCGCGAAAGGATGTACCCAACATGCCCCCATTAAGTCATTTCTCAACAACTCTGATTTCCTTCAATATTATTTGATGTACTTCAGCTCATTTTGAAGCTTGTCTTAAGACCTTCAAAATGAGCTAAGGTATGTACGTCTAATTTCTATCAACTGGAGTCGTGCTGTCTCCATTTTCCCAGAAGAAACTATGTAAATTGGCGATCAAGTGCATAAAATCGTTTTTCATGGCCATCCAACCATATTTGGTGCTTTTCGCAGGCCTATAACACTATTTCCGTCTTACTTTGATGTGGTAAGCAAAATTTGAGTGGCTAAAAAAGTCGTACTGCACGCATTCATGAGATAACTATATGGCGGCATGTTGGGTGCACTCTAATTTCGGCTTCCATTTTTGGACTGATCTCAGTATTTTGCTAATAAAATCCCTCCTAATCGGAGATTTGTAAGATCAAAGGGAAGATTTAGAAGTTCTTGAGAAATGGAATCGAATGCTCTAGAGTACATTAAGATTGGCTGAACCAAAAATTTTTGGCACTGGTTTCACTCTACGCAATTTCGTTTTCGATTTTTTATATTCTCTGGGAGACGCAGAAATCATTAGAGGTCGGTCCGGATCATTAATTTTCTCACATTTTGACATGATAAATGTAAAAGAAATTGCGCGAATGTCAACGAGTGCCCAGTTCTGAGATCGGCATATGGAGCATGTTGGGTATATAAACTCACCTTATCTATAAGAATCAAACTTCTATCCTGATAGATTGAGATCAGTTTCGAATGTAAAAAATGGTCAAATGGACATTCACTTCTTGAATTCTCGATTTTTTCTCAAGGTCAACGGAATTTTTTTACTTTAGAACATGAACATATTTTGCATTTCCATCAATGTACAATATACGAATCGAAATTTATTCTAACCTTTCGAGTTGCAGCAGTCTCGAATTAATGGGAACAAATACTTCTCGCCTCATATATAAAAATCGTTTTCAAAAGTGCAGATAATAATCGTAACAATTTTCCCAAAATTTCGAGGGATTCCTTTCAAGAAACCATCTCAAGAACAAATAACCTTTCCCGACTACTATCGTAAAAATAAACGATACCAATTTGACTTTTTCAGCCGTAAAAACTTCAATCCCATCAGAATCAAATATTGCAACAAGCTCATCAGAAGCCCAACCGACCATCGCTACTCCTCTAAATTCTGGCTCAGCTATGATGACCTCCAGTGGCAGCAGTCAGACAACAACAAGTTCAAAAATTGATTCAAAAATCCCATTGATTGCAACAACGACAAACTCGACAAAGAAGACTGCGAGTGAGACTATTTTAATTGGTGAAAAACAGCCTCAACTTGTTAACGTTACTTATACGCTTTGGGTTGGCAGTGACGTTGATGAAATTTATAATTTGAGTCTAAGCGCACCTAAAAATGAAACTTTTTATGAAGTTATGGTATTGGCAGCACAGAGATCACAAAATTTTCAATTTTCGGCTTATGAATGGCCAAATGGGCATTACGTACATACTTTGGCTGGTTACAAGGAGGAGCCTATGTCTTATCACTATTGGTTATTGTATAGGCTGCCTGCACCTCCTGAACCTTCTTCGCCACCTGGTAATCAGCTTGTTGCACCTGGCGGTAAGTTTATTTTTCTATAATTTTACTATACTTATTTCTACAGTTACCGAAAATTTTGGATTAATTTAGTCAGATAAGATTTCATGAAGGATGTTAGAAGTATCGTGATGAAGGTACTCGAAGGATTCATTCTTTTTTTAATACAAACAGATCATATTAATGACTGTTTATTGTCTTCAAGGGTAAGAATTATAATTGGAATTATTTTGAAATTTCAATACTGAAGAAGCCACCGTCAAATCGGGTATCTTTGGCACGAGGGGGGTAACTTTGGTACACCTCCACAACGCTTCAAAAGCAACTAAATAAATTTTGCAGCACAGCAATCGAAATCTACTATAGATTCTGATCCGGAGAAATCCTATTGGTTGCTTGTGGGAAATGTTTACAGCGTTGAAAGGATGTACCAAAGCTACTCCACGTGTACCAAAGATACCCGGTTTGATGGCATTACACTTTGAGTTTCTTGCATCAAATTGATTTTTCGATCGACTGTGCGTAAAGCACTGCTTTACGCACGATAGTTTTCGTTTACTTCACGTCCAGTCGATCGAAATAGTATATTTCGCACCGAGTTCATGAGGTTGTAGTTCGCTTCTGAGCGATCGGATTTCGGCCCGAGCCGGAGGCGAGGGTTGAAATGATCGCTCGGAAGTGGGGAACCTCATGTGCGAGGCGCGAAAGTTATTTTTCGCAATTTTGTAGGCACCCAAACATCGGAAAATTGCGAAAATTGTATTTCGATACTCGGGCGTGAAGTTTTTTTGCTTTACTCGTGCTAATTTTGACCCTCGCCAGGACTCGGGCCGAAAACAATCACTCGAAAAGCAAAACCAAACTTCCCTCCCTCGAATCAAAAACACTATTTCGCGACTGATAAAAGTTTCTCATTTTTATTTACTGAATTGGACTGCCCACTTCCAATCGTTTTGCGCAATTGTGGGTTTTTTGTACATTTATAACAACTCAGAGAGTGTAGTGTCGGCATTCTTAATAACAGAGTTTCATCCTAAAAGACGTTTCATGAAAGTTCCACCCAATATTTAATATTTTATCGTCTAGAATGTGGGAAAAGAATGATCATATAAACGACTCCGAACCATCAGTTTTAAATATTCAACAAAGTTTACTGGTATTTTGAATACTATTCTTATTGGTGATCAATTTTTGAAAGAACTACTTTGGCATCATGCAAAGAATTGGTTCCCGTTTCAAATACTTAAAGAAGTTCTATTTTTTATCCACAAAATCAATGATAAAGACAGCCCTCAAAAAATCAAAGAATCGTTTGCTTATGCATGGGCAAGTCGAGGAAAATCTCAACCGTCTCTTGACGGATTCAAATTTGGTTCTTCAGAGAGTAGATGAGACATATTAAGGCATAGATCTCGCCAAATTCGCTCACATCCTATCTTGTGGAATATAATAGTACGAGCTTGACGAGAAGTTCGATTTTCTTGGATTCAATCTGACTAATAGAAAAAATATGAATGAAAAATAGCAATTTGTGCGCTTGATGAGACCCGTCACGCTCGTATTTTGCCAATTTTGCAATTGCCAAATGTGAAATTGAGATTCGTAAGGCCAGGACATTATTATTGTTGCAGGTTATTGAATCGCTTCCCGTTGAGATTAAATTTTTATCGTATTAGAGTCCCCTTTTTTTTTTAATTCCTAGGGCATAACGGGTGTTACACTCCCCTCGTGGACTTACCCTTATACCGTAAACAAAACCATACAAATATATCGATATATACCATATGCGATATACAATAAAAGTATATCGTAAATATAACCTCAATAGATCGCGAAAATTTCTTGAAACAAGCTGAATAAATTTCTTTCTTATATTTACAGGAGTCGACGATTTGCAGATCAGTAATGGCGAACATTATCTCTTTTGGTACAAGAAGCTATAAAAAGTTCGATACGAAAAGTTGAGACAAATTTTTCGGGAGAACAAATTGGAGATGAAGAAAAAAGAAGATTTGAATGAGAACTGAAACACAAACACGAGTCATGTACAATCACCACGTGAATATATAAGGCAGAAAAAGTCAGAGAAATTTAAAAAAAAAAGAGAGAGTGAAAGAGAGTGAGAAAATGTGTCGAATGAAAGAAAGGATGAGAAATTTTATGAGATATAGATAATTCGATATGAATAATTATTGATATATCAATCTTTATAGTTGTAATTATTGTGATTATTATATTAGAATTATGATTGAAAATTGTTGATTAGAGAGCGCGCGAGTTCTTGAAAAAAGATCAATAAGTTATATATACATTAATATAATACAAAATAAAATGTGACTGCTTACCATAAATGGCACGGTGAGTTGACGGAAGAATATCAGATTAATATATCGTTTTATCTTAATTAAGCTAATAATGCATATGAACATTTTTTATGAAACTGCAATGCACAACTATATCGTACTGATGATATGTGGTATATATATTGATTGATAATAATTTAATAAATGCATCAGTGTTGGATTTCGCTTACTAGAATGTGGCCAATTATTTTTTGAAATTTTTTACCAGCAACATTTCTCCTCATAGTTCCTTATCAATGATGAGCTTGAATGATAAGGATTTAAAAATACAATGAAAAAATTACGAAGATGACAGTGAAATTCGTGACTTTTTTTGCTGCGGAGTTAAGATCTTTGAATAATTGTAAAACCTTGTCATCATCGAAAAATAGTATTTGGCGCGTAGAATGATCATCACTGTGAGTATTGAAGTAATTTACCTTGACAATCATTCTGTAGACGGATGATTTTTGAGTTACATCATTGTAATTATTCAAAGAAACCGCGTGATCATAACTTTGCTTAGCTGGAAAACGGCGAAAGAACAATATATTTGTCAATCTGAATTATACGTTCAACTTTTTTTGTACCAGACGCTGTATTTCAGTAATTTTTCCGTTTTTAATCACTTTTGATTCGATTACCTGGCTGACAGAATTTATACAGTGATAAACCACGTATTCGAAGTTGAAAATTATCCTCGCGGGAATTATTTGTAGGATAATTTGTCAGAGCCTTGGTGACCATTTGATCTCATTCCATCTAGCTTCTTTGATTGCCTACCAAGCTCAGCCACTCGCTGAAATATTTCCCACAGCAAACATAGCCTTGAATGGTGGTACTCGGGCAACATTTTTGGTCGAGAAAGACAAGTTTCGTCGTCTTTTTCCATGAACAAATAGAACAGAACATCATTGATGACCACGCGAGCCTTTTTTCGTCAAAGATCCAGGTTAAGCTACGCTTGGCAATTCAGTATCCGGATTGGTGACCGTTCGGGTAGGGTTGCCACGCTTAGAGTCGACGATCTTAACTAGCATTGCACCCTGGACGAAGACTATAGCGTAAACGCCCCCCCCCTCTTCCCCGAGACAAGTTCACTCTTGGGGTGGAAGAGATGACGGAAGATATATGACATATCCGGGGGTGTCGTGATCCTAGACTGGTCTCGAATATTCTGCACTTGAATATTTCAATGAACGAATGAATGAATGAATATGTTGTGAGAAGATAGAACCAGATATTCTGTGAGGATGCAGATCAATCCGAGTTACCAGGAAAGCAATCAAACTCGTGAATGTTTGGATGCTTGGACCAGATATTCTCCTGCATGGGGGAACAAATTAATCCCAGAGCCTAGGGAAGTAACCAAATCTATAAATGCCGGATGATGGGATCAAAATTTCGGTCAGAAAAATAATCACTTCCACAAGGGTGATCGAACCCTCAACTAACACCAGTTAGATCCAAGATTCGATAATCAGCCGAAGCACATTTTGCGAGTTGACAAGGGGAGTTATTTTTTCGTTTCATCATGAGAAATTATGTGTGGGATTGATTTGTCCCCCGGCTGAAAATCTGATCCCGGCATTTGGGCATCTGCGGGTTTGATTGCCTCTCCAGGTTTGGGGGTTCGCCTTTCTCTGCATGGTTCACTACTGGTCGAAAGTTCGAGATCACCTAATGAATAATTATTCAGTCGTCACAGTTCGATGATCTAAAGCTCAGTTGAACGGAATTGGTCATCATCTCAACTTTTTTCCGGTTGTGTATCTGGTCTGAGCATCCGGGCATTTGCGAGTTTGATTGCCTTTGATTTTTCCTTCGACAGAATTTTTGGTCTGAGCATCCGGTTATTTACGGATTCGGATGTCTTTCTGGGTTATGGTGCTCGTTTTTTCCCTGCAGGGGATATCTGGTCCGAGCATCCAGACATTTGCGGGCTAGATTGCCTTCCTGGGTTTTGAGGTTTGTACTTCCCCAGCATAAGATATGGTCCGAGCATCCATGCATTTGCGGGATTGATTGCCTTTTTAAGTTCTGAGGTTGATTCTTCCCGAACAGAATTTTTGGTTCGAGCATCCAGGCATCTGCGGGTTAGGTTGCCTTCCTATATAGTAGGTTTTGAGCTTCATTCTTCTCCTTTAGGATGTCTAGCCAAACATCCCGGTATGCAGGCTTGCTGTGCCCCCTTCCCCCGTGACCTGGCGCTCCTGGGCATCACCCAAATTCGCCCCCCTTCCTAGTCCCTCCATGAAGCTGGCTCTGTAACTCACGTAAAAAATTCGCCCACTTATTCTATTATGGATATTATACAAGACCCATGAGTTTGATAGTTAGTTGGTGGAGGGACGTTTTTCGGTGAAAAAGAAAAATTTCTTCTTGTTTCTTTGAACCCGGAATGTCGTCTGGGCACCATCATTTACCAATCTAATGGGTCCCGTATTCATTTCCCATATTCGCCAGCGGAAAATTCTCAACCAATGGTCGAATTTCGCACGCAGCCACTGTTTAAATTTTCACAAGGTCAAGAGTCAACCACCTGGTTGACTTCTCAACTAGGAGGTTGAAAACTATAATGAGCTGTCCAGGGTGATGTTAACGGGAAATTTGAACCGTTACAGATAATGTGGCGCAGAATATGTTAATAAACCTTCGGTAGATAAATTTGTGGGTGTATCGAATGAATACTTTTGAATTGGAATAATTTTTGAGATATGACAGATGTTGCTCTGATAAGTCAGTTGAGTTTGATGAGCTTTAGTCTCTGAATTTCTATTTTCATTCAAATTTGTTGAACTTATCAGTGGTTCTAACTTAGTCTGATGGGTTATTCCAAGAACTGAGTAATGAAACTGGCATTTTTCTCAGAAATGTAAAAAGTAAGGATAAGTATCACCGAATTCCGAAAATTTGGTTATATGAAACTCTTTGAGATGATGGTATAGTACTGTCAGCCAATAATTTCTCATCTAACACTCCTTCCTTCGTATTTAAGGCGATGCGGTCACCGTGCACGCTGAAAGTTATTCGCACTTTTATCAAATTTGCTTGCGATTTGAGTAAAATGACGAGAAGACCCGCGTTTATTATCATCTAACTTGAGTTCGTCTTCTCGTCGTTAAGCTCTAATCTCAAAAGAATCGGATAAAAGTGAGAATTACAAAGTGCACGTATAGGTTAGGAGGTGCCTGCGCTCAAGTTATTCCCACTTTTCTCCACTTCTCTTGCGATTTTAGCCAAACGATGAGAAGACGAACTCAAGTTAGGTGATAATAAACGTGGGTCTTCTCGTCGTTTCACCCAAATCGCAAGCAAATTTGATAAAAGTGCGAATAACTTTCAGCGTGCATAGTGCACGGTGACCGCATCACCTTGATAATAGTATGAATACTATATTTCACAGTACGATGTGACGTGACACGTCACAATCAAATTCATTTGAATTCCATTCACTATTCAAATGTTTAATAGCCATGTGTTTACTTTTCAGATATTGAAAATTAGCAGTGTGAGTTGGCTTCTATAATCACGCATTGAAATTGATTGAGTCGATGAAAAGACTATTTAAATGAATATGAATCATAGTCGTTGTCTCCTTGTATTTTATCTAATACACACAAGTCATTTATTTCGAGCTATAGTACTTTTGTGGTATGCTGAATAAATGGATCGTTTTCCTTGAATTCATCAGTTTCACGAATCAGACGATTTCCTACAGTCGGCAATTTTAGGTCCAAAATTTTAAGATAGTAAATATGAAACGTCAGACTTTTGTTCTGGCATGCTTCTTGCAGTTTTTGGGCGTTTTTTGTGAGTATCTTACGATATATAGGACACAAAGAATTCGCAAAACCAATCATTTGATTCGAAACATATGAGGTGCATTGATAGGTTATTGAGTTTCCATATGGATATGGCCGAGTCTGCTAAATAAATCATGGATTTTGGTATTCGAAAATGAGATTTAGGTATAAAGAATTATTTGATATCAAGCTTGATTTAATATTTTTCCTCGATGATGCTAACCGCAATACTTCTGTTTTTGAGAAAAATATTCATAACCTCTTATTTGCTTCAGCAGTAACAGTTCCAAGTCGTATTTTCCTTGTCATATGATCGAAATCAATTCGATATAAAAATTTATATTATAGATATAAGTGTACCCCATTCACCTCCATTCACTGAATAATCACTGTTCCGTAAAAATGCTATGACTTATAAACAATAATCAGATCGAGATGTTCGCTGAACCTTTTCAAATAATTTTTCAAAATAAATGAGCTAACGCGTTTAGTTCTGATTCGTCTTTCACGAATCATTGCAAAATTAATATAAATTGTAACATTTCATTCAGATAGGTAAATGAGTTACTTTTACCGCATGTATAAAGGCGACTCTACAATTGATGAGGAGGAGCTTCAACTATTTTTAGATGGAGCAACCACAGTAGACCATATATATATATATAGGTTTACAACTTTTGTGCGACATCATTTTTTATATCACTTTTACCACGCTTTCACTCGTTTCTTTGGTCTCTTTCAGCACGAAAGTCGAAACCTACCCCGGCCGATCGGTGGAAAAGAAAGTTTTTATCAAAATATGTTATTTGGATCAAATTTTAGATGAAAAAACTGAATTTGAAAAATCTTCAAGTTTTGGCTTTTCACTTCTGGCAAGCGCGCACAAGCAGATTCCGGAATATAATTCCTGTAGAATCTTCAATTTCAAAGGCTCAAGTAATTTTTTGAATCTTCTCCAAATTTCCTTCAATCAATAAAAGAAATATCGATACTTTAGTGCTACCTTGTGTGTCTATAACTATGTAAAGGGTCGCTTTCGCTTCAGTAAAGAACTTTCATCCCAAATCGACGATTGTCAGTCAGACATCCAACGATAAAATCTAACATTTGTAATCTGGCCGGAAATTGAATGATCTGGGCAATTTTTTTTTCTGCAGAATGTAAACTCTACATGCCCTTCATGTTCAATGAGGTTCCACATTCGACACACTGCAACTGAAATAAAATAATGCAAACTATCATGAATAGTATAATTCGATACAAGGGTGTGAAAATGTTATTGCGCATTCCAGTGATTTGGAATCATCATCGCACGAGTACGCAAAATAGTATATTATGCGTCGTGTGCCAAAAATCTTTGTCAGAACAAAGTTTTTGGCACGAGACGCATATGCCGTTTTATACGGCGAGACGTCGTATAAAAATAGGTTCTATTTCCATGTAACGAAGTATACATTTGAGATAAACTGTGAACAGAAGTTGACCAACTGTACGCAAAGTACACTGGTGTATCAAAATAGTATATTATGACACTGCACGTAGATGGGTAGTTTTGTACGAAGGACTGTTTATGGCACGAGCGAAGCGAGTGCTATAAGTCCTTCGTAACAAAAATACCCATCTGCACGCAGTCTCATAAGATAATTTATGGCACGAGAATCCAAAAATTATGTTCAAAGTTGCGATTTTTAGGTTAGAGTGCTATAAAGATTGTTCTGTAGCTACTGAAAAGATTACCCGGGAGAGAGAGTTTCCTCTCGAAATTGTCGAGATATTTACGGTCTCGATAATAATGAATAGATTGAAGAATAAAATTGTTGATGATAAGAATACAAAGAATGTTGTGGTTGAAAAAAAAGTCAAGGCATGTTGAAGCACAATTATCGTTCTTGATACACTGTACCTAAAATAGTACATTTCGATACAAGGGCGTAAAACGTTTTATTCGCGTCCGAGTGATGGGTTTCCGGCCCGAGCCGCAGGCGAGGGTCGGAATCATCGCGAGGATGCGAATAATAGGTTTTACGGCCGTGTATCGAACTATACTTTTGGATAAACTGTGTGTAAAAGTCGACAAACTGTGCGCAAAGTGCACTTTTACGCACAGTGTATGATTCCAGCCCTTGTCTAACGGCTGGGCCGAAAACCCATAACTCGGACGCGAAAAAAGTTTTTACACCCTTGTATCAAAATGTACTAATTTTCTTTCAGTATCTCATTTTAGTAATCAGGTTATACTTCAGTGTTAAGAGTCAAAATAATAGTCAAATTCAGTGATCATAATTTTAGGCCACAAATAGATATTATCACTACGTAAAATAATGTTGAAGGCTCCTTGTCCAAATCTAATGTTCTTGACATTACAGATTAAAATTTATTGAATATTGATTAACTCTTCAGGTGATTCAAGAGCCTCATTCGAATATCTCTCATTCGTCGTATCGATACAAATCAAAGGCGATCATCAATGCAGTGGAAGCATATACAGCGTGAGAAACGTCCTTACTTCTGCCGAATGTCTTAAAAACTTTGACGAGAGCAATTTACAAGATCTGACTATAAAAGTTGGCAACATAAGCGATTTTGAAACTTCAACAAAGGCTTACTCTGTAAAAGCAATTTATCTTCCTGAAAATTATCATAAAAATTTGGGAAATCGATCAGCTCACAATTTAGCCCTAATTAGATTGATTGAGCCGATTGAACCAAGATTTGAAGCAGTTTCTGGTGATGTTAGAGCCGATCAATTGGCTATGTTTAATTTTGCAACCGAAAATATTACACATAGGCCAAAAACAATGAAAGGTTGGCAAATGACGGATACTGGATTGAGACTTACGAGTCACAGATTGAGTTTTGTTTCTAAAGCAGATTGTGCTAAAAAATTGGGATTAGAAGTACTAATGGATGATATACTGTGTTCAAAAGTCAGCTCGAAAAATTTGCCAAAAGAATATTTTGGAGGGCCTGCTATGGATCATACACGACAGATGGGTGTGACTTTGTGGAGTGAAAATTATAACGAGAATGAATCTTTAGTGGTTTATACTGATATCGGTCCGAATAGCCAGTGGTTACGAGATGCACTTGCGTAATTATTTATGTGTTTGTGAAATTTATTGGGACAACCAAAACTGTTTATTGTTAACAATTCTCTATGCACAAGGGAGAATGTTGGCTTATTGGACAAATAGGCGCAGCAGGATTATTAAGTAAAATGTTGAGTAGAGAAAATAAAATTGTCTATTTGAATATCTGAAATTTTATTTTCCTTATGAATTTTTAACGAAAATTTTTCCACAGTAGGTATGAGGCATTTATTCGGAATATGGGTGATTCTGAGATAACTTATGCATTTGATGTCCTGAACTCTCATTCACATTAAATGACTAAATATGATGAGTCTAACGATGATATCTGATGTAATCTATTGAAATGAAGATATCCCAATAGTTCCAGGAGCGGATATAAGGTTAATGTGGACCTGAGCTTACCAAAACTGGTCAAAATGTCCTTACCGTGGCATGTCCTAAACCGGAGTTGCACATTTCAACCGTGTAGTTTAACGAGATATTCATTCAATCTCGGTTCCGCACCACTCAAACATCAAAGTTGGGTTATAAAAAGGTGATATCATGCACAAATCGAGTATCGAGTCTCACTTCAAAATAGTCTAAACACAGCCGACATTCTGTCCTGGAATTTTGCTAATTTTTCGAATGCTTCTCGATAATTGGACTCCGGGTCAGCGAATCGCTTCAAACGACTCTATAACGGCGGTAATTGATTTCTAATACACCAATAAACAAAATACTACCACCATCGGGATGATGAATTACGTGAACAGCTTCCCACGCGATGATTCATGGACAATTTTTCCGTTGCAAAATAAGAGTTGTCCTTACCGTGGTCACTGGCTCTCGAACACTATGCAACGTCAACGTCCAGAAATTTTTTTACAGTCTACTCTCACCATAAAAATGAGCAGTCTATTCGGAAAAAACGATTCGTTTCGATTTACGCCTTTGAGATCACTTTTCATGTAAAAATGTCCTTACCGTGGCTGTCCTTACCGTGGCAAAAATATATCGAAAATTGCTCATATCTTTTACATAGATTGACTAACGTTTACGCCCGTCCGGGAATTGTTTTTGGATGTCAGATAGATTGGAAAACACCTATGAGCAGTCAGATTGCAGCTATATTTCAACTAGTCAATTTTTGGTCCAAATCCCGATCCCCGCCGTTTTTGCCCTCGAAATACGTAAGTTATCTCATAATCACCCATATATGAGAGCTGAATAGAGTCATGATGATTGAAAGGGATTTTCACTTTTTTAATCAGTAGATTTCTTTGTTAGAAAATTACATTTTGTAGAGTGAATTAGAAATATTGTATTGATGAATTTCTTAAAATTAGAAATGATTGGGAGTCTGCATTCCTTTTTCCTTGTTGAATCAGCTGTGTATGGCCAAGTGAGTTATCCGTATCGCTTCACAATTCCATAATTTCTGACTCCATCATTCAGCTCGTGTATTTCTGTAGAAACTCACTATGTACTTTTGACTCATGAGAAATAATTGCGGAGAGAAGCTTAATATATCTTTGTAAGGAATGTACATGTACGGTACCCGTCCAATATTAAAAATCGCTCGAAAAATCATTTTTATCTACCACGAAATCTTCGGTATTGAACTATAGAATCACCTATTTTTTTCTACATCAATAAGAAAATTAATCCAATAACAAAAATACCTATTCATTTGAGGAGGGAAAAATCAGTTGATGTCATGAATCCTGTTCGTTATAATATACTGAATGAAACACGTCAAAATGGTTGAAATATTGAAATCATCGAAATTTATGTACCAAAACCGTCGAAAAGATCGATTCGTTATAAACCATGAAGTAAATATTGTAAATGCCTTTCCTATACAGAGCCATAACTGTCAGCTAGAAGACAACCAGCTCGATGAACTTGCGTGGTCGTATTAACGGAAACAACGGAAACATGACTTTACAATAAGAATAAAGGTATAGTCTTATAGGTATTTTAATTTTTCTGTAAAATCTTGTTCCGAAACAGTTGCCCCTGTTTCGGAACAGTCCTCGCAAGTCGAAGAAATGCCACCTTCAATACGTTAAATTATCAGAGAGCTAAGGTCGAGGCTGAAGTCCCTTCGAAAATTCGACTAGAATGAGTTTTGGTTCAAAATAGTATTTTTCGATTCGAGAGAGGGAAGTTTGGTTTTGCTTTTCGAGTGATTGTTTTCGGCCCGAGCTCTGGCGAGGGTCAAAATCACCACGAGTAAGGCAAAAAAACTTCACGCCCGAGTATCAAAATACGTTTTTCGATCGACTGGACGTAAAGTAAACGAAAACTACCGTGTGCGTAAAGGAGTGTTTTACGCACAGTCGATTGAAAACAATAATTCGATTCATGGAAGAGATCATATTTTTTGCATCCTCGCGATGATCCCGACCCTCGCCTGCGGCTCGGGCCGGAAACCCACCATTCGGACAAAAAAATGTTTACGCCTTTGTATCGAAATGAACTATTAAAATTTTTCCAAAATTCTTAGTCGTGTAACTTATGCTCTTATCATTTTCGCCTATCGCGTTAGATAATTGAGATGGAATACATGCGGACAACCTTAAGTCGGCAACAATAAACATCTGATAAGAGCAATTTTACTGATTCTTTTTGTATATATGCAGTAGAAACAGAGGCGTCACTCGTCCAATTTCCCAGGTGTGGATCGCCTCAGGGGTCTAAAGTGCGAGAGCTAAAGAAAGGTCAATTCGGGTCAATTCGAAGAAGCTTGCTAAGAATTGATGATAGCTTCGTAGCTTCAGTGCATGAGTTGGGCCAGGGCCAAGATTGCAAGGTGTCCATGCAGTTAACAAGGGGACCAACGCAACCTTGTGGCTCCTGGATCTTGACGAAACCTTGGGAGTTTTCTTGTTTTGGTGGGAATTGAAGGTACCCAGAAGGTTTTTGTCCAATGGGCGTCCTATCCCGGGATACAGCTACAGAGATTCCATGGCTGTATCTCAGACCCGCAAGGTTGGTGCTCTCTTCGTAAATGTAATTAATACTAAGTGAGCAGACAGCAGTCTCAAAATCTCGCTCAGCTTACTCTTTTATTGCAAAGAGCGATCAACACACTTGGCGTCAGCAGACTCTTTCTCATTCTTTTGCGGAGCAGAGATCGATCTCACTGAGATCACTCTGCGGAGCAGAGTTTTTATTATATTGAGTTGCAAAATTTTTGCTCGCCTGGATCCGATTTCCTAGGTGTGGATTTCCATGTACGTAGTATCGGCCCAGGTGGTGGATTCATCCATACCATCCAGAGGGAAAGTGACGCCCCTGAGTAGAAATCACTTGTGAAATCTCATAATGATGATGATCTCATAATTTTGATCTCATAATCAAATAATGATGAAGAACTATCATACTAGGGTGTCCATTACTTTCCCAAGTTTCCCCGATATCCTATGCCACCCCCAACAACCATAATCATTTGGTGAGATATTGCGGGAAAAAAATTTTCGGTGACCCGGGTGAAGTTCAAATGCTGCCCCACCTGGAGCGTTTTTTATTTGAACGGTACCCTTTTAAATGGAAATTTGAGTTCATGAATCGCATTTACCGCGCATGCATTACGTCCTATGTCCTTGAATGTGTTTTCAATCGATAGAGAGTGCAATTTTCTTCAAAATGACTGCCTGAAACGTTCGATTTGATACAGTAGAACCGGAGATAGCCCACTTATTTGCATATTATCCACCTGAAGAACATAAAAGTGACTAAAAATGACCGTTTTTTATTTTTTCGGTTTTTTAAGTCTAGTAAAAGATCATGGGGATCAAGAGGTAAAACTGAGCACGGATTTTTGTTTCTACGATCAAAAATACATCAAAAACACATATTTACATCTTTAAAACAGACCTGCTCAGAAGTCGCATTTCAGGGCTCTTTGAGGAAAACTCTGTTTCACGAATTTGCTCGCGAATTTGATACCCTGAAAATTCTAATCTGCGAAAACAGCGATAACTTTATAGTTCTACTCCATCAAATTGACTTCAACAAGTGGTCATTTAAAGGAAATTTCACTGGCTATCGATGAAAAATAAATACTCTCAGCAGGAAAATGCTGGGTGATCACTGATTCAAAATTTGCTTTGAGGTCATAATCCAGAGAAAAAAAACGCTCACGTAGGGCAACACTTGAACATCAACTAGGTCCACGAACATTTTCTCATTGCAATATCTCAATAAATGATGCCCTAAATGGATTAGGTTGTTGTGGGTGGTTCAGAGGGGAGAAATCATGGGAAATAACGCGCTGACATACACCCTATATTGTATACATTCAAATTGCAATAAGAGTAATAAAAAGCTCAAGACTTATTTGGACTCCAGTGAATCACCTTGAAAGATTTATTTCTAAAAGTAGCAAAGTTAATAGCACCGAAGAAAATTCATATCACCGCAACTAGATCGTTGCATGTCAACTCGATCGTTGCATGTCAACTCGATCAAAAGTGATTCATCCACAGTATATTACTTGATTAAACAAAAAATAATTTGCGCTTATCGCTTTGTATTTCTCATGATTGAACAATACTATATAGACATGATAATAATGAAAATATTTAGATACGAAACGAGTAGACTTTGATGACTCATCCTCACCTGCATATGGATATCGCGCAAATAAGTTTACAATATATACAAGCAGACGATTTTCCATCACCTATATGTACCATAATGTATTAGCTTTGGTAGTTTGGTACTCACAGGTGCGCACCAGGTAGATATATTTTACCGTGAGAAAGAAAGAGATAGAATACATTGCGCGCGCGTATTATTCAGTCGTAAAGTAGTGCAAGTGCAAGCCAAAAAGGCGTCTGCCCATGTCTGGTGAGTGGTGAGCAGCTGAGCATGAAAGGGCGATGACTTTGACGTGCGTTTGTTGAGATTCAGTTTTACAAAGAGACCCACATTTACTGGAAGATGATGAAGCAGATGAAAATGTGTCCAGGTTGACACAGGCTTGTTGAAGAAAAAAGGCTGGTTATTTTAGTCAGCAAGTGTGTAGTAATAATAATAGTTAGGTGAAAGTTTCCTGTGGAATTTCGATGCGTTCCTGCTTATGAAAACGCTCATCCTTGAGCTATGGAGGATTACAAGTTTTTATTCAAAGTTGTCCTAGTTGGGAATGCAGGTGTTGGCAAAACCTGCCTTGTTAGACGCTTCACTCAGGTATATTATTGTCGAGTACTTCTATTTCTCGATTGACTCTTATGTAGCATTCTAGGGGATGTTAATTTTACCAGACTTTTGTTGATCTTGAATCTTGCATGTTTTTGTCAATGAAAATATGCTCAGAGTTTGATAGTAGACCTTCGAATGATAGAGTAACCAATTAAGAGTCATTATATTACAAAGCGTTGTCTGCTTGCTCAGAGTCTAGCTCAAATAAATTTTGAGTATCGACTGAGAATGCATTCTTGGGATAAGCTTATTATGATTGACATTTTCAGGGTCTCTTTCCACCAGGTCAAGGTGCTACAATCGGTGTGGATTTTATGATCAAGACTGTTGAGGTTGAGAATGAGAAAATCAAGGTACTAAAATCTATACTTCCATAATCTCTGTATTATTCGATCCTATAACAATTATTGATAACTGTTCAACTCTGTAGCTACAAATTTGGGATACTGCTGGTCAAGAGAGATTTAGGTCAATCACTCAAAGTTATTACCGATCAGCGCATGCATTGATATTAGTCTATGACATCTCATGTCAGCCCACGTTTGATTGTTTGCCAGATTGGCTAAGAGAAATTGAGGAATATGCAAGTAACAAGGTATTGAGGATACTTGTTGGCAACAAGATTGATAGAGAAGATAGAGAAATCCCAACGCATGTGGGAGAGGATTTTGCACAACGACATGGCATGTATTTCTTAGAAACTTCTGCCAAAGAAGCTGAGAATGTTGAGAGATTATTCATGGAGATTGCAGCTGAGTTGATGGAGGTTTGTAACTTTAGTACCTTATGTGGGGGGAGGAGGTGCAAATAGTTTCACAGACTGATATCATAACACAATCTACCTTCATTCAATTTCAGCAAGCACGTTGTAAGGAACTGCCTAGATATGAACAAAATTCAACAACCATCAATGGTAAAACGACTGTTATAGGTGATTCTAGTAATTGTGGTTGCAGTCGACTGTCTTGAATATCTAATTTTGCTTGTTGGCTATTCAAATTTGATTATAATATGAATTTGAAACTACTCAAAATATTCAATCAACAATTAGCGTTGATGACTAGGAGAAATTTTAAGAATGGATCTTTAATGAATTACGAGATGAAGTGGGGAATTTTTCTCATTTGATTATTCATCAATTTTTGCTTATGGTTTTCTGTATTCCAAAATTGTCAACTTTAAAGTTCTCGTGATTCTTTTTTTCAAATCATTCTGATTATAAAGACGATCCTGCTTTGTCGCGTTCTATGCGGTAGAATATGTCTATTGTCAATTAGGTAAAATGTTGATTCCTTGCATAAACATATTGAAATACTCGTGAATGTTTAACGGCTGTTCCTTGTCTTACTCAGTATTAAGTTGGAATTTGTTAATAATTTTAATAACTTGAATTTATGAATGAGTCACCACAGTATAGTTATGTCAATTGAGACTTATACTGCAGTTCATGATTGCTCTAGTCTACTTTAAAGATATTTTCAAAGTATTTTTGTGGGAACTTGCATTCCGGTGATGGCTTTTAATTTATACTCAAAGTATCTATTTGCATTAATGTCCATCAGTATAAGATTAGAGTGTAAGAAGATATATTCAATTTTGTTCTATTGAGCTAAAATAATTTTTGTCTGTTGATACTCAAGCGGATCAATGCAATCAAGACTCATGAGGTTTTTTCTACAGCACTTTACATTGTCATTACTGCTGTTGTACAAAGAAGAAAATTGTTGAGTTTCAAGCGCCTTATAAGATATTTGAATATTGATTAATGCTATTTGAAAAAACGATTTCCACCGTTTATAATAAACATTTCAGAATAAAGTAATCTTTCATACACTGAGTTCTGCAATTGATTAATTTATTGTGAGCTTAATACTTCCCTGAATTATTGAGGATCATCACGTTTCTCTTATTTGTTACACGGTTGGTGAGAGATGATATGTGTGGTTTGCAAGATGAATCTCAATTCTCACAAATGGGGAGTTGGAGCAGAGGTTTGGGTGAGATCCCAAATTTTTAGTCATGGCTTAAAGACTCCACTGGCAAATGGAGTTCCGTGGTGACAATAAGCAGTCTAGTCCAGTTTCAATTCAATACAATGAGGATGTAAGAAAAATATATTACATTTATTTTGAATCCGTACAAAGGAATATATGTTTTTATAGATAAGATATCTTTTTAATGGTCAGAATCATCAAATTAAAACCAACAAAGTTAATGTTGTCTTATATATCAAAATTGTGAATGAATATGATTATGCAAAAAATACTTGATGACCTTGCCTGGTATATTGGATGCACATAGAGATAGTGTCCTAATAATCACACGAAAAAAATGTTCCAAACTAGACAAAATAGTGTGGCTTCTTGACTATGATTCCATATTCAGCAACTGCTGGTGTCAGATCTTCCATAGCTAATGTAAACCTCCTATCCTTTCCTTTTGTTTTGGCATTTTGGTTCACACCTCTCGTCTTGCAATGTTGCAAAGCATCATTGGCTATTTCAGATATGAATTTCTGTGCTGCAAGCGACACTAGCCTCACTCTGCAATAAAAATAAATCCAAGAAGTTGAGCAGGAAGAATGATTGGGGAAATAATCTAGTCATAATAATTCTTTAACATACATTCTGGGATCTGTTGTATTGAATCCAGCTGTATGGAGGTAATGTTCACTGATAGCATCGGGAACCTAATGTAGAAACATTTTTCGGTTAGTGCACAAATTCCCAAGAAAATGATGAATAATCAACCTCAAATCAACTCACAGTGGGAACGTAATCTTCTAATTGTAATAAGAAATCTGAGAGAGGTTGACCAGCAGTTTTGACATCTTCTGTGGCTGACTGATCTTCTGTTGTATCCATATCATTTGTATTGTTTTCCGCCATGTTTTGTGGGTGATTTGTAGATCAAGCACAGTTATTTGTCTTCAATATTAAAATGCTGTGCAGTAATCAGCTTTGTCAAGAGGAGATATCCAATCAAAATCCAAGTACTTATTTACAAAAACTCAAGTTGACAGCGTGGTGTGAAATCACATTAGCACGATTTGCTGAATCGATACTGAGGAGTGTTTTCATGCGATGCGATTGGGAATCCGCTTTACGTCGTTTTTCATGAAAACTTGACCATTCTTATTTTGCTGTCTGCTACAATTGTCCGCTGCAGTTGCGAACATGCGATTCTCAGTTTGACTATAACTACTTTCCTAATAATCAATGGAGTGAAATGATTTCCTGGAATTCCTGTCAATCAGAAAGATTTGACAATAATCGTAAATCTTTGAAGCCATAGAAGTTTCAATTGACTTTATAAATTATCCAAAATGAAGCAAATTTTGTGCGGGAAGTTTGGGTGAGTTCTTATCACGTTTTTTGCCTATATCTGCCGGTAAATTCCATATTACACCTGTGAATGACTGTGGCAAGTCAATCACAAACTTCTGAAATTGTAGTATGAGTTTCTTAGGAAAGAATTCACCGTATAATTCATGTGAACTCAACACTTTCTAGATTTTCTGAATTTCAATTGCAGGTTATGTTGATTACATTTCGTTCTGGACCCATTGAACTTCTAATTAGTCCATCTTTAACATTATAACACATCTGATCTACTATTGAGATTGTAAATAATACACGAACTTCTTGTACAATACAGTATTTACTCCATGGAAATCTGGTTATGCAACTTGAATTTCCAATTAATGCTGACTTTGATTTTTTGTTTCAACTTGTTCAACAGCTACACCATTTTGTTGGTGTCAAAATCATCACATGGTCCTATATCCATCATGGGAACCAGGCACTTGACATCAGGGAAGTTTCGTCACACTAGACCTCTTTTGGCATCACCGCAAACCCGAGTTTTGATCAATGGACAACGCAGGAACATCATGATAGTAGCAAGAATTTTAAGAGGTGCTTTGAAAATCCGTTATCTCCTACTTGGAGGTGCAATAGGAGGAGGTGTCACAATGCAAAAAGTAATTATTTAATGTTTGAAACATACCCAGTTTAAATGATTATGATCATGGGTCTTATCCTCAACATGATAGTATAGTGAGAGAGTCTTTGGCAGTCTCAAGAATAGCTTTATGGCTTCAAAAAATTTCCTTTTATCTCACAACATGCAAACTCTGTCTCAGCTTTGTTTATTTTCAGAAATATGAAGAATGGAAAAATGGGCTTCCAGATATGACATGGATTGAAGAGTTGATACCAAAAGATCAACAATGGAAAGAGCTTCGCAGCAGTTTAATGACGATCAAAAACGCTGTGGCTGATAAATTGGAAATTGGTGGGTATTTCAAGTTTATTGTGTCTTTAAGAAATCTTTGAAGAAATTCGCTAAAGAAATTTGCTGCGAATTGTGATAGATCCGCGCATAAAGGAAATTGGAGAGGCAAAATACAGAGAGTACAAGATGTGGCTAGACCAGAGATTGGATGATGCCATCAAAGCTGCTGAGCATAGTAAAAATGAGTACTATAATAATAAAAGCTCATCAAATCGTGAGTCATAAAATAATCTTCCAATTTCAGTGTTCCTGCTGCACCTCTCCAGCCTCTGCCTGATATCACCATGAACCATATCCTAGAGCTAATCATCTTTTCCCTATTAATTAATTCCAAATTATGTTATGCTTAGAATTAACCTAGAGTAAATTTCAAAATAGGTTTGATTGTTTGAATTCCTTTCAATGTAACAAAACCAACGATTTACTAATGTTTATTCACAGTTTTATTGCTGATGCACTGTTTTTTCTCAATTTTAATATATAATTTGGTCTGTTCTGTTCAGGTGAAATTGAGGTGATCACAGGTTTTGCAAATCAAGTTTATTCAGGTGTGTAAGAAAAAAAAAAGGAAAAGTATACCGTCAGTCTGACCATTCAGCATTATATGCTCGAAATTATCTTTTTGGATAAGAATTAACTGAATGGGACAGACCGTTTCATGCTCTGCTTCATGTATCTTCATTCATTTATATCACGTCGTATTTCTTTCGTTCCTTGTTTTATAAAACTATCGTCACCATCATAGTAGATGAATACAATGTTCTATTCAGTAATCTAGTGAAAAGATTGAACTGAACGAGTTTCACCTTTATACTTATCCAATTGAAATTTTTGGCAGATGTCACGGAAGAATTGGCGAAAAATACTGTGGCATTCGCTTTGACCGCTTCGGCTGATGTTGATAATGAAAAAAGAAGATCTCGTAAGTAGACATTTTGAATGAATTTCCAATTTCCTCAAACAGTCAACAGTCCAATCACGATATCTTCCCTCTGCAGAAAATTCTCAGCAGAGGATAGATGCCATGCACGACGAAGTTATGCAGATACAGTTAAAATATCAACGTGAACTTGAAAGGCTCGAACGTGAGAACAAAGAATTAAGGAAGCAGATGTTACTTCGAGGAAATTCAAAACAGACTAATCGGAAAATTAAAGTAAGATATTGTTATGCACGTTAATTGACTGAGATGAATCTTTTGCATGGGTTGGAAATTGAGTTGACGTTTATTTCGTATTTCAGAAATCATTGATTGATATGTACAGTGACGTCTTAGATGAGTTGAATGATTATGACAGTGCTTATTCAACTGCAGATCATTTGCCAAGGGTTGTTGTTGTCGGTGATCAAAGCTCAGGAAAAACCTCGGTCCTTGAAATGATAGCTCAGGCTCGAATTTTTCCGAGGTAAGACAATTGATCTCATTTGAAATTCTAATGTAACAGATTTTTCACTCAAAATTAAATTGAAGGGGAGGTGGTGAAATGATGACGAGATCTCCAGTGAAAGTAACTCTCAGTGAAGGACCATATCACATTGCACAATTTAAGGATAGTTCAAGAGAATTCGATTTGACGAAAGAATCTGAGCTTGCCGAACTACGCCGTGAAGTTGAATTGCGTATGAAAAATAGTGTTCAGAGAGGAAAAACCGTTAGCCCAGATGTCATATCAATGACCGTCAAAGGTCCAGGTTTACCTCGCATGGTTTTAGTCGATTTGCCCGGAATCATCAGTGTAAGTTGACTCATTACTTCACAATTTTCGCGATCCCATCTGTATTGTTCCTGACTCTTTTTCCTAAACTTGATAGCCACGAAATCGCCTCATGTTTTTTTTTTCATTTTTCCACAGACGGTTACCGTCGATATGGCAGAAGATACCCGAGATGCCATCCGTCAAATGACTCAACAGTATATGAGCAATCCCAATGCAATTATTCTTTGCATTCAAGATGGGTCAGTGGATGCCGAGAGAAGTAATGTAACCGATTTAGTCGCTCAAATGGATCCATCTGGAAAACGAACAATTTTTGTCCTTACCAAGGTTCGTGCACTTTGTCTCAGACGTTTTACTTTTGGCCATTGTCAGAAAATTTTTGCGACTCGAACTCACTAAGTGAATTTGACAGGTCGACGTGGCTGAACAAAATCTGACGAATCCAGAAAGACTCAAAAAAATTTTGTCTGGGAAACTATTCCCGATGAAAGCGTTGGGATATTTCGCCGTTGTAACAGGCCGAGGGAGACAGGAAGACAGTATCCAAACGATCAAAGATTATGAAGAGCAATTTTTCAGGACCTCAAAACTGTTCAAGTGAATATCGTTTATTCGTTGTGAAGAATGTTGATTCGTCAATTCTTTATTGATTTTTGATTGTTCTTTCAGGGATGGTTTAGCTATGTCTGGCCAAGTAACAACTAGAAATTTGAGTTTGGCCGTGGCTGAATGTTTTTGGAAGATGGTTCGAGAGACCGTTGAACAACAAGCAGACGCTTTCAAGGCAACTAGATTTAATTTGGAGACAGAATGGAAGAACAATTTTCCAAGGTAATTTCTAAAAGCTTAAATTTATATCGTTTTCTGGACGTAAGTCGAACGTTGTGTTACCGTTTTAGATTGCGCGAGTTGGATCGCGACGAATTGTTCGAAAAAGCCAGAGGTGAAATTTTGGATGAAATAGTTAATTTATCACAAGTATCGCCCAAGCATTGGGAGGAAGTTTTGATGACTCGATTGTGGGATAAAGTTAGCATGCACGTTTTTGAAAACATATACTTACCTGCGGCTCAATCAGGAAATCCAGGTACGTCTCTACAAGACAGACTGCATCTTTATTCTTGCTCCAGCATTTGTGCATATTCGTCATTTGCATCTTTCTATGATTGCAATCTCCAGGAACATTCAACACGACTGTAGATATAAAACTAAGACAATGGGCTGAACAACAATTACCATTCAAAAGTGTCGAGACTGGCTGGGAATGTTTACAGAACGAGTTCCAAAATTTCATAATTCAAGCTAGGCAAAGTCCAGATCACGATGATATTTTTGATAATTTGAAGAACGCAGTTGTCGAAGAAGCAATTGTCCGGCATACTTGGGAAGACAAGGTAAGGCTATTTTATAGATATTTCTTTTCCTATCAAATTTTAATTCCTAGAGATCTAAATAAATCTGAAACACCATTTTCCAGGCTTCTGAAATGTTGAGAGTGATACAACTAAACACTCTGGAAGACAGGAGTGTCGGTGATAAGAGGGAATGGGATCAGGCAGTTCGCTTCCTAGAAAATTCTGTCAAAGAAAAGCTACAAGCGACGGAACAAATATTACGTGACATGCTTGGACCAAGTCGTAAAGAAAGATGGTTGTATTGGCAATATGCGAATGAAGATCAACAAAAGCGGAATAGTGTAAAAAATGAACTGGACAAAATTCTTTACTCTGACAAAGTATGAGTTGCAAATACATTTTAGAATCTTCATCGAATGAAGTGAGTGGTGAATAAATATAATTTGTTGATTGCAGAAACATGCGCCAACCCTATCACAAGATGAACTGACGACAGTACGCAAGAACTTACAGCGAAATGGATTAGAGTTGGACAATGAATTCATCCGAGAAACGTGGCATCCTGTGTACAGAAGATTTTTCTTGCAACAAAGCTTATCTAGAGCGTATGACTGTAGGAAAGGATATTATCTCTATCATACTGGCCACGGTGCTGAGGTAGATATTTATCATTCAGTTTTACATTGTATGGATTTGTGATAAATTAATTGTATACATTTGTATCGTAGATGGAGTGTAGTGACGTCGTCCTCTTTTGGCGTATTCAACAAATGCTGAAAGTAACGGCAAATGCATTGCGGCAACAAGTAATGAATAGGGAAGCTCGCAGATTGGATAAGGAAATTAAGGAGGTTTTGGAAGATTATAGCCAAGATAGTGAGATCAAACAAAAATTACTAACTGGGAGGAGAGTCACACTAGCCGAAGAACTGAGTAAGAGTCCTTCTATATTGAGTTTTATCTGCCACAATTGTTTGTTGATTGAAAGTGAAAATAAATTCTCTTGTGTCGATTTTCAGAGCGCGTCAGACAGATACAAGAAAAGCTTGAGGAATTTATACAAGCTTTGAATAAAGAGAAGTGAACGCCCAGATGAGACTACGTAAATTCGAATCATAATGGTTTTCTAACTGTGAGAAGATTGAAGAGTATCTAAAGAAAATACTCGCGCTGTGAAATGAAAGCTCACACTTGTACGACAAGTCGAAGCTCATGTAGTTAATTATTGAGAATAGGTGAGTCTCACTGAAGCCTTATTCAGACACTCGTCAAGTATCTTGACTTCGGCTCAATTTTTTTTAAAGTGTCGATATTAAAGAAGAATCTTTATTAGTCAAGCTCGATTTAAAATGGGATAAAATCGAGTATACTGATGTACATTATACCTGTAATTAAAGCTTAATCTCTGTATCATATTATGTCGATTTTTGGGCCATTGAATTATGGAGTCATGATCGAATTTGTTGATTCTTACACCTTTCATCAATTTGTATCCCAATCACTCTCGTACTATCACAAACTTGAATCGAGTTGTACTTGATTTTATGCTACTCAATCATATGAAAACATTTGATGTAAATATTATTACTACACGATTAAATCATGTAATGAAAAATCAACTTGAGATTTTATACTGAGTTTTACGAGTCAATGAAAATTCAAACTCGATGGTCACATCTACCTCTCACTTCTGTCAATTTTACAACGTAAACAATGGAATTGAAATTAGAGTAATAACGAATTCTAAATCATTTTGATCTTTATATCTAACGCGAGATTGTAGAAGTCTTAATCAGATTGACTAATCCTCGAGTTTCGTTACACCTTTCAATCCCAAAACTTTCAATCAAGTCATTTTAATTTGCCACATTCGATTTCATGATTCGTTAAGGGGCCGTCCATAAACTACGTAGACCAATTTAAATTATTTTTGACCCCTCCCCTTCCCCCCGTAGCCAATCGTAGCTTTTTGGCCAATCTGACCCCCCTCCCCCCAAAAAACTACGTAGCTTTTCTAACAAAAAATAAAAGTTCTATTCCATCGGAAAGAACCATAGATCCTGGAAACTATTTCATTTTTCAAAATATATTGAGTTGAAGTAGCACGACTGCTTTAGAATATCCTATGTGATTATAATTTAGATCATTTACCTTCTCCCTGATTACGGGCATGATTCGTCTTGACAGAAGTATTAGAGGGGCTATCTACCTTATGGAGGGACATTCGAATTCGAAGTCAGAAGATTTTAGGGAATAAATTTGGAAAACATAGGTAATACTTGATAAAGAATATACAAGTGAGCCAAGCTCAAGTATGAAAACGATTCACCAGTTCGGAACTTCCAACGATACTTACACACGGCGAGCACTCAGCAAATGTGAACAATGACGTGAACGAATGGACATCTGACGTACATGCTTTACATGTATAACCATCGGCTGTGTGGCTCCATAGATTATTATTACGCCCAATCAAAATTTATCTGACCGATAAGAATATTGAAATCATGTACCGAGAGCCATTTTCACGCACGCAATTTAAAAATATGAAGCTACGTAGTGAAGCCGATGATCCCCCCCTCCCTCCCCCGTAGCCGAACGTAGTTTTTTAAAATTAAATTTTTGACCCCCCCCCCCCCCCCCTCCCGCACCTACGTAGTTTATGGACAGCCCCATTCAACAATTTACGGAAATAGAATGCGAATGCCCTGGCGAATGCCACTATAAAGATCAATTTCAAAGTTCCATGATTATAATTCTGAATCCTCCAATGCCAGTGGACTCATGGACTTGGCAATCGGGGTTCAATGATAGATGAAAAAATGAATCACTGGTACTCAGATCGAGATCAAAGATATAACTTTTGAATGGAGAATCGGGTTTTGATAAAAGTAAAGTGAAGCTTGCCCAGGTACCAACCCTTTCAGCACGGATGTCCATATAATTATGGACATACAGCTTATTGTTACTCTATAAGGTAACAAGAAGTCGGCGATAACTTTTGATATACGTTGGAGGAAAAATCTTGGAAAATTCAAAAAATTACTTCAGTCTTTGAAGATATAAATCCCACAATAACAATACCGATATCTACAGTATCGCTCAAAAGTTCGCGATGGGTACTAACTTACTTATATTCACAGAATCTAGCAATTCTTTGTATATATGACAGAGGGCTAAATCGTTCAGACGTTGTTGTAACATTGTTGCTCTGAGATAAGATTTGGGACGTCTCAATACCGAAAAAGATCTTTCATTTGAACAAGAAGAGCCTGGTATGGTAATTGAGGAAGAATAGAGCGCATTTCTGGTTTTCCACGTATAAGTATTCTACGACATCTCTCAACCGAAGTCGATGCAGGATGCCATGCTCACTAGCTTCAATTTCCTCGCAACATGCGAGAATTTGAGCTTTACCAACAAATTGGCTCTTTTTCTGCCTTTTTTCACGTTTATTCGCCCTCAACGCCTCGAGTTTTTCTCGAAATGGTACATCGTCGTTAATCGCATTCAAAACGACGCCTCTTTCAAGAACAAGTCTGTTGCCATCGAACTGCTCATCGGGAATTGCATTGCCTTCTGAGTCAATTTTGTGATTATAAAAGTCTGTAATAAGTTTTACATCAACGTTTCCACGACCGGTGACAAAGTTTTCAAGCTTCTCCAGAGAGGGAATTTACGAGAATAAAATCGGTCGAACACGTCCTGTTTTCGGGTGTTGAATTCAACACCCGCTTTTTATATATCCGGGTATTGAATTTCAACACCCACTACACCCAAAATGACGCCCCTGAATTATACGAAGAATACGAGCGATAGAACTCCGGCTGATTCATTCGAGACATTCCAAGGATGAAAGAGTTTTGTGCATTCCGTAGTTTGAATACGAACGTTTCCCAATGCTCGGTCAGTAGAAAAAGACAAGTATGGTAAGACATAGGCAATGCATGCAGGCACGTGTACGCGTCTGTATGATGCGCGTAATGAGATGAGCAGCAGGGTTTTTACTTTTTTGAGTAACTTTTTCCACGTCAGGCACGATTGAATTATTTGACAAGACCCTAATATGGTTATCGACGGGTCGATTACGACGATTGCGGGATATTGGCATTTGTGGTATCGCGGCAGCTCTAATTATTATAAATATGATCTAAAATATGAAAAATTCAAAATATCTCTGTAAATCGGCTTCGTGCATCCAAGGATAAGTATATTATGCCAAAGTTTTTACCTGTGTGTCTACGGACAAGAGATGCATCGGACAGAACTCTTTTGGTCACTATCGGATTCTCCATATTTTGGGTGGTTCAAAACTCAAACTAAGATAGAGCAAATTCGGTTTTCTGATATCGTGTCCTTCGCTTGTCAGTTTACAATCAAATCTTCTCAGTTTGAATACGCTCCCTCGAATAACTCCAGCATTAAAATTATTATCTGAAAGCTCAACGGTTGAATTTGAAGAATTCGGGTAGTATCACGATGTAGGGGAGAGTGGGGCGAATTTGGACGGGGGAAAATTGGATAAATGAGATAGCTAGGTCAGGATAGATTCCAGGTCGGATCAGTGGCGTTCCCAGAGTCCGACTTTGGGAGGAGCGATTTAGGCCATTAGGGTGTGTCCACGAATGAAGCGCATGAGCCGTGAGCCGGCGTACGTCGAGCGTGCGCTGGCGCACGGCTCATGCGCCGCTCACCAAATTTGAGTCGGCTTGGTTGTTATTTGTGCACTACCTATGGGTGATAAGGAAATTTCGTAATTTTTCTATGGTAGGAGCCAGCGCGCGCGCCGGGAGCCGCGCGGGAGCACGGGGGTACGCGCGCGCGCTCAATAGTGGACACACCCGCAGGCTCGTTCTACATAGGATGCGCTTAGCGCGTGAGCGTACGCGCATAAGCTTGCGCTCAAACCATTTGATGCAGGGATTTTCATGAAGCAGCCTCACCAGTCGTTTTCCACTCGGAATTTCCAGAAGTGAAGAGTTGGTTGATGATTGGTGGACCCCGAGTGATATTATCGAGGCAGCCAGTCAAGTTTCTCCATGTTTTTTCATGAACAAATAGAGACAAACATCAGCGGTGGTCGCGCGAGCCTTTTCGAAAAAAATTCAGGTTAAGTGAGGGTTTCGGAATTCAGTATCCGGATTGGTGACCACTCATCTTGTTCTTGCCTAGTTTCTGATCCCAAACAAAGATAAAATCTTCGCAAACTAAGACGGGTGGTCACCAATGCAGATACTGAGTTGCAAAAACGTTGCTCAACCCGGATTTTTCCCCGAAAAGGCTCGCGGTGCCACCACTGCTGGTTTCTCCCATTTGTTTATAGAAAAACACGAAGGGAATTGTTTTTTCTCACCCAAAGATGCCACTCGGAGACCGCGATTAATCAATCTCATGGGTCCCGTATTTCACCGATAATGAAAGAGCGGATAACTTTTAGGGTGGCCGTCGCTGATGTTTTCCTCTGATTGGATGTGGAGAAACACGAAGAAACTTGATTTTTTGTCTCGATAATGTCACCCGGATTCCACCAATCATCAACCAGTTCCTCCCTTGGGGAAATTCTGAGTGAAGAACGACTGGTAAGGCTGCTTCATGAAATTCCTTGGATTAAATGCTCTGAGCGCAGGCGTATGCGCGTACGCTCACGCACTGAGCGCATCCTATGTAGAACGAGCCAATGGCCCGTTCTACATAGGATGCGCTCATCGTGTAAGCTTACGCGCATACGCTTGCGCTTGAAGCATTTGATGCAGAAAATTTCATGAAGCAACCTTGGCCGTCCTTTTTACTAAAAATTTTCACAGGAGAGTTGGTTGATGATTGGTGAGCCCCAAGTGACATTATCGAGCCAAAAAAATCAAGTTTCTTCATGTTTCACCATAAACAAATACAGAAAAACATCAGTGGTGCCACGCGAGCCTCTTCGGGAGGAAATACGGGTTGAGCAATGTTTTCACGATTCAGTATCCGGATTGGTGACCGCTCATCTTGCTCTTGCCAAATTTCTGATCCCAAACAAGGTTTCAGTTTTTGCAAGCTACGACGGGTGGTCACCAATCCGGACACTGAATCGCGAAAACGTTGCTCAACCCGGATTTCCTCCCGAAAAGGCTCGCGTGGCCACTGTTGATATTTTTCTGTATTTGTTTGAGGAAAAAGATAAACGAATTTGATCTTTTGGCTTGATAATGTCACTTGGGGCACACCAATCATCAGTAACTCTTCACTCGTCAAAATTCCAAGTAAAATACGACTGCTAAAGCTGCTTCATGAAATTTTCTGCATCAAATGCTTCAAGTGCAAGCGTATACGCGTACGCTCACGTGGTTAGCGCATCCTATGTAGAACGGGCCTTACCCACGGCTCACGTGCGCCATGCGCTGCTCATCGGATTTTAGCCGGCGAGTGACATGGATTTCCTGGAAGATCGTCATCTATTGTCGGTCACTAAGCTCAAGTTTTGTATTGGATCCAGCCGGTAACAAGGGAAATCCATATCACTCGCAGGCTGAAATCCGATGAGCAGCGCATGGCGCACGTGAGCCGCGGGTATGCGCTTAGAGCCGTGAGCAGTGCGTACGCTTTATTTGTGGACACACCCTTAGAGGGGTGGCGCGCACTAACGCGCACGTTTTCCTATATCTCCCCTGTGCAAAATTTTTAAATAAAAATATTCCCCATGGTTCGGATTCCACAGGCTTGCACTGAGTACATACATTATCAACATCATCACAGACAATTGTTTTTGTGGCGGTAAGACCTGACTCGGAGCCTGCATGACACGGGGATGCTTTTTGAGGGCCTCACGCGGCTTATTTCACAAATACAAGAGTTTACGCCTCTTCTGAAAAACTGGATGAGTTTAATCGCCGTTTGAGGGTCGATTACTGCATTACAAAACGAAGACTTTGAGCCGAGCTTTGAGCCGTCGTAGGCGTACATCAATCGACTTGGGCCCAAATAATCGCACTTCTGCGAGAAAACGTCTGGGGCATTTTTGGACGGATTGGTGGGGGCGAATTTGGACAATACTAAATCCTATGTTAAATTGTCCAACCGGGTTTGTATTCCCGTGCTTGTGCGAGGGAATGTGCGAGTATGCGGAGGAACGACCTTGTATTGCTGCGTGAGGAGTACAAATGAGTTAGTTGATTGAAAATGGGTGAGAAATTGAACTTCCAATATTGAAAATCTGATTTGCAGCTCAGATTAGAGGTGAGAACTCGCTTTTCGCGTGTTCACGGCGAATGCTCATTTTATGCATTCTCACTCTCGCATTCACTGACTCAAGCTTCTTCGCCACACTTTATCATTGGTACCGATATCGTAGGGCGAGTATAAGCTCAAAATCACGAAAAACAGGTGATTTTTTGGATCTGCAGGTCGATCGTTGACTGCTGGAGACATTATCGCTTTGACGAAGCGCCTATAGCGATTATGACAAAAAATGACATAAAAATGTCTTGCTCGCTGTTGCTGTTCGACCATGCATGTGAAGGTCGCGGGCGGGTTCCCCAAGTGATTTTGGGTTATAACTACGTGTTTTGGTGAGCATATGCAATGCAATTAGATGAGGAATATTGCCGTATGACTTGAGTATAATAGTCCGTCCAAAATATAATAGCCCCCAAAACTTGTCAAAAGTGCCCCCAAACGCGGGGTGAATTTGGACGGATTTTTCTCGTTGAACTTTGAAAACAAGTATGAAAGCGGTGACCTGTAGGGGTCTGAAAGTTCTATGACAATCTGTTCAATAGTTGCACTTCAAAGTCCCGTAGCCTAGTCCCAAGTATCGCCAGATAGTCCCATTGCAAAAATCCGTCCAATTTCGCCCCACTCTCTCCTATATACCCACGTTAGTTGTTGAATGCATGATCTCAAATCTAACTCCTCGAATATGTACTATAATGGTGAAATTCATGAAAAATTTTGAATTGCAAATCTCATTTTGAATCGTTACTGTGAGAAGCTGAATAATTCTAAAAAGGGCTGATTGAGTTTGAATGAAAAAAGGCTTAAGAAGTTATTAGTTTCAAAACCGTCTCGAACTCTAATACGCAGTGCTGCATCAACGTGCTCAATTTCTCCAAATGTGCCCTGGTGAGCATTTTTTGGCTAATGAATGGCCAAGTCGCATTGCTACTGGTCATAGGTGGCCAGGAAAAAATGTCACATTCCCACCGGGGTGGTGGAACCATCTTTATCAAGTATATCACATTCAATTAGATCCAATAGGGTGTCTAGTGAACTTTCTCTTGAATGTTCAAGGGTATTTCAAGGACTTTTTGAGTGTGAAAAATCATGATTACAAGCGTTAAGAGAACTCTGTGAGAGCCCCATTTATAATTCACCGCAATTCTGTGGGAGCCCTTTTAGAACATGTAAAGGATTTTATCGTTTACTGGGGATACCATCGAAAGGTATTACATCATTTTTCGAAGATTATTCATCTTCATGATGTTAAACTAGCCTGATGATGGACTTATTCCAGAACCAGAGCATAAAACAAGTATACGATAGTTTCGAGGATAGTTTTGATAAGCACGCGGGAGATGATCATATTTCGATCGCAATCAACAGGTAAACTGTTGGAAGATTCAAATGGTAATCTTAGCAACAAAATCTTACTCAAGATTTTGAAAATGTCTACGAAAATGTTGTTATATGCGATTCCGATAAGGATACGAATTTTCATTTCATAACATCATTAACCAGATGTATTTGTTCATTTAGATGAAGATTTTAATGCTCGTTATTCTGAACATAGTTTGCAGTGAATTGTTCACAGTCAATAATAGATCATGTGCTGGGTACTTATTTGATCAGCATAACAGCTTCAATTCTTGTTTTTTTTTCTTCTTAGACTCTGAAACTTTAATCAGACGTCAACCCGCTTGACTATGTCTGTTTGTATTGACGACAAATACAGACAAAATTGAGCTAGAGTTATTGAAATTACTCACGTTACTTTTAAACAGATATTATCAGAGGGTAAATTATTCACCTTCATTTACATAATAATTTATTACATTATTATTCGAGAGCTGCGCATGTCCATAATATAAAACTAGTCTGGTGATGGCGTAAAACAATCAAGCCCGAACATCTAAAATAGATACACGAGATAGTTTTGTTAATTATGCCGACGATCATCAATTTATTCATCGCAATAGAAACTGTCAAAAAATTCAAATGATAATCCTAGCACCCAGACGGCAACACAGTTGCTTGAGAATTGTCAAGGAGTACCCAGAAAAACTTTTGCAAAGCTCTTACAGGAGTCCCGGGGAATCCCCAGGGAACCGTCAAATTTCCAGCTCAATTTGTTTTCGGAAAGGTAACCATTAACACCCTGGGCGCCTCTGAATTATTCCCAAAAAGCTCTTGAGATACTTCCCGGGAATTCTCTGCTAGCTCCCCAAAAGCTTCCCGAAAGCCCCGGTGTGGCGCTAGCTATCAATTAGCTCCCCGAAAGCTCTCCTAGTTACGAATACGCCGAAATTCTTTTCCGAGAGTTTATGACTCCTATACCATTACTTCTCAATAGATAAATCTCAGTGCGCGGATTCTTTTCATATCCAATTCCAAATCAAGGACTGGCAGATACTTAATATGTCGGTGATCAATGGGAAAAATTTACCCCAAGTTTTTCATCACAGTATCCTTGAACTTAATTTCATATTATATCTGAGAAAATTGGTAGGTCAAGAATTGGTTTGATAGCACAGGCATTTCTCTTTCTCATAACCATTGCTAGATTATTTTGGCGCAAATTGTATTTTCTTTACACGCGTCTAGTCCGTCGTTTTTGACTGCTCTGACTCTAATATGCTATTATCAGCCAAGCGTGCATGGATGACAGCATTGACAGCTGATGAATCAAATATTGTAGTCTGCTTGGTGTTTACATTCTACCAAGAACAGTTTTTGAGCGCTCAGCCTTCCAACAAGATCTCGACTCGAGAGCTTTTACGATTAGGATCAGAGAAGAGATTTTTATGGAGACTGATACTTCATCATTTGCAAAAACTCGGCTTCGATCCAATCCTTCCATAATCTCAGATAAGTAAATTATTTCGATCATGATTATCACAGGCTAATGTTGAGATTGTGCTTACTATGGCATAACCTCCAACATTTCTTGAAGAATTCTTCGATTGCACACCCTAGAACCATTTATGAATATCGATGAAGCCTGGCGAAAGATTAATTTTCCCTCGAACCCTCTGATTCTCCGTGAATTATCACTGTGCTGCATATTTTGGCAAATTTTGTGTTGCAAGGTATTTGAAAACGTATTCTGATGGAGTTTGGCCCGCTGATTCCGAATCCGGTTTCAGAATTCGCCTATCACGTCACGTTTTTGAATAAATCGATATCAAAGTTGCAAAAAATGCTGTTTTCGTCATCTTTGACTGCGTATGACGTGAAAGTCCAAAATAATCTGTGCAATCTGGTGGGTCTTCTCTGAACTCGAGAATTAGCTCTTTCGAATAAAACAAGTTTGACTGAGATCGGTCATCGAGATCTAAAGTAATCGCGATCTGAAATTGAGGAAAATTCAAGTCAGCGCGAGGAAACGCGGATCGCCTCCTCTCGCATCTGCAGTACAGGGCTCGCCGGGCCTCTCTCCCTCTCCTCGCATCAGCAGTCCGCCGCTATGCATTGAGAGTATGCGGCTCGAGCCCCGCCCCGCACTGCTCTCGTTAGCTATACACTGTCGTACCTGCGCTTGTATTGACAATAGAGGCATTCGGATCCTTTGGGCAACTTAGGCAAATTCAATCTTGACCTGAATGGCATAATCCCAGAGTATTCACACAATCATATAATGGTGAGATATTCAAAGACACCTTGTAAATCTGCCCGGTTCAAAGTGCTTTCACCTCTCAGAACCTTGTTATCCCTCTGACTTCTTGGAGTCATTGATACCTACAACCGCCAATTCTGACATATGATGAAAATTACAGTGCATCCTCCGCCATAGAATCCCAGGTGCACTCTGGTGGTTTACAACTTCCGTGTGATACACCTGATCTGCACTCAATCTTCCGCTCTTGAAAAATCTAGGAAACCCTCTCTACCGTCAGGGCTGTCATCGCGGACATGAACGCTGAGACGCGAGTTGCAGATATTTCTGCACCTCAGTACAGAGTCCCGGCTCGGCTAGGAAAGACACAACAGATATCTGCCGTGATCACTATCTTTTGGCGAGATGTCTAAAATTCAATGCAAAGTCAGTCCGAATAGGTTTTGTTACGTTTGTGGCACCCTAACTTTCAAGGGAGAAATTCGTGATATGACTCCTAGTTTTATGTCTCTCTACCATCATTATTTCAAAAGAGACGTAAGAGACCAAGATAAATGTTATGTGCCTAAAGGTGTATGTGCATCATGCAATACAACTCTTCGAGCTTGGAGCAACGGTGCACGGAAAAGCATGCCTTTTGGTTCTCCAATGATTTGGACTCGACCATCAAATCTACCTGAAGATTGTTACTTCTGTAACTGCTTGACTGAAGGTTACAATTGTCATAATCACAAATTGATCGAGTATCCTGATCACACAAGTTCACAGCGGCCCCGGCCCCACAACTCTGATTTACCCATCCCGCCTGCTCCTTGGATTCAACGAGAAGATGATTGTGAAGATAGTGATTCGGGTAATGGGACAATCGATTTTGTCGATCCAGTCGAGGATTCAGATCTAGCTCCCAGAACTCCCAAGCTCTATGATCAAGAGTCTCTCAACGACCTAGTGCGAGATTTAGGTTTGACAAAAGCAGATGCCGAGCTTCTTGGTTCTCGCTTGCAAGAGAGGAACATGCTTGCTTTGGGTACGTGTTTTTCCCAATATCGTTATCGTGACAAGGACTTCACCGAATTTTTCAAGGAAGAAGATTCATTGGTGTATTGTGACAATGTCCCGGGCTTGATGGCGGCTTTCGGACTGGTAGACTATAAGGATGAAGATTGGCGGTTGTTCATCAATTCTTCAAAAGATAGTCTGAAAGCTGTCCTGCTCCAGCACGGCAACAAGTATGGCTCTGTACCTGTTGCATATTCGACCAAAATGAAAGAAACTTATGAGAACATGGAAATTCTCCTCAACTCCTTGAAGTACAAAAATGACAATTGGGAAGTATGCGGGGACTTCTCAATCTTGAGTATTCTTTTGGGCCAACAGGGAGGCAATACAAAGTATCCCTGTTTCATTTGCAAATGGGATAGTGGAGCTACACATCTGCATTGGACAGGGCACGAATGGGAGAGAAGAGATGATTTAAAAGTAGGAGAGCACAATATCATTCACAAGGCACTTGTTGATCCATCCAAAGTGCTATTACCTCCCTTACACATCAAGTTGGGTATAATGAAGGCTTTAGATGAGGATGGTAAATGTTTCCACTATTTGTCTACCAAATTTCCAAAAATTTCTGAAGGCAAGCTGAAAGAAGGAATTTTTCGTGGGCCCTCAAATTAGAAAACTGCTTTCAGATGAGAATTTTGAAGGGACTATGATAAAAAAAGAGAAAGCTGCGTGGATATCTTTCAAACGAGTTATCACCGGATTTTTGGGGAACTAGGAAGAAGATAACTACAAATCTCTTGTAGGAGAAATGCTCATCAAACTCCAGAAACTAAGAAGCAGGATGAGCACCAAATTGCATTATTTGGACGAACATCTTGATTTCTTCTCAGAGGGAAGCCTTGGCCGGGTCAGCGAGGATCAGGGTGAGAGATTTCATCAAGATGTGAAGGAAATGGAATCGAGGTATGAGGGCGGCACTGGCAGAGCTATGGTGGCTGATTACTGCTGGTCTCTAAAGAGGGACAACCCACAAGCTTCTCACAAGAGAAGATCGCGAAAAACGAGCTTCAACGATATGTCTGATGGCCTGTGAGGAATTGGGGGAGGGTAAATTCGGACGCACATCTTTCAATGCCAACCGGCTCTCTTCAGGGCCACCAACACTCTCTGACGAGGGAACAAACTATGTCGATTCTTCATGACTTTGAAAAGAATAAAAGAAACATTCATGATATGCCCCTTCCCAAACCCGAAAACCAAACAATACTCTCACCATCCACATCAGTAGGTCAATCAAAGATTCAAATGAGAAATCTTTCAATTTCTTGAATACGGATGCCTGTAATGAGAAAAAGCGCAAGCGCATCGGTAAGTGGCTAACGAGAGCAGTGCGGGGCGGGGCTCGAGCCGCATACTCTCAATGCATAGCGGCGGACTGCTGATGCGAAGAGAGGGAGAGAGGCCCGGCGAGCCCTGTACTGCAGATGCGAGAGGAGGCGGTCCGCGTTTCCTCGCGCTGACTTGAATTTTCCTTAATTTCAGATCGCGATTACTTCAGATCTCGATGACCGATTTCAGTCAAACTTGTTTTATTCGAAAGAGCTAATTCTCGAGTTCAGAAAAGACCCACCAGATTGCACAGATTATTTTGGACTTTCACGTCATACGTAGTCAAAGATGACGAAAACAGCATTTTTTGCAACTTTGATATCGATTTATTCAAAAACGTGACGTGATAGACGAATTCTGAAAACGGATTCGGAATCAACGGGCCGAACTCCATCAGAATACGTTTTCAAATACCTTATAACACAAGATTTGCCAAAATATGCAGCACAATGTTATCTTATAAAGTTCTGCGTGACACAACAACCTCGAAATCTTTACAAAGACTTTCAAAATCGAGCTCAAAATTTTTTATGACCGTGTACGTATGACGACAGCTATAAATTTATTCATACCAGTGAATTTCAGTTATATCTACATATCATTCAAGCGAAATTATTTTAAAAAATTACGATTCTTCATCAGTTGATTGTGATCGTATGAAAGCTACCGCTAAATATCATAATGTAATACTTCTGGTTAGAAAAAAATTAGTGGCAATAAAATTCATCGCATCCAGCAAATAAATGATGGATCATTCATAATTCTCAAATCTTGTACAGAGATTGTTTTGCTTAATGATGCGTGCTGGCTGAAGCAGCCAAAAAAACTGCATGTCATATTGTACATGATCGTATCTGGAAAAGCTGCACGGGAGCCATCTGTGGGAGCTTTAGCAGAAGCTATTTGGGAGCTCCTTTGAATTTCCCCGGAAATATTACCAAAACGATCCGGGAGTGTTTGAAAGCTTCCCGGAAAGCTTGCGCGCGATCTAATGAAGCTGGAAATTTGACGATTTCCGGGGAACTCCCCAAAAGCTTCGTAGCAGTTTCTATAAAAATCCCGTAGAATTCCCCAATCATAACCTTGCCTGCCGGGAATGAAGTTCCATACAGAGTTTAGAAAATTCCTACAAAAAATGTGTAAGATCAGAGTCTGGCAAGAATCAGAAATTTAGTTTTGTAACAAATATCAAGTAGATGAATTCGTTCATCGAGGTACAAAGTTTCAAAATGCTTGTTATTCTAAGCATATTTGCACGATGTGTCTTTCATAGTCAAGAATAAGGCATGTCATCGTCCTTCACGGAAACACACGTCCTCATTTGAAAATAAATTGGGAAAACAATTGCGAATGTTTTTCTTCTTCGGCAACGGCGATGTCTTGAGTACTTGTTTGATCGGCATACTCTGGTACATTTATCAGACATCAACTCTTGACTATTTTCTTACTCTAATTACAACTAGAAGGCTGGTGACAAATACATATAAGATTGAGTAAGCGATTCTTTATCAGAAAAAAACAGTCATCTCAATCTCTAAAGAGTTTGAGTTACGTATAACAAAGATTTTGATGCCAATGTAAAGCCTAGTTGTACCCTCCCCTCCCCCCTGCCCCATTCGACATGTCCCTCGACTTCAAAGCCAATTTCTCCGTATAGAATTTTGTGGGGCGGTCGACGCGTGAACTAGAATCATGCCTAAGTAGCTATAGCGTGAACATCGATGAAGGTATACTAATGCTTTGGGCATGATTCTAGTTCAGCAGATAATCCGTTACGAGCGCTACGATCGTGGGACATCTCCAATTCATTCGAATGGTAGTGTTAAAGAAACTACCAATACTCATACTTATGCATCAAATTCTTTGCACGGTGGTCGGGAAGAGAGAGGATATAAAACCAAAGATGGTATCCGAAACTGATGCACTTACAAGGGGAGTCCGGAGGGCCGGGGTCATCAAATCTCACCATACTTGCTTCACAGTCTCGCACCACCTTAGAATAAAAAAATCCAGAGTAACTCCATCAAATGGGTCTTCTGACCAAAGATACAGGCAAAAATGGTAGCATTGCCCATATAAGCCCATGTTAAATAACTGACATATCGTCAGCCGGGGTAACTTTGGAACAGGCAGAGTAACTTTGGAACAACCCATGAAAGAGTGGTTATCACGCATGGTTGGCTAGGCAGATGATCCTGAGGCCTTAATGCCGGTTCCCTCCACTTTGGGCAAGCATAAACAATGTTTTGCATTGGTGCGAGGGTCTCCATCAGCTATTAATCCGTTTACAAGCTGACTTCTTCAGAAGTATGTTTTCGACCCAACAAACAGTCTTTCGGAAAAAGTGGTGTGGTTCCGACTTTAGCAGGTCGAATCCAAGTTAGTTGGGCTAGATTCCACTTGTCTTATCTCGACGAATCAATCGTTACATTGGAGTATTTCCACGAAGTTTCAATTTTGTAGAGTAAAAACTGACAAGTACGTACTCTTTTTCAGAAACTGGGGTAACTTTGGAACACTTATTCATGTACTCTAAATTATTCCCCAAGATCTAAATCATCGTGGAATTCTACATACCGTCAACTGGGGTAACTCTGGGACACAAATCGCATTTTTCCCCTTCAAACTCGTTCAACTTGTACTTTTTATACCAGAGGGGCATCGTATGTGTAGTCAATCGAAAGCTTAAAGTTTCAGCTTTCGATTGCAGTGCTTATAAAGTGCATTTGAATATCTCTAGTTGGAGATATGAGCGCTCAGAGTCATGGCCCAAAGTTAAACTGGCTTGGGGTAACTTTGGGACAGCATACATTATATAGGGAATTCCACGGCCATCATCAACTGGGGTAACTTTGGGACAAAAATCGCATTCTTCTCCTTGAAACTCACGTAACCTGTATATCTTGCACCAGTCGCATCAGAATTGCATTGTGTCTGTGGTCAATCGAAAGCTTACAGTCCAAGTTCTCGATTGACAGTTATAAAAGTATATTCGGACATCCTTGGTCAGAGTTATGGGTGCTCAAACAGTGTCCCAAAGTCACCCCGGTTTACAGAAGAAAACACATACTTTTTAGTTTTTCCGCTACAAATGGAAACTGGGTGGAAGTAAGCCAGTGTAATGATGGATTCGTTCAGATATCTGTACAAACAAGTGAAATCTAGCTCAGTTACCTTGGAGTCACTCTGCAAAGATTGGTACCTCACCCATTTGTCCGAAAGACTGTTTTTTGAGTTGGAACATACTCTCGCAGAAGTCTGTTTATACACGAACTCACAACTGATGAAGGGCCTTGCACCGGTGCAAAACATTGCTCATGCGTGCCCCAAGTTGGGAGAATAGGTACCAAAGCCTCAGGATTATCTGCCCTGCTGATCGCGCGTGATAATGACTCTTTCACGGGTTGTCCCAAAGTTACCCCCTGTCCCAAAGTTACCCCAGTTGACGGTACTTGAGTAGTCGTTGATGAGAGCTTCAAAATGAGCCAAAGAACGTCTCATTTCAACCCGCGGAAGCCTAGTTATGGCAATTTTTGTCAGAAACCGACTGTGAAAGTATTTTCCTCCTCGGGAGTTAGCCGCGACGCGACGCGGGCAGTGAGGTATGCTCAAGGCATCTAGGCTCGATTATAGAAGTTACATTCAACCAAATGGACCTGTACAATAGGTCAATAGAAACCTAAGACACTCAGCTTTTGATTACCGATAATGAAAGTCGATTGCGTGACTTAGTTTATGAATTAATTGACGAATAATAAATGATAACAATTTCTGTTCCAAAGTTACCCCAGTCCGTGTCTAACTTTGGAACACGACTTTCAGCGCTCTTAGCTCCAACCAGATATGTCCAAATGGACCTTATAAGTACCGCAATCGAGAGCTGAAACTGTAATCTTTCGTTTGACTACAGATACAATGCGCTTCTGATGCAAGACGTACAAGTTTCGCGAGGTTTAAGGGAAAAAATGCGATTTTTGTTCCAAAGTTACCCCAGTTGACGGTATATGGATATAATGGTAATTCTGACGTTTTTGCTTGTAGCTCTGAACAGGAAGCTCATTTGACGGGGTTACTCTGGATACTTCATATTCCAGGTGGCACAAAACTGTGAAAAAAGTTTGGTGAGGTTTGGTGAACCGGACCCTCTGGACTCCCCTTGTCAGTATGAAAAAGTCAAATTTGACTCAATCTTTGAAGGAAATGCAATATTGCTCTTACTCGTAATAACTTCATTTTCACTGAAGTATGGGTTCCATCACCCCTAGATTTCCACTCCTAACTTGGAGTCGAAATTTGACTCTAGGAAAGTTAAATTTTAACAAGTCCAATCTTTGAGTCGCACAAGTCTGGCTCTGAGTGAGTGGAATTTGATTCCTAGTGAATGGAAATTGATTCTGATCAGGCAAGCATGTAATTCCTGTGGTGCATCTTACTTGAATCCAATCTCCAATTAATCTTCATTTTTTCTAGCAACCGATGCTCTCCGACTCGATGAAGCATTTCCACAATCAAATTGGGCTCGAATAATTTCCATGGACCATACAATGAAATGGAGGACATTTCAAGTATTTGAGGATCAAAAATTGATTTCCAGGATGTTTCGAGGAGTTCCACGGGTTTGGAGGTTCAATAGACATTCTTCATTCAATGAGCCGCAAGATCGGGTATTTCAAAAATAACTTCCAGAAGGCTAGATCAACGAACCAATGATGCTTTGACAATACATTTGAGGTCAACAACTTTTGCGTATTATCTTCATAATTCAATACGCTCATTTCATAGAATATTTCAGCAAATATAATCTACTATTCGAAAACAACACGTTGATCACATGAAGTAAGTACAGCCTTGGCTACAGCATAAATATTCATTCAAGAGCTTCGAACGTTCAGTCTTTGCTGAACTATCACCGCGTCTTCACCATGAACCGTTCGATAATTATCGGTCTCGCTGTCGGGCTCGCCATTTGTAAGCTAAACACTATATTTCAAATGTCGTCACTAAGATTCAAATTCTTTGATTATAAAAATTATTCAATAATCATATCAATTAAAACAGGTGGTGTCGTATTAGCTAGCCATGATCCAAATGATGGTACAACACCGAATAGGCATCCTCGTTTTATAGGCATACCAAAACAAGCAGTAGAACGAGCTAAGAATGGAATTCTAAAATATCGTGGTAAACCTATCTGTGGCGTAGATTTCATCGCAAGAAATATTATGCTTACAGCAGCACGATGCGTTTTTGGCAGAGTTGGTGAAAATATTACCGTGGAAATTAATAATATTGAAAAAAATCTACATCGAATTTATTATCATCAGTATTTTAATTCTCTAACTCTTGAAAATGATATAGCGATAATGTCAACTAAGGAACCATTCCCTCTTGTCGAAGAACAAATTCTCAAAATTAATAGTTCGCCACCGAAAAATTATCAAAATATGATTTTTTCCGCATATTACGATGTTCAAAAAGAAGGAGATTGGAATTCATTAGAATCAATTGAAGGATCTGTACAATTTTTGCCAAATTCAAAATGTGTCGAAGCTTATAATATCACAGGAGCCTGGGTTGAAGGACAGCTCTGCGTCGCAAATGCGACGGGTAAAATAGCTGGAAAAGTTGCACCAAAGAAACCTGGTACTCCTATAGTCAATGGAAAAGAACTCGTTGGGATTGTATCATCGAGTTGCAAGTCGACTAATATAGTTACTTCAATTCCTTCTGTTTATACCTGGATTGAGCAGAGGCTAGACATTGCTAATTACACGGATGTTTCTTATTACGAGAAATGGCCCTGTAAGTATGATTTTTTCTTATACTGGTGACTGGATATTGTGAATCCGAGGGAAATTTTCATGGGCCATGGTGTTTAGTCACTATGGAAGTTGTAACCGTAAAATCTCGTTAAATGCATAGATTATAAAAAGGGAAGTGAAAATTTGGAGGAAAAATGAAAATTATGGTTGGGCACTACTCTCCAGTCAATTTTTGAGTCACAAATGTGAACACCGCGGTGAGACTACGTTTCCTTGTATCGAAATGTACTATTTAACAGTGGTAATCATGCAATACCCAGATGAAAGACAAGTGGCAGGTATGAAACTACAATCATATCAAAAGAACCAAGATATATATTTTCATGACTCGTGACCTCTATATGTACATTTATATTGGCATCACCTCTGCGGTGTATCAAACCCAGAGATGAAAAAATATTCATTTTTGCCTAAGATTCATGAGGAAGCGAGAAATTCCATAGATTAGCCGCAAAAAGTTCTTTAGGCAACTTTGTAGACACGTAAATATCGGAAAATCATATAAAAGGTTTTGGGAAATAAAATGAAATAGGAATCTGGATCACCGTTAAATATCAATACGCTCATTTTGAAAAATTCCTCTTCAACGGATTCCAATAGGATTTCTCAGAACTATCCGTGCAATCAGAATCATCTCTCAAAATTTACACAATTTTTCATCGGCCTAGTCAAGAAAAATATTTGTGAAATATTTCTTTAAGATTTTTTGGCAATATAATGTCTTTTTAAACCCACGAGGAAATGAGTACATTTCAAAAACAGGGTATGAAAATAGGTTTAACTCCCGTATACCGAACTATTCTTTTTATAAACTCGTAAAAGTATTACCTTCGTGTGTAAAACCTGGACCAATGTGTGAAGTATCGAGGTAGTTGCTCAATATACTGTTTTGCATTTGCAATCCATGTGCGTAAAGTAGATGCTTCACGCACTGGAAAATATTCCTTACGGAAAATGTAATAGAAAAGTTATGATAGACTATTAATTTTTCTACTTTTCCAAACAGTGACTGAAAAAGAGCTGGAGTCGTACAGGAAAGCTAGTCTTTTTGCAGCTCATCCAAATGACCCAGAATTCTTAGTTTTGATCGAATATCGTGGTTCCTCTAGAAGATGCGTTGGTGTGATAGTCGATGAAAGAGTAATTTTGACAACGGCTGAGTGCGCCGATGAAGCAGATACCACCACAGTTGAAGTAGTCTATGCTCCTCATAAGGGAAAAAGTAAATCTCCAAAACTGGACGTCATAGATATTCAAATTCATCCAAATTACAACAGGGGATCGATAATGGACCCTTATAACGTTGGCGTAATGCAATTGGCACAGCCTGTCCCGAAGCATAATTCTGCCAAAATCAAGCCAGCAACTAGGAAACCTTTGTCTCTAGATATGACAAAAATCTATGGATATGGTGAGTCATTTTTCGTTTCAAGCTTCAAATTATTATGTGTAGGAGTAGTTGACGAGCAAACATTGATTTGTAGAGAAAACTACTTGCCTCACTGGTGTAAGGACCAGAGGTAATATACATTTTGTATGAGTGAGAAAAATTTCTGGACTGCGCTTAAATTTTAATTTCGATACACTGTGCGTAAAAGTGCACTTTGCGTACAGTTTGTCGACTTTTACTCACAGTTTATCGAAAAGTATAGTTAGATACACGGGCGTAAAACCTATTATTCGCATAATAAATTGTTTTACGCCCTTGTATCGAAATGCACTATTGTTTGCTTTCTTGGAGAAAAAGTATTGTAACATTGCGGAGATTTTTGCTTGAAATTTCTTTGGATTTCCCATTTTTATGCCATGGTGTACTTTTTTAAATGACTGTTCATGAAGAAAAAATGAGTTGGGTTTGAAGTCCAGGTAAAATAATGATGACTAGAAATTTTCATGGCTTCAAATATATGGGTGATTCCGCCGAAAGTGAGATTTTTTGGGACCAATATCGTCACGGGAAGTGATTTTGGTCAAGAGATTATTATTCCAGCTCCAGACAACTTTTGTGCGGTTGATTCCCTCTTATTTGAGCACAAAAAATACATCGAGAGCCACGTATCTTAAGATTGAACTCAGAGAAAGATATGCCGAGTTTTAGATGTCGGAGAGGGATGGACAATTCGACTCAAAGAATATTCTCACGACTCGACAAATAATCGTAAACTCTTTCCCGCATAGATTTGCTCTAAAGCAACTAAATACAACAGGAAAATGTGTTTCATAACCGATACAACGCTTTAGCGAGGAGCACAACATGGGGACGGAAAAATTTTGTACGCCACTTTGAAAACACGTTTATGTGGTGCGCCCGTGTGCAGATTCGAGTTTTCGGCTACTAATACACATAGATAGGTGTATTTGGATACCTAGAAATCAACCTCATTGGTTGGAAAGGCTTAATAGACAATCAGGGACTTTGCTGAGCTAATTAGTACTGTGCGAGCAGTTTTGATGCAAAACCGTCTTCAAAATTTCGGACAGCCGTGCTCACACTGATGGGACGTTAATTTCAAACCGCAACGTGGTGGGTTATGTTATTCCAAACTGCACAATTCGAGTTGCACAGTTACACTTGGGGGTTTTTGTCTCTGCACATGTGTGGCAATGATAATTTAAAATTGGAAGTTCGATTGCCTACAGGGGACGGAAAACATATTTCAACCCTCTATGAAGCGATCGGCTCAAAAACTATAAACACAGTTACGCACCAATATGATACACCCCATAGAGTTCTCGTCATGCGCGGTCTAAGACTTAGAAACTGAGGGAGCTTGGAACACGGAAAATCCTACTTTTGGCGGAATCTACCATATATATATATGGTTGATAGAAGACGAGAGAGCAATCTTCAAATGTCTTTTTGCAGCGTGTTTTGAAGCATGAATAAGAATTCGGCAAGACTCTAACGAGAAGTTCATAATAGTGGGATGATTAAAGTCTATGTTGGATGCAAATTGGACATTTTCGTATAATGACAACAAAATTCAAAACTAAAGTTCCCGAGGGTGTGAGTAGGCGCCCCTGAAAATGACGGAGGACACACACGAATCACGTGATATGAGACTCTTTTCCAATTAGAACTTTGAAACAGACCCACATTTTTCCCACTCAAAATATCTGTCTTTGTTATGAGTTGGGCTTGCACGCGTTGTTGAAATTGGAATTTTGTATGAAGAAACATTACAAAACGCTCATCAAATCGCGGCTCGTGTGCAGACACCGAAATAGTAGAAGGTGCCCGTTTAAAATTCCTAAGAGCGTCGGAAAATTTTCCAACACAAGAAATTTCATTTTCACACAATTCTGAGTATACGATAAATTTCTTCATTTCAGGTGAAAACAATGAAATGAAATTTCTACCACTAAGGGTGAGCCCTGGTGACGAGTGTGAACTTCTGCTTCTCGGACGCGAGATACACAGTGACGGAAAGATTTGTGCCATGGAGAGGTTTGGTATCGGGATTAAAGATCAAGGTTCTCCTCTAATTGTTGAAGAAAAAATAGGGCAATCATATAGAAGACGAATCGCTGGACTTTTGACTCCAATACCAGATGTAGACACGTTTGATTATCGGAATCCCGCTGTTTTTGTTAATTTAGCTGAAGGACCTGCTTACACGTGGATTTTGGAAAGATTATCTGACTATGCTAAAAATTCGCAAAAAATATCCAGTACTACTGAATATTCGAATTATATCAATGAGCGGGAAGATGGTGGACTCTGAGAACCCTGGAATGGACATAGAAGATTCTTATAACAAGGACAGAATTTTCCTCATAGAATCTAATCTCTATCGTCATAAAATCGCGTTGAGATTGCAGTAATGATCAATAACAGATTTGCATTAAGAGGGCTCCAAATTCAATGAACCTCACAAGATACTTACTACCGTAGAATTATTTAGAAGCATATGTAACTGTTATGAAGAGAACACTGGTAGTTTTTTTTTTCGTCATGAAAATTGTTTCAATTGAATACATAAAGAAAAAATTTCACAGACATACATTGGCAAGAAGTCACTTCTATAATCATAACCTGACGAAATAATATTCAAATATGTACTTGGAATTTTAATTCCTTGGATTATCTTGGTCGATAATAATTTCGACTTCAATGACTTATCGTGATATAGTATATGCAGAGTTATAGAACCATTCACAATCCTGATACCAAGCTCTTGCGATTGTTTGTCACGTATGAAGGAATATTTTGCACGTGAGAAATATTGGAGACAAGGGCAGAAAACGATTCGTTTTTCAACTTACTGCCGAGATTCGCGATTATTCGTAAGCAATTCCTGAAATAAATTAATTAGCCACGATAAGAAATTCATTGATCAAGGAATCTACCTCCTATACCCTTCCACGATATTCTACTTCAGTGCATACTCTATTGCAAAAATTGAATTTCTATGCACTACAAGCACATTGACAAGATTGACAGGCACATCAACTGGTCCATTCTATGTTTTCCAATAATGCCCCGATTAGTCCTCTTCACAAAAATGGATGATTCCAATGGTATAACAAACCCAGTATTAATTGTGTCATTGACCATTTGAAACACTAATGAGATACCATGAAATCTGCTCCCACTCCCAGGTTCGTCTCTTCCTTATAGGTTCAATCCTTTCCAGGACCATTTTTTCATCCAGGCCTACAAGTATGTTGTGACAAGCCCCTTAGGTTTCATCCACGTACCACCAGATACTTGGACTAGATATTCTGTCGGGGTGCAGATCAGTTCCAAATCCAAGGAAAGCTCAAAGTCTTAGTCTCCAAATCGTCTCGAACTTTGAAATGCAGTGCTGCACCGCCGTACTCAATTCTTCCGCATCAGGTGGAATCATCCTTACCAAACCTCAAATTAAATTAGATTCGACAAGATTCCTATAGGATCTTTTCTGGTATATTCAAGGGGATATCAAGAACTTTTCAAGGGTATAAAATCACCCGAGCTAAGACGCATCGTTTCTGAAACATACGACATTCGGTTGCGGTGGAAACCTGGGAATCGTTTGTCGGAAGTCTTCGTAACTTTGCTGGTACGTTGTGGCAGTATTGAAATGTCTGCAGACGAGTCATTTCCCTCAAGTTTTACTAACATTGTCAAAACGTTTCATCGATGAATTAACAAACTCGGATTGTAATGATTTCGTGATCAGACTATGTCTGACAAAACGGCCGTTCTTTCCACTTTCGAGTCTTGAGGCATCCAGACAATGGCCGGAGTGATCCCAGAGATGAGTGTTAGGGATAAAACTAGTTATAAATTTTATTCTGCCACTAAACACGAATTTTGTACATCGGCGGTCTTTGCAGTATATTAAACACTTGAGAAAATACGGACACTCCGGACCCGTTGGAGTCGAATATTGACTCCAAACTACGGATGAAATTGAATTTATTCATACTTGAGTAAAATTAGGCGCATAGCGAGTGACATAAAAGTAATATTGCAACTATTGCTTCTGTATTGTTCTCAATCAAACCGAGCTTTATACATATGTAGAGGTGGCAGAAGGACTTCGGGTGGTTCAATGAGAGGAGGTAGCACAACATTCTTCTGACCCGGAGTCATCTCCCCTCTCGGTGGCCAAAAGACTTTTTCACATATAGTGTCCCGCCTCGCCTCTAGAATCCCATTCGCATAAAAAGGACATATATTTCGTATAACCTGATGCAACCCCAAGATGATACTTATTACTTCGAAATCACCGCATAGACACCGATTATATGAATCATGGTTCAACTTCTCTAGGAGGATCTTCACATCTTCATAACACTCTTTCGTTTGTGAGACATAGAATACAGGGATCGGTGGTTTCTCATTCCCGTGATGGAGAAGGACTCCTTTCAGACTCTTCTGTTTGAATCAATAAAGAGACGCCATTCTCCGGGCTTATGATAGAATTGAAACTTGGAAAATAGTTCATTGACATTTCGACAATATAAAGGTCCACCATCGTTGGAAAAGTAATCCATGAACTCTAATCCTTGTACTCGGAGAAAATTAATGCGCACTCCTAGCTCTCCAAGCATGTTCCTTTCTTTAAGCCAGGATGCTAATAGCTCGGCGTTTTTGTTTGGAATATCCATGTCTCGGATGAGGTTATTCACACCAGGATTGGTTGAATAACAGAGGTTTGTCAAGCACCTCTTTTGTTGTGAGCTCGGACATAAAACCTGGGGACGAATGTTCTGAAATACGATTTCGACTCTCACTTGATGTTTGTGAATCTGATCCCGCGTCATTTTGGGACGAAGGAGAAGAATCCCAAGCAGGCTGCCCTGCAACTGGTTCTGTAACAGACGATATACCTCTTGGTACTAGATTGAGTGTCTGTTTTTGGCGTTTGATCCTGTCAGACTTCTGTGACAGAAATAGCAATCAGTTACGTGTTCCTTGAGCTCCTGCCATATCGCGGGTTCCACAAAATTAAGCTTCCTGGTGTTGTTAGGTGACAATCTAGCTGCAGAAGTTAGACATAATATACTTGGGACCCAGCGCTCTCCAAGATTATTCAATTTGAAATCGAAGTACTCCTCATATTCCTGTTGCAGGGTACTTGAGAAGGGCCGACGATCTTTCTTAATTACTTAACACACGTATATGAACCTCAGTGATCTCAAGTTGCGGGTGGAGGCGTAGGACCTATACCTAATATATCTGAACTTCCATTCAATTGGATGTTCAAGATTCGCGCCATCTACCTAATTATGAAAGTGTGGAGCTAATCACAAAAAGAGCACTGTTTGCAGTATCTCTGTGTGGCGTTCACTCCGGATCAGCTGGAGAAATAACTCAATCGCTCCCGGAAACAAGCACATGTGCATTGCTTGATGCTCTAATGATGCCCGGGAATATCTTTTCTCAGAACGTCATACGAGAACGTAGAAAATGAGCACGATACTCGACTATGATGGCTTCTACCCATCCTATGAATTTCTGACGATTCAATCCAGAATCCGTCAAATTTAGCCGATAGCGACTCGGAGAACCAGCTTGGCACTTTTTTCAGGGCTTCCGAGCCGTGTGAAACCACTTCGATCGTGTTTAGCAGGTCAAAATACGCGAAAAATCATTGTTTCAATCTACTTCTGTTCGGTCGAAAGAGTACGCGAGCGTGGTACTCTATTCCAAAGATTGCGGAATACGCGAAAAAATGCTGTTTTTCGATGATACAGTTTTCTGTAATTTAAGAGAAATCTTGAAGTGCTAGCGCAAAGTGGACAACGGGGTCAGTTTCTACGTCAAAAAATACAAAAGAAAATCATGAACCTATTGACGAGACATTCTGACCCCAAAAGGGACTAGGCGGGTAAGCATGGTGAATCGGCCCTTGTCGGGTATCGGCCCCGGAGTAATTTTTCCCAGTTCCTAACACCAAAGTTAGTGGCGAAAAAGGTTCCTCAGGTCCCAAGGTCGCCTCTATAGTGTACGGCACCCTGAGAACCGTCTAAAGTACGCTAAAAATCAATGTTCCATCAACTGAATCGCATTTTAACGCATCTTGATGAATCGTTCTGAAATTTTTTGTGTATATCCTTGAGACTGTACCAAATGATAAACAGATATTCTCGTGTCCACAACTTTTGATTAAGGCTTCTAAGAAAAATCCAGAAAGTTAAAAGTTGGTTTTTGATACAGTTGTCCATGATCCCAACGGGATTTGACCATTCCATCGTGTTTATCCAGTCATTTTGCATCGAAAATCATTTTGAAATATATTGTTTCGGGTGGTGTAAAGTGGTCAAAAATGCAAAAATCCGTTTTCTAAGCAAATTCTAACTCGCTAATTAGCATCTCCTGCGCATGCGCATTCTACTACATCTCCGAAAATGTTTTCAATCGATAGCCGATGTGATTTCCTTCAAAATGACCACTTGAAGAGGTTGATTTGATGCAGTAAAACCCGAGATCTAGCTGGTCCAAAGAATGAAAAAATCCAAGGTACCAAATCCGTGAAGCCGCGGCTCCTTCAATGGGCCTGAGAAATGCGAATTTTGAGTTGGAGTGTTCCAGAGAGGTGAACATGTGTTCTTTATGTATTTTTTAGCGTAGAAACCGAATCCGTGGTCAGTTTGGTTCCCAGCCTTCAAGATTTTTCACCCAACTCAAAAAACTAGCTCGATAGTAAAGGGTCATTATGCTTCGATCCTCGTTCTTCATGATTAAATGTAGTAAACCGAGGAATCGGTGCAACTTCACCACGGTGTCGATGGGAACGATATCGTGGCTCGAGGATGAGTTGGGATTGAGCTGTCACTAGAAGATCTGGATTTGGTTCTCCAATCTCATTCTCAAAAGGCTGAATCAACTAGTGAATGTCTCACTCCCAACTCATGCTCGAGCCCCAATATCGTTCCCATCGACACCGTTCTCAGTTGGTAAGGATACGTGGAAAAACATGGATACATTCAATATGTACCCCACCCAAATCTATTTATACACTCATCATGCACCAAGAATGTAAGTAAAAAGGCAAAAAATGACCCTTTACTATCGAGCTAGTTTTTTGAGTTGGGTGAAAAATCTTGAAGGCTGGGAACCGAAACTGACCACGGATTCGGTTTCTACGCTAAAAAATACATAAAGAACACATGTTCACCTCTCTGGAACACTCCAACTCAAAATTCGCATTTCTCAGGCCCATTGAAGGAGCCGCGGCTTCACGGATTTGGTACCTTGGATTTTTTCATTCTTTGGACCAGCTAGATCTCGGATTCTACTGCATCAAATCAACCTCTTCAAGTGGTCATTTTGAAGGAAATCACATCAGCTATCGATTGAAAACATTTTCGGAGATGTAGTAGAATGCACATGCGCAGGAGATGCTAATTAGCGAGTTAGAATTTTCTCAGGAAACGGATTTTTGCATTTTTGACCACTTTACACCACCCAAAACAATATATTTCAAAATGATTTTCGATGCAAAATGACTCGATAAACACGATGGAATGGTCAAATCCCGTTGGAATCATGGCCAACTGTATCAAAAACCAATTTTTAACTTTCTGGAATTTTTTTAGAAGCCTTAATCAAAAGTTGTGGACACGAGAATATCTTTTTACCATTTGGTACAGTCTCAAGGATATACACAAAAAATTTCAGAACGATTCATCAAGATGCGTTAAAATGCGATTCAGTTGATGGAACATTGATTTTTAGCGTACTTTAGACGGTTCTCAGGGTGCCGTACACTATAGAGGCGACCTTGGGACCTGAGGAACCTTTTTCGCCACTAACTTTAGTGTTAGGAACTGGGAAAAATTACTCCGGGGCCGATACCCGACAAGGGCCGATTCACCATGCTAACCCGCCTAGTCCCTTTGTTCCTCAGTGTAATCGATTTCATGGATATTTCGAGTGTTGTACGGGTTGCAACGGGCAGTAGTCATCCTGTTTGATGAGTTGTACTCGTAAGACCAGGCATTTAAAACCCAGCTGTCTTGCAAGTTAGATCAACCCAACAATGAAGTCTCAATGATAAATCCAAGGTCATGAAACTCTTACGTATTATCTTCATAGCTCACCGCGCTCAATCCATTGAATATATCAGCAAACATAATCTAATTTTCCCAGAAAATATTCCAAAACAAGATGTGGAACAAACAAAGTAGGTACAGCGTTGCCTCATTCAAGTTCATATATTCAGTCAAAAGTTTCAAACGTTCAGTCTCTGCCGAATGTATCGCCACGTTTTCAACATGAGTCGTTCGATAATTTTTGGAACCGCTCTCGGGCTTTTGACTTGTAAGCTCAAAACTATACTCCAAATATCATCACTATAATAAAAATTTTCGAATTATTGGAAATATTGAAGAATTTTATCAATTAAAACAGGTGATGTCGTACTAGCTAGCCACGATCTAAATGATGGTACAACACCCCAGAGACATCCTCGTTTTGCAGGCATACCGGAACCAGAAGTAGAACTAGCTATGAATGGGATTCTAAAATATCGTGGTGATCATGTCTGTGGAGTTGCTTTTATCGCAAAAAATATCATGCTTACAGCAGCACAATGCGTTTTTGGCAGAGTTGCTAAATATATCACCGTAGAAATTAATAATGTTGAAAGACACGTTAATAGCGTTCACTATCATCCGTATTTTCATTCTATATATCTCGAAAATAATATAGCGGTGATATCAACTAAAAAACAATTTCCTCTTGTTGAAGAACAAATTCTCAAAATTAATCCCACGCTACCGAAAAGTTATCAAAATATGACATTTTCCGCATATTACGACGATAAAATAGAGGGAGATGGGGGTTCCTTGAAATCATTTAAAGGGCCCGTACAATTTGTACCAAATTCAAAATGTGCAGAAACTTACTATAAGGATAGGAAATGGCCCGAAGGACATCTTTGCGCTGCAAATGCGACGGATAGAACAGGTGAAAGAGTTTATGCAAGGAAACCTGGTACTCCTATAGTTAATAGAAGAGATCTCGTTGGGATTGTATCATTATCTACGTCGTATTGCGGATGGGTCATGCCTGAAGTGATTACATCCATTCCGTATTTTTATGACTGGATTGAGAAAAAGCGAGCCAACGCTGAATACTACGAGACTCCTTATTACCAGAAAACGCCCTGTAAGTATGATTCTCCCTCTTTATACTGGTGAATGGTTATTGAGAGTTGGATGGGGTCTTTGATGCACTAGCGGATCCAGAGGCGGGAGGGGGGTCGGGTGAGCGAAAAATTTAACATGGTCAGTATAGGACCGCTCCTCCCAAACTGATGACCGCCCCCTATTTTGATGAGATATGGTTTTTGGTAACGAGAAGAGCCACGTCCTCGAGATTTATTGAAGTTGAAACCATAAGATTTCCTTGGGCGCGTCGATTATAAGGGATGAGGTGAAAATTTGGAAGGATGCCGAGAAAAAATTTTGGTTGTGCGGCTATGCGTTTTTCCGTATGACCAGAATAGTATTTTGCTCGCAGAACAATAACGATTTTGTTATCACATTAAACCATCAGATCAGTTTGGCAGTCTGGTATTACTGCTACAGTGGAGAAACGTGGCCTATATGTATATTTCAAATGCCCTGATATTTGATGGGGTCACGGTCACATTACGATTATTTTGCTACGAAAGTTATCCAATTTTTCGCACGTAATTTTACCCGTTGAGGATCATGTGATCTAAAAGATTTCTCAAGTCGTTCATACAAATTGCTGCAATAACAAAATCATTTTGCTGTGGTGACAATCCAGTACTGATCAGACGGCAATATTTTATTCTTAGTGGAAAAAAATATTATCGTTAGTCACTATTCTCCAGTCAATTTTTGATTGCAAATGTGAACATTGTGGCGAGACTACGTTTTCGCACATTTCTTCCTATCATAGTTACTCAACTCTCTTGAAACAGTTTTTTAGTTTCAATGCATTATAGTGGTATAGTTCGCCGAGGACTGTAATCACGGATGAAAAAAATCATACCACCGATCCAGGCAGTTATGTTGAGGAAATGATGTATGACAGTTCCGAACCGAGTTTTAAAATCATCTTAAGATATGATTCTGCGAGAAATATCGTTTTTTGATCGACTCATTCTTCGTAACGTCAAAGTTTTGTTTCACCAATAGTAATCAGTCGATAAGAAATCCGAACGTATCTAAAAAAAAAGCCGAAATATTTCTTTCCGCGATCCGAAGCCTCTTTATGTTTTCATATTATGGCAACACCTTTGCGGTGCATCGAACCCAGAGATGAAAACATACTGTTGACTGGGGACATAAACTGCATTTTTTCCCTTAAAACTCGTGCAACTTGGACAATTTCCTTCAGAATTGCATCGTATACGAAGTGGATAGGAACACAGTTTTAGCTTTCGATTGAGGGTTCTTAAAGTCCATTTGGACATCTCTGGGCTTAGCTATGAGCGCTCAAAGTCGTGTCCCAAAGTTAAACCGGCTTGAGGTAACTTTGGGACAGCATATAGGGAATTCAACGGTTACCGTGAACTGGGACATTCGAGATTTCGTAGTCTTTAAAACTCATGTAACTTGTACATCTTGCATTAGAATTGCATTGTGTCTCTGATCAATCGAAAGCTTACAGTTTCAGCTCTCGATTGACACGTATTACCCGCGTAAAAATGTTTTCGTTCATATGAAGTTTTTTTGAACTTGATGTTCAGGGGAAGTTTATATGGACAAAAAAGATGAGACTATCCCGCACTTGGACAAGGAAAATTCTCTGAACTTTGGTAAAATTTTCATGAACTTGAAATAGTACATTTCGATACATGGGTGGAAAAACTTTTTTTCGCGTCCGAGTGATGAGTTTCCGGCCCGAGCCGTAGGCGAAGGTCGGTGTCAACACGAGGATGCGAGACATAGGTTTTACACCCGTGTATTGAATTATGTTTTTCGATAAACTGTACCAGAAAGTGGAAAATCAGTGGGGAAAACATTTTTTCAAGTTCATAAAACGTTTGCCAAAGTTCAGAGAATCTTCCTTCTCCATGTGCGGGATAGTCTTATTTTTTGTCCATATAAACTTCTTCTGAGCATCAAATTCAGAATAAGATTTTATATGATCAGAAACATTTTTTCGCGGGTAGAGTATATTCGGACGTCCTTTGTCAGATTTATGGCCGCTCAATGTCGTGTCCCAAAGTTTCCCTGGTTAACGGTAATATCTTTTGGACAGAGTTCGTGAGGGAGCGAGGAACCTCGCAAATTAACCGTGAAAAGTTCTTGCTGCAAGTTGGTAGGCACCTTAACATCGATCGCGAAATGGCGTGAACGTTTTTTTCGAAAATCATCTGAAATATGTCGGAATCTACAATCCGTTAAAGAGCAACATGCTATCTTGAACAATGTTCTTCCAGATCGGATTTTGAAAGATTTACTCACGTCTATCTGTGCAATCAGAATCATTTTTCAAAACTAAACGAGTTTTCATCAGCCCAGTTGAGAAAAATCACGATAAAATAACTCCTCGGGTTTTGTTTCAGATGATATCATATATAGGTCATTCTGGAGCAAGGTGAACATTTTGAAAAACGACGGATTTTAACACGTTCACTGCGATGGGCCTTACCGGTGGGGCCCACGATATTTTGTTTTTCAATCTTTGCCAATTTATATTTGTCCGAGAAATCTTCCAAATAGGCATTTTCCTAGGCGTTTTAGTTTGTGAAGAGCATGAATAATAAGTCAGAACAGGATTTTTTCCTATATACTTGCCTCAATCGGAGAATGAGGGTTGAGATGAAGACGAATCAAAAATTACGAAAAATTGCCTTCGCAGTGAACGTGTTAAAAATGTCCCGAAAATTTTTTTTCCGTTAGTACTACGAAGATCCCGCACAAAACTCCTAACTTGACAAATTTTGATGATGAAGATTAATAACACGAATGACCATTGAGTTTCGTCCGTCTATAACATCGTGCTCCACCATGGTTATAATACGGATCAAGGTCTCTCTTGAGATTTCAAATTGAGATTCAAAAATAAATTATGTCGATGTCAGAACCAATCCTCTTCTAGAAATGTAGATAATAAAGAATACGAGGACCTGGCTCTAATCCTCGAACAATAATATCCTATGTCACTTCACTCTCAACTCACGAAAACTCGAAAAAAAAGTAATGAAAAAAATCATGCTAGACTACTAATCTTTCTGCTTCTCTAAACAGTGACCGAAAAAGAGCTGGAATTATATAACAGCACTTTTCGTCCCTACAGAGTAAGATATCCAGAGGATGCAGCATTCTTAGTTTTGATTGAATATCGTGGTTCCTCTAAAAGATGCATTGGTGCGATAGTCGATGAAAGAGTAATTTTGACGACAGGCGAGTGCGCCGACGAAGCAGATACCACCACAGTTGAAGTAGTCTATGCTCCTTATAGAAGAATAAATGAATCTAGAAGATTGGAGGTCATAGGTATTCAAATTCATCCAAATTACAACAGGTCCTCGATAATGGACCCTTATAACGTTGCCGTAATGCAATTGGCACAGCCTCTCTCGAAGAGTGATACTGTTAAAATCAAGCCAGCAACTCGGAAACCGTTGGCTCAAGATGAGACTAAAATTTATGGATACGGTGAGTCATTTTGCGGTTTGAGCTTCGAATTTCCCATGTGTAGGAGGAACTGATTGGTTGATAATAATTTGTGAGGATAATTGAATTCTTTACTGGAGTAATACATACAGTGAAATATCTGAGATTTACTCAATCGAAATTGAGTTTGACTCATACCCATTCGGAATTGCTTATATCATAGGCTTCAAAATCGGATGAGATACGTTGGAACATATCAAGATACGTCGGAGTCACGTGCTCGAAAAGCTTTGAGTTGTCAAAGATGCGTTCTCGGAAAACGAAAGATTGATAGGACATTAATATTATAGATGCAATGAATAAAATGCATTGAAGCAGAGTTCAAAGAGCGAGAAGTTTAGATGGAGCCCAAAGGTTACAAGAACATGATAATAATGAATGCGAAATTCGACGATAAATTTTTCTCGATAACAGCTCGTCTTCCATTTGCTATGTAGTCCACGCGAGCGGGGGAAACGTGGAAAGGATTATGAAAATTCCGTACGAGACTATGAATGAAGTCATGAATTTACATGGGTTAGAAAAAAAATGGTTCAGTTCTCAATATACGATCCAATTTCTTTATTCTAGGTCAAAACAATAAAATGATATTTCTGCCGGTGAAGGTGAGCCCTGGTGACGAATGTGAACTTCTGCTTCTTCAACGTGAGATACACAGCAATGGGAAGATATGTGTCCAACGCAGGCTTGTTATTGGAATCAAAGATCAAGGTTCTGTTTTAGTTGTTGATGAAGGGTCGGGTCAGTCATATAAAAGACGACTCGCTGGACTTTTGACCCCAATAAGAGGTGTAGACACATTAGATTATCGGAATCCCGCTGTCTTTGTTAATTTAGCTGAAGGACCTGCTTACACGTGGATTTTGGAAAGATTATCTGACTATGCTAAAAATTCGCAAAAAATATCCAGTACTACTGAATATTCGAATTATATCAATGAGCGGGAAGATGGTGGACTCTGAGAACCCTGGAATGGACATAGAAGATTCTTATAACAAGGACAGAATTTTCCTCATAGAATCTAATCTCTATCGTCATAAAATCGCGTTGAAATTGGTGTTATAATCAATGAAAAATACTCATCAAAAGATTTTCAAATTTAATGAACTTAACAAGATACTTCCTAACGTACTGTCGTGAGATTTTTCATCATTATAAATCTCCTCAGAAGTGTTATCTTTCAATATGAATTCAAGCGATACTGCCTTGCTCGCTGACGCTCGCATGATCAGGCATGCCGCATTTGCTCGAACGTGCACATTCGCCCGACGAATAAGCGTCCGGTGTCTCAGTTGCAGGTTGTGTTGGGCGCGCGTCTTCCCACCGTCCCAAGTGTGCCAGATATGCGCGCTATTTTTGATTGCATTTTGTTGTAATAGTAAATTATTGCAAAACAAGGCCTTTCCACTGAAAATATTCTAGAAGGCGCAATTTTTAATGGAGTGATCTGGAAATTCAACTGAGTTATTCCAGGATCAAGTAGATATGAGAAAAATAGTCCAGTGGTCAATCTTCTAATGGAGGTCTTCATTCCGGCATATTAGGTGAGAATAAAAATTCTGAATTCATGCGTCGAAATATGTCAGAATAAATACCTTTTTCCAAGATCCACTCTTGCGCTATTCTTTCCTTGGATTGACCTCATCTTGAGATGACTCAGTTAATTTTCAGCTCATTTGGATGAAAATTGCGCCGTCTACAATTTTTTTAATCGAAAAGGGTGATTTTTTGCATTTTTCTGGACAATTGTACTTTTTGTAATTATTTATTTGACCTTGGAAATTATCTGAATACATTGGCCCATCAAAAACATGTCAAAGAAGCTACAAAAAAATTTTCAAGTCAAAAGATTCAATATAATAGCTTCAGCATCAATTTTCCGGCGTGGGTCGAATCGACCTAGGTTGGCCAGCCATGTTATTTGGCGGAGGTGTGCCAACTAAGGGTTAAATCTCTAGAACTCGAATAAAGTAGAAACTCAATCCTGCTCAATGAAACATATTAGGTATTCCCAAAGACACATCAAGGCCTGATGATGGATTGTGCTGGTGAACTGACACTGAGGGTGCGTCCACAAATATGCATATGATGCAGTGCACACGTGAACATGTGCGGCTTATTTAATTTTAGCCAAAACCAGATGAAACTCGTCTAGTTCTGCTTTGGACCAGCCGGTAATGAAGGAAAGACACAAACCGATTCAAATCAGAAATTCTCTGATGTGAGCCCATATTCAATCTATGCTCAAGTTCGATGAACTGCACATGTGCTATCGTGCAGTGCATATGCGCAGTGTGCAGTGCACATGCATGCATGCGTCATTTGTGGGCGCACCCTAACTGATTATACTGTTGCAGTGGGAGAACATTGTCCAACCCAAAACCATGAGTAACTCGTCTAGAATATCGAACAATCGTTTATGTGTCTCTATACTTGTCTTACAAAGAACTTATATGAATGTTCTCACTGACAAATGTACATGTTATCCTGGAAATCGGCACTCATAGAATTACCGTAAGACCCTTGGTAACTAATAATCAACAAAGAGTGCAGGTAATTTTCAAAGTAGCCCTGTCAGTGCCTCATAATGTCATTGGAGAAGAATTCCTGCGGCTAAATATATGACAAAGTGCTCCTATTGTCTGCTTGAGCGCAACCATTGCCCAGGGAGGATATGAACACATCTCAAATTCAAGACGATAAACATACATCGATCCCGAGGATCCAGGCAAACTGACAAAATTTATCAAGGTCGCACACAAAAGCGCAGTGAATTTTATACACCCAAGCACAGGAATTTCCTAATATTTTATCTGTCAATACATTTCACAACAGATCAAGTTGAAAATATCTCCTATACATATCCAGAATATCCTGCTCCTAGAGCACTACTGGAAAAATTGAAGTCCGTATGTACCACAGAGACATTGACTAGATATGGGGAGTTCAAGATGACACAAGTTGTACCTACAAAAACATCAACCGGTGCACCTTATCTCTTTCAATGATCTCCCAATTATTTTTTTCTATAAAAATGAATCATGTCGAGAGTGCAACGAATCCGTTATGAATAGGTATCATTAACGTTAATATCATTGACCGTGTAAAAAACCGACGAGGTACCATAAAAGCTGCTCCCGCTAGCTATAGTATCACAGGTTTGTCTCCTCTTTAGGTTGAATCCTTTCCAGTTCCATTTTTTCATTCAGGCCTACAAAGTATGTTGTGACAAGACCTTTAGGTTTTACCCAAGTACCACCTCGTAAATTACATTTCACACCTTTCATATTCAGTATCTCAGCTGTTTCCTCCGTTACCTGTATTTAAACGATTTTTATTCATAGAAATCGTGCTTTGAAGGTGGCTTTGACGTAAAAAAATTCAATTGGGTGTTGAATACCGTCAAATTGGGTAATTTTGAAAAATGGGATACCTATTACATCCACTTGGGGCACGTACGAAAGTTGTTTCGAGCCAGTGAGGAAGCTCGTTAATTTTCATCGAAGTTTTCTTCCGAATGAGCTGATTTAGCAAGGATAAACCGGTGGTCCAGTTAGTGTATAAGGAATATTTCAGGATGAATTTATGTGAATAGCGCTACATTTTGATCAAATACGTCACCACATTGGAGAAATTATCGTTACGTTGGGAGCTTGCAACTTTTGGAATTTCGACGAATAAAAGGCGAAAAAAATCCATCTTCTTGAGTTACGTTGGGTTGAAATTGTAACACCTCTGTGTATGACAGCTCCGTCCATTTCTGCGTTGTTTTTTTTTGCAAGTGGTATAGAGAGTGTGTTTGCTATTGTCAGGCCTGGCTATTGTTGATGTTCTGATTGAGGATTTGTCGACATCTTGTGTTAACAGCTGTTTTAACCGCCATGTTGTGGTCAAAAAACGGTTCGGTGTGTTCATTAAAAGAATAACTTTAGGAGTATAGCGATACACACCCACGTGCGGGAAAATTTTATGCAAATTTAAAAAAAGAACCAGCAAGATTGGCGCATAATTAAGCGAAAATAGTGGGAGCAAAAATGTCTGTCTGTCAGAAATTTTTGCTTCGACTATTCCCGCTCAATTTTGCACCAATCTCAATGGAACTTTTTTCAAAATCATCAGGCTAAAAACCGCACATGAATCTGCATCGCTATCCACCCAAAATGGTTCGGTCAGTCATTTATCTACAATGAACCAATTTGAAGGTAAAAATCCTCATGCAGATGACTTTCATATCAGTTCACGAGAGGAAAGACCTATGATAACCTTATTAACGCACGTTATAAGGTTGGCGTCCAAAAGCTTGTGCACGGGTTCTAATCATACCTTGTAACGCTCGGTTTTTCTTTTAAATCCTGGGACTCGAGTATATTATACTAATTGTTAACATTGAAAGACATCAATGTTCTCTTACAATGTACACGAGAAACTGGGAAGGTGCACGAGTGGGTGGACGCAGGATGGAGTAAGCCAGATGACAAAAACAATTTCCCTTTTTAAAAAGACCTTTCTACTCGACATGCCGCTCAATCGTACTAGAATAACGCGCAATTTGGGCAGAGTCCGGCTCTAAGTTTGAATGACAATTTCAAGGAACCACTCCCGTCTTTGAGAAACAGCGAATAGGAAGATGATTTGGTGTCATTTTGAAGTATCAATCGTAACAAAATTACCCAATTTGACGAAAATTCACATAAGTTTTGAGGATATCTATTTTATCACCGAATCCAAGGCGATTTTGGATCGTTACCTGTATCTTTCCTGGTTCTCCAGTTGTATCCATTCTCGATGCCATGTTAACAGCGTCACCCCATATATCGTATAGAGGCTTTTGCGATCCAACAACTCCAGCTGTTACTTCACCATGTGATACTCCTATTCGCAATCTGTAATCGTACAAGATTAGCATTTTGAAACTATATTTGTAATTTCTCATTTTTGCTATCGGAATAAAATCATTGGTGGGACGAGGGAATAGGTGTAAGAAGCCAGTCATAAAATGACGATTGCTCTCTTCATCTTCGTCAGAGCGTGTGATCAGGGATCACAAAAAAGTTGACCATAATCTCATGCATTTTTTTGCACCATCGTCATTTCGATTTGCGGCCGAGTTAATTAAAAAATTTTCCGATAAAGCAGGTATTACTTATTGGAATGGCTAAGGGATTCTATTTCACTGATTTTATTATTTGATGCCGATTTTTTCATACCAAAATGAGTCCGTAATAGCTATGATACTTAATCCAATGCCCATTTTGGCGATTCTTTAAAACCAAGTCTGTTATGAGATATTATTGAAAACTCACAAATTACTGATAATGCATACTCACTTATAGGATTTAATCAAGAAAGCATCCATATTTTTGAGAACAGCCATCATATCAGCAGCAAACTTAGTCATGATTTCGACAACATCATATTTTGATTCGAACTCATTAATGTTTATATTATGCGAGCTATTCCTTCTCGAAGTTTCCAAACCACATGCTGCCATATACGTGGTTCCTAAAAAAATAAAAGGTCGTTGCTAAAAGACATTGGCAGAATTCTTGGTGGAAATTTGGTGGTTATTGATTGTACTTTTGAGGATTCATAGTGTGGAGTAACATGAAAGTATACGAAGAAATAGAATTTTATCTCATGAAAACCGGCGAAGATGACGCTCTAGTTGACAAGATGAGCTCAAAATGGACTGAGCTCGTCGCCCAATAATTTCGAAGAGTTCCTCGAAATTTCAAAATGATCGACCGGACAATAAAAAAGTTTTGGAATGACATGAGAAAGTTAAATAGGAAGATTATTCCCAAAGTGCGGAGGTAGATAAAAATTGTGTATCAATCAATTGCTACAAAATGCGACGTTAAATGTTATGGAGTGAGAGAGTGACCTTTTTAAATGAAGGGAGATAATGATATGGTATTTGAACCTCGATTTGGGCCAATATCGCGAGAGGAGTATGTTGAATTTTGGACAGAATTAATGATGTGGAAGACGAAGTAGTCAACATCGCTGAAATTCGAGATCATAAATCAATAACGAACAACCCCTTGGAATTTCATCGAGATCAGACGAACGGCTTAGGAGTGGTTTACGACAGCCAGAAGACAACGAATACGCACTCACACACATACCGGTGTATTTTTTCTATTATTAGACCTGGCCTATAATTCATTAGGCCTGACTGAAAGTCTCTATATTCGAAGGAGGTTTTACATTTTCAACTGCAGAGGACATGACCGATCCAATTTTTGGTGAGCAAAAATGGAAGTCAGCGAGTGTCATCCATCAAATTTATTAAATCGTATTGAAAATTGAATGAGAAAATATTTGTTATGGGAAAATATATATGAAATATAATAAAAATACAATTGATAAAATCTCATTGCTTAGTCACGATGTCGTAGAGATTAAAAAGTAAACAAATCTAATTAATCATTCCCTTGTAGAATATCCATCAATCATGGAATTTCGAGACTCAAATAAGCACATAATTATCAAAAACCACTTCCACATCACCTTCTTCTGCAATATCATCTGGAGATTCTGGATGACAGGCAACAATTGTACAGGGTCCATAGATTGCAATTCCCATTAGCATTGGACCAATTCGATCACGTTTCGAATTATTCCATTGAGAAAATATAAAGAAATCGGAAATAAGTACCTGCTAGTTTGATCTTTTCGATGCGGCATACATAGTTAGGCTCATAGAGTAGCTTATCAAAATTACATATGATTTCATTGAAATCAACGAGAATATTACTTTCATCAATTGAAAGATCCGTCAGAGTAGCAAACATCACAGCAACGTAGTCATGAGCTTCGTGGTATAAGGAATTATCATCTAGTCTTTCCATATTCAAGTAAAATTCAGCTGTAATGCAGATTACTTTATGAAAACGCTGATTTACTACAAAGCAGTCTGATCACATTATTATTGAAATAGATTAATGCTCTTACCAACATGCTCCGGAAGAATATTTCGTAGTAATAATTTATTTGCATTCCTGGTATTAAAAGCTTCATCTTGTTCCTTCATTAACTGTCTTTTCCAGTGATAGTCGAGTCTACTTAGGTATTCTGACTACAATGAGCAAAATAAAATGAAAAATCTTGTGATTTTGTTTGAAGACGGTCATTTGTGAGGAGAATTATTATTGTCAAGTTTACCTGTCGATCAATCAGATGTAAAGACAGCGTTAGATAAACAATTGTCAGAATATGCGCAAGATTCTTCCCTATGAGAGGGCTCCACGTTTCCAAGCCGAACTTTGAGAGAGAAAAATTGTATTATCGGAAATTACGGTGTCTACTATGGATTTGTTATTATCCGTTGGAGAAGACTTACCTCGAATATGTAAGATCTGTAATCACAGACAAACCATGCATAGACCAAAGTTATGCATATTGCCACCAAAAGCTTTAGAACAAAATGCATCCTTAAAAATAAAAATGTCGTTACAACGACTAGTGCACAGTTTTCCGTCAGAAGCTGTAACATAAGCTGCAATCATTTTCTCAGTTCTATTCAGTGAATAGTATTCGCAAATCTTCAATGATTTTGAATACAACATTCGTGATGAATTTTACAAAAACGGTGACATAATTGAAAAATTGACTCACCCACGGTGTGGACACACATGGTGTAACTAGAATTTCTGTGTCATTGATCGCGTGATTCATTCGATCGTCTTCGCAATCAATCTGTGTTCATCAACAAAATGTATCCATTAATCGTGTTTTAAGAATGAAAATTCAAACGGCAAAATCGTTCAAAGGAAACTTACGAGTACACTGAATACCATTGCGTACGCCATTGATACAATTATCGCAATATAGAGAGCTACTCTGAAGATCTGATTCCAAACAATCTGAGTGAAGAAAAATATTAATGAAGATTAATTATTCCGTCCATTGCTCTGGAGGATAATTTTGTATAGTTTGATTTTTATTTTCTTCTGTTTTTCTTTATGAAAAATCTGTAATCTTGAAATCAAACACCAAATCAATTTCTCAGGATTACCTCTACGCTGGTGCGGTAGAAAAATTTGAGCATCTTGTTGCGAGGCTGCGGATGAGTATTGTTTTTACCCTCATCGTCCACCCCGTTGTAGCGATTCCATAAAAATTGAGTCCATGCAATTGGTATGAACGCCACAACTAGTACCAACGATATGGAATACGTCAAAGTCATTGATACGCTTATATAAGGCCTGAAATCCAATAATTCCGTCATCAAGGTTGATAATAGTGAAAAAGAAAACAAAACAAAACTCCACCTCCGGGTATTTAATAAAATCATATGACAAGAAGAAATTTGATATTTTCTAAAAGTAACTTCATGTTAGTAGAACTCAAGATTGACAGAAATTTCAGAACACTCCTTGAAAAATTCTCGGAGTGATCTCAGGAATCGTTCTGAGTCGTTTACAGATGTCTACATATTTCTCAAACTGCTATAATAAATACCAATACATTCGAACTTTTTTGAAGCAGGTTTTTTGGATTATTATTATTTTGTTTTCTTTCTCCAGTTAGGGCCTCAAATTTCATGAGATTTGTAAGCACTCACCATAGATCATTCGACAATAGAGCTGGTATTAAGAAACTGAATCCTGCTAAGAATAAAACTAGTGCCGAGCATGCAAGATAGAATTTGAAGAGGGGATCGGGTTCTCGTAAATATGGTAATTCCCATCTCCAATTTGAGAATGTCAGTGAGATTGGATTGATAATTTCCCAGTGGCACCACTGCCTGGAAGACAAAGAAAGATCGGCAATGAGTACTGATTTGTACTAATCGGAATATCTACTCGTCAATAATTTGAATACACTGATGGAATGAACTGATTTGGATTTTTCATAAGAAATTAGAGCTAGGACTCCTGCGGATCCGGATCCCCTCGATTTTTTGATAGTCAAACGGATTCGAAATACGTATATATAGTTTGAAGCCGGACTCCTTAGGATCCAAGAAAATTCGTTTCAAACTCTCTCATTAGATCATACCAGATCATAAGTATTTCGAATCCGCCCTACCACGGATGTGCAAAAGTCCAAGCCCTATCAAAAATACATACTCCCACTTGCTCAAAGGCATCTGCTCAATAGCTTTCTCCATTTCAGCATCTGCTGCTTTCAGCATAAGGTGATAGTTTCGATGCAAGGCATTCATAAAATGAGTTTTCCTGCGAAAGCTGTACGACTGCATATCTGGCTCTGTGCTGAAATGAAAATTGGTAAGTCTCAAAAAATTACTGAAGCTATCCCAGTTGAAAATTTTACTTTGACATGGAAACTTACTATCGTATATTGAACTGCTTGCTGGTAGAAAATGGCGTGTGATGATTTTCCGACGTGACAAATACGAGCCTCACGTTGGCGTTCTACTGAAGAAAAATATATCTATTCTATACTGTTATATTGTAAAATAATTTCATGCGTATTATGATTGATTCGTTCGTCCAGGGACTGTTCTATATGTAAATAATAGATATGGACACACATTGCTTGGAAGCTCGCTTGGAAGCGAGGACTCAAAATGGGATCAAATTTGGAAGCTGAGAATCGATATTGTCCGAGGGAAGACATGGACTCTAATTGATTTGTGAAATAAAAATTGAGCATACCCGCGATATTGGCGTGAAAGTAGGCATAGGTGTGATGAGGTAACTATGAAATATTCCATACTTCCGAAGCACATCGTCATTGACATCCGTAACAAGTTTGCAGTTGTACATTTTCGTATCTAAAAGATCCAAAGTTTGTTGCGTTACGTGCACTTTACCAGCCTCTCCTGTTTGTTCCATTTTATTTGCTATGATTACATCACGCGACCAAACATCGTATTGCCATTTGTTGATGCCCAAAATACCGGATATTATCTTTCCTGAATGTACACCAATTCGCATGTTCACATCGACGCCACATTCTCTTTCAACTTTTGCTCGAATACTGTTGATTATGCTGATCATATCAAGACCTGGAATCATCCATAATTTCGAGAGGTATTGAGTCAAGAAATACATTAGAAATGAGGCGATTCACAGAAAACGTTCATTATTTCCGAAGATCAAGAAAGGAATCGTAAGAAAATCGAAACATAAGTTTGAGAATTTTCGGATGAGGTTCTGCATGAATACGAATCATGCTCATTAAATCATGGGTAATGCTTCTATCAACAATTTAAAGTAATACTTACCAAGATCAACACAACTTGTGGCATGTTGCGGGTTTGGAACTGGGACACCGCTAACGCAATAATAGCAATCTCCTAGAAATTTTATCCTTAAAACATTGTGTCTTTCTGAAGCCTCGTCAAAGCTGCCAAATAGATCGTTCAGAGTTTCAACCAACTTTTTTACGGGGAGAGTTAGAGTCAGCCCGGAAAAGTTTACCACATCTGCGTAAAGAATGCTGACATTTTCGTGTATTTCTACGTAAAAATCTCTGCGAAGAAAAACGAAAAATGTTGATGATTATTAAAGAAATCGAATTATGTGTAAACCTTATTTGAGTTCATCTCCTGAGAGTGCTTACTTTGGGATTGAAGTGGACGATCTTGCACGGATGGGTGACTTCTGTTTCTCAATGAATTTGAAAATGGTTCGAAAATTTTCTTTTATTTTTGCTGCAAAATGAGGTGGCAAAATACTCCTAGTAAGTTGCTCCTGTCATGAAACAAACCAATAAGACTAATTATCTTGTTTATTGCGATATGAGATTAAATGAAGCTCATTTCGATTTTCACAGCCATTTATCAAAAACCCGCAAGCCCTTGACTAAAATTTGATTTCTTCTCAATTTTAACGAAATTGCCCTGTTATTAAAATCTTTTTCATGCAAATTCGAATATTTGAGCTCTAGCGCATACTTTGCCGTAAAGACTCTGGCGATGCTTTTTGGCGCGAGCGCCGGTTTTTTCTAATCATACCATCAATTGAAGACACTGAATTTATTCCGATCCTCCGTGGATAACACGGGTGATGCATTGAATTTTGAATTGACAAGAATAAGTTCTGACACATTCAAGCGAAGAATCTGTCCCATTGAAACTTAAAACGAACTTCGACTGACAACTGAGACTAATAAATTACCTCTTGATCTTTTTCGTAATTGAGCTTGAGTGTCGATTCGACACATTTTCTGCGGTCCAAAAATGATCGACGGATAACAACTTCATTCATGAAGCGAAAATAAAGTCCCAGGCAATTGATGCACAAGTGGTACCAAACATCGGTCACAAGCTGCAATCCACAGAAGGAATTTTGAGCATTTACTTATTTCTGAATGCAAAAAATCTATATTATGATGTATGATACTCCCCATAATTGGTCAAAAATTAAAAATTACGAGTGATAACCAGCGGCTATCACAACCATTTTCTATTTGATGACAAAGAAATTCCAATCATGCCATCAAACTTTGGAATGTTTTTTGCATCGATTGATAAGGAATTTTTTCAATTTCTTATCAACCGTTGACGTATTTCACTGGGCAATCCCTAGTAAGCGAACACGTGGACATTCTGGGGATCCGATATATGAATGTTTGGATGAAGAAAAAAAAGAAATTAGACTCACCTTTGCTCCACAAGCAGGCTCATTGCGATATGTTATGAGGACTAGACTGGCAAGATAACAAAAAGAAGCTGTAATCCCAAGTACGAAAGTTTGAAGATGATTTGAAAGAGGTAGAAATACATAGCACACCAAAATCGTATGTGATGCAAATGCTGGCCTGCACATAAAATATCAATTTTCTATCTTGTCACCATTGAAATTTTAATTCCAAAAGTTGATGAAAATACCTGAAAGCATAGAGCTCGTTGCTATAGTTTATAGTATTCAAGATGACTAAGCTCACATCGCTAGCAACTAGTATGGCGATTATCATGCAAGAAAAGTAAACTGGAAGATAAACTTTTTCAGCTATCCATTCCGAGCGAAAAGATAGAGCTATAATCGGGAATAGTAATGCATTTTCTACCCCAGCAATGATTAAATCTATAATGGCATCTTGTAAGCGGGTCTGAAATTCAATTGAACACTTGTTAAACTAAGATTCACAAATAGTTTATCAATAGCCAGAAATAACCCCCAATCACCTAGGTGGTATTAGGACTTTTGGCACACCCAAAGTTTTAATCGCATCTCAAAAGTCGGAGCTCATCTTTTGGAGATCTGGAGCCTACATGTCATTTCAGATGTCGGTCCTACCTTTCAAATAAACCAAATGCAAAATTAGAAAAAAAAAACAATTTTGAAGTATCGCCAACATGAGTACCCAAAATCCATAATCGGCAAAAGTCAAAATTTTTATTTTTGACAATATTCGTCCAAATCAAATGTCAATAGCTTGTTTGAAGACTATTTACGCGAAACAAAAATAATCTGCAGAGCCATCTGAGCCACCAAAGATATAGTTTTTCTTCAAGATTTGGAAAACTCTTCTTCAGCTAAGCCTCCAGAAGATACAAAAATACGCTGCTAAAAGAATTTAGCAGAATGCTTTCTCATTGCCATAGAAGAAGTCAACTAATCTCATATTATTCACTCGAAAATTCAAATACATTAATATGTTACATTAATCAATTCTCCTCATGAAATTTTTATTAAAATATTTATTCATCCAAAATATCAAAACGTCTCCTAACCATGATTCAGAACATGAGATATTTTTTCGAATTTCTTTATACTGACTTTCTGTAATATCAATTGGTAAACATCCATGATCCTTCATTTATCTTTGATCTTCATCTTCAACATCAATCAAATCCACAATATCTTCCTCAATGTTTTTTTCTTTACTATATTGCTCTAATTGATCATCCTGTGTTTGACATTTTACTATGTTAATAGGTTTATGGTCTGATGAATATGACTCGTATACATTGAAAAGGGAATGAATCGGTTTGAAGAAAATCAAGTAAAATTGAGTATTTTTCTACAAATTAGTTATTTGAAGAATAAATTATGGAGTGTAAATTTCAATTTGCAGTAGGTGGAACAGAGTAATAATAACGTAAAGGTCTTTATTGATTTTCATTAACGCGAGGAATTGATTGATTGATACAGAATTTTGGTAAACAGGTGATTATGTTAGGAAAGAAAGCAATTAACTGGCGGTGAACGTGAAAATTGGAATAAAAATGTATCATTTGGAACGCAAAATTTCGAGATCGATTTGACAAAATCTTTTGAGAATTTGTAGGTGTATTTTAAAGACTGTGACGATGATGCCAGTGAATTTTGAGCATGATCGCATGAATATTTTTTGACTGTTGAATTTTTTAATGAGAAATTTGGAATTTTTCGGAAAGAAGCAAATCTTATAAATGATTTGTATTCCATTTTACTACATAAAAAAAATGTAAAGGAAGTAATTTAGAAGTTTTTCGACGTGCTGAATCGATTGGCTGATACGGAATTTTGTTAAATTGTGATTAGAAAGGTTTTATAGCCCAACGAAAGACAGGTGTGTAAAAGATATAATAAAATGAGCTTCAATCGAAATTCCGTATTAACCAATCGATTAAGCACGTCGAGAAACGCGTAAATCAACAGCCTCAGATTTTTTGAGGAGGAAGGAGAGAATATTTTTAGTTTTTAAGATGAAAAAAAATTATACATAAATGAAAAAAAATTCATAAGTATAAAAGTAATCATCGGAGGGCACTCAAAATCTAGCATTCCCATCTAGAGACGCCTCCGAACATGGCATAAAAATTTCAGGACGATCTATCAAACCAGTGAGGAGTTTTGCTGAGCGATAGAAAACAACATACATACATACACACACACAGACACGGACAGAGGGCTCGAAAGACGGGGTTGTAGTAATTTTGTGAGGGATTATAACGAAAAACTGTGACCTACATTCGATAGATCTTGGCGAAAGGAAGAGGACTGTACCAATTTCATGTATTCAAGAGGTTCACTGGAGGAGAAAAAAATTTTTTTAGAAAAAATTTGACGAAAATTCTGCTGGCACCGAATGAATGCTTTCTCTTTTGAGAAAGCAAAATGATATTTTCTGGAATTTTTTGAGAAAGTATGCGAACTTCAAATTCTGGGAAGGAAATTCATATCGATTTCAAAATGATTCCTGTATATGAGAGTAATTTCTATTTGTGGCATTCCACAAGCAAATTGTGGAAATGGAGCAATTTTCGTGAAGTGTGCCATTGAGCTACCACCTAGGTTTGAGTGTAAGTAAATCTCATTTAGGTAACTAAGAATTAAGTACAAATTTTGAGTCTCACCGTGGAAAGAAGTACAAAACAGTGAACGATGCCGAGGACCATTTGTAGCAGGACGAACAGTAACATGTATCCATTTTCAAGTCTTCTCCGGTAAATTAAATACAGCTTTTCAAGATTCTTACATTTGAATTGTTTCTAAGGAAGAAACAGGTCATGAGTCAACAAAATCGTTTAACTTGAAGTTGAATCTAAAAATTCACTTTTCCGATAGGTAAATTAGAAAGACTACTCTCACCCTTAATCCAGACCAAGACCAGTCCTCCCAATTACTCGGCGATACAATGAAATTCTCGGCAGGTGTTCTTTGTAATGAAGAAAGAGAACTTCTTGCCACTAATTCGACATCCATTATTGTTCTATTCTATTCCTCATACAACGTTTTTAATTTGAAGGTGACACTTTCCACCTCTGCTTCCTCTTCCGGTGCATTGTAAGAACAACTTGTGATCGTTTGAGAATCAGTGATCCTACCGCATGAACTTTGACACGATCAAAACCAAACTTTTTAATGAAAATTTCGTCTTCGTTCAACTTTACGCTGTAATGAACGAATATTCTACAGATGATTCCCCAATCTTCTTATAAATTTCACTGAAAAGTGATTTACAAAGTCATCACATGAAGATAATTTTATGCAAATTTTTTGTCCCCTTATGGCGAGTATTTCATAGTGGCGGCAGCAGCTAATTTTACTATGACTGATCTTCTGATCCGGCAATGCCTTATTTAATTATCGTGGAAGATGACGAAGATTCTTAACTATGAGCACTCCAGTTCCTAAAAGTCCTACAATGCAAGGAAGTTCTCCACCCTTTTAAAACGAATAAAATCGCGCAAAATCAGAGTTTTAGCGGAGTTTCAACATATCTCAAACATAATGTGTTCCGACTCTCCCCGGGTAATCGGTAAAGCAAAACGAATAAGAGTCCAGAACCAAAAAATCACAGAATCTTCTTTGCCATCATCGACAGACTATCAAATTAATGAGTCACTATAATATAGCAAAGAAGTGAATATTGCTTCAATAGACACAATTTGTTTGCAAGAAAATACGCAGTTATAGGTACACCAGATCAGAGAGCAAATATACCTTGTGAAATTTTTTCACGATTCAGCCATCGGTAGATACTGTCACTATCACTCTGATTTTAAGAACTGATTCAATAAATAAATTCCATCTCTTTGTTCCAACACTTTTTCTTCACAAGAATTTCACCAAATCGCACAGTGATTATCACACGCTACTTATGCTACCGTATTGTCAACTTTTCATCAAACTCACGCGATTGTTTCGCTGACGATATACTTCGTATCACGAAGAAAATCAACTGTTGAAATATCAATCGGTAGACATATTGACCATCGGCTTATCGCATGTATAGGGAGCTGATAAGATCACGCTGTGTGACATCATTGCGTCCAGCCGTAAGATTGATTGATGAAATTTTTTCGGAGACTCGAGACCTTCATAACAAAATTTTTGGGCACTAGTCTCGATGAAAATATGACTGCTTCGTCAATAAATATCTAAGAATTATCCAGGCAAAAATGTCTGTGACATGATTGACTTGACAAATAATCAACTATTATATACCTGAATTATCCAATCTATATTTGAATGAGTCGGCGCAAATGAGCAGCACATTTTGTTCCAGAAGTCGGAGCATTGTCAAAGTACTTGTATCAGATGCCAATTGCATTGAGAATGAATACTCAGGCGGCACATGCTGATTTAGATAGCATTGAGCTTCTGAAGTTATCAGAGGTAAGATTATCAGGTATCGATCCATTCTTCTATCAATAAAAAAGGCTGCTTGGAAAGTCATCAATTCGTTCGAAGAAAGGAATAACGTCAAAATTATGACATACATGTCTCGCTAAGATTTTACTCAACTAATTTGCGGACCATGAACTATCTCGCTTCGTCTATTCAGAATCATACCATAGATGAGATAAAATCTATGATAATCTGGATATTATAGCAATGCCGTCAGCAATGCCGTCGGGACATAAGATAAAAAAACAGCTCTGATTAAGGTAAAATTCATTCAATTCTCGGCAATATTTTATTAATTAACATAGAATTAGAGTATTTAAATAATCAATATTATGATATAAAAATTTTTTGTTCCATATTTACATAAATATTTGCTGCACCTGTGCAGCGCTATCCGGCGACAGCTGGCTGAAGAAAGTGTTCCACTCGGCGGAAAAATCTCTTTGAACCAATTTCATGAAATCAGCAACGAGGATCTTCGTTTCTGTGGAATAGTCAGAAAGTATCATGAGGATACAAAAGATTATATCAAATTATGAGAGTATGTTATCTGAAGTAAAATCGTTCAAACGTATTCGTAAAATTGATACGAACCATCTAAATATAACTTGAGGCATGCGATAGAGATCTAACTCGTATTTTGAACGATTGTCAAAAATTCATGATAAATAATGAAACGTACCATCGTCGGCATCTTTACTGGCAATTATTTCAGCAGCAACCTTGAGAAGTTTATCCAAGTTAGCCCTCAGTATGGGATGACCATTTCCATATAGAACATGGATACATTTGAAGACTGTTTTGTTTTCCTCAAGATCTTCTTTCAGTGGTAGATGGCTGATGAAAACGGGAAAAACTTGATCCAGAGGTACTATCGAGTGATTAGTTATTATAAGCCGAGCTATAGCTCCGATAATGTTATCTCGGGCACCATTATTTGACTCTCTTGATATTGCTTGGGACAATACCTGCAGTATTTTCACATATTGTCTGTGACAGTAAAATGTAAGGAAAAATTAGAAGCATAAGGACATCAACAGAAGACTATTTTGATTTATACGGATAATTCAGATATTGGGAGACAAATTCTGGAGGTAGTTCCATGATACAAGAAATTTCCAATAAAACCGGGGAAAAACCGAGCGTACTCGAGTGATTTACAAGATATTCTATCCAGCCAGATGTGAGAATCTTACGTGTATGTTCTTGCGCGTTTACAATCACCAAGAAATCGAATCGATTAGAGGTGTACTATTCAATCTCAACTGCTACGTATCACAAGACCAGAAAAATTACTGGAAATTTTCCAATAGTTTTGCGGACATGAGCCTTTGAGTGACTGATAGTTTGAAACTTGAGACATCAACCTCGAGATATAATTGATGTATACATAAATCTAGTTGACCATGCACTTCTGTAAAAAAGGATACGGGTACATGGACTCCTTGCCGTGAAATACCAATTCACCTAATCCAAAAATGGCATTGCTGCGCACTTCATCGCACGAATCATTCGTGAGATCAAAAAAGATGGGCAACAGCTGTGGAATAAATGATGTGATTCGATGTTCCAGAGCTGTGAAACATTCCAATATGGTTCCTATACTATAAGATCTCTGGGCTTCGGAATGATTGTTTCTCTGAAAATCGATGAAAAAATAACTAAGAATAGTAGGAAGAACATTTTGACCATGGTTCGTGATACTTACCATTCGTTTGACTAAAATAGGAAGCACTAGTTGAAAATAAAGCAAAAACTCATCCGGAGGCATTGCTTTTGACAAATTCGCGAGAGCCTGTCCAGCGCACTCGAACAATAATTCATCGTGCTCAGCTTCACCTTCATCGCCATCGTCCTCGCCACCACCATCATCTTGATCTTGACACTGAGTTCGACCTAGACGCATTGTTGTTGTAAGAAAGATATCATGATATGATATAATGATATCGGCTACTCTCAAAAATTTTACCTGACATAACGTCTGTGATACAATTCATAACAGCTTCTTTATGACCACTGCAAACAAATAGGTCAGATTTCAGTTGTTCAAGCAGCTCGGCGCATGCATCGAGTGCTTGTATAACAACATCACGTTCTTCGTCCAATCTTATAAGCTCGGACAATTTTGGTATAAAGGCTGAGAGAACTTTTTGAGTAGCTTGTTTTCCCTCTGGCGTTTCTATTTTGGAAAAGTTTATACAGAATTGCATTAAGGCGTCGACAGCTGCCTTCCTTATGTCTTCCTGAGGATAACTAATGAGCTTGAAAACCTCTTCAAAAGATGTTTGCAAGAATGGTAGAAATGCTTCTCTGAAATGGAAATGGACAATTAAATCGTGTTAAGATACTAAAAAAGATTAGATAATGATTCGCGATTACTCTGAATGTTCAGCTATTTCTCTCAAAGCTAATATAGCTTCTTCTTTTTCTTCGATGTAAGCGTTTTCGACATTGTAACCAGCAATATCGTCATCGTCATCGTCGTCATCTTCGTTGTCAGTATTTTCTATATCCTCTTCATCGTTTTCATCGCCGCTGACATCATCATAGAGCAGTTGACCCGAATTTTCATCAACCTTAAAACATGTCTAGATAATGAAGAAATCTTGATGAAAATACAATCCCAGATTCAAAGTTAATATTTTTACAAAATGGAAAAAATATTACCACAATGCCTTCTGTGCTCTGGACACTAGTGATCATGTATTCAACAATGGATGGAAGAACTGCGGACATTTCTTTCTTCATTACCATACTAATCGACGCTAAAAGTCCATAAATTGATTTTTTCAGATCTGGATCTTCTGTTTCTTTCAGCAAATTCATTCCTAACTCAAGCGACTTCATTGCTAAGGGCGCAAAATTTTGTTCTCCTATCGTTCTAGCCAAAACGCCCAGAGTATCTGCAAAATCAATGAAAATCATAATCCGAGCTCTATAAGAAACTCAAGTTGACAAAGAAGCTTTAAAATGCAAATGGTAATAAAGTTGATTGTCATACAAAAGCCACTTACCAACTGCTTGAACTTGCAGACACATATTTTCGGGAGTCTGTTGATCCTTCGAAATTAGCAAGTATTTCCGAAGTATATTTATAGTTTCTTCGAAGTACGGAAGCATGTTTTCTTTGCTTGCATTCGCTGCGGCACCAATAGCACTAAGAGCTAGCTCGCTTATGTGCACTGGACTACTGCTGTCGTTCAAGATTTCGAAAAGAATTGACATGAACGTTGATAAATACGGTAACAATCCATCGTTCAGATTTTCAGCAAAAATTTCTAAAGCGTAGAACATGCGATCAGCCGAGGGTGAATCTGTTTTCTCCAGTCGGATTTGCGTGCTGATTTGGCTGAGATTTTGGAACAAAACTGGTAATAGCTCATCTGCATAGCGACTTATTTCTGGTTGCAAATGCTCCGAAAATTGACCAAGGGCAAAAAGAGCTGCATTTCGGACCACTGGAGCTGGATCGGTGATACCCTGACATATACATTGTAAAAAAGTTTCAAGGTACTTGCTCCTAATGAATTCGGAGCAACCTTCAGCCAGCACAGCCATTGACAAGTAGGACGCTTTTTTAGCATACATATCATTGCCTTTCAGGCCGTTTTCGATGTGTTGTAACTATTAAAAATATAGCACTTTAACGATCATCTATTGGAACAAGTTTCACTAACTACGAAGCTGTAATTTTCCAATGTAGTAGCTTACCAAATATGGAACCAACTTTTCAGGGGGTAAATGTAAAGCTAATAGATCTAACGTTTGAGTAGCACTGGTAATTGGCGTATTATCATTCTCTCCACTAAAATAAACTTCTTGAGTTTCATCATCTGGCTGGACACACATTTGAGAAAACAACATATCTGAGAAAGACCAACATAGTTATCAAATTTTGAAAATCGAACAATGTCATTAACGCACGTCGTAATCAAGTTCCATGCAAAGTAATAAACAAGCTTCATTGTGAGAATCTCATCTCAAGCTGATTTTAGAATTAGTCGATATACTTTTTAATGAATAAAAGCATTAGCAGTATTCAGGAATGGGAGAAGAATTTGATATGGACTGACCTATTATAGGCTCTACTAATTTATTCTTGACTATAGCTTTTTTCTTCATTTTGGCTAGCCATCCTATGAAGATCACAGCTTTCACTCTCAAATCTTCCGTTAATGTTCTATTTGTTGCCAATGAGAGACACATTTCTACTAAAGCCTTGACATGGGGTGAAATCACAGCACTAGCTGACTCACATAACTCATCCAACAATTCAAAACCTTTGATAGCTTTTTCTTGATTTGTGGTACTCAGTGCATGGATTGTTTGGATTATTTTTGGGATCATTTGATAGTAGGCATTTACCATCTGCAGGCATGGCAAATTTAATACATTATTCTATGTAAAGAAAATGGAAAAGTTGTATTTCTACATACCATTTGGTTCCCTTCCACCAATGGAGACAAATGGAGCATAATGTCCAAAATATGGCATGACACAGGATTAGCTAAATCTGTAAAACTATTGAGTATTCCATTCACAAGTTCCATGATCGTTTGTAGATGAGAGGTAAATGCATGTGGAGCAACATCAGTCATAACAGACAACAAGTACATGGCTAACTGCAAAAATAAACAGAAAACTCATTCCAGTATTACCGTAAACATAGGCAAGCTCAGAATAGCCCATCATCTGTCATTTAGATATTTTTCAGTGGCGGGCAGTTACAACTAGACTATTTCTCACCTCTTGATCAGGAGCAGATCCACTCGCTAGAAGTTGCTGAATAAATTGTAAAATTTCTGGCCATCCATTACAGGATGATTCATGCTTCATAATAGCGCCAATGAGTTGGGCAATTCCATTCTTTACTGGTTTCTCAGGCTCATTAACGAAAGCCTGTAAAAATTGATAGTGTCAGGATGGATAATCTTTTTCAAAATCGATGGTCATAACTTAATGGTCATGATTTTGAAAGACAGATATGAAATTCATCAGCTATACCTGCAATATGACTGCTTTGAATTCTGTTTTTACTTGGGGTCCTAGTTGTGACCATTGTTTGCCTTTGCTATAGCGCCGCCTTAGGAGTAATGCAGCGTACTGTCTCACCTGATAATAATAATTGATCGAATTATAACCAGAATTAAAAAAGTTTACCAACAAGCACATAATGGAAATGTATCTACCTGTGGATTCTTGGAACCAACAAGAAGTTGAAGCAGAGCTTGCGTACTTTCAGGATTTTTGAATGCCTCACGGAGCTGCTCAGTTGCCTAATAAGAACAGTAACACCAAAATTCAATCAATTATGAGTTTAAAAAAAAGCCAGCAGAATGGTTTGGTCATCTCATAATACAGAAACAAATATGTTATGGCTTGGAGTATTGAACAGATGTTTTTGGAATATTCTGAAAAATCTTGTTCAAATAAATTTACGTGAAAACGATAAAATAAAAAAACGAAATTGATCTAGTAGGTAAACGAAGATAGGTGAAAAAAACGTGGCTAACCTGTTGAACGACTTGGGTGTCGGCGGCACATAATCTCAATATAATGTCCTCCATCGTCGATGAGGACTTTTGAACGATTCCAAACTGCCAAACGAAAAATTCTTCTTCAGATTGTTTGGGACGAAACTTATCGAGATCCTCACCCTTTCTCGGAAAAGCGACGGTTTGAAAATTTCGAGGAATGCATGCAAGAGGCCGGCCGGGGGTATAGAAAATCCTATAAGGCCTATATGAGCCGTGTGCCGCCGATACTTAGTTGCTTTTCTATCACACAACACAATAACACGATGATCTTGATAGCTGGATGATCAATTCATTCAGTAATCAACAGTAATTACATTGATATACTGGATGTGAGTCATTCATTTGCCCGGATAATTTTTTTTAGTACGGAAAAGAATGTAGATGTAAAGGTTAGAGAACACTGATGTGCTCAACTCAACCAACCGCACTGCTGCGGAAGCACGTGTGGAGAATTCGTGAAGAGAGAGGCGCGCGCGAATTTTTTCGAGACGCGTTCGCGCCGCCGGGCCGGAAGTGCAGGAAGTGCATTTTTAATCGGATAATAAGTAAGGTATTTCAACGAAAATGACACACTTGGACTCACCTTGTTATTGCTCGAATAATTGTGAATTTCTGCAAGTGAGGAGTGAAGATGATAATCATATGTACTGCTGTATCATGGTATCTAGTCAAAATAGATTCATCTATGATGATTATGAAATTTTAGATGTTGCTAATCGCGACTCGAGAACTTGCAAGTACTTATGCACTCGTGCTTTAAGAGTTGGAAATGGCTCTGGTTTGACCGAATTGCAGTCAATCATCAAGTTCATACCGAAAATATTTGCTCAAAATTTATAATCTTGCTACTTTAAAAATTCGCTACGATGGAAAAAATTGCAGTCTCTTTTTTGAAAGAGAAGACTCCAGTAGAAACCGCATTATGTTATTTCTCACGAGAAGAAAGTTTTCAACCAACGCAGAAATAAATAACTATATAGGGGTCACACCACACCAACAATCTCTTTACAGTTAATTCAATGCAGGAATTATTACCTGCGATCAATTGCAAACTTCTGCAAAGAGCCAATTTATAAATTTTTTATTGAAGATATTCAAGTTCAGTGAAGTGATGACCATTTTCTAGAAATCAATAGGACAACAAGTTGACGATAAGTTAGTCGATAAAAGATCATTTAATTAGTGTCACTCGGTCGATGATTCCAAACGATTTCGATCACTGAATCGTTATGTATATGCTTATATGAAGGGATTAAAAATGTATTCGAATCAGATATTACTTGCAGAATACAAGCAAGATTTTACAACTACTTGTTTTCACAAAAAGAAGAAACAATAATCATCAGCCACGTGGTCAACATTCAATTGATCACTGCACTTTTACTGGTTTTGTAACTATTTGAAAATGAGTGAAACGTGCGGACAGGATAACGGTAGGCAAATAGATATTTGCGATGAAAATCGACAGAGCTTTGTGCGAAATTTCCTTCAGGAAAAAGGTGCGTGTGAAGAGTTGATCTCGCTCGTGCTTGAATGCGGAGTTACGGACGAGGTAATGAGGTTAGATTCTCGAAAAATAGTTTCAAATGTATAAGTAGATTCTTTGATTTTTCTTTGGTTGAGTTGATCTCGTGCTTATGTTGAAATGCTGATATCGTAGGAATATGTTCTTTCTCTTTTTATAATCAGAGTATAGAAAAATCATCTAAAGTTCTTGATCTGACTCCAGTATCAGTGATGGAATGAATAACGTTGATATTGTTGAAATGAATATCACTTATGGTACAAAATTTAGACAATGCAAATGATACTTGCTACGGCAAGAAAAATTCACTAGATCACTTACCAAAATCAAAACACGTGACCTTGGAATCTGCATCTCATCGTAATGAAAGTAATTGTGAAATATGTATTATTGAATAGGCAACTAGAGTGTCAAGGATTCCAATACGAAGATATAGTGGTGTTGTTGAAGGCATTCAAAGATGATTCAAAATCTTCCGCCTCCTGTGACTGTGAGTATATATCTTTTTGTTCACAATAATAATTATTATTGAACGCGACTTTCATGATCTTTCATGACCATTTGATGATTTCTATTTGAATTAATATGATGAATGTATATCATAGGTTCTTTTAAAACAAGTACCGGAACTCGTAGCAGAAAATCAAATCAAGAAAGTGACTATTTGAAGGAAAATTTTGGAACAATCTTACCCGTTGCCATACGCGAAGTTGTTCTACGAAAACCATATGATCCTATCGAATATCTTGGAAATTGGCTTTTACATTACAGAGTGAGTACTCTTCACAAATTCAGAGTTTAAATGCAATAATTTTGAGGGATTCGCTCAGGTAGTATCTTGGATGAAAAAATGTATTTTATCGGTGTTTTTCTGAAAATCTTTTCCGTGATGAGCATGAATTTCAACGAATATATTGCAGGAAGTAATGGTAGAACCTACTTTTCAACATTTTTCTAGAAACCTCTGATGAAAAAATATTCATTTATCATTATTTCTTCCAACACGCCAGCTATTTAAAAGCTAAAATGTCCGTAATTCCTTCAACTGAGATAGTATTGAAAAATCACTTTCTATGGTTATTATAAACCTGCTACAAACTCTAATATCATCTTGTTCTCGTTGATCTTACATGAAAAATATATTTGATTATAGATTTTTCCAAGCACCCGTAGATTTTTTATTCATCTTATAAAATTCCTGAATATCTTGCATTCAAGATCCTAAAAATTAAAAAAAAAAAAAAATTATCTAACCAGGATTGCGAAGAACGAGCAAAGAGGATGAAAGAACTCGAGGCGGAGTTATTGGAAGAGAGAGCAAAACTACCTAAAGAGTCTGTTTCGGTAATAAAAGGAGTGATTTTTACCAAAAAATTTTTGTAACCTGGATATTATCTATGAATTTATTCACCAGGAACCTATCACCTGCTACGACTATTGCGAAGAGGCCGAAGAAGAATCAGAGGCTGTGGAATGATAGAATTTGCTATCATCTCGTCGTTGTTCCTCAATACCATCAGATCGATCATTAGAATCGACAACGAAAAAAGTGTATTAATATTGTGATGACCTTTTTTCAATTATATTGGAATCATCTAATATACAGCCAAAAATTTCATAACTCCTCGAAATCCTCATAATAATGAAGAAATCGTTCGCTTACTATACGTCATCAACTAAATAAAAAAAATCAGTCGAGTCATGCTGAATGCGTGAATTCTCTATATATTTTCGCTGTATCGTGATGATTATTGTAGTTTCATGATGTTATCTTACTGGCTCCTAGTTTCAATGTCATTCTAAAAATTAGCGCCTCTGAATATTTCAGCATTTCACAGCTAAATTTGATCGAAGACTTTGGTAACAAGATCTCAATATCGCGTAGTATCCTAAAAAAATAATTGAGTCTCGCTATAACACGACGATGACTCGACTCTTGAGATTTATTGATTAACAAAGTGTTAGAATGAGAAAAAAAATGTGTATAGGTATCCATCGTTTGAGAAGAGTATAGTAAGAAGAGGGGAGACCTCGTGCTCACTTATATGTCTAACCATTCACTATTTGATCAGTCAGACGCAGATATTTTCCTCGTATGCATCTCCGCTAAGATTTTTCTATAAACTGATTTTACTCAGATTTGAGTGGTTTTCAAATTGTGGCAGTGTATTTTATATTGTTAACTTGGTCCATTTGGACCGTTTGAAAATCTGAATTTCATCGATTCAATTTTGGCTAGTGTTTCAACTGACTGCAGATACTATACTGATTGTAAGTATCATTCTATCACAGGATCAGGACGTTATTGATGAAAATTATGGAGTGTTCTATTTCTTTAGCCCGATCACTAACTTCTTCTCTTCTAAGGGACATTATCGATTCCCAATAATTCGTCATAGTTTTCTATTGTAATGCATCGAAAAAATCTGAAAAAAATTTGAAGAATCTCTGTCACTCCAAGAAACCATGAAACACCAATGGGGCCCTAATATGGAATTATGCGAGAGAAGAAAATGAAAAATGAAAATTTTTCAAAACTCCAAACTTGCCATTTTTACCATTTTTCAACCTGAGAAACGCATTCTAATGAGAAATTGAAGCAATTTTGTAGTGAACGGGTTGAAATATTGGCTACATCTTTCTGCTATTGTGCAGATGTGATTTTAGTTATAATTAAGATCTTGCAATTTGACTAGATTATGTCGGATGACTTTGGTTTTTTCCATTCCTGACGTGAAGATTTCATGAGGAATTTCATAATTTTATCCATTAATTTTTAGACATTCAGTACCGTCAAATTGGGTAACTTTGGTACAGTGGGTGCAACTTTGGTACACTCCTGAAAAATGACTTTCATTGCTGCGTTTGGCAAAGTAGATGATTCTATCGCTATGAAACCTAGTCTCCTCTCATAAATAATCTATTGAGCCACCGTAGATCCCGCGTGAACGATTGTACTCGTTTATTGAAGCTCTTTCCGAAATGGCTGATTTAGCAGCGATACGCGAGGGGTCCTTTTAGTGTACCTGGCAAGAACTGTTCCGGAACGAACTACGGGTGAATAACGGTACATTTCGACCACATATATCACCATATTTAAGAAACCATCGTTACATTGGGGTATTTGAAGCATTTGGAATTTTAATGAATGAAAAATAGGGGAAAAACCATGAAAAAGTGTACCAAAGTTACCCCACTCTACGTAAGAAGCATGAGGATGGGGTGACTTCAATAGACCTTCCTATGACAGCTTCTTTTCATCTCACCTTGAATGGAATGATGGTTTACGAGGTTTTAGAATGTTTCAAACAGCTTAAAATAAGACTTCTGAACGATTAAAATTAATTCACTCGCATGGTGGTGGGTAGAGTTGAAATATTTTGTAAGTGTACCCAAAGCTGCCCAGTCGGTGTCTAACTTTGTTACACTTCTTCAACTGCTAATAGCTCTAGTTAAGACGCATCAAATTGAAGTTTCTAGCCCGTCAATCGAAAGCTGAGACTGTAAACTTCAGATTGACTACTAATAAAAGTGAGTTTTGTCAATGTATGGTGGAATGCCGAGCCAAACAAAATAAAAAGCACCGAAAACGTACCAAAATTACCCAATTTGACGGTAGCGTTTTGCGATTCCATCATTACCTAAGTATTGCTTCGAAGTTTAAGAATGACATCATCGCAATTGCATTCCATTTGTTCCGCGCATTACACACATGTAGAAGTACTTCGAGACAGTAAGTACTGCACAAAGTCAGGATAAGGATTTTATGGTTGATTCTGACATTGCAAAAGCTTTTCATAGAAAGCTCTCAGTGCTTGTATCGACTTTTCATCTTTTCATCCATTGACTTATTAGAACAGATTTTGCTCGGATTTACTCGATTACAGTTTTGTCAGTTCCAATTACCGAAAAAAGCAAGTTAGGTGATATGAAATCAGAGTGAGTGATGTATAATTTTGGGCAAAGATCTCATAACTGGCACATGAAACAAAAGGAAACGCTTCTTTGAATAACAGAGTAATAGCAACTTTAGAGTTGTATATAAATTCAATATCTAATGTTGAATTTTCATATGAAAATTTTTCCTGTGATCAAAAATTCATTGCATTTTGTATCTTATTATTGATTTATCAAAGAGACACAGAAAATAAAGTTTCTCCTTTCATTCAATTGGTCAAAAGCTTACACAAAAAGGTCGCGTGACAAAATGTACTGCATATGAGACAGTAATTTTTCTTCGAAAATACCCTTCCTACAATAGTTTGCAACTCGAAGTATCGCTAGCCTGACTATTTACATAAAAAATTACGTGTTCATAAAATATTTAATTTGGCATGCAAAGACTGGTGGACAGCCTACTGCCACGACAGAAAACGTCGAAAGTTATTGACGTGAAAATAGGATTGAAGTGAACACATCAGGTACTAGATAATCTCGCTAAAAGTAAGCTCGGGCAACTTATCAGTTCCAAATTTTTAGTTGTCTATTTTTTCAAAGGTGGGATGGGTCGTACAAGAAACTATGGAGAATTTCATCGATTTTATCAATCGATAACTTACAATTCTACTCGAGAATTGGAAAGATCAGGGGGAGCCTGTTTATTTTCCACGAAATAAACATTTCAATTGGTCAGAAATTCCATAACGGCCAATCTAGAATGGTGCTCGAATGAATGGAATCATTTTGATTTCTCTGGAAAAATTAAAAACGGTTTTGGATGCCTAATAGCGATACTTATGAGTAATTCACAAGACCTCCATACATAACGAATGGTCAATAATTTCCTCATAAACGAAAAATTCCACTTGCAATTTTTTTCAAAACGATCTTGCTGTAAGTAGCAGTCTTTCATGACTGTAATTCACTCGAGATACACGCAAGGTATCCTTTAATAATTTCGAAAGTGCGCATCAGTCATCGTGAAAAAAATCACTCATAAATTGAAAATAGATTTCACAGTATAAGTCAGATATCGAAATCTTTTTACATATCGAACTGACAAGGGGAGTCCGGAGTCTCCGGGTCCTGAAATCTCACCAAAATTCTTTTCGCAGTCTCGTACCACCTAGAATACGATGAATCCAGAGTAACTCCGTCAAATGGGCCTCCCGTTCAGAGCTACAACCCATGACATTAACATTGCACATATAGGCCCACGATAAAAGTGATATATATATAGATATACTGGCAATGCTAACTTTTTTGATTGTAGCTCCGAACAGAAGGCCCATTTGACGGAGTTGCTTTAGATTCTTCATATCCTAGGTGGTACGAAACTGTGAAAAAATTTTGGTGAGATTTCAGGACCCGGAGACTCCAGACTCCCCTTGTGAGTTGTTGCAAAACCAGAACTGCAATTTTGGCATTCCGAAACTCAGGAGTACAAAAAACATGTTTCATAAATGTTTCAATATTTCCCACTCAAATGTTTTCTTGCATTTTTTATCTAAAAAAAATAGCGTCTGCACTGATACGAACACATTACAACAACGCTTCAGACGTAAAAGTCACCCATTCATCAGTCTCTTCAATTACGATCAAGAATTTGAAATTTGCATTAGTAATCAATGTTCTTCTAAGAATCGATGCGAACATTGCGTAAATACACAGGAAATTGTTTAGAATTTAATTGCTGATTGTTCTATAATCGCAGTCATTGAAAATCATTCCAACGGAATGATTTTCAATGACTGCGGAAGTTATTTTTATGTATGGGAGTTTCTGCGGTAACTGTTAACTTTAATGTCCTGAGCTGCCATTCTCAAACGATGTGAGTTAGGTCCAATCTAAAAAGAGGATCCATATCTTTTGGGGCCTACGAGGATGCAGTAATGGTATTTGCTATTTTTCATACTCTATAACCACCGATTTATACCCAAAAATTAGATTTTTTGCCTCTTATTGTTCAAAATCATCGATTCAATTCCCTGGTGTTACCGGGAGATGATGCATTCTTGCCATGCACCATTCAAAAACTTACATCTGGAGGAGTAATTTCATGCAAAAATGCAAGTCTTCAATAGATTTATTCGTCATGTAACAAGCGCTATAACTTTCTGTCCTGAAAAACCGGATCACATTCCATGGAACGCCAAACACACGCTGTCAAGCTTTTCTGCGAGAACACCATAGGCTATTCCCCAAATTCCATGTCGTTCTATTTCGATTGAACTAGAAGTTCTTGATGCGAGGCGGTCGTCAATTTGAAATAATTCGAAAGAAGACGAAATTTGCTGATTTTTTCGAAATGTGAAAAAGATGGCCTGTCCACATGACATACGAATTAGAGCGGATCAATAAGTAACTCAATTTTGCTTTTTTCTTATGTGGTTCGGTGGCACTAAGGGATATACATTTAGTCAAATTGATCTGAAATCATGTACACGAGCTCGTGCAATGCATTCCAAGATCAAATTGCTACATTCCGTGAGACACGCGAAACCTATCACATTCCCGTGCTCCTCCGATAAACAGTGATATCGATTTTTCTTGGTTGCATGGATGAGGATATTGTGTTTGGCTCGAAATGATTTTTTATAACGATAATGATGTAATCACCGTTCCAACTCTGAGTGACCGAGGGGATGACTAAAATTGACAGTTTTGGCGGAATTGCCCATATTTACCTATGTGGATGTGGGAATCATATACCATTCCCATCGCAGAACTTGGATCAAAGCATTTAGTGTATTTCGAAATAGTCTTATAGGGGAAATTTTAGTAGTTCCTTGTAGTAAACAGGGATTTGGCCAATTTCGTCAAGTCTTCGTGAGATTGTCAGAAAAAATGAGCAAGTCATGTTACTTAGTGCCTTTGTCTTCAGCTATTGGGCAAAATTTTCCTCGTGCTAGCTAATCACCTTAATACTTTGGAGGTTGTTTCTGAACGAAATATACTTTGTAGCAATGAAATGAAATGGACATTTTTCTCTAAATCTAATTTTGATGTACTAATGAGAACAAATACTTATATTTTTCACTACAGTATCTTCATCTTCTCATTTGTTAACTACAGCATTGGAAAAAATGGAACGTTGGGGAAATAAAGTAGCCGTAGTGACTGGAGCATCTTCGGGAATTGGTTTAGCCATCTCAAAAGCTTTGGTATCTCATGGACTCATTGTTGTGGGCTTGGCGAGAAGATTGGCTAAAATGGAGGTAAAACAAAGAACAACCTTGATTTTATTTTTTTGTGATTGAAAAATCTTACTGAATGATGAAAATTTTCGAATGCCTGTATCAATTTTTACCTGTATTCGTGATCCCGATAAATTAATTTGAATGCTTTTTAATATTTTGCAGAATGAGATGAAGGATGTTAAGGGTACGGGAAAATTTTATGCAAGAGAGTGTGATATCACAAAAGAAGAAGAAGTCGTTCAGGCACTCGAATGGGTTAAGGACACTCTTGGATCATTCAACATCCTCATAAATAATGCTGGCACTCTTATCTTTGGTAAAACCGAAGGTGTGTATATCTGATTTATGAGTTCTTTTTTTTTGTCACGCAGCCCTATTGATTACTGAAGAAATATACAATATTTTACCTTGAACTATTTTACTTTACACTTTTGCATATTTTAGATCATCTGATACTGAGCGTTTTTCTTCAGTGAATTGTATTTTGCTTATGCATAGACATTCATTTCCAAAATCACGATCGAAATAGCATAAAAATTTGAGTGAAAATTATTCAAATTTTGAGATTGTGAGCCAATTATAAGTCAGCTAGATCCAGGTCGAGATGGTACATCTGTTACGTAAATTTTTTTGTTGCAATCACCCATTGATTCATTTGTCATATTAAGGTGATGCGGTCACCGGGCACGCTGAACTTTGTTCACAGAACTCTCAAAATCTTTTCCAATATGGGCTAAACGACGAGTTATCCAGGCTTTATTATCATCTAACTTGGCCTGGATAACTCTTCGTTTGGCCCAAATCGGACTAGATTTTGAGAGTTTTGTGAACGAAAATGTACCAATTTGTAGGTTAGAAAGTACCCGCGGGCAAGTTATTCTCGTTTATTAGTGATAGCCTTGTGATTGGTGACAAATAATGAGTTGTCCACCACAATTCAGATAATAATACGTAATGGACAAATCGTCTCCAACTTTGTTTCGAGAAAATTTTTTGATTTACATCCAAATAAGATATAATTTCCGGGTTGCACGGTGACCGCATCGCCTTAAAGAGGATAGTCAAGACGAAGATTTGGATGGATTTTATCTCCTGATCTTGTAAATCTCGAGATGGTAGGCCCACGGTAATTTTTATAACTCAAAAATATTGTAATCTACAGCGCTTTTTTCTTGGATCTTGTTATAAGATCATTACGCACCATTGCATCAAGTATTCTCCTTGCGGAAGAATCAAACCATATACTATTGAACGTAAGATTTCTTGGCTATACGGCAGAAGGAACGCTATTATTCTGTATAAAATCTGTACTTTAGTATGGAAAAAATCTGAAATCTTGATGATCATGTATTCTTACGTTCTAATGATTTCTTTCAGATACTTGTGTGGATGAAATGGAGCATGTTGTGAAACTTAACATCCTTGGATTGCTTTACTGTACGAAATATTCAATTACCATGATGAAAGAGACACAGACGGAGGCTCATATCATAAATATAAACAGGTGAATTGATTGAGTTCTTCAACCTAAACCGGGCTTAAAATGTTGAAAGTAAGGGTAGTTGTATCGCAAAATCATCACGCTTACGTTAAAAGTGATGTTCAAAATGATTTTAGAAACACGCCATCAGGGAATTTCTTGATAACTTTCGTCTTGGCCTGACTTTTATTACAGAGATTTTTTTAAGTTAGCAAATTTTGCTGACAAAGTTGATCTCCGAATCGCAACGTCTTCTTAAAGTTGCTCTAGATTTCTATCTATGACCAAATTTGCAATTTCAGCAGTTTTAGTGCCAACATAGAGAACTATTTGGTGTCCGTAGAGTAAATGCCGTGAAATTAGTCTCATGATATTCTGAATGAGTCACTCGTTCAGAATTATTCTAATAAGAATCGTAGTAGAGAATTTACTGGTTTAATCGAAATTTATGTCGATTTGAGTTGAAAATGAAAGTTTTTAGAAATAAATAACTTTTATCGTCGGCAATAGGTAGTATTCTTTCGGTACATCATCACTTCTACTGATTAACTTGCGCAGATTCATTGAGTATAAAACTAATTCAAAATAAATCTGTATTTTTAGTGATTTGGGTCACAATGTTCCTCCTCTAGCATCAGGTATATTTTTAAACATCTACCCACCAACAAAATTTGCTGTCAGAGCATTATCAGAAACATGGAAAAACGAGCTGAGCAATTCAAAAATTCGTGTCACGGTAAGATATTTATTTTTCATAAACCATTTTTCATTCTATACTAGCTTTCAGATTGTAATACACGGTTCAAAATGATTATCCCTTAGAAGCATAGTATTGTCATCGCTATATAATATACGACGTTCAATTAGAACTTCATTATGGAAATTGAAAAAAAATAACAATATGCTGTACTACATGGAAAACCAATCAAAATTTGATTGATGGAATTTCGGCAGTATTATTTATTTTCTTTAACAATGATTATTTTACGATACGTTGACTTAAACATGGCCCATACTTTGTGTTTCAGAATGTTAGTCCAGGATTAGTGAAGACAGAACTGTGGGACAAAGCGACAGAAGCAAATCCAAAAGTTGCACAAATGCCAGCTTTGGAAGCTCAAGATCTTTCAAATGCTATTGTCTACGTACTTGGTGCACCTTCACATGTTGAGATAAATGAGTTGCGTCTCACTGCGAAACGTACTTGAGCGAATTTTATTACAAATTTTTATAATTAAAAGTAGTTGAATTAGGCAGTAGATTTATTGTTAGAGTCTTGATTATTCATACTTATTTTGTGAGTGAAATGAAATTATTCGAACACACAATTCAACCGGTCCTGATATATCATAAATAATAATATAATACATGATAATTTTGATAAAAAGACCCCAGTCCGCAACAGCCAGCGCGCGGAAGGGTATAAGTCAAGCTTGAGTCTTCGATTCAACCCTTTATGTGAAATAGAATTCCAGTTCAAATTCAATGCTTTCATCGTCTTGAGAATTGAAGTTAGAACAATATATTGATCAGCACTTCGAAGGAGTTCGATTTATTTGACAGATGTACAAGTAAAAATAATTCCGAGATAGTTCGTACAAGAAAACACACCGTAAAATTGGGTAAATTTGGTACGATTTCGTTACGTTACGGCGATTTCCGCACAAGTTGCCGATCGAGTGTGAGAAGTAAAATTCACGCACAGTTTTTGAATTTTACGCACACCTAGAAGAGCACATTTACGCACGCTCGCATGTGTACTTCTGGGTGTGCGTGAAGTTCAAAACTGTGCGTGAATTTCACTTCTCGCACGAGTCGGCAACGAGTGCGGAAACTTCTCGCACGTGTTGCGTATAATATTTTTTGCAATTAGTGCGAAAAGTTGCATCACTGCGGCTACGAAAGCTGCGATCGGGGCAGGGGGCGGAGCCCCCCGACTGAAAAAAAAGTTCTGAAAATGGTCTAAAAAAGTCTTCCTCTCATAAGTATTCCGTAGACACTGCACAATTCCAACCATATTTGATTTTTGAATAATCAAAAATTGAAGGGTATACAGATGAATAATTGGATCATTCCAAAAGAATCATTCCCAATAATTGATATTCTTTGGTGAGTTATTAAATGACAAGTCTTTGAATTAGATTAGTCAGAATTTTTATGATTTCAATGACCTACCTACAAAATTCAAATAACTGAAGACAAGATTAGAGTTCTGAGTATTAAACTAAATATCTGTTTTCGTTGGTTGAGTATACACCATCATTAGAGCATACATTCAGAGTTTTCTCTAAGTTGATCAAAACTGAACATCTCTTCGAACATCATAATAGACTGTAAACTCATCAGTCATCTTTATCACGGACATTCTTATCAAAAGAATGTCATTAGATGGTGTCGAGAACTGATTAAAACTTGGACTAACTAACTTGGAACGTTTTGGACCGTTCAGTTTCATGGATGGGAAAAGACTCTCGAGATCGTCAAACATCTCACAGATATGCCAAGTGACTTGTGCGAGAATTTACATTTACGCGTTGCAATCTGTGCGAGAAATGAATTTCACGCACAGTTCATCGGTGCGTAAATGTGAAACTGTGCGAGAAGTCTTTTCCGCATTACTTCACGCACTGCTGATAATGAAGAGAAGTTGGATTTACGCACAACTTTGCGCACGAAATGGCAAAAATCTTATTTTGAGCTGTCTGAAACATTTTAAGGCGATGCGGTCACCGTGCACCGTGCACGCTGAAAGTTATTCGCACATTTATCAAATTTGCTTGCGATTTGGGTGAAACGACGAGAAGACCCGCGTTTATTATCAACCCAATTCGAGTTCGTCTTCTCGTCGTTTGGCTCAAATCGCAAGAGAACTGGGAGAAAAGTGCGAATAACTCGAGTGCGGACACTTCCTAACCTATAACATAGGTACTTTGTAATTCGCACTTTTATCCGATCCCTTGCGATTTGGGCGAAACGATGAGAAGACGAACTCTAGTTAGATGATAATAAACGCGGGTCTTTTTGTCGTTTCACCCAAATCGCAAGCAAATTTGATAAAAGTGCGAATAACTTTCAGCGTGCATGGTGACCGCATCGCCTTAAGACCTCATAGACCATCACTCGACTCAAGATGAGATGAAAAGAATGTTCTGAAGTTACCCTATCCTCATGCTTCTTACGTAGAGTGGGGTAACTTTGGTACGTTTTTTCATGGTTTTTTTCCTGTTTTCCATTCATTGAAATTCCAAATGCTTCAAATACCCCAATGTAACGATGGTTCCTTCAATATGGTGATATATGTGATGGAAATGTGGCATTATTCACCCGTAGTTCGTTCCGGAACACTTCTTGCCAGGTACACTGTCTGGACCACTCGCGTATCGCTGGTAGATCAGCCTTTTTGGAAAGAGCTTCAATAAACGACTACAACCATCCACACGGAATCTACGGTGGCTTAATACATTGTTTATGTGTGCGTCAAGCAAGGAGGATAGGTTTCAGAGCGATAGAATAATTCTCCTTCCTCTGTCTCGAAAGATTGATACTATCGGTTTTTCCTGCAAATTTTATTTAGCACTGTTTGTGCGACGTTTCGGTTGCTTTTGATTTTGCAACCCCTTTCAAGCTAAAATTAAAAATTGTACATTATTTTAAAACATTATGACTGCTACACACACTACATTTTGATATAAACATCTTCATAATCACCTCAAAATTCACAAATAATATTCATGGCAAACCCATGGTCCTAATATATCCATCCAAGCACAGCTTGGGGTCGGTTTATTTCATTTGGCAATTTGAAACTAGAAAAAAAAACAGAAAAAATGAAACTATCCAAACAATTCTTTAAGGTTGATAACACTCACTCATGAGAAAATTGCACTACTCACAGAACGATTTTTGGTGTGATATTTTGAGAAAACTGTCATCTCTGTTTTGAAGGAAGATGTTATTTCCTTCTGTTGTCGATGTTATGACAACACACGAGAGACTAAAGGCAGGAGAAAGAAAGAGAGCGAAAGACAAACAGAGGCATGAAATTCCGAAATTTGACAATGCGGCGGGGACATCTATTGGTCAACCTTGTTAACTAAATAATTACCGTTTGGTTATCGATCGAGAGAAACTGCTTTAAAGTGATCAATGGAATTTTTATAAATTATTCTCAAGCGAAATGTGTCTTCCATACGGTTGAGAGTGTTGGGATAGTGGTGGATCTTTAAAATTTCAGAAAACAATCTCAACCTGTATCTATTTTCCAAATCTAGTATTTGATTTTTTTTTAAATTGATTTTGTGATTTGTATTGGAAACATGAATGGCTAGAGCTGACGTGTCTTTTCCATTTTTGACATCTCGTTCGTGTTCTTGGATTCTCATTCTCAGTTTACGTTTGCTCGTGCCCACATACGTTTTTTCACAATCAGAACAGTCTATTTTATAAACAACATTATGATTATCGAGTCTATCTAGAGAATCTTTACCTAATCTGATCATATTGTTGAGCTGATTTCCATTGAAATTTATGGTGGTAAGAGAGAATTTTTTCAGGATTCTGTTAATGGAGGGTGTTAAATTTTTAATGTAAGGAAAAACTATTTTTGGAAGATGCACAGACGGAAACTTATGACAATTGGTCTCTAAGTGTATTAGATGGTGAATCCGTTTATTTATGAATTTTTTTATGAAGTTTGGAGGATAATCATTAGCTTCTAGGATCAGACGGATAAGCTTAAGATTTTTTTCATGATATTGAAGATCTGAAAAATCTTCCAGATCCTCGCTAGAGTTAATAGTACGTATGAGAATAATAAATGTACAAAGGAAGTTTACATTCTCAGCCTGTTCTTTATCAGCAATTCTCTTGTAGTATAATCATAATCGGACCAGCCCTATTGAAACAGGCGCTACTGTCCTTAGGATAACCCAGGGCTGTGACCCTGCTGGCTCCCTCTTGTCAAAGTATAAATTGCTGTGTTCTGTGCGAACGTCAATCACTTCTATTTCTGCTGAAGTTTCTATCTCTCGCATTTCGCCGCCGAAAAAATTCTGTTCTTCTCTGTTATTTTTTGGTACGATTCTCGTGATTTTTCTGATACGCTCCGACTAATTTGTATTCTGGGTGGTGATGTCATAATCACCTCCCCTGGCGATTTGTCGTTCCGTAGGCACACCCACACGCGCGAGCGCGCGCGGGTAAGCATACACCGGAGAATCGGAAATTATATTCTCAACATTTTTCCAATCGAGCCCGAGCTAGGAACGCAACAATTTGGCTCAAAATTTCGCTAAAACAGACCGTAATCGGTTTAACACCCGAAAAACCGTCACAAATCTGGAGGACCCGGAGGGATTGTGTCGAGAATAGTTTGAATTTTTATTTTTTCTGGTTAAAGTCTTGTTAATCCAATCGATTTTAGAGAAAATTTTCATTCAATCCTTCGATATTTCCTCGGTTGAGGTTTCGTTAGTTTCAAAAGAAATACATTTTTCTGATCGAACAGAAATTTTAAAACTTGAGGATTCCATCCATCACAGCTACAGAAATGGCATAATTTCTGTCAAGTTTGATAACACCTGTCTTACCTTTTATTTTATGATAATTATAGAACAGCCAATCGAGTTGAGCCTAAAATTACGATAAGATTCCAACACCACTCCGTTCAGCCGAAAATTTTCTTGCTTTGGCCTTTTTCTGACTCTACGGAGTAATATTTAAGCTTGGAAAATTTCACCCAGGTTAGCAGGATCCATCTTGATTCTTGAGTTACAAATACGTCTATCCACTCGATTTTGATCGAACTTCTCTGGTTTACCGTCAAACGGATTAAAAACGAAAGCGTTCGATCGTGTCGATTCAAGGGCAACTATAAAACTTTCTCACCCTTTGCCGCACTGTCATATTACCTGGCCTTACAATTACCTCTGATTGATAAATGAAGTCACCCTTAGAATTATTAACTTAAGCTAAATACAATTTCATGACAACCTCACTTCAACGGCGCGTTGATTGAATCTCTTTCTACACTTGGTTCTAGCAATCTCTTCAATTCTCAGTCTCTGTTGCTACTTTTTCCCCTCAAAAGGTATTGGCATGTCCTAAGGGCTTCGTCCTCTTTTTTCTTCTTCAGTGGATCGAAGCAGAAGAGAACGATCGCCGTTGGAGCCTTGCCATATCGCTCAGCCTAACAAAGAAGAACGAAGAAAATGAAAACCGCGTCTCCAGCGGTTACAAAGACTCCTAAACAGCCCGAAGATCAACTACGAAATCACGTTCCAGGACCTCAAGAGAGGTGACGACGATTTTTTATTAGTCTATGCGAAAGACCGCTCAGATCAAAAATTCACGAACCCTTCGAAAAAATTCCGTGTGACCCATTATCCGGAAACCCCAAGGTCCTGAAAGGATTTAACATATCGAGCCCGCGGATTTTTACACTTATCTGAACCTCAATTCCAATCTACGTCCTCTCGTGATCCTATAATAGCCAACGATCCATCAAGAAGAGATCCTTGTATGCCAGATCAGTCACATATCGTAAAAAGTGTAATCGTAGTTCCTGAAAGAAACACTCTTAACTGTGAACTTGAGCATTGTGAAAAATTAACTTCAGGTCCTCTCTTGGCCCTGCGAGAATCTGCTAGTCTTAAGAGTACTGATTTTGACAAGATTGCCAATGATAAAGGCCTTGTGGCACTCGACATAGCCATAGATATACTTGCCACTCCCTCAGAGTCTCACCAATTGACAGACAATTCATGCTCATCTTCACACAAATCATCACTTCTGACATCAGAGCCTGATCCCCAATCATCCGCCTTGCCATCTCAGATATCACAACCTGATCCTGTTTCCGATTCGCAACAGATCAATCAAATCTCGATTGCACCCGTTCACTCGCCCGACCTAGCTTCCTGTAAACCCAAAAAGAAACTAAATCTCGTCGAATACAACGCTCGTCAAAAGACTGCGACGAAAAAGAATTGGACTAAAGCTGATTGCATTCGAGAGTATGCCAATAGAGAAAGTCTGAAAGAAGCTCGTGATCTCGTTATCCCAAAAGAGACACTTTTCTCGCCGATATACCGTCCCAAGCCATCTGTGAGAGAGGATTCGAGTCCTCTCCCGCCCCAAATACCTGTCTGTGTCCACAATAACGAGTTAGCTCCAGAAAACCTAGAATTTGAAGCGGTTGACGCTTATCCCCAAATATCCCAAGAATTCAACCCTGCCTGGGGATTAGGTCTTAATTCGCCTCCGAAAGACTCTTGTGCAACAGCACCCAAAGACCCCACTCCACTCATATCCCCTCCTCCGCAATTCCAAGACAGTTTTGTGACCCTTGATAAAAACCCGCAAGACGAAGAAACAAATTCGATTTCCGGCAGCCTGCCTACGATTGACACGGACCCCGATTATAATCATTTCCCACTCTTCAAGAAAAACCAAGAATTATTCGACCGTCTAGCCCGATCACCCACTCCTCCTCAAGACTCTGGGAATTGTACTCAACTCCCAACATCCTCTCGAACCCCCAAAGCACCTCAAATCTCTGAAATTTGCACACAACTTTCATCACATCCTCACCATCCATCACCCCCGTCACACGGACCTGAGCACACATCCTCGTCTTCTTTGCCCCTTGTAAACTGCATCTCACTTCCATCACCTTCACATCAATCATCTAACTCCGAATCATCAAACTCAAACTCGTCAACCACATCATCTTCATCTGACTCATCTTCATCCTCGACTGACTCTCCGTCATCCGAATCATCAAACTCAGACTCGTTAACCACATCATCTTCATCTGACTCGACTGACTCTCCGTCATCCGAATCATCAAATTCAGACTCGTCATCCACATCATCATCATCTGACTCGGATTCTTCGTCCGACTCATCAAACGATTCTCCTCCGTCAAATCCCCCATCGAGCTCAGCCTCATCAGACTCATCCTCAAACTCTTCGTCATCAACACCTTCCCAACCCACACCAACAAAACTTGAGCCTCAAGATACTTCTTCCTCAAAAAGATTGAGCAGTGATTTTGACTGGAGCAAGTGGGATCGCTGCTTTCCTAAAGAATAAGCCTATCAATCCCGGACGATATCGAGTTTTTTTTTTTTTTTTTTTTATTCAAGCATTCTCAACCTCTTGAAGAAGTTATTCTGCAATAATAATGATACATATTCATATAATACATATTCATATGATATGATATAAGTAAAAAGAGAATGATAACATAATGTACACGATTGTCAATTTGTTACACTTCTAACTTACACTGATTCAAAAATGAGAACAAGGCTTTGCACACATTGGTTTTTGGTTCAAAGAGCAAGGAACTACATGATAGAGGCAAGAATAGGTTTTGCTTTGAGAGTTCCTCTGAAAACGATATCGAGTTCTCGCACATCTCACACTTCATATAACCATCAACACTCACCCTCGCTCACCCCATCTTCACCAAATCATCCGTCCAATAGATGAACAAATTTATATGATACAAAGTGAATGAAATATTGTGACAGCAGCAATCAGTTCCGTGACCTGACAAGAGCTCGTTTCCAGGACTGTGAAGTGGCTAAAATCGAAAAGAAAAACTAGGGTTCCCTCACAAAGCGAAGGCAAGCAACACTTGAGGGATATCTGGTGTTTGAAACCTTGTAGCGTTCGTTTTTTGGCGATTTGCCAGTAACTCAATTTGAAGAGTTCTCCCTTCTTGAAATAATATGACTTCAATAAGTTCCATTCGCTAGCTCGTAACTAGAATACTAAAGCACCTTGGGAGCGCCTTCTATCACTTCAATTACCCGGCCACCAACTGAATTGCAATAGTGAGCTTGTTTTAATTTATCAGTTCTAAAATCAGAAGGGTAACATTCTTTTCATTATACCGTTAGGTCACGCAAAACTGATTGTCGATCATTCCAAAGTGCCATTAACAAGGTGTCTATTTTGTAATATTGAATAAGCGCTACCGCGTCCTCTTTCAGCTGATATAATAGAAGTTCGCTTGTAGGTTTAAGTTTCGACAGTTCATATTATATTCGCCGAAGTACAAACCATTTGTAGCTGATGTACGAAAGAACTGTTCACTAGAAGTGCATAGTTTCTGACACATTGCCAAGGTGCAAATATTCGTGTTTGATAATCTAGATTCGATTTACGTGAAATTTACAGGGTTCCTATTTTTATACTTACAGTATACGGAATAATTTTTATATGCGGTTGTATTTCTACGTGATAAGAGCGAAAGCGTTCGCCGTTGAGGCTTAAACTCCGTATGTAAATATCTTTAATGATTCCTATGATGGTTATTGTTCCATGACACTACAATTTATGTGTACCTGATGCTGAATGAATATTCGTATTTTCGTCGAATAAGAAGAGTCAATTGAAATCCCTCTATCTCAATTCAGCGCACCAGACTATCTTACATTTTCGTGCGAATTCTAACTTCCTCTTCTGACATGTTGATGTAACGAACTTATATGACGTTAGTTTTGAATAAAACATTCCTTAATTTCGAATCCATCACAAAGTATAAGATTGCTGGACCTTTAATTTAGAGAGATCATTGCTTGGAACTCGATCCAGCACTTATTGCACTTTTGTGAATAATCAAAAAATTCGCATAGATCAAGACTCCATTCTGTCGGAGCAGAAACATCGAATTAAAAGTATCAAATCCTTACTTAAACGAGTTAATAAAGTAAACAATAAAATCTCGTCAATTGTCGAGAAAATCGACGATATTGAAGATTTCAATTTTTGGGCAGAGCAAACCATTGCACCTGCGGTTCGCCGAGCCCCAGCTTTAAATTCTAGATTGGCAAATTTGGTTTTATCATTTAATTGCTCGAATGAGTAATAATATATACTTGAACCACTGCGAAGGCAAGTGTCAAGAAATCCAAGGCAGGAACAAGCACCTGTTCATTCTTTGCCAAACGCTGCGAATACGTCTAGAAGAAGCTGAACAACAACTCCCCTATTGTCAGAACAAGATCAAAGCATTGAGTCGCGAACAATTAAGTATTACCGAAACAGCAGTATCTCTTGAATGTCCACTCCATGACAACTTTCTTTCCATTCAAGATTTGAAAAATGAATCCCGAAACCTAAGATTGACCCATGAATGAAATACCCTCTCTCCAATTTCTAGCAGAAGAGTCAATTCTTGATCAACATTACTTTTATTGTCATCAGATCCTCGATATTTTGGAATCAGATTCTGTAAAATACTGCAAAAACAAGGTATATTTCTTTTACAAGGATCTGCATAGTGGTTCAATTCAAATTATCAATAGTAATTTTGGAATAATTCAGTATCTGAAATCTTCCAATAATTTGATTAGCCCCGTAACATTCTTAGGATTACATAAGATACTGACGAAAAATCTCGTCAAATTTGCTGAAACACTCAGGCAAAGCCCATTCTCGGATCGATCTCTGAAGAAAGATCAACACGGTTATTTTATCGACCGGTTTACACTTTTTGATTTAGAACAAGGTATTTATTCAAGGTATTTATTCAAGAATACCTTTTCTTCTCAAGAAAATTGATATTGTGAAATTTGAGAGAATATTTTATTTGGAAAGACTTCTTCAAACTCTTAGGGAATACGCAGAAAAATCCAGAATCTTCAATTGTTCTCAATTTAAAATCTATCCAACAGAGTTTTATCGTTGGTCATTGCTGAACTCCTCAACCGAATCCTTGTGTGAACATCCCAAGGTTTTCAACTTTATTAAGAAACTATATTGTTTCTATTACTCGCTGTCGCAAATTCACGAACAGTCAGCGCATTACTCGAAGTCTCGCCCGAAACAGCAAAGGTGCTAGTGAAGAAGTAAACGCCTTTTATCCCCTTCGACAAAATTTGGAACCTTTTTCTGAAAGTTCTGAAACCTCAAGTAGCGGTGACTCAGAAGCTGATGTAACCATCCGCGAACTGGATAATTTCAACGAGGACAACGGAATCGTGAACGCCCCAAGGTAAGTCGTTTTACCGCCAATAGAAGACCAACTCCTTGAAATGGCGATTACGCTCAAAGACGCACTCAAAGTGGTGCCGGAATTTAATGGTAAGAAACCGTCTCCTAGCGTCTTTTTTGAAGGCTGCGATGAGGCGAAAGAAATGGTAGGTACTGAGAACGAAGCAAACTTGACAAAATTATTACGCGGGAAACTCATAGGTGAAGTTAGAACCGCGATTCATGGGAAATCTTTTACGAGTGTAGAGTCTTTGAAGGACTACATCAAAACCATATATGCCCCCGCAAAGACAGTCACTCAACTGCAGGGTGAACTTGGTCAGGAATTTCAATGTGAGACCGATACAGTCTTAGCTTTCGCCAACCGTATCCGTGACATAGCTCGCCAATTGTTTGAAGCGGAGCATGTAACTTCCGGAAGAGTTACAGAAAGTTTCAGAGAGAGTGTCAATAGAACCGCGATCGATTGTTTTAAACGTGGACTCAAGAGTGAAATAGAAATTAAACTCCAGCACTCAGATGATATTTCCACCCTTTTCGAGAATGCCATCTAGGCCGAAAGAACAATTGAAGCTCAAAACGCCTTGAGAGGTGGAATAGACTCCAGATCTGAATCCCAAATTCAGGCTCGTGACTTAAGGAAGGCCGTATATTTTTGTCAAACCTGCCGCTCGAATGATCATGATACTGGTAGATGCAATGCTCGGACTGAAGTTAATTGTGGTTACTGTAAAAATCCCGGTCATTTGATTGCCGACTGTCCAGTTCGCAAACGCTCTGAACCATGTCAACTGTGCAACAAACCTGGTCATAAAGCTGACAATTGCTTCCAAGTAAAACTTCAATTAAATCCGAAGGTCATATGTCAATTTTGCGATCGAGAAGGTCATGCAGCTAACTCATGTTATAAGCTACGCAATCAGATCACGCAGCCCCCTCAACTTATCTGTCAACTGTGTGAAAAAACTGGTCATTCCGCCAATAATTGCTATCAACTCAAAATTCAGAATACTCGTGAGAATGAAACCGAAAGAAAGCTTGAAATATCATGTCAACTTTGCTCATAAGGGCAGGCCATACGGCAGCTGACTGCCAGCAAGGCCGACCATCAGTGAAATTTTGTCGTTATTGCAAGAACAACGGACATACAATAGACGAGTGTCGAAAAAAGAAAATTAATGAAAATTGGAGACAGGAAAACTTACAGGGTGCCTCGACCCCGAGCGTGAACCGAGAAGCGCCCCCACCACAACCACGCGCTCTGAATACTGCACAGTTCTCGGACACTCTTTTCGAACTTTTGCCAATGGAATAAGTTCCGTGGCAAACATACCGTGTTTACGCTTTCGACTCTTCGAACAAGAGCTTAATATGATGATTGATTCAGGTTCGCAAGGTAATTTGATTAAAATCGGGGCTCTGCCGCCAGATGCCCTGGTCTACATGAATAAATCCGTAAATTTATACGATGTTACAGAAGACAAGATATCCTCTCGAGGTACGGTATGGATAAAATTCTCGATTTTTAAGGTAAAATTCCACGTTCTAGAAGATAATTTTCGAATTCCACACAATGGTATCCTTGGTGCCAGATTCTTAACTGGAACTGATAGTGTAATTGATTTTGGTACCGACACAATTCGAATTCACGATCAAAAACTTCGATTCAAGAGAGGTTCCATGTTATCTAACAACGTTTATCATATTGAAATTCCCACTGATGAAAATGCATTGCTCTACGTAGACATCGCCAATTCTCGTTTAGAGGTTACAGAACAATACCTCATCGATACTGGCTCCGAAGGTTACGTCATTGAAAAAAAATACGTTGATCAAGGTTCACCAATAGATACTCAACGTACCGTTCGTTTGAAAGGTATAGGTAACGATTTATTCACGACCATCGGGGTCGTTACATTGAAAATATTTGATATGCTCGTCGAATTCCAAGTAGTGCCAGACGACCTCCCAATCCCAGCTGAAGGAATCCTGGGCTCCGCTTTTCTTACTCAGACCAAGGCAATCATTAAATTCAAACAAAAGATCTTACAAATAGAGTAATAGATTAGAGCCAATCTATCAATCACCTTCAGATATAGTGGATAATTGTGAAGATTTCTTGAACTTGTCAGAATTGAACGATGAACTTCCAGACTATCAGGACCGGATTCTGAATCGCGCCGTGGAACAAGAAATTTGTGAAGAAATCGAAAATTCAGATTCAAACAATAGTGATGACGAACAATGCTCTTCTCTTTCAACTCAAAACGATACTGAGTGTCGGCTCAAGGTGCTCAGCTTAATTAGGATGAACCACCTATCCGGGGAAGAGAAAGAACATGCCATCGAGCTTATCAAAGAGTTTTCAGATAGATTTCATCTAGAAGGAGAGCCCCTGCGGGCTACTAATATAGTTGAACACAAAATTATTTTGACCGACAATATTCCTGTGAATACCAAATAATATCGTATACCTCACGCGTTAAGGGATGAGGTCGAAAGACAACTGAACGAGTTACTGAAACAAGGCCTTATTAGGCCTTCGCGAAGCAGTTACAATTCAAGCTTGTGGGTAGCTCCAAAAAAACCAGGCTCAAATGATGAAAAGAGGTGGCGTGTAGTGGTAGATCCGCGACCCCTGAACGATAAAACTGTGCCAATGTCATATCCTTTACCTAACATTCTTGATATTTTTGATAAACTCTGCAGAGTTAAGTATTTTACAGTAATAGACTGCAAATCAGGATTCTTACAAATAAAGATGCATCCCGATAACGCCCCTCTCACTAGTTTCACAGCCTTAAATTCGAAATTTGAGTGGACAAGGATGTGCTTTGGCTTGAAAAATGCAGCCGTGGAGTACCAAAGAGCAATGTACGTCACATTAGAACCACTCCTGAATAAAGGGGTTATGGTCTACATGGATGATACGATAATATTCGCACGTGACCTTAAAACTCATAATTATCTTTTTCGCGAGGTCATGCGCCTCTTCAGGAAATCTAGGTGGATACTCGAGCCAGACAAGTGCGAGTTGCTCAAGCGAGAAGTTGTATACCTAGGACATGTCTTGAATGAACACAGTTTGAACCTAGATCCGAAAAAAATCGAGGCGGTAAAAGAGTTCCCTCGACCCAAAACCGTGAAAAACGTTCGTCAATTCTTAGGACTAGCTGGCTATTACTGGCGATTCATCCGAGACTTCGCTAATTTATCCAAACCAATGACAAAACTTTTACAGAAAAACCAACCTTTCACGTGGACTGAAGACACCGAAATTTCGTTCGTATTTCTCAAAAATGCCTTATACACAGCCCCCGTGTTGATTTTTCCTGATCTTTCAGACCCGACGTCTATGAGCATCTGGTGTGATGCCTCAGGATACGCGGTGGTCGGGGTACTGTTTTAAACGAAAACCAATGAAGAAAGACCTATCGCTTACACATATAAGGTTCTACGCGGTCCTCAACTTCTTTGGGATACTTACGACAAGGAGTGCTATGCAATTTTGCATTGCGTCCAAGCCTTCAAAACTTACCTTTTCTGCAGGAAATTCACAGTTTATACTGATCATCAACCTCTAGTTTGGTTCAAGAACGCAGATCTCAACCCGCAAATATTGAAATGGAGTTTTAAGCTTTCAATTTATGATTACGAAATAAATATCACCCAGGAAAATTCAATAATGATGCTGATGCCCTATCTCGTAATCCCATTCAGCAAGTGACAGTTGTCACAAGAAATCAAACCTTGAAAAATCGCGGCATCGTTGACCCAAGACCTTAGAAAATTTCAAAGGACCGAAAACGAACATTTTCCAAAACAAAAGCCTCAAAATCGAGTAAAGAGATTGCGCGGGACAATCATGATGACTCACCAATACCCAAGAGAACTCCGAAATCTCCTCCTGGTAAAACCGCCGTTCACCGATCGAACTCTCCACATCCATCTCATTCGGGATCTGAAGCCAATGAGGCTGATGGAGAGACTCCACTGGAAGACGAAATTTCAGATGGATCGGAAGGTTCGAACGATTTGAGCGACAGACCTCAGCCTGGCACCGATCTAGAATACCCCTCTGGCACAATAATTGGAAGTAAAGATCTTTTGTCGTATCGGGAAGACAACATATTATGTTTCGTGTCACCAACTGGAGAACCTTGTGACACTGGAGCTATCAACTTATTGGAGAGAAATAAAATTCCTCCATCCGAAACCATCACTTATCGAGACGTATGCTTTATGAAACGATCAAACAACAAATACATCTTTTGTCTCTGCATAAAGAACGACGGCCTAGAATCACAGTCTATCGTAGAGAGCAGTATCTACAAAACCTTTCTGAAATTGAAAGAGATGATGATAGAAAAAAATCTTACTGAGATATCTATATCCAAGAGCGAAACCGTGTATAATGTTCTCTGGCGAGAGATAAAGAACTACTTGATCGATGTTTTTCGTGATACTAGAATTGAAATCATCGTTTGCAAGAATTCATTGAAATATGTAGAGGAGAAACATCGCGATGAGATATTCTATGAATTACATAGTTCACCAATCGGTGGACACAAGGGCATATCGAGAACCTTCAATCGGATTAGACAAAAATATTATTGGGACAATTTGAAGCAGGACGTTCAGCGCAGAATACAGCAATGTCTAGACTGTCAGCTGAAAAAATTGGTTAGGCTAAAAACGCGCCAACCAATGATGATTACTGACACGCCTGGGACAGTATTTGACAAGATAGCCTTAGATATAGTTGGCCCCTTAGAAAAAACAGCCAATGAAAATCAATTCATTTTGACCATGCAAGACCAGCTTTCTAAATTCTGTCTGGCCGTTTCCTTGCAAGATGCTACTGCATCAAGCATTGCCGACGCTTTCAAAAGAAGATTTGTGTGCATTTTTGGCGCACCTAGCGTCATTTTAACCGATCAAGGTCGTAATTTTTTAAGTAAGTTATTATCTAAGGTAGCAAAACGATTTCGCATTAAGAAAACAAAATGTGCTAGCTTCCGTCCTCAGTCAAATGGATCTTTAGAGAGATCTCATCATGCCTTGGGTGCATTCCTCAAGCAATATTCGGAAAAAGATTCACAGTGGGACATGTGGGTCGAAATTTCTTGCCTATGTCATAACCCGGCCATTCAAGAATCAATTAAACACACCTCTTATGAGGTTGTATTCGGCAAGCTGGCCAGATTACCTTCAGCTCACCCACTACAAGATTCTGATCTGTTGCCTACTTATCAAGATTATATAAAAAACCTTGTAACGCGCTTGCACGATATTAGAAACCTTGTTTATCGAAATCTTGTCACTTCAAAATATAAATCCAAAGAGTACCATGACAGGCATCTCCGACCAGTCAATTTCAAGGTCGGTGACCATGTTTTTCTACTTGTGGGCCCTAAGCCTGGGGAATTAGGACATCAATACACAGGCCCATACAAAATTCTAGAAGTATTTGATGAATACAATGTGAAAATTGAGATGAACAAAAATACCAAAATAGTCCATGCTAACAGGCTGAGAATATCGCAAATCAGTTGTGAAGGTGTGAATGTTGAATCAAAACTAAGAAAAAATGAAGACAAATCATAACTGTACGCTACACGTAGCTCTTTAACCTTGTAGGCGTAATTTAAGGAGTCAAGTCGATTAGTAATGAAATTAGAGTATACTGCGTTGTACCCAGGTCAAATTAGCAGAAATCTGTTGTAAGCGCTGCATCTCCGAACCATTGAACACAGCGTACGGTCTCGGTATAACTTCTTGTTATACTTAGCCTCGTTCTAGTGTGAGGGTGTGACGACCATCGCCTTTTTCCACATATGAGAACCACAGATCTTCATTTATCCAAATCAATCAACTGACTAAACTGTATCGTTACGGACATCTAGTTTATAAGAGTTTTGATTTTACCGATATCTAATTAATAAAAATAAAAGTATTTAATTAATAGCTAGAAATACACCTAATTGATACGAATAAAAGTATTTAATAAGAATAAATGTATCTAATTCATAAGATTAAATGTAATCGAATACTAGCGAGGGGTATAAGCAAAATCAATGCCTGCAATACCGACAACCATGGCACGTGCTTCAGCGCATCAACGCTGGGAGCGCTCACGGGCGCGCCCCACTCACGAGCACTTCCCACTCTTCAGCGCCGCCGCAAGCGCCACCACAGCCAAACGAACCCCCTCGAGACGCGAGCCTTCTACAGTCAGTTGCGACTGGCTTACAGCCCAAACTATCTAAGCGGCTTCTTAGCCCTGATCAGTTCTGCGGCCCTTGGCCCTTACATTCTACTGCGGCTTCCAGCCCGACGTTTGCATTTTGGCCGGGCGTGCTGTAAAACCTGGCTGTGGTAGTTTCAACTTATCTGCCTTCGGCCCACCACACCAGCCAATCTTTGGCGCCGACCAAGGAACACAGCCACGCATCGAAGCTACTACTTGCTTGCGGTGGCCATTTCTAGAAATTCGCCTTCTCGGCAGCTGCTGCTAAACTACGCAGAACGTCGCATCGTCCAGGTTCCATCGCCATTGCGCTGCTTCTCGCTAGAGTTAACAGTACGTATGAGAATAATAAATGTACAAAGAAAGTTTACATTCTCAGCCTGTTCTTCATCAGGAATTCTCTTGTAGTATAATCATAATCGGACCAGCCCTATTGAAACAGGCGCTATTGTCCTTAGGATAACCCAGGGCTGTGACCCTGCTGGCTCCCTCTTGTCAAAGTATAAATTGCTGTGTTCTGTGCGAACGTCAATCACTTCTATTTTTGCTGAAGTTTCTATCTCTCGCGTTTCGCCGCCGAAAAAATCTGTTCTTCTCTGTTATTTTTTGGCACGATTCTCGTGATTATTCTGATACGCTCCGACTAATTGGTATTCTGGGTGGTGATGTCATAATCGCCTCCCCTGGCGATTCGTCGTTCCGTAGACACACCCACACGCGCGCGCGCGAGTAAGCATACACTGGAGAATCGGAGATTACATTCTCAACATTTTTCCAATCGAACCCGAGATAGAAACGCAACAATTTGGCTCAAGATTCCGCTAAAACAGACCGTAATCGGTTTAACACCCGAAAAACCTTCACAATGTCAATGACCCTAAAAACTGCACATAATGTCTATCGCGGAAGTTCATAAGCAGTCTAGGAATAATTCTTTCGGAAGATCACTTATGGGACCCGCGGTTAGCTTGGTTGGAATACCGAGAAACCTTAACACATCTCGCGATATCATGAGTAAGATATCAAAGGAGGTTAGTCGAGAAACGGGATTCTCAGCGATCTTTCTAGCTTCCTAACACAGCAAGTTGAGTGCACCCAATCTCTCATTCTCTATCAGTTCTGTATTACACAAAAGGAGATTAATGAATAGCACAAGGAACGAATACGGTGGCGCTTCTAGAAAGGTACAGTGCTGCCATCAACCGTGCACAGTGGCGCCCCCAAAACCTCTACGGTGGCGGTTGGGCTACGCATTGTATCCTAACCTCATTCAACACCTAGAGAAGTCAATACTCATGAGACTATTCTAACTTTGCAGAAAATGCTCAACTCCGAGAACGTTGGTTAGCAGGCGGTAATGCGGGGAAGTCGAACCATTCAAGTACATGCCCGTCGTGGTTGAAATGATCGGCTGGTATCATGCACAAGACTCCACCTTGGCCACAATCTGAATAAATCATTGATAATCACGAAAATTAGTGACTGCTTGTAATTTAGGTGGACCAACAAAGAGAGGGTCAGGCCTTCGGATCACGGATTCGCCTGAAACGTTGGGAATAGTCTTCTTCTGGTACAGAAAGAAGATATCCAGAACCGCGCTTGCCAGCGCTCAAGCGTTTTTGAGCTACAGGCTAAAACATATGCATTACAGTACATCTATATATACATTTTTTGATGAATATAGGTATACTGTAAAGCATATGTCGTATGCTGTAGATCAGAAACGCTTGAGCGCTAGCAAGCGCGGTTTTGGACATCTTCTTTCTGTACCAAAAGGAGACTATTTCCAAAGTTTCAGGCGAATCCGTGATCCGAAGGCCTGACCCCTTCCTTGTAAGTAATTAAGCTGCGAATGACGATCATTACAAGTAACCTACCGATGCAATTGCTGAAGCAGATTGGGTGGGTGAGTGAGTGAGTGAGTGAGTGAGTGGGCGGGTGGGTAGGTGGGTAGGTGGGTAGGTGCGTGGGTGAGTGAGTGAGTGAGTGGAGTTGCGCATGCATGTGTGTAGGGGGGGGGGGTTGGGAGCCCTTGAAGTGCAACTAACATCCTGTCTGATCGAGGAAGATAGTATCGAGTCAGAAATCAGAAATAAGTAGCACTACGGGCCTCTACCGAAATTGCGCATTTGTTCCTTTCGCACTGTTGTTCCTGATGTGTAGAAGCATCATAGAGGTATTAATGAGCACAGGCGCCGTAGTTCGAGTGGCCATCACGCGCGGACAAAGGCCCCACCTACACAGGGAAAGAGGAACAAACGCGTACTCTCTTCTAAGACCCCATTCCGAACACGAGAGGCTTAGTTAGATTTCAGGCCACCATGTATAAGCGAGGGGGCGCTAGTATTGAAGATCGCAGCGCCCTCTCGCTTAAACATGGTAGCCTGAAATTGAACTAAACCTCACGCGGCACTGTGTTGCGTTCAGGATTAGGTCCCTATCGAGGCTCTCTGACCACCCCATTCAAATGCTTTTTCAACGCTGATTGAATTGACCTATATCCAATTTTCATGCTACTCGCTTCCTTTTGGAGCATGTTTGGAGTTATATACAGCTCCCAAGAGGGATGATTTGGTTTTTGAGGGTCACAAAATCAACGTATATGCATACTTCTCTTATCTCATTGCTGATGACGGGTTTTCAAAATCCGTACATTCCACCCTGTTAAACTGAATATGTTCTTCACCAAATTTTCTATCCGATTATACATGTTTGTAATTTGAATCTGGCTTGCTTGCTAAAAGAATCTTAGCCCAGAAATTTGATTTTTAATTGGTAGTTCCGAGAGCAACAACCCCCAATCACCAATAGTCATGAAGTTGAACTATGTTTTTCTTCGCTCTCATCCTACCTATTGTAATTACCTGATAACATGATTTTTGTGGTTTCAGAATGCGGCAGTCAATGGATAAAATTGGGCTGAGGAATCACAGGGTATAAACGTGGAAAATTTCTAATTCCACTGTAAACCTTTAAGAACGTAAAGTGTAGTTTGGACTGCAACTCTAACTGTACTCTGTGTAAGGCACTTGTTAGCTCAAATGAATAATTCGTTCAGGAGAGGGTACGGATTGTATAATCAACCAGAAAATCTTATTCATCGCCAGATCATCAACATCCGTCACATAAAGTACCGAATGATGACTGACGTATATGAGAGATTCTACAGAACTTTTGAAATTGTGCGTACTGCACGATATCTCTGACAGTACAAACAATTATCAGGATTTCAAAACTGATTTTGTTAGGTTTCAATGCCTCTGAATATGGACGATACTCGTTGGTTCCCCAAAGTGGTTTGTTTATTCATGGCACAGCCCGCAATCCTGATTCTGAGGGTGGCTCTCAGCATACTCGGGCCATTTTCTGATCTCATAAGCTTGCTGCAAAAATAACATTGCTCGAAAAATACTGCCAAAATTCAGAGACCTTTAAGACACACTATGTATCGAAAAAACATTGGTTTCAGTCGCGTGCCTTTGACGTGGCGGTCACAAATGAACGTCGAAGTAGCGTAACCGAGTTTTCACAAAAAATTGAGATCTCCCGTACTTAGCTTATAAAAGAAATAACATTTGCGATAAGTACGTGATCGAAACGGATTTTAATAGCTTGGAACAATACCAATTGAGGGGGTGGGTGGAAAAAGGGCGTAACTGCAAAACGGTCATTTTGAGAAAATCAATAAAAACTCAATAGAAACCTCTAAAGACATAATTGGGCGAGTTGAACTGACTTATTTCGAAGAAGATAGCATTTTCGAAATAGTCCAACCCGAGCCGAGGGATGAAATTTGATTTCGAGCTTTTTTTAGCAATTTCAAAAAATGCAATTACGCCCTTTTTCCGAATACAGGGTCGAATTTCGGTCTTCCTCCCTCACAAAAAGTGGAATTAAATCTCGCGATCAAGTCCAATCGTCTCCAAATTTTTTGAGAGTGCTCCTGGGCATGTTTTGAAAGATATCTGATTGTTAAGGGGTGGTTCGATTCATGATCCACGGTTGTATGGACACGAAAAGCTTCCACCAGTCGTGTGAAAATGACGAGAAATTTTTTCCACTAGGGAAGGGTAAAAACACTCAATTTCAAGGTAAAACAACATGTTTCCATCATTATATTAGGTGGAAAAGCGTTTCCAGGCTCTGGAGAATTTTTATAAAATTTTTCCTCGGTGATTAGGCCCTATTTCCAGATCCGCCCTCACTTATGCCCTGTTACAGAGTAATTACGCCCTTTTGAATCTTCTTAGTCAGGTACTTAGGCCCTTTTTACAAATCCCCTTGGGCTGAGCAAAAAATTAAGCCCTGCTTTTGAAATGTTATCGCAGCAGTAACGCCCTTTTAACAACTTATCATAGCAGTTACGCCCTTTTAACATTCTATCATTGCACTCACGCCTTTTTATCGTGCAGATGGAAGGGCGTAATGGTGGTTACGCCCTTTTATCTGCCAGACGGTTCTTGGGGTCTTACGAAAAGCGGATTTCGGGGGGTGGTAGATCTTGGTATAGGGGCTCAAAAAAAGCGATGTCCGGAAAAAGGGCATAATGGCGGTTACGCCCTTTTCCACCCACCCCCTCAATTGCGACTAACTGCGTTGAGAGGATAGCTTCAAGAAGATGGGTAAGTTCGTGCGCCCACTGGACTGAAAAAGGTCAAATTGTCATGGCATGGAAAGGGGAAGAGAGGCATTCTCCTGGAATGTTTTGCCCATTTTTTCCACTCTTTTATAAACGATATTGCACAGTTTTTATGTCCTGATATGGAATGTTATTTGAGTGAGAAGCATTACGAAGATTTCACCAATGACGCTCATATGCGATCGAGCTCACGATAGCTCTGCCTCGGCTATGATGTTGCAATCGTTCATATCAAACTCGCCAACACCTGAATTGCATCAAAGAACCCACTTTGCTCCTATAGGTATCACTATAGACTCAGTTTGAGGATTTTATAGCGATTTCTCTAAACAATATGTGCGGGAACGCCAAATCGCATATTTGAAGGATTCAAATGCTTGAGCTTATCGTACATGGTCAAAAAGACGTCTAGAAGTGAGAAAATAGTGAGGCACAATGTGTATGTGTGTTTACACTAGCCTGTACGTGTCTAATTTGCGTAGATCTAGACTTGATTAAGTGCACTTAGTGGCCCCTTAGCGTCTTAATGTGTTTTATATTAATTAAGAAAATAACATCCTTCCAAAGCAGTGGGCACGAATTTTTCCACCCATTCTGTAGGTCCTAGCAACGAGCAAAATTGGTTCCAAACGAGTGCCATGAGGAAAAAATTTTCATTTTTCAGGAACCCAAATGTTAAAAGTTTTGTAGAATCTCTCATATGAGGCTGTTCACCATATCTATATTTGAACTTTATTGATGTTCTGACTCGAATTTACTTCCAAGTTTGAATCAGGACTAAAGCAGGTTGAGAACTGGGAATTTTTATGAATAGATACAGTATATTCCATCCTAAATAGTTTTTATTAATTACATTTTCAATACTGTACTGTACAAAATATCATCTTCAACAATAGAAAAACTAATGAATAAATAATAATGTACAGTTTCACTAATATCCATTGTGGACATTTTTATGTGATACACTAGTTCTATAAATGATGTATTTCTGATAATTAAAGAATATCGCCTCGAAAAATTGGCTACTATCTTAGTCAAATGTTAGAATGGTACAAAACCCTCCGCTATGATAAGAATTAATTCAATTTGAATTGATATCATTTTGAGTCATTCTAAGATAGCTCTGATTCACGTCCCATGAGAGTGTACAAAAACTGTTTGATACTTGAAGATGTGCGTTTTTCGCGATTCCGTCGTCGCACCTCTTTAAATCTACGCCAAGACATCAAATTTGTCTCGTTGAGTGGACCCCATTGCTGGCTGGGCTTCAGTGCTTCCAGAAACATCTGCACCAGAAATATAATGATTATTACGATAGATTATACATTATAGAATGTAATAATGAATAATTTAACTAACCTCAGGTGCTCCTAATTTTTTCTTCGATAATATTGCATAAGCTAACCAAAAGGGTACTTGGAGCACTCCGAATGCTAGTAGCACCCCACCAATCGCTGCGGATCAACAAAAAAAATTTCCTTGATTAATAGTAGTGAAAAAAATTGTAATACGATCATTTGTATGAATTTATTGATATTTGATTACCATGTGCAGTGCTGGGGTAAGCAATTCCGTGGTAAGTTAATGGAGTCAAGTTGAACAAAGTATAAACGAATATTGCGAAAAGGAGGAGTGGGGTAACGAAAGCCCAACAAAAACGCCAGTAGATTGAGGGCCTGTCTCCCAACATAAATTCAACGTCGTCCAGAAAATTTTCGAGACCATAAAACCAGAATACACCTGCCACCTCCAAACTTGCCAATGCAAAAACTACAAAAGATGCTGCATAGAAATCCACTAGACCCAGCGCAAATTGGCCACCCTGCATAAATATATTTATGTAAAATTCAAAAGAATTATTAGAACTCTTCGAAAGAGTATACAAAGATACTTCATTCGAGGAGTCCAAAATGGAATGACGACAGAATTATGACAAGAACTCTTTAGATAATAATTTTTTTTTTTAAATTTCATCAAATTAATTGAATAATAAATTGAAAGTCGTAAAAAATATTTACATTTGAGTAAAGAGAAAATTTTCCATTTTCATATAACTATGTCATAATGAAATTAACTCACCGGAGTACAATAAAGCATGCCAACTGAAAAGCCGATAACTGTGGTAGCAAGTACTATATGCGAGTGTTTTAACTTGGGAAATTGATCATTTATGATACTGACAATTCCTCCTACTATGCCAATTCCACTTCCTATACCCAATAGGAAGAGCATCAGGAAAAACAAGACTGAGAATAGCTGTAAAAACCAATGGTAACGAAGTTAATTCCACTCTAGTAAGAGTTAAACAAGCATATTTTCAACAATTTTTCAGAGCAATTGGCTGTGTTTTACCTCACGTGAATCTTAAACATTATAAATCCAAATAAAATACTTGAATCAATGAATCTACTTAATCAAAAACTGAAAAAATGACAGTGAAATGTCACACTTGTGTGGGATAAATTTAACGTAAAAATTCATTTGAAACCTAAAGCATTGAAGATGGACTTTATGGCCATTCCCTAAGTGCGTCCCTCTTAGCCGAAGCCCTTGCGAATCCCTAAGTGTGACACCTTACGGTCAGTTTTTAATAACCCGTCGCGATATAGTTCACGCAGGTGCTCGTCCAATTTGAGCTTTCAAAATGATTTGTATGCTGTTAATTAGTTTTTCTTGATACAAAAATCAATGAATATGCTTTGCTAATTTTTTAAAAAATTTTTTTGTTTCTGAATGGGATTTTGCTTGTGCGAGAGACAAATAGAAACTGCCCTAGTAAAAATGAGTGATTCATGATCATATATGAACATGTTCCCAGCCGAACTGTGGTCATCTATGACCATCTATGAGCTCAGAAAATATTATGTCTCCATGGTTAGTCATAGGTACACAAAACCAACTCGTTCATGGCCGTAGGGTATTTTTAATCAAGTGGTTGTACATGACATTTTCAATATCGGATGGAGGCCTAGCAGTTGGAGCCCTATACGCGCTCATTTCAAAGCTTCGGATTGAGAAACATTTCGAGTTGGCAATGAAGTGCTTCATCTCCAACATAAATTCCTAGGATCAAGTATGGAGATCAATGACGACCTATGACTCCGGCCTCATGGTCATAGGCTGTCATGTATGACCGCAGTCCGGTCAGGAACATGTTCATATACCGACGCCTCTTACGAAGATTAACACATCCGCTAACGCCCACGAAGACTAACACGGGGGCCGAAGATTAGCATTTGCTTCGTTACGGCCACGAAGATTAACACTTACGCCTCAGCGCCACGAAGATCATCTCTTACTGCTTAAGACCACAAAGAGTAACACATTCGCGTATTTTTTTCTTGAATTGAACGGACGGAGATCATAACATCTTAAACGAAATACTTACAGTCTCCGTCCCTCCATGAATGAAGTCTACCGATGCGTTAATTTTTGTGCCGCTAATGAGAATGTGTTTTTTTTTCGTGGCCCTAAGACGAAATACTTGGTCTCCGTCCTTTTGGACGAGAACGTGTGCAGGTGTGTTATAGTCTTCATACCGTTCAAGAGTGAGTGCTAGTTTCATGGGCCGTTGAGCAGTAAGTGTTAGTCTTCGTGCCCCTGAGGAGTAAGTGTTAGTTTTCATGGACCTATGGAGATTCCATTAATCTTCGTGTTCACAACGAATAAACGATAATCTTCGCCAGCCACAAGAAAAGAGGTGTTAATCTTCATAAGAAGCGTCGATATGATCATGAGGCACTTATTTTTACTAGGGTGGCCGTAAGGTGTCGCATAAGAGAGATCATAAGGATTTCGAATGAAGGGATGGATTATAAATTCTAGTCTAAGTATAACATATACCTGAGGTAGTAGAGTGAATTTTGCTATAGCATCTGGATACGATACAAATGCCAGTCCAGAACCTCCTCTTACAACACTGCCTATATCATCTGTACCAAGTTCATGTGCTAAATTTCCTAGTACACCAAAAATTGTAAATCCTGCTAGCAAACTCGACAGAGTGTCAATACTGGTGATCACCATAACATCCCTGAAATATTTCAATCAAAATTCATTATAAATAACCAAACACATTTTTCATAAAATTTCATCTTATCAATAATCCTGATGTTCAATTACATACCTGTAGATGTTATGTCTGAAGTCATTGTATGAAGAATAAGTAACAAGGCCTCCAAAACAAACATTTAATGAAAAGAAGCTCTGCGTGACGGCTGCAAACCATACTTTAGCTTCAAATAATTTTGACCAGTTTGGTTTGATGAAAAATAATATTCCATCCATGGATCCTTCAAGAGTTACGGCCCTAGTCAAAAGAGCTGCCATAATGACGTATGGAAAAAGGGCAAGAAAATATGCAACCTTCCCTGAACTGTGGATTCCACGGATAAGTACGACTAGAATGCATAACCAGGCGAGTAGTAAGCAAAATGTTAGTTTGAGATCGGGCCAACCTAGACCCTCGTCGATGTTGGATTTTTCTTTGAGCACCGTTTTCCTGGTTTGAAGAAAATTTTTTCACATTATTTACAGAGTAATTGACCCTGGTATTCATAGTCGTTTCTAAACCGAGGGTTAGAGTTTAATCCGCGGTTTAGGCGCTGTAGTCGTCGTGGACAGATTATGAATTCCAGTATTTGGTGTTCTGCTGCGCTGGTATGATGCAGAGACTTTAGTTCATTCATTGGCCGCATCGACTACAGCGCTTAAACCGCGGGTCAAACTCTAACCCTCGGTTTAGAAACGACTATGAATACCAGAGTGAGTCTTTCTTGAGTAGTAGGTAAAAATTCGAAGATAGAAGAGAAATGCAATTAGTATCATGGGCAAAAATTTGATGCCCCTCAAATATTTCCAATATATTAGAAAGTTATGCCCTAATTCAGAGAAAATTTTCATCAATATAAGAGTCGTCATTAACAAGTTCGGCTCATTCGACAAGTTTTCAACATTTTTTTGGTTCCTAATAGCTATATGAGAGTAGGCGGCACAAGTGAACGAAAATTACGGTAAGTGTGCCTAATGTTCCGCCATTGTTTTCACTTTGCTCAAAACTTTGACCCATTTCAATATTTTTCAACGTACCTCAGCTCATTTCAAAGGTTGTTGGCAGACCTCCAAAATGAGCTGAAGTGAGTCCAATTTCAATGCGGAGAAGCCAAATCATGTCAATTCTTGCAAAAAATACTATTTCCGCGATCAATAGAAAGTGTGCCTAATTTGCCCTGGTAGAAATCCACTTTCATTTATGGCTAAAAATTGGCCATATGGATTTTTCTATAGCCAAAAAATGGCCAAAAAATTTGTCCATATTTTACCCGAGGATGAAACGATATTTCCGCCATAAATCGGCCATTTATAGAGTGAGTCTATTTGGCCATTTTTTATCTAATATTTGGCCATATTTTTTAGCCAACCGGGGAACGAAGTGTCGTGGCCTAAATTTATCTAGACCAAATTTGGGCATATTATGGGTCAGATCATGTCATAATTTTGAGTGATTCAATGGATAGCGACGAGTAGAGAATTAGTTGGATATATTATTTTCAATACTAATAAATCATGGAAAAAGCTCATGTGCTCGAGCAAAAGTATTGGGATGATCGGGCCATAACCATTATCATCTTTTGCAAAAGATGTGTCGGGTTCCCCATAGGGACCTGCACGCGGAGGAGAAGTCCAGGCTCGTGGTCTAAGCTGAAGGCTGCTAAAACTAGAGTGGGTAAGTAAATCCTGTCACGGCGCCACCTGTCGATCGGAGTCAAACCGTTCAAGCGCAAAAAAGAAGTCCATTATTTAGCCATTTCGGACAGGTCAGATTATGGGCAAAATTTGGCTTAAATTTTTAGACTCGATGTTTGCTGTGACTAACCTCGTATAATGGCGGCCAGTATTTGTCGTCAGCTGGCATCATCAATATGGTCGACGTGAATGCAAACCGCCGCGTCTCGCGAGTTCATCAGTGGGTGTTGATCGTTATTTATCGAGGGGATGGTGCTCGCGAGGTGAAAAAAATCTGCCGATTATGGTGCTGTGGGAATGGAGACGCTATGCCACGCGTGAGAAGCTGGATCGAAGCAGTTCCGAGGCGTTGCTGCATGTGATATCAGTGTGGTGTATTCGCCTTCCATAAATGTATAAGTGACACATACGTAACAACAGTAGCACCCTTCGCGAGAAATGAATGACGAAATTGCTGATACCTGTGTGCTAATTGAGTGTCCAGACTTTAGGTGCAGCTATAATTCAGTGTATGTTTGACAGACAGCGAGTGATAACCTTAGTAAATACCCGTTTCCGGAAAAGCAGATGACCAGAAATAAGGCCATATTTTAGTTATAATTTATGTACAACGAATATTAAGAAACATCTTTGAGTAAATATCAAAGCCAATATAGAGCCAATTATTAGCCAAAAAATTGAGTCCCGCGCTTGAAATGGGGGTGTCACATATTGCCCATATTTTGCCTAGATTTTTTAGACTATTGCCAAACCCGTTGGGAAGTCGCCCATTTATTGGCCATTTATTAGTCATCGGATATGGTCCATCTTTTTTGGCCATATTTTAGTTTCAAGTCTAAATTTTATGGAGAGATTTCTACCAGGGTGCCCACACGGGCATAGCATAAAAAGCCGATTTCCATGATATGCTAGTTTTTCGAATAACCGAGATATTTAGGCTCCCAGGTTTTCCAATGAGACGTTCCTTAGCTCGTTTGGCAACTTTTTCCACTTCATTTCGAAATATGAGACCTAGAAAGAAGCCATGGGCGTATAAATTGGATACACTACTATTCTGCCGTCGGAAGGAAGAAGGTCGGTAACTTTTCGCAGTCTCTGTTCTCACAATCAGAATTACGCATTTGGTTTTAAACGTTTGCTACGCTATCCCAACTTGATGACATTCAATGATGATATATAATTTTGGAAGTATTTTTATTTTTCTATCGAATGACGTTGAGGAATTCCATCAAAACTATTCGTAAAGCCATAAAATAGTCAGTTACGTCCTTTCGTGTTACAAAAAATACAGCCACGCATCGGTGGCAAGAAGGACTTAATTACGGTGGAAATACGGAAATTCCACTATAAAACAGGAATCAAAGCATTGCATGGAAAACTTGAAGGGGTACTTTTAACGATGAATTCATCTGGAAAAATGGTTCGAATACGATTATATTTGAATACTCATTGGAGGTAAACATTAGTACCCCGTTGCTATGAAAAATGTATCGTCAGACCCCACGAAGACCAGCATTTTTCAACCTCCCTACAAAGACTAGTACATTTTGACATTCCCACGAAGACTAGCACATTTTTCCAACGGTAAAACATAGGAGAAATGTGTTAGTCTTCGTGGCAAAGTCGAAATGTGCTAGTCTTCGTTGAGAGGTTAAGATGTGCTAGTCTTCTTAGGGCCCGATGGTGTAACCGGGTATGTAACAAAGACTTACGGCTTTCTGGCTTACGAAAAGTTAGTGAGATGGGAAGTTTTAACTCTTTGAATTGATATTCTTAACGAGAAACTTGATATTACCCCAATCTGAGTATGCCCAGATTGTGGAGGAGCTGCAGTACTATTATTTATACCAAATAACTCAAAATCGACCATTTCTGTAGTTACCGATCCTTTTCCTTTCGGTGGCAGTATTTTCAAGTATCACAAGCGTAAAATTGGTGAAAAATCGAATTTCGCATATCTGCAAAAAGCATTTCTCATTCCAGACAAGGACGAAGAATATGAGCCGAGGTAAGTGAAGATGGTTTGAATCAATCTTTTTTGACATCAATTTTACTGTTTGAAAAGGAAAAAGGTCAAAAGTAGTGAAAATAATATCCTCGTTCTATAAATAAAATGCAGGAGTCATTGTGGATCTGTCAAGAATGTTGATTTTCTCATATTCTAACGTATGTACTAATAGACATAAGAATATTACGCGTCGAGTTCTGGGGATGTACATATTTGAGGTCTTGACCCTGGGGACAAATTAGGCACACTTACACCTACCTCATTTCAAAATTGACATTATTTTAACGAATCTTGAGCAAATGATTGTTTCAGGCATTATCAGAATTTTTAAAGAGAAAAAATTCATTACAAGTGCCGCGCATTTTCTCGTTACCATGTCGGTTAATCTAATTTTAAATCCTCTCTTTCCAATGAGCTTCAATAAACTAAATAGACACATTTAAAGGAGTTACTGAGAGAGTATATATTTTCAAGTCAAAAAAGCACATTCTTAATGAAATATTGTCACCGCGATTTTATAATTATTTGGTTCCAAGAATGAGACCTTGACTCAATTATTCCCCGATTGTGCTCCTATACACTTCCATTCCAGTAAATGAGCTAGTGAAGACCGGATAAATCTAGTTCACAGGAATGTTCAACTCTTCCCTCATTAAATTCTATGGAAGTGGAAATTCTGGTTATACGAGTAATCTTAGCCAAGTTTATTTTGCGACCTTTATCAAAACTTTTTTCAAAGTGTGACTGATAAGGTACCAGTATGGAAATAACTTTCCTGTTTATTCTGAAAAGTCACGAGAGTTTACTCCTTTAGCTTGCCGAGATTGCACTACTAGGTTGTACTTTGTAATACCGTTAATACCTTACATAACCTGTAATTGCTTGAACAAGTATCCCAAATTCAAAGCCCTATATAATACTTCCGTTTGATTTTCGACCCACTACAACCAAAAAATAATAACACTAACGGGAGACTACTTACGTGAAATAAAGTTCAGCTGAGCTCATCAATTTTCCCATTGACGAATTAATCATTGTATGATTATCTATTATTGTAGTCTCACTCTGAGATTCAGAACTATGTGCACAAGTTGTCCATTCATCAAGACATCTAGACCAAGGTAACTGTAATGCAAAACTGCTAAACAGGTAATGCAAAGTCAGTGCCATAATTGAGCAATAATACGAAGCAACTGCAACCATTGAAAACATTTGGGCACAACCAACACCTTTGAGTGCCGGTACCATGGACCACATTTTTACAGAAGATCGACTGGTAAACTGTCCTATTATGGTTTCCATATAGTAACAAGGTTTACCCACAAGAAAAAGTACTATAAGGTATGGTACTAAGAAAGCTCCTCCACCATTTTCATAGGCTGTAAAGGGAAATCGCCATACATTTCCCAAACCCACTGACATGGCGATACAGGACATGAGAAAGTCTCCACTTCCGTTCCATGTTTGACGAGTGTTGTTTGTCTGAAGTTTTTCTTGTTGCTTCTCTGTCTGTTGAAATATTTTAATTTTTAATCATATTTGAACCTTGTAGACATTAATTTTTTCTGTGACATTCTTTTTTATCATGGTTCGAGATAACGAGGGTATCCATGAATTACGAAAGAGTTCTTGAGGGGGGACGGAGAATTGGGAATTTTTCACGCTGAATATGTTAGTCAATAATTTTTTATTGAAGGAATCTCCCAGGGTTGGGGAGGGGGGTCCTTAAATCATAAAATTTTCTTTCACTTAATTTATGGATAGCTCCAAAGACCATAGTGATTCTATGTAAGTTCCGAGGGTTTTGATTAAGATGGTGCTGTCTAAAGGCTGAACTTTTGTCGTTCGCTCTTATAGAGATTCTATCAATTCAATAAGTTTTTCATACACGTAAAATATTTAGACGACATTCAAATTTACTATGAAATCGAAGAGTTTAATTTGTTTTTAAACATTGCAATTTCAATGTTTTCTGGTCCGGTACCGGACAAGTTTTGTGCAGAGCTTCCCTGTTGGCAACCCACATAGAACATACAATTCCATGAAAATGTATAATCATGAAATCCAAGAATTCCATGGTCATATACGGTCATACATGAAACCGCTTCAAACATTGTCTTTTATTCCGGGAAGTTGTGATATGTTGATTCAAACCTATTCTAACATCAATTACTCCACGATACTAATCACATACTAATGGAAACAAATCTTTCCAGTATCCGGTCTCAAGTTCCCCTTAAACTGACATTTTTGACGAAAAATGATATCACGTCTTCCGTAATAAAAATGACAAATTTTCAAACCGATTTTATATATGATTGTATATATGACCATGGATTTAACGGATTCCATAATCATATATGTTCATGGAATCTTATGTTCTACATGGGAATAAAAGATCATTAACGACAAATCGACAAACAAAAACTGTTCCTTCAGGTGAAATTGGAATAATAAGAGCCTGAATTGTTGAAGAAGATTTCTTCTTTAACAACGTGGTATTTATAAATAAATGCCAACTCTTTGCACGTAAATAAGTAATGAGATATCTGATATGTCTGCAGATTTTGACAGAGCTAGGAGTATTTTACGATCATTATCACGAGATCTGTGATCAGTGCGCACTATATCATTTATCTGCAAAAGAGTTTCTCTAATAATTTTCAACGAATCAGTCTGTTTCGAAAAGTGCGATGTATTTGACTTACGGCCTCAGTACGGCAACTCATTTCCACGCCGCCATTGTCGGGAACGAATCCAGGATTCCCCGACCCTTTCTGAAAAGAAAATGAGAGCGCTTACAGTTGAGAACAAGTGAGGGTCAGAAAATTCTCAAAACTGAAATTTTGATGTCTATATCCTCAATATAAACTGCACAAATAGCCTTTGGCGAGTAGAAATTATTGTAACCAAACAATATAAATGCCTACACTCAAGCATTTCAAAATTAGAGCCAAATAAAAGCATCTACCAATTAATGATGAGAACCATTTATTCGCGATTCAACTAATTTTGTTGAGATATCAAGTGTGAAAGGATGTCCGAGTGTACGCATCATGGATTGTGGGTTGACAATTTTTAGGGCTAATAAGTCATTTATTTCTCATTTCTTGTGAGGGATCATGCTCCAAAAATCTGATGGAACGCCTCTCATTAGCAATCACCATCATATTACCTCGATAAATGCTCTTTAACGGGGCTTTGAGAATAATGCTCTGTGTCTGAACCTATCGTTGTATACACATTATTTTACCCACAAGGACACACGAAACAGAAAATTTGTGATTTCATGTGAGCTCGGGAGAATGCAACTCTGAGACAAGTTGTCAGATGTCAGATTCTCGCGGTTTTTTTTTTTTTTTTTTTTCGTGTGAACTGATCGATTTATGCCTCGTTCAAGATGCATCCTACAGTATATTATAAGATCTATTTTCATCATTCTAACCCAAAAGTGCCGCAACAAATGCGGTTTTAGGGTTCTCATGATGAAAAATCATTATTGCCCTGTGCTCGCAGGCCCATGGCCCATTTCGGGCGCGGAGGACTTATTTCCCTCGCTTCGCTCGGAAAATAATTTGTCCTAGCGCCCGAACTGGGCGAACGCGCCCAGGGCAATAATATACTATTCTCTCCTAGAGTTCCACAAGAAAAGTAAAAATGAAAGGGCGATAAATCTTATCTGTATTCCCGCCTACCACAGGATATGTGGAAACGGAAAAGCTGATGCCTTAGCTAATATAAATCCACTGATGAAGAATCGGTCGATGTGAAAACAATTCCATTTACAGACTTTCGAGTAAAGTTTAACAGAGAAGCTCATCTCAATACTGATACCTATATTGTAGAGCGTGGACTCATTATGGGCCGTGACTATTTCGAAAAATACTATACCGTAAGAACCGAAGATGTTGGTTTGCAAAGAAAGTCCTAGAGAGAGAATTAATTGTTACTGTCTCTCGCATAAGAGCTAATCACTAAGGTCTTGCGGAATCTCTGACATGAAAAAATATTATATCGAGTCCTTTTTGTGAATGTGGGAATAGCGACGAAGACATAAACCACGTCTTGTGGAATTGCGCCCTGTATAGTAGCTTCCGTAGGAAATTGTTACAAGAATGGCATGAGCTAGGTTTTCATGATTCACTCGATGTAGGAAAAATAGTTCATGAACCCAACATAGAAGCCTGTGAGAGCATATGAGTTGAAATTTTAGTGCAAAAAGAAGCCTATAAGTATGATTAACCTTGCTCAAATACCCTTTACCGTTATTATTATTATTATTATCATTATTACTTTTATTTATATATTTTTTTCCTATCTGTAAAAAGATCTGTACGATGACTATAATGATTTCTGTAGACGCTAAATAGCAGCCTGAGTGCTCAACAGCATCGTTAAATGAATAAATAAAAAAAAAAAATAAGATCTATTTGGGTAAATTTCACCACTCGTTAACATTTTGCTTACAGGAAAATTAGAATTTGAATATGATATTGCACGTACCCCAGCGATGGCTCAGATGATTGTTTATAATAAAAATAGCATGGAGAATGTTGGAAGGATTCTTTATGGGGACTTTTGGGAAATAGAAAAGATATTTAGATCCAATGTGGTCAAAAATTGATTGTACTGAACTTTACGGCACAGAATGAGAGGAACCGGGCTGAAGGCTTCGGTCAATATTTTATTGATAAGTTGACTTAAATAACATGAAAATGCGTTATATCGTAGGTTACATAAAATTTGATAGTTCTAGTCCATTTTACAAACCTCGCAAGTTTGCGTAGAATTTGCTGGCTCACATAATTGAAGTAGAGTTGTTGGAATCCTAAAGACTTTGTTGACGTCGACAGCTCAAACAAAAATTTATCTTACACCCAAACTTACTCAAAAAATACTATTGATTGGGTAAGTTTCAAGCAAACAAAGAAGGGATTAAGTCTCTTCACTTTGCTTTAAATAGGGCAATGGATATGAATTCCAAGGCTTTTGGATAAAAAATCGATTGAACTCACTTTCTCATATCATTCCAATATGATATTTTTCAAGGTTTTCTAGAGAAGAAAAATAAAAATACCATTCGATTTGCAGACGTGCTTCAGAGAAGTGCTTTTTGCAACCGATTTTCGCGAGGAGATTATCTCGTTAGTGATTTATAAATTCAATCTCAAGCTGGGTCATATTCATTCGGGCCATGGCATTTTTTTGCGAGAACCACATCCTAATTCACATATCATTTCGATGAAAACCAAAATATGGGTCTTCTGGATTTTACGGCACCTATGAGTAAAGTAAGTTCGTCGAGTCCGGGTTTCTGTATAGGAGTCTGCATTAATTCCGTCCATCGATAAGCATGCGTGTCTAACAACAGAAACATCATATATAGTATACGTCCAAATGAATGTATTTTTATACTTCAGTCTTCAGGGAACGAAACTGGAAAAACCAAAACCACGCGTGAGTAACTCCGCGCGAACGGTGAAAATCTAGTCTTTCAATCTGATGCAATCGTAGCTACAAAAAAATATCACTAATTATCTATCGTCTAAATTGTGTCTAAAGATTCGTTTTGTTGGCCTATCGTTCCGGGGAACTCGCCCAGGACCGGGTAACCATATAAATGTTAAAAAGTCGTGAGAATCACCCATTTGACCTTCCGAGCGCATTGTGCTCAAAAGGTCAAAAGATGGTGCTTTGTGGAAAATCGATTCCTTGCAGCTTGGAAAAAACCGTGACCAATGAAGTGAAACTGGCCTCACCATATTTTCGGATATTACAGAAAAAAACTCATGAATTGATCACAACCTCTTGGGTGTGATCGTCGATTCGGCTTTCGTCTGATTCATGAAAATCCAAAAGGCGCGTTACTTCTCATCCAAATTTTGTATCAATTAAACAAAATTTCAAAAATTGTACAAAAAAAATTGTAAAATTGTAAAATTGTAAATAGATTCGATGAATCATTATTCTCAACAGGCCTTCATCATCTTTCCTACGTAAATAACAGATACACTAGAACTCGACACGCGCGCAAGCGCGCTGATTCTTAAAGTTCACGTGCGTTGAAAACTGAAGTAATAAGTGGGACAAAACAACCCTCAAGTGTATCAAATTTACAGATCATTATGTTTCGTGATTATCATGATCGTGGTTTGCCACTCCAAGTAAAAGCTTTACTCATAAAATTATAAACTGAAATATTGTTTCAACTTTTCTTAACAGAAGGAATTGCCAGCTGTTTTTCGTGGTATTGGTTGGTTTCTCTTGGATTCCCTTTAGAATATAGAAATCTCTATGATTGATGTCTTTATAAAAATGGCACAGGCATCTTTTCTAAATTTACGCGTTTTTACGCCTTTTTTATCTTGGAGATATTTTTCTATCTGGGATAGTCTTCAAAATTTTAGCCGGGTTTTAATAAGTAACTATCTCCGTAGATTGATATATAGAGCCAGATATTGAAAGCCTTGAAACAGATATTTAAAGAGCAAATTCATGACTCGATGACTCTTTAAAAATACAACTTTTCGCAATTTTTCAATATAGGTGCTTACAAGATTGCAAAATTGCAATAAATGGTATTCGCACATCATTCATTAGGTTCCCCGCTTCCGAGCGACTCTTTTAACATCCGCCTGCTGCTGGATCCGAAAATGAATCGCTCAAAAGCGAGCTACAAATTCATAAACTTGGTGTGAAATATACCATTCCTGTGTCTTCCTCAATCAAATTCTTCGCCCAGCAGTGAGTCGATTCCCATAAGTTCCTTCTAAGAGAGGACGGGAGTTTTGGTGTTGGCACCTGAAAATGCACCAAGCAATTTTCACCATCCAAATTACGGTGCCGTTACCAAATTTGATCGGTCAAAACTTCTTATTTCAATTTGAATAAATTTGAAATGAAGATGTTTACTTTTTTAAGGCTAAGAGGATCCATTCTTTGAGCACGACGAACAGTAAAACGGTGTGAAATATCTATAACTCGCATGTCTGTTTGTAGTTGATGCGACAGTGCGTGAGTGGAGCGAGAGCGATCAAAGTGAATCAGCTCAGATGGTAAAAAGATACGATCGATACATGGTTTCAAATTTCTGACATAATTATTACTAATGATACAATTGATTTACTATTGAGAAAAAAGGGGAATGATGTGGAAGAGCACTTGCTTCCTCCGCACTGATGTAAAAAAAACTTTACGCCATGTAAATCTCTGCTTCATCACAAAACTGCGTAACTTTTTCTCTTTCGAAGCTGCAATCATACTCTTCTTCGCGAATGAAGTGCGAGAGAAATACACAATGAAGATCAACAGTTGACAAAATAGATATCATAAATTCTGGAAAACCGTCACGCGTAAGATAGAAAAAGATACCTTATTCGGGATTCAGGCATATAAATTTATAGGCATTCAACACGATGCTATACGCAATGTAACTCCTAGAGTATCGTGCTTAGAGTGAACTTCAATTAAAATTCACCTGTTTCATCATTCGTTATCAACGAATCGCTTACTTATGGCAATATTACATCAAAATTAAAAAAAAAAACTCCAAACCCGTCTGTTTTCATAGTGTCGACTCCAAGTTTGGTTACATCTGTACTCTTGCTCACACTGATCCCAAATTTAAGGCACGCATTTATATCTATCTTAGAAGAACACGGCGCATTTTCAAAATCTGAGATATCCCCAATTTGATGCCTCACATTACACTTTTCGATTAATAAACTCTGCATTCCGCGGATTGAATATAAGAAGTGGGAAGCACAACAAAACCTCACTTTTATCACAACAAAAACATCAAAATCAAAACACATCAAAAGATAGTTAGTTTGACACAACCCAGCTCATTTAGATGCTCATTCACACATAAAGACGAGATATCGAAAGTTTCGAGATACGCCAACTTCTCGGAAATCCTGCGGATTAATAAGAGGGATTTGATTTTTCTGTAGCTGATTTGCTCAATCAACGGAGTAAAAAAATTCATGGATCGTCGTGAGCGAGATTATCTTAGTATATAGCACGCTCTCTTGCTATGTATATCAATTGTATTATAATCCGGGGACCTGATGTCTCACGTCACGACAAATAAATTTGCGTAGAACAACAGTACAGTCTCGTATCACGAAATCGGCAAAACCCTCCGGTTTCAATTAGCAAGGGAGCTGACGATTTTTTTTGTGCTAGACTCCGGGAGAGCTGAAAAAGAGATATGTTATGTGCGGCACCTTAACTAAGCCTTTGGCGTTGGTCGGCGATCTCGAAACCGATACGAACTATTTTTTATTGAATTTTTTATAATTTTTTCAAAAAAGTTCTTGTGCTATATGTTCGTATTTCTGTATTTTTCACAGATGGTAGATTGCGATGTGTAATTACGAAAAAAAATGGTCGGCGATCCGTAACTTGTTACGAAGATGGTCAGCGCGAGGATTAAACAATTTTTTGTTACCAACAAAATGGATTTTTGACAAAATTATAATTCGACCTCGTAAACTAATTGTTCTTATTTTGCACTACTTGAAAATCATAATTATTTAATTTGCACACAGTTATGACATCTCCTGATGGCCACAGAACCTTGTGGCGCTTGTACAGGTGCGCCATTAAAATCGGATACCCAAAAAATCTGAAAAAACTCCATGATTCGTGTGACGGCTTTAGTATTCAATATACATTTGCTCACCTCGCTGCAAGGTCCAGAAATAGTATAGAAAAAGCTATGACCATTACCAGCATGTCGCTACATGACCCTTGAATGTTATTTTGACTTTTGCTCAAAATCTACGGCAGGTACAAATTTTTTTGTCAGGACCTTTTTTGTTTATTCTAAAATTGTCTACAAACTTATTCCTCATCATTTTTCCTCTAAAATCAGCCCTTCCCGAGATACAAGCGTTCAAACACGGGAAAAGTATTTTTCCTGTATGTAAAGGAATAAAAATACCAATCTAGCCTATATCAACTTTATGCAACAAAGATTTTTGCTTAATTACAGGTGATTATCCATAATGGTGAAATGTCAGACGCAATGAAAGAATAATGCAATTGTACAGGGCTATCTATCAATACAAGGAAGTTTGAAAGGTGTAGTATTCTATCTCAATCGTGTTCTTCTTCCTCGATGTCAGTATCGCTGTCCTCGTCGCTACCACAATGGGCCCTATATCTTCTATAATCGATATCATACAGTATGTGTGCGTCCTCATCCTCCGAGCTTGAAGACGTCTCTTCATCATCACCTGTACAGTAAGATAATGATGGTTGGCAAAAAATAGTGAGCGAAAAAGTTCAGATGAAATGGAATAGTTTCATACAGTTTCATCTATTCTACCAAAAAAGCTCTTAAGAGGGATGTTGCTAACGTGAACGATTTTTTTTGCACCGATATCCATCGTAAGGTCCAGACGGAATTTTGGTCCAGTGGGTCCAAAGATGTTGAAAGTAGAGTTGTTGGTGACAATTTTTTTTTCCCCCTAATAGAAACTTCATTTGAATAATGTCTCATGAATTTCCAAAATAATTGGTATCGGCCAATGGAATTACGATCGAGAGAAAGTATACCTTTAGGCCATTGAACTTGAGAAAAATGAGTCGTAGGGGAAGTTCCAAGAGGAGAACCACCGCAACTTTCCCATACACCTAAATATAGAAAAAGATTAATTTCCACACTTTGGGGAGGACGTTTCCGCAAAAATCTAGTATTGCTAAATTTTTATGTCAGGTCAGTGTGGTATTAGTGTGACCCCTAATTGCAAGACTACAAAGGATCTAGTCACTTTTTTCCAAAGTATGTGATGGTCTAATTACAATTTCAAAACCCCGAAGCTGTAGCTCAAACCCTTTGGCCGTGAGATCAATTTTAGTGGCGAAATTTCAGGTCCGTGTGTTGCTTCAAAATGTCAGATCCGTGTGACGCTACCGCGTCTCTCCATGTTATCCTTGTGGTACCGATAAGGGGGAAAATTCACATCCATGCGCGAGTTTATTCATACATCATATTTTTCAAAGAGTCAAAAAATACATCTTAGAAGCTTTGGAAGTGAGATTTAGGCCTGGCACATTTTCAAAACCCAAATATCGAAATTTCCACGAAACTACCGATGTACATACAAACGACGGGTTCATTTTGTGGAACTTGCTGCAGTGAACGTGTCAAAGATTATCAAGAGCTCCAAATTTTACTTGTCCGTATCGAGAACGTATGTGAGCCCGTCCACTGCGACGATAGAATATAGCATTCCGTCGTACAGTGCCAGAGAGTACAAACCCATGATTTTGCACCTAAAAAAGTCAAGCATATTTGGATTTCATCAGTGTCATGTATATTCACGAAATCCCAACGAATTAAGTGCACGGTGTGCGGGTACCGCATCGCCTCAAATGGAATGAAAATTATAAAATTAGAGATCTTTTGGGTTTTTCGCTTTATTCCAAAATATGAGTCCGTGTAAATTCCATCATCGCCCTCTCCATAGTTCACTACAGTCTATCTCTACCGACTGGGCATTTGCACCTGGAATTTGGAAAGGCTGTCTATATAAATTATGCTTCTGATAGTTGTTACAGAGTTTTTAGTTATTATTGGAGAAGGTGACTGCGACAAAGAGTAGTCACTTTTTCGGTCGAACTCGCGAGGAGGTGCACCAACCTAGCGGGTCCTGGATCTTGACGAAACTTTGGGAATCACCCTATTTTTGTGTAAAATGAAGCTATCTCCAAGGGTCTAATCCAATGGGCTTTCCCCTGTCTTAAGATACAGCCATGGAGGTTATCATTGTCAGTATATCTATATATGTGTCATCTTAACCTAGGCCTAAATGGACAATGCTAATCTCCATAGCTGTATCTCGGGATGAGAGGCCCATTGGACGAAACCACGGTCTTATACACAGGTCCTACAACTCCCATGGTGGGGGAAGGTCCACTATTGAGGCGGCGTAAGCTTCTTCTTTTGACCACCACGCGTCTCTACTTATCCTTCGAGAGGCAGCCGAGCGCGTGCGCGCAGGAGAGGAGAAGAAGAGATCGTCTGCTGCTCTCGGTCTGCTGCTCGGCGGCATTATGCATGCGCTTGCACGAGTTTCATAAAACCGTGCTCTTGTCGAATTTCATGACGACCCCCGATTGCATTGATAGCAGTATTATCTGCTTATCAATGCAGGGTTCCATACGTCAATCTTTGAATACCTATAGCTAAACTCAAGCTTATCAAAAGCCCCAACTGGGGCCAACAAGCTAAGAGGTAGATTTTTGATGAGTCAGGAACGATGTGTCCGCGGTCGAGCGGATAGCGTCGTAGGTCAATTTTTGCATTCGATGGTTGCAGGTTCGAATCTCGGACGGGGAAATTTTTTTTTCCTTTATCCAAGACAGCTCTTACTTTTGAAAACCACGGGCTATTTGTACTATTTTAATATTATATTCAAACTAATTAACTTATTAATTTCACTTTCAAATCCTTTGCCATAAAATTAAATTAGATTTATTTAATTGATATCGATTTAAAAATAATGCAACTCATAATTCTTTAATTAAAACTAAATATCAACTGAAATAAATTTTTAAATTATAAATTTTTAAGAAATTTACGTTCTGAAGAATTACGTCATAACGAATACACATAAGTATTTTAATTGAATGATCGGTGTATTTCTTTCATTTCTTCTGAATCACGGACTTATTCATAGAATGCCACCGTTCTTTGAGATTCTTTTCACGTCAATACATAATACACTGGGGAACAGAATTCATGGTATAGAATAACCCATTGGGGAAAACATAATTTTCGTCTGTATTTTTCCACTTCCAAAACGAATTCATAGCCAGATTCGCTACTACGTTCTCCAATTGCAAATCACTGATTCGCGAAACAACGGCTCTATTTTACGGTTGTTTTACTAATCTTGTCAAGCCATCAGTTCGCAAGATAAGCAGAAAAAGCCAGTAAAGATAACACCATTGTTTTGCAGGGAAAATGTTTCCCCATTTCCCCGAATAAATTATTCCAGACCGTGAATTTTGTCCCTTAGTATATTATTGACGTTAAAAAAAATCTCAAAAAACATCGGCATTTTACGAATAAATCCGTAATTAAAGGAAAAAAAACGAAGAAAGACACCGATAATAAATATTCGGGTCTTCAAAAGTAAGAGCTGTCTTGAATAAAGAAAAAAAAAAAATTTCCCGACCGAGATTTGAACCTGCAACCACCGAATGCAAAACTTGATCAATGACGCTATCCGCTCGACCACGGACACGACGTACCTAATTTATCAAAAACCTACCTCTTAGCTTGTTGGCCCCAGTTGGGGCTTATGATAAGCTTGAGTTCAGCTATATTCAAAGATTGACATATGAGACCCTGCATTGATAAGCAGATAATACTGCTATCAATACAATCGGGGGTCGTCATGAAATTCGACAAGAGCACGGTTTTATGAAACTCGTGCAAGCGCATGCAAGCGTGCGCGAGCCGCCGAGCAGCAGACCGAGAGCAGCAGACACAGCAGACGATCTCCTCTCCTCTTCTCTTCTCCTCTCCTGCGCGCACGCGCTCGGCCGCCTCTCGAAGGATAAGTAGAGACGCGTGGTGGCGACAAAATGAAGCTTATTTACGGCTTCAGTAGTGGACCTTCCCCCACCACGGGAGTTGACGGACCTGTGTATAAGACCGTGGACGAAACCCTTCCGGGTATCTTCATTTTTCACCAAAACAAGAAATTCTCAAAGTTTCGTCAAGTCGCAGGGTCTGCAAGGTTGGTGTTCCCTTTGTCAGCCTCGATAGCCGTTCCGCTATTTTCCCTATCCCTCCTATCATTCGAGATTCCCTCACAATCCCCCTGAAATCGGAATTTTGCCTGATTTAAGGGCAATAGTGGCCATGAAGCCTACGGATTGTATTTTAGCTCCTTGAGACAGGCAATTGATTTGTGCTTTCTTTAATTCTTACATAATACAAAAAAATCGAAATTTCCACCAAAAGCTCCATTATAATCATTCCCAAATCCACTGCATTGAAATTCTGGCTCAACCAGCCGATAGATATTCTCAAAAAAATCGTGATTAGTCAGCACGGAATTCCAACCCCCGAGATTTTGATGAGGATGAAAAGGCGTTTCAAAACCTCTTTTAGTTTCGGTCGATATCTTGGTCCCAGATTCATCTCTAAGTATTTGTCTGACCCATTGATTTTGTAGTCCAGGAACAAATAACACGTATTTTTAACCCCCTAGAGCCATAGGTATAAATTTCGGGTACCACAATGCCACGTGAACACATTTTTGAATAAGAAAAATCGTATTTCTTGCCAAAAATATGAATGTAGGTCTTCAGGAGCGCTTCACATAGAATGTTTTATCACATATTTCAAATTTTGACACTATTTTCCGTCAATCACATGCACTCCAAATTTTTTTGTAGGCTACTTTGCACTCAAAAGTGAGTCCCAAGATGATGGAATGAATGGGTCAATCCAGGTGACAATGAGTTAATATTGTTTTCGATACACTGTGCGTAAAAGTGCACTTTGCGCACAGTTTGTCGACTTTTACTCACAGTTTATCGAAAAGTATAGTTAGATACACGGCCGTAAAACCTATTATTCGCATCCTCGTGATGATTCCGACCCTCGCCTGCGGCTCGGGCCGGAAACCCATCACTCGGACGCGAATAAAACGTTTTACGCCCTTGGATCGAAATGTACTATTCTCCTCTTGGAACTTCCCCTACGACTCATTTTTCTCAAGTTCAATGGCCTAAAGGTATACTTTCTCTCGATCGTAATTCCATTGGCCGATACCAATTATTTTGGAAATTCATGAGACATTATTCAAATGAAGTTTCTATTAGGGGGAAAAAAAATTGTCACCAACAACTCTACTTTCAACATCTTTGGACCCACTGAACCAAAATTCCGTCTGGACCTTACGATGGATATCGGTGCAAAAAAAATCGTTCACGTTAGCAACATCCCTCTTAAGAGCTTTTTTGGTAGAATAGATGAAACTGTATGAAACTATTCCATTTCATCTGAACTTTTTCGCTCACTATTTTTTGCCAACCATCATTATCTTACTGTACAGGTGATGATGAAGAGACGTCTTCAAGCTCGGAGGATGAGGACGCAGACCTACTGTATGATATCGATTATAGAAGATATAGGGCCGATGGTGGTAGCGACGAGGACAGCGATACTGACATCGAAGAAGAAGAACACGATTGAGATAGAATACTACACCTTTCAAACTTCCTTGTATTGATAGATAGCCCTGTACAATTGCATTATTCTTTCATTGCGTCTGAAATTTCACCATTATGGATAATCACTTGTAATTAAGCAAAAATCTTTGTTGCATAAAGTTGATATAGGCTAGATTGGTATTTTTATTCCTTTACATACAGGAAAAATACTTTTCCCGTGTTTGAACGCTTGTATCTCGGGAAGGGCTCATTTTAGAGGAAAAATGATGAGGAATAAGTTTGTAGACAATTTTAAAATGAACAAAAAAGGTCCTGACAAAAAAATTTGTACCTGCCGTAGATTTTGAGCAAAAGTCAAAATAACATTCAAGGGTCATGTAGCGACATGCTGGTAATGGTCATAGCTTTTTCTATACTATTTCTGGACCTTGCAGTGAGGTGAGCAAATGTATATTGAATACTAAAGCCGTCACACGAATCATGGAGTTTTTTCAGATTTTTTGGGTATCCGATTTTAATGGCGCACCTGTACAAGCGCCACAAGGTTCTGTGGCCATCAGGAGATGTCATAACTGTGTGCAAATTAAATGATTATAATTTTCAAGTAGTGCAAAATAAGAACAATTAGTTTACGAGGTTCAATTATAATTTTGTCAAAAATCCATTTTGTTGGTAACAAAAAATTGTTTAATCCTCGCGCTGACCATCTTCGTAACAAGTTACGGATCGCCGACCATTTTTTTTCGTAATTACACATCGCAATCTACCATCTGTGAAAAATACAGAAATACGAACATATAGCACAAGAACTTTTTTGAAAAAATTATAAAAAATTCAATAAAAAATAGTTCGTATCGGTTTCGAGATCGCCGACCAACCCCAAAGGCTTAGTTAAGGTGCCGCACATAACATATCTCTTTTTCAGCTCTCCCGGAGTCTAGCACAAAAAAAATCGTCAGCTCCCTTGCTAAATGATTTTTTACGAATATAGATATAGCATTTCGTTTAGGATATGACGATAGTATTGAGTGATAAATTCTCTGGAATTCAATTCTACCTCATTTCTTATGTTATAACTGAGCATCTAGTTGAATTTGCGTCAAGTTGAATTAGATATACGAGGGTGACTTAATCAAGCCTAATACACTTCTTTCGTCATCGGGAATTTCGTTCATTGATGAGCAAAAAAATATTTTTTAACACACTGTGCGAGAAAGGAACTTTTCCGCACTGATTTACCACTTTCTCTCACAGTTTGTCAAAAAATAGTATTCGATACACGGGTGTAAAACTTATTTTTCGCGTCCTCGTGTTGATTCCGACCTTCGCCTGCGGCCCAGGCCGGAAACCCAACACTCGGACGTGGAAAAAAGTTTTTCCACCCTTGTATCGAAATGTCTTATTATTCAACGTAATTTGCATCCGTCATATCCTCATCGACTAATAAACGTACTCAATCTGTAAGATATAATTGAAGTTGGTTTAATCCATTTCATTTTATTTTTATTCCCATATTTCGTATTGTCAGTATCAATTTTGTTCTCAGTTTTTACCCATATGTTATTATGAACTCATGGTCGTTTACTCTGAGAAAATTTTTCGCATTCACAATACAATACTTGGTGTGATACTTAATTGCAAAGAATTCCCATTACTTATATTGTCCAGTACACGAACTTGACTAAATTTTAATATTTGTAATAACTTTTGAATAACTCTGATGAATACCTGAAAAAAAATCCAGATGAATTCCTCGTGAATTTATAAGAAAGTATGACCATTGGAACTCTGTCTTCATTTTTTTGAATCCTGAAGAAACATGAAAAAGCCAAAATCTTCCAATTTTGTAATTTAAACATTTTTTTGGTGGCTCACAATTAATTGCATTTATGGATTTTTTTCGTATCAGAACATTTTTCCTGGATCGGAAAAAATAGGTCCAAGTGAGCAAATTCAGTAAAAATATTGAGTATAGTTACAGCAAATATAAATCTCAAACATCTGACATTAGATTCAATGATCTTGCGAAGAAGTGTACAAGAGAAGGTATATAATAGAGTAACGCCACAAGTGGATATAATACTCGCGTATAACGCAAGATCGTAAAGCGATTGCGAAATTCACTCATGATGTATAATTTAGATCCTTTCGCACGTGAATGTTCTAAAGAAGGGGAGATGAATGAGACTGGTAATCGACATGCGATATCACAAGGACATTTTCTTTCACCACAATAATGAGCAGAGATATTTATGCGTACGCGCTCACGTTTTGGCTGAATTTAATTGTATGTGTAATCCTATAAAACTATTTCATTGCTGAATTTTCTTTTTCTTATTATTCTTTTCCATCTATCTTTTTTACATTGATATTAAATTAAGAGAATGGCGAGAAATCTTTAATGTCTTAGATCTGCTGTTACTAGAAGACTATTATCAATATTTGTTGTTTTCAAGCAAGTTTTTCATTAAAATTGAGTTCTTCAGTCATAGCTTTCGGAATAAAATATATGAATTATCCCCCGGTCGCTTCAAGCTTCTTTTCCCTGTTTCGGTAAATTTTTCTGAAAAATGTTATCAGCCAATTGAAAAATGACAGAAAATGCCAAAATGCCAAAATAGTTTGAATTACAAAATTGAAAAATTTTTCATTTTTAATAAAAAATAGAAATGAGATCTTATATTGCTGGGAGAATGCGTTCCTACGGTCGCTACAGATTCATCCAATTTTTACGATACTCCAAATAAAAGTTATTACGAATATCGGTTTTCGGTCATGTCCACTCTAGTGGACAAAACATATACTTGAAAGTGAAAAGTCCCAATTGAAAATTTTGATTACTCCGGCCTCATTCGTCCAAAATGATTTCAATTTAGCTCAGTTTCATAACTTTTCCAAGTACTTATAGCAATCTTTGTGGATTTTCCTGTGGCAAAACAGGTTCTTGACGGGTCGCGTTGAATCCTTGGAAAAACTGATGAAAATCGAGTCAAAAGTCAAAGCTTTGCGAATTAGACATGAGTAGATGAATCAAAATGATCTAAAGTTCTGCTGAAATTGGAAATCAAGAGCCTCAAAATCTGGCCTTGAAAAATATTTCAGATCGTTCCTGGCCAGAGAAATGGCGGTTTTCCTAGCGAAAGATTTCTATCAAAAAATGGACCAGTCATTGAGATTTTATGGATGGGCTTATATTCTAAATGGTGTTAGTACTGTACCTGATTTCTTCAAAAACAAATGAAAGAAAACTTAAAAAGAAAACTGAAGAATCAAAGAAATATCACTGTGAGTTAAACTCCTCGCGTTTCACCAATTTTGGGGCTTTTTTTGTATAAAAATCCTTCACCAAAACAGCTACAGCTCGGACCAAAATTGACCTAGAATAACTTCCAAAAACGGTTATTGAAGCTCTTGACTTCCATTTATTCAACCTTTGAATCATTCCGATCCATTGATTCATGTCTGACCCACACAAGTTTGAGCGTTTACCTTATTTTTATGAATTTCCCCAAAGATTCGATTTGATCAAGCAAAAATCTGTTTTGTCGCACGAAATAAGATCCAGAAAAGCCCTTGAGGTTTTTAAAAAAAGCTACACAATAAGCTAAATTGAAATCTTTTCAGACCCACGAAGCCGGAGAAATTGAATTTTCTAATTTAACTTTTCACTTTTAGGTGTTCACAAACTTTTGATCGGTAGTGTATTACTAATATATGCAGGGCTTTAGGGCCTGTTCAATTCTTTGAAAATGAAATGAAATAAAAGTTAGATGAAATTTATAGTTCAACAGTAATTTTGTGAGATTCATGATGTGAATTCACTTGATTTTGTAATTAGACTCATCTCAGCTCTGAATTGATTTCACATTTCCATCTTTCATGAGATGCTCAACTATACTTCTGAGACCCAAGTGTGAATTTGATCTTACAACACCAGCACTCAAAAACCAAAGACGACCTCAATAGTTTATTGACACTATTTCAAGCCTCGATTAGGTGACAATGTGAATCAATAAGAGAGCTTACGATTTGATGTCGCTTCAAATCAATCGGTTCAAGTGGTCCCTGATCAGAAAAAGTCGAGAAGAACTTACAAGGAAATTAATACTCATGGACATGATTTTTTTTTACTTCATCAAATTCTATGAATGAAAGAAGAATTGACAGATGCGTAATGGTAGAATCATAATGTATCAAAACTATAAGGGGGATTATCGTCCATCAAAGTTCATTCATCTTTAACGAACGTGTATATATCGAAATCCAAATGAAAATGAGTATGTTTTGACATTCTATAAAAGCATGAGCGAAGAATTCAATCGCGGGTATTTTTTTTTCCTTGTATGAAGGATGTTATCAGTTCCGGTATCACTCTCAAGCTATTTGAACCATCAGAATGGTATTATCGTCGTATTCGATCAACAAAAAAGTCAAATGAGTATAGACAGACCGTAACGCATATTTCTTTGCAAAATATTCACTTTTAATATTTGATGTTATACTTTAAAATGGTGAATGATAAGTTGAGAAAAGATTAAAAAATCTTTAAACTCATAATTTTTACATAATCCGTCGCATAATTTATATCTCGGAATTTGACCTTCGTATCTAACGGTTCTCATTCATTTCAATGGCATTTCTCATAATGATTTTCCACTTTAAATGATCGTCAACATTACAATTACATAGAAGTCATTATCGTGGAATTACCTCGAGTTTCTTGAATCACTGCGAACTAATTCCACGATGTATAACATTCGTATCACGAAATTTTTGGTTATGAGATTAAACATCGAAGTTTGAAAAAAATATTTCGGTAGTAAGTACAAGAATATATAAAAGATTCAAGGCCATCCGATTGAAAAGTCATTTATTCATTAAATCACCGAATTTCATGATCTTATGATTGAATGAATCTCAAATAGACCGATCAGTTTTTATCAGTTTATCAGTTTATTATTTGTTTTTTTTTCCAATTGGTTCGAATATGTGTCACTATTTAACAAATTTTTAAAGTATCTCATACCGGCAATCGATCCATTGATTCTGACAGAAAAATGTGTGTGAATTGAATATTTCATAGACGTGAAAACCTAGTCATGCCTATATACTCAATTACTCTATCAATAAAAGTTGTCACTAAATGTTTTCATTCAAGATTTCAAGCTCCATTCATTGAACAAGATCAGATAAGGATAAAAAAAAATACGAACAAAATCTCAGTAACATAAAATACAAACCTCAAAATCTCCCATCGTCGTTCTTCTTCCACAAAATATTTCACTTAAAATTTCTGATGCAATCTCCAGAATTTCATCTCCTCACCAAATCCATCAAAAAGACTCAATCTGTCACTCTTTCATGAAAAATTACTATCAACAATAAACCACATCACAATAATCAAGCAAAAGAAAAAAAAATAAATAGAGAATTGGTCCAATCTCGAAGCAAGTTCAAGGACCTCCAACCAATGATATACTATAGATATTATGAGCCCAGATTGATGACTTTGAGAAACGGGTACGTATCACTCCTTCAAACTGCACAAGAGAATCTTATCCTAACAGAAGAGGACCGGTCTCTTCCACGATATACAAGCTAACTGAGCAAATCTGACAGCGCGCGAGCAAACTAATACTATATATAAGCCACAAGTCGCGCACTCTTCACTCGTGGGATATAAAAGAGAAAAAAAAATGAGTATACGACAACGGGTTAATGTGTGTTATATGTATGAGTAATTTCGGAGCATTTCGGCCAGAGCCGGCGCACAGTGGGGAAGATCGAAATTTTTTAGATCAAAAGTCAAAACGGCTTCAGCGTGTTAACTTTTGAGCTAAAAAATTTCGGTCTTTCCCACTCCCGGCGCGTCACCAGGGAGGGCTGGAAGATATCCCAAATTTTTTTTTTTCATTAGTACTATGATGAAATAGTACAGAAATTTATTTCAGTCGAGGGGCGTAGCCCGCCCCGTACCGCTGACTTCCGCGAAAAAATTGTCAATCGAGCGGCTGTGACGCATCTTTCCCATATCGTTCCACTCTCAGAGCCAAAAATTTGACTACAAAACATCGTCTGTAGCGAATGGGCTGGAACTATGACATACAGGAAACATGAATCGAAATCGAGTTCTTATATCTTGCAAACTCGTGTGTAAATTCATTGGGACCCGCTCATTGCCCCATATATACCATTATTTCATTCATGTCCTGACCGTTAATTTTTTTTAAAAATCGCGGAGGCACAGTTTTCCGCACAGGGTGCATAAAATAGGCTGACTCTACAAATTCGCGCTGGACGCGCTGTATGCCGCTCATCTTTTGGTGCCCTTAGTTGCATTTGAAATATCTGAATACACCATTTCGACGTAAAACTTGACGAGAAATACGATAAAAATATCAGATTAGAGGTTTCAAGGGTCTCTCACGTGGTAATAACGATTTTTTGGGAAAACGATTGACACCATGAGAGGAGTGACTTGCATCTTGAATCTGATATCTTTATCGTATTCCTCTTCAAATTTTACGTCAAAATGATTTATTCGGATCTTTCAAATACTACTCCGCGCTGCTTCGATATGGCCCCAGTGCGAGGTTTCAAAGTCAGCTAGCCACGAGGGCGAAAAGTTCCCGCACGAGTGTCTGGAACCGCGCGAGAAAGTAACTTTCTCGCACTCTACCCGGACACTCGTGCAGGAATCTCCCTTTTCACTACTAGGGACTAAAGACGCGTTTTACTTCCGCTTCGCGGAGCGTAAATGACGCGAGTTTTCGTTCCCTCGTAGTGAAAATTAATATACGCAACAGGGGAGTAAAGAGGATGACCATCTCCCGGGTTTTTATCGCTCTCGGCTGCGCCTCGAGCGCTTATATGCACCCGGGAGGGTTTACTCCCTACTTGCGTAATATACTATTTCGCCCCCGTTGCTTAATGTACTATTTTCAGATTTTTTAACCCCCCAATGGGTCCTAGGGCCCACAAAAGGTCCATTTGAGGCCTCTTCTTAGCCTATTTTGGAAAATCATAGATCTGACTAGACTCAATCTTTCTGGACATACTAGGACGTATTTTCTTCGTGAAGACTAGTTCTTTTGAGAAAAGAATTATCCGCTACTGATTATTGAGTCTAGCGATTTGTAGGTGCTATTTGCTGTGACCAGATTTCAGCGATTTTTGGGTCTTCTTCCAAGTGATCTAGCTCCTACTAGATATGGGACGATCGACTTTTACCAATGGTCATTTTAAAAGTCTTGAAAAAACCTACATTTTGACCACTAGTAGAAAATGATTATTGTAATTTTTATGGGAGCTATAACCGATACAAGTTGAGCAGTTTTGTAAAAACGCCAAACTTTGAGCTCAATTTGCAAAAATCGTTTTTCTATTTTCGACCTTAAAACTATGCAAATATGTTCTGCAACACAAGGAAATACCAATATCAACAAGAATTGCGGTGGAGAAACCATCTCCTGATTTTTAGCATACGTTCAAAAATACAGCCTTTGACTTCTTGCTCAAAATGCCGAAACAGACATGGCTCGCATATCAGTGGATCCGCGGAAACTTGCTCGAAACTAACTCAAAAATGGACGAAAGGCAAAACTGAACATCTGGGCTCGCAAGATGGGTTTTTTTACTCCTGATCTCATCTTTACTCAGGATCAAAACTCAAACATATAGAAAGTGGAAAAAAAATTTTTACGTATTAAATCCCATGAGAGCTCAGCTCGAAATCGCAAATTGGCCACGGAATTGACGGCCATGGGATTGACATTCCATGTTTGATCAGCGAAAACGGACCGGAGAGTTATCGGATCGCTTTTTCCGCTTATAAGACTTTGATATACCAAATTTCCCAAGGTGAGGCTCGAACTCTGCGTTGATGCCGCGAAAAACGTCGCAGCGAGTGAGCGACTCACTCGCTCAAACTGCTCATCGAACCTAGTTATCCCGTACCTTTATGAGCGGTTCGCTATATGTCCATACGGGCTTCCGTACAGATGCTGGATTGTCGATCTTGTAGACGTGTTGATAGATGGCCACGAAATTGACACTCTTATTTACCCCGGCGTTTTTTCGAAGAAGAACACGCCACTACTTCTCGGAAGTGAAGCGATGGATGTTTATGGGTAATTCCGCCAACTGAAAAAAGATGCGGTATGCAAGGCTATACGCTCCGTCTGTACCAAAATGCTTGTCCTCAATGCTCAAACATGGTCGAAATAGTGCCAAGATTCAGTCTCAAATATCACTTAGTGCCTACCTATTCACTAAAGGCCTCAGAATCATGGAAAGATAGGCTTTTCGTAAGAGTAAGTGGGTGGTATTCACTACCATCGGCAGCATTCCTCAGCGTGTAACTCAAAAGACCCTATAATGAAAAATTTTTATAAAGCATCAAACACCATCCCATTATACCACACTATCACAAAACCAGACGCACATAGGTGGGCCTATCGATAAAGAAGTTTCAGGGAGGTGTTTCCAATGGGACTCCGTGATTCGATCTTTCTTTAGTTTTCGCATTCACACTCTATTACCCGAAAGACCTGTCCTCTTTTCCCCATCGAAACCACGAAAAATTCATCGTCTGAGTGTCACCAACAGAATGATTTGAGCCGGATGTGTGTGCCTATCGTAGAAAGGAACTAATCACAACTCTAACGCGAGGAAAAGGCGCGTGGATCGGTTGGCAGACGCAATATAATTGATGGCACATCGCAATCTGGACAGATGGCTCTTTCATTTGTCTTCTGAAAGTTGGTTTCCACAGTAATGGATGATATAGATGAATGTGTCTTTCAAATTTCAACCCTGGGGATCCTGGAATCTCACTCATATGGTGAGATTTCGTACGATCACGACGTTTTTGAAGTACGTGAACATACGCTTGTGACCCGAGGGTGGGATTCTGGTTGGATATGGTCCTAGGCATCTGTACTGACAAAATCTGACAATAAATTTTATTGTAATCTCTGAAATTTTCCAATTTTATTCAAAAAAGTACTCCTCTTCCAAATGTTCTACTCTGCTATCGTCGATAACTCAAAAGGGATGCATTTTATCGCAAGGAGTGTGGAGCAGCTTTTTGCAGATTTTTCAGAAATGATCAAGGAAGATATGAATATATTATCCCGTATAAGACGTTCCTTTCCCGTAATGAGAGCATTTTCATATTTTTTTTGTTATTATTCTCGGTTTTGGTTCCATAACTCGAAGGGATTGCACTTTACTGCAGAAATGTTCAGGCATTCTTTGTAGATCTCGGAAAAACCAACAAATAAGGTATTTGCACATTCTTCCGTATAAGAAGTTCCACTTGTGTAATGGAAGTATATTCGTACTTTCAGGTTATTTTTCACGGTTTTTGCCCCCTACTCTCTCCGCCGGAATCAGTGAAAACCGCTTCCAACCACTGATTCTCAGTGCATATGCACGAATTCGCAGTGGAATTCACTGCGAATCAGTGAGTTGGGAGCGGTTTTCACTTATTCCGGCGGAGAGAGTACCTCGATGGGAACGCTTTCGATGGAAAAGTGTGTAGATCAATCTCAAAGATCTTGAAGAGATACCCTTTTTGTTCGATAAACTCCTCAATAGGAAGCATCATGTCAACGTTACTGGAGTATCTTTCTCCAGGATTACCGTGGTGTTGAAATTGTGAGGAGTGACGAAAGGAATATGGGCTACTATACACACAGAACGTTTTATATAGAAAGATGTATGCAGACTCCTTTTGTTGTCTTCTAAGAATCTGTCGAATAGAAGTTTTAGTATGGGGCGACTGATAAATGACCTCATCTTCCAGAAATATGTTTCAGATTTTGTCTCAGATTTGAGGTGACGCCGATTTTCCAAGTTTTGTTATGAATATTAATTCATTTCATGTTTTGGCCGTCCGTATTACATTTGAGACAAAATCTGATGAAATATTTTGAAAGATGAGATGATTTCACGTCAAAATCAAGTGACGTGATATTTTTCTGATGAATTTTCGCACAAGAATAGAGAAAGCCGAAACAAAACAGGTGTCAGTCTCGGAATTTCCATAAGCAGCCTATGTTATACAGACTTCCCTTTTCGACTCGTTACTCGGACAGGAAAGGTCATACAGGAAACTTTAGAAGAAGAAAATTGTAGATTTCGAGACGAGCTACAAGATCACGTAAGAATTCTTGTGATCCGACCTTTCCCGTCAAAGTTTAAGTGATCCACTGAAGAAGAATTCTTTTAAATTTCCAATGTCGATTAGGGGCACTCAAAAAGCACTTGAAAAATAATTGAAACACATGAATCGATAGATTTTTTTGTGATCTTCAACATACTTCTTCAAATTCTTATACGATGAAAGGGTTCGAAGTTCATGGATTTAGTGAGACCATGGAAGATCCATTAATTTTGCAAGGTACTGCATGTTAATTGTTATGAGAGTTTATGTTCATCGGGGGGCGGTTAATTTTTGAATAATGGGTGATTCTGTAGAGTGCAATATCCGCCTGGTTGTCATATTTGAATTAGATTAATTGAACAATTCTTGGTCTGGCTTATTTGTCATCGCAGGCACTTCTTGCCGTTGGAGTTGTTTCTAGGTCTGTTCGGGGGTCTGTTGATTTCAATTCCGATACAACAAGGGTAGGGTTCTCGAAACTTAGAGTTCATGGATGAGCTCTTTCGAGATTCTGAAACAGCCACCGGCTATTTTCATTGCAATATGAGATGTTTAAAAACTTTTTTCGTGTTAAAATTGATTTTTTTGCTAAAAAGTAGCTCAGACATCGTCAGGATCTCATTCCTCGGCATTTCCAATCACATGTTCTGAAAATTCAGCGAATTTACGTCAATTTCATTATGTTAAAATTCCTTCAAATCATGGTTTCATGCTGAGAAATGAGGTAGGAGTAGAGTCGAGGAAATATTTTCTCCAGCATTGTATGATTGACGAGATATGGATTTTCCAAAAGACCTTATCATAAAAATCGTGCACTCAGGGGTTTTATTACTTCGTTTGGCACATGGAGGAATTTATCTTTCATATCCCGGGTGCCTGGCTTTCGCCTCCACCCCGGTTGCCCCCATGGGCGCGGGGCAAGGATACGCCCTGCCAGCGCGTCAGTTCGGGAGATGTCCAACACCGAGCCATTTGAGGCTCGGTGATGGCTCGATCCTCCTCCCCGACTACCCAATTCCGGGCTCAGCCCCCAGCACAAGGCCGATGCCCACCTCTCGGTGAGGGTTTTTGGGACTCTTCTACGCTTCCTGAGAGCCCAGGGAGTCCCTCGGAATGATGGATGAGTCTTTCGGGCTCGCATTGTTATCGCCCGAGGGCGATTCCAATACGAGTCCCTAGACTCGGCCACTCCCGTGGTGCCGGATGGAGATGTGCGGTCTCCTCACTCCGGCGGGTGGTAACTGGGGCCGGAGGGTCGTCACACCCCAGGGATGAGGTGCCATGCCCCAACCCCCCTTGCGGTTTCCGGGAGAAGTCAAAGCGCCGAGCACCAGTCTCGGAGCCAGCCTTCTCCCTACCGGCTTCGGGCCTAAGCCCGGGTACGGTGTCCCAGTAACTGGGGCCGGAGGGTCGTCACACTCCGGGACAAAAGTCCCCCTTGTGGTTGTTTGGCACATGGAACGATAAAAACTATCGCTGGGTAATGTGCCTCAAAAAAATTTCTCCTCCTCTAAATCTTTTAAGGACATGTGAAAGTCAACTTTTACCGACACTCCAAATTCTTACTTATTTAATTATTTCTACAAAATCTACGAGATATATCAAAAAAGTGTTTCCAAGAAGCCCTGCTACAGCTTCAGATCTATCAGTTAAGAAAAGAAACGAGTGAATTGAATGAATATAGCCTCCACAATCAACTTTTGAAGATTACAATTGAATTGAGAAATTTGCACTTTACCGACACTCCAAATCGCTACTTATTTAATTTTTCCCACGTAATCTAAGAGATAAATCAAAAAAATGCTTCCAAGAAGCCCTGCTGAGTCTTCAGATCTATCGTTTAAAAAAAGAATCGAGTGGATTAAGTGAATACTGCCCCCACAATCAACTTTTGAAGATCACAATTGAACAAATTCGACTTTGACATCCCCTTAGGGTTGACATCCCCTTGTGATCTTCAAAAGTTGATTGTGGGGGCAGTATTCACTCAATCCACTCGATTCTTTTTTTAAACGATAAATCTGAAGACTTATCAGGGCTTCTTGGAAGCACTTTTTTTATGTATCTCTTAGATTACGTGGGAAAAATTAAATAAGTAGCGATTTGGAGTGTCGGTAAAGTGCAGATTTCTCAATTCAATTGTAATCTCCAAAAGTTGATTGTGGAGGCTATATTCACTCAATTCACTCATTTCTTTTCTTAACTGATAGATCTGAAGCTGTAGCAGGGCTTCTTGGAAGCACTTTTTTGATATATCTCGTAGATTTTGTGGAAATAATTAAATAAGTAAGGATTCGGAGTGTCGGTAAAAATTAACTTTCACATGTCCTTAAGTTGGCGGAATTACCCTTATACCGCAGCTGTTTGATAGTTTGAAGCAAGAGGATCAAAATGTGCCTATCAGCGAATGCTTACAAGTCGATAGACGCTCTCACGCAATACATATTATCAAAACCGTAGTTTTGGCGCGAATTCGAGGACACAGTGAATGCACAGCGTTAAGGAGGTAAAATATGAAGTTGCGGCTCTTACACTATGGGAACATGTTCAAAATATATCCGAATTTGATGTCTTTTTGTGGAGGAATCGTTTAGAAGTCGTATATCTTCATACCATGCACTTGAATGCCGAATTTGGGGGTGCGGACAGGCCACGGAATTGACATTTCGACCCATAAACGCCCAGCTAGCTCTATTCTGACTTTTTGCCAAGAAAGAGCACAAAAAAATACATAGTAAAAGTGTTTTGCCCGATCGATTGAAAACGCGTAGACGCGGCAACAGGCCGCGACACTTTGTGAGCAAGTTTCCGCGGATCTACTCATAAGCTCCATCTGAGTTATTGTGCACCAATCTGGGTGGATTTACACTCAAAAATACCTCCAAATATGTGTAAGGGCTTCCAGAGCCTCAAGCCAGAAGCGAGCTGGAGCTTCAAACCATCAGGTCCAAAATGGGCATTATTTCGTCTATTTTGGGGCAGGCGACTAAAAATGACAAACTAAACACGATTCCGGGGTCAATCTGTGCCTAGGATATCATCCAATCCTCAAACGGCGTTAAACTCCGTAATAACAGGTTTTGCTCCTTTACTGCAAAATGACGATAATTCAGGTCTTCGTTGATCCCGGAATCGTGTTTAGATGGTCTTTCTGAGTCGGAAAAACATATATCCCTATTCTGGCCACTCGTCACATTTGTGGGCAGGAACTTGGGTAATTGAGCTCCCGCTCACCTGCCCCAAAATAGACGAAATAATGCTCATTTTGGACCTGATGGTTTGAACCTCCAGCTCGCTTCTGGCTTGAGGCTGGCATCCGAGAGTTTTTGCTCATATTTGGGGGTACTTTGGGGAGTAAATTCACCCAGATTGGTGCACAATAACTCATCAGATGGAGGCAATGTTGACCTTTTAAGCAAAAAGTCAAATAACTGTATTTTTGAACGTATGTCAAGAATAAGGAGATCCCACCGAAATTTCTGTTGATATTGGTAGTTTTTTGTGCTGAAGAACATATTTGCATACTTATAAGGTCGAAAATAAAAACGATTTTTGCAAGTTGAGCTCTAAATTTGGCATTTTTACAAAACTGCTCAACTTGTATCGGCATTAGCTCCCATAAAAATAACGATTATCCTTTTCTACTAGTGGTCATACTGTAGGTTTTCTCAAGATCTTTGAAATGACCACTGGTAAAAGTCGATTATCACATGTCTAGTAGGAGCTAGATCACTTGGAAGAAGACCGAAAAATCGCTAAGATCTGCTCACAGCAAATAGCTCCTACAAATCGCTAGACTCAATAATCAGTGGCGGATAATTCCTTTCCCAGAAGAAGTAGTCTTCACAAAGAAAATGCGTCGAAGTACGTCCAAAAAGATTGAGTCTAGTCGAAGCCTTGGTTTTTCCAAAATCGGCTAAAAAGAGGCCTGAAATGGACCTTTAATGGGCCCTAGGACCCATTGGGAGAGTTAAAGAAATCTGAAAAAAGTTTTTTTGTACTATTTAAACGTAGTATATTAATGGAAAAAAATGTCTTGGGAATTTTTCCAGACCCCCCTGGTGACGGCTCTGGCCGAAATGCTCCGAAATTACTCGTAGTGTAGTACTACTATTCTCGATCAGTTTTCATGATCATTAATCAATGTTCACGATATTATGATTCTTGTTATACACTGCCATGGTCCTTTTCGTAGAAATCATTTTTTTATTTATAGTTATTGTGTCTGTGCGCGCAGCTGTTCAATACAGTTCGTAATCACGATTATTGAAGTTTTTTTTTTGTTAATTCCCCGAGAGCATGAAAATATTCATTTATCAATCATTCAATCGATTTGTATTCATTTGAATTTTATCTCGGATTTACAGCGAATGACTGAAGATTTTGAAAGAGTTATCGTAACGTCATGACTTCCATTGAATCATCGCGATTTTTTTTAGTTTATAAAATGTTGGCACGATCTGTTATCGATGTACTTGTTTCGAGATTGAGTAATCATTCATGAAAGTCTATGTTCGTGAAAAAATCACCTGAAAATTAATACAAGTCCAGAATCCCGGGAGTCATATCGACCTTTGAATTTCAATGAAAATATGAGAACTTACCGCAAACCGGGTTGACTTTAGCCACTTTCCCGGTAAAAGTCGTAGCTCCGACGTTACACCACCTAAAAGGACGTTCAAAAGCTCATTTTGAAGCTCAGAAATTCTAACTTCAGAGTATGCCGAGGTGGATTCCGTTGAATTTGTTTTCGTTGGAACGGAGTGAATTCAAGTAAAACATTCGTGTCACGAAAATCTATCACAACAACTCATTAGATCGACCTCTATCTGTTTCAATGATTTTTTCTTAGTAGGTGGTGAGGTCTTCTACATTTTGCGTTATTGCCGATTGAATTTAGGGATAGTTATTTAGAAAGACCGTTTAAACGAACACTTGTAATTTCTTGGCTTCCCCGGGCCGACTTTGGCCACCTCAGCTGCCTCTTCCAACGACCATTCGAACAACAACTTGTCATTTTTCGTGTCACTCCCGTCATCATTTCTAACAAGAATTCGAATGTAAACTTGTAATTCTTCTCATTTTTTGGGTCGTCACCTGTCGTCTAAGGTACCATGGCCACTCCGGAGTATTCAGCTTTAATTTCATAGCGTTCAAACTAGGGCGGCAAGTTCAACTTCATCGGCATGATTTTATAAGACTTTAATGTACTTTCTCTGGGTTTATTCGTCATTTGGAAATGTGACCCAAGGAGAGAATACCTGTTTCTGTGTTGAAAAGTACATAAAGTTCGTGGTGCCTACCGAAGGCAGCCAAAGTCACCCCAGATGCCGGATTGACTTTGGCCAACCTGTTCTTTACAATCCTCAAGAATGCAATGAGTTAAATTGAATTTTGAGCACAGCATTCTAAAGAGGATGCCAAGACGCGTCGTATGACCTAAGATACATCCTATAGATAGGTTTGGTCGGAAAATCGTGAAAAACCGCAAAGTTGTAAAATGCAAGAGACATTTGTTAAAAATGAATTCTGGGTAGTACAATCCCTTGTCTCTAAACGCCCTCGCACAATGTTGCAGAAACGAAATTTCAACACATGGTCAATTATATAAAACATGATGAACGCACGGAAATGGCTTGGGAATTTGATATTTTCATGTTGCCTATTATCCATGCCAAAATCTATTTCGTATTTGGATGACACAAATCATATTAATTCATGATCGATATTCTCATCCGGTCCGCGTATAGGATCTTTTGTTGTACCGTCTGCGTACAGCTGTGATAATTATGTCATGGGAAGTGTGTGAAATGACAATTAATTTCCATCCAAGTTGGGCATTGTACGTGTCATACAAGCCGAGTAACGAATTTTCAAAAAAATTAATTTGCAAGAGGTTTTGTACCGGTTGCGTACAGAGCCAGAGCGCACCTTAATACTCATTTGGAAGCTTATCGAGAGTACACTTGGGAGCAGTCTGAACTGTCCACACTGCAGCCAACTTAAAAATCACTCTCCCATGCTATTAACATAGGAGAGGGGCCATTAAATTGGCTGCAGTGTGGACAGTTCAGAGTGCTCCCAAGTGTACATCAGCAAGCACCCTATTATGGTGTGCCCACTTATTCTCACTTGATGTATCGCCGGTATCGAATAATGAACGAGTCGAAGATCGAAAAATTACAGAAAATGGCCAAAAATGCCATTTCTGCCGTTTAACTCGGAAACAGTGGCATTTATCAAAAGAGAACACTTTCTGGTTTGTCTTTCAAAAATTTTCATTTGTGTACCCTTAGTTTTCTTCAGGATTTCGCTGCGTCTGAGATGAGGGCGATAGACCTTGTAAGGCACGGCTCCTCAGACGATTTTTGCCTTTTAACTCGAAAACGATGCCATTTATCGAAATTTTACCGGGATACTTTTTTGTTCGTATTTTGAAAATCTTCAATTTTTGTACCGTTCTCTCAAGAGTTTGCCATGTCTGAGATGCTTGCGGTAGACCTTGTAAGGCGTGGCTACTCAGGACATTACTCTGAGACAATGCGCTGGTGGCGCAAATAGTTACCGGCAAGGGAGCAATCCTTTGTGGAATGGATTCTCTTGTTTATTATGCAAAGGTTTTTCAATCGTCATCGACTCATTTCTCTCAAAGATCACTCATTTCTGAGAACAACACCATCAAGATGCTACAAAGCGGGTGTTTTTGGATTTACATCGGATGTTAACTCGCGGAAGTTGCGCTGAAGCGATTATTTGTGGAAGAACACTCCTTTCCCGCATGGAAATTGTGAAATTCGTCCCGTGTAATTATGATCAGTACATGATCAAGTATGACCAAGTAGCGCTCCTGGTACTCGGTCATGCTTGATCGTGTACCAAAATTCGACCAAACATGGGTCAAGCATGAACAAGCACGACCGAGCATCGAAATAGTACCCTCTTCTGGCCTCTCGTTACGATAATACTGACGCAACAGATGACTCTTAAGGGCTCCGGCTCATGAAGATGTTTTATCAAATACGCAATGATACACTCATCTCATTCAACAATTTTCGAGCGAAAATTAAATGGTTAATCCGTAAGTAATTGGTTGATATCTCTCTATCCACGCGCTTTTGACACCAAATATGTACTCACAAAAATGGTATTTGATCACAACGATGAACAACATGTTGGTGTAGTGATGTTTCATCATGACCAAGCCACAAGTTTTGGGCGTTAAGGTACGTGTATTAGCAAAAGAATACTGAAAAAAATAGTCTTTGGGAAAATTGGGTTGAGACAAAGGGGCTTAGAAAAAACGTACCCCAACCAGTTCTGGCATATCTGTCAACGTTGAAACCAAATCCTCAATCCGCTCTGCGCTTACACGCCGCAGTTTGTTTTCTTGATGCGAGAAACCTTTTTTTTTTAAGAATTCTCAATCTACATTGGTAGTTTCACATGTTTCCGGCCGCCAAAACACGTGAAAACGCACCTGTTCTGCGATAATCCTTGTATCAGAGTCAGAAGACGTAAAATGTCCATTTGAACATGACTTTGTGGGCCATCTTGAGCTATCACATCAAAGATTTTCCCCAACGCCAGGAAAACTCTAAACGAAACAAGTTTTCTAGCAAAAAGAAATCCTGGGCGTGCAGGTGCAAGGCGCGGAATGCGGGTTCGATTCCTACGTTAAAAAATACACATGAGAAACTGCTGAATGAGGGACTTGATCGTGAAATTCGGTTGTGTGTGTTACACGTGTACGTGGGTGCTCCACCCTCAAACCAAAGCAAAAATTGATATTTTTGCTTATTATCTCTCATGAACTCTGTCTACTCAAGATAGTAAGGTAAGTGTACCCAACTTGCCCTCATATGTTGATCTCAGGAATGGGCACTCGTGGACCCTCCCGCATATTTTTTTTACGTTCGTTATGTTAAAATATGATCAAGTACGTAATTTGCTTAGCGCATTCGATTCCTAGTTTCAAAATCTTCAAAACCCGCCCTTCAGGGTTGCAGAACTCTGATTTGGAGCGATTTTATGTACAAAACACGAAGATGGTTTGAGAATCAAGAAGGCCGACATCGGAGTAGTGTACCCAACATGCCCCCATATGGTTATCTCGGAAAGGCGTGCAGTATGGTTTTTTAATCACTCAGAACGTGTTTATCACATCAAAATAGGTCGGAAACGATGTCTTGGGCCAGCTCAAAGCTACAAATGTTGCTGCACGGTGATCAAAACGGATCAAAGCGATTCTATGCACTTTATCGCCGATTAACATTTTTTTAAATGATGGGGGCAAGTTGGGTACATACTTTTGTAAACTCTCAAAAATCATCTTCAGGGAGAATTGAAACAGTTTGGCTCCAGTTGGTCCAAATTGAATGTACTTCATCTCATTTTTAAGGTCTTGAGACAAGCTTTGAAATGAGCTAAAGTAAGTCGGAAAATATTGAGATAAGCCAGAGTTATTAAGAAAATGGGGGCGAGTTGGGTACACTTACCTTATATCACGTGTCGAGTGCTGGAAAACTTTTTCCAGCACGTGGCGCTCATGCTGCTTACGCGAAGAGAACTTGTATCCACGTAGGAACTTATGACAGGAGTTTTCAGCACTTGTGAATCCCCGAAACTCTATGTATACAAAAAGAATAGTTCTCTGTAATTTTATGAACAATAAATAGCAATCCCTTTTCAGTAAGATGCAGGTATACCTTTTCTGCGAGCAAGATGCCACAATTGCATTTTTTTCGAATCATCGAAATGTAACATCTTGTATTTCCCAGGAGGATACAATTCTATCTATTATATTCCTATCTCAGTCAATAATATTCTCCGAACTGATTACTCGCAAAATCAAAGTTTGTCAACTAGGGCTGGAGCTACAGTGGTTCTAAGATCAAAGGGGCTGGAGATTAAGCACAAACAACATTTCGGTTAGGGAAATATCGCACGAATTCACTTAGTACACTTACAGTTGAAACTCATTGTAACTTAGATTTTAATCAATAAAATCGTACGCTCTGCTCGCGTTTGCCTTGAGGATTTTCCAGATTTCTCAATAAATTGGTTCCCATAGTCCGAATCTTCTTATGCATAGAAAGTAGCATGTTTTAGCATCAAAATTGTAGGAAATGCACAAAGCAGCTTGAAACCTGAGAAATCATTTTGAAAATAATTCTCATAAGGAGCACAAAATTTGACGAAATCTCATCAGAACGTATCGCAGAAAAGTTCAACAAATTACTAATCTTGAGGAAATATCATTTCCATGGAATTGCCCATGTACAACAGTGATGTGACAAAAGCGAGACTGCCACAGGCTCGACCATGGGCGTCTTCAATAAGTTCTTCCCTGATCTTACCGATGCACAAAACCAGATCTACTATGTATTTTAGTGAAAAAAAATCACAAAAATCATGCCAAAAACAGAGTATTCATTCCCTTCCTAAGGTTCAAAGGATTTTTTCTTATTTTTACACTGACTCAAATATTCAAATTGATCTGAGGAGTAGAAAATGATAAATTCAACCGAAAATCGAGACCCACATACTGTTTTCTCGTGTAATTACTCGCATGGTACTTGTCCCGGCTGATATGATTTTCATGGATTTATGTCATCACTAATCATTGATACTAGAAATGACGCATTTTTGGTCTCAGTATACGTAATTGACTTGGGAGAGGAATAATTCTGGTGGAAATCCCCAATGGACTTGGGTGAGTAATCATTCCAGTGGGAATTCCGTATTGACTTGGGCGAGTACTCATTGTGGTGGGAATCCCCTTGGCTGTTTGACTTAATTCGTTCCATGATTTCAAATTTTAACGCGTGTGCAGGAAGTCGACGCATCCAGAATCACCTGAGCTCTTATACAGAAAATTGACAAAATGGAGTTAGAACCCGAAACAGTGTTCGGGCTCGTTCTTCCAACGAGAGCACAATAAAATTTTACATCAGATTCTGGATTTCTAAGGGCTTCCACGAAATAAATTTTTGACAAATTGATTCCACTCTGTTCTCCCCCTAGTTAGCTCAAAAATGAGACAATAATATTGAAAGATCTACAATAAAAACTCCAAATGATTATATGAAGACCTCTCGCATGGCACTCACCGAGATTAGTATATACTGAGGCCTCGTATCTTGAATTTAATCGAAAATGCACAGATTCGGTTCCAAAGAAACTGCTGTTGTTTTTTTCAGAAAATTGTCAAATCGTTGATTCTCCCTCTCCCTACATCCCCGAAGAATTAAAGAAATTTCACAATATTTCTACTTTATTCACTTACTTGATGTTTTGAAATGACCCAAAAAACGGAAATACTGACGAGGATCTTCTGAAGAAAGGAATTAAGACTGCTATATGCAGCTATTTTTTCATTGTTTCATCTGTCGTGCTCATGAGGGCACGCAATCTCGCAAAATAGTCGCTATTGTATTTTTCCAACCAGTTTCAATGGAAATCCATGATTCGGACTATTTTGGGAATCTTATCGGTACAACGTGAAGAATGATTGAAAACAAACAGGGAATAAAATCTTTACTGTTCCTAATTGTGCTGTTTTCAGAATTTTCTATCTTGGCCCGTTTCATAGAGAAAAGATTGAGTGAATTAAAAATTTCATGAAATCTTCCAATATTATTCGGCTGCTGGTATTTTGGAGCTGAGTCGTGAAAAGAGTAAAAAGAGCACCCAAAGTTGGCATACCTTGGCTTGACGATACTTTTTCCAAAATTTCTTTTTCGTTTATTTTGTACAGAGCTGTTGACGTTTGAAGGGCGGGTGATTTTGGTCACAATTTTTCGGAGGTACTGTAGTATGAAAAATGTTGAAGACAATACCCATTTTCGTGGCTGACCTCAGCGTGAGATACTCATGTGTATGATTTAGTATGCCATTCTTGTGAGTACATATTTGGTGTCAAAAGCGCGTGGATAGAGAGATATGAATCAATTACTTACGGATGAACCATTTTATTTTCGCTCGAAAATTGTTGATTGAGATGAGTGTATCATTGCGTATTTGATAAAACATCTTCATGAGCCGGAGCCCTTAAGAGTCATCTGTTGCGTCAGTATTATCGTAACGAGAGGCCAGAAGAGGGTACTATTTCGATGCTCGGTCGTGCTTGTTCATGCTTGACCCATGTTTGGTCGTATACCGCGAATTTCGGTACACGATCATAATTGCACGGGACGAATTTCACAATTTCCATGCGGGAAAGGAGTGTTCTTCCACAAATAATCGCTTCAGCGCAACTTCCGCGAGTTAACATCCGATGTAAATCCAAAAACACCCGCTTTGTAGCATCTTGATGGTGTTGTCCTCAGAAATGAGTGATTTTTGAGGGAGATGAGTCGATGACGATTGAAAAACCTTTGCATAATAAACAAGAGAGTCCATTCCACAAAGGTTAGCTCCCTTGCCGGTAACTGTTTGCGCCACAAGCGCATTGTCTCAGAGTAATGTCCTGAATATACTAGCTATAGCCGCAACTCATCACGTCTATCGCGCTCATCTCAAACACGAAAAACTTTTGAGAAAAACCAAGGGTTCACAAATTGAAGATTTTTGAAAGACGAAGAAGAAGGTATTCGTGTAAAATTTCGATGAATGCTATCTTTTCCGAGTTTAGCGGCAAAAATCGAATTTTTGACCATTTTCTGTCACTTTTCGACCTTTGACCTATTCATTACTCGATATCGAAGATACTTAGGGTGCTCACCTTATTTTTACTTCAATGTACTCTCGATGAACTTCCCAATGAGCATAAGGTGGACATTGTACGCTACCAGTGCTAAAACTCTTGCAAATAAATTTTTTTGAAAATTCATTACTCGGCTTGTATAGCACATAAGCTAAGTGTACCCAACTTGCCTCTGTACCCAACTTGCCCCCATATGCCGAACTCAGAAATGGTCACTCGTTGACTTTCCCGCATATTTTTTTTTACGTTTGTTATGTTAGAATATGAGAAAGTACGTAGTTTTCATCAACCCCGGATCATTTCTGCCTTCTCCAAAAAATCACAAGTGAGTTTTCCATTTTTTGTGTTTGCAGGGCTAAGAAATCGAGGAGGAAATCGCGTTCACTAAAACCGGTGTCAATTTATTTTTATTCCACCAATTTTGACGTACCTTAGCGCATTCGATTCCTTGTCTCAATACCTTCAAAATCCGCCCTTCAGAGTTGCAAAACTCTGATTTGTAGCGATTTTGGGTACGAAACGCGGAGATGATTTGAGAATGAAGAAGGCCGACATCGGAGTGTACCCAACATACCCCCATATGGTTATCTCGGAAAGGCGTGCAGTATGGCTTTTTTACCACTTAGAACGTGTTTACCGCATCATAATAGGTCAGAAACAGTGTTTGAGGCCAGCTAAAAGCTACCAAAGTCGCTGCAAAAATCACCTTTTGGGAGAATGGTCCAAATTGAATGTACTTTCACTCATTCTGAAGGTCTTGAGACAAGCTTTGAAATGAGCTAAAATCCGTTCAACTTCCCTATATACGCTATCCCCAGTTAAAGATATGAAATTCTTTCGAAGCAGAGACTCTTCACGAAAGCTCACATCGTTATTCAAAAATTGCAAACGAATTTACTCCTCCGATCATAATCCAGAAGGTTTTTTGTTTTCTCGATTGAGTCATAGAAAGAAGATAGATACGAAATGAGAATTACATTCCCCATGACACACATTTCTCCGTCTTTTTTTTTTCATCGCTTTTATTCTACTTCACCGTCTCCCCACTCGACGCTCAGACCACCCATTTCTCACCCTACTCCGCGATTTTCGGCGTTTTTCTTGGAAAAATCTTGTACGGTTGCTTGTGTTGGTGACGAAACTTGTGTCCGTGTGAGCGATAAGGTAGGGTTTCTACCCTCTCTACGTTGAATCTGGGTTGGATTGGCTGTACACTGCGATTCTTCGTGGTCGCCCCGCCTCCTACCGAACTTGTCAAAACCTGATGCATCGTCGCAAGTAGTAAGAGGACAAGGAATGCACAAATTATATCATAAGCTTTCCTATTAGATGCGCGGTGGTATCAGAAACGTTTCAAATCGTTTCGATCGCGGTCAGCGCGCCGAACTTTTTCACGGTCGGTTGTAACAATGCGCACACAAATTCGCGAATGCCTCATGCAACACTCCACGTTTTTTTCTTCAACATTTCCTAATACGTGCTGTATTAGAGAGACTATCTCGGAGACTAACTGTGTGATTTCAGACATAATTGAAAACGATTCAAATCGAATGAGATATCGTATGCACAGAGTATCGTTGATCTATTGGTTTTTTCACTGCAAAATTTTAATATCAGTCAAAGCGATGTCTAAAACTCGTTTTTACCAATTTATTTTTTGGGTTACAGTGCTACTATTTGCAAAGAATCTGTCCTTACAGAAAATGCTGAAGCTCATACTGGGAGTGGCGGACAGAAACCTTCAATAAAAAATTCCAAAATTCTAGACTTATACTTACAAGTCTCACAAGTTTCATTCCGAATCATTCCTGCTTCAGGATGAGGTAGAAGAGTGAAGGGATTCTCTAAAAAATTATCGAAATTGACACTTTTTCAAGGTAGGGTTGAAAAGATCCAGATTCGTGCAGATAAGAATAAATTATCCCATCTTGAAGTACGCAACAAGACGTTCAAAATGAGCCCTGGCGAAGTCCTTTGCGGTAAAGTAAAACCTAGTAGTTCAATTTACTAAAATAAAAATAATGTTGAGTGTCCTGAAACTTTTGATCGGCCATGTATCTTTTGCGAGTTTCTTTACTATCTTTTACATCCGAGTAATGAGATATAAGCGATTGAACGTTTATGTATTAAAATTACACATGCTCGTAATCTTCTTTCGATCTTTTGTACCATTCAAATATGCTTGGTTAATTGATCATGCCACATAGTTCGAAAAAAGTTTCTTGTGTTTTCTAAATCCAAAGAATCAGAATTATCTTAGAATATCGTCTTAGATACTCACACAGATAAACTTACATTTTCGTGTTGAAGTTAACATTGATCTGCTAGGTTGCATCTTCGCGCAAATCTGATCTGAAATTTTAAGATCTTGAGAAATTTTACATTGAAACTGTGCGATATGATCATTTCAACAAGTCGACTCCAGCGGCATTAACTCGGGGCTCGGGGGCGAAATAGTACCTAGTTTCCCTCTGGTTCCACATGATTTTAATTCATAAACGTCGATGCTTTCGGAGCTCATCTGGCTTACGAAGCTTTCAGAAAAATCTAAAACGTTTCGTTTGTATTTGACCCTGTCAAATTCTTTTTAAAACACGCGTGATTATAACTTCCATCCAATTCTTTGACCTCTGATATGAATCAAAAAATGCACTACGACAGTATTCAAATATTCAGAAAAGTATAGCATTTGCCTTAACTTCAAAATACTTCCGTTATTTTTTCTATACACCCAATGGTAACAAGGGCCTCCGAGATGTTACAATTTTAGTGTCACAATATATGATGATGTATCACTTAGAGATAGTAGTGTACCTATCCTGCAAATTTTTCAAGCTAATTGTCCGTTCTAGTTCAAAAGATGACGATTTTTTAGGGTGAAGAAATGAGGAATAACGAAAAAGAGAAAGACAATAATAGATAAACGCATGAAGTTCATTATCTTCCTAAATTCTAAATTTCATTTACGCTCAGCTGGTAAGATCAATCTCAACGGGTATTGAACCGACTCGGAACCGTAGTGTCATCTACCGAATAGAATCCAAAACATCAGAGACGTTCAAAATTTTTAACGAATGTCACTGATGATAAGATATTCAGTTTTGCTTTAACAAACGATTGCAATATCGAGTTTAACGGGATTCTTACCTCGTCCGCTAACCTCATGAACCCAGATTAGAGTTGGTCGAAAATTCGGATACAGCCAGAAATCCAGATATATTTTCTGTTTAATTGGATCCCAATATATTTCTTGCAATCGGATTATTCCCGAATTATTAAAGAAAAATTGTTCAACCTGTGAAGGATGTTGTTGATAAATCGTGTGTCTCACAATTGAGGGGGTGGGTGGAAAAAGGGCGTAACCGCCATTACGCCCTTCTTCCGGACATCGCTTTTTTTGAGCCCCTATACCAAGATCTACCACCCCCCGAAATCCGTTTTTCCCAAGACCCCAAAAACCGTCTGGCAGATGAAAAGGCGTAACCGCCATTACGCCCTCTCATCTGCACGATAAAAGGGCGTAAGTGCAATAATAGAATGTTAAAAGGGCGTAACTGCTATGATAAGATGTTGAAGGGGCGTAACTGCTGTGATAACATTTCAATATCAGGGCTTACTTTTTCGCTCAGCCCAACAGGATTTGGAAAAAGGGCTTAAGTACCTGACTGAAAAGATTTAAAAGGGCGTAATTACTCTGTAAGAGGGCGTAAGTGAGGGCGGATCTGGAAAAAGGGCCTTATTACAGAAACAAAAATTTATAAAAATTCTCCAGAGCTTGGAAACGGTTTTCGACCTAATATAACGATGAAAACATGTTGTTTTACGTTCAAATTAAGTGTTTTCACCCTTCCCTAGTGAGGAAAATTTCTCGTCATTTTCACACGGCTGATGGAAGCTTTTCGTGTCCATAGAACCGTGGAGCATGAATCGAACCACCCCTTAGCAATCAGATATCATTCAAAACATGCCCAGGAACACTCTCAAAAAATTTGGAGACGATTGGACTTGATCGCGAGATTTAATTCCACTTTTTGTGAGGAAGAAAGACCGAAATTTGACCCTGTATTCGGAGAAAGGGCGTAATTGCATTTTTTGAAATCGCTGAAAAAAGTTGAAAATTAAATTTCATCCCCCGGCTCGGGTTGTTCTATTTCGAGAATGCTATCTTCTTTGAAATAAGTCAGCTAAGCTCGTCCGATTATGTCTCTAGCGGTTTCTATCAAGTTTTTATTGATTTTCTCAAAATGACTGTTTTGCAGTTACGCCCTTTTTCCACCCACCCCCTCAATTGCGATTGAAAAAGGTTCTACTAATTTTTTTTTGTTTTGATATCCAGAAATTTGTATAAATGTTAGAGCATTATATTATCGAACGATTAATTCTCGTAATAATGCTCAAGAAAACCCGAGAAGAATAAAAATATAGTATATTTCGCACCGAATTCATGAGGTTGTAGCTCGCTTCTGAGCGATTGGTTTTCGGCCCGAGCCGCAGGCGAGGGTTGAAATAATTGTTCGGAAGCAGGGAACCTCATGTGCGAGTCGCGATAGTTATTTTTCGCAATTTTGCAGGCACCCAAACATTGGAAAATTGCGAAAAATGTTTTTTTATACTTAGCTTTGTTTACCACCATACTCTAAGAGAATTTCCATAAAAAATTATTTGAGGGAATCTGTAGGTTATTGTAATGTATGTATTCGAAAATTTACTAGGGCTATGTGTAAAGATAACTAAGATAAGATCCATTGCCTATAGCCCAATAATTTATGACTTTTGATGCAATTATTGACAACATTATTAGATTATGTATAGCCAGTATGCAGTAACACTCATCATGTAGATAAGGTTTTGAGTTCCAACGTTAAAAGCTTGTGTTTTTCGATAGCTAAATTATTTTGGAGCCCACCCAGAACTGTAGGTTCCGTATAATATTCTCCTAAACAGATAGAGATCGAAAACGCAGTAAAAAATGAACGAAAAACTCATCATCCACCTCGTCAGCGGCAATATTTAGTGCAATATTGCCCTGGACGCGCTAGAACTGTTTATTTATCTAGGTTCAGACGGGAAATAAGTCGTCCGCACCCGAAATGAGCCTGCGAGCACAGGTCAATCATGATTCATCATGAGAATACTAGAACTAACTTTGATAAAGCGGCATATTAGGTTAGAATGATGAAAAACTCCCTTTAAGTTTAGATTCCGATAAATTTTGATCATAATCATAATTATTAGATGACGAGATTGAACGTAGAGCTATTAAATTTCTAATTTTTTTTTCAAAAAATCGCCGGTAACACAAAACTTTCATAATGCACAAGAAAAAAAATTAACCCATGACAAAACTCATCTGTAACAGATGAAATGCAGTTTCATTGGGACTTAATCCCACATACTATGGTCAAAATATTCAAAGATATATTCATGTCAGACGGTTATTCATGCGATGCACTCAATTACGAAACTACACTCTCTATATTTATCAACGGACATTCCTCGCCACATCTTCTTATTGATAAAAATGTCTGAAAGAATTATCGTATATTGAATTGTTCAGAGAATATGATCAAACTTCTTGATGCGCAATTGGAAATGGCACACATCGAGAAAATGTATGAAATTACTTCATTCGAGTCTTGATTTATCGTACGAAATACAATGATGTAAAGAACCAGGACAAATTGCGAATTCTTATCAACCAAGAACTTGGCATTAGAAGTTAGCTCAAGGGCTCAAAGTGAAGTGTGAAAATCAATAAGACTGAACTGTAATATCTCAAATCGCACAACACTGATTCACAAATTCACACAGGAAATGTCTGATTATTCAAGTCGTCTCGTATTTTTTGATGAAAATCATTCCGATTTTGAGATTTCGGCAACCGGAGTAACTTTGAACAGCCGGGGTAACTTTGGAACACCTGACTGAAACTTAGTAAATTTCTTCGGTAGGAGAACCGGGTTGCTGCGCGGTTCCAGAACTGATTTTATTTTCGATGGTGGCATGCGTAAGAAATATATATTGTACAGTATAACCTGTCTAAGTTGGACAGTTTGGTTCCGAAAGAAAGTGTCCAACATAGCGAGGTGTCCAACATACAGAAACATGCCAAAAGATCAACTTTTCGTACCGTCAAATCTTTCAATGAATAAATCTGATTATCCATGATATACACACTAATTTATTGGAAAATTGATAGATAACTGAGTCATTTTTATACATTCAAGATGTCGTATTCAAATATCTGTATGAAGAAATTGAGCAAAGCAATTACAAATTATTTCGGCAAATAACCGTTCATCGCTTCAAACCATCCAACTAATGAATCAAGATAATCTGTATTATGTACATTAATTGATTGACAATAAATGGCTGAGCCATATTCAAGAAATTAAGATACCGTATTCAAATATGTATTAGTGTAAAAAAAGTTTCATCAAATATTTCATTCCTTCAACAAAAATTCATCGATTTTTGACTGTCTTGACAGAGCAATTTTCTTGTAGATCCTCTCCTCGACCTTGGTCCTCAACTTCCGTTTCCTTTTATCGCTACAGTTAGCTTCCCATATTTTTATAATCTTTTCTCTGCCTTTTTCAATATTCGCAACTGTAGTCTTACTGATGCCAAACTGCTGAGCCACAACTCTAAGGCTTGATCCTTGACTACGTAAATCGAGCACATTCTTCTTTTCATCAATGCACAATTCCACAGCATTTTTTCGTTTGTTCTTCACCGCGACTAATTATTTCGCACAATTGCATATTGAAGAAAAGAGCTCTACGAGCAATCAGCCGATACTGACTTTATTCGAAATTGAGCCAAGGCGTATATCGATCAACTCAGTACAAGCGCGGTTGTTCGCATCTTGAACACCATGTATGTGTATACATCACATTATCTGATGGTCATTAGGCTATACAAATATCTTCTCGTAAAGTCAGCTGGTGAAGATCTAGTATATGTTATATTTCCAAATGTCCAACTTTGAAGGTTTTCATACATTGAAATATTATCTTTGGATTCCTGGAGAGGGGTAAAACTTAGCGAGGTGTCCAACATATAGAGTGTCCAACATACAGAGAAAAATTCCCATTTGAACTAATGTAATTTTTTTCGGTTCCGATGAAAAAGATAAAACTTAGTGAGGTGTCCAACATAGGGAGTGTCCAACTTAACAGGTTCCACTGTACATTTGTGGGAGTTTCGATCAGCTGTGGGTTCGTTTATAACAAACTTCTTCAGAAAGATGATTCCGGGTTGAAAAAATGTAGTTCTAAACAATCAGCTTCATTCAAGCACTTTCAGGCCAAATCTGAGTCGATGATAATGGGTATCACTGAACCATACCAATACCTTGACGATTTTGTCGTTCCATTTGTGTATTTCTACCCATGTCTCAATTTGTCATGTGAAAACTGAAAATTCATGTTTTATTCTTTGCAACCCGAGATAACCTTAGAACATTTGAATTGGAAAATCTATGCTTTCACGAGGTGTGGGGTAACTTTGGAACACTCCGAGAAACCGAAAAGAATCAGGCTTTTTTCGGAAACCAGTCGGGGTAACTTTCGGACATTCGATGAATGATCTTTAGGAAGCGCACGATAGGGCACGATAAATTTTCTCCACAAGAATCACCATGACACATGAAAGCTATTATGGTACCAGAGACATAGTAAATTTTTCTAGTATCTACGAATAAATTGAAGGTTCCCATGTTCCATCGAACTGTTTCAAAGTTGCCCCAATGGGAGTTTAACTTTGGAACACTACTCTGAACACCCATAATTCTGACCAGGGACGTCCAAATAGACTTTAGCACCCGTCAATCGAAAGCTAGAACTGCAAACTTTCGATCGGTTACAGATATATTGCACTTTTGCAGTAAGACGTAAAATTTATAGAGAAATTTGGATAAAAAATGATGGAAAGTGTTCCAAAGTTACCCCGGTTGATGCCCGAAACCTAATTTTTGAAATAGCTGATGAATATATCACTAGGTAACTGACACGACAGAGTCTTCGTTCTCAAAAGCGACGAGGTGAACGATCCATACCCAGTATTGATTAGAGTTCGAGTTACAAGATGAAGGCATCGGGTATAATTTTGCCGAGTCATGGAATTGTTAATGACAATAATTAGCATTTACTTATACATCGGTCGATCAAACCTTCAGACTTACATTTTATGTTACGTACATATCCGGGCCAAACCACTATAAGGATATAAAATATGCTTGGTATGAAATTGGGTCCTGCATACCATCATGACTGTTAATCAATTTCATTTTATTCGTGGATGTATCGTGACCTAAGAAAAAGGGTGTTGTACATACCATCAGACGATACAGCTTCCCATATAATGAGATTCATCAATTTTTTTCATCAAGAATAGTTCAAATTAAAAGAAATGTATGTAAAAAAATTAAATGTTTTGTTCAATCTGGGTAATGCAGAAAATTGCTAATTTTGTATGGAGAATCATTGGCCTATGTAAGAATATTAATGGAAAGAGAAGCTTATAGAATTGTGTAAGAGTGTTGAAAGGAAAATAAGCCCTGGTCTACAGACTCCGATTAAAATTGGCCATGGTTCGTTTATCATAGAAATCCCCAAGTCTCCTATAGCACTTCATCGATCTTGGTTACAGCAACTCTGACTTGCTTTATCACTGCTTATTATCTATAAATATAATATACGCTGGAGAACGTCAGTTCGATAGCCTGAAAAGCTTGACGACGTGTATGCACGCTCGCAACTTGTAGAAGGTTTTTCATGGTTCATCGGCATCGAGTGATGAAATCCATGAAACCTGTACACAGTGTACACCAAGTTATGAATCTGAAGGGTTTATATTATAAAGACCGGATTTCATGAATGTGTACAGCAGTCATCGCCTTAGCCCTTCGACATTTGTTGTATGTTAGAATTTAGTACTCTGAATTTGAGAAATTATGGAAATTTCTCGATATTTTCAGTTTTGTACAACGAAAAAGGTTGACTAATTGGTGATCGAGAATTGACTTCTTACGTGATTAATTTCAAGCTCAGCACCGCGTTATACATTCTCCAAACCCACTCCTTTAGTTTAAAACACGTGTTTATGAAATGTCTTAAGAGTATGTAACATACACATCTTGGCTTCATAACCTTAGCATGAAATTACGCACGTGTATTGGGAAAATTAGCTTTGTCTTTGTAATCTCTGATATCATTTTTGGGCATTAATGATCGTGTCGTCTGGGCTCTCTAACACTCTTGATATAGGTGTGCGTGCAATATCTGGATGCTGATAGTAGAACTGATTATATAAATATATATATATTGAACCACCCTCTCACCTACCAATGCGCCCCGCCAAGGCTAAATTGCGATTTGCGACGACCCTGGGAGGTTCCTCTACGATTCTCATCCTGCCACTTTCAGAGGTTCCCCGCACGTGCTGTGCTCCTGCTGTAAGCTTTGATACTGTCTGATACTTTTATTGTAAGTTTTGAGCACACAAAAATCCTGGTTAAAGTGCCATTTTACTGGGTTTTGATTCATGAATCTTGAATTTTTCTGGGTTTATGTTAGAAAAGAATGTAGTGATGCAAAGTTTTGGTAGTCTAAATTGATCTTCTCTGAAGAGGGGAAATTTTGATTTCTATAGGGGCTCTTGATTTTTTTGTAACACACCCTGGTAGAAATTGTGAGCATTTTTTGGCCAAAAACTGGCCAAGTCTAACCTAATAGCATTGTCACTATGTCTATATATTGCATGGGTGGCCAAAAAAATTGGGCACATTTCTATCAGGGACACCTCGAAGATAAGTGAAAAACTTCCGAGGCATTAGAAAGTTGGCTAGAAGAGCTTTTCAGAAAAAAAATCCACCCACTTTGATGTCTCGTACAGAATTCGAATACAGATGGACTATCCTTTACGATAACATAGTATTTTTCGATTCGAGGGAGGGAAGTTTGGTTTTGCTTTTCGAGTGATTGTTTTCGGCCCGAGCTTTGGCGAGGGTTGAAATTAGCACGAGTGATAAGCAAAAAAACTTCACACCCGAGTATCGAAATACGTTTTTCGATCGACTGGGCGTTAAGTGAACGAAAACTGCCGTGCGTAAAACAGTGTTTGACGCACAGTCGATCAAAAAATCCCTAATGAATCAGTTACTCATCAGTCAAATAAAATAAATGTCTATTCAATACATATACATCGAGAAAGTAGGAATATCTACAGGAGTTTGCAATTTTTATTCTTCGAGATTTTCTTCTTTTTTCTATTTGGAGGCTGCGATTGGCAACTCATAACCAATGTGTCGTTTGCATTCAAAGTTTCTTCAAAAATGTTTTACCTGGACTATGGGCCATTTTTTAAATCAATTCCACGTCAAAGAGAGAATGTGTTACCGCAACTTTGTCACTCTGGGACACTGTTTAATTAGATCTCAAGTTTAGTAAATTGCTATGGAATGACACTTTGGTGGAAAGCTATCAGCTATCTCAAAACAAATTCTGCCCCTCCACAAATACTAATTTACGGTACACGTCTCTTGAAACTTCCTCGACGCTTCCCGAAGAAATTAATCCCAACTTCGCGTACCCCTTGAAGCTCAATCGGGCAGATAATGAGGGTACAAAGTTTGCTTCGGATTGTTATGAAACTCACAAATGCAGAGCTCAAATTTTAAAATGAGATGATCAGTGACTTGACTCATTTCGGAAGTTCAAATTGTATGTGCGCACAACTTTCCATCCACTGGAATTCTATTTGTCATGATACAAAGTGAAAGAATGACTTCATTTCAACCTTTTAAAATATCAACATTTGCAATCCTCGGCGAGATTTGTTATCCTATTCAGACATACGGTCTCTGAGTCTCAACTTTTGATCTTGGATAAATTTTAGTGGAAAATTATCAATGGAAGCTGCTTGTAGAAGGGAGTATCTTCCAAATTCGCTCAGCCCAGTGAGACTTCACCGTATCTAAGGTACGGTGTTTGTAATATTTTCTCCAATCTTCCCGAGAAAGGCACAAACGCAAATGTAAATCATTTTTGATACACTGTGCGTGAAATTGTACTTTGCGCACAGTTTGCCGAATTTTACTTACAGTTCAACAAGATAGCGATATTTCGACACAAAGGTGGACGAACAGGTTTTATTCCTATTTGTCAAACTATGGTTTTTCATAAACTGTGAGCGAGAAACGGCAAAATGTGCAAGAAGTACAATTTTACGCACAGTGTATCAAAATAGTACATTTCGCACCGAGTTAGTGAGGTTCCAGTTCGCTTCTGTGCGGTTGGTTTCCGGCCTGAGCCGCACTCGAAGGTCGAAATGATCGCTCGGAAGCGGGGAACCTCATGAACGAGGCGCACATTTCGATACAAAGGTGTAAAAATTTTATTCGCATCCTCGTGATGATTGCGACCCTCGCCTGCGGCTCAGGCCGGAAACCCATCACTCGGACGCGAATAATAGGCTTTACGCCCGTGTATCTAACTATACTTTTCGATAACCTGTGAGTAAAAGTCGACAAACTATGCGCAAAGTGCACTTTTATGCACAGTGTATCGGAAACTATCTTTCAACACGCTGTGCGGGAAAGTGTCTTTTCCGCACTGATTTTTCACTTACTCGCACAGTTTGTGAAAAATAGGTTTTACACACGTGTATCGAACTGTGTTTTTCGACAAACTGTACGAGTAAGTGAAAAATCAGTGCGGAAAAGACACTTTCCTGCACAGCGTGTCGAAAAACACTGTTCGATACACGGGTGTAAAACCTATTTTTCGCATCTTCGTATTGATTCCGGCCTTCGCCTATTGGCTCGGGCCGGAAACCCATCACTCAAACGCGAAAAAAAGCTTTTCCACGCTTGTATCGATTTGTAAAATTTTGCAATTTTTCGATATTTGGGTGCTTACAAAATTGCAAAAAATAGTATTTACACCTCGTTCATGGGGTTCCCCTCTTCCGAGCGATCATTTCGACCTTTGCCTGCGGCTCAGGCCGAAAACCAATCGCTCAGAAGCGAGCCTAACCTCTCGAACTCGGTGGGAAAGGTACAAATTGTGATTCACTGTGCGTAAAATTGTACTTTGAGATAGACATGTCCTCTAGTGCCCAGATATATTTTTTCTGTACAAAAACCCTAATTGGCGTTTCTTAAACGCGGAATTTTTAGATTAGCGAAATAATAGTACATTTTGATACAAGGGTGTAGAATTCTTTTTTTCGCGCCCGAGTGATGAATTTCCGGCCCGAGCTGTAGGCGAGGGTCGGAATCATCACAAGGATTCGAAAATAGGTATTACCTCAGATTTTACTCCCATGTTACTAACTATATCTTTTGGCCAACTGTGAAAGAATGTGAAAAATCAGTGCAAAAAAGATACTTTCTTGCACAGTGTATCCAAAAAAAGTGTTCACAACCTTGTTCCGAGATTAATTATTTTCGGAATGGACTGAGCTGAGCTGGAAAGTATTGAAAGGGCAGCATTTGTTGGATTCTATTGCTAGGCATATGAGGCTCACCTATTTCACATGTCAGATGTTATACGAAAAATGCGATCTTATAGCCAACATACATCTCCCTGATAATTCCAACCACTTAAGATTCAAAGTAAGCCACCCTACTGAAATTCGATAAGAAAAAAATTCTTATCAACTTGAAAAAGTTCCAACCTCATACATTTTCTAGCCCTCGATGATCCATCTCAAACATTTCGATTCAACGCTGATAATCACGTAGTCTTCCATATCCCGATCATGAAAATCTTACTTATGTACATCCACAGCAAAAGCATGTGATCGGACGGGAAACCCTCGTGTTTCGATTTCTGTGAATCTTGTCCCACCGGAAGGTCGTTATCGGCACCCTCATGAGAGTTAGTAGTTACATCAAATACGGCGTTTGGTTATCTTTTGCAGGCGGACTATCTATATCCAATTTGAGATACATTACGCGAAACAAGATTCTGGACAACCTTGATTCCCCCAGTGACTCGTTATTCGCAATTTCCGTTCGTTATATAGGTCGTTGCGATCTTGTTTCCGGAGTTTGCGATATGCAGACGTCCGTATAGCCAGCGATTCGATTACTCGTTATGTGCTTAATTTTTTCGGTATGAGGTTACGTGGTACTGAGATTTACGTGATTTTCAGATACCTGATTCGACTGTAGCGATAGTTGCAGTTGCAATCCAATTATTGATAAAAAAAAAAAAATTTCATCATCTAATCATGTATGAAAGATGGTTTTTAATTTTTTGGAGTTGGTTAGAAGCAAAAAATCATCAATGTCAGGATAAAATTTACCCTCGCGAGATGAAGTATACGAAGGTTATCCTAATGGCGATGCTATAATAGTCTAAATCTCTCGAGTTTGAAGTGGTGATGGTTATTTGATTTCGGCACAAGATCGCCCATGGGTACGAATTCTTTAATAATAATCATTTGAAAATTGACTGAAGATTTTGGAACCGATTGGAGCTTTCAAATACTTATCCATCGTTTGTAAGCACTTGTTTCCAAGATTGATCAATTTTCAATGAGGTCGAGTTTATTGATTTATATTCATCTTTTTTAGATCGGCCATAAGCTTTGTTCGAGTTCATTCTGTAAATATTCGAAATTAATTACAAAATGTACGTATCTGGCACTTGTAAATGTCGAATGAGATATTTTCCCTCAAACTATACGCCGCTGAACTTAACACTATTTTAGATGAGTACACACTGAGTTGTAAGCCAGTCAAGTTTTCACATCAACAGGTTAAAAAAGATTATCAAGATCTTAGTTGAAGAACTTTACCGGACATTTGACGAAAAATCCACTCGTGCATATCACAAGCCAAGATCTTTTACTACAAATCAGATAATAGAAAATAAAGTATCATTATTGAAAACAGTTAAAATATTTTTTTTTTATGGAGAATAATAAAAACTCAGAGCAAATTCAATTTCACGAGAATACAAAATTACCCTTACTAAGTATAACGTGGCATCTAATACGACGCAGAATAGGGTGGTATGAAAATTATGAGCAGAGTATTCCACTTAAAAGTTAGAGAAAGCTCGTCTCGAATTTCCTGTGGCTTCAAGTTGCACAACTACTTTCATCTTAGAACTATGTGACACGAGATATCATCATCCTCTCACAACTTTGTAACCTGCCACCATGAACAATTCAATTTTTTTACCCTCATTGATCATTTTTTTATCAGATGCATTACAGACAGCCACTAACGATCGATTGAATTCATTATTTTCCATTAGTATAACTACAATGATAGTTCGATGTTCTGCTCGATGATCCTCATGTTAAAAATTGATCTACAAAATTAATTACGTAGAAATTTTTTAACCCTTAGAAACCGAGACCATTTAAAAATGGCTTAATATTTTGTCCCTTGATTCGATTCACTTCTTTGGAGGTTCTGATTAGGTGCAATACGCGCAGAATCTCTTACAGCATTCTAATAAAATGTCACTTATTAGCCCCGTCATGTAAAGCGTCATGTTGAGATTTCTCACAATTTTGGTTATTTATGAATATTCTATGTATATTCTCGCCTATAGGCGAGCATTCTTGGTCAAAAGAGAGCTATTTACACCATTGAAAACCCCCGTAGACTCAAACTTGAATAAAAACTCAGAAAACGTAAAATAGTTTTCGTACAGTGACGATTTCTGACAATTTGATAATTTGCCCGAATGATGGTAATTCGGAGGCCGTTGGTAGACATGAATTACCATACAAAACAATGAGGTATGGCCTAAAACAAGATGATGGAAATATTGATTCAAATGTACAAAATTCAACATATTGTCGATGGGTCCTGCAGGGCCCAGCAGACACCTAATACGGGTTGAATAATATTTCCAAGAACTGTTTCCAGATTCCGAATTTTTATTCGTTGTAAATTCAATTTAACATATAGAATACACTAATTTTGAGTGCGTCCAATCTTCCCTTATTGCGTTGATCCCAAAATTAGGCTACCGGAACTCCACTACACAATCGTTATATTTTCAAATTTTGAAAAGCAATAAAGAAATTTATTAGAACAGACCAAACATTTTCTGTTTCTGTTTGCACAATAAATATGATGATCTTGCATTTTCGATCTCACACAACTAAAAATCTTGTTTAGTATAACAAGTGCCTAAAATTTTTTCGTCCAACCTATCTTGACTCCCTCGGCTCATCTAATTTAGCGATTTGAGACCTTATTAGAAATGCGTTTCTTAGAGTCAAACTTAAATTTGGACCAATTTTACGGTGAATATATGGAGATGAGTTGAACTTGCTCCCATGCGATAATCTCGATTGAGAGTGTGGTGTGGTATTTTTTATCACTCAGAGTAGATTTATCACTTTGAAATATGATAAAAATAGCAATTTGAGCTGATGAAAATTCCGCGATTTTACGTATCCTTTAGGGGCAGCTCGAGCACATCTAAGGGCGAACTTTCGATGTATCAATTTTCTTCAAATTTACGATAAATCAGCTCTGACTCATCCAAGTTGTACGTATTTTGGCTAACGCGACTTTTCAAATGAGTTTGAAGAGCAAGTACCTCTAAAATATTAGGAGAAGGTCAAAATTATTAGGAAAAACTGCTTAAGGGAGGACAATGGAGTAGACTGACCTGATTTTATCGACCCAGATGTGAAATATTCCATAACTAATATCATTTCTGGAAAATTTAATGGATTTCAGCAGATTTCAGGAATATAAGAGTTCTTTTTCCTTCTACGAATTCAAATCGTTGATTAATACTTTTCACTACATTAAGGCTAAATTTTTATTCATGCGCATGCAATGTTATCGTAAAACAATAAAAAGCTTGCTCAGTAAAATGCGGATATCATAATTTCTCAGCTCAATGATTGCATCTCAATTTCTCCACTTTTTCGTTAAAATTCTAATCATATCGTATACGTTTCTTGAGAGCTCACGAGTCGTGACATTGACAGAATTTAAACCAAGTTTGTGGCTTGCTCCGCAATACAACAATAAAATGAGCGCGTGCAAATTAGCAGAGATGCAAATCTATGCAGGCTCTCGCCATTCAGAGTAATATTGTGTGAATTTTACGAAATCAGAAGTCAAAACAAAAAAATGCTTCCGCCAAGATTGACGAATTTGATACACCGATTACGTTAGGATTTCACTTTTGTTTGTCTACTTATGAATTAATCGTTATCAAGGTCTCAAAATTTGCATATTTATGCAGTATCCTGATAGGATTATGTAGGTAATACTTGTTATATGATTTTGCAGAGTTGAAGAATAAGAAATTTGTTTTTCGTGCACGAACAAAATACTGAGATCCGAGATCAAGGACGAGAGTCTCAAGCTCAAGGTCATCAAGCGGAAATTAATATTCTGCACATGCGGATGAAGTAACTATTCTACCCATGGTGAATATCGCAGTCAGACTACCTATTACCTTCTTGCACATTCTTTTATTTAATAAAATTAATAAATTTATTGTAAAATTCGAATTGGACGGTCCGATTCGTCATAGTGAAATACATAACATTTTGTAATTTTGTGTGTCCTACACTACCGCTCATAAATTCGTGAACGGTGAACGCACATTCAGTTTCACTTCGAGAAGCGATATCTCAGACTCTATGCATCGTAGGACAAATCTAAGAAAAAGCATCTTAAAGAACAGAAAAATGCTAACTTTTCAGTGTTTTCAATGATCTCTATCGTTTATCTCGAAAGGTCATGCTGGTCAAAAGTTAGAAATCTACGAAAATTTTAACTTTAATTGATACACCTACAGTATTGCTGCAAATAAAGATACGGCAATTCTGCAAACGGCATCTTGTAGAGCAAAAAAATGCTATGTTGAGCCATCTTCTAATTATTTTTTACGTTCCCTGTGTGAGAACGTATGACCTATCAAAGTAATCAAAACTGTGTTTTTTCACTAAAAACGGCACCTGGAGCGGTGAGTAACTATTATTCTGGGTGCTTTGGTAGCTCATACACTCTCACACGTGAAACGTAAAAAATAATAATCAAAAGACAGCTTCACATAACATTTTTTTGATCTACAAGATGCCGTTTGCAGAATTGCCGTATCTTTATTTGCAGCAACACTTTAGGTGTATCAATTAAAGTTAAAATATTCGTAGATTTCTAACTTTTGACCAGCATCACCTTTCGAGATAAACGATAGAGATCATTGAAAACACTGAAAAGTTAGCATTTTTCTGTTCTTTAAGATGCTTTTTTTTAGATTTGTCCTACGATGCATAGAGTCTGAGATATCGCTTCTCGAAGTGAAACTGAATGTGCGTTCACCGTTCACGAATTTATGAGCGGTAGTGTATATGAGAAAGTACTTCTTGGATTGCTGTTAGATCATGAAGATTTTGAGCCAGCTCGATACCAAACTATTAATAACGGACTGTCAAATATTGATCACTTGGAAATTTTGTCTCACCAATGATAAATTCACCAAATCCGTGCTGCAATCAATTAAAATTTGAGATGTGCGGTCGAATTTAGGCCTGAATATGATTGGAATGATCTAAATCTTTTTATCTAATCTTCGTGCATAAAAGTGTATACGAAATAGAATCTCAGCAGCTTTGAATTTTTAGGTCCAAAATTACACATTGTTATCAATGATTCGTGATACGAAATGAAAAGGCCTCAAACTTGATGTAAATATGTAACAGAAACTGCCATTATTTGAATGAAAAATTTATCAAATACGTAATATCATCGAATTAATCTTCAAGGGGTAGAGGTGGAGTAGAGTAAGAGAAATAGGGTCAAGTTGGGTATACCCTCATATTTTACTTCTAATACCCATATTTTTTTCATGAAATCGCGTCATGCAACTCAAACTTGAAAATTTTGAAAGTCTCGAGACAGCAAATCGAATGCGTCAAAACACGTCACAATTGATTGAACCAAACAAACCGCACCGAATTTACTCAAGACAATTTTTCATGTGTGCAAACAAGAAAAATACAAAAATTACTTCCATAGTGTTGAGAAACGCAGAAATCATTCGGGGTCAGTAAAAAATTACTTATTCCTCATATTTCAAACATACCAACTAAGAAAACATATAAAAGCTTCATGTTGAGCATACTTCCCTTTTATGTTTAACCAGTTGACCCCACTAGGGGTCATCGGGACCCCAGATCATTTTCAACATTCCATCCTATGCACCAAACGGTTGAAATTATGCCTGTGGCATCAGCCCACTATAAATTCGTTCATTAAAAAATGAGTGACAATTTTTTACATGGGGTCTGACTGACCCCATAGTCCCATAGCGGTTAACTGGTTAATATACATACAAAGAGACCCGCAGACACATCACTAGCTTCAGAGGTTAACAATTTCATCCCACACAGCTATACTTTGACTATATGCAGCAAATAGCGTAAGTAGTTACAGATGGCTATGGTGGGACAACAGTCTGACCAATCAAATGTTGCATCACTTGACATGCAAATCACCTTTTTGCTACACACGCGTGTCATTTGTTCCCGAGCGTATTGAGCATCACCCTACCATTACAATCTGAACTAAAACCCTCGATCACCCTTTTCTAATATCATTAGTCTTATTATTCAAACGAATCTTTATTTCTATACTGGTAAAAAACGTTAAGTATTTTTGTAGACGTATCGGGTTTCATAAGATGTCGCAAAGATTCACTTATTCTTTTCCAGCTTGAGATATAACATGGATACTATCTCTGTATTCATTCAAGAAAAGTGTTCTTGTAGGTCAAATGGATAATAAAATTCTCCACCGGGGAAAGCAGAATATAATGTTAACTTTTCATCTACTCTAATATTCAACTGATTTTCAATAATAATGTGGGTGGGAGGACCAATCAAGATTTTTCCTGTGTTACCCTTTTAGACATTTTGGAACATATTCCTACAGGCTTCCGATAATCTATTTTCATGTGATGTTTCGACAAATTTCTTTGGATCATATCCCGTTCTCTCAGTGGACAGATTTACAAATTTTTATTGCGAGTTGAAAAATTTGCTCTTCCTGTTATCTAGAAATATACATTACGGAAGTTTTGAAAACTTTTACGCTGGAGCAAGAAGAATCAGGTAACGACGAACAGAATTCGTGGGATAATTTCTTATTCCACCGCAAGTCCAAGTTTCAATTCGGAATATATGTTTCTATGAGTATTCAGTAAACCGAACCGATCAATTACAATCGAATCATATATACCGCCATCCCATCATCTCATTGTGTCCTAGTTACTACTCTATCCCATATAGGTCAGCGCAACCCCTCAACATTTTGATCAAACCCCACATCCATTTCTCTCTGACACTCTCACCATCTCATCTTAAAGAAAGACACACACACACACACACACACACACACACTTACACACATTTGTGTGATTCAAGCTCTGCCGGAACGTGTTGAAAATTCAAAAGAGCTTGCAAGCTCTCTTGAGTTCGTTTTGAGCGGGAAATTTGAATTTGATGGTATAGCTCTGTATGAACGTGTGAATATATATCGATGGGATATTTAGGTCGTTTAAGGTGGTACAGGTATTTTGTCGATACGATTGAAATAGAAAAGTAGATATGGTTGTATTCGTGTCACGCGATAAGAAGATATAAGTTTTTGATACAATATATAGATCTCGTGTTTGTCGGATATCGATGAGATGTTCAAGCTTGGCTGTACCGGGGGAAATTGACGTTTGCCTTTTGATACTCTTGTTGGTTGGTCCTGTTTTTGATCACAAAGCAGCTTTGTGGATAGGAGATGTTCACTACTCTCGCTTACATAAATTGATCTATCATTGGTAGATGGAAACATTATATTTTGAAACTATAGTTTTGAAACGTGATTTCTTAACTGTCTGAACATTTTTTCTTGTCAATATCGGAAAATTCTATTTTCAATATTTTGAAATATTGATATGATACCATAAAGATTTTTCAAAATGGTGGAAACGATGTAGAAAAAACATTTCCACAGAATCACAGAAGAATGTGTGTCGGCCTCACACACACACACAAACACACACACAAACACACACACACACCACTCTTTCAACATCTCTGAGTTTGAAGTAGATCGACTTGATGCGATGAAAAAATTCTTTCGTCTCAGTAATAGAATCATAAACGAAGGCTTGATGCTGCAACCATTTGACTTGAACTTGCTCTCCGCATAAAATTAATGCTATTTAGATGCTTCTCAAGTATATTATATTAGTTAAATTCTAGCCTTAACGTCCATCATCTACTCGAAATACTATCATTGCTGCCTATCTTTTGTTATCTTTAGTTATTTTTTTGTTATTTTTTCTTATTTTGTGCTTGCGAGTTATCCTCACTGTAAAAAAAATTTTCGAAAAACTTCAACCAACTGGTTGAATTAATAATTCAACCAGATGGTTGAATGGAAAATTTAACCAAATGGTTGAAGAAACTAGTTGACTTTTCAACCAAACTAGTTGAATTTTCAACCAGTTGGTTGAAGTTTTTCGAAAATCTTTTCTACAGTGCTACTAGTTCGAATTGTAGCTTAGAGAACTCTAGCAACTCGACTATCTGAACCGTTTTCGATCATTTTTATTTCAGATGTTCTAGTGTATTTGCAACTTAGTTTTAAGTAATTTTGTATTCTTCCGTACATTTCTGAAACACCAGACGGGGTTCTACCCCAAGGTGAAATAAAGTCCAATACATACATATATATACATATATATATATATATATATATATATATATATATATATATATATATATATATATCACACACACACACACAGAGTTAAATACACATTTTGACATCAAGGCTCGTCCTTGGCACGCTGATCGCAGACTCAGCAGGACCCGCGCTCATCACATCACGAAACATCTGCAGCTAGGTAAGTAGCGGAACATGCTCTCAATGCTGTCCATCCCTTCAACACTATACATATAAATATCTATATATTTACTCATCCTTACCGTACTCACCCCCGGAAGCAAGCGTTGTACGCACTACTGTCCGCGCATCGATTAATCGATCGCCAACTTCCCCCCCCCCCTCCTCCAATCTCTATACACTCATGAACCCATATTTCTTCAAAGCCATCCAGCCATTGTCCCCTTTTGCTCACATCACATCATAGTGTATATGGGGTGTAGAATACCCCATCACATATAATATCACCCGCACCACTACTACACTACTATATCTTTATAGTATAGTGGATTTTCCCGGACAGCGGCTACAGATCGCACTACTATCGAGCCCCTCTCTCTCTCTCTTTCTCTCTTCTCAGTCTCAGTATTATATGATGTATATATATATAGAGGACCAGACCACCACCACCACCAACACCACCACCTCCTCCTCCATTCTATATACAACTTTACTCCCAGAACTCAAAGCTACATCAGAGAGAGTGAAGCGGTTTATTTCTCAAAGCTCAGTGGCTCAGTCTGCGCGCCGATCGCGAACTGCGCGCATCTACCTATTTATTCTTTTCTCCTTTCTGTATTTAACATTACACAAATATATACTTACTTATTACCCATGCCGTCGATTAAAAATATATTTTTTAATAATCCCGTGTGTCCGTGATATAATATACCCATAAAAACACCATAAATTTTAAATTTTAAAGAGGTTAGGTATATTAACGTTCGATTTAACGGTCGTCATATATTGTGCGGGTGTGCAAGTATAATACTAAAGACTGCCTCGAATTGGTATTTACCAACGAATAAAGTGTTTTACAGAAGGAGAAAGTAGTATAGTAGTTGAAAATATTATTGTTGAAAAAAAAGTTAAAGAAAAAAACAAGGTGGGAGGCCAGGATCATATACCGGCTGCTGCCCCAAGGCGGCTATTGCAACATTTGCAAGCCGGCCTTGCAAGAATGCCGTTATTTGGCAAAAGGGATGCTGCCAAAAAGGCTAAAAGGGATCCTGTCACTGGTGATAGGGTACCTACAATTGAAGATAAATATTCTTTAAAGGAGCAACTTGGAACGTGAGTATGATTAATTTTGTTTTTCTTTTTCATTTTCAGGTTATTTTAGGTTAGGTTTTTGATGGAAGATGGATGATGATAGGTGGTGAGAATGCTGGATAATAATTGAAGTTTTAGAAAATGGGTGCAAAGTGATATAAGTGTGTGTAGGGGGTTGAGAGGTTAGGGGGTTGGTGATGGTGGAATGTGTGTAAATGGGGTGGGTGAAATTCAAGGGGAAGAGAGAAGCGCATAAAGGGTGCAAAAGCTCGGTATGCTTGAACAGAAAGGAGATACAGTGTATAGGGGGTGATCCAACAAGTGGCGGCGCATAACCTACTCGCCGAAGCTCTTACGATATCCCCCATTATATGGTGTGTAGCTTGACCTAGTGTACTAGCTTGAGGGATTTTGTTACAAATGTCTGAGCGAAGGGTTCTTTTATATTAGAACCATGTAAAAGTTGGGATAACCTATAATCATATATTTGATCAAAATATCATATAAAAAAAGTTTTCCTCACGAATACAAGTCACTTCTTTCAGGTATCTTTTGTTTGGTAACCATGATGATTTTTCTTGATGAAGTCGTTTTAATGAATCAGAACTAGTAATCTCGTGGTTCAAAGTTGTGAATTCGGAGAAGACTGAAAACTTGATTCGTTTTGACTTGTTCTCTAATTTTATTTTATCAAAATCGTTCCAGACAGTATTTTTTATTCAAAGGAAATCCCGCTGGTTATCTATTACATTTTTACCCCCAAAAGTACAAGACTGTTTATATCTTGGAAATGTATAATACTTCCATAATTTATGATGATTATATCGTTCTGTAGCTACTAGAATCGTACAAGATCATATGATATTATCATAATGCCCTAATTTTTTTATTTAAAATGTAATAGAAGTTAAAACCAGGATAATTTTGGAATTTATCTCCATTCATCTTGAATGCACAGCAACAAAATTATCGGTTACATCTCCAAAATTATCACAGAAGTTTGACCCTCCGAAGGAAAATGAACCGAAATTCAAAAATCAGTCTCGTGTCAAACCCTGAGTCAAATTGAATAGTGTTTGAAATCCTCCTGAAAATGATATACACGGGTTTAGGAGAATATATTTAACACGTTCGCGACTTGCAATTTCTTCCCTGTGTATATGGCGGGATCCACCGGTGGATCTAGCACAATGTTAAATCCCATAAGATGAAAATCTGCCGCACACGGAGAAGGAAAAAAGTGGGACCCATCGGTGGATCCCGATGCATCGAACGTGATAAAATTGATTCTATTATCCCTTTTAGATTGTTTGCTAACAAAAAATTGAAAGTGACGATCGATCTGTATTACACAGTGCGCGTTCAACTATAGATACGTATAGAATAAGTGTCGTATAAGATTGTCTATTTGTAGTTGCTGGTAAATAGACAATAATCAAGGGTACATTCATACGCGTGCATTTTAAATCAACTTTTGACTTATTTTAAGACCTCGTTGAGAATATTTGGGCACAAAATTACCTCAACAGCTGAATACCGTTTTTCGCTTACTCCATTCATGGAACAAGATATAAGTTACGTAATCAATCCATGTTTTATTCATTTCACTGTGACCCTTAGTGCAATGGATAATAATCCTGATTTCTAACCATCAGCTCTTTCAAATTCCATTAATTTACGCTTTTGGTCATAGCTTCGAACAGCTCTAAAAAAATTTCCTCGTAGAACACTCCATCATGAAATTTGGCATTATTACCTTTATAAAATGAGGCAAAAACCGGTTGATTTTATGAAATTGGTCTCGAATCATGATGAAAAAATGATCAGACTCACTATATCATAATCGTGTTGAATTTATAGAAACATTTTCATGAAACGAAATGGATAACCTTATACCCTCATAGATAGTTTTCAGGGCATGAATTGAGGTATTTTTGTCCTGACCAAGAGCAGCAATGCTCTCTGCGATGAGTCCTTACCAATGGTTAGTAAACTAACAATAAGTCTTGATAATGCTCCATTTCCGTGAAATTTGGTTTTATCGTTGCAAAAAAATGTTTCAAACTTCAACACCATATATTAAACCAGGGTCTGGTGAAAAAATGGATTTGAATTTCATGTCCTTTCGTGTAGGAAGGTTAGACTTTCGTATTAAGTCGGGGATTGAATTCTTCTATCTTCAATTTATAGTATCATACAATCGAATGCATCTCCAGAAATATTACAAAAATATTGATCTTCTGATGACACGAAATAAAAATTTCGTTTCGTACCAAACCCTACCTTATAAATTCTGACTGTTTTCACCAGAATCACACATCACCTGACATAAGTACCGAAATCTTAAAACTTTTGTATCGAAAGATTGCCTTCTCCGTCAGAATCTTTTTATCCAAAATCACACAATATCACGCATCATACAAAATGATCTCATTCTTGAATCTAAAACTTTCCTGCTCACAACCATCAATTTTTTCAAAAAAAAAAAAAAAAAAAAAAAAAGAATCACGTCAAATTCATGATTGATGCGAGTTTCATTCAAATTTCTTACGATTTCAGAGCTCATCAATAACAGTAGTCGATATAATCTGATAATAAGAATAAAAGAAATGAATCCATCACGTAAACATGACGATAGTTCAAATATACCCACGCATATATCGAGAGACAAGAGTAGCCACCAACAAAATGGATGCTAAAGCTAGTTTAACAAGGTCGGCCTTACAAAAAAACTCTAAAGAGGATTTACATTTCAAATTCGCCTTTCTACATACTATAACCTACTCTGCTCGCACCTCCTACACATGAAATTGATGCAACGGAATAGTCTAGCGTCGACAACTAGGACGAATACATTTCATTTTGTTAGAATGGACATTTTTTTTTTTTTTTCTTAAGACAACTTCTACCTAGTCATGGAAAAATTAAAGTAATATAAATGAATTCTTCTGATCCAACCAATCTTATACGACTCTCAAAATGTTTTCAATCAATATCCGGCGGGTTACTCTTTCAAAAGACAAAATAACACGATGCTGAAATCAAATCGATAAGGAAGAACAAAAAGCATAAACACTTCAAGATGAGAAAAATTGCGTGGTACCAAAGTTTCACTAAGAAACTCGTGAGCTCGAGAAAAAAACTGATCGTCTCTTTTGCAAATTTTCTTGACTTTATAAGCTATGAATTTGGCTTCAGAGAACAGTATTTTCCCAGTCAAATCACACTCTGACTATCGAGCATGAATTCCCTTTGATCAGTCCAAAATCTCACTAACTCAAAGGAAAAATTACATTTTTCCATAACACAATGATGATATATGTGATCATAGCGCGTCAAATTCTTCCATAGGTACTGTATACACTTACATTTCGACATTCGAATAATCCGAATTTTTAAATTAATATTTGTTCCTGAATTCCTGATTTGACATTGCACAAGCAAAAAATTAATCATGTACCAGGAAATCTCAAAAGTTTTGACATTCCAGGAGTCCACTATGTCGCAAAACTTACTCTCACGAATCGTTGGACGGACAAAATTGTTTCGGATATATAGTATGTCTCGGTCGTGCATTATATATGAATTCCACGAAAAATTCTTCCGGAACTTTCAAACTTTTGCCGAACGGTAAAAAGTGGATCAAGGTCGTTGAAAAATTCTTTACTTTGCAAGAATAGTATATATATATCATAAAAAAAACAAGCATATCCGAATAAATATTATCATGTACATTTGTTGATGGAAAATTTGATAAACTTCTGAATTTACACATGTGAGTACCAAAAGATTTATATTGATAGCAGAAAAAAAAAATTAGTAAGAGATACTTACAAGGGGAGTCCGGAGGGTCCGGGTCAACAAAACCTACCAAATTTCTTTTACAGTCTCGTTACACTTAGAATATGAAGAATCTAGGATAATTTCGTCAAATGGGCCTTCTGTTCAGAGCTACAGCCTATGAAATTAGTACTGCCCATTTAGACCTACGTTAAAAAGTGATATATATATATAGATATACTGGCAATGCTAACGTTTTAACTTGTAGCTCTGAACATGAGGCCCATTTGACGGAGTTATACTCTGATGGATTCTTCATATTCTAGTCTGGGTGCCCACCTATGTTCCCGTATATGCATATAAATTCCCAGAGGAAAACTTGACACTTTCCTATGCATTCTCACCTGCTGAATCGATTTATCGAGGTTACCAGCTTCGAATTACTGTGACGTCATTAGTTATTAACAATTTTTAGTGCAAAGTTAGGGTTTTTTTACCAATATCTTGGAAAATATGCATTCTCCGGAGAAAACACAAGGAGTCAAAGTTGTAGATCTCACAATTCTTCACAGGAAAGGTTTTTCACAGCTTTCCCGGGAAACCCAGTCCACAGCCTATAAACGCGTGCAAAGCGTCTTATATATGCGCAGCTCGATAGGCAGCCAGGGCATCCCTTCTCAATTTTCATATAGTTTCGATGATATCAAGAATATCGAGATGAAACCAAGCCCATTCGAAAAAGGAAGACGTAAACTTGACAATAACATCGTTTCGATATTGAAGAAATCTGAAATTTTCGATTTTCCACCGGGTGACTGCTAAAATCGAGCCCCAGGCCAGGCGCTTGGGGACCAAGTACACGCTATTCGTATCCTGTTATTAACAATTCTTCGTTTCATTTCTGTGTTTATTGAATCATTGAATTGATCCTTGAATATTGTCGGACTCCATCATTATGCGTTCTCATGAACGAAATCTATTTTTTATAGATTAGAATATATGTTAGAAAAAAGGTGAGATTTAGTGACCCGGACCCTCTGGACTTTCCTTGTTAGTCATTGTCCAAAATGGGCCCTGATGAGTTTAGAATTCACAGAGTGAAATAAGCGAGTTTGTTGGAATACAATTTGATCAAAGAGTTTGTTCTTCACGATTTTCCCAGAGTTTTTTTCCCTCAAGAGACAGAAACTATACCGTATAGGAATATGAAACGAAAAAAAGTCAAGTCGCGAGGGTATAGTATACTATAGCATTGTGGGGTATACACAGTGGCTCACGGTTCGTTAAGCTTTGCAAACATCTTTTTTTTTTTTACTTTTCATTCGTAGTATAATGCAGCTCAGATGCTCTCTTCTTAAATTGTATAGAAACTTTACAATGTGGCCACGTCCATACCTATCGAAGTGGTTGTATTCAAATAAGACCATTTAGATATAGGTATTCCTAAATAAAAGACGTAAACCATTCTTTCATCACGCGCGTGTATATATATGCAGTTCCGGGAAATTTCAACATTAGATGATGGAAAATGTGCCATCCCAAAAATCTCATTTCCGAAGTTTCTAAGATGTATTTTTCGACTTTTCGAGAGAATTTCCACACATCGGTATCATAAGGATAACATGCATAACGTCATAGCATGACACAGAATCTGACATTTTAAGCATATCGCGGAACCCTGACATTTGCTGCCACTAAAATTCATTTCACGGCCAAATAAATCGAACTGCAATCTTGGTATTTGAGGGTTATTATTATTTGTCCCCCAGATATTTCGAAAGAAAAGATGGTCAGGATCTCATCTGTAGTTTCGCGTTTGAGGGCCGCACTATAGGTAGTAGGACACGAAACTCACCAAAAAACTTAGCAAAAGTTTATTTTCGAGAAAGGTACTCCTCGAAGTGTTAAAATCAATTTTTTCGAGGAGCATGAAATAGTTGCACTTGACGATGAACTCCGAAAAAGAATCGGCGAGGGACGGCCTGGAATGGGGCAAATTCTTTTTTATCAAGGAAAATTGAGCGAGTAAAAGTTTAGTCAAAATTGCGCAAGTTCTACTGCGCGGGCTTTTCTCACCCGCAAAGGTCGAAAAAATTAAAAGCCACAGGGAACAAAACTTACATTTTGACCCTTCTTTCGATGATAATTTTTTGGCAACCTTGGTTGAAAAAAACTAACGATTGAGCCAAAAAAGCACAAATGAATACATCGAAAATAACCTTTGAGATTTTTTTCTCAAGCGTTTTCAGGGTTCGTAAAAACTGACTCACACTATATTTCAAAGTTTCCACGGAGGAACTCATATGTGTAGGTACATACATAGATTTATATAAATATGGTATTCAATTTGGATAATCTGTAGTTGAGGTATAACCTAATTGAATCCTGGAATATGTATACACAAAGTGAATACCTTAGTTTTCTCAAAGGGTAAATGCAAATTTGGTATTGCTCCCTTCCTCTATAATCTGCAGCAGCGGAGCGGAGCTTGCAAGCTCGGATTGTATACAGTAATTTTGGATTCGTACAGAGTAGACGGAAAAAATCGATAAAGGGTTCACCTTGCTGCTTCATAAAATGCAAATTGTTTTATCCCCCCCCCCCCATCAATTCTTGTGCATTTATAGGTTTCTTTTTTATTTACTACGAATTGTATGAGAAATTGAGATTTCTTGTGATTTCTATCAGAAGTTGACAGGAGTTGTTTTTGTTATCAGAAATTGTTCAGATGTTCGATTGAAGATCATTTTAGAAATTTTGCGTGGAATTTATTTATAAACGGGAAACGTATGGATTAGTCACAATGTATTTGATATTGATAGGCAGTAAGATCGAGATATTCTAACAATTTTTGAGCTTCAAATGAATACGTTCTTCAATCATGCGACAAGTTTCCCAACGATAGAATACTAACAATTATTTTTCATCTCATTTTTACTTTTGTCTCAAAATTAACATTTCAAGCTTTCAAGTAATCCATGTAGTATTATCACAAAATTTAATTTGATACCGATTGTGAGCACACCATAAAATCTCAATGCTTAAAATTATTTGAGCGTCAAGGACACTGTATTGATTTGAATCCTTGTTTAAAAATGTTTTCATCTAATCGTATCAGTTTTGATATGATAAGACTAGTATTTTTTGTATCAATGACATGAAATAATAGCCTCTCAACATCGTTGTTTGGTAATTCTTTGTTCCAAACAAATGGCGATGTTCTGATTTATTATCATAAAGGAAACGGAAAACATTATATTCTTATTTTTATAATTGGATACCAAGTTTTGATATCTAGAGCTTGCAAATTATAATCTCACATTCCTCAGTTCCAATTTATTTTCATCTCAACAACGGATTCAAGAACCCTCTTTGATATGGGACAATAATGATACAATTTTCGCACTTTTGCAACTTTTTTTTCGCTATTGAGATAGAAGTATCAATTTCAAGGAATTTTTCAATCGCAATAGTAGCTGTTGGTTTCACTTACCATAGACAAAAACTCTTATTGCTTTCTCTAAAGAGAAAGCTTTGTTTTCACCCCAACGAAAATTTGATCAAATTTTCCACTAAAACCAACATATTCTTCAGCAAAATTCCTCTTATCTAAAAAAGCCTTAGACCATTCTCTTCCTCTCGCCAAAATCTATCAATTGTAGGTAACACTTTCCCTTCTAATGGCCTTCCAAATCCGTCAGAGACTCATCTTTGCACCCCTTTGTCCGTGTGTGTGTGTGTGTGTGTGTTGTTTTCTACCGGACACGCTTTCTCTCTTACTGTTCACTATATCAATTTTTGGCTTCCTACAAGTTGTACAGAATCCAATTTCTGAGAGCCCAGTGAATTGGCAGTTTTCGGCTCCCAGTCAAATTTGATCCATGGGCTTTTTCAACCCAAAAGTGCTCAAATTTCAACTTTTAATACATGAATATCTTTTTCTCACACACTCTCACAACAAATTGAGTCACCTAAACTATGATTTTTTCTGCGAGATCTATCGATTGGTTGATACCGAAATTTTATCTAATCTTTACAGATCTCAAATTTTCAAAAAAATCAAATTTTTCACCAAAAATTTCTTTTTTAGCCTTTATAAACCTACTGCATCCAAATTCTGTCTCAACCAAATAGTAGATATCATCGAAAAAACCTCAGACTAGATGACTCAAATCCTTCCAAAAACCTTCCTCCAAAAAATAATTTAAAGAATAATGGAAAATTTTCCTTAATATTCATTCTTTCCTCCTACCTCCAATTACGACCCATTTATCTCAATTTTAATTACCTAAACTATGATTTTTTCTGCATAACCTATTCATTGGTTGATACCGAAATTTTATTCAATGTCTACAGATGTCAAATTTTCGAAAGAATCATATTGCAGGAATTCAGAAGTAATGAGAAGTCATCTACTAAAAATTATAAAATCAGGAGTAATAGAAGAATATCCAAAGGAGATTTCCTTAGAATGAGATTTTGCTTTGATGTAAAGTTCGTCAAGTGATCGATGATATTGATAATTTTGAATTGGTATAGTTATTGTGAAAAAGTAGAATTTTTTAACGAATGTCTGATTTGTGAGATTTATATTGATATTAATAAAGATAATAAAGAGTATGATATAGTTTCAATTATGATGTGAAAAGGAACTTCACATTTTATTTTTCATACAATTTTACGATGATGATGGTTTGGTGATTCTAATTATCATCATATGACGCCTGAAGAAAGCTTTCTGCTAATCACTTTTAGCAGCGTATTTTTCAAAAGACAACACGATTATACACTATCGTATAATCTAATTTGTCAGCCTTGATTTTAAAAATATCAATATGAAAGATTCCATAATAATGGCTCTTGAGGTCGATGACTCATACGTAAAATTTATTTTTCCATCCATCGAGCAACAATAAAATTCACACCATCACACTCACCTATACTCGAATACTTTTCATGTACAATCACATCAGTTCGGAACTTTTCATATGATGCAAGTAAATCATCATCTCATCATCATAATATATATACTACGCAAAAATGCATCTGAAGCAGAAATTCCGTCCACTGAATCATGCCCACTTTATTACATCGCTTTCTTACACATGCACACACACACACACAAACACATGTTTTCACACAATGATGGTATGATACAGTGTATAATCATAAGCGTAAGCTCTTTTTGCGCAATGTCCGAGTATTAGTAATACATAGAATATATACACATATCTTAGCTGTTGTGTATCTGGGGCTCTACTTTTGCATAAATAAAAGCTTTGGCGTCGAGGAGAGAAAACGAGAAAATTATGCAAGAGCTTTCGCCACGGATATTATGATATATAACACTCACACTAACAAACACTCTTTTGAATTTCTTTTTGAGATTCTATGTAGGATGGTATGCAATTGAAAGGTGTAGAAACGAGAGAAAGGAGGGAGGGGGGGGGGTAGTTTGTCGATGATTAGAGGCGCGATAAGTTGAATGCCCGGCTTTGCGAAGACAAATTGTAGGAAGAAGTGAAATGGAACGAAGATGAAAAATACAGAGGGAGAGTTACCGGAATAATGATGATGAGTACAAAAGATACTACTTTGGGAATGACAATCAGACGTGAATCGGGCGACAAATGTTTGGCTCGGGTTTTGGGTCGTCTAATGTTAAGTAGGTGTGCCTAATTTGCCCCTATTGGTTTTTTTGTTTTGCTCATAATTTTGGCTGATTTTAATATTTTTTCAACGTCTCTCAATTCATTTTGAAGCTTGTTCCAGGACCTTTCAAACGAGCTCAGGTTACATATACGTTTGATTTTAACGAATTGAAGCTGAACTATTTTGATATTTGCTTTTTTGCGATCAAAAAAGTATACGCCTAATTTACCCGCATGTAAATTAAAGGCCTATTTCCCTAAGATTACATAGGTTTTTCGTAAAATCTGGATATCTCGGCTGCCAGGCCTCCAAATAAGACGCACTTTAGCTGATTTTGCAGTTTTCTACCTCCTTTTAAATTTTCACAGTTGAATTGATGAATTTCAATGGAGTGAAGAACAAGTTTGTGAAAAAACTATGGGGGCAAATTAGGCATACTGCACTTTCTTTAGTAATGAAGGTGTGAAATCGATAGGAATTGAATTTTGCAATCCTGCAAGAAAAGTTTTGAAGTTGAGACAAAAACAAAGAAGATGAGCTAAAGTACGTTATGATTGGTAGCGCCAATTTTCTTTGGTATAGATTTTGATGACTAGTTTGAAAAAAAAATCAAAATGATCAAAAACTCATTTTTTGTTCGAAGAATTGCCCGGGTCATTTAGATCTGGACAAAATCTTCATTCTTTTTCTTTATTCTAACGTGATAAATAATATGAGTAGAATGCGCGTTAACGTCTGCTACGTACACTCGAGAACTTGGATGAGAAAAAATTTGGCATACCTAGGTATCATGATTACAAGGATCGATACTGTTTATTTCCCCTATTGAACGAAGTAAACTAGTAAAAATTTTTCAAATAATGATGATGATGAATGCGATGATGAAGCAGTTGAAATTGATTGCATACAAAAATTAATTGCAAAAGGTTTGTGTATGTAGATGTGTAACGAGATAGTCCGATTTAAAAGTGATGATTCGGTTTGGCAGGCTCAGAATCGAAGCGGTGCATCAGGTTATTGCACTTGAATGAAGTGAGTGTGCAGAACTCGTCCAAAAAGCGTCAAAAGAAAGACGCAAGAGTGAGTTTAGAGTGAAGTTGAAGAAGTTGTTCGTCGATTTGTGGTATGCCGGGACTGAACTTAAACATTTTGAATTTTCTGATTTCTCAGGAATACTTGAGAAAATCGGATTAAATGAAGAGAATCTACATTTTGGTCGAGAACAGGATTGTGGCAATACTGTCCACAAGGGCTATTAAATTTCGTTTGGGCTGGTGTGGAAGAAACATTTTTTTGTTGTTCGAAAAATAATTTGAGCGATTCAAGCGTTGAGGTGGGATCTTTTTGGATGGATGAATTGGCGTATTGAATAAATCACGCATAAGTAGAACAATTACTTCGGTGATAAGTTATTTTTTAGACGAACAAAAGTTTTTACGCCCGTTGTCCAAAAATAGAAAATTATTTGAATTTTTGAATCCTAAAACGAAAAATATAGCGAGCGGGACCGATAGAAAAGTCGTAAAGGTTGCTTTTATTCAAGGGACGTGCGAGGGGACGTGTGACATGCATTTCGCTCAAGCTACAATTTTTTTGTATACCAGAAGTATCTGTTCCTCACTCGATAGTGCATGAGATAATAATTACGATGAAGATGATTTTTTTGGGAAAATTTGATAGAAGATATTTATTCTCATTGTCATCGGAGTTGTAAAGAGTATACTCTTGTTGAATTTGATATTTTACACAAAATTCCACACCTCCAGCAATCAGGTAGTACCCAAAATCATAATTTACATCAATGTTTCAAGCTAAAAATGAAGATGTTTCCTCAATCTATCAAAAAAATTCAACTTCATCTCTGCGAGTCAAAATGATATAATTTATTTGGAATTCGTTTCTGATCGTTGCAAAAGTTCGTCTCGTGTGGTTTGTGGTTTTTGACCGTATCGGAAACTGTCTGTGTGTCAGAGGTTATCACCCAATTATATAACAAAAATTCCAAACTGGATTCATCAATCTACGCATAATCTTATACTTACAAAATAATGAAATGAAAGTTTACCCCACTTTTTGTCTGAAATATCGACCGACCCCCCCCCCCCCAAATATACTCATCTAAATTAATACTCATGTGTCTGAGACAACTTATTGTAATCATCACATAAAATCGATTTCCTCGTTCTGATGACGTTTTTTGGAGACAAGGAACATTGTTGTTATAAATACCGTAATTAAAATCCAAATAAGCCTGTAAAAATAATTTTAAATAGGCCGAAAAGGCGATCTTAAAATAGCCATTACCGTTAATTTTCTTTCCCTCTCTGACTTTGAGTGATGACGAGATAAAGTTGATAAGAGATATTATGTTAGGCAGAGTCACTTGACTCTATAATGTAAGCTCTCTCGGCTTTGCTCTCAAGTAAACTGCTTTATTCAACATAATTCACTGCTCTCGAGTAAACAGACGTTCTACACATTTGACCTTAATCTCTCAAAATCTTTATTTTGCAACTAGTTTTCTCAGGAACAATACTTGACTTCCCTCCTACTCAATCCTTTTGAGTCCTTTGAATGTAGTTAAAATATTCATCAAATCAGGCTATTTTAATATTTATATCTAATGATGCTCATTGGGTAAATTTTCGAATGCAATTTTATTCGGGATTTGAATCTCGCTGGATGAGTATTATGAGAAGATATCCCAAATCGACACGAATGAATTTTGGACTATGAATTTAATCAATATTGATGAAACTGATTGAACATTGTACCACTCAAAAAATGTACCAGGTCATACATTATATGTGTAGTCAAATCGACCTTACAACCAATGCACACTTCAATATGTCAACTTTTTTTAAAAATTATAATTTGCCTTCCAGTGTGCGTGAATTTTAATCTCAACCCTTAACCCATAGAAACCGAGAATTCGATTTACTTCTTGGGAGGTTGCGATTAGTCGCAATGCATGTAGTTTTTCATAAAACATTCAAGAACGTTAGTTAAAATGTTACATCGGTCATCTAGAGTGTCATTATGAGATTACTCACAATTTTGGTTACTTATGAGTACTCTATAAGTGCATTATTAGTCAAAAGAGTCCTTTTTATGTACACATCACTGAGAAATTTCGTAGAGTCAAACCCGATCAGAAACTCAGAGAAAATGTAAAATACGGTTCGTACCATATAACAAGTCAATTTTACTATTTTGAAAATTTGGCCGAACGATGTTTTAAAAATAGTCTAGAAGCTTAAAGACCGTTGATAGATCTCAATAATTACACAAAATAGTTAGGGTACGGGTGGCCTTAAACACAAGATGATGGAACTTTGAGAGGCATGAAATATTGATCCAATTGTTCGGAATTTAACATATATGTTTTGCAGGATTCACCAAGCGCTCAATGGGTTAAAATATCGTTGTTTGAATTGATTGCATTATCTGCCATATCCTAGATAGATGAGAATCAATTATTAATCGCAACTCTTAAGCTTTGATATGGAAGAAAAATATGAGAAAAAATCCCATCCTTAGTGACAAGCAAGTCATCAGAATCTACGGAACGAAAATGATAATATGGGAATTTTGTTTTTGACACACTGTGCGAGGAAGTAACTTTTCCGCACTGATTTTCCACTTTCTCTCACAATTTGTCAAAAAATAGTATTCGATACACGAGTATAAAACTTATTTTTCCACCCTTATATCGAAATGTATTATTTTGAACCAGGACATCATATTAGAGTATGGCGAGGCTTGAATACTATTTTTCTACGAATTGCCACGATTTTGGTTGAATCAAAGAGTATTGAAACATTATTATTATGTCTTTTGTATATTTGATAGCTTGTTACTCCGTACAAATCATGAAATGTACTCGCAGAGACTGGTATCAATGTTTTGAATCGCTAAAAATAATTTTTTAGAGATTGAAAATATCCACATATGTCAGGCTCGAATCTATGAGAATTGCAAGCGAGTTCTTGTACGTAGACATCTAAAGATCTTGAAATTTTCGATTTGTCGGTGGTACTGCAGAAAATCGAGAAAATGAAAAGGCATGATCACGACGTCGAAAAATCTTCACGTCGAGTTTTACCATCTAATCTTGCGGAAGCAATATAACCTCTCTAGGCTTTCTTCTTCTTCTTCTTCTTCTTCTTCTTCTTCTTCTTCCGTATATATCTTCCATCCTTTACTATCCTTATAAAATACCGACAGAGCAACAGGCTTCAAAGTCAATATAAACTTTTCATCTTGTCATCCTATAGCTATTTTTCTGACTATACTATAGAGGCCATTGTCCAGATACCGATCAAGTCTCATCATTTCTTTTCTAGATGTATAAATTTTCAATGCAAGTGTGTTTTCTAAAATCCGCATATAATTTATAACGTTTCGGGTCATCGGTCGGTATACTATTGTCGAATATTACAGAGTGATATTGAAAGGATGGGCATTTACAAGGTTTTTTAAAAATTCAATTCATAATTATGCTGATTTTCATATTTTTGTGGTATCAGATTTTATCATATTCGAGTTATATGAATGGTCCACTTTTGACCTCTCTGAAATAGTCTTCTGCGAAAAAAAGCAGTTTTTCTACAGTTTCTGTGTTTTACGATACGAGTTTTTGATATTTCTTATCCTCATAGGTGCATGATTATCCTAAAGAATATCCAGTATGTGACTCAATTTCACGAAGAATTTCATCAGATAATTTTATTGCACGTCACAAAACAAAACATACTCAAAAAAGACTTTCGAGATTTTTAACTGGCTGAGAAACAAATTTCGAAAATCCGAAAATGTTGTCTTTGAAATTGCAATTCGATAGATTAGAACGTCAGAACGATGAAAAATATTTGAGCCTCTTCATTTACACGCGTCCCATCTGATGTTGAAATGTGCTGTATCAAGTGCGACAACAGAAGAATGACTTATTAGATACATATGTGTGGTATGTATGATCCTAGATCGCAATATGTCGTATTCTGCAAAATGATTAATGTTAGATTCGACCACGTGAGACTGGTTGCAACTGGATAAAATACAGCTACTCAATTATTTCATGCGCTACTATATTAGATACGACTCTTGAAAATTTTACAATTTGACATTTCATATCAAGTATTTGTGGGCATCGGATTTTGCCTATGGATGATTTTTTTCTGGCTATTATTTCGTTGCGCTGTTCAATTTGAGGAATCTGACATTTGTTACAATTTTTCTGATGAAATAGTACTATTTATGTATTTGATATTGTTAAATAAATTCTTATGGTACGGCATGCATGTCAAAGTTTAAAATAGGTCGAGTACACGTATACCCAACTTGCCCCCTTTAAACCATTTCGCCAATGGTTTTGGTTCACTTCAACATTTTCCAACGTACCTTAACTCACTTTGACGCTTTTTTCAAGACCTTAAAAATGAGTTGAAGGACATCCAATTTGGACCAACTGGAGCCAAACTGTTTTAACTCTCCCAAAAGGTGATTTTTGGGAGTTTACAAAAGTGTGTACTCAACTTACCCCCATCATTTAAAACAATGTAAATCGGCGATAAAGTGCATAAAATCGCTTTGATCCGTTTTGATCACCGTGCAGTGGCATTTGTAGCTTTTAGCTGGCCCAAAACACTGTTTACGATCTATTTTTGATGCGGTAAACACGTTCTGAGTGGTAAAAAAAAGTTGTAACTACACGCCCTTTCGAGATAACCATATGAGGGCATGTTGGGTACACTCTAATGCTGGCCTTCTGGTTTTCCAAATCATCCACGCGTGTTTTGCACATGTGATATCCGAGTCTTGCAACTCCAGGAGACGGATTTTGAAGGTATTGAGACAAGGAATCGAATGCGCTAAGGTACGTTAAGATTGGTCGAAGTAAAAGAAGTTGGCACCGGTTTTACTCATCGCAATTTTCTCGGTGATTTCTTAGTTGTGCAATCACGAAACATGAAAATATCACTTTGAGTTCTCTGAGATCTGATGTAAAAATCATTGGGGGCCAATCCAAATCATTCATTTTCTCATACTTTACAAGAGCAAACGTGAAAAGAATTGGAAGAAAAGTCAACGAGTACCCATTCCTAAAATCGGCATAAGGGGAGCATTTTGCATGAGTACAGGTATTTTGGGTACACTCATCTTGGTATAATACTTACAATCTCCTTGGAAAGTTATGGAATGAATGGTGTATTAGGTCTTATTCACACGAGAAAAATCCTGAAAAAATGGAAATTTGCAAATGCATGAGTAACATTTTGTGAAATTCCCATTCAAGCCTCTGAAAAGATAAAAAAAAGAAACCCTTCACAGTACCATCAAAAGGTATACCGAAATATGCATCAAATCAAGTTCAGAGCCGAGTAAGGTCCGGAATTTATACTTTAGCAGTCGTAAAAATAGCCTCCTGTGTTGTAAAAGTCAATGTCCCAGCTCCCATGCAAGCCGACCAACACATAATATAATCTGAAACCCAAAACTCGTCCTCTACTTAGCGGCACAAAATTCAAAGCGGGAGTGCAAAAAATGTTGGCAAAAAAAAACAAGGCCCAAAAAGTCCCTTTCACCTTTCTTCCTCTCATTCTCATCAGTCCAAACTGATTCTATATAACGTATGTGTGTGTGCATAAATATTTGTACGTGACTAACCGCATGACCAATACAAAGTGCACATTTTTTTTCGATTGTGAAAGGCGCCATGCACCTCGTCGTTCATTCTGGCCCTTTTTTACAGTTGTGTGTGTGTGTGTGTGTGTAGCATATCACACCTGATTGTGGAAGTGAGCCAAGTATCAGATCCACGTAGTGTAGTATATCAAGGTATAAAATCTTGTATCTCAAGAGGTGAAAGGAAGCGATTCGAATTGTTTCATTAATCGAATGTAGATCAGATTAGATACGATGCTTAAGATAGCGGTGAGGCTTTTTGTCAGATAGTTTGGTGAGCATAAGGTGCCAAATTGGCCAATAATTGGATGGCGGAAACAAGAGACAAGTGAGGAATTTGGATCAAATGGAATTTTAGGTACTTATGTAAGTGGTGTGAAACAATGATCATTGAGAATTGGAGCGGGTAACGAGTCTTTGTATAGTTGGAATAGAGCTAGAAGATGATATCGTTGCCAAATTGAAACACATTTCGAAGTCATTGATCGGTCTTAAATCAAATTTTATGGGCGATTGCGTACGAGTTACTGCGTTTATTTGATCTGAAGAGTCTGATTACCTGGACAGGTTTTGGTCATTTTTTTGCAGCAATAGCAACCAGAAATCAATCTTAAGGACATGTGAAAGTCAATTTTACCGACACTCCAAATCCTTACTTATTTAATTATTTCCACAAATTCTACGAGATATATAAAAAAAAGTGCTTCCAAGAAGCCCTGCTACAGCTTCAGATCTATCAGTTAAGAAGAGAAACGAGTGAATTGAGTGAATATAGCCTCCACAATCAACTTTTGAAGATTACAATTGAATTGAGAAATCTGCACTTTACCGACACTCCAAATCGCTACTTATTTAATTTTTCCCGCGTAATCCAAGAGATAAATAAAAAAAGTGCTTCCAAGAAGCCCTGCTAAGTCTTCAGATCTATCGTTTAAAAAAAGAATCGAGTGGATTGAGTGAATATTGCCCCCACAATCAACTTTTGAAGATCACAATTGAACAAATTCGACTTTGACATCCCCTTAAGATGATGGGAGCTTATAGTTTTACATAAATTTTTTAGTGGACTCGCATTGGTCTTTAAATTTTTTTAAACAACTGCCAGAGTCTGAATCTGTCGCAGTCATCAAATATCAAATTGAAATCTTTTTTTCTTTTACAAGAACATGAAGATAGCAATGATTGAGAATCCATACATTTTCTTACATTCATCAAAAATTGAAGGATAAAAAGATCTCTTGTACTAAGAAAAAAAATGAGCTGTAGCGAGATTGGGAAATTCCAATCAGACTCAGCAAAAACATAACTTCCGGTGAATGATCGGGTGTTCTACTGATTGTAAAGTTTTTCAAGGTTATTGGTCACATGAGGCAGAAAGCAAAAAATTGTGAAATAAGTTTGTTTGAATGGAAGGGGTTTTCATTCAAGATTAAGTTGAAGATACGATTAACAGAATTTACAATCACGTTCATACTCGAATAATGATCACACTCGCGAGGTATGAAAAATGAATGAGTGTTATATCTTAAAATCACTTATCAAAAAAAACTTAAAATTTTCCCCACAATGATAAAAAGTCATTCGAGGGATAAGAATAATTTTGTGTTCATCATTTTCTCACGCTCAATGTTCGTGAAACTATATTATCCATAGAAAATTTTCGAATCACCAACAAGCAGAAATTGAGATTCAAATTCAATGAGTGGCCTTAAGAATTTTCCATATGCAAAATCTCCTCAACACATCCAATCAGTCTTATCACAACATTTCTTTCTTCATAGTATCAATTATTTCCCGATACTTATAACTATTTTCGAAAAAATGTATTATGTGCACCACGATCATAACGAATAATTCCTCATCACTCGATTAAAATCGCAATCAACGCAATCATCTATCACGGACCACCCAATCTTTTCACTCAACTTCACAATCATCACAAAACAGAAAATAATGTTCAAAAATAATCACAGGAATATAAGAAACTGTTGCTGCACGTCCCAAGTTTGAGAGCAAGTTTTCTTTAATACACGTGACAAACATATATAATTACGTGACCAAGATGGCAATTTTATCCGATTCAACGCGACTTGAGGGAATTTTAAAAAAGAATCTGTTGACAGAAAACGGCACGAGTCCGCGCGTTTATGCACCAGAAGTATAAACTCGCTGTAGACTGATTCTAGAGGGACCGATTCTCGAGGGACCACTGCAACTAGCCACCGTGACGCATAATAAAATCTTTCTTTTTCTCTATAACCTTACATACATATACCCTGTGTGATATATCTAGAAAATTCTCCAATGCACCTAGACTTTTGGACCTGCAAAATTTTCTTCCATAACACCACTGTTATATCACGCTGCGTCGGTAAGTCGGGAAAGTCGGAGGTTGAAAAATATGAAAAAATTTTCTCGGATCAGTATCAGGTACTCACGGTCATTTTCCCGAAAGAATCAAAATGAACCATTGATAGAATTTCAAATGAAGTCAGTTTTCTCTTTTCCCATTATGAACAGCGGGTAAAAGTTCGTCTCTTTTACTGTTTTTCGTATTTTTGCTAATTTTTCCGTAATAAGTCGGAAAGGATGAGCTGAATCGAAAAATTTTTACGATAGTTTTTTGTAGATTTTTTAAAAATCCACAAGACCATGTGCTCTCAGTTATCTAAAAAAGAGAAAAAACCGTTGCGAAATCCTCAGATAAGAAGAAAAATATTTCAAAAACGTATGAAGTCCTTGCATTTTTTCCTCTAGTATCTCCTACTACTTCGGATAGATCCATTTCTTTGAGAAATGTGACAAAATCGTTGGGAAGATCTTCCAAAATCCTACAAAAGATTATTCCATACATTTTTCGATAAAACTCATCCCTTCCGACTTATTACAGAAAATCCATTGAAAAGACGAAGAGTGGTGAAAAATACGAACTTTTAAATGACATTCACAATGGAAAAATAGAAAAATAGACTCTATTTCAAATTCCACCGACGAGTATGATTTTGATTCTTTCAGGAACATAATGGCGAAGGTACTTAAAAATTGATCGCGTAGAAATATTTCATTTTGGTCAATCTTCAACTTTCCCGACTTTCCGACGCAGCGTTACACGTTCAAAGATGTAAAAAAATAGTCATATCGTACGTGTGACATTCGATATTTACGATTCAATTGTATACGGTTGATTCTTAAAAAGAACCGCCTACAATGACTAATACTATTTTTGCACTATGATAGATATGACTTATACGTGTGATAATGTGGTTGGCGGGAAAATTCAAACGACAGAAGCGGGAAATTGATTCTAAAATTATATAGCGCGTGACACGCGTGCGGTAAATCGAAACGAAAGGAGATTGCCTCTGATGTTATTATTGGTGCGTGGGAAAATCTGAAATTTTCAGATCAGATTAAATACACGTTTGTGTGTGTGTTTGTTCTTGTTGATAATTGTGGTCAAACTTGCAATATTGACGCTGTTATGTGGAAAGTGAGTATGATGATGATGATGCTGAGTGGGGTAAAATTTGTGTGAGAGATGAAACTTGTTGTGGCGTATTCGTGGTGGTGATTGAATTATTGGGTTTGAGAAGTAATTGAGAGTAGCATTGATTTGATTTTGTTTGGCATACCACAATTCAGTGTGAGACTAAGACTGGCGAATAACCCATTAATCCCTGAAAACCCAGATCATCTAAAAATGGGTAGGTATTTTGTTTTTTAACTTGATTCACTTTTTGGGAGGTTCCGATTAGGCGCAATGCACGTAAAATCTCATAAAATATCCAAGAACGTCACTTAAATTGTTGCATCGGTTATCTAGAGTATTATAAAGAGATTTCTCACGATTTTGGTTGTTTATGAGTATCCCAGGGTTGCATTCTTGGTTAAAAAGTCTCATTTACATTACTGGAAAGAACCTGGTACACTCAAACCTGATCAGAATCTCAGAAAGCGTAAAATAATGCTCCTCCAGTAACGAGTCATTCTTGACAATTTGGTAGAATTCGACCACAAGTATATGATGTTTTGAAAGTGTTATGAAAATTCACAGACCGTCAATAGTTCAAAATATAAAGAAATAGTTGGGTATGGCCTAAAACGAGATTGTGGAACATTGAAGGGCATAAAATACTGATTCAAATGTACGAAATTCAACATATTGGCCCTATGGGTTCTGTGCAAAACCCACCTACTCATCTAAGATCTAATTTGATTGATGTTATGCATGAAAATTCATTTCCAGCCCGCGAAAAAAGAATTACCGAGATATACTGCTGCTGGTTAGTTCAACTTGGCTGAAAAATTTGAAAAAAAAAAAAGTTATCAGACTCAAGTATCTCTGCCTATTTTGATCATCTTGACTTCTTGAAAAGTTTGAGAAATTTTCAATTTTCATCGATATTTAGTCAAATTCCAAGTAGCATCAGAAGATGTAAAAAAAATTTCCTTGTATAATTCGAATCCATAACGGTATAGTTATATGTATTCCACATTGAACGCCGGTCTTGCCTAACATGTCTGTTACTACTTGCGCTAGCGCCATATCATTTATGCTATAAAGTAACTAAATACAACGTATGCTACGCGCAACACGGCTTTCGTATGTATGTACAAAATAACCTTGACGATCGTAGAGATTGAATGATTTGAAATAGGTGATTCATCTAGATTTCTCAATCGCAGCTTCAGAAATTTAACTTACAACTTCCTCTCTCTCTTTTCATCACTGCGCGTCTGCATCTGAATTTGATCGAGAGTGTCATTTCTCACTATAGTATAGAATCAATTTTTTTTTTTCATCTCCCGAGTGGTGCACAGGGTTTACGCGAAGCTAATAAATCGTCAGTTTTACTGCATAGGAAGGATTTTTTTTTTTTTTTTTTTTAGTACTATAGATCATCTAACTCACTATACAATTGTGAAATTTTAAAGTAATAGATTATTATAATTGTTCATGAGACTTGAATTAATCTTCATCTCAATTCGCTTATTTTTTGACATGTAGCAAAACCTACTCGAATCATAATAATTATTAACCTCACAGTGTAAAGTCACGAAAAGTGCAGCAATAAAAAATCGTTTGATAAAAATTGAGACAATAATATTACACGTTGCAGTCTCGGTAAAAATTAGCAAAGCTCACAATCGACTTTGGATGCAGAGTATATACAGCATTTATACATTCATTATTTCGTATTCTCGCTGAATAAACGTTGGAGTTAAATGGCGTGGTTGCCTCAAGGACGTATTTCGATAAAACCGAAAGTGAACCGAGCCTCCTCGCACTTTGTCAATGCTCAAAAACTTCTTATACTGTGTTGAGAGCAATCGCATTATATTGCAGTATGGATTCAGTATGTATGTATTTATGTATACATAATATATTTCACCTTGCGCCTCTTTAAAATTCCACGATGGTGGGGAATTCCCTACTGTTTTCTTGGAATAAAGTCATACTCGTTATAATACTTTCACGCGGTTATCCTTGATGCCATTTTTATATAGTTTATCCTGATGCTCAATTTGCAAACAGCTGATGCAAAAAAAAGCTCAATCCGATCCTTTCTGTAGAGATTTTTTTCTCTTCTGAGGACAATCATCGATGTAATGGTAATGGATTATAGATGTAAAGATTTTTTTTTCGTTGATGTGAACATTTTTTTCAATTGGCTATTAGAGGTTATGAGGATATACATTTTTGATAAAGATCAATTTCTAATTAGGATCATGCAGATTTTTGATAAGCCATAAAGTGCAAATTTTGTCATGATTCCTGTAGATATGGTAATTGATGGCTATGAGAATTTTGATTATTCTAAGTTTTGTTGTTATAAGGTACATTTTGCCATCATGAATGTGGATTTCATCCACAATTCGTTAAGCTTGGAAAGAGGAAATTCATTGATTGTAGAAAATATCTTCAATCCAAAAATATTCTGAAATTGAAATCGTATTCAGCAAGGATTGACATGAAACCAGCATCATAATAATAAGCATCATAACAAAATGGCATTTAGAGAACTATCAAATACTTGTTGGCAATAAATTTTGATCCTGTGTTGCATCCACGGAACTGAAAAAATGTTTCTTGCGAATTCAACAATAACATTTAGAAAGTAGAAAAAGACAGCTTTCATGGTCCTAATCTTACCAAAATTTCTTTACGATTTCACACTGCCGGTCAAAAGTTTCAGGACACTCAAAATTTTTTTTCCAGTTTTGTAAGTGGAACTACTTAGGCTCTACTTGACCAACAAGGACTTCATCAGGGCTCGTTCTAAATGTCTTTTTACGTTCTCTAAGATGGCATTATTCACTTTTATCAGCACGAATCTGGATCTTTCCAATTCAAGCTTGAAAAAGTGCCATTTTCGATTATTTTTGGAAGAATCTCCTGACTCGGGTAGATCAAGGATACAGGGATATTCCGGAATGAATGTTGAAAGACTTGAAAGTACAAGTCTAGAGCTTCGAAATCCGTTTTCAAACATTTTTCTACAGCTCCTATTCCGAGTTATGACATATTTTCTGAAGAGAGTTTTTCCGGAAAAAGGCACCCTTATTAGAAAATGACGAAAAAATTCACTTTTTGGGGCATGTTCCAAAACTTTCTCGTTGTCTTGATCATGATATAGAAGAAAGATACAAGGATCAGAGATTATATATACTCTCCCTAAAACGCATTTCTTTATCTTTTCCGAATTCATCAGTCAATTTTTGCGAAAAATCTTTCTTCACAGAAAATGTCGTAGCTCGGAGTAAAAGTAACGTAAAAAGATGTCGAAAACGGATTTTGAAGCTCTAGACTTGTCCTTTCAGATGTTTTACGATCCATTCCAGAATACTCCTATGCCTTTGGGCTAAGGAAGTCAGAAGATTATTTAAAACATCATCGCGGTTTTGGAACTTTTTCAAGCTCGAGTTGGGAAGATCCAGATCCGTACTGATAAAAATGAATAATGTCATCTGAAACTACGTGAAAAGACCTTCAAAATGAGCCTTGATAAAGCCTTTTACCGTCGAGTAGAGCCTAGTAGTTCCACTCACGAAATTGGAAAAAAATATTTTGAGTGCCCTGAATCTTTTGACCGGCAGTGTACATTATGTTCTGGATGGTACAAAACCATTGAAAACATTTCCCAAAGAAGATTGTCAATCCCGATATCGAACAATCCCCCCACCCCTCATATTGTATTGTCACTCTAATAATCACGAATAAAAGCGAAACCAACCTCCAAGAGATGAATTTTCTTCCAGTTGAATCCTGATGAATTCTCAGGCTAAATTTTGACCAAAAATGAGCCGGTCGCACCTCACCAATCTCTTTCTCACCAACCAATTACGCGACATATCGAGTATGTACGTACGTACCTCTGAGAACCAAAGTCACGAATTATGCAGCAAATACTCATACAAAATTCCTGTATTATATCAATGTATTAGTGCATTAGTATATATATATACAGGACACTCCATAATCGGCTTCTCTGTCGGTCTACAACGTCTGTCGGCTAACTTTTTTTTGCTCTTTTGCCCGCCTGCGCTTGCAAAGGAGAGTTTTTTTATTACGATTCGTCAGGTGTGCTCTATACTATACTCTTGACGACTTTTGCCATATAGTATTCTGATGCACAACGATTACGGACAGTTAGATATATATAAACGATGAGCGATGAATAACTGGTTTCTCTCAAATTATACGCGACAGACACACACCACATACACATCTAAGTATAGACGAGACACCGCAAATCGTGCAATGTTTTTGATTGGAATTGAAAAATAGGTATTAGAGATAAAGATGAAGAGATGACCTGGTTGAGAAATTTTTCTGCGAGCTGTGAAAATTTTAAATTCTGCACTCAATTTTGTTTGTCAAATTTTTATCTCCTGAATACTCGGTTTTACAGAGACGATTATTTTCGTGGGTTGAGTTTGATTGACTGAGATGTTTTTAGGAAGTGTCATGCGAATATGATGGATTATTAGCATTTTTTGCGTATATTTTTATTGAAAGTCGAGTGCAGTTTGCACATGTTGGAAATATTCGCACGGATTATATACTCTCACGGGACATAATTGTCGAGTTTTCATACGCAAAAAAGATACGTAGTCGGCTCTTGCGTGCAAACAGATATTGCTCTTGATGTCAAGAAACATGAAACGTTGTCATTTCGTTCAAAAACTTGTAAGTATATCCATACGATTTTTCACACATCGTCTAATTAGTTCACGCCATGAACCCTCACCGATTCGTAAAAGTCTGAATATCCGGAATCATTGAGGGATTTTTTTGATCTTCAAAAGAATCCAGGAATTTCCAAATTCTGGTAGTCCGTTAAAAGTTTGAAAAATCTCGAAAATTGATGTGACTTTTTGAACCCGTAGTAGTGAAGAAATTTTTCTCAGATTTTCGGTTCAAACATTGTGATTTATCCTTTATAAGACTCACATATGTATTGATGTTCGAGTCATCAGACAAGAGAAAAGGATTCATTTTGATTTTCTATATGAAAATTCATGAGTGGTTCCTGGAAGGAATTGATAAACTCAATATTCGGTACATCTAAAAGTGCAGATATAGACATCATCATTCGACTTGACCGATGACTTTCTTATCTAGCTTTTTTTCGAATCAAACTTTGGGAATTAAAGAACAAGTCAGTATCCAATTCAAATGAATCAAAAATTTAAGCGTCTTTTATAACATTCACATGGAACCTTGACAACCGTTTTGCCAAAATTCGAAAAATTAAATTATCACCTTGCACCAAGACAAACTTTTTCCAGGTTCCGCTCTCATTCTAATCTTGAATCCATCAAACTCCTAAAATCTTTCTTCCGCAGATGATAAGAATTGAAAAAAAATCATAATCGGCATGCTCTAAATTTCACCAGGCCGCACATCTCAAACTTTCAACAATTCCTCATCAACCTCCGTTTGTCTCAAATACAATAAATAATGACTAACAATTATTATCCCGTCTTTAAAACTCTAAAAAAAATGAAATCTCTCAAACTTCGTCTCCTGGCATACAGTTAAAATATACACGAACACAATCGACATTATCATTCAACCGGTGATCTATATACTCGTGCCACGAGTTACTCAATGAACGTTATGTAGTAAACTAATCGTCGTCACTCACTCAGCATCATACTTTGAAGAACCAAGTCATATGTAAATCATGTCTAAAGCAAAAATGACCATTATTTACGAGACTTGACTAATACTACTATACTGATTGGAAAAAAAATAATCAGATTTTTTTTCCTCTCTCGAGACAAATTTGTGAAATACTACTTTGTGTTAAAAGATCTGCTTATACCCGAGCTCATAACAAAAGCTCACAGTCTCTTTGACAATTGTAATTGAAAAGAGCCGCGCGATTTGTCACTCACAACCGGACGTTATACGTTTGAGGCTAATCGAGTCGTTGTGTTATACGTATACAATGGGCGCGAGGCAATTTGTGATTGTTTTACAAAATTCTCACCAATGCATATTCATAGTATAACACCTGTTTATTTCTCAAAGTTTGAGATTAATTTGAATTCAGATTCGAGATGAATTTTGAATAGTTATAGTCTGTTTTTTTTTTTATGATGAACCAGTTATTTTGAACGGCACCAAGAATTGCACCCTACGTGAACTGGGCTCAATTGCACAAAATTTACCAAAATTTTTGACAATTGTTATAGATTTCCCCTACTTGCCCCTATCCGTACCTAAATTTGGGATAATTCGAAAACGAAGAATCAAATCTAGCTGTACTTAGAGGTCATAAAAAAATTTCCTAGAAACAGACAAGACAAGACCCAGCAAGTTTATTTCAATTTTTCTTTCTAAATTATGGAAAAATCATAGAATTCTGATTCGTGAGCTAAGTGGAAGTTGAACATACTCACCCTTTAGACAAAATTAGCTCTGTAAAAAAATTGTTTAAATAACTTCAATCTTGACTGGACTCATCTATTTGAAAACTCAGCAAACTGATTGAAATATCACCTGTTCTTCACATGCATCAAAATTTTGAGATAAATTTCGCGATAAATATAAATCTTGGACAAGCCAAGCGAGGCATGACACGAACACATACTAAAAAAAAAAATTGTCCTTCATATGAATACAAATATTCAACACCGACACTAATAAAACAATTGGCCAATTTAAGCTCATCGAAAAATATTCATACTCAAAGTTTATATACCCTTCCACTCCGCGTTCAAAATTTTCACAAGTTCTAACCTACCAATTAAGCATGACCCTCCTCCTAACAAGAGTCAACTCAGTTAGTCAACTCAGAAAGCATTCAACCATCCTAAAAAATTCTCAAATCAGCTTCGAATTTATACGAATAAACTCTAAATTGTGTCCTATTATCGTCTACTACCACACACCTACACCTACGATTATACCTGCATTTCATCAAGAGATTCGTTAATCGTAGTGACGTTTTATACACCTCACAAACTCACAACTGAAATCTGAAATGTATTTTCGTATCAAAAGCCCCTCATTGATCTGCGAAACACCAATATAATCGACCTCCTTCGAAATATATGAGAGAGAAAGTCATTCCTCTAAAATCCCAATCGTACAAGTGCTATACAAGTCGATTGACCAAACTTATATATCCGCATGAATAATGATCCTATATAATACTTGTCTAATACATATATACCATGAGAAAACTGGTTTTTTTTTAGGTTGATTGGAGATACTCATAGTCTCTTGAGTATAATTTTTGAGAAATTTTTTTCTTTCCTTTTTCATATGTGGGTCTCTTGCGAGTGCGATGTTAGTAACGTTATAAAATTAAATCTACTTTCGTGTATATATTTCGATAATATGTGTTATGGATGAGGATTACGTAATAAGAAACTTTGATGGCTAGGTGTGAAAATGTAGTTAGTATGAGAATCATGTGTATGTGTGAATAACGTAACGGTTGCCGTTAAATTTTAGCCCGAGGGTAAAACGCACATATTTTTTTTTTATAAGCACGGTGGTGTGACGATTACGTTCCGCGAGAGAGTGATGCAAAAAAATTGCATCAAGACGTTTTAAACAGATATTTTTTCTATCCCTGGAGGGGTGTAACTTATAATGTTGTATGAAATTTTTTTTTAATTAATGATTTTCTGATTGAATTTTTTCAATTGCTCACAAAAAGTAGATATGAATTTTTTGCTGAGTGAAATTCGGCATGGATGAAAGCTTTTTTCATAATTATTCAGGGGTTAGGTTACGCTCAAGAAACAAATTTAACTGATAGGATTGAATAACAGAATGTGGTATGACTAGCATTGGCAGTCCAATGTATTCTTTTATTTTAGATGTAATTTGGTTACTGAGTTATTAGCTAATCTCGAAAATCAGGTATCATATATTTGTTACCATTTTTTGTCGTGATTGATAATTTAAGCCATGGATCTGGAAAGTGATAATGTTTGATCTAAATGGGCTGAATAGATATATTTGTTCATAAACCGAGTGTTTGATTAATAGACAGATGTCCTTTATTTGCTTGGTGGTGAAATTTCAAAATTGTTGAGAAATATTTTAGCTGGAATTATCTCAATTTTCTTTATAGGGATATCGAGATCCTATTACCGCTGCATAATTCCCGCTCTTTCGAAATCCCACAAAATGAATTTTTGAAGTATTACAAATTTTGAAGCCACCGCCGATTCAAAACGTTTGAACGGATCGGCGATATCAATGCTACTTATCTCTCACTTGGAATCAGAAATAATCTCAAGGGTTCTTCAGTTGGGAATTTAACAAGATTCAAAATTTTAAAGCTATCCATCAAAATATAGCACACGCATAGCTTTACTATTTCTTTTACCCGGAAAATTCATCGAATAAACTCGAAAGTCGATAACGGCTAAAATTAGCCGAAAAGTTTCATGAAAACTGTTTTACACATTTCACCATCTAATACACAAGGTTGTATCAAACATCAACTTTGACGAGAAGCACTTTGTAAGATAACTCAATTTTGCATGCAGAATTTTTCAAAAATGCTTAACTGGGCTCACTTACACACTTAGTTTTCAGATAACCTAATTTCGCCTGACACATTTACAGTTGATTCTTTATAACGTATATCGTATTTTTTTTCATTTTTAAATGGAACACCGTGCATGAACATGTTATTCAATTTACGAAGTTACAAAAGCCTTGTGCAATGCAGCATACAAAATCCATCATAATTGAATTGAATCTGCTACTATGGGCCATTCAGCCATGATTTTTTGATAGGATCACTTACAAAAACGAATTTCAACATGAATTATGCATTTGATATGTCTTGACTTGGCATTCATACTACTTTAGGCTTTGCGACAAAATTGAGGGCATCCACTACCGCGAGATTTTTTGATATTCAGACCTTATGATTCTCGTGGTAACAGGATGGAGGGAGTCAGAATTAGGATTTTGGAAGTTATTAGAAATCATGGCGGGGGGGGGGGGTTGTGAAAATCTGGATTTATAAGTATTTTTTAGAACTGAAAACGATGGCGTACTCGATTTTAAAAAATAATTTCGACCATATTTATTCTGTGGTTCGCGTCTCTCCGTCGGATTGCCGAACCCAAACAACATTTTGTTCTAAACCATAGAAAGTACTCCAAAAAATTTTGCCAAACCCACCCATCAAATTCTGTAGGACTAGATACATTTTTTCGGGTGAAGAACCTGAATTTTCTCGCTATAATGCACCAGAACTCGAAAAATATTCATTATTTCGAAGAATTACAGGTATAGGGGAGAGTGGGGCAAAATTGGACGGATTTTGCAGTGGGGCTATCTGACGATACTTGAGGCTAGGCGCGCTATGGGACTTTGAAGTTCAATTATTGAATAGATTATAAATAGTACATTCGATACAAGGGTGTAAAACGTTTTATTCGCGCCCGAGTGATGGGTTTCCGGCCCGAGCCGCAGGCGAGGGTCGGAATCATCACGAGGATGCGGATAATAGGTTTTACGCGTGTGTATCTAACTATACTTTTCGATACACTGTGCGTAAAAGTGCACTTTGAGCACAGTTTGTCGACTTTTACTTACAGTTCATCGAAAAGTATAGTTAAACACACGGCCGTAAAACGTTTTATTCGCGTCCGAGTGATGGGTTTCCGGCCCGAGCCGCAGGCGAGGGTCGGAATCATCACGAGGATGCGAATAATAGGTTTTACGGCCGTGTATCGAAATGTACTATTTCGATAAACTGTGAGTAAAAGCCGACAAACTATGCGCAAAGTGCACTTTTACGCACAGTGTATCGAAAAAAATTTTGAGATCCCTAGGTCTCAGCGTTCATATACTTTTTCTTGGAGTTAAAAAAAAAAATTTGTCCAAATTGCCCCGAGCTTGGAGGCACTTTTGACAAGTTTTGGGGGCAAATTTGGACAGCCTTCCAAAATTGAGGTATACGGCATTATTCCTCACCTATTAGAGTCGCATTTGCTCATAAAAACACGTGGTAATAAACCAAAATCAAGAGAGAGCCCCACCCGTGACCTTTACATCCTCCCAGAGCCTCAACAAGCAGGCCATTTTTATATCATTTTCTAACATTATTGGATTAGGCACTTTATTGGTGCACTGCCGTCTTCAGCAATCAGTAATCGACTCGCAGCTTCTAAGAGTCGACTTTCATTCGTTTTTCTTCATATTGGAGGTACCCTCACTCATACTAAGTCAACGATCCAAAAGATGGAGTGCGCGACAATCAACTCAATATCAGTGAATATGACAGTGAAAATGTGAGAATCGAGCACTATTTCCGAACACGTAGAAAGCGACTTCTGACCTCTAAACTGACTCCTAAGACGGTCATTGGACATCGTAACTTCATAAATGTCAGCGTAGACTCCCAGTATCGTTTTGGGAGGTCTAACCGGGATAAAAACCATTGTCTGTGATGGTATTAAAAGAGAATTTACGCGGCGAAAGCCTCGACTCGCCTCCGACCGAGCTATCTCACTTATCCAATTTTGCCCCCGTCCAATTTTGCCCCAATCTCCCCTACTTTTTTCAGATCAAGAAATTACTCCGAAATGAGGAACAAAAAAATGCAAAAGTCGGAAAGTTTTTTCAAAAAATTGGACACATATACATATAATTATATAGTTTCCTGGTGATATTTTTACTTGACTCTTGTCATTTTTTGTCCACTAGTTCGACGTAATTTTTTATCTGAACAAAAAAGTACTCCTGTGATTCTTCAAAATAATCGATATTTTCGAGTTCTGAGGAATTTAGCGAGTAAATTCAAATTTTTGACTCGAAGAAATGTATCTAGTCCTACAGAATTTGATGGATTGGCCTTTTGTTGGAGGTACTTTTCAGAGTTTTGAACTAAAATTCGTATGGGTTTGGCGATCTGACGAAGGAGGAGCGAGTCAAGGAATAAAAATGGTCGAATTTTTTTTTTTTTTTTTTTCAAACCAACTACGCCATCGTTTAAAAAAGTACGTATAAATACTTGCAATCAAGTATTTGTCCTCGATCTGTGGTTTGATCGATCTTTTTCAATGGGAACTTAATTTTTCTAAATTTTCCTGATGTATCCGAGAAAAAAAAACACACTATTGTAAATATAGCATCAAAATAATCCATTGCCCTGAAGAGTGAGAATGAATGAGTCACAGAATTTCAAACTCTTTTCGTTGACTCTTGGAGTACCACAACGAATTCAAATTTTGAGTTTTTTTTCAATCAATAATCTCTAATTCATAACGGTACATCTGTCCTATATTTATAACTAGGCATCCTTTTATTACTCATATAATTATAAATACCACTCCAAATAACCCAATAATCATAAAAAAGATGAACATTTTCTTGATAGATGATAAAATCCCAATCATTGTCAGCGATTCCAAAAACGTAGATAAGATCTCCATTGATCCATCGCCCGATCAAATTATCCCATTGATCTGAAAAAAACTTAACTGTAACAATGAATTACCGATTTATAGCAAAGACTGATAAACATACTTTTTTTTTGTATTTTTCAGAGGTGCTTTCTCAGAGGTCAGATTAGCCGAAAGTAAAGATCGACCGGGTATGCTGTATGCAGTTAAAATAATTGATAAAAAAGCTCTCAAAGGCAAAGAAGATTCACTCGAAAATGAAATCAAAGTTCTACGAAGGTAAGTCTGATTCTTTATTTTCTATATAATATTCTATGTTCCGCCATTTATATTTTCTATATATCCGTGTAGATCGAATTCGTACATAGATACATCAGATGCAAGGCAATAATTGTATCATGAATATTTTTTCATATTTATATCATTTCTTTTAATGCGCTAAAATTAGCCTCATGAAAATCATTTGATCCGTCCGTCTCTTTTCGATTATGAAAATTCAGCTTTCAAAAACCTAATTTTTCAAAATTTTTGTGGATTTTGAAAAATTTTACGAAGAATTCATATTTGTGGTCTGGGCAATTTTTTCATTTCATACAGTTGTTGAAGAAAATGTAACTATTTTTTGAGGAATCGCAAAGAGACGAGTGGTCATTCCGCCAGAAAGATAAATATAAACAAAAAACAAAGTCACCGTTGTCAGCAAAAATAGAATCATTCCTTTCATTCTTATAGCCTCGCATAGTGCCGCGAAATGTATTCATTATCACACGATACACACACACATATATATATATATATGCAGTTGTGCATCTTAAGATATTCGCTCTGTGTAGAAATAGAAAATTTCGCGAAAATTAAGTGTCAACAAAAAAGCGAAGCATTGCTAAAATTTATTGTGTATGTACACATTATTGCATATATATCGCTTCAATTTTATAGCTGTGTAAATATAAACTTATAATATTTTCCTCGTTTTTAATGCCGCTTCAATTAACAAAGTGTTTTATTATTGTTCATATTTATTCGTGCTATTACAAGACAGTTGATTAAATTGATCATGCGAAATTTGAAAAAAAAGGCCTGGCTGTGAGTATGACACCTAAATAATGTGTAATTCAATGCTAATCTGTTCTATCTTTTTATTACACTTACACAAATATTCTAATTTGAATGTTTCTTTAATACTAATTAAATTGAGTTGATGCTATCATATAAAACATAATATTATTATTTTTCTTGCATCGTGAGCTATATCGGAATGTGTACGTTATGTTTCTAGTTTTCTCTATATTCTTTGTGTTATTTTTGTGACTCACACTAAATATCTAATATTACAATAACACAAAACTTCAATTTTCTGCCTTTGATATCAGACTCACTATTTCCTGATAAAATTATCTTGTATCAGATCAAATATTTTATCTATGAAAGTAAAAGTTTATCTTTTATGTCGGACCATCACACCCACCCACGCTGACTTATTCGAAACAAAACATCAATTTCGTTCTTAGATAATATAATAATACGGAGTGTAGATTGAATTATTATTGAATACAAACAGAGATTAATCTGTGACGTGAGAAAATAAGCTTATAAAACAAATACATATTCACAGCCAAAGTCTCGACATAACAAATGAAATAAACGATTACACTTGAACTTACACTCTCTCTTCATATTATGGACTTAGTCAATTATACGCTCTCGGAAATGTCAGACTGTATAAACTTATGAAACGTTAGACGGAAGTGAATTTTGACCATGATCTCAAAATGACTAGTAGTAGTAGTGATATATATTATCTGACGCTTATGGAATGAATCACTATTATGTCTCTTAATCGTATATTAGACTAAAGGCGAAATCACTACCAAAAATTATTCTAGAGGAATTTTTTGTCGGATCTCTTCTGGAACACTCTTCTGAATCCAGAAATTCATGTTCCCAGACGAAAGTTCAATGCAAAATTGTTCAAACTGAAATTGTTTAGACAAATTAACAGAATTATTTTTTACGGAAGCAATTTCTTAAGGTTATTTGACTGATTTCAAATAGAAGATATCAATTAAAATAATCTTGTCATTTTTTCCTGAAAGTCATCGTTTTTGAGCTGTGAGCGTTTCAAAGTTGAAAAAACGCGCCTTCGAGATGAACAACGCCATCGTCGCGCCCCTGTTAGAAATCGTCTTCTAATGAACATTAAAATTTGATCCAACATTTGGTTTAGTTACCCTGGCACCGAAATTGTGAGCTATGGAAAATCCCAAAAGACAGATCGATGCACAAAAAATTCTAATTCCCGAATCCGCAGCCGGAAGAACCCTACCTTCTTTCATTTTCTTTAAATTATCAAAAAACTAGCTCATTTCACCCATTCTGGTGCGCCTTAACCCTTTTGATCGTAGCGACACACTCTTGGTCTCAAAAAATTCTACTCGGCCCTACAAAAATTCTACCACCTCGGTTTTTCACAATTTTCTATTGGATTTTCCGTGATTAGCACTAATTAGACTTTGACTCGTGGTCAATTGCGGTCAGCTGATACATTTACCGCGGTGTGGCGCATCTTGCTGGTGTGAACGTGGCCTAATGTAGCATGTTCACACCAGGGCTTGGGATTGGAAAATATTCCAACTGATCACGGAAAACCCAGTAGAAAATTTGGAAAAATCGAGGTGGTAGAATTTTTGTTGGGCCGAGTAGAATTTTTTGAGACCAAGAGTTTGTTGCTACGATCAAGGGTTAAGGCGCATCAGAATGGGTGAATTGAGCTAGTTTGTTGATAATTTAAAGAAAATGAAAAAAGGTAGAGTTTTTCCGGCTGCGGATTCGGGAAGTAGAATTTTCGGTGCATCGATCTGACTTTTTGGATTTTCCACAGCTCACAATTTCGGTGCCAGGGTACCTTTGCCCCAACATTTGATCCAACGCGATCAAATTTTGATCAAAGAATGTAATGCTGATTTTCACAAAATTTGATCAAATCGCGTTCAAAACTAACCTAACCTCAGTTCTACGGAATAGTACGGTATAAATGTTTAATAATAAAATCATGTCTTTGAATCTGGATGTCACTGCTTCATTTTCTTGGTCGGACTTTCTGATCGATAAATAATGAAAAAATACAAACTCTATGCGAATACAACTATGATAGTAGGAAAAGAGGGGAAGAATTAGTGTGTCCGCTGCAAAAGCTGGTCGTTGAACGTATAAAACTCATCTTAGAAACATAATATTTTCTAAATTTCACAGAATATCCCTTATGATGATAGAAAATCAGGAATCATCAAGTGGCCCATTTGCTGATTTTTGATAAAAAAGAACAGTTTCAGGACTTTTACTTCTGGAACTCGACTTAACCTACAAGACGAATTCCAGAATCAATTGAAATAAGTAGCTGTTGTAATTTGTTCTGGATAAACTCATCCAGCACAATAAATTCACTTCGAACTAATATCAATTCTGAAAAAATTCGAGATTATAAATTAGATTCAAATCGCAGATAAATATACGCGTCCCGCAAAATTTGCGAAAACCAATGCAAGTTAGGAGAGCAGACTACTTTCCTGCCTCAATTCAAACATTTGATCCAGATTTGACCAACATAGCATTGCATTTGGGTCAAGTTTTCATCAAATAGTTGGATCAAACTTTGATGATCAGGTCAAACGATTTTAGGATTTTTCTAACAGGGGTGCCGTCTATCCATTGTTAACATTAGAAAAACAGTGGATTGTCGCTCGAGGACATGAACTTTTGCTATTGGATAATTTTGGAGGAGATTCCAATCAAGAATTTTCCGCTTTGATTATTTGAGGATTTCACGTTTTTCATTCTGTAATCGGTCGCTGGGAATATACAATTTTCGCGTTTTTTCAGCTTTGACACTCTCAGGAAAAATGACAAGAGAGATTTTCTGTTTGAACTAAGTCAAATAACTTCATGAAATTGCTTCCGGACCGTAAAAAATAATTCTGACAATTTGTATAAACAATTTCAGTTGAAACAATTTTGCACCAGAATTTCGTTTGGCAACATGGATTTTTGGATTCAGAAGGGTGTTCCGAGAGGGGTTTCCACAAAAAAATTCCACTAGACTAATTTTTTCAGAGATGAAGGCATTGTTTTACAAACAAAAACTGAAGATTATATCGACATTTGGACTTGATCATTAATACGACTGACAAATTGAAATTTCGGAGAAAGCTACAAAAGTAAGCTCGGTAGAAGGTATCGTCAATTGTGCCGTTATACTATTATGGTTATACTTTGTAGAACACTGGGGCAAATTTGGAACAATCGATTTTGGATACTTGAATACTTGGATTCTCCAATTATTTCGAGATGTCTCATTTTCAAGACTCAATACTCTTTAGCCAGTCAAAAAATGTGTATAGAGACATTATTACTCTAATAAAAGAAATTTTGTTTTTTTCATGCTCATTTTTTGAAATTACTGTGTTCGTGTTCCCGATGATGTATCATGTGTTTGCTATACATCATCATAATACACACATTTTTGTATAAATCATTTATTATCATTCTAACGTAAAAATACCATGATGAAAAAACCATGATTTTTTTTGAGCTCGCAGGCTTATTCTAGGCGCATATGACTTATCCTCTTCTCTTCGCTCGGGAAATAAATTGTCATAGCACCCAAACTGAGCGTACGCGCCCAGAGCAATAATGCAATAATGAATTCCAGTAGTATATAACATCCTTGAAATTTCTACATTATACCTTAGATCCATAAAAATCGTATAAGCTTTATCAGAAGAGAACAAACAGACACTGGTCAATAAGAACCGAACGTGTTCTTCATATGATATGATTAAAATTGTTCCAAAATTAACTCCGTGTTCCAAAGTAGCCCTACTGTACTGACAGTACACAAAATATTTGCAATTTGAAATAGAATCATCGTGTTATCGAAATTATTTGAATCAATCAAGCAAATTGAATACCATTTCCGATCGAATTATTTCAAATTTTGCACGGGCTAAATACATTGAATACTAATAATTCAGACCTCAATCAAATTACCCGCCAATAAATTACAATTCGACAGTGATTCAAATGAACAGAATTGATAATCAAATTATATATCCTAATACACACTGCATATCTGACAATCAACTTGTTTATTCCAATTCAAACGCAAGACTTGATCATGATGCTCGGAATAATTAGTAGCTTATATATGGAGAGTAAAAGGGAGATGAATGTCGATTATATATACAATTCGCTATTGTTGACGTAAAGCAACTTTGTCCGTATACGTCTTGTACATATAAGTACTTTCGACGTAAATTGTATTTATCGAATCGGACACACTCGAGTTTGAGTTTACTTTAGATGAGTAATCGCATACATAAGATACCAATATAATAGAGTATATCTCTCACTCTTGATAGCCTATTTTTCTATTCTCATCTTCGATCTTGTGTCTGTTTAACGTTATATCGTCAAGTTTGATTGAAGAACAATATTAACACACACTTGAGAGATGATGTGTTTTATCTCGAATCGAATCGAAAGAAAACATCGACTTTTGTATCATGTGTTTTATTGAAAAGTTGAGAATAAAAATGAAATACTCTTGATAGTGAGAAGTGAACTGGTTATTGTTAATTTTAAAATCGATTTGGAAGGAAGTTTGTTAAAAATTGCGTAGTTTTACCACTCAACTACTCTCTTTCTATATGAAATTGTACTTTTTGAGCTAAGTTTGAGTATACACTTCGAGGACTATCGATAAAAGCAGAGACATTGAAAAATTTATAAAAGTGAATTCAAAGAAACGAACTTTACTCTCACAAGGTGATAATATATCGGCTTTAACCAAGTCTTGGTCGGTTTTTCCTCGTCGTCATTGAAATGTATTTTCAAAAGAAAGATTTTTATCAAAATAAATCCTTATTTCACGCTTGGTTTGAGACTCGTATATTTTAGAATCAAAGTAAGAAGAATTTCGACATGACGCAACTCCCTCAGGACTGTGAAATCCTGATTCTAGATATCCATTTCAGGTTGAGGCTGACATAAAATGTATCAGAATGAATGAGACTCGGAAAGTACTTTCTCACTCTGCAAAGAGGAATTTCTTCTCGAAGTTCTTTTGAATTCTTTTGCAGAGCTGAATTCTTACTTTGAAAATGTTTAGTTCCTTACTAATCTATACAGCTTTGATAGAATGCAACAGAATGTTACCATTTTATGTACTTTGAGGTTAACTGGACCGTGTATATTTTTTCTACTTGCTATTCGAGTCGATCAAATTCAAAAAAATTCTCCAATTTATATGGGGTTTTTTTGCATCATAGAAAGTTTGAAGATTTCTTTTTGATCACGAAAGTTTACTTATTTTCAAAACTTATTGAGAAGAATTTAATCCAATTTAAGCTCAGAATATTCACGGTAGTAAACTACTCTTCGTGTAAGCAGTAAATTTTTACCAAAACCTGTTGAATACCACAAAATTACGGAGACTCATAGTAATTTTTACTCTCGTGGTAATTTTTACTTTACATCGAAATTAATCTAGTGTTTCATATTCTCATCGTTTAACATGTCAAGCATTGTTTTTCAGAGAGAAGTTAAGTCATCAATTTTTGTCGGTAATATTACCATGAACGAATGTGATGTTATCACATCATCTATCAGTAATAAATTGACACCGTGATTACATTTTCAACGATAATAGTCACACGAGCTCATTTTTTATGATGGGTCAATCATAAACTATGTACCATTTTCGTGAGTAATATTACCACGAATGTACGCGAGTCTCTTTATCATGGTAGTTTGTTACTTCTACTTGAGAGTAAAAATACGTCAGGGTCGTGTGAGCATGATTTTTTAGAGATTCGAGAAAGAAATACTTATCACATTCCAATAGTAAGATTACCATCGGTGATTTTTTGCCTCAAATATTTTTTTATCGGTAATGGTAACTGTTACTCCTACTAAACAAATACGAAAAAATTCGTTGAGCATATTTTGATTAATCTTTATCGAAAATCAAAGTAAAATCAGATCCTGATGAATTAGTATACGAATATTACCATTCTCAATGAATAAGAATATGATGAATCGTAACATCAAGTTTCACTACTGTTCCGAAAATAATGGTAATTTTTGTGAGATGATAACGATGAGTCCTGAGGGAAAATTTTTCACAACGAAACAAAATACTTTGACATACGAAAATCTACGAAAAGATCACAGTTTGTGTACAAAACTGCAACGTAAACTTACCACGACGAAACGATGTACGATCGTATATAAAAGTTACACATACATAGAATAAATAGAAAAATAGAAGAAGAGGAAAAAGTTATATAGTGTGTATATAACCATTGACATCAGGAATCGATAGATTCCCTCGCGCCTCTATTTCTCGTTATAGTATTATAGTTCAACTTATATTGCGCGCGGGCGCAATCGAAGAGTATTAGAAACGAGGTCGAGTAAATTCTCTCTATCTCTATTTCAAATAATCGTCATTGATGCCCCCGCATCGATACACACTCAATCCAACATACAAAGATCCATACATATATATATTTATATATATATATATATATATATCCATAAATGAAAGAAATAGGAAAAGAAAAGGAAAATATGAAGTTTATGTTCGGGAAAAAACGAACCAAAAAATAGTAAAATTTATTACGAAAAATAAAAAAAATTGTTAAAAAATTTATATATACAGCTGTTCGTTGTCTGTCAAATTTTTTCGTAGGTTCAGTCGATGCGTGACGTCATACAGTGGCGACGGTTCGCTCAAGTCTGATGATAATAATGAGGATAAAGAATGGTAAGTCGCGGCCCTTCCTTCGTGTCGATGGCCACACTCATAATATAAAAAGAAAAAAAAATTATCTATTTATCTTTATATCTACAATCTATGAAACTATGCAAATTTCTATCTTCACCATTCTTGTATCTCTGTCACTAAAAATATTTTCCCGCCTCGTATGAAAAAAAATTGTACTTTGTGTGTAACACAGAACTCACATTACTATAATATCTCACTTGTCCATCTAATCTCTTTCTTTCTCTGCGCGAATCAGTGAAAATTGATCTCATTCAGTGCATTTTCACACTAATTCACATGGAATGTTACCAAAAAAAGAAGAAAATTCCATTAAAAATCAGCAGAATTCTCTGTTTGGGAACAATTTTTATTAATTCATGCGTAGAGAGAATATTTTATACTAACGCAACACTTTAACCACGTGCAATAAAAGGCATTCAATCTATAACTTTTGCACCCTCATATGTATGATTAATTTATAATGATTTTACTCACTTAATTTTAATCTAATTTAACTCCGGTACAGTATCTAACTTTTCATTCATATCTTTTCCATCTATGAACTTTCGATCAATTTTTTCATCCACATTGGGTTGTTTTGGTATTTGGCTCACAGTGTGGGCAACAACCCCTCAGATTTTTTTTTCCTTACGTCCCCTGTTTATTCATGCTAAAGAAAGTAGAGAACCTTTTGATGCTCGGTACGAGTTTTGTCTTGGAGACAAACTATCTAGAGCCACACTCTTTTGATAATATATGTCACCAGAAGCTATATTTTGTGAAGGTATAGAATTTTCACCCTCACGCCCTCACTTGAAATACACACTACTACACCAAAGCATAAAAGAAAATATATATAGAGATTTCTATGTATATATACGGGTACATTGGTTTATGTGTGTGATGTACATGTGAATGGCATATATATTTTTTGTATAAGCACTATGCATGTGTATTTGTATTTTTGACGGGCTATGGGCATAATAGGCCGAGTGTTATACTATTTTTCTTGGGCACGGCTTAGGATTTCTTTAGCATATTTTTCGCGGTTTTGTCAAGCATCATATCGCTTCTCTTGTTATATTGTCACTGGCTTCTGTGAGTTTTTTCCTTTATTATATGGGCATATATCAGAATATGTGCGAGGAAGACACTTATTTCGAAGTGTCTCAAGAGAAAAACAATTTTTAAGGTGAATTTTGACATTGATCTGTGGTGTTGTATGGGATTAAGAAAATTATTGATCCAATAATATGAATTTGTTTTGCCCCAGTTACAAGTGTACAATTTAGAAATAAAGAAGGGGAGGGACATCGGATGAATTGTGGAATATACTAGTTGAACATTTGGTCTCGTCGATCTTGAAGGACGAGACCAAATGTTCAACTTGTATATTAACCATCAAGGACGAAAAAATCTACCAAAATCACTTATGAATTGTAGAATAGTTTTCTTGTACATTGCAAATGGGGTGGGAAAGATGTCCGGCGTATCAGCAGTAATAGTATTTAGTTTTACGGAAATTATTTCTTCCCCTATTTGATGCTCTTCGTCATAAACAATTTTTTTCGAGAAAACTTTAACTAGCTGGTTTGATGAATATTTTAACCATTTAGTTGAAAAGTGAGTCATGTGATTGGATGGTTAGATGATGGCGATATCCGTGTAACATTATTATTAAGTAATAGTATATTATGACACTGCACGTAGATGGGTAGTTTTGTACGAAGGACTGTTTATGGCACGAGCGAAGCGAGTGCTATAAGTCCTTCGTAACAAAACTACCCATCTGCACGCAGTTTCATATGATATTTTATAGCACGAGAATCCAAAAATCATGTTCAAAGTTGCGATTTTTAGGTTAGAGTGCTATAAAAAAAGAAGTATTTTTCGATTCGAGGGTGGAAAGTTTGGTTTTGCTTTTCGAGTGATTGTTTTCGGCCCGAGCCCTGGCGAGGGTCGAAATTATCACGAGTAAAGCAAGAAAACTTCACGCCCGAGTATCGAAATACGTCGAGAAATACGTTTTTCGATTGACTGGGCGTAAAGTGAACGAAAATTGCCGTGCGTAAAACAGTGTTTTAAGCACAGTCGATCGAAAAAAAAAACACACAAAGAAATTCGTTTTTCTGTACCAAAAATATTATCCGGAGATCACTACCTACTAATCTCATAGATCCCGTATTATAATACCGATTTTAAATAAGGGGGGTAGCTTAGCAGGCCCATAGATGGATCCAAATACGATCTCGTGGAAATATCTTTAGTTGGTCTGCAGTTTGATTAGAAGCGAATTTAAAACACAAACTTTCGAAAGGATTACATATTCAGTATTTCTGTTAAATACTAATCAGGGTCTTGTATTATATTAACATAGCAGTACATGAATTCAGTTCAGAAACTGTAGATCCTATAGAACCGTGAAATAATTCAAGATAAAGTTTGAAACCCGATGATACACGAAATAATTTTAGCGTGATCCCAGAAACGTGACTCAGAACTCGATCACTTTGTTGAAAAGTTAACCAGCTGGTTGATTGGAGATTTCAATCAGTTGGTTGAAAGTTCAAACAGTTTTCTATAGTGTAGTTTGCGCCTCAGTTGTGTGAGAAAATCACACATAATTGTAATGATTTTCTTGTAAAAATTCTCAGCCGAAATTGATGATTAATTAAGGAAGTTGAGGCTTGATTTTTGTTGACGAAACTCAAACGACGAGTTCAGTATAAATTAACAAATACTTAAATAAATCAACAAACTACTCTAAGCTTGGTGCAATTATAATTTACAATCTGTTTGTCGGTGGCAAATATTTTTGCGAGATAAACAGACATCTTAGAATGATTTATTGAATCTTTTCATTGCTGATTTCTGATAGATTCTCCGTGATTTGCCTTTCTAGCTCGTGGTCTATTTATACTAATATGGACAGAATCTGTACGGCAAATTTGATTATTGCATTTTAATTATCATAATTCTATCCCGATTTCGTTGACTATCCCAAAAACTACAACATAGTATTTTATCCTATGACTCGTTATATTATCAGACCCATAGATTTACTGATTTTGGTAGGAAATAGTTGACTTGCATCTAGATCACGAGTAAATACTCATTTAAACTATCGCTCGATAAGATGTAAAAATAATTTACATGTACAAGTAAATGTGATAGATAGTCCAACCACAGACACATTTACGTACATGAAGAATAATGTAACATCAAATTGATCGTACCTGTAACACACAAGCTTATATCAAGGGTTTAATTTTTTTTTAATTCTTGCAACATGCGAAAATTTTCTAGTTCAAAAACAGTCAACGAGCTCGGATTACTTTTGCAAACCGATACTATTGCATGAAGTAAAAACCAAAAATAGCGATAAAAATCATCACCTGCACCTTATCCTAGATATACCACATCGAGAAAACAGATTTTATAACCTCAACTGTAGATTGAATCAGATTGATTCTGAAAATTTTGGGGTCTCTTCTCTAATTTTCAGATCCACAAAATTTCACCTACCATATTTGCTTAACATTTCATACAATTGAATTTAGGGTTAGTTTGATTATTTGGACCTATAGATATGAGAGTTTGCATTGATAAACTGCATAGCAAAGTGATTACAGTTCAGTGGCTTAACACCCTTTGATCCATCATCCAATCCGCGATTTGCGGCTTTTGCTGTATACCTATATATATCATCACCAGACGCATAATGCACAGCGTATACGCGATGGTAATCCAGTTAGGCTCGGTATCTGAATTATATGCCCTTGTGTGAGCCTATATGGGTGATTCCACCACGCGGGCATTGCATTATGAACCGCAAATGCTATCATATACGAAAGGTGTGACTAGCCAGTTTAACTCGTCGATTATGCATGAGACAACTTGACACAAGTGCCGTGGGAAAATATTACTCAAAATTGACTTATTTACAATCAGAATTGACTGCAGAATCGAGTTTTCAGTATAAGATGCAATTGATGGAGATTGACATTTTTCAAGAAACCTTTAATTCTTATGCGGTTGCTTGAAATATTGTTTAAAAATTATTCAGAAGATTAGGTGTTTTAAAAAAATCATATCACACCAGCAAATAATAAACAAAAAATATTGCATCTAATGAACTATCTCAGTCATATCGCATAGCATACATTCCTAGTAAATTTTTGTTACATCTCCTCAACTCCCAAAAGAAGAACTCTGTGTCCCTCAAATTAGGAACTCCAGAATTTCCTTATGATAGAATAAATTCTTTATCAGTAGTACCCAGTGAGCACTTTATGATTTTAAATCCGTGGAAATTTCACAATACAAAGAAAGTCATCGATCCCATCAAAAGTCAGTTCGAATGATTTATCATCAAATAAACGAGTATTGCTCAATCCGTTTGAGCAGACGACGTATATCTCATGACCTCGCTACTTAGGCGTAATCAACAAACTTCGTTACAAGAGATAATCCAAAATCTTCATTACGTTCTACTGAGAAACTTGAAAGATTTCACTTTCTGTTGTTCGATCCATATTCTACCAAAATGCATTTCCTTTGTGAAATTTTACCCCCTCCCCCCCTCCCTTCCCCCCTCAATACCAACATCCACAGAAGAAACAACTTTGTTAAATCTTTCCATTGACTATAAAATCAATCGAAAGAAGTATTTATTGAAATGATTATTCCTACACTGAGAAAAAAATTCTGGTCGTACGGCCATGCGTATTGTCGTACGACCAGAATGGTATTTGCTGCAGAACAATACCGATTTTGTTATCGCATCAATCTATCAGAACGGTTTTGTGGTCTGGTATTAAAGCCAGAATAGTTAAATATAACGCGTATATTTCGAATGCTCCGATACTTCATGGATTAACAGTCACATTACGCTTATTTTGCTACAAAAGCTACCAATTTTTGCACGGAATAGTACCGCAAAGGGACAAATATAATCCAACAATTTTTTTAGGTTATTCGTGCCAAATTGGTGCAATAACAAAATCATTTTGCTGTGGTGACAATCCAGTATTGGTCTGACAGCAATACCACGTAACAATACAGTCGTATCGTTCCGACGGCAATATTTTATTCTCAGTGTAGATTTCATTCGTCATTTTGTTCGTATAATGATCCTAAAATATGATAGTTAGAAACGATACGCGGAAAAAATATGAAAATTTCCATAAACTATCTCACAAAATTAATATTTTTCTAAAAAAAATTATGAAACACAAGAGGTAGATTTAGATCGGCTGAATTGTCAGTAAATGAAGTGTGATACTCTCGGTAAAAGACGGCAAATCTGCGACGCCAACTCCCAAATGCGATTATCGATGATCATTCTATGATCACAATATGAATAAATTTCGAAATGATATCATCACATTTGTGAATATCTGTAAAGCCCGGAATTCAAAATTGAGAGTTTGTGTGAAATCACCCATATATACGTTATAAATCTCTGCTTATACTACTGATATATCAAATCTTTGAATGTGAACTCAGTCAACTGGGCGTTATCGTTATCGGCTAATTTTTGTAGTTGACTCGATGTATCGTAGTGAACCCCAAATTATTTCTTCAATGTTTAAGGGACTGAAATTATTCCGGGAGGAATTGTATTTTACAAGTTTGCAACAAAATAGACATAGTAAAAAGAAGTTTGGAATTTTTTTGACACGTCGATGATTTTTAAAGAGTCATTCAAGATTTGGTATTTTGAATTGGCGCCTCGCAATGTGACGGTATATCTGCACGTGAATCACGTGATTCGTCAACTGTTTTTTGATGATTTTCCATCGAAAATTCTCATCTCAATGACACTTGCAAACTCATTCCTACAGTATAACGGACATTAGAATTGAAAACGCTTAGGTCTGCTTTATAATCGTCACTGGAAAAAGTTTTTCAGTCACGTGACTCACATTTAACCGCCGCCATATTGATTAGCGCCAATTCAAAATCATCAGAAATTTCACATGTTACATAAAACTATTCTTACAGAAGAAAATTCGGAATTTCATGTCCAAGATATCTTTTTAATTATAAACTCAAGTGATACCATCATTTTGAACTTTTTTTTAGAGTCATGTAAGTTCGCTACAATGGAAACCCTACAGAAAATACAATTAACAAAAATTTCACACTCAAAACACCCAACACTTTGAATGAACTCAAGCCCTCTTTAAACACTATATATACTACTGCACTTGCCTCAATATACCGACCTGAAATATCGAACAATCCAATTCAAGCCCATTCAATCACCAAAATCACTTTTAAAAGCAAGGCGACGAGCACAAAAAGCGCGCGCGGCGTGCCAAACCGCCCAATAAGTGCGAACTCGAGCACCACTAAAACACCAATACACATATACCTATATGTACTTCCCCAATCTCACAACCGAATCAATGCAATAAACGAACCTCATTCCCTTGCATCAGTATTTAATTCTCAAGAGTCAGACAGAACAGAGTGTCTTATATATATTGCTATCGACTAATTAGCACCTTAACCGATCAACGACTCTGATGATTAACCGGATTGAACGTTCGTGCAATTATAACGACAAATACATTTACACACAAACACACGCACACACATATATGAGAGTGAATGTTCGATTGAAGTAGTAGCCAGATTTTAATTGGTCATTTCCACCCTCGCAAAGTGCCATACACCGAGTTTGTCGGAATTTTCTTAATAGCAAAACCAAACTTAGTAGTAGTTAGTAGTAGTATAGATTCCAAGATCGAATAGGAAGTTTATATCGACACGTGGTATAGCGAAATTGCGTTTGAGACTTGGCGATTGAGTTTATTACTTGACGTGCGATGACAGTTTATAGGAATGAGGTGTGAAAATTATGGTCGATTTATCGACACTTGACAAGTTTCGTGCAAAAGTTTAGGATATTTTGTTGGATGTAGAAAAGTAATTTGAGGAGTTTTTGATGGGAACATTTGTTGTAGGTCAATTCTCCACTTGGATATGGGAAATATTACATTATAAGTTTTTATTGTACTTTGCGTGAGATGCAAACGTTCCTATCGAGCTATGCATCAAATATTTTTTTCTTATTTTAGCTCAATCATTTCTGTAAGATGATAAGTACAATAAGACAAGCATCTCTGACATTCAGAATAAATATCCCTGAAGAAAATTGAATGAAAAATAGTAAAATTATTATTTTAAAAAATGGTTCGTTTTCAGATTTCTCGTTCTCGTAATCTAGTTTTCCGACTAGTTGCATGATTTGATCTCATTTCGACATTGACAGAAATTTTCCAGAATTTTCACAGATTTTTTTCGATGTTTCGTAAGATTATCAAAATTCGACGCTGTAACTTATCTGCATTTGTGAGACTGACAACAAAATATATTGTTGATAAAATACAAGTTCTCCTCCATTCTAGAGCAAAAAATTCAGAATATAAAGAGAGTGGGGGTTGATCTTCTGCATTAATATGCTGAAAAAGTACCACATTTCATATTCTCGGCATCCCTACCGACTTTAATTATAAAAATTAGTTTTGTGTTTTAATTAAGAAAAAGGATTCGTTGTAAAATATTTCTAATTAGCCTTATTGTCAGATACCCGACAGAAAATAACGCATTTTCTTTTCTACATTCATCGAAATAATAAGTTTAGAAATTATTTGATTACAAACTTATTTTGGCTCTCATTGAAAATTCAGACTTGGAATTGAAAATTGTAGTATTCTTTTTTTTATTTTTAGAAGTTTTGCGAAGAGTCAAATAGTCGCAAAATAAAAAGAAATGTCAATCATTCAATATTATACAAAAATTCTTAAAATTGAAAGGAGTGGATGATCGCAATATTTTTCTTCGAAATTTCCCAAGAAAATCGTGATCAGAGCCTTAAAAATCTAAAATTGTGCCAATTGATCGAAATTATCGAACAAAGAACGAAATAGCTAGACAAGTGTTCCATTTCCCAAGTGTCCATCATCATCAGTTTCTCTAACAACTCGTGAAAGACACATTTCTGCCAATATACAGATATACAGATGTAGACGAACTTTGAAGAAATTATCTAACGCGTAATTCTAGTATAATTTCCAAGTTGCGTCACACATCGAATAAACGAATGAAAAGTGAAAGAGAGGCTCATAAAATCGATCGTTCAATTTCATTCGCACATTCTATACTTATTACACATCAGGCAACACAGACAATAAAATACCAAACGCGAGTTACACAATATTCGCAAAGTTTTTAAGAGAAAAAAGGTATGTACATGTACCATCTGCCAATCTATCAAACGTCTTTTCTCATAACTCTTTTCTGTCTTTGTCTCAATTTTCTTTTTTTCTTCTTCTTCTTCTTCCTAGTTTTTCAACAGACTGGTAAATTTGTTATCTCACATCAATGTCTTCTCATCGCTCTTCTGGTGAGCTACTTTCACGAAAAATCGTTTATGTGTTTATATATAATGTTGATATAAAGATGCATCAATTAACTGTGCCTTGTTGCATATTATGAATATATGCCAAGATATGTATTGCGATGATCCAACTGTTGCGCTGAATGAGTTTATAAGAATTATTGTATAAGATTGTCTTGGTAGTTATACAGTATAAAAGATTGATGTTGAAGGGATTTATTTATTAGATAATGAGCAATGACACGTGTTGATGAGTTGCGGGTGATTTTCATAGAAGGTCAACCAATTTTCGCGACGTTCTAATTTTTAGAACGTTGAGAATTATTGTAAATAAAATTAGCAAGAGACATCAGAATTATTTTACTTTTGTATTTATTCTAACCCATTTGCGGTATTTCGAGACTATTGATACTTTCTCATTCTATGAATGAAAAAGTTGAAAAATTTTCTTCAAACAGCCTTCAAAACGTCGTTGAAGTAAAAAATGATAATTGACTCGTAAAACAGCCGAATTTTTCATCTAATTGATTTTTTTTTCTATTTTTATCCTTTTCTCCTCAATGATGAATTAAAATGACATTGATGAAGAATGATAATTTTCTGCCAAGCGTTATATTGAAAATTCAAAACAAATAATTTCCAAGAATATCGTGAATAAAAGACTCGTATGCTTTCGTTGAGCATGCATTTGACATCGCAAGGTGTCCACCGGTCGTTAAAGTATTTAAAATCCTCAAAACACCCTTATCAAGTCTTTTAAAGGTACTGAACTGCAAAAATCGGCCCGTAAAAATTTTATATCCGTCGTCGATTTATTGCATCTTCATATCTTCATCCAGATTCTCAATCGTAAACTCGCGACTTGCGGTGGCATTCAGACAGGAGTGTTGTGAATTTTTAAACACTGACATTTTTATGCAAAACTACTCTCCGAGATGAGCCATGTGATGATTGTTTCTTGAAGTTCAGAATGAAATACGCCGATTAAGTTTATAAAAAACTGGGATTATTGAAACACGAAAGAGAATAATTACAAAAAGTACCAAAAAAATAGATTCCCATGCAAACTATTAATTTGTGGAATTTTTTATTACTGCAGCACTACTCGACTCGAAGATATTTCCTCATTCAACATGTATTCTGAGTAAGATTTTTCTCAAATTAAAATTAAATTCTCTTCGATTTTCAATGAGTCTGACGCCGATAAAATCCTGTAGACACCTTGCGTTGAACTGATATAGATGACATGAAAAAAATTCCGCAGATATCTAATATTCTAACACCAGTATGAGAAAAGTCCACTTTCAAGTATCAAAATTTGCTTTATTGAAAATTCAAAAGTACTGCTAGGTATAAAAAAGTAATAGGATTATAAAGTATTACTAAGCAGCATCTGGATTCTGATTTCTTACAACAATTTCAAATATTCCACTGACCGGTTTATGATCAGATACATCATACTCAGGATGACTTGTATAATCACGTGATTCAATTTTATAAAAATTCTGCTCTGAATCTGTCTTGTTTTTAATTCGATAGAGAATCCTATCTGTCCATGCTGGTCTCCGGCTGTAAATAATAATGAAATTACACCAACCCACCAATTGATATTGAAAAATGTATTTTTACATAAATATGAGACTCACTCTGTGACGAATTGTTGCGATCCTTGGAGATATTTGTAAGTTGGAGGGAATGTAATTGGATGTTCTTCAAAATCGATAAATATTTTTTTATCTCGAATACTTTTTATCAATTCATCTTGCTCGAGTAAATCGTTCAAACGACCATCTCTGACATATTGCTTAATTTTTTCTGTATCGAGATTAGCGTCAAGCCGGACATTTAAATCTCCCATCCAGAATACATAACTGTAAAATTAATCAATCATTCGAAAAATAATTCAAAAGCCTCCAAGTATTTCAGCTAAAGATCATGTAGAAGAAAAATGAAAATTACTTACTCGTGAGATAGTATATTTTCATAACCAGGAACATCGAATGAAATTTCTTCAATTATTTCATTGTAATTTAAAATTCGTTCCTGTAGTTTACCATCACCAGGTTTCAAATGAGAATTTACAAAACATATATTGGTACCATGGATGTTAAATCTTGTACTAACAGCACCTTTGTTGCCCTAAAAATTTATATTTTATAATAAAATTTACTGAATTCGACTGATGCAGAATAATTATTAAATTATTAAAGGACACACTTACCCAGTTGAAACCACCAGTTGCTTCAACATCTGTTTTGACATTTTGATAGAGTTTGCAATCCTTTTTCATAGAAAAAATGCCCAAAACGATACCGTGTAAACGTTTAAAGCTCAATTTCATGTAGCCAAATTTTTTCAAAGTGTCACTGTGAAATTTTGGTAACTGATGAATTATTGAGATCGTGATAATATTAAATGAGGAATACTTACTCAAGCTCATATTGCCAATCGTGAGCTTGGCAAAAAATATTCGGAATAATTTTGCCAAAGCCGCATACACCAGATGAGTCAATTTCCTCAAGACTGTGATGTAAATTTTTAAAAATTATTTCTCAATTGTAATTGTAATTTGTAGTAGTACTGAGATTAGAAAACTAGTATATGGTATTTACCCAATCACGTATAAGTCAGGTAGCTGCCCAGTTGAATTTAATTTTTCCAGATTCAGTAATGAGTCAAGATTTTTTATTGGTTGTTGTTGATGAACATTCCATGTCAAGAGATATAATCTGCCAATAGAAATACAATTTTTTTTTGGTTCGGAATTACAAATAAAATGTGTCAAATGATAGGGAGGTATCAACCATTAAAATAAGTGTTTCCGACAATCATCTAGAATCATCTTCTGCCATCAAAGTTTTCATTTCTTCGTCGAGAAATTCAGACCATTAGTATTTTTCACTATGATGAAGGAAAAAAAGATTTGAGATTTGAAAAATCGCTGATATTCATTTGAATTTACAAGAATAATGATCTACTGATAGCCACTCTGGGGCGAGAATGTATTTGATTTCCAAAAAATTGTCTAAAAGATCCAAATTTGTCCGAGTCTACGAGCTTACATTCATTAAACATAGATATGCTCTCATTTAAATGCCTCGGCATTGAGATATAGGTTATCAACGCACTTCTAGTTTTACGTGAACATTACAATCTCTCAAATCATGATTTATGGCTCACATCAATTAATCTTTATTAACTCCTTAAAAAACCTACAATACCTTCAAAAATTATATCATTTGAACTCACGTTAAAGCAGTAACAGCAGCAGCTGCCATTTTAATAAAAAAATGTTGATACAAAATCGTCGATGACCGCACTACTACTGGTTTTTACGATGAATTAGAAAATCCTGTGACTAAGGAAAACGTGGATTAAAATACATGGCAGGTATGAAATACGTCTACAGAAGCCGATTGAGACTCTGATCTCAATGAAAGTCGACGATAGACTGAAGCGTTCTATAAGACGACAGTAACATAATATTACCATGATGTAGATGACAATCACATACACGGTATATATCTTTATTTTTTCAATGGCATATGACGTACGTATACGTGTTTACGATTTAACAATGATATATTACGTGCGTTTTATCCTGTGATACTTGAATCTTTTTTTTTTTTTTTTTTGTAATCGTTCGATGCCATAGAGTAATGTTGGAGTCAATGGTCGATGTTCAAGAGTTAGTACTTTTTTAAATGGAATTTGACTAGAATTATTACACTGAGGACCAAAATTTTAAGATTTTGTGAAATCATAATTTTCTCACGGATTTTTCGACGTTATAGCTAGTAACCTAATCCATTACGTTATTAGTAACCTAATCCATTTTTTAAATCAAAGAAGAAACTGATTCGCTCAAAAACTTCATTTTGTATCTTTTTAATGTCCACTTTCCAAATTTATTCATAACTATGTTTCCCAAAGTATTCTTACCCGCTCAAAACGATCTCGGTATTTTAACGGCCTCAGAACACGTCTGAAATGAGCCGTACATATTTGAGTCGCAATCCAAAGATCATAAGATGAACTTGACACATCGCTATTGATCTAACGAGAATGTATTCTTTTTGTTTCTTACTGAATTCCAAAATGAATATTGTGTACTTATATAAACTTTTAGTCGGTAGTAGGAATGAATACGAAGCAAGAAATCAAACGTACAGAGTTCAACATTGATTTCGAACTGTAAATTTTGATTCAATTGGGGGATGTTATGCAAATTTTAATAAATTTCTGGTAAGATGAAGAATTATTTTAAGCCAGATGCAGTTCTCTTTTCCAACAGACAACTTTCATTTGTTCAAATCATCTCATCAATGGCCTCAAAAAAGCAACCATAGATTGTTATTTTAAAAATGTTCGTACGAATATCGGACGAATCGTAGTTCCGAATGCCGAATTATGGATGGTGGCTCGTTCAGATGCGCAAGCCAACACGAAAAAATTCCCCAAAAACTACTCATACCCCAAAATGAAATTTCAGACAGCAACAATCCAACTTGACTCGAAACCACATAACCAATCAGAGTTACACTTTCGCAACTGAACCTATTCCTCTTTCTCAAACAACAACAAAAACCTCATTAGAGTGATTTTGATGACGCGCAATATCTCAAACGTGTCCTAAACTAACTTATAGGATCAACCTATCGTAGGGCACCATGAAATTGTAAGGATAAATTCAAACAGGGAATAGAAACTCAAGTCCCAAGTGTATATAAACGAAGCGAATTGCGGTCGAGAGAAGCGCGAGAGAGTATAGCCACTTGATTTGCCAAATTTTAACCGAGCAATTGCAATCGTTAACGAGGAACACGAAATACAGATGCAGTTTAGACATGTTTGCGCGAAGCAGAGGTCGATTCTCGGGAGATTCGAATGTGGCTTGGATGAAAGCGCGTTCGAGTTTCTACAATAATTTTTGTCGGTTTAGATTTTTTGGGTTAGATATTTGACGATTATGCATGTTGATAAAATGCTTGAATTCTATTTTTTGTTACATCTTTACGACCTACTATTTGAAGGAATTTGAGGTTGGACTCGTTGTTACGAATTCGCAACAAAAAATATCAACATTTAGGCGAGATTTTTAAGTGGGATGTTGGGATTATTTTCCGGTGATGTGAAAGAAATTTTCAAAAAAAGAAGTCGAGTGTTTTGGGTGAAAACCGAGGCAAAAAAAACCAAGCAGAAGACGCGGCCAGAAAACCTCGTGACAATTCAATTACAGTTCAGATGGGAAATTCTAATGATTACAAATTATGTTACAAAAGATTACATGAAAGACATAGTTAGAGTTATCAAGAAATAATGCTTACATTCAGATGTGCTTCGCACAGGCCGATGATCGAGAGTAATCGACGCGCCCACGAGGGCCGGCCTTTTTATAACTTAGCAGTAAGAAAGTTTAAAGCAGAAGTCAAAGGCAAGAATTAACCAATATGTGGCGCCCCTCTGATGCTGTGACTCAAAATTGAGATGGCCAATCAAGCTGTACCCCGCAAGTGCCTATAGCGATAACATTTCAACCAATCGATAGCCTTTCTGCTGGGCAAAATCGCCCATGCACGCTGCAGTGCGATGGGCAACCCTTCTCTTCGTAGAAAAGTCAAAATGTGGAACCTGCGAATAGTGCTCAAGAAAATGTGGTGGTCTACAAAGTTCCCACAATTTTCTGTTACGCATAATCTCGCGGATTGCTGACGTACTCGGCTATGCTTGTCACAGAATCTACAAAATGGGCTAAAGTACGTCCAATTCCGACTAACCCCCCAAGTGAAAAAAAAAATCTCTTTTTGGAAAAATCCAAAAATAAGCTACTTCCCCCGCCCACCTCACTTTTTCCAAAAGTCGAACATGAAACTTGACGAGTACGACTGACCCCTTCCTACTCCGATTTCCTCGCCGATTTCAACTGGAATCAGATTACCAATATCAACCCTTGAAAAACATTAGAGTATGTTGAGCAATTCTGTTGACAAATCTGAACCATAAGGCTAAACTTGATTTATTAAGAGTCGTTCCCAACTTTCAACCAGTTCAGACTTGGCTACAGAATTTCTCAACATATCCTCCTCATGTTTTTCAGGAGTTGAAATTGGTCATCTGATTCCAAATGAAAATAGAGCAAGAAGGGAGTCAGTCATACTCGTCAACTTCCAAGTCCGACTTTTGGAAGAAGTGATGTGGGAGGGAGAAGTCGCTTATTTTTAGATTTTTCAAAACTAATCACTTTTTGGAAATATTAAGATAGATTGGCTCGGGTTAGTCGGAGTTGAACGTACTTTAGCTCATTTTGTAGATTCTGTGACAAGCATAAAAGTAGATTGAAACACGTTGAAGGATGTTTAGATGCGCAAGAAAAATAATCACTAATAATGATCACTTTTTGAAAAAATCAAGATAGATTGGTTCTGGTCTGTTGAAATTGGACGTACTCAACAGTACGTTGGAAAATGCACAGATGCGCCAGAAATACAGGCCAAGTTAGCAAGAAAAAGTTGCCGAATTAGGCACATTCCCATTCAAACCTGCGTTAATTTTGATCAAAGCTTGATGGCTCATGCTGGGACCTAAAATCTCATTTCTCAGTGTCCAGCGAAATTTTTAATTACATCTATATATACAAACACAACATTTCCACGCTATATAGGGCGTATCGATTCTTCGAAAAAAAGCCCTTTTCCGGCCCACCCTATTGTCTATGTGTGTCGGTGAGCGAGCTCGCCTCGTAGCCTGACGCATGTGTTGGTAGGCGCGGGGGCTCTATATAGATGCAACCACATTTGGAGTTTTTCGCCGGTCCAAAACATTATTTCCGACCGAATTTGGCGTGATAAACACGTTCTGAGTATTGCACGCCTTTCCGAGATAACCATGTGGGGGCATATTGAGTACACTTTCATGTTCACCATCTTGTTTTACAAATTATCTCCGTGTTTCGCACATAAAATCGCTCCAAATCAAAGTATAGCAACTCTCAAAATTGGATATTAAAGGTCTTGAGACAAGAAATCAAATGCGCTCAAGTACTTTAAGATTGGTTGAACAATAAAGTTTGGCACCGGTTTTGCTGCACGCAATTTCTTCAATGATTTTTTAGCTAAGCAAACACGAAAAATAGAAAAATCGCCTCACATTTTCTGGGGAAGGCAGGAACGATTCGCGGTCGATGCGAACTGCTTATTAGAAATTTGCGGGAAAGTCCGCGAGTGCACATTCCTGAGATCGGCAAATGATGGCAAGTTGAGTACATTTATCCTATATATTGAACTCAAACATCGAGAAGCACGAGAATAATCATATGGTTCTGAGCTCAGAAATATTCAATTTTTCATCATGTCGCACTAACACCTTCCATGAAGGAGACCCTTCATATATAATGATAGATTACAAGTACTCCTGACTCAAATTCACTCGTTTGATTCATAATATATCGAATAATTTATTCTTCAATGTCTTCCTACTCCATAATTTTTATCAAGTATGATCCCAATCAAAATTATAAATTATCATTTACTATAACCAAGATGAACATGATTACAATAATCAGAAGCTCAATTTTCTTTCATCACTCTTATCGATTACAAAAATCAACTCGAAGCGGGATTCCTTCCGCAAAAAAACATTTGCATAGATGAATCTTTAGCGCAAAGATCGATCCGAACTTTCACTCTCTTTCTCTTAATTAATTCAAACCCTGCTCGGCGGGCCGGCCACCACCGCAATCGCTTGAGTTTCACTCAACCTTGAGAATATTGACTTTTTCGGCGATTGCCATCATTATTTTTCATGCATATACTCGGTAAATATATATCAGAACGAATTAATCGTTTAAAAGTTGTGTAAGAAAGAATATGATTCGGGCGAAAAGTGGGCGGAATTTTGCACGAGTTTAAATTTTCATGACTCTGGAAAATGAAGATTCGTAAAAGGAATAAATCTACTTTAGATCAAGTTTCGAATGTTCTACAGTATTTTCCCAGAATGTGATTTGTTACTGAAAATTGATTACGTTGCCAAAATCGTTTTGTTACATTTGAAATTCAAATGCAACACATATATACGCGCAGTAAAATGATGATACATGATATTCTATTAGAACTTTCAAAATTACTCTCTATACCTCTTGAATTCAATTTACCATTACAAAAACACGAAAACTAGCATGACTTGAGTAAATTAAAAGTATCCAATTATTACATAGCGGAGCAAAACGTTTTATCGATTGCAAAAATGATCCATCCACGAACGAACTAATGATGATAATGATGTTTTGCATGTATTTTGAGCTTTCTATTTACGTATCAATAACATTTGTCACAATCTTGAACGATCAATTTGACATTGAGAGATGCTCGCAAATGTGGAATACTTATCAATTATAGTTTGAAAACTAGCACAGTCAGTAATCGTAGTTCAGAATAAATATTCCAACTCATGTCATGAGACACTATTAAAGATATTTTTATGACTTTCCAATCGATTACAGGCCTCGAAATACCTTCAAATGCCTAAAATAGTATGACCATACCGTCGATGGAATATAAATGCTCTCATTTCCCATTCATCCCTCGTATCCTATATCCTTCAACATCAGTCCCGGAAATTCCAAACTTACAAGTCATTGTGATTCATGAAATTTATCTCCATCTTCAAAATTTTCCACTCCCACTACAATACCATTCGTAACATTCCAAACAACAGGATATGTTTTTTTTTTTTTCATAATTACAATTTGTTGTAAGGTAAGTGTGCCTAATTTGCCTCCGCTGTTTTTGTTTTGCTCAGTACTTTGGGCCATCTCAATATTTTTCAGCGTATCTCGCAACTCATTTACAAATTTGTGTTTCAAGATCTTGAAAATGAGCTAAATATAAGATATATCACCATGGGGTGAAGAGCGAATTTAGAAGAAGGTTATGGGGTCAAATTAAGCACACTCGCACTTTTTTATTATTATGGGCGTAAAATCCGTCAGGAATTAAATTTTGCAATGTTAGGAAAAGCATTCACAGACAAAGGAAATGAGCTAAAGTATACGTTGAAATTTATCGCATCAATTTTGTTGGGCATGGCTCTTGGTGACTAACAAAAAAGCCTAATGAGCAAAATAGTACATTTCGATACAAGGGTGGAGAAACTTTTTTTGACACACTGTGCGAGAAAGTAACTTTTCCGCACTGATTTCCCACTTTTTCTCACAGTTTGTCAAAAAATAGTATTCGATGAACGGGTGTAAAACTTATTTTTCGCGTCCTCATGTTGATTCCGACCATCGCCTACGGCTCAGGCCGGAAACCCAACAATCGGACGCGAAAAAGAGTATTTTTAGTCTAAGAAACGCCCAGGCCGTTTTGGATCACTCGAAACAATTTATTTTCTTATATTCTAAAGTAACAAACACGAGAAAAATGCGTGTCAAGTCTTGCGAGAGCGTACATTCGAAATCTTGAGTGGAGGCAAATAAAGCGTACTTACCCTTACCCAATATAGAGCCAAACTATTATAATCAAAATCAATTTCAACCCTGCACTTGAAAATGAAAATCTACAAACCCTCGACCTTATACAAAACGAGCAATCTCTATTCAGAGTACTTGTTCTAGCGTGACAATAGCCCGAGCGTGCAAAAAGAAAAACAGCAACCAAGAAATATCATACGAAAGAGTATAGTAAAATGGATTAATTATGCTTACGTGACTAAACTCAATCATGCACTGGTCTTGTTAAAGTCACCAAAAAGTTACACGTGTATACACGAAGCATTGCAAGTTTAAAAGCTCAAGCTCGATTAATTAATTATGCCAAGTAATACCAAATTGTGTACGTATCGCATATATATACATGGGGGAGATTGAGATATAGATACAGTGTGTGCGAGGCATTTGGAAATTTGTCCTTGCTCGAGCGGGTGATTTCGTCGTCGCGGATGAGCATTATAATTGAAAATCGATGTGCTCCGCGCGGTTTGTCTTTATCTGTTTCTATCTCTAATCCTCGCGGTCGCAACCTCCCCAAATTTCAATGTCAAGTTTACGCACCGAGAGTTTGAATCGTTCTGGGGTTACAAAGTCAAAAGTATCCCACGACGTCTGCAAGATCCGGAAATTGTGCATTTTATGAGAATAAAAGTGGAAAAATTGTGTGTGTGTGTGTGTGTGTGTGTGTGTGTGTGTGTGTGCGCGCGTGTGTGTAAGGATGTGGATGTGTGGTTGTGTGCTCGCGCGCGTGGGATAGAGGACATTTGAATTATCGCGGGTTTTTCGCAGTTACAGCTTGCAGCGCTGGTTCATGAATGAATGCCAAGTTTAATCATATTGTGTAAATTTAAATTCGGATGTGTGGATGAAAAACAATTCTCGAGCTATATTGTGATAATTAGCTAGAAACGTTTCAATTCTATCTGAGCACCTGTCGATGGAATTTTTTTTTTTTTTTTAATGTTTTTCCCAGGTAAAAAAAATAACTTGCAAACTAATATTGAATTTCATGTTCTTCCATTGGTTAGAGAACATTTTCATGCGCAGGAAATATTTTTAGAAAATAATTCATAGTAATGAAAACGAAGGTTATCATTTTTTTTTTTTTTCAAAAAATTCAGTCATATAGTCAAGGACGTTCAGGGAAAATTCAGGAAACGTTTACTGAAGGATGACAAAAGTATTAATTTCCAATTTGTGGTAAAAAATCCCATTATTTTTTAAAAAAATTTTCTGCAGCAGCATTACAATGTTTCAAGATTTTCTCATAACCATTGATTACTTCGAAGCGATTGCAACTTTCGAAAACTTGATAAGTTGGATTTCAGACGTAGGATAATATCTTTTTTTTTCTGTTACTGTGAATATTAATGCTCAATTTTCACAATGATCCCTCTGTCATGTATTATAGTTCTTAGTTGTTAGTTATTTCAATCGTAGAAATTAATTTGACTTGGGCAGTCATGGTTTACAGCATGTTAAGATTTTGGGGTCAACTAAATTTTGAATGAAAATTATTCCACCTCATATTCAACGTTCATATCTGTAGAACAAGTGGAACAATTTTGTAAAAATTTCGAATTGAATCGTAGACGTCAAAACCATCACAAGTATCATAAGTTGTGTTCGGGGAAAATGGTTGAATGAAGGAGAGTTCAGTAAGATAACAATCTCAACTCTAAAAGTAGATAATTTCATATACTATCCATTGATCAGACTTTGAGGTTATGACCACAGCTACATATTCAAATGCAATCGTAAAATTGCTCAATTTGATCGCGGCACTCTTTTGCACACAATTTTTATCGCAGCAATGAGATTACTGATAGCCAGAATCTACATCTCGACGTCAAAGCTCTCAATTTTGACGTCAGTTTCGGAAAGTATCGTAAAATACATTCACCTCTGACCTTGACATTAGAGAGAAAATTGTAAATCAAGATTAGTTTTAAATCGATCCAAACTTTAGTGACTCACTTTTATAATACCACCGCTCTGTTCTTGAATAGCAGAAGAAAAATTGTTATAAACCATCAAGATTAGAATAATTGTACATAAAACTTGGCTGAATCAAGAAAAAAAAAGACATCGATAAAAAGTCCAAGAAAAAGTATCTTGTAGTTCATGAAGCAAGTGAACGAGTAAACATAAAAGATTTTCATCATAAAAATTTCAGTCCTCGCAAAGTGTAAAAATCGATACTCGGGGCCAAGGTACGCCATGTAATCGATTCGAACACTCGTTAGAGCTTTGAAATATATCGAGCTTTCACGATCTTTCGAGTTTTGAAAGACTTTGTCGAATCGTTATGTATAAAAAAACAAACACGACTCGTGTATGTGAAAGCAGAGACACGTGCGAGCGATATTTTATAAAAATGTGGTGCAAAAATGTTTGTGTGTGTGTCTAAATAAGATGGAATGGAATATGAAAATTCTTTTGTTGCAAAATGTACAGCTGTTCTAGAAAAAGGAAAGAAAATAGTGATGGAAAAAAGAGAAGCGGAGAGCGAAACTTTGATGCGTTAAAATGAATATCTCATGGTTGAAGTGAAAGAAGACCTGATAATTGTTTTTGTATTAGATCTTGTGAAACTATTTTATTATCGCCTACATGATTGAGTTTTTCAAGATGCAATAGAGCAGTATCAAATATAAGATATTTAAAATTACGTAAAATGAAATTGACTCTGGCAGTTTGCAATGATTGGGTTTGATGCTGCTAATTATGCCACTGAATTTTCAATATTGACTATAAAATTTTGGAAGTGAGGAAGTATTAATGATAAAATTTTTGAGCACTAAAGAGAATAAAGGGTTTATAACCGTCGGAAAATTTTCGATATCTTCGATTTAACTACGGTAGTTACAATTTGCTCCGCTCCTACTCGAAAGGTGATCTCTGTTCTTATACCCCCTGGTGAAAATGGTGAGAATTTTTTAGCCAAAAACTGTCCAAGTCTCATTACTACGCATTGCTACTATAGCTATATATTGCACAGGTGGTCAGGAAAAAATTGCCACCTTCCTACCGGAGTCATGGTATGAAAACTTAAACAGAAAAAAAATACTCAAACGCCTTAAAACAGATGAACGGCAGACTGTTTGTGAATTCATCAGTTCAGAAGATTGAATCAATCATCCCCCTAGACCACATTTCCTTCTTGTAATTGAATCAACTTGTCAGTGAAAAGGGTTCTCCATTCTATGTTTGATTTTCCGACAGAACGAAGAAAACAATTGATCGAGTAAAAGCTGCTCGAAAAGCTGAAATGTCTTATAGCTCGTGGCTCAAGCACGTTCAAGCCCGAATGAATTATTCCAAGAGCTATCATCCGAGTCAACTTTGATTCAATCCGTCCACGTTGATTTCTAAATTTTTTAGACCACTACTAAGTTATCCTTTTCCCCTCTACAACAGGATCAATCTAAACAATTTTTCAAACTCTTTTTGTACACAAAAACCGGCCCTTTATTATAATTTGAAAATTCATACGTGCTCTTATCGGCAAGAGTTGCGCAGGGGAGAAATAACAAGAAAAAGACTGCTCCATTACATGATTACATTATTTCCAAATTTATCAGAACAACAATCAATTCGAGATGTAATTTTTATATCACTCGATTACAACAATTACAAACTCGTGTATAAAAGTAAAGTTACAAAAATATTCGTTTGCCTATAACCCTAAAGTTCTGGCATTGCTAACGAATTTAAACGAAAAAATTTGAATCGAATATTTTTTTTTTTGGTGGTGGTGAACAATGGGTCGCAGAAACTCTGCGACAATGGTCTTCCATTGCCTGGATGAATACTGATCTGTGATACGGACACTAAACACCGTGACCAAGACCCCCACTTAAAAAAAAAAATATTCATAACAATCTCTATTTATTTCAAATATATTCAGATTCAAAACACACAAAGCGAGTGAACTCACAACGAATTAAAATAGTGAGACGCATTTTCAACAGAATCTAAATTTAATTGGTGACAATACTTTTAAAATGAAAATTCCATCACCAGCTCGAATTTCGTTTATTTTATCCTTTCTCCCACTACTCAAGATCCACTTTCTCGTGAAAACTATCATAAAATACGTGGATATATATGAAGAAAAGAAGATAGAGCTTTACTGCATTCTTTCAGACTCACTCAGAGATTGCTTTCGGATATCTCAATGCTTCACTACATTTTTATACGAGTCACGATTCTTTGACCCATCTCAGTTTTCGTGTCTCTTACAAATAAAGCTCGTATGTATGTATGTAATCCAACATCATTTACTTGAATCGATCAATTTCATGTATGTATCCTCAACAATAAAAGCTTGAAAGAGTGATGTCCAGTAAGAATGAACGAAAGAATGAACGTACGTACTCAGAAGGATATTTGGAGTTTTTTTTTTTTTTTTTAAGGTAGAGATGAATCGGGTCAATGTCATTTGCGAGCGGATAAAGTGAAATCGGTACCCATCAAATGTTTGAGAGAAAGAATTTTGGAAGTATTTTCTTTTTATGAACTGACGAGCCGTTGATGATGATGGAGTATTTCAAACAAATTACGATAGAACGGCTGTGAGAGTTGAAAATAATTTTTATGTTCAGTCTATGATTTGAAAAATATTTACGACAAACGGTCGAAATCTAGTTCAATTCTTCAAATTCTCAGAGCAGTAATTTAAAAAATACTGCAATTGGTAATCTTGTAGTCAATCATCCTTTGCAACGATTATTTCATTATGTATTATAAATTAATACACCCATTTCTGTGATTCTGTGGAAATATTTTTTTTGTTGATTAATCACATCAGTTTGAATACTCTCATGGTATCAAGTCAATATCTCAAAATTTCTAAGTCAAAATTTTTCGATTTAGATAAAAAGAAAAATATCCAAAAATCTAACACATCACGTTTCGAACAAACTTTTGAATTATGGTATTGCAACCTCCTGTACTGATGAATCAATTCATGTAAGCTCAGAGTCGTGAACATCTCCTATCCACAAAGCTGCTTTGTGATAAAAAGCAGGACCAACCAACAAGAGTATCAAACGGCAAACGTCAATTTCCCCCGGTACAGCCAAGCTCGAACATCTTATCGATATCCGCCAAACACGAGATCCATATATTTTACCAAAAACTTATATCTTCTTATCGCGTGACACGAATACAACCATATTCGGCACTCCATTTCAATCGTATCGACAAAATACCTGTACCACCTCAACGACCTAAATATCCCATCAATATATCTTTACACGTTCACATAGAGGTATAATACCATCAAATTCAAATTTCCCGCTCAAAACGAACTCAAGAGAGCTTGCAAGCTCTTTTGAATTTTCAACACGTTCCGGCAGAGCTTGAATCACACAAATGTGTGTAAGTGTGTGTGTGTGTGTGTGTGTGTGTGTGTGAGAGAGGGCTGTTCCCGAGGAAATACAACTATGTGAAGGCCTTGCTATACTACGACTTTACAGCTCTTAGGATTTTACTACATTCTAAACCCCCTCGGTAGTGGCCTATATGACACATTTTCATGAGTCCACGTGGATAAGATGATTCGCGTGGATATACAGAATAGAATACTATAAAAGACGGGGATGTAAAAGTTAGGGTTCGATTCTCTATTTACGATAAAACTTTCGTATCGATGGGTTATCGATCGATATATTCTTACACAGCGTCGTTTCGAATACTATCTTTTATAGTTATGCTATAGTATTATAGCTGCTTGGAGTATTTCCTGAGTTTATGATTTCCTTATAGAGGGGAAATGAGGTATTAGGATATAGTTATGGGAGGATATTGTCGGTTTGGGAAAATTCAGATTGAGATACGAGCTTGCGGGGGAGGATAAATATCATCTTGAGCTTGCGTAATTCCTTGTTTTAGGTTTTGTTTTATGATGGTTGACGGGGACATGTGTATTGAGCTTCCAGTTTTTTTTTCTTTTTCATTTCCGATGTATATGTATCTGAATGCAAGAATTTGGATATCGATAGTTACCGTAAGTTGAAAATCTTGTATAACAGTTTTATGAATCGTTCAAAGGTAATGGAATATTCTTGTACCTCGAATTTTGTGAAATGCATGATATTCAAACTGAATTCATTTCACCGTTTCACATTTTAAATTTTGTAACATCTTCATCTAACAGTATTTACTTCCCATAGGTATATAATCATTGAAAATGAATCACATCGATAAAATATTGATATACTAAAAATCTTGAGCTTTCAGATCTTTCAGAGCTTGCAAGCACTCTTCTCAAATACATTTTTCACGCAAACGTAATTTCTTCAAGCAAAAGTTATTTCAAAATTTGTATTTTACATATCGAAAGTAAGCTCGAGTGAAGAAAATTCTCATCAGCGACGCGACGTATCAAGTAAATGTCTCACCAGTTTGAAATTTACACCAGAACGAAGTGAGCGGAAAAAGCTCTCGAGATATTTCACATCTCCGAGTAACGATCATCGTTGAAATGCGACACAATCCTCGAAATACATATGCGATGAAAAAGAATTTCAACAGATATATCACTCGTTTCTCTTTCTCTACCTTTCTTCGTGAGAGGAAAAATTTTTATGCTCGAAAATCATGAGCTTGAAAGAATATATGTACTTTGACGTATGCTCACTTTTTTTTCTAGGTCAAGTTGCATCTGAATCTTGAAACCGAGTGAATTCACATGTACGTGTACACACACACACACACACACACACACACACACGTATTTCAGAAAATTTTCACTTCACCTTTCGAAAAATCCTCGGCACGATTGTAATATCCTCAAGCAAACGGTATGACAAGTTTACATAGTACCGACTTGTGGAGGATTATTTTCACCATGCCAGTATGAAATTTTTATCGATGGCCTAGATTGAAAAAAAAAGTGATCAAAATCTTATGACTGGAAAGATATTGAAATTATTGAATTTAAGAGAAGGTAATAGTTGAAAATTTTTGATGAGAGGAAATTTTCAGAAAATATAATGATGATTAATTAGAATCATGTTTATTTGAATCGTTGTGAACTGAATCTTTCTGATGTCAGAAGATACACGTGAATCGATCATTTGATGACTCCTATTCTGTTACATAAGGTTATCCCGGGTAATTGCATTCTAAAATTTCAATCTTAGATGGTCATATTTTTGTTTATATAATTTTTTGCAATCTCGTAGGCAATTGAAAATCGGAAAATTGCAAAAAATAGTGATGACGCCCTGTTCATGAGATTCTCTGCTTCCGAAATACAACCTTATAAACTCGGTGCGAAATGTATTAATTCATAGTTTCAATTCTTGAGAATTTTACCTCGATCGTCAATTACTGAACAATTTTTCCCGCTGGTAACTGTTGAGTGCTTTTTTTCTCAGAACATAAATGAGGGAGTAATTTCGTTATTGACACTACTCAGTATTTTTGGATTTGATCGTGATCTTATCAAGAGTATTTTCATCAATTTTGCTCAGTTCTTATTCTTCTCGTCGTTTCGTTGACTACGATGAACTAATCCGTTCGAATGCAAAAATTTCAGTGTTCTTTTGCAAATTTGACCAATTAGTTTGAATGACACTTATTTTCCAAGATTCCTTTTCTATGTGATTGTTTCGATTTTTTTTTCTTTTTTCGTTGTGCGTCAGACTATTATAGGGTGGTTGTCTTTCGGCAGTCACCTACGAATGTAAGGTTTGTACATTTTCATTTCATTATGGATTTTTGAATGTCACTTTTTACCCAAATTATACTCATTTTTAGCAATCAATTTGTGTATAAAATGCACATTATATTGTATTGAGCGATTGAGAGCATTAGATGAATAAGAATTTGGATAAAGACATAGGTAGTCTTCGGTATATATTGGAATATACATATGAAGAAGAGCTTTGAGAGAGTCGGTTGGTCAACTCGCGGGTCGGATCGATGTTCTATAGAAAACGGTTAATATACGGGTCGAAGCGAGTTTGGAATACCAATGTCGACCCCATATGCATGTGGGTATTATATGTACATTTTACGGCCTGTAATACTGTACATTTCGTACCTTTGAAATTTTCAACAACGAGTGGATGAGTATTTTGCTTCATTTCTGTGATTGTGTGAACATGCACTATATATTCATCGTGAAGACCCGCATTAAATTTACAAGAAGATATGATTGTGGGTACATGTGTATGATATGGAAGTGTGCATATATAGGGGAGAGTGGGGCAAAATTGAACGGATTTTGCAGTGGGGCTATCTGGCGATACTTGGGGATAGGCGCGCTATAGGACTTTGAAGTTCAACTATTGAATACATTGTAAAAAAATTTTGAGATTCCTAGGTCTCAGCGTTCACAGTTTTTCTTGAAGTTGAAAAATAAAAATCTGTCCAAATTCGCCCCGAGCTTGGGGGCACTTTAGGACGCTTTTAGGGGCAAATTTAGACAGCCTTCCAAAATTGAGGTATACGGCATTATTCCTCACCTATTAGAGTCGCATTTGCTCATCAAAACACGTGGTAATAAACCAAAATCAAGAGAGAGCCCCACCCGTGACCTTTACATCCTCCCACAGCCTCAACAAGCAGGCCATTTTTATATCATTTTCTAATATTATTGGAATAGGCACTTTATTGGTGTACCACCGGACTTTCTTTCGTTTTTCTTCACATTGGAGATATTCATACTCGCCCCTACGTCAACGATCCCGCTGATAGCATGTAACATTCAAGGCAATGTCATCGAATGCAAGAGTGAAAATGCTTAAATAGCACTATCTTCGAACACGTTGAAAGCGACTTCTGACCTCCAATTTGACTCCTAAAGACGGCCATTGGATATCGTAACTTCATTTTGTCAGCCATTTTCAATCACGTAACTCACCCTCAACCTTCCTCGTCTCGAAAAATTTGCACAAACGCATACGCGCCTCGATACGCACAATTACCCTAGAAAAACACGGACACGGGACCGGTCGACTGAGATTAGATGGGATTTAGCATTGTCCTAATTCGCCCCCACCAATTCGTCCAAAAATGCCCCCAGGCGTTTTTTTTCGAAGAATTGTGATTATTTGGGCCCAAGTGAACCGATTTTGGCCCACGACGGCTCAAAATCTTCGTTTTGTAATGTAGTTTTTGACCCCCAAACGGCGATTAAGCCGACCCACTTTTGCAAAAGTAGCGTGAATTTTTGCATCTGGGAAATAAACCGCGTGAGGTCCTCGAAAAGCACCCTTATGTCAGCGTGGATTCCCGGTATCGTTTTGGGAGGTCTAATCGCGATAAAAACCATTGTCTGTGATGGTATTGAAAGAGAATTTGCGCGGCGAAAGCCTAGATTCGCCCCCGACCGAGCTATCCCACTTATCCAATTTTGCCCCCGTCCAATTTTGCCCCAATCTCCCCTATAGGGTATCAGGAGGAAATTCCTTCAGAATTCATCATGCGGCTCACGTATACACTCAAGTTTTTGAACTTTTTCGAACGCCTACGTCTTTTATACTTCTTGTTATACTTGATGAAGGTTGATTTATGAGGATGATATTATAGAAGAATACGGAAATTATTTGGATGGATTTTTAATATCTTGAGATATGAAGGTATGGATGTAACTTTTGGAAATATTGGAATTTCATTGTTAATCTTAGGATATGAATGGGGTTAGCGAGATGATGGTAATAATACAAAAATAGTTTTAGTAGGTTCTTGACAGAAATTGGGAGATGAAGGGTAGGCATTGCGGAGTATTATTTTTTCGCAAAATTCCTCTATGATGTGCGAGGTTGTTCAATGGCTGTGATATTTTTTGTCTGAAACTTCTTACAAAATCTGCTAAATTGATAAGTTTGAATAAATGAGGGAAAAAAAGGAAATGTATCAAGTAACTTCCTAATAATCAAATTTTGTTTACTTGACCACCTTGATCAAACTTTTGATCGACGCGCAAAGCAGTAACTCTGAATAAGTAGGTATCGATATTTTGTTTTTACGATTCAATTTTTCTGAACGATGGATCGTTGAAAATCTCATAACCATTCTCGAAGCCCAAACAATAACAAAAGAGATAAAACAATTGATTATGGATTATGAAATGTACAAGAATAACACAAGCTGACCGAAAATTTTCACAAAATTTTTAAAAATTGGCAAGTCTTTGAGAAAGAAAAAATTCAAAACGAATGAGAAAATATTATAGGGAAAAATATATAGTCAAAACTTATTTCGCAGACCCAATCCATCAATATTCAATAAATCCAATTGATTTCTCTTACTATAGATTATTCGGTAATACTCTACATATATCTATAGGTAGGAAAGATACCGAGATGGAAGATTCTCTTGCGCCGCTTTCGAGTAGCTTTTCAATAATAAACGGCGCGCAACAAGTTTCAAACCGCGGAATCCACCCTCGGTTCTTTCATCTCATACTCTCGTCTAGGAGAGGAAAAAAACAAATAATGTATTGTAGGAAAAAGTGTGGATATGACGAGGCGTAAACTCATGGAATGATTTTAAAAAACTGTCAAAACAACTTTTTCAACAGAATTGTAATATTTATGTTATTTGGATTAGAAAGTAAATTGGCGGTATGACGGAGGCCAGTATAGCGAGCAAATTTATTGATTGAGCGATGAGTATTTTACAGTTTTTTTTGGGGAAGATACATGAGCCTATCTATGAATTGTTATATCACTCGTATACCCAAAGATTTTCTTCAAAAATTCATATACTCTGTCTCGATCGAGGTATCAACAATCGTGCTCCCTCAAAATCTCGTCAGTTTTGGGGTGTACCAAAATATCAACAAATATTGTACTGAAAATGCATCACCGACAGAACTCTAAATACCCATTTTCAACTTTATTATATTCCAAATCGGGTTTCTATAGCTTATTTGAAGTACTTATATATATTTAGCTAGAGATATGAGCGCTCAAAGTCGTATCCCAAAGTTAAATTGGTTTGGGGTAACTTTGGGACAGCATACATCGGATAGGGAATTCCACGGCCATCATCAACTGGGGTAACTTTGGGACAAAAATCGCATTCTTCTCCTTGAAACTCACGTAACCTGTATATCTTGCACCAGTCGCATCAGAATTGCATTGTGTCTGTGGTCAATCGAAAGCTTACAGTCCAAGTTCTCGATTGGCAGTTATAAAAGTATATTTGGACATCCTTGGTCGGAGTTATGGGCGCTCAAACAGTGTCCCAAAGTTACCCCGGTTTACAGAAGAAAACACATACTTTTTAGTTTTTCCGCTACAAATGGAAACTGAGTGGAAGTAAGCCAGTGTAATGATGGATTCGTTCAGATATCTGTACAAACAAGTGAAATCTAGCTCAGTTACCTTGGAGTCACTGTGCAAAGGTTGGTACCTCACCCATTTGTCCGAAAGACTGTTTTTCGAGTTGGGAACATACTCCTGAAGAAGTCTGTCTATAAAGACCCCACAAGTAATAGAGGACCTTGGGCCGGTGCAAAACATTGCTCATGCGTGCCCCAAGTTGGGAGAATAGGTACCAAAGCCTCAGGATTATCTGCCCTGCTGATCGCGCGTGATAATGACTCTTTCACGGGTTGTCCCAAAGTTGCCCCCCCCCCCTGTCCCAAAGTTACCCCAGTTGAAGGTATTCAATTTTAATTCAACCGTTTATATGAGCTATACTGAACTTTCCATCTGGTTCATCTATAACGAGGCCACTATGAAAAAACATTTTTAAATCATTAGCACACTATGAAAGTACTGCACCCTGTGCATCCGTTATCAGCACACCCGATTTATCCTACATAGCGTATAAAAGAAGAAAAAAGAAAGATTATTCACAAGCGATATTGCAGTGATAGCAATGACGCGAGATACCCCATATACATACATCATACAATCAAGCAAAAAAAAAAGACGATGCGCAACAGCAAACATATTGCGTTACAGCTTTAAAAGTGTGACGATATCATATATCCAAGCGTCAAAAAGAAAAAGTGTGTAATTACGAAAGCATCAATTAACTCACATCATTCCAAACAATTAAAGTGCAAGCGTCACCTGTTAATCGAGTACACATATACACATAATCATCATAGCAGATGTTTGTCATTTACTTCCTGAACAATCAGTCTCACCTGTACCTTTTCAACGACGTCACATTGCTGCAATATATTGTCTACATCTAATATAAGACTAAAATTGACTATCACTTAATCCAATATTGATCATTCAATTTTACCATCCATCCATTCATCCCTCACAATCAAAATTAAGATACATCGATACTTCTTCTCAATAATTATACAGGTTATGTACTAGCTGAGTATGATACCTCTAAATGTTTTGAGGTATATGATATAATTGAGTGTAATAATGTGAGCAAACACTTGTATACCTGTCAAAAGTTAGTGTGTTAAAATTTCGCATAAAGTACTTACATCGAGAATCATTGCGTGTCTGCACGCGAAATAGACAAACGTGTAAAACTAACTTTTGCCAAAAAACGAATGTATAGGTACATACACGTATGCGGGTTAGGTATGGATATTTAGTTAAAAGTTTCTATAGCGTGCGTGTATTATATGACGACTGCTCATTTCGTGTGTATTTTGTGGGTAAAATGCGGGTTGTGATGTGCATGTGGGCTATGTTGTCTGTGAGCCATGTGCTATGAGGTTTTTACAGGTTTAAATCAAACCATCAATTAGCGTGTGTGTTTTATGGGAATGATTTTGAAGTTAGATCATGACTTAGGTTTATTAAATTTTGATGCAAAAGAGTTATGAAGATTTGAACAGTAAAGCCGATTTATGATAAATTTAGTCCATTCAATTCTATATGATTCATTAAAAAAATTTATTTTTACGTTGACTTGGAATAACTCAAATCCAAATGATGTAATACGAAAGATTCTTGAGCTGATTTTAATAATTTTCAAAAATACTTCAGAAGAAGATGATAATATGGACGTTTTTGCTCTATTCAAACATACCAATTTTGTGAAATTAGACGATTATTTGTTACCTGAGGCAAGGAAATTGCCGTCAAGTGGGGTTACTTTGAACAATTTTTGAAAATTTTGTTCGTAATTTACATGTATTGTGTCTTACATCAGGAAGGCATTGTATCTGGGATCAATTGAAATCTCACAATCTCAGCTTCTGAATGCTCTACAATATAGTTCGATTGAATGCTCTAAACAGAAGTAATGATCATTTGAAAAGTGTTCAAAGTAAGACCCCCATGTAGGGATAATTTTTAACATAAGGATAATTTAACGTGAGAACCCTTGACGGCAAATATGGTAATGACCTTTGTTCAATTCTATAATATGAGATTTTGATCTGCTATAGTGCGTTCGCACTCAGGAAAGATATTCCGAGCTCATTTTGAGTTTTCTGAAGTTGAAGCGAAGGCCGAGGCGAAAGCTCAAACAATGAATGAGAAATTTCAAGAAATCATTTGAATCATGATTATAATCTGCATCTGAATTAAAAAATTCCCTTATACAAAGTTCTTATCTAATGAAAAGATTTTCGGTTCTTCATGTATGATAACTGACGTAGTCAAGTAGAGCATTTTGAAAATCAAATGATCTCAATTGCGAGTCTCAAAATCGAGAATCATCAAAATACTATAGAATTAATTCGTATAATTTAGATTTAGCCCAATAAGTTTTTGAGTGATTACGATTTTCGAAGTCTTCATCCCGAGTCTCGAAAATTCCATTCAAGTATTCAAAGTCACCCGTTTTAAAAGAAAGGTACGTGATTTTCCATTTTTCCACTACTATTAAATTGAGCCAGGGTTGAAATACACCAAAGTAACGATGGATTCTCTGAGATATCGATATGGATCATCAAAATTTAGCACCATTGAGTTAGATACGCCCGGGAAGTTCTCGATCGAGACATATCTTTTGTAGCGGGATTTTTTTGCTCCCAAATCACACCCTCGAAAAGTTTGTTGACAACTCAATTATAATAGGGAGTCCCATCACATCGGTGCGATTATATTGTTCGCGTGTGCTACTATTAAGCAAATTACCATTAGAACCCTTGCGCATCCCAACTTTGCTAATTCCGTGAATTCAAAACTTGTACCTCGAGTGTTCAAAGTTACCCCATCTGTTCAAAGTAACCCCGTTTGGCGGTTGTCAAACTCTTCATTTTCAAAATAATCTGATGATCATACGTGTCGCAATTAGGTATGATTTCTTATCCAAATTTTCAAGCCATGAGAATCTCATGTTATAAGGTTAAAACAGTGAAAAATTTTATTGAACTTTGTAGTCATGAATCTCAAACAACTGCAAATCTACAAAAATTCAATATCTCTTTTCAACAGAATCGAACCAACCATTCCCGCTCAAGTTTATTCTATCCTTTTCAACGTGAACTCTAAAATTCCCAACACGACACTTACTTTTCAAAAATTGTAACAGAACAAAACTCATCCGTAACGAAAAAGTTCTTAAACTGAAACACTTTTCTTATTTTTTTTTTTTTTTTTTTTTCTACAAAAAGTTCATGCAAGTTCCAATCGATGGGTATCCTTGACAAGCTCGAGCGACTACTACTCCTTATAACAAAGTTTCGAGTATACTTACCTACCTACCCTCTGCATCACAATCGAAACTCACTTCTGGCAATCCCACTACACTTGGATATCCATTAGAGAATGTAATATCCATTGTGAAGTACCTCTAATCACTGCAAAACGAGCCTGCGTCTAATCAACCCAAAAGCTCTACTCTCATGCGCTATCCCATCTCAAAATCTAATCCAGCTCTATACATGTATAGCTAACCTAACCTAACTATCTTATCTCCTTTCCATCGTTCTATCCTTACCCATTACTATCTACAATTCCACAGGCTTTAAAGCTGCTCACTTATTGCCAAGCAAACTATATAATACCCATTCTCACCGCTCATTTGCATTTACCGAACGAGAATAGTATTACAACTCGTGAGAAGGTTATGTGAAACCTTCGCATAATATAGGTATGGAATATGGAATATGCACATTTTGCAAAATCTGCGACCTTCCACATAACAGTTTGTGAGCCTAAACTTTTACATCAAACTGATTCACATTTGTGTATATGTGTGTGTGTGTAAGTGAGAGTTGAAGTGGGGAGGTAGAGGTCGCTCGTGTGCATCGGCTGGTGTATACATACGTCCCACCGTACTCGGACCTTATCTACTTAAAAGCTTTGTATATTAGCTCTTGCTTTGCGTTTGTCATATATGTGTATATGGTCAAGGGTTGATGGCGAGGTTGATGGTGTTGCTTCATTAGACAACTTCAAAGCGATCCCTTCTCTTATATGTCTATGACCTCGACCGAGAAGCTCGTTAGATTGATATAGGTTATGAATGCGTTCTATGAGACAATATTGATTTTGCGTGAAAAATTTTTGGTTATCTCATTACGGAGAGTATAAGACGCGCCTTGCATTTCTATACTAGTTACTTCGGCTATCTTGTTGCACGTGAATTGACTTGGTTCCATTGATAATTTATAAAAATTTTCACAAGATCATAAACAGAAGAAGCGCTCGAATCAAATTTTTATGATTCGTGGATGTGATTAGGGTAGTGATCTTGCAACTACGTGAGCCAAAGGTCAAAAGACCATCTGATTTCTAACTTTTTGTTTACATGAAGTTCGTCAGAATGATGATTCAAACTTATTGTGATGTTTTTACTGTTAGATTTCATACATGGATAGGTTTGCATACGTTTGCTGACATAAACACGCAAAATTAAGACGATCATAACCCGCTCACTGTAAAAATTTTCTGACCCAAAAAATATCAATAACTAGTTAAAAAATGATGAAAAACGTTAGCATTTCTAAATTGAGAATTTTGATTTTTTCATTTTTTCCAAAATAAAAGCATATGATGGAGAGTTCATCGTTGAGGGAATGTGTTTTTCGGATTGCCACTGATTTTTCAGAATTTTTCAGATTTTTACTATGCGCCGAGTAATGAAAGTTATCACGAACAACGGTTTTCGGTCATGTCCACTTACGAGGGGAACACTAACCTTGTGGATCCTAGATCTTGACGAAACTTTGGGAATCTTCTTGTTTTGGTGAGATATGAAGTTACCCAAGAGGGTTTCTTCCAATGGGCCTCCTATCCTGAGATACAGTCATGGAGGTTAGCATTGTCAGTATATCTATATATGAGTGATTCCGCCAAAAGTGGGATTTTTTGGGGCCAAAATCGTCACCGAGCGTGTTTTGGGCCAAAAAATTATTTCAGCCCCAGACGAGTTTTAGTGGGTCATTGCAGTTGGTTTCCACTTGTTTTGGCACAAAAAGGAGGTATCTAGAGCTACGTAGCTCAAAATTGAAGCCGGACAGAGATATGTCGAGTTTAAGGGGTCGCACAGGGGGACGGAATGGACATTTCGCCTTGATTATATTCCCACGGCTCGACAACCAATCGTAGACTCTTTTCCGCATAGATTTGCTCTAATGCAATCAAATACTTCAAGAAAATGTGTTCCACAAAGGGATATAGCGCGTTGGGGAAGAGCACACCATGGGGACGGAATTGACCGAAAATTTTGTACGCCATTTGGAAAACACGTTTATGTGGTGCGCCTGGGTGCGGATTCGAGTTTTCGGTTTATGCCGCGCAGGAATTAGGTGTATTTGGGTATCTAAAAATCAAACTCATTGGTAAGGAAGGTTTAATAGACTATCGGGAACTTTGCCGACCTTATAAATGCTGTGCATGCAGTTTTGGTGCAAACCCGTCTTCAAAATATCGGTTGGCCGTGTTCGAGCTGAGGGATCAATTTGGATTCGCAAAGTGGTGGATTATGTTGTTTGAAGTATTACAAATCGAAGTGCACAGCTACATATAGGGATTTTTGACTCCGCATATGCGCCGCGATGAATTCAAAAGTCCAAGTTGGGTTGTCTACAGGGGACGGAGTGGACATTTGGACCCTTTATGAGGCACTACAAAATACAGGAACGTTGGGATCGTCTCCAAAACTATTAACATAGTTGCGCACCAATAGAATACACCCCAGAAAATTGCTACAACGCATATCCAAACCCTCAGAAACTTGGAGGAACTCGGAACACAGAAAATCACACTTTCAACGGAATCACTGATATGTGTCATTTCAACACGCCCCTACATGGACAATGCTAATCTCCATAGCTGTATCTCGGGATAGGAGGCCCATTGGACGAAACCCTCTTGGGTAACTTAATTTCTCACCAAAACAAGAAGGTCCCCAAATTTTCGTCAAGATCCAGGACCCACATGGTTGGTGTTCCCCTTGTTAGTAGACAAAATAAGTAAGGGGGATAAATTTGCTTGGCAATAAGTGATACAAATATAAGCTGATATCTCGTGGTGGCCGTTTCACAATTTCAATTTTTTCATGTAGCTGTCATGAAAAAATAGGTGGACAATGTATTAAGGACTTGGTCAAAAGATTTGTCATTGGTATCAACTACTTCTGTCCGCAATTTCATCATCATATATTTCTCCATGGTCTTAATCATTTGTGAGACTCGAAAAAAAGCTATCAACCGTCTCTCTTTCCAAAAGTGCAATGTCGAAAATAACTAAAACAGTCGATTTTTGATGGTCAGGCCGGAACAAAAAATTCGATTCTCTTGAGATTTTGCACAGATGAAATTAATGAATGACCGACAAATTGATTGTATTCGTAACTTATTCGTGAAAAATAAGTTACAAATCTTGACGTGATTTTACAAATAATCCAAGTTTTACAATACTTCAATTTTGATCTTTTATGGTATAAGCCAGTGAGGTACTTCGAAGTTTTTGCTCTTATTCTTGAAATAATTTCAAACCAATTTGAAAAATGGACCTACATGTGCCAGTTACAATTTGTACCCGCTAAACATCATAAATGCTTTAAACTATAAAAAATTCATGAAAATTCAATTGATCAATCTCTTATTGAGATCACTTATCGAAATTTAAAACTCTTCCTTTATCAGCACTCTTCAATAGCCTTGTCAAAAACGAGGAAGAAGAAGAAGAAAAAAGGATCGAGTAGCACTTTTCATATTAGACAAGTGGCTCTAAAATTCACGAACGAAAAAGTGACAAAAGGGCGATTATTAGTCCATACTACATATATGTAAAATGAGGATCGTTGAAGTGATGAGCAGCCAGAATATATATGTATGAGTGAGTGAGCGCATCCTTGAGGTTATATAGCTTGAGGGTGGCAATAAAAAAAAGCTCGCTGTGCTGTGCAACCCTCTCTCACCACACTCACTATGTTCACTTTCTTGTCGCGTTTCAAGTTCAAGACGAAGGCCAAACCTTACCACCGCACCGTCGCATTTATCGAACACCGCACATGAAAAGACCTTTTTGCCACTTGTTTCATTTCTTTTTTGCATATGTATGCGTGTGAGCTTGCGTGTAACCAATCTATCTTTTATAACTGATTTCTCTGTGTACATGAATGTGTATGTGAAGTTGCATATACACACATACATAAATACAAAATTCGACCAACGACCGGACAATTATCTCGATGTCCATCTGTATACGCCCTGTACGAATTAGGATTTTTTTGGAAGTGTGGGTGAAAACACGCACACACACACACACACACACACACACACACACACACACACATGGAAGGGCGCGGCTCGAGGATTGAATCTATAGCCATGCAGAGTCTGAGTTTGAGCTTGCGGATACTATACAAATATACATGATTTCGTGTGTGTGTGTGTGTGTGTGTGTGTGTATTCTGTACGCTCGTCCGGCTTATCGATTATTCTCGCGCGCACAGTCGACTGCTGCTGCTGTGAGCTTGCAAGCTCTATATATATATAAGTATCTCATCATCCCCAGGGTCCTGAAGAGAGAGTGAAAGTGATTGTAGAGCTTGAGTATCGTATGATGCGTAACATTTTGAGGTTTGTATGTTTATATGGATGTACAAGAGACCTGATACTACGCAATCATGAAGATGATGATGATGATGATTGTATAGGTACTTTGATGGCTGTTGATCGAGTGATGATATGTGCATGGATTGAGAAATTATTTTGCATTTTGATGAATGAATTGTCTAAGATCGTTTGAATTTCTTTAGTAGATATGACACGATTGTCAAGTGAAAATCTCTATGTATCTATACAATTCCAATCGACATAGACGAGAGTACATAAGTTTATCTGATTATTTATAACTCGGTAGTCAAAAATCAGAAAAAAATTTTCAAAATAATTTGGTTATCATTCAATTATTACAGGGATATTCAGTGCCTGGATTTGACGTATTATATAACTACTTTGTAGTTGAAAAATGTGAGAGCCTACCTGAACCCATTACTAATACTTCGAAGTAACTGCGTAGCAAGTACGCGAGTCAAGTAGATTAAATTTCACTTTGGGCATAAATCGAACACTAATTAAGAATATAGTTTTTCAACTAATTTGAAAAATTCGCGCCAAAAAACGTGCGCAAGTTATTAAATATGATATTGCTAGCAAAAATACGCTGAATTAATTCTTCATATGATTTGATTTGTCTAAAAAAAAATTAACGATAAAAACGGATTCGTGATTCAATCTATTGTTGCATGAAAAATTTGATAATTCTTCTCTAGTCTGGGTCAATAATCCTAACGTTTTTTCCTTTACTTCATTAATCGTCTTAGTTATTTTACTTGAAAAAACGCTGTTTTTGTGCCCATTCCCCAATCAAGTGCCATATATTTATTATGTTTCAAGTGAGCGAAAGAACAAAATAGTATTTTCTAATTCGGGGGTAGGAAGTTTGGTTTTGCTTTTCAAATGATTATATTTGGTCCGAGCCCTGGCGAGAGTCGAAATCATCACGAGCAAAGCGAAAAAAACTCCACGCCCGAGTATCAAACTACGTTTTTCAATCGACTGGGCACAAAGTGAATGGAAATTTCCGTGGGTGAAGCAGTGTTTTACGCGCAGTCAATCGAAAAATTAGAATGACTGTGTACCTCAAAAAGAAAATAGTTTATCCTTGCGAAACTTTGTACAGATGATCGTCACTCTTTGGAATATTTCCATCTACATACTCATCATTTTTATGAACTCAATTACCGTCATTTCCAAGCATCGTGGTAACAGGAAATTTCAGGAAATTTGACAAAAATTGTCAAACAATTTTTCATTTTTGATTGAGATGGAAACCTGACACTTCAATTCTATTAGTTCTTGGGTGAAAATGTTCGCCTGCTTTAATTTTTTACAAAAACTTCCTCATACTTTATATTTCTCAATTCAAATACAAAATCGAAATGTCAGTGCCCAACAACGAAATTGATTTGGCTCTCAAAAGACTGTCAACACAACGATCATTTTATGGTCAAGGCATGTCGATAAAAATATTGCACAAAATACAGAATCACTCATCTTTTTCGTCTAGTTAAATTTTAGAACGAAATCAGTTTACTGCTCCAGATTATATCTCATTATAATGAAAATATTAATTAAGTCATCCTGTAAAAGAATGATAAGATATCTTCAAACTACCTAATCAGGTCATAATGCTCTGCCTCTTCAAAAAAATTTTCGAAACTTTCCAAATCAGGATGGGAATAAAAAAAAAGTAGGTCAGACTCGGCCATTTGATGAGTTTAAATTGTCGCACGGGTGTCTTTTTGGTATTAGTTAGTTCGTAGATTAAGTTTGATTTGGAAAATTCGCTACGTGATTCTTGTCCAGGAACATCCTGCGACGATCGATTTCAAAGTGTAATTTATCGCTTTGAATTTTAGGTTATTCATCGCCTTTCTTAGAAAGTTTCTTTCTAAAACTTTTCTGCTCGCAAACTCTTTAGATATGTGCCAAAGCTAGTAATGAAAATTTGAAGATATTCTTTCGCCATCCTGTAATGAATTGAAATTCTCATTGCACTGAAAGGAAAAAAGTAGAATCATCGAGTACCTAATGAAAAAAAAGCTCGAGGTGGTCAAAAATTTTCAATTTTATTGCTCAATTTTCAAAAAATATAGAATAACGTGAGCGAGTATGATAACGTTTTATGAAAGTGTCTGTGTCAATATGGAGCTTTCAATTATATCGAGCGTGAAGGGATATGATATTCCGTTGGTTGTCTCTGTCACGTTGAAAAGGGCTGATCCGGATTAGACGCTTCATAACATCCGCTCAGTGTCTCCCTAACTTGCGATCGATTCTTACAACGTACAGGTATAGGTATAATATATATAAAACTGTAATATGGTATTTTACCTCGTAAGCTCATGGGCGCATCCTGATATTTTTATCTCCATACCACACCGGTAGCTATTTTTTTTGCTTTTTTGTATCTTTTTGGAAAAATGAAGACAAATTGAAGATAATGGTATTTTATAGACTTCCATATCAATAAGTAAACTGCCGGTCAAAAGTTTCACGACACCCAAATTTTTTTTTTTCGATTTCGTAAGTGGATCTACGAGGCTCTACTTGACCAAAAAGGACTTTATCAGGGCTCATTTTGGAGATCTTTTCACGTACTTCAAGATGGCGTTATTACGAATCTGGATTTTCCCAATTTGAGCTTGAAAAAGTGCCATTTTCGATTATTTTTGGAAGAATCCCCTGGCTCTGGTAGCTCGAAGGTACAAGAATATTCCGGAATAGATCTGAAAGGACCTGAAAGTACGAGTCTGAAGCTTTCCGTTTTCCAACATCCTTCTACGCCACTTCTACTCCGAGGTATGTTATTTTCTCTGAGGAGAGTTCTCCCACAAAAGTAGCACTCTTATTAAAAAATGACGAAGGAGTTCACTTTTTGGGGCATGTTCCAAAGGTTTCTCGTCCTCATGCTGATAACTTAGAAGATATACCAGGATCAGAGATTATTTTCCCCTTCAAACGCAATTGTCTGTCTTTTTCGAACTTTGATGTTAGTTTTTACGAAAAAACTGTCGTGGAAGAAAATGTCATAGCTCGGAATAGAAGTAACGTAGCACGGATGTTGGAAAACGGATTTTAAAGCTTAAGACTTGTACTTTCAGGGCTTTTAAGATTCATTCCAAAATATTCCTATGCCTTTGGGCTAAGGAAGCCAGACGATTCTTTCAAAAATCATCGGAATTGATAATTTTTCAACCTCTAATTGGGAAGATCCAGATAATCCGTACAGATGAAAATGAGTAATGCCATCTTGAAGTACGTGAAAAGACCTTCAAAATGAGCTCTGATAATTTTGGTCCTTTTTGGTCAAGTAGAGCCTAGTAGATCCACTTCCAAAATGAAAAAAAAAAAATTTTAGTTGTCGTGAAACTTTTGACCGGCAGTGTATACATATAAGTAATATACCCTCCATTTACTACTCATGTAGCCTTTCTTTGTACAAAGAAATTATGTTGAAAAATGTCGATTGTATTCGAGAAACAAATCTAAGTGATCCCACCATAATAAAAATGTTTCATCTTTACAATCATCTCCTGCATTAATAAATGTTCGAATTCAAATGACAGATATTCTTGTAGCCTCTCGCCCAATGGATCCAGATAAATTGAAAAAATTTCACAATGCTATATATGAAGTGACATTTGTAACCGAGACATTCAAAGAGCAATCGAGCTCTTGTCAAATATAAATGTCCAATCGTAGTAATGCGCCACGATCGATTATCCTCAAAAGCTTTTTCAGCTCGTCGTTATATTGTTCGAACGTATGATTATACTGGTAACGGTAAAAAACAAAAGTAAAAGAACGAACCGACCTGTAGCAGTATTAGTATTGAAGATAAAAATCAACCCAAGGTCAAATGATAATACGGCAATGAAAATGCACGATAGAGCTAATACACGAAATGTAAAAATGAAATTGGCTTGATATAGGGGCTAGCTTTTGTATTATACCAGCGCGTCCATTTTTTTTTCGAAATCGAATCAGCATTAGAGTTCAAATGTATTCACGAAGAAGTGCTGGAATAGATCAAGAGCTAGTTTCTTTAGAGTAGAATTTTTGGGAAAATGAGAGGAAATTGGTTACGTGGATCTGCGAGGGGGATAAGGAACTCTTTACACTTTTTGATTCGAATTTCAGTTTCTGAATTTGAATGGTTTTCAATGAGCGCTGCTGGTGATCTGTAGTGTCTGAAATGAATTCCAAAGACTTGTTCACTCTTTTATTGGCAATTTTATGAGTTGCTTGAAAATTTATTTTCTGAAGGTTTTCAGTTCAGTTTGGAAATTTTCGAAAATATCGGACACCAAAATCAATTATTTTATATTTTTTAAATCGACAGAGGAGAAAATGTCGATATGTAGATGATTGATTATTATTCAAGTGTTTTCTCGAATCAGACCTGGAACCTGAAGCCATAAGAAAGGAAATAATTAATTTTCAAAAATTGAATTTTGTAGACATTTACTCATCAGAGATTCTGAATCTACTGGTCTTGAAAAGAAAGCTCGGATGAAAATAATTTTATAGAAAAAAATGCCACGACGATGAGAATTTCTCGTTTTCAAAATTGTATGAAGATAGAATAAGAATCATACAGAAAACTACGTGTGCTTGGGGGTATAACATCTCAAGCATTATATCATCTCTGAAATCATCCACTAGACTAAGAGGGTCTCACAAACATTCCTCCTGCTAATACAATACAACTATACGAATAAGACTAAGTCTAAGAATGGAATGGTTTTTAAACATACTGGGCTTTGTACACCTCAAAAGCAAATAATTTGGTGTTTGGTAAATTGCACATGTCACTATAGTATTTTGGAAAAAAAATTCACACACCCTTATCACTTCCTCACTATAAATATTGTATATCTATCGACACAACCTCTACTGGAATGAAAGGGTGAAACCTGTGGCGGGAAAACGCATGATATGGAGTGGGAGAAAAAGAACTACGCTGAGCCGTAAGCTCAAGTTTTAATTACTCGGGGATTTTCTGCTTTCAGGTTGACCCATCCAAACATAGTCCAGTTACTTGAAACTTTCGAGGACAAGCACAGAGTCTATCTCGTCATGGAATTGTGAGTATTTCTTGAAATCTTCATTAAAATGTGTGAAAAATTGTGAAAATTGTTCTTATATCATTCGAAAGATGGATAACTAAAATTTTTTCATCAAAAAGTCTGTACAATATCGATGCATTTTCAAATTAACTCACAGTTTTGTTATCATTTTATTTAAATAACGGAGAAATTCGTCAAAATTGGGTCAATTGAGAGTTGCTCGAACCTAAATAGTACATTCCGATTCGTGAAGGTAGGAGTGTTTTCGCCAATCGAGCGATATTTTCCGTCCAGAGTCGAAGGCGAGGGTAGAAATTATCACAAAGATGCTAAAACTACCCCGCCAAAGTGTAGAATACTTTTTTTCTCCATCATCTGTGTGGGGGAGGAAATCAGGAAATTTGGACGCAAATGTCACTTTGCCACACAGGAGATGGAAAATATATTTACAAATTTCTTTGAATCAATAAGAACCAGAAGACGTTTTTCTTCGAAAATCAACCATATTGGACAGTGCTAAAAATAAATGATACAAAAAATGGAATTATCCTAGCAATATACTCTGATAACCTGATTATTCACACAAGAACACATTTCAGACTTATTAATAGACATAATTGTTTCTCAAGAATCCTATTCCAGCCATCGGAAATTCAATCCTAGCTCCAAAAGTAGCTGAAACTATTTTCAACCTACCTCTGTCTCTATCGCTAAAACAAAGCCTCCAACTGAAACAATCCAATCAATCCACTCAATTCAGAATAACATTCAACACGAGAAATGCCCATCTACAAAATCAATCTCCTTAAATTTAGATAAATTGTCCTGATTCAAAACCATTAGTTACCAACAAATATAATGAGTTTTCGATTGAAATACGCTTTGACAGAGTGAGATTCGAGACTTTGCCAAGATTTTGTTTCGTGCAAATCCACCCTCAATGAGAAAAATGGATTTTGTTCAGATATTTGAATTCTCTCCAGAGACGAGTAAAAGAGAAAAAAATATCACGTTACGATCCAGTAAAAGATTTATAGCCGTGTTGAAGCATGTCACGTGCACATATTGATGCTTCGTTGCAATTCGACTATACAATGTTACATCACCGACGAATCGCTTGCCAGAAACGAAATGCGATAAATGTGTCAATTTCACCCGAAGCTAGTGTATACGGTCACAACTCATTCGACAAGAATTTTCATTGAAATGAAATTCAGAATCATATGCTGCTTTGGCAAAATTATTTCATCACCGAGAGTGAAATCTTGCAATTTGAAAATTTCAATCGCTATAATTCAGAAATGAGATAGATAGTATTTAGCGTTTCTCGTAGGAGGAAATGATCAATACATTCTATTAAACATAATTAATCGGACAATTAAAATAATTATGGCTAAATGAGACTTGTATAAATCAAATTGATAAAAATTGATCAAATTTTATTACACAGAGTGACGGGTGGTGAACTATTCGATCGAATAGTAGAAAAGGGTTCATACACAGAACGAGATGCTTCAAGTTTAATAAGACAAGTACTCGAAGCGGTGGACTACATGCACGAGCAAGGAGTCGTACACAGAGATCTCAAACCTGAAAATCTTCTCTACTATAGCCCAGATGAGGATAGCAAAATTATGATAAGCGATTTTGGATTATCAAAAATGGAAGATTCGGGAGTAATGGCTACTGCCTGTGGTACACCCGGATACGTTGGTAAGTAGCTTTTTGAAAAAATACCTTTTGAATTCAATAAAGTGCCATTCTGAAAAGCTCCTGCCTGACACGTGACAAGATGATGAAATTCTTGATAAATTCGCTAGCTGTCATACACTGTCAGTCACGCCAGGAAACCTTGATTGGAGAGGGTTTATCCCGATTTGGGTGGATTAGCTAGCGTTAATTTCGTTGAATTATGGAGTGGTAGATGAAGAGCGAGCATTTGAGTAAAATCGTTTTAAAGCGAGGAGAGGTCGAAAGTTCAAGGTAAATCTACAGTAGTAGCAATTTTTGATGAATTAGGTTATTTTTACGAAGACATACTTCATTTCATTTGTCAAATCATCACACTCCATTTTCGTCTTATACGCTGATCAAAAATAAAAAAATATAACCATACTCTATGACGACCAGAATGACCTTCCGAGTTTCTTGACCTGTCATAAGAAAAATATAAGGAAAAAAAAAGTCGAGCAATGCTGACTCAGCTATCAGTCACACATAATTCTAAGTTGGAAAACTGATAATCCATCAAGATCGATTTTTTGTTACAGCTCCCGAGGTCCTGGCACAGAAACCCTACGGTAAAGCAGTTGACGTTTGGAGCATAGGCGTAATATCTTACATTTTGTTATGCGGTTATCCCCCATTCTATGACGAACTTGATGCAAATCTCTTCGCACAAATACTCAAAGGTATGTATGATATTCCAGCACTGACCGCATATACAACGAGTAAGAAATTCAAATAATTGCTCTAGAATTTGAAGGAAAACTTTATCAACCACTGGCACCATGAAATAAAGCATGTAGAATGTATTATAGTGTTTGAAGTCTATTAAACATGAATTTGCAGGAGAATTCGAATTTGACTCGCCATACTGGGACGACATCAGTGACTCGGCAAAAGACTTCATCAGCCACCTCATGTGCGTTGATGTTGAGAAGCGCTACACTTGTAAACAAGCGCTAGCCCATCCTTGGTAGGTATTTTTAGTGACTTTTGGAATAAAAATTGATCTGAAAGGTTACTTTTATACAAGAAATATGCAAAGTCATGAAAATCACGAGAACCATAAAAAAACATTAAAAATTATTCATGCTATGCTGACGCAAGCGTTTATGACCGTATTAGACTTGTATAGAATTACAGCCAGCCTCCGGTATTCGCGGTCCCAGTATTCGCGAAATTCAGTATTCGCGGTCACTTCAAATACGGCATATCCCCATATTTGCGGGCCCGAGGCTCCGTATTGGCGGTGCTGTTCCATATTTTCACAGTATCAAGTACCATGCAACATGAATTTTCGGTGCAATTTCGGTTCGAATTATTCGAATTTGCCATTTCATAACAACTTTGAGATATCTTTGAGCGCCATATTGGGGCTGATACCGCTATCGCTGCTCATGATATTATCTTTCAGTTCTAATTTTACTCAATTCGCAAATCTATCAAAATCCCATAGGCGTTTGACATTATGGCTGCGGGTCTGAAGAAAGTGTTTCGTCCTCGGTTTTGTCTACTAATGGGAAGACAGATGATCTCAATATTTTCGGATGGGATAAATACGGATGGAGAGTATCGTTGCCAAGTTCTTAGAAAGTGATCCAATCATCGATCGAAGTCTCAACTCCAAGCATCATGATGCAATTTGAGAATTACTAGATGAACACAAATTTTCGTGCTCAAACTTGCAATGAATCCACATAGATATTGAGTGACTAGTTCTTCTGTCACGAATGAATTTTACGAGAGTACTCTTCATGTAAATTATATGGATTCCGAAAAATGTTCCATGTTTTTCATCTTCAAGCCGATAATTGATGTATACGTAACCCCCTAATTCCTATTAGGACAAGGTTCCGCTATTCGCGGTTTCGGTATTCGCGGAACTTTGGATATACGCATTTACCGCGAATACCGAGGGCTGTCTGTACTATGAGATTGGCTAACGTGAAAATCAAGTTGATTCCGAGAGAAAAGGAATTTCCTTGGAGACGGGTGTATTTTTGAGTATTAGATCTAAGAAAGGCAAAAGAGACAATTAATAGTGGAGTAACCTTACTTGTCGTAGTTTCATTCTTTCTGCAACCCAATTCAGTTCTTTTGAATGTCATTACTAAGCATGACCTTTGAAAGTGTCAAATGAAATCAGGAGAGGTCTAGAATGCCAGTTTCTAAAACTAGTAGGAGTTGTATAAAGAAATATCTAATTTTCAGGATCTCTGGAAACGCTGCCAGCAACAAGAACATCCACGGTACGGTATCGGAACAACTTAAAAAGAATTTCGCCAAGTCGAGGTGGAAGGTTAGTAGCAAATCCCTAAGATACCCTGGCTTATGTGTGTTTCATCTGTTGCATGTTTACCACAACCACTACCGCACACGACCACTACACACGAATGCACTCCGTTTTTGGCGCCCGCACACAATATATATATAACCTCACTCTGCTCCTGAACTGCACGCAACTACACTCCCGCCTGCACCGAAAAAAAATCAACGCCAAAAACGAAAAAAAAAAAAAAAAAAACAAATATCGGGTCCCAAATGCACGCAGCTGGAACATTGGCAATGCACGATCTACGTCAGGATGTATCTCGAGTGCGTTGTGTGATACTTGCAGCAAGCTTACATGGCAACGAGCGTCATCCGTCAGATGCAGAGGCTCGCATTAAACAACAGCCAACAACAACAACAACAACCACGACCTACAGGCTCAACCGTCCCCTCAGAAGGAGCGAGCCCGAATCAGAATCGCCGGAATCACTGAGGCAAGGCTTGGACCTTCCTCTTGTACGGCAAAGGCTGCTGCAGCAGCGCCGCCATTTCATCGTCGTTATATCTTGCAAATCGTCCACTTCATCAGGTTCGACGCAACCTGCGACACCATTACATCGGAAGCAGTCATTGCAGAAGAGGCCTGAAGTCCACGATGCGTCCAAGGTCGTGGGGGCGCTGCTGAACGGCGTCCGTGGACGTAAGCTTTGGACAAGCCTACTAGCGCTGCTAAGGTTAGATCTGAGCCGGCTTAGGCGCCGACGCTGCAAGCGAACGGTAGCGAGCCCTTAATTAATAAAATCTCTCGGCTATATTGCCATAAAGTAAAAGCTCCATTCATTGCACTATAAATATTATGCATCAAAGTATGTATTATATTATATATAAATATAAATATATATTAAATACGCTAACCTCGCACATCACCATACGAGGATATGTTTCGACTTCATTATTCTCATATACTCTATACTTGGTCTTGTACGTTCGTGATTCTTCATCATCTATATATTGCTCTATCTGCTCACTCTCAACGATGTCATTCTAATCTTTACGCTCTTAGATAACTCTATAATGTACGTGATTACATATGCGTAATATCACGTTTTTGGCTCTTTTGTGCTATAAGATATGATTCGCGACACAAGTGGCTTTAAGACACGAGCACGAGTGTCTCCAAATTTGTGGACTGCATCAAGTAAAGATACTAAAAGGACTCATCCAAAATTATTGGTTTAACATATGGAATCTTTGAAAGTAACGGGGAACTTAGCGAAGAAATAGAAATTTTTCGTTGATCTGCTTTACCACCCGGTAAGACAAACAGATTGAAAGTGGTTAAATGAGAAATTGATGAATCTATCAAAGACTGGGCGTTTTTGCTTTCATGGTTTCCCTGATCGAAAACTGCATACTAGATAAATCGAGCCCAAGCTGGTATGAAGAGATTCACAACTATTCTTAATCATTTTTGCAAGTAGAAAACCTTCAAAGCCTTTTTGCAAGGAATATATCTGAAGAAAGAAAAATAATGAGAGGAAAGTTATTATGCTTGGTTCAAAAATGATTTGCTATCTGGATCAAAACATAGATAATCATCACTACTAATGTACAAGATGTAGATGAATCTTCCTGGCAAAATTCGGCTTCAAAAGTTGAATAAAAGTAAAAAATAAGACATTCAAGCTGAAACTACAAAACAAGATCCTCTGCCCTGCTGAAAATAATTCCGTGGGACCAGGTCCCGTGGGATTCCATGGGACTTCGTGGGACCTGGCCCTGGGAAAATTTCTCATCTTTTTTTTTTACGAAATTCGGCATTTTAGACGTGTAGCATACGAGTTTTGACCATGATCGACCAAATTCAACCATTTTTGGAAGAGTCAAAATTTGTATGCTGCACGTCTTGGATGCCAAATTTTCCAAATGTCAAGATTAAACATTTTCCCAAGGCCAGTTCCCACGAAGTCCCATGGGATCCCATGGGTTCCCATAGAATTATTTACAGCAGGGTGGTTGTTCAACGAATATTCTCTTTTCGTTATCTCAATAATATTGTGAGGTCACCAACTGGATTGTTAGTTGAAATTGGGGAATCAACCGAGTAAGTTATCCTGGTCAACTCGATCCGGGGCACTATAGAGAGGTTCGATCCAGCCGTGATGATTTTCAATTCTCATTATTTCATATTTATCTGAAATTCTTTACTCTCTACGGCTCACAATTTGTTTCTCGTTCGTTGACAAATTGTCACTCATTTGCGAAAGTATAGAAACTGAATATGAATCTTGGTGTCCCATAAGACATTTTTTGATGATCGAAAATTCTGGGTAATTGTTGATTGACTCATTTCATTTATTTATGTATTCATTTGTACTGAGACATGGATATTTTTTAATCAAAGTATCCTGCTCTCTTAAAGACTACTTAGGTGTTTCTCTAAAATCAAAAATTTTTCCATCAATTTCAAAAAGGTGCAGTCTGAATGTCAATGCAAGAATGCAAATATTTTCGAACAGTTTGACACAAGAACTACTTATTTTAAATTAACATTCTGATAGTACTACAACTTTGCAATCGGTCTTCTACTCTCCACGATTAATCGACAATTGCGTAACTAGGTCGACACAGTTGTGATAATGTCAGCTATGGCTGAATGTGAAATGAGAAGAAGTTATAGAATTGTCTGTGGCGATTTATCGAATTCGTGTCAATGTAGCAGCAATGAGATCACTGGTTATTTTATCAGAAACGCAAGACCTCTTTTTTTGTCAGAGAAAAAAATTTTGATGATAAATCTAATTCCTTCTATCTCGACCAAATATTCCACGCTCTAATTCCCGCTACGATGATTGAACATCAAGAAAACTAAATTTTATTCATATCGGTGATTAAAGGTTGGAATTTTAAATATATATCCAGCTTCTTTGATTCCTTTTTGTAATTAATATCATCTTCAAGTCCTTGATTCATTCATCTTTATTATTGAATATTGCAATTTGCACGAAAAAAACGAGTTTGGATAATTGTTCAATCGTTTCGGAAATGTTTAAAAATGTAAATCAAAATGATTCAATGTAATTGCACCTCCACTATTACTCTTCTCAAGACAAAGAGCAACTCCAAGCTATCTCTTCTTCTTAGACTTTTTTCTAATGTCTGAAACTTCCTATCTATGGTTCTCCGTTATGGTCGAAAAAAAATTATCCACGTTCCTTCAAGCCAAACTGAAAAGCTCCATGAACTTTTCATGAGAGAAAAAAATAAAAATTACTCGCATCTCTACTCTCAAGCTAGAAAATTCCTCTACTTCTCAATGAAAGCACCAACAAAAGAAGGAATACTTCCCTCTAATTTCGACAAAGTCTTTTTGGAAAATACTTTGGTAAAGAATACTTATTAGAAAAATTAGATAAGCCGGTTCTTGATTGAAACACACCTTAAATCTTGAATAAGATATCAGAGGAATAAAAATGACTTCCAGTCGCAGTTTTAGTTATTGATATTACGTCTAATCTTGATCTTCACTGTAAGGGCTAATAACATCAATAAAGGTAACCATCGCATGGGAGAAACATTATATCCATATTCTATAAGCGTGCTTTCATTTATCTCTATCTATTGACATGAACATGAATGTACACACAGAAAGTATCCTTTCCTTTTCAGAGCATTTTTTTTCCAACTTACTTGACGCAAAAAGAAAAAAATTAATCGAAGACTTTAGTATTTCAATTCAGTAGACAACTACTCGAAAATAGTACACAAGAGCGTCAAAACTTTTTTTCGTACCCAAGGGTCGGAATCATCACTTGGATGCGAAAAATATGTTTTACTCCCGTGTATCCAACTAGTGAAAGTTTGGCAAACTGTGCGCAAAGGGCATTTTCACGCACAGTGTATCTAAAATAAATCTTACTCCCGTGTATCAAACTGTAGTGTTTGATAAACTGTGAGCAAAGTACACCTTTACGCACTGTGTATAAAAAAAGTCTCTATAATCATCAGATAAGTTTTATTTCATCGTGAAAAGTCGAGTTTCAAAAATAGTGTTTAGCAAGCAAACATACAAAAATACAGGCTTACACGAGTTCGGCACTGAAGTTTTTGCGTGAAATTTTCCAATAGAAACTTAGGGTCGCCATTGATTTTTTCTCTGTAGAATAACAAGTATGATGTTCCTCCAATTCGCTTTAGCAACTGTTAACAACAAAATTCTGGTGATATTGAGTAGTCTATACCTTCAATCTCAAAAACTTAACAATTTCAATATCTGAATGTCGAACTTATCTTTTCTTCATACTCAATAAATTGCCTGATATTCAAATCTAATATATTGGATTCCTTAATCAACGTACAATATGACATCAAAATGTGTACAGGCTAGTGTATAAAAAATATTACTCTATAATATTCACTTCTGTAGGACCCCATAATGTGCCATTGTAAATATATACAATGTATCAAAATGACCAAATAATTATATTTTCACGAATTTTAATGTTGCTATCCAAGTACTTAAACAAAATTCGGACTGCTTTAGAATCCTTAAAAAAAAATTATGGCATGAAATCTTATCAAATTCATTAGATACGTAGAATGCGCAAACTACTACATTCATGTGTAGAATGCAAGATAATGTGTATAAACATTTGCTAACCATGGCGGAATAAGTAAATTCACACGTTTGAATACGATTTTTTGGAGACTACCCGCGATAATTTTGTCAAATCGAGTGACATATTTATTGTGTTAGGATAAAAAATTTTTTCCGATTGAAGCTTTGTGAAATTTTCAATATTGGCGGGACTGATTTGATATTAAAAAGTTCAGACTGGATTCATTTTTTCACTACGGTTTGCAAAAAAAAATTTGTCCGGGGGCACAAGTTTTCCTTTCTGATCAAGACGATTTGGAGTAGGAGATAGATAATTTGAATTTTTCAATATTTCAATACGTGATTAGAGCGCACGATGAAAAAGACTAAATACGCAACGAATGAGTCATCTTAATTTCTCATAAGTCACATTGAATAAGGGATGGACTATAGATAAATGTAAGACTTTGTCAAACGTCAACAATTTTTTAATTTTCAAAAAAAACATGTCCACAGTAGCGTTTAAAGTCATAATAGAGATGAAAATCTCATCATGTTCTGTTTCACGCTGCAATGAAGGAAATATCAGAGTATAAATAAAATAGCAATGGTGAGCTATATTTACATGGGACCGATAGAGAATAAAATATGTAATGTGCCATTGAAGATGAGCAGAAAATTTCAGAATCTATAAAATGTTTCTAGATGCAGAAAAGAAAAATTCGGAATTGTTTAGATGAAGAAAATCACAATGGAGACTTTTCCGGTTGAGACTGAGATCTCTAGGAAACATGATGATAGTTTAGGAAATGATGCAAATTTTCATGTGGAAAAAAATTATGAAAATTGTCATGAGATGAGCGGCATTTCTAAAGCGCAAGATCGATTTGCTTTATTTGATGTTGTATCTTATCCATCTTTTAGAAGGATTAGATGTTTGTATTTTAGGGAGCAGTAAACAATTTTATATCGTGCGTTAATTGAGAAGAAATAGCGTTGTCATTGTACATAAGTTTGCTTCTAAAGTCACCTCTCCACAGAATATTCATATCGGAAACAAAAAGGCAAAATTGAGCGAAATTTTATTCCGTCACAAGATTTATCGAAAATGAGGATTCTCATTATTGCTGATGTCCGGTATAGATACTTGATTTGAAAAGAAATTATTCAGAATTGCAACTTTTACCATTGTCCGATGAACTATTTCATTAATTTTATATTCTCATTCAGGAAAGAAAATTGCATAAGATTTTCTGCAAAATAATTTTTCGATAAAACGATCAAGGCGATTACATTGACCCCCCCCCCCCCCCCCAACATAATGATAAAATCATAATTCATAATATACATACATGATCATGAAAAGAAAGCAAGATGAAACCGAGCCATAGAGATGAACCTCACAATGCATAAACTTGTACAGATATGTTTTTTGCTCTAATGAATCTTATATATATATTGCAAACAAGATATTTGATTCGTGATTAGTTCTGACAATAACGTGAACGTAAAACTTTGAAATGATGTTATTATGGAATTGTATTGACACAGCAGAAGATGCTATAATATGCAAGTTTTTTATTGACATGCTTGTCCTTTTTAAAAAATATCTGGTTCCTCATTAAAGCCTTTCTCATCATTTGAATTAATTATAATTATAATGTAACGTAGTAAGTCAGGTTTAGAAAACGTGTATATCTTCGTTGTGATTTTCATGATATTTTGATCGAACAATTTTAAAGCGGGAATCGACAATTTTAAAAATTGATCCCAGAAGATTGTATCATTCAATTGTTAAGTTTCAATGAAATATTTTACATTACAGAATATAATATCGTGGATTGCTATCGATTTATTTTAACAATATTACTCAGATCTATAAGGTATAAAAATAATAGAATTTCGCGACATTCCTTTTGCAAGAGAATATTTTTGATTTTTGTTTTACCTTATCCTTCTCCTTGTTGTACGTAAAAACATACTTTTTATACAAGTATATAGGATGGAAAAAAAATAATACGAGAAACGAAATATATAATCATGTAGCTGTAAATATTTTAGTATTGAATACGTTGATTGTAGATCATTGGACCAGAGCTTATTTGAGAATTGAATGGATTATCCATCACTATAGTTAGAATATCATAATGGAGAGATGCTTATACTGTTATTATTCGATCATTATTCGCTTCGAATTATTGCATAATCGCCTGAAAATTTGTAAAAATAAATCATCTATTGAATATATGGAACAAATAACCTGAGTTTATTCTAATATGATGAACTTCATAACGTGGAAAAATAAATTTTCTGTGCGTTTTCAAACAAAAAAAACTGCTTTTGATGGAACGATGATTTTGAGTTACAAAAAATATATCAAATCATATCACAGTGAGATGCAGTTTACCAAGTACAAAAATATGCAAAAAAGAAATTTATATGTATGTAGAATTTTAGCCAAATATTTTAATTCAAGTGAGGGAGAGATATTTTCATAATTTTAGCACTACTGAACGTCATCAAATTTCTTGTGGCTAAATTATATCTGATGCATAATGTCGGTCATCGGGTTGAAACGATTTCAGGAAGGAAATTAATTTTATGATATTCATCGTATCGTACGTTTTGATCCCCAGAAATAATGTTTTTCGAAACGAAAGATCGCATATTGAGTAAATAAAAGTTGCATTATAAAATATAAATCACGCTCGATAGTCCCATATTATATAATTATATCAAGTTGTAACAATTACGTTTTTAATATTAATTACGAAGGAAATATTTTAATCTCGCAGTTTTTTGTATCAATCGAATGAAACAATGTGTATAATCTGTGCAGAGAATTGTTGTCGAAATAAATCAGTCCGCAAAATATAGTATCTTATTAATTTTTACATCAAGATTTCCGTATTGAGATTTTCAGCTCTGGTTGTGATTTTCTCGATGATTGTCTAAAAAAGTGTTGCTCCAGAGGTATGTACCATGAATTTTCAAACACCAGATGAACGAGATGGGACATTTCTATTGAAGTTTATCACGACAAAATTTGTTGAATGTTGCCTACATCTGAGCAACGATAAGATTTCTCGCAGATGCATAGAAATTTCGTTGTACGTCTAATGAACAGATAATTTTGGATCTAGTCGTTCTTATAACATAATGGTATTTTTTACAACAAGGCAATTTTGAGTTTAAAAAATTCAGTAAATCGCGATGTTCCTATCAATTTTTGTCAGATATAAATTCGTCACGAGAAAAACATTTTACGACTCTAATCAGATTCATGAAGTATGGAAAGTAGTTGATAATATCGAGGATGACCCGACGGAACCAAAAAAAGTTCACCACCCGCCACCATACCTCAACCCTGGTAAGTTACACACATTTTTGCTCAATTTTCAGTACAACAAATTCCTCACATATTTCGTAAGTATGTGCCACCATGAGTCTGACTTCTAGAATTTTGATTAGAAGTCAATAAAAACTGCTCGAACGTTCTCGAAACACGATTTATAAATGTCAACCAAATTTATTTCGTTATGATAACATTTATTCGCAGGGTGTACTAAATCATTCCTGGCGTAAATTGAAGACATTCATTGTCAAAATAAAATTCTTGGAAAAAAACTAAACCACCCAGGCGTTTCAGTCACGAGTTTTGACTAATTTGTTTTGGAGTATTTCACGATAAGAAATCTCATCGAGAAAAATTGCAACAAGTTTCTTTCATATTCATTGTTCAGAAGTCCTGTGAATTAAGGAACTTGTTACCTTCTGACGAAGCCAGGAAATATTCACAAACAACATATCCAGAATGAGCATTTCCATCTCAGAATCTCAACCGTAGGAATTGCTAAGACCATCATTTTACCACTCTATCATTAGGTTCGTAATGAAACATAAAAACTCATCACTATCACTTTCTTCAAATTCCGAGAAGAAAAAACTCAAAGATTTCAATCGAAGAGCTCAGGAAAAATTCGAAAGCACAATTGTGAGTCTGCAGCCTTGATAGAAGAAATGTTTGGGCTTACATAATTTACTCATTTTCAAATTTCACAAAATCATAACCGAGTAAGTGCTGAACATAGATAGATATGGCTATAAAATTGAGCTACTCATAGTATATTCAAGATCTGGGATACAATCAATGGTGTGCAATAAGGGCTCACAAAAACAAAGTTTGTAGTCAGAATGTAGATTTTATTTTTTGATTTCATCAGTTCCAACATAGAAAGCTCTCAATGGCTTCAGCACTGAAAGAGAGAATTTCTATAGTTTAAGGCGCTGGGTGTGAACAATAGATTATAAAAGTAGAGATACTTGATATCCCAATATGGTGTAATCGAAATATTATTCAATAAATAACACTCTTTTCACAGTAATCATGAAGAAAGTTTGAAAAAAAATTTTCAATCAGGTTCGTTAAATTCCGGTATTTGTATACAATATACACAATTCACTTAAATATTAGGTGATCAACCCTCTAGTTACAATTCGCGTATCTTACATACTGAGAAAGAATTGCAAGTAACAGTAAATCGTTGTACACTCAGATAATATCGCATTAAGCCATTTAATAAAGTTTTTCCTTCTCAATTAGGTTCAACAATTAGTTGTGATAAGTTTTTCATTGATCAGTACTGTATAAGTCTCCCAGATGTTCTAACGTGATTTTATAATGCACTGTTCTGAGCAATAGCAGAGGTATGTATAATACTCATGTTATTAATAATGAATTCATCAATTCATTCCAAAAAATATATAAATTCAAACATGATCAGCATTCAGAGATCGTCGCTTCAATTGATTATCAAAAGTATTGGTCGTTTGGCGTAGCAAAATATTTAACTTCGATCGTAAGCTCAATACATTTCTTTGACATGAGCTCTAAAATTTATGTACAAATTGATATTGAATAGGCGTATTCTGGAACCGTCAGATCACAAAACATAGAAAAGAGGATACAAAAAATTAATACGCAATGTTTTTTTTATGGGATACCTTAAAAGATAGTGCAAAAATTCAACAAAAAAGAGAATCACATTAGTAATGTACTATTAAATCAAATCGCAAATCAAATTTCTATCTGATACGCAAAATTTATACTCAAATAAGCACACCTTTTAATTCAATAATTCATTATAAGTCGAATGAATCTGTTTGTTTAATTGATTGTTTTATATCACTGTGTGCATATATTGGAGGAATGAGTCGCTTATTATCATTTCACTAGTATTAGTAGTCGTAGTCAGAATATGATCAAGTCCAAATTACGAAGGGCCACGCAACATGCACAATATCATTTTGCTACGACTAAATTTAAATCTAATGTAACCCGTTGTTTATTTCATCATCTCCCGTTATTACCATCTTCTGTTTGAGTTCTATACGAATTCACATTTGCATGGAAGTGTAAGGACTAGATCATGTTCTAGAACCATAGTTGAGTTGAGACATTTATAAGCTAATAAATCACTTTTGGACCCTCAATTACATTCAGTTTACCCATCGAAAGATGTTAGCGCCGTTTGTAATTTTTCAACAATTTTTTGGTAAAAATTTATTTGTTCAATGAGATGATTCTTGATTGCTTGATTAACGTGTATTTCACGCTCTTGTTGGAAATGTGTTTCTTCAGCACCAAGTGCTCGAGCTATTACGTCAGTTCTATGATTGAGTTCACGCAACTGTTGCGCTTCCATTTTATGCTCGCTCACCAGCCTCTCACAATCTTTCCGTTTGAGCACTGCACTCTGTAAACAGAAGACGCACAAATTTGATTTCTTCTTATAGATTATTCCATTCAGATGTATCTCACATCCACACCAATAAAATGGAACAAAATCATTTTATGGTCCGATTTCGATTACTGATATGGGATTGAGTGGATAATAGTTGCTCTCTAAAATTAAGGCTACACATTTTTGTTCACAAAAATCTCAAAATCTTTTCAAATTTGGGCGAAACGACAAGTTATCCAGGCTTCATAATCATTCAACTTGGCCTGGGTAACTCTTCGTTTTGCTCAAATTGGATAGGATTTTGAGATTTTTGTGATCAAAATATGTCCTTTTTTTATGAGTTAGGAAGTACCCGCGGACAAATTATTCTCGTTAATCTCTAATGCTCATGTGATTGATGACAAATGGCGAGTTGTCTACCACTATTCAGAGGATAATGAATGGTCGACAACTCGGGTCAAATTTCGTATTGTCAAAATGTTTAATAACATGTGAGTGAAAAATAGTTTCCCGGTCGCACGGCGACCGCATCGCCAAATTTCCAAAATATAAAATGAGAATATTTGTTATGAACTTTTTTATCCATTGGCAGCTATAATAATTATTTTTGATGTTGGAATTCTTAAAATTAGGGTGAATTCTATTGCAAAAGTTATGATACAAACATAGTAAAAATGCATACCTTATGTATACTGACGACGTCGGAGAAACTACTAATGATACCGCGATAAATATGAAACTTGTCTGCAAGTGGCTCCCAGTCAAATTTCGGCTGTTCTTCATATAATCTCCCAATTTCGTTGTAAGCATCGCCTGTTTCTTTTAAAGCTTGAGTCAACCGGCAACGCGATCTCCCAGCATCATCTGCTTCGAGTGCACTGCCTAAAGCTCCAAAACATTGGCCAATTTTTTGAAATTCGCGCTTATACAGCTGTTGGTGTTTTTTTGCTTGATCCGTAGCCATTGCCATAAAGTTTTTCACTACTGGGTCCAAGCCAGTGATAAACCTGTTGATGAATATCAAGATATTTATTGATTGCTAAAAATAACGTGTGGGCTATAAATAGCCGATCATGACAATGGCAATTTTGTGGATGAATTAAGTCATACCTCGTGCGCGATGTCATGAAAAAATTTCTAAAGAAAACGAGCTATGCGAAATGATGTAAACAATAAGATCATTAATCAGAACGTTTTGTCTCGATCAATATTTGCCATAGAGCAGGTTACTGTGAGAGAAAGTCAGATAGAGGCGAAAGACTCAGATCAGAGCTGATGAGTCATGCTTCAAATGACTAATATATGGCAGAATTGAATAATTATTGGCGATCATGTGCTCTTGTTTTAAGGAAACTGTTTCAAGACTACAAAGCCTTAGAGTTTCAAATTAGTTGATGCGGATCGACAAGCAGAGGTGACCATCAAAATTCTATTGGCTGTTGGATTCACTTGGAGGGTGTGACAAAAAAATCAAAAATAATTTCGATATGAAGAATGTCAGAATAGTTATACAAAAGTTAAATTAAGCTCTAGAATATGATGGAGTCTGAGACCATACATGATTGCTTCGAGTCTACCCAAAATGTAAAAGGAATGGAACCATGAGAATTTTCATGCCATCCTCATAAAAATTGAATATATTACCTTGAAAAGGCATCGGTCTGAAATTCTATCTTGATAGCATCGAGCGGCGTATCAGGACATTGCACTGCGTAAAAATAGTTTACTCCGAGCAGTTCATCCTTTTCAGCTTGTCTCTTGCCCTGTTTCCACAATTTATCATCTGTACATGTGATAAAGTGTTGCCATACTCGACATTGCGACAACACAGGGTGTCTGCATACGTAGTCTACAAACTCTTGAAGCTGAGTACGTCGATGCTGAATGAATTGTTCCTCATATCGTCCAGAAATCTGTTTGTCAGGTAGCGGCGGAATTGGTATGAAGGTGAATTTTTCTTCGAGTCGCTCGTGAAGCCAATCAAAATGTTTGTATCTGCGAGACACTTGGATATTGTTGAACTGCAGAATGAAAAGAAAAGACATTACAAGGGCAAATCAGTCAATACCATTCTTAAAACGTGTCTTTCGAAAAACCACATTACTCGTGATCAATTTCAGATAAACAATTACACAACGTCGTGCTATAGTTATGAGCATTAGATTGACATTCAAATTGCGTACAACTTTGATTGTCAGAGTACGATTTCTGGACAGTATGATAATAATAATTACCGTGGGAGTTAATTGGTAAACAATGAAACTCTTCAAACCCTTCATCTTGGATTCTTTTTTAGGCGAAGTGACAACACAATTGTAAGCTTCACCTTGAGGAACCCAAGTGAATTTGCCGTTTTCAATCTCTTGAATGTATATTCTTTCCGACTCTGGTACATTTGCCTTTTTGGTGCCAAGCAGGAAACCTTCTTCATTAGACTTCATCAAAGCAAATTTATTATTTTTCTTTGGTATATTTGAGAGTGATCTCTCTGGTATGATCGAATGAACTGTGTGCACTGACGTATTATCATTGTATTCTGCACTCATTGATTGAGTTGATAGTAAACTAGATTGTTGGTGGACAGGAGGTACATAAGCTTGAGTCTGTCCAATTTCTGAATCATCATCCCAATCATCATCCCAGAAATCACCAGCACTTTGTTGCGAGTTTGCCATGTTACCTGCAATGAAGGTCATCATTATATCCAAAGAAACCTTACATACAAGAAATGGAATAATATGGAGAAAATACAGCCTACAAGAGAAATTGGGAAAGTTCCGTGAGTCCGCGTATAGAATAAAATGAGATTATAAAATAAAAATAAAATTGGTAAATAAAGAGTTATTCTTCATTGAAATGGCTTAAAACTTTTGATTTGGAGAATAAATTTGAATTACCTGGTTGCAGTATTGAGAATTATACAGTTTAACAATGGAACCAGGTACGAAAATGAGTGAGTTTAAGATAGTAAGAGGAATTTGCTACGAAAAGTAATCGCCTTTGTATAACTACTGTCAGACTCAAGATTATTGATCCAATGAAAATCAGGATTACCCTGATCAGAACATTGATTAAAAGTAATTGTGACATTCAAACTTTTGGATCATAGCTCTATCCTTCCTTAATGTCCAAACGATTCTAAAAGCTAAATGTCTTACACATCTATGCTAGATATGAGTACAAGATATGCTATAATCAATACTCTTGCAGTATTTGAATCGTCACTCCAGTTTTAGAATTGAACAGCGTATGAACCAAGCATATACGAAATCAGTCAAATTTGTTGCTTAATTCTGAGAGGATTTACACAGTATAGGCAGATTCATCACTAGAGACAGAAAAATGATAAAAGAGAGCCAAGAACAACCTGTAGCTTGTGTGTTGGCCTCGATGAGCTGTACATAGGCAGTCGGAAACAGCCCAGACTGGCCCGTTTGATTGTGTCCTTCGCACCAACCATCGCCCACATTGTCTCTTATGACAGTGAGAACCTCGCCAGCAGTAATTGATAGCTCGGCAGAGCCAGGCTCCCCTGAGAAGTCGTACAAGGCCCTCACCTACAACAATGCCCAAAATCAACTAAAATACAGCTCAAATCGATGTTGTTACTTAAGAAACTCCAACCTACCTGTTGCCCGTCCATGACGTTGAAGTTTGCCTCGTCAAGGAGTCAGAGTCTTGTAGAAGATGCTGCTGGTGATGATGGGGGCGTCTGCAGTTGAGTCTGACATTTGCCACCCTAGCTTCTCTGTCAATACGGGCGTTTACAGTGTAATATCACTAATCCAACACTTTCTGCACGATAAAGATACTCCTCCGCATAGGTTTTCTTTATTATTAAATATGTCCTAAGGCTTTTAGAAAAGTTAACGACGTTTTGGGCTGGGCTCGGCCCCCCCCCCCCCCCCCAAGGTTTATCAAATTTTTTTGAGGTTAGGTTGACAGAGTAAGTTTGTCAACACGTCACTGAAAAAAAAGATACTGCTTGGCTACTGCTCCGATAAAGCTCCAGAATAATTAATGCAATTGTAAAACATGCAAGTATACTTTAATACTTCCACTGCAACTCTATGATATTAGAAGCACAGTAGGCTTTGTTATAAAAGTTATAGTTCAATTTGCGATATATCGCGAAGAACAAGGAGGATATGACACGGCTACCGCACATGAAAGGCCTACTGGACTTTGTAAAAGTAAGTATAAAACTACGGGCGTTACTCATTCTCGCCAATCGGTTTTAATGGAGAAATAAAAGAGAAAAGAGTAATGTGGTGAGTAAGTACATTTGCTGTGAGATCTGTTGAATGAGCCAAAGAAAGAGGGCACTTTTTTGCAGCTTTTTCAGCGTGATGATCGACGAGTATTAGTTTTGTGATGAGCTGATATGGCCTCGCTTTTATAGAAACTAAATCGAGCTTTGGAGTGTGCTTTGGACTTTAGAGCATAGGTGACCTTGCTTTCTTTACACTTGCATACCTAATATCTAATATATACTCAAACATGAACTCATTCATTATTGCGATGAATTCAAATAATGAATAATTTATGACTCACATATGAGATCTCTAATATAATATTCGTCTCAAATAATATTCGTCCAAGATTGAGCGTTATATGCATTATTTGTCTTATAAAGTTGTAGATCGGTATTATTATTAGGAGAGAACACTACTATTATGTTCCCGCGATGAAAAACGTATATATAACATTTTTTCTCGGATAGAATCGAGTTGAAAAAATAATATTTGAAGAATAAATTTTTGTTGGGGGAAATTAAAATACTGATTAGCGTACAAATTGTCAATGGAGTTGTCGTAGATGTATTACTGGTAAGCAGGCCTGCTGGTAAAGTAAATAATATTGTAGTAGATACATGATAAAGGTAAGCTGGATTATATCCTTTGAACAAAACTTATCGATAACGTTTATTAATCAATTTTGTAATTTATTAGTTTGTTTCGAGGTAGAGGAAAATGAAAAGGTAATGTGGCTTATTTGTCATGACCAAAAACGACTTATTAATACTTCATATAATTCTATTTATGGGGGTTTTTAGCGAAGAGTTTATTTCAGAGTATGCTGGAATGTAAATTAAATTGATGACGGAAGAATCCCTGAGATTACATACCCAATTTATAAAATTATCAAGTAAAAATGCCCACAGAGTAGATTACCTCCGAGGTTTCTAAAAAATCATGGAAGATTGATTATTTATTGCAATCATGATAACCAAAGGTTGTTTTGGGTCCTAATGCACAAATTAGATTTGAAGGAGCTTGCGCAAAAGTTTCCCAAAGTATTCCTGATAAATTTCTCTAGAATTTCAGGATAGGGTCTAAATCGTATATTATATGATGAATTCCACGCGAAAGCGACCTACGAAAAGGGGTCATCTCTCAGATTCTTTTTTAACCTTTTTCATTCGATTCTATGGCCCAAAATAGGAACTTCGGACCACCTATGGGGCCCAAAAAAAATTTCTCATCCCCATTGCACGCACATCCGTCAACAGACCGAAAATTTATCGTGTAAAAATCGATGCTCTTTTATTCACGAAAATGGGAATATTTCGAGTTTTTCAATAGCTATCGATTTGCGGATTGCGGCATCTAAAAGGGCATCAAAAAACCTATCGAAAACGTTGTCGGAAATTTCTTTTCTGTGATTTGGGTGCCTCCTGGAGGCAAAAGAGTGTTTTTCACTAAAATGTTGATTTCTCAAAAAGCCATTTTATTTATTTTCTTAAAATCATATATTTGACGTAAAATTTTGCGTTCTTTCGAAAAAAATGGGTTTCAGAGAAGTTTGGGGCGACCCAAGTGACTTATGAGCCATTTTTTGAAAGTTCGATTTTTCCGGTTTCAGAAAAAGGCGATTTTCTGCGCATGCGCACAAACGTAGACTTTCGGCGTCACTTTCAATGGAAAGCTGACAAAATTTCCTATAAAATGACTACCCGCAAAGTTGAAATTCATGCACTGAAATGCGATCTGCAAGGATTGACTATGTCGAATCAAAATCACATGAAAATTCAGCCCATTAACGCCTTCGTGGCGCCTGCTGAGATGACACATTCACGAGATCTTCTCGGGACTCAATTTTGAGTACGAAATTGACCTGAAAAAAATTCGGACCACATGGTTTCAACGTAAAATTGTATGAACTTTTGAAATATGCGATGAAAAACCCCGTTTGAGGCGAACCCGTGGTGCTACATCCAATTTTTTGCCAGAAAATACGATATTTCACATTCAAAATTGCGAAAAATTGAATTTAGCACCTCGGGTTTGCCTCAAACGGGGTTTTTTCATCGCATATTTCGAAAGTTCATACAATTTTACGTTGAAACCATGTGGTCCGAATTTTTTTCAGGTCAATTTCGTACTCAAAATTGAGTCCCGAGAAGATCTCGTGAATTTGTTATCTCAGCAGGCGCCACAAAGGCGTTAATGGGCTGAATTTTCATGTGATTTTGATTCGACATAATTAATCCTTGCAGATCGCGTTTCAGAGCATGAATTTCAACTTTGCGGGTAGTGATTCTATAGGAAATTTTGTCAGCTTTCCATTGAAAGTAGCGCCGAAAGTCTACGTTTGTGCGCATGCGCAGAAAATTGCCTTTTTCTGAAACCGAAAAAATCGAATTTTCAAAAAATGGCTCATAAGTCACTTGGATCGCCCCAAACTCCTCTGAAACCTAATTTTTTCGAAAGAACGCAAAATTTTACGTCAAATATATGATTTTAAAAAAATAAAAAAAAATGGCTTTCTGAGAAATCAACATTTTAGTGAAAAACACTCTTTTGCCTCCAGGAGGCCCCCAAATCACAGAAAAGAAATTTCCGACAACGTTTTCGATAGGTTTTTTGATGCCCTTTCAGATGCCGCAACCCGCAAATCGATAGCTATTCAAAAACTCGAAATATTCCCATTTTCGTGAATAAAAGAGCATCGATTTTTACACGATAAATTTTCGGTCTGTTGACGGATGTGCATGCAATGGAGAGGAGAAATTTTTTTTGGGCCCCATAGGTGTTTGGAAGTTCCTATTTTGGGCCATAGAATCGAATGAAAAAGGTTAAAAAAGAATCTGAGAGATGACCCCTTTCCGTAGGTCGCTTTGGCGTGGAATTCATCATATATGTTCAAGACTAGATGGAACCTTTTTTTTTATGAATCTACTGCAGAGTTTTGACCACCGTTACGATATTGTTAATGCTCTGGAATGAGCAAGACCTTTGATATCCCCAGTGTAGTTCTCGTTTCACACGAAGATCGGTGCAATTTGTAACGGAAGGTCGAACATTCATCTACAATTTTACTTAATCAAGCTGCTAACGAGACCTACACGACGTTGAGATAAAGAAGACACGACGGTATAAACATCTATGATGATTGAGATCGAGAAATTTCTTATTTTTTTGGGGATCATTTTTGATTACGAAATGGCCCACAAAAGAAATTTTCAAAGCATGTAGTCGACGTAGAATTGTCTGAACTTTCGAAATATATCATGAAAAATTCCGTTCAAGACGATCCTGAAAGTGCTGAACCCAATTTTTTGCAAAAAATACGATTTTTTCAGTCAAAATCGTGTTGAGATGTTGACCCCAAGACCGATAGATTTTGGGAAGTCAAAAAACCGTGTCATTGGGACCTGAACTACGAAATCCATGGTTCAGAAACATTTTAAAACACGATTTTGGGCCCAAGATATCGACCGAAACAAAAATAGTTGATGGGGTGCCTTTTCATCGTCATTTAAACCTCGACTCAACTCTTTAGATCTCAATTCTGAATGACAAATGGGCTCTGAAAAAATATCACACGACATGTTCTCGACGTTAAACTGTCAAATTTTTGAGATTCCATGATCATAAGACAATTTTTCAATGTGAAATTGTCCGCTATTTCAGAATATGCAGTTAAAATCGCGTATCTCAAGTTGCATCACGTAAGAAAAGACATTGTTCACGAAAATATCAATTTCCTTGCTTGAATTGGTATCATATTCCAGTTCTGCCGAGGTTTTCTGGAAGAACAGACAAATTCACGTCGGAAGACTGTCTTATGGTCATATTTTACGAGTTCTGATGGACATGGGTTATGGTAGAACAAAGGTTTGATGACGAGTCTATACTGCGCACATACTTAGCTCGATTGATATGAGAACAGTTCTCGGTTCTCTGAGTCAGTTACTGGTCCGCTTTGATGCCATTCCGGATGCCCACTGGAGTTCGCAAAGTCTGCAGATTTGATGTTTCAATGTTTGAAGTGACAGTGAATCGATTTTTACGGTGAGATTGGATTTGAAATCAAATTTTCATTTGAAGAAGGTACATTCTGATAATAATACGCATATTCTCGCTTTAGACGTCATTTTATCCCAATTCTCATCACGGAATCTAAAAGAACAGACAGATTTACGTCGACAGCATGTCTTATGCTATTTTTTCAGAACTCATTTGTTGCTCAGAATTGAGATCTAAAGGGTTGAGAGGTTTTAATGATGATGAAAAGGCGTCCCATCAACTATTTTTGTTTCAGCCGATATTTTGGACCCAAAATCGTCTTTTAAAATATTTCTGAACGATGAATTTCGTAGTTCAGGACTCCATGACACATTTTTTTCGACCTACCAGAACCGTATCTATCGATTTTGTGGGTCAAAATGACATCTAAATACGATTTTGAGTGAAAAAAATCGTATCTTGAGTTGCATAGAATATTGCGAAAAATTGAATGTAGCATTTCAGGATCGTCTCGAACGGAATTTTTCATGACATAAACTGAAAGTTCAGACAATTTTACGTGATCACATGCAATGGAAATTTCTTTTGAGGGCTTTTCGAGGGCCTTTCTCATACTCAAAAATGAGCCCCGTAAAGATGTCATAAATGTGTCATTTTGGGCGTTAATGGGTTGATGAGCAACTAATATTTAAAAAAGAAAAATTTTAGCTCATATGAGATTCATGTGAAATCTTTCAGGTAAAGTTTCAGGTATGAAAATAGATGAGTTATAGATCCATCACAGTACAGTGTTCTCATTCATTGAGAACTGAGTGTTTGAGTAATACTTCCGCTAAAACTCTGGGAATGCGACGGAAGAATTCTGCTAGAAGAACGTATTATAGGAAAAATGCTCGGATGATGTTTCAGATGCGTATTGAAATGTTCAAGCCGTTAACTCGCGGTCACAACAGCAAACATACCTAAAATCTCAACAATTTCTATTGGATTTGATTCATCATGAAGTGATTTTTGCGAACACGACTATTCCATGATCAGCGTGGGATGAACAAAGTGCTTTACGCCACCAGAAGAAGAAATAATCGAGATGACCCATCGAAATGATTGAAAGACGGAAAGTCTCTCGGAATTATTTGTGAATTTTTCTTGGATTTTCCAAGTAAAGCTGCTTCCCAAGCAAATGTCACTTGAAGAGACATGAACATTTTTCAGAGTTTTTTTCGGGGAATTAGAATGACCAATTATGTCATCGCGAGTGATTGGAAAGAAAATTGATTTGATGCAATAATTGATTATTGCTCTTCAGTTTTCACCTCGTTATGCCCTTGATTTGTCAGGTCTCATATGGTGACATTCTACACTGTAGGCAAGTAGCCCGAGTTTTCACTTCTATATTATCAGGTAGGCTGCCCGAACTAAGTTTCTCTCTGAGATCCTGAGATCGTGAGATCGCGAAAAAATCCCGAAAGTACGATTTTGCTACGGTTAATACTAGAAAGGTTTCAATGAAAATCCTTACATGGATCATATTTTCATCACGATTCTTCGAGTTTATTCTAGTGCTAAAATCTGTTGCAACGTTAATATCCAGATTCCGGTATTCAACCAAACACTGTGTACCAGAAATGTTAAAAAAACTGACATGGAATAAAATTAGTGTGTACCGAGCAGCGGAAAATGGGGTTTTCTCGATCAAACGGAGTGCTATAGGGACGCGGGGATTATACGCTGTAAAGATGATAGAATTGAATTGCGGTAATTTCAAGCAATTACTTATAGGAACTCGCTAAAATATATATGCAATTCATATATTAATCCGTTGGATCCAGAGATTGTGTTACCACGTAAAGTAAATATTCTCATCTCGTTGCTCGATTATTAGAATTCTGTCCATGTTATAATATTCGTGCAGTCGATAAGTGAAAAATATGATGAATCAAAAATGTTTACACTATACAATGCTGATAAAATGTCACGGATTTTCATGCATGATTGATTCGCACACAAAATCGTGACGAGATAATAATTTTGTTTTATTATTAAAACCTGTGAGTACTTGGCTTGTTTTCTCGATCCGCAATAACAATAATCAATCTGTGAAAAGTTACATACCTATTCTATAGTAGATATATTTTAGAGCTGCACCTGCTCACCTTCTTTCTCGCTCTCGTACAATTCTCCCGTACGCGATCTCTTTCTTTCTTTTGGGCGCCACTCTTGAAGAAATCGCGTACGCGCAGTATAAAGTGAACTCCGTAGTCGTCGCCCCGCCTGCCACCCGCGCGCGCGCGATTTTGTGATATAATAGGAGTGTGGATAATAATAAAAAGACAAAGGCGACGACGAGCTTTTTGAGCTGCTTGCAGCAATTGTATACTCGTCCTGGCTGCATCCCGGCTTTACCAGGTGTATTTCAAGGTAAGACAAAAAATCTAATCAACTCTTCACCACGAGCTCGACGAGTTCGCCTTTGAAAACTAACCTCAAAATTCGCGAGCAGCTCTACTGGCTCCTAATGCTGGCTCCCGGCAAGCGCTATGCGATTGTTGTGAATCTTTCGATTGTTTTTCGTAATCAACAGCGAGTTATTGTTATTGATTGTTCATGACCTTGATGAGGTGAATGAATGATTTGGGATGTGATGAAGATTATGGAATGATTGTGTGAGGAATGGAAATTTTTTAGCCAGGATCGACCTCGCGCCAGCGCGAGTTGGTTGGTCGCATTCCTTTCTCGTAATAACTATAGGTATGCCCTGCTCGCTCTGCCATGTTGGCACCCGACTGTATAGCAATGCAAAATGCTCAATTTCTGTTCTGCTATAACCTTTGGGTACTTGTGAAACATTTTTAATTTTTTTGTTGATTAATTTGTTGAACTTTCTGCAGTTGTGTATTGGAGAATTGAAGTTTGTGGAGGAGTTGCAGTTATGAATGATGGACAGAGATTATAACAGAATTCAATATGCACTGCTCGGTTACTTGATTATACGGTACACATAGTGCAGATATTCTTGAACTTGTGTTGGTTTAACTAACATGACTTGTCTCAACTAGTAGTGAGGATTCCAGCATTGAGTTGACTTCTTTAAAGGAATGTTGTCGATTCATTGAATCAAAACTTTTGGCATTTAGGAGTGTTCCAATGATGCGTTGAGTAGCAATTTGCATCCAATGTGTATAAACAGGTGTTGGAAATTGCTATCCTCAATTGGATGGATCAATAGTGAATACTACTCACTAATTCTTGTATGTTCGTTTGAGGCTTACAGCTTGGACTTACCAAAGTTTAAGTAGTGATTGTATTAAAATTTTCTTCTTGACGTGTATAAATAGTTTTTGGTTCAAAATTGAGAATCTCTGAGTACTCGGAGATTATATGGATGACGATGTTGGCACGATATTGTTCCAGTGAGTTTTTTTGGTATGCATGACTAAAACTCAGGGTACATACCTTAAAGACTCATTGAACTATTTCTAACTTTGAGTACAGCATCCCTCAAGGAAGTCAAGGAATATATTTATTCCAGTTTTCAAGTCCTCTCAAGACAGTGTCCTTCCTGCTAAACAAACTTTCTACAATACCTCTGAAAATCTTTATTTCGCGATTCATAAGCATGGTTCCACCTAGTGTTGAAGGAGTGAAAATGAATAATAGTAATGAGCAGACCCTAGAAGTCACTTAGATCTGGTCCTGGTTCCTACAAGATTTTGTAATTAACGATATTGGTGATACCATTGACGTAATATTGCAATCTGAATGTGAAATCCAAGACAGGGGCACTAAATACTAAAGAAAGGGGTGGAATAATACTATTCAAGAGTGTAACCAATTGCTCCATCTCTGAAATAGATTAATGTTCCATGATGTTGATGTCACTGATCAATATTCTGTGGGTCTTATCATCCAAATACTCCAAACACAATCGAAATCTCATGCCTATTTCTTTGATACGTTATTTCAATGTACCCCAAAGTGCAAGAGTGCATAGACCTATCATCCAATCTTTCACCATTTGTACCCATTATCCCAGGGCTCTTAGCATTTCTGAAGGATTGTTGTCATTTACCATCAAACTTTGGATTAGTCTCATACGTTAATACCTGGACACAAATTGTTTCTAACTATATCCAGGAAGCTCAAAAGAGAATCTTGGAGAGCAATTTCCTCCAAAGTTCCTACTTTGTACATAATTTGAGCCTCAAGATGTTTGAAAAAGGGTACAAGATCAAAAAGAAGGGGTAAAAAATGCTCTGGTCAAAGAGCACAGAGTATTGAGTTAGAAAAGAAGCAAAAAGGAACGATGACCTCTGGGGCAAAGGCGTATTTTGTCGGCACAGCGATGGTGGCAACGGCGACGTTAGGCGTATGGCACTTCCTATCCGTTAGCCGGTCGTTGCTTTTGCTAAAGAGAAAGTTTGCAAAGGAAATCTAGTTTCGCAGTCGGTCGTATATGACGCCGCATACAAGCTGATTCGAAAATAACTTACGAATGCGACATCGGCTTGCGCTTTTACGTTTTTCTATACGAGCAATGCAATTCACCAAGTGCATGTATAAACGCCCAGACGATGTCCAGCAATACTTATATACCATCAAGTTTGTACATCACGATAAGCTATCTCGAACAATCTTATCTATTTTTCTCAGTGATTGCAAAGTATTTTTTCGCATCTCATCCTAGGTCGATGTACTCTGACTATTATTTTCTAATGAATGAGTTATATAGTATGATGACTCGTTAGCGACGTCAATAGATGGTTAAAAGTGTTGATCATTGCTCACACATTGATACGATGATTACGTAATTATTAATCAGCGTCTAATCTCGATATAACCCTGCGATCGGTCAATTCATGATTCTTAAACGGGTAATGGGATTTTACAACTTTATGGATCATTTGTAGAGGATTTTAGCGATTTTATTTTTGAGGGTGCTTCGTGATGGGAATATATAATTGATAACGTATCAGAAACTTTTCAATTGAATTACTCATTGAATATCGATTTGGCTTAATTGAATAAAAATGAGAGGGGAATATTTCTCTCGTATTAAATTTTATTGAATAGTCGAGAATCATCAAAATGGACGTATGAAACAGTGCTCATCAAAAATTTTCTGTAAACTCCTCTCGGAAAAAATCTTCTGAAGACTGTGGACGACTTAGCACGACATCGATTATTCCTGGAAGCATTTTCCGCAAAAATCTTAATTCTTCCTAGGAACCAAGTACTTACTTTCAAAATTAAAAAGTGTAATCAGGGTTATATAAAATTTTCCTTACAAAGTACAGTACCAAGTAAGATAAAAGCTACAGAAAAACTTTCCCTGCTCATTCAGATTTCGATTTAAAAAAGTTTTCATCTGAATACGAATTAAGCAACAAGCCTCCTCTTGAAACAAATTAATTTCACAATACACTCTCTCTCGACACTCCGATTTGCACGAGAGAAAGACAGAAAGAAGAAAAAAATGAATTTGCGACCAACGAAAGAGCCAGATAACATGCAACTATTATCTGGCATTATACTTACTCTGGAACAAAAAATTGAGCAGATGAGAGAACAAAAAGCTTCTCAACGAGGCACTAATTATTTCCGCCGACTTTTATATATAAAGCCAAAATCTGAGACAAGAGGACTATATAATACGCCCAGAAGAGTATAAAAGAGGGGAAATCCGGAAAAGTGGCGGGTTGAGGCTTATTCATATTTGCAGCATTTTGCCTATACCCACCTATATTATACAAAACTCATAGGCAAATTTCAACGTTCACTCGTTTCCGCGCATCTTAATTAATAACGTCGGACCCCAGATTCTACCTATATAACTTTCAACTCCTCGTCGCTTCTCTTCCGCTTTTCAGACCGAGCCAAGTGGGTCGGTGGTGCGTCGATCCGTGCCGTCTGCATTAAACACATATACCCAGAAGTCTATCAGAAAGCACTTCAACTAACAGACTTTAATCGGTTATTTTAAATCATTTTTCATCACAAAATTCAGACATGTATTTTTCATTGTGAAATATTTTTGGTAACTATCAGACGAGGGGAACAGCTTTGAAAAAAAAATTTTTCGCCAGTTTTGTTCAAGTTTCTGTAATTTGAGATATACTTAGAGTTGTGTCGAATCTAATAGTTCGCGTCTCAAACTTTACTGTTTTGTTGAAGTTGTGGTCAATGGAGTTCAAGGTCGTCAATTCATCGATATCCTGACGAATATATTTCTTTTGTTTTTATTTACGGAATGAGATCAAAAACCGATCAGAAAATTTTCAGGCTATGAGTTTACGTCTCCCCCCCCCCACTCACCCACGAATGTGTATCGCACAAATCATCGAAGCTTGTGCAGCGAAAGAGCTACCTCAGAGAATTTGCATGTAGAAATTTCTTACCATTTTTCGGGTGACATCTCTGTTATTTTTAATTGAAATTATTTTTCAGTGAAATCTCCAAGAAGTATGATCTTCTTGAGTGAAAATGTCCATCAAATGAGAAAATGAATCTAGTTTCTTCCACGTGTAGTTTCCTACAGTTGCAATTTATCGATTATTTTCACTATTAACAATTTATTATTCCACATGGATTATAGCAGTACTGATGAGATCTAACACATCTAAAGCTATTTTAACCTTCAAGTCCAGTAAAGTACAATGGTTGAATCCATGAATTGATCTATGCATGGATCCACTTTACGCCTGACCAAGAATTTAATTCAATATCATGTACAGGAGTTCAAATATTCCATGATCGACTGCGTACGGCCGCGAAAATGTAAAATATTCATTTATAGCCGCCGCGGCTATAAAAATGCGTATGCACTTGGTTGCGTAATCGCGGCTTTCCATCACTCGGGCTGAAAACTGCGTTTTCAGCCCCCGTCATGGAAATCCCGCGATTACGCAATTCAAGTGCATAATCTACTATTCCTCGTGAGTATCTTAGTAGAAGCATCGAATTCCATTTGGGTATAAAAACCTTTCACACCTTGACCCATATAATTTCAATTATGCTTCGTTGGAACAAAAGTGTCTCAAAAAATCAACAAAAAACCAAAATTTCAAGCAATCGAAATGATTTACAAGCCAAGCTCATTCATTATTCAAAATCACGCTATCATCAAAGTGAAGCATCAAATTTCATTTTTTACATTCCACAGGATGTTTGGCTAAAAATCAAAGACGTCGCGCGATTCTTGCGATTTCTATCTTGACAATAGCGTTTCATTGATGAATATAATCTCAATGGATTTACCACATGATTTATATAGCTGTGAATCATAAGCTACTATACTAAAACCTTCTCTAATTCTTCGATAAAGACATCTGAGACAGACGTAAGATGATATCTCAATTCAGCTTGAATCATTCAGAATCTGATCTTCACAGAAACCAGAGTAGGTCAGTTACCTCGCGTGTCTCTGCTGAACAATATCTGTAGTACATAATATAGCTTTGTCCGAACCTGCCACCTATCAAATAATAGAAGTTCTCGCATTTTGGCATTATAAATTATGTAAGTGTGCCTAATTTGCACCCCTCCCCTCGCCCCCTCCATTCAAGATCTTGAATGTACGCACTGGCAGAACTTGGCGCGCATTTTCCTTATATTTGTTACATTAGGATATGAGAAAATTAATTGTTTTAAGTGATCCAAAATAGCCTATGCGTCTCTTGGAAAAAGTAATGTTTTCGCTAATTTTGAGCTCATTTTCTTTGTCTCTGAATGCTTTTTTCAAATTTGCAAAATTCGATTCCTGGCCGATTCTATGCCCACAATACTAGAAAAAGTGCAGTGTTCTTAATTTGCTCCTCCCAGAGTTCGTTTCTCAAATTATTTTTTCACTTCATCAAAATGCGTCAATTTTCTTGGAAAAATTTAAAAAGGGAGTGAGAAAAGCTACAAAATGAGCCGAGGTACATCTTATTTGAGCTTCCGGGAGCAAAAATATCTCGATCTCACGGACCATATAATCTCTTAGACCTCTTATATACACGTGGACGCGAATTAGGTACACTCTTTTGAAAACTCACAAAAAAAAACTTTTTCTGCAAAAATTTAAATGAGTCAGCTGCAGTTTATCGAAATAGAATTGTCCTCAGCCCGTTTTAAAGGTCTTGGAATAAATTGTAAAATGAGTTGAGATACGTTGAAAAATATATCGAGATGGTGCCAAATTCTGAGCAAAAAAGAAGTGGGGGCAAATTAGGCATATCTACCTAAGCTGGTTTCAACTTGAGAGATATTGAAATTACTGCTTCTGCAACGTGACATCAACTTGTCAGTATTAAATAATTCTTTTCTGATAGCTGTTTATCAAACGACCCAAGAGTTAATTTTTATTTTTTCAATGAAAATAATGGACTCGGGAGCAGAAATTTTGCTCCATCACGCGAGTGTTCAAAAACTGCTCTTCTTTGAAATAATTTTGCACATATTTATATGACATATATAATATGGCGAAAACAGGAGAGAATGGCCAAAGACGGGTCCACAGCGTCATTTCAAAGAGTCAACTTCAGTACCAAATATATAATAATATGTTGTATGGATGGGTGATGGCGCGGTGGCAACCGATCGGCCTGCATCAGGAATGTGGTCTTACGAGAAATTATTTTTTTGGCTCTTCAGACATCTCTCTCTCTTTCTTTATCGCTCTTTCTCTTTCTTGTCGCACATATTTAATACGAAATACGCACTCTGGAGTATTATACACGCAAAGCTTGACTTGCACATACGCCGCCTCTTGTATTTTACATGCACTGCTTCTGTGTTCAAACGTTCATACACTGTATGTATGCATAATCTTTCATAGTGGATATTGGAGATCCGCTGTACACAATGCACAGCTACTGAATATCATATTGTGTGGTCCTCTTGTTTTCTTCAATTGTAATTACTTGACTTGGTGTACCTCTACATATCTTTAATGGTTTTATTCAATTAATGAATCTGGAATCCTTTTTTGTGAATTCATTTTCTTTTTCAGTGTGCAAAAAGACATTTCGAAATTTTGTCCTTCTAAACCATTCCTCCTATGGATCTCTTCTTGACTCAGACTATTTAATAATATTAATCAAGTGAGAGCCCAGGCCTGGTTGATGGATATCGTCGGTCACTTTTTATCTTGGTAACATAGAATTGATTCTTCTTTGTTTCAATGTCAAATCAAACTGATTTGAGGAATGTTTCAAACCATCAGATGATGAAGAGAGTGAGATGACGGAATCATCAGTTGGTGTCCAATCCAATTTTATGGGTAATCAAATTTAGAACCTCCATGCATAGTCACGTGGTGGTTTAAATGGTGGCAGTCTTTGGGTGACATGCTAACAAGAAGTGGTCCAACCTTGCGGTACACGGATCCTGATAAAATTCTGGGGATCATTTTGTTTTTCGTGAGAAATGAAGGTATCTTAAGAGTGCTCCCAAGCTTTTTTGAAATAGCGGTGGCGCCATCTCGTGGTCGAACTGGTCTATTGAAAATAATTAATTAACCTATTAATTATGAGTGGTTATAGCGACGCAGACTCAGGTGCGGGAAATTCATCAGCAAATTTAAAAAAAAGTTACATCGATCTTGGTGCAAAATTGAGCGAAAATAATTGCAGCAAAAATTTCACTAGTTTTAACCCTTAAATGGCACTGTGGGTCCAGTGGACCCCAGAGAAAGTTTCATACCGTATCCAAGTGAGACACGAGTCCAAATCGAATATCTCGCACCATCTACCGTAAGTTTAGGGCAACTACTATCCATAGGCGCACGTACGCAGCTCCAAGCGCGAGAAGTCGGCTGGCAGCTGGCGCTAGGAGTGGGGGAGTTTGGAGATTTTCCGTCGTGGGGTCCAGCGGAACCCCAGTGTGCCATTAGTGTAACTTTTCTAGTGTAACTTGCTATTACCACGCTTCATACAGATATCCGTGTTGGTATCAAATCAATGCTCGAAATTGATACACCGATCGATGACATTCCTCTAGAAAGAGTTGAATCAGCAGAGAAGAAGAGATGTCACATTTGCACTCGTAACAAAGACCGTAAGACACGAAAAAGATGTGGTGCTTGCGGGAAGCCCATGTGCGATGTTCACCGTATGCTCATTTGCAACGAATGTAGAGGGGAGGAATGAACAAATATAATTTCCTATGCTTTTTTGATATGTGTTTACCCTATTTGTACTGTATGATCAAAGTTACCAAAAATTTTCCAATAAAAATAATAGATCATTTTGTAGCCCTTCGACGATTTGCCAAAATATTAGTTTTTCAACTAAATGACTCATTTGGATATGCAGAATAAATACCTTTTTTCGGGGATCGACCTCCGGGGCTATGTGTATCTTATTCAGTACTATTTCAAGCATGGGCCCCCCAAATTTCACTTGGAAATATTGAAAATTCAGCGAGTAATGAGGAAAATCCCAATTTCACGTGATTTTAGGACTTTCTTCTTTGAAACATTTACTCTCAGCGCCAATATGCATATTCAACCCTTCTGGCTATTCAATTCTATCAATAAGGTGCCCAACTATCATGGAAAAATTTTACAAAGCTGGATATTCAAGTAGTCCAGAGACATTCATGCTTTTGTGACTGGGGTCCAATAAACCCCGTGTGTGCCGTATACGTAACTTTTCAGAAGTGTGCCATTTAAGGGTTAAAAATCAACAGAAATTTTTGCTGCAACTATACTCGCTCAATTTTGCACCAATCTCAATGAATCTTTTTGAAACATTTGCAGATAACTAACCCGCACATGCATGCATAGGTCTGCATCGCTAATCGCTATCCACTCAAAGTTGTTCGGTCAATTAATTATTTACAATAAACCGTTTTGACCGCGAGATGGCGCTGAAAACAGCTGGGGAGCACTCCAAAAAGTCGTAGTCCATTGGACCTCTTGTTTTGAGATACAGCCACACAGATCAGTGTTGCGGATTTGTCTGTGTAAATGGATTTTTCAATTTGGATCTATGTAGGCAGTGCCAATCTCCATAAATGTATCAGACTGTGTCCCAGAATAATGAAACCACTGTTTTGAACCTTCAGGAATGCCTTTATTTCTCAACAAACCGAGGTGGTTCTCAAGATTATTACTAAAAGAAGATGGGCCGGGAAAGCAGATTTTTCTGCTATAAGGGCTTCCCTCCGTCCGAAAACGGTGGAATATTGATATATTTAACTAATTTCCCACCGTTTTCGTCAGGTGGACGCATGAGGAGGCCCTTTGTAGCAGAAAAATCTGCTTCCCGAACTTATCTTCTTCCGGGCTATCTTGATTGTAATCTCCAGGTTTCGTCAAAATTCGTGTTTGATCCAAAAGGTTGAACCTGTCTTTGTAAGTTGAACCAAATCACTTGCGCGACATGGAAAAACTAAGAGTTCATCCGTCCAAAAATTTACGTGTGAGAATCAATTGAATTTCTAATCACCATCACAACAATTGATTTCAATCGATACCTCATCATTAATACCAGCTAGGACATTTATAAACCATTTTCATTGAAAAATTAGCCTGCAAACACCGAAAATGAACAACAAAATACGATTCATCAGAATACTTATCTGTAGTAATCAGCAAATTCTTGAATTGGAATCTGATCATTGAAGAACGCGATGGTCAAACAGTAATGTAATACCCAACGTAAAGATGAGCTTTTCTTACAAATTTATAAGACAGCATTAGAATGGTCAGTATACAATATGAAACATTATATGGAAGAGGATACTTTCAATGACTTTGAATAGTATAGTTTGTATTGTGCACTTCTGTTTTGAAATGAGATACCCAAGGAACATCTTTTGAGGGCTTTTAACTGTTACATGATCGGTCTCAGATTAAGTTGGATTCAACATTGAACAACCTTGGTAGGAATGCCCCTTCATCAATCCAACCGAACAGTGCCCTTAAAATGGCTAGTTTTTGGACTTGGTCTAAAAAATGGATAATTTATGAACAAATTTTGGACAAATGAAACGATGTTCCTACCAAGGAATATGTTCTCTTTCTCAGTTCTTTCATTTCTTTCGCGTCCTGTCAATGTCAGTAATCTCATCATGATATATTATCAAGCCAGGGTTGAAAGTTTGCAAAAAACATCTTGATTGATAATACTGTCTTCCATATGCATTTTTTCCAATCAATGGTGTATTGAATTTGAGGTGAAGAATATCTTTAGTGAGTTGTTTAAGAAGATTTTGAAAAAGAAACTTTGAATCGGAAGTGCATTATTGACTACAAGTATAGCTATATAACTTCAATATACTTGAATGTTTATAGTGAAGGCCGATACTACCACCAAGTTTTACAAGAAATCCGATTACCCCGATGTGGAAATAAAAAAACAAACTCTTGTACGAGTTTTTTTCGCAATTCCAAAGTTGTAAAGCCAATATTGGCTTTTTCCACTTCCAAGTATGCTACTTAAGTAGTTCAGTGGGCCCCAACTTTTTTGATATTTTGTGTCTGTGGTGATCAATCATCTTTCAAGTCAGAAAATATGTTGACTTGAGTTTCAGTATGCTCTTTTATCATAAAGTTTTAGAAGTTTTCATCAGATTCAATAAAACAGACAGTGGTGCCCGAGCTCGGCGCGCGGCGTCCCTTGCAAGGATTTAAATACATAATGAGATAACTGAGAGCTTCATGTCGACTTTGTTACAACTTCAGAGCTTTGGCTTTTGTTCCAAAATTTAAGCTCGACAATTTCTTTGTACTTCTTGACAGAAAGTAGATATTTTTTGAAACTTTGTTGGAAAATGGTTCAAGTTTCATTTGTTGAAATGTATAACACTTTGGTTTATTCTGACAAGTTTACGATGAGAGCTTGCAAGTACTTATTCTGGTTAGTTTTACTTCTAAATCATTTTATCAAGCAAATCGTTCTTCTGAAGGTTCCTACGTGCGTAGAATAAATGAAAATATAATGAAAAAACTCCTGTTTTCCTAACCTGTCTTAACATGGATAAATTCGTTGCATTCGAACTCTTGGTCAACTTTTAGCATGAACTTTTTTCAAGAGAGAAAAATACACTTCTGACTCGTTTTAGATGACAAACCAGGGTTTCTAGCAGTCTCTTTAAAACGTGAAAAACCTGGATGATCCAGGGAAACGAACTCTATGATCTAAAAAACTTGAAAAATCTAGAGACTCGAAATTTTCTTGAATGCTGAAAAACTTTGAAAATCCAGGGAATTTCATCTAATAGCTGATTCAATGGGCACCACACAAATCTTCATCCAGTCCCACGTCAATCTATGGAAGAGTGCAGAAAAAACTTTTCCATTTTCTGATCCCTACTACCATAAAAATTTTTAATTCATCAGATTTGAACCCCTAATTTGTCATCCTAGTTTCGATTGTGGTAATTCAATATATTCTACGACTCATGCTTACCTAATACTTGAGATTCCTTGATGAGAGTATAGATCTTGGTACTTGCCTGTTATAACGCCGCGAGTCAACCTCGAGAACATATAAGAGAAAGCGCTACCGTCTCCTCTTGTATATATATTAGCTAATCGAGTATCTCAATAGATATGTGTGTATGTTGTATCTCGATTCGATATTTGTCTCCTTTTCGTAACAAACTTGGATGCATCAGAGATCGGCTTCGTACAGTTTCTCAAACATGTGTTAACAGCCACGATAACAATAACGTAATGCCATAAATTCACAGGTTTAAAATTTAATCACTCACAAATTTTATTCAAATTGATACAGATTCACCCATATAGCATTCGTATCACATCTAGCTTCTACAACAAACTTCTCAGGCTCGTCAAAAAAATCTACTTTTACATATATAAATGTGCGTGAAATTGTGTGTGTATGTGTGTGCATATATAAAGCTTCGCGGTTTCGCAATAAATGTGTACCGGGAGATAAAATAACTTGGTGAGGGTATATAATGGAGGGGATCTCGTCGTCGCAGCGCGACCTTGCCCCGCAACCCGCTCTCGCCATGATCGCAGCGTTTGCTTCGTCGACTAATACTCACCGATATATATGTGACGAAAGCTTGTTGCCAAGCTTTATATATATATGCATATACTCATCTTATGATTACACGTGTGTGTGTGTGTGTGTGTGTGTGTGTGTGTGTGTGTGTGTCTGATGATGATACCGACACATACATAGATAATTATAGTATAAGTATAGTATAGTAGTGGAGGTGGTAGACAGATACTATTTAGTAAGCTCACATACTTTTTCATGATATTCAATCTGCGATCACGTGTGCGAATCGAATCGGACTACTAATAGTACTTGTCTTATTACACTTGATCGCTTATCGAGAGACATTTTCCAGACTTAATCTTTTCCCCATTACTTATAGCATTATAGCTACTCGTCATCATGATTATTATGATAACGATGATAAAGATGATTATGTTGATTATTGTAAAGATGTTTATAATTCGTCATCGTTGGAGTGGTTTCACCCATATGTGACGATTAAATGACCCAATTTAATGCGTGTGTGAAATGCAGTTTTGGGCTTCATTCTATCTTAGTGAGAGGTTTGAGGACTTGATTTTTTTTCATATGAATTTTAGAGTTTATGTGGATTATAGTTCGAATGTTTTAAGAATCATTCCGAACTAACACTTGAAGGAAGGTTACACAGGAGTATGTACATACATTTTCAAAATTTCTCTGTTATTAGTGATCTTGAAGCTCATGTAGAAGCTCTCTGTACAGAACTACCCATCTGCTTGCAGTCTGAGGAGCACGAGAATCCAAAAATCATGTTCAAAGTTGCGATTTTTAGGTTAGAGTGCTTCTTCTTCTTCTTCAAAAAGTTGGCTATATAGGTTAGAGTGCTATAAAACATATTTTATGAAAGTACTCATAAACATATCTCATTGTGGTGGTAAATTGGCCATTCTCATTGTTTAGATACTCAAAATGTTGAACATAACCTCAAAAAAGCTCTGAGTCTGAATACATCTGGATACCATAATTGAGGCTGGCGCATACTCTGTCGTTGAACATACAAATGCTTGGGGGTATGTATTCGAAGGGTCCAAAGGTAACTTTTTGCATTCAGTTGATGGTAAAATTCATTTTCGAGGGGAATTTATTTAATAAACTCCATTAATCTACTTTAAATTATGAATAAATTGTACAATTATTAATGATCATATTCCCAGAATTTATAATTTATGAATTTCACCACTTTCTCAACACAAAAAGTTGCCTTTTGACCCTTCGAATACATACCCCCAAGCACAGATATGTTCATTGATAGAGTATGCGCTTATCTCAATTTTGAATTCAGTGCTTTTTTGAGGTTATGTCTGACATTTTGAGTATCTAAGCTATAAGTATGGCCAATTCACCATCAATATAAGATGTATTTATGTGCTTATATGAAATATGGTATATGAGTTCTAAAATTACTAATAACGAAGAAGCTCGAAAGTATTTATTATTCGTCTGCATTTCGCATAAACTTCAATTTTTTCTTCAACTCGTTGTCAGTTTGCTGAAAGATATCGTGTGAGCAATACTACAACGATATAATCCGAATTTCGGAAACATTTATTTCAACCCATTCACTCATAATGCCCATTACGATATACACACATTTCTTCTACCAATTTTTTCCAATCGATTTTCTATCGAATTTTTTCTATCCAATAATCGGCTTTTATTTTTCTCGGGCACGTCAGAAAACTCGACGGAAATTCTCAGAAGTCCCTTCTTGATTTCAAAAAATGAATCAAAGCAGAAGCCGAGGCCAAACACCTGACTGCAAGCAAAAAGTAAAATAGAAATCAAAAAATTTTGAAAGTCTCATCTAATTTTGCCTCTTTTTGTTATACTTTCATCAGGAAAACATATTCTCAATGTCAGGATCACGTTTCTCGATGTTCCAAGCTTGCGGCAGTGAAAACGGGTTAATCGACAAGATTGAGATAATACAAGATCAAGATTCATTGAATTTTCTTGCCAATTATTAGTAGTCATTGTCGGGTTTCTCTATGTTGTATCATGAGTGCAGAAAACTTGGAAGAAGAAGAATTTGGCTACACAATGTACGAGGTAAAAGGTTAATAGAATTCTTTGAATAGAATTGCCGGAACGATTCTCGTGGGTTTGTAATCCTCGAACGCCCGTTTTACCATACAATATTTTCATATTATTTTCCATCTCTCATCACAAAACTCTATGAAAATGATTTGAAAATATTAAATGCTACGTAACAGGGACCTGCAGAAAGTTCAGAAATATATTAATCCTCAATCGAATGTAAAATCCAGGAGATTCATGAAAAATAATATGACCCAAATAAAAATCATCAAAAGACGTACAAAAGTCAGTTATGAAAATGGTAAACAAATTCCTGCGCATTTTATGCAAATGATTTTATTTCCCTGCTGCAATTTTATGCATCAGATTAAATTTCATATCATCAGAATAAAAAGTTTGTAAAATCTCGAATGATTTTTTTTGCAATGATTAGGAGAATCGCACTCGATAAATCGTGAAATCAAATATTGAAAATTGATTCGATTTATTTCTCAGATGAATAAAATGATACACGAAAGATTACAAATGTAAGCCGATCTTTCGGCGTTGTGGTCTATTCGAAATCTCCTCAGAGACTGCCGCCTGGCACCGTAGCTCTCTGTGGGCTCTTTTCTCACTGGAGAACAAGAGTAGTAGGGTAAAAACACACACATATTTGAAATAGTACATACATAAGTGGCGTTCGTTGATCACGTGAAAATGTCAAGGGAAAAGGGGGGTGTCAAGCAGAAATTCTGGAAGCTATTAACTCGCAAGTGCGGGCCACTGAAGCCGAACTGCGAGGTCAAAAAAGGTGCCGCGCGCAGAGCGCGGCATCGACTGTATGATCGTAAAATCTCACGAGCCAGAAAATACTCGACTGTCAAATTGAATATATAGCGCTTACAGCGAAGAGTCGAATTCTCAAATGAGGTGACAATATCTGCTTCGGGATAATAACCCCGAATTATAGAAAGATGCATTGACGATTTCACCATTGAACAATTATTAAAATCGCTGTCGATGTAATATACATGTTCGAAGCTCGAACATCCTCCCCCCTTTGAGATGACACATCTCAAAGGAGCAAAACGACTGAATATAGGCAAACCCATCTTGATTGAGATTCATGAACAGATTTACTCGTTGAATTGGGGAATCATCGTCGAGAAAAAAGGGGGATTACATTAGATTCGTGCTTATAACTGATTAGATGATAACCGGTGGAATCACTAGATCTTGAATATTTCAATATCTCGGAGATGATAGTCTGTCTTAAATATGTTATTATTTCACTTGATATTCACTTATAGTCCAGTTAATTGTTTCACTATCGATCCTCAATGGGTAATATAGCCAAACGGGTTGTTGGGCGTTTTTTTAGGCCCTCAGTGGTTCTAATCGTAGCAGCTCGTGCGACCTCATCGGTTCCCGGATGTAGCTCGTGAATGCGACCCAATTTCCACCTCATTGGTGGAACGTTATCTTCTTTGATCAAAACTAATTGTCCAGTTTTTGGGAGACCCTCTTTGTCAATACGTTTTCGTTGGCGCACATTCAGATTATTGAGGTATTCATGATGCCACCGTCGCCAAAATTCTTGTTTAACCTTGGTGATGATTTCCCATGCGTTCAAACGGTTATCGGGGATGGATTCCTTGTTTTGTTCTGGGAGGCTCCGTAAAGAATCACCAATCAAAAAATGGCCCGGGGTAAGGGCTGCCAAGTCATTAATGTCCGTTGACATTGGAGTGAGTGGTCTTGAATTCAGTATTGCTTCAACTTCGTCACAGAATGTAGAGAATTCCGAGAGTGTGAGTTTTTTGTCAAACGCTACACGCTTGAAATGATGCTTGAACGATTTGACACTCGCTTCCCATAAGCCTCCAAAATTTGGAGCATTCGGCGGTATGAAATGCCATTCGATTTTGAAATCGGTTGTGAATTTGTCGAGCTTTTTCTCTAGTTCTTGGGACTGCAAGAGATCAAAGAGTTCATTCAATTCGTTACGAGCACCTTGAAAATTGAGGCCGTTGTCAGAATGAATAGTCGTAGGTAAACCTCTGCGTGCTATGAACCGTTTTAGGGCACCCATGAATGACTCAGTTGTTAAATCCTCAACGACTTCTATGTGAACGGCTTTGATGACCATGCAGACGAATATGGCGACGTAACATTTTATGAAAGTTTTATTCCTAAATTTCTTTTCCTTTATAAAAAACGGTCCACAGTAATCGACGCCCACATGTCTGAAAGGGCGGGATTGTCGCACTCGCACGCTTGGTAGATCACCCATTTCATAGTCATGGAGTCGTGGCCTTGCCGAAAAACAATTCATGCAGTTATAGATAACCTTTCTTATCTGGTTTTTACCGTCTACTGGCCAGAAACGTTCTCTCATGGCATAGAGCGTATTTTGTATACCAGAATGTAAATACAGATGATGATAATGCTTGATTATGAGATTTGTAACATGCTCGTTACAAGGTAATATAATCGGATGCTTGGAGGAAAACGGAATAATTGCTTTACGTAACCTTCCACCAACTCTGAGGACCCCATCATCGTCGAAAAACGGATCTAAGGGATTTGTTTTTCGAACTTTACTAGGTACATCTGTTTGGGGTATGTCGCGAGAATTCCGTAATTCACGCTCTCTTGCATTTTTCAACTCAGTTTGTAGTTTAACTCTCTGCATGAGCAGAATTATCGACTTTTCTGCCTGCCGCAGTTCATCGGTCTCTAATCGGCCCGTTCTGGCATCGGACTTGAACGATAATTGCGGACCATTTTTCAACACTCTCTTGGCCTCTAACCGTTTTTTGATATTGTTGCAAAATCGAAAACAACGAGCGATGACGCGTATGAGTCCTGTAAATGAAGAATACCTTTCGAATTCTTTCAAGAAGTCCTTTTGAGACTGATACGTTACTAAGCAATGTGCCCTTGCACGTGGTTTTCGTTTCTCAGGTATATTTTCTAAACCTGGGATGTTTGACCTTGGCCACTTCTCTTTAGGGAACGCAAGCCAAGTAGGTCCGAACCTCCATTGTGAGTTTTTGCAAAATTCGCGTGGCAATTGACCTCTCGATAATTTGTCGGCTGGATTATCTTGTGACACCACGTGGTGCCAGTTACCGACTTCAGTTTTTGTTAGAATGTCAGAAACACGATTTGCCACGAAAGTATTCAATGTATTGGTCGGCGTTCTGATCCAATGAAGAGCCACTGATGAATCGGACCAAAAGTACAAATGATCGAATTTGATCTGGATTGCTTTACTGATTTGTTTGTACAGATTCGCCAGTAATTGCATCCCGCATAATTCCAACCGTGGAATCGTCAGTGATTTTAAAGGCGCAACTCGAGATTTGGAGCATAGTAATGACACTCGATATGTACCGTCTTGATTTTTTGATCGAATGTAGAAACACGCTCCATAACCAGTTTCACTCGCGTCGGAAAATCCGTGCAGTTCTGTTTCGCAGCTAGTTGAACTCGTGACTCTACGATCAAAAACTATGTTATCAATGGAATTGAGCTGGTCGCAGAAATTATTCCACGCAAGATGAATATCATTCGGAACTGATTCATCCCATTGAACATTCGATTGCCAAAGATTCTGAATAATCTTCTTGGCGTACAGAATGATGGGACCTAGTAAACCGATCGGATCGAATATTTTAGCAACTTCAGATAAGATTTTACGCTTTGTGATAGTTTCATGGAAGGGCAGTTTCTGCATTTTATAAATGAAAACGTCATTCATGGCCTTCCAGTGAAGTCCTAACGTTTTAAGAGGATTATCGGGATCTAAATTGAAGTCTGCATCGAGATCTTGATTCGATATGCCGTGGAGCAAACTCGGGTTATTGGATGCCCACTGACGCATCTTCAGGCCTGCAGTTTCCAGAATCTTTCTCATCTGGCACACTATTTCGCGCGCTTCCGATTCCGAATCGGTCCCGGTCAGCATGTTATCGACGTACATGCTTTTTTTCAAAATTTCAGCCGCTAATGGAAAGCGCTCTTTTTCATCTTCTGCGAGCTGAACTAAGCATCTGATCGCTAAGAAGGGTGCTGGAGCCACCCCAAACGTAATCGTATTCAGATAAAATTCCTGTATCCTTTTGTCAATAATCCAGAGGATCTTTTGATATTTTTTGTCCTCGTCCCGTACTAGAAACTGTCGATACATTTTTTCGATATCTGCTATAATAACGAACGCAGGTATGCGAAATCGTAACAAAATTGAAAAGAGATCATCTTGAATAGTTGGACCGATATGTAAGTTGTCATTCAAAGATTTGCCATTAGTTGATTTCGCAGAAGCGTCAAACACTACTCTGAGTTTCGTTGTGTTACTTGTTGATTTGAGGACTGCATGATGGGGCAAATAAAACCCTTCGGTTTCAGTTTTCGCGACTGGTGACATGTGACCAAGTTTCAGATAATCGTTCATCACTTCAGAGTATGCCCTTTTGAATTCGGGGTCTCTTTCGAATTTCTTCTGCAAGTAGGATAATCTCTTGTAAGCCAAGTGTCGAGATTCTCCGAATTCAGAATCTGCCTTGAAGGGTAGCGCAACGATATATCTCCCGTTTTCGTTACGGCGAATGTGTTTAGAAAAATGGGTTTCGCAATGTGCTTCATCGCTCGACAATTTTGATTGATCATTTGATAACTCTTCTAGAGTCCAAAACTTTTGCAAATCGAATTGTAAATCTGACAACATGCATCGATTCATATTTGAATCCTTGAATGGATTCAGACTGCCACCTATGATCCATCCAAGTTTAGTCTTTTGCAATATTAAATCATCATTTTCAGATAGCTTCAACTGACCAGTACAAAGCATGGACAATGTGGGACCTGCCCCAATGAGCATATCTACATTTGAATGCTTGAAAAACTCGGGATCAGCTAATTTTATGTAGTTTGGGATTTTAAGGGAATTAACTCTGTCGTTCTGCATCAATTCAGTTATGACTGGTACAACAAAGAATGTAAGTGTTTTCGAGAAGTCCGAATGGATTGATTTGAAAGTGACTTCCGTAAAATAATTGGCTGTAGTATTTAATTCATTCATAGCTCCTATTGTCAGTGAGCATTTACGTTTAGGTAATCTCAGTCGATTTGTGAGTCTGGAGGTTATGAAGTTGGCAGTTGAACACGTATCCAGCAAAGTTTTGCAGAGGATAGGCTCTCTATGGCCAAGGATGATTCTTACGGTTGCACTGGTCATGAAATTCATTGAAGGACGTGAAGTCTGAACTGTAAGACAGTTTCGAACGATCAACTTTTTTTCTAGTCAAGAACCAGTGCCTGGTTCGGGTGTTTTGTTGGGGCCACCAGATTCTGGCTCGAGATCTGACTTGGGGAGATGAAGCAAAGTATTGTGTTTCTTATCACAAGTTCTACAATTACCGTACTTGCAATCGTTTTTTCCATGCTGCTTTAAACAGTTGACACAAACTTTAACCTCTTTAACTAATTTTAGTCTGTCTGGGATGGAAAGATCGAGGAACTTTTTGCATCGAAAGAGTGGATGATTCTCTTTGCATTTTGCGAGACACTTGTGCATTGATGTAACGAGAGACTTGGCATAACTCTTGTTATTATTTTTGAAATCAATTTTACGTTTTTTGTTCGGAGGACTATCCTCTCGCTGCGACTTAGTTGGTTTCGAACCTTCCTGGGTCGCCCAAGCTGAAGAGGTTTTGTAGCAAAATTCAATAATTTCGCCGAGGGTTGGGAATTTCCGACCCTCGATGTGGTCTTCCCATTTCATGCGAGTGAAACGAGTGAACTTTTCCTCCATGATTTGAACTACAATTTCCTCAGAAAGGTTGACATTCAAACTGAGCAGTGATTGAACATGTTGTTGTGCTTCATCAGCCATGTATTCCAAACTTCTAGCCACGCTTTTATCTTGAATTGGAAGATGCAAGAGAGCGGACAGGTGTTTCGAGATGAGATACCGTTTGTTCTCGTATGCTTTCACCAGCAATTTCCACGCACGAGAGAAATGATCCTTGTCACCACAGAAAATATTGATTTTCCTCGCTGCATCACCTTTAAGTGCAGTACGCAAATAATGCAGTTTATCTACTTCAGTTATCTCATCACCGCACTGATCGATGATGGATGTGAACGAATTCTTGAAAGTAAGCCAATTCTCTATCTGACCATCAAAGGTCGGAATTGAAGCCTCCGGTAACTTCACTCGTCTTCGCGAAGTTGTTGAAGATCTCTCGCTGTTTCCTCTAACTGAGTCATTGTCAGCAATCTCAGAAAGATACTTCTGAGCAAGTCCGGTGACTTTAAAATACTCATTGAAGATTGACACTCTTTCGCTCATATTATCCTCAGTGTCGCTTAATAACTCGATTTCATCACAAGTTGAATCGAGTTTTTCGTAAACAGATGTCATTTTTTGAGAACGCAGTTGTAATTCATGGAAATCTGTAGATTTGTCGTACCGCACGACAAAATCGCTGAAAGCGCTGATCTTTCTTTTCATCGATTCGCGTTGAGCGATCAACAAAAATAAACGTTCACCGTCCATTGTGCGAAGAAGAAGCAATACACTTGTATCGGAATCGATTCGCGGAATTGACCTGTCGAGACAATGCTCTATAGACTAGATTTGGTGATTCAACGGAAGCACTCACCAGAAGCCTGAGGTATAGAACCCCACTCGACGTTGATGATCCGGCAGCTGCATCCTGCACAAAAGTGTCTCAGTAGGCCTTGCACCTGAACGCTGCAGTGAATGAGAGAATATGTGAGTGTATTGTGTATATTGGACCTGACACGAATTTGTCAGCATGAGTGATAATTCGTGGGTCACTCACTGAATTTTCAGTTGAGTAGGACGTTGCTCGTCTGGTCCGAAAAAACGGTGACGAGTCTTGTTCGTCGTGAATAACCACTCGGTGGTTGATGCCGTTGTGGCAGACGACAGAATCGTTTTGTACGACCAGTCGTTGTGGTGGTTATCGTACCCAACGATGATCCGCCAAGTACGAAAAATGTCAATCGCCTCACTGAATTTTCAGTAAAGTTTGGGGTCGCTCGTCTGGTCCAAAATATGGTGACGAGTCTTCGTTGTGATGACTCACAATGTATCAGTGTAATAGAGATTGACTTCGTTTCTCACAGTGTTGAGTGATATATCACTGTGTATCTGCACTGTTAATTCACTGAGCGCATTGCATTCAAAGCAAATGTCCGTGTTGTGAATTGACGATTCGCTGTATTTGTCACTTCACTGTACATAACTCACTTTTTTCTTGAACGTTTTAGTAGCAGTTCACTGTAGTATGGCGCAGGTTATTCGGCGCTCGAAGGACCATGTAAAATCTCGAATGATTTTTTTTGCAATGATTAGGAGAATCGCACTCGATAAATCGTGAAATCAAATATTGAAAATTGATTCGATTTATTTCTCAGATGAATAAAATGATACACGAAAGATTACAAATGTAAGCCGATCTTTCGGCGTTGTGGTCTATTCGAAATCTCCTCAGAGACTGCCGCCTGGCACCGTAGCTCTCTGTGGGCTCTTTTCTCACTGGAGAACAAGAGTAGTAGGGTAAAAACACACACATATTTGAAATAGTACATACATAAGTGGCGTTCGTTGATCACGTGAAAATGTCAAGGGAAAAGGGGGGTGTCAAGCAGAAATTCTGGAAGCTATTAACTCGCAAGTGCGGGCCACTGAAGCCGAACTGCGAGGTCAAAAAAGGTGCCGCGCGCAGAGCGCGGCATCGACTGTATGATCGTAAAATCTCACGAGCCAGAAAATACTCGACTGTCAAATTGAATATATAGCGCTTACAGCGAAGAGTCGAATTCTCAAATGAGGTGACAATATCTGCTTCGGGATAATAACCCCGAATTATAGAAAGATGCATTGACGATTTCACCATTGAACAATTATTAAAATCGCTGTCGATGTAATATACATGTTCGAAGCTCGAACAAAGTTTTTATCTTCACTTCATTCATTAACAAACTCTTTGGATCCCATATTGTACATTCGGCGCTCGTTTTGTACTGTAGAAAATACACGCCTTTTATCTCTTATCAAACCTTGCAATCGTCGATATCAACAAGAGTATATACCAAGTCACGTTTTTACCCAATTGAAATGGAGAGGGAGATTTTTTGCATTGCCAACGTCCTCCCCCTCCTCCTTATCATCTGAGATTAAGCTCATTTTTAAAAAAACGTAATATTATCTGAAGTTTATCTCATTTTTTCAAAACCATCGAAATTTTGAGGGTGTAACGCTTATTGTCAGTTGAATGGCGCAATGCCATTCATCTTGATATTTGAAAAATCCACAGAAAATGATTTTTTTCATGGCTAAAATGTTATTTGCTGTTTAGGATACATGAGCCAAAATGTGATTTCCTGTTCAGGATACATGAAACAGTTTCATAGAGATGACTTGATTGATAATTAATCATCATTTATGGATTCTAAAAAGATAACAAGATTGTCCCAATGAACAGCTTCGTCAACGGGGGAAAATTCCAAAAAAAGTCTAAACTTCAAAATTATCGAAAATCTTGGAATCCTCCCTTTCGTAGACAAGCTGAGAATTCACAACATCCAGCGAATAATTGGCTGATATCTGATTCGGAAGCTCATTCGAGATAATTTTGAATCAAAATTTCATTCGAATATTTCATTGACTAGTATCATCATGACCCTTTGAAAAAAAAACTCACATGATACCATCAGAATCTTTTCACACTAAACTCGAGACTGAACCATTCTTCCTCAAGTAGCTCAAATTGAATTTGACCAAAAGCAAAGAGCAAATTACCCATGTCTCGTTGCATCCACATACATATCTAATACATACATAACAAGCAAAGCATCCCGCCTTCAAAGTACAAGTCGCACAAAACACACGTCCAAGAATGTTTAAAGTGTATTCTATTTGCATAAATGCCACCGGTATACTGCTATATATACAACGTCAGTCAACGTAGTTCACGTGCCAAACAGCATAGCAAAGCATATATATATGTAGAGTACCAGAAAGAAATAGACGGAAGAGAAGTCTCGTCTCGTCTCGTGTCTCGTTATAACGCATCCTTCAAGCTCAAAGCTCGATGTTAGTAGAGTTGCAGAAGAAGGAAAATGGTCAGTTTTTTTTTCAAGATGAATTATACTGGACGTAATTATAATACAACCATACATTACTTCCTCAATCTTCTATCATACTACTGTAAATGCAGTTCCCTCTTGAGGTGCTATAACAATTCCGGATGTCTTGGTAGATTTCTCGGTCGTCATTAGACACTCGAATCTACGATTGTAGATAAACCTTTAGCTTGTTTTGTCTGCACTCGTACCCGGTGTATGTATTTACAGTTACAATTCGGACTTACGTGCACCTACGTTGTTGCACTGCATGGGTACTTGAAATTATGAATTTTCATCGTACAGAGTTCTTGGTATTCATAACCCGTTGAGGCCATGAGGGTCCAGAAGACCCCAGGCGTTGTTCAAAGTCAACTACAGAGTCATGAAATGTACAATCCAAGATTTGTAGATTCTTTCGTCGTTCCATGAGACGTAACTGCAGCTCGATTTCTGACGCAATCTGTTGAGTTGAAAAATTTGCTGGGGTTCTCAAGACCCCGTGTAACCCGCGAGCCACATTTTTGTGACCTTCTACTGATAAACTTTTCAAAAATCGTTCAAAAACTGTTAGGTACTCTTTGAAGGATGTTGAGTAAGGTGTACATTCAAGATTTGGATCAATATCCGCATTACCATTGAAATGACTGCGTAAGGTCAGTAGGACCCCGTATGATCCGTGAGGCGCATATTTTTTATTTTCCATGGATGAATTTTACACAAATCGGACAAAAACCGTTGAGGGGTGTTGAGTGAGATGTACATTCTAAATTTGGATCAATATCTGTATTACCATTGGAACTACTGTGTGGGGTCCTTAGGACCCCGTTGGATTCATGAGTCAAATTGTTTATTTACCATGAATAAATTTTCCAGAATCGGACAGAAACTCTTGTTTATTAGTCAGTAAGATGTACGTTCACGATTTCGATCGATATCTGCATTGTCAATGAAACAATTTTGTGGGGTCTAAACGACCCCATTTGACCTGTGGGTTATTACCATACAAATCATTGTATCAAAAATAATTTTCTCGCGCGATTCTGGTCTCAGCCAAATTATCTAATATCACTTTGATATCGTCCTTGGCAATAGCAGTTTGTTCTATTAAAACAAGTAAGTATCAAGCTAAGATGGTGCTCTCTCTTGATTTGGCAAACATTCATCAGGCAGTATCACTTTGGAATAATTCCAAGTAGCTTCTCCAACTCATATCTGACAAGTTCACCCCCTTCCCCTCTCATTTCCTTCCTTCCTTCCTTCCTTCATCTAAAAAGCTAATGTGAATTAAATTATCAGGCCACTAGTATGTTGTGACCCCGGATGAGTTATTATGAATGATGGGTTAGATCCGAAAAGAGATGTATGGAATTTTAACAAAGGCATTCATTTCGCTCTTATGGACAAAATTTTTCGCTCGCCTGCTCCTCTGCAAGCTCTGGATCAAAAATTCCCTCTTTTCATTTTCCGTTCTTATCCACACGTGTGTGTCTGGTAATGTGACTCTTTATCACTGCCATGTTGACTGTGAAAATGTTGAAAATCTCGTGAAAGAATGCGTAGGATGCAAAATATGAAAAAAAAAAAATTTCCCCCATCTCACTAACATACGCACACTGACCAGTAAAACCACCACCCTACAGTCTGATGTCGGTACACATTACCATTTTTTTCCTCGTGCGTCTGATAGGCTTACAAGGGAAATGTTTCTTCCGCGAGTGCTATATGGGTGAATCCGTCATGATTATGTTTATATCTAATACATATATAGATATATATATGTATCAGAGAACAGGGACGACATAATAATAAAATCCTCGGAGCTTGCACTGAGAAAAAGCTCTCTGGTAGTGTTCTACACTCATACAGGTGTCTGTGTTTGTGTAGGTATGTACAAATGTGAATGTGAATATGTGTGTGCATAGGTACGTTATATAGAAACGGCGTTGGGCTTTGTACGCTCCTTTGAAGCTCACGCTCTATAGCTCGAGCCCGCGGCTGGATCGATTTCTGCCCAGAGAGAGAGTGAGAGAGTACAGAACCTCCACTTTATACGCCTGTCCTCGCGTACAACTTTGCAAGCTCTCGACTATATAGCGACGAGCCTCGTCTATAACATATATATATACTCTTTTTACTTGCAATACTTGTTTTTCGTCACTCGGTTTATTCGTCGTCCCGGGTGAACTGAAGATTTTTTTTTTTTTTCATCCATGTTGGTAGCAAAAGGACAGAGTAGAGGACGTTTTCATGATGCGCGAAAGACGAAACGGAAGCTTTGTAGAGTTATATATAGGGTTTCTGTTGACGATTGTACTTCTTCATAGTACATAGATAGTCTGAGTAATGTACCCGTTTTGAAACGAGTACTAAAATCGTCCGACTTCGATGGTACATACAGATTTTCGATGCTTTTATTTTTATCGGGTGGGAAAGGGTGAATTTTGATTGTTGAGTAGTAGTTGAGAGCTTTCGGATGTAAGGAATAGTAAAAGGGGTTGTCAAAAAGTTTTGTTGGGAGTAAGAACTTTTCTTTTTCATTTTTTTTTTAAGCTCTTGTCGGAATTAACCGTATTGTATCTATAGATTTTTGTATTATTGATGAAAAATTAGGATGAGTGTGCTCAAAATTCTCATATAATACACCGATTTGGGAATGGTCACCCGTTATGGCCTTCGTGCAATTTTTTTTACATTTCTTATTTTAGATAAATATGAGGAAATTAGTGGTGTAGAACGGCCCCAAATTATTTCTGCGTCTCCTAGGAAATTATTAAAAATGAAATTTCCATCTTTCATATCCGCATGCACAGCTACGAGATCGCCAAAAAAATTGCTTTTAGTGGAACTTGTGCCAAACATTTTCAATCAACCAATATTAGCGTACCCTAACACATTTGATTTTTTTTTTCAAGACCAAACCTTCAGATTCCGTTAATACGGAGCCAATGTGTTGAAAAAATTTACCAAGATCAGAGTTTACTTAACCCCATTCACTTACTATGTCCAATATAATGGACAAAATTTTTTGATCGAATTGCAGTATAAATCGGTAGACATTCTTTTCTGACACATCAGAAAAATCTGAAAAAATTCTCGTACGTCCCTCTTGATACAAGGAGTCAATTAATTACCAGGCCAAGGACGAATATCTTATTGAGAGAAAAAAAAATAAAACCTAAAAAATTCTAAGAATTCTAATTTTGCCATTTTTTGTTCTAGTTCCATCAGAATAACATAATCTGAACGTCAGAAGTATGTTTTCAAATGTCTAAAGCTCTCGGTAGTGAATGGGATAACATGCCTCCATGTGGTTATTTCGAAGGAGTATGCAGTATGATTGTTATTACAAGAGCTTTGGAAAAATTTCTGTATTCTGATGTGAGAAGTGATGAATATAAAATAATTTTCGGAGCCCCAGATTTTGGCAACATTGATTGATCTTATTGGTGGGAGAGGGGGGGAGGGGGTTCTAGAAAAGGTTTTGTTCAAAATTAAAAGTTTGTCTCGTGACTCTAGACTAAAGCTTGGTAAATAAGCGTAACTACCAATATTTTGCTATAAGCTCTTATAAAGAAACGCTAAAAATCTAGAAACATTTCGAGTGTCTTGTGGCTATTGAAGAATCATTCTTCTTTTGGAATAATTCTAAATTATATAACAAGAAATAATTAAATAACAATTTTAATAATCAACTACGCTCCCTTAACTTAATTTCTCTTTGTACCAAAGTTGTTTCGTCGATAAGGAAAAGTATCACTGATAAGTACGATATCAGGCTCTTTTCAACTTCTCCCTCATTTAACCTGAGGAAAAATTGGGGTCTTTCATCCTACCTCTTTTCAATCATAATTCAACAGCACTTTTTGGCCTTGGAAAGCACAAGTTCATGGTTCATCTCAACGTAACGCATGCCAGGCTTCCGCGTACATCTGGATGATTCCGATCGATTTTGCCAGTCGGCAAACTCTTTTTACCCTCCGTTTTTCCCTGTATCGCATCAAATTTTCTGTCTGCATCCCTACGTTTCTTTTTCTCGTACGTTTCTTTTTTCGTTCTCCTCTACTCTTCATTTTTGTCAGCCTCTCTATGAAGTACTTCTTTACCCATTTTTGTCAACTTTTATTTAATTTGTCCAACGCCTGTCTTCGTTCCTGTCACTATCACTTCTTCAACCTTCCTTTATTTTTTTGTTTTGTGTTTTGTTTACTGGTAGATAAAAAACATGCGTTTCGGTCTTTTTTTTAATTTTCACCCATTGCAGAGATTTGCTAATCCTGGCGAGCTTGAATAGTATACTTCATTGCCCTGAGCGCGTGCGCTCAGTTTGGACCATTCATTTCGTGAGTGAAGCGCGAGGGAAATGAGTCCTCCATGCCTGGAGTGATCCTGCAAGCACAGGGCAATGATGATGATCTTCCGTTATGAGAAGCATAACGAAAGATCATCATTATATAAAACCGCGTTTGAAAGACGATTTTTAGCATAGAATGATGAAATAGTAATTTTCGCACCGAGTTTATGAGGTTGTAGCTCGCTGGTGAGCGATCGGTTTTTGGCCCGAGCCGGAGGCGAGGGCTGAAATGATCGCTCGGAAGCGGGGAACCTCATGTGCGAGGTGTGAAAGTTATTTTTCGCAATTCTGTAGGCACCCAATTATCGGAAAATTGCGAAAAAATGATTGTCGTTTAGGTTACAGTTGTCAGCAAGTTTTTATAACAACGAATTTCAATTGATTCTTTGATGCTTGAGAAAAACTTAATTCTCATCAAAATTTCATTCTTTTTCAACAAAAATGACTGTGCGACAAGAAGTATTCCTCGTTTTACCTGTATGTTCTTGAGTCAATTTTATGGATCGTCGTGATCTTATTAATATATTGGGAAATGTTCAGATTGAGAGCTGTTCAAGTGTTGTCTGACTAATTTTTCTAACATGCGCAATTATTTGCTATGAATTAAGTGCTCCTCTATGCAAAAAAAAAAAAAAGAAAAATTGAAATCATAACTACAAATTATGATTTGTTTATTGTTATGCCATGTTCTAGAAAGTATCGAACACAAGCCAATAAAAATTATATTTGTTCAGAAATTTTATTTTCGTCGTTCTAACCTAAAAATGCCTCTTTCAAATACAGTTTTAGGGGTTCTCATGATGGAAAGTAATGATTGCTCTAATAGCCGCGCAGATTCATTCCAGGCGCGTAGGACTTTTCCCCCTCGCTTCGCTCAGAAAATGAACTGTCTTAACTCCCGAATCGAGCGTACGCGCCCGAGACAATAACGTACTATTTAGCAAATATGTTTACATTGTAAAAGTTCACCAGAGTCCAATTCCGAATCACAAAGTCTGTAAAGTTCTTGTCACATGCATTCGTTCATTGAAAATAATCACCAACCGCTCATACTCTGTAATTAGGCAGGTTACTCATCGAAGATATCAAGATTGATGAATAATAATGATAATGAAAAAAATTATGTCAGAGGTATGAATTGCCATTTCCATAATGTCATTATACATGAATCGATCGGAGCTTCATTGGAGAAATTTAAGGCAAACTCGCGTGTAATAGAAGACAAGGAATGCATCAAGGGGAAGTAAAAGAAGGGAAACTAACTGGTTCCCTTTATAAATGGAGGTCAATCGTGGCCGTATACACAATGCCAACGTGGAAAAAGAAAGGGTCTTTCACGAGGGTGATATGATGATATAAAGCTAAGATTAGGGATAGAAAGTAGTAGTCGTTATAGCATAGATCAGTCTTGAACTTGTCTCAACTTGATTTTATTCACGTGTTGGAATATTCTATGCAGTATTGCCAATTATTCATTATATAATTCTTAATAATTGCTGACACATAGCTTGATGCATTCAAAAGTAGATGTAAGTTATAAGAAATTCATATGCATGGACTACTTTTCAATACAGAAACATCTCTTGATTAAAAATTCATCCCATTTTGATTGAAATTTAGAGGTCATTTTTTTTACTTCAGAAGAAACAGTAGATTTGAATGAATGAGAATTTGGGGGTAAGCTAAATTTTGAAATGGAATATCCAAGAATTGCACTAGATCCTTTTATTATTATCGAAAAGGCAGTTGACGCAGCCTAGAAAAATTTTGCATCCTTCTTATTATTGAGTCTACACAATACGTGAACGTATTTATGTAAGACCGGAAGAAGTGCACAATGCGGTTATAGAAGCGAGGGCTAAGAATATACTCTCAAAGATTCAAAGATGTGAATGAAAGAAAGAGGACGAAATAATATATTCAGAAGAAGAAAGCTTGGAGAATTTCTGGATTGAACCTGCAAGAAATATTCATTCAAAATGCTCTCTGTGATGTCCTTTTCTTTACTATAGGTATTCAATATTCATTCCTGGTACTTGAAATATACGTAAAATGAAAAAGGAGAATTGAAAATTTGATTTTTTGATTATTTCGAGTATCATTATCTTGCTCTGTCATGTATTGAATTCTTTTCCATCAACATTTCTTTTTTTGACATCGACCTGTTCAAAAATCAATATTCATAGTGTGCCACAGTTATATTGTTTGAAATATAATTTTACTAGTTCGCGTAATTTCTGAAATGACATGCAGGTACCAGTTAAGCTTGCGTGTTTGAACTTTCACGGTTCATTAAAATCAAGATACATATCTATTCTTTAAGCCAGAATTCTGTGTTATGTGAACAGTATCATGCATGTTTTATAGATGCGCAACAGACCAAAAATTCCGTTTTCCGATAATATGCTATCGATCCATCCTATTTAATTTTTGACTGATATAAATTCCAGTAACCCATTTCATTTCAGAAGTCAACCGCAAAATTTGAGTGAGTTTTTTTCAATCCATTGGAAGATTCAGATTAAATTTCATTACATACAATTATTCTTTTGCAAATTAGTATTGATTTTTCAATCAAATACTTGCCCACACTGATCAAATCCTTCATATGGTGTTTTTTTTTTTTTTTTTTTTTTTGAGGTGAAACTAGAAAAACCAAAATCATTTTTATCCAATCATTATTCCCGATGAGCAATTTATGCTGTACAGTATTCATGATACGTGTTCTACAACTTTTTCCAATTTTTGAAAACTATGACTGTCTTGCATCGCTCCCAAAAGTTTTTATTCTCATTTCTCTTTCCCCGGTGAACACGTGTTTATTGTCATCCAATAATGCATTGTGTTTTGTAAATTTAGCTGCTTTTTTTTAAATGTGTGTGAAATTACATTCACACGTATTTTCTCATTTTGTCTCTTTTATCGTCCATAGTCCATACATACTGGCATACACACACTTTAACAAACCGATCAATGATTTCCAATGTCCTCTACTTATACATTACTTTTACTTCGACACCTAGCGTCAAGTTTTGAATGTCATGGTTCACGGTACATACTACATATGTCAATAGTGAAAAGGTGTATTATCAATATTGATAGCCCTAATATTTTATGTCTGTCTAATTTTGGAGCAAACTCAGTAGCTACAGTTTGGTAAATGTATTTGTGCTCGTGAATTGCATTACTATATTCTGAGACAATTGAAAAACTCTTTTTTCTTGCATTTTTGATGACGAAGTCATCTTATTAATTCTCATTGTAGTGAATTTCATTAGATGCTGTTGTTTATTATTAAATCGATTGCATTTATTTTTCATTGGATCGATTCGAATTACTACAAAATTAAGGACATGTGAAAGTCAACTTTTACCGACACTCCAAATCCTTACTTATTTAATTATTTCCACAAAATCTACGAGATATATCAAAAAAGTGCTTCCAAGAAGCCCTGCTACAGCTTCAGATCTATCAGTTAAGAAAAGAAACGAGTGAATTGAGTGAATATAGCCTCCACAATCAACTTTTGAAGATTACAATTGAACAAATTCAACTTTGACATCCCCTTAATCAAAAGAACAGTATTTAGGTATTCATTTTTTAATCATTTGAGTCCAAATTTTGTTACTAGAATCACTCCATCTATTTTTGAATGAATTTTTCTGACAGTGACAAACATTAAGTGTTGACAACAAAAAAATTCTTCTATGAGAGTTGTTGAATCACTTTTTTTTTTTTATTATTTCACATGGTTCAAGGATTATGATATGCCTTGAAACACTAACGGCATGTATCATTGTGAAACAGCTCATTCCTGGTTTTAGTTTCACGTAGATCAATGCACTCTAGAGTCTGCTGATCTTGGCAAAGCTCTGTAGATTGTTTTTGGATTTTAAATACTTTTTAGTCCTATAAACTTCCTCAACTTTGATCATTTCCCTATTACTCTCATTGAATAACTTTTTACAAGTTCTGTTAAAATCAATGTTACATGACAATTTACTTGTAATAATTGGGTGGATGCTAGTGCAAATCTTTTCATCGTTATACATAATCTTGATCGAGGTACAGTCATCATAGTAATTTTTCATCCTCTCAATATTTCTTAATGGAATCGTCCAGTATTCGATTTGGAATTTCGTCACGTGCTCAGTAGTAATTTTGTGTCGAGACTAATTCAGACAAATACTTCTCAATGTGACAGCGTCATGGGTAAGAATTATTATGATACACATTAAAGATATTATGTCAGTCAGTAGGTCGCAGAATTATGTTTGTATTTCTTTTTTTCCCTAATAAGTACACTCCCCTATATAGCGACTGCAAACATAATTCTCGAGCTCCGATGGAACGTGACCTGACCACAAAAACTACATATTCTGCAAATACCGAGAAATGCCTTCTATATAATATAGAATTGTTCTTTTCTATTGCCTCAAGTACAAAAAACAGTCAATATTGTTTTGTTTTCCTTTCTATCGATCCTGTACTCGATTCTTCCAATTTTATCCTCGAATCTCATTGCGCGTGGCATGACTTTCAATTTTGTTTGTTCAGCAATGAATTCCGTGGCAATTTTTTTAGATTTTCCATGAAAAAGCTTCCAAATTAAAAGTAAATAAAAAAATACATATACAACAATATATATACATATGGACATAATTATGAAAATTATATTCAGGCCATGGATGTAGTATCTGATTGTAAATTTTTCTTGCACTGCGTACTATAATTGACTGTTAGATCGTCATCTTTGCAATTTCCCTTGAAACCTATTTTCAATATTCCAAGTTGCAGCTTTTAGCGAAAATAAAATGTTCCAAAAAAAAAAAATGTAAAAAATATAGCAAATCTATCGAAATTAGCATTTCTGAAAAAAGAAAAAAAAAATACCACGCATTAATGATGCAGCTTCCCTCAGTCGCATCCGAATAGAAAGACAAGAAATGAGAGCTCACATGCACGAGACTTCTAACATTCGATAAACACCAGAGTGGAACGCGATATCCCAATACGCAAGTGCGAAAACGAGCCGACACTGGCCGACACTCATATCCAAAGCTACTCTTGTATTATTATTATCATTATATCCTCTACTCCTTCACTTCCATCTCGACTACAAAATTACTGCAAAATTAATTAACGACACCGTTGACTCCCAAAAGGGACCACCCTGTATAATTTTCATGCTCGCGAAAATTTTGGTTAACTCTGGTGTCCGTCTCCGCATTTATATGTGTAGGTGTGTGTATGTATTTTGCTGTTATTTGTGAAATACAACCTCCAGAAGCATCAGTGTGAGAAGGCGAGACGGATAAAAGCAGACTCCGATCGTTGAGAAGAGAGTATTATAGGATGAGCGGGCAACAAATTGTTGCTTTCGAGATATTGCGACGTGCTATATAATGAATTTAAGACAAAGTATCGTGTGTTGGTTATAATTTTGTATCAGTACACGTAGGAAGATTTTGTATGTATTTGATGACGAGTCCTGCTAAATATGCACATCGTTTGTATAGAATTTGCACATTTTTATTGTGAGATTTTTGAGGTAGGAGGTGTGGCACAAGTTAATTTTGAGACTATTTTCATACATTTTGAAACAAAAATTGCTATTATTCTGATTTCGATACGAATGAATGTGTGGAAGTCTGGTTTTTTAGATTTGCTTATTGTCGGTGTGATTAGTAAAGCTCCCTGATAGGTACTTATAAGGCAATTTTTCAGCGAGAAGCTCACGAGATCTATGCATTTATTTATCTCACTTTTTTTCACTTCTAGGCACATCTTGCAGTAGACCAACTTATCAAAAAATATTTTCTAAACTTCATTTCAATATTCATTCAACAGTTCGACCGGATGGATATCAAGTTGCACCGATTAAAGTTGATAAGTTTACAGAAACATGAATTGACTTCCGAGAAAAGAAAATTTCGTGCAACGAGCTTTTATATCTGCCTCATTATAGATAAGATTGTCGAAAGAATTCAATAGGTTGATCTTCTAATCTCGCGTACGTCTGAGTTAATCGATTATAAATCTGGCATTATCAGCAGTTCTGCGGTATCATGTTTCACTAATTGATGTACTTCTCAATAGACTAGGCGAAATCAGCGCCATCGCTGGAAAAATTATTCCCATTGAATTTTTTTGCGGGGTCCCCTCCGGAAGACCCTTCTGAATCCAAAAATCCATGTGGCCAGTCGAAATTCGAATGCAAAATTGTTTAAACTGAAATTGTTTAAACAAATTATCTATATCAACTTTTTCCGTCCCAAAGCAAATTATTAAGGTAATTTGACCCATTTTAAACAGAAAATCTCTCTTGTCATTTTTCTCTAAAATCCATTGTTTTTGAGCTATAAGCGTTTCAAAGTTGAAAAAACGTGAAAATTGCGATTTTCAACGGCTGAAAACAGTACGAAAAATGCAAAAATCTCATGTGGCCAGAGCGGAAAATTGTTGATTGGGATCTCCTTAACAATATCCGATAGCAACAATTCATGTTTCCGGGCGATAACCGTTTGTTTCTTCAATGTTAAGAATAGGTAGTTGCGCACGTTATAGCATAGGATATGGGCACGAGCAAGCAGACGACGCGCGGGCCGCCACAGTTGCATCTCTATGGCTATAACGTGCGCAACTACCTATTGTTAACATTGAAGAAACAAACGGTTATCGCTCGGAAACAAGAATTGTTGCTATCGGATATTGTTAAGGAGATCCCAATCAACAGTTTTCCGCTCTGGCCACATGAGATTTTTGCATTTTTCGTACTGTTTTCAGCCGTTGAAAATCGCAATTTTCACGTTTTTTCAACTTTGAAACGCTTATAGCTCAAAAACAATGGATTTTAGAGAAAAATGACGAGAGAGATTTTCTGTTTAAAATGGGTCAAATTACCTTAATATTTTGCTTTGGGACGGAAAAAGTTGATATAGATAATTTGTTTAAACAATTTCAGTTTAAACAATTTTGCATTCGAACTTCGACTGGCCACATGGATTTTTGGATTCAGAAGGGTCTTCCGGAGGGGATCCCGCAAAAAAATTCAATGGGAATAATTTTTCCAGCGATGGCGCTGATTTCGCCTAGTCTACAAGATTTATCTCGAGTCCTTTAAATACTGAAACTGTCTTCCTCATTAGGATATCCTGACGAGATTTTGATCAACTCGAAGTTTCAAGTTGCTATTTGATGAATTTCGAGTTTTCTTTCACCATCTTACTCAAAAGACTTTTCAAACGCCATGGTGGGATCTCAACTTCAAGCATCATCTATTTTGTGCTTACAAACCTATATGGATGTGTAAGCGATCTCATTTTTTTCTCTTCATTTCTATAGTTTGGTGAAAGGTAGCTTTAGTGTCTTCATATACATGTTCAGCGTCATGTTCAACGGTGTCCAATGGAGTCTGGTCCGAACTTTGAGTGGATTGTTTTTGTTGAATTGATTTGATAAGCTCGCTAAGGGTCATTTTGATAAACAGTCAACTAATGATTCAGTCACAATCAGCGTTGGCGCATCACATGCATTTTATATTGTAAAATCCTCTAAACGGCAATGTTCAGACCAATTTTCCCATGTTAAAAATGCACCCTGAACACAGTCATCTAGTGAACTACGCCAACGCTGGTCACAATTCGAATAAGACCGATTTTTCATTTCTGTTAGGTCTTCACGTGATTTCTCGTAAACTTTGAGGTTAGGAGACCATATCATTTACATGTATAAAAATGTCAATACCTGAATAATTGTAGTAATTGATGTCATCTCACAACGTTGTTGCTCTTACCTCCAAACTTGTCATTAAATTTTCATCATTCTAACCTAAAAAGGACGCATTCAAATGCGGTTTTAGGGTTCTCATGATGAAAAATCATTATTGCTCTGTGCTCGCAGGCCCATTTCGGGCGCGGAGGACTTATTTACCTCGCTTCGCTCGGGAAATGAACTGTCCTAGCGCCCGAACTGGGCGTACGCGCCCAGGGCAATAATGTACTATATTGTTGCAGATAGATAAGTTATTCCTAAGTAACCAAGTTATCCGCAAAAGTTTTGCGGCAAAACGTTCACCCTAACCTCAAAAACTATGACATCCTCCGGCTAAAAATGAACTCATTGGATTATCATTAAAATGAGTCCATTATGTATATTCAATATCTGTCAATACACGTTCACGTATCAAAAAAAATTTTTAGTCAACGAGAAACATTTAACTCACGTAAATCCATTCACACTCATCCACCGAATGTATATCGTTCGCAGGTCTTATCACCAAATCCTCACACGTTCGAGTACAATAATCATCGCGAAATGTAAGCATAACAATACACACACATGACCGTAACGTAACCAGCTGTCTGTCACAATTGCAAATATAATCATTGCAATATTACCATCTCCAATATTCGGTGTCTACCAACCATAACAATATCTCTTTTCGCGCGGAATCTCAGTTTCGGTGTCCACCAACCATTACAACACAAAAATCCGTGGGCAGGAGGGGGGGGAGTACCGCTCACGAGAATAGCCATCCAGTTGCGCGCGCCGTTCTCCTCTCTTCCCCTCTCATCATTTAATCTATCTATCCTTGTCTTACACATGGACTAAAAATCCCAGCTGCAACACATGCCAAACGGCGAATAAGTCTCTCCTGGCTCGGGGGCGCCTCAAAGCCGCCTTCGTACATTTTCATGTAAGCTCAGTCCGAGGCTCTCTGCTGGGCTGGCTCTGTTTGTGGAGCTCGTCCTCAGCCAAGCAGCAGGTCTCGAAAAAAAAAAAAAATAATAATAATAAATTGAATAATTTTTTCAACGAGACTGTGTCTGTTCTTCGGCGACGGAGGCGTAAGTGTGTTTACTACAAAAAAAAATATTCACCACAGTGGTATATTTATTTGTGTATGTGTGTGTGTGGTTTTCATCTGGCGGTGTGATTACGACTTCCTGGGGAATGATCATCATCGACGACCTCGAAAAAAAACGTGTCTACCCATGTAGCAGTTGACGTCAAAAAAAAATGAGATCGTATTCCAGTATTATCACGATGTGCATGCAATATGGGCAAAGATGGGTCCCCGCCTGCGATGTGTCTTCATATATATATTAAATATATATATAGTGTTATTTCATGTGTGTGAGTGTGCCAAGTGCCGCGGATAGAGTGGCGGCGCAGTAGCCATCATCATCCAGAAGCAGCAGCAGGTAGTGCCAAGTAAAGTGCGCCCCGGGAGTACTTATAAACGTAAAATGAATTGACTTATTCGAATATTTGAAACACTAAATTGTTCCTTATGACAATCGTCTGACCTTTTGAAAATACTTGAAAGAATGTTCGAAAGTAACATAACCTCAAAAATGAAAAATTTTAGGTATATTTTTAAGGTCAAACTTTTTCTATAGAGTGTGGAAAATTGTCGTAGCTCGTGTAATAAATGTAGGTATATATAGTGTAGTGGAGGATAAATACAATCAGTGGCTATATAGCTCAATTCATGACTATATACCTGAGCTGTTTTCCAAAGCCCATGGTGAAAGGGAGCCCCAATAGTAAGAACCGCGCGTGGATATATTTCATGTCTCTCATTCGCGGATAATATACCTATAAAGCAGCATCACCCAAAGACAGCATATAAATATAAACCGCGAGAACGACGAAATATAGATAAAATATATATATTCTGTGATCTTCTATTCGATCGATCGATGTGTGAGCAAGTGTGTCGGTTATAAAATACGTCTGAAAAAAATGGAATTCTAATTTATAGAAAGGAATCCGGATGAGCCTCGAATATATTTTAATTCTTTCTCACAAAAAGTATGAAACTCCTACTTTTTTTTGCACCCGGCTCGAAGTACAATCATATACGTGTTTTATAATACGTACTCTGTACGTTACAGTGTAGTTTTGACAGCGCACCTTAACAGAAGCTTTAGTTTGCGGATAAATAAACAACTAGAAAAGATCATTATATATAGGTGTAGGTAGGCCACCTCCACATATGATAGATCAAATCTTCTTGCCTTCTCCCCTTTTGCGTTGAAATATATCTATATATAAATTTATAAAGTATATACTCGGCACACACACATGCTTGCTCGTTATCTAACGTTTTTTTTTCGCGCAGCTGTGCAACTCTTCTGCTTAGATTATTTTAGAGACGATATAATACATATGTTTAAAAACACCACTCGTGTGAGAGTGTGATGCCATTTCGCTTCTGATGTCGCGGATTGTAAATCGAGAGGAGAAGATTTTTGGATAGTTTTGAGCTTCTCGATTTTTTTTTTTCGGATTTTACCTCGTGATGAGATGAGTGTTGAACGACATACTTACTTATACACACGAGAGATGCGCGCACTTGTTCGACTCGTCCCCGGGCCACTTCTCTTCTTTTTTTTTTCTTTCTTATTTCTTCATCCTTTTTTTTCCATCATCGTTGAACTCTGTATATATTCTACACACATGCGACTGCCGAATCTCTCACCAGAACGTCGTGGAATGAAATATGTTACAAAATTCGAAAGAAGGTTACTGTAACGTTTGGTTTTTTTTTTTTTGTCTAAACTTGTTCACATGGGAATACCTCATGTACGTTCAATAGAATGTATGTACAATTTTTGAAAAAACTCTATGGAAAATTTTTATTGTTTTTTTTAACGTTCAAGGTGTTGAAAAATCCATGTAATGTTTGAGGAACTTGGAAATGAAAAACTTACAATTCGTGAAGCTCGAGAGTTGATTTGAAAATTTGTCGATTCGACGATACTTACGATGGAATGTCGCTCGTCTCTTCGTTCTTTCACTATATGTACTATGTTGGTGTGCGATTATCGCTTGCATACGTCACATAATGCAGCGTATATCCGTCGATATATAGACAGACACCGATACCTACCCAATTACACCTATATATTGGCAAGTGAATTGCTTTTTTTCAGACTGATACGACGATACACGTTTAATTGAGGCAATTTTTCGTCTGTAATTTCTTTTTTGAGAGCACACTTTGTTAGATGTGGAATTCGCAAAAGCAAGTTGATGTTCATGCAATTTTTATGTATATATGTATCTCCTCAATCGCCTATTTCCATTGTCAACAATGATGATGCAACTGCATAGACCTCGCAAAAGCGTGGCGAAAAAAAGAAATACAAGGCGTGGACGATGAGCGCACCTCTGGATTCCTCTCGATTTGTGCAAGCTAGGAAAAACGCGTTCTTTGATTAGTAGTAGTTTCAGTGAGGCATGATGGGATCGTCATTTTCGAGTGTTTTAATTCAAACTGCAGCAAATGAAAAGGTAGTGGTACATCAGGCATTATGTAAGATCTGATTTCCAATAATAAGGGAGTGACATGCTAAGGAATGATGATTTACCAAACCCATGCCTGGGTCTTAGTGGATGAGTAAAGTTTTGTTGAAATTTTGCAGGAGAGTTGGCGATTCACATCTTGAAGTATGATATATTAAGTGAGAGTTTTCCTTCGGAATCATTTCCAAGCATTAAAAAGTGGAGATATTGATGGCACGAATGCAGAGTAATCATGAATTGACTATCTAAAAAACAGGGTTCTAACCCTGATCAACTCCCTTTTTGATTCTCCAAAATATTGTCTCTCTCGCGTGAATCTGAATTTTATGACTAACTGCTTGGGATGAAAATTAAAACAGACAGTAAGATTCCACTTGTTTTGATGTATCCCACTACTTTTGCGTACATTTTGTGATTTGTACCATTGTCAACAAATGACATTGAATCCAATTTTTTTTTGTTTTCGTTTGAAATGCCCAAGGGCTGTTTTATGAGCTTCCACAATGAAGGGTTTTTGAAATCTCGACTATTATCATTGCATGCTGACTGATTCCTATTTCTCTAACATCTGTGAAGTTCTGGCTGTGTCAAATGTCAGCATGTGAATCCCAAACCTTTTTCAAATAGTATACATAAGTGTTAGATATACCAAATCTTTCACTCATCAGCTTCCATTCAATGAATGGAAATATTCTATGAGTCGAATTATCTTGTAAGCATGATTTTATGTACTGTTATATCATGTCATTGTTACTGATGTCTCAGAGTTCTGACAAAATTTCCTCTGATCAAAGAAAGCTTCAGTCTTCTAATGACCAGAATGTTACAAGAACATCGCTCCTAAAACTGAAAAATTTCTCCATAACATGAATAACCTTAACTACTCTTACTATTATTCAAACCGTTCAATCTTTCATCTGGTCTCCTTTCATCAAGCCTCAACAATGTTTTTTTTACACTGTCTCAATATTGAGGAGAGCCTGAATAAACTACAGAATTATATTTCAGTGATAAAGTGTACTTCTCGAGTTTAGTAATGCATTTGATCTGAATTCTAACAATGGTAGTAGGGGGTCTGAAAAAATGTTGCATGCTCTGTATGCTTATAGGCATTTAGTTCAGAACTAGTCACCACTTTGTTCCACCACTATCTTGTAACTCGTCAAGGGTAACCTTTCTGTAAATATGTATCTCACACACGTGTCAAAATTTTATCAGCTGACCTATGGATTTATAGAATGTTGTTAGCTTTGAGATATGTTTGGCTAATTGTTGAAAGTTCTAATTGGCCCATCGATTAAATTCACTTTTACAATAAATTTTGTCAGTTTGCTATGCCTTAGAAAACTTGAGAGGCCCAAGACTTTTCACATAGTATGCTTCTTCTCTCCACGCGCATTGAGAAAATTTTACTCGATCTGTTACAATCATTTCACATAGATCCAAATGTCTGCTCTTTCACAGAATATTTCAGAACTTTCTAAAATCGTCGAAAACTTCCCAAAATTTCCAAATAAAAAGCTCACCTCCAAACACCAACTTTGCTCAATGAAATTTTCCACTTGCTGCCTGCCACATCAGCATTGACCCAAATTTATCCCTCATCCCAACCTACTCAAAAATTCAAAATCATCGAGATCAAATCAAGCTCCTATAACTTCTTTACCTAAAACACACTCCGATTCCATCCCGCGCATTTCGTCGCGTGCCCTTAGCTTTGCCACGTGCCGTTCACGGTGGCCCCATGCTTCTTCCGAAAAAATCCCGCGCTCCATAAACCATACAACATCTTTAGTATAAAATCACAGTACTTACTTTTCCCCCATCATACAACTCGAATCAGGGATAGAATTAACAGTAGCATATATATTAAGTTTATCTGTATATAAGTACACCTGGATTGTGAATTTCTTCTTGGGGTCGATTCAATGCATGTAAGTTTCGCTATATATACGATACCCGAAGACCATGATGCAGAGACCAAACAGGCCTCGAGGGTTGCTCTCTCTCCCACCAGCTTTTGTGTCTGAGCGAATCTTTCGGGGTCGAATTTTTCTTTACTTCTTCTTCATACACATGGAGAGCCAGTTATTCTTGCACCCTCTGCTCTACTTATCATCTCACCAAGGTGTTCGTACATACTTAAATATATTTCTATATAACAACATTAAATTTCATTCCAAGCACATTTTTTATATATTTTATTTAACTAGGTATCAGTCTATAAACCAATGCAAAGGTTGGTTATCTTTTAAATTATTCGCTCAGGTATATTAGGATAGAAAACTGCTGCTACTGCTGTTGCTGTTGCTTCTCGTTGAAACATCGGCCCCCGTTTCGTTCGTACGGGATTCACGTGTCCGTGTGTGTGTGTGTGTGTGTGTGTGTGTGTGTGAACGTATTATTATATGCTTGATGCTTGCGTGCATCAGTTGTATATTGTTTGACTTACATGCGATGAGTGCGGTTTTGAGACATGAAAGGATTCAACGAGTCTAAAAGGTGCCAAATGGAAGAAAAAGGAAAGACAGATATAGGTGAAATAGAAGGAAGCAAGTAAATCTGCGTGGTGTATCAAGAATCGATCGTTCATTCGTACATCCGTATATTTTATGTAGCCGGATATACAATTCTTGTGAGGGGTAGAATTTTGGACGACCTATCTCGTGTTGTAATTTTTTTTTTTTTTTAGTAGTCTCATGCGTTCTGTGAAATTGAATCTGTGCCATATCGAGTGAAACTTTTATCATAATTTTTAAGCGCTTGCGATATCTAAAAAGAAATTATTGCAGAGTTGGTAATTGAACTCGAATTGAAATTATTATTGAGTGTTTGATGATGAATTTCATGTTATGCATTGTTATCAATATTGAAAAGAGAAATTTATAGTGATATCCACCATCCAACTTTGTTCGATAAAAGCACGATAGCTTTCAGTATCGATCAAGTCCTTGCTTCGATAAAGTTTCTCGTCTTGAAAGCTCTCTCGAGAGATATATTCGCTATATTCACTTTGATCTCCGGAACTTTTCATCTTCAACGATTGACTAATTACCGTCAAGACGTACCTCGAAAAGCTTCTCCATCTTCAAAAGATACATTTTTCATCTCGCTATGGCCATTGTAAATTATTGCTAATACTATGTTGATTTTCATGAATGCTTTTTGTCTTTCTTGGTACCGAACCATTGCAATGAATAATTGATAGGAATCTCCAATATCAGTTGTATCAAATTATATTCAAATCAGAAATAAAAAGAATTTTCAATTAATATAAAGCATTTGTTGATTTGTTACAGATCTCTACTGGCATGGAGCTAGGAGTGCACTGACGCGATAGTTCACAAGGTAAATAACTAGATACTGGTACATAATGTGTCTGTAATAATTATTATTTTTGGTTCACGTCTTTGATGTACAATTTTCTCTCTCATCACAGATCTTGGTTTCTATGCATTGCCTGCCAAAGAAGAACTGAGTCCAATGTTTCCACACAATTCTAGTTCACATGAGATTTCTACCGAAACAAATGCCTTCGTACAAAATTCCAAGGTGAGTCTTGAGAATTACTCTTAAAAACGTAAACTAGGTATCCAAGTTGATGATAAGATCGTAATATTTCTCAATGTCATTTTTCATCCATTGATTTTCATTTATTTTCCTGTATATATTTTTTAGTCGCTAGAAACTAATACTTGAAAAAAAAGATCCCAGCGCTATTCTGTTGATCAATAATTTTTTGCCAGATGAATCACACAATTTTCAATATCATAGTTGAAAACCTCGCAAGTATTCATCAAACGAAAAAAGAATCGTTTCTCAGAATTCGTGACCGTAACTTGAACCCATCAACGTTTATTTCTTTTTTTTTTTTTATTTTGTTTTTACTTGAACGGGATCTCGATTCAGCCATAGATAAGAAGCAACTTGGCACAGCACTCAAATTGACCTCGTTAACATTCACGCTTCGAATCCAGCATCGAAAATTGAAAGCCATTCTCGATTCAAATCACCTCGTGCCTCATTACAAAATCGAATTCGCTCGCAACTTTTTTTTTCTTATTGACCAAGTGTTTGAAAAACTCTTAATTCACTCCACTTTCAACATTTCAAAAACATAACATTTTGATGAAGGAACACTCTCTAAACTCTCATCCATATTGCTCGACTCTTCATCATCTTGTCAAGTAGGAATTCTTTCATATATTGTAATGTTGTATGACCTTGTAAAATTTCAATCGATGATTCTCAGGGAAATGTAGTAGTATTAGAGGAAAGCAGTCTGAGTGGGGTGGAGGAAAGGAATGGACCAGAGGACGCTGGGTACTGTGATATCAAATTCATAAACAGCAGAGCGATGGCAGCACCTACCAGCCACCCCGAAGCCACCGCCGCTAATGACTCCTCAACCGTCCTGTCACGCCATTCTGGTAAGAAACCTTTTTTTTTTCAACTCGTGTACCCAAAACTGATGTAAATCAATCTGGACTCGATTAGATTTTTGAAATTACCTTGCAGCGTGTCCAGGTTCCCTTACGATTTCTATTCATGGAAATTTTTTTTTTCAATCATTTGCAATTCAAATCGAACGAGGGTCAGGGCTCTAAAGAGCTGAAAACAACCGTTTAGACATCTTTTCGTACAGTAACGCTCAAATGAATCTTGTTCTTGATTCAAATTGAAAGGAATCGACACAAGAATTTACAAAATATGATAATTACTCCTACTCCTCTTGATCTTGCTGTTTGCTTGTTGACCCCTGACCCCTGAGTGCTTAATATTTTGCGAACTAACTTTTGTGCTCAGACAGATCTGCAAAGAATTATTTCTTTTCGAAAAATAAGAGTTAAAGGCTTCTTCAAATATTCTTTTTTCAAAAATAATTTATCTTCGACTACGACACCAAAGTAATCCGAAATATTTCATCAATTTTAGATGAGCTCAGCTCGGCCAGTGTGATCTCGAACCGGTGGTTGCAACCGTCAGTAGCAGCTTCAACATCAAAATCATCATCATCAGCAGCTGCATCTGACGTGAATTCCATCGCGATGAGCATCCACGACATTACCAACAAACTCGAAGATAACAAGAACAACATCATCAAGAACCATAGTCATGAATTAAATAAGATTAAGATGAACAATACCAGCAAGAATGAAAAGGTGGTAACCATCAGAGTCAATGCAAGGAATGCAGTACATAATCATCAGCATTATCATCGAAATTTCAAGTGCGAAAAACTACTGAGAATAAAATTGAAGATGTCATCTCCGACGGTGACGGTGATCAAGCTGCTGCTGTCAAAGGGTCGTCGTCGTTGCTGTTGTCGATTGGGAAAGGCGTGGCTCGCCCTTCCCAGCCGTCGTCCGGCCAGCCAAGCACTAAAGTCTAAGTCTACGTCTAAGCTGTTAAGTGATAATAAGGATAGCTTTAGCTCAGTAAGCCTCGGGGTACTAAGCTTAAGAAAAAACTGTCATAAGTGTATCAAGAGCAACAGCGTCTTCGACGCCAAGAAGCAGCAGCAGCAGCAGCAAAACATGATTCTCAAAAAGACGATGATTATGATGATGATGATTGAAGAGGTGGAGAAGAAGTCGAGCATTATGAGCAAAATTGAAGAGAACGAGACGTTCTCAAGTGAGATGAAGAGTTTGGTTGGATCAGATGATGAAGTAGAAGAAGAAGCAGCAGCACCTAGCCTAGTTAGGATACCCAAGTCTGACGGCCAGCGGGCCCTTAACCTTAAGGCTAAGCATAGTCATGTAAGTTACTTTAAGCAGAATAATAATAACTCCAAATCTGTGATATCGCTCAGCAGCCTGGGCGCCGCCAGCTTACAACAACTTATTCAAATTCAAATTGAATTCGATAATGGCGAAGATGCAGCATCAACATCTGCAAGGCGTATAAACGCCAGCATTGGCGTGGCCAGTTCTTCCATTACGCTTAATAACGTTCCCAATAGACGCGAGCTGGCCACCGCGAATGAGCCCGAGCTGCAGCGACGACTAATAAGCGCATTATGTGTTCCATTAAAGATAGGTGAAAGCAACGCTCTTCTGGCGCTGTCAAGCGCGCCAGCGTCAGAGAGACCAATCGATGGTATTAGCTGTACCGAAGCAACAATGTGTACTATTGGTGCTCTTTCATTTCTGGATAACAATAAGTCTAACGAGCCTCTAAATGCTAGCTTTAAGATGAGCTTCGCGCCTGAAATCGATGAAGAAGAGTCAGCGCTCGTGGGCAGCGAGCAAATCGTTGACACCGCCGAATCGACCAGGCGCGATTCTAACCTAATACTTAAGGAGTCTCTGTCTAAGTCTACGCCGAGCGTTAAGTCTAGCGATAAGTCTGACACTGATGTTGTTACAATGATTAAAGATAGTTATAAGGAATACAATACTACTAAGTCCCGCGGAGCATCGTCGCCGCTGAAGATTGTAAAGCAACAGGTGATTGAAAGTTTTAATGATCAAGACGAAGTTGGCCACTCATGGCCGATCCTGAACATTCCTACAGCCAAGACTACCTGCGATGAGCCTACGATGACGCTTACATCCCAAACAAACGATGTACCTGCTGAGCCTCGTCTCACCAACGCCCACGACTACGATCTCGAGCAAGAGGTATGTTATCAATCCTTCATCATCCAAAAAATGATTCTATCGTCGATGAGAAGAGTCTCGAATTTACAATAACCGATAATGATTTCTTCATGTTTCAGGGGGAGAAGAACGAGAAGGCGAGGATTAGCCTCGTGAAAGACTGCAAGGGCCTCCTCGCTGATTACTGGAATACGCGTGACAAGCGCTTTCTGACGAGACTGAGGGAGGCCTTGAATACTCTGCTAAATTATCGAGACTACTCAGCTTTTGCGACTACTACTACTACTACTTTTGCGACCAAACCTGTGAATTGTAAGTTAGAATCGTCAACCGATGATTTGATTCTTGGATACAAGCAGCGCTGGGGCATCGCCGGAATCTCGTGCCTCGCTGGTGGCGGTGAAAGCTCTCTCAACAACAGTGCCGCAGCCAACTGGGCCTCTGCCCAACCTACCTCGCCGAACAACAACAATCAGGCCCAGTCTGGATGGAGCAGCGGCACTGGGGCTGGTGCAAGTGCCAATAGCGGAGCCGGAAATCCCGGCCCCGTACAACCAGGAAATCAGCCCAATCAGCTACCGCAGCAGCAGCAACAGCAACAACAACAGCAGCAGCAACAACAGCAATTGCAACAACAACAACAACAACAACAACAACAACAGCAGCAGCAACAGCCACCCGGCAACTGGCAAAATGTCGCAAATCCCAGGCCCATCGGCAATCAAATTCCTAATCAGAATTCTAATCAAAATCAGGGACCACAAGGACCTACTAATCAAGGTTCGTTTTTTCTTCAATGCCTTAGCTATGTAATTTCGGTTATGTCTCTTTGAACATAATGATGCAACGTAAATTTTGTTTTCAGTGCTATTCGATGACCTTCAAAGATCTAATCCTCAAACTGGACCACCTACATCTCAACCAAATCAGATCGACGTAGCCAACCCCGTTGGCGGAGGCCAGTGGGCCCAAGTTGGTAACAAGACAGCAGGTAGTCCCGGGAACCCGAACAATCCTCAAGTCCAGAACAACAACGCTGGTCAAGTTCCAAACCAGCAGCAGCCGCAGCCGCAGCCACCACAACCGAACCAACAACAACAGCCAGGTCAACCGCAACCAGGACAACAAGTGCCCCCAGGACCCCCTGGCAACAATAATCCGCAACCAAATAACGGAGGTCAACCCAATGCAGTCGCAACGCCCGTTACTAGTTCTACCAAGCAGCAGCTCGAACAATTGAACACCATGAAGGAAGCTCTTTTCAGCACCGACGGATGGGGATGTGTAAGTTCAATTTTATATTTTTCACAAGAATCATGATCATTATCAATCACTTGTATTTGTACTTTTCATTTTTCAACAATTTTTTCTTGTCTACGATAGAGTGAATCCTTGATACTGTCTTGCGTTATCAAATGCGTCATCGTAATTTAATTATTTGCAGCAGCACGTGAACCAAGATACAAATTGGGACGTCCCAACATCACCAGAACCCCCAAACATGAACAAGGATGGTGTACCTCTATGGAAGCCGCCTGTGAACAACGGTACTGATTTATGGGAAGCTAATCTGCGCAATGGTGGCCAACCGCCCCCTCAACAACAAGCTAAAGCACCCTGGGGACATACGCCATCGACCAACATTGGCGGTACATGGGGTGAAGATGATGATACAGCTGACACTTCCAACATGTGGACTGGAGCACCTACTCCCAATCAACCCAACAATGCTCCGTGGCCAAATAATTCAGCCAATCAAACCGGAATGTGGACTGGCGGAAATGGTGGTGGTGCTAGTACTGGAGGAGGTACAATTTTCATTTTTGAATCTGAATTTTCTCATTCACCTTTGAACCATTCTAACGCGAGATTTTTCGATAACAGGTTCTAACTGGGGTGATCCACGCGTAGATCCTCGCGACCCACGTGAAATGCGCTCTGTCGACCCACGTGAAATGCGTGGAGCTGATCCACGCGAACATCGCATGTCTCTTGATCCCCGCGATCAACATGTTCGCGTTATGGACCCAATGAGTCGTGATCCACGCATGTCCGGTGAAATGCGCGGAGATCCGCGTGGAGGTATCTCTGGACGTCTCAACGGTACCAGTGCCGATGCAATGTGGAACTTGCCACCAGGTAATTGACTTTTTCCCAATACAATTTAATCTGAAGATCTTTTCGAATTCAGTACTCATGATTACTGTCTGCCAACTAGGTCCACCTCATCACCAAATGCCAGGACATCAAATCCCAAGTGGCCCACCAGCTAAGATATTGGGCCCTTCAAACATGAACACGAACATGTGGACGGCTCCGCCTCCCAAAGAGATGATGCCAGGCAAACCAAGTGGTTGGGAAGAACCCTCGCCTCCTCCACAACGACGTAATGTTCCAAGCTATGACGATGGCACCAGCCTTTGGGGAAATCCAGCTGCCAATCAACGACCTATGCAGGGTAAAGTTTCTCACTGGAAAGATGGGCCCTCACAAAATCTTGGCCGTGGAGGTGAGGCCGACTATTTTTCGTTGTTAATTCTATAAAATTGTTACGATTTCCGTACTTGGAATTGAAATTGATTGTCTACTGCTCACTAAACAGAACATGAAAAAACTTCACCGCACATTTTGATTTTCAGGCATGCAATGTCCACCTGGAATGATGGGAAACCAGATGCCTGGTCAAGGTATGAAGCCAGATTCTGTTACTGGAGGAAACGGAGGTGGTCCTATGTGGGGCTCGCATCCTAATAGTGGTGGTCCAGCTGGAGGTGGACACAATGGTTCTTGGGGTGACGGACCACCCGATGGTCCTGGTTGGGGTGACAAGTCGCGCAATCGCCGCTACCCAGCTATGTCCGATATTGTCGATCCCCGTGCTGGCAAAGCTGTCTGGGAAGAACACCAGAAACCTCCGTCTATGGGACCAACTGGAAATTGGGGAGATACCGATATGGATCCCACCAGCAGCTGGGGACATACACCCAAGCAGCCGCTTACCAAGGAGCTTATCTGGAGTAGCCGAGAATTCCGATACTTATGCGACATGGGCTTTAAGGTTTGTAACTTGAAAATATATATGATTTTGTTCGTTCGAGCCTTGAAACGAGCATATCACTGCTTGGTTTCAACGCCAAGCTCTCAGATGATGCTAAATTTCGAATAAATCTTCTTCATTCTTCTACTTATGTCAATTTTAGAAGGAAGACGTGGAAGTGGCTTTACGAAGCCGTGAGATGAACCGTGACGAGGCACAAGAACTTCTTAGCCAACTTCGACCAGTTGATCAGTGGCGTCGGCACGACGGAGGTCACTCCGGATATGACCTTATTCACTCAGCTGCTGGTCAGCCATTCCCTCGCTTACCGCCCGTTTCGCAACAAATGTCATTCCCACCGGTAAGTACATTTATATTATCAGGCTACTCAAGCGTTTTCCTTTTCCCTTCTTTTCTTCGACCTCTCCGCTCGTCGCTTGAGACAATTAACTTATCTATCCTGTTTGCACAAACACGAGTTACTACCTCTTTAATCAAATTTTGCAGTATTGGGTTTTCTTCTGTTTTCGTGGTGAAGCGTGGACTTTTCTTGTCGTTTTAACTTACTCAAACTTTGCAATTTAGTCTAGTTTATATAGGAAGGGGTGTGAGAAAACAGCATGCAATTTTACATCACTCTGATTGCACAGTCACTGGTTGCAACTTGGTTTTATTCCTACCTTTTGAGTAGTTTTGTACGTTGCAATTCAGTCATTAATCTTTCAAAGCTAGATGATGAACTTGAAAGTCGTCAAATTCTCAGAGTAGCGGCTGTGCACTTCAGTGATGTTTGGTGAGATTCTCACTTTTTCTTGGTGGTTTAATGAATACTTAGTAATTAGGGAATCTCCTCTAACTGGACGCCTTAGATGAACAATTTTACTCATACAAAATTGTGTGTTTACAAAACTAATTAGGGGAACGACTCTGTTTATGACATGAATGGGTGACGGTTCCTTCTCCCGTTGATCTATTCCTGGCACAACTCAGCCTACTATTATTTCCTCAGTCCAAATTAATTGCTATTTTCATGAGATTTCATTCATGATTGAGGTCGAACTTGAAAAATTGTACACTAAAATGCTATATTTGATTTTCGAGAAAACCCTAGAGCTACACTATTTGCCTTTATGATAGACAGATACAAATTGTTATTGAGTTTGAAATTGGTGTACAATTCAAAAAATTTTCTCGCTAACGTAAAAAAAGCTACCACATATTGTAATAAAAATCTTCTCTTTCGACTTTACTATACCACCTAACAGGCTTATCAAATCGATGAAAGCAACCAGTTTATATATATATTTGGCACATTCGCAAATCGCATACCAACTCGCACTCACAGCTAATCCTTGCGCGCGAAATTCAAATACTTTGACCTATTTTATTTATTAATTGCACTCACACGTACCTGGTAAATAATGAACGGAGCGGGCAACGCGGGCGTTGAGTTTATCATAAATATTCACACGGGGCGAGAAATGTAAATGCGAATTTGGGGTGGTGAGCTATTGTGGAATTGACGCAGGGGGTTGGAGTTCCGGGTGGCGCTGTGGCAGCAGCCGCTGCTGGCTCTGTAGCCAGTGCTAGCCTGCTCAAACTTCAACAGCAACAACAGCAGCAGCAGCAGCAACAAGCACAGCAACAGCAACAACAACAACAGGCCGCGGCAGCCGTTCAGCTGCAGCAGCAGCAACAACAGCAGCAGCAGCAGTCGAGCGGTGCCGCGAGCCAGCCGCCCTTCAATCAGGTGAAAATAATCACAGACAACAACCAAAACATCAAATCTCGTACCGATGAAAATATATCGCCTCCGTGTGGGAAAAACTGAGCGTCAATCTCGCTATCTCGTTGTCTAAGTTATTTTAATTCATGTCGTACACCCGCTGATTTCGTAGCGTGATATTTTGGCGAAATTTTGTTTTATCGTATAACCTTTGCCTCCCCGAATCCCCAGTTGTCTTCATTTCCCTTTCGTAGTGTTTTCATTGTCTCCTGGTCTTTCATTTCTCTGTAGTTCTGTCGTAATTGCTACCTGGTTTCAATTCATGCGACTGCCGTCTTGTCAATGATGTGTATCATGGAATCCTTCTGAATTCAAAAACCAAGTCCTGGTATCTTTTTCCATATTCATTTTCGGTTCTGAATCTCTTCAATCTGGACTTCATGATCTTTTTTGATGCAAGAATGTTTACCAGAAAACTTTGTAATGACGTTAGAAAGTGGTTTGATTTAAATTATTACCAACCATACTCTAGCTGTTAATAAATTTAGCCATCAGTGGACAAAGTTTGAATGCAATCCTCTCAAACTCTTCATATAATTATCGTTATTTTCTATCATTATTAATGCTATTTATCACCGTGTAGTCTCATTTTTTTTTGGATCTATATAATATTCTGGTGTATACTCGGACTTACTCGGACGAGATTCGAAGGCTGTATGCCACTTACTCACGTTCCAATAACATATCGCGTATGAGTGATCTCGAGATGATTTCATTTCTTTGGATTGGATTAGCTGAAAACCCTTCTCACAGAATATCACCTTGGCGATCTTTATGTATCATGTCGATGCAATCGATTGAATTCATACTTTATAAAGAATTGCAATAATCTCAGTTTGATCCATTCACATCGATTATGATTGTTAAGTCTATCCTAAATGTTTCCCGTTTCTCAACATTTAATCAGTACGAAATACAGTACCCTCCAAAATTAATGGATAATGAATAGTTTCAGTCAACCAACGAAATCTTCAATGTGGTTTGTCGTATGGAAATTTTGAAAAAAGCATCTTGAAGATTACAAAAAAATCGATCGATTCATGTATTTTGAACATTTTAAAAGTATTTTTTGGTTGGTTTCAGTCGACGTTGAAATTTCTAAAAATTTATCCATTGATCAATCACTTCTATTTTTGACGGAATTCATTCGATTGTGAAAATTCTTACGGGATGTTGTAGATCGTCTAAAAAGCTACAAGTTTGGTTCTCTGCAAAATTTTCCTACGACCGCGACCCTTCCCGCCGGAGCCACGAAATTAGAGAGAAAAATTTGTATTACAGAAAAATTTGTATTACACAGACTGCTTATGGAGATACCGAGCCTGGCACCTGTTCCATTCCCTCTCGCTCTATTCTCGTGCAAAATTGAATGGAAAAAATATCATGGAACATGATTTCGATGTGAAATGATCTCATCTTTCAGAATATTTCATCAGATCGAGTCTCAAGTGTGACCTATGGGAACAAAACATGAAATTACTCTATTTAGACAATAAAACTTGAGAAATCGTTGTTACCTCAAATCTGAAACGAAATCTGATCAAATATTCTGAAAGATGAGATCATTTCACGTCGAAATCATATGCTATATTTTTTTCATTCAATTTCGCACCAGAGTAGAGCGAGAGAGAATGGAACCAGTGCCAGCGTCGGTATCTCCATAAGCACCCCATGTTAATACAGAATTTTCTTTCGGAGCTCGTGTGTCAGATAGGAAGGGTCGCAGGAAAATTTTACTAGGAACCAAACTTGTAGATTTTCGGACGATCCACATTATCCCGTGAAAATTTTTACAATCGAATGAATCCCGTCAAAAATACGAGTGATTGATTAATAAATATTTTTGAAATATTTAAAACACATGAATAGATAGATTTTTTATGGATGTTCAAGATGCTTCTTTCAAAATTTCCACACGACGAACCGCATTGAAGATTTCGTTGATTGGCTGAGACTATCCATTATCCATTAATTTTGGAGGTTACTGTATGAGAACTGGCCTCAACAAGAGTAATATTGACGAGAAATTACTTTGTGTTCCTTTTGGCCTGACGCTTGTTGCAGTTACATTATCTTTCTTGGGTTTTGTTTGTTTCCAACAGTGATGTCCAGGTGGCACATATCTGTTATATTTGTTTCGCTGTTATCTTTACTTTTTGCATGGATATTTGTCTTACTTGTTTGTGACAAGCTTGTGTAGTTTGCCGTAGTAGCGTATTAGTTTGCCTTTATAATATTTGATTTTACTGCTTTCATAATTGAGTTTTACTTGTGTGATGTTTTCTTTTTTTTTGCATGCCGTTACAAACTGATTTTCCTTTGAATTCTCCGTAATTGGATCTTGGATCTTCCCTCCACATATGTGCAAGAACTGCAGTGGTTAAGGACCTCTCATTTAAGCTACTCTTTGCTGCTGGAATATGTGATGCAGTTGAACATGATTCAAGCGGGAACTTTCCGTAGATCATATCGATTCTGTATTCATATATACATGAACTATTTATACAAATCTCCTTTATCTTTCAAGTTCATTATAATTTAGAATCTCCACTCTCTTTCAAATTCAATATACTCTACGCTATGATTTACTCACCTAACGGTGATGTCAACGTTTGATTATAAAAATACAGAAGCTACATTGATGACATGTTGATTAAACATGAGATTATCAAAAAAAAGTTCAATCTTAACGCAAACTTCTTCCAACAATCATAGACCTCACGCACACCTCAGAGCCAGCCAAGCACCCAGCAGCTGCGTATGCTAGTACAACAGATTCAGTTGGCTGTACAGGAAGGTTATCTCAATCATCAAATCCTGAACCAACCATTGGCACCCCAGACGCTGATTCTGTTAAACCAGTTACTTCAACAAATCAAGGTTTTACAACAGCTTCACCAACAGCACACAATGCAGAGCTCGCTAAAGGGAAACAGTCAGACGGTACTTCAAATCAGTGTACAAATAACCAAGACCAAACAGCAGATTGCAAACCTGCAAAATCAGATCGCCGTACAGCAAGCTACTTACATGAAGCAGCAGCAACAACAACAGCAACAGCAGCATCCGTCAACACCATCTCAGCCAGATTACTACAAGCCATCAGTGCATGACCCCATGAGCGCGCTGCAAAACAGCTTCAGCGACCTTGCCATGAATAAGGATCACTCCATGGTGGTATGTATTTTTCTTCGTTATAGTAGGAATTCTTCCACATTCGCCAATAGAGTTTAGATCTTGAAAGAACTCATGACGAGTCTCACCTCCATTGCTCTTGATTCGTAAAGCCTTTTCTCGTAGCGAAATTAACTTCAAGTCTATGGATAATTGTATCTTTTCCACCCAGAAGGTCATCTTCAAATTCGGCAGCCGAAATATCGCAACTAAATTTCAACTCAAAATAGACAAATCCAATCTTCGGTCCTTGGAGTGATGGTTCGTGAGAGCGTCTTATTATTTCATAAAATCCATCATAACTCAATTTCTTTTGAAATCAGAAGTTAGTTAAGACAGGATTCTCCTATAATACAATACTCGATGTGATATTAACATTTGAATGCTTAATCTGGATACAGCTTGCCGACCTCCATGCACAGTCCCAACAGCAATCACGACTAAACCAATGGAAGCTGCCATCGCTAGACAAAGATGTCGACTCAGTTGTGAACGAGTTCTCGCGAGCTCCGGGTAGCACAAGTAGCAAGCCACCTACAACTCCTGGAGGCTTAGGCCAATCGCACAGCAGCCCGAACATGAATCCGCTTCTTGGTCCAAGCGATGCTACATGGTCATCTCGCCTCGGCGATAGTGGATGGCCCGACGCTGGCAACAACGATTCTACCGATGGAAAAGAATGGCAACCCCCGGGTGCAGGAGCCGCCTTTGCCGATCTCGTTCCTGAGTTCGAACCTGGCAAACCCTGGAAGGTAACACATCTTTTGCTTGTTACAACCGATTTTGTCTCGAGTAGGCAGTTTCAACATTAAATCTAGGTTGTATCGCAATAATTCAAAAACTCAAATTTCTTTCAACGTTGTTACAGATCAAGTCAATCGAAGACGATCCAAGTATCACACCTGGATCTGTTGTACGTTCGCCCTTGTCACTGGCTGCCATAAAAGATACTGACACAATATTCTCAACCGGAAGCAAGACTTCCCCACCGCCTCAGTCTGTCACTGATAGTGCTTCCATTCCTAGTCTCAGCAACTCGACATGGAGTTTCAATCCTCCTGCTACCACACCAAGTGTCTTCTCAAGGTAATATTTCTATATAATTATGATTGTTTTCTTTTGATTTACCATTATAAACTTGATGTTGCCATTAGGGGTCCTGACCAGTCTGAGGAAAATGATCATCCCGATCTATTTTACAGCTCCAAGAATACATGGGGCGACACAGCACCACCTCCCACAGCTGTAACATCTGAGCTATGGGGTGCACCAATGGGTAAATCCAACCGAGGCCCTCCTCCTGGCCTTGGTAGCAAGGGCAATAGCTCTATTGCCAATCCCAGTAATGGCTGGGGAGGCTTAACCCCGGGACGTTCTAGCACTTGGGGCTTGCAAGGTAATGCTGCCCCAGGTGCTGGAGCCGGTGGTGGTGGTGGCGGTGGTGGTGGTGGTAATCCCGGATGGGTGTCGCCATGTACTTGGCTGTTATTAAGAAATTTGACGCCACAAATTGATGGCTCCACTTTGAAAACACTGTGCATGCAGCACGGTCCAGTCCAAGACTTCCGACTTTACCTCAATCATGGAATAGCCCTCGCAAAGTACTCATCACGGGATGAGGCTATCAAGGTCAGTACAACTCTCTTGACTTCTCGAATCAAACTACTTTTAAAGTCATCATGAAGAAATCTAAAATTTTGCTGTGCTTCTGCAGGCTCAAGGTGCCTTGAACAACTGTGTCCTTGGCAATACAACGATTTTCGCTGAGTCACCTGTGGACAGTGAAGTTCACACGCTGCTTCAGCAACTAAGCCATGGCTCCGGTGCTGGTGGTGGCGCAGGCGCTGCACCGGGAGCTCAACAGCAATCGGTTGGCAGTGGTGGAGCCGGTTGGGGTGGTTTGAGGCCCGCAGTAACCAAGACCGGCCCACCTCCGACAAATGACACCTGGGGTGGTGGAGCCAGTCAATTATGGGGTGGCCCACCTACGACCAATTCGCTGTGGAGTAGCAGCCTTGACAGCAGTGATCAGCAACGCGCCACACCGAGCTCGCTCAACTCTTATTTGCCCGGCGATCTGCTGGGAGGTGAGTCCATGTAGAGCGCGCGAAGAGCAGCTCACCCAACGTAACGCCAACCTATCAATTACAGTACAGCAGCCTCTTAAGTCTGAGATTTCGCGGAGACGTGACTAATAATGTAGTCAAGAATTGAGATGTAGTGATAGAAAGAGAGTACGAAAGAGCCACAAAAGTGTTATGAGTGAGAGTGAGCAAGTACTGATGCGTCGCGAGACTTTTTAAGCTTCATTGTGAACGATACATATAATTACTACATATGCGTGCGAGACAATTCGTCCCCAATTATATAAGCGTTATTACTTAAAGATTTAGCCCTGATGCGCGAAACCGGGTAGCCGGGTACCCAAACGTATTTTATTCTGAATATTTTCTGTGATTTAATTGGAATGTCTCGGATTCCCTCCGAATTATCGCTATTCGAGCGTTTATTAACTCACCTGTACAGCTGACGTTTTTTACTTTTTTTATATCGAAAAAATTTTTCCTATTCGAATCAATGTCATTTTTGGCACCGGAAGAAGAGGCAATTCCTAGAGGTTTATTATCTTACCTATTAGTTTACACTCCAGTATATATTTGATGTTCTTTTATAATTTGAGATGAATAATAAACACCCTGAAATGAATCATTTTTTATTTGTTTATGTTTTTTATTAGAACATTATTTCCAAATTGTCAACTCACACTGATTTCCATGAGTATTTATGATTTTGATGTAACTTTTCTCTGTTCTTGATCTCGCCCATTGACCAGAACAATTTTGTTCACACTCAGTACCATGAGACTGTGTCTAACTTCTGTTGAATGGCTATCGCTTCAACAGATCAAATGCGGATTGATTCTCGGCAAAGGGGGTGGCGTATCTTATACAGTTTCAACAGCTGCTATTTTAATTAGGAAGCCTATTGCCATCTATTCATGATGAAGTAATCATGTCAAATATTATTAGACACATGCCGGTTGAAAACTTCCTCCACGACTACCTATCATAGTACGTGAAAACTGGTTCGCAAAGTAGATACACTTAAGGAATTACACGAAATCTCACAAATGAATCATGATTCCCTGTACACAGTACCGTATGCTCCCAACAAATTCGGTGACCGGAAAATCACCCTCTCGCGAACATCTTTACGACATTGAGCCTTGCAGTTTTTGATGAATCTAATTACAATAAAATGGAACAGCAACAGTCTGCTTTTTTACCAAAAAGTGTCAAATCGATATCATGTACATATTTTGATCTGAACCAGTTGGAACCCTTCTCTGTGATGTAAATTTGAATGCTTTTGTAGCTCATGTGATTTGCGAGTACTTGAAAATCATGATTGATTTTGAATTTTTGGGCAAAGTTTCGAATCCAACCAACTCCAACTGAAAGAAATGGGGTTGCTACCCATGACTCAAATGATCTCGGATAGTAATTGACTCATTTCCAAACTTTCCATCTGTTGAAACCTCCTAAATCAAATAAATTGAACGAATGATACACTGACAAAGTTCCAATAAACATTGCTCTATTCAAGATCTCGTTCCACAAATGTATAATCACAGTATAAACGTGCACAGAATGACATTGATTCAAGTGTATCCAGATTTTTTCGAGTAAGAAGATTATTGCAGTCGAAAATATGCTGATTGAAACAGAAGGAAATCAAAGAGATCACAGAAAAATATTAAGAATGAAGTGCATCCGGGCACCGCCATACCTCAGTGTGCACGTAAGGGTTGCAAGTTATTTTTTTAAAAAATACAAGAAAGGAAAAAAAATAATTGTGGAGGAGAGCAGTATAGTAACAATCATCTCATTTACTTATTCTTTAATATTTTCTAAAGTCCAACGAGATATCGACCAAATGAATTGAAAATAGATATGTACAACGTCTCTATTTTTGAGTGACGGTTGCTGGTGATCTGAAGCCATTTTATTTATCGTACGTAGGGGTGAATTATTGGGGGAGGGGGGTTCAAAACAAAACAAACTAATAAGAATGTAACTCAATACATATGTGTATGTCGATGCGAAGCTCAGCGAGAAGGCATTTATTTTTACGTTTTTTCTCATCCATGAAGATGATGCGAATCGTTTTAAGGGGATATGAATAAGCCCATGCATCATTGTTAGGCGATCGAAGCTGTGAATAATTGAAAGGACGTAAAAGGTCCCCACCAGAGGATCACAGACTATTCACAATTTTGAAAGCGCAGAAGTTTTCATGGGTAAAATCGACAAAAGTATTCCCGCGTATATGCGCAAAATATGTTGAATTTGCGTAAACGCTCAAGACTTACACGGCGTTGATCGAATATTTAAAGACGACTATGATTATTATGAAATACAAACGACGACGTGTTAGTTTGTGATAATGAATGATTTCTAATGATTAGGTCTTACCAGTGCGTCTCGCAACACTAATTTCCTCGCCATTTAAGTTAAGCGAGAAGAAATTGACCATTCAAAAGATCAATATAAAAATGAAAAAAAATGAGACATGAGCGTTTTTCTTAGAATTGTAAGAGAACAAAAGTAGACTATAATAAGAGAACGGATTGAAATGAAGAATGATACTTATCAAACTTGTCAATGTGTACCTATTCTGTTCTCTTTACATAAGTACGTACAATTCTTACTAACGTGCTGACTCACAACCACTTATGATTGAATGATATTAGTGCATAATATATTAATGCACTATTCAAGTTTATTGCATGTATCCATATTCAAGTATGTGATACACGAATATAAGTGTGAACGAAAACGTAGTATATGTAACACATACACTATTTTGATTTTTGGGTAATGTTTGAGAATAACTCCAGTGTGTGTGAGAAAAGCGAGTTAGGGGCTAAGAAAGGATGACTAGGGTTAGCGTGTAAGGGATTAAATGCAATTTTTTCATGAATATTTGTACATATAAACGAGAACACGTGTGCCCGCAAAGATTTGATTGTGCGCCTGGATGATGGAAGAAAAAAATCAAGGCCGCAACAAGAGCGTCTCGTTTTAGAGCAAGATGAAAAAACTTCACGATCAATTCTCAAAAAACAAATAGATGATACGCATACCTTATATCAATATTAATATCGACGAAGGATCAAGTTCAATCTGTCTTATTTCAATTGAGACTTGATAACATATATATAGGTGTATAGAATCATATAATAATGATAGTAACGCGAGGGACGCAAAAATCATTCGCACTGCACACATACACACACATCTAATTACTATCATTATCCTCATAATTATTATTTTTACTATTATTATTTTTTTTATTATTAGTTTTTACTCCAAAAAGAAAAAAATACTCTGCCACATAAATCTCCACTGATAATGTATAGTCATGTTATATATGTGTACATCACGCGAATCGCCTCGACTGTGACCAGAGTGTCCCCCTCTCTGTGACGCGTGACGCAAAATCTATACAATTATACGAGTGATTACCCGAGTCGAGATGACTTTTTCCGTGTATAGAGTATTTAATATACGTAAAAAAAAAAACGAAAGAAAATTAACGAGAAAATACCACGCGGTGAAACGTTTATATAAAACGTTATAGAGCCTCATGTTTGATAAAGGCAAGGGTCCAAAATTTATACCCTTATCAAAAGTCTTTTGGGCTAATCTCTCCTTCTCGTTAAATATTCGTTCCTTTGCGATACGAAAGCCAGTGCTAACGGAATTAATTCATCGAAGACGATTTTACGTATACTCTATAATTACATGCAAAAATGTATGTATGTACACAAAGATATTGCCATTTGAAAGAAGAAATGCTTCTCCTCCTCCCTCTCTCGTTGATTTTTTTCACATTTTCAAAAATCAATTTCCATCAAAATTTCAAAATTTCGTAAAAAGAAGCCAATCAAAGCAATCAAATATTTTTTGAGGAACTTGACCAATTGCGAAATGGCTAATAATAATAATAATAATAATAATTATTGCGTGGAGATGCCTTTCACTCTCGTCTCATTCCGCGCCACGTGGGCTCGCTTAGATAAAATAAATAAATATATATATATAATATCATATAAAATCCATACATATATATATATATATATATTTAATTTCGCTCGCGCTATTCGATCCTAGTCAATAGATGATCTAAATACACTGATAGTCATTACGTACGCAATAGACAATAAAAATAAAACTCGATGTTGAGTCAGCAGCTGTTGGGAGTATGTTCGAAAAGAGATCATATCAAACGAGCGAATCCATGAAAAATACGCAGCCAACGCGCAATTTAACGATCAAGTTCCTCCATTGAGCAATTTTTTTTTGAGATGAAAAAAAAAATTTATATTCGTGAACAAAGGGATTAGGAGAGGAGAGTAAGATAAATTGAATGAAGAAAGAGGCATGCGTCTTTGTCGTCGTTGTGTGCCAGCGAAATATTTAGACTTATGAATTTTACTTGTACGGAGACCAAATCAGCCACAATTTTAGTGATAATCGTTGGAATTATAGATCATCTATCATTCACAATTTAATAAATCATCGAGCATGCGCTTTGACAAAGTGTTACGGTACCGTTTGTACTGATATATCTGATAGTTAATGGCGTGCGTTTTTTTGTTTCTTTTTTTCCCCTATATTGATGAGTTTTTTTTTGTAGGATGTAAGCAGTAATAATGTATACTACTGGCGCTTTTGGGAATTTTAGAGGGGCTTTGACTTTTTTTTTGATGAGTGATGTCTCATTAGGCGTTGTAAGGATCAAACCATGTACACTTACACAAAACACACTCGTACACGTTAAGATTTAAAATATAAAATGAAAGAAAAATGAGAAAAAAAATGATGATTAAAGTAAAACAGAAACACCCACAATGTGATATTCTCGTGTCTTGTCCGACGAGAGACGTTGTTTTTTAATAGGATTAATCGTATACTTATATAATATCATCGTCATCATGCTATGAAAAGTTTCACTGTACTGTAATTATCCTTATGATCTTTTTTATTAGAAAAAAATATATATAAATCGTCGTCGCCGCCGCCACTAAACGAGAAAGCAAAAATATTGCTGTTTCAAAATCGGCTAAACGCGGCGATTCGTAGATGTGTCGATATACAAATGCGCTCCAGAGCGCATGCCTATTATTGATGACAATGAAAATGAAGAAAAAATCTAACCGGGCTTGTAAAAAAAAAAAAAAATGAATTAATAAAACTCTGGAATCCTCTCAGCAATTTGCGACAGCCACAATAACAAAAGATTGTAACTCTTCTGTGACTATAAATAACGGCGTACAAGCATTTGCGAATTCATTTCCTATATAACAATCGTATAATCATTGAGTCGCATCTACTTCTTCTCGCAGAAACTAAACCTCTGCAATAATAATCAAAGAGATTTGCCAAATAAAAGGAAATAGAAAATTGTCAGGAAAAAAAGTAAGCTTTTGAAAAAAAAAAACACCACTCACTTCATTTTGTATATGTACAACTAACGCGTCACCATAGCGTTTGAAGGATTTTTTTATCTCGAGAGAAGTAACATACCTACACACAAGATATTTTTTTAAAATCGTTGAGCACGCAACACCATTGCGTCACAACGTAATAAGTACAATGAATGGAAATGAAATAAAAACTAAACCTAGAATTGATTGAATTCGATCTGGCAAACATTTTTCACTTTGGGGGAAAACTACCACGTTGTCCTAAAATTTGTAGATCAGGACCAAATATAATGAATCTCGTGACTATTAGAAGCACCGAGTCGAGGTTCAACTGTGTGAGATAATTGATCCATCACAAATGAACCTAACGAAACTGCAAACTCGAATAACCCTGCTCTCGACGATGGATATAGTAATTTTTAAATCACAGTTCAAATCTAGTATTAGACTTATATATGTGACGAAAATAAGGGAGAACTTCCATTGTAGGTTTGTGTTTCCACTCCCTTCTTTTTCCGACGAAAAGCGTTAATCATAAATTAACATTTATTTAGATCTTACTTGAATACGTGTTATCAGTATAAATATATATATATATATATATATTTATATGCGTGTTGGTGTGTGTGTGTGCGCGCGTGTGTGCGTGTGCGAACACATAGTTAGAACGATCGCGACACTATATCGACTTTTGAAAGCTATGAGTCTTCAAATATACATATGAACATTGCTCAATATGTATATTAGAAATAGCTTCTTTGCCATTCATCCAAAAAGAAATCGGACTCTCTTACGTTCCTGGTATTTTTCATAAATATAAATATTAACATATAAAGTCAATGAATAATCGTTATTGACTTTCACGATCTTCGTTTTATCATTTCAAGACTGCAATGTCCATTTACAAAAAAAAAAAAAAGAAAAAAAATCTCCACCTGTCCGAAAAGAAACTCTCAGACAAACTAGAATTGATGAATCAACTTTGAATACTGTTTGATAATAGATGTCAGAATTCTTTACGTATATTTACTATTTTTTTGAAACTGATATGGATTGGTGCTATTTCTGGCGACTATCAAGTCTCTCAGGAATGATGAATGAAATGGATTAAGGCTGATTTCAAATCCTCTACGGTGACTAACGACATATCTTGGATAAATCACTGTTCTCTGTTGAATTGTTCATGAGACCTACCTTACTGTTGACTTTTGAGTATTGTAAAAATTCTTTCATGTCGAATCAAATTTACAGTATCAATACCAGTGTGCGATGATTCCATGAAAAAAAGTCAGGAGGAAGTATTTTTCTTAATTTGGAGCATTAGTATTTATTTCGATAGACTTATTGTATTTGTGGCATTTTCTATCATACATAAACCAAGCAGTCATTCCAATCGGCAAGTCAGTGCCGATAAAATAAGGCGAAATTACTTTGAAGGCAAAAATACACAACCTTCTAGCAAATCCTCAAAGCAGAAGCGACTAAACAAAGCTCGAAAAAATAAATCTTGAACATTTTTCCTTAGAACGAGGTATTTTGTGACGCTGATGAAAATCTTGACAAAGAAGTATTTTTCTAAACAAAGTGAATCTGGTTCAGAGCATTTCTTGTGTGGAATTCAAATGAGTGAACATTCATTTGCTTTTTGCATTTCTAATTGACTGAGAAATCTGTCGAAAGTAATTATTTTGCTGAATTTGTATTACTCAAAAAAATTTGCCATATGAACTATGCAGTCACCATGGGAAAAAGAACTTTTTCGGGGTAAATCGTGCTTTTTGAACCTGTGATCTCATCTTTCCTAAATTTATCATACTAAAAAATGCTACTATGGTTCATAGGACTCACTCAATAATGGAATTACCAAACGAATTATGAACAGAGACGTGCACCTAATCACATTCTAGTACAAGAGTGAATTTGACAGGAGCAGAATGAGGATGGATAGATTCAGAATGCATGAGAAAGAGTGACAGATGAATTTTGAATCAATTACCAGTACGAGACCTAGAGTGAAAGTAAATAAAAGACTCCAATCTGAATTGCAGTTACTTAAGGTTGTTGTAATCAATTTTCTATTTTATGATATTAAATACTGAAACGCAGAATAGGAAAAATACTCTCAAGTGAGAAATATTTTAAGATTGAAAAATGTCATCCTACAACACCAAACAAGGAAAACAGTTTATTTTTGCCTTTTTAATCCTAATTTTGATCCCCCTACCCAGTACCTGATTATTACAAAAGTCATTTGGTTCTTGAATAACAATGGTATGAGATTCATTTTTTCTATCTTGTTGCTGATACAAGAATAAAGCTAGCTTAGATGATATGTGCACATAGTCGAAATTACACACTTTTAGTCAAAAATTCAATGTGAATAATAATGAACATGCTACCTCTATATAATTTTCTCTTGACTCCTTATTACTCTTCTCGCGCATCCATCGTTGAGAAAATAATCAACAATGACATTTTACTCACAGTGTGACGAGTTTGCAGTTTCAGATGCTTTGTGCAATAGTTGATCAGTGTGAAAATGAAAACAGAAAGGATTAACTAAGATGTGAGACACCAGAATGAATGAAACATGCGTATCGATAATAATTTCTACTACGTGAGTAGGTGGGTGGATCATCTTCTATTTTTTCATCTATGATTCTCAATTACTGTCAATATTCCAGCTTCTCTACACAGGTGATCAAGTAGTAGAGAAGAGTACTAAAGCAAAAAATCAAACTTCCCATTGACTTTCGTCCAAATCTATAGAATTGAATTAAATTTCATAGACTCTCTAATTTTGTCATATCATCAAAAAAAAGTGTGAAAAGTACACTCTGGTGGGAACAATGTTGTTGAATATCTGTTTGAATAGTTATGTTTCCAGTATGGTCAGCGATTGAAATAAGCATGGTGAATGAGTATGTGAAGGATATGCAATGTATGTGTAGAGCAAATGTGTACACAAGCCTTGAAATCTTTCTCATTTGTATGATAGGCTAATAATTGCAACTGATATCCGTCATAGTTGGTTAAATAGAGTAAAAGAATCATTGGATGCAATCGAAGAAAGTTAACACAATTGATAAAATAGAATAATCCCTATAGTAATGGCAAAGATGAAATTGAACGAAATAATTTCATAGTTTGCCGTAATATTTGTATCACAAAGCTCAATATCCAAGCCAATGATGGTGGCGTGCATAACGTGAAAGATTATTAGAATTCCCATGAAATCATACATCTCAGATGGCTTGTTGCACTTGTCTCTAGTAGTCCGTCTTGATTCCACAGAACATCTTGATAAAATCCATTATTAGTCGCAATAAGCCAATATCAGCTTCTAACGATCACAAGGGCTCAAGAATGACTGATCAAGGTGAACGAGTTCAATAATCATCCAGTGAAAAGAGAGGGTACCGAATTCAACTTGAGTGAGCCAATGAATTGTTCCAATCTTTGTATAATTTTGTGCCTATTTCACATCTTTGCCAATCACTTTAGCAGCAGCATCTTGAATCTTGCGATTTGCATGAATTTTTCTCATGCTTATCACACGTAATGAGATCTAGCTTCACGTGGTCCAGAAGAAGGGCTTCCCTTCGTCATCGAATATTCTGCAATAAGTAAAACTTTCATAAAATCGACTTCCTTGGATACGCTGGTCTTTTATCCAAATATGCATCAAGAGGGCATCAGATATTAACTCAAGAAAGATTATCAAATTCTTTGAAAGATTGAATGACGCCTGTTTAGATGTGAGACGTTTATCTAGAATTGTGAAAGAAAGCTGAATTTTTGGAGAAATGAAAACAAAAAATAAAAAACATTCAAGTAGGTCTGCTTAAGCGCGCGTATTTTCCGAAGCCAAACAATCATTATCGCTGCAAGCTGTGAACACGTACAAAAAGAAATTTTTGAAACATATAAATTTACACAAAACATTTCTAATGGGCTAAAAAAATACACGCACTGTAAGTTGTCTAGTGATTACGTTCGATAGATTTTTTGATGAATGAAATCCATTAAGCGGGATGTAAGAATGGAAAAAATGAGTTCACCTGTTTTGGGTGAACAATATCAGTGCTGCATTCACGTAGATCAAGAATCCAATAAATTTGAAAGTATTAAATGGAATGATCACGAGAGGAACATGATCAATATCGAGTTTGAGTGAGAGAGGGAAAATTGAGTAAATATCAAATTCAAAATAAAGTTGATAAGTCCGAATCAATAAAGAATTAGAAATTCAATCACGGAATGAACTGATTATGAAACTTAGCTGCTCTGATGTACGCTTAATTGTGTTGCCAATCATATTTATTGATAATTCATTGAATCGTAAACTTAATTAATCCATACGCGATGATAAGCAAAGAATGGATATTCAAATCTACACATCTTACCCAAATAAGCGATTGTTGTTAGTGTTTGTTCTCTCTATACGACGTAATGAACCCGAATAAAATATCATCAACCTCTAAAATCTATGAAACTTGCATGTACATGTATTATAAAACAACATGATAATTATCTAGATGTGTGTATATTCACGTAAAGTGAAAGATAACGTTTCGTACAACTTTTCTGTGGTGTATTTCGGCGTATTAGAGAGCCGATGAAGAAGGTGTTTGCATTCCCTCTTAACCCGCCCTCAGTCGCTCCTTATTATATACTCTGCGAATTCCATAACTCATTCTTCTTTAGATCGTTATTTAATCTTACCGTAGAATTTGATCATATTTTAAACGAATCAATTTCCTCAGTCACAAAGTCTTTCGATGATTTAGCGTTTCGCTCGCTCCACACCTTGAGAGCTCGTCTTCTTTGCATTTCCATCCATAATTTCATGCTGTGATACATACTCTGTTTATGCTATCTCGTCCACGCGTTGAGAGAATCAAATAATGAATCTTCCAATCGGGGCGGATTTACGCACTGTCGAGCCTCGAAGTGATTTCCATCTTCCAAAATCTAATACCAAAGCTTTATTCTCTTTTATCTCTTCCGATGTGAGCGTAAATGTTATAGAGAACCAATCCAGCTTCAATGAAAAGACGAGATCTCCAGCAAAGATGAAGTCCACTCACATCTCATTGAAGTTAAGCCATTCTAAAGAGTTACAAAGGTTGTTCAGCGAGCGAACACAAAATATAAGCACATAAATATCACAATGCATGAACATCAAATTATTTGAGAATCTTACCTAGTAAAGTAGTGGAGATTCCATGTTTCAGTGCCTAAGGGAATGAACGATAGTCTTATGATATCTTAAGTCAGAGTTATCTATCTAAGTCCTGTGTACGAATGATGTGTGGCCTTTTTCCTTTCTGATATGGTGTCAAGCGGAGAAAGAAAACTACTTTCTGACATGTTTTTGAAAGAGAAAAGACTAGTGATGTGATGTACTACTCGGATTCCATTCGACGATATAATCCCGCCTTACTGTTCCTCATTTCTGCACTTACCTCATCACAGCCATTTTTCAAATATTTGTTTATTCCACTGATAGAACGAATTCCGTGACTATCTATCATTCTGAACTGAATCGAAACACTTTTCATCTTGAATGTTGAAAATTCTGCCTTGATATTTAAGATCTGACTGTATTGTTTTGTGATCCAAGTGCACAGTAATAAGGTGTTGAATTGATGCTCACTGAAATAGTTGCACAGTTGATTCCAGTCACGTCCAATAATTTCATAAGTAAGTGCAGAATGAAGTGCAAAGAGTCCACACCGTGAATATTTCTCCCTGCTTTAACCACTTGCGCATTCTATAAATTGTTAAAATTGAGAAAAGATACAATACAACAATGATAGATTGCCTCTCTTAATCTAGTCCAAAGTGAGAACTTTGACTTTGAGTTAGATAAAAGGAGAAAATGAGTAAATTAGCACACATGCTTTTACTCTAAACTAATTTGAGGTACAACTGATATCGAGACTCATTGTGGAAGTTATTTGAGACAAGTGACCTTATCAAATGGAGCTCCCTCCTTTCTTGCTTTTACTTTTTCTTATGAATGGCTTTGAACGAGTGATTGTTTTATCTATAATGATGAATCAAATAATTGGCTAGAGAAACTCAGTGACTGGGAGAGGCCCTAGATTTCCCTCGCTCCTCAAAACTCTCATAATACATGCTCTGAACATGTTCGTAACACATGTGAGGAATGATAAATTTCAAAAAAAGCACAAAAAGTTGAAAGATAATAACATTTAGGATCCTCATTAAAGAGTAAAGAAATCAAATAAAGTCAAAGCGATGAGCTCAAAACAAGCTAAGCATGACTAGTCGATATATCAATGTCCAGTCAGCGGGTGGGATGTGGAAGTTTGATGCATAAAAAGAGGAGAGAGAATATGTGGTTTCAAGCACAGTGAGAGTGTTAGTATCTTAATGGACGAACAATGTAACAGTAAGGGCTTTATAAATTTGAGTGTGCAACATGCTAAAATCGGACCATCACCTTGAAAATCAATGATCATTGAAAAAATAGAGGAATTTGAACGACGTAGGATATATACTCTACAGACCGACTAACGCTTTTCCGCTCGTTGGTGTTCATCGAAATTCGTGTCAAATATATCAAAATGTGATCATCTCTATCTTTAGATGTCGTTTTCGTGAACGGACAATTAAGAATGAAGCGCCTTTTTTATTAAAACGTATAATAATCAATTAATGACCCTTAAACGTTTTTTCCGTTATTTCTTTCGAGCTTCTTAGTACCTCTATACATACTACAATTACATATATATTTATATATACACTTATATGTCCGCGAGCGCGTATTGCGACGTATATGATACTGTAACGAAAATGAATTTAAGCAAAGTTAATATGTAATGATAAGTGAATCGATCGTAAGTCGATTTTTAAAAGTAGTATCAGAGCTGTGACGTAGTTGAAAATGAGGTCAAAGACAGATATGAACAAGTGTCAAAACACAATAAAAAAAAAAGGAAAAATTAAAAGAGAACTGGGAAAAATGATTGAAAGATTTGCTCAGGGAGGTTGGTTCGAGTTTCTATGAGATACGCGCTGATAGTTCATGAGCTAATGACTCTAGAAGTAACGGTGTTGTAAGCGCATTCCGAATTAGAAACGAAAGAAGATGAAGGGCCTTTTTCTCTAGCAAAAACTAAGATCTATGGTGAATAGTTATTAAGATTCTTACATTTTTTAGTGTTTTATGACCAGTGTTCTTTCTGTTCCGAAACAAATCTGTGAAACGCCAACATCCTTGTTATTATTATTATTCATCAATTACATCGATATATTTCAAAGTACGAATAAAGTAACAGTGTTGTCTGATGGAAAAATGAGCATATTTAAACGTATAAGGGAAGATGAAAATGAATATATTATATATATATACATCGTACATGATACATCAATACACAAAGTAATTGATTCAATATCAAGCGACTTGAATAATAATGACAACTAATAATCATGCTATCATTAATATGATCATTGTGAGTGTATAATGCCAATTACGTATAAATGCGATAATACTGAATTGATGGATACATTAATTCTCACAAGGTCTAAGAGTATGTGCGAGTAGGAAAACTGATCAAGAACTTCTAGATTATTCTTATCATCAATTTCAAATATAATTATTATTACTGTTATGGTCTTCATCTTTGGAAAAGTAAGTCCTGAAAGAATCAGTCAGATTCATTCAATACCACTGACTATTACACAATAATTTTTAAGGAGATGAACGTCTCAATCACAGTGAATTATACCGTTTGTGAATTAGGATAATGATAATCATCTCTATACTACCTGTGTAACGTGTGGTGGGATGTGTCATGAATCTAGGCTGTCACACAAAGTTTTTAATCGATACATTTTGAGGTGAGAAGTTAAAAATGTAGACCTAGGGATTTTTATTATTGAATAAAGTAAACTCCCTCATCTTGCGACATGCACATGATCACACAAAATATTATCATTATGACCAAATCAGAGGGATGAAAAATTAGATCACCAACAATTGTCGTATTAGACATTTCACGAAAATTAATGAAACAAGAGAAAGTTCGTAAATGGATAAACGCATACAGTTAACACCATCATAGAAGGAAAATTGATCAACGGAGGCTATTAGATTAACTTGAGTAAGAAATTGTTGTTGATCGCATTGCGTTTGTGGAATTTCGTCACATTTGTGAACTATTTGAACAGATTCGGTGAAAATCTGATGGGTTCTTCAGAACATGGTGTAGCGCTTTGGTTAAAATTTTCATTTGTAAAAGTACTGAAACTTCTACTGACCAAGTGTAAAACATTTTCGAATGATTGAAGCCTTCTAGTTGAATTTTTTTGCTCGATTACCTTTTGTGATCTCGATTCTAAATTCTAATGATAAATTTTGATGGGATAGAAAGGCGAAATAGATACTAAAGCTATGACATGTGGCATTTTGAACAATGATAAAGTGTTAGATTTGACAATAAGACTCAACTATGTGTGAGATGTGAAGTAAATTAAACTGGTCATCTAGTTACAAGACATTTGCATAATCTTAGAACCATTGCTTGATACAAGAGTAAAAATTATCATAGAAGCATGAAGAAATTGATCTGTGAGTCTTTCCATCAGTGGCCACATGATAGAATCTCGCCCAGTAGAGGGACTATTGATGGTGAAGAAAGTATACCATGTCTCATGAAATTGGAAATGTTCGGAGAACATAAGGAGCAGTCAACAATTTATGCCATTATCTTGCTCAACATTTTTTGTTGACTCAACGTCCTCATTTCACTGTTGGTGAAGAAAAAAAACGAAATGACATAGAAAATCAAAAACTTAATCTAAAGCAAATTTTTCCTTCCACTATTCTTGCATGGAATAAGAAAAAAAAAGTATATACAAAGTAAGATAGTCCAACGATTGAATAGAACGAGTACTGACTTTGTCAGAGCAAAGTAAAAACCTATTGAAAATTAAGACTGTTCCCAAGCCATAGAACTAATGATATTAACAAATGGATTCAAGTCAATGCGATTTTCCTTAGTCGGAGCCTTAGCAAATTAACCAAACTTTGAGAATTCTCATTTCTATGTCAGAACGAAAGAAATGGAAAGGAAAGCTTGTTTCGTGAATACGTTGTTTTTTTTTGTGTTGATAATTAACTATGACAAAGTCTCATCCACCTATGTATACATACAAGTTACATTATTGAGTCTCAATTTTTTACACATTTAATCTCGTTTTCCTTGGGAAAAAGCGCACATTGTTCTGTGTTGATATGAAATATGTTTGTGATTAATTTAGAGATTTATTGCTTCCATTTCCCTGACAACGCTTACGCTTTTTTTTCTCAACAATTTGTCCTCGATATTTATTTCTCAAAAACCAAACGAATATATAACGTACACGCTGACACTTACACACATTTGTAATTTTAGCCTTTTTTGTGTGCTCTGATCATGCCCGTGTTACCTCCTCAATCACAGAATCCAGTGATGAGCGAGTGCAAACGTCATATCGCCTTTCCTTCCTGGGAAAAATTTTTAAGGAGTTGATGAATATTATAGATACCACTACACCTTCAACCTCATATCGTGCAATTCTATTTAATAAAAATATGTATGTTTGTTATTAAGTGTAAGCATGCGTCGAATGGAAAATGAAAAAAAACTAGTTTTTAAGTCTTGTGTTACTAGGGTGTACTGCATTTTGGCTCTGTGTATATGAAAACGCACACGCGTACTAAAAACGAATAAATGCAAAAAACTTGCATGATGAATGTATTCCATTTAACCTTCGAGTGGAGTTTGGAATGACAATTGAATTATTGATAACTTCTTTTTTCGAGACAATTGAAAGAAAGGAAGAAAAAAAATTGCTCATATAGATGGGAAACGTGACATTTCGACATTCGGTCCAGGAACCTCAATGCAAAGGCCTTAACATACTTATCGTGTATGCTTAATCATTGTCTTATACGGGTTTAAAAAAAATTGTAAGTGATCAGAGAATTGAAGGCGATTGGTCGAACGAGCGACGCGCTAGCATTTGCAATCTTCTATGTGCGCTTATTACATTTTCAGCGAATATTTGAAAAAAGGAAAAATTTTTCATTATGAATCGAAAAATTTATGAACAATTCGGTTGAAAAGCCAATCAGCGACGAGGCCTTACTCAAAGCGAAGCGACGCTCTTTCCTCCAAGATGATATATAGATATATATTTTATCTTGATTTGAATGATGTTTGAATATCGAAGCCAAACTCAATGGGATTTTGTTGAAATCTCATCGAGGAATTGATCCTTTTTGGGTGCGGACTACTTCTAAGTGAGAAAGAGAGAATTGGTAATCGTAAGAAATTTTCTATGCGATGGTGAAGCATAGAGTGTGATCAATCATAAGCAAACGCGTATTTAATCAATGAATATTGAGTACACTTACAATTTAATGAAGATTGAAAAGAGAAATTTGCCGTTTTTATTATTATTGATAAAATTATAGTTTTAATGATTATTTTTATTCTATATCATTATCATCATTATGATGACTATTACTATTATTATATAATCATTATATAACAGAAAATCAATAAAAAAAATCCCAAAAATGCGTTGATTTATTTGTAGAAGAGTAGTGTTGCCTTGCCTAAAACTTGAACCTTTCCCAATCCGTACATCTCCACACTGAATGATATGCTTGGATACAGTAATTCTAATGCCATTCATATGGTATGACAGACAGTCATCAGACCTTGTATACAAGTCTTGTAAATGGTTACCCATGCCTTCGTAATCTTGGCTATACTCAATCCTTCAAATACTTTTCAAATTAAATAGATGAGACTCAATCAATGTATCTCGGTGAAATGAAGTACTGATATGGTACAAATGAATAAGGATTATCAAATTGGTCACATCAATGAGTAATTTTTAGACTGCTAAAAAACCTCATCAACAGTTTCAGTGACTCGATATAATGAATAAGTGAAAAATTGTGTGAGATTCCAATAATTTGAGATGACTATTTTTGAGCTTGAATAATTCACTCCTAGAATATCTCGTGTTTTTTTTTTGGAAGGACCTAATCTTCTTTATTGGATCCTCGTGATACTTCATCACTTGAATACTGATCATAATTTACTTGTGCAAATCGTTCTAAGAGTCCAATTTAAGTGCGTCAGAATCTGTATATATAATAGGGAGACTGATCATGATTTACTTGTGCAAATCGTACTAAAAACCCAATTCAAGTGCGTCAAAATCTGTACATCTGAAAGCAGCTCTCATGGACATTTCAAGCATCTCAGCCCGTGGTCCAGTTTTCGATGCGGAGAATGGTGTACAAAGGGGCGGTGAGGTAAAATGCACAATATCATATAAGAATAAGTATTATTTGTTCTCCTAGAGCAATAGTGCATAAAAGAGACGTGACTCCACTGTGCGATTTTGTCCTGTCAAGACTCGTAAGAGTATTAACCCATAGGCGCCTGGTGAGTCCTTCAGAATCCATGGATAGTATGTTGAATTTCGTACACCTAAATCAATATTTCATTTGACCTGTTCAGTATTTTTTCGAGCTCTCACGATTTCCCCAAATATTGATTTCCCGGAAGCTCGAGAAAGGGTGCGCCTAATTTGCCCCCATACTTAAGGCCTACTTTCATTTTTTCATATTAATTAAATGATAAGGGAATCAATTTTGGATCGACCCCGCATGGTTTCTGCGTCTCCCAGAAATTATTGAGTGAGTATTTGCATTTTTCGTCTTTGCACACTTCAGAAATCGCCAACGAAATTACGTTTAGTGAAACCGGTGCCAAAAATTTTTGTTTCGACCAATCTTAACGTGCATTTAGCGCATTCGATTTCTTTCTTCGAGGCCTTTGAAATCCGTTTTTGGGGGTTGCGAAACTTGGATTTGGAGTGATTTTATGAGCACGATAAGACATATGCTCCCATATGGTTATCTCGAAAACGCTGCCAGTATATGCCTTTTGTACCATTCAGTACCGTGTTCTTACCACGTCACAATCGATCGGAAAAAGTGTTTTAGGCCGGAGCTATAAAGCTCCAAGTGTGGTTGCACACAGCGATAAAAACGATTTACCGCCAATTTGCATCGTTTTTTTTTTGGAAAAATCAAGACAGCTCGGCTCCAGTTTATCGAAAGCAGACGTACTTCGTCTCATTTTGAGAATCTTGAAACAAGCTTCGAAATGAGTTGAAGTTTGAAGTACATGAAAAATCTTGAGACAGACCAGAGTTGTCGAGAAATGATTTAATGGGGGCATGTTGGGCACACACGTTCGCGAGCTCGCATAAAATAACTTTTTGGGAAAATCGTGATAGCTCGGGTCTTCGTCGATTAAAATTTGACTCATCTCAACTCATTTTGAAGATCTTGGGACAAGCTTTGAAATGAGTCAAAGTACGTTGAAAAATATAGAGGTAAGTCTGTGTTATTGATGAGAAAATGGCTCAGGGCGGGGGAGGGGCATGTTGGGTACACTTACGTTATTCCATATTTTTCGTAGCATTCTTAGAAAACCGGAATATTATTTTCTTGACGAGTTATTGTAGATCTCTATATGGGCGGCTTCGGATCAGAACGGTTTAAGTCCATTTTTTCCATTTCTGGAAAATGCGCCTCAAAGTTTTTGTGATATGGAAAATTCGAGTTATCATCTGAAGTAAATATTCTTATTCTACCTTGTAGTGAGTGTGTTTTCATGTTCGCGTGGGGCGTATTGATTTACAATTGTTTACACTTTTTACATCTCATTTTGCAATAAAAAATGGACTTATACCGTTCTAATCCGGAAAATTTCTCGGCTTTTTTCCGGGTCAGAACGGTATAAGTCCACCATTTCTGAAAAAAGTTTACATTTAATATTTTAAATCGGGAGAAGTAGTTAATATGATGAATTTTTACCGTTTGAAGTAGGAAAATGTCGAGAAACTATGAATTTAACCTTTGAGATCAAAAAATGTTAAAAAAACCACGGACTTATGCCGATTTGAGTGAGAAAAAAGGTGGAAAAATTTTCCAGATCAGAACGGTATAAATTGAGAATTCTTTGGATTTTTAATGACTGTCCTCGACTTTTTCTCGTAGTAAACTAAATTCCTCTCTAATTTAGGATGACTCTTATAAAATCTCATTGAAAACCGAGACTGTTCTTCGCAAAGAGATCTCATTCAGGATATCGTGACTAAGGATATATTTCCAGCATTGAGGTCAACAAGCGTCTATTTGGAAATTCAGTCAAGAAGAGTTTACTCAAGCGGCCCGGTGCGAAGTATAGTTTTTGGGGATCACATAGCACGCAGCTTTACGTCATGGATTCAGAGGCAATTTGAGGCTGTATAGGAAAAATCGCAATGCAGAGAATTCAATCGACCAGGGAATCCAAACGATGAATTGGGACTGATCCCCACTCAACAAACAGAACTGTTGATCAACCGTAGAATGAGATTGAGATTAGTTGCAGCTATCTCAATTCAGAAAGGCTATCTTCATCTACGAGATTTGCCTAAATGAGGTTCACTTGTACCGAGTGGTGGGGAGATCGAACCGAAGGCCGGATGACTGTTAATGAAAAGAACCCCAGTTGATAGATCACAACCATTCATAGTGAAATTGTAACCGAAATTCTGTAATGAAGCTATAGGCTTTCTATACCATTGGCATTGATCCTAAGGAGGAAGTGCATAGCTTAGTTGAGTTTGGCGTATCACGGACGCAGTTGATTTTTCTTCAGAGAAAATGCCTGAAAACATGATGCAAAATCAAATTTCTTTGCAAGCTCAGTGCCGATCGCTCTCATAACTACGCTTTTGGAACCACCACTAAGAAATTCGGCTCTTTCAATGACGATAAGAAAATGAGACACCAGGGCTTCTAGAGAAAGATCCCAGGCCCATGGGACTGACCCGAGGTTGTTCATTTTCGTAAGGGCTTGCCTGTGTCCAAATGCGTCAAAAGAAAGTGATCGGACGTCGGCCCACCTCCTTCGAAACCATTCGATGCAATCATTTGGACAACATGGCGAACCTAACTTGTAGTTTCTGAGAGTAGCTCCGACTTCTAACTATGCATAAAAGCACGACAAATGAACGTGGAAGACCCAAGAGCGATATTATTGAGCGAGAACATGGACTTATACCGTTCTGATCCGGAAAAAAGTCGAAACTTTTTTCGGGACAAAAACGGTCGTGTCGCTTGTGATGCTTCAAAATGCATTTCTACTTCCGGAGTTGTGCATACATGTTTTCACATGTATTTTCTATCGTTTCCCGTCAAAATCTCAATTTTCACCAAAATGGACTTATACCGTTCTGATCCGGAGCCGCCCATATATAACTTCTACAGAATCTTTCGACTCTTCGAAAATATAAGTGTGCCTAATCCTCCCCCCTCTTCAGGATCTCAAATGGCTTACACGTTTTTTAGTACGAAAATACTGTTTTTGCTAATTTTGACCTTTTTGTCCGACGCTGAGAGCTACGCTCAACAAAATCAACGAAGATAGTGCGGGTCTATCTTCCTTGACAAAATTGATGTAATTAACTGAAAGGTGCTTCAACTCATTCCTTTGACGAACTTAGGTTACATTTGACAGAATTGCAAAATTCGATTCCTGGCCGATTGTACGCCCATTACATTACATTGAAAAGATGCGGTGTGCCTATCTTGCCTCCATGACCTTTTCCTAGATTTGCTCTTCACTCCATGAAAATACATCCATTCATCTCAAATAGTAGGAAAAAGTGTGAAAAAAGAAGCAAAATGGGACTAAAGTTGAACGTGCTGATGCAGAAATACAGTACCCGACAACATAAATGGAACTCGGCTTGAACACGCGAGAACACAGCTTCCTTTACTATAATACAGCGATTCTTCGGACGTCCTTGGGTCTACGACAATTTTAACAAAAAAAGCTTTCGACAGATAAGAGAAAAAGCTATCAATTTACGTCCTTCATAATATTGGTTTGCGCAAAGTTCACGGATTCAGTTGGCTCCGCGAAGTGGAAATTTTTTCATTTCAATCAATCATCGATCATTTATTGGGAAATTGCGATAGCGTGAAAATTCTTGCAGGATTTTGTAGCTCCTTTCAAGACCTTTATAATCTTTTTTCATAAATTACTCTACGGTTTTTTACACCCGAGTCACAAGCGATCGAGTGAGAGAAAATTCACACGCGTTGAGGGTAGCGGAGATACAAAAAAAATTGCGTAATCCACGGTTTCGACGTATGTACAATCTTCTGAAATTTATAAAATATGGGTCAGGTATGTTTTAGAACGTTCTCAAAATGATATCAGACAGCTTGAAGAAGGAAAACCTCATTACTTCAAAATCACCAGTACTCTCGACCTGCACCAAGTTCTCTTTGCTAAATCACTCGTGACTCGGGTGGCAAACCGTGGAGCTCCACTAGTATAATAAATAAAAAAAACTATTTTAAAAGTTTTGAGAAGAGCTACAAGATCTCGCAGGAATTTTTGGGCTATCATGATTTCCCAATAATGATCGATGATCGATTGATTGAAATGAGAAACTTTTCACTTTGCGGAACCAATTAAAACTATATAAATTTTGCGCCGAGAAATGTTTTGAAGGACAGGAATTGATAGCTTTTTCCCTCATCTTTCGAATGCTTTTTGTAAAATAGCTGGAGACCCAAAAGGCGTCCGAGTAAACGCTGTTTCACTAAAGGAATCTGTGTTCCATCCATTTTGATGGGTATACTGTATCTCTATTTTTTTTACTGAGAACCCATATAATCTCGTAGAAAGAGGCTTCCTTACATCCGTGGGGGCAAATTACGCACACTTTTTTGAAAACTCACAAAACAGTACATTTTTCACATAGGTTATGAAGTTGTAGTTCGCTTCTAAGTGATTGGTTTTCGATCTTAGCAGGAGGTAACGGTGTCGAAATGATTGCTCGGAAGCGGGGATCCTCGAGGACGAGGTGCGAATACTTACTATTTTTTGCTATTTTGTCAGTAACCAAACATCGAAGAATCGCAAGAATCTTTTTTTGCAAGAATTGAGATAACTCAACCCCAGTTCGTCGGAGTTGAACTTACCTCAGCTCATTTCAAAGGGCTTGACACAAGCTTTAGAATGAGCACAAGTGCGTTGAAGAACATTGAAACGGTTTGAAATTCCGAGCTAAACTTTTTACATAGATGCTGTTTGCAAAATTGCATTCACTCAACTCAAAAAGTTTGAAAGTGGGCAAAAAAGCTGCAAAATAAAAAGATCTGTTCGCTTAAACGCCCGTAAGCTGCCATATCTCGATTTAACGGAAAACCTATGGAAGTATATAGGCCTTGCGTATGGGGGCAAGTTAGGCACACCTGGGCACACCCTTCCTCGAGCTTGCGGGAAATCAATATTTGGAGAAATCGCGACAGCTCGAAATAATACTGAACAGGTCAAAGTTGAGAGCACAGCTAAACCAGTGGGGCGTATTAGGTACACTTATTGTCACCTTATCCCAAAATTTTTGGATCCCTGGGTCAAAAATATGAGCCTCAAATCGAGTTATGTGCAGATATATGTCAAACGTATGTAAATAAGGTAAGTGTACCCAACTTGCCTCTGTACCCAACTTGCCCCCATATGCCAATCTCGGGGATGGGCATTCCTTGGCCCCCCGGAAATTTTTTTTTACGTTTGTTATGTTGAAATATAAGAAAGTAAGTAGTTTGCGTCGACCCTGAATCATTCCTGCGTTCTCCAGAAAATCCAAAGTGATTTTTCTAATTTTCGTGATTGCTTAGCTAAGAAAGCACCGAGGGAATTGCGTTCAGTAAAATCGGTGCCAAATTCGTTGAGTTCAACCAATCTCAACGTACCTTAACGCATTCGATTCCATGTCTCAAGACCTTCGAGATCCGCTCTTCCGAAATACAAAACTCTGATTGGGGCAATTTTATGCACAAAACACGGAGATGACTTGTAAACAAGGATGCCAACATCGGAGTGTACCTAACATGCCCCCATATGTTTATCTCGAAAGGGCGTGCAGTACGACTTTTTTCACCACTTGGAACGTGTTTATCACGTCAAAATAGGTCAGAAATAGTGTTTCGAACCACCGAAAAGCTCCAAATGTGCGTGCACGGCGATAAAAACACTTTATCGCCGATTTCCATCATTTGTTTCAGAAGAATTGAGACAGTTCGGCTCCAATTGATCCGAATTTGACGTAGTTTAGTGCATTTTAAAGGTCTTTAAACAAGCTTCAAAATGAGTTGAAGCACGTTGAGAATCGTTGAAGTAAACTAAAGTTATTAAGAAAAAGGCTTAATGGGGGCAAGTTGGGTACACACTTTTGTAAACTCCCAAAAATCACCTTTCGGGAGAATTAAAACAGTTTGGCTCCAGTTGATTCAAATTGAATGTACTTTGACTCACTTTAAAGGTCTGCTTGAGTCAAGCTTCAAAATGAGCTAAGCTAAGGTGCGTTGGAAAATATGGAGATGGGCCAAGGTTATTAAGAAAATGGCTTAATGGGGGCAAGTTGGGTACACTTACCTTACATACTTTGTGTAGGTTAGGTCTGACACAAATCACAAAATCCCGGGTAAGACAAATTTTAAAGCGATTTTATTCATTCCAACACGGCTATCATGTGCCCTTCTCATCGTATGACAGGGGGAAAGCATTTGTTTGCGAGAAATGCGTGATTTTCACGCAAACAAATGCTTTCCCCCTGTCATACGATGAGAAGGGCACATGATAGCCGTGTTGGAATGAATAAAATCGCTTTAAAATTTGTCTTAACCGGGATTTTGTGGTTTGTGCCAAACCTAACCTACACAAAGTATGTATTTACATACGTTTGACATACATCTGCACATAACTCGATTTGAGGCTCATATTTTTGACCCAGGGATCCAAACATTTTGGGATAAGGTGACAAGTGTACCTAATACGCCCCCACTGGTTTAGCTTTGTTCTCAACTTTGACCTGTTCAGTATTTTTTCGAGCTGTCACGATTTCCCCAAATATTGATTTCCCGCAAGCTCGAGAAAAGGTGTGCCTAATTTGCCCCCATACGTAAGGCCTACTTTCTTTTCTTCATATTAATTAAATGATAAGGGCATCAATTTTGGATCGACCCCGGATGGTTTCTGCGTCTCCCAGAAATTATTGAGTGAGTTTTTGCATTTTTCGTCTTTGCACACTTCAGAAATCGCCAACGAAATTACGTTTAGTGAAACCGGTGCCAAAAATTTTTGTTTCGACCAATGTTCACGTACATTTAGAGCATTCGATTTCTTTCTTCGAGGCCTTTGAGATCCGTTTCGCCCGTAAGCTGACATATCTCGATTTAACGGAAAACCTATGGAAGTGTATTCGCTCCGAGATTCAGCGGAGCGCCACGTAGTGGCTGACTTTGGAAGTACAACTGGCGTACTGCTGCGACGACGCCTATGCTAAAAGCACGCCAAATCTCGAAATTGCCTCAACTAGCTCAAATTTGCTCGGATTTAAGCTCACGACCACTCAAACTCTTCGTTTTTACAAGTTCTACAACTTTCTCGCGCATTGTTGCCACATTTGAGCGATGGTTTTTGAGTTTGACCCTTACGAAGATTCGCCGTCTGCTGCACAGTACGCCAGTTGTAGTGAACCCGTGGCCACGGGTCGCGCACAATCGCCCGTTTTGAATTTCAAAAGCGCGCGTCTCGGAGCGAATAGGCCTTACGTATATGGGGGCAAGTTAGGCACACCCTTTCTCGAGCTTGCGGGAAATCAATATTTGGAGAAATCGCGACAGCTCGGAAAAATACTGAACAGGTCAAACTTGAGAGCAAAAAAATACTGAACAGGTCAAACTTGAGAGCAAAGCTAAGCCAGTGGGGGCGTATTAGGTACACTTATCACCTTATCCCAAAATTTTTGGATCCCTGGGTCAAAAATATGAGCCTCAAATCGAGTTGTGTGCAGATGTATGTCAAGTGTATGTGAATACATACTTTGTGTAGGTTAGGTTTGACACAAATCACAAAATCCCGGGCAAGACAAATTTTGAAGCGATTTTGTTCACTCCAACACGGCTATCATGTGCCCTCCTCATCGTATGACAGGGGGAAAGCATTTGTTTGCGTGAAAATCACGCATTGCTCGCAAAAACTACGATTATATTTCGTTTCTTGTTCGAAGATATATTTATGTGTAGTACCGCAACTTGTTGCCAGATGACGCCACGTCTTTAGAGCTATTCTAAGAGGAAAAGTGTGAGCGAAGCGAAAATTGAACTTCCCGGGCCCCGTCAGGCTCCCCTCCACTCTCATCTCCAGCAGCCGACAGCCGACCAGCTCTCTGTTGGTCGTGCTTGGATGCTGCGAACTTCATTCTGTTCTTGGCGCCGATGATGGTCACGTCGCAACAAGAACGCGCGCAGGGCCGCATGGCCGCCATGCGTGAAAAAGTAATACGCAATAAGTTGAAATAAGTGTTCTCTCTCGTTAAGTTCAAGACTATTTCGATTATTCATGTCGGAAAGCTATATAAGTGAGCTGAAGCAGGATGAAGGAAGGAAATTCGACGATGGAGCAGCTGTATCAGGTGATATTTAGCCGAATATTTGGTCGTTTGGTTATTTCTTTGTTGCAGGTTGCATCAGGTGTCTTCCCCCCGTCAGCGCTGAATGCGATGCGCGGTTCCACCCGAACTGCATACCTATATAATGAGAGGCCAAATAGGCCGTTTCGAGTGATACCAAATCTATGATCATAATATCATAATGAGCGGTCGCCGAACTCAAAATACATGGAAAACAGAATAACGCTAGACCCACAGTCGATCTCATCCCGAAGTGAAAAACGGGAGGATGAGACAATGACAAATCGAATCTCGATCCCCTGCCGTGCTAAAATGCATTGAGTTTGGGACGATGAATTCTGAGGTCGTAGCCTGGGCAATCTTCAGTAAATGAAGTAACAAGAAATATGCCTCGTGCTAACACAACAACCCACGACGTACGCAATGAGCCGCCGGCTGGGTCATCTAGGTGCTATCAGTGTGGAACGCAATTGGAGATTGGGAACGAATTCCAACACAGCCTCTCCAGACCTATAAAGGTTAACAATGAGAATCTCGATCCCTTCCGTGTGCATTCAAGATGCATTGAGATTGGGACGATGAATTCTTAATCATATCCACTTCTATTATTGATACTTATATTATGACTCAGAAGCTGCTCATCTTGATTATACACTCTAACTTTTCAAACGAAAATACACAGGACAAGCACTTGTGTAAAAGAGGGTTATTATTCTTAGTCCATACGATAAAAATCTCATCATGAGTCCCCACTATATTGTTCATTTGCACCTTACATGGGCACTATCAGTATCAGCATGCTATACATAGCTTCTTGTTTTAACAGATGCAAATTTCTGTACAATGTCAGAAGAATATGAGTATGAACATGACTCTGACTGATGAGTGCAGCTCTGAAGTTGGGCTAGAGGAAGCAGTGTCAACAGCGGAAGAAATACTTACCCAAAGTGGACAATTAACAATGAGTCTTGACCTCTGTCCACGGTTTAATCACAATTGCTCGGTTATTGAGCAGAATTTTTTGGCGCTTACAGCCAAACAATTTTTGTTGGAAGTTCCACACAAGGCATTGATGAGCTAGATTTGGTTTGAATACCTAATTGATTCAACTAAGCTGATAAAAGTTATGAGTAAACTCGTCCTAATTATTTTTAACTATCGTTCAGACTTTATCGTCTGGTTTGCTGTTTCCTAGATACAGAACTAATTGCAGGTTTCTTCAAAAAGTCCTAATGTTCATTATCAAAGTGGTTCTCTAGTCCCATCATAATCAAATCCATATACTTATCACTCAATATGATCAGCTCTACTCAACGTATGGCTCGAAATGGAGATTAATTCGCAAATCACCGTCCAGATTGCTGAGCAGCAGACCTAGCAGCAGCAGCATCATCAGTAGCACGAGTTACTATTCGCATACAACTACTTATGTTGAAAAATGATGAGTCTGAATGGAAAATAATCTCACTACCTCCATTAAATTCTGGAGAGAATGAGATAATTTCCAACTCACCAAGGTGATGGTAAAAAGGTTATGAACCCTCTAAATGAAAAATTGGCAAATTTTAGGAAGAAAGAACTGCCTGGGAGCTATAGTGCTACTATCAACTCCTATAGAGTTTTGGGAAATTAACCCATACAATCGACCAAAAAAAATACACTCGTACCCATATCCTCAGTTTCAACTATGTTGAACACTCAATTTTATGCCAATTTACAGGTTTCACTCAATTTTATGCCAATTCACAGGTTTCACAAGTACCTGAATGTTGACTTTAGCACCACCAGGTCGTATACTCAACTACAGAACTTGACAACAGAAGAAGACTAGCCATGAAGCAAGCTAAGTCTGAGGGTAAGAAAAAGACAAAAGCAAGACTGATATACTGATTCCAAGTGACAATCACTGTTCTTAATGAGGATACATTGGTCCAATTGCAATGACAAACCTTTGATTGATGAACTGTGGCAGATGAAAAGGCATTATGAATTTCATAGATGCATGTAATTATTTACAAAACTCATCAACAGATATTCCTGTTTTGTCAACGAATGACGCAAACTGTCAGATCTATCAGCCGTAGTTAGAATTTTAGACTTCATCTTAATGTGTCAAATACATCATGTTGTACCAGAAGTATGTTACGGGAAAGCTACCTTCTAATGAAGCTTCTACATGCTCACAAAACTCGGGTGACAATTCTCACAATCCTGATTTCAGTTAATGCCTGAAATGATCTCTTTGTTGAACTTGAAAGTTCTATTAATGTTGATGGTATTGAGTCGCATATCTATATACATTTTTCAAGGTCAACCCATTTCTCCAGTATCCTAGATGAAAATGCCATATAATATAGAATTGAACAAAGTATCATGAATCCGACAAACACTGATACCTCTTTGAGATTGTAGAGATGGACACTCAATGGTTTCCTAAGTTCTATTAGATCAAAAACTTTCTATGGCATAATGAAAGATGCTATGAGACAGGTAAAACTAGATAAATTGTAAGTTGAATCATACGGCGGTCTTGTAATCTCTACAAAATCTTGACTCTGATTTATCAAGTGTGAAAATAGCAGAATTTACCTCATATAAATCGTTTTGTAAGGAGGAACAGTATCATAAAGCAACTAGGCTCAATGCCCTATAGTACAGTCACACTCTACAATTATTAATCTGTAACTATTCTGAATAATTCAGGAATAATCATTTAACTCCTTAACGACGAACAAATAAAGAAGTACAAAGAATCGTTCACTAGATGAATTGTTGATCTACTCTTTAGTGGTGATACAATGAAAAATTCTTAAGGTGGATGGCTTTAGAACTTTGTCTTTGTATTAAAGATCAGTATTCAATGCTTGGTGGACAGAGTACAGTTGTCACAGCTCAAGTACTAAATGCCAACTTCCTAATTATTACTCTCGATTCTGATGATTAACCACTTGTGCAATACTAAAACCAGGAGAATCCTCTTCTATGGGTCAAACTCGATATCCTTGTGTAAAATCGAAAGGATGCTACCCACAGAGCTAGGTTGAATGTTTGAATTGCAAACAAAATTCTATGCCACAGCTATCATTAGATATGCCTCACAGTTGAATGGACATTTAAATTGCAAACTAAAATCTATACTACAAGTGTCATTAATTACTTAAGGATTCTAGTTACAATTAGCTCAAAACACCTTGTGGTAAGGGTCGAAGATTAACAATTGTCAGTATATACTGAAACTGTGTTCCCCAGATGGTCATTTGCCTGCTAGTCTGACCAGTGCACATAACCTAGACATTTTGTTTCATCTTGTAGCTAAACTCTGGAATATTCCTCCCTTTTGCTCAGAGAATGAGATAATTGACCATACTTCACTTGAAATTGCCAATCCTTGAGTAGATGAGAAACAGTGCAATACTTACTTCAGAGTATATTCAGGGCTAACTGAATTTTCCAAATTATTCCAGATGCATGAATGTACATTGATTCGAAAACTACTTTTGACATTAAATTCCATTGCATAAGTCTAAAATGAGACAACAAAATGCTATTCACAGGGTCAAGTTAAAGGGAGTCTGATTTGCAAGCTAAAGACATGGCGGTTGTTTTGAGTATTTAATCAGGACTGTCATTGAATTTAATAACAACTATAATTCATACGACATCTTAGTATGAGTCATTGGTCGAAAGTGGTATTGAATACTTAAACAGTTACTTCCTATAACTGATTAGTTACCAATGCAGGTAACTGACCATTCAGTTTAGTCATCACATCAATATTCCTCTGGATTCCAAACGGAAGATGACCAGACGTTTTGCTCTGACATCAAGATCCCTTCATATTCCTTACAGGAATATTATATTTGAAAGCTAAAGGTATAGGAATACAATACAAAAAGAATGAAGGAATGGCCTAAAAAGAATCATTGGTCCTTACGAGGGACTGAAATCTAACATGACAGATCAACGATTGTACAGGGTGCAGCTACTCTTCAAGATGTTATAGATTCATGAATGTGCAAAGCTTAAATACCATAGATGACAAGAATATCCACATAGGTGTAAGAACACAAAAAACCATGTCTGAATTCTGTTAACATTGCTCAAAAACACTATACGGAGATCTTGTGGAAATCTGACTGAATTCAAGTAGAATCAGAATGATCGTCAGTAAATGAATACTCACCAATAACAAGGAACAAAATCAAAGTTACATACTCTGTAGAAACTCTCTAGTTGAGATTCACCACATGCGCATTCAGTTATTGCCTGGATTGAGGTATTCAGATTCCTAAGCATGTGAAGATATAAATTTTAAATTGAATTGACTAATCCAAAGTCAATCTGCTCTGAACATCTACACATAAATATATCTTCGAACAAGAAACGAAATATAATTGATGATTAAACGAACTTACCTGTAAGTGAAGTTCTATCACAATTATATGAGTTCTTGTTCGAAGATATATCCATTTCCCTCCCACACCGTCCCCAAACGGGTGAATCTCATCCCAGTGAAAAAGCCAAAAAGCACAGAAAAGCTCTGAAAATATGAAGTTCGCAGCATCCAAGCACGACCAACAGAGAGCTGGTCGGCTGTCGGCTGCTGGAGATGAGAGTGGAGGGGAGCCTGACGGGGCCCGGGAAGTTCAATTTTCGCTTCGCTCACACTTTTCCTCTTAGAATAGCTCTAAAGACGTGGCGTCATCTGGCAACAAGTTGCGGTACTACACATAAATATATCTTCGAACAAGAACTCATATAATTGTGATAGAACTTCACTTACAGGTAAGTTCGTTTAATCATCAATTTTCAATTTTTTCCACCACCCACCGGTTGGTGGTTGAAAAATCACCAACCGGTGGGTGATTTGCGCCACCGGTCGGTAACTTACCGGTGAGCCACTTCGGCTTCCGTAGGCTTCCGTATTTATGGTTTTGAACACAGGTTTAGGTTTAGGTTTAGAGTCTCGTGAGCTGACGTACGTCAACCTGCACCGCGACCAAAATGTGACAATTGTTTTGGGTATGACTCTAACTGTTCTAATTGTATAGAAAATTTCAGAATTTGCCTATTTTGCCTTTTCGAGAAAATCGACTTTTAAGTCGTCAAAATCCAAAGGCCACAGCTCTTCGAATATTGAGCCTAGACCAACGTATCTGGGCTCAAATCGAAGCTCTGAATTTGCCAAAATTGTTTTCGGCGTCAAACAGACCACACAATGAGCGAAAGAGATGAATTACATGGTCAAAGGTTTTCGCGTGTACTGGGTATACCTATATATACGGCAATACGGCGCGCGGAGGGGGCAACTGATCTCGAGCAGACGACAATACTGCTTTTGCGGGCTGGGATCGCCCGGATCGACGTTTGACGGGATGACTTGGGGAATATCTGCATTGGAACCTTCTACGAGGCCAGCAGAGCAGATCTAACCCCTTGCAGACGTAAAGCGGGTGCTAGAAACCTATGCATGCATCGAGATCATCGCGAGATTTGTCTTCCCGCGCTGGCGCCACCCGTCCGCCATCTCACCATATATATAGGTATACTATGACCACGTGTAACTTATAATCGACGGTATCATCCTTCGCGATAATTTTTCTGGCAATTTAATACCTAAAACAATTTTGGCAAATTCAGAGCTTCAATTTGAGCCCAGGTACGTTGATCTAGGCTCAATATTCGAAGAGCTATGGCCTCTGGAAGACGGGCATATTTTAGCGACTTCAAAGTCGATTTTCTCGAAAAGGCAAAATAGGCAAATTCTGAAATTTTCTATACGATTAGAACAGTCAGAGTCCTACCCAAAACAATTGTCACATTTTGGTCGCGGTACAGGTTGACGTACGTCGTGAGCTGAGCTTACGCCGACGTTAAACAGTGTGTGGACAGAAACGAGCAACAGCTCAGAGAACGGTTATGAGTGTTACGTACTAAATCTTTTGGAAATAGTACGTTTTCGATATTTGAATTGAAGAATGAATAAGAATGAGTTTAGCTCGAATGGTCCAGTTTTAAACAATGATTTTATGTTTGAATTTACCTTTTGGGTTCGCCGACGCGAGTTAGGGAGAAGGGTGAATGACGTATACACAGAGTTATGAATAAACTATTTGAGCTATATTGTTCAGAATGATGCAGACTCGAGAAATAGATGAAGCGTGAAGCGCTTTGACAAAATGATGTGATCTAGCCGAAGGCCAGTGTAGCTCTGATGGCGGGCCGCTCTGCTCGTCGATGCGGCGGTGGCGTGGGCGTCGGGCCCTTCGGATGGGCCTTGTTGCTGTCTCTCTCGCACTTGTGGCTGCTTGGCTAGCGAGAGCGTCGATCGATGTTTTGGCGTCGGATCTTCATAGGTTTCAAAATGGGATGGCTTGGATTCAAATATTCTTAACTAATTACGCTGCCAGCTATAGTGACCATTTATATTCGGTGATTTGAATCGGGCGCGGGTCTTATACCATATTTATCAGTTATCTACTTTATCCACATATCTTTAAGCTACTGTTGGGTATACCAACACAATATATAGTTATAGTGGGCTTAATCCACAAGTTAGGCGGACCAGATAATAAAGGTGATGACCACACTCAATATATAAGATATTGATGGTTTATTGGTAAGGTTAGATACAAGCCCGCATGTAATTCGTAAGCAGGGCTATACTTGAACTGCCTCGAGGCGCGCTGCCTCGGGCTAGCGGATCTCGTAGTCACACACACTACTCACATACCTCACACGCACGCTCTCTCTGGGCGCAGCCGCAGAGTTGCTCTTAGGGCAGATCCCCACATCACCCCCCCTGTCGAATGAGAAAATTTTTTGTAATATATAAAAAAAATTTTGATCTTCGATGCAATATGGAAGTAATGGATTTATGTAGCAAAAGTAACGCGTGGAAGAGATAGTTTGGTATCGTGCACTTTGGGTGCTGTACGCAGGATGCTTTTGATTTGACTTGATTGGCTTGAATCATTAAGTACTTGAGGAATAGGATAAATTCTTACTAAGTTTTGATCTTGATCCCGGAACGTACAGCTAGGTTTTATAATGACAGATTTCTGGCTAAAACTAGGTTTTAACAGAATTTTCTTATAAACTATTTGTTTAGCACTGCACTGATTTTGACTTTGAGACACTTCACAAGGCACTTCATCACTGTTTTTGTTGGTAAATGCTGGTTTCAATGGAACTCTTGCACCATCTTGACTTACTATTACAGGTTTAGGCACTGAATTGCTACTATTTTGTCTTAGGTCTATTCGCTTAGGTATAGTGTTTGCACTATTTTGGCTCAAACGTATAATTTTTGGAACATCCTTGGAATTGCTCTGACTTAAATTTACGGTTTTTGGAGCAACATTTGCATGGTTCTGACTTAAAATTATAGTTTTTGGAGCAACATTAGCACTATCAGGCACTGCAAGATTTGGAATCTGAGGTTGAATTGCAGGCTGGGGAGCAGTCTGAATCATGGAACCCTGATCTGTTACTGAAGGAACGCGGACCGCTGAATCGACCGTTTCAGGTATATAAAAGGCGGGTTTCAAATTTTCAACATTGACAGTCTTCTGAACCCCCTTGATATCTATGACGAAATCTCGATCTGATAGGCGCGAAATGACTTTGAAGGGACCAGTGTATGGTCTCTGAAGAGGCTTTTTGACAGATCTAGTACGTAAAAATACATGTGAGCAAGTAGCTAAATCTTTGTGGACAAATGCTTTGGTTTTTCCTTTATGGACCACGGGTACTGGGCGTACGGCATTCAAATGTTCTCTAAATTCATCGAGAAATTCTATTGGATCTTGTTCCGAATCTTCGGGTAAGAAAAATGCACCTGGAACGCGTAACGATGTTCCATATACGATATCCGCGGGACTAGCATCAGTGTCAAGCCGCACGCTCACACGCAAGCCGAGGAGAACCGTAGACAGTGTCCTTATCCAGTCATCTTTGTGACACATGAGTGCAGCTTTTAGCGCGCGGTGCCAGCGTTCTACCATACCGTTCGCTTGAGGATGATATGGAGCTGTACGGATTCTTTTACAACCTAATAGGTTCAGTAATGCATTGAAGAGTTGGGATTCAAACTGAGCACCTTGATCTGTGGTTATGACTTCTGGAGCTCCGTGACGCGAAACCCATGTGTCGTAAAACGCGCGCGCTACAGATTCGGCAGACATATCTTTTAACGGAACTGCTTCAGGCCAACGCGAAAACCGATCGATCATAGTGAGTAAGTACTGATAGTCTCCACACCGAGGCAAGACGACAATATCAATATGTACATGTTTGAATCTATCATTTGGAGCAATAAAATGCTGAGGTACAAATTTGTTATGACGAGAAACCTTTGATTGCTGACAGTCTAAACACTGTCTACACCACAGCTTGATGTCTTTTTTCATCTTTGGCCAGACATAATGTTGCTTTATCAAGCTGAGAGATGCCCCTGGGCCGGGATGAGATGGATCATGGTACACGTGAAAAACTTCTGCGCGTAAGGATTCAGGGATGTAAGGACGTATTACGCTGTCGTGGGTGTCGCAATAAATTGGAACATGGTCTTTACCCCATGTCAATTTTACGAGTTTCAAAGGGAAGTTCGGGTCTTGCAAGATCTCTTTAAGTTGAGCGTCTTTTGCCTGTCCTTCTGAGAGATCTTTCATGGTGAAAGCCGTAGGGAACCTGAATGCGTCTATGTGCGAAAGGAACCCATAGTTTGGATCGTTGCCATGCTCCTCAGTAATCTGATCAATATTTAGAACTGCAGATGGTAGTACAGGTGTAGCGTGGACGGCCTCTATTCTAGAGAGTGCGTCAGCCACAACGTTATCCTTCCCAGGCACGTAAACAATTTCCGTTGTAAATTCAGAAATGTATGCCAATTGCCTCTGACGGCGAGGAGGTGCGGTTTCAGATGATTGAGTAAGAGCATATTGAAGTGCACGCTGATCCGTGTAGATTTTGAACTCACGACCTTCTAACACGTCTTGAAAGTATTTGATAGCATTAAACATGGCTGTTAGCTCGCGATCGTACGTTGAGTACTTTCTTTGAGCGTCTGAAAATTTTCGCGAAAAGAAGGCGACAGGTCTCCAGACACCATTTTCCAGCTGTTCAAGCGAGGCTCCCATGGATCGGTCAGAGGCATCGGTAAAAATGCGCGTCTCAGCAGAGTCATCTGGGTGAGTGAGCATTGCTGCGTTTATAACGTCAGATTTGCATTTTTCGAAAGCATCTTCAGATTCTGAAGTCCATGGAACAGGCCGTTTATCTTTCTTACGAGCGTCAATCAACAAAGCATGAAGTGGCATTTGCGTTTCCGCTGCATGAGGAATACAATCGCGATAGAAATTTACCATCCCCAAAAATCTGCGAAGTTCCTCAAGAGTGTTTGGTTTTGGAAAGTTTTGGATAGCTTCTACCTTCTTGGGGTTGGTTTTGAGACCTTCACCATTTACGGTATGACCCAGAAAAACTAACTCCGGGACGCCAAACACGCACTTTTCAATGTTAAGAAAAAGGTTGTGATCCTCTAATCTTTGTAAAACGATTTCCAGATGTCTTTGATGCTCCTCTTCGGAAGAAGATGCAATCAAGATGTCATCAATGTACACGAAAACAAAGTCAAGGTCACCTAGGGCTTTCTGAGCTAAGCGTTGAAATGTACTGCTAGCGTTACGTAAACCAAATGGCATAAATAAATACTCAAAAAGTCCAAAGGGTGTTATTACCGCAGTTTTTGGGATATCTTCGGGTGCAACGGGTACCTGCTGAAAGGCTTTCCGTAAATCTAAAGACGTAAAAATTCTCTTTCCGCGAATCATATATTGATAGTCGCGAAGATTAGGTAGAGGAAATTTGTCAGGTACTGTCTGAGAGTTTAAGGGGCGGTAATCTCCACAAATTCTCCAAGAGCCATCTTTTTTCTGCGTCATATGAATCGCACTAGCCCAAGGGCTATCTGAAGGGCGACATGTACCAGCAGCTAAATCAGCATCAAATTCTGCTTTTAAAGCTTTGTATTTGGCTGGAGTCACGCGACGGGCTCTCGCTGCGACCGGATTCCCTGTAGTACGAATACGATGCAATATGTTATGCTTGACTTCAGAGGGATTGGTCTGTTCAATACCGACAACTTTAGGATGACGCGACAAGATATGTGCATATTTATGTTTGGGATCCACTGTACTGATACCAAGACTGTAAGTGAAGTCGGTTATTCCGTAAGCAGATCTCCGTGATTTTGCATCTATCAAGGCTCGACGTCTTATATCCGGTAATAAGTGGAAAAATTCAAGGGCATCTGCGCCAAAAATAGGGTAAGGGACGTCTGCGATGTAAAAATTCCATGGCAAGTTGCGCCCTAATCCGAAATCAAGAACTCGGTGGGCAATACCATAAGTGTCGATTTCGGTACCATTAGCAGCATATAATGGCTTACCTGTAGGCTTGAGTGGACAATCCTTGGGTTTTGGAATCAGGGAAACTTCTGCACCAGTGTCGATGAGAAAGATTTTCCCGGAAACTCTATCTCTCATATGGAGACGTTTTGAGTTTGGACCCGTTCCGGCAGTCTCCGCGACGGAAGGTGCTTTTAGTTTCCCTGGGAGTTAGGGGTAGGAGGTTTATACGTACATGGCGTATAGCAGTAATGAGCTGCTTGTCCATGTTCCGCGTGATAATAGCAAACGCCGTCTTCATTGTGCGTTTTCCTCGATTTTCTCTCCTTTTTGTCCGGCTTAGCAGCTTTTTCGTCTTTCGGAGGACCGATGTAGACTCGGTTTTGGGATTTGGACCGATTCCGAGATTTGTCTCTCTTTGCATTTGACTTCATTGATTTTTCCAATGTCTCGGCCATTTGCTTCATCTGCTCTACTAAAGTTGAGAGCAAATCTACATTGGGGGTTTTCTGCGAGACAGCTGAAACAGTGGCGTCAGCGCTGCTGAAATACGTTGTGGAACCAGACGACTTTTTTTTTATATCATAAATTTTATCGGCCTTTTCGATGGCCCTATCTGGTTGGGTTTTGATTAAGTCGTCAATGGCTATTTGCATGTCCTCGGGCAGCCGTCTGCACCATACTATGCGAATCGTTTCTTTGGTTAGATGATCTTTGCCATTATCGTACATCTCATTGAGGAAGTCTGACGGTTTTTTGTTGCCTAGGGACATATTCCCGAAAAGTTTATCTAACTTTTTTTCTTGAGGTTCCGAAAACTTCTCAATTAACGTTTTTTTTACATAGGAGTATTTATCTTTCTCCGGCAAAGCATTCAAGTGAATGCTGATTTCCTTGATTGCTTCATCTCCCACTACACGCATTAGGGCTAGGTACTTTTCCTCGTCAGCGTTAATTTCGGAGGTTTTTAGAAGGACTTCGAGTGAATTAAACCACGCTTCGGTGTTCTGGGTCCAAAGAGGGGTCCATTTTAACGCGCTGAATTTGGCCATATTTCGATTCCGCCTATTCGAGGATTCATCATATTGCGAAATTTCCACCCCTGGGAATTGATTCTCAGCATATACGTTGGCAGGGTTCGGGGCAAACGGATTTACGACGGGAGCAAATGTGGGCGCTGCGGGATTTAGTATGGGTGCACTCCTGTCGTTATCCGAAGTTTTGTTGATGGTCCCACCTGGCATAGCGTGTGAGCTCGCGGCCTGAGCTTGTGTACCCACATCCGGAGGGTCCGGGGAAGAGTTTAATTTTTTCGAAAATGCTTCTAATTGTGTCTGCATCATTTGTGCCATAGCACTGAGGAGGTCACTTTTTACTGACTCTGTTACTGCAGCAATTACTTCTGCTTTTAAGTCAGCAGTGTGCGCCGGATTTTGGTCAGTGGGAGGACTAGTTTTGTCACTATCCACATTCTCACTATTGTCAGTGAGCGTCATTATTGTAGTGGAATCGAAAGAAAGATCCTCCGAAATCAGTGAATTATTCGCGGAGGAATTTGGTGCAGAATAGTCTTTCCCGCTACGTAAAAATTTTCGCGAATCAGATGTGCCGTCGTCCGACATGAACGTATGGATTTCTACTTAATAAGTAACATGCATATATACCACATCCAATCATCCAAGCATACGATACAACTCGAGATCCGCAAAAATTCAAAGAAAATTACAATGGTTTACTTGAGGCTGGAACGCTGGAACGCTTTGTGCCACTGGTGGCACGGCTCTGGAACGTTTCGTGCCGTTGTACGCTGGAAGGTACCGCTGTGCCGCCTAGAATGCAGCGCTGAGACGTCTCGGCTGCTGTCCCGCCCGAGACGCGGTGTGCTGAGCTGCTGTGCTATATACACGACACGTGCGCGCCGGCAAAAATCCGTGTGGTGTCCTTGGGCAATGCTTCTGCACTTGGATAAAGCTGAACGACTGCTGCCGTCTGCTCGTGTGTATCTAACTTTTCTGACCTGTCTTGCTGGTGGGCTGATGCTGCTCTGTGGCTATGTCGCGACAGCCCCCGAAGACGATGTCGAGGTGTGCAGGATGTACCTGGATCGGCGATGCGGGCTAAGCGCTGCTACAGCAGCGGTGGCGTGGTCCACGCGATGATGCGCGCCAAAAGCCAACACTGTGCTCCGCTGCTTCCACTTGTATCCTGCACGTGGTCACCGTGCTGGCCGCCGAATAATCAATCGACGGGGTCACCAATTTAAGCTACTGTTGGGTATACCAACACAATATATAGTTATAGTGGGCTTAATCCACAAGTTAGGCGGACCAGATAATAAAGGTGATGACCACACTCAATATATAAGATATTGATGGTTTATTGGTAAGGTTAGATACAAGCCCGCATGTAATTCGTAAGCAGGGCTATACTTGAACTGCCTCGAGGCGCGCTGCCTCGGGCTAGCGGATCTCGTAGTCACACACACTACTCACATACCTCACACGCACGCTCTCTCTGGGCGCAGCCGCAGAGTTGCTCTTAGGGCAGATCCCCACATATCAGCTCGTTACACCTCCACCCTTATGAAAAAAAATTGTTCACAATTTTTTCAACAAACATTCATCCATGATAATTCTTATAAGAACAAGCTGAACTTATTATTCTTTCGTTTCATAAATTTCTTTTTTCTTACATGTCAAATCATATCTTATCACCATTGATCTTTGTCGCAACAATATTATATCACTCATTACAACTATCATACGTTTTCTCTATTTTTCTCCAAATTGAATCTACGCAACATGATCGCTATCACTGAATAAGTTGGGAAATTTTCCGATCCCGACAAAGTGAAAATGTTTGAAATATCTGAATTATCTTGAAACGCGCAGAAATTCGTCTGATTTTTCTTAGAAACTTGGAATGGCAAACAGAACTTCAAAATGATATTATCAGGAGCATTTTACGAATCTTCACAAAAGAGCTTCAAATTTTGCTGTTAATATTTTACAAAAATCGTATTCAGAATTTCGCAAGTTTGAAACTGCATTTTCCAGTTTATTTCATGGATATTCCAGTGATTACGTAGAATAATGAAATTGAAAGAATTAATAAGATATGGGTAGTTGCAAGTATCTGAATTTTCATTTGTTCAAGTTGAAGTTCGATGAATAGATTAACTCATTCTCGATTATATTACAGCTCTAAATCTCATTCTCCAAATCATACAGAATTTTCGTTCAGTTCTAATGCATAAATATATATCGATTTATTCTATCTCGCACAATAATTCTATATATCTCTAGTTTCGACGAAAGCAGTTTTGAATCTCGCTCATTCTTTCTTAACATAGATCTTCTAAAGTGTACCGACTGGATTTAGAAAATATGTTCAATAAATCTGGCAAGCAACCAAGGAATCCATCAGATCGAGACATTACAGCAAACGGAAAACCAATTTGGAACGACGATTTTCAGAAAAAGATAATGGAAGAGCAAAATTACTATATTCAATAGCTACGAGATCCTGGTCAGCAATTTATAATTTTGTCGATCTGTATCGTTACTGAAAATGGAGTCTTGTAATTTAACCTCCTGTAATTTTACTCGAACTAAAAACTATTTCAATAATCTACGTGGCAATGTGAGGCTTATCAAATTCTGAGAATTCAGGTTATCCATTTCTCTTTTATCGTAATGAATGCGGACGTGATTTCTCTACTTGTGATTCAGATATCATGTTCAATAACTATTCAAAGCTCAAAATCTCTGAGTTTGGGGACTATTGAACTATTTACTGGGATTAAAAAGATGGAAGAACTGTTTTGTTTTAAACTGTTGCCTATTAGATGTAAATTCTCAATTTCAACTGGTATACTCTGATTGAATCATGATTCCCTAAATACTTCAGAATTTTACCGACATTCTAATTTCGACGATGAAAACGACAACTTTGAGTATACAGATATGGAACAGCAACTTCAATAATTCATTCCATTTGATTTCCATACTCCTGAAATAGGGTGTGATTTTCTATCCGCAATTTCAATTGGTTGTGTTCAAAATACTATTCAAATCGTAAAATCCTTGAAGCAAATGAATCTATTGTTCTGGTTATATCATAAAACGAATACGATAATTTCAATTGAGATGAAAAATTTCAATTTCAAATGCTATACTCGATTTAGTCTGATTTTTAGAACTCAAATAATATCTCAAATTCGACAATGAATAGCGACAACTCCACTCATACAACAGAAATCAGCAACAAATCACTTATACCATTATTTGATTACTTCAAAATCTTATCCGTATTGTTGATGCAAAATAACTCTCACTCATACATCCTTACAATCTAAACATGTCATTCTTGATTTGAACTTTTGACCAAAACTAATCTGAATAAACGAGACGTGATTGGATATGTTTTGTATATAAATTGAAAATGTTGCAAGGAGAAAAATCGTAGCAGATGACTCTAAGCGTCTAAGCTGGAATACTGACATTCGAAAAGTCGTGAGCAACTGTAGATGTGTCTCAAAATGCATAAAACCGTCTAAGATATGCTGTAGGATCAATTATTCTGTGATTTATCCGTGCTTCAAGAAGCTCAAATTCTAGAGCAAAACCGACAATTTTAGTAAGAACTATACCATGGTAAAGCTTCGAAGCATCAAAATTGATCAACATTTCACTGTGTATTATGTCAATGTTATACTATAACTTTTTTGAATTTATTCTCTCGAATAAGCTGGAATGGTATTGTTGTTCAATCTGAAATTATCCGTCGAATATTCGGAACGCAAATCTCAAGAGAGACACAAATATATCTGATCCGATCATCATTTGTTTCTGGCTGAAATTCATCACGTGATTTGAAAAAAGATTCAGGAAATATTCATTAATATCAGTCACTCGCATTCATCAAATGTCCATTCAATCATGCACTCAGTAGCCTATCTAATTAGAACGCATGAGAAATTCGCGGGTGAGAGCTACACTGTGAACGTGGCCTTATGTATAACATACTATAACATAATTCGTGAAACGCCCCTGTATAGTTACGGGCTGAAGCAGACAGTGGCAGAACACATGTCAGATGAGATTATGGATTTGTTTTTTTCTTTTCAGCTAATGTACACAATTGGTTCATTACAGTATTGGACAAGAACTTATTTCCAACATTCGTGCAATCTAATTCTATTTTTCTCATTGTGTTGTGAAATTTCATTGTGGAATCTCTAATGAACTCAAACCCCATAGAGTGTGTTGTGAGTGGTTTGCTTTGCTATTGTATGTGCATTTCAAGAAATTTATGTAGCCGTCAAGCTATTCATCCATTTATCAAAATTTTAGACTAAATATTTTGTGTTTTATGAAAACAGGTTCTCGGATAATCCAGTGATCTTGTTTCTAATTGTATATCAACACATTAGCTGTGCTCAAGTACTAATGTAGTGATCATGATGGTGAAAAGCTAATCCAATATAAAAGTGTCTAGTATTCAATACCTGAATAAGTAAATGAATGTTTATATCGGCTGGAGGCTCAAATCTCTAATCAGTTCAAGAATTAATAATAGTGTTTTTGGTGTAGTTTTGCTACAAGTGATGTGCTGGCATGTGAGTTATTGCATTTCAGATGAGTTTTAGAGGTATACAACTTTCTCGGCTTTTTGCTATTCATGAATATTACCCTCTTCAAGTTATTAGCGTGTCTTTACTATATCACTCTTACATGGGTTAATAGTCAAGAAGACTATCTATGGTGCGCTACTCCTCATTAATAGCCTAGTAAACTACTTTCTACAACTCAGTCGTTTCCAGAAGTTATATTCAAATTCGACTATTCCATCACCATAGTACATCAGTTACCAGATTCATCATATTAATAAGTCAGTTTATGCATAATATTTTCATTCATCATTTCAGTCTGTCTCATATTTTCACTCATTCCAGTTTAATAATCTGTCCAGGCCTGAATCTGTCATTTCATTATTTCATATTCTCTGATTATTTTGTTCTGACCTTGGCTCATGAAGGTTTCCCGCATTTGGCACTGTGGCATGCTAAGGAGCGAACTCAAATCAGTTACCATTTCATCATTTCATATTTTTTGATTATTTTGTTCTGACCTTGACTCATGAAGGTTTCCCGCATTTGGCACTATGGCATGCTAAGGAGCGAACTCAAATCAGTATCATGTTATAATTTCATCATCAGTTCTCACCTTGACTCATGAAGGTTTCCCGCATTTGGCACTGTGGCATGCTAAGGAGCGAACTTTGATCATCATTTTCATTTTTGTCATGTCAATCTGTATATGTCAAAGCCCTCACCTTGACTCATGAAGGTGTCCCGCATTAGGCACTGTGGCATGCTAAAGAACGGGCTTTCATTCATTCCATCATCCTTCCAAACATCATCAAATTTTCTACTAATGTCACAACATCATATTTCATGCCCATACTTTTCATTCCAAATTGTACGAGTGATCCATTTCCCAATGAGTTTCTTTCCATGCATAGTATTTTCCAATAATTCAAGTCCAAACGCCTCATATTTATAAGTTCAGTTACTATTCGAGTGGCAAAATGAAGAATTCATTGTAGTACGTGAGATGAGAATTGGGATATTTGATCATTAATCAAGTTCATAGAGTATTGATAAGATAGTTATAAAGTGGTTGAATCAATATTTGGGGTTGATGAGGAGCTAGCTAGCATGCCCATCTTCTCCACATACTGATCCGAAGAGTCAAAAGTTCCTTGACGAGTGATGCTCATAGAGTAATAGCAATACTTAAAGATAAATTTTTCAGATAGATAGTAGATATCAGTATAGAGTTCTACATTGTAATAACCATGCTATATTCACAGAGCCGTATACTATTTTTTCCTATTCATCTTATATCTTTCAAAATGTTTGAATCAAAAATCTGTCTCAAATTCTAATTTTCATCCATAATAGTGCATTCCAGTATAATACTCTCAATCATTAAAAATATTCCAAGTGTACGCTAAACTTTCAAATTACTTTTGCAATCTTCAGAATTGATTAGAGTTCAGTGAATAATTGTAATAATCAAGTAACAACATATGAGTGGAATGTAAATATTATTAACTATTTAAATGTATCAAGTGGAGAAATTGTCCACCGAAAGCCAAACTATGAAAATTTCTCTTTCGAACAGCTATACATAAGGAAAGCAAGTATCTCAAATGCTTGAATGCAGTGACTCATCTGTTTGTCTCTTCACTTCGCCTAAATTACTAGACCGTGTGTAATATGCCTAGACTGTGTGTATTGTGGGGGTGATGCCAAAAAGTGAAAGGGACGCACTTTGACATTTTCAAAATGGCCGTCCCTCTCTCTTTCTCTTACCATGGCTATACTCAAGATCATTCTTCCATCATTCTTACACTCACTCATTATTCTAGAAAATTTTCGAATCACTTTTGAGAATCTTAATCACGAACACGGAAAAATCGCGAGGTCACGTATGAAAATAGCTGGGCTTACGCTTTGCGACGATGCAGTTTTTTGGGCCAGTTGCAGTAGCGGCGCGTCTCTTCTTGTCCGGCTTGGCGTCGCTCCGAGTTGCGGGGGCGGCTTGGCTTGGCGCGTCCTTCCTTCTTCTTCGTTATTGAAACTTATTTTCTAATCATTTTCACTCACACTTCCCTGTACTCGCGCTGGCAGGATCGCCACTTTGTTACGTACTAAATCTTTTGGAAATAGTACGTTTTCGATATTTGAATTGAAGAATGAATAAGAATGAGTTTAGCTCGAATGGTCCAGTTTTAAACAATGATTTTATGTTTGAATTTACCTTTTGGGTTCGCCGACGCGAGTTAGGGAGAAGGGTGAATGACGTATACACAGAGTTATGAATAAACTATTTGAGCTATATTGTTCAGAATGATGCAGACTCGAGAAATAGATGAAGCGTGAAGCGCTTTGACAAAATGATGTGATCTAGCCGAAGGCCAGTGTAGCTCTGATGGCGGGCCGCTCTGCTCGTCGATGCGGCGGTGGCGTGGGCGTCGGGCCCTTCGGATGGGCCTTGTTGCTGTCTCTCTCGCACTTGTGGCTGCTTGGCTAGCGAGAGCGTCGATCGATGTTTTGGCGTCGGATCTTCATAGGTTTCAAAATGGGATGGCTTGGATTCAAATATTCTTAACTACCCGAGTAGAAATCGTCTTTGGCTATCCAGACAGATTTGTATGGCCCATATTCGGGATCCGTCTGGCGGCCAGACTGGCATCCGTGTGGCTGTGTAATGATTTGCGGGTAATGGGCCTGTGCGGCGAACGTGTGGATTCCGTGTGGCGGAATCGCCCACAGAGATCCCATATGCGAGCCACATCATTCCCACATAGAAATGGCGTGGCGCGTCGCCATGGTACATTTGATTTCACGCCAAGTGCGGATATTGCGATTATTCTTCATTCTTGTGAATGTTTCGTTTAATATACTCAATCAATGTCGTCGTTTATAAAATATGATCAGAAATTCACTTATGATATTAATTATATTAACAGCCTTATTCCGTGCGATGATTTATGGACAATTGTTCCGTTGTAAAATAAGAAATGTCCTTACAGTGGTCACTGGCCCTCGAACACTATGCAACATTCAGGTCTAAAAATTGTACTTACAGTCAACTCTCACCGTATAAAAGTGCTGTGTTTTCGGAAAAAAACGATTCGTTTCGACTTACGCCTTTGAGATCAGTTTTTATTCCAAATGTCCTCACCGTGGCAAGAATATATCGAAAATTGCTCATTATTTTTCACGTAGATTGACTACAATACTTTTGCCCGTCTGGGAATTTTTTTTGGATACCGTCAACCGGGGTTACTTTGAACAGACGAGGTAACTTTGAACACTTGTTTGAATTCTCGATATCAGCAAAATAAGGATGCGCAAGGGTTCTAGCACTAATTTGTTTGATAGTTGCATGCGTGGAGAACATTTTGCACCGGTGAAGGAGTCTCTATCAGCTGTGTGTGACTGGAAAGCACGAAAACGGAGTGAAAAAACTGAAAAAAAAACATCTTTTGCTCCGAAACCATGCTTTCCAGCCACACACAGCTGATAAAGACTCCTTCACCGGTGTAAAATGTTCTCCATGCATGCAACTATCAAGAAAATTAGTGCTAGAACCCTTGCGCATCCTTATTTTGCTGATATCGAGAATTCAAACAAGTGTTCAAAGTTACCCCGTCTGTTCAAAGTAACCCCGGTTGACGGTATCAGATTGATTGGAATACATCTATGAGCAGTCAAACTGCAGCTACATATATCTCAAATAGTCAATGTTTGGGCCAAATCCCGATCTCAGCTGTTTTTGGCCTCAAAATATCTCATAACCAACCATATTAGTGGCTCGCTTTACCATCAGTCACCATCATATTTATATCATTAAGATTTGTAAAGATTTTGGTGCGTGTCAGGATTTCGGAGCACATCAGTGTATTTTGAACATTTGAATTGTAATCAATCATTTGCTAAATATATTTTTTCAAAGTTCGCCAAATATCGGAAGAATGCCATCACTTTACTTTTCCGATAATATAACTTAGAACTTTTTTATTAAAAATGTCTCGCGTAGAGATTCATAAATTTTATATAATCCATATCTCCCTCAATTCCAAAAAAATACATCCACGTTCCTGCTGATCATTCCTTATTGAAGTTTTTTTTTCTGTTTCCAGAACTAATGAAAAGTCTCAAAAATTATAACATTCGAGATCCGTATTACGCGGTGATATGTTGTATAACTCCAATCCCCAGTCCCTGACTGTAGGCAAATATGCATACATGTCGTTCCAACTCGTATTCGCCACACAGATGCCATACATTCGCCAAAGAAAATCTGTGGCGACCGTACCGAAAATCATTACAGCGCCGCATGTGGCCCATACGGAAAGTCTGTGGCTATCCCGAATGGCCCATACTTTCGCCAAAGATAAATTTCTACTCGGGTAATTACGCTGCCAGCTATAGTGACCATTTATATTCGGTGATTTGAATCGGGCGCGGGTCTTATACCATATTTATCAGTTATCTACTTTATCCACATATCAGCTCGTTACATGAGCAAGTTATGAGTCATACGACTGCAACTTATCCGCACGTTCGACCAAAAGTGGCACATCTAGCGGCGAGGAAAAGAAACTCTCCAAGGTAGAAGTAAACAGTAAACAAGCCATCACAGAACGGTCTGATACTCGGTCTACAACCCGAGTTATTATATTCCTCTGAATGTTTCATCAATTCAAACACGTAAACTTTAACAATTTTGGCACTCGCAGCTGTTTAAATGACTCTATGCCAAATTTGTTTAAATTTTTGAACTTGCCTCTTGCATATCACGTGACTTTTTCTACCTTAGAGAGCTGACTTCAACGCCATCTTACAGGGCTCGAACGTGCGGATGACTTATGATGACTGCATCGCTGGATAACCCTACTGCTATTGTACATCCATGGCAGCCTATTAGGTGAGTTTGTTCCTATAGCCGTACTTCATACTTGGGAGTTTTGAATCATTACAAAACTCAATCTATTTCAGATTTTTACAAGCCTGTGCCAAAAATTGTCACATGACCCCAGTACAGCTGAATGATTCATTGAGTCGTACCTCCTTCACACTGTTCATTGTATCATCAAGCAGTGCTTCATCTTGTGATTAGGTAAAATGAGATTCATTTAGAACAATTATGATCCAAAATGCATATGAATGCCTCTGTAAGTATGTTTGTTGTGCTCTAAGCATTGGTCCAAACGGGTTTGAGCAATTCTGGTATTTTTGAGACTTTGAGAATAACAAGATGACTCTCTATCTACCATTCTCTAGTAAAATCTCTTCTGGAACTGATCGGGAGCTATACATTGAACTGATGCAAGCAATTCGTATTGGTAATGAAGGCTTGGTTCAACAATTAGTAAACAATGGTGCCCCAGTAAATCCCCTGCTTGGTTTTCCTAGTTTAACACCTTTACATTTAGCTGTCCAATCAAAGGCTGCAGGGATTATCAAAATTCTATTGACTAGGAATGCTGATGTTAATGCCAAAAGTTGGGATGGGGATACGCCACTCATCCTAGCAGCCAAATCAGGAATCAATTCATTAGTTGATATCCTTCTATCCCATGATGTCCGCAACTATGAAAATAAAGATCATTTAAGTCACTTGCACATAGCATCAATGAGAAATAGAGTTGACGTTGTTGAAAAACTCTTATTAATAAATCAAGGAAAATTTTTGAACAGGCAAGTGCTACAAAGTTCAATAGTCTGGCAAGGTTACACTCCTCTCCATCTAGCCGTTTACTTTGGCTGCATTGAAACAGTTGAGTACTTATTAGAGTGTGGTGCTAATATATTAGCTATAGATTCTCAAGGATTCACACCCTTACATTTGGCTGATTATCAACGGAATGCAAGAATTATTGATATACTTCTCTCAGCACACAAGAATGAGTTCAAGAATCCTGCATCTCCATTGGGTTTAACCCATTTTCACATTGCTTGCACAAGAGATGATACATCTATTATAGAACATTTTCTAAAAGTAGGGGTGGATGTAAATCTTCATGTCAAAGCACCTGATTCTCCTTGGCATTGCTGGGTACCAATAAATTTTGCTGTGTATCATGGATGTTCTTCAGTGATTCAAGTTCTTCTACACGCTGGGGTCCAGTTGTTCTCATCTTCTTATTTTACTAGATTATTGAAGTATGAATTCATGATGAGAAATGGGAAGATCTATGACCCTTTCACCGTAATAAGTTCAAGATTCGTTGACATAGTTCCCTATGAAAAATACACAATAGAGAGTGCCCTTTACCAAGCTTGCACTAGAAATGATAAATTAGCGATTGAGAAATTACTGAACGACTCAGTGATTGAAGCTCCCAATGTCTTGAATAAACCAAATTGGAATGGATCTACTCCCCTCAATTTGGCACTCAAATGTAATTCTGGAGAAGTAATAGAGTATCTTCTAGATCATGGAGCGGATATTACAATCAAAGATAATGAAGGCAAAACGCCCGTACATGTGGCATTCTACATTGAATCTGTAAAATGGTTGCAAATGATGCTGGTAAGATTGAGTGGTAAAGCTGCAAATGTAGATGATGATAATGGGCTATCGCTGTTTCATATTGTATGCACAACAAATAAACTAGAAATTGTGCAAAGCTTCTTACATTCTGGTGTGGATGTTGATGCTCAAGTTTGGAATCAATCAAAACTTTGGGCTGGTTTCACTCCATTGCACTTTGCTTGTGTGTATTTCCAGACAGAAGTTGTAAAAGTACTGCTAGATCATGGAGCCAATATTCTTGTGGAAAATAGAATGCATTTGAATCCTTTTGAATTAACTGTTGAGAAAATGATCAATGATGCTTCAGTGTATCATGGAAAGTATTTCAAGATTCTGGAAACGATTCTCGCAAATCCACAACTCAAAGGTAACAAGTTCAATACCTATGGTATCTCTATCTTACATGGATTACATTTCAATCATCATACCCATAAAATTCCTGTAAAGATGCTGAAGAAAATATTGGAAACTCATCAAAATGAGCTCAACAGTACAATTTCATTGCAAAGAAAGCATAATTACAACAAATTCACACCTTTACAATTTGCTTCAATTTTCCGTAACGTAAAAGTCGCGAAGTTGTTGGTAGAATATGGAGCTGATCCTCTCATGGTCGATGGCGAAGGGAGAACAGCTCTAGAATATCTTTACGGCAACGGACAGAAATTGAATGATTTATTGAAGTGGGCCACAACTTTCTTCACTTTCAAAACAGTCAACCAAAGTTCTAGGCCGAGTCATTTTCACATGGCATGTGCTATTGGTCGATCCAACGTTGTTAAACGCGTTTTAGAGGTTTCTAGTGAGGAGGCGAAGAAAATCTTTGTAAACTATCTTGACGATCATGGTCGGACACCATTGCATGCGCTTTTGAATCAAAAAATCACAAGACCCAAGTCAAGAAATCAGATAACACGTTTGCTATTGAAAAATGGTGCCAATGCCCATGCACGAGATTTTCTAATGCGAACGCCTTTGCACCTTGCATATCGCTGTGGGGATGCCGAAGTCGTCAAGCAGCTCATCAATTATGGTGCTGAAGTTAACGCACGCGATATATATGGTTGTTTACCATTAATTGATTTTTGCTCAAATTATTGCGCGGAACAGATATCTGTACTGTTAGAAAATGGGGCTGATATTAATTTGGTGGACGCAACTGATTTAACGTGTTTGGAGACGATGTTGAACATGTTTCCACGTCACGCAACCATCGATTATGAAAATAGAAATAAAGGTCCCGAGTCTGTCATTGTCATGTTGAAACATGTGAAAAAGTTCCAGGTGATAGGATTAAACATTAGTGAAAAAAATGTCCGTGCTTATACAAAATTAGTGCGTATCATCGGTGAACTGTATGACGAAACTGCTTTTATTCGCGAATGTAACCGCGAAATTGAATCGATGATGATTGTGAAAATAGATAATTACACAACTTTGCGAGATATCATGACGAAAAGTCCAAGTAGGATGGCATTCCATTGTCAAAATGTTGATTTGCAGAAAATGGTCGAATCGAATGATTTTTGTAAAAAATTCACTATCTATGGCAACCTCATAAAATTTCAAATGAAAATTGGCACGTCTAGACGATCACTGTTTTTGAAGTGTCGTGGATCTTTGATCACTTTAATCGGTATACATTTACCACATTCATGCTTAGAGATGATTATCCAATATCTAAGTGAAACTGACCAAAGACATATCATCTCAGCGTCGCAGAAAATTATTTTCACTGACGAGTAAGTTCAATCAACACGTTTATCGCGATGTCGGTTATTCGTGATTTTATTTCGGTCTCATGGTACTTACATGAGATCTTACTTTGGCTTATTTTTCATGTCCTTAGCAAAGTCATCATGAGGATTGGTAATTGTTTCGAGTGAATGTAAATTTACATTCGTAAATTGTGGACCCCATTTGTGTAGCACACTCTTTGGGGTGAACGTGGTGTGGCTTTCAGCCTGTTTGGTGTGGACTCGTGGTACACATTCCTAGTTCATCTCATAATGAGTTAATATGTTAATGATTTTGTCGATATGTAGTATCCTAGTTCATAATGTTTATGCACTCGATGTAAATCTCACACCTATTCCGTCACGAATGAATTCGTGATTTCTATGTTTTGTAAATATATTCGATCATAAACAAATTATTCTAACTCTGTACAGTCTTATTATCATTCAGGTATACCGAGTGCGGCACGTACGCACGTAGTCAAGGTGACAAAATCTCATAATCTACTTGGATCAGAGCAGTATGTTCATGTAGGTAAACTGTGATTGCGCTTATCAAAATCACACTAGCCTTGACCCCATCCATCAAGTACAGGGATGAATCAAATCATGAAAAACAGGATCCAAGAAGGCGAGGGCATGTACCATGATCTAATTTGAGCCACTCAATTGCTCGAAAATCTTGTTTTTCTGAATTTCGCAAATTTAAATTGAACTTTTTCCACGTTCATCTAGGGATTTTCGAGTTGAACGCCAAAAAATTTTTTGCACTTTGATCCAGACACCACAGTTTTCATGCGTTTGTCTCGCAACGCATGACCTGGGTCGACTCTCATTCGGATTCCATGCAAAATTTTACCTGAAAAAATTTCTTTTGAATCAAATTCAAAAAAAGTTTTGAAAAGAATCACTGTTCACTTACGAGTAATTCCACGTGAAAACGATATACAAAAATGGGTCGGGTCTCAGATTCCTATTTCAGTCAATTTCTTCGATTCTATAGGTCAAAATATGAACATCTGCCACCATAAAAAAAATTGGAAAATTCTTTTCGGACCCTGGTGCATAAATCAAGATTCGGTTTTAAAATTTTTTTTACAAAATTTTCGTAAGTTTTTTTCAATAAAATCGTTAGAACTCAGAAACGACTCTAAGTAGAGCAATGGGGTTCAGAGCAGCTGAAAGGTGAGCAAAAAATCTATCGAAAACCACTCCGAAATTTTGGTTTCCATGACCATGGAAATAAAAAAACTCAACATTCATAATTTGAACTGAATTGTTTGGCTAAAGTCATAGCTTTAGCCAACAAACTGCTATTTGTTAAATCATGTCGCAACTGAAAAATTTTCTCGAATAAATTACTCACTGTTCGTCTACATTTGAAAAAAATATCATCTCTACGGAATTATTCACAAAATCGAGATCCAATGTCGCCAAACCACTTCCGCAACATCTAGAGCAACGAGACTTGAGGAATAAAAGATGATAGATTCCTGTCAAGTTTTGGAGAATATGGATGACAGAAATTTTCAAACAGACAGAGACGATAGCTGGATGTAAACATTGTTTCACATTCGATGTCCAATTTCCCCAACATTTCTGCCCCATTGAAATAAAAGTTCGACAGTAATCAATTGTAGAGCCATCAATATATTAATGGGATATCATATGTATATGTAAAATTTTATAGAAATATCTTCAAGAATGCAAGTTCCTGGAGGAGTCATCTCGGCTTTATTTGTTGATGAATTTATACAAATTATTCTTACATGTTTATATCTATGATCTATATTATATGTTAGATCATAGATCTATAAGATAGATACATTTCCTATGGACGAGAAATCATTATCTAATTTGCGAGTACAAAATAGTAACTACAAATGAAATAAGTTTGCTACAGTACCCACCATAAATAATGGAACACGTAGGGTCTCACTCAAACAGTGATATTTCCAATTCGATTGGTCGTACGGGAATTTTGAAAAAAGGGTTTTGAGGAGCACCAAAAATCTATCAATTCATGGGTTTTTATAATTTTTTACGTGCTTTTTAAGTGCCCGTACACGTGGTTGAAAATCAGAAAAATTTCTCCTTCAATCAATCACCTACAATTTCGACGGGAGTGGTCCGATCACTAAAATACTTACGGGATCTTGTAGATCGTTCAAAGATCTAAAAATTTGGTCCTCTGTAAAATTTTCGTGCGACCCTTCTCATCTGACTTACGAGCTCCGAAAGAAAACTTTGTATTAACATAGGGTGCTCATGGAGATACCGAGCCTGCCACCTGTTTAATTTTCTCTCGCTCTACCCTGGAGCGGAATTGGGTTAAAAGAACATTATGGCACATGATTTCGACGTGAAATGATCTCATCTTTCAGAATCTTTCATCAGATTTTGTCTCAAATGCGACCTATAGGAACAAAACATGAAATTTATCAATTTTCACATCGAATTTCGAAAAATTATTACTACCTCAAATATTAGACAAAATCTGATGGAAAATTATGAAAGATGAGATCATTTTATGTCGAACGAAATGATGTGCCATGATATTTTTTAAATCCAGTCTTGCCCCAGAATAGAGCGAGAGAAAATTAAACAGGTGGCAGGCTCGGTATCTCCGTAAGCACCCTATGTTACTACTAAGTTTTCTTTCGGAGCTCATAAGTCAGACGGGAAGGGTCGTACGAAAATTTCAAAGATGACCAAATTTTTAGATTTTTGAACGATCTACAAGATCCCGTGAGTATTTTCGTGATCGGATCACTCCCGTCAAAATTGCAGGCGATTGATTGAAGGAGAATTTTTTCTGATTTTCAACCACGTGTACGGGCACTTAGAAAGCACGTAAAAAATTATGAAAACCCATAAATTGATAAATTTTTTCGTGCATTTCAAAACCCTTCTTTGAAAATTCCCGTACGACCAATCGAATTGGAAATATCACTGTTTGAGTGAGACCCTACGTGTTCCATTATTTATGGTGGGTACTGTATACCTTTACAACCTCGTATGCTGGACCGAACATAAGTACACGAAAGGTATAGCACAGTAACAGAAATAATAGTCATGAAATGATTAAAATCAACAACATGTGATGTTAATAGTCTACAGCAAACCTGTGACGCTTATCAGGCACCTGGAGACGGATGTAAGAACGCATCAACACGCTGCATCAAACTGATTGGATCAGGTGTTGTTCCAGTTGGATATCCATTGCACTGGCACTCTCTCGTTGTATCGTTGCAAGCTCCGCCCATATGAGTGTCTCTAGTGCATCTTAAATAACACTCGGACTCGCTTATGTAGCTTCTGTCTCTGTCTGTCCAATGACATTTTCTGTCAACTGCAGAGTAATTAAGAATATTAGACTGTTTGATTATTAATGAATTAGTCCTTGTTCACTCATATTCTGGTTGTTGAGTTAAGTTATAAATCGATCGATTTTATGAATCAGTATGTTTCATGTCATTATTGTTGTGGAATTGAGACAAAAAATGAGCATAGTCCAAAAATATAATATGGATTTTCATAAAAATTAATCAGCCTTCAAATGTGAGATCGAAACTTTCTTATTAATTCAATATTTGTAGATTATGAAATTTGTGAAATCTCAAACTTGCGATTTAAACAAATCTCGCATCTGTTATGGAAAAATTGCTTCAAAATATCATATATTTTTTCGAGTGAAGATGAAACTTCGCAATGTGAATATTCTTCTTGAATTTTTCAACATATAGCTGTTCGAAACTCAGTATTTCAACAAAACGGGCCAAGGTATTATCAATTGATCACGAATTTTCTTAATTTAAAATAGTCTATAAGTTTAAACGGGTTATAACTTGAACGAGGATGAAGTCACTTTGAGTCAAAATATTCGAGTGTATGAATTGAGTGAATAGATGCTTTATCGTTCATATTTTGTTGATTTCACTTTTAAATCCCTTCGCTTGAGGTACAATTATGAATGAGGTACCGCGTATTTGAGAAAGTCGTAATTTTTCTTCTGACATGACGGTAGATTCAACTTGACGGAAAAATTTAATAAATTCGAGAAATTAAGCGTTATGATGACTGATGGATAAGTAATCATTAACGCTGACAACCAGCCTCTTCAATACAAATTGTCCAACCAAATCGAAGAATATAGAGGAAATTATGAGACAAAAAAATTCAGCTATAGATTGCATCGCACTAACTCAAGAATGTGAGATTTCAAAGTATTCTCACGAAAATTTCTGTGAGCTTTATAAATTTTCTCAGGTAAGTTGTTTTCAGTCTCGAGTGACAATTCTATCTTGGAATAGAACATTCCTAACATTTCTTCAGAAATTCATCTGAATTTAACCCTAAACTGAGATTTTGGATGAATACTACGTTCCCTTGTAGTATTCACAACAAAATAGTATCATAATGTTCGTTATAGGTATCTAAAAGTAGGGGTTTGAATATTTTGAGCAAATTTGAAACGACCTCAGCACTTTTAAACGCAGATGTATCGTTCCAGCAACTTTCAACCTTGACTCTCATTGGCTTGAAATCATGACATTCGAAATCGGTATGACCAATTTCAACGTACTATCATTTGTTTTCGTCTGTTTCTTTCAGATTTCTGAAATCAAATTTCGGACAGAATTTACGAAATAACAGAAAAAAGTTACGAATGTCCATAAATTATGTTGTGCCTTCTTTTTAAATTTCCTCGCATCTTGCTCAGAAGACCATTCGGGTTTTTTTTAAAACGATTGAAAATGAGTGAAAGACATTACAAAGTAAGCTACATAATATGTCTGATTTGGTTGTCAGGGAGCCAGAATATCACGATTGTGTGCAGGCCTGATTTCGTGAATAAAAGAAACCATTAAGTTTCATAACTGCGGGACGATTTGTCATGTTTCTTATTCATCATATGAGAGCATGCACCCTCTTATTCTATACAAAAGATTATGATATAACTCGCCAGTTAGTTCAGATCAGATTTTAAGCTGATTTTGCGATAAATTATTAGGTATTTTGAGGCCAAAAATTGACTAGTTGAAATATAGCTGTAATCTGAATTCTTATAGATCTTTTCCGAGCTATCTGGCATTCAATGACGATTTCCGGAGGGGCAAAACCGTTGGCTAATCCACCTTAAAAATATGAGAAATTTTCTAGGTATTTTTGCCACGGTAGGGACATCTAGCATAAAATCTGATCTCAAAAATGTAAATCAAAACGGATCGTTTTTTTTCCGAATACACAACACTTTTTCAAGGTAACAGTTGACTGTGAGAGAATTTTTGGACCCGAATGTTGCATAATGTTCGAGAACCGCAGTGGCTACGGTATTAAGGACATCTCTTACTTTGCAATGGAAAATTTGTCTACAAATCATCGCACGGAAAGCTGCTCACGTAAATCATCGCCTGCTGTACTGGTAGAATTTTGTTGTTTGGTGTGTTAGGGACGAATTGCCGCCGTTATAGTACTTCTTTCAGCGATTCGCTGACCCTGAGTCGAATTATCGAGATCGAAAAATTTGCAAAATTCCAGGACAGTATGTCGGCTGTGTTTTAAATCATTTCAAAGTGAGACTTGACACTCGATTTGTTCATTATATAACCTTTTTATAGCCCAATTTTCATGTTCGATTGGTGCGAAATCGGAATTGAATAATGATCTAGGAAAACTATACGATTGAAATGTGCAACTTCAGTTTCCAACTTTGCCACAGTAAGGATATATTCTGACCACTTTTGGTGAGTTCAGGTCTAGATAAGATTCATATCCGCTCGTAAAACTATTGGGACATCTTTCTTGGGATAGAATACTCTAGAATATACAACAGATATCGTCGTTAGACTCATCACATTTGTTCATTCAATTTGCATGCAAGGTCAGGACATCAACTGCATATAAGTTATGGCAAAATCACCCATATATTGTAACTCATTTCGTAAGTCTTTGTATGAGCCTTGACGGGATCTAATATCTAAGGATAATAAGGATAACAAAACCGGGTATATAAGGAGGTAAATTCAGGGCAATTACCATGATTTCATCGAACTAAATGTTGGGATTATACTTACATCAATACAAAATTAAAATAATACAAAATTATACTTACATCTGTAAGAAGGTATAGAATCGCTGCAAAGTATGATCCATCGTCCTGTTCGACTCTCCATATCAAATCGAGCTGGAGCTCTTTCGTTATATTGATTAGAAGGCCCTACAATCATATTTTCAATTATAACTCAAATCAATTTAACATTTTATGAAGAGGAGAATGTATTCTTTGCTGAAGACATTCACTGTGACCGGGTGCTGTCGCTGAGAATCGCGACTTTTCATTTCCAATCTTTACCGAATTTTATTGACTCGGAAATTACCGCCAACCATAATGAATTATCATGTTTCACTTTGCTAAGGACATGAACCATGAGATAAGAGACAATTATCTTCTATACAAACATATTCGCCAGAATATGGGATTCCAATTCGTAACTGAAATGAAATCTTGAGGAAACAGCGTCGCAGTGAACGTGTTGAGCTTAGTCACTTAGATCGCGCGCTATACTAATAAATTTTCGAAAGATAGAATTTTATGAAATTAAATGACTCCAAATAAAACAACTTAATCGTCATACCTAATAAGATGCTTGAGAATATATTTCAAATTTTCTGACCTCATTTTATTCTTGAAGATCTAAAAATTTCATGTCTAATGAAAAAGAAGTATCCCCTAGCATCTGAAATTTATCAGCGAGTATTTATTCTAGATTAAATTAAACGGTCGACTTTTGGATGATTTTCTTAAAGATTAATTCCTTCGCGTGACATTATCGGAAGATACTTCGTTGTCGGTTGTCTTCATTCCGGTATTTCATCAATCATTTTTAGTTTTTTTTTCTGGCAACGCGGTGTGAACTGCCCTGACTTGCAAAAATATTCCAAGATCTTTTACTTTGTGGAATTCCGACGATTCTTATGTTTTATAATTCATAACTCTATCATATATTTACCTGGGTTCATTGCAGAAATATTGACGAGTAAGAAGAGTAAATAAAGGAATCTCACTGATGAATATTCCATGTTCTATGTTTATACAAGGTTTCAATCCCAAAGTGCTCCCTTTGTCGTCAATAAAGTTGGACTTGATGTTTTAGAGCGAATGAGAATTTTTTGATGAATTCTAAATGGTTATCCTAAAGAATATATATATATAGTGTAACTGACTGGATATTGTATGCTCAGTAAAATCAACATTTTCATCTGAATAAATCGACGAATTGTTCTACTAACAAAATATTAACATTCACCTATACGTCGTTGAACTTGATCTTATTTGCTTGTGTACAAGGATCACAAAACTAGATGAGACTCGAAAACTTTAGATTGGTTGTTCTACTATTTAGAGTCTGGTGAAGACTTTGAAACCGGTTTTCAAAGTTTCATTCATCAGAATTTTGAAACAAAGATCCACCTTATGGTATTACAGAAGGAGAAACAAATTTCTCCACTTAAGTCTATCGGAATATTGAGAGACGTCTTGAAGAGCATTTATAATGACAATATTGTCAGGTACTGTGGAAAAAAACGTATAAAATTGCGGAAGAGGTGGTAAAGAAATCAAACTGTGAACATTTCAGTATACAAATCGCATGTAAAATAGGTTTCCTCGAACTTTTTTTGTTGCAAATTATAAAAAAAAAAACGACGTCTTTTTGACCTGATTACATCGCAAATGGTTCGGCGTCAACTTTCTAAACAGCGTCTTCAAATTGATCAAGTCTCTTTTGAATACAGTGTGGTGAATGTAATTTCTATTCAAGATTAAATAGAGGTGGATGAGAAAGAAGATTATGCCCCTCATACGAATTTTTTTCCAAAATACTCGGACAAATCATGAGAAGGCGGGCTCAAAACATAGCTATAATTCATCAATTTTCCGCATAGAGAACTGTGAATGTCACCCATTATATCGTGTAGTTCTATTTTCAGAGATCGTTTCCAAAATATTTGATGTTACTTAATTGAGTTTGAATTTCAACAATGCACAGCCGTACCAACTGATTAATCACATCAGCGCGTGCCGAATCGACAAAGTTTGGAAAACATGTTTTCGGCACACTGGCATCGAAAGCCTATGGTTTCCGCCCCGATCCCGGGGCAGAAAATGCCGCAATGCCGCCCAGGCTAGAAAACGAGTGAGCATGCGCAGTAGCCCTCGGGCTGCGCCCTCGGGCCACTACATTGCATGCTCCGACGTTTTCTAACCTGTACGGCGGAGCGGCATTTTGCCCCGACATCGCGTCGGAAAGCATAGAATTTCGATACAAGTGTCACCGAAAAACAGTGTACGCACATCGAAATTCTATGCTTTCCGACGCGATGTCGGGGCAAAATGCCGCTCCGCCGTACAGGTTAGAAAACGTCGGAGCATGCAATGTAGTGGCCCGAGGGCTACTGCGCATGCTCACTCGTTTTCTAGCCTGGGCGGCATTGCGGCATTTTCTGCCCCGGGATCGGGGCGGAAACCATACGCTTTCGATGCCAGTGTGCCGAAAAAATTGTTTGTAAACCCACCAACAAGACAATGAAATCCTCAACAGATATTTATTTTGTATAGTCAAGAAATTTTTACAAATTAAGGCAAAAGTCAGAAATCTTTGTTGCTATATCGAGCACTCTTATGCGATAGATTCAAGTTGATAGTACGTTGAGTAACAAGGGCGCAAAGTATTTCTTGACACACTGTGCGAGAAAGTAACTTTTCCGCACTGATTTTCCACTTTCTCTCACAGTTTGTCAAAAAATAGTATTCGACACACGGGTGTAAAACTTATTTTTTGCCACACTGTGCGAGAAAGTAACTTTTCCGCACTGGTTTTCCACTTTCTTTCACAGTTTGTCAAAAAATAGTATTCGTTACACGGGTGTAAAACCTATTTTTTCATTACTCTAACCTACAAATTCCGCGTTTAAATAGAATTTTTGGGTTCTCGTAATGAAAAAATATATCCGCACTTCGCTTGCAATAAGCCCATTTTGGGCACTGGAAGACATGTCTGTCTCGCTTCGCTCGACAGACAAACTGTCCTAGTGCCCAAAATGGGCTACCGCGTTCAGTACAGAAATATACTATTCCACCCTTGTATCGAAATGTACTATTATTTCCACCCTTGTACCGAAGTGTACTATTAACGTCCGAGTTTCCGAAATGAGTGCGTGAAAGTAAACTATGCGCACAGTTGTAATTTCTGCGATGTACGTTATGTTTTGCGCCGTGCGCTAAGTTTCACTTTTACGCCCGAAAATTTCGGGAACGAGAGCGTAAAAGTTAGTTGAGCTCGATTGGTGCGGAAAGTTGTTCCCCGTGCATGCTTTATACCGCGGAATATGAGGGAAGGGAAGGGCTGGGCGGCGTGGGCGCCGGTGTCCAGCCCCAACCCCAAGGGTGGAGCCCACGGTGCAAGGAGACAAAGCCCTCGTCGGGCGGAACCCCCCGACAGGAATAAAGTTGTGAGAATGTATCATGAAAAGATCTTTCGTTAAATGTATCATATCTCACCTCGTTGTTGAGAGAGATTGATTTTGTCCCACCAAAGTATTCATATTAGCCAAATTGAGAATATTCAAGTACTTCGACTGATGAAAACTATCATCAGTAGTAAGGTAAGTGTACCCAACTTGCCCCCATTAAGCCATTTTCTTAATAACTTTGGCCCATCTCCATATTTTCCAACGTACCTTAGCTCATTTTAAAGCTTGTCTCAAGACCTTTGAAATGAGCTAATATACGTCCAATTTGAATGAAATGGAGCCGAACTGTTTGAATTCTCCCAAAAGGTGATTTTTGAGAGTTTACAAAAGTGTGTACCCAACTTGCCCCCATCATTTAAAACAATGTAAATCGGCGATGAGGTGAATAGAATCGCTTTGATCCGTTTTGATCACCGTGCAGCGACATTTGTAGCTTTTAACTGGCCCAAGACATCGTTTCCGACCTATTTTGACGTAATAAACACGTTCTGAGTGGTGGAAAAAGCCATACTGCACGCCTTTCCGAGATAACCATATGGGGGCATGTTGGGTACACTCCGATGTCGGCCTTCTTGATTCCCAAACCATCTTCGTGTTTTGTACATAAAATCGCTCCAAATCAGAGTTCTGCAACCCTGAAGAGCGGATTTTGAAGGTCTTGAGACAGGGAATCGAATGCGCTAAGGTACGTCAAGATTGGTTGAATAAAAATAAATTGGCACCGGTTGTAGTGAACGCGATTTCCTCGGTGATTTCTTAGCCGTGCAAACACGAAAAATGGAAAACTCACTTTATATTTCCTGGGAAACGCAGAAATGATCCGGGGTCGTTGAAAACTACGTATTTTTTCATATTTTAACATAACAAACGTAAAAAAAAATTGCGGGAAGGTCAACGAGCGCCCATTCCTGAGATCGGCATATGGGGGCAAGTTGGGTACAGAGGCGAGTTGGGTACACTTACCTTAGATGAAAAACAATTTTTATGTGAAAAAATGTATCCCCTAGAAAGTTCACATCATTAAATCTCATGGCAAAAGATTGATGTTTAAGTCATCTCAATATTCGTGCAGCAGAATCTTTGTGTTGGAATAGATATGGTTCATGTGAAATTTTGTGAGAATTGGCCCATTTTCATGCACATTAGGATACAGGTTACAGGTATCAATAATGAAATTTGAATTATTATACGAGGACGCTGTAATTTGGATAAAATTTTCAAGTCAAGTACAGAAGAGACTTCCAACATTTTATTAAAAAATAGTTCAAAATTTGTAGTATTCAACAATTCTCAAATCGCATGTACTTATCTAAATGAGAAGTCCGCGAGAGTTCAAAATTTAAATCATCCGCTGCGATGAGTCATTACCTGTTCGGACTAACGTCAACATCACAATTGGGAAGTATTTGAGGTGTAATTTTTTTTCGCAAAATTCCAACTTTGCGCCCCACACACCCATGGGTGCACCCGCAACGTAACTTTTCGGCATCAACTTTGCGCACACAATGGCAAGAAAGTTATGAGTATCTACCCCATTTTATGTATATACTATTATTTTTAATGAATTTGTGGATTATCGTTTTCATCAAGCTCTAGCTTGGGTGAGATGGAGAAATGTCAAGATTTCAATTCCGGCCTGCATTATGATATGACGGGGGAATTAATATTCAAGAAGTTTGGAAAAGAATCGCGAAAAACCGCTGTAATAAAGATTGCAATTACTATGGTAGCTTAGTGAAACGTGCATTACTTTTCATTCAAAACACCGAAAAATTCAAATTTGTAGTTCGACGCGTTTCGGGAATTGAGTTTGACACTTTTTCGGTCAGTCTACTTTTAATAATAAAATAAAGTAAAGCCCATCACAAAATCGAAGTAAGAATGTGCAATTTTTTTCAATATTCAAATTAGTGTTTAAAATGAAAAGTATCCATTTACAGCCTGCAAAGATAATAGAACATCATGCACAGATCCGAATTCTAGCTAATGTCTTTAGGCGCATGGATATGTTTACCCTGTGGATACAACGAGGGAAAAATAAATAATCGAAATAGCTCAAAAAGGGCCCCACGTAAGAGCGAGACGCCTATATATTTTATGATTGCAAAGGAGACTCGACGTCATTTCCCTCATACATAATTCTAAGACGGAAGTAAAATTTGCATTAATTGCTATTATATGCCAAAATTGGAATAATTTGAAATTTTTCAACACGTTGACTGCGTCGGGACCCACCGGTGAATTTCGCATTCAATCGGGTTTCAATTATAGGTGTACACCCAACGATGCAGACATGGCCAATGGCTTATAAAGCAATTTTTCACCGTTGAGTAAGACGCTAACAACATATATGTGTAAAAAGCCAGTTTCGGTGTAGAGCTCTATTTCGACAAGCTAGCTCAAAATTCCCGCTTAACTCGATAAAAACACGGTTGCATTGCTCGAAATTTCCAACGTCTTTCAGCTTATTTTCAAGCTTACATCAAAAGCTGTACAATTTGAGCACAAATACACATGATTTGAGTTGAAATATCACGATAACATCTGGTGTCATAAAGAATAATTCGCTATCATCGTAAAAACGCTATATTTAGCTCTACCACCCACGGGCAGCGAACGTGTTCAGGTCCTCCCAAGAGACACACCTTTTACCGGAAAAGAAGGTTTTTTTTTTGTAATCTCATGAATGCAAGAGCCGACTCTATCAATTCTATTGGAGTAATCTGAATCTGCTAAGTGGAAATCTACCATAGTCCATTGAATTAGAGTTCCGTATTTACAAATTGATGGAAAAAATAATGACAAAAATATCAGAAGTTTGGTCAACACGAATGACTGATCTACTACTGTATTGGTTGAGCCTGCACTTAATGCGCATCAAGATAAGAATGAGGCTATAGGAATCATACGTAGTGCCGAGAATTGGCAAATCCCACGATGACTGACTTCGCGATTGAAAGATTTGATCAGTGTGTGCTCAACAGCTTATGACTTGGGGTGAAATGGAAAGTAATTGTTCGATTCTGTGTGTACTACCTCTAGTGCTCTGATCTACAATCTTTCGCATGCTGTACGGACGATTCTTCGTATTGCATAAGAGACTTGTGATTTAGAGAAAGTTTTTGGATGGATTTTACGCTCTGAACTAGATCGACTCGGATTCAAAGATGAGTCAGAAAATCCATGTCAGTAGATCAAAATGCAGAAAACTGTGCCTGGTATATTTCATTCCATTGTACAGTAGTTGATTCTGAACAATAAGTTGTGATCGGCATACTCGGTCGGATTTCGGAAAGAATCAACTACCGCCAAGTGTACGTGCATAAAATGGTTTCATGTACTGAAAAGCACTGCAATTCTTTTGGGGAAATTTCTCGCGACCTGAATCGACGCTGATTTGGATTCAGCGTCCAAGTATCAAGAATATAGAACATCAATGATTTCATCTCGAATTCAATCTAGTTTCCTGTTGAGAAAGCGGATTAAAGATTTAAATGGCGATCGGAGCAGATGTTGAAAATCAATAAATTTTTTCAGGTGAACACTTTTCAAGACCTTAAAACGGCTCGTAATTTCATTTCGTATCGGAGATTCTAGTCTACGAAGGCAGCCCACGTCTGTATACTGAAATTTGGTCTAATTTGGGAAGGATTGGACAATTTTCAATCATTCATAGCGTTTTTTGCCCTGAAAAGGGCAGTTTTTCATATCTTGTACGGACACTTTGTTTCCTACGTAAGTTTGTAAGGTTTAGAGTATAAACAAGGAGTTTGGGATGAAGGGACAGTCATTGGATATGCAGATTATGAATACCATGAGTCGGGACGGAAGCTTCCATATGTTGCAATTCCACTTGCTCTGAGAAGAGCAATTGTTTATCTTGTATCGGATGTTTCACTGCTTGGAAGTGGGAATGGTTCATTTTGAGGAATCAGATCAAAATTGGATAGAATGGTAATTTTCATCTTGTATGTTCCTTTGCCCTAAAAAGGGCAGTTTTTCATATCTTGTACGGACAATTTGTTGTCTACGTGAGTTTTCAAGATTTGGAGTCAAAGGAATTAAGGATGAGGGAACAGTCATTGGTTATGCAGATAATTAGTAGTATAGGAAGGGATTTTCCCCTTCTTGCAGCGCAACTTGCTCTGAGAAGAGCAATATATAGTTCATCTTGTATCGGACGTTTCACTGCTTTGACAAGGAAATGGTTGCTTTTGAAGAATGGACTCAAAATTGGGTGGAGAGGTAACATTTTCATCTTGTACGTTCCTTTGCCCTGAAAAGGGCAGTTTTTCATCTTGTATCAGTAGAATAGTTCACTACTTCATCTTCATACATTTGCGGGCCCTGAAAAGGGCCCTAGGAAAAAGGGAAATTTAGGGATCGGAAAGTCAATAGGAAGTTTACAAACGGTAGGGGTAAATTCGTGTTTTTTTTCTTCAGCCAATCAGAATACAATCCAAATAGGGTTTTACAATATTTTCGGAAATCTAACAAACTTGGGGCTATTTTTTGATTCCACCTCGTGCCGAATGTCATTTGTGCGATTTAGATAAGTTTGTGTCATCAATTTTAAACGGAGAATACTATTGGATTTGGTAAATACGATTGTCGCACAAAATACAATTAAAAAAGGTTTTGGATGCCATTTAAAAAATTCGTCTTTACAAAACAGTTCGCTTCACAAGATCATCTTTCTGTCAATCTATCGCATTGCCAAGATATTTGTTCAACTCTATGAAAAAGTTCTAACAGTTTGAAAACGAAGGAAATACAAGTCAATGACTCATCATTTTTCATCAACTCAGACTATTGCACACTTGCTTTGATTTTGGGTATTCATTCCCAATTAGCTTTGCTGTCAATCCATTTCATACTTAGTCGTCTCTTTTCTTCGCCACATAACCATATATAATCATCCTTGTCACGATCAACGTTATCTTTTTCTTTAATCAAAATCTTCATGTTTTATCCAAACTTTCACACGTTCATACAACAATGTGCGTCATATCTCACATTTCGTCCAAGTTCACACCAAAGCTCGTTTACCGCTCAATTTTTTTTGTTTGACTTTTTTTCAAAAAAGACAATTTTTTCACATCAATTTTCTACAGGCACACTGTGGCGATTCGAAATGGCTCAAGTAATGATATCGACTTAATATTCTCCTTTAAATTGAAGAATTTGACGATTTACCAGTTGGGCATTTTTTATATATATTTGCCTGAACTGGTTTAGTACATAGCCTCAAGACGCCCGTTCTCTCTCTCACACACACACACACACACGCGCGCGCATACTTTGGTCAATATTTGCTCAAAATCAGTCATACTTCAAATTGTCATCGTTAACAATAGATCTCTCGTTCTCTTATTTCATCACTCACGCACCTTCGATTTTCGAGGAACATGTTCTCGTTTCTTGACAAACTTCAATCGATTATAAATTCAGTCACGTGTTACAATCCAACTCAGTATCGTTATTTGAAATTTTACCGATCTTGGCCAACAATTCAATTCTTCATACGTGGAAAAGTATTTGTAAATAACGAGTATAAATTAGGCATTGCGCTTTGTGAACAATTATTACACTCAACAATAATGTTTCGCTTCATTGGCGTTTGCGCAAGTGTAAATAAAAGTCCATGTTGACTACAAAAATGTATGATCTCGCGATGATGAATGAACAATAGTAACCTACACAGAGAAACAAATTTGCTCTCTCATTTGATTGTTATGTTCATCGTCGGCACTTGGTGTCGGGACGGGTCTCCGCACTCTATTTTCTTTTAATTCCAATTCTTCATCACTTGTAGCAGCTACTTTTGTCTGAGTATTCTCGTCGAAACCATCTTGTTCGCGCTCCAACACAAGTTTCAAACAGCTGAAGATTCATCGGCTGAAAGTGTTTCACATTCCATACAACCTCACTTTTTCCGACTTTCATTCCCAAAAGTGACAGATGATGAGTAGAGTACTGAATCGGGAGTAGAAAATGTCTCCGTATAAAAACGACGAGATCCATCTGATTCCCATGTTGGCGCTCGAGCTCATCATTCTCTCGTTTCATTATTTGCAACTATTCGATTCCATCTCTTCGCTGAGCGCGTTTTCAATCAAATCATTAAGATTACTTTCTGCTTGTCTGGGCTATAACCACGGACTCGTTTTACACATAACTCATTCCTTATAAGTATACAAATTTATGATACATAGATTCTTTGTGATTTTTCGTCACCGACACGCAAACGACGCTTTATATTGAAAAATTACTGATATCCTATTCGAATAAAAATCACAGAGATTCGAAGTTGCAGCTTAAAATTTATCCAACGCTTTACATCTTTTTTTGCGATAGCATTCAAAAATACAAGGGACAGACCGCTCTCTCCCTTGTATCTTTCATTTCACTCTTTTGTTTCATACATGATCTCACGCACGCTAAAAAACAAAAAAACCAACTATAATCCGTTTTACAAATTAATTTACATCCATTAATATGATCGGACTTAATCGTAAGATAACGCTTTGCACAGGAATTATCGCTTTGTATGCCGGTCATCTCGCCATAATACGAGAATCAATAAAATGCTTCGATCATGAAGGACGAGAATATTGCTAGAAAAAAAAAACGGATCAAAGGGAAAGTGCGAATTTTCAACGACTAGGTAGGCTAAAGAAAATTGACGTCTCTGACAAGAATCGACAGTGAAACTTGGGTGCATGGATTCTGAGATTTAGATTCACTGTCCTTAGTATTCGGACACGAGAAATTTCAGTTGAATTAACCGTGCTTAGTTTACATAATTGTGGTTCCTCGAAAAATGAGATGATTTGCATCAATAAAATGCTAATACAGATGAATCCATGCAGGCAATTTTCACTCCATTCGCACGCATAATTCTGAGTCAACTAAAAATAACATACGATTTCATAAAATTAAAAGTCGTTATAGAATCAATACATCAGGTAATGATTAAGAGCCAAAATATAGAAAGATGGATATCTGTACACACTTTCACGACTGAATAGGAAGCACTCGTGCAATTTGACTCATGTTTCTTCCACAATATATCGAATATTCGTGTAATTCTTCATTAACCAATCTTTTAAACATCGTTTACTTTTGTACAGGATAGTTTACGTAAAATGCCTCCTTCACGCTTCTAACGTTTCAATGCTTACACGAATCTCCTTTACAATCATGGAATTTTCTTAATCTACCAGTTTCGCATCTAAAATTTAATCAGTACATTCAACCGCGTCAGCTGACGGCGGAAGGGAAACCACGCGCTAGTTATGTCGCTTTCACGCTCTTCCACGGTTGCATTTTGTGTTCAACTTCAAGGTATAAATCTTTGTCATATCACTCATACATTTTGTATCGTTTTCGAAATCTTTATATCTATCTCGTATTGGTCTGAACCTATATTGTGTTCATCTTCTCTTATTCGGAGAACATATCGAATTGATCCGTGGGTAATTCACAAATAAGCACATCGGGATTTTCATTCATGATGGCTTCTGCTGAGAAATCGAAGATTTTAATTGAGGAAAGCTGTTGGTGGACTTGCAAGATACCGGATATTAAGAATCAACAGCTCAATTTCGATACATACTGCAAGATTTCTATCGAGTCAAAATAGTTGAGAGTGACAGAAGTTGGAATAAAAATGAGCACAAAGAAGTTCTGATACAGTAATTTGGATCAATTTGGAAAAAGTTGAGTTTGTCCATCCAAAGCTTTGTTCTTCTCGCACTTTTTATAGATTTGGATCGCTTCATGCGTGGTTTCACAAAAAAACTTACATAATAATCACTTTATACATAAAGTAGTTTTCTCGCAAAAATTTGAATCAGCGTTTTTTCATGTTCATGTTTCAGGTGTATGAGAATGTATGTACATGTGTCATTTTTGATCTTAGATCAAGATAAGTGTAATAAATGACACACCTATAAGACCTAAATTTTGTCCATCATAGTTTCTACTTACACAAGATATGAAGCTGTGAAAAAAATTCATGTTGATTCTAAGATAGAAAAGCCAGTGAGTTACTGGTGAAGCACTGTGAAAAATACATCGGTTGCAAACGAGAGAATTTATACAGCAACATGACAGCTCACTTTTGAAGACTGCTTCCCCTTTAAAGAAGAAAGTGGGAGGGCCAAGATAGTGCTCAAATTCTTGATTGCATGGGATTCTGCCATAAATTCACACAGTTGATTGTAAAGTATACTAATTAATGATAATAAACAATTTTTTTGTTCTTTTTTAAATATGATATCAATCATCAAAGTATAAAAATAATTCCGTATAGATTACGTAATGCATGGTAATGGTGTCTGCACGAGATCTTTATTGAGATAGAAATCTCATAAGTATGAGATAGACAACGACACAATCGTCGAGACGAAAAGATTTTCATCTATCTTGCCTATAGATGTTAGACTGATTCATACATCTTTCAGAAGATCACGTAAACAAATTCAAGGCGTGGGTCGTTTTGTACGTCACAGTATCACAAGGAGTAGTGAACATAGAGGAGCCCTTGTGAATGAATTTCTATCGAAAACCATCGAGGCAATGTCTCTTAGATTTTCAGAAAAAATTGATTCAAAAGCCTCACTAAATGTCACTGTTTTTCACTTAAGATCTAGAGAGGTCATATCTTAGTAAAAGTATATCATGGTCACAACAAAGATTTAGCATAGTCAAGATATTAATAATCCTGTGCTCAAACAAGTATGTTCATTCTTACACAAATGAGAATTTTAATCCTCCAAGAAGTACCATGGAAATAAAAAGTTCAACATTCATAATTTGAACTGAATAGTTTGTCTGAAGTCATAACTTTGGCCAAAACAAATGTCATAGATTAGATCATGTTGCAAATGAAAATTTTTAGAATAGATCATTCACTGTGCATCTATATTTCAGAAAGAATTTGGCATGAATGGTAGTTTGGGCGTAAAATTCTCACAAGGGCATATCTCTCTTTCACATGTGCTGCTTTCACTCTCTCAGTCAAGCATAAAATGATGATACATTACTAGTACCAATGTGGTCTCATATTACTAATAGTTAAAATATAGCTTCAGTGCTAATGATCACAGTTAGATTGATCTCTGTCTATCATTTCGTCACATACTGCATCATGAGTAGGATGCAGAAGATACTACAAGTGATTGGATGACATACCGAATTAAAAAGCGATCTGGAAATATGACACTCGTAACAACGTTATTTGGGACCAAAACAGTTGACCAGAAGAAATTGCTGAAACAAGTTCATGAAGATAGTCTTTGACATATGCATGAGAACATGTCAAGGACCACTTCACTTGATTTAGGGGTGAAAAATAAAAGAATGTAGTGAATTCAACTTGATGCACTGTGTACCACATGAGTCATAATACCATACCAAATTCTTCGGCAAACAACAGCATACGCGCCATTTTCAATATGATTATCCACAAATCTCTAAGTTGGTAGGTTAATGCAAAAAATTGGAATCAATCTGAATATGCAGAAGATATGGGAAAACTTACTGTTTCTCGGAGAAAAATATCACTAACGATCTCCAGGACTGAGCCAATTAATCTGATCAGTCAATCACCATATAACAGAGATAGACAGACACTTTCTCATTCGATATTTTGAAGAAAAAAACCACTCACAAACGGGAACGTAAAAGTCATTGGTTTGATTCCAACATTAGAAGAAAGTCCACAGTACTAAAAAGAAAAATGAAAACATGGAACAGCTTTTGTTCATTCAAAACGAGAGGAACAGCTATCCAAGTATTTCCTTTTGTTTTGGAGAATGTGAGGGTTTTAAATCGAAATTTCAAAGAATTCCATCCAATCAGGAGCATTGACCTCCAACTTTCTTCATTTTGCAGAGCTATGCTGAAGAAGTATAGAAATTTCAGTAAATCAGAGTTGATTATTGGGCTCAAAATTTATGGGAAGTGTTCTCAATCGTCGCTGTCATGTAATAAACAGTCAAATAGTAAATTTGTATCAACAAAAAACTCACTGTCATTACTTCCCATCATCCAACCAATTATAAAACCTTTGTTATCATGGACTGTGAAGAGGACCGTGACGAGAAAAATCCTCGTTACTCATCATCAGCCAACAGTCGAATCATACAGTGGACTCGTGAAATATTTCGAGAAAATAGACGTCAAAGAATCAAAAAATTTTTTACACAGCTTCACCTATTCAAACATTATCAGTCTGCTCCTCAAGTATTCATGAATGTGTGAGTGTTCGTGTACGCAAAACGCTGATACGTAGTTCGTTATTATCTAAAATACATTTTTACATCTCTACACTGGGCTAGCGATAGGAGAAGCGCAACCTAGCCGTCATAACTATCGAAACGCAGATTGCGGAGCTGATTTTCAACGTATCTTTCTCTACATGCTGTGTTTGGGGTATAACACATGGTACCATATTAAATCAATATTCCCCTGCTATCTTTTGAAGCTCTTTTACATCAGCTGCCCTCTTCTTAGAGCAACATGTGTACTTACATAGCTAGAGCCAAGTGCCTCTTGCGGATGATGGCAAACAAACTGTGTTGAAATTTACGAGCTTCTTCAAGAGGCTCAAAAGGGCACTACTGCTTACAGAGAGGATTAGTTGTAGAACACATTACCTCACAGCATGTCTCAATGTTTCTGCTCTTGATACACAAAACCAGCTTGCACTAAACAACTTGATCGTCTTACACTCAGTGATTTTGAATGCCTGGCATTCACAGGAGCTGCTACTTCAACTGCACCATATCAAGCTTGAACATTCAGAATCATCTTCAAATTTTGAGAAACAAGGCAATTCCTATTGGCCTCGCTTCCACAGCCAATCATTAGGCCTGTCCAATGACTGGGTGGTTTTGGCAGACTTGCAGGGGATGGTGGCTCCGAAAATTTAGCCCCAGCATAGAAACTGTTGGTCGGGCTGCCCCTGTGATGATAACATAATCAAGTTAATTGAAGTGAATTTCTACTAAAAAAATTTGTTTCTGTAATAGCGAGATTATTCTCACCTTAGGATGTCATGGCGCACAGGTGATGCACGAGGGATGTTCTTAGCAGAAGTACTTGATGGACTGCAATTCTGCTTGGTGTTTGAGAACTTGGCATTACGACCACCGTTTCCTCCATTGGGCGGCGGGGTGTTGTAGCTGTTATTATGCCCATTGGCAAAATAGGTGACAGTCTTGACATAATTAGGGCTGCGCTTCTGCTTTGAGTTGCCATTAGGTGAACCATGGCGCTCAATCTTGTGATTTTTGGGCGTTGAATTAGTCATGGTGACTTAATAAATGCTGGTTCCTCAATAGAAAGTTCAAAAACTTCTCATGAGAGGGCTGCCTGGAAGTAAAGAACAGGCGTTTTTCAAATATTTTCGAAATATTTTTCATAGAATCTCTATTCTGCTATGATTAGTTGATGATAAATCTGCAAGCAAGTGTGTCGAAACAAACATTGAAAATCAATTTGAAAAGCGAGGGGTTTCTGTATGTTTGAAAAACTAGGCACAATTTTGTGGCTGAGAATGGTTAACCCAAAAGACGTTGCTTTACTGTCAAAACAATATCGATGCCGCCGAGAGCTCGGCTGAGAGAGTAAAAGGTTGGAAAAGAGGCAAGAAAGAGCCGAGTACTTCTATACTAACCCGGCCAAGTTAGAAAGTCGGTGAGTCGCGGGAAATCCCGCTCACCATAGCGGTGCAGATGCGGGGCAACAGATAATTCTCATTGATGGCAGATGTTCTGACTTTCTGACTTTGATCAGGAATGAGAATCAAGAATTTTACCTTGCTGTTTTCATAGGAGTTATTCAGTCAAATATAAGAAGATGAAATTCGTGAGTAGGGTCTTGCACGAGATCGCTCAATACCGCAAGCACTACTGACTGACTAGGTATGGATGGGGATGTGTAAGTATATATAACAACCGCCGTAGGGCCCTCGTTGTGTATTACAAAATACGGCGCAATTGTACGAGATCAGACCTTATTCCAACTGAAGCGCACATTTAACCATGCAATGCATGGACTAAATTTGAACGAACGTTTTCTTCACTCATGGGCTTAAATTAAGCCTAGAGTTGAATAACTTCAAAAAATGACGCTAATACGAGAAGAATAAAAAAGGGAGTAAAAAAAGGAGTAAAAAAATCTGATGTAAAAGGTAAGGGACAGAGGGAGAGATTTACAGGAAAAAAATTTCCAATCTTTTACAAGCGTTCCTTGTTGTACGCACTTCTGCAAAAGACGCCTTACTTATGGTCGTAATCCACAGCCTGAGCTTTGGTATTCGCGAGTTTGTAATAAAAAAAATACACGGTCGGAAATATGGATCTCACGTGAAAGGTTTTGGAGGCTTTTGGGAGGAAATGTGTTACCTCAAATCGATAGATTTTGACAAGAGGGACAAAATGATTATAAAATTCATGAGATAAAAGACATTTTGTTGAAGAAAAGATTGGATTGAGTAGAAAAATTGATCAAAAATTTGTTGGGCCAAAAACAACCCTTTCTCTTTAGAAAAGTACTTTTAGGTAGAACTTATATTTATCCAATTTCTTCTCAATAGAAACAGAGAAGTTTAAACCTAACTCTACAGACATGTCTTTCTCATGAATATTTCCTCTTCTGCAGATACATCAGAAGTTCAACACATTCTTTATATAATATGTTGAAAATGATAGTGAAAATTGATCTAAAAAACTAGTCTTGAAGGATTTTAGGAAGTACGAAACTCAACATCTCTTCATAACCATTCAATTTCATAGGATGAATCTAGTTTGGGCCTTAAAAAGTTGTCTTACTCCTTTCTAGACAAAGCACCGTGGTAGACACAATCACTCTATACAACGATCGAACATATGTTACACATATTGATTCAGACTATTGCAGAAGCTAGTGTCGTTTCAAACTATCGATTCGCAATATGTTGGTTGATGATACGAGTCATGAAAATTTGGAGCGTACTTTCCCCTTTAGATCCGTATCGTCGTGTCCACGGTAATTTTTCGGAACGCATCTGTATGATTTATCGATTTGCAGTGAGATAACAATTGGCGGTCCAATATAGAACAAAGAATCGTGGCATTTTCAAACTCCACAATCACGAAGTAAAAAAAAAGAAACCCAAACATCTTGGAATGAACAATCAGAAACATGAAATGTTAACATTGAGCGCACGCGTTGCGCGAATCATTTATAAAATAATGGAAAGTGAGGCATGGAAAAGACTTGAATTTTTTAAATCAAAACAGGAAAAGCTCGCTACTTTGCCCCAACTGTGAGAAATACTGGAAACTGACGAAGCTATTACGTGTTTTCCAAGATAAATTCCTGTGATAAAATTATTGTTTAGCATTCATGTCCCAATTCTGTCTTGGGTCGCCTGAGTTATAATGTACGTGTACGTGCTGATTATAATCACAAGTCTTTCATTATTAAAATAAGATTCTTTCTCGAGCAAAAGGCACGCGTAGCAGAATTTTTCTCATTTTTCTTTTCCCCCATTTTACCAACACGAATACAAAGTGTTAAAGGCTGGATCGTCCGAGAAAATGAATTTTGATTCTTCTAAAAAGTTCTGGATTTCTAAGAATCTTTATTATCAATTCCATTACTTGCTGAAACAGTTGATCACACAAAAGATCTCGCCTGAAGAAAATAACCGAAAAATCAGAAAGTAGAGATGATACGTGTCGTCATTCGAGGTCCTCATCAATCATCATCGTCATCATCATCAGTCGAGCGGCGCACAAGAGCAAAAAACGCATTGACAAGAAGGTCAAGACCTCGGTAATATTGTGTAAAAAAAAAAAAAAAAAAAGAGTTGAGAATGAGAATAACCGAGGCTTCCCTTTCTCAATTGGTTTGCAATTGGGATCACGGCTATTTGATTTTAAAAATAAAATTGCACGCAAATTCGAATCCCTATACTTCCAAGTAGAAGTACTCTGCACCTAAATAAGTCAAAAGACTGAGCTGAAAAGCAATCTATGCATCAGTCACTTCCAAAAACCGTGCGACCCACCGGAGCATGAAAATACGACGGAGCAGACGCCCATTCATTCTCCGATTTCCCGTAGCGAGGCTCTTTGTATTCACGTTACGCAGGTATATACCAAGATTCAGGTATCAAAGTTGTTTCCGGGGTATGGAAAATTTCAGGAAAAAAGTGCGTATCTTTTCTTTTGAGTAGAGACTCCTCGTAACATAATAAGCTAGGGATCGACAGGGGCTCCGACGGCTTTAGGTTGGGTATGAGGGTCTTGAAGATGCTGCGCAATAAACGGGCCATGTATATAGATATATAAGAATATAGTATACATTCGGAAAAATTCAAGTATATCAGCGACCGGGGCTGATGCATTCTCCCGCAACACCAGCTCTTTGCAACGACGACGAAGTCAAAGAAAACAACCTCGGTCATCTATACAAACTCTATGTCTAATGTCAATGCACTATACATAACAAATACCTACTACAAGCCTCAATTCGAAGGAAAATTGATCATTGCGTAAGGTAAAGCAAGCAGAAGTTGAGAGAGAAAGTTTTCTCATATATTTTACCTTATACCAAAACACTCGCGAAAGTCATACAAAATGTTTCTCACCTGCAGCTGTCGAATCTTGCTGGCTTTAGGTTCTTTAGACGCAAACCAAGTGCTACCTGGACGATTGATTAAATTTCGTCCTCCTCGTAGATGATGTCAATGATGATGCTGTTATCGTCCTCCTAATGTTATTGTTGATGTTGTTATTTAATAACGCAGATGGAGGCGCGTTTTTTCTTTCATAGATCGATGCTGCTGACTCGTACAGCCACATCCGGTGTCTCGAACGAATAACGATTTTTCCTGAGCGGAAAAACTCGCTCGAGATTTCGGTGTCTACGTGACTTTTTTCTTCACAGCACGCTATAATACTTTAGAGGCTTTCAATGAAAATACACAGCTCATCAACAACGACGACAAGATGGCGAGGCCTGCGAGATAGACAAGGACACACATATAACACGTTATTATAAAAGTGAACGGCTGTTCCGTTTGTTTATATATCTATATAGATTGGATTCATTTGGTGGAGGGGCTATATATATATATATATATATATATATATATATATATGAGCGAGCACAACAACGACACAATGAAACCCGTGAAGCGTCTGTTGCGAGAGTCGCGTCAATCGATGTGAATGCTCAATAAACAAGAAAAAAAAAACTTACCAATCGATATTATGACCTGCAGATGCACTTGATGTATGCCTCGATGATGATGATGATGTGATTGTTATAAAGACACCCGGTCTGAAAATTTTCACAATCACCACATACACACTCTAATAGGCCGCACTCGATTCTAATATTTTAAGTCTTTATAAACCAGACGTCTGAATAAAAACTCGCGCTATATATACGGCCTTCCTTTGTCAGGCTTTCTCTCTCTCACTCCTCGTGCCGACTGTACGCGTCTTTTCGCTCTCGTGGTCTCTCCTTCACTAAAATGGCGCTGGTATATTATGGCTGTGCTGTTTTCGGTTACTACGCCGTTGCATATGAGAGCTTGAAAGTGGGGATTTCGATCGACCAATCCGGATCAGCCTGCGTCTGCGTATGAGAAAATCGATCGACAGGAGGTTTTCTATAAAGGTCTTTTGAGTTTTGAGGTTATGACGAGATAATTGAGAGACTTTTGAAGTTAATGATGTATGTGAACATTTTTGAGAATAATTAATGGTACGGGTTTGGTTAAAAGAAGTGGAGTTGTGGAAATTGCGTTGTGAAATGCGAGTAAAGGTCGACGCTGATTGGATGGATGGTAGGCGGAGTCTTGGAATATGGCCGACGTCGAACACCGAGTATTGAGAGGCGCGAAATATTTGAATTGCTATCCGAGTTGATGGTGATGTGAGATACGACATCTACTTGGTGAGTTTACACTTTAATTTTGTGTTATTTACCGTCAATTGGGAGATTTTTGGAATGAATGAGAGATTTTGGGAGACCTTTAGAAAATGAAAAATAATGGTGGGTCCTGCTTATTATTGTGGAACCATGCTCTATTCTCTAAGTTTTAGAAAGTATAGACGGATTTATTTTTAAACCAATTTTGCTTTTTAGTCTTCTAATATTCTATTTGTTGTCATTTGTGGTACACTCGCCGCACGTAAACCCTGCACGAATTTGGAATAAGCATTTTGGTCCTCGACCTGCTGATCAATCTCAAGGAATTATTACATATTGATTCTAAAAGGTATGCCAGGATAAGGAGGTTGAAGATTATTTTGATACGCCGAAATGGTCTGAATTAATATTGAGGACAAGAAAAGGCAAATTTATGCCCGGTGCGCGGGTGTGCGTAAGACTAATCATTTTCAATGATGAATATTAGTGGTTATCAAATCGATTCTACTTCAGTTTCGTAAAAAATACTTTAGGGAAATTTTATTTTAATCGTGAGTTTTTTGTAAAACTGTCCTTAAAATTGATCAAATAGGCTGCAAGAATTTCTCCCTTAAGCAGAAATCGTTGTTCATGTATATGCGTACCATCATGAATGGAAAAATTAGTATTGAATGAACCAAAATATCTTCGAGAATATCGAAACCAAACATGTGAAATTACAAGTCATTTTTTCAAGAGCGTTCCAAAATTATCTAACGTGTTCCATTGTTGACCCCTAGTTGATTGCATCTGATAAGGAAAGTTAAGTAGGAAGGAGATAATTTTGAATATTGCTGAGCAAAATTCAGATTTAGATTGTATATGATGGGTAAATGTAGTGGATCCTAATATTCGCAAGATCGAAGTAGTCACTCGTGAATCGTTATTGAAAAAGTCTAGTTTGGAAGAGATGGATGATTGACTTTTTCACATGATGTACATATGACTACATGGAATAGTCAGTTTTCAAAACCAGAATACGAAGAAAAACTCAAATATTAAATCTGTGGAAAATTGATCCATTCTTCTTCTTCATCCTATTGATTTTTATTCAATAATTGTTGTAACTGCACGGAACCTAAAAGTCTTGGAATGCTAAAAGAATAATTGTCGAGTATATCAGCAATCGAAGTGAAAAGCAACTGTAGAAATATTTACAACACGATTACGCCTGTAGGTATAGAACTGTTGATGAGCTTGATTGAGTGTAAACACAAGTGCAAAAAAGTACACGTATGCAGATAACCATTATTCATTTGATGCCATAAAATAATCTTGTTTTCGAACATTACTTCAAAAAGTGTTGACTTTTTAGTTTGACTCGAGCCATTGAGTACTTTATGAACTTGATAAATTAATGGTATCTTTTGGCATCACATCATACTATTTCGTTTAATTTTATAAATACTTGAACAAATTCAAAATGATTGAAATTCAAAGTTTGGTCGATCTTGAAGGACGGTCGACGAGACTTTGAATTTTTATCAATTTGAAGCTCAAGGTCGACAAAAACTACCAATATTCTCTTAAACACATTTACTTATTTCTAAAGTATTGTTAAATGAGAAAATTCGTTAGAACCTTGGATATATAATGGCGAAGTACGTTAGGCTCCGGTAATTTTGAGAAAGGACATCAAATCAGACTAGTTTGCATTATCTGCAAAAATTGCAGAATTCATCGATTCAACTTAACATTTGTTATTCTGGATCTGAAATGGTCGATTATACATTAGAGATGTAAAAATGTTGATGTAAAACCAAGTGTAACTCAACATCATGATGTATGTATTAGTTCAATAAAGCGCGACGCTTCCATTCACAAAATGAAATATGAATGTTCGAACTATGTCTATGATTGAATGTTCCTCATATCAGTACCCTGTAAATCGAATCCATATTCGAATTGCAATGTTAGATTGCTTTGATGAATAAAAAGCTAAATATTCTTCACTCGAGTTGAGTGACCTGAAAATGTGAAAAAGTATTTGTTGAATTTTGTTTTAATTGGTTGAGTTAAATCGTATTCTTAAGAATTGGTCGCGTCCAGTCTTAAAAATTCAGGGATATGCACAAACTAAATTTAGTGTAATTTGCGTGAAGAATTTCTAGGCGAGTTTCAAGGGAATCCCATTGTTATCCCATAGATTACAATGGTAAACGTTTTCACACAGGATCTGATTGAAGATCTTGACTATATTGCTGCTCTTTGAAACCTCAGCACGATGGAAATGAAAATATCATAGGTATAATGGATCGGTATAATAACTCTAAATAAGCAGATTTTGCAATTTATGCATGCGAATTAGGAGTTGGAGCGCGAGGATGAAAAATTCACCGAAAATGTCCAGGTTTTTGAAATTTAGGAAACTATCATTGAGCAATACCTAAATTAGGTGCAGAGCCCATCGCGGTCAAAACTTCTACCTGGACGAAAATATACCTGCAATACCCACACCAATCCTGCAAAATTTACTAACGCAGGTATACAACAATGGTATAAGCGCAGGCAAAGATAATCTGTAAAGTACTTCAACGAAAAATACGACTACTAAGAGATCCGATTCCATGAAAGAGGGTACTTAATTATAAGAACATTCTAATGCGAATTCGTGGTTCTTTCCGGTGCAAAATCAGGAAATTGGTGTATTTGACCGTCATTCACATGGAAAGAAAGCCCCTCGTTTCAAGCACATGAGAGATATTTGCTATACGATCACACTTAAAAAATTTATTCGAAAAACTTCGACCATAAGGATTGAAAATGCAACCAAGTGGTTGAATATTCAACCAACCTGTCTGAATGTTCAAAGGCCACGAGTTTATGAATACGCGACCCTTAGAATGTCTCCGAACGAGAATTTTATCAAAAAAACAAGTTTCTTCATGTTTATGTCATAAACAAGTATAAAAATCATCAGCGGTGGCCTAATTCCTGATTCCAAACAAAGGACTTCGTAAACTAGCACGGGCGGTCACCAATCCGGATACCGAATCGCAAAAACATTGCTTAACTTAGATTTTTGACTGGAACGCCACTGGTGTTTTTTCTATTCGTTTATGAAAAAACACAAAGAAGCTTGTTTTTCTGACCCAAAAATGTCGTCCGGGCACCACCATAAACCAATCTCATATCGCTAACCTGATGCCCATGTTTGTTGTGCGAAATATTTCAAGCAGTGATCGAATTTGTTGGGCAACCAGTGTGCTTGCCACCAGAGCTGCAACCAATTGGTTGATATTTGTTGTCAACAAGTGATTGTGATTAAAACTGCAATAACCAGTTGTTAGCAATTTTCCCCAAGCCAAATCTTTTACAGTGTTGTTCACGCGACATGTGTCAAAATATTCATTGGACGATAAAATGTCACTGCTTCGAACATTAGAAATGAATACCGTCTTCTAGCTATACTTCCCAATTATACAGAATATTAAAAAATACCTCTATCATAAATTTTACATGACCAATATGTTACATTCCAAGACATCACGATGAACTAGGGTACGAAGAAGCCCAGTTCCGAGCTTAGTTGTTTAAAAAATCCCGGTAAATAATTTTTTTTAAAACTTTGAAGATTTTCAATGATATCGACGAGGCTTGATTTTGATAGACTAGAGATGACATGTATAGAATATCTGGGATACTCCATAAAAGATTTTCTGAAATGTTCTTACACGCGCCATTAGAATCAGTGTTTATGATTTTAAAATATTTGTCAAAAAAAGAGAAAAACGTTAGCAATTACGCAATGTCAAGAATGTAAGAATTCGGTACTTGGAGAAACGTTGGGCCATGAACACATTTAGTATCAACAATCTTGCAAAGTGCATTATTGAGTGGTGATAATAATTTGCCCATAAAAATTAATCATCGGCTCAACGATTGCGAGAGTTTTCATGACTTTACATTCTCTTGCAAGAACCACGAATTTCTCTAGTAAGCCTTGGTTCCGCCAGAAAATTCTGACGAAGAGTAGATTCTTGTGTGATAGGCATGTATTCAAAGACAAGTTAGTATTTCTGCAATCAAGCCGACCGAAGTTTTCAATGCTTCCGGACAATACGTCAGATCTCGTCCGAACTTTATATTTTACACGATTGTGATGCTGAAATTGAAAACATTGAGATCAGGAATCGAATTATGGAATTTTAAGGTACTTTAGATCTCACACGATAATTTATGAAAAATGGAAGAAAAAGCCATGGCAACCTCGAGTTATTTACGAATCATCTAGAGATCATACGTTCAGTGTGAGTTCATCTCATTTCTTTCCACCTATGACATCTTTTCTCAGCAGAATACTCAACTTTGTAGCATAACCTTTTTTAGTGGTTAGTGATTTCTAACGAAAGCGTTACAGGAGAAAATTCATGTCAAGCTAGAGATCTATTGATCAAAGTTTCTCCACAAATACATAAAAAAATTTGGTCAAGCTCAGTTCAGCCTGTTGCAGAATCTTCAGTTACCGTTCATGATTTCCTCGAAGGCTTCAAAGGAAAAAACATCTCTAACTATGCAAATACAGACGAGCCAAAAATATCATTTAATTGTATTGTAAATTTACAACACTTGTAGAATTGACTTGAAACGAAACAGGCTGTATGTACAAAAAACTCCTCAAAAATGATAATAGTGGTACAAATTTTTCCTAAATCATTCAAGCACTTGATATAGTTTAAAAATAAATCACGTATGTACAGTCATTATATTCTCACAATGAAATGGTAGAGAATGCCATCTTTTCTCACGGACATAAGCGTCACGATTAAGTAATATGTAACGTGTTATTGTTCGAGCATCGCAAAATTCTATCAACACGAGAATATTTCGCATATTTTACCTCGAGATATCTAACGTACAAAAAATAATCATTTGTTCATCAACAGGTTCACCTCAACAATTCATCACGATTCTTCCTCAAGAAAACGATTTGGATAAAATCTGAGCGCTTCGATTGAGTCGTCCCTGCATGCTTTCCCATTCTTTTCTGTCATCAAAAGTCTTTCACATGCCAACACTACAGAAATTCCTTCTGATTGAGCTAGTTCTGTAGCAGTTATTGATCCCCGGCTTTTGATCTGTGATAAAAGGAAAAATTATGTTCAAATTCCAAAACAAATAAGAGGATCATGAGATGAAGTTTTAATTACCAGTTGTGATACTGCTTCGGCAATTTCAAAGTCATTGTGTGCTATAGATTGCAGTACCATAACTCCGCTTTCAAATGTCCGTAATACTATAGGCAGATTCAGTGATTCCAATTGCCTGCAAGCATTTAATAAATCTTCAGGAGAAATGAGTTCCAATCCTCTTGCTCTATTTACACGACAATAAACATCAGTTAGAGCCATCATTCCACCAACATCCTGAAAATACATCAATTCATTGAAATTGCTGTCTTCTAGTGCAGTTCTATGAGAGATATTACAATCAGATCAGTACTTTGATAGGTTCCTCAAGAATTCCAGACATTTGACGAGCTAATTCCTTGAAATAATCATTGCTGCTTTTGTAAGCATCTCTTGTAACAGGATCATCAATTCCCAGACTCATCAAATAAGATTTGAATCTAATTGTCTCATCTTCTGTTATGTCACCTTGTCGTTCCTAAAATAATTTGAATTACTCTATTTGTTGGTATTTTATGTAGTTGGACTCAGTAGTGACTCACTCTTATCTTGGTTGCTATATTTTTTGACAACCCAACCATATCTTTTGCCATACCCATAAGTTTTCTCAAATCTTGAAAGGCAACATTGATGCTTTCATCTGTAGCCCTTTGTTGTTCCTGTAGACTGCGCTCAATGCCAATAATACCTGCTCTGGGCTTGATTTGAGGCAATTTTTGTTTTGCACCAGTGTTACCCTATTTCATAATTGGAATGAATTGAATTAAGAACCACTTCTCCATTAATCACGTTCCCGTATGAATCTGGACAAACTTTAAACTTTGATTGACTGGGTATATCAAAGACAATGGTTTGGAAATCTTCCAAGTGGAAAATGAATGATGAGGATTTGCATTTATCAATCAATGAAAGTTGCACATGCATGAATATGGACAGTTTTTCAAAGTTTCCTGTGGAATCTTTCGTGACTCAAAGTAGAGATGGTCACACTTACGGTTGTTTGTGCATTCATGAAGGCAGTTGTATTTAATGGCACGGTCTCCCACACTCTTTTTCCAATTGTATCACTCAAATGAGTTGCAAAGGCTGGATCAAAACCTTCTTTGAATGATAACTTAACATAGTTGTAAATACTATTGTCCATTGGTCCAGTTAATTTGCCTGGAAGAAATAAATCAAGTAGTCCAGGAATGAAACATGTATGGCTCAAGAAGGAAATTCATCAAATTAGGGAGCTAGCTGTGAAAAGCTCTAAATAAAAGGGAGATTAGGTCATGCCAGTAATCAATGTTGTTGAGAATATGAATAATTTCTTTGATGTGAAATAAAGGTTTCTTTTTTAGGACAGATACTCACTATTTTGAGGGTCTGAGAGATGCAATATAACTTTTTTGCTGCGAGTAAAAAATAGAGCGCCAGGATTTTCCTCTTCAAAGTATATGATCAAAGAAAGTTGTAAGGCAAATGTCACTTCATCAGCTGTTTTATAGATGAGCCGATGACTGGTTAATGTCACCTCTCCTCCTTCGAAATTTGTCTGAAAGGATAGCACTATTTGAGCATCCCTCAATAGAAATCCTCACGAATTTCCATTATAAGTGTAGTAATTTCATTTTGAATTCAAACTAGACTAGAACTGGACACGTTTAGGTTAGGAAAGATAAGATGATATCAAAAGAGGAATGAGAATTCTCAAATTTGGAGCTATTAAGAAAGAAAGGATTCACTGATGATGTAAAATATCAGATGGATGAAATATTAGTTGATTGAATATTCTTGACAGTATTGAACATACTCTAATTTCTCCATCATAGAGTCTAATTCCTCTATCACGTCTGACAAAACTTTCATTAGGCAGAAGTTGTACATCGGTATATTCAAATCTGTTCATTTTGTTGATTAATTGACTAAAAGTGAAGATGAGCCCAAAAATTTGGGCTAGCTAATCACTTGAACGACATCCTTCAATCTCTCACAATTCACAATCATCTCTGTCAATCATGTGTCATTTCGTGTTGTCCACGAAAATTTGTCGTCTGCTTCATATACGAGCGAGTTATACGAGTCGACATCGCCCAAAGCTCGTGGTATAAACGGGATTCGCCTTACCGATCATCTTTCCAAAAGAAGCTTTTTTAGATTTTTCGTTTCCGACATGCTGATCCATGAACAGAATGTGATCAAATCTGCACTCCATTCATATTGTATGATGAGGAATTAACAGGCAAATCCTACCAGCGTTTGGAACTGAATATTTTTTTAGCAAATAAATACCATTAGAAAGTGAATCATACTCGATATTTCAATGGAAACAGAAGTTCATAATAAAAATCCCGAATTCATCGAAGTAATTTTCTGAATCAATTAGATCAACGTATAAGCTATTTTTAGAATTGGGATCCCTGTAAACCAGAAAATAATGAACTGACCAAGCATTTTACTATACTATAACATCACAATAAATCGAGTTTACATGGTGACTTGCGTGCATGATAAGTCCAGCTCAAATTTTCATGGTAATGAAGTTGTGGATTCATTTCTGTCTGGAATGTATCTGATGATTTTTTTGGCCTTTTTTCCTCGTTATGGGCATCAAGATGATCATAAATCAGCTTGCTTTTCGCCTATACATTTCGAAACCCGCTAGCTGAATAACTTACGCCCACACCAAGGATCCACTTTTTTTATTTTTTATCATTTACCCATCGAAAAAGCTTTCATACACACAGATGCTCACGATGTCTTTTAATTTGAGAAAATGTGAGCTATAATTCGATATTCGTGCAGTTGAAACCACGCTAATCGTAACGCAAATTGAAGAAACATCGCTATCATAAAAGTACTGCCTGAAGCCGCAGTAAATGTCCGATATCATGAAAAATTTCGCGCGAACGTTTCATATATTTTTTTCTTTTTTCAATTTGCACCCTCAATACCAGCTGAATGAGATGGAAATCGTTTCAATTTTATATTCCTAACGATAACTTATTCAATACAATGTCCAAGTATGAATCAAAGAATATGTGAGTTTGTCACCGTCAATTGGAGCTTGCATATTCATTGAAAAGGATAAATATGACGTAAGTAATAAACGTAGAACAGGAGCGCAGAGAGTTGCAGGTTTTTCGGATGAATGATAAATACGACGACGACGACGACGAAGACATCCGCTCGAGCTGATGAGACTGAGATATACCGTTATGCTCGCAACACGAGGGCATATAATTTCACTGAAGCTGTGACATGAGGAGACGTTTGAGTAGGTATATATGTATATGAGAGAGCTTATACGATTTTCTGATATTGCCTCTAGAAACAGAGAAAAAAAAAAGAGAAAGAAAGACGAGTTTACTGACACCGATTTGAGACGAGAAGAGGTAGTACTTTGTGACGTTAACAGAGTTGACTTGTTCAAAAATGATTCAGAAAGAGGGAGAGCTTTTTTTGAGGATAGTTATCTTGTACGTGTGTGTAGTTGTATGTTATTGACGATTAATTCGACGATTCAGCTGAGATTTTGTGCTTTGGAGATGCAAAAAAATTCATTTGTTAGCCAGGATTTCGAATTTTATTAAAAGCTGTTGCCAAATGTGATTTTTTTAGATTCATTTGAAGAAATTTGTGTGCATAGGGAGAGGAAAGATCGATGTCCTCCAAGAATTTGAGTTGGGAACTATACGAAAAAACTATTGATGATAGGTTACGCATGTTTCGATTGTCTCGTAATGATAGACCTCCAAAAGGAGAAAAGACACCCTTGGAAATCGAAATTTGAGATGAAATTAAAAGCTGTAGAAGTTTTATTTGATCACGACGCGATCGATGCTCATGAGATAATAGTTTTTGGAGGACCGACTATTATATGGTTCAACGTATGATTAGTATGTCATTGAATCATATTTTTCGAACGAATTCATAGGCCTTGTTTAACAAAGATGTATTCAGATCAAATGGTGATTTTCTTAGAATTTCAGGAAAAATGTATGGACATGACTGGTGGTTAATGGCGAAGCAGTTTTTCTTTATGATCTCAATCCATCCTTACTCTCTGATCGATGCCATAACTGTATGGAGTACCGTCAAATTGGATAACTTTGGTACAGTGGGTGCAACTTTGGTACACTCCTGAAAAATGACTTTCAGTGCTGCATTCGGCAAGGTGAATCATTCTATTGCTCTGAAACCTATTCTCCCCTCTTGAAACACACATAAAAAATGTGTTAAGCCGCCGTAGATCCTGCGTGAACGATTGTACTCGTTTATTGAAGCAGATTCCGAAAAGGCTGATTTGGCAGTGATACGCGGGTGGTCCAGTTAGTGTACATGGCAAAAAGTGTTCCGGAACGATCTACGGATGAATAATGCTACATTTCGACCACATATATCACCATATTGAAGAAACCATCGTTACATTCGGAAATATTTACATTATTTGGAATTTTAATGAATGAAAAACCGGGAAAAGAACATGAGAAAGTGTACCAAAGTTACTCCTTTCTAGTTAAGAAGCACGAGGATTGGGTAACTTCAATACACCTTCTTATGACAGCTTCTTTTCATCTTATCTTGAGTCGAGTGATGGTCTATGAGGTTTTGAAATGTTTCAAACAGCTTAAGATAAGACTTCTGAACGATTAAAATTAATTCACTCGCGAGGTGGTGGGCAGAGTTGCAATATCTTGTAAGTGTACCAAAGTTGCCCAGTCGGGGTCTAAATTTGGTACACTTTTTCAACTGCTAACAGCTCCTGCATAGATATACAACAAATTGAAATTTGTAGCCCGTCAATCGAAAGCTGAAACTGTAAGCTTGAAATTGACTACTAATAGAAGTGGGTTTGTCAATGCAAGTTGATCTGACGAGACAAACAAAATAAAAAGTAACGAAATCGTACCAAATTTACCCGATTTGACGGTAACATTTTTCCAAGCAGCAATCAAAGAAAAATATTTTCATTGAGAATATTGTTTCAGCAAATGTAAACTTGATGGAACTCAGATAAACCGTGGGCCCCACGCAGTGAACGTGTTAACTAGGCAATATAGCAATGTTATCCCAAACTAATTGAACTTTTCGAATTGGATTGATCGTGAAAAGTCGTACCAATTCGAGGTAATATTCGATAGGTATTAATATACCTCACCCAGCCATGGATTCATCAAAAAGTCACCATGAAATTTGAGAGTAAAGATTTTTGCACTCAGGAAAAAGAGACTGCAATAAAATAAGACGCTATTGGAAGTAAGAAGCAGGTTGGAGATTGACTCATCATCAGCATCATCATCAACTATGACAATGGAGATGAGTCAGTCCATATTATCCCAATAAATTTTTAAATTTTTAGAGCTCCAATATCTCTGATGTGTTGAAATTCAAAAGGCCGAAAAATTTACTTTGAAAAAATAAGATGGAATTTTGTAATTGCAATCTGAGAAGGTTTACAAAATGAGTTCATCAAGTTTTATTTTTCACGAGATGGGTCTTGGATGTTCTTGGAACTCGTGATTTATGAAATCATTCCGAATGAATGAAATTAATGAACATGAGCAACGGTTGCTTTGTTCTATTGCAGATTCATTGTAATCTAAACAGCGAGTGTATAGATTCATCAAGCTAAATCGTACCAATTTGAGTCATGTTGATATACCGGCATGAATTTTTCCGCTGTAACAAAAACAATTTTTTCTCGCGCGGAACTCTTGCGAATTATCTGTCTAGTAAGCCTGTCTATCTTACCTTTTCTCTCTGTCTTTTCCCAACCTGTTTATTCTGTGATTGATGAAAATCTCTGAGCATCACATACGAGAGACTTTACTCACGTTGGCACTAACGAGTCGTGCCATACACTTTTGACTGAATCAATCTTAAACCACACTACATGTATCGTCTGGTATAAGTCTTTATTTTTTGCTATATTCAACGTATGCGTAACGTAAATAGTTTCGCTTATTGGAACTTGGGTATATGTATGGAGATTGAGCTTGCAAGTTTAGAAAACTTTCTGAATGTAAGCAATTTTAATTTCGACGATTTTATAGAAAATATGATGACATTGCGAGGATAAGGGTGTTATACTCTTATACAATAATTTTTCTTCTGAATCAGTAATATTGGGTTAGCGAATGAAATTATATTCACAAGTCAAAATACTTCTAGAAAGAGTATGAGGGGTCTGCAGACTCGATGCGGGTCGATTTACTCATAGAATGCCTTGAAATTCTGATCAGTGAATTTCCCTATCTGATTATTTACTTTCACTGTTTTCCATCCAAAAATCTTTCAAAAAATGTATAGGTACATGACAGATCAGGATAATTTCTTGATTGATGATCAGTGACACTTTCACCAACTCACAAGGGGAGACTTAGGCTTGAAAATCCATCTTGCTCAAATCTTTTCTTACAGATTGGTACAACTTGAATTATGAATAATTCGGAATCGAGCCATTGGCCTTCCAACAAAAAATTCGATCACTTATGTCCACATGGGTTCATGACGACCCATGAAAAAATACTTTTTCAGCATAGGGCGACCAAAGCGCAAGTTTTAGTCCTGGCTGCTAACATAAAATTGGCGTTTATTTGCCCTAACGCTAAAAAGTAGCATACGTCCCACGATTTGGCAGGCTATTTCAAGGCACGGGGAATATTTTCCCCTCGTTAAAAATTGTTCTTGCTGGGAAAAACTATGCCCGTGCCTCAAAACAGCCGGACCTTGCATCGGGAGTAATCTACCATATTGTAATGCTGACGGTTTTGCATGTATCTCCAGATTGGAGCTCCGTTTCACAAAATAGCTCCATGTTCTCCATTCTTTTTAGTCAATACCAAAGTGTAAAGATGATTTTGATAAAAATTGTTCATTCGAACCTCGTGATCCACTCTTTTTCTGTTAACATTACCGCGTAACACACTCCTTGATTGAGTTCTTTCTGTTTTGTCTTTCGAAGTTTGGATGCTCAATGATGGAACAATATCATCAAAAACTTGGAAAACACTCAACAATTTATGTGATATTCTATGTTGATCGGTGAACTCATACGCTGCAATCTTGTGCAATAATGGTAAAATACGACGGAATGACGTATTTTACCATTTCGCATTCAAATTATCTCGCATAAAGGCTCGGTTGATATTTTGGACTTCTTATAGTAATTTTGTTTAGGTATGAGAATAATAATCATTTCCAACACTAATATATTCTAATATACTGCACATTTCCTGCGCTTTTTTACGCGCGTCAAAAACAAACAACATCTGGAATTACGAGATTCTATAGACTATAAAAGGAGATTCAGAAATTCCACAATAATACAAGCTGATCGCCACGTGGTCAGATCAGTCCGGAGACCATAGATCTTTCGTTTCAAGCTCAGGTGTAAACCTCACCTGTTGCGCTAGCAGCCTTGAATCGCCAAATAATTGACTGGAACGCGCGCCACCACCACGTCGCCACACCTCACAGTATATATAACACGGAAATACCCATTTGGGCGTCCGATCAGGGGGAAAAAAAAACTTTCTATACTGGGAAAGTCCAAGCATCTTTTTCATCCTATCATCTTGTTATTACCACTATTCTTATTAGCTTGGAATTTTTCTACATTCATTGGTTTATAAGGTGAAGTGTACCCAACTTGCCTCTGTACCCAACTTGCCCCCATATGTCGATCTCGGGGATGGGCACTCCTTGGCCTCTCGGCAATTTTTCTTCACGTTTGTTATATTGAAATATAAGAAAGTAAGTAGTTTGCGTCGACCCCGAATCATCCATGCGTTCTCCAGAAAATTTTAAGTGATTTTTCCATTTTTCGTGTTTGCACGGCTAAGAAATCACCGAGGAAATTGCGCACGGCAGGGCTGAACCAAGTTTAAATGCGACTGAAAGCAACTCCCGAGATTCCAACGGGATATTGAAATAGATGTCAAAATATGTTACCGAAAAAATTTTTCTCGTAAGTTATGAGGCCGATTTCGAAAAAAATGATTATCAAGTCTGGAGAATCGAATTTTCTTAGAAAAATCGATAAACCTGTACGATTTGGAGTCATACGGAGGGATTCTGTTCTGATATTCTTAATTCTCTATGTTACTATCGAAAAAGTGACAAAGAAAGTGGTAATGCACTGGAACATGTTCAGACCAAGGCCTAAAATAAGACGAATGATCGAGCGGACGAGTTTCCATATCAATGAAGAGGTGCAAGCCACTCGTATTTTTTCCATCGCGCAGGATTTTTTGATAATACTCTCAACAATGACTGGAAGATCTTTGATATATTGATTAAATCAAGAATGTATTTTTACATGTGGAAGAACACAATATAATTCGGAGATTAGGGGAGAATAACTGATATGAGGATGGTTCATGATTATCTCTAGATATGCTCAACATTATACTCCTAAACAGCTCTCAATAACTTCGATGCATGAGCAGGATGAGATCTCGGAACTTCATACTCACAAGGGAGACCCACGACGTGCGGGTCACCAAATCTTGTCAGACTTTCTTTTACAGTCTCGTACCACCTAGAATGTGGAGAATCCAGAGTAACTCCGTCAAATGAGCCTCCTGTTCGAAGCTACAGCCTAGGACATTAGCATTGCTCATATAGGCCCATGTTAAAAAGTGATATACTTATATAGATTACTGACAATGCTAACGCTTTTGCTTGTAGCTCTGAACATGAGGCTCATTTGACGGAGTTACTCTGGATCTGTGAAAAGAATTTGGTGAGATTTGGCGACCCGCACTTCGTGGGTCCCCTTGTCAGCCCAAATTGATTCAAAATCGTGATGTAGAGATTCGACTGCCTGCTCACTGTATTGGCCTAGACCTTTCTTGGCTTTTCCACAAAAATTAAAAACATGAAAAATAAGGCCACGTGGACTTTGGGCGTTATTGAGATATCAAAGGCTATGTTAAATTCTCTAAAATTATCAATACAAGTCTTATAATTAGGTTTGAGATCAAGTGAGGAAGTAGAATCAACTACAGACTTGAAATCATCGGAACATTTCACGTACTTAACGCAATCTTCAGCACACAATTAACGCAACATGTCGACGTTGCTCAAAAGTTTATAACAAGCATTGCCTGCAAAAGAAGGGCTCTCGTGTACAAATCCTCGTTCAACATTACACTTTCGAGCTCAAGCCACACTATCTTCCGTAAATTCTTCCAGCGTATTCTTGTATACGATATTCACAAACCCAATCATGATATCTTACTGTGGAGGAGGATCTTGCTCATAATTTAAGAGTTGTTCTCAAGTGTTGAATCTTGCTCATGATTTGAATCTTATGTAGCCTTAAGATTAACGCCCAAAGTCCACGCGGCCTTTTCCTAATGTTTTTGATTTTTGTGAAAAAGCCAAGAAAGGTCTAGGCTATTATAGTGAGCAAGCAGTTGAGTCTCTACATCACGATTCTAAATCAACTTGGGCTAAATACGAAGGTCCGAGATCTCATCCTGCTCATGCATCGAAGTTATTGAGAGCTGTTCAGGAGTCTAATGTTAAGCATATCTAGAGATAATCATGAACCATCCTCATATCAGTTATTCTCCCCTAATCTCCGAATTATATTGTGTTCTTCCACATGTAAAAATACATTCTTGATTTAATCAATATATCAAAGATCTTCCAGTCATTGTTGAGAGTATTATCAAAAAATCCTGCGCGATGGAAAAAATACGAGTGGCTTGCACCTCTTCATTGATATGGAAACTCGTCCGCTCGATCATTCGTCTTATTTTAGGCCTTGGTCTGAACATGTTCCAGTGCATTACCACTTTCTTTGTCACTTTTTCGATAGTAACATAGAGAATTAAGAATATCAGAACAGAATCCCTCCGTATGACTCCAAATCGTACAGGTTTATCGATTTTTCTAAGAAAATTCGATTCTCCAGACTTGATAATCATTTTTTTTCGAAATCGGCCTCATAACTTACGAGAAAAATTTTTTCGGTAACATATTTTGACATCTATTTCAATATCCCGTTGGAATCTCGGGAGTTGCTTTCAGTCGCATTTAAACTTGGTTCAGCCCTGCCGTGTGCGTTCACTAAAACCGGTGCCAAAATATTTTTATTCGCCCAATCTTGACGTACCTTAGCGCATTCGATTCCTTGTCTTAAGACCTTCAAAATCCGCTCTTCAGGGTTGCAGAACTCTGATTTGGAGCGATTTTATGTACAAAACACGAAGATGGTTTGAGAATCAAGAAGGCCGACATCGGAGTGTACCCAACATGCCCCCATATGGTTATCTCGGAAAGGCGTGCAGTATGACTTTTTTTACCACTCAGAACGTGTTTATCACGTCAATATAGGTCGGAAACGTTGTCTTGGGCCAGCTAAAAGCTAATATTTCGCTGTACGGTGATAAAAACGGATCAAAGCGATTTGATGCACTTCATCGCCGATTTACATTGTTTTAAATGACGGGGGCAAGTTGGGTACACACTTTTGTAGACTCTCAAAAATCATCTTTAGGGAGAATTAAAACAGTTTGGCTCCAGTTTGTCCAAATTGGATGGACTGCAACTCATTTTGAAGGTCTTGAGACAAGCTCTGAAATGAGTTAAGGTACGTTGGAAAATATGGACATAAAAAAATGGCTTAATGGAGGCAAGTTGGGTACACTTACCTTATGTAAACAATTGGCAAACCTTTCTATATTATGCTGTATAGAAAGCCCGAGGATGAGGTTTTTCCTCGGGGTTTTTTTGAAATGAGGCCCTAATTTAAGCCCACGATGAGAATGATGAAAAAAGAATGGAATTATAACTATCATTTAGGTCTATCTATGGGGCATATCAATAAAACATGAAATATTCACTCCCGAACTCACTAATTTCAGGGCTATATCTTATTCTTGATTGAAATGAAGATTTTTATCTATCATGGCCATGATCATTTTAATAATCTTGGGGAACAAAAAAATTCGCGAAAGTTCCTCGAAACTAACCGGTTACGCATAAAAATCGGGTAACCGATCATTTTCAATTTTAACCTAATTTAGGCAAAATATGAAATGGCAACCAAAAAATGTCAAGAACACGGCAATGATATACGAAGGGTTTCGCATCCTAAAAATATACATTTTTATACAGGTGTAGATTGGCGCAAAAAAATATTCTCGCCTCGTACAAATGTGAGTCGTCGGAGAGGAGGCCATGCAGGAGGAAGTTTTATAAATGTAAAGGTGTATATAGTGGAGAACAAGAGAGACGAGAGTGCGGACTGGTACGGGCGCGTACGCGGACGTACGGATCGCGAGATTCATTGAATATATACATATATATATATATATCTATACGTTTATATATGCGTATACTTGTTGAAAGAGAGACTAGTGTGCGATGAATACCTCTATTACCAATGCAGCTTTGTATATACGTTTTTTGCGAATGGAATAAAGATTGAGAATACGATAGAAAATGTCATGAAAAATTGTTTACCTGTACTGCGAATTTTCTCAGGATTTTCACTATTCAAATGACATTTTGATGCTCATAATGGTGATGCAGGCGTATTTCCTGGTTTTTCTTAAAATTGGATTTTATACGAGAAATTTTGAGCCACCTCCGCTTTAACTCTATTTTTGGACTTTAGAACAAAAAATCTCGAATTCGAATTTTCAAATTTTTCCGCGTGGAAATTAGATTATCCGTCACTATTCATAAACGGTTCTCTAAAAGATCGGTAAGAAGAATACGTCGGAGGCAAAGTGTTCGGACCGGCTTTCCTACTATAGATTTTTTACGGATCAGGAAAGCTTTGATATTTGGAAAGATCGTTTCAATATGTACTTAGGCTTAATGTGTTGAGGCGATAGCAGAATCTGGAATCCTTTTTTAAAAGTTGACAAACTTGGATCCGTAGTCATGTATTATATATGTGCGTTAGAATTTTCTGTTTGCTCTTCTGAAATTGACTAAGAGGCAATGAGATAAGTTGCGTATGCTCAACGTATATGTACATTTCAGTGAACTCACTGTTATTTTATGGCTGTAATGTTTAGGATACGGCTAAATCCTGATAATCCCGATCTCATACATACGAATGCGGTAGCGTCATTCGTCATCGCTATACAATTTTCCAAGCAATAAATTCTGGAAATTGCTTCAAATGGTTAAAAATATTCATTATTATTTTGTACTTATGTGATTGTAATGCATGAACCGTATCTTGAGTCATCTGGTACACATTTGGTCACGAAATGGGAATCCCCCAAAACCATGGAAAAATGTTTCATACCCGGGGAATCGGTAACCACACACGAATGAGATCGGTAACTTTTTGTATTTTTTCAACTGAATGTCCAAATTTCGTTTTTGTGCGCAATAATTTTTTTTATCAAAAAATATCTCATGCTGACTTGATCTTCAATCGATTTCTAACCGATCAGTAAAGTTTTTCCATCGTTGACTGGGAAACCACCGTGCCCCGCGTAAAAACCAAAATCACAAAAACATTTCCACTGTCGCTTACATACTATATAGCGATCCTCAGGGTGGCATCGGTACTGGGTGGCACAACCTGGCTCTGTATCATATGAACCACTACTGGTACCGGTAAATATCTTGCATGTGATTGGAACATTTGGTTTGGTCCCAGAATGTTCAAATGGGATATAAAGATCGAAGTAATAAGAGCCTCAAGGAATAATAAATAAACACACTGTACGCACACTCATACATACGCAAACGAACCTCTCAATTGCAGGCACCTCAAGAGGCATGCACACTCATAGAAGTTACTGAGAAGGGGACCTGTCGCCGGTTCCGCGCCATGTTGGTCTCTGTTTCGATATACAACATCGCGCGCCGAGTTTGTTGCCGCGATCGCGAGAAAGAGAGAGACGAAACGATTATATACAGTCGACGGGGACCGGGAAAAGGAGAGCCCGGTTGAGTTGAGAGTAAAGAACAGCCAGTCGCCTGACGACCGCGACCGGTTGTAGGTGCAGTGCGCGCCACCACCGCGCGACTCCCTGAATAATAAAACGTATATATAAGGCCCCCCGAGGCCCAACACGAAATCTTACGAACCCAGCACAAAAATCAACAAAAAGTATTCATCTTGACCTGGTTCAAGGAAGTATCACATCAACGATATCAAAAGTTTACAGCATGGACTAAAAGAAGTTTGGGCCCTACCCCCCACCCCAAGCTTCATAAGGCCCATCAGACACGAGATAAGCAAAAAAGCCATCACGCGAGCAGCCCCCCGCATAGCGTGAACAGCAAGAAAAACACCTGCTATACACTCGTCAAATAGTTGTGTGATAAAACCTACTCTAACCTATCAACTCCCCCACCAGACCACCATTTTTAAAAGGGGCCCGACGTGGCGCGGAAAATCATCGGCGGTGCATCATATCTATATAATAATCATCTTCGTTTACAACATAACCTGGAAAAGCTGGAATCAAGTCAGTGCGTGGCAGTGTACGTTTTGTGCTTAGAATCTCAAAAACTCGCGGGTGCATCCGTGATAAATAGAACGGGGCCCCAACCGCAGGCGAGATGCCGACGGTGAGAGGGGCCCGACGTCGGCGCCGTGGCCGACGCGATGATGATCCTGGGCCTGATGAAGCCGGTGGATCGGCTGCCTATTTCATGCCGATACTTCTGCTCATAGTTGCTTGCGCCTGGCCCAATTTTGCCAACGCTGCCAAATCTACCGGTAAGTCCCATTTTAAATTTTATCAGGAGGGGAGTGTTTTTTTGAGTACAGAATGGATATCGAGGCCACGTGGCCGATTTCTTTCGATTTGGGTTCTAGAGAGATCGGCTGCTAGGTATTTATGTATATATAATATATATGGGGCCTGATGTGCGCGCGCGCGTGGCCCCGTTGCGCGGGACCGTTTTGTGTGGAGTTGTTATGTATATATAGTGATGGTTTCGGCCCAGGCCACGAGAGCGTTGAACTCTCCGAAAACTTTCATGATTTCGAACGATGCTCAATACTGTATATAATATACGTATTATCGGTGGTTGTCTCCAACGACTCATTGGAATATTGTTGGTTATGGTGAAGAGTCTGTTATAGGGAACAATGTAACACTTCTTTGAATCAGTTGCCATTTGATAGAATTATAGGAAATTAATCCTCGAAATGAAGCAAATGTCACGAGTTAGAGCATAATGCGATTTTCCACTAAGAGAATCGAATTCTCAGTATTCAGGAATGGACAGCCCTTGAACCTTATGTCTCGTTTTCGGGGAAAAATCTGTCTGTATTCGAAAGAACAAATGCTTTTCGAGCTGTTTTGATGCAAATTCCTGAAACAAGAGTGTTTTTACTCAGAAATTTGAATATTGCTGTGAGGTGAAAATTTTGGCCGGGTCACTGGAACAGCTGAATAGAATTATTAGAGTGCTTGTGAAATTGCTGAGAAGCTTTTTCTTTCGGGTATGAGTATGCAAAAGTTATTTTTCTACAGTGGCCCACAGTATACAATGACCTACTTCCAAATTATTATGATGACAAGCAAATTAGCGATTGGAGTCTCTTTCATTCAAATTCACCTTTCATTCTTTACACTTATACTGGATCATCGGTGTGATGGAACTCTGGAACGTTAGAATTAAAGTGGGCATGATTAAGCTTCTAAATATATCATCATTTTCCTTACTGTTCGCAATTAATAATTAAAAATGATTTATGTATGATTCAATTGTTTACGTTGATCGAAATCACTTTTTGGTTCAGCAATTATGAGATGGAATTCAAGAGATCAATTAAATGATGATTCAAGTTCATTGATGTCGTTTTTCATTGATAAGTAAATCTGGAGAGATAATTTTGGCGAGACACGTGTACCAATAGTTGTAGCATTTGAATTCTTCAAAACGTTGATGTGCAAAATCTCGCGATAAGAGTTTCTTGATTTACGAACGGATTTAAATTTTGTCTTATGTACCATTTTTGATACCGATCAAGAGCTTCGTAAAATGATGAAAAGTTATGAAAAGCGTGTCGTTTCGATCGTGATCTGAGTTCGTTTTGCGAAAATTTTCATCAATTCTCCTACTGTTCTATTAGCCATCATAGAATATTAGACTCGATATCAATTTTATTCGCTCTTCAAGCTAAAATAGCTCGCACATTTTATTTTCAAAAACTGCATTATTGAATCTTTTTCTCCTCGATTCTACTGGGCTATTGTCAGAATAACCTTGAAATCTGTCAATTCCGCTCATGTCACTCTTTCCGTAAAACGAACGTAAAAACAGTCATCAGATGTGATTACGGATTACAAAAGATGTGAACTTTTTATAGGCTATGGATAATTTTAGTAATCGTGTAATGATTTCTATTCATTTTTTCCGATTTCATGAATGAAACTCACGCAATAAAAGTTTGCAAATGGTTGATTTTTCTCAAAACCCAAGTTGAGATATTTTATCTTCCACCAATTTTGGAATCTTGTGGAATTTCATTCAGTCCAAACTCACGTTGGTTCATTTGTTTGGGTACTATATTACACTCCGGTTCACTAAAACTCTATTGTAGTATGTGTATATGAGTTGGGTAATAGAAAAATTTTCCCATCTCATTACGTAATAATGAGTGCACAGTAATCTACTCGACCCCTTTTTTTGCCAGATTTTTCATAATACATCGACGTATAATGTAGGTTTCTGTTCCGTTATAGCAATTTCAATTTTTTCTTTTTTTTAGCATCGTATCAGAGCAGCCGTAATTTTTATCTCGTACTTGATGAAACCGCTAACCTTGATATATATACACCGATGAAGGTACTTTTTCCATGTATTTTCTAGTTGACTGGTGTGAAATGTAGGACAGGAAGTTTCATGCAGGATAGTGTCTCAATTCACTTGCCAAGCAAATGAATATGAAAGAAGTTGTTGGATAATTAATTAACATAATCATCGTGTACCAGTTTTTTTCCATTTCTTTCCCATTTTTGTTGAATTTCTGTAAAATGTAGATCTGTTTTTTTTTTCAAAATATTTCGTAGCTTGGAGAATTTCAAGATATATGTTTGGTAGTTGCAGAATATAAGGGCTATGACCTTTGAACAATCATTTGCAAAATTCGTGAAAACCATTGTTGAATCATTCACACGTCTTGTGTGCATATAGTTCAGAGCTAATTCTACAGATCTGGAGTTATTTGATTACAAATAGGCACGGGCGTCACTTTCCAAATTTCTCGGGTGTGTATTGATCAGAGGCTTTGAGTAATGGCCAAAAAATTAAAGAAATAAGGTCATCAGAATTTAGAAGTTTTCCCAGGTGAGTCGACTTGGGTACACTGAGGTGTAAAACCTATCGCAAAACTGACATCCAAAATCTACCTATGAGATGATGTTTCGGTGATCTTTGTAAAAGAATTCTAGTATTCTATATGGCCAAATTGAGACCTTCCGTCTCATGTCAATTACATGCGGAAAATTGATTGTGCTCACCATTTTCAGGCACGAACCGTATTTAGGGTTGAAATGGATTCACACTGTGTGAAACATTTGTTCATTTAGTTCGAATTTTTTTTGCTTGGGTCCCATTCTCCACAGGACTGGATTCCTTTACCTAAGCAATGGCCGAGTCAACGGCTCAACTCCTCAGTTGTGGATCCATCCATACCATCCAAAGGAAAAATAACGCCCCATGGAAATGGACTATTTCACTTGGAATTATAGTCCCTATTTTAGAATGAGTAAACTCATAATATTTTCAATGACAACCTTTCAGCCAAAATGCATCGTGAATCTACTATCGTGATATTATTTTCTATAAGTTACGCGAAAGGACTAATTTTTTGTTATTATCGTACTGATGCAGGATTTCTGATTATTGGATGGAAATTCCCATTGTATGGGCTATTATTTGTATTCCAGTGACAATCCATCGATTTAACTTTATTTTCTGCATAATCATATTATAAGAGTCTGTTTTGCCGCATTCGATCCACATCAAGGCCTCCTTAAAATTCGAAGGGGTCAACTGTCCCATAGACGTGAAGGGAAATTACTTGAGTGAAAGTAAAATTAGAGTGAGATTCGAATGATTAGTATCTAACTAGTGATAATTGCACGAAAGAAAGTCAATACATACCACACTAACAAGCTATATAAGAGATATAAACCCAGACACATTCTCAGATCACCTTTTAACGAATCATTTCGACCAAATTCTTATTTTGTTGTTTATGTTGATTTTCAAATGGTACCATCAGTACAATGCCCTGTAAAATGAGACACATGTGAAATTTTATTACCATTTGCTCATATATGTCTGTATCTAATATTATACTCTAGTTCCATCATCTTCGCTTTGATTGGCTTGAATGAATTATGAATAAAGCTGCGAGAATAAATGCCGGCGTAATTCAATTCGGTTGATTGACAGTTTGTGGCCAAGTTGGGAAGTACTTTTTGTGCACTGGCAAATTCGCATCCGTTTTGAAATATTCATTGACGTGGTCAACCCGGGTTAGCTTTGTTGGGAAAAACCCACTATTACTCATCATTTGTGGTTTTATTTTTGATGCAATACAAGTTTACAAAATAATATACCATCTGTACCCAGAAGCTGTGAAGAACATATTTCTCATTTCATATCTCGTCTTTTATCGAATATTTGACAAGATCCAGATTATTATATAGTTGTATACTACTGTCAATATTTTTAATTACAAAAGATCACAATTTTGGCCTAGCTTCTGTCTAGTCAACATAATATCATCATTCTTCTACTCGACATAACCTATTTTGATATTCCACTGAACATTTTCAGTCCCCAACTTTGAATAATGCATTTATCTACAAAAATATAACCTTAACTCAATATGCCTTTGAGAACCTCTAATTTCAACCGATTCAAGATCACCGTTATGCCAAACCTTCTCCATTCTCTAAAAAGACAATTTTAGACCATAGGAGTTGAACTGGCTTATCGCCGAGTTTCAAAATTTGTACGGACACGCATCCGCGTATTTCACACATTATCATGCTTCAATATGCTCATATACTTACACCGGCGAGTTTCTAGCCAAACTGCTCAGTGCCGGCTCTGAAAAACCGGTTCTGCAATCTGCCACCACATACACAGCCAACAAGAAACCACAACCATGACGATGACGTCCAAGAGTGTAACATCCTGAAAGAAGATTCTACCTAGATAAACTCGATGCTTATTATAAGGGTTGTGCTCTGGGTGAAGCTATATATCTCGCTCTCACCTAATTTTCTTATTATATCGCCCCTCAGTTATTTTTTGAGGGAACGTGTGCACTTTCATTTTCTCCCTCTTGTACTTATTATACTTATTATCTGGTACCTCACTTTTTTTTGCTTGATATGTGTTACATCGTGATGACTGTGGTACCAAAATACAAGTGGTGGCTGTAGATGGTCAGAGTTTGAGATTTAGATAATTTCCTTGTTCACTCATTATGAATCTGACAAGGTTGATGAAAATTCTGTTTTAAGATCTCTTATGGTATTTGTGGTCAGAAGATTGGCAGTGAAAGAATATGGAAAGAAATAATGAATGAACTGTTGTCGAATAAACTTTATTTTTAGCTGAATCTTACAACAATGGTTCATAAAAGTTTCACCTTGCCCCCATGAAGTATGAATTTTTACCATAAAAATAGTCAGTAATATATAACTAGGAAGTTGTTAATACCGCTGTGCAACAATTTAAATTGATCCATGAAACGCTTATAGGATAATTTGATACACAATTAGCTGTGGATACTTCTGTAATGAAGTCCCTTGAACCTTGATGAGTCTTACTAAAACACAGGTATGACTGGCGTTTTTTTTTTTGGAAATTGTTCCTTCTTCAAAGTCCAAATGGGTGTACTTTGACATCAGATTTATGAATCCTAGATTTTTGATGTTCTCAATAAACTTGGACAAAATATCATAGTCGGCGCTTATGTAAATGACAATATTCCAGAGGATTTTGTAAGAGACTCCGGAACAAGGTTTTTTGAACTAATACCTCAGGAATGATGTTTATCAGTCACAGAAGGTAAATCTCATTGTTTTGCAGAAAGTGTGAGTGACACAAAATCAAATTTGCTTTTTTGCGCCAAAAGACTTCCCACAAACTGTCCAATCACGGACATTTTGTTCATAAATTTGTTATATGAAATAATGTTGAATCACACGTCATCTTCTTTACACATCATTGTCAGTTTCAAACAGGACTCAGTATTAGTTATCTGCATACTATGAGAAATTCTTTGGCTGCATTAAAAGCTAAATCTATCGTCGTGACTTTAGCTCTGCATCAAAATATAAAATACGTATCTTATTTACATCGCATCGGACATGCTTGAATTTTATCCATGCATCTTGGCATAATAACATCATGTGATAGGGATTTAAACTAGTTGGTCGAGACAACCATATCAGTCATCAACCACCACGACCCACACATTTCTTGTAATAAAGCGTGAATAAAAACAGGATAAGAATATCAAACGAGCATGGAGCACGTGAGATAGAGTGAAAATAACGATCTGCATTCCGTGTTACAATAATTACACAACGAACCTCCCAGATAGTAAATTCATATCTCATATCTTATGTGCTGCTATCGATGTCAAGTGCATACTATTGCAATTGAGAAATCTTGTTGAAACTCGTTATCCTGCGTGCGAAGAGCAACTTTTCCATGTTTAATCGTCAGTACTGATTTTCTTCAGTGAATCTTGTGGTATATCTCTTGGCAATATCTTCTTCAACAGTTAAACCAGATCTGAGTTAGTAAGAAGACGAGTGACCCGGGAAAAATCATGAAAATATTATATTGTTTATCTTAACTGAACTTATGCTGTGATTGAAATATGAAGATTATTGCTTGAACAATATTTTTTTTCTCTTGTCTAACGCTTGTGTTGTTTTCTTGCACATACTTTTGATCTATTATACAGAATCTGAAAGTTTATTTAAGAAGTTGTGGTTTCCTGTCACCTTCTATATCTCACTAAACTGATCATGCGGGAGAGTTTAGGAAGCACAATTCACGGATATGGCTCGAACTTGGAAAATACATAGTCTCTTTCTGGGACCAAACAACATGACATCCGAAGCAGCAACCAAAGGTCAAGCGTTCCCGAACATGAGATACAGATTAGATCCCATGGGATTGGGATTGTCGGAGGTCTCTAAATTGCGTAAAGCTACTTCCGAGATGTTATGGTCAATAGCTTGGAAACGCTGGAGCTTTAGATTCTGATGCGACTTTGAATATCGTTTTTTGTACTTAAAAGGGAATGTTACCAATGTTTCAGCTAAATACATGAACTGGGTTCGCTGAACCATCCTTCCAGGCATATTTTTTGTCCTGGGATAGGATTTTTATTGTTTCACTTCTCAAATGTCGTCCAGATCGAGTCTTCAGCCAGAGTTTACTGAGGCTCTTCAAGGCGATAGGGGAACAAGAAAATCAATTTTTCAAAAATTCTGCGGTTGGGTTGAGATATATGCGTAACACAGATTGATAGTAAATTGAGTAACTCTCAAGTAAAAGAGTATGGACTAAACGCCATCATACCGGTTTCCATCTTGAACTTCCACGCAATCACATAGAAATATTTTTCACCTTTTCTCACACCTGAAAATAAGTTGAAATCAATCAATAATCCTTTCCACAGATTTCCGAAAATGAACAAATCTCAAAAAGTGTAATATTACAGACATAGATCTCGATTATCCCTCTCATCTTAGATCGCTACTGCTGTTATTTTGCTCAATCGTGCGCGTAACAGCCAGTGCCATGCATGGATGACGCGAGAGAGTTGGAGAAAATCTAGTGCCATCATCATCTCCACGAGATGAGAGACAAGTTAAACCAGAGCATCACATATATCTATCTACGCACTTCCTCTTGTGGTGCTTATCTTCAATATATATCCTCATGGCGCTTCGCACATTACGAGGAAGGTAATACGCGGCGATGGTTATAGGTTAGGATATGAGGGTTGGCGCGCGCGCGCACGAGAAGAACCGGTTCTGCGCGAACGAGACGAACGAGGAGCAAGCTGACTCCAACATCATCAGAGACTTCCAGAACATAATCTGAGCATCAGGAGTAGGAAGACTTTGAGAGATATGAAAAGGTGGGTGTGTGAGGAGGAATCTTTTTTGCCCAACGATTGTAGTCGTCACGCCTTACCTTATATTTTCTCGTTCGCAACGTTTTTTTTTATTTGCGGTCTGGGCAATGATGACGTGAGAGTTGAAGATCTATAACGATATTTGGCGATCGATTGTGTTTCATAATATTACAGTCTGATGTGTTGTTTGATTGTATTATTCGCGACTGAGTTGATCGGAGATGTGAACTTTGATTGGGAGAATCAGACCAGAATATATATATACATAATACTTAATATTGATTGAAAGACAGTTTGATGTTGTTGCACCGAGTCACGCTACGCGATGTGACAGTTTTGTTTCTGTTGATCGGATTACATCGATCAAATGACTTTTAACTGGACGTGAAACTCCTCAGAGGATTAAAGATTACACACGTTCTTAAAGTTATCTTTTTTGGAGTAACGGTGAATTGGTCTCACATTTTTATTCTCTGAAGACGAAACATCTGAAGAGCTAAACTGTTTGGCAAGCTTATTATTTAACTCTCATCAAGCCGTGATCAAGTTTTACGCGAATTGAGGTCGGTATCTTTGGAAAATTGATGAAATAGATATCCTGATTGAAGTTCATCAATTAAGTTATATGCAAGTCATCAAGTTGGAAATCTTTGAAAGGAATTATCGATATAAAACCAAACATGACGTTAAGATTGGCATAATGGGTTTCAAACGCTCTCAGCATGTATGCATACATTTGTGCCCATACACACGTATTTGGGATTTGAAATTCTGTATGTATGAAATCAAGTGGTTCATTCTGGTGGGTTCACATTATGCGTGCGAGGCAAAGTGTGCAATTTTTCAAGTTCTTGTCCCTTTTGCGTGCAAAATCTGAGAAGCAAGAGCATAAGTGGTGTACCTGGTTTTGCTTCGCGCGAGGTTGACGCACTGACATCATCACTCTGAGAGTTTAATGTGCTGGCACGCAATGAGCATTACAAAGTATACAAAAAGATACATGTATGTAGCGCACACATTGGCATTTGTATAGTGGTGGGGTTTCATGTGATTTTTGGTACAAACAAAGATCTGATTCTCATTCCACCCCTTCAGATTTGAGAGTCTGTTACGAGGACTGTAAAATGATTTGCTCGATTGTTCTAGAGGTACATGATTAATACAATAGTGTTTTGACGTGAAATATAAATTTGATTTCCCATTAGTGTGTTATACGGTAGTTGCGACAACATTCATAGCAAGTTTCAGTCTGCCACCATTTAACCTCTTCATGCACGCACCTACTTGCTGTGCTTTCAGACCTTCGTTTCCCACTAGATTCTATAGTGAGGATCGTGAGAATCATTTTGAGCCTAAACACGATATGATAAAGTTATGCCAAAAGAGAGTTATGGCAGCATGAACTTTTCAAGGTCAAACACGAATGAGGCACTAGCAACGAGAATTTCATGATGAACTCCATGGAAAATCGTCAATTTGGATCAGAAGACATGACGCGATAAGTATCCTCATCCTATCATCAAAATTCAGTAAGTTATAACAGTCAAAAGATGAACCGACCCAAAGGGCATGATCAAGTGAGATGGGTCATCATAATCATTAGCTATAATGGATAACTAATGATGAGACTATGTTCGCCAAAATCATGGAATTTCCTCTACTTTGGGCCAAGGAAGATAATGCATAAAGTATTTTTCCTCCAAAGTCAAGGAGAATTAGAGGAACCCGATCCAAAGATGTGTCCACATATGTGGACAAATGCGGGAAGAGGTTAATGCAAGTCACGAATTATTCGAGTTAATCATCATTTTTGACGACCTGAAGATTAATGTATTAGGTCTTGCGTTTGGCCTCAAACTCTGAGCGCTGATTGAAGTTGTTGTCATAACGTAAAAATCTGATGAGTTGTACACTCCCCAACGGTCTGAACTGGTCTAGCCGATCGCATTCGGCAACTTCAGAGTGTATGGCAAAAACATGCGCGAGGTAGAATAACCTGAAGTTGTCAAGTTCAACGGCTAGGTCAGTTTAGACCGTTGGGGAGTGTTCAAAGAGAGTTTTGGATCGGTAAATTCAATTGCATTCAAAATATTTCAAAGAACACAGAAAAAAATTGTAGGTGAAGCTATTTCAGTATTTCACAGACCGACTTTTTAATCAAGTTGCCATTCCAGAGCAACCACACATTGAGGCACATCCATACAACTGTTCTCTGGCAATTATTTGGTTGATTCTGTTGTTTTGATGAAACTCACCTCGACAATCCAATCAATCACGACAGATCTTACACCTTACAAATTGTTCAATTATTCCGATTCCAATCTATGATGAACCATCCACTAATCAAATAAAATCCTATCAATAAAAAGACTTCATCATCTCAACACCTTAAAAAGTGTGAGAATTTCAGCTTAATATCAGAAAGAGTTTCTTTGTCATCGTCGTTCGATCGCGTACATTTAGTTACATTATATTGGAGAGCTGCGTAGCTTCCGTTAGTTGATGCTTGGTCTTGGCAAACGAGTGGAATAATAATTGTCTCTTATGCCATTGAGGGAATACAAATTGTATGGAAGAACTTCGGTTACTGGATGATGCGTGTATACAGGCGCCGATTACCAACAATCATGACAAAGACCATCGATGCTACACGTACTATACTGATCGACAAGGTTTTTTGAAATTGAAGAAGCTCCTTGGGATCTTTGAACCTCGAGATCATTTGCCGATCAAATTGGATATTCATCTGACCGATAGTTTTCTTAATAAGGCATTACGTAACAGTATCTAATTTACTACCTTTCGTGGAGAAGACACTTTGCCGTGAATTCAACATGAAGTCAGACTTTACCTTTTTAGTTCTTCACCGTGCTATTTACGATTAGGGATGAATCTCAAAGTAGGAGGAATCAAAAAATTCATCCAATGACAAGTTGGTAACGACTGATTTCTGTAAATTTCAAACAACAGAGATAGATCTCATCTCTACTATAGTTGAGGGGTATCGCTGGACATCTTATGGAAATTGACATAATTTGTCTGTAGAATGAATCAAAGCAGACAATTCCACGTGACATGCTACATATATTCATATGCTCAAGTGACACATATTCCACAATCTGTATCTGTAACGCACCGTTATATTATACACCCGCACAGTATACATTCAGCCTCAATGAAGACGCGCCAACAATAGGGCACTATGACACTAACCTACCATTATTTCATGATGTCATACTGATAGTAATAATGATGATCATGCACCGATACACGCACTCACCGTGTCTTCGCAGAATCAATCATACGCGGACGTGTCATCTTTGTATGCATATCAGTAGTGTTTTGAGGTACATAACCTGTACAGAAGTGATGATTAATTGGCCATAAACTCTGCAACCTCTCAGCTTCGATCAAAATGTCATGAAGCATATGTAGGTTAACATGCTATAACAGTAAGCAATCCGTTGATTGACCGTGAAAGTTGTGCGCATCCAAATCATCTACACAACTTACACACTTTGAGGTTATGTTATATACCATAACACACAACATCAACCCTACACCAGTGCGCCTAGAATTATATATGTAGCAAATACATCGGTGTGACACAAGCCAAAAGTTCTTGTCACTTGTTGAGTTACATAGTGTAATATTTTACAGATCCCATCAGATCGTTACCAACAAAACCGGATACATCTTCATCAGTAGCTTCGAGTTTACTTCTTCCTGTGTCGATCCATCGTTATATAGTGCCAAGCAGAAAATAAATACAGAACCCGATCGTGTCTGATCTTCCCTCTCTTAACTCTTATACAAGAGCGGTTAATCTTGCGGTGATATCGTGAAGAGAAGAGAGAGAGAGAGAGTCTGGTGAACTTTTTGCGGCAAAGTCTCGTCGGTGTCTTCGCGGTTTTGCTTAGTGTAGGTATAAATGACGTGAAAAACCTGAAATGAAGAAGCGACTCGATCGAGCTCTCTGATGGTTGGGATCTCGATTTGCATGTCTATACTTACCGTCTGTACCTGCATAGAGTAAGCTGTACTTAGTACTGGTAACAAGACTATATGGTAAAAGCTCAACGTAATGCGATTTGGCGGGAAGTGATGGGCGTCTAGATGTTCTACTCTAATGGATCGGTGTGAGGTTGTAACTACATTATAGACGTAGCTACAGTGAAACTGGAAGAGCTGAGCACTCGCTCTAGTGAGTTATGAGAATTGTCAGAAACAATGAGAAAGATATGAACAAAACTGTTGTAAGACTTCGGTGAAACTGTGGAAGAATAATAAGGTAAAATCAAATCGTGGAACTCGTCTATTACCGAAACTTGAATCTTAGGTTTATCATATCGAAACCTTGGACTTGGCGAATTAGTTTGATTTACCGAAATTCCTCGAAGATTTTCGGAAGGGTCTAACTGATGATAACCTTTGGTTTAGTGGCCAACAAACTCATTTCGCAGCTTCAACATCACTAGGGGTTGAGCTCGAGATATCTCGAAGTTACACAACTTTCAAACCTCCGCCGTTAAATTGTTTGATACATCCAAAGTTTCGCATGAAAAATGGTCATGAAATTAAGATAAAATATTCTGTTATCTCAGAGGTTCATCGTACTGGTAACGTGCAAATATGTTTTGATATTTCCTAAATGTGAAGCTCACGAAGACGATTCAGTAAGTGGCGTATCATTGGTGAGACAAAAAAGATCTGAGTCTTAGCGACTGGTCATAGAGGATACGCAGCGCCCTCAAGTTATCGATGAACTCAAGATATCGAAATTTCGAGATATATCGAAGCTCCCAATTGCGATTTCCGCTTACACTTGAATGAAGCTCAATTCAGCGAACCATCTACGTTCAATCTTTAACCTTACAACAATCGCATCATCATCATTATCATCACTGTAATAAAAAACTCGTATCGAATCGATGTTCGAGTCGTCTTATATCATACGCCTACCATACAATAATCATGCAGATCAAGTCTATCTGTTCTTCTTGGATGCGCATACCAAAAATCGTTCTCCGGCCGTCTGCACACCCACGATCTTACGCCAACGCTGTCTTCATCATCATTCTCATAATCATCATCTCTCTTTCATGGCGCACACTCAAAATCGAGAACTCTTTACATACTTCTGCATATATACCTTTGCATGCAGTCATGGTTTGATCTCATGGTTTAGAGTGCTCCAAAGTGTAGGTGTACCATACATCAGGATACTTGGAGCTTCGGCACGAGAAATGCAGTCAAATGAGCACAATCAAAGCCTTGGAGCAAGTGGGCTTACATACATTGGTAACCACCATCACCATCACCACTGGCACTTTGAGAGTCAGGGTCCCGCTATCCGTACGCCATACGCTCTCGCCCGCTAGTCCGAGGTGAACGAACCCAGGTCCGCCTACTGGCCGCTCTTGAGGCTCGCCCTGAGAGTCTTGTGTCTTATATACACCTTGGTGCTCCCCTTTTCTCTTTCTCTCTCTCTCATCTTTCTTTCTTTCTCTGATGGACGGCTTTTATAGACTTCAGACGCCTTTCTCTGCATCCTATCAAACCCCATCAGCTATATCTTCCTCTTCTACAAGGATTTGACTCTTGGATGGAACTCTGTCATGTGTTCTTCAAGTTGATTCTGATGTTAGACACTGTATTTTTAGCTTTGTTACAGGTGTTGGGATGAATCTCTGGAGAACTGGTGTAGACCTGTTGGCTTTGATTGAAATACTTCTTGTCAGCTTTGGAGTGTCATAGTTCCGTATACACCTAGATGTATACTTTTAAAGAGATCGGATTGAACGACGCCTTTTAGTAGGTTACGGGATTATCATCGTTGTGCTCTGATTTCGCGCCTCGCTGGCTATGTACAATCGTTTTATATGTATACTATCAACAACACGCGAAGTGAATTATTACACTATATGCTTATATACAGGAGCGTAGTGCATTGTTGCACGATATTCTGTTTTCATTCATCTGTTTAGATCCTGACTTGTAGAACGGTGATGGCTTGGTCTGTTGGTTCCAGTACTGAAGAAAGTTTCTTGATAATGAAATTTTGCTCCTGGGAACTTTGATTCAGTGAGTCTTATTTAGAGAAGAACTATTGATAAACTTTTGTCCAGAATTAGGGTTAGAAATTTGATCACTTGGCCCTGGCATTCGTTTCTAAGACTAGAATGTCTTCTCTAGCATTCCCCATAATTTTCGGACGAGAGTTTGCACAAGATTTGATTCGATCACCTAGATAATGTGACCACTGTATTTCGGGCAAAACATACACTCGAAGGTGCAGGGTATGAGAATAACCTCCAAACCTTGACCAAATATCACGATCACATGGTATGTTACTTGGTACACATTATGAATATTGTGTGTTTTCTATAAAAGAAGTCAGTCTCAAAAATCTTATGTTGAAAATCGATAAGAACATTTCAAGACAAAAAAAAAGAGTAGATAGAACAAGACCGCAGAAAACCACGATGAAGTCAGATAACTATAAACGCCTACAAATGTAGATGTTACTTTTTCCATGTCATTCTTGCAGATAAGTATACTGGATCAATGTATATACGTACTTCCGATGAAAAGCTCTTGACGCAAGCACAGTTATAATACTGTCGACGTCTAAAACTAATGACACACTGCGTAGTGGTGGTCGATCATCATTGTGTGTTCGGTATAACATACATAACGCACAGTAGGTTATGGCGGACTACCGGAAAATGATGTCGCGAGAAAGAACATCCACATAAAGTGTTCACTATGTGACAGCTGTTTTTTTTTTGCTATGCATATGAAGGTATATGCGCTTGCATACACCCACTCGTGTGATATATACTTTATCCCTATGCCCAAGCATCAAGCTTCATGCTCATTATGCGCTGACTCTAACAGAACCTATGAAGCGAATAAAACGATACGAGTATCAGAGGGCGATCGGCGTGTGGGCCGGAAACTTCCACCATTGGGGATATATTCAAACACGTGTGCACGCGAGAATAGTCGCTAGTCACCTGATACAACATATGCAGGATTTAGTTCATAAATATGTGCCATTTTGATTCTTGAAAAATTTAGAGGTTACGTCTTCAAAATTGAAATATTGTAACTTTTGTCATGGATATGTTAAAAAACATATGCTTCAAAGAGCAATTTAGAGTAGATAGAAATATAGCTGCTCCTGATCGGCTATCTCGAAACTTTTCATCAACTTCAAGATGTCTTTATAGTGACAAATTGGTGTCATTGAGGTTATGTCTCGAAAATTCAAAAATTGTAAAACTTGTCATGGACATGATAGCAAAACATATGCTTCATGGAGCAGTTTGGAGTAGATAGAAATATAGCAGCTCCTGATCGGCTATATCTCAAAACTTCTTTATGGTGACTAATTGGTGTTAGTTTGAGTGATTTTCAGAATGCTTAGTCGTAGTCAATTTGACAATCTCAGGAAATCAACCTCACAGATATTCTATATATTTTTAAACGCTTTGACATAGATACTTAGTAGAAAAATTAACAAAAACTTGTTCAATAATTTAGACATTTGAATATAACACACAAGATTCACACTCTTCATGAAACTCACAAAGATAATTCGCGTCTTTTTTCTTGTACAATGGAGAACATTTCATCTTATCATATGATGTACATTTAAACCTAAACGTGAAGCTTTTTATCACATGTGAATAATAATGAATCTGTCTCGTTGTGTGAAGTGCAACAGAGCGAAACTCAAGTACAGACCATGAACGTGACTTTCGTTGATAGGAAGCCTGCCAAAGCTCACATCAGGCAAACACCATAAAGTGAATCGCCAAAAATATATATATATCCATGTATGTAGGTGTATATACATGTATAGTAGGTGCCATGGAGCAACAGGTGACAAGGTTTTAAATATGTATAGCCAATATATGGGTGCGGCATTCAAAAAGGCGTTGTAAAGCTTCTCGCTAAACCGGACGTTATAACGCTTGCAGACTCGTAAAATCATGCGGGTGTTTAGTCTTCCGTAAATAATACAGGTATGATGCATATATGGTGTATATAAGTTGTGCTTCCTGATGGTGGAATTTCTTCGACCCACTTTAATACTCTTGCAATGTTATTCCAAACTTTGATCGAGTTTCTTGTTGTGCAATTTATGCAATAATGTGACGCGGTTATGAAAAAAGTTTTTTTTTTTTAATATTTGGTGTTTAGGATCGTACTATGTGTTATTTTTTGTTCATTCGACGAATTTAAATCATTATATACTGGCTAATCTTTCGAGACAATAGTTGAAAAACATACACTGTACGCTATCTAGTTAGAGTCTAGTTCGTATTACGAATTCAAGGTTATTTCTCGATCATTTCGATTTGAGAAAATGATTTAGCAGCCTCCTAAAGGTTATCCATTTTCTCAAAATTTCTGAGTAGACGGCAAAATAAACAATCGCTCATTTAGAATGTTCAGAAAGAATCGATAAAAGTTGTTCATTTTTGAGAAAATTCATCATTATTCAGTCAACATTTTATAAGGTCTCGAATCAACTTTTGAGGAAATCAAAAAACGCAGAGAATTTGCACAAAAACTAGTTTTATGATCGATTCGCTAATCTCTGATCATAAAATTACAGTGATCAAAGGTTGGTCACTTTCTGTTTTTGACTTCAAACACTTGGATTATTGTGGTACAGTCCTAGCTCTTATAACAACTTTTATCCACCAAAATATTCTAACATTACATTTTTTCGATTTTTCAGTTTGTCCCAACAATAAATTTGGCCAGTTTTCTTCACATTTTTTCATAAAGTTATTAAATTGATTGATCATTTTGATGAGGATAGCAAGAGTATATTATGAAGATATGTCTAAAACTATTTGGCTTTTGGCCTTTGGAAAATTGTCACAAAGGCGGAAATCGGGATACACGACTAGATCTTGCTATTCAGCCTCATCGATAGTATGCAATTATGACTTGAAAGATTTCAACAAAAGTCAGAACCGAAAGCTTGACTGATGGTTTTATCTTTTTTGAGTGCATTTTTCATAATATTGGGGCTGCATAGCCCTCATTCAAATGGGTGATATTCGTGGAGGGTCTATACAGTCTCAGTAGAGGGAAAATTGTTATGATATTTTGAAGGTATTTGTAACATATTCACAGTGTTGAGAAGTCAATCAGAGTGTCTTACAAAAAGTTGTGCGGTTATACATGTTGTAACAACGTTCTTTCTCTCGTTTTATTCGGTTCCCTATATATGGCTTCTCCGTCGAAGCACATATAGGTCTACAGTTGCTAAATTTTTTCATTTTTACGAAGGAATACAATAAAATCCATTTGTAGTGCCTTTGAATCATGTTTCACAAGTTGTAGCATCTGAAGTGACATAAAAATTTTTTCCCAAAAATCTGTCACTCTCTCATCTTGTATACTTGTCACGGCTGAGCATAAGTACAAGTAGTGAATTTACACTCGGGCTAGCAAGCTGAACTGTTCAAGCTCGACATCACGCGCTGTCTCACTCGCACTCATGGATAGAGTTGGGAATAATTAAAAGCCCGAATTTATAGTTGTTGTTATTATTGGTTGTGGTTTTGGTAATGACCAATACAGTGAATACTGGCTAAATTGGGCACCCTTGATCCCAGGAAAAAAACGCCCAAAATGAACAGCTGCCCAATATACGGAGGGTATTTAACATGTAAAGGGCACTCCTGATACCATATTGGAGTGCCCAATTTAGACAGGTGCCCAATATATGTATAGAGTGCCCAATTTAACAGGTTTCACTGTACCTTTTGCATGGTACTTACTCTGTTGAAATACGAGTGCTGAAAACTGTCTTTTATAAACAGAACATAAGATTCGTGCTTTGACGAGAGTGACAAGGTTATGAATCGAGATCATAGTTGTATAGCAAAAGCTTGGTTTACCAATTCTATGCATAAAAGACATTTTTGAATACTACTGGTATTTCGACAGACTAGCGGCTGTACCTATAGTCACTTCGTACATTAGCCCGAAAATTTTGACTCAAAACTTATATTTGGGTCTCATTCACGAATCGCGTACCTTGCAAGGTATTGGTGTCATAACCAATATACCAACGACTGTAAATTCGGGCCGTTGAAGGAGACAGAAAAATCGTGAAGTGAGCTGTATTAGATGAACAGTTCAGCTGTGCATTTTCCTCCAATAGAAAAATCATTACTTCGGATTCACAAAAATGATTCTGAGAAGAGAAGTTACAGAACTTGATCAGAAACCATCCACTCGGTCCGCCACTGTGACCAGAGCCGGCCTTGGAGGGGGGGGGGGGAGCGAACCTGGCCGACGCCCAGGGGCGCCAGGTCAAGGGGGGGGGGGCATAAGCCTGCAGAGATGCTGGGACCAGATATTCTGAGGGTAAAAAACAAAACTCATCAAATGTAAGAAGAGATCCAACCCCGCGAACAACCAGATACTCGAACCGTAAATTCTGTCAGGGTAAGAGAAGCCAAAAACCTAGGAAGGCAATCAAACCCGCAAATGCCCGAACGCTCAAACCAGATATTCCGTGGGGGGACAACGAATCCCAAAACTTAGGGAGACATCCGCCCCAGCGAGTGACCGGATGCTCGGACCGAGAATAATGTCGAGGGAAAATGAAGCCCTAAAACCTAGACAGGCAATCAAATCCACAAATGCACGAACGCTTGAACCAGATATTGGGCCAGGGCGCGCATCTATCTGAAATCCCAGGAAAGAAATCTAACCCGCATATACCCGGGTGCTCAGAACAGATATTTTGCGGAGGAAGAACGAACATCTGTAAATATAGGGGGCATTCTAACGCGCAAATGCCCGGATGTTCGGACAGTTATACTGCGGGGAAACAACGAATCCGAAAACCTAGGCAGACATCCAAACCCGCGAATAACCGAAAGCTTGGACCAAAAATTCTGTCGGGGGATCAATGAAACCCCAAAACCCTGATGCTTGGACCATATTTTCTGCGGGGGAAGTACACGGACCCCAAATGTTAGAAAGGCAATCGAACCCGCAAATTCCCGAATTCTCGGATCAGAAATCTTTTCAGGGCGTGCAACAATCCGCAATTTCGAGAAAGCAATCGAAACCGCAAGTGTCCGGATTCCCGGAACAGACTTTCGGCGGGGTGAGAATGAATTCTGAATCCTAGGAATCGTGTTACAAACCTGGAAATGACCGGATGCTCGGATCAGTTTTATTGAGTCGGATCCGGGAATTTGCGGGTTTGATTGTATTCCCAGTCCTTAGGATTCGTTGATTCCCCGTGGAATACCAGGTCCGAGCATCCGGGCATTTGCAGATTTGGTGTCTTCCTAGGTTTTAGCGGTCGTTCTTCCCCACACAGAATATCTGGTCCGGGTATCCGGGTATTCGCGCATGTGATTGCCTTCCAAGGTTTTGGGTTCAAGCATCCAAACATTGGTGGGTTTGATTGCTCTCCTGGAAATGCGGATAAATGTGTGCCCCGACAGAATATCTGGTTCGAGCATCCGGGCATTTGCGGGTTTGATGCCAGGATAAACCTTTTATAGGTTTTGGGGTTCGTTGTTTCTACGCAGAATATCTGATCCGAGCATCCGGGCATTTGTGAGTTTGGAGCCTTCTTAGGTTTTGGGATTTGTTGTGTCCCGACAGAATATCTGCTCCGAGCATTCGGGCATTTGCGGGTTTGATTGCCTTCCCAGGTTTTGGGATCCGTTCTTCCCCCACTGAATGTTTGGTCTGAATGTCCGAGTATTCGTGCGTTTGATCGCGATACTAGGTTTTAGGATTAGTCGTTCCCCGCAGAGTATCTGGTCCGAGTATCAGGGTATTCGAGCATGAGATTGCCTTTCTAGGTTTTGGGTCCTAGGACCCAAGCATTCGCGGGTTCGATTGCTCTCCAAGAGATTTGGATTAATGTGGGCCCCGACAGGATATCTGGCCCGAGTGACCGGTCATTGGCGGGTCTGATTGCCTTTCCAGGTTTTGTGGTTTCTTCTTTCCTCGCAGATTATCTGGTCCCATCATCCGAAGAGCCTTTCTTCGCCGTAACGACTGGGTATAATAAATCTTGTCATTGTCAAATCAGCCGAACGAATCAGAAAAGAAAAAATATCTGAAATCAGTGAAATAAAAACCCATTTTGCTTGGTTCCCGGGGGGGGGGGCGCTGTGTTGGTCTTCACCCAGGGCGCCATGCAAGCTAAGGCCGGCTCTGTACGTAAATCCTACGATTTTCGGGTGTTTCCTCGCACATATTATTGACTCTATTATCTACCCACATTCACCAATCAAGCTTTTACTCGTTGAACACTTCCAGGAAATCCAAACAAAGATGATTTGACAGGTTGGATCTGAAAAATGTCATAAAACCAGTTTGGTTAATTAAGCTGTGACAACGAAAGTCAAAAGTTTCAGAGATATCCTCACATATTAGTGGAGATTTCAATGCATGTACATAACAGCTGTGAAGGTGTAAACAACTACACGAGCAAAAACTGTTCTTTCTCAATTAGTTTAGCATCCATTATAAGAACTCATTGCCCTAAGGGGATTATTTAGAAATGAAGTTGATTCATGGCTAATCAGTTATTTTTAATTGCATACTTCGGCTCTGAGAGCTGTAAAATAGGTGAGCGTAAAATAAACTCTGTAAGCTATTAGAATGCAACGTTGCACGTTAAACCATCGTGTATTTTATATATAGGCCGAGTCTACATAGACGCGCTCACTCGAGGCGCGCGCGCTCTCTTCGCTTGCACTCTCCACCCAAACACCGAAATACTCGCCGGAGTAGGTACCGAAAAGAAATTTGAAAATCTTTCGACGAGTGTTCCTCCTGAATCGAAGTATTGGCACGTGAAAAACAGCAGCCAGTCTATTGTGTAAATCTACCAAAAAACTGATTCGCATCGAATAGAGATCGAATAATGAGAGTCGTGGTTGTGTCTCATATAAGCATCCGTTTTCACCAGGTTCCAAACTTGCAAACCATTCAGCAGTATTCAACATCATCTTGGTTATACATTGGTACTTATTCCAGAAGCCGAATAATGAGCTGAAGGGTATGAAATCCTGCGTAATAACACCCGAGATGTCCCAAGTTTACGGAGGAGTGACTCTTGTAACACAAATTTGATCTTTGATGCACATGGGATAGCTCGATTTTTCTTAACCAGAATTCCCCACACTTTTGCTCATTTCACAGTCTCTGGAGAAAGTCTCAAGGCAAATCCGAAATAACGTTGAATATTGTTGAATGAGCCGCAAGTTGGGAACCTGAGAAGTTGTGGGGTGGTGATATCAGTCACATCGATCGACATCTAAGTCGCTCAATTTTCGACCTCTATTCGATACAAATCAATTTTTTGATCGATTTGCGCGATAAATTGGATGTTCTTTATCTCACTAATTTGTGCTGATACTCCGATTGAGAGGAAACACTCGTCAAAAAATTTTCAGATCCCATTTTCGGTACCTACTCCGGTGTTTGGGTGCAGTGCGAGCGGAGGAAGCGTGCGCGCCCCGAGTGAGCGCGTCTATGTAGACTCGGCCATAGAGCTAATCTGTCCTTGAATTGACAGTAGCTGATTTGTGTTAGTAAATTTCTGTATATGTGTGTCCCAGTAAAACAGATTGGAATGTTTAAGGATTCGACTGAGCGAGCGAGTCAAGTATCTTACTTTCAGAGTATAAGAGAAATGAGGCGTCCAAACTAGATATAACAGTTCCAATTTTCAGATAAGTTATTTTAAATGTCAAGATTCGAAGTTTGAGTGATGGGAAAGTAGTGGACGTATAGTAGTGCCTTTTCTCACGAGACAAGTCAATAAAAATCAAAGACTGAGACTTTCATTTTCAATCTAAAGTGCTGGTGTATAACATAGAGTAATTGCAGCTATTTATAATCTGCCTGTAAATACTGATTTACCTTGAAAAATCCAATGAGTCGAGTTGCATGTATATGCTGACCATTTATTCAGTTACACTCATGCATAGACGCATTATTTGAATCTGATTGATCGAAAGGTGAAGAAGATGGAGAATCATCAGGTTTCAAGGTTGATCTGCATGTCTCACTTATTATTAAGGTGTTTAGGTTAGAAAGAATGGCTGCGTTGGGTGATACAAGTTGGTAATTTTCTCATTTTGTCATGCAAGATTGGTTATTTTTTTTGAAATTTGATCTAATTGATGATATTATTCCCCATTTGAGATGAATGGATTTTCGATTCACAGATTGAATTCATGAGTGCCATGATATGCGTTGAACCGATTCATTTATAACAATGCGTGATCGTAGGTTCAAGTGCATTGAAAATCTCATCTTTGGTTTGATTTCTTGAGTAAAAAAATGAGTTTAATTATATTTAAAATAATGCCAGGACTGTGAATTTGTGATACATTTTTCGCCATGAATTCAGAACTGTTTGTTTTCATGAATCTTGAGGAAGATGTAATAAACTACTACTTGGACTCAATATATGAATTCACTTGCAGAGGCGTAACAAAGGAATCTTGAATACAACCGTGACTTTGACATTGTTCGCTGTCATTTTCTTGTTAATGAATAGTCATTAGAATTTGTAAGGCTTCCAAGACTCCTCAGTTGACTCTCCATTCATTGTATGAATTTGAAACGGTTACGATTTTCGAGAATTTTAAAATTTTTCACGGAATCTTTGAAATGTTGAAAATTTATTCATAGAAAAGAAACGTGGAGGAAAAACCATCTTTAGTACGTTTCATCACATTTCATATTCATGGCAAAATTTTCCACATCGACTATGTGCAACAGAATAGTTTGTAAGAACAAAAAACACATACTCTCGAATCAATTCAGAGTGTTTAATAGGACTTGTTCTGATTTGTTATCGCTTAATGAGAGTAGTTACTAAATTTTTTTCCCCCAGAAGTCTTGCAGTCTTATGCATGCATGCATGCTTATCTAATCTCTACAACGATGTGGGCTCATTTGGTCTAGACATAGTTTCAATTGGATATTAATGAATCGATAAATTCATCAACGGTTTGAGTACTATATACGGCGTTCAGAAAGCCGTGGCATTCACTTTATGATTTGATGTTGTCAACGATTCTATTGTATGCCATATATCATTGAAACCTATTAATTTATCAATTATTTGTCAAATTCGCATTTCTTTTTCGTCCTTTTTTCTCAATGGAATTCAGCCCATTCATTAATTACCATTATAATGGATAAATGTTTTTTCCACCGATCCCCAGTATTAATCGGTTAGACACGTCTGCAAAATCTGGAAATATTCTCAGAAATCCTTTTTGATACAAGAATTGAATCAAATCAGTGATTGCGGTCAAATACCTGATCGCAGGCATGAAAAAAAAAATAAATAAATAAAAAATAAAAAATAAAAAAATGTTGAGAATCTTAATTTTGCATTTTTTTGTCTTTCAATGAATCAAGGAAACATATTCTCAATGTCAGAAATACGTTTCTCGATATCCCAAGGTCGCGATAGTGAATGGGATAATGTATATCAACAATATTGATACTGATTCGATTTTTTAAGATTTTAGACATGCAAGAAGTATAATGAAGAAATACTTTGGTATATAACGGCTGCAGCAAACGACAGCGATGAAGCAATTGTTGAAAAAAATAACCGAAATCGGTCTTCATCTTCAAAATTGAATTCCTGACTTAAACTTCTATTAGTCGTATTCATTTCAGATCAGTCAGAATAGTCAAAATTTAATAGTTGTATAAGCAAGAGTAGTTGATACTCGCACAGCATGTGTTATTATTGTGGTAAACAAAATGATGAGTTGAATGACCGCTATATCTTTACGATAACACGTTTCGTCCTTTTCATTCCCATTCAAACCTTGGGTTGAATAATCACGTGATAACCAGGCCTCTTTGTTAAATATGTACCTATGATACAATGGTAGAACGGGCCAAGTATTGGCTACGAAATCGAACGTGGCCCGTTCAATTTTTCAGATTCAATTACCTTCAACTGGGGTAACTTTGGGACAGGGGGGGGGGGTAACTTTGGGACAACCCGTGAAAGAGTCATTATCACACGCGATCAGCAGGGCAAATAATCCTGAGGCTTTGGTACCTATTCTCCCAATTTGGGGCACGCATGAGCAATGTTTTGCACCGGCCCAAGGTCCTCTATTACTTGTGGGGTCTTTATAGACAGACTTCTTCAGGAGTATGTTCCCAACTCGAAAAACAGTCTTTCGGACAAATGGGTGAGATACCAACCTTTGCAGAGTGACTCCAGGGTAACTGAGCTAGATTTCACTTGTTTGTACAGATATCTGAACGAATCCATCATTACACTGGTGTACTTTCAACCAGTTTCAATTCTGTAGCATGGAAACTGGAGAGAATGTGTTTTCCTCCGTAAACCGGGGTGACTTTGGGACACTGTTTGAGCACCCATAACTCTGACCAAGGATGTCCGAATATACTTTTATAACTGTCAATCGAGAACTTGGACTGTAAGCTTTCGATTGACCACAGACACAATGCAATTTTGATGCGACTAGTGCGAGATATACAGGTTACAAGAGTTTTAAGGAGAACAATGCGATTTTTGTCCCAAAGTTAACCCAAACCGGTTTAACTTTGGAACACGACCTTTAGCGCTCATATCTCCAACTAGAGATGTCCGAAGCGTAGCTAATGCGTATCATAGCTATTACTGGTTGAATTTATAAGATTGAGAGAAAGCTTACTTTCGAGAAGGAATTGTCCTAACGGGAACTCGTTCGATTTATCGAGTCTGTGCGTGGTTCGAATATTGAAAAATAATTGGTCCTCAATTATTCTTCCCATGTGAAAAAAAAAAAAAAAATTGAATGCTTTACTTTTGCTGACTGTCATTCAACTATTGACCACCTTAGTTCACTATTCGAAGAAAATTCTTGTTATTATATTTAGCTTCATTAAAGAAAGATTTGTAATATAGTTGCTGCAATATTGACTTCGTTGCATCCTCAAGATTTTCTTAGAAATCCATTAGCTAATGCAGCATCTTGATCAGAAACCATAATGACGAAAGAAGACTGTGGAGATGTTGCTTTGGTTCTATAACGGGCTCTTCACTAATGAACCGGTAAATCTCAGGATATATAATGAGCCCCAGGGTTCCACCAGTAGTCTGGATATCTCAAAATAAAACTAGCAGACAATCTAAATCTTGAAATTATTCTTTCAAAATTCCTCGCACATTTTTATTCATGTTTTTACTGGATATCAAGTTATCCCAATTTTTCATGTTTTCAAAATATTAAAAAATGGTTCGGTTTTAGTCATCATTGATTTCAAAAGAAAATAATTTTTCGGTTCGATAATCTTACAACAATCATATAAAGCAGACACGAGTTCTCTTCGATCTAACACGACTCGATATATTCCATCGCTAATTATTGAACCAGAATAATCTCTTTCTGTCAAATTGACAAAATGTGTACCCAAGATAAATCTACTCAAGTTACGTACCATTTCCATCCCACAAATCAAAACCCCAAGAAAATTGAAGTGTACCAGCAATCGAAACAAACCTGATATTTATACATTTTTGCGTGGCCTATCCCAAGTAAAATTTCTATCCATCAAAACGACTCTACTTTCATTTGATGGAGGACTGATCATTAACCCAGTTCGGCCTTTTCCCCATTGGTGCAAAAAAGAAAAAAAAAGTGACTCGCGTCTCTCAACGACTTCTCGTTTCTCGATGCTCACATCTTTATTCGCGCGCGCGTTCGCCTCCAGGTATATATTCGCATTCTCCAAGAGACCGATGAGCATTCTGTGCGCAATCGCGAGTAATTTTATTGAAATTCTTTTATCCTCACTTTATGTTGACATAATCTGTGGAAAAAGTGCAGGAATCATTTCATTGCAAGTTTTTGATAAAAATTTTGCGTAAATTATTTTTTAGCAGTGATTTTTTTTGATAGGTTTACGTGAGATTATGTGATTTCTGAAAAAAAATCCAAAGAAGCGGGTATGCAATTATGTTCCATGCAAGCAAAATGAAAATCTCCTCATTGATATTGTCAACCCTACAGTGAACATGGCCGATTTTCAACATTTTTGATGGCTTTCAATTGCTGGATGATAAAAATCCAAAAAAAAAAAATCAAATTTTCTGACGATCCTACGTGAGCACATGACCTCAATAGAGAAATCTTTTCATGGTTGTGTAATTGAGATGAATTCGTAAGTAGAATCCAAATCCACGAAAATGTCCCCGCGACACAGATCTCGACACAGATACCCTTCATCGCTCAACTTCTTCTAATCTTTTGCTAAAATGCTGAAAAAATTGAATTTCTGTCATTCTAACCTAAAGATGCTTTTTCGACGTGGGGTTTGAGGGTTCTCATGATGAACAATCATCATTGCCCTGTGCTCCATATGTCTCATTTCGAGCGTGGAGGACTTATTATACCCTATAGTTCTGTGCGGGCAATAAACTGCCCTGGCTCCCAAATTGAGCGTACGCGCCCAGGGCAATAATGTCCTATATAGATCCGAAAACTGCTATCAGATATACAACATTTTTTCAGAAATTGAGCTTATGTGTATAAGAAATCGGTCAAAGATAGGTAACCATGTTGCACGGGCAACTTCGAGGATTTGCCCAAAAAAAAAGTTTCAATTGTGCACTTTTGACATTTTTGTCATTTTGCAACTAATTTTATATTTTCGTCGTATAACATTTTTTTCCGTAACCGGGAATTCAAGTTCTATGTAAGCGTGTAAAAAAAGGTCCGAAAATTTAAAAAGTGACAGTAAAAAGCATTCTGATAACCCATATATATATATATGTATGTATATAATATATATATATATGGGTTATACAACTATTTAACCATCGATCTTCGACTTGATATTTCTTCCTCAGACTTGATGTGATACAGGTAAAGTAACTAAAATGCTCTCACTCAATCTTGGGAAATTGAGCCAATCGCGGGTGAAAATGTCTCATTCCTAAGATTTAAAGGATATATCTCTCTCGGAGTGCATTTGGTCCGTTTGTGGAAGTTGCTATTGCTGCTGTTATGCTGCCGCTGCGCCTCCGGATAAATTTTTTCTCCTTCATCAAGAAGTCACGCGCGAGCCTCCGTTAGAAAGCGGTGGTATTAGGTAGAGGCTTGCCGACGACGACGCCGGTTATGACTCTTTGGCGTTAACAAAAAGCTGTACACCAAATCGTGCAATTGTTAAGAGTTTTATATTGGCTCTCATAGGTATATATATACGAGTGGAGTAATGAGTTATGGGCTATATGAATGAGGATTTTCGTTGAGTTCGATGAGAGCAAGATCGGTTTATGTGGTCACGATTAGCCTATTGCATTCACATTCATGGATGTTCTTGAAGTGACTAAGTAGTATGAGGCAGTTTCGTAAAAATCATTGTCTTGATGATGTTTTCTTCGTACGATTATTCTTTGCTTTTGGTGATTTTATTCTTTGCTTCAAGACAAAGAAGCACTTTTTATTATCTAATGACATGATTCGTTTCAGAACAGTGTACTTTTTACGTATTTTTTTATGCCCAATAAAATTTATTACATGGTACGAACTCAATGGTAAATACGTGTCAGCGATTAATCGCAGGATAATCTAGAATTTTCTACAAATTCCAAGTACGCTGTCTTTTGAGAATAAATCCAGCTTATAATATGAGCTGCAGTAATTGAAAACCTCAGTGTTTAACCGAGCTGTTTGATACACGTAATTAGTTTGACTCATCGATAATATGGAATGATAGCATGCATAATTTTTCCTACCTGTTAATCCGATATCGTCACGTCAGCTCATGCGACAATCAGAAATTGCATTCTAACGTAGGAAAAATTCCACAACAGAAAATGTCAGTTTGGAATGAAAATGTTTTTTTTTTCGCGCGAGTTTGTAAAAATCATTTTAACCTGAAGAATATTGAGTTATGAATAGGGCACTCTTAAATTTCACTCTTGGGTGAGTCGCAGAATCTTGATGAAAATGTTTTTTTTGCAATTTTCCGATTTTTGGGTGCTTACAAAATTGCAAAAAATAGTATTCGCAACTCGTTTACGAGGTTCCCCGCTTCCGAGCGATTATTTCGACCTTCGCCTGCGGCTCGGTCTGAAAACCATGACTGCAGTCGCTCAGAAGCGAGCTACAACCTCACGAATTCGGTCCGAAACGTACTATTCTCAAAGGAGGTGTAGAAAAAATGGTTACTTATCGTCGACAATGAAGAGTGTAAGAAAAACTGGATCGATATTGATCTCTGTGCAGTTTTCTCTGGGCTAAGTGTCGAATTCTGTTTGTTCGTTGTGGCTGAAATTTTCAGAAATTTGTAGAAATCATTTCAAAATTTTATATAAATTATTGTTTGTCTGCCTACTTACATGCTTAATCCTGCGAGACTAGAGAATCGTTTATCAGATGAAAAGAACTCGCATTTGAAATTTGCAGGTTATCTTAATGAGTGTTTAGCCTATCAGGCTCGAATTTATAGTCGTAATCCGGAGTCCGGATAAGCTAATCCGAGGCGCCACAATCGGTGCGGCGAGTTCGCGAATCTATTAGGACTGGCGATTGTGGCGCCTCGGATTAGCTTATCCGGACTCCGGATTACGACTATAAATTCGGGCCTGAGTCTAATTTGACATGATTGGTAAACTCATCGATTGATCTTTCGCCTCTGAAACATTCGTATATGGGCTCGGATTCGTGAGTAATGGAGCACGAGGAGATTTGGTATAAGGGGGTTAGGTTGATGGTGGGGTGGGTGAGTGGAAAAATTGGTGAGTAGGTAGATAAACGAACTGATATGGGTTATGGTTATAATTAATAGCGGCACCAGCTCAACAAAATGTCATTTTCAGTACGAACTCTATAGGAAACCTTTTCTTAATACCATCAATTGATCATTATCCACCATTTTATTATGAATATCATTTTCTAGCTACCAAAGCATTTCAGGGGCCTCTGAATTATCAAAAACATTTGCAAGCCAACGAGCAGTAGTAGTAAAGGAGACAATACCGCTATAGTAAAATATATTCGATATGTTTCAATCTCACCCTTACCCAGAATTTGAAAAATATTGCGTAAAGTGACCCATACAAAATTCTCACCTACAATAAATTCTACAAAATCCATGCATTTCTGTGATATGTAATAAATTTTCCTACCCATATGACCGTACGTGGACCGTACATACATAACGCAATTCTCTCGCACTGTCAACGCGTCACACACAAACGCATCGCAGAGTTATAATGCAGCGGGCGCGCGTTTTACAGTATTCAAGCAATGAGTGAAAGTTGACGTTTTCCCACGATAGTCTACGATTTGTGCAGCGGCATATATAGACTCACTGAAAATCGCGAGCTCTGCTTCGTTTTGTCTGATCTCAATGCCTATAGCTGCTCCTGCTAATACATACTCTATTTCATTCTGTCTCTCTCGTGTACTCACTTCATGTAGGTATATTCGCAATCGTACACACTCATTTTTGCACGCTTCATATATGGACTTTTCATGCGTGTGCGAATTGTACACCACGCACGTGTTTTTGCATTATTAGTCCGACCTTATCTCTGGCTTTCATTTCTTGAATGTTGTACGTCATGTCATGACTACACTCCCACTCTTTATCCTGTACTAATTTATCCCTTTCCCTTTTTCTTTTTGTTAAAATTTTTATGAGCATTTTTATTGAGTGCAATGGTACACAATTTTTTATTTATCGATAATTTCATTCTTTCAAACATTCTTTTTAAAGCAATGACCGGATCCCTGGATCATTTTACAAAAATTTATGGAAACAATAGAAAAAGAAATCAAATTTTAAAATACGTTGATTATTATTGGGCATTGTATGAATACCAGATATTGTACATTCCTCATTATAAAAACTAATTGTCACTTAATAGCGTATAACGAGAATCAAACTTGTTATTATATTTGATCATCAAATATTTTGGTGGCTGGCCCACTAGCGATTGGATTTTCAATTGCTGATTGCAATTGTTTGAGTCATGAAATATCCATTAGAATCCGCCAAATTTTTTTTAATTACGACTCTGTCCCTTCAAGGAGATTTCTCTAATTTCTAATTGCTGATCTAAATCCTTTAGGTCGAGAAATCTCCCATAAAATTCCTAAATATACATAAAACCAAATATCAAATTTTTCTTGTTTCATCGACGTTAAATCTCAATAACCCGATGACAAAATTTGCTGGCTATACTTTTTGTGATCAAATCACATCCCAATCTCGAAATCCCCGGGACCGAACAGTCTTGTAAGAATAGGCATCTTGCATTTTTTTTGACACCCCCCCCCCCCCCAGAAAAAAGGGTTGGCAAATTCGAGCAAATCGAGATGAGTAAGGTGCAATTGGAAAGAAATTCCCGAAAATTGTTTTCATCTTGCGCAAATTGTTTGAAAGTCAGACGATTGTGTCCCTATGACGTGACACGTTGTATGTCATCTTACTGTCAAACAATTTGCGCAAGACAAAGAAAATTTTTGGGATTTTTTCTTCAATTGCACAATACTTGTCTCGATTTGCTCGAATTCGCCAAACCTTTTTTTGGAGGGATCAAAAAATTGCAAGACGCCATACAATAGCGGCAGTCGATGACTTTCTCGGAGTAACGTCACACAGCGCAAGTCATCAGACTTTCAAACAATTTGCGCGAGATGAAAACAATTTTTGGGGATTTTTTTCCCAATTGCATCCTACCCATCTCGATTTGCTCGAATTTCCCAAATCTTTTTTCAAAAAAAATGCAAGATGCCTATACCAGATAATTTTCATGCTCAAATAACTGCACAAACAGATGCAAAAATGTGAGAAAATCATGGGATAATCCTGGCAAAATCTTGGCAAGGTCCTGGCAAGATACTGGCAAAATGATTGCAAAATCATGGAATTGATTCCTTCACCGCTCTTGATTGTTCAAAATCCTATGATTTTGCCAATACTTTGTCAGGATTTTGCCATGGCTGTGAAGATGATCGGACCATGGGAAAAGCTTGGGATTCAGACAGAACCCATGCTTTTCCCATGGTTTTCCCAGGGTACTTTTGTCACTCGGATATTGGCTCTTAGTACCTCTTCAAAATTATTTCCAAAGTGGAGGAAAAAAATCATCATTCCTTTTGGGCAATGGAACTTCGGATATTTGAATAAAAAATGTTGTACATACAAAGTATAAGTATTCAGAACATTCTAAGTACCCATCATGAATCTACGAGTGGAAATCGGTGGAGTCATAAAATTGGTGAGTGGAGTTCAAAGGTTAAAGATGGCTGTTCAAAATAAAATAGAAAATCAGGAAGCCGCAGTGAGGTTAGATTTCTCGACTCTCAACCGAGAAGTGGTAGCCTCTGAGAAATTCATTTCGATGTAAACACATTGATGCCCATAAAACGGCCAGTTCTTAGCCAACTGTCTGAAGTGAATTTTCACCAGCTTGGGTTAGATCTTGGGTGCCGAAATTACAAAGATTTTCCTTAAAGACACTTGGTCCATCGGAAATCAGAAGATTTACTTTGAATTAAATTTCTCATTTTGCCTCAACGAAAAAGGAATATTGGAGATGGTTTCACGTCTCTTCTGTGAATGATTCTATAAATGACGGGAAAATGATAATGTCAGTTTAGTATTTTTCGAAAAAGTCTATCTAGCCCGTATTCTTAGAATATAATATTATTTTCGTTATCGAGGAAAACAACAATATCTCTTTAAAAATTGAATTTTCTATCTTCAGAGGCATTACACATAGGTATAGTTGAACAAAAGGTCAAGGATATCTATTGTAATGATAGATCAAAAGCCAATCCCCATCTAACATACGTACAAAGAGAATATCAGTCAGGATCTCTCCAGGAGTGTCACGTGTAAATTCTTCGATAAGAGTATAAAGAGAACCCCAAACAATGAAACTCCCGTAAAATGTAAGAGAAAAAACAAAACACTGATTGCATAGGATAAGTATACTTTTATCTCGTCGTCGCTGCAGAGTGGCGTGCAATCGAAAAGTTCAACATCACTCAACATTCTTACCAATCCATGTGCAAACTCTTAACAGACTTTTCTCTCACATATATCGTTGAATGATTCTCCCATAGGTACCATATACTTATTTACATACATCGGAGAGTCTGGATAGCATTTTTCAGCAACTTTCGTGCATTCATTGTTTCATAATTCATGTTTGATTTGACGTGAATATGTGGCTTGATGTCGAGCTCATGATCCAATGTGTACTTTTAAAAAAATGATTGAGAGACCTGATGCTTTTGCATTACTTGTTATGGTATCGGAATTTGTGATGAGGTATATATAGGTAATTAATCGAGCAAGTTTGTGAGTTGGGTCGGACTTGGTTCGTCAGAAATCATTTGATACGCTTTATACGAATTAATTATCGATTCAAGAATGTTAATTATCGACTTTTACCTGGTCTAAGTTTGACTTTCGCTTTCCGCTCTTACACTTGTGATCTATGAGGAATTTCTCGGGAATTTCTATGATGGACTATCTCAACGCAGACTAATATTGTTATTTTTTCTCCATTTTTTACTTGGGAACAGATATCATTTTTAACAAATTGTGAATACATTTTGGAATGAGAATCGGAAAATTTGTTTTTATGCAATTCTCCGATATTTGGGTGCCTTCAAAATTGGATAATGAACTATTCTTGGTCCATTGTGGAGTTTGAAAAGTAATACTCTAAAATCACTATTTAGCATGAAATTTTTATCCGATTGAATCACAACCAATATTTATAAAAACTCTCTAGAAACTCAATTTTACTTGTTTTATTGTGTTTTTTTTCTCATACCTTGATACATTTAATCTGTGCTGTGCAAGATTATATTTCTGATACCATTCGACTGTAAAAAAATTGACCAATCTAGATTGCGAATTAAAAAAATTATTAATTTCTCATTTTGAAAAGGGCTGAATAGGATAGTCCAAGTCGAACTGTAAGTAACTGTAACTGTCTAGGAAGAACTATAGTATGATCCCGTTTTGAAAACGAAACAATTTTGATAGAGTGTAGACTCTATGATAGTTTCTAGATTTATTCATAAGGCGGAAAAGATACAAGAAATGAATACAATCAAAGCTTTCTATAAACCGAATTTGAAGAGGCCCGACGAAAAATCCGAGTTAGGGACTTGAGTTTTTCGAGATGAAGAGTTTCTTTGGAATTACACTTGATGTGTAATATCTCAGATGAAGTCATGCAATGTAAAATCAATCTACTCAAATTACATCATTAGATTATGACACATACTTGATTAAATAAATTAAACAAATGAATGATGAGGATTTTTCAACACAGTTATTAGGCTAAGATTTCAGTTGTTTTCACTTGATATAAGGGCTGCAACAATCTTACACCACTAATAATATTCTTTAATCGAAACAGAGCTAAGAACATCTCCGTTCCCGATCCTCCCAGCTCCCTCAAAATATGATCAGTGGGTTCTGAGAGCTTGTTGTACACCATGAGAAAGGGGGATGCCCACGGAAGCGGGTTTTGAGCCCTGAGAGACTTTGGGAGTGGAACGCGTGAAATCATAGCTATTCGATAGAGCGAATAATGCTGATGAATTTCCACCAAGTTTAAGCATTTGTACCTGAAGGGAAGGCCTTCAAATAATGCAAAGAAATATTGCGAATCTGCGTGAGTTTTAGGTATCCTGATGGTTTGTTTACATTTGATCATTTGAACCTAGTACTTTTTTGCACGTTTTCCGGGTAACGAGCTACCGTTTGAGGATTGCCACTGGAGAAATCTATCGATTACGACTCGAATCGATACGGTGCCACTCGCTGGAGATTATAAAAGTGCACAGAAAGTCTTCTTAACCTCAAAAATCACGTCAAAATTATATTTTGTCGTTAGTTATGAAACCAACGCACGATTCGCGGTCCGTGACCATTTGCTTCTCAGATGCCCCTTTAAAAAAGGAGTCGAACGAACCTTGAATGATAACGGTGCCATCAATATTCCGCGAAATATCAACGGCAAAGTGAGAGCCTACTCGCATCCTCCCCCGCTTTTTCAGGTGTATCTCGCGCCTGCACAATTTCCCAGAAACGTTTCTTAGCTCATTCGGCACATTTTCAATGGGCGAATCAGATAAACCTCGCATGATGATGGTGCCATTAGTATTTTGCCAAAAATCAGCGATAGACTACAGACCAACTCGCACCCTCCCCCGCTATTTCAGTCCCATCTCGCGCCTGCATGATTTCCTGTGGTCGATTTTTAGTTTTTCCAACGGGTCTTCAATCGACAAATGGAGTGGGACTCGGATGATCACGGTGCCATCAATACTCTGCGAGATATCAACCATAAAGTACCAGAATATGTGCATTCTCCCCACTTCCAAGCACATATCTCGCGCCTGCATCATTCGCACAGGACGGTCCTTACTTTTTGAATCACGTTAACCGCTGAGTGGTCGAATGGATCTTCGATGATCATGGTACAATCTTGAAATTGTTGAATTATCTCAAATTGGTTTATCAGTTGGGAACTTTTATCTCCATGTTCTTTTATGGTGGAAATTATAGGGAGCAAATTTTCTTCTCTCTGATAATTGATGGAGCAGATTCTGAGTGGGAAAGGGAATATTTATATGCTAGAAATTCAACTGTTTTAGTTAAACGTTAAGAAATTTGCAGAAGTTCAGTTATGAATTGTTATGAACAATTTTACACCAAAGAGCTCATGCTAAGAAATGTAGCCCCTGCACGTCCTTAGGTACATTGAGAATGTGAGTTTTAACCGTACTATCACGTTTTAATCAAATAATAGTATATTTCGCACCGATTTGATGGGATTGTAGCTTGCTTCTGGGCGATTCATTTTCAGTCCAAGCCGCAGGCGAGGGTCGAAATAATTGCTCGAAAACTGGGGACCTCATGGGCGAGGCACGAGAATTATAATTTGCAATTTTGTAAGCACCGAAACATTGGCAACTTGTTGAAAGAACTTTTCGCAATTTCTAACGCGTGCTACTCAAACTGTTTTGAATCAATCCGACCTCAACGTGGTGCATAATTCTCGTTTCTATCAGATTTGAGTATATACTGTTGACATGGTCCGAATAAAACCATAACTTTTACAGCTTATGAAATTATTCATTGATCACACTCATTACAATTATCAATTGACTCAAGATATGACGAACATATTATTCATCCCCCGTGAGCACTTAGGCGATGTCTTCGGCAAGAATACTTGAAAGGAATGATACGGTAGAGTAATTGGCCCCCAAATCGGCACAACTCATTAAGTTCAGAGGGTAGGATTCTTTCACTTCCAACTCAGGATCTACCGATGCAAAAAGCTCAGCCATTTAGGCAACTCTTGCCTGTTTGCATTTTCTATCGATACGAAGCCTTGAAACGGTTTCAAGGCTTCGGTGAATATTTTTTGTAGAAGATTGTACAATTTCCATGGAAATGCGACTCTGTATTTTATGCTATTCTGTGCGCAAAGTTGTGCGTAAATGGCCATTCACACACTTGTGTGCCGTGTGCAAACGGCTAATTCCGTGTGCAAATACCAATACTGTGCTCAAACTTTTTTTTGCGCACGCCACAAATCTCTCAACCGTGTGCCAATTGGTCTTTCGCGGACGGTCCAAACATAAATTAGTGCGCAGATATCGTTTGCGTACGGGAGAATCAGATTCCTTTGAACTGAAGATGAAACTCTTGAAAATCGTGCAGTCCAGGCTGTGGATTGTGAGTACAAGATCAATGAAAATTTCTAGAAACCACGACGATTGGATGTATTCCTCGCCAAGTTTATGAAGCTGTCGATATCGAAATAATCGCTCGAAAACGGGAGACTTCATGAAAGAAGGGCAAGAGATATTTACATTTTTATAGACTTCGGGATATTGGAAAATCATATAACCAGATTTTGAATCTGAAACTTTAAACAAAAAGTTTTTTTAAAAATATTTTTCATAATATTTTTCGATACACTGTGCGTAAAAGTGCACTTTGCGCACAGTTTGTCGACTCTTTCTCACAGTTTATCGAAAAGTATAGTTAGATACACGGGCGTAAAACCTATTATTCGCATCCTCGTGATGATTCCGACCCTCGCCTGCGGCTCGGGCCGGAAACCCATCACTCGGACGCGAATAAAACGTTTTACACCCTTGTATGGAAATGTACTATTCTCAGTCTGGACTCCCCTCCTACCCCTGCGTACTTCCTCGCCCCTACCGAGTATACGATCGTACTGACATATATAAGTAACAGGTTTCTACTCTGGTAAAGGTTGAGGGCTTTTAATCAATGACTTTTAATTGGGAGTGATCAAATCTGTCATAATATTCACTAATGAGTCAGAAATGGATGCATTTCCCCGCCAACAATTCTGTCGCTTAATAATGTTGAATTTATGAATTTATTCCAATCACTGCGTATTTTTTGGCAAGTTACAACTTTGCTCACAGCAATAGCATAAAATATCGTAAGCAACACGGGGCAAACGTTTGCGCACTCGTCCCCGCAATCGTGTGCGAATGAGTCATTTGCACCACAGAACAGAAACTAAAGATTTGCACACTCTTGCGGTGACTCGCGCGCAAATTTTCGTTCGACCCCTTGTTGCTTAATATACTATTACAATGTAATATTCCCTGGTAGAAACGTGAACAATTTTTTTGGCCACCCATGCAATATCTAGATATAGTAACAATGCAATTAGGATAGACTTGGCCAATTTTTGACCAAAAAATGCTCACGATTTCTACCAGGGTTCCTAGTTCTTTTAACAAGTCCCACGAGTTCACGTAGAATAGACCGCTGACATAATTAGAATAGAGTTATTAGTATTCTCAATGAAGAGGCGGGGGAGGATGCGAGTAGGCTCTCACTCTGACGTTGATATTTGACGGAGTATCGATGGCACCGTGATCATTCGAGTTCCATTCCATTTGTCGATTGAAGACTCGTTGAATAAACTAAGAATTGCCCATAGAAAATCATGCAGGCGCGATATGGGATTGCAATTGCGGGGGAGGATGCGAGTTGGTCTGTAGTCTATCGCTGATTTTTGGAAGAGTATTAATGGCACCGTCATCATGCAAAGTTTATCTGATTCGCCTATCAAAAACGTGTCGAATGAGCTGAGAAACATTTCTGGGAAATCATGCCGGCGCGAGGTACACCTGAAAAGGTGGGGGAGGATGCGAGTAGGCTCTCACTCTGACTTTGATATTTCGCGGAGTATTGATGGCACCGTGATCGTTCGAGTTCCATTCCATTTGTCGATTGAAGACTCGTTGAATAAACTAAGAATTGCCCATAGGAAATCATGCGGGCGCGATATGGGATTGAAATTGCGGGGGAGGATGCGAGTTGGTCTGTAGTCGATCGCTGATTTTTGGAAAAGTATTAATGGCACCGTCATCATGCGAGGTTTATCTGATTTGCCCATTGAAAATGTGCCGAATGAGCTAAGAAACGTTTCTGGGAAATCATGCCGGCGCGAGGTACACCTGAAAAGGTGGGGGAGGATGCGAGTAGGCTCTCACTCTGACTTTGATATTTCGCGGAGTATTGATGGCACCGTGATCGTTCGAGTTCCATTCCATTTGTCGATTGAAGACTCGTTGAATAAACTAAGAATTGCCCATAGGAAATCATGCGGGCGCGATATGGGATTGAAATTGCGGGGGAGGATGCGAGTTGGTCTGTAGTCGATCGCTGATTTTTGGAAAAGTATTAATGGCACCGTCATCATGCGAGGTTTATCTGATTCGCCCATTGAAAATGTGCCGAATGAGCTAAGAAACGTTTCTGGGAAATCGTGCAGGCGCGAGGTACACCTGAAAAGGCGGGGGAGGATGCGAGTAGGCTCTCACTCTGCCGTTGATGTTTCGCGGAGTATTAATGGCACCGTGATCATCCGAGTCCCACTCCATTTGTCGATTGAAGACCCGTTGGAAAAACTAAAAATCGACCATAGGAAATCATGCAGGCGCGAGATGGGACTGAAATAGCGGGGGAGGGTGCAAGTTGGTCTGTAGTCTATCGCTGATTTTTGGCAAAATACTAATGGCACCATCATCATGCGAGGTTTATCTGATTCGCCCATTGAAAATGTGCCGAATGAGCTAGGAAACGTTTCTGGGAAATCGTGCAGGCACGAGATACACCTGAAAAGGCGGGAGAGGATGCGAGTAGGCTCTCACTCTGCCGTTGATATTTCGCGGAATATTGATGGCACCGTTATCATTCAAGGTTCGTTGGACTCCTTTTTTAAAGGGGCATCTGAGAAGCAAATGGTCACGGACCGCAAATCGTGCGTTGGTTCCATAACTAACGACAAAATATAATTTTGACGTGATTTTTGAGGTTAAGAAGACTTTCTGTGCACTTTTATAATCTCCAGCGAGTGGCACCGTATCGATTCGAGTCGTAATCGATAGATTTCTCCAGTGGCAATCCTCAAACGGTAGCTCGTTACCCGGAGAACGTGCAAAAAAGTCCTAGGTTCAAATGATCAAATGTAAACAAACCATCAGGATACCTAAAACTCACGCAGATTCGCAATATTTCTTTGCATTATTTGGAGGCCTTCCCTTCAGGTACAAATGCTTAAACTTGGTGGAAATTCATCAGCATTATTCGCTCTATCGAATAGCTATGATTTCACGCGTTCCACTCCCAAAGTCTCTCAGGGCTCAAAACCCGCTTCCGTGGGCATCCCCCTTACAACTGTATCGATTCTTTTTCATCATTAATCCACTTTTCGACTCCAGAATCTTCATCTTTCAAACAGCCTTGCGTCGTGATATAAATCGTGTCGAAATGAACAGATTCGTCAAAATGCAGATCAGTGACACCAAAATCTCGTTTCACAGCATCCCAATACTCGCTCACAAAATTCCGAGTTGAGTAGTTTTTGGTCCAAATAATGGCGACGAAAATTGATAAAATTTCCCAGTTAGGCAGTTTTTTGCGGCAAACTTTTTTTCAAATTGGATATTCTTGTCCTAGCTGGAGAGTTCGCGCTGTATTATTGAGAAAAAATTTCACTTCTATGGATTTAAATCTCACACGGACAGCTGTCTTACCTTGAAAAGTGTACTCAACAATTAGGTTTAATATTCTATAGCATAAAACTCTAAACAATTTTCACTCGGTCCAAGAGCTGCATCTCACAGCAAGTGCACTGGATGTCTCGTTACAAATTGCGCAAATCGTGGTGAACTATGTGTCGTACCGCGACCTTGACGGTCCATATTATAACACTATATAGGTGACAGTCATCTGTACTATACCGGTGGGTAACTATTCTTTTTTCTTTCTTTTTTTTACACTTGGTATAAAACAAACTTTTGCAAGTCTGCGCATCGAATAAAGAACCAGATGGAGAAGAAAAATACAGCAGTTGCAAAAAGCCTTTTTCGAATTCACTTAACTTGGATGGAATGGAGGTGAGCAATGCCTGATGATGTTAAATGTGACTTTACATGGATTGTAAATTGTATTGGAGATGGGTATATATTCGTAAAAGGATAACGAGTCCTTGAGTCGGATCAGGTGCGTTGAACTGGTTTGTGTCTGTTAGAGGATTTTGAATGAGATCAACTCGTTGATTGCCAATTTGTTTGAGAAATACTTGATGTAGACCATTGCTGATGGGCGATTTTGTAAACTACTTCTTGAGGAAAAAGTGGTTGAATTTCTTTTTTTTTTCATTAATTAATTTTTTTTCGAATCCGAGACTGCGCAGTTATTCTAACTTGCACATTGTTTGCGTCTATGCTTTTTTGAAAATATGACTAAATGCAAAGAATGCAATTAATCATTCATTTGTATTGATCAGTAAACAAAATTTCAACAAGGTATGAGTGATGAACTCTGCTGTAGGCGTGATTTAGGGATCAAAAAATTAACGTATGTTTGCAGTGCTTGGATTATTTTTGACCGTTTTTATGTAGCACAAACAATGATCCAAAGATATTTCAGTGACTGATCTTATGTGAAATCGATCCCTTGGAATTTTATAGACTCTCCCCAGGAGTTGATAAATTTTTTTGAAATGAAAGTAGAATATTTTTTCGTTTACAAGTTGAAAAACTATTGTCCGAAGTGTATTATACGGTGAAGTTGGCCCTCAACTAACATTGTGGAATTTTGTGACGCTCCAACTATTGTGGTATAAGCTTTCGTCACATGACCGTATAAAATTGTCTTCCTTTTAAAATCTTTGAAAAAAAAATTATGGAAAAATTATCTTGATGAATTTCAACAACTTGAGAATCAGTATGAACATTATTGAGCGGTAAAAAAGTGTTCTGGTTTCCATGGAAATTTTCCGAAAAAAACCATTATTATTGGGAGTAAATTTCTGTGTTAATTTAAATGGGACTGCAGTGCCAATATGGCGGCGCTATGGATGTCTTCCATAAGAATAACACGAACGAAAGAGGAGAGCGCTTATCGCATGTTCAGTCCCAATAGAATAGGCTGATGACAACGTTTATAATTTACGAAAAAATCGTATCAAACTTGCAAAATTTACGCTTGGATTGGTCCTGTCAACCACAAGGAGGTGTATAATTAGCTATTATTGGATCACAAGAAAGGGGAGTATGATCGAAATGAAATTTTTGACTATTGTAATTGGCGAATTTTGGTCACTATATATGATCTCTATATTCTAGACAAAATTCGCTCAAAAAAATTTCGGAGAGTCAAATTCACGTGAAGCCTCCGAGGCGCCTTTTTATTTAATCAAACCATATCACAATAAATGACATCGGCTTGTTACCGATAATAAACTTCGATTTCTTTCCATCAATAAATAAAATTATTAAACTGCATATCATGAGAAACTTGAAAACTCAGCAACAAATTGCGCCGATAAGGAGAAATCGATCACCTTCAAATTACACATTCTATATCAATTACATCTACCAAATCTTAATTACGATAATGAGGCCATTGGCAATGACTAATTATTATTGATTTAGTTGAAAAATTTCTCTCTTCTAACCACACCAAAGTTTGATAACATACTCGATAATGGCGTGTATTTGGTCGAGATGATTACAGAGTGAAAGAGTAAGATAATAACAAGTTTGAAATTCCCACTAAAACCTGGCAAAAATGAATGCATTGAATGAACTCTCGCCTATATTACAGATTAGAAGTGACTGAAATAATTATTGGGCCGCCAGTCGAGCGTTAGTTTGATTCATGATTTGCCTCTAAGATTTATCTCTCCATTCTTTTGCTACATCTTTTAGATAATACCAATAGGCGCGTTACTTTTACACTCGGTAAGATTTACTCGTTATTCACGCATTCTGAGCGTAAGGAAAAAATACCGGTGTGATGGTATTAAAGAAAGGATTTTCTTTGCAACGTAGACGAAGAGAGCACGTATGCGTAAAACTTTATCTCATGTTGCATTCAAGGTTGAATTCTTTTTTTTTCTCGATGTGTAATGCTTGTATTCATCTTGAGCTAACTATATACCGACTCTGAAGAGTGAATCTCTGGAAAAACCGTTTTTTATGCAATATGCGAATTTTATGGCTTTTCAAAGTGAATTTGCTCGTTTATTGTGTTTGGATTTTTCTTGTAGTGGGAAATAGAATGGCCTGATTTCCATTTTCCCAATGAAAATTTCAAATAACGTCGATGTAGCACCTTCTGATTCCTGGCGAGGCTTTGTTCCATTACGGTTTGATGCAGGATCTTCTAGATAATGCGGTTAAAAATTGACACGATTATGAAACTCTTGGACTGAAATTCACGAACCGAAGCTATCGAAATTCCATAGTCAGCATTGAGCTTGAAATGTTTTTCATCTGATGGTCTGTAAACCAAAGATAGAAAATTCGGGTCACTCTTCCATAGCCCAAATTCTTCAAAATCGGTTGCACGTTTACTTATTCTGATCTTCGTACTTATATATTTTGATAAGAAATACAAGGATGGTTAGTTCTTTCATTCCCAGAATTCAGATTTTGACTGAGCTCCATCGACAAGTTCATTCCTGAAAGGGTCTCAAATAAAGGCAACACTCATGAATCTGGTCTTCGAATGGAATTCCTAACCATTATTAGTAGTTTTTTCTTGGTAGAAAAGAAAACTATCTTTACACCAAACATGCAAGTACAAATCAAATTTTTTGAGAATGAAAAATATCAATAGGCTACACATATCAGGTTTTAATACAATAAGGAATTCAACGCTGACGATGGCAGAACAAATAGCCTTTATTGAATGTGCTGTACAAGTGAATGTTATATGATTACTCGCAAAATAATGGAAACGTTTTTGCATTCAACTGATAGAATTCTATAGAATAACTTATCAAACTAGGAATTGTAAGTTTGAAAAAGTTGTTTTCCCTCAAAAATTCTAACGATGTAAAATAAATAAATCTTCCAAATTACTGTGACGGGAAAGATTATAGAAAAATGCCAAACTCACGAAACACGACAAAAGCTTCCAGCATGAAAACTGTCGATTTATACAGGCGCGATTCTGCTCGCGCATTAGCACGAAGTAAAACTGCTTACAGCGAGGTAGGTAATAGTAGTTTATTCGCCAGAAGGTCCGCCAGTCGTGATGCACGCTCGTGAAACCTCGATTACGACTCGCTAATGCATTTGGCTCGCGAATCAAGAAGATGCGAGGATATTATGCCCAGAATAGACATGAAACAGTTCGTCTTCAGATTTGTTAATGTAAAATCACAAAATCCTGCGGCATATTGTTTGAGAGTTTAGCATGCAAATAGCTAAAGCAAATGACTCTAGCTGTTCGTAAGAGGCTATGAAATAACGATAATTTTGCATGCATTTATGCACTTTCGATTGGACCATTCTCATTTGCCACTTTACTGCGATACTTCTTGCACTGATCAAGAGCTCAATTTTATGGAACCGTCCATATAGATGCAAGGGGCTATTCCAGATCAAAATATATCTCATTTTTATATAATTACATTGAAAATAGGTAATAATTTTACTAAGGATATTTCTTGGAGTACTTCAGAGAACATGGGGGAGGGGGGGGGGGAACACAGTTCTTAGTCATTTCAGTCTAGGATTAATTTTTTGGTAATTTTCGTGATACTCATCATTCTTCTACAACGTTGTTCAGTACATTTCGAGGCCTCTTTTGAATCCTAAAAATTTGCTAAAGTCAATTTTTAACCTATCAAATCGTCAAAATATTGTTGCATTAGAAAACATTTTTATCACTCACAGTTCATGAAAAGGTATGGATTCGATTTCACTATACATTGACTACTTTTGATCCTGCTTCCAACGACTCTGATATTTTTTTTACACAACTTGGTCCACTCTCAAGATCACTTGAAATCTCACTGATTTAGTCAAAATTAATTTAGATTTTTTGCCTAGAGAGCCAAGATATTGTGAGAGTTTCCCGGGTTTTCAGAGAGAGCTGAATTCAGAAATTTTGGAAATTTCAACAGAATTGAAATTAAGCTCTCTTAGCCATCGCAGGCCAGGCTAAACTCATTCAAATACTCACAGGATATGAGATATTAGGCACGCTTACTTTCATTCATTATTCGTTATGCTAACATCTGGATGACTAAGATTAAGATACCTATAGAGCAACAATATCTCTCATTCATTTTAGTATGATATACATCGCTACCCTCTCAATTTATATGCTCCATTGAATTCTGACACACACACACACACACACACACGCAAATATTCCCTCCCACGCACACCCACATGCACTCACACACGCACGCACGCACACTCACACCCACACGCGCGCGCGGGCACTCCCCCTCAGGGTGTGTCCACATGAGCCGTGAGCCGGCGTACGCCGAGCGTGCGCTGGCGCACGGCTCATGCGCCGCTCCCCAAATTTGAGCCGGCTTGGTTGTCATTCACGTTATCAGCTAATCCAAAACAGAACTCGAGTTTAGCTATCAAAAACGACAGACGATCTCGTAGCAATTCGATGCAGAAATACACAAGCGGGCTCAAATTTGGTGAGCGGCGCACGAGCCGTGCGCCAGCGCACGCCCGGCGTACGCCGGCTCACGTCTCATGCGCTTCATTTGTGGACACACCCTCACCCACATAAGCACTCCCACACTTACACTCATGCACGCTCACTTACGCACTACGCCCATTAAATAACACGCCCACACGTCCACTCATCATAATCACACACATACACACGCGCGCGCGCGCACACCAACACTCTCACACACAAAAGACTCACATTCTCTCCCCCCCTCCCCCCACACGCGCACGCACACTCAAACACGCATCGTTGAAAAATTATTTGTACATACGAGATAAGTATTATGAAATATGAAATCGCAAGATCGAAGAAGCTCAGGCGCCAGAAGAAGAACAAGAATCCGTTTCAATTCATTCATATCTTGATATCATGTCAGCAACCAGGTAGTTATGCACTCAAGAGAGGGTGTTATAATTGTAGTTCTGAATGAACCTCAGAACAAGTGACGTACACGGTACGGTTATCGCAAGGATTTATATCTGAAGGTTCAATTCATACACACAAGTCATTTCATTTCCCTTTGACCTATATACTCTCCAGCTAGTTCACTACTATGGATTATAACTTTCATTGCAATTGTATGTACATCCATGTATTGTATATTTCATGCACGTGTGCAATAATAGGTGTTTATACGGGTATGCTCTCAGTAAGAAAACCCTACGGGATAAATGAAATAAAAACAAAGTTGTGATGAAGGAAAGTAAAGCTAATATACTTACATGCTGCATTGGATCTGTGCATGTGTATATTGTGCGGTACACGCAATCTATGAGTCGGAGTTTCAAATGTGTGTCTTCATATACGCATTGAAATTTGTAAAGAATGAGCAAAATGTTATGTGGATATACATATATATATATATATATATATATATATGGGTGATACTCACGTAAAACGGCTCGTGCGTTGATCCAACTGATCCAATTAACAGACGGCTCGTTTGAGTGAATGTAAGTACTGTGGCGCTTTACGGGCAAATAATTTGTAGTTTACTGGTGAAATATCTGCGATGCCACGCATAGGGATTTTGTAATAGGTTGTGAGCAAACGCATGATTCATTTGTTGCGGTAAGATTGTCTGAGCCTGATAATCCTTGATGATGAGATGTATGCAGTTGTAACTGATACCTTAATGAGTTTAAACAGTCTTGTTTTGGAACATCTCTCATTTTTGGGTTTCTAGACCAATTATGGAAATGAGAATTCTAGGATCATTTTTGGATGTCTGATTGTGAAATGTCTTTTGAAAAGTTAGTCTTAGGTAAATCATCTTGAGTTTAGAATTCCTAAATGGGATACCAAATTTTATACGTAATTCTAATACAAAAAATTTTTTTCTTTTGTTCCAGGTGAGTGAAGATCATTAGTGTCTACACGGCTACTAAACATAATTCTTGTTCTGCGTCATTTCTGTGGTAAGATAAGTATACAAACAATCGATAACTCCTGAATAGAATTCTATGATTATTCATCAGAAGGTAGTAGAATCGTAAAAACACTCATTGAGGAAATTTACGGCGCCTGATCTCCTTGTACACTCTTTTTGTGTATTTTTAACACATTTTGCGTCTTCTGACGTGGATAAATGGAAGAATTAGTGAAATTAACAAGAATGTGGTCCCGAAAATCTAGTATCACCTGGATAATTGAAAAAATAGTTACTTTTTGTGATGGTCAAAACCTGACACATAGTATTTCACTTTTTGTAATCGGCCGGAAGTCGTACTGCGGCGGGTCAATATTATATTCATCCTGTTTTGAATCAAACGGGACGCTTCCGTGCCGATTTCTGCAAGAAAAAAGTAAGAACCACAATAACTATTGGCAATGGTGAAAAAAATTCTGATGAGGTCCACCATAATTTTTTCTGTAGTTCGATTCTGTAAAATGAAGAATGAAGGATTTGAAATCTAAAAAAGTATTTGGCTAGTATTGACGTGATCAAATATTCGCCCATAAGCTTTTTTAGAAATCTACTCATTTGATCTTTATTGCTCAATCACTGTGACATCCTAGAAACAGCCTAAAATTAAAAAAAAACTAACTATTCATGATTTTTAAACACCTCACAATTCGACCCGCAAGCGTCAACTGCAGAAAAAAACCAATACTCAAATTACAAACGGCAATTTAGCAAGTTGACCCAGATTTGAAAATATATCCACACATGCATGCAACGCCACTCGATTTCATATTCAGCAAAATAATCAAGTTCAGCCAAATTTCATTGGCTCGAATGTATTATACGATCGCGTGTCCAAGATGTGTATATGCGGGTGTTGCGCTGATGGCCGGTATATATAACGTGAATCAGCGAATCGAGTGCGGTATTATAAAGCTTGATGTCTCGCCTTGACATTGCATCGTACGGTACCTATATTATACTCCCGGTGAGAGTGCGGCGGAGCCTTTTTCTCTTTATCGGCCGTATATATGGCGCGCCTTGGTACGTTGACCCCCTTTCCTTTTTTTTTTCACCACGTTGATTTGGTTCGTCGTTTGCCAGTCTGATTTATGTTATGCGAGATGTATACGAAGAATATTTTGCATATGCGATAGAGGGATTGGTTTATCTGAAAAGAATTTGACCCTAAGTACATAAATGCAGATTTTGCAATTTTCTTGGCCCTGATACAATTTCCTGCTCATTTTACAGTAAATAAGGATGGTCGTTTTGATTATAATACAAACTAGAAAGATGAATATTTATTGGTATTCCTAATTCGTTGTGGCACAAAAGCGATCAAATTTTGAGAATAGAAACATTTCCGGTAACATGATGAATGGTATCTTCTATGCCAATGGCTATGATTGCGTTGTAATTACAATAATCATTATATATGAACATTTTAACCGGCAAAAGTTTTGATATGGTGACTTTGTAACATACCATATTTCAGCAACATCTATTCTTATCTGGCAATTATTGGTCTATTAGTCATGAGTTGAAACTTTTTATAACCTGGCGGGACTAGTTTTGGTCCCACTTTTTTGGTCTTTGCTCAGACATTTTTCACTATTTCATTAAAAATCAAATCAATCTATAAACATAGGTAATAATTCATTTGGAATTTGTGTTATTGCCTCTCTGGCTGACACTCATTCGGCTTGTAAATGTTCCTGAAGTCAGAGGCCCCTGAAATACTGTTGTAGCTCAAAAATGATATTTTTCCATTGACGGGCTATCGTCAATTGACGGTATTCAAAGGGGGATCCTTATGCATTTCATAAAGGTGGCATTCTGTTGAACTGATGCCACTAATGGTTATAACTATCTACCACCCTGTCTAGCTACCCAACCCACTTATCAACCTGTTCACCCACTCGCCCGAGCATCAACTTACGCACTTACCGATTCTCTCGCGCCCTACCCATAACATCTATACACGGGTGCGTATTATACTTTTCAGCCAGCTCAGCCTAGACCATTCTGTCCCAGACCTTATAAGACCGTTCCAAATAGTTCCAGAGCGTACTAGACCGTACCAAAGCGCCCCAGACCGTTCCAGACCGCACCAGAACGTTCAGAGTGCCCCAGAATGTTAGAGACCGTTACAGACCATTCCAGACCGTACCAAAAAGTTTCAGATCAAATCAGATCGTTCCAGAATGTCCCAGACCGTTCCAGATCATTCCAGACCATCCTCAATCGTACCAGATCATTTCAAGCGCCCTATATTATTCCACACCGTACCAGACCGTACCAGACCGTTTCAGACCATTCCAGGCCGTGCCACATCGTCCCGAAGCATACGAGATCGTTCCAGAACGCCCCAGACCGTTCCAGTACCGGATCAGACCATTCATCCACCCGACCACCTACCTACCCTTCGATCCATCCGTAACCCATTATACTTCATCCCTTCCACGTAGGCAACTCGAAACGGCGTGCTGGATCCGGGCGAACAAATTTTGGCTGGGCGTGTAATATAATATGAATAAATAAACAATAAATAATGATTTATAATCCATTGGATTGCCCATAGTATGATATTGATCGCAATTAATTGATAAAACCAGTCGAAAACTGTTCTAAAAAAAGCCTGAATAAGTGATCTAGCTGTCCGATTGATTGCTCTCAGCGTCCTCATTCGTATTTCAGAATAACGGACAAAATTCTATTCCTGCCAATTCTCACATTCCACATGAACCTGTTTTTGAATATGTAATCATTCACGATTGGCCCCTGGGAATAGTTACTAGTTTCATAGTTACGTGAACCAACTACGTGGCTTTTTACCGAGCTTTTTACCAAACTTTTTACAATTTTCCGCGTATCCTCGTACAGAAATCGGTTAGTATCACCCTCAAGCACACAGATTCAATTAAGTAAAAGCTCACATATATACACATACACTAACCCACACAAACTCTCATATCGTGCGATTTTCTCGCACCTCTAATTACTTGGTTGAAACAAGCTCAATCATACCTTGAATAAAAAAAGTATCTCACAAGTCATGTATCTTTGAAGCAGATGCGAACGAGTTCATTCACGTTTATGGAATTCGTGTGCAAACTTTTTATTACAGGCAAGTTTCACAAATCTGCAAAAGCCGCATTGACATGTCGCGAGAAATTTCTTCGAGCTTAGATAGCTGTGGTGATGCCAGTCATCAATATATACTTACTGTGTAGCTCGTGGAATCTCTGGGGACCTTATGCAATGTTCAGTATGATTTCTAATCTTGATTGAGGTGAAAATAGCTTTGGAACTTCTGTAATTTCTTTATGGTGTTAACGTCTCAGCTCAATGGGTTACAAGAAACTTTTTTGGACCAATCATAAAAAAAGTTCCATGAATTATATAGTCTGTGCCATTTCTTGATTTGAATTCAGTTTGATTATTTGATAACCCAGGTCAACAGATGAGCCAACAGAAGTTTTTGCGGGGACTTGCTCATCTTTCTGCATCACGATAACATGGAAGCCATGTTTTTCTAGCGAAAAAACCCAGGGGAACCAAAGAGTCTATGTTTTTGCCTGTTATATAAAACCTTCACGCGACACTTTTCCAATATACGCCCCATCATACATATGTATAAGACCTTGGTTTACCCGTCTTTCACATATGGATGTCAAATTTGGGCACCTTACGAGTCTTATCAGTTATTAAAACTCGAGACTTGCCACCATAGAATGTTAAGGTATTTGTCATACAAATCGGGTACCACAATGGATTTTACCAATCATGATTACTCGAATATTTTAATGACTACAGGTCTTACTCCAATTGAATCCTTGTTTGATTATCATGATCATCTGCTAGCATACAAAGTAATGCATAGTATCGTAGACGTCAAAGATTCTATTAATTTCGACTCTCGTACAGTTAATTATCCACTTCGAAATATTCGACCTTTAATAGAAATTGTTTCAACATGGAAACGCCACTATTTTTCCTTGAGCGTTAGATTGAAGAGAAAATGGAATGATTTATCTGAGGAAATAAGATCTATGAAGTTGGGACAATATAAAACTAGTATAAAAAATATAGAAAAGAAAGTGCATATTATATGATTTAATTTTATTAATGTTATCAGTTGAAAAGTCTACTGAGATTACTATTTTTGTTTTGGCTCTTATGTATAGATATTCTATCTATATTGGATTTTCATTTAGCCATGAGAATTATCATGTATTATTGATTTATTGAAATGTTGCACCGCTTTACGGCAAGAAGGAAACTATATTTTGTTAAACTTGTAAAGGGCTACATAGCCCGTATATTGATAAAATAAAATAAAATAAAATATATGGTGACGAGCTGAGTCAAAACGAACTCTTCCCTAGTTTCTGCGTGGAATTGTTTCAGTTCTCCATGTGATTGTCTATTTAGGGATTTGGTTGTGGATATCATACAATCACAAATTGGATATTTATCACTACTTGTTTTCACGCACTTGTTGATCCTGTCCTTGCCATCTTTCAGTTCATTTAATTTCGAAGGTATGATCAATTTTTTATTTTCTTCAATATCTACAAGAAAGTCTTAAGCTCTTAATGGAATGTTGTTTAAAGTATCAGCTCTGATATTACCGATCAATGAGCGTCGTAGTTTGACTAGAAGATGGTCATTATAATTACATATTACGTAAATTATAGGAATTGAAGAAATTATAAGACGATGATTGAAAAAAATCCCCTTCAATTTGTCGATCTCTTTCTAAGTCTATGGTAGTTGACACACACTATAAGTCTTTGCATATTATTTTTCAATCGTAAATTTGCAGCTCTGTGACTGATGCAAAAATATGATTCAAAATGTTCAGGACTATTTGCGGCAATGTTAATTTCTTGCGATTACAATTTTCCATTAGAGATTGTGAAAAATATTAAAAATTGTTGAAAAAAATTCCATCCATGCCATAAGTCACTCTTGAAAGACGACAATTATTTAATAGCATGCATGATAGAATTGTGTAAATATCAGTGAGTACTATGCCAGAGTATCCATTCGAAATAGAAGTGGTTGAGGGTGCATTTTGGAATAATTTGTAGCATTTGCCTTGAATGTTCTGTGACATTGGATTATTTCACTCGATTTTGCGATTTTCACTACACTCTCTTATTTCATTCCAAGTTGTATTAGCTTCAAATATATAACTAGATGATCTTTTCAATTCAAAAAGTTCTAAATACTAATCTAGATAATCGTTGACGGATGTTACCCAGAGTCTATACTTTGAATTGAAAGAACTTATTTGTGGACTAAATTTTTACGTACACCAGCAAAACCGAGAGCAAAACAATATCAAATAGATTGCAGAAAGGGCAAAATCTTTCCCAATTCCCAAAGTTTGATGTTGATATCTCATCACTTTTTATCAAAAGAAGAAAAATAAGGGAATACCATCGTCGTAATTTTTCAAAATTTCGAACCTTTACTACAGCCTATCATACAACCAAACATCCTCTTCATAGAGTTTTCCCGTATGTTCTGGTCAGAAGTGTCCACACAACATCCTATCAATGTTACTCTCAAGCGTTAATAACAACACCTCGCGCTCTATCAGATGTACAAAATGATTAGATAGGTTCGCGCGCGCGTACCTGTCTGATAGATGCAAGCCTAATTATTTCACAAGTGTCGGAACGTCATTACAAAGTCACGCTATAAATTGTAAAGTCTCGCGGAGTTGCCGCAGCATAATACAAACTCTCATACGCAAACTTACATATATATATACCTATAGATATATTATTTTGCATCGCACACGTGTGCATTCATATACAATTGGTAGTAGCGCAATCATACATAATGAGAGGATAGGTACATACAACATAGCTATAATACTTGATCGTCTACAGTAGATAGACTTGAGCCTTGCAATTTCTATACTGCCACTTTGAGAGAGTCATCCTTTTTGGGAATTGACGCATTTAAACTTTCCCGCTAAAAGACTTTGAATAGTTGATGTGCGCAGCCGTTCACAAATTAACTGCATGACTGCGGTGCAAAACTACAAATTTAGCTAATTTTCATGTCTAGAAAGGAGTATTGTAACACAGGTGCATTATGGTAAAAATGTACATGGCGGGAATTCGGGTTTAGTGTTATGCAGTGTACCTAACCTAGAAATGATGAGACCGACATTTTTTTGGCCTTGCGTAATGGCTGAATTGGCGCACGTGATGAATGATTCGAATCGGCATAGACATATTTATACGCTCGATGTGACGCGCATCGATGCACACCTCGAGACTGAAATACCTGGTAGATATTGTAAGGCTGTATAGAAGAGTGTTGGATGCAATGGCGATACAATCAGTGAGCTGCGAAATTTCCGTGGCGAGTTATCAACATCGACGCTATACAGAGTCGGTTTGAATTTGCGAGACGTGTGCGCTCGCGTGTGATTTTTTTTCCTGGAATTCCTCATTCATTGATGGTGTGATTTTTTCCTCTTCTTTTTTGTCTCATGATGCTTGATTTTTATTTGTCGTTCGATTTGAGTGCCGAGAGGTATTTTGTATAGAATTTTTGAAATTTCTGTAAAGTAACTTGTGAAATGATAACGGAAACATTGAAAATTGGTCATATTTTGGCTCTAATGTCCAGTAGTGAATCAAAATACCATTAAAATATAAATATTTGAACATTGCAGAAATAGTAAGGATTGTGCGACGAGCTAGTTTAGTCTATGATTTTGTGAATATTCTCGAAAAATTAGATTGAAGGCAGAAAATGTTTTATGCAATTTGAGTGATTTTTCAATTCTTTCGAGGAATATTCCCCCATCTTACTGTACACAAAAGAACTAGGCTAGTTGCATACTTTGTGTTGCTAAGATTCAGATTCTAGGACCAAGAATCGAGATTCGATAAATCGAAGTTCGAGATGCAACTATCGATTATAGAGACAATTTTTTTTGAACTACCGTGGGAAATCTCGGGAAATCCCCTTGGGAACCAAATCTCCCCGTTGTAATAAAAACTCTCGAGCTACATTAAATATTTTTCTATTTTGTCTCTTCTATTCACAGATAAGAAGAAAGTATGCTAGTCGAGATGCTAGTGGTTTCAAGACTTGAAGAGAAAACCGGCTAAACGATGTCATATTACTTACAATGTCAAATTGTAGCTGCACAGTTGCTGCAAGCTACAAAAACCGGTATCTTCTCTCAAAATCCAGAAACATATTGCACGTCTCTATAAACACGTAATTATTATACAAGTCGATACGAATTAAGGTAAAATTAAGGGGAAAACGATCGCGATAGACCAAACGAGCATTTATGAATCGAGCACGGAGCTATTTTCGATGCATGACATTTTGAGCTGCAAAACGAGCCGATAATCTCATTTGCCTTGAGCCAGACCACCATATCCTGAATAAAACTGGTTATGCATTCGCCTGGCATAAAGGCTTATCACAATACTGTCAAAGAACTTGAAACTTGGGGAGGAATGATGGAGGAGTTTATCGGGCAGGAATGCATTGTTACGATACATTATGCGGGTATATCATTGATAAGCTATTTCCTTGAACTTTTTTTTTAGTCTTGAAAAACTTGGAGAGGTTTACATTGTTATGGTAAGGTCAACACATACCAATGTAACGTTATTATTCAATTGTCTCAATTTGTGAGTCTATTGCATGAATGATTTTTGTTTTGGTTGATTGAGTTATAAATTTTCAGTCTAAGCTAACGAATTTGAAATTAATCGTGAATGGAAAGCTACCTTTACAGATCTATACATCTTGTAATAGATCGGAGTATTGACCCCACACTGAGATAATCTCACGTATGAACTCGTTTCTCATACAACTTGATGAATTTTTCATAAGTATCTTTTCCTCAGGATGCAAATCAAATGGCTTGATCTTAATTCTGTTAACATTCTTGTCAAGGTTACGATGACAAAATCCCAGCGAGATCGATGATCTTGGTTTTTCATTGGAGAATTCACCGAAGCAAATTCTTTCCGTATTGGTAGTCATGAATATTCGTTGTTTTTCCATGGAGATGAATTTACATCATGAGTTAGGAATTCTCATTGAATAACCTTGCCTTCTTTATAGAAAAAGTCGACATTAGATGCAGTGTAAGAGTTTGCCATTGTTGAATCGGTCATTATCTAACAAAGTTGCCCTGGTCATATTCATATTTACTGCAAGCTTGTCTGTTTGTTCTTGAAAAGGAAGTTAGAAGTTGAGCATTGTGTTCAGAGTTTTCTTGTAGAAGAAATAAATCTATTCGTAGACTGTAAATTAATTTGAGACAGGAGCCAATTCTAACATAAGTCGGGCCCAGAATCTGGCTCTGGGGATCTTTCTTCTGAAAGATGGGGAAGTCTATAGATCTCTTTGAATTATAAAGATGATTTTTGCTTTCCATTTTTTCTATTCCGGAGTTGAAATCATCATAGTATCTTAGTCAGTTTGTGTTTTGTTTTCTGCGAACGAATAGATTTTATACTCCGCGCTGGGCAGAGGTTAGAAACCTCACTCCTCTGTTTTGAAATGATGCATAGCGTCGACTTTTCTCCTCTGGCGCCATATTTTTTGCTTCGCATTGGACAAACGACGGTTCCGACCGGTAAACAAATCGGGGGTTAGCTCTGTGAAATTCGGTGGAGCGCTTCATTTCAGAACAGAAGAGTGAACTTCTAACCTCCGCCCGACGTGGAATATGAAATTTATCTGCTCGCTTCTCTTCGTGTGGATAATTGTCATAATTCTCCCGTTGGGGGCCATGAATGCATCTTGTCTCCTTGAAGAAATTTTTAGACACATGGAATCTCAAATTCGTTGCATTTAGTCATCGGTCTTATTTTCGGTCTCATTAAGGTAGTACTGTCGTAACCTCACTTTTCAAAATGTTCAAGGTGTTTGAACCTTCACCAATTCAACCCAAATTCCGTCAGAGGCTTTGTATTAGTCTGATCATACTCTTTTCAACTCTTCAGAAGTCTATAATTTGTATAACCGGAAAGAGCAAGCAACAAACATGGACATTTTTGTCTCATTGTTGACATATTCGTGACTTCACGACGAATTTGAGTAGAAATTGGCTCGCAGCTAAGCCCCAAGCTCATCAGGCTCTGTGTAAAAACTTCTGAGTATATTAACAGTTAATCAAAATATGGGAGCTAATCAGAATCTATCAGGACAAACATGATGGAATCGAACAAAGCCCGTGTTTTTCCATAAGACCCCATGTTAAAATCACAAAAGTTTTGGAGCTTAGAAGTTCTTCCACTAGTAGCAGCCTGGACCTCTGAAATTTCATTCACATAATCTATTAGTCAAGTACTAGCTATGTTAATGATCTCATCAAAATCCATCAGGTCAATCGAATTCACGACTGTACTTCCATAAGCTTATGGTGATTTTGTTTTGACTCACCACATAGCTTATTATACTGGGTAATGGTAATTCTCAAACTGCCTGTATCTTCTTGACAGCCTCCAGAGCTTGTAGTGAGTTGGGCAATAGTCGGAAATTATGACGTTTTGCTGCGTTCAAGATTCAAAATCTATGTCTTCTCATTTATGAAGTGATGATTTCCTCAACAATTGCATATTTTTATAGGTATATATTTCCAAACATATTGGCCGACTATCCCGACATGCTCATACAAATCCCAAATAAGAAGATGCCATGATGGTTTACATCATAGCACTTGGTCTCTGGATACCCTTTCTGAGATTCATGATCCCAATTTTCACAACTTCATTAGTGCTGCATCAGGTCATGAGTAAGAAAATGATTCTGACCCCAGAAGAGTTCACTCAAACCATATTTTAGCTTTTCGAGAAAAATTTGATCGCTCGTATTCTAGGTTGTTGGGATGAGAAGTCATTCCACCAATTTTGACAAGCAAATCATCGATTTGATATCTCTTAGTCTCACATGAAAAGCTGACACAATTCGCTCCTCTGTTACTCCTCTTGGGACTAGAAATACATTTTGTAGATCTAGATCTACTATTAAACTATGGAAGACTCGATTAGTATAAACTATTGTGAATGTGTGTTACGTCTCGGATTTTCCGTTGGCCTCGTCAGAACAACGGCGGAGGAATCTGTCGGTGATACTGAATGATTAGTAAAGTGATTTGGAAGGAGCTAGATTTGGGAGGTATAAATATTGCCCTCATATGAAAAGGGATAATACACTTGTAGTCCGGATTAGTCTTTAATCTTGATCCGGTAGATTCTAATCCCAACGACACAGAATACGATCGATCAAATTTTTTTATTGAACCTTGGTGACGTGGACCGATATAGTCGTCTAATTCACGCGTATCATCACGCTATTCGCACCATAACATCTCGATGGAGTCCAGACTATCCGGATTCAGAGCGTATTATGCATGTTCCTCTTTTAGATGAGGGCAATACTAACACCTCTCAAATCTAGTTCCTTCCAAATTTTTACATCAATCATACAGTGTCAACATCAGATTCCTCCGCCGTTGTTATGACGAGGCCAACGGAAAAATCAGACCGAAACATACATTTCTCGATACATTTACAATAGTTCAATAATAGTCGAGTCTTCCATAATTTAATAGTAGATTTAGATCTGCAAAATAAATTTCTGATCCCATAAGGAGTAATAAAAGCACGAGTTGTGTCAGCTCTTCGTGTAAGACTAAGAAATAGGTATCATATTTAAGCTTTGTTGACCAATCAACTCTTGACCTTTAGGCCAATAATTGGCGTTTATTGCACCATCTATCATTTTCCTCAGAATCGTGGAGGCTTTTTTTGATGAAATTCTGTCATGACAACAATTTTTGGACACAATAGTTTGTTACTGCTGCTGCATACTGCAAAATTGTATTAGATTCAGCAAAGCAAGGGCAGCTTGTGGCACAGGAGTATCATAGCTTCTAACTCTGGAGAAGTGAGAAAGAGAGGGAGTCAGAAGGACTGCACTCACGCCGCGCACCGGGGCCGGCTCTCTCGTGAAAGAGGCTGGTACGCCGCATGACACCGGCTGGCACGGTGTTCCTCCATTGCTTCTCTTTTCTCTCTCTCTCTCTTTATACACACACCGGCCACGAGTTTGCCTGTTGCGCCTCTCAGCGCATTATGTACACTGCACATGCTTAGCTTCATACATGTCTATGCAAAAGTCAAAAAGAGTCGATGACTTTGGGCTCCTTTTGTCCTGATGTTGACTTTTTGGATTATGTTGATGGGGATTGCATCTTGTCACACTTTATACTTATCATAGACTCCTTATTGTGTAAGATTGTTTTTGGAATGATGAGTGATTTTGAATTCATGCTACTGTCACAGTTGGATAATGATTTCTCCATGGAAAGTGTCCAGTAAAAATTCCACAATCCATATTAGACATAGCCAAGCAAAGCAACATAACCTGTATTCTCTATTACAGTCACCCAGAGAAGAAATAATGAAATTCTATTGCTGCATTTTTTAAAGATTCAGAGAGTGCCCACGTGTGCTTTCAACTGACGTTTTTCCTTTCACAAACAGAATTGTTAATCCTGATGGCTAACCCTAACAGTTCGTAAATTATTATTCTTGTCTCGTTCCTGGAAGTTGATTTCGTTTGATTATTGAACTTTTTTGTTTAAGTAAAGTACACTCGCCGGACAAAATATCTGTACAAGCCATTTAGTGATTTCTACTTTTTGGGTTGGCACGACGGCCTATCTCATTCCGTGCTAAGGGAACGCGGAAAATGGAACGAATGCATGGCGATACCAACCCAAAAAGTGAAAATCACTAAATGGCTTGTACAGATATTTTGTCCGGCGAGTGTACATAACATCGACACCTGCATTGTGTGACATTCTACAGGTTTTGTCATAAGCTTAACACTTGCCAGTCCACGCTATTTATTGGATCTCTTATGTATTCAACAGGTTAAAAGATGATTCAGTGAATTGTATGGACTATTTATTACACATAAATAGATCCAGACTCTCGTAATAAGAAGAATAGTTTTTCCTCTTCTCTATTCACTCGTCTGATGCTTTGATGGAAAGTTTCTGAAGCCAAGTGTGTCAACGCCGTGCACACAGCCTCTCCACGCGAGAGCCTGAATATTTGAAAATAGTTATATTGTAAGCCCTGTCTTTTATGTACACCTGTATATATGTTTCGAAGACTGGTTTTCGATGTTTACAGATCATGATTACAATTACGTGATACAGCAATTTTACGCATGAATTACTGATGCATATTTGTCATGGATGATTGTTCTTATAATCTAATAATGTTTTTTGTGTTGTACAAGCTTTTATAGATATGTAAAGCGTTTATCTGGTTGTACAATAGTAGAACAGGCAATGATTCAGTATACTCACTCAATTGAAAGGCACATATGTATGAATATTGGCACTTGGCCACTTCCTTATCTAATTACTATGAATACTCATAACTATTCTTATTAACTGATTCTAAAGTGATAAGTATTGATATTTACATTTTCATGCTATAATTATTTCAAGGGGGCTTTCTTCAAAATGATTTTTCATCCCACCAGTATCAGCTCTCATAAAGTCATTTTTCTGTTTCATGTGCTATTTCTCTGGATTTTGTTGATTCCTGGACTCTGGTTCAATTTGATTTACACATTTGGTTCCAATTTTGCAAAAGTACTTGTTTCAATCAATTCCTTCTCTGTTCTTCTGTACTCCGAAGAAACTTAGTTTGCTTTCTCTGCTACTACAACGATAAGTTTTCCTATGGATTTTATTCTTGAGTCAGTGTTCCTCTCGCTTTTGGCCAAAATGTTTCTCATAATCATCATTCCATAAATCTGAAATAGAGAGTGAACATCCTCTGAAAGGATAGCCATCGTGGCCCCGTTCATTTCTTATGTGAAAGTTTTGAGATTTGGGCATAAGTATTGGATTCTTCTGCCATCTCAAATAGCACGAGAGTTTACTCCCAATATTTCATTTGTGGAACTTCTGATTTCCAAGCTGTTCATAAGTTCAGGCACTATTTCAAGTCTGTGCAGGACATTGTCTTCCGCACCTCTCCAGACTTTCATACCATACTGCGACGAGTGCTGATGTATCAGCCCATAGTACAGTAGAATCCGCGGATATAACGATACATCTGTATCACGGTGAATGTCATTTATCCACGATATGAAGTTTAGAGCCTAAAGAACCGTGCTCTGTGGAACCTCATATTTGATTTCTCTTCACTGATGTTCGTCCGTTCTATCTTAACAATTTGAGAGCGCTCACCCAATAGATTCCTAATCAAATTATTTGCTATTCCTTGTATGTTCATTTTCCCCAATTTATCTAGTAAAATCTCATGTTTTATCGAGTCGGGATGCTTTAGCGAGATCTGTCTATGATTTAATGTTACATTTTTATTTGAAGCTTATGGATGCATTGCCAGTGTATTATGCTCTGAGACATGTGCATGATAAATTCATCAGCAATGCTACCAGAGAAATATGAAATCTCCAAATTATGCTTGATTAAGTAGAATGTTGTCATGCACGAAATAAAAGGAGCACGTTTCGTTTCGTACTAATTTTTTGAACCGACACGGTGGAAGTTTGAATAGCAACGGTTTATTATTGATCAGTCGTATGTACTTTCAAATCAGTTTTCGCGAAATTCATACTTTTATCGCTAAATGTAACTCACCTAACGTATGGAGATCATTAACTACGTTTGCGCAAAGTAAATCAACCAAATCGCCTTTCGGTAATAAAGAGAACCGTAGGATCTAGCACCCCAATTTGCAACTAAAAAGTTACAGAATTGAGTTCTTAAGACAAATTTACATGCCAAAACACTTTTCCAAAGTACCACGAATCATAAGACAGACGATTGTGCAATCATTCTTTCCTTGATCGTCGCAATTTTGTGAATTGAATCAAAGCAAAAATGTTATATCAAGAAGACTTCAATTTTGGCTTGATTCTCGAACTTCAAATTCTGATTGAAGATTCTCTTCCCCAGTGAACCTTCCTACAGGATATTCTGTCTACCAAACTCTTCATTCTTAAATAAGTGGATTATGATAACAAGATTTGGGTCCTCAAGACCATAACAAACCGTGTAACAAACAGACGAGCGAAACTTTTTGGAGCACCGCACTTTCAATACATTATCGTTATCGAAGATGAACTGTTCCCTGTGATCTTAATAAGACGTATATGACTTTTGAGTCAATAGAATCGTATCAAAGTCAACAGTAAAAGTTTCTTAGAGTCTCTCACCATCCTTTGGTCATTCATTAAACTGCATCAACTTCTTTATACGTGGATCATATTTTTCCATGTGTTGAAGCATCAGTAGAAGATGAAAGTATAATAACGGTATAAGAGAGAAGCGAGTGGGGGTACAGTTTTATAAAAAAATCATTACCCTCTGAAGCATTGAACGATGTAACTCGCCGTGGTGTACCTCTTGAAAATGATGTCAATCGCGACGCGAGTTGAGAGCCTCACATAATGCATTGGGTGATATATTTTGCGCGTGCGAATATGCCATTGAATTGCAGCGTTTATTTTATTTAGTACGAGCCCCCGTTGAGTCTGACAGCTTCAAAATTTTACCCCCCCCCCTTTTCACTACTCTTTCACCTTTCTGTATATATACATCTTTGACATGAACCGGTTGGAAGCTTCGTTTTTTTTATTCCTTGTTCTCATTGTATTTCTGTATTGCTGTGTCACGTGCTTTTCCCACGTAAAAACGGGAACCCTATGATCATATATGAACAGGGGGTCCAAGGACCCTATGACCATATATGAACATCTATGAAATGGTTGCATTTTCAGGGGATATCACATCAAAAAGTCACGATGCTGATCTTGCATAACCGAGAAAATCTCCAAGAGTAATTGAATTAAAACGATCTGTAAGTGATATCATTATACATCTCAATAGAAAAAAATTTTCATTTCCAAGATCAAAAGCGTTTGGCAAATTGATGACGAACCTGCATAAATGTAATATTCTTCAAAATGATGATCTCCAATTCGCCAAACGTTTTAAGTCTTGGAAATTGAATTTTTTTTTTTCCTAGTAGGAGAATGATATCACTTACCGATCATTTTGATTCAATTACTTAATGATCTCTTGGAGATTTTCTCGGTTATGCAAGATCAGCATCGTGACTTTTTGATGTAATATTCCCCGAAAATGCAACCATAACAACTTTTCGGATTTTAAAAAATTTTGAAAATCGTTTCATAGATGTTCATATATGGTCATAGAGTCCTTGGACCCCATGTTCATATATGATCATAGGGTTTCCATTTTTACATGGGTTGTTATTATAAGAGCACTATGTGAACCTCTGGAATGTTATCATGCATCGTCAACTGAATCGAATTATTTCACTTGGACTATTTCATTCAACAAAATTAGTTTCATCGCAAAATTTTGTTATTCATACCCAAAGTTGAGGCAGATAGTTTGGAAAAAAATATATAATTCGGTTGTGAGTGTACACAAGTATAGACAGGAAGCTCTTGTGCGCATGCGCCCGAAAGCGGTTTTGTACTTAGCGAAAAAAATTCTTCGGACTAAGTAACTCTTTCATTGTCATCTTGCGTCAAGTCATTTTATAATGCATTTTCATTTACGTGAAACGTCAATTTGAAGAATCCTCGATTTATCGGACCCTCAATTTCCCGGAAATTTCTAAAATCACCGTCAAAAAGGCTCTTATGGAGAGAAACCCTCGATTTAGTGAACCTTCGAACGTAACGGATTCGAACACTTTGAGTGCTTATTATTCAGAAATAATAGACACTTCAACTTCCAGTGAACGTAAATGATCGAACATTTGGGCGATCAGATATTCGATGCTCGTCTGCGTCATCAGACTCAAATTTTCTGCGTTTTTCGTACAAGATAAGCCAAACGAAAACGATGGCCAATCCGCGACGAATATGAGTTCTTTCAAACTATAGAGAAAAGAAACTCAAGTTCACGGGACATAGCTGAGAATTTGGGAGTCGAAATAACTTGAGTGGTCGTTATTTCGAGTGGTAAAGTGAAGATTATCTGGAAATATGATATAAATTTGAATCTTGACACGAAGAACAAGAAGCGAATAATGCTAGTATTTGGCATACAGATTACTTAAATGAAATTTCATACGGCTTGTCTATACGGCCGGACTCGCGTACGCGAAAAGAGAGTTCTGGTGGACGACGCATGTGACGCATTCGCCGAAAAAATCCCTAGGAAATCCGTCACGTACGCGAAAGACCGCGGGCCCTTGGCCCAGCCTTCGCGTACGCGAACACTTTGCAAGGTGTCGGTCCGAATATGGAGAACAAGCACATTTTCGTGTACGAGAAGGAAGAAGCCTTCGCGTACGCGAAGAATTCCTGATTTTGCATAAACGACAATGGCGTGGAATTGATTCTCGCTTCAATACGAGCTACGAGGGCGAAGGGAGCCCATTCTTTGCCTACGCGAAGACTTTGCGAGGTGCGCGTCCAAAAATTTTTGCGTACGCGAAGGCTTTGCAGAGCGCCGTTTCAAAAATCTTCACGTACGCGAAGGAGCCATCATCTCGCGTGCGCGAAGACTTTGCAAGGTGCCGGTCTCAATATGGAGAACAGGCATTCCGTGCAATATCTCAGAGATATTTGAGAATGGTTTTTAAGTGAAACTATTATCTTTCTGAAGATTCTAGGAAATTCGAAGATTTTTCAGCAAGTGGTTTACTGAAAAATTGTCAGTGGGATCGATAATCATACTTTTGGGATATTAATGTGGAACCTTCTAGCAATCTTTCACAAACATCACGAAAATTTGCGCCTGATCAAAACTGGTGACAGATTGCCAGCGGAATGCTGCAGAAATAGCTGGGAATGAAGAAATGTCAAGAAAAACTGCTCAGAATGTGGTCTCCATCTTGGAGCCAAGATTATGTATCCATTTTGACTGAAAAGGCAAGAGTGGATGACATACTAATTTCGCGCACGCGAAATCGTTCCCCGTTCGCGTACGCGAAATATTTGGAAAGGCGCCTCGTAAAGCTTTCACGCAGAGGCGGATCCAGGGCCATAGTTGGTTGTCTGAGCATACATGTATGTGTACATCACGCGAGCACATACACACACAGAGATAAGGGTCATCGCTGCCCCCCTCGCTCGAAGCCCACACACCTGAGACCTTGCCGTCCAGCGCGGATTATTTAACCAGGCAACTAACTTTGCAAGAAACACCTTGTAATCCTCATGCCAATGACTCGTGACTGCTCCCTTTGCGTACCTGACAATTGAGTATCTCGCTTTTCGTGTTCGCGTACGCGAATGTGGTACGCTACGCAGACCTGCTAGCTGCTCGATTGGAGCGAGCATTAAATCCACGCCATTGTCGCCTATGCGAAATCAGGAATTCTTCGCGTACGCGAAAATATGCCTGTTCTCCATATTGAGACCGGCACCTTGCAAAGTCTTCGCGCACGCGAGATGATGGCTCCTTCGCGTACGCGAAGATCTTTGAAACGGCGCTCTGGGTACCTATTGAAGTAAAAATTTCGCAATTCGCACGGCGCAGCCCGCGCGCGAAATTTTTTCTCGCGGGTGTAAAATGATTATTGATTTTATGTAGCAACCACGGAAATCGTCTGCTGAGCATTGTTTTGATCCAGCTGCATAACCCCCCGCCGCGTGCTCTTCTGCTTATTACTAGGTTCGCGTACGCGACTTCGCGTACGCGAGTCCGGCCGTATAGACAAGCCGAATTTCATATGCCTGTGTGACTTGTGGAAAGACTTCTGAGCCTCCATAAACTTTTTGTGATTTCAGCAAGTGGTCTTACGGAAAAAAGATTCGTTTTTATTCATCATGTTTGACATGATGGATTTTTTGATAAGCCTCCCTATTTCGATTAGTGTTGACAGAAAATTGACTCAGACATTTTTACACAGAGTCTGGTTAGCTTGGAGCTCAGTTGCCTATCAATGTTTACCTAAATTCATCACAAAATCACGAATATGTCACTAATATGACAGAAATGTTCATATCTGTGGCTTGCTCTTTTCTATTATCCAAATCATAGGCCTCTGAAAAATTGAATAGAGTAAGACCAGACTGATACAATTAGCCTCTTATGAAATTTAGACTGAATTGGTGAAAATTCAAACAACCCGGGTGTTTAAACACCCCGAACTTTATGAAGAGTGAGGTTACGACAGTACTACCTTGATAACTCCGCCAAAAATACAAAGTGACGATGAAATATCTGTCAATAAAGTGCTTGTCGTGATTATAGTGATCTCAAAAAATTTGTCTGTCGTTTAGACAGATACCTCAAGGACACGACACACCGGCCCACACGACACCAAATTCATTCCTGCAAACTCAACCATCGATTGATTTGATTTACTTTCATAATCCATGATTGGTAATGTAAAAAATGAACCCAATCCATAGATAATTGGGTTTGCAAGGATGAATTCAATGTCGTGTCGTAAGATTCGTGCGTCGTCACCCCGTGTCTGTCATCACCCTCATACAAAAGGGTACTGGTGCAGATTCAGCGTTTGCATCTAATATTTTAATGCGCGTAGAGATAATCATAATTCTTTTACCTTCGTCAAGGTACAATTCTGATATTTTCATCATGGTCTTTGTCACAGATGAATCAAATATGTTGATACGATCGATCGATAGTTCTTTCTCGATTTAGCCAACACTTTCGAGTGCGCCGGGATGGTGTTCCGTTAAATCAGGGTTTCACTATCCAAGTCAGCGAGACTGCAACTGAAAACTAAAGTATATCAGAAGCTATTAAAATCTCGAAATTCACCGGATAGCTGAAATAGTATATTATTCGTCGAGTGCCAAAAATCTTTGTTCTCCACGAAAACTTTGTCTCGGCTTTGCCGACGTCCAACAAGGTTATCGTGAAGAACAAAGTTTTTGGCATGAGATGCATATGCCGTTTTATAAGGCGAGACGTGGAAACACGCAGTTTTCGCGTCGAGTAGTATAAAGCCATTTTTGGTATATATTTTTTTTTTTTCATAATTCTCTTACACCTCTCACCTCTCGCATTCCAAAGTAAAATTTATACATAGAATGATTTTAGTCGCTCATGTTAATTTCTCAAATTTGAGGAAGTCTACTCGACCGTTTTTTATGAGCCAACGGAGTTGCGAATCAGTTATTCTGATTCCTGTCTTAACATCTAGATGGAGTCGAGTAGTTCCTCCTCGCTTTCAAAATACTCACTTTTTCCCTCGAAATAGCAGTTAGATCTTACATTTACAAATTTCGTACATTCCAAATCTTTGATATACCCTTTGTGCCTACCTCAAGTCCCTCTATTGTAGTGATCAGGCCTATGGAGGGACTGGGCCGAAACACTCAATTTTAATCCCCAAATTACATACACTTCAACAGTCATTTGAATCTTCCATTCATATCTCTGGTCCCGTGTGGTGTTTTAGAGACACAAAAAATGTCAGCACCTCACGTGAGACTTAAAAGAGTATCGAATCATTAGATTTGAATTCTCTGTTGGCTCATAAAAAACGGTCGAGTAAACTTGCTCAAATTAAAAATTGATACAGATCAGAATAATTCGTCACAAAGGGCATAAAACGTCATATTCCCGTCACTTTTTGGAGCAATACTACGTCTTCACCAATCAAGATCAACCTCTTCAATTATCTCTTGATCACAGTATGAGCAAAAATGTCGAATCCTTCAGTACGGACCAAGATTGTAGTATAACGAATGTAATGCTATCGCAATGCACAGAACCCCTTAGGCGTTGATTCTTCCTCGAATTGCGTTCAAAGAGTGCCTGATGCATAAGTATGCACCTCTTTCTGTCTTTGTCATATATAGAGAGAAGCATAGTGCATGATACTAGAATGGGCTTGTATTAGGATGAGTCTCATCGAGCTTGGATGCACTCTTATAATACGTTCCATTCTCTTTCGAAACTCGCGCGTTGCGACTCTCACTGTGTGACCTGAACTGCCTGAACTAACTTCTTTAGGATATCTATAAGTAACATCATGCAACGATCACCTCTTTCACTATTATAGCAGCACCTTTAGAGAATTGGAGATATACCTACTTATACTTATAATAGAGAACCCTGTCCCTTTCTTTTTCATTTGCACTTGAGCGATGGTGGCTCCTCTAGCAGTCAAATAGGAATATTGACAATAAAAAAATTTAACAACAAAGGTGAAGGAAACTAATAGCACCGCTCCCTGCAGATTATTTTTGTACATTCTTTGAAAGAAGTTTCATAGAGATTTTTTTCTTCTCGTATATCTGGTTATTCGTTTTAGGCGATGTTACACTCTTAGTAAGATTATATTTCAAACCGCGGTGAAATTCGAACCGATTCACAAACATTACGTATGTGCAGAATTTGTTGAAATGGAAAGACAAACTTAATGGTTTCAAAAATAGGATGAAAATATTAAATTCAAACTTATTTCGAAATGAGAAAAATATTCAGAAGAATAGAACTATTTGTATTGAATAGTAATATTGGAGAAAACATTGACATCTCACATGTTCAATGAGTTTATATGCACCGGGGCCGAGCGAGCCCGCGAGCGAGGCAGTTTTGCTAGTGTGATATTAAAATAGGCCATTACACTGAATGAAAGTTGATTATTTTTATGCGAACGCGTCAATGATTTTTGAGGCGTTTTTCTAAGTTTTTTTTTTCTTCATCATTCTAACCTAAAAATATACTGCTATCAAATGCAGATTTTATGATTCTCATCTCTGTGCTCGCAGAATCACATTTTGGGAGCGCGGAGGGCTTATTCCCCTCATTTTGCTCTGGAAATAAACTGTTGTAGCGCACAAACTGAGCGTGCGCACATAGGGCAATAAATGTGTTATCTTGTGTGAAATTGATTAAATTTGAATTGATCATTATTTTGATTGACATTATACGTTTGTGCTTATGAGTCAAATTTATAGAGCGATTTGATTATAACACGTTCGCTTGTCTTTCCCCCAGCGCTGAGAATTTTGGCCTTATGGTAAATAACATTGGCCGGGGCCCACCGGTGGGCCCCGCCGCATTTGGAGAAGGATCATCGATTTCAAAGAGAAACTATAATTGTATTTGAATTCCCTAATGCTTCTTACCTAGAGTGAGGTAACTGTGGTACACTTTTTTTCAATAGTTTTTCCCCGGGTTTTCATTCGTCAAGGGAATAACCACGGTACAGTCGAAGTGAAAATTATCGATTTTTTCATGAAACATTGCGAATGTGCCTACAATTTTGACTTATGTCTTAATCAGATCCCATATAGACTTACCAATGAATTTTCATAAGTACAGGACACATGAATTATGAAACATCGATCCCTAATTATTAGCAAAGTCTCATTTGTGACTTAATCGTGACTTCACGTTGAAAATTGATCAGAACTTCTATCTGAATAACCAACTAAAGCTCGAAAAAAAAGTTCAAGCACCTTCTTTGTGTGATTGTTTACAAGCGAGCGTGATAAGGAGGAAAATTAATCAGCCAGTCTTCCATAGTTCAACAATCAACGTTGATTCCCCACAAGATACCGTGCTTAATCTCTAAAAATGTTTCATGAGCTTGTCTGTACTCAATATTTTTTGTTTACATGAAATTTTAAAATGTTGGCAATGATTTCTCAAAAAATTTTATATTGATAGTTTACTTTTAATTTTTAACTAACTTTGTGATGTTTTTCTTAAAATATTTAAAAATAGTGATTCTATTTGGTGCATATTTGTTTGTATAGAAACCTGCTCTTGAAGAAGTCTACAAAATCAAGTAGATGAAATTTTGAGAATGAATAATTATCATAATGGAAGCTTGCAGATCTTATTAGCTCGCCTATAACCCTGTCTTTAAAGATCAAAGAAAAACCACATCCCTCATCTAAAAATAATGATGCTGATGGTTTGACTCAAGAGTAAACGAGGCTCGTAAAATTTTTACTGTGGTCGCCTGACATGCAAATAAATACACCTGTCTGTCAAGTTTGATCAAAATCTGATCGGTAGATTTTTCACCGATGGCATTTTCTTATAAAGTTTCAAATGCTGTAAATACCCCAATGTATGCGATTGTTTTTTAGATATGGTGATAGATGTGGTAGAAATGAACAATTCTTGCCAGGTACACTAACTGGGCCACTCCCGAATCGATGCTAAATTAACCTTTTTGCAAAAAGCTTCAATGAAGAACAACAATTATTCTTACGAGATGTGCGGTAGCTCAACGCGTCAAGTTAGTGTGTATCAAGTTGGAAGAACAGGTTTCAGAGCGATAGAATTATTTATCTTGTCGAACGTGGAGTTTGAAGTCATTTGGAGAATGCTGTCCATTTAAAGAATGGACCAGAGTTGTACCCACTGTACCAAAATACAAAAAATTACTCAATTCGACGGTAATAGTGTTTTTATCATCTCGCTCATCCACCATAAATCACAGTCTGTCAACACACGCAAAACCTCGATAAACTATAATACCTATATAATATCAAAGTCTAATCTAGATCGACTCTGGGCAATGATCGTCTGATAAAGTGATACATTTTGTCAGCATCTGATGAAGATTAGTCCAATATCTTTTCTCTATGATACACAACACTTTGAGATCATAGATATATAATTGTCTATTACGGTGTTTAGGGTAATTCATTTTAAGATAACCTGATCTTGAGCTTAAATCATATACCTGATAATCGTTTTATATACGTATAATAAGATATATAGTTTAGCAAGTTTTCTGATCTTTGCATTGCTCGACGTATATTGTGCATATATTTTATATATGATGCCGGTGCTATTAGAAGCTCAATTGAATCAATCGCAAGATATGCATCGATCGATGATCCTATTGAAATTTAACACTCGAAAGTGGTAGATATATGCCAAGAGGTTTTCTTTTATCCCTATCAATATAACTTTCAAAGTAATCGTACAAGATGCATAGGCATTAATTACAATCCTATTCGATATTGTCTTCATCGTATTATACTCTGAAAGAGATAATCATGATAGTTGTTACGAGGATGGATAGTTCAATGATTGGGATCTACACTTGAACAGAAATTTTGGTTTCCGTGTTTTAGGAATGTAGGAGAGAATCATTTTCAATGCATACAAAATTTGAAAAAAATTCACAGGGACTGATAAACAAAAGTCAATTGTCATTTTGTTGTACTATCAAGCAGACAGCCATCTTTTCAACAGCCGTCTTTTTATGAAAATCTCCTCGAAAGTCTTTTTGTAAAAAATATACCTCCAAATTTCAATTCTGTCAAACAAACATTGGGTTTTCCTTCGAAAAAGAAAGAATACGGATTATTGAATTTCCATGTTTTTCTTTATGGTCTTGGCGGTTAATTTTGAAAGTGTGAAGCGTAGCATTTGAAAATGTCCACCTGGCCACATCCCAATCTTCCGCTAACGAAATCATCTATGAACCAGTCACAGACTTTTGTTTGTAGATCAAGGCAAAAGTTATGGCTATACAGCAAATCATGTGTATTCGACACGCTGTGCGGAAAAGTGTCTTTTCCGCACTGATTTTCCATTTCCTCGCACAGCTTGTTGAACTACACAGTTCGATACACGGGTGTAAAATTTATTTTCTGCATCCTCGTGATGATTCCCACCCTCGGTTATACGGCGCAGGCCGGAAACCTATCACTTGGACGCGAAAATAGTACATTTCGATACAAGGGTGGAAAAATAGGTTTTACACCCGTGTATCGAATTGTGGTTACCGACTAACTGTGCGAGAAGAAGGAAAATCAGTGTGGAATAGACACTTTTCCGAACAGCGTGACGAAATAGTACTTTTCGGCACACTGGCATCGAAAGCCTATGGTTTCCGCCCCGATCCCGGGGCAGAAAATGCCGCAATGCCGCCCAGGCTAGAAAACGAGTGAGCATGCGCAGTAGCCCTCGGGCTGCGCCCTCGGGCCACTACATTGCATGCTCCGACGTTTTCTAACCTGTACGGCGGAGCGGCATTTTGCCCCGACATCGCGTCGGAAAGCATAGAATTTCGATACAAGTGTCACCGAAAAATAGTGTACGCACCTCGGGCCAAAAATAACCCATCGCGGCCCTTGTCGCGTAATGTACTATTTCGATACAAGGGCGAGAATGTTGGTTTCCACGGCCCGAGCCTTCGCGAGGGTCGGAATCATCGCTCGGAAGCGGAGAAACCATCGCGCCCGAGCGTCGAATACCATTTTTTCATCGTCGGCGTGGGAAAAAACGGCTCTTTCCCGCACAGACGATGAAAAAAAAGTTTTTCCACATTTGTATCGAAATGTACTATTTCAAATTCTGACCATGTAAAATTTTGAAAGATTTAGAGTCCCTCCCAATGAATTGTCAAGTGACTTAGTCCCTTTGATTTTCTGTAGAATCTTTAAAAAAAAAACCATCACATTAATATTTCAAAATTTTGAATCGCTTTTTGTTGACTATCAAAAAAATTTCACTCTGAAATTATTCAATTAAAAAATGCTGGATGCTTGGACAACCAAACTGCTTATAACTTCACAAGTTACAAGAATCTCAACTTACTAGTATTCAGTTTTTTTTTCTTATTTCTTGACATGGAGACAACATGAAGCCGATTTAATAAAATCAATGAACCGATTATCCAGTTCACAAGAATTTATGAAAATTATTCCTACCTTTGAGAAGTTGCAGGAAGCCACTCTGCTCCTGTACGCTATTTTTTTATATCTTTAATTTACTAATAAGTATCAAAAAATGTCCTCTACTTCCTAAAAAAGTTTCATATAAAAAGATCAAATAGGGACACTCATTGTTGCGCTCATATGCTAAAAAATTGATTTTTTGAGAATGATACATGAAATAATGACTGTCATTCACAAATTAAATTCCACAAGTAACTACACAATACTTTCTCCAATTTGAATCATGTTTCCATTTTGTAGATCTGAAAATCTCATACGATATACTATATTACTACTACACGATATAAAATAAATGTGCAGAATAAAGCGCAATGTATATTATCGGTAGTATCGTAGAACCGCCAATATACGTAACATGTGCATTTAGCGACACAAGATACTCGTGTTTTTGGCTCGAGCGCATCTGATGAACCGTACAATAATACATACTACCACCTATTCAAGGAGACACTGTATATTCGAACATGGAATCATCGTTGCATAAGTCGAGCATACTGTACATATGCATGAATGTTCAACGATTATTTGACTCGTTTTCAAATCTGATAGTGTTTTACCATCGCACTTGTACTTACACATTCGCTTACACTTCAAATATGTATAAATGAATATCTAATGTGTGTATGTGTGTGTGTGTGTGTGGATTCGTCAGCTGATATATGCGAGATTCATCGTCATGGGGAAGAGATCCTTTGGGTTCAGTTTTAAATGGAGAAGGGATGACCCGACGACCTGTAGAGAGTGCAAAAAGACTTTTCAGGTATTATATGTCTATGGTAAGCACGAATAAGTATCTATAGAGGTGAAGTTGGCTGATGGCAGATCGACGAGAGAGGCGCCAAAAGGTGCGGAAACGATCGACAAGCTAGATATGAATTGGATATAGTAGTTGGATGATGACGAGGTTACAGGCTTCTTTGAATCAAGATTTGTTACGAGACGTTCTCTCTTCCCTTATAGATATTTCAATTTTTCATCTGTCTACTGTACAGTATTTTTCACTCTTTTTTCTTATTTACTCATTCAACTTTTTTTAAACTCATCTGATGATAAAATTCAAATTTGCTCTGTAGGAAAATTACAGGGGTTTACAGTCTGTTTTACAGCCAAATTACAGTTACCATAATGGCAGTCAAAAATTCCAGCCTCCATAAGGATAACATGTAAGTTGACTGTAAAACAGGCTGTACACCCCATCAACTTTCTTACAGGGTGAAAGGATTTTCACTTGATTATTCGAGTAATCGAGTATACTAAAAGAGATTCATGGAGGATTTTGGTTATTGTCTGTTCAGAATTTGAATGATTTTCAAGAACTGGTGAAACTTCTACAAAATAGTCAATAAGAATGTGAAAAGTCGACATAAAATTTATTAATCATAGTTTTTCGAGATTTGAAATTGAGAAATATGCGGATCAGGGTTTGTAATAACAAACAAAAGTAGACTGAAAATTTTCAAAAAATATTTGACAGGATCAGAATAAACATCTATCAGAGTTATATACTTCCTCATTGGAGAATTTTGATCATGAGTGACATTTTGGTTTTTTGCTTGATTCAGTAAGATTTTTATGCAATGGTGTTTTCTGATGGTAAGAGGACATTTTTCTCGAAGTCTCACCCTTTCGTTTCCAATTGTCGATCAGTCCACATCACTTTTAGGATGACGATTCAAACGCAAAATCATGGTTCACTGTGATTTTCTGTTCTTCATCCAATACTGGAGAGATTTTTTTTATCAATGTAACATCTTCAATAGTAATGTGAGAAGTTGAATTTTTTGGGTATAAGCATAATTTTGCGTCTCGCGCATATTTTGCCCTTCATGTACATCAGTAGCGTGGTAAACAATCGATTTTATCATTAATAAATGAAGGCTGTTCTGTGTTCATCCGTAGATTATCAACTAAAAGTGTATCAATAGCTCGAAAAATTGAAGAAAAATTCGTTTGTGTTAGTGTATGCCACGGAAATGTTCATGTGCCCATTTCTCGTTCATACAATATTCATGAGGCTTTCAGTCAGAGAAATTTTTCAAATACTGTTCCCCCCAAATCTGAAATTTCCATGAATCACCTAAATTTTTTTGATTTTTATAAATCCCCCCCCCCCCCAAGTACTCGAGAATTCTAAACAATTTAACTATGGGCTATCAAACTTGAAAGGATGATACTCTAAACTTTGTACCGTACGATACGTTATACTGATCAAATTATCGCGAACCAAGAGTATATCTCTCGTGGTGATACGCCACGTGAGTAGATGTGCATGACATCAGGTCTCCTCGCGCGCGCACCGATTGACCTAAATTTTCGGGGCCTAATTGTCGCCGCGCACTGATGCATCATCGTCTCGAACCGTGATTTTACTGGAACGATCTGCCAGGCGTTGAATCAATGTACAAACGGAACGAACGTTCAAGCTGAACTCTTCAAAAGTAGAAGGGGATAAATTGTTGTACTTGTGTTGCGAAAAATATTGACCCCCTTGACACTCGCGGCAGTTATATACGATAACGTGGAAATTGAATTGTTTTGTAGTTTGACGCTTAACATTCTATGAAAATCTGTCTATGGGTAATGAATTAATTTCAAAATGATTTATCGGTCTTCTAATTCAGCCTTGAAGTGACGATTAGATTGAATGTACCGTTCAATAAGAATAGAATTTTCATCTCACCGAGTTCAAACCTGAATACAAAGCTTGAATTGTCGCAGTCATAGATAATATAGTCCTGTCTCGTTTAGGATTTTCATAGAAATCTCTCAAGAATAATGCCCATTCCGGGATGTTAAATGACGACTTTTGAAATACTTCCGATTTACTTTGTATTTACAGGTTAGAGCAATGATGCAGAATCTGATCTAGTCCTTCAAAATGATTATCTCTCATCATATAGGTGATTCCCCGAAAATGGGATTTTTTGGGGGGCCAAACTAGTTGCAAGGAGTGATTTGAGTAAAAAAATTATTCCACTCCTAGACAAGTCTCGGCTCATAGCACTTGATTTCCACTCGTTTGCGCACAAAAAAGAATTACCTAGAGCCATGTACTCGAGCATGCATCTCAAGATTGAAGCCAGGCAGAGGTATACTAAGCTTAAGAGTTTGCGGAGGGAGACGGAATGGTCAGGGACGGAATGGATATTTAGCGGTATATGTGTTACCGTGAAAGCCCGAAATCCGCGATTGCCGGGCATTCACTAGTGAATCCTAAGATTCACTGGTCGAGGCCAGTGAATGCTAACATTCACTAGTGAAAGCCCGGAATTCGTAGCTGATATCGTTGCTGAGGCCATATTTCGGGCTTTCACTAGTGATTGTCAGCATTCAGTTGGCATCGACCAGTGATTGTCAGCATTCACTGGCCATTGACCAGTGATTGTCAGCTTTCACTGATCCGGACCAGTGAATGTCGGAGATCGGAAGAATTGGGGAATGGAAGTCGAATAAAATGTCAAACACATTGTCTTATTATCCCAAGTTTCCAAAGCAGGTTGGAAAATGGAGGAATATCCATTATCCATCAATGAGGAGTTGTCAATAAAATGTCTTGTCAAATACTTTTCGATCTCAGAAATACCTCATAGGAAATAGTTGTCAATGACAAAAGTTGAGTGACATAAACGTTTCACTTAAGATTATTCATGACACACTGCTCATGCTGACACAGTTGTCCTTTTAATTTTGTGCGCCACGGCTACCCCAGTAGATGAAGGTTAGAAATCAGGAACTCCTGACCTCATTCGAAGGGTGATGAATAAAAAGGCCATACTTCCTCAACCTTTCTGAGTGAACCCCCCTTTTCGTGGCAATTCGGGAATAATAAGATTCACTTGGGCCCGCGTAAAATTCTCACTCGTAGAGAGTGAAACTCACTCTTTTTGGAGTTGCCAGAGAGTGGAGGTTCATACGGAAAGGTTAAGAGAGTATTGAACTTTATACCTTGATTTTTCCATATTCCAGCCTGCCTCGGAAGCTTGGAATAATGAGACAACATGTTTGACATTTTATTCCACTTCCATTCCCCAATTCTTCCGATCTCCGACATTCACTGGTCCGGGTCAGTAAATGCTGACAATCACTGGTCGATGGCCAGTGAATGCTGACAATTACTAGTGAAAGCCCGAAATATGGCCTCAGCAACGATATCAGCTACGAATTCCGGGCTTTCACTAGTGAATGTCAGCACTCACTGGCCTCGACCAGTGAATCTTAGGATTCACTAGTGAATGCCCGGCAATCACGGATTTCGGGCTTTCACGGTGACATATGTACTGCTCGCCAACTAGTCGTAGACTCTTTTCCGCATAGATTTGATTCAATGCAATCATACACTACAAGAAAATATGCTTCACAAAGCAACATAGCGCGCCAGGGAGGAGCACAGCATTATGGGGACGAAAAAGACTAAAAATTTTGTACGCCATTTTGAAAACACGTTTATGTGGTGCGAAAAAATTGTGGGTTTGACTGACCCAAATATGATGTCAAAATTCTCAAAAGTGAGAGGATTTTCTTTAAAATTCGAAACTTAAATATGATTGATATCACGATTCTCAGTAGCTTCACGTGTCAAATTTTCTATTAACCTTTTCGCCCCTCATCTGAGAATAATTTTCTACTCCGCCTAGCTACGAGTTACTGCTGCAACTCGAGATTACAATTCACTTTGATGAAAGTTCTTCTCAGATTTTTGAGTCGGATTTCAGCTGACAGAACTTCTATACTCGAGATCCGGGACTCGGATCTGTTTGGTATTACTATTCTCTAGTAGGTTCACGTTCAAATATCTTACAAAACCCGCCCATTTTTATGGATTTTGATCCCATACGTAAGAAGCGCAAGCCACAATTTGCGCCTGGCTGCAGATTCGAGTTTTCGGCTACTGTTGCCAATGGATAAGGTGTATTTGGGTATCTAAAAATCAAACTCATTGGTAAGGGAGGTTTAATAGACTATCGGGAACTTTGCCGACCTTATAAATGCTGTGCATGCAGTTTTGGTGCAAACCCGTCTTCATAATGTCGGATGGCCGTGCTCGAACGAGGCAAGTAATTTGGATTCGCAAAGTGATGGATTATGTTATTTGAAGTATTACAAATTAAAGTGCATAGCTACATATAGGGATTTTCGACACTGCGTATGCGTCGTGATGAATTCAAAAGTCCAAGTTGGGTTGTCTATGGGTGACAACATTGATATTTTGACCCTTTAGCAAGCAGTACAAAAAAAGGGAACGAAGGATAATCTCAAAATACTATCCAAATAGTTTTTCACCAATATAGTACATTCTAGAAATTTGGTATAGTGTCCATACCTAACCGTAAGAACTTGGGGAAACTTGGAACACGGAAAATCACACTTTGGGTGGAATCACTCATATATACCATTTATGACAATCGGTAACACAATTATTTTTGTTTATGCGGATTTTATCTCACCATTTTTGCATATTTTCGTACTGCAGCATGATGGCCGGAATAAGAGGCTTTTGAACTTCAAAAAATCGCATTATATCTCAACATTAGCGGCATGTTGCTCATGATTTAGTTTTCCCAGCTTGAAAACACTCAACTATCCATAATTTATCTGACTACCCAAAATCAGTTCAATTGAATGGTTCATTCAAAGGATCAGATTATTAGCTCCAGGATAAAATATAATGATGAAACGAATATCCATCAACAACCCAAGCAATTAACTCAAGTCTTTCCACCAAATCAATCTTCTTCAATGGCAATGAACCCGCCCCACAAATCAAAGTCATATAAACAGTGAATTAGTGTTATCCTCATCTCTTGCAGTCTCATTTTCTCCCCAAGATTTCAATTCAATTTCATCACAACACTTTATCAAAAATTGACGATTGTTCCTTAGACGAGTACATGAAAATAATTTTGCCAATATTCTGGTTTTACAGGTAATGGGGGAGTCGTTGGCAGTAGTAGTGTCATTGGTTCAGTTGGCGATGGCAGTTCTTCATCTTCAGGCTGTGCAATGGGTATGTTCAGGTGTGCCGAGGGTAAGTGCATACCTGCAAGTTGGGTTTGCAACTATCAAAGAGACTGTGAAAATGCTGAGGACGAGTTTCAGTCGTGCCGTGAGTATATTAACCATTTTTTATCTTCTATACTGACGTACATTACACATACATGTATAGGTATAGACTTTAGAATTCTCATTTTTGTCGTGATCACGTGTCTAGTATGGGATACAGAAAGAGAGCCTAAAAGCTGTTGATTTGAATTTATATTTATGGTGTACATGTAATTATTTGAGTGCTTGGATTATGGTGACTTGCCACGAGTCAGGCATTTTATACTGAAAGAAAGGGTTACGTTATTCTCGAATAAGAGCCAAGTTTTTATTGAATTAGATTATACGATTTTTTAGGAGAGTATGATGATGATCGGGACACGCGAGAAGGTAATTTTGGGATGGAGTAGCTGATTTACTGCCAATTTATTCTACGTTTGATCAAACTCAATTGTGATACTTGTGAAGAATCATGAATATGTGGGCCATTCTTTGATGCACTAACGATAAATTTTTCAAAAATTGGAAGATAAAATCGTTGTAACTGGAGAAATGTTTAGATTAATACGTGAAAGGGGAAAAAAATTTTGATTTGTCTGACCATGGATTTGATCTACCATTGACTGCAACAAATTTCATCGGGGTGTTGATTCTGAACTGTTTGGAAGTCATTTCATTATTTGCCGAATAGGTTGGTCCTTCAAAGTAAAAAAAACTGACGTAATCTTTCCAGCACGATTCTGCCTTCGATAGATGAAAAAATGTTCGTTTTCATCGAAGAATTATTTTTTGAGGTTAAAATTATAGAGACAAATTAGGGACTTTGAAAATGATTATTTTTCACCTATAGCAAGCGCGTACGAGCAGATTGATTCTTGTTGAATTTTGATCAGCAAAGGTCCAAGTAATTTCCTGAATTTTTCAAACTTTTCCTTTAATCCTTATTACAATTGGCGTCAATTTATTGCCACCCTTTCTTTCGATAATCATGGATATACGTGCCGAACAAGATAATTAACAGTTTCAAATGATTAGCCACTATCTGAAATTTTTTCTCGAAATGAGTAGTCGAGAATTTCTCAAAATTTTTTCGTTGATTTACCGAATGGTAAAGGTAACAATTAATCTCATGAAAAATTCAACTATAATCCTTCGCTATAAAAAACTAACAAAAGTTTTTTACCAGAACTTGAATCACAGAGGTGTCAGCTCTTTTTACTATGTAGTGTTTTCGAAGAGCTCAGATCTCATTTTCATAAGCATGAATCTCGTCATGTGAATCAAGATGTTAGAGATTATTATCATATAAATTATACTATAGATATTCTTCAAATCGATAGAATTTAACTAAATTTTTATAATTTTACAGCTCCACCGGAGTGTGAGGCTGGCCAGCACACATGTGGTCGATATGTTTTTAACAAGACTTACTGTGTACCTCCATACCAGCGCTGTGATATGGTTGTGGACTGCGTTGACGGCACCGACGAAGCTGGTTGCAGTAAGTTTCACCATACTATACATAACGAATAATTTTGTAGGGAAATTGGAAAAATGGAAAATTTTATCAGGAAGTCGATGGGGTTCAAACTACGTTCTGCCAATTTTAAATGTCATGGTTGGGTCTTTTTAGAATGAGTGATGCGGATAGAGAAATGCACGATGGTGAAGAATCGGGGAATTCTGGTCCACGCCGAAAGTTTACTGAATCAAATTCTAATACAGAAATTCTTCGCGGGTTTGTGCGTCAACAAGCAGGACAATAGCGGAAATTTGCTCTTGTCGCCATAACAAACGCGTTACATTGAGATTTCTGTTGAATCTACTTTTTTTATGGCGGTGATGCAGTGCACACCTCGGTGCAGACAGTTTCAAACTTCAATCACAAGTGTTTCAGATACAAATTTTGTAACTCAAAAGAGGAAAGATGTATTTGTACTGAAGTTAGTTGAGCTAAAAATTTTAAGAGATGCTCAAAATGGCCGTCAATGAATGAGTATAGAATTGAGAAAAACTTCAAAGGTCTCTCACATTGTTTCTTTCGACTCAAACTGAAAAAAATACTCGGTGAGGGCACTAAATGCATATTGATGAAATTCGAATTTAAAACTAAGTCGATGATTGTGGAAGACAAAATGCGCATACTTACCGGAAAGAAAAAAAATAAAAATAATAATCTAACCTCAGATGAAATTACGATGATGTATCAGTTTTTTCTCGGTATCCTAATGTAAACTAGCTCACTACACCATTTATAAAATTGGAGTAAACTAACTAAAGCTCATCATGAAATTAGGCGCGTACCTGATGGACTCAACCAAAATTCGTAGATCTCACAATGGCGTATGCTCACTCTGAGTTCATTTTGTTACAATAATGGTAATAATTGGCATCAAAGGCAAGCGGGTATATAAAATCACCCAGTGACGTACACATGATGATCCAAGAAAAGTGGCTCAGAGAAGTCATGTCAACCTGCGGAACGCGGGTATAATAGCCCCAAGTTAAACCAGAGGGGAAAAAATGAGTCGCCCAGATTTATAATGAAAGCTAGTAATACTTATATACTCGACGAAGCGAAGCTCATCAGTGTCTTAAGAGCAAACAAATCACTGTAAAAGTGAGAGCACACATAAGTTGTCTCACATAAAGAATGTTGAAATTGAGCGGTCATTCTTATACTCTGAGAACGAGAGAGAATCGTTATCATCAATTTTCTCATCATCCGTCATATAATTTATACAGCTATTCATTTTGTTCTGACTCGGTGTTCTACAAATGTACAGTGCAAACATACATTGTATGATTCACGTATTCTTTGAATATAGGTACTTTGAGCACCTGAGCACTTTTACATTTGGTTGTAAGCAAAAATCAAATGCTACAAAATCTATTTTAGTGTATCATGTGTCCGAAAGGATTTGGCGACGTTTCGTCTTATCAATCCGAAGATGGAAAAATAGGTGGTTAAAAGCTATCGTATATAAATTTTATGATGTTTGGAAAGCCATCTCTCTTGCACTCATTTTCGCAAAAAAGTTCTTCTGATTTACCAATAAATTATAATGGGTGGATCGATGGGTGGGCAGGTGGTCGGGTGGATGGATGAATGGTCTGGTCTATTCGGTCTGGTTCGGTTTAGTACGCCATACTTTGGTCTACTTCGGTACCAGTACTACTCAAGTACCGCATTAGTAACGTACTAGAAATGCCGTACTAGTATGGTCTAAGTGTGACCTATGTAGTTCGGTTTAATAGATAATCCGGCCTAATTCGGTCTAGTTCGATCTTGTTTGGTCTATTTAGGTGTAGTATGGCCCAGTACGGTCTATTTCCGTATAATTAGATCTTACTCGGTCGTATATGGTGGCATTCGGTCTACTTCGATACTCGTAAGCTTCAAGTACGATACTAGTACCGCTAGAACCGCACAAATACCGCATTGGTATCTTACTAGAAATACCGCACTAGTATGGTCTAACTGCGACCTAGTTCGGCTTAATTCAGTCTAATAGTTCGTTCTAGTTTGGTACTAGTGCGGTACTAGTACCGTAGAAGTACCGATATATTACCGTACAAAAATGCCGTACTGAAATGGTTCAAGTGTGGTATAGCTCGCTTCAATTCGGTCTATCTCAGTGTAGTCTAATCTAATTCGGTCTCATTCGATCTAGTTCGGTCTAGTCGGTCTAGTTCGGCCAAATCAGATCTATTTCGATTAGTTCGGCTTGATTCGGTCTAGTTCGATCTACTTAGGTGTAGTACGGCCTAGTTCGGTCTATTTCCGTGCAATTATAGATACACGGTAGAATTCGGTCTACTACGATACTCGTACGCTTCAAGTACGGTACTAGTACTGCTAGGACCGCACTAGTACCGCATTAGTATCGTGCTAGAAATGCCGTAGTAGTATGGTCTAAGTCCGACTTAGTTCGATTCAATACAGTCTAGTTCGGTTGAATTAGGTCTATTTTAATTCATTCGGCCTGATTCAGCCTAGTTCGATCTAGATAGGTTTATTTAGGTGTAGTGCGGCCCAGTACGGTCTATTTCCGTATAATTAGATCTTACTCGGTCTTATATGGTGGCATTCGGTCTACTTCGATACTCGTAAGCTTCAAGTACGATACTAGTACCGCTAGAACCGCACAAGTACCGCATTGGTATCTTACTAGAAATACCGCACTAGTATGGTCTAAGTGCGACCTAGTTCGGTTTAATTCAGTCGAGTTCGATCTAGTTTGGTAAAATTACGGTACTAGTATCTTAGAAGTACCGATATATTACCGTACAAAAATGCCGTAGTGGAATGGTTCAAGTGTGGTATAGTTCGCTTCAATTCGGTCTATCTCAGGGTAGTCTGATCTAATTCGGTCTCATTCGATCTAGTTCGGTTTTGTCGGTCTACTTCGGCCAATCAGGTCCATTTGGATTAGTTCGGCTTGATTCGGTCTGGTTCGATCTATTTAGGTGTAGTACGGCCTGGTACGGTCTGTTTTCGTGTAATTAGATCGAATTAGGTCTAATACGAACGAATTCGATCTACTTCGGCACTAGTAAGCTTCGAGTACGATACTAGTACCGCTAGGGCCGCAATAGTACCACATTAGTATCGTACTAGAAATTCCGTACTATTATGGTCTAAGTGTTGCCTAGTTTGCTTTGATTCGATCTAATTCAGTTTAATTTGTTCTAGTCCAGTACTACTGCAGTTCTTACGGAACTAGTACCGCTTCAACTGACCTCACTAGTACCGCTGGATAGCGCCAGTACCGTACTAGTACCGCACTACTACGTTCTACGTGCGATCTAGTTCGGTCTAGTTTGGTACTAGTATGACACTAGTACGGTACTAGTGCCACTGAGATTCGATCTAGTTCAGTCTATAATTCGGACCAATTAGGTTACATTTGGTCTAGTTTGGTCTAATTCGGTCTAGTTCGGTCGTATTCGGTCCATATAGTTCTAGTTGAGTCTGGTTCGGTATGAACCGCTCTAACTCGGTCTGGTTTGGCTAAAATATATTCCGTGACCGTGTAAGTTATGAGTGGGATAGGCTAATCAATACCATTATTCATCTTTCCGTCTATCACAAGTAATCTCATTTCAATATCATCAATAAATCACTACCCATCATTTCGCAAATATCATTTTTGAGCTGAAAAAACACTCCAGACGCCTCTGACTTATCACGAACATTTACAAACCGAACGAAGCTTAGCAAAAGAGGCAATAACGCTACGACGATGTATGAAATCAAACTCTGGACAAAATAAAATTGGCCAATTTTTATGTCTATATGGTGGTACTTACAGATTATAAGAATTTACATTATTTGTATTCGATTGGATCGAAAATTTCCATGATCCCGCAGACACCAACCTTAGTTCGAAGATGATACCAAATATATTGAAATATCTCTGACGTTTGAATAATCAAATCTGAATTAATGAAACACGAACACAACTGTTACAGAACTCATCGAGTCCCATTTGATTAGTCAGATTTTAAAATCACACTGTGGCTGTGTGATTGAATTATGCGCATACTTATTCAAATTCTGTATAATCAATGGTTTGTTTTGGAATCGTAATAGGATGATTGTTTAGGAAAGTTTGTCTCGACGAAATTCATAAATTATAATGTATAATTATCGACACAAATCTATAGACCCATCTTTTAACACAATTTTCTTGTCTCAAACGATTATTGTATCAATCCAGTGGATAAATCTAAGTCATGTTAGTGATGGAATTCAAAACATGCGTTCGAGTGGAATGGTAACTTTCCATTCTGGAATTTCCAGCGTTGGCTGACTAGCTCACACAGACATGTCAAAATCATCCCGTTTGTATTGGTCGGTTTCTATAGAATATTGAGTTGACGTTGACGAGGATCCATAATGATAATCGATCAATTTTCTCTTCCATAAAAAATTTCATTAGATCATCATCTTGCGATAGATTCATCACCAGAATCATGCACAATGATTAGTCATTCAAAACTTATCTCCTATACCTATCTATATTCTGTGCTTATCAAGTCATCTAGATCAGTCTAATCCTTCTACAACATGCGAATTATTAACCCCAATTTAACCAACATCTTTTTCATCATCACCCCTGTCCTTAAAATCCACACTCCAGAAAAAACAACTCACAGTTTTTATACCTTCTTATTCACTAGCCTTATCAACTACAGAATCTCTCAGGAGAAAAAAAAATTACTAAGGAAATCAGTTCTGACAAAGTAAAAGCCTCCTGACGTAAATAACTACTTTGCTCTAAAGCACGTGACGACTATCAGATCTTGATATGGGCAGTAAATTTTTGCTAGTCATTCGACTCGTGGATAACAATTGATTCTACACTGATAAACTGTTTCTAGGATATTGCATAAAAAAGCCTCTCGACAATTAGAATGCCATGAAAATGGGATACAAGAAAAAGAAACAACGCCAATGATCGCTTTTAAAAATTTTCCTCACGCGCTCATACTATAATATACATATACCGGTTTTCCTATATACATGGATTTCATGTATGTACAGACAATTATGCATGTGTTAAATAAACCGGCTTTGAGATATATATGTATATATGGTACGCATTGAAGAATATGATTCTGGCTTTGATGATGTGCGTTGAGAGTTGCGCTCGCCGGTATATGTATTAGCTGCGAAGATGGCACAGCATGGTACAAATTCCGGCTCTTACTCGCTCACCTCCAATCTTCTGACTCTCTCATCTTGTATATGTGCTTGTCATTCTTCTGATCTTCTATCTCCTTTGCTATCATCATCATCATCATCATGATCATCGTGCTCGTCATCATCGTCGTATTGTAGGTACTTTTATAGCGATATATGTATATAGACTGGTCTCGACGACCTCGCGTTTGCTCATGTTTGAATATCGCGCGCATTTTACGTCTTATCACGAAATTAAAATTTTTTAATTTTTTTTTTTTTGACATCAATAATTTTTTTTCTCGCCATTGTCATGATGATGATAAAAGCTGTATTCGGGCAGTGTCCTATGCAAACATTTTTGCCGTTTCCTTTGATTTGATGATTTTTGGTGATTCACATGGATGTTTATGTGGATTCATACGTCAATTTCAAAAATCTTATATTGGCTATTGGAAAATACCAAACTTTTGAATTTACGATATTTGTTCAATGGTAGGAAAGTTGACTATGTCACAAGTCACTATCTATCATCAGTTATGATAATACAGAATGATGATTTACTAGAATTTTTCGTATTGAATCTTCAATAGGGTTTAGATTTTATGATTCATTAAGAGAACGTCAGCAAGGATTAATAAAAAATGGCTCTTTTCGGAAATCTTCAAAATTCAATTTTTGATTGATGTTTTCTCGCACGGTTGTGTAATAATTAGTGGATTGATTGTTCAATTAGAAACGGATTCATACAGGGTATTTACCGGTCCTTGAAATACTGGAAAATCTGGAAATCTCATCAATTTTATTTCTCGCTTTGAATAGTCCTTGAAGAAGGCTCAAATTTTGCAAGAAAATTTTCCACTGGTGTAAAAATACTTTAGGATGTCCTTGAATGTTTTTCCGAGATTTCAGTGATCATAATTTCATCTTTTATAATCTAAGTCACGCTTTTTGAGGTTACACAACCATGAACATGCTATATTGTAATTCTTGAGAAGAATTACTAATGATTGTCTAAATATGAGCTATAATCAAGAGTCAATAAAAGAATAGCCGATGGCTCATCTTATTTGGCAGAACACACATTATAAATTACAGCACACTAATAGTTTGGCTAAAGATTTGGAATGCATCGCTTATCTCTCATATACCGAACGTCGAAATAATCTGAATGTATGATAGTCAATGAGATGTGGATGGATGGATGGGACATTCAAGAAAAGGGGCAAAAAAGGAAAAGATACACGGTAGCATTGTAATAAAGTTGAACCAATCTATTCGATTCAGGTAGATAAGAAAATAAAAAGAAAGAAAAAATAAAAAATACACAGACCAATAAATTGTATAACCAATCGGAAAGAAACTGTGTTTAACTTTCATATTAACTATGCAGTGATTCGCCGATCGTATCTTTATGAAGAATTGGTATAATTTAAAAATAGCCAATGCCACTTGATTAATATAATTATTTTTTGCCTTGATGTAAATTGTACGATTCGCCACACGTGCTATCAATTCATTATTCTATTTTCAGAAATATCGATTAGTGTCTAAATAACGTTATTCCGATGAAACCTTGAAGGTAATTTTTTATCGTAGAAGTTGGATTGTCATTCGCGACAAATAGTTTGGCTATAGGATAATTTTTGTCTTGTTCAAGAACCCAAACTTCCATTGCAGTTTTCTTATCAACCCTTTCAGCATGGTTGTCCATAACTATGGACTTGCATTGTAACAGAGTTGGCGATAATTTCGATATAAATTGGAGAAAAAAATCTGGGAAAATTCAAAAATTTACTCGAACCCTTAATGAATTGAATCCCACAAGAATTATTTCGATATCTTTGTACGCGCTTACTACAGATACAAAACGAAAATTTGAAAAATCTCTGATACCCATCTTTTTTCACTTAATTTTCATCCACAAAACATTCTTTGACGGAGAAAATATTGACCCGTGTGCCGAGGTAGGACTCATGCTGAAAGGGTTAAGAGGCTCGAATATTCAAAAAAACTGGCACCAATATATTGTTCATTTTTTTTCCTATACTTGAACAATAAGCGAATAGTGTACAAATCGGTTACGAATAACAAATTTTCAATGCACGTAATCTTCTCGTCGTTAAAAAGACTAGAAGAATAAAAAATCATGATGTACAATGAACGATATGTATTATGGATGTTACTCAACATCCTGAGCTACGATTATGTGTCTATTAGATCGCCGATCTGACCAGAAAAGAAAGGCACGTTTAATGTGTATTATACATTCACACCAATGTCAAGTTCATAAATTGCTCAACTCTGGTCATTATCATTGATAAGATTGTGATAGCGATAAGTATCAATTACATTTCATACGTAGTAATTTTCTAATTTGTATTGGTGTATAAACATGTAAAACTCAAATAGAATACAAGAGCACCGTGAGCTCTTATTTGTAGCTTACATACCACAAAACATGAATTCATTTGAAAAATTGAATTGATAGACTTTAATCCTATCATGAGTGATTTTTTAATTGAATAGTTTGATAGAGATTGTTATCTTGCTGATAATGAGATGGAATGAAAACGTACTTAATACGCATAAAAACTTCTTGATTTCATCATGGAGATCAAAAAAAAGTGTGCATGGAAAAATTTGTTTAATATTCACATAGAAATACATTGTCTAGTTCATTGCAGTGAAAAAAATATTTAAATGAAGATTTAAATGAGAATTGACGCTTGAAAGATGATGTTGAAGTATGAGAGTGCAAAAATCGATCGATTGGCTATAATCAAAGGAAGAGATGATACTATTTGGTTGGATCATTCTGCGATGATCTAAAATACAACAATGTGTAAAACTGAATATGACCAATTAGTCAAGTTACTATTATTAAAATTCGTTATCATGAAATGATGGAGATGTATCGATTGAAGGAGTTTTCATGAAGCAGGATTTCGATTGTGAATATATGATGACAGATCGACTCAGGATAATAGAAAAATTTAAGTGATACTCATTTTTTCAGTATTAAAATCGCGTTTCCATAGGCCAAAAGTTGAAAGTTTTGAAGTGAAATTTAATTCTTGTTTGGTTATAGTAACGGACAATGAAAAATCATGCCTCTATCAGTAACTTTGATCTTCGACATTCCATTCCAGCAACATTTTAAAAAACGACTTCATCCAGTGAGATATTTTTTTTTTTTGGTATTCCTGGTGGATTGGTTCCTCAAAAATACCGGGAATACAAAAATCACGGATACTATGATTATGGAATATGGAGAGTTCCGTTTCAAATATCACCCAAAAATCAGAAATCATTCTGTGAAAATTAGATTTTTTGGGTCGTTCGAAAAATTGAAGTTGTCATTTTCCAAACAAATGCCTTGTCTGAGTAAGTTTGACTTATTTTCTATGGGCATCCAAGTTTTCATGAGCATCCAGAATCTTGAGTTCGTTATAAAGTTATCAAGAATCAACCGGCACATAATTTGCAACTAATAGAATCAACAATCCAACGTGCACAAACACATTGGAAAAGATGTGTCAACTCAACAAAATTTTCAAACTTTGATCTTACCGCGAATACAAGGGCAAAATACCGCTAATACTGAGCATTATCTTAAATCGGGTGACCATCAGGAATATGCAAAGATAGCGGATACGGGGATGTTGGATTTCGCCCAACGAGTGATACTTTCTGGTCAGAGCCGAAGGTGAGGGTCGAAATTATCACGAGAATGCGGAAACCACTCCGTCCGAGTGTCGAATACTATTTTTCCATCGACTATGCCTGAAAGATAATTAAAAAACCCTGTGCCAAAAAGTTACATTCTCGCACAGAATATTACAAATTGATTCATCGCAATAATTAAATTGAGAGTCTACGGTTTAAACGTTCGTATAACTATTTCATTTCCATGCACATTTTACCCTGAAAATAACTTAATATTTTGAAAATTGTTGTAAAAACCTTTTAAAATTAATCTTTTAAAATTCTTTTTTTGCAGACTACAGAAAGTGCCAGGCAGACGATTTCAAATGCAGCAACACAACGATGGACTATTGTCTACCAAAGGAAAAACGCTGCGATGGATATCTCGACTGTCGAAGTGGCAATGACGAAGAGGGTTGTTCAAATACAAAACCAGCTTGTAGACTCGATCAGTTTCGATGCAATGTAACACAAAGATGTGTCGACCAGGCAATGCGTTGTAATCACAAGGACGATTGTGGTGATAACAGTGATGAGGAGCATTGCAGTAAGTATTTATTTGCAATTTTTTAAAAATTTCTTTGATCTTAACCTATGATCAGTGTGAGGTTTGGATTCCCTCAACGAAATGATCGTTTTTATTTTCACAAAGAATTTCTCGAGGAATTTCTTCCATTTAACTATATTTTGGAGTGTGTACTTTAGGCGGAAATTTGACTAAATTCTTTGCAGTTGAATTCAAAGTATTTTATCGTTCTATCCCCTATTATCATAGCATTTTTAGTCAGTGCTCGAGATTTGGTCCATTTTCAGACAATAGATAGAGATATTTGAAAATCTATATCATCTCTTTTGACACGCTCATGTTGGACCTAAGTTCCCACTCTTGCAAAAACTTGCTGAAACGAGAAAAAGCGATAATCAGTACAGCCAAAGAAAAATGCTAAAAAATGACAAAATCAGGAAAATGAAAATATTCTACTTTCTCTATTTTTATTCATTTTATTTTATATTTTTAATTTTCCCCCAGAACATTAGTATCTTAAGAATCAAATCTCGGAGTCATCGAGTTTGGAGTTGCTGAAATATTATTAGATTTTTTTTCACATTTTCTGGTAATAAGCCCAACAAAAGTTATCACAAATATTCGAAATCGGTTATGCCCGAATAAGTCGACTGGGATGCTTAGTTCTCAGTCGACGGGTGAAAAGATCGTAGAAAATGAATCTTGATTTTGTGGCTATTTTTTTTTGCTGTTCCGATAGAACTCGATAAAAAATGCCGTTAAAATTGTAAAATACCGCATAATAAATTCTACAAATCTACCCTTTTCTTTGACCCCCCAGCGAAAACTACAAATTATATAATCCTAAGTCTCGCACAGTAGCTTTCGTAAAAAGACTTTCTGATCGCAGAACTTTGAATGACTACGAAACCAATCTGAGAAAGTAAGGACTTTCAAGAGTCAATCGAGATTTGCTATTTTACATACATAGCAGCATCTCTCTCAAGATAGAGTAGGTTTATTCATGAGGAATCGTTTGGCGTCGTTATTCATGAGTGAACGCACATATGCGAAGCTCAACTATTTATGGCTCACCATATCACAAGGCATGAACAAACTATGTATATGTATATGAATGCATACATACATGAATGAAGAACCAGATCTGAAGTCTAGTTGGTATTCATAATCCATTTCGTGCAATTTTACTTTTTCTCGATGAGCGCAGCGCAGCGTGCGTCCTGCTAAACTGGAATTTGATAATAAGCTATTTGATTCTATTTATATATGTGTGTGTGTATGTATATATCATATGCCGATTCACAGCGTGTTTTTGATATGGTTTATATGACGGGAAGTTGAAGCTAGAGCGTCTCTAGTCAGGTTCTTGATTTATGCTCCGGTGGTGGAGTAAAATTGAATTTTGAACCCGCGTGACAAGAATTTATTTTTGGATTTTTGGAGCATGAGTCACTAGACGTTTCCTCATTTTTGTAGGAGTCTACTGAAAATTCATTTTGTCCTGGTTTTTCAATTGCAATCCATTGATGGGGTTGTTCATCAGCAAATATTCAATGGGAAATTTTCGAAGGGAATTTACAGTGTTAAATTACTCGAAATCCTGACATGTTTCTACCCATACATTTCAAGCCCTTTTGCTATCAGTGTCATCCCTGTCCTATCTCGATAACTTTTTATATAACTCGACTCCCTTTTGGTAAACTTCGCCGAAAATATATGAGGAAAGGAGAAAAATATTTCACCGATGTTGCATTAATGTACCTCCATGGACAAAGTGAAAAAAGCTTAAATTTTCTTGAATCCTCAATATCTGTAACTTTATCCCAGTTCCCATGTCTATCTTTCATTTTAACTAGAGGAATTTTGCTAGAATCTAACGATCAATTCAATTTCTGAGGATGAAAATTTTTACTCAAAAACGTTGCCTCCATATGTATTTCTTCAAGACCTATCAAGGAATTTTCGCTTGTAGTGAAAAGGCTTTACAGAATAAGATGAGCTAACATGTGACAATTAGAATATCCAAAATACCTATGGTCAATTTTACCTATAGCTTTCAAAATAATTCCTGGATTCATTCGAAAAGAATCCTACTTAGGGTAAGACCCAAGAGTTTTTAAAACCAACTACGATGAATGAATTCATTAACCCATTCACTACCGTGAACTCTACACATTTGGAAACGTTAGTCCCGACCGACGATCAGATGTTATTCTGACATTTCTATCACAAAATCAGATATTTAGCCTGAGTTCGTGAAATGATTAATTCCTTGTATCAATAAGGATTTATGAGAATTTTTCTAAGGCGTCAAAAAAGGATAATCATTGATTATTGGAAATTGATCAATAAAAATATTGTCCATTATCTTGGATATTGAGAGTGAATATGGGTTGACTACACGTGTTCGTTTAACTTTTTTTTTTTGCAGATTTTCCAGCTTGCACGGCTGATCAATTCAGATGTGCAAACTCTCTGTGCATACCAACGAGTTATCAATGCGATGGTTACAAAGATTGCGAGGATGGCTCGGATGAGAAAAGTTGTACAGCAATCGTATGCCCGGGAAACAAATATTTGTGCCCCAAAGGTGATGCTGGTAAACCTCTTTGCATAAACAGATCGCAACTTTGCGATGGAAAAAAAGACTGTGACGACGATAGCGACGAGGTTGCCGCTTGCTGTAAGTATTTTAGTTTAGTAATACATTTTTTTTGCATCGTTAATCGGTAGTGGTCCGTACAAACCTCCGAAAATGGTGGTAAATGTTTTCAAAACTTTCGGCGTAATCAAATAGAAATTTTGGATTTTTGAAATTTTAAAAAAAAGTATATCACAGGCTTACTTCATAACAAATATCTTTCAGAGATGTGTTATTCCATGCCAGATCTGTTATATTATTCTTATTACACTTGTTATAGAGTATATTTTTCCTCTTGAAACCAATTCCATCACCCTATACATGTCCACTCGAATTGTATTTATAAAATTTATCATACATAAACAAGTGTCAAATTCAATCATAACTCATCAAATAAATACAACGTCACATTTTTTTGAGCCTCGATGATGAAGTTGTGGAGAGTGATGATGTCGAAAGCCAAAGTTGCGCAAGAAGAAAATTGAGGCTCTTATATTGTGATTCAACATTTTGTTTCCGCGTCAGTCATTTTCCGCGGATCACTTGAAATTAAGCAACAAACCCCTCCACCTTAAGCTCATCTAATCAGTTTCGAAATAATGGAATGCGCTCGAGGAATTTTTAGATAATGGAATGATTTTTTCATCACACTCTTTGCGTGAAATCGAAATAATGTGTGTTAGCGAGTGAATGTAGTAATTCATCATTTGAGTAAGTTGATGAAGATTCAATTTTGAGAGAAAGAGAGAGAGAATTGAGAAGAATAATTTTCATTTTTTCAGCCACACACATGTGCAACACACTAAACTGTCAGTATCAATGCCAAGCATCTCCAACGGGTGGAGTTTGTTATTGCCCCGAGGGAAGGATATTAGCAAATGATTCCAGAAGCTGTATTGGTAAGATACTTTCGATATCGATTCTGTAAAATGTATGATTCTAACAATTTTGTTTTCCAATGCCCACGTGTTTTCTCGGCACATATATGAATAAATGTTCCAAAGCAAAAATTGCACCGGGATTGAGCATTGCACAAACGGTCACACTTCAAAAATTTACAAAGAAATCACACTGGATCCATCGAACTCAGCGTAAGAAACTCGGTCTTATCCTAGTTAAATTTTTTTTTTTATTAACGCATTTTCAACCTCTTTCCGAGTTCCGAACCACCGAAGCCACTGAAAGGCGTTTATAAAAATTCACATTGGTGTCAGCCAAGATTCGAACACCATCCTTCTGCGTTAAAGGCACGAAACCGCAGCGGCGTCATCCTAGTTAGATGTAGCTATCGACCCAAACCTTTGACGAGCATCAACTTTGACATCTCTTGATTGTTATTTCGTAGGTTTTTCATAGGTTTCCCGAAAGAAGTGTTGGCCCGATGAATCCAGTGTGCTGTTCCGGATTAACTTCTGAATTCTGAGTAATTTATTCGGGCTCACGTTGATTTCCCAATACATGCAGAAAATGCCCGACTTTTTTCATAGAATAATGAAATTTTGTACGATATTTCCACGATCATGAGCTTGAATCATTGAAATATCGTTTTTCCACTCAAAAAAACTTCTTCGTACCGTAAGACACGTCTAAGAATATCTCCACTCATAATCCATCAATAGATTTATAAATAAGCTCAAAATCGAGCGCAAGAGCTCTGTCAGCGAACCTATCAACGATTAAAAAAAATACCCAATTTTTTGATTGATTTAAAAACAGATCGTAACGAGTGCCTTGAGTGGGGCTTCTGTGAACAGCTGTGCGAAAACACAGACGGAGGATACTCTTGTAGTTGTGCAATTGGTTATTCGCTGTACAACAAGAGCCGTTGCAGACTTGCTGGACATGCTAGGCCACTCGAACTTCTGGTTGCTCAGGAAAGGGCTATTTGGCGAATGTTACCAACGGGTTCTGGAGAAGATAAACAGTTAGTAACTAATACAACTGGAGCTAGTGGGCTTGACTATCATTTTGAGCGGAGTTTACTATTCTGGAGTGACATCAAGACTAGGAAGATTCATTCACAGTCGCTTTCTGGTTAGTTTTTTTTTGATTTTATATCTTTGATATTGTAAGGTTTTGAATATTTTTGTATTTTTTGTAAGCTTCTTGATGTATGATAGTACGATTTTTTTCCAGATTTTTTAATAATTTTTTAATTTTGAACTCACGTTGACATGGGTGAATTGTCTGAAGTAGAAGATTTTTCAATATCCGTTTCCAAATACTTATCATCATTGACAATATGACTTAACAGATTTCGGGAAATCGTGGTATTTTGACTTTTTGAAGGATGTCACATCATAATTCTACACCTAACGATTTCGAAAATTATTGAATATAAATTGATGCGAAAGGCATGACAACTCAAGTTTTGGCAATTTAATGTATTTTGTGTTTCTTGACTTGAAGATATACGGAAAAAATGTCATCCAATTGCACAAGTCTGTTCTTACTATGGGCTTGGAAACTGTTCCAATCACACAAATATTTCGCACCAATTCGTTCAAAAAGTAACAATACAATATTTTTAAACCAATAATACCCTCTTCAAGTTTAAGAAAGTACACATTGACACCAACAATTGAGTAGAGAATATAAAAGATGACTGGGAGCTTGAGATCTTTCACGTCAATTAATGAAAGAAGAGTGAAAACAAGAATACATTTTTCAACAATTACAAATTTCATTATACGGCAAATTCTGAACCAATGTTATTTCACGAGACACTCGAATTTGAGTGCAACTCGAAATGGAATATTCGATCGTAATTTCGATCGTAGAGATATTTTTTTAATGTAGATAGATGTTATTAATCGAGGAAAAATGATATAGGACTAATATCGAGAAAATAATCCGCCTGGACCCAGGATCGAACTAGGAACCTTCTTCTTGACGGGAAGATGCTCTACCATTATGAGATATCCAGGACCTGGCAGATCTCTGTCTCGATATCAATCCTACGCATTTTTTTCTTGTACATTTTTTTCACAATCATGCTACTTCCTTGGTCACTGCATATTTCAATAACCATCCACTTAAAAAATAAACCTTAATTGTTTCCTCAGGTTCATCTCAACAAATCGATCCGGGCATATCGCAACCCGGCTCATGGTCACCTGTCGCTTTAGCCGTTGATTTTATCGGTGACAAACTCTACGTAGTCGACTCGATCGTCCAAAAAATCGATGTTTTCGAGTTAAATGGGCGATACCATGGAATTGTCCTGGGTTCAAATCTTACCAGTCCTGCTGATATAGCTCTTGATCCTTTGCTCGGTTTAATGTTCATCGCCGATAGTAAGCAAGTTCTCAGAGCTAATATGGATGGTACTGGAGCATTTCCAATTGTTTCTGAGGCCGCTTACAAAGTTTCTGGAGTTGCCACCGATCTTATTGCCAAAAGAGTCTACTGGTGTGATTTGTTGCTCGATTACATCGAGACGGCTGATTATATGGGTCGAAATCGAGTTATGGTACTTCGTGGTAATCAGGTGTGTAATTTTTATATTTTCAAGTTATCTTATTTTCGTGATGAAAGATGAATTTCAAGTAAACTATGATTCATTTCTGTCTGGATACTTTCTATCGTAATATATTTGATCAGAAAATTTATATTACTTCTAATTCAAGAACTACCGCCCGGCTACTTTTGAGAAAAAATTGGAAAACCCGTTCAGAAAAAAGAGTATCTTTCTAAAATTCCATGATCAATTGTGATGGGAAGAAATGCAATAAACACTCAAAAAATATGTCTGCTTTCACTAAAGCAAACCATTTCTTTCCGACTAATGAAAAATTCTTACTAAACAAGACATTTTTGATATCAATAAAAATAGGTGCCATCACCAGTACGTCTAGCGGTATTTGAAAGCAAGGTGTACTGGACAGACAGCTCAAAACAGGCAGTACTGTCGGTGGAAAAGAGCCAGAGTGAAACCCTTGTAAAAATTGTGACAAAGTTACGCGATGCAAAAGCTCTCAAAGCTCTGCATCCGTTCGCTCAACCTACGGCGAGGGAAAGCCCTTGCGGTAATAACAATGGCGGATGCCAGCACATGTGTATTGTAACAGCAGCCGATGGACCTTGGAAAGAACCTGGACTTGGTTACCGATGTGCCTGTGATATTGGTAAGCTTGTCATAGGAAATCCATCAGAAATCAACGTTTATTTCTTCAGCATTTATTTACCGGCTTATGCTTATTGTAAATAATTTTCATTTGAGATTCTTGAGGCACAGTTTGTTCGAACAAGTACATTTAAATCCTTCTTATTTAAATTGAATTTTGTACCATTTAGTTAGCTTGTATACTAGGTGAACGAATCCTTCGGGCAAAAAAATAGGGCCCGTACACAAAATAAGCGCAGGCTTTGCGTTTTGATACAATAATCTTGATTGATTTGAATGAATACAGGCTGGAGGTTGTCTAACGACTTGTTGAACTGCGAGCCAGTGGAAGAATTCCTCATGTATTCGCAGCAGCGATTCATCAAAGGCAGAGTTTTAGATCCGGTGCAAGAAGGCTTTAGCGATGCAATTTTGCCAGTAGTATCTAGGCGAGCCAGATTTGTCGGACTCGATTACGACGCTCATGACCAGTACATTTACTATAGCGACGTCCTTCAAGATGTCATTTATAGGGTAAGTGTTTATTTCTTTTATAATTCATTCTCCTCATTAACCTCCGGTGTAAAAAATAAAAAATAAACTGAAAAATTCTAAACTCAATTTACTGTTCATTTTTTCAATTCTAAAAATATTTATTAAATTTTTTTCAGGTACACCAAAACGGCACAGGCCGAGAAATAGTGTTGGCTAGTCAGAACGAAGGAGTTGAAGGTCTGGCAGTCGACTGGGCTGCCAAAAATCTTTATTACATAGATTCGCGTAAGGGAACTCTAAATGTACTCAGTACTCGCAACGTTACCTATAGAAGGACGCTTTTAAAAAATTTGAAGAGGCCTCGTGCTATTGTCATACATCCAAATCATGGATTTATATTCTTTTCTGAGTGGGACAGGCCTGCCAACATTAGCCGAGCTCACGCTGATGGATCGAATCTTATAGTCTTCAAAAATCTTACGCTTGGATGGCCGAACGGCCTCGCCATCGATTTTACCAAGGATCGACTTTATTGGTAGGTTACACCTTATATTTTTTTTCCATCTCACTTATTTGTTCCGTTAAACGCTAATGAGTGGGAATCCCAAGTGGTTTTTCGAAATTTCTCACTCACGATTGAGTAAGGACTGATTCTTTTGTAACGATTTTATATCTTTGTCTGGAATGAGACGATTGAACTTCTCTTTTTTAGACTACAACTAGAATTCCCGATTTCTGTCGTCTTTAATTTCAATAATGGCTGTGATTGTAACAGCAAATACAATATAATCGTATCTTTTGTTTCATTTTGTATGATAAATTTTATTTGGATTTGATCTTCCTCTGAATTCTCACCCAAACAAGATATTTTCAAATAAAATATTATTTTGATATCCACCAATCAAAATATATTTTGATCAATCAACAGGTGCGACGCTTTGCTAGATCACGTACAACACTCAAATCTCGATGGTAGTGACGTTCGTAATGTCAATTCTCGACTCATTCGTCATCCATTCTCAATTGCAATTCATGAGCAATGGATGTACATAACAGACTGGCGACTCGATGCAATAATAAGAATGCATAAAGAAACGGGCGAACAGGAAACTATACTCGTTCGTGAACCTGCAACCAACAGACTTTACGGTGTCAAAGTGTTCAGTCGAGAAGTTCAGAGGCCAAATATTGAACATCCATGTTCGATTAATAATGGAGGTTGTGAAAAGCTCTGCTTTGCCGTGCCAACGAATCAGACAAATCGATACGGACCCCAAAAGCTTAGCAAAGTTTGCGGTTGTCCTTACGGCGAGAAACTACAAGATAATGGTAAGTTTTGTGGAATCTATGTTCTGCATTTCAGGAAGAGTAGATTTTTCCAACAAATTTGTTTTTATGGAATAAATGATTTAGCGTGTGCATTCATCGTCTTTTCCTTGAAAGCTCTACTTATACAAAGAATTTCGAATTTCATCAGCAATAACTGTAGTGTTTGTTATTTGTACTTGCATTCAAATTACCTTAAGCAATTGACTGAAACTGGACAAAACTTTAACGAGCATTCGAGTAACTCATCTTGGTAGTAGACAGCCATCTGTTTTCCAATCAACTTTTTCATCGACTCTATCTTACCTGTTCCATTTCAATATTGCTACTTTTGATCGCATTTGCAAGTGGCAAAGTCTAAAACAACAAAACCTCTATCGAAATGCAGATTTCAGATGGGAATATCTGAAAGTACTGATGAAAAAATTTCATTGAAATAGGTAAAACGTGTATGGAAGACAGAGAATCAGAACCACCTCTCTTAGCCTGTCCAAACGCATGGGACTTTACATGCGCTAATCAACGTTGCGTACCACACTCGTGGGTATGTGACGGTGACGACGACTGTCTCGATAACAGTGACGAGATGCAAAATTGTACAAAACCAACATGCAGCAGCAACGAATTTCAATGTAAAGCCGGCAGATGCATACCACTGAGTTTCCGTTGTGATGCTGAAAATGATTGTGGAGATTACAGTGACGAAACTGGTTGCCCAAATATTACTTGTTCTGCCAGTCAGTTTACCTGTGATAATCATAGGTGAGCTTTCTTCACTTCTTCTCGCCTAGATTTTTAAGTTAAAAAGTTTGTAATGAAGTCGATGACGAAATTTGATTGTTTTTTGTGACAGGTGTATACCAGCAAACTGGAAGTGTGACTCGGAGAATGACTGCGGAGATAGTTCGGACGAGGGTGAATTCTGTACTGCCAAAACTTGTTCGTACTTCCAATTTACGTGTCCACGCTCAGGTCATTGCATACCTCAATCGTGGGTTTGTGATGGCGATAACGACTGCTTTGATCAGCAGGATGAGATGGACTGTCCACCTGTCACTTGTCTTAGTACGCAATTTACTTGTGCTGATCAAAAGATGTGCGTCCTCGAATCTTATAAATGTGATGGGATATCCGACTGTAACGACGGATCCGATGAGGTGAGGATGTTGTTCAAGACTTATAACTAAAGCAATTTTGGATTTGTCTATAGAAATCAGTGCAAAAGCTGAATACTTCAATAAAACTCTTGATAAATAGTGAGTTATAAAAAAAGAAAGTATTTCTAAATACCGAGGGTTGAAAAGTAAGTTTGGAAAATCGTGCGAGAAACACTATTTTTCATCATTCACGGTAGAAAGTTGAAGATTCTCGTCTAAACGACATTTTTTCCCGTAAAAGATGAAAATATCATTCCCATTGCCGCATTGCACCAGTACATTTCATTTTTTGAAAAATAAATGTCTTCAATTCTAGAAATTTTTTTTCTTAATTCGTAGAGTAACTTGAGACTTGTATATTCATCAATAAACCGTAACGATTATAACTTTTTCTCTTAACATTCATCAGGTTGGCTGTCCATCGCTGACTCCAGACCAGTGTAACTCTGAAAAGCAATTCCAATGCGCGAGTGCGGGTATCTGTATACCAAAAAGTTGGTACTGCGATGGTACTCCAGATTGTCAGGATAAGAGCGACGAGCCAGCAAGTTGTGGCAAAGTCGAGTGTCAGCCGGGCTACTTTAAATGCCGAAACTCTCATTGCATTTTCAAGGCTTACATTTGCGATGGCAAAGATGATTGCGGTGATAATTCGGATGAGGATGCGACTTTGCACGCTTGTGCTCCACCGCCATTCAAGTGTGAATCGCAGCAGTGGCAGTGCCCTAATGTTACTAATCAGTGCATCAATATGACTAGTGTCTGCGATGGTTAGTATCAATCATTATCATATTAGCTGAATGGCGCAACATGCAATAATTGAGGCAGATGAGAATTTTTTTCATTACTCTTACGAAAATTTCGATGGTTTTTTTTTTAAAAAGTCGTTCTGTCGGTCACTTGTGTTCGTGTTATTGAAGCGAAGAAATGCGATGAACTGAAGAAAGTCTGGGATAAGTTAGAGAAAATTTCAATTAAGGTTCCAAAATTTCTCAGAAAATAGAGAATAAAAATGTTTTTAGGGTGACTTTTTTCTATGTATTATCAAATCTCCAAACTCGTTTTCAACACTTTGGAATCAAACCAAAAATATTCATTCGCAAAAAATTTTTCCGACTCAAAACCAAACGAAATTGGTAAATAGCCGCTTACTGGGGAAAATCGTTGGCATTACAATCTGGACTGATCTAAAGACTGAATTCATTTAAAAATAAAAGTTTTAAAAAACATCTGATACGTCATCTAAGGGTTTTCTTCAATTTTAAATTCACAGGTAAAGTTGACTGCCCACACGGTGGTGACGAAGGCCCTGGCTGCGATCTCAGCGAGTGCTCAGAATCTCATCACTACGGTCTTTGCAGCAATAATTGCACTCAGACACCATTCGGCGCTCTATGCACCTGCCCAGCAGGCGAGGAACTTTCAGAAAATGGTTTCAGTTGCCAAGATATCGACGAGTGTAATCCACCAGGTCGTTGTTCGCAAATTTGTCAAAATACAAAACGCAGCTTTTTCTGCGAGTGCGTTGATGGTTACACTCTCGATGCCGACAAGCATACGTGCAAAGCCAAAAATCACAGCGCGGCTTTCCTTATAATCAGCAACAGGCATACCATACTTGTAGCAGACCTGCAGGATCAGGCTCTTGAGAGGGTGCCAACTAGTGTAGAAAATGTTGTCGCAACCGCGAGTAATATGCACACTGGTACAATATTCTGGTCCGACATGAAATTAAAGAAGATATCTAGACTAGATAAAGGCAGTTATCCACAGGTGAGTTGAATTGATTTGTCTGATCCTTTAATGAAGGTCTGTTATGTGACGAGTGAAAGATGTTATGAATTTCATTCAAGCAATCTTTAAATGCGTCATCGTGCTGCTTTGAAGATTTTCGAATTTTTCAATTGGATAGGAAACCGGTTGAATCACTAATGCTGCCAATGACTGAATGAGTATGAAATATTGAGGGTACATTAAAGATCCAGATTAAAGTCTAGGGCTTGGAATAAATAGAAAAAAATGAGTAGGTTTACTAGGAGCATTTACTTGGAAAATGTGTGTCTGTGTACATCTTACACAGGTTCTAAGTACTCTTACAAAATATCTTTTCCTGAAGAATCCTTGGATCATTTCGATGGGACAATGCGCGTATCGTGCACGATGACTTGCAGTGCGAAACACGCTACCTTGTAATTGCCATCAACAGCTACACTTCACTATCCACAGCTGGATAAACGCTACGATCGCTCCCGATGAATCTGAAAATGAAAAAAACGTTGTTCCTCAGTCATAATCATAACCATGCCACTTTTCCAAGATCTGATAGGGGATGATCAAACTCGTACCTCACAAAGTAACTCCGGTCATGGAACATTCATCTCTACAGCTCTAATTTCTCATAGCTCCAACCGCTCCAGCCTTACCCATCGCATAATCATGTAAATCGTCCTCAGAATCTGTCGCGCAATCCGGATCCAATCTTCTGTTCGAAATAGTCCTTCTAGAACCAACCGATCTCAATCTCTTCGCTTGCGAAACAGCGCCGTCTAGCGTTGATGAATTTGGTCTTCTAAAGCCTCCAAGTCCATTATCTGGAATCCCCATCAAGGGTCTTGTTCGATTTGAAATACTATCTCTATCATCAATCAGACCAACTTGATCACGTCCAACTCTCCATCTCTCTAATGCATCTTCTGCCTGTCTTAGTAATCTAATCCTTGCTTCTTCGACGGTTCTGGCCTGCTGAAAATCCTCAGACCTTGATAAAATTGAATCAAAATCCATTAATGGTGGTGGCTGTTGTTGTTGTTGTTGTTGCTGCTGCTGTTGTTGTTGATTCAATCTGCTCTGCGATGACCTTGAAACTCTTGGAGCGGCCATTAGTGAAACCGGTCCCTGATCACAAAATGAACCAACCGGTTGACCTACATACACATTAAGATCGAGCAAACTTGGAATTCGTGATGAATCTGTTGATTTGGATAATCTGTCTCGAGGTTCACGAGGTTCTCGAATTTCACGAGGTTCTCGAATTTCTCGTGGTTCTCGAATCTCTCGTGGTTCTCGAATCTCTCGTGGTTCTCGAATCTCTCGTGGTTCTCGAATTTCTCGTGCTTCTCGAAGATCTCGAAGATCTCGAAGCTCTCGTGCTTCTCGTTCTCGTAGTTCTTGATTTCGAGGATACATAATATCTCGATTATCTCGAATAGATCTTGAATAAAATAAGTTAGCTTCCTGAATTCTTGGTTCTGCGAGTAATGGAGTTGGACCTTCTTGTCTTGGAAGACTTGGAATTGAACTAGGAAGACTTTGTACAATTCTGCGTAATTCATCACGTTCGGCTCTAACCGATACAAGTTGTTCTTGAAATACTCGAGATTGTTCTATTTGAAGGGCTTCAACATTTGTAAGTTGTGCTCTGAGAGATGCAAATTCTCTAATCCATGTTTCTTGGGCAGCTCGAAATTCACGTAAAATTTCATCGTATTGTTCCCTATGAATATCTCTTTCGGGACTGTCATCACGTTTTGCTGGACTCATGCTACGTTCTTTTTGTGGTGAAGGTGAAGATTCGTTTGATTTATTATTTTCACTCCCCTTACGACTTTTTGAATTTGACCTCATGTTGAATGATAAAATTACGCACAGTATTCAAAAGTGTAGAAAATGATAAAGTTGACGTTGAGGTCTTAGAACGATTTTTGCACTGGATACTGTGACAACTGTGCGATTAGAATACTGATGAACTGTGAATAAGGATATTTCTAGGTAAAGTGGGTCGAAATAATGTTTGAGAGTGTCACTCTATTGTTACGGGCAGGCGTGAAATTTCGTTTTGAAATAAGTTCATTCACAGATATTTTATATTTTTATACTGGAGATAATGTGTTGTGGCCCCTGTAATGCTGCAACCAAACTTACCTCGCTGCAGCACTGCAAACAGCGTGGTAAGAATAGGAGAAATAATTGTATCCTTGAAACTTTGGAGCAGCGTAAAAAATTAACGAGAATTACGTCAACAGTCTTATGGCGCTTCAATTCTAGACACTTATTCCGAATATCTTGAGCCTTGCCATACGACGAGAAGATCTTTTAGAGGTGTTAAACACTGTTCAGATGCACAAACACACACAACACGTGGGGAGGTTGGAGGCGCACAGTGAATGTTTGTGATCTTGTGTAAAATTGAGCTTGCTTTATGACCAAACTGTTTGATGCACAATATTCACTGATTTTTGACAAGAAAATAACCTCACATCGGACTGATGAGCTACACTAGCAAGAATTCACTTAGCGTCTGCTCACATTGTGTACTTTCCTCGTCGTTTGTAATGCCGGCCGCGTACTGCCGCTGTTACGCTGTACTGACGCCAGAATGCCGATGGCCGCGACGTGGCAGCACCATACGGGACGACTCAGTTCACTATATAGTTCAGCAGCATCCTGTCTTACTTAATGGAGTGGGAGAAAATCAATTATATTATTTTGCACTAAATTATGATGGGATTAGATGAAATCTACGTGGAGAAGTTTATATGTCAATTCCTCGATTTTTGCAATCGATTTTAAGGGCGAAATGTCATGTCCATGTATGTCAGGTCCATGTACAATTTTTCCTATGTCTTATACATGGGAAAATGACACATAGCGTTTTAACTCGTTCCAAAAAGATTTCTGCAAATGTTTTATAACATATTATTATTCAATATGCGAAATGAATGGAAATAATTGATATAGATATGCGGGGCATCGATTTTCAACATCTGAATTTTTGGATCCAAAATGTGATAAGTTTTCGCGATAGTGCCCATATATTGAGGATCAAAACTCAAAAGTATAGGAAGTCGAAAAAAATTTTTACGTGTGAAATCCCATGAGGGCTCATCACATAATGGCAATTTGGCCACGGAATTGATATTTCAGCTTGATCAGTGAATAGTGGTCGGAGACATTCATTTTTGCCCCGCATGGTGCATACATAGAACGGAGCAATGCTGTCTTTTAAGGAAGAAATAACAGTAAAACACAAACGATATCAGTCTATATAATTAATGATTGTAAAATTTATCAATTACTCAATGAGGTCTTGCTGACCACTGCGCTACTTCTCAGTCATCCCCATCGTATTTACTGTGATTCTTTGATTGAAATTATGCTGATCTTTTTCCCACCCATTAATGAATTTTGACGAAATATGTCCATGACATGTGTTTAAAATCGATAGAGCTTGGCGAGAGTGTATGAGAAAATACAATTTCCATGAGCATAAGACGAGTTGTGGAGGAAAAATTCCTGATTCGAAATGAAAAATTGAAACCTTTTTCTTTTAAGCGAGCAACTAAAGTGTGAATATTTCGTTGCATTTTGCTTTTCAATTTGACTTAATCACAGATTTCTCATATCTACTTCGGTTCTGGAATTTTCGATGATTATCATTATCCGAGATGAAAATTTGCAAATATTTCGCAGTAAACTGTCCAGAACGAAATGAAACAATATTTGAAATAGGGGACATCATCCGACACATCGTATCCCGTGCCGGACATCGGTCAGGATTTAAAGTTACAGTATAGATTGCTTGAATAAATAATTTGGTGTACCTCTCAAATTTTTTGATGAGAATAAATGTAAAGTGACTAATTTAAAAGCGAGAGACTTGAAGTTTGTGGCAATTTTTCAGGATGTTATCTCAAGTGGACTCGATCTCGTTGAAGGACTGGCATACGATTGGATAGGTCAAAATCTCTACTGGCTTGATTCAAAATTGAACACGATCGAAGTAGCCAAAGAGAACGGAATGAATCGAATGGTTCTAGTCAAAGAAAACATTACACAACCCCGAGGAATGTGTCTGGATCCAAGTCCTGGTGCTCGATGGCTCTTCTGGACTGATTGGGGTGAGTATCGTCTTTGCCTAAGATGAATCGAAATTTCAGTAAAATTAACAATTGCTCGGTCTAAAATTAAATTTTTTTTTTGCAACTGCGTGCGCGAAGTTGAAAAAAAATGAGACTTCTCTCCATTATTTACAGTGCGAGAAGTAATGCGTGAATGACTTCTCGCACAGTTTCACATTCACGCACTGGTGGAGTGTGCGTGAATGTAACTTCTCGCTCTAATGAATTTTGATTCACGCACAGTTCCAAAATATTATGTCACGTCATCCCCCCTGAATTTGGCCTTTCTTGAAAACTTCGTTTTCAAGATAATCTTGCTCGGACAGTGGTGCATTCAATTACAACTTCGCGCACAGTTGCAAAAAATAGTATACGCAACACGTGCGAGAAGTTTCCGCACTCGTTTGGCAACTTGTGCGGAAATTGACCTTGTCGCACTTGTTGCGTAATATACTATTTTCTCATCGAAGCTTTCGAAATCTCGACAGAGATTTATTCGCTTTACATGAGTATACAAATAATTTTCATAGCTTTCATTACTACTCATGGTACAAAACTGTAAATTCAATTTCCTATATAAAGATGAACCGATTTTTTTTATCTGCGAAAACTAGATACTACTTCAGCTTTTTAATTCTGGTCATCTGAGTAGTCGATTTCGGTATTGAGAAATACAACTCGCCTGCGCGATGTAAAAAAAAATTTAATACCTTCTTTCCAGGTGAAAATCCAAGAGTAGAAAGAATCGGTATGGACGGTACGATGAGAATGTCAATAATAACGACAAAAATCTATTGGCCAAACGGTTTAGCTCTTGACATAGCAACAAAACGTGTCTACTTTGCCGACAGCAAGCTTGATTTTATCGATACTTGCTACTACAATGGAACTGGAAGACTTCAAGTTCTTGCAAGTTCTCATTACTTACTACATCCGCATTCTCTAACACTTTTTGAGGATACAATGTACTGGACCGATCGTCAACTCAATAGAGTTTTATCGGCACACAAATTTAAAGGGACTAATCAAACTGTTGTATCACATGTGATATCACAACCACTTTCAATTCATGTGCATCATCCAGTTCTCCAACCGATTACGCCAAATCCATGTGCAAAAGCATCTTGTACTCATTTGTGCTTATTGTCACCAAGTTCAAGTACTGGTTATACATGCAAGTGTTTGGTTGGATATAAACAATTGAGCGATGGTAGATGCGTTGAGGAAGATACGCCATTTTTGATGGTTCTCAGGGGATCACAGGTCAGTACTATTTTAATTAGTAATTTTAGCGACACTACTGCTATGAATATAGCATTTTGAAAATATTTTTGATGATTTTCTATTGATTCCTGTTCACTTTATCGGAAATGTCTGTGAATATATCCAAAAGTATTTCAGTATCTGTGATTTACGTTCGCATGTAAATTATAAAGAAATTACGTTTCACATCTTTTCAAGGTTCAAAAAATTTACAATTACTGAAAATTCTTGGAATTTAAATTATTTTCTTTCAATAGTCGTATTTTGTTCAGAAAGGAAAAATATTGAAGACTTGCATTGAAATAATTCCAAGTCACTAACTCTGAACGTGCAATACGATTAGTTCTTGTGTTACAAGATGATAGAATTAACAAACGCTGCTTTCACTTTATTCACTCTTTCGACCGATTCGAATTTTCAATCAAAATTTTGCGAGGAGTTATTAGTTTTATTCGATTATGCTGATTCGGACCATTCGGAGCGCTTCGAACCTTTGGACCTCTCGCTCTTACTCATTGCATTAGAAATAGAAGTCCAAGAGCGCTTCGAACGGTCCGAACCAGTTCAATCGAATAAATCTACTTTTAGCAATGTAGCTGACACTTTGATATATTTTGTATCTGCGCGCTTCATTTTTTTTTTTGAACACTCAATCTCTCATCCGGTAATCTGCGTTCAGCAATTTGTATACGTGATACTCTGTGCCGCTCGAAGTAATTGAATCATAACGACTTCATAAGTGGTATCATTCAGTCTTTTTTTGATCTTTTTGATCATGACAAGTATCATTCACCGTCATACGCTCAGCATCCCGTTCTCTAAAAGTGTCCACATATGTATTAGATATGTGCGAAAACTGATATTTGTGATTTCTGTTTTCATTGTCGCGTGGTGTAAATCTCAAAAGATGCTCAAAAATTTCTGTCAACGCTAGGAATATATCCTCATTGATGCGATAAGGTCTCTATATGTTTCTATTTTGTAGAAAAATGTAAAAGAATCGATAGATTTTATTTTGTAATTGGTACCTTTCTTCATCATTTTGCAACTTGTTATTCACTTATTTCGTACCAGAAAATTTTTCCGAGGCTGGGTAGTAGGGTCCAAAGTGATCGGGACAACCAAAAATTGAACGATAGTGTTGAAATACTATGCGACCATTCAAACTATTTCAATAATGGAATGACGTGCAGTTAGAATAAACTCGAAATTACAAAGTGAATTCATTAACACACTATATAGGAATTGAGATTCTCACTAAGGAATGAATTATTTCTCAATCTAACAGATCGTAGATGTATCATTGACACCCGGAGACGTCAAAAGTGGCTACATAACACCAGTTGTTGGAGTAGAAGGTGGCAGATTTATCGATTACGATAGACGAGATCACATGGTTTACTGGTTGCAAGCAAAAGATAATGACGAGGACAGTGAAAATGGCACACTTTATATGATGCCTTACACTGGCGGAAATCGTACTGAGTTTCCTAATCCACAAGGTTCGATTCTACATCTATCACAACCGTCTAAATCAAACACACGTCCTTCCATTTTCAATTATCATTTTTCAATTTTCCATTATTATTAATTACAGGTGACTCGGGTATCGTAGGTTCACCATCGACATTTGCAATAGACTGGCTAGGACGTAATGTTTTTATCGGTAATAAAATTGCTTCAAATATTGAAGTAATAAAAATTGATGGTGATATTAAATACCGAACGATAGTTTTGGCAAATAATGGTAATGCCACATCAGTTGCCAAACCAAAATCTATGTGTCTAGATCCACTTGAAGGTCAAGTATTTTGGGTTGATGAAGGTGGATTTGGAGTACCAATAAAAATTGGTCGTGTTAATTTTGATGGTAGCAATCCTTTAACGCTTACCGATCATGAACAATGGCTTGAAACATTGACTATTGATATCTCGAATAAGATGCTGTATTACAGTACTCAGCATCCGGGATACATCAAAAGTATGACTACTGATGGTGCGGATGTTCGTAGCATTCTTACTGATGCAAATTATATTGCTATGCCTAAGGCTCTTGCTGTTCACGGACAAAGGTACGTTCTCTGTTCTTCCCATGAACTTTTATCTCCATTTTTATTTTTTCTCTCTCTTCTTTCTCAAGACTGTAGATGTTGTAACCGTATACACGATTTGCATCTTGTATCGAATCGAATTTTTGTAAACGTAACTCACAATAACATCTTATCGCTTACATATTTTTTGTATCTGTCACGGTAATTTACTGCTGTAAAACCTTCACAAGATCCTTCAAGTGAAATCATGATGAAAATACCAATTATTGAAGGAACTCAGATCCAGAATAGCTTTGAAAAATCTAAATCATGGTGCGAATATCACAAATCAGAATTAATCGATCGAATGTCTGACTATTTTCAGGTTATACTACTTAGATCCCGCATACGAAAAGATTGAACGAGTCGACCTACCCGATGGTGACAATCCAACAACAATAGTTCAAAATGATGCAGATCTTAAAACTCTTACGATCTATAAGAAGAGACTTACCGATACCTCTCATCCATGTCTATCAAATAATGGTGGTTGCGAACAAATTTGTTTGCCCGCTGCCAAAGGATCACGAGTTTGCGCTTGTGGAATGCAATACAGAAAAGTCGGCGAGACTAGTTGTGAATCGTACAAGACTTTCCTTGTTGTTACTCAGTTGGATGTCGCAAGAGGTTACAGTTTTAAGGTATTTACAATTCTGATCATTTTGATGTTTCAATTCGATTATTTCGTTCAATTTTTAAATGAATAGTGATTTAATTTTATATTTTGATTAACAGGATGCCAAGGAAGCAATGGTACCAATCGCTGGACCTGGTCATCACATCTTACACGTGGATGTACATTACGCTCAAAATTGGATTTATTGGGTTGAATTCAATAGAGGAACTTGGAATGGTATTTTCCGAATAAGGCCAAACGGTACCGAACTTCAGCATATCATCAAAGCTGGTATTGGATCTAATGGTATTCGAGGACTCACGATCGACTGGATAGCCAACAATTTGTACTTCTCGAATGTTTTCCCTCATGACAATTATGTTGAGGTGAGTTGTTTTTATGATTTAGCTTAATTTAATCAAATTGGCTTGGAAAAAAAATTGGCAATGTCTAAGCTATTTCCATGGACGCTAATTGGAGTTTGCTTGTACAAACAAACGATTATTATTCGTCCGGATAATTGAATTTGAAGCGTTGAAAGAAATTCATATGACACGAATTTTGACAAATCGGAAGACACTAATAAACATATCCTGGAACTTGACACTAAGAAATAATATCAGGGGAGATAGAATACATCTCCCTACACCGGAGTGAAAGAGATATACGAAATCCGACAGAGGAAAATCGCCTCAAATAAATTATTCTTGGTTCTTCACTCTCACGGACAAATAAGTTTCAATCGCAATTTTCAGGATTTTTAAAGGATATAGAGTAAGATCAAATTAATAGACGCTAATGCTGTTCCACCAAGATTTATAATCATTCATAGCTGATCATACTCCATTCAATCTATAGACGGCATTTTTGTAGAACTCCGCTTCTTTTTCATCCGCCAGTGTAATATATACTCTGCAGCTCTCAAAAAACATATTTTTGAAACAGTTTTCCCTAAAAAAAAAAAAAAAATGACCAGTTACGATGCAGAGATGAGTGATCGGGAAGTAAAGATGGGTATATTATAGAAATACAATAATATTGAGCTCACCTGCATCTGTAGAGTAATTCATCCCTAGGAAGGGTTTTATCTGTAGGTTCTAAATTGCTATTGCATGCACTGCACACATCATACACTTTTGAGAATAATTTTCCATCGTAAACGCCTTTACAACCAAACTTACGGAAATCATCTATTGCATTGATAGCTTCTGTTTCTCTCAATTGCATCAGAAATGTAAAATTGAAAGTCACAAACACCTTTAAAAGTATAGTTACAATATTTCTTCTTGTAATCATGTTTTACCTTGGATTATTTATTGCAATTCAATAATTTGTCTCTGTGCTAACCGCTATTCTATGAGAATAACACTCTCTTGAATAGAATGGGCGAATTTGAAAGATGATGATGTTGAAAAGCCGTAAACGAAGTCAGGTCACGATTATTTCACCTACTGTAATTTCGAGATTTATCGTATAACAGACCGTGAGTGCTGCTTGCAACTTCGTGCATGTGCTATATCATTTTTTACAGTGAAATATTCAATTTTTGCTTTATTTCCATCGTATTTATCAGAACTACGATGAATCGATAAGAATGCCAGCTGATGTCCTGAAGCGATAACTCTTGGTACTCGTATGCACGGGATGACATGAAACTATTCCGGTATGCGAGAGATTGAAAAATTGTATGGAAAGAACTGTACTTGGTCATGAATTTAAAAATTCTCATGTTGACCGCCTGTAGCAAGAGTGTAAAACAGTTTTCAGAATATTTACTGTGGGATTGGGACTTCTAAGGGTTCAAGTAGTTTTCTAGACTTTTTTTAATTTTCCCTCTAATTCACATTTAAATAGTCGACAATTCATTCCCTGTATGTCTAAAGTAACATTGATGCCAGCAGGGTCAACTGGTACTCCTTGCATCTTTAACTTTCATCAATTTTTATCAGTTTGATCAAATAGATATAGTAACACCCAGATTAATCCGTTCTACAAAAATTTTGATGCAATCAGTTTCATTGCTATATCTTGAACTCATAGAAAAAGGATAAAATCACTTGTATTTTTCAACTAAAAATTTAAAATCAACTAGGTATGCCGGCTGGATGGAAGCCACAGAAAAGTGGTTGTGAAAACTACAATTGATACTCCACGAGAGCTTGCAGTCAATCCTATCAGAAGACTACTATACTGGATTGATTACGGACAATATCCTCGTATCGGAAAGGCTTTCCTCGATGGTTCAAACTGGAAACCCATCGTCACTTCGGGTATCAGCACACCTCGTGATTTGACCATTGACTTTGCTACACACGATGTCTACTGGGTCGATTCGAAACTCGATATGATTCAGAAGGTTTCTTACACTGGCAGCAATCGTCAGGTCATCAGACGTAATCTGCCAAATCCCATGGGCGTAGCAATCTTTGGCAGTAAGTAGCAATTATTATCCGAGTCTCGTAGCATTGGGTAATCTTTGTCAACTCCCGAAATAATCGAGAAAAATCGCTATCTTTGATGGAGATTTCATACAAGATTTTGTATATACATCGGTTATACGCCTTTCGGTTATTGGCCTACTTATTCCAGTCTTTCTGCAAAAAATGTTGACAGATAGCTAGCGAAAGACAAAACTAAGTCGTCATAAATTTTGCATTCTCTTCTTTTCGAATTTTTTCCCTATAGAAGTGTAGCATTTCACCCCTTCACCCCCGTTCTCTTTCTAACATAAATTTTTCAAATGATCTTCTCCAGGTGACGTTTACTGGGTTGATCGAAACCTTGCAAGCGTGTTCAGGGCAAGTAAAATGCCAGGTAATACAAGTCTACCCACTGCAATGAGGACAAATCTACCAAAGTTACGCGATATCGCCATCTACGATAGAAGCGCCCAGCCAACTGATGATAGCAATCCTTGCGCTGGTGGAAATAATGGCGATTGCAGTCAACTTTGTTTTGCATTCCCAAGAGATAACAGCATTCAAATGCGTTGCGATTGTGCCACTGGAAAATTGTCGAGCGATCACAGAAGCTGTGAAAATGTTGGGGAATACCTCGTATTTGCCACACGTACTGAGATCAGGTACGTGCATTAAATATTTTGATGATCTTCGGCAAGTGTGATTTTATGTCAGTACAAGTTTCCGAAGAGTTCAGACGATAATTTAGATCTCGAGTGATAATCTAAGTTTGAAATCAAATATCACAATTTTCGGCAGATCTTCTAATGAGATTCTCGTGATTTTCATGGTTTTTTTTTTTTTTTTCAAATCCATGACTTTCAACGAAACGTGACAAAATAAGCATCGTTCCATTATACCGGATTCTTCTTAATAGTATGCCTAAGTATAACGATCTCACAGTCAATTCAATTTCAAATTTTACCACCCAACAATATGGCCCTACATGTCTAAATCATGAGTTCGCAGTATCTGAGACAAAAACTTACTAAATATATTCAATTTTCACAGAGCGATAAACTTGGATCCACGTGACACAGCACAACCATTCCGACCAATTGGCAACTTGACTAACGTAGTCGGTGTTGACTTTGATTACGACGACAATCGCATATTCTTCACGCAAATCAGGCCTTGGGCAAAGATAGCATGGCTCGATTCAGGCAATCCTTCCAGCAATCAGATAACCACAGTCATAGGCAAAAATATCAATCCCGAAGGTATTTCATACGATTGGACCCAAAAGAAGATCTACTGGACTGATTCATCCAATAACAGTATCTATGCTATGAATACCGACGGTTCAGATCTTGTCATGATTGCAAGGGTTGACAGACCAAGAGCAATTGTAGTAGATCCATGCAATGGCTCGCTCTACTTTACAGATTGGGGAAGATTCAGTACTTCCGGGAAGATTTTCAGGTAAGAATTATCCTGTTTTCAGTTTCTAATTTTAAGACTCACATTCATTTTTCTCATACATATGTCTCGAAGGATTCATAGAAACTCGTAAATGGACTCTGGAATTTTTGGTGTATACCAAATCAATGATTAAATTGAATTTTCCTTGTTTCAGAACAACGATGGCTGGTTCATTGAAAAAGGCTATCATTGAAAAAGATTTAGCTCAACCCAGTGGTCTTGCTATTGACTACGAGGAGCATATGCTTTACTGGACTGATGCGATCAAAGAAAAAATTGAACGCTCGGATCTAGATGGTAACAATCGTGAAATCCTTATTCCAGCATCGATCTATCCGTTTGCAATAACTGTATTCCGAGAGCATATTTACTGGACTGATTTGCAATTACGTGGAGTCTACAGAGCTGACAAGTACACCGGAAGTGATCGTATTGAACTAGGTACAAAAATCACTTCGATTTTCTCATGGCATATTTTCACACATTTTTTAAAAACTACTCTCTTAAAATGAAGAGAAAAAAATTTGAAGTAAGACATTGACGTTGATTTTTCAGTAAAACGCTTAGAAGATTCACCACGAGATCTACACATCTATTCACCAAACAGACAGCAATGTAAGGTGAACGCTTGCAATATTAAAAACGGTGGTTGTGATCAATCTTGTCATCCTGGTCCAAATGGTACCGTTGAATGCAAATGTGATGACAGCAGTAGACTTGTAAACGATAATCGCATGTGCGTACCTCGTAACGTTACTTGTGACTCAAGCAAATTTGCCTGTCGTAACGGCAAGTGCATATCAAAAATATGGGCTTGTGATGGTGACAGCGATTGTGGTGATGGATCAGATGAAGATCCTAAATACTGCGGTAAGATGTCCAAATTAAAAAAAAAAACTGACAATATTTTTTAAAAATCTTATTTTAGAGTGAATTTCTTATGAATTTGAAACGTTTGATCTTTTGGAAAACAGCTTACCACTCGTGCAGTACAAACGAATTCCGATGTAACAACGGACGATGTATATTCAAATCATGGAAATGTGATCACGAGGATGACTGTCAAGATGGAAGTGATGAAGAAGGTTGCGTTTACAGACCTTGCGCAGATGGTGAATTTACTTGCGCTAATCAGCGTTGTATACCGATGGCACAGGTAATACTTGATTTCAATAATTTATGATAATTTTGTGTGATGTTGCGGAGAAATTAGATCTTTTGTCTATATTTTTGATAGGTATGTAATGGAGTGAACGATTGCAAGGATAATGTCACAAGTGATGAGACGCACGAGCGATGCCCGAGAAATACGACTTGTCCACCAAATCATCTAAAATGTGAAAAAACCAATATCTGTGTTGAACCGTATTGGTTGTGTGATGGTGATAACGATTGTGGAGATAACAGTGATGAAAATCCTTTGCATTGCTCGCAGCGTACCTGCCCACAAAATAGTTTCAGGTGTCCCAATCATCGATGCATTCCAGCCACTTGGTAAGTTTTTATTAAGAAAAACTGTACTTTTTCCATTCACTACGCGCTTTGATTCCCTTTTTTTGGACAACCATTTCTTACACAGTCGAAATTTCTACAAGTGAATCACCCGTTAATAATATTGGTAAAATGATAATTCAAGTATCGATCTCGTATTTAATTGATTATGATTTATTAGGTACTGTGACGGTGATGACGATTGCCTCGATGGAAGTGACGAACCTCCAGAATATTGTCACTCCGAGGGTAGAACATGCTTTGGTGATCTCTTTACGTGCGATAATGGCCACTGTATACCAAGAATTTACATTTGCGATGGCGATAATGACTGTTTGGACAATTCTGACGAAGATGATCGTCATCAATGCAGTAAGTATCTTTTAAAACCTTCACAGCCCTTTGTATTTATCATTCATTCAGAATAATAATGATTACATAAGCTAACGTAAAATATTTTTACGAAAAATTAAAAAAAAGTGTCTTCTGAAAAAAAAGAAATTTCACCTATGAGATAAAAAATTTACAAAACGATCAAATGTTATAATTTATAGACGACCGTAAGTGTGATGAAGAAACCGAGTTCACTTGCCCATCAAACAAAGCATGGAATCGAGCTCAATGTATACCTCAAAGATGGCTTTGTGATGGAGATCCTGATTGCGTTGACGGTGCTGATGAAAATTCGACTCTTCATAACTGTCCTGCTCCAGTACCATGTGCCGAAGGTCAATTCACTTGTGCTAATGGTCGTTGTCTCAATCGAAGTTGGCTTTGTGATCATGATAACGATTGCGGTGATGGTTCAGACGAGGGCAAAGAATGTACCTCGCAATACAAAAAGTGTCGTGAAACTGAATTCACTTGTCACAATTTCAAGTGTATCAGGGAACGCTTTCAATGCGATGGGCAGGATGATTGTGGTGATTATTCGGATGAGGTTGGATGCAGTGAGTATATATTTTTTGATTTTTGACGTTTAATATTCGGTTTTTACGGATGAATGAAGTGAAGAGCAAAGGTTTATAGAAGAGTGGAATTTTTTTTTGTAAAAGTCTGTAGTAAAGTTACCAAAGCACCAGAAAATTTCGCACAAATGAGAAATAATATTAGTAGGAAATGATTGATTTTCAAGAGCATTGATTCTTCTTTGATTTTTAAATTATCTACCATGATTATTCCGACTATAAATTTTCCGCATATTAGATTTGGTTCATAATTTATATACTAATTATATAAAATTACCGGGATGTCCGTCTGTTGAATATATTTCTCGAGTCATTATTTTGTAGAAAACCGCGTACTCCTCACGAAAATCACGATCCTCGGCAAAAATCACTCCGAAAAATCCGAAACCTTAATACTTTATCTTCAATTTTCGTCTGTGCAGCGCCAAAGGGTAAAAATACAACGTGTCCAAATCCATCAGAGTTCCGTTGTAATTCAGGCCAATGTATAGATCAACAATTGGTTTGTAACAAAAATCTGGACTGTGATGACGGTAGTGACGAACCGGCCCATTGTAACGTCGACGAATGTGCCCGAGTTGAATTAAATCAATGTGGTCAAAAATGTGTTGATACACCAACTTCATATTATTGCGAATGTAATCCTGGATATAAGCTACTTGAAGATGGTAAAGCTTGCGCTGATATTGATGAATGTACGGAGACGCCATGGGTGTGCAGTCAACAGTGCGAAAATACACCTGGCAGGTGAGTCGAATACACAATTTGACCCAATTTAATGACTGTTTTTTGCATTATCAAAGTGAACTCTACTGCCAAAAACAGTAAAAAAAATTGAAAATTGAATCTACATGACTGATTTGCCTCTTTGATGAGTTTTCATTACAATCATCAGTCATGGTCAAACAATGATGGGTATTTCCTATTCACCAATTCAACGTCGATTTTTCAGATATTACTGCAAATGTAACGAAAAATGGTACGATAGGGCAGCAGATGAGCACACTTGCAAGCGTAGAGACAACATAAAACCTTGGGTAGTATTTACGAACAAATATTACGTTAGAAATATGTCAATCGATGCCGCTGAGTACAATATCGTGCACCAAGATCTTATAAATGTTGTCGCACTCGATGCTGACTACTCACAAGAGATGCTCTACTTCTGCGATGTTACTGCCAAAGCAATTTACAGGTTTGTTCATTATCTAAACTATTTTCTAGCTAGAATTTTGAAGAATTTTTTTTCTTGTGACGTCTTCATGAATTGGCCACATTTTTAGGGCTCCACTGAATGGTGGTGAAAAAGAAGCCATTATTAGACACAATAGCTTGGGACTTGAAGGCATTTCGATTGATTGGATTGGTAGAAAACTTTACTGGTTGGATAGACATGCAAAACATCTGGACGTTTCTAATTTGGATGGTACAAATCGCAAAACTCTACGAAGTGGAATTAATGATCCTCGTGCTATTGTTGTTCATCCTGGTACTGGATATCTCTACTTTACGTCGTGGCATCTTCAGGTACAAATATTACTTATACCTATTTCTATCCGTCTATTGATTATTGTGTTTTTATTTTATGATCAGTATCTCATGCAATCCTCGAATACTCAGAAAATTTGGTTTCATTTTACATCGCGGATCAGACTCATTCGATACTAATCATCACGATGAATTTTACTGTATATAAAACTAAAGAAAGAGAAGAGGGGAACAGTGATTAAACAGTCACACTGATTTTTAGTTTGATAACTTTACTGTATCGAAAAAACAAATGCTCTCCGATCTTGTTCATCGGTTTTTTTGCAGAATTTTTGCCCAATTAGAGGGCTCAGGACAGATTCACGAATTCCCACAAGTAAATTTGAGAATCAGAGAGACTTACTCAAATCTGTGTCCCCTATCCCCGATCCTTACATCCTCCCTGCCCCTGGGCCAAGGTACTCCATTCTGATGAAAATTGATGGCTCACGGAGCTGAGAATTGATTACTCATTGAGATGGACTCCTCAAAGTTTTAATATTTTTGCAAAGGCTCGAGGCGTGCGATGGCGCTATTTTCGAGTCTATTATCGAGTAAGAGGTGGTTTTTTCTCCTGTAGCAAACTAATTTTTGTGTCTTCCATTCTTTTATTCATAATTTTCGTCTTTTTGAACCTACTGATTACATTATTAAAAATGTAAAATGTACTGTTAATAAGACAGATAAAATGCAGATGGCTAGTTTTTATCAGAGAAAATTTTGATAGGAATTTTGAGATAATGGTTGGGAGTGAGTCGAATGAAATACATAATCATTTAACGGAATTTTCAGAATTTGTCATAAGATTACTACAAAATTGAGTGATTCCCGGCAACTTTTATCCATTTTAAAAGTCGCATCTATTTTAGAAACCAGGAATTGTGAAAATTCACAAAACAAAATATCAAGTGACCGATATCAATGCAAACTTCAATTGAATTCGCCCTCGACTGGATTCAGATCAAAGACGCAATAATGATAAAAAAAGTATACAAATGAAATTAAAATTAAAAATTGTTATCTACAGGCCTACATCGGAAAAATGGGAATGGACGGCAGCAACTTAACGCGAATTCTCACCTGGGAAGATGATATAGCCTGGCCTAACGCTCTAACAATCGACTATATAACCGAGCGTCTATTCTTTGCCGATGCTCATCTTGACTACATAGCATTTACCGATCTCGAAGGTCACCATAGACGAATAGTACTATCTGGTGCATCAGTACCTCACGTATTCGCAATAAGCGTTTTCGACGACTACATCTATTGGACCGATTGGAATCTTAAAACTATCAGTCGAGCTGACAAATTTTCTGGACAAAATCTAAAAGTTTTGAGAAACACTACTCACAGACCATACGATATTCATATTTATCATCCTTTGAGGCAGTTACCATACAATAATCCTTGCGCAAATAATAATGGTGGATGCTCACATTTGTGTTTGATTGCACCACCGGCAAGTTCTTATTTGCTTGAGGGATATGGACAACCTGGAGTTACTTCGTACAAGTGTGCTTGTCCAAATCAATTTATGTTGGCTGCTGATGGAAAGAATTGTATTGCTAATTGTACGAGTGGGCAACATCGATGTGGACCTCCCGATGAGAAATGTATACCTTGGTTTTGGAAGTGAGTTCTTTTCTTTTGAGTAAATTCGTTAATGAGAATATTTCACGTCACTTTCTCCGAGTTTCCTTTTTATTTGTTCAATCAATTACGAAAAAATATCAACATTTAAATGAATCATCATCTGAATATTCGATTCTGTAATAAACATACGGGTCTAGATTGCCGATGCCATGAATTTTCATTCGAAATTGATCAGCAAGCTAATCGCGTTCTGTGCAATAAGTAACTTCGGCGTTTTTGGCAAAATTGTACATAGTTTTCAAAAAATTGTCGGGAAAGAAGTTTGGAGCCTACTTATACCTCACAATAATGTCGATCTTATTCGATTCTTCAATTCTTTAAATAAGAATTCCATATGTTTGAGACTTTATTATATGAAATATTTTATTCAATCAGGTGCGATGGTGAAAAAGACTGTAAAGACGGATCGGACGAATTAGAAAACTGTTCGGCGACAAGAGTTTGCCGTCCTGGTGTATTCCAGTGTGCGAACAAGCTTTGCGTGCCAACGATAACCGTTTGCGATGGTACCGACGACTGTGGCGATCGCAGTGACGAGGCCAATTGTGCTTTGGAATGTCCAGAGCTTGAATTCAAGTGCAAGAGTACGGGCCGTTGTATCCATGACTCTTGGAAGTGCGATAACGATGCTGATTGTAAAGATGGAAGTGATGAAGATCCAGCAATGTGCCGTGAGTTTTATTCATTATTATTGACCCACCCACGTTTTTTAAACGAGACTTTTCAAATATGTTTTGTTTTCAAACTCGTGTGTGCGACAGCATTTATCAAAAATTGATGAATACTGACAATAGGCTCAAATTTTATTTTTTTGGAGTTCACTCGAGACTGAATTCAAATGCAGTAATGATATTTCCTATTAAGTATAATATTAAGATCCAGATAACCCAAGATAGAACATAGGTTTGATCAATCAATGATTCTTTTATCGTCACACTTTTCTTTGAGGCATAATGAATCCATCGTGAAATGTATTTTATTGACAATTTTTTAAAATTTCACGATTAAGGTCAAGATGATACTGACAAAAAATTTAATCAATCCTACAGACAACCGTACGTGTGACCCAGAATCAGAATTCTCATGCAAAAACGGCAAATGCATACCAAAATTATGGATGTGCGATTTCGATAACGATTGCGGCGACGATTCGGATGAACCAGCATTCCAATGCCGCCAACGTAACTGTACAAACGGCTGGCAACGTTGCCCAGGTCACGCAAATTACCGATGCATACCAAAGTGGCTATTCTGCGATGGAAAAGATGATTGTAGAGATGGTTCAGATGAAAGACCAGAAGCATGTCCAAAATGTGATCCTCAGACAGAATTCCGATGTGGAAATAATCGTTGTGTACCAAAGCAATGGCTTTGCGATTTTGCCGATGATTGTGGAGATGGTAGCGACGAAGCTAAATCTATTTGTTCTGGAAGGTATAGAAATTGTACTGAAAGCGAATTTGGATGTGACAATGGTAAATGTATCGCTTCGAGATGGAGATGTGATAATGAGGATGATTGCGGGGATAGAAGTGATGAGAGCAATTGTCGGGAGTTCAAGTGCAAGGTGAGTTTTGAACTCGTTGGTTTTCCGGTTGTGGATTTAAAGGTCTAATACAACTACGGCCTACAAAAATTTTTATTTTTGAGTATTTTTTGGTGACGATGTTTCTCGCCGTTAGGATTCTTGAGACTAGGTTGGTGCGGTAAAAATGTATATTTGTGTTTTTGACATCAGTTGCATTCGAATCAAAAATCCAACACGTGTAATGATATCATAGAGATCTTGCATGATATTCTCGGTGAAATTGAATTTCCATGCCAAATAAGTCCAAATTCTTTTACAACGCCAATCGGTTTGACTTTCAGGAATTATTGGCAAAACAGTAAAAAAAGTAAGCAACAATTGGTTCTCATTGGACCACTAGAATCTAATTTCTGATGGAGATAATGTTTTTAGAGAAAATCCTCGAATTCGCCGATTTAATTGAAGAAAATGTAGAGAATTCAGAAATATCCATAACGATTTCAAATTTATAACTGTATTTCATTTCTTTATTCACAGAACGACACCTTCCAATGCGCAAGTGGCCACTGCATTCCAGCAGCTCTTCGTTGCGATGGAGCTCGTGACTGCGAAGACCTGTCCGATGAAAAGGGTTGCACGCCGAAATATCCTGGTGGCCGTTACTGCCCGCAAACTCAACATCAGTGCGATAACAACTTGTGCGTCTCTCTATCTGATCGTTGCGACGGTTCTGATGACTGTGGCGACGGATCCGACGAGAGTCCTGCTCTTTGTGGTCAGTTTGAATTTCTATCCATTTTACCAAATATATTTCAATCAACTACACAAAAAGTAAAAATGAAAATTTTATCGATCAACTTTTAAAAAATTCAATATTTAATTATATCGCGGATCCAACGTTGCCAAAACGAGTCGGCGGAAGCTTGCGCGAGCCTGTACTGTTTTCGCAAACAAATGTTTTTCAGCTGATAATTTCCGAAAATCCTATCTCCGGACGATGTGCCAATGAGAAAATGATTTGGCGTTAGTGCCTCACTATCACGCGGGTCTAATGAAACGTGGGTGAGCGGGCGCGAATTGACGGTGTGTGCGATTTCAGCCAGAGTAGTCTGAAGCACCTCCGGTCTCGGGGTTTGATTTTGCAGAATCGCATTGAGCGCAATTTTTACCGAGCGGATAAGCCGCTCCCATGCGCCTCCCATGTGGGGCGCATCCGGGGGGTTGAATCGCCAATTTATCTTCCGTAATTTGGCTTCCGCGAGCATTTCGTCACCGATCATTTTTTGGAATTCTAGTTTGAGTTCCTTATCGGCTGCCTTGAAATTCGTCGCATTATCGCTGTACATGAAGCGCGGCGTGCCTCGGAGTCTTGCAAGTCTTATCACCGCTAGAATGGCGGAATCCGCGCTCAATGATTCTACAAAGTCCAAATGTACCGCTCGCGTAGTGAGGCACGTAAACAACACTCCCCAGCGTTTCTCGCGTCTCCGTCCAATTTTGACCCACATGGGGCCAAAATAGTCAACTCCGCAGTGCGAAAAGGGATGCTGCCTATAAGCCGTGCGTGCGGCGGGGAGAGGCGCCATCATCGGATTTTGAGGCCTCCCTCTTCTCACTCGACATACTAGACAGCTACCTACCAACGAACGTAGTGCATGGCGCAAACCGACTATATAGTATCTCTGCCTTATCTCATTCAAAACCGTGTCATGGGATCCGTGCAAAAATTTTCTGTGATAGTACATGATCAGGAATCGTGTGGCCTTATGCTTCGCATCTAATATTATTGGACAATTTTCGAACTCATCAGAGGACACAGAAATCACGCGACCATTTGCGCGCAGGATATGGTCTGCATCTAAAAACGGACAGTATGAAGCCAACTTGCTTTTTGCTCCGACAATGGACTTTCTCTTGAGAGCTTCTATCTCATTCGGGAACATCGAGGCTTGTATAGTGCGATACCAATAGTGAACGAGGGGCTTCTCTTGCAGTTGTAAATCTATCAGAGACGAATGACATTCTTGCTCTCTTTCGCGGGGGAGGGCGAGACTCTTCCAGCGCTGAAAACATTTACGTACGCGTCGCGCAACCAGCAAGAGGCCTTCCCATCCGAGTACACACGCGAAAGCCGGTGCGATGCGCTTGGGCGGGTCAACTGTCGCGGCGATTGTGAACACGTTTCGCGAGTGCATGGCGTCAAAGCGCAACTTTTCTACCTCCGATAAGATTGTCTGCGTGGGCCAATCTTTCTCCATTTTCATCAGAAACGCAGGGCCATTAAACCACATTGAGCCCATCCCGAGAGCTTCCTCGGTAAAACGCGTCGCTATATCCGCCGGATTTTCTTTTGACGGTACCCAACGCCACTCGTTTTGCTCCGTGTGCTCTGCGATTTCCCCTAGTCTATTCGCGACGAATACCTGCCGCGCTCGGGGCTTGGATTTCACCCAATACAGAACCGTAGTGTTATCGGACCAAAACGTTCGGCTGGTGACTTCGATCTCTAGCTCGTCTTTGATGAATTTCGACAATCTCGTGCCGAGTAATGCGGCTTGTAATTCCAACTTTACTATATCCCACGACGCGGGCTTCAACGGCGCAACTTTGGTCTTCGCGGTTAGCAAGGAAACGTGAACTTGACCATCTGGTCTCACAAATCTCAAATAAGCGGCCGCAGCATAGGCGCATAGGCTCGCATCGCAGAAAATATGCAGTTGCGCCTTCGCATTCTGGTCATTTTGAGGGGTCAAACACCGTGGCAAGCTGCAATTCTTCACCGACTCTATTCGCGCAAACCAAGAAAGCCATGCCGCGTATTCTGTATCCTGCAATCTCTCATCCCACTCGATTTCACTCCGCCAAATTTCTTGCATTAGTATTTTTGATTGCAGTGTGAACGGTGCTATTAAGCCGAGGGGGTCGTAGATTGACATAACAACGCGCAAAACCTCGCGTTTCGTGGGTCTATCGGCTCCGTCTAAAATCTTTAAGGGTATCTTCGAAAGACCTAGATTGAACTTCAAAGTATCCGAGATAATATCCCAGAATAGCCCAAGCACTCGCTCTCCCCCCGAATCACACAATCTCATCTCTCGTTCGATTTTCTGCGGTTCTGATCGCTCTATCTCTTTTGTAACTAATGAAGAGTTACTGGCCCATCCGTGCATCTTAAAATTGCCCGCGGCGTTGATTTCAATCACATCATTCATCAAAATTAACGCTTCCCGTTCAGTTTTGCAGCTAGCCAGTTTGTCGTCCATGTAACTATTCTTTATTATGCTTCGAGATGCAACAGGTTTTGTTTCCGCGAACTCCTCCGCGTTCCTGTTTTTTACGAAATTTGCACTCGAAGGGGATGCTGCCGAGCCAAATATAAGACAGTTCATTTCGTAAATATCTGGCTCTCCCGTTCGCCGAGTGTCGCGCCAGAGGAAACGCTGAGCACCACGGTCTGACTCCCTCACACTTATTCGCAAGAACATGTCTGAAATATCCCCTTTAATCGCGTACCGGTACTGTCGGAAACGCATCAAAATTCCAGGTAACGACTGTAGTAAGTCGGGTCCCGAGTCGAGTTGATCGTTCAAGCTATATCCTACCGACTTTGCAGCGGCGTCGAATACGAGACAAACCTTTCCGGGCTTGTTCACGTTAGAAACACCAAAATGAGGCAAGTACCAGTACCTTGTGCGAGTCACGGATCTGTCCACTTTCGTCGCGTACCCTGATTCGATGAATCTCTGCAATTCTTTGATATATCGAGCGGCAAAGTCCGGATTACGATCGAGTTTTGTTTCTAAAATGAATAGTCGTTTACGAGCCGTGTGGTAGCTGTCGACGAATGGTGGAAAATCGTTTTTCCAAAGTAACCCGGTTTCCCATGATTTTCCAACGCGCCGGGTGGTTTCGTTCAGAATGCGCAACGCGTGATCGTGTTCAGTCTTTTTCACGGTAGGATTGACAACCCCCATAAAGTCGAGTACGAAATATTCCCGCATCAGCTTATCCAGTGTTTCATCTACCTCGAAGCTTCGCGATTTTAGCCGTCTGGATCGGGGAGCTCTATGATTCGAAACACTATTCACGTTTACTACATCATTATTGACTCTCAAAATCGAATGCGGAGTCCGATACGATCGCCCGTGCAGCGCCCATCCTAAACGAGTCCGAGAGAGAGCCAACCCCGAATTTTCAATTTCTTTTATCTCCAAAGTTTTCAGTAATTCCCAATGATCCATCCCAATGAGTAATTTTACCTGTGCGTCACAATACGGCTCAACTCGCACACCTGAAGGTATTCGTAATTTACTCAAAAATTCGTGTGAAAGGGTTTGTACAGGGAGACTAATATCTGGTGCCGCTATGGCATTCTGGACAGGGAAGTTTCCAAATTCACTGGCAACAAAAAAATTCACTTTTGCGCAATTTGGTATGGACATGCGACCGTGCGCCGTGGTCATGGAAAATTCTATCCTTTGGCCTTCCAAATTCAGTTTTTCAGAGATACTTCTGTCAAGCAAAGTCACGGTTGATCCGTCATCTAGAAGCGCGTAAACAATCTCAGACCGGTTCGAGCCGAATATACGCACAGGTAAAATTTTTAACAAAACTCGCTTAAGATCTAGTCAGGATGGGGGGGAGGTAGTCGTATTATTACAAGTATCCGTCGCTGGGCCACCCGTTCCACTCTTCTCAACCTTCTTGCCTTCACGTTCGTTAGTCAATCGCTTAGCATAATGGAGCATGCTATTGTGCGTCTTACCGCAAAATAAACATTTGGTCCCGTCACATGCACTCACTGAGTGGCCATCACGCAAACAATTGAAGCACAATCGGTACTTTTTCGCCAATTCCCAGCGGTCATTCAAATTTGCAGCCTTAAATACACTACATTTGGCAGGATGGTGGGTTCCGCCAGAAGGGCACATCTTGCAAACATACAATTTCGCGCCTTGGTTCTCGCTTTCACCGTTTTCTTTCCGAGTCGCATGCTCCCCCGCAGTCAGGTGGACGGCACCGGGTCTCGTGTTTCGAGCAACCCTCCTCGACGCGTTTGGTAGCGCAGGTAGGTCAACCGTTGTTGGTGATTCAGTCTCTAGCATGCCAGATTCGGCGGCGAGTTCGGCCTCGGCATATAAAAATTCTCCCAATCGCTCTAGCTTGCTCAAATTCAAGACGGAAGATGATACATACTTCGGATAAGAATATCTCAGAACTGCTGGCAATTTTCCTGCTATAGATTTAAAAAGTTCCGGGCTCGCGAGATACCCTTCAAGATTTAGAGATTTTAGCGCCGATGCCGCGGTTTTAACCTTTGTCGCTAGCTGCACAAGATTGATTTTGCCGGATACGATTGAGGGCAGATTTTTCAATTCGGCTATGATTTTGTCAGCGAGAGCATCTTTGTTACCATAATGGAGATCGAGCGTACTAATCACTGCACTCGCATCGCGGCTGGTTGCTAACAATGTTCCCACGATCTCGCGCGCATCGCCCTTGATTGCCTGGAATAAGCGCGCCATGTTCTCGCGCGCCGTGAAATCACCTTGTTCGGATGAAATTTCGTAAGCCTCTTTGAAATGTAACCACTCTAAACGGTCGCCCGAGAACTCGGGGAGCTTGCGGTCGATTGTTAAGCGATTTACAAGGCGAGAATTATTTTCTGACAGTGATGCTTCACGTACAGTCTTTAAAGTATCTGATAGCGCATTAAAAAATCGCTCTGACACGTCACTCGGTCCACTATTCATCGCATTCACTGCCACTTCACTGCGCACCGGTACCGCGGTGCTATTGGACCACGCGGGTCCCATACCTCGTGTTTCAGATGCGATGATGTCCGACGTACTGCTGCTGCTGCTTCCGATGTTAAGATCGTCGTCCCGGGGTGGGCCTGCTGGTGGTAGGTCGGGAATGGGGTCGGTGCGAGTAGAAGCTGGCAGCTGAACACGTGCGGTCGCTGCTACTGCTGCCCGGCGTGGGCGTCCACGAGCTCGGCCCTCGGCGTTGACAGGTATCGGAGGCGCTTGAATAGCACTTTCATTCACTTCGGCTGCTCTTCTTGTCCGTTTAGCCGCTGACTGGCCAGCTGCGGTTGCAGTTGTAGTAGACCTCTTCCTCGGAGCCATGGTCGTATATTTCAGACAACCTCGACGACGAGATGAATATCTCTTTCTCTTATCACTCTGAACCCCAGCCTGTTTCCGGCAGTGAATTCCCGGGTTTCGGCACCAAAAATTGATACTTGTTCGAAACGAATAATAGGGTTCAGGCTGGGTGTGATGAATAAATCGAAACGGAAATTGGATTATGTTTCGATATAATGAAAACTCGATAATCAAGATACAAATACGTATACAGATAGGTGATAGATTAGTCACAATGCTATGGTAGGATAGCGAGGCGACAAGTGCGCGCCGCCTCCGAGGCGCGCCTTTTTAAAGGCTCGCCATGACTCGCCCCTCCACGCTAGATACACCATCGTATAGGATCCAGCGACAAAGCAGCCCGAAAGCTCACACGTGGTCTTGCCACTATATTACTATACCAAAATTTTACCGCCGGGGTGCCGAATACCAGAGCGTGAACATTGCAGACGAAATAATTCGATCTTTGCTCGAACTGGCGCACCGAGCTTTCGCTCTCGATGCATCCCTTTCTTCCACAAATAGCGAATTATTCGTGATCTATATTTCGCACGTGAGGGCCCAACGACGCGTCCATCGCAAGCTCTCACATGCGAGACACAGATAGATTCATGATTAATGATTGATGCTAGATGCTTGGATTTTCCAAAGTACTCTGCACCGTCGACGGCTGAATTTCTTAATTCCAATCAATTTTTGAATTTTCAGTCAAGATTCATAACAACCTTAACTTACGCTGCCCTGCCTCCAGATTCTCTGAATTATCCATAGTGACTCATACCAACAAGTTATGATTGTCAATTTAACAATACATGAATAATTTTCATAATCATACATGTGCGATTACAATGATTGATCATATGGATTATACAGGTTATATTCATCTTCAACATTTTGTTATTTCTTAAAGTACAGTACATACAAGATACATTCATTTCTAATCACACAATTTTATATTTTGAATCAAATCTCTCTGCCAAGTTAACACAATAATTTTTTGATCATTGATTCAACATTCTCCCACGCTTTCGTTTACGCAACTTTTCTTATGCCGTAAATTTCCCGCCTGTGCGTAGAATACCTTAACACAAACTATTTTATTCTCGACACACAGGCGCGTCGCACGGATCGCGCCCTTGACGCGACGTTACTTTTCTCACGCGGAGTTCAATCTGCTGCTGAGTGGTTCGGCTCATTTCGTCGGATTTCATTTTTTAGAGTGGCTTGATTTACCGATCAGTGACAGATTTTTCAACGCGGAGTTTGTACACGCGGAAGCTATAAAGTTGTCCGATGAAAGCCGCGCGCGCCGCTCTCCGTAGAAGAGAAACTGGCAGGATCATTAATATGACATAAAATTGCATTTGGAAACTCTCGTTTATGTCTTACAACACGGCCCTGCGCGCGCGAGGGACGGACCTGTGATGTACTGTGCTCAAACCTCTCGATGCGCCAAGTGGGATGAGCCCTATAAGACTATAGTGGCCGCGACGCAAACGGCTTTCTCCGCGGCCAACCCTGCATTGCAGCTGCTTGCCTTGCCGCCACCACTCCGCCTGTCGTGTGAACACGGTTGATCCACGTCGCAACATTAGATCTCGCGGCGAGGTCGCTCTCTAGAACGGCTCTCTCTCTCTCTCTCACTCCCACGCTGTTTTTGTCTGAACTTTATCTCACTCATTACTATTTTCCGAGTTATTCTTGATGTCGCAGCCGCCTCAAAGCGAGAACGCCGACGCGCGCGTGATATCTCAAATGCTGTTGGTAACAATATCGATGACTGAATTTTTACAGCTACCTTCACTTGCGACACGACGAGAAGATTCCAGTGTGCAAATCACCGATGCATACCCAAATATCATCTATGCGACGGCGTTGATCACTGTGGTGACGGAAGTGACGAGAATAACATGACACTGTGCTCACGCAAAATAATACCTTGCAATCCAATTTCTGAATATCAATGCGCCAACAAGGAATGCATTGATCGACTCAAGATTTGTGATTATGCCAATGATTGTGGTGATTTCTCTGATGAACTTGGTTGCCGTAAGTATTCTTCTCCCACTTCAATAAAATCTTTACATATTAATTTTATTAGTGTGCTCATTTTTACAAAATATTCTTGATCGATTTTTTAGACCACAACAAGGTATGCAACGATGCAGACAAGGGAGGGTGCTCACATTACTGTCAAAATGTTACGGAATCAGGCTCTTTGGCAATTGAATCTGCTCCTAGAGCATATATCTGTGCCTGTTATCCTGGTTTTATTATTTCTGAAGACAATCACAAGCACTGCGAAGATATCAATGAGTGTACAAAGGGTAGACATTTCTGCTCGCAGTTGTGTACAAATCTCAATGGAACGTATTCGTGTTCATGCCGAGATGGATTTGAGCTTTCTGATAATCTTAGTGGAGTTTGCAAGGCTGTGGATGATAAGGTACGAGTTTTTAAACTTCCCGCACGTACTGTGGAATCCAATAAGTTTACTTTGAGAATGTATTGGTGAATTTATTGTGATTTTTTCGACAGGTAACGCTCATCTATGGAAGTGGAAATGAGATTCGAGGTCTGAATTTGTATAAACAAGAGGAGATCGATGTCGTGATTAATGAAAAAGTTGTTAATACGATCGATTTTGATCCTAAAAATGAGTATGTTTACTGGATCGATGCCTATGAGGGCGTGATCAAACGATCTGCTATGGTAGATGGAAAGACGGTCCATATTGGATACCCTCAGAATATTATTCATACGAATAGTAAGTAAAATACCATGACTTGTCTGAAAATTTAACCCGATTTTCTCAAAAATCATGAGTTCCCATGTAAAAATGGGGACACTGTGATCACATGTGAACACAGTGTCCAAAAACACTATGATCACATGTGAACACCTGTGGAACGGTTGAAAAAAATTTTTCCAATTCTGGAAAGCTGTGATGGTTCAATTCCCTGGAAATATAGCATCGATAACTTACGGTATTCATCTTACTTCACTCGAAAAACACTTCCGAGTCAATCTAATACTCAAAAGGAAAAATACAAAATTCAAACCGTTTTTCTTTCAGAAAAAATATCATTATCTTTGAGGTTTAGAGGGGTATTTGACAGATTGGTGACGAATCTGCATATTTTAAATGTAATATTCCTCGACATGAATGATATTTATTTCGGAATATAACAGGAGTTGTTCAACGATCCTATTCTACTCAGAGGCTAGAAATTTTCCATAGAAGTGACCCAAAATTTCAAAATGGCCGAGTCTAGATGATTTTAGGGGAAAAGTGAGAATTAACGATAGATCTGATTTCCTAGTTCAAAACAGGTCCCGATTTACTCCAAAAAGTACCGAAATTGCATATCTCAAAGCTGATATGTCAAGGAATAAGAAATTGTACCCTCGTCACCAATCTGTCAAACACCCCTTTGAGTCTTGAAAATAATGATCTTTAATTTTCCTAATAGAAGGATGGATTCAATTTTATATTTTTTCTTAAATACTGGATTGACTCGGGGGATTTTTCGAGTGATGTGAAATCAATACCGTGAGTTATTGATGCTATATACCCAGGACATTGAACCATAGTAATTTCCCAGAACTGGAAGATATTTTTAAACCGTTTCACAGGTGTTCACATGTGATCATAGTGTTTTTGGACACTGTGTTCACATGTGATCACAGTGTCCCCATTTTTACATGGGTTATAGTAACAGTTAAATGATCTTTCTCAACGAATTGGTTTGGTTTTGTCATCGTTGAGGACGACTCGATTGATGAAACTAATAATTTGATATTTTCACAAACACGTACATTTGGTCCATTTGGTTATCAGAATCACTTTCTCCCTTTGAAGGCTAATTTACTTTTAATGAGTAATCTCTTGCTGTAGCTATACTTTTCAAATCAGATTCTAAATTCTCAATTTTGCCTCTACAGAGAACTGTACACCAACGGGACTCTCGATAGACTGGGTCTCAGGCAATTTATACTGGACGGAAGTAAATGTAACCGATTCACGAATAAGTGGTCGAGTAATGGTATCTAAATCTGATGGAAGATACAGACGTAGCCTAATCACGCAAAATCTTGAAGAACCAACTTCGGTAGCAGTAGATCCGGAGTTGGGTAGACTATATTGGGCTGACGGTGGAGAAATTCCTAAGATCGAATCATCTTTGATGGATGGTACTAGACGCAAGACACTTGTAAATAGTCCTCTTGGCAAGCCCGCTGCTTTGGCTGTGGATCATGCCATGGATCATACGTTGTATTGGGTTGACATTAAATTTAACACGATCGAGTCTATACAGAAGGATGGAATGAATAGGAAACTTATCGCCAATATTGATGCTCGGAAACACCCGGTAAGTTGTTCCCGCTAGAGTGTCTACTATTTATTTAACCAGGACTCCCATTAATTATATTTTACGCGCTTTTATATTCATTCATACCCTATTTAATTTCTATAACAATCATATCCTTATCTGACTCTCCAGACCGCTGTGCAAAAAAATTATCATTAAATGTTGAAAAAATGCTCGTAAAAGCACCAAAACTCTTAAAATTCTGAAGGAAATAAGTTATTTCCAAAAAACCACTCTTTCAGCACTACATAAAAAAAAAAAAAAAAAAATTTGGACAAAACTAGAAGTTTTAAAAATTCTGAAATCTCATTCCGATAGAAAATGTATTAATCTGGAACTATTTTGCACCTGACTCTGAGCGTCAACTTATCAATTACTTACTTGGTTTGTGCAGGTATCGTTGGATGTGTTCGAGAGCAACGTATACTGGACGAATCGGGCGAATGAGTTGGTTCGTCAAGACAAATTCGGTCGAGGTGTGCCTCAAATCCTTACGCGTGACCTTGGAAGTCCTGGTGGTGTTCGAGCCTATCACAAACTGCGTTACAATACGACGTTAAGGGATCCATGTCATTCAGCCACTTGCTCACATTTGTGCGTCGCAGTGCATAATGGACACAAATGTTTGTGTCCTGATAGATTTGGTGGTAGCCCAACTCGGCCATCGGCTTCTGGTGAAGTTTCTTGCGATGCCACTATCGAGCGAGAAAGGCCCGCTCCTAAGGTGCGATTTCGTTCTTATTTCACTTTTTAAATATCAAACATATTTTATATTCATCATTTATTCTATCCGGGTAATTTGCATAAATTCACGATGAACATATACAATCACAAGTTGAGATGAGCTTGTAGAAAGTTTTTTTCTGATTCTGTATCTAAAAAAATGTATGTTTTTTTGTGCAGTTGTGCACGTGCCAGAACGGAGGATTCTGCAGAGAAGATCAGGCTGGAAAACTTTTCTGTATCTGCCCGGAGAACTTCCACGGTGATGCTTGCGAAGTTGGCTTAATGCTGAATCGAACCGGTGGCTCAGCCGCTTCAATACTAGTCCCAATCTTTGTAGCCATTCTCGTACTTCTCGGCGCTGCCGCAGCTTTCATGGTTCTCAAGAAACGACCATTGTAAGTTTTTACACCCATAGTAGCAACCCATATTCTACTAAATTTATTCATTTTTATTCTTTTGATATCATGAGTCATACGATAATATTCATTTCAGTGGTAAACCCGGTCTTGGTGGTCTCACTGGTGCTCAAAGTGTTTCCTTCCGACAAGGAAGTAATATTGAATTTGGAGGTTCGACGAATGATAGAATGGTAAGTAAATTCACGTAAATCCGCAAGTGAAACAAATTTTGACGGGGTTGTGTCATTTAAAAATTTCTGGAAAATTGAATTATTTACGTATTTTGGACTTGATTAAGTGCGTAGCGGTTGAGTTCGTGAAGATTTTTTTGAATTTCATCTTCAACTTGCACAAAACTCTCTTTTGATGCATGAAAATCGTTAGGATATTGAATTCTCTCGATAAACTAGTCAAAAGAGTTTTAGAATAGTATATTTTGCACCGAGTTTATGAAGTTGCAGCTCGCTTTTGAGCGATTCATTTTCGGCCCAAGCCGCAGGCGAGGCTCAGAAGTGGGGAACCTATTGAGCGAGGGACGATAGTTATTTTTTGCAATTTTGTAGGCACTTGAATATTCAAAAATTGCAAGAAAAAATAATTCAATTTTTCACAACGAACAATCGTTATCTCCTGGAAGAACAATAAAAAATCTCATGAAATGAATTGAAATTGCAGGAACCACTGGACGTAGAATACAATCTGACCGAAGTCGGCAGTAAGAACCGAGACTTCAGTAATCCAATGTACGACGCTGTAAACATGGAAACTGGAGTTGGTACAACGACAAATGGTGGCGGAGCCGCTGGAATCTATGAGGTACCCGCAGAAATGAAACCTTCGAGTATACAGCACAAAGAACCACCTCAACTTCATCTAAAACGTCGTGAACTCGATCCATCGCCTATCGATTCTGGCAAAGATACTCAGCAACTTGTTGAGGAGGATAAATCCGACTCGTGAGGCTGACTCTTTGTTTTTTCTAATCTAAATTTTATTCTATGTCGAGCCAAATATCTTACATTTGATGCAGTCTGTCTTGCGCTCGGTTGTGAACGAAATTTTTTTTTTCGATTGTTGGTGCGACAGAGTTGTATAATTAATTTTGCGCGTTGTAAATTTCACTGCGTAATTTATTTGTTCATTCGTTTAGTTAGGCATTGGGGCGAGAATTTTGGCGAGTTTTTTTTTTTACATTGTATGTGAGGCCGTTGATTATTCAATTAATGGCTTTGTGTTGATTCTTTGAATTCTTTCTTGTCAGTTTTATAATTTTTCAAACACGAATATTCAATTTTTGATTTTGATTTGAGTAATTTATTAGTTGTGTTCAAAGACTTGCTTGATTTTCTCGCTGGCAATGAATGACTAATCAATAGACTAGCAAAAAGTAGGAGATTTCTATCTATTGCGTTTTGATCTTCACTTTTTACACGTAATTAACATACCTTTTGATGCCCTCGGGCTGATAACTGTGCTGAAACTCAAAGCCATACGACATTTATATTAAATTCTGAGGGGACCAATATTATAAAATCAACGACAATATTTCGTATGGTGATATTGAGATATTTATTTTTGTAGGAATTTTCTTGTAGCAAAAAAAGTAGATGGATGATAATGTGATTTTAATGTTTGAAAAATAATCATTCATACAACGGAAGTAATCTTTCTTGACAGACGAGGGTCTTATTTTGAAGAGATCAAAGTGCAATGGACACGATACAATTGTGTCATCATTCTTTCTAAGGTACATATTTTTAGTGAGGAAGATTTTTGGACTGGTAATTAATTCGAGTCTTGATTATTCTGATTCTTCCTGCATCTCCTATACATAGATGTAATTTGTAAGTCTTGTAAATATGATTTTTATGGTATATTTTAAAATTATTTTAGTGCTTTGTGTATCATTTAGGAGTGGTAAAAAAAATTGTCATATACGCAGTCGAATAATCATTCATTCCATTGTTAATATCAAGAGAATGTTGGTGTAATTACATAAACAAGATATTTATATTTACTGAGAGTGAATGGAAGTACGACAATTTTGGATTGCTTTCTGAATATTGGAATTGAATTTTTAGAGATAGAAAAGAGTCTTATCACAGTGATTTTAAAATAAAATTAGAATTTTGACTATTGAAGCTATTTATGATGATGACATTGTTGTATATTACAAATGCGATAACTTTTCGAAGTACCAAGTTGCACATTTTTTTTCTTAACTTAACAGCGGTGTATGGACAATAATGGAACTTTGTAACAAAATTTGAAATATGTAGAGTATGATCCATGAGTGGAGAAGAATTCGATAATTTCGTTGAATATTATTAGTTGATATTTTAAGAGAGGATTGTAGATTTTATATGAACCATCAACTTATATTTTATGGATAAATGTTTTATTCCTCCTTATCATCAGGCATGTAATGCTCATGAAACTTAGTCGACGTTGTACATTTTTATCTTTTTGTAAGATACGCGCGAAATATTTCGACGAGTCATTTTCCTCGGTAAAATATCATTTGAGTGGAAAGTTTTTTGGACTGATTTTGATTTGATGGAAAGTTGATGAAAAAATTGATCGGAGGGGGGCTATTTAGCACCGACAATTTTGAAATTAACTCTTCTATCATCGCTGTTCGTGAGGAATAGTTGAAATGGGGGGATGGGGAAATATGACAACTCGACATATTTCGCCTGCGCGGAATGAATATACATACAATTATTATGAATGAGCAATTATATACATATTATAAATATAAATATAAAATATATATATTCTGTTACAATTGACTTCGATCTGGGCAGGGCTCCAGCGTGTGTCCTATTGATGATGTTTTATTATAATTTTAACATATCAGTATTTTGTGTATTTTTTATTCAGTTGATGAAATAATGATTGTTAATATATTGTGCAAACATCAAACTGATACCGTCCAACAATAAATTATAAGGCTAATACTTCAACTCGACTGTTTTCATTTTTATATAAATATCAACTTCATTAGACAACGTCGATTTTTTCACTCAAAAACATGGAGAATTGTAGATGAAATCTCATTTCATATATTATCTCAGACTAGAATGTTCGTTCGCTTTGTAACTACGCATAATGTAGTCAAATAATTATAACTTCAATAAATATTTCCAGAGGTCAACAAAACAACTGTAAATGTAAGAGCGATGACTTGAAAATTCACGTTCGGGCTTCAGTTTTAACAATTTTATCATTTCGTTAACTAGATGGTAGCTTGATGAATTATTATCGATACAAAGCTCAGAGGTGCAGAAAAAATCCAAAAGTTAATAATCATTCAAAAAAACAAATATCAGTGCCAAGTATCTTTACGCGCACCGTATTTATTTTCTCGAAGTTCATTTGAATTTTGGGGAGTTGGAACAAGAGCGAAAAAGTTGGTAGGAATGTTCAAGAGACGATGTATAGAAGCGAGGGATTCCCCATCTTGAGCGCTCGCGATTCGCAAATTCACACTTCTAACGCTGATAGCGAGTACAGTTTCAGCCATTGCGACAACGACGAGAAATTTTTGCGACGCTTTTCTTCTTCAAGTTTATCAATTCTTGGTGAGTAATCGGGTTTCCCGATGACTTTTTGTCAATACATACACTGAAATATATGATTCAAAGTGAGATGAGACTGGTGTTTTCTTGTCTGCATAATACAACCAAAGATAACGTAAAGCTACTTTTATCGGGACCCAGTAAAGATTCGAATTCATTCTCTGAACGTGATACATTGATGTCGTTGACCTTTCTCTATTTATTGGCACTCAGTCGATATTCACCAATGATAATAATTTTGATACATTTGTGATGTGATTATCCATTTTGCGAGCTAACGACGGTACACTGCGGTTTTGTGCGGTCCCTGACGAAAATAATTCTGTGGGAACCCATCGAACTTTGTGGGGCATGGCTGTGGGAACATTTTTAATCTTGATATTTGTGAAATTTGGCATCGGAGAAGTGCAGTATACAAATTTCGACCATTATTACTGACGGAATTAATATTGACGAATTTGGTCGATTATGGTCGAAAGTTGTATGCTGCACGTCTCCGATGCCAAATTTCGCAAATATCAAAATTGAAAATTTTCCCAAAGCCAGGTCTCACGAATTCATGGAGTCCCACTATCTTCAGCAGGGATATACTTTTCAGTATGTCGAAATGTCATATCGCCCATACAAAGCCGCGTATACTCGTCCTAATAACACGGGATCCCTATATAAACTCTGCGCAAGGGGGTTAATTGATCAATATTTGATCTCTCCACTCTTTTGAATCAAAAATTATTATGTATAAACGTAAATTATCCAAATTTAATACACGGGCACTCGTACTCACCAACCTATGCATTCTCATAGTAAATGAGTAAATCATGCATGGGAACACTAAGTTGACCTGCGAACATGCCATTCAAATGAAATGACAAACGTCGTACATGACAAACACCTCTATATTATACCCTAACTAAAATAAAGAAAATAAATAATATCGAGAAGATGAAGAATCCAGAGTAACTCCGTCAAATGAGTTTCCATGTCCAAAGATACACCCACTGAGCTTAACATTGCTCATATAGATATACTGGTAATGCTCACGTTTTTCCTCGCAGCTCCGAACAGAAAGCTCATTTGACGGAGTTACTCTAGATTCTTCATATTCTAGGTGGTACAAGACTGTGAAAAAATTTCGGGGATGATTAGCGACTCGGACCCCGTGGTCCCCCCTTCTAATGACTCATTTGAAATGACACAGGGATTTGGGATACTAGAAATGACTCATTCGACGAACAATCCAATTGAAATGATTAATTTGAAACGAGTCATGAGGAAAACTTGGAAAAAATTTCAACAATTAATTTTTGATTCAGCTTTCCTCTTTACATTTTGGGGCATCGAATATTCATTTTCATTCAGAAAAGGCTCATTGGAAATGAATATTCGATGCCCCAAAATGTAAAGATCTTTTCCTCGAGGAAACCTGAATCAAAAGTTAATTGTTGAAATTTTTTCCATTTTTTTTATTGAATCATTCTTCAAATGACTCATTTCAAGTATCCCAAATCCCTGAGTCATTTCAAATGAGTCATTTATTTTAGCAACAATTCTTAACAATTGTTAGTTTCAAACAGATTTTTCAAATGACTCATTACAAATGAATCATTTTGAATGAGTCATTTCGGCTGGAATTCATAGTCGTTAATCCGAGATTAGGATCGGCGGATTAGGAGCGCTGCAATCGCTGTGCCCAAATGCTAAATACCTCACCATGGCGATGGCAGCGCCCTAAATCCGCCGACTCTAATCTCGGATTAACGACTATGAATTCCAGCCTTCAAATGATTCATTTGTATCGTTCCTCAATTGAGTCATTTCAAATAGCCCAAATCCCTGAGGCATTTCAAATGAGTCATTCATGTTAGGTAGGGTAATACCTTTCCGAAATCGTTTGTCGAGTCACATCGCTGTAATCTAAAAAAAAAATCACCGAATCAAGTCAATACACCATCGATATATTCATTTTTGCAGAATCTGAACAATGATTCCAATCAAGGTGATTTTGGTTCTGGTGGCCAGTTTAATGATGCAACTGATGAGCTTCACTAATGCCAGTGAGCTTATTCCAAAAAATGGACCTGATGCCTCGGACATGTTAGAATCCTGCGGATGTGTCGCGTCTGTTGTGGCTTGTTTTGCTGCGGCAGGATTTACATTCGGCACAGTAACCACTGCTGTTATTGCTAGCACACCGGCTCTCGTAGCTTGCAACGCGATACTTCAATATTGTGCTGCTAACCATTTGAACTAAATATTAATTAGAGACTCTGCACTCACATTTGATAAATTCAATGTTGATTCGTGGAATCAAAAAGTTTAACTCAATAAAATTTGTAACAATTTAAAGTTCTCTTCTTAACTAATTTCATGTTCTACTTATTGTATTCACTGTGACCATATGATTATCTGTATCCTCGATCAATAAATGCGACTCAAGTAATGTAGCTTTGTGAATTGTAATTGTTCTTTCTAAAGAATTGAATCGACTCACTTGGTTTTTTTCTCTTTTTATACACGAGTGGTCTACTGTAGTGGTTAAAATGTATGATTCTCATCCACTTCATTGAGTAATTTTTGGACACTCAACGTCATGATTCAAATACAGAAAAGGTTATTAGAGTATTGCGAACAGAGAAATTGCGCGAGAAATGTTACCAAGGAGATACCCTTTCTTTTGGAAACGAGAGGATCCACTGTGAATTGTGATTATTCTTTGGAATCGTAAGATCTTCTTATATTCATAGCTTAGGTAAATTAAAAAAAAAACACTTGCACGGCATCCTTTGTTATCGCTTGAAGTCATCATTCTAAGTCGTCCTTAATTTTTTGTAATAGTTCCTTTACCATATTTCAGGATTAGACAAACACAAGTCGATAATTGATAATAAATGTCAAAAATTATTAATCAGCGGTTCCTTTGGATCAAGATCGGAAAATAATTCTACAAAGCATTTTTCAGAGTTGAGACAAAATTCAAACGTTTTGTAGGTAGCTTCCGGAGCTACCCTTTTCTACACACTCTTTATATTTTTTTATCGATTATGATTGAAATGTTTTTTTTTTTTTTTTTTTTTTTTCGATAAAATCCTTGATGACATTCGATAACATTACCTATACTTTCCGTCACATATTGACGCGATGAACATATTTTGAAGGGTAAAGTATGCCACACTGCGGGTTCTCAAATTGCACATATCTTGTTCTAGGTGAGAAAAAATTTGAATGCCAAAATTGAAATTGAGATGTCGACGAACCCGTGTATTTTTTCTGAGTTCAGAAATGCGGTAATCAAGTCTCTGTTCTTAAAGTAAGTGTACCCAACACGCTCCCACCCCCTCCCCTTCATTACATTTCAAAGTTTGTTCCAAGACCCTTGAAATGTGATAAGGTAACCTATTTTGCCCAACCAGATCCGAGCAATCACGATTTTCCACAAGAAACGTCTAATTTTCATAAGTGATTTTGATATCATAAGTGATTTTGATAGATTTTTTCGTCCTTGATGGTTAATATACAAGTTGAACCTTTGGTCTCGTCGATCTTGAAGGACGGTGGGGAACTAAATAAATTCCCAAAATTTCATGATGGAAATTTTATTGCGACGTTTCGTCCACTAGGTTTTGTGGACCTCATCAGGCTTCAGGTTTGTTATTCTTTAGATCGTCATGATATTTTGGACGATTTTGTAATAGAGCACAGACATAACGTCTGGCTCCTGTCAATACAAGTAAACAGAGTCTAATTTTCATCAACTCGAGGTGAACAGGCTCAATTTCCCCAAAACAACGGAAATCGGCGATCAATGAACATGTTCTGGATGGTGAAAAAAGTCCTCCTGCACGTTTTTTCGAGATAACCACATGGGGCCATGTTGGGTACACTTGCCTTAGTTGAATCAGGCGTACTATGGCTAGGCGATGCCAATTTAAGTGACGGAGTGAAAGTTGTGACATTTTCCAAGTACTCTGCCGTCAGTTTCAATCTCCAAAAACGGTTGGAAAGATCCTTTGGATGACACAGTTGAATTCTCATCACAGCAATAACGTTATCTTCAAAAACTTCATGGATATTCATTGATTCTGAAAAATTTTCAGGTAACTTTCTGCACATTGAAAAAATATATCAGCACACATATTATTCCTCAAAAGGTCCTTATTTCATAAGAAAAATAAGAACCATCAGAAAGAACAACTTTAAAAACCAACGAAAATACTATTTTAAGCCTAAAGCATGGCAATTTTTTAACTTGATGTGAGAAAATCTTTGTTATTGACAGCGATCCGATTTCTCATTGCTCTATTGTAATAAAAATTGACGGAAATCTATCAATACATTATTTAACTCAGTCTTGCCAAATTTAGGCAAAAACAGAATTTCTCATATCTACATCAACACAAATTTAAAATGAAATTTCATCAAAATTGAGGAGCTAGAGATCTTTCATAGGTGTCAAACACAGTTCTATTCCATAAACGCTGAGGTCTGCGGGAAAAATCTTAAAGTATATCTCTATACTATACTTAGATAAGAATTGAATGAAGAAAAGTTGCCCAACGGTCTGACACACCTGAGTCGAATTTCATCATGTTGTGCTCATCTTATCAGATGGTCAATTGAAAAATAACGCTTGAGGCTCCACCTTTCAATCATATTTCTCACAAAGAATGCGTTGATTCACCTATATACTTTTCGTGCAAGAAGAGGCGGAAAAGTCTCATCAATGTGTTTATCACATAGCTATAAGGAGTATCGTCAAGAGTTTACGAGTCACGATTTAATCGGTCATTTCAGTGAAACGCGTCACCAATCGGTTATAAATTGAGGGTCTGCCAGCCAGTTGATCATTAGAGCTCCTTGAGTCTGACGGTTTGAGAGAGGTTGTTCATTCGTTGTCGAAACCATATTTCATTTAAAACCAGAACCATGAGGTTGAACTCAATTATTCCTAATTTTGAAGCTGAGACTACGCAGGGACCAATTAATTTTTACGACTGGCAGGATGACTCGTGAGTATATTTTGTAATTTATTGATCTTCAAAAAAGGGTGTTCTCAAAAGAGTACCAATAAGATTATTTCTCCTTTATTGTATATCACATAAGAAGAGATTTTTCAATTTTTTTTTTTGATTTGCTGGTTAGACAGACTGAGATGAGCCCGAACATCAAGACATTTTTGTATTATTCTCATTTCATACGTTTGAAATAGATTCGATGATTGACATCTTCTAGATGGGTCGTGCTGTTCTCTCATCCTGCGGACTTTACACCAGTCTGCACAACGGAATTGGGACGGCTCGCAGTTCATCGTCCGCATTTTGAAAAACGCAATACAAAATTGCTCGCCCTATCCGTTGATAAACTGAAAGATCATGTGGATTGGGTTAATGTAAGTATTTTTTCACAATTTTAGAATATAATGGTAGATATATTTTCGCAGAATAAATTCAGTAGGATAACACGTTTGCTGCGGAGGCCGAATTCGGTGTTTTGTACATACCTAGAGGCGTTGAGGCCCCACTGGTGTGCCCCGTTCAATGTTATCTCCCATATGGATAAAATTTTCAGCACTTGGGGGAGAAAACGCGAAGCCCACCATTGGGGTCCGTCGTAGTAAACGTGATGAACCTGTAAAAATCAGTATACTTATTTCACATAGTTGTATTCTGCACAGTTGAAAGAAACATTGCTCAATATGAAATTTGTTTTTCGATCTCTATTACAAATAGAGAACTGGGAGAATCGTGAAGTAATAATAAACTTGAAGAATTCTTCCAAAAATTCTTGAGGAAGTGGTTTATCGGTCAAACTTCAAAACCGTAATGAAATCCATCTTCCGTACATTGGTCTTTCCCTTTTTGTCACACTGACTTTTGGGTCTTTGCTTGGGACTTTGACTCATTGTACTCTCTCCGAAACCATCAGTGAGAGCTCACTGAACTCCAGTTAGTCTGGGATCAACTCTGACTGAAGACTTCAGTGAGCAGTTTCAGTGAGTATCCACTGAAGTCGCACTGAAACTTCGGTGACCTTGGGTAGTCGGACGAGTCCCCATCACTGAAGTTTCAGAGAGAATCACTGAAATTTCAGCGGCCTTTGGAGTCAGACGAGTCCTCATCACTAAAGTTTCAGTGGTGCTCACTGAAACTTCAGTGACGACGGCCCGCCCGACTTCAATGGTCACTGAAATTTCAGTGGTGCTCACTGATGAAACTCCAGTGATGAGAACTCGTCTGACTCCAAAGGCTACTGAAGTTTCAGTGATGGGGACTCATCCGACCACTCAAGGTCACTGAATGAAGTTCAGTAAGTTCTCACTGATGGTTTCGGAGAGAGTACAGAACCGTGCAAGAATTCGTGGCTGCTGCAATAAAATTTCCTCCCTCCCCAAAAATCGATAAGTGAGACCCAGGCGGACTTGGGAGAATTAAAATAAAACTTTTTTTTAGAAGAGAAGAAGTTCTCACCAGAGGTACTTCCTGATCCTATTTCTGAGTCAGAATCTGACTTTTCCTAGAGACGCAAGCAGCTGATTAAATTCAAAAAATTTCCAAAAATAATTCTTCTTATTCCATCAAGTAATATTCAGACGCAGTTGGGAATGAAGCAATTTTGGAAGAACCATCTTGAAGAACGGGAAAAATTTCATCAGCAGACGTTGTGCGAGCAGGAGTGTGAGATACATATCTCAAAGTAGCCAAATTCTCGGATTTGAAAGAAAAATGCCGATGAATTTCGAAAATCTACGGTTTTGGCTACTTTGACTGCTCTCACACTTTCACTCATAAAATGTAAATATAGTCCAGAAACGACTGCAAATGGGATTTTTCCCACTCGTCAAGATGGCTTTTATAAAATTGCTTCATCTCCAGTAGCATCTCAATGGTGCTTAATAGAATATATGGATTAAATTGAAAAATTCTTGGAATTCAATCAGCTGCTTTTATCTCTCAGAAGAGTCAAGAAAAGGATCAAAAAGCACCTAAAGTTAGAACTTTTTCTCTACTTCAAAGTGATTTTTCCTACGTTTTCCTAATTTTATGTGCATCCGAGTTATTGAAGTTTGAAGGGCAAGGAACCGTCATCCCAGCGTTCACGAGTTTTCGCACGGCACTGTACATGAATACAATTTCCGCATTTATCCCATCACTAGTTTCTGCAGCCACATGCTTTTGGTTTTGGACCATACGAGATCCAATGATGAAATTCGTTCAGAGTTCAATGTTGTGATAGGATATCTTGAAAACATTATTTTTCGGACGATATGACCAGTCGGAGTAGATACAATATATTGACGAATAAGCGGTCACCTTGTTTTGACTTATCTCTTTTTATGAAAGATTAATATTCGAGTACTTGAACAAATTCATCGTAATCTAATCAAAACAACCAGGGCTGGCTATTTTTTTTTCCATCATACATTGTATTTCATATGAACCCGAGGTGCAGGATTTCTTGAGGATCTACGAGTCCAATATTATTGTGTGGAACCAAAGCAAGCATAGCTAAAATAAATTCGATTTATAAGAGAAATATGGTATTGATTAAGACTCAAGAATTTTTTTTTAAATATCATAGCCAACTCGATGTGAAGGATGTAAATTATCAATATTTATCCCATCAATTATTATGAACATTATTTTTCAATAATTGTTTTGAGTCACTGTTTCATAGGATAGTTTAGAAATTCTTAATGATAAATTCATAAATATCAACAGGATATCAAATCTTACTGCCCGGATATTTTGGGAGATTTCCCATACCCAATAATCGCTGATCCTGATCGAAGTTTGGCAGTGAAATTGGATATGATAGATGAAGAAAGTAAAGATAATGAGGCGAATGCTGTCACTATTCGTGCCTTGTACATCATTAGCCCTGACCACAAACTTAGACTGTCAATGCACTATCCAACATCCACTGGTCGCAATGTTGAGTGAGTATAACTCTTTTTATTGTGTACCAACAACACTCACCCCTTTGGAAATTCTTTCATATTCATTATCAATTTGACCAATAGTGATATCTTAGGAAAGCTCGAAAATCATTAAGTGACATTTATCTTCTTCAATAATCCACGACGCATATATAATTATTAAAACATTCAAATTTTAATTCTCGTCTACTTCATTTTACAGTGAAATTTTGCGTGTCATCGATTCTCTTCAACTGGTCGACAGAAGACCTGAAATTGTGACTCCAGCCAATTGGACTGTAAGTCAATGTTGTAAATATATATGACTGAAAAATCCGTTTCAGCATAATTTTAATATGCATTTTCTTCTATGCACAGCCCGGGGACAAAGTCATGATTGTTCCAACAGTCAAAGAAGAAGAAATTCCAAAACTATTTCCAAAAGGAGTTTCTCGAGTTTCAATGCCATCAGGAAGAATCTATTTACGTACAACTACTGAATATTGAAGGTGAAACTTCTTTGTCAGTTTCTGACTTGGGATTATAAAAAAAAAAAGTGTCCAGACCTGGACGATAACGCAGTTTGAGCTGCGTTCAATGCATTCTCAAGACCGGCTCATGAACAAGACAAGTTCATGATTCAGAGGACATCATTTGCTGAATGAAATGTCGATTATCGATGAGATCATTGGAAACCTGTATTGAGCACTTGGAAAATGCTCTTGATGAATCAATGTGTAATGAATAAAAGAAGAGTTGAAGAAAAATAAAGTCTCTGGACCATTGTAGATATGCGACGATCGTATTATTAATTTATTCTCGATTGACATACGATTTCATTATTGACTATGACTGTTAGTCATAGTCATAGCAAATATGTCCCATGCACGTGATGGTTTCACACAGCCCGGTCTGCTTCCCTAGCCGCCACGTCAAGATATCATTTAATCAATAGACTGAATTTTGAACCAGATGTAGTGAAACACTCCACACATTTTTCGTTAGAATGTATTTCTTGTTACTTATGGGATCGAGACCTTAAAAAATATGGATCTTGGACGGAAACACGTTTACTCCGAAAACTGGAGGCTTTTTATGAGAAAATGTGGGAAGACTAGTCTTTCATTACTCTAACCTAAAAATGCCGCGTTTGATTAGGGCCTTAGGGTTCTCGTAATGATTAGTACATTACGCAACAAGTGCGAGAAGGTCAATTTCCGCACAAGTTGCCAAACGAGTGCGGAAACTTCTCGCACGTGTTGCGTACATTATTTTTTGCAACTGGGCGCGAAGTTGTAATTAAATGCGCCACTGTCCGAGCAAGATTATCTTGAAAACGAAGTTTCGAAGGGAGGCTGAATTCAGTGGGATGTTGTGACATCATGTTTTGGAACTGTGCGTGAATGAGAATTCATTAGAGCGAGAAGTTACATTCACGCACACTCCACCAGTGCGTAAATGTAAAACTGTGCGAGAAATCATTCACGCATTACTTCTCGCACTGCAAATAATGAAGAGAAGTCTCATTTTTTTACAACTTCGCGCACACAGTTGCAAAAAAATACTATTCAAGGTCATCTTTTCAAGATCTAAAAAAAGTTGCTCTACATATTTTTCAATAAAATGCGTTCCCGTTGAATTATCGAGGATAGAAAAGTGAGATCTGACAGAAAAACACTCATTTCCGATTTTTTTCAAAAACGGCTCAAGTGGCGATTTCGATTCTAGCTGGAGTATGATCCCAAAAGTCCCCAAAAACATATGCCATAATTATCCCGTCGGCGGTCTGCATCGCAAATTTAGTCTCGTTTCAGAGGCCCGTTCCGAAGCTTCGTTCCAGCAAATATTTCGAGTCGGTGATTAAGTGCTTCATTTTCAACATACATAAATACCTATGACTGAGTATGGAGACCTATGAAAACCTATGGTTTCGGTCTCGTCGTCATAGGTGATCATGTATGATCACAGTTCAGACGGGAACATTGTCATACATGACAACCAGGCTTTTATATTTTCACTAGAGTAGATTTTTCGGTTGTTGTACCTGTCTGTGAAGAAGGTTCCTTGGCATGTATCATTTATTCCATTCCATTGTCGTGCAAATTTCTTATGGATCCTTTAATTATGGACAGAGCATTTGTTCACAGATTCTTCATTACTATGTGCTCTTCTCAATTTATGGGGTAAAAATTGTGGAAACTGATAAGAATTCGAATTTTTGAGCAAAATATTGTTAGCACGCGACCATTTTCGTTATTTTTTCCTATGCGCTTTTTGACGACCTAGAAAAATTTCCCTTCAAATTTTTCGGTATAATTTACATTTTTAAAAATTTTTTTATTGAGGTATGATATGTACATATCGACGCCTCTTACGAAGATAAACACCTATTTTCTTGTGACTGACGAAGATTAACGTTTATTCGTTGTGAACACGAATATTAACGGATTCTTCTTAGGTCCACGAAAACTAACACTTACTCCTTAGGGACACGAAGATTAACGCATTCTCGCTAAGTCCACGAAGACTAACACTTACTCCTTAGGGGCACGAAGACTAACACTTACTCCTTAGGGCCACGAAGACTAACACTTACTGCTCAGCGGCCCATGAAACTAGCACTCACTCTTGAACGGTATGAAGACTATAACACACTTGCACACGTCCTCGTCCAAAAGGACGGAGACCAAGTATTTCGTCTTAGGGCCACGAAAAAAAACACATTCTCATTAGCGGCACAAAAATTAACGCATCGGTAGACTTCATTCATAGAGGGACGGAGACAATAAGTATTTCGTCTTAAGTCCACGAAAAGTAACACATTTTTCTCTACGCCACGAAGACTAACACATTCTTCTCGATGGAATGAAAAACAACACATTCTCTTTGACGTGACGATGAACGGTAAGTGATTGTGTTAGCCTTCGTTCCGCTAAGAAGAATATGTTACTTTTCGTGGGCTTAAGACGAAGTACTTATAATCTCCGCCTCGTCAAGAATGGAGTCTACGAATGTGTTAGTCTTCGTGGCGTGAAGGAAAATGTGTTACTTTTCGTGGCCTTAAGACGGAATACTTATAGTCTTCGTCCCGTCAAGAAAAAAAATTCGCGAATGTGTTAATCTTCGTGCAGTTTGAGGAGTAAGTGTTACTCTTCGTGGTCTTAAGCAGTAAGAGATGATCTTCGTGGCGCTGAGGCGTAAGTGTTGTTCTTCGTGGCGTAAACAGTAAGTGTTAATCTTCGTGGCCGTAACAAAGCAAATGCTAATCTTCGGCCACCGTGTTTTTCTTCGTGGGCGTTAGCGGATGTGTTTATCTTCGTAAGAGGCGTCGATATTGCCTTAAGACAACACAGTCAAAACCGAGAAAATGACGGGAAAAATACGGGTGTTAAATAAAAATACGTCAATTGCGGGAGCAAGAAGCCTGATATGAGAAAATGTGTAGACATTTTTGGCTCACGTTTGGAAGATCCACAACAAGTTGTTCTACACATTTTTCGTCAAAGTGGATTTTATGTTAATTAGAGGGTCGAAATCGTGAAAAATGACAGGTAAAATATGCATCTTTGATTAAATACGTTTATTGCGGAAACAGGAACCCCTACATGAGAAAATGTTTGGGGATTTCTTTGTTCATCCTTCAGAGATCTACAAAAAAATTGTTCCCTATATTTTCCAATAAAATGCATTCCCTTCGAATTATTGGGGGTAAAAAAGTGAAAAGTGTCAGAAAAACGCCTCTCTCAACTCTTCTCAGAAATGGTCCAAGAGTCGAATTTGATTATTGTTCTTAGGTGACGATTCCACAGATGTCCTGAAACATATCCAAAAAGAACGCGTTTATAGCACAGTGCAGCACGATTTCGATCGAGTCGTTTTTCGATTGTATGACAACTCGCGGAAAACTTTTCGTAGGCAAATTTTAGAGACATTTTCATGATACCAATTGCATCTTGAAATGAGGCATGGTAAGTGAAAGTACACATCCGCAACACTCTTCAAAATTTTGAATGCTCTAATAGGTTAGTAATGTGCCATGGTTGGGAATCAGCTTTGCTTATATTTCAAATCAAGAGGAGAGTGCTTAGTTTCTCGAAAAGCCAAAAATTCGGGATGTCAAATTTTAAAGAGCCGAAAATGCGATGGGATCAAAATTCGAAACGCAAGATTACGGACAGTCGAAAATTCGGAAATCAAAATTTCGGAGGTACTAAAACTCGGAATGGAAAAATTCGGATCGACAAGAATTAGGAGTTGTAAAAATCAGGGAAGGCAAAATTCGGAATGATCAAAATTTGGAGGGAAAATTTTTCGGAAAATCAAGAATTATATACATTTTTTTATACCCTTCGAAATCTTGGCTTTCTGAAAAAATTCCCTCCAAATTTTGACCATTCTCAATTTTGCCTTTCCTAATTTTTACAATTTCTAATAATTCTTGCAATTCGAATTTTAGTCCTTCCAAATTTTCGGCTCTACAAATTTCAACCATCCGGGCTTTCCGAAATAGGTACTCACGACCTATTTCGGAAGAAGAGTAAGATTGACTAAGATGATCGATGGTCTGGAAAAATTTAATTTAAAAAGGGCCTTCGTGATACTTTTTCATTTCTCATTATGGATAATACCCTTTACCCATTCGACATATCTAGCCATTCATCGACAAGAAGACTATCAGTTTGAAAGAATGCCATCAATCTTTCCATTTGAGTAATCTATGAGAGCATCACATACTCAAGCGGTTGATTGAAATGTCTCAATAATTAGCTGTGTCAATCTTATCAGATTATTTATGAAAACGTTAGGTCTAACTCTTTAATATAATTCCACGAATTGGTAAATGCTACGCAGCATTAATGGGTGAAAGAAATCATTCAAAATACGCTGCTAAAAGTGATTAGCAGAATGCTTTCTCACGGCGTTATATGATGATAATTTTAACGAAAAAGAAAGTATCCTATATTTTGAGTTTTTCTTTCGAGGAAGCATTCCAGAGAGATTCGGGTCATCTGAAAGGAGGTTTTTCCAACAATATCTATTGTTTGATTAAGAGAAAATTTTGATATAGTCGGTTTAAAGATGATTAAACTGGAGTCCTTTGTGGAAATTCCCTTCCCCCGAAAAAATTTTCATATGAACAATGTTTTACGGATTTTATGAAAATTTCTTATCAGCCAATCGATTCAGAATGGCGCATAAGTAAGTCTTTAAGTCATTAGAATTGAGATGAATTAGTCGTAAAGGATGATACGAGAGAAAAATGAATATTAATTCTAATTTTCTACTACTTTCTGAGTTATTCTTTTGAGGAAGCTTCTTATAGAGATTCAGGCCATCTAGACTGAGGTTTTCTTAACAATATCCATCGTTTGGTTGAGACGGAATTACGATGCAGTGGGTTTGAGAAGGGTTAAAATGAAATTTTTTGTGAAAATTTTGATTTTTTCGGAAATTTGAGATTTGTGAAGACTCAAATGAATTTCGGTATCAACCAATCGATAGATAATGCAGAAAAAACCATAGTTTAGGTCATTGAAATCGAGATAAATGAGTTATAAAAGAAGGTACGAGGAAAAAATGAAAATTAAGAAAAATTTCCCATTATTTTTTCAGTTATTCTTTAGAGGAAGCTTTTTAGAGAGATTTGGGCCTTCTAGTCTGAGGTTTTTTGAACAATATCCATCGTTTGGTTGAGACGGAATTTCGATTTAGTGGGTTTAAAAAGGGTCAAAATGAAATTTTTGGTGGAAATTTTGATTTTTTCGAAATTTTGAAATCTGTGAAGATTTTATAAAATTTCGGTATTAACCAATCGATAGATAATGCAGAAAAAACCATAGTTTAGGTCATTGGAATTGAGATAAATGAGTCATGAAGGAAGGTACGAGGAAAAAATGAATATTAAGAAAAATTTCCCATTATTTTTTCAGTTATTCTTTAGAGGAAGCTTTTTAGAGAGATTTGGGCCTTCTAGTCTGAGGTTTTTTTAACAACATCCATCGTTTGGTTGAGACGGAATTACGATGCAGTGGGTTTGAAAAGGGTTAAAATGAAATTTTTGGTGAAAATTTTGATTTTTTCGAAAATTTGAGATCTGTGAAGATTTTATAAAATTTCGGTATTAACCAATCGATAGATCTTGCAAAAAAAACCATAGTTTAGGTGACTCAATTCGTGGTGAGACCGTGTGAGAAAGAGATATTTATGTATTAAAAGTCGAAATTCGAGCACTTTTCGTTCAAAAAGCCCATGGATCAAATTTGACTGGGAGCCGAAAGCTGCCAAATCACTGGGCTCTCAGAAATTGGATTCTTCACAACTTGTAGAAAACCAAAAATTGATATGGTGAACAGAAAAAGAGAAAGCGTGTCCGATAGAAAACAACACACACACACACACACACACATACACGGAAAAAGGGGTGCAAAGATGAGTCTCTGACGGGTTTGGAAGGGCATTAGGAGGAAAAGTGTTACCTACATTTGATAGATTTTGGCGAGAGGAAGAGAATGGTCTTTGGCTTTTTTAGATAAAAGGAATTTTGTTGAATAATATGTTGGTTTTAATGAAAAATTTGATCAAATTTTCGTTGGGGTGAAAACAAAGCTTTCTCTTTAGAGAAAGCAAAAAGAATGATCATGAGTGTGTCTAAAATTCAAAGCGTAAAACTCCACACGTGCCAAATTAACTATGAACTCTTATCTATAAGTCCACAAAGATAAGAATCCCAGATATAAAATATGCGGCACTTTTATATCTCCATAAGAGAAAACTCGTTCGTTAACGTGAGTTTCCCTGTTCAAATGATAATAGTATCCGACCAACACCAGTCGCCACGCATTCAAGATTACGTATCAATTCCCACAGCTTGAAGTGAGTTCAGTTCAAAAAACGAGTTCGTAGAAATAAGACGTGTTGTACGTGTTGTGCTGTGCCACAAAGGTAAATCTAGTGACGATGAAACTGAATACTATAGTTCCAAATTTTGAAGCACAGACTACCCAAGGAATTATCAATTTTTACGACTGGCAGAAAGACTCGTAAGTTTTTTATTCTAGTTTCGTTTTTCCTAAAAGGCTATCTATTAACACGTTCGCTGCGATGGGTCCCATCGGATGAGGGAACCGCGATTTTTTATTTTTCAATTTTTGTCGACCCTGACTTGCTCAGAAAATTCTCTCATAAAAATCTACCGTGGTGGTTTACTCCATTGAGGGGATGAACAATGAGCCAAAAAAAATTTAGCTTCATATGGGTGTTTCTATACCCAATTGTGATAGTCCAGTTGAAGACCGGAATAAAATTACGAAAAAGCAGCGTCGCAGCGAACGTGTTAATTGCGTGACTGACTTCAGACTTGCATCTAAAAGTAGGAAAGGGAAAGGGGGAGGGGATAGCAAAAACTAAGAATACGTTGATACGTAATTGATGGATAGCCCCTGTTTATTGAAACAAATATTTAATTTGTAGATGGGTTGTTCTTTCTTCTCATCCTGCTGACTTTACACCTGTTTGCACAACAGAATTGGGCAGATTTGCAACTCACATGCAGCATTTTGTCAAACGGAATGCGAAGCTGATCGCTCTTTCTGTCGACACACTTGAAGACCACGTGGAGTATTTAAATGTATAGTGGCGTAGACTTGCTTGCTTCCATTTTACAATTCAAATTATAAGAATCGATCTCATTTCCTGTTTAACAGAAAATAACATATTCATGCCTATTATTCAAGCTTTTTTCTAAATTTGATTGCCACAAAGATTTGTGATAACCAAGATTTACCATATTATATAGATATGAAGCTGATAATAGAATGGCGGGCTGCGATTCAGAATGGTATAAGTGTATTTCAAAATTTTGAAGAATTGCTTCGGTATTTTGGGGTTATATTTATCGGTTGATACGTTTGGTAAAAAACATTCATGTCGTATACATCAATTTCTATTTCAAATAATATCACTGGAATTTTTTCGGACAGTGATGAAAATAGCCTGTTAGATATCAAAGTGATTTCCTGAAACTCTGAAGTAGACTCAAGCCGTTCTGATTCGTAGAATTTCAAATAGACTAGAGTGTTGACTAAATTTAATTTAATTCTTTTAGGACATAAAAAATTACTGCCCCAACTTAAAAGGAGATTTTCCTTATCCAATAATTGCTGATCCTGATAGAAATTTGGCTGTAAAATTGGACATGATAGATGAGGAAACAAAATATATGAAAGAAAATGCTGTAACTGTACGTGCTCTATATATCATCAGTCCTGATCATCGATTGAGGCTTTCCATGATCTATCCCAATTCTACCGGTCGCAATATCGAGTGAGTTTGATAAATTTGACATATCAATGGGGAAAATTTCTTCAGTAATTAATGATTTATTTTCACGATCTCAACTTGCAGCGAAGTTTTGCGAGTCATTGATTCCTTACAACTTTTTGATGGCACATCCAAGAATGAAAAAGTAGTTAGTGTGAGTTCAGATTCAAAACAAGGATCAGGACGAACAGAATCACATACCAAGGGCTCTACCATTTATAAACCTATTGTGGAATCTACTTGTGGGTATGTATTGCACATGTAATCTTCAATAGATGTGAAGTAGACGTATTAATTTTTTTTAAACTACTTTCTGAAAGCATCTGGGTCGTTCTTTGAATATTACCAGTAAAACTCTTTTTCTGACATCGAAATGATGCCAAAATAAAGGCTACTCGGGAGGTTAAATAATCGTAGTAATTCGTCATTAGATTGGGCATTAAAGATCACCAAAAACATGTTTCTACTCTCGTCAAGAAAATTGTTAGGCAAAGACTGCAATCAGATGATTTTTTTGTATCAGCAGGAATTTTCATTTTAACTGTCTCGAGTAATATTTTCACTTTCTGCCTCTGCGTACTTTATAGATATGGCATTTCTGCTATTATATCGGGAAGGATACTCACATATTTTATGAACTTGACAGAGCCCTTTAGCACCCCGAATCGTTTCTCCCTCTTCATTAACTTTAATAGTTGAGATTGGGTAAACGAATGGTGAGATACGAGAGATGAATTCGATAACTCCGACTGTGTTATCAATATTAATTGTAAATAATAAAATCTGGTTGAAAAGTCAGTCATAAGAAATGAAAAATATTTATCATGCGTGAAGCAACGGTTTGATTTGATGAAACTTTTGAATGCGCTCTGCACAAAATTGTTATGATACGGTTACGAAAAAGTCCGTAAGAGCAATGAGATTCCGTTCAATTTTTCTAAAATTGATCATTGATGTTTAAGCATGATATCGTTCGTACGTAGTGAAATGCTGATAAAATTTACTCTCGACTATAACTATGAAAATTAGTTAAGTTCAAAGGTAGTCCTCGGTGGCGCCGTAAAACTCACTAACTCGACAATAATATAAAACAATCAATGAATTTTAGTCAAATTTGGGGTCGAAAACCATATCCAAATATCACTTTGTATTTTATACTTATTGTATTTATGCCCCTTGAATATTGGTAATCATTCTTGAGTCGAACGTATACCTTCGCATCATACAAATACCCATGATTCTTTCTGGTTCTTATCGTGATATTTCCCTTGGCATAATACACGAGAGTGAGAAGATCTCAATCAGGTGATTTCACCGTTTATGCACGAGTCTGAAGTCCTCCGAAAAAAATATATGGAAAATATAGGAGAGGATCCGAGTGAGCAGACTAGTCTCACATCTTTCTCTATGTATGTTATGCTTCTCATTTATCATCACCGGCAGGCAAGCGCAAGCGGTGGAAACATGTGTTGAGGCCCCTATAATTCAAAATCAATTTCATGCATGAGCGTGTCAGAATTTTATCTCCTCTATCCATGATTTACAGGAAAATAGAAGAGCACCACATATGTTCTCGCTTCGAGGAAAGTAGATACGAAAGGTATCCACATCGGACCCTCTACACTCGTACGCGATGAGAAATTTTTTCGTTTTTCACTCGCCAAGTGAATGTAGATATGATGTTGGCTCAAATAATTGCAATCAAAGTCATGAGAATTTTTTCCATGATGGAAATTCCTTGGAGAAAAAGAAACGTTATTAAACAACGGGTATTCATGTGGAAGTTTAAAAAAAATTTTTGTAAACAATATCGGCAAAATCTTCATTCAACTGGAGATAGTCAACGATAGGTAATGCTATTAATATTACATATTTTGAGTTTCTCGTTTAATTTAAATGAAATTGAATTGAATTGAAACCATTGAAAGATGAAATTCGAAAAAAACTCTCCTTTTACTTCATGCTCTTCACAGGAGTGAAATCCAAAACTAATATCCGTTATTTCCCGTAATTTGTATACTTTTGTCCCGGTTCTGATGCTCGTCTCCTATTTTCATGAGATTCCAATTTTAACGATACACCGAAAAAACGCCTTTCAGAAACTTGTTTGTTAATCTAAGTTGCAGAAACTCACATGATAATTTCGAGATGACGGATGTACAAAATAACGGGCAAGTCGTTTAAAATTGCATTGCTCAAGACATTAAGGAGGAAGTTGATGGGTTAAAATATGTCAGTCGAAATCTGATAATAGCACAAAATAGCTTATTTGTTCATTAATATTTTTTAAAATTTTTCAGAGCAAACTCTCGAAGCCTTTGGATTTTTGGATATGGGTCTTTGATATGGAAGGCTGATTTCCCGTACGAGAGGAAGCTCATTGGGCATATCAAAGGTTTCATCAGGAGATTCTACCAAAAAAGTTCGGATCATAGAGGGGTACCCAGTAAGGTAATTGAGCTTTGCCCTTCATACTACTTATGAATAATCTCATTGTGAAGAGATTCACTCAGCTTCGATAGCACATTTTCTGAATCGTACTCTCACGTACCAATGTCTACGGTTTCTCTATTGATATATTCACGTACAGTTTTGGCATTTCATTTGAGAATGATTTGTTTCGTCAGATAAACGCCATCAGATTGAGCTTCAGGGATCCAACGCAGGAGGTCGATTTAATGCTTTGGAACTAGATCACGTCTACCTAGAATGAGTATTTTCAAAATTTTCATCGAACAATAACTTTGTGATTTATACATGACGTATAAGAGGCAAATGCGGCTGAAAATGGAATATTCTTCGATAACTCGAGCACAAATTCTACCAAAGGGACTAGGCGGTTAAGCATGGTGAAGTGGACCTTGTCAGATATGGCCCCGAAAATATTTTTCCCCACTTTCTAACACCAAATGATGGGGGAAGCAAAGGTTTGTAGGTCCCAAAGTCGCCCCTGTTTTTTACAGCACCCCAGAAACCCTCTAAAAAACGCTAAAAATCTATGTTCCTTCTATCAAATCGCATTCTGACGCATTTCAACGAATCGATCTGAAAATTTTTTGACATACTTTTGAAATGTGGTCAATCATGAAAAAAATATTTTCATTCCGACAACTCTCGATTGAGGCCCTAAAAAAAATTCTTCAAAACTTCAAAGTCAATTTTCTTATGTAAATTGGGAAGAACTGTGTTAGAAAACCATTGCATCGTGTTTATCAGGTTATTTTGCATCAAAAACAGGTATTTTTGGGATTTTTTAGGTGGTGGAACATGGTCAAAAATGCAAAAAATCATTTTCAAAGCAAATTTTGAGTCAGTAATTTGCATCTTCTGCGCATGCGCGTCCTCCTACATCTCTGAAAGTATTCTTAATCGATAGCTGATGCAATTTCCTTCAAAATGACCCCTTGAGGAGGTCGATTTGATGCAGTAAAACCTGAGATCTAGCTGGTCCAAGAAATGAAGAAATCCAAGGTATCAAATCCGTGAAGCCGTGGCTCCTTCAATGGGCCCGAAAAGTGCGAATTTTGAGTCGGACTGTTCCAAAGATGTAAACATGTGTTTTTGATGTAACTTTTGACGTAGAAACCGAATCCGTGGTCAGTTTTGTTCCAAACCTTCAAGATTTTTGATGATTCCCAAAAAACCGACCGGAGGGTGTGCGGCCATTTCCAGCCTTTTTGTACACATTTGAGATGTATGTTGGGTATAGGCAAAGGTTTGGACTTGTCGCATAGAGGATGCAAGTATGTTTTCCTTTGTATTTTGACCAGCTGAAGACAATAGCGATGGTTTTGAGGCACAGAAATAACTCGAGAGAGAGATATAAGGTGCATGATGCAGTTTTCTCTGATGAGATCATAAAACAAAATATAGCTCCATCAGCCCAAATCTGACTCCCAACTCATTCCCAAGCCTTGAAATCATCGGCATCATCATCAGCTGGTCAAAATACAAAGGAGAACGTACTTGCATCCTCTATGCGACAAGTTCAAACCTTTGACTATACTCATCATACATCTCAAATATGTAGAAGAAGGCTGGAAATGGCCGTACACCCCCCGGTCGGTTTTTTGAGTGTCATCGAAAATCTTGAAGGTTTGGAACGAAATTGACCACGGATTCGGTTTCTACGTCAAAAATTACATCGAAAACACATGTTCACATCTTTGAAACAGTCCGACTCAAAATTCGCACTTTTCGGGCCCATTGAAGGAGCCACGGCTTCACGGATTTGGTACCTTGGATTTCTTCATTTTTTGGACCAGCTAGATCTTAGGTTTCACTGCATCAAATTGACTTTCTCAAGAGGTCATTTTGAAGGAAGTTGCATCAGCTATCGATTGAGAATACTTTCAGAGACGTCGGAAGACGCGCATGCGCAGAAGATGCAAATTACTGAATTAAAATTTGCTTTGAAAACGATTTTTTGCACTTTTGACCATGTTCCACCACCTAAAAATTTCTAAAAATACCCATTTTCAATGCAAAATAATCTGATGAACACGATGCAATGGTTTTCTAACATAGTTCTTCCCAATTTACATGAGAAAATTGACTTTGAAGTTTTGAAGAATTTTTATTAGGGCCTCAATCGAGAGTTGTCGGAATGGAAATATTTTTTTCATGATTGACCACATTTCAAAAGTATGTCAAAAAATTTTCAGATCGATTCGTTGAAATGCGTCAGAATGCGATTTGATAGAAGGAACATCGATTTTTAGCGTTTTTTAGAGGGTTTCTGGGGTGCTGTAAAAAACAGGGGCGACTTCGGGACCTACAAACCTTTGCTTCCCCCATCATTTGGTGTTAGAAAGTGGGGAAAAATACTTTCGGGGCCATATCTGACAAGGTCCACTTCACCATGCTTAACCGCCTAGTCCCTTTCTCGATTATCAATGAAAATCACGGTTCTTAGCGATACCCATTTTCAATTTCGTTGAGTTTTGTAGAGTTGTGTATTCAATCTTTATCTGACACTTTTCTTTGCACTAATTTACCTACCACGTGGGGTCTATTCGACCCCAGGCTCCGCGAACAGTCTTTTTTTAATAGTTTAATTTTACAAAATTGTGAGATCATGTGTAGGATTTACTATGGAATATCGAACAGAATTTTTGTTGGGAGCTTTAAGTGACATTGAGGAGAAATCGGGAAAGACCAGAAAAAAACAAAAAGTATCTATTTTCACAAAGTAACTAGACTTCAAGCACGATGTTCATTGACCTTTGCAGACGAGCTCACACTTCTAGCGTCGTTATGTTGAGTGGAGAGGGAAGTAATAAGGGTCAATATGCATCAACTATGGTATCAGGTTTCATAAGCTTAGATAATTTAAATCGTGAATTGAAGGTCAACCCGCGTAAAAACAAATGAGTCGTTCATGAACGAGTCGTTAACGAGTCAAATATTCGTTTCATTATGTGGAGTCGTTGCAACGACTCGTCAAAACGACTCATTTCGAAAATTTCACAGTCTAAGTTTTTTAATGGTTCCCTCTATTTTACTGAGAAGATTGCAGTGTCGGTGGAAAAAAACTTGAATTTCAAAAATTACCAAATGAGTCATTTTAACGAGTCGTTGCAACGACTCCACATAATGAAACAAATATTTAACTCGTTCAATGACTCGTTCAACGTCTCAAATATACGACTCATTGATTTTCACGTGGGAATAGACCTATGTGCGGCAGATGAAGAATAATGTCCGAGTCAATACCAGAAATCTAACACTGATAATCAAAACCGTCATAACTATAAACAAGGAATCGGTTTTGAAAGGTTTCCGGAACAGATTCAAGTGAAAACCACGAATCGATGAAATTCAACGAAATGGAAAATCCTTTTTGTTAAAAATTCTAATAGACCTCCGAAAAATCGCGATTCTAGATCTCATTATCGAAACTCAATTTTTTCTCCAGCCAGGACGAGTGGTAACTCTGCTAGCCTCACACGACCCCCAAGACGAAGTATGGGGCTGCGCATACAAGATATCGCCTGAGGACGCAGAAAGTGTTTCTCAACATTTGGATTATCGAGAACGCGAAGGTTACACCAAGCGTGAAGTACTTTTTTATCCTAAAACCGAAGAAGACGATTCTAAATCCGAACCACCGTTTCGACTTTCAATATACGTCGGAAGTGAAGACAATCCGGATTTTGCTGGTTTCGAAGATGTGATAACCATAGCCGAACACGTGGCCGAATGTAGCGGTGGCAGTGGCAGTAACGCAGAATACGTTTACAAACTTGCCGATTCGATGCGTTCAATTGCACCGGAGGTAAACGACGAGCACTTGTTTGAACTTGAAGATGCTGTAAGGAAGATTGAAGATTTGAAATTGCAAAAAACTTGGATTGGAAGGTATGAGCGTGAGATTAAGTACTGCTGATCACGTTATATACGAGTTAATCCTGAAGGGGTTGTAATATTCTAATTATTCTGAGGGAATAATGGAAATTTTCTGTATTCACCGAGAAGTTGCACATTAAGAAAGTTATAGATGAGGGACTTGCGGGAAATCAACTCTAGATGGAGTTTGTTTCATACAGATTGATTAACTATCGTCGTTTATGACATTTTTACATAGTTGCCGTCAAAGGTAACTATTCCGTGCCGTCGCTTATACATGAGCGGTTAGGTTCGTTTCTGCAAACTAATTTCGATAGTACAACTCACGGGTAATGAAATCTGTCAAAGAAAACGCTGGTTATCCATTCTGAAGACAGAGGATGACCTGATATACCTGAAAGAGAGCACAATAAAAACTCTAAAATCGGCCATTGATATAGCAGATTCGACAAATTCGGGCCATGCTATGTGTGCAAATTGCAATATTGGATGACGCCGGGCTTTATGCCCCGAAAAAAAACGGATTGAGAATCCGGTACAAAATGAACGACACTGAAAGTGTTTCATTAGAACTTTCTCATAATCTCTATATGCTGAAGAGGTTTTCGACGGCCTTCCTCTTCATTCTTCTTTCTCGATGAATTGGATTCTTCCATGCACCGCTTTGATACTGCGAAATGCTTCCACTATTCTCCTGAAACAGTCTGTCACGTCGGATATCGGTATTCGGTGATAATGACCAAGACTAATTTTTGGAGTCTCACATTTCCACGAATAGCTCGGGACTCAGTCTAGCAGAAGAGTAATTTTTCTTTTGAGAAACATTGAGAAAAATAGCGTAAAATATCTAAGATGCTCGGTGAATAGTCACTTATTCGCTAAATTTGAAGGGTGCAATGGATGACATTTACAAACATCCATGACTGCTCGTACTCATTGGTTTTGAAACGAAATTTCGTCTCCACTTTTATTCGAGACCGATTGGTTGCTCAGTAGAGTAATTGCTTGTTTCAGTTAATAATAAATTTGAGAAGGTATCAGTAGTATAATATACGTTATGCCAAGACACCGCTGAGGGAGGGGCATCCCGATGCGTCATCCCTTGGTTCAGTTTCGGTCCGTACCGTTTCCACACTAACCATGAAGTAGCTATGTATCGGTGCGTTTTTGATTTTCGCCCAAAGGCGATGGTTGTTTCCCCAAGGGGCCTAATCCACCTTATTTATAGATTATATAGGTTTCTAAAACAGGGAATAGGTTCTTTCTCTTATTCTTTTTCGGGCATCTTCACCTCTGATATATTCCAGGAACGCTTCGTCCCCGAGCGGGTGAGCCAGATCGGCGTCTCTATGTGCGGCTAACTTAATATTGACTAATAATGCCGCTCCAAATGACGCTTTTGCATATCGCTGCGAAGTGAAAAGAAAAGTTAAACTAATACATATTTAATATTTTTATTGCGACATACAATAGCTATTACGGCCTGCAATCAATGCGGTTACCTTCGCAAGGAATTTCTAACCTCTAAAGAGGAGCCTGTATTAGTGTTCTCATCCGGTAATCATCATCGAGATTGAAGCTTGATATAAAGGTAAACGCAGTTTTGAGGTTGATATAAAGACTGTGGTTTTATCACCCAAATTCAAGTCAATCAACAAAAAAAAAATTCATTTTGGTCCTAGATTTTCCTCTACTAACCCAGGATTTGTAATTGATCAGTGACTCATCGGCATGGTGATGCGAATTGAGAAGTTATTTTTTCGATGTCGGTATACTGAACCTTCTATTTTGAGTGTCGGAAAGTGTTCAGAAAAATTCAAGAATATTGAAACCAATTGAAACTCACTTTTATTCTTTTCCATGTTGGAGGTCAGAAACAGGTGTTAGTCGCAAGCATTCCACACAAAGAATCTGCTAAGTAATACTGTTTTCAAGACATGGTGATGCGGTTGATGGTCACGAGACAAGCGAGCGAGTGTAGCTCACTCCCTCCTTTAAATATGCTTTGATCGAAGTTTTTCACACTGAGTTGTCATATTGAAGGGTGGTTGATCGACAATTCATATTTCAATTCCCCCCCCCCCTTTCGTCGCGGAGATCGGTGGTATTCGTTGATTGGAGAATTTTGAGATCAAGGTATTCGTTACAATGTCTGAGATCACAAAATGGAGCGCGCACATCTATTAGTCTATTCGTTATCTGTACAGAACGTAATTATTTCACAATGTCATAGAGTCTTGCTATTTTAGGGCATACGTATATGTATTCGCTGCCTTCACCATCAACTACTCACACGCAATATGCATTGGCCAGTGTAACGTCCATGTGGACTGTAAATTTTTCTATCCGCTGGCGCTAGCGGTATATTTTGCGCATAGGGTTACCCGACAATAGCACGGGTGTCACTATCTCTCTGTAGTCATTCTGAGCTTGAATGACGCGAACGCGGTTGATATGAATGCACCTACCCCGAAATTCCATGAATGATCTCTCACGACTCGATATGGACGACCATTGGTGTAGGAGACCTAGTCAGTCCATCCACGCCAGCCGGAACTCAAATTGACAAAAACAAAGTCTTTCCTAAGTAATCAGTAAAGCCGTGAGTCCGACCCCCCCCCCCCCGCCCCCGTGGGGCACAGACACCACGGTATATTGTGATGGTGATACGTTCAAGGTGAAATGGAATAGAATAAATGATGTGGGCAACAATATCTTGGATTCTGGTTCTTACTTCTCTTTATTGACGGTTCTATCTAAATACATCTCGATACAAAATTCAATGATGGACAATGATGTGCCACTGGAATTATTTCTGGAATCGATTGCTAGGACTATTGTTGGTATTGATGTCTGGAGTCGTCGATGAAATTGTTGCTGGAACTGTTGTTGGAATTGTTGCTGGAGTCGAAATCAAAACGGGCGCTACCCGTGAGTTAAACTCACTGTGACTCTCAGTTCCGGAACTTGGCGCGTGTTGTTACATCGGCCAATTTTCTGCGTAGAAAACTGACTGATGATGCGTTTCTATTTATACCTTTTTAGTCTCGCGGGACTCCGCGAATAACTGGGTAGGTATTCACTGAGAAAAAAACGTAGTCTGGTGGGTTAGTATGTTTTGATTTGGCGCGGATTTGTGAGATTTTTATCCAACCCTTTCCTTAGCTTCCCAGACTAGTAAAAGTCTGGCCTAGGGAGAAAGATGTATAAAAATACTCGTGATTTGTTTCGGTTTTTCCTTATCCTGCACCGTTTTATCGGTACAAGAGATTTCGAAACCGAACAAACCGCTTGTTTTAATCTTCAGGTTTTGCCCTTAGGTGGTTAGTTTTCTTGATAATATGTTATCACAAACCTTTACACTGGAAGCTGGAAGAAAAGGGGTCGCTCCTCGGGTTGATCTCCGTTAGTCTTCCAGTAATTATTCGGGAAGTTTGAATGAGCGAGCTTTCGGTGCTCGAGCTCTTCCCGATAAATGATTGGAAAAAGGTGAGTGAGAAAAAAAATATATATATATATATATCAATTGGCACTAACGAAACAATATCAGCAGTTGAAACTTGGAATTTGATTTTTAATTCAATTTTATTTCGTGAGAATTTGACATTTTTACAGAAAATAATAAAAATTGATGTTATAACGAACTCCCGTCGCGAAGTGAGTTGAACTAAAGAAAATTTGGGGCTTATATCACCTCATGGTGTTAAGTCCCCTCTTACATCTAATGCCCTGCCCGGGCCACCAGAGTTTCGGCAATCAGGGGGAACTATTCCCACTCTGTTGCCCCGTCGAAGCATGTTCATTACCCACTCCTATTCTAATCTAAATGGAGATGGCCTAGATGTATTGACAACTCGTCGGTTTAACAAGATATCCCTCCACCATAGTAATGATTTTTGCATGCTCATATTCGGCATCTTAACTTATAATCTCTATGGTTAAATATTTGTTTTTTTTTTGTGTATAGCCCATGTGCCATTCATTTTTGTTCGATAGTACAATGGGTAATATAATATTTGTATAATACTACATGAGCAGGAGGACAATTTATATCTTAGTGACGCTATTTCTTCCGAGCTATTGTTTATTGCTAAATGGCAGAAGGGTTTTGATCCCTTTTGTCTCGACACGATTTCGTCACAATTACGGCAACGGAAAATCTCGCGGACTCGGATGTGATTTATGGTCGACCGACCGGGGAAATCACGGTCAGGCTACGTGTTTTGGAATTTCTTCACCATCGTGAATTTCCCGGTCAATGTCTTGCGTCACATTGAGTGGCCCAAAAGCTTGACATGAATTGAAGTTGGTGTCATCATCTTTTTTTTTATAGTGTAATATGAGAATAAATACGTGTACTTGGTGAGAGTAGGGACAAAATCCGTCGCCATAATCATGTCGCGTGTGCCTATTCTTAGGGATGGGTAGGTAAGGGTGTATTCATAAACTCGAGAGGCAGCGATACTTTCCGTTGTAATTGTAGTGTAGCATGGATGATCGGCTAGACAGAGATGTTAACGGCTCATGTCTGTTTCCAATTTTCCATGCACAAGAGAAAATGTGGCTAGGGATGGAATAAAAAGAAAAAATTTCTGAGGATGGCTTCGACATCACAGTGTCCTGAGGCGGAGTCAGTCCCGTTAGAGCTATTACTGAAGCTGCGTTTTGAAGGTCTTTATATATTGAGTTATGAATCATTGTCCCATGATTAGGCTCGAATGACAGTCCATATAATGGTTTTGTTAACGACTGATAAACGAATCATGATCTTACTTTCGAAGAAGAAAAACTCATCAGAAGACTGGGAAATCATTTAGGATGTCTTTAATGTATATGCAATGGGTTTTATGCGTCAGTAATATTGTAGATTAATTGACTGATCTAGTACTAATAGCTTTTATTGCTCCGACTAAAGGGGATGTAACGGCCAGAAGGGCGTCACAGACCTAGCGTGCGTTGCTAAGGGAGAATTGACGAGACTCGGGCTCGTTTGATCCTACCGACGCTCGCCGGAGCGTATTCGCGTACCTCTGTCCGGAGAGACTTACCAGACTAAGGGATCTCTCGGGCACTCTCCGGAGAGTCGTGCCTCAGCGATCACCTGAGGGACGAAGTGCGGTCCATCCACCCTTCCGTGGATTACCTACTCTTCGTCCTTCTTCGCCCGCGTGGAGAGTCCTAATCTCTCCACCGGGGAACTGGTTAAGGCCCTACCCCCCGAGGCCTGAGGCTAATCCTCAGAGCTCTCGGGTCCCTAACAATGGATAGGGACAGGGATCGGGATATTTTCAGGGATTGCGGGTCGGGTAGAGTCATGTTTCGATTTATTTGTAATTATTCTGATCAATTATTGTAGTGTGTCTTCACTTAACTGGTGCTCGAGGAGTCATGTGGACCTCCTCGAGCTATGTGCAGTTGGAAGAATTTTTAATCTTCACGGGGGAGCTTACCCCAGGAGCAGGAGCTCCCGTGCAGTCCCGCCGAGGGGAAAACCGCCCTCATCAGAAGGAGCGAGTTCTCCTTACCGAGTGAGGGGGCCTCTTTTTATATAGAAATTTGCACAAAAAGGAAATGACAACAGAACAGATTTCATTGCTATGACTTTATTTAAAGGACTAAGATACAAGGTTTTCTTACCTACGGGTGATCCGATGTTACGATGAATCGAGAGGCAAGGATTGTTCTTGCACGAAAACAAACACCAGACTGAAGTGTCCAGAGAGGAAGGCCAGAAACTGGGTCCCTTATATACGTTTGATCAGCCAATCAGAAGCTGACACGGGAAAATTCGGTAGCCTATCAAAAGCTGACACCGAATTATCTATTATAAAGGAAATTTAATGATGACACCAGTTGCCAATCCCGGGCTGCCACTGGATTATCTATAGTAGAATGGCTTAAATGGGCTGGAATTATTTCGCGCAGTAGCTTCTGCCTCGCGATCCATTGTGTTCTGATGATTAATTACCTTAAATATGTACTTTGACGTAAATGCTAAATATGCGAGCATTTTCCTCGCAACTCCTAAAGTTATGCTATATGGCTATTTCCAAATGAAACTCTTTGAGACAGGACGACCGTGAGGACGTCACATTATCTTATATTCTTTTGGTGGAAATGAGATTTTTGATCTTTATCAGGATAATACAAATTGATTCTTCTGAGCACGTATGATGCCACACTTTCGGCTCATTTATTTGGATAATGTCAGAATTGTGGTTTTATCTCCTTATGTATCCTCCGTGGATTGATTTCAGAAAACAAAAACTTGGTTCGTCTACTCGCCTAGATGCTCATATCACGATCTTTCGGCCGTATGGAACCTCCCAAAAAATGAAGTAGAATGGAAATTTCCCGGCCCCTTTCATCGTAATATGAAATGAAACTCCCCTTAGACTCTCTTTGTCTTTATGGAGAGATTCCGGGCTGCAACCCGTTGACACATATCCTCATCTTGATCCCTTGAGAGTTGTGTTAAGTCGTATTTATTCTGGACATTGCTAGTCTCCTTTTAGGAAAACTGCCTAAGGCCTCACCTTTCGCAAACTGGGAGGTACGTTCCCATTGTGACGCACAGAAGGGCGTCAGTAATGTAGCGCGCGAGTGGCTATAGTGGGAGGAATGAGTCTCGGGCTCGTCTTAGCCTGTCCATGCTCACCGGGGCGTATCAGGGACCTCTATCCGGAAAAAAACATCCTGACTAAGGATTTCCTTGAGCACTGCCTAAAGATCGTCTTCCAATAATCACCCGAAAAACTAAGTGTGGTCTGTCACCACTTCAGACGATCATCGACCCACAGCCCTCTTTCCCCCAAATATCTCTCGGGAAAGTCTCTTACCGAGAAAGTCAGCTATAGCCCTCCCCAGGGGGTCGTGAAGCTATTCCTCCGGCATCCAGCCCCGTATATGAACCTTGAATCGCACGACAGCTGACTCAAGCCACCGTAAATGACGAATTTCTGGATGGAGGAAGGGTTGAGAAATGAGGACTGAGGACGGGCATCCGAGAAAATTCCTTTCGTAGTATTATTTCTTCCTTGAATTCCTATCATGTTCTGTGCATTTTCCCTCCTCTTCCCGGAAACTAGTGGGGCTGATTCCAGGGTTGAGAGGAGAAGAGTGAGAGATTCGCTGCATGTGTTTCAAGGGTCGAAAATACCTTTGTGCGGCTTCGCCATTATGACATCCAAGAAGGATGTACAATATATAGCGCCCGTAGCTTTAGAGAATGACGAGTTTCGGGCTCGTTTGAATCTATCGACGCTCACCGGAGCGTGCCACAAACTTCCTTCCGGGGAATTTATCCTGTCTAAGGGATCCTTCGAGCACTTCCCTGAGGTCGTGCTCCAGCGATCACCTGGAGAGCACAGTGCGGTCCACCCCAGTAACTGGGGTCATCTACACTCTGCCCGCCTTTGCCCGAGTGAAGAGTGCTAACCTCTCCACCGGGGAATTAATTAGGGCCCTACCCCCCGAGTCGCAAGGCTAGTCCTCCGTCGCTCGGGTCCCTGTGTGGTCCACGAATGGCTCGACGGCTGACTCGGGCCACGGAAAAGGCAGTTGATAGGAATTCAAGCGGGATGAGACGTGGGTAGGAAATGATTCGAAGATCTTTATTATATTCATTTCTGATTGATTCTAATATTGGTCTGTACTCTCAACCTCTCCTTCTGGGGGACAGAGGTCTGATCCCGGCGTGAAAGAGGTTGGAGGGCTTTGTTGGTCTGATTCTCTTACCCCAAAAGACTGGAAGGGTTTTTGTGCAGGCCCCAGCAATTCAACACTTTGACTGGATCGAGAGGGAGGATTCCCCTCATCAAGTCCATCTTTAATTCAGAGGTTCGGATTTTTCAAATATGAAAAGAACAAGAATGCTGAAGTTGGAATTCATTATCAGCGAGAATCGAGTTTCTAAGAAAGAAAGAAAAACTCTGAGTACGAAATTCATTTGTGATTTATTTGAATCAAAACATACTCACCACTCCTTCAGAGCGGCAGAACTGGCCACGAGGCAGGTCTGGATGCCGGACATCGTAATCACCCGTGCTTAACCAAGACTGAAGACTAGAGAGTCAGAGATCGAGCTTGGGAAAATGAGCTGCTCATAAAGAGCGTGCGGACCAATTAGAATTTGACCCGAGATTGTTGCTAAGTCAATCCTGGGTTACCATGGGCTTTCTCTATGTCTATTATTTTTCTAATTATTGAGTGAACTGGAATAATTCTGTACAGATGCTGTTTCGATAGTAAAGCTCGCCATTTTCTGCCTCGGGATCACTTTCGCTATTGTATCGCCTTATCTAATCATATATATATATCTTCATTCTCATCGTCACCAAGTACGTGGGTGTTTTCGCGCCAATGTAGAAAAATTTGCAAGGCAGGACGACCGTCAGGACGTCACACCATATAATGCAGGCGCCGAGCCCGAGGAGAAGAACTCCTCAGATTGAAACTTGGCACTCGTACAATTCATCTCTTAGAGAAATTCGTGTGGACGAGGATACTTGAATTTTTGAACTTTGATGCCAATCTAAAATTTACGTACGAAACTGACGAAGATAATGTTATCAACTTTCTAGATATATCCATTATTAGAGAGAAAGATTCCGTCATCACAAATTGGTACCAAAAACCAACTTCCTCTGGGAGAATTTTGAATTACAAATCGAATCATACCATTCAGCAAAAAAGAAATATCATCTTTAATTTAGTAGATCGTTGTATTTTACTGTCACACAAGAAATTTCATCATAACAACATCCACTTGATTAAAAATCTCCTGTCTAGTAATGGATATCCGTCTGAGTTCGTTAAAAACAACCGCTCTGAAAACGACATCAATAAGAGATTACATGCTCTACAGTTAAAAGTGTGTATTCCCAACAGTAGCAACCTCTTCAGAAAGAGTGAAAATATTTTTAGAAAACACAATATCATCTCATTACCAAAGATAAATGAGAGTTTGAATGAAATAGTAATATTAGGAAAAGATAGAGTGCCAAAATTTGACTCAACAGAAGTTGTTTATAAGTTCCCATGTAAATCTTGTCCTGCTTCATATGTGGGAGAGACAAAAAGGCCACTTTCCAGTAGGATACAAGAACATATAGATTGCAAACAAGAGAATGCAGTAGTCTCACTACATATGAAGAATAAGAAACATCAATTTGACTGGAATAATACCAAAATTTCAGATAGAGAACCCAATTTTTATAGAAGAACTCTATCAGAAATGCTTTTCATAAACTCAGATGTTAACAATATTAATGTGACAGTCGTACCTGGGCGCTCGTACTTAGTTGAAAATTTAGTTTGGGTCTAGATTACTCTAATAACCCGGGTTTCATATATCTGGATTTTCGTTCATATAGATGAGGAATAGGGAAATGGTGGGGGAGAAATTACGGGTATGGCTCGACCCAGGATATAATAGATTGAAATATTTATTGATTACTTACATCCGAAGAGGTTATTGCTGCTTCGACGACTGGGGAGAGAGAGAGTTTGCGTATTCCATTTTGGCATTTATATACTGTTTTTTGCAAGAAATTCTGCCCGTTTTTTTGAGGGGTGTCGGAGGGGGTAGGAGAGTACATCCTTGTTATAATGAACGGTGAATCATTGTTAAAAAGCCTATAAAAATTTGCTAACTCTGTCTTTCCTCGTGCCGAGTAAATAGTTATCAAATTAATTGGGTATTCTTAGCCTAATGATTGAATAATTTTCGGTCCAGCAGGGTTGAAAAATAGGCCAAATTTAATGACTACAGGGGTCATTCGAGTTCATACACGTGGGTTTAACCTCGTGACAAAAAAAAAGGAAAACTCATCAAATAAATTGGATATTCTTAGCATAAAGATTACATATTTTTCGGCCGAGCAGAGTTGAAAAAATAGGCCAAAATTAAATGACTACAGGGGTCATTCAAGTCCATGCGCGTGGTTTCAACCTCGTGCCGTATTAGACCTTGGTGATGTCCGGTCGGACCTCATTAGTTGATGGGCCTTTGCTCGACTTATTCTTATCGGCAAGTAATATAATCATAATGTGGCGCATTGCCTATCAATATTTGGTCCGTATCATTAACATATGAAAAGATCAAATATCGATGTCCGTTGCATACCTGCGGACGTCACATTAATTTGAAAGAAGATGTATCGAATCTCAATCGAATATACCGCAGTCTCAACATATCACAACTGATGATATTACTATATTATACAGGTCTATCTCTCTCCCACGTCAACTTTTCACTTACTCCTTTTCCCTCCGCTCGCTCCCTCCCCTCTCCCTCCTATACCCTTTCTCATTCAACTAACTACTATTCCCTCTCCCACTCTCTCTACCATTTGCGATCCTTTTCTACTCAAATATACACATCTGATTCTTGTGACTATAATCGAGAGTCAGTCAGAAAAATTGCTCGACATGACGATCAGCGGATTGATATCTGCTGTAAAAATTTTATATGCAAAAATGTAAAATTTCACTCGTCGGCCATCTCTAGGTTTGTTAATTGGATATATTGTGCGTGATTTATGTACTCAGTGTTCTCCAAAAAAAATCGTAAAAATGTGTTGTGTTTTTCTCTTTTACTATAGCCTGATGAGGCCATCAAAGCTAGATGGCGAAACGTAGCAAATAAATAATTTGCATCACCAAGCTGTACTCTACACCTCATTACAGCTGCCCTTGTCCTACGAGATCGAGTCATACACCAGTATTATTATCATTCAATAGGACGATCGTCAAAAACATGTATCCTCGATTCACCTGTCTTCGATCAAGAACAGACAAACAATTCAGTATCAACCATGAAATTTTTCCAACACATACGAGAGAATGTAGATGAGAACGCCGTTTCAACGATGAAGAAATATATGCGAACCAACGTACACATTGCCGAGAGTATTTCAAGACGACGGTTCTTACTCCGATGCCGGAGCAATGACACGAGACCAAAACATATACGAGAAGTCGAGCAACGTCTGAACAATGTACATTTCCATAGTAAGTCAAGTGAATTATCTCACAAATAACTCATCTTGACAGTTTCCAGACGCCTTTCGAACAATGAGATCAGAGATGTAAATACCCACCTAAAATTTTTGAATGACGAATCAAAAAATTTAAAATCTGCTCTTAGCCAAACCAAAGTCACTTCTGAAGATCTAACGAGATTTTACGAACTTAGTCACCAAAGGTTCAAAAAAGTTGAATATAATGAAAACATGGTACATAAAAGGAAGTTTACCAAACTATTACCACGGAGATTCACTGACAATATTGTTATCAATAAGAAGAATTGGATTAAAAATCGAGGATTTTTTTGAGACAAATTTTTTCTGACATCTTCAATACTTTTTTCATTGATAGATCCGAGCAATCCTCTGCATTCATTTTCCAGAATTGAAATTTCTCTCTCGCAGTTGTCCATCTGTCCTTTTGTTCGGCGCTCATCACTCCCGGGTACGGGTAGCACTCTATATTGTATAAACGATGACTCATCTCTGGTTCCGATCTAAAAGATGGTCTTGTACATCACCATAAATTGTTTCAGTGCACTCAAGCTTATTTCACGCTTCTTTTAAGAATAGGATCAAAATGCCACTTTACCTGGAATGTAAAAACTGATCTTCGATTTTTTTGACCATAGAAAGCGAGATTCCAGAAGTAGTCTGGCGTGATAGCGAGGGTTCGGGGTTGCTCGTTTTTTATAGTGAACAAATTTGTCGGAAATATCTTCGATGATTGTACACTTACAGATCGATGAGCTGTAGTCGCTGCCATGCACGACGTGATAGCGGTCGTTGTGAGCGATGATTCAGAAGGAAGTGGGCTTACTTCTTTGATCCAAAATCCCACTAATTGTTGGATCTCCTACTCCGTGAATATTTCTAGAGTAAATATCGTGGAGAATCCTTCGTTTGAGAGGGCTTATACTGATTTCTGTATTGACGATATTGATCAATTCCTTCTTCTTAACATATACATCGTAAAGGACCTTATGCATATAGGCCGAAATCAGCTCCAAAAGTTCTGGACCCAAAAGTCCTGGAAGAGATAGGCTTTTTGGGCCTAAAAATGGGTCCGTACTCCATTCCCATCGAAACTGACCTCAGAAGCCGTAGTAGCGCATAAACTCCCCATTTAAAATACATTGCGAACACCATTTTTGGTTCACAGCTCGAAACTATGTACATCGCCCTGGCTAATTCTAATGGGATGTTGTTGTCCGTCGAAAGATCCAACTTTTCTGTACACTTTGGTGAAGGGGAACGATGGGCAAGTGGATTAAAAATCGTGTTATTTCTAGAATTTTCGTGACTCTTGAGCTAAGATAGCGATTTAATCGGAAACAGAGAGGTTTAGCGACAAATTGCTGAGGATGAAAGTTGTTCTCTTCAATTTTTCTTCACAGAATCATCGATTTCATAAGCCCAACATTACTGACAAAGCCTCAGTCAATCAGAAAGTGTGAAAAAATGGTATTTTCTGCATTTTTAGGACTTGAAACGTCAATATAGGCACAAATGATTAGAGATTTTCAAAAGATCTTCAAAAAATACACATTTTCCATTCTCGTCATTTTTTCGAAAAAACCTTTTCCCTTCGATTAATAACGCAAGAAAGGGCCAAAAATACGATTTGAGCACTTTAAACTCACAAAAGCTTGAAAAATTCAAATGCAACCCCCTAATACTTTTCCCGTTCAGTTACGATGTTTTGGCCCCGTTCATCACTCCGTTGTGTGTTTGGGGATGCGAAATGTCATGAATGACTAATATATTGAGTCACGAGATGCGATAGGCAGCGGCAATGGTTATTATGTGATACCCCTAGCAATGATCATCCTCATATTCAACGTGCTGCCTGGAATCACGAGGACAGTAGACGCATGGAACTATCGGATAACATATCCCTCCGGAAGTCATTCAAATTAAGGTCGTGCATTCTGTTTCATTCGGGTCTTAGAGCATACTGTTACATCCTTGAAGGATGTACGGTGAATAGCGGGCGCGCGAGAAATGAGAGGCGTGGTTGTGTCTCATATAAGCATCCGTTTTCACCAGGCTCCAAACTCGCAAACTTTCAGCAATATTCAGCATCATCTTGGTTATACATTCGTACTGATTTTAGGAGCTGAATAATGAGCTAAAGTGTATGAAATTCTGATTATGAACACCCAAGATGTCCCGAATTTACGGAGGAGTGGCTCTTGTAACACAATTTTGATCTTCGGTGTACATGGAATAGCTCGGTTCTTCTTAACCAAAATTCCGCACACCTCTGCTTACTTCATAGTTTCTGGAGAAAGTCTCAATGTAAAGCCAAAATAATATTGAATATTGTTGAATAAGCCGCGAGTTGGGAACCTGAGAGGTTGGGGACGTGATATTAAGCACATCGATCGACATCCATCAAGTCTCTCACTTTTCGATCCCTATTCGATGCAAATGAATTTCTTGATCGATTTACGCAAAAGACTGGCCGTTTTTCATCTCACAAACCAGATCTGATACTCCAATTGAAAGGGAACACTCGTCGAAAGATTTTCAAATTTCATTTTCGGCACCTATACTTCGGTGTTTGGTTGGAGTGCGAGCGGAGAGAGCGCGCGCGCCTCGAGTGAGCGCGTCTATGTAGACTCGGCCTATGTGTGCCAATGATCCCGCCGCCCGGAAAATACAGGTCATCCGGTACCACATAGAAATCCACGGGGGTACCAAAGATAGATAATTCTATAGTCCCGGCCGTGAGAAGTTGTTCTCCCCCGACTCCTTGTACGGGTATTTGTTTAGACTGTTGAATGGTCGTAGTCTTAGGGACCAAGTTTTCACGAATCAAGTTGACTTCGGAGCCGGTGTCTATCAAGAAGTGGGTGTTTGTGAACCCCGTTTCATTGGACAATACCATGTAGGGTAAATGTTTGTTCGTGTCACCCCCTAGGCGGGTGGTCGAGATGGAAATGGGGGCGTGGGTGTCGGGCAAGATTTGGAATCGGGTCTTGTGATTACCTACTACCAGCTGTTGGTTTTCAAAATCAATGCGGGCCTTACCTTTCAAAAAGTAATCAGTACTGAGGGCCCCGTCGTAGGCAAAGGGGAAATGATCCGGTACAACAATGAATTCACTTATCACCCCCAGGAGTTTCATTCGAACTACTCCTAAGGATATCTGGGGGTCTGCTCCTAGCCCTCGGATCAAGTGTAGCGTTCTGGTATCGATGCATTTAGGGTTTCGGACGAGAGAACGCTTGAGAATATTTCCTTCTGCTCCGCTATCTAGTAAAAACCGGTGGGTGGTTTTGGAATGTCCGAGGCGGAGTTCTACAGAAGGGGCGCATCTCCGGTGTTCCACTACTCCAAGGGCAGCAATTCGCCAAGGAGATTGTTTACTTGGCTGGGGTCGAGTGGTCGCCTCTCCTGGGTTTCCCCCGCTCTGCTTTTGCCCGGGAGATCGCGCTCGTTTCCCTGGTTTTGTCGGTTGTTATACATTCTTGACCGGCATTCCGCGATTCGGTGTCCGGGCTTTTTACAATAGAAGCACACCTCCGCTGAGGGATCGGGATTTGGATTTGGGCGCCCCCTGCAAGAAGCAGTGGTGTGCCCAGTCCCATTACATAGTTGGCAGGACGAAGACGCGCGGTTTTCCAGCCGCGGATCTTTGTTGGTTCGATTCTGGTTCAGGAACATGAAACACTGAGTCGCAATGTGTCCCATTTTTCCGCACAGCTGGCATAGGGTGGGTTCGTTTCCTGTCTCTCTGGGACAGTATTTGGCTGAATCCCGAAATCTTTCGCAAAATTGACATTTGATTCTTCTGGGGCAGCGCGGGGCAGCATGACCTTCCTTCCCGCACAGTTGGCAGTCGTCCTGATCCTTAGCCTCTAATGCGGCTTTTTCTCGGCAGGAGTCCATATGGTGCCCCATTCTACCGCAAAATTCACAGGGTCTAGCGTGGGTCTTCTTAGGGCAATCAGCTATGTTATGGCTGGGACTGCTGCACCCGTAACATGCAAACAAGTGCCGCTTCTGTGTTCTCGGGGTATAGGTGGGCGAAGTGGTTCCCTCTTGGAGCATGCGTCTAGCTTCCAATAGGCGTTCTATGTCTATTGCCCCCGTCATGAGGTCCATCAAGCTCCCGACTTCAGGCAGACGCTGCTCTATTTCGGGCTTGAGTCCCCGACGCGCACAATCTAGGGTGTTCTCGTCAGTGGCGGTATTGAACGTGTTATCCGCTTGCCCTACCGCTACGCGTTTGGCTTCCTTAATCCTGTTCCCCAGGTTTTTCATACGGTTGACGTAAGTGATGACAGGTTCGTCGTCCCTCTGGTATTCCTGGCCTAATTCGCGCATCAACTGATGAGTGGTCTTTGCCGGGGTGTAGATATTTTTGAGGAACTCAGTCAAGGCCTTGGTGGTGGTGAAACTTTGTTGGGACATTGCCTGTCGAGCGTCTCCTGGTATCTTGCTACGGAGGATTTTTGCAAAATTCGGCTTCGATGCCTCTGTTATCATCTCCTCGGCTTCCTGTCCAATAATGTCTCGTTAAGAGTGACTGATACTGATTTAATCGAATTTACTTTTATCTTCTGACTGACTGCTGACTCAAATCTCAAAATTCAACTAAGAGCTGCGATCATAACTGAAAACTGACTGAGACCTGATTCTGAATCAATTTTTCCTCAAAAATTTGTATATCAGATAAAAAAATTAATTAATTAATCCAGATCACAGGATTATTCCAACTCTATCAGATACTTGTCTGAGGAGAGAAATTCTAAGATAACTGATCTGATTCTGATTTCCTGCTTCTCATCTGATTTACTGTCTCTCGTTTTTCAATAATCTTACCCGTTTGATCTTAATCATTTTCTCTTGTGACAAAAATCTGACTGAAATTCTCTCAATTGAAGGTTCGTTATACGCCCAGCAACGCCGAGGTCATTCCTCCGGGTTGGCCTCCAAAATTTGTCGCCTGTTACATCCTTGAAGGATGTACGGTGAATAGCGCGCGTTGCTTAGAGGATGACGAGTCTCGGGCTCGTCTTTACCTACCGACGCTCGCCGGAGCGTACCGCGAACTTCCTTCCGGGGAGGTCATCCTAGCTCAGGGATCCCCAGAACACTTCCTTGTGGGCTGCGTCCTGTCGATCACCTGGGGCACAACGTACGGTCAGACTTCCGCTTCAGGCGAACACCTGTACGTTGATGCCCCTTCGCCCGCGTGGAGAGTGCTAATCTCTCCACCGGGGAACTATTTAGGGCCCTACCCCCTGAGCCGTGGGGCTACTTCCCACCGCGCTCAGGTCCCTATGTGGTTCTCAAACCGCACGACGGCTGACTCGGACCACGGAAAATGCGGGACATACGGGAAACGAGGAAGGGATCAGGAAATATCGGGTTAAAACAATCACACAGTTTCTTTAATCTATTGTTAGACCGGGAGTTAGCTGACATTTTTTGGTAGTTATTCCTACCAGGACAGGCCATTAACTAATAAGTCATTGGTGGTGCGCAGAAGACGACTATGCAGTGACAGACGGGTGAGCGGTTCCGTTTTTGTGCGATTAATAAACAAACATGTCGGATAATTCAATATTTCAGAATCATTCTCTACAGAGTAATCCAACAATATTTCGTCGATTCAGTTGAAAAAAAGTCATCGCTGACCAGTTGGCATACTCATTTGACGATTCCTAGTGCCTGCCATACTGGATCGAAAATGTCAAAATTTTCAAATATTTAGAATCTATTTCTACAGTATGGCACTTTGATATTCGGATAGATTATCGGAAAAAAATCCATCGAAAAAGCATCGCCATACTGATAGGGCGATTCTGAATCAATCAAAACCGCGATCAAAGTTGTGTAAAATGCATTGAATTTCCACGTGGCCAAGCGGCTCAAGTGTTGATCAAGAGATGGCGCAGCGGAGCAGTAGAATTTGATGCATTTTACGCAACTTTGATCGCGATTTTGATTGATTCAGAATCGCTCTATCAGTATGGCGATGCTTTTTCGATGAATTTTTTTCCGATAATCTATCCGAATATCAAAGTGCCATACTGTAGAAATAGATTCTAAATATTTGAAAATTTTGACATTTTCGATCGAGTATGGCAGGCACTAGGAATCGTCAAATGAGTAAGCCAACTGGTCAGCGATGACTTTTTTTCAACTGAATCGACGAAATATTGTTGGATTACTCTGTAGAAAATGATTCTGAAATATCGAATTATCCGACATGTTTGTTTATTAATCGCACAAAAACGGAACGGCTCACCCGTCTGTCACTGCATAGTCGTCCTCTCCGCACCACAAATGACTTATTAGCTAATGACCTGTCCTGGTAGGGATAACTACCAAAAAATGTCAGCTAGCTCCCGGTCTATGTACTCCCTATCTCTCCCGCTCCAGGGGTCATGAGACCTATCCAGAGATTAGAGAGACCTGGGAGACTTTACTGGGTCCGGGGCTCTTACCCCGAAAGCTAAGGCTCTCGTGCAGACCCACCGGAAAATTAAGAGACAACATCATCAGAAGGGCTAGGTTTCCCAAACCGAGTGACATGTCCCCTTAAGAAAGGTCAATAAGAAAAAGAAAATAACAAAGTAGATTTCATTGCTATGAATTTATTAAAACTGAATCTATTACAGGAAATTGATACTCACACTGGTAGCTCTTAGCTGAATAGAACTAGTGTTCTCTCTCCCTCTCTGCGGCGATCCACGAGGCGAATCTCGGGCAGAGATTCGTCTGGCTTTTGGGTTTGAAAAACCGATTGATACTGTCGAGGGCCGCCGAAAGTGCCTGCTTATAAAGGATGGTCAGCCAATCAGAAGCTGCCACCGAAATTTGAATCGGCCAATAGAAAGTTGCCACTATGTAAATTTAATTGAAATAAAGTCTAGTTCGGGACTATCCTTATCTAGTGATAGCTTCCCGTACGGGTCAATGCCCAAAAAGATTTGCCTCGTGTCGTCGCTGGCCATAGATAGTGAAATTCGCCTCGTGTCGATTCTCTCATTAATTTTCAGCTTACATAATCATTTCCGCGGAGCGCGGTTCTTATCTTTTAAGAAACGGCGGGAGTTAACACAGAGCAGTACGGCTATCAAGACGTCACAATACATACTTAGGCACCATTTACGACTAAAAACTCTATCGACAGTGCAATTACGCGAAGCCTTACAAACCTCGGTTATGAAGGAACTGTCTTTGCTCCATGGAGTTCTTCTAGAATTGAGATACATGTACCCAGGCTCCATCTTTTTGAACTCTATGACATGTTCACCGAGATTAATGATAGTTTGAACTTTGATTGATACAGGATTCAAGTCTCATCAAAAGTCTTCATATTCGGAATCGGCACTGCTATCTTCGTCATTCGAATTGGCGGAGAAAGATTCAAATAGTTGGTCATCGTTCAGCAGTTCTTCTTCCTCATCATTATCGAAAGCGTCGGTGATGGCATTTCGATAACTTTGTCTCGGTTTAATTAGCAGCGGTTTTGCTTGCGGATCATGAAAAACGATCGGCATATGATATGAATGATTCCCAAGTGAGGGGGAAAGGAAGTTCTTGTAATCGTATCGCTGGATCCCCGATTCGTCGAGGGATGAAATAAAGTGCATGAAGACTTCCGGAGGGTTATGTTATCCGATAGTTCCATGCGTCTACTGTCCTCGTGATTCCAGGTAGCACGTTGAATATGGGGATGATCATTGCTAGGGGTATCACATAAACATGGCCACTGCCTATTGCATCTCGTGACTCAATATATTAGTCATTCATGACATTTCGCATCCCCAAAAACACAACGGAGTGATGAAGGGGGCCTCAACATCGTAACTGAGCGGGAAAAGTATCATTATTGCATTAAAAACGCGATAACTTGATAAAGGTTAGCTCTACGGCAAAAAATTTTTTTCATCATTCTAACCTAAAAAGGCCGCATTCAAATGCGGGTTTAGGGTTCTCACGATGAAAAATCATTATCGCTCTGTGCCCGCAGGCCCATTTCGGGCGCGGAGGACTTATTTCCCTCGCTTCGCTCGGGAAATAAACTGTCCTGGCGCCCGAACTGGGCGTACGCGCCCAGGCCAATAATGTACTATTTTTCATTCGAAAGTATAGGAAAAAGCCATCTTTTAAGGCTGAAATATTAGGGGGGTTGAATTTGAATTTTTCGAGCTTTTGCGAGTTCGAAGTGCTCAAATCGTATTTTTGGCCCTTTCTTGCGTTATTAATCGAAGGGAAAGGGTTTTTTTCGGAAAAATGACAAGAATGGGAAATGTGTATTTTTTGAAGATCTTTCGAAACTCTTCACTAATTTTTCCCTATATTCACGTTTCAGGCCTAAAAATGCAGAAAATACTATTTTTTCACACTTTCTGATTGACTGAGGCTTTGTCAGTAATGTTGGGCTTATGAAATCAATGATTCTGTGAAGAAAAATCCAAAATGGACAACTTTTATCCTCAGCAATTTGTCGCTAAACCTCTCTGTTTCCGATTAAATCGCTATCTTAGCTCAAGAGTCACGAAAATCCTAGAAATAACACGATTTTTAACCCACTAGCCCATCGTTCCCCTTCACCAAAGTGTACAGAAAAGTTGTATCTTTTGATGGAAAACAACATCCTATTAGAATTAGCCAGGGCGATGTACATAGTTTCGAGCTGTGAACCAAAAATGGTGTTCCCAATGTATTTTGAATGGGGAGGTTATGCGCTACTACGGCTTTTGAGGTCAATTTCGATGGAAATGGAGTACGAACCCATTTTTAGGCCCAAAAAGCCTATCTTTTCCAGGACTTTTGGGGCCAAAACTTTTGGAGCAGATTTCGGCCTATATGCATAAGGTCCTTTCACAATTCCTACCAATGAATTATATTTTCTTATTCAAATAACGTGCATCTGAAGAGTAACAAGATTCATGCCCGATCCATTCTTACTGGTAAAGAGTCCAGGGTCTTCAGATCCTTCCATATTGTCTGCACGAACAAAAAGTTTCAATACGCCTTTGTTCTCCGCGAATTTTGACAGCTCGTTCCTTAAATACTTTTGTTCCGCTACCTCGTCTTTCCAAAGGAAGGTCTGAGAATGCGACACCTGAGTCTGAGGAATCTCCACTTTGGCTTCTGTTTCTCTTCGGAGACGATCTGTTTTTCGTTTCTTCATAAATTCTCCCAATTCTAAATCCACTGATGAAGTCCTCGTCCTTTTCTGAGACATCGCCAAAATTCAGTTCGTTTTCTTCGGAACGATTCGGAAACAACATACTGTAGTTTCCATGCATTGCGGGGAACTTTATAGGTGAATCTTCTTATAAGAGCCTCCTTCCCTATACACCCCCAAATACCCAAGGGAGGGGAGTGGAGGGGACGGCAGCCATGGCCAAGCGCATGCCTACGGTGCATTTCTCATTTTGGGTAACTTGTAACCTAAATATTAAACAGCAGATATCGCGTTCTTAGGAGACCTAGAGGTCAGCCTAGGGAAATCACACTAGTTTGGAAAAAAATGATAGTGAGTTTCCCATCATGTTTGTTCATATCATGGCTACTGCTCAATAAAAATCGAATCAATTACTTAGTTTCGGCAAGTCAGTGAAAGATTCTTCAAGTAGAGATTTGGATACTTTCTAAAAACTTCTTGATTTCCGGGAATATTCCCGAAGTCACACTTTTCATGATTACCGCATTCTGGGATGTTTCTTCCTCTGAAGATAAACAACTGTATCCAAAAAAAGCAGCCGATACTATAGTGGTTAGATTAGTGCTACTGTTACCCTCTATCTACTCCTGTAGAACTTCCGTGTTAGGATTAAGATGGAATTATTGCGAGTACGAATGAGACAACTAGGGATTGTATGGTCGATATGTCCAGCTGTCTTCTCATCGAGAATGACAGAAATGTCTCTTGCTCCACTTTGATTTCCTCCGCTCCACAGAGAGTGCTCATATCTCTGTTGAAGAACTAACTTCAGATCTGGGCCTTGGACACTAAGGGCCGATTCTCCGGGTCCTGTTTTTCCATCTCCCGAGTCTCTAGGTAAACACGGGTTGCTTCGAGGGGCTTGGACACTGTTACATCCAAGGAAGATGTACGGTATATAGCGCGCGTAGCTCTGGAGAATGACGAGTCTCGGGCTCGTCTGAACCTACCGACGCTCACCGGAGCGTGCCGCGAACTTTCTTCCGGGGAAGTTATTTTACCTCAGGGATCTCTCGAAGACTTCCTTGCAGGTTGTGTCCCAGTCCGATGTACATCGGCGCAGGTTTGGGCATCTAGTTCCCTTATAAGCCAAAGATATCTCCCGCGACGTACTTTTGTTTTTTTCTTAAACCATTGACACTTCTGGACCTCCCGATAGATTTCGACTTGACACTGAATGACCGTGGTCTCCGAATAATCGTTGATTTGTAATGATTATACATATTTCTCCGTGGATTCTATGGTATCCATTGGGATGTCGCACTCGTCTACTTCTAACAAGGATATTGTGGTCACATAAAGTGAGCGCGATCCGCAATCATACCCGGTGATTCCTGCGCTGATTCGGAGGAGGCTGACAAGAAGGGCGAGGTTGAGAATCCGATACATCTGAAATGAAAACGACCCGGTTAGAATGCTAAACAAAGATGAGTCAACGGTGCCAGAAGTGTAAGTGGGGTTTACTATGTCTAACTGTGCTAGTTGTTTCTTGAATAATCTGCCCTTCGGTGTTTGTGGGGTCCTCGTGCGATTTTCGAGTATGAATAGGATGAATGAATGAATTGAATTTTATCTTGTAGTTCACTACTCAATGACACTAATCCCTGATTGAGGGGAGATTGCGCGTTACTGTTGAAAACACCATCTCCACTATTAGTACTTGATAACGTACCTCCGAATTTGTCAACACTCATAGTGATATTGACTTCCATTCTGAGCATATTCATATATTTATAGCATTAACCGGGTCCCTATGTGGTCCACGAACTGCTCGACGGCTGGCTCGGGCCACGGAATTGAGGGGGCAATTTTTAGGATGAGGCTGGAATAGGCGGAGATTTTCGGGATGTGGCGGGGTTCGTTCTCATCTATTTTATTTCATTTATAGATATAATGTATTCTAGCACCTCTTCTTTCCAGGGGCCATGGAAGCGATCCTGGGGTTAAAGAGGGCCGAACTATACTTTTATGTGAAATGGGAGCACTAACCCCAAGAACAAATGAATGCCCTTGTGCAGGACTTCCCCTTTGCTAGACGGCAGAGCCCGAGAAGGAGATTTCCTAAATCGGTACTCGGGCACGCCTGCGGAAGGTTCTATGACGAGAAAGAAAGAAAAAAATAAGGACAGAAAATTTTCGTTGGTGAAACAGGACTTTATCAAAGAAAGAAATCTCATACTTACAATTTTATACAGATTTTCTAGTTCACTCTCGAACGACGGAATACTGGTTTTGGGTAGAATTCGGATTGACTCACGAGTCCGGAAAGCGGGCTGCTTATAAGGACCTTGGTAACCGAAAAAAGGAAGGCACCACGAAGATTTGCAAAACTATCCGCGTGACTATTCGTAATCTCATATTTGCACTTTTGCAGTTTTTCGGTCGCGTTATCTCGCAGCTGTAGTTCTCCCGGTAGCTGAGCTACCAGTATTCCGCCTCGTGTTAAACAAATTATGGGGTCATAATTTGATACTTCAAATACACTGATAAATTACTTAATCATACACTGTATAGCAGTCAACATCACCATTCATCATGGATATCTATTACCAGAAATCGTTTCAATTATCTCACCCACTACAAGACCAAGTCTCATTATTCCACTTCGATGATCGACTCAACTCCTGTTTCATTCCAAACACTGAATTAGAATGGGTTGCATAAGCACCATTGTTGGTAAAAAATTTTTTGGGAAAAATTCAAAGAAACCAAGATGTTTTAACCCGGAAACATCGATTAGTGAGAACACTTAAGTGTCGATCATTTTTTTGTATAAATACGGGTCAGGAGAAATTGAGAATTTTCAGAAAAAGATGGTGTATGAAACTGCACGCTTGATAATATCTTTACCCAAAAGTGGTATTCAAATTCGAGTAGAGGATCAGGATGATTGAATCAGATCCAATATAATTGTGGAGTATAAGAGTTATATCATATAAGTCACTCACTTGTTATGTAGAAGCTGCAGAAGTCTTTTACTCGCGAAAGTTGTAGATTTTGTAGGTAGTAGTACAAATTCAATACAGAAAGCTAGAAGTCCTCAATATTATCTATTCACTGTTAAAAATTGCACCACAGATCACACGTTAAAGCGAGTAAAATTGTAAACTCTTCTCACAGAAACGAACACTTTGCAACCTCAAATCGAGTGTGTCTGAAGCCAAATAGCGCACAGTATTTATATTTGTTACCCAAGCATGACATGTGTGAAAAAGGGTGGAGTTCACAAAATCTAACACACTTAATTGGAGCTCAGGAGTGGGACTGATCTCGTGATGAAAAATTTGAAATTCGGAAGTTTCGATTCCCTCCACTGACTGCTCAGCCTAATTTGATAGATGATCATTAAAAATCAGATGACGTGGTCATGCAAGCACGTGTCCATGCGAGCATTGGAAAGATTAGATTTCATATTCAGGGTCAGAGGAGTTCCAAAAATTAACGGATGTTATAATGATCTCTCAACTCATGGTTACATAAGAAGTCTCATCAATCTATCCACAAATTTTTTAGAGAAAAATTCCTAACTATATATTTTAATGGATGACCATCAAGATTAGGTGGTGTGTCCATGCAAGCACGTGTCCATGCGAGCATTGAATTGATTAGATTTCACATTCAGGATCACTGGAACTTCAAAAAATCGAGGCATGTTATAATGATCTCCCAACTCGTGGTTATATAAGAAGTCTTATCATTCTATTCCACAACTTTCTAGAGAAAAATCCCTAAGTACATATTTCAATAGATGAGTATTAAAATTAGATGGTGTGTCCATGCACGCACGTGTCCATGCGAGCACTGGAAAGATTAGATTTCACATTCAGGGTCACGGGAATTCCAAAAAATCAATGGATGTTATAATGATCTCTCGACTCATGGTTCCATAGGAATTCTTATCAATCTATTCCGCAACTTTCTAGGAAAGGATTCCTAACTATATATTTTAATACATGACCATTAAAATTGAATAGTATGTTCATGCAAGCACGTGTCCATGCGAGCATTGAAAAAATTAGATTCAATAATTAGGGTCACGGGAATTCCAAAAAATCAATGGATGTTATAATGATCTCTCGACTCATGGTTCCATAGGAATTCTTATCAATCTATTCCGCAACTTTCTAGGAAAGGATTCCTAACTATATATTTTAATACATGACCATTAAAATTGAATAGTATGTTCATGCAAGCACGTGTCCATGCGAGCATTGAAAAAATTAGATTCAATAATTAGGGTCACGGGAATTCCAAAAAATCGACGGATGTTATAATGATCTCTCGACTCATGGTTACACAAGAAGTCTCATCAAATCTCTGAAGGAAAATTCCTAGCTATTCCATAGTATTCGCTTTGGATCATTTCATTGATTGCCCCGTCGAATGGAAAATTGATAGAAGTTGACCATCGACATCCATGGTTTTATGATCGTAATCAATCGGAGTGAGGTAAGCCACGCTTAAAAACTACCCACATTCCTCCACACAATGATTTCGTGATCAATGATATAGAAAACTTACCCGTGAATTTCTCTTTGGTGGTTTCTGTATCATAGGTTGATCTACCCAAAATTCAAACATAAATTAGGGTTGTGACACTGATTTCACTCACCCGTATTTGATTACTACTCACAAGATCATATCACAGGAACGTTGTGCGCAAATTTTTTCAAATATCACACTAAATCCACCGCACTACTAAAACGTAGTGATTTGATCTAAACTTTGAGCGAAGTATGAAAAAAAGTTTCAGAGTTTCTGCGACAAATAATGTTCGGGGGTGGTTGAGAATGGTGTCAGACGGAGTGAGAGTTCGGGTGGTCGCTTACTCAGTCCTCTCGGCTCTCCTACGCACCATTCTCCAAAACCAAAAAGGCATTCTGTCGCAGAAATATTTGTCGCAGAATCGGCACATGGATTTTGTCGCAGAACCGGCTCTGCCTGTCTACTTATAATTAACACAAACTCGTGAGTTATCTATGCAGGCACTCGGGTAGTTTGGACGACTATGGTATTCTTTCGTTGGTTTCTTAAGATAGGTATTTCCGTGTAAGTGAAGAACTACGTAGAAAGAGTGTCTTACTCACAGTAAAGCGATACATCATGAAAATGAGACAATCTTTATCTCTCGTTGTTTTTCCTCGTTGTTCTCTCTGTAGCAATTCGTGATTGGACTTTCACCCATTGACGAATTTCCCTCATAGCTATTGACTTCACTTATTACTCTGGGTGGTAAGATCTTGAAAACTACAGATATTAGTACTGTGTTGAAGATAAAACTGGATCGACAGGTCTCGTAGAAATGTTCATAATCGATAGTGCTTCTGTTAGGCAATTGAAAACTATACCTTTAATATTTTCTAATTAGTGCCGAGCAGCTCTTATACGAGAAGAACTGAGTCATGGCTTTGAATGAGATGAAAGGAAAGAAGACGTGGTTTGCACACGAAGCTGCACCAGAGTCTATTTTTTAATTCAAGCTGAATGAACTTGATCGTTGTAGAATTTTTGATTGCGCGCACTGCGACTATTTTTCAACTGGAGTAATTTTGAAACACTTATGAGGAAATAACTCGTAGGATCACGCTAGGGTCCGAAATTTAGATCTAGGTTCCAAGACCAACGTTTTAACTCATGTTGTGTAAGACCAATATTTTTATCCATTAGATTGGCTAAAATGGCTCCCAAATCGGTTTTCGGACAGTTTTACCGATGCATTTTACAAAAATCTTCATTCTGCCTATGTCTTTTTTTGTATAACTGACTTGAAATCGACCAAATATAAACTATGACAATCGTTCTATTTTGGGTGGAAACCCGCAGTACTTACAGAAACTGATGATCCTATGCCTAGCCAACAATATTTTGATACTGGGGGAGTCCGCATTTGACACAGAAGTTTTGACCGATTGCACAAATAAATGCGAGCCGTACCTGAGCCTAGCGTGGTCTTACAATCCATTTTCTTTGAGGGTGTTCCAAAGGTACAACAGTCTTTCAAAGTAACCCCAATTGAGGGTCGCTTGGAATATTCAGCATCTCCAGCCATGTTAGCTCTTAGACTTGTTGTCCGAAGTTTGAAAGAATGACGAATCTGCTATAATCCTTGGCTCGGTTTAATTACGTGAATAATGCTCTACGGTGATCTTGCAAGTTATCGTAGAATCCTCGTATGGCTTTCTCGAATTCAACGCGAGTTTGAAAAAGTAGGGTTGATGGTGGAGATGAAGGAAACAATTTTTTGGTGTCATCTGATAAAAGCCCCGATTTGTAATTTATGCGCACTTCAAACCTCTAAAATTTCATCAACTTAGATTAAAAGACCGATAGAGTTACGGCTTATCAAAAAAGTTGCTGTCATGTCACGGTGCCATCCGATTGGATGTACACCTGATTTTCCATCATGATATGAATTGGACAGTATTCCTACTTCTGGCCCGTCGACGTAAACTGGACTAGGTAGTATGTCGTCAGAGTGAAAATGAGGGGCTAAAATTAATGTAAAAAGATGGTTCCAGTATCATAGTAGAGATTAGTTTGAATAGGAAAGGTGCTATCTTTGTACTAGCAACCCCAAGGGAGATAGATGGAGATTGTATGTGTGATGATTGGAATGAAAACCAGACCAAATGCTTATAAATTAGTTAGCTTACTCCTCGGACAATCTCAATTTAAATGATTGGGATTTGACAGTCGATCCCCCTTTGTTGTGTGATTCATCCATCTTTTTTCATAAGTAAAAATGCGAGTGAGTTTGATTTTTTACAGGAAACACATGAAGACCAGTGTGTGTTATGATATTAAATTATTCAATTCTTGGATTTATAGAAAGGTAATCAAATTTAAAATCACCATGACAACTTTGATCTACCAAATGATGTGTCTCTAGTGTGGCTATTAAAAAAATGTGATGTCCGTCTTGATTGTTTTGATGACGTTTGATGATACATAATTCGTACGATTTACATCTAGCATACGGGCAACGATTATTCTGGTTTATTGATATTTGATTTACACCAATTTCGTACATTTAGTTTAGACAACCATGTATAAGCAGATTGGTAATGAAGCAAATTTATCCGAAACGATTAATAAAATGAAATATAATCTATGTGGAAGATTTACTCAATTATGTTACCCATACTCATCCGATATATCCTTCTCCAAAATACAAAACCTACGTGATAGACTTTCAGCACATCCTGTTGAATTCATCGAATTTGAAAAGATTGGTGCAGTCAGTGATTTGAATAAATTATTTTCACAAAGCTCAAGAATCTAAAAATTAGTATTGATGTTATTCAATAGGCGGAAGGTTCCTGAATTTTCATGGCAAATTTCTAAATAAAGTCTGTTTTGTAGGTCAGACTGATGAGTAGTTTTGCAGTATTTGCAAAAATTGGGTATGTCAAAGGTGGGAAAATTCAGTTCCGAAATGATTTTGTCATGACAAAATCGATCTTGAATGATCCATTGCGGCTCTATTTGGGTGAATATTTCGGAAAATGAACATTTTCTCTGTTGACGACGATGGATTTTGGGTATTTCATTCATTTACTATTCAAAAATGATAGATTCAAACATCTTGAGTGGATTGTAAGAGAATGTCAAAATACAAATTTTTATCCAAGTCTCGACTCACAGAAAGGTTGTTTCAACGTTTTTGACGGGAATAGAATTTTGAGTGTGCCAAAAGGGTTAATCGAATGTTGCTGATTCGGATTCTGAGAAGTACTTCTTTAAAAATCCTTTTGAGAAAAATATATCTAGAAAAGTGAACTAGACAACCATCCCTCAGCGCTGGTATACCTGAGAATTTTCTCTTGTAAGTGTTGAGGCTACAATTGCACTGTTACTAGAAAAGTTTTGTGCATATGATCAGTGATATTTCTCAAACTTCTAACTATTTCAACCAAGTTGACCAAGTCGAGCAAAGTTATCAAGAAACCATTCTCCTTCTGCCTCGATAAGTCAAAATTATTGAAGAGCTAACCATGTCCGACTTTTCTCAGAGAGTAAAACTCACAAGAGGAGGACCTGACCTTTGGATCACCAATCCTTTCCAAAATTTTTTTTACAATTTTGTGCCACCTAGAATATGAAGAATCCAGAGTAACTCCGTCAAATGGGACTTCTGTCCAGAGCTACAAGCAAAAATGTTAGCGTTGCCAGTATATTTATATATATCACTTTTTAACATGGGCCTACATGGGCAATGTTAATGTCATGGGCTGTAACTTTGAACAGGAGGCCCATTTGACGGAGTTACTCTGGATTCTTCATATTCTAGGTACTACCAAACTGTAAAAAAAGTTTGGAAAGGATTGGTGATCCAAAGGTCTGGTCCTCCCCTCGTCAGTCTCTGAATGTAATTTGAATTTTTATGTAGCTCTGAAGGGTCTGACTGAAATCCATTAAGAGATAATGAAAAACGGTTTTATCGGGCCTTGGCGTTGATGAATTCATCATAACGTTATTCCAAGACAAGATTTGTTCGTTGATTTAAACTGTCGTAGATATAACCGAATTTCTAAACGGGTGATCCATTTATTCAATAATACAACTGTGAGATGGCGTTGAAGTTCGAGACGTTTTTTTTTGCAACGATACAATGAAATTTCAGGAAAATGAAGAATTTTCAAGACTTGCTTGGTTCACTAGCCGTTGGTAAAATTTATCACACTGAGCATTAAATGCAGCTGTAGTCCAGAACAAAAAGACCACAATTTATGCTCTGAAAGCTATCTGAGGGTATAAGGTTATCTATTTCGTTGAATTAAAACGTTTCAAACGTTAGCACCATACTGAGAGCTTATCATGAATGATGCCAAATCATATTACCGAAACTAAGCATGTAAGACAATCTCGAGTTTTCGTCTATAACTAATTTGATGATTGAATAAATTGTTTTGCAGAACATGGCTCTTTTTGTGAATACTTCATGTATAAAGAAACGAACGATCACATAGAATATGCTTCTACAGGTGAAATATTTGTACTTTCGTCATTGACGGAATATAATAAGTGATAGTAAACCAAGTACTTCACAGTCGAATTCTCAGGGTGACAGTTGAATATCATTCGTTGGAAAAAATGTTCTCCGACTCGTTTCTATTCCTGGCGAAATTTTTCACCTTAGCACGTGAACGCCGATGGTTTGAGCCTGGGGTAGCTAAAACTTGAAATGGATGGCTCTGACACAGCTCGTCGGAAAAGACACACCTTACCTATAGATATTTCTCACGAAACTGGCATCTTTGGCAACTGAAAATTTCATTTGCATCACATTCTCTGTCACATATTCACGTCGAGGATTTTGTTTCTCACCTGATCCTAGGATTCGAGCGATTTAGGTAAGTTTTTGACGGTAAGAGACTATTTTGAGACCAAGGGTAACTATGAGTCATACTTTGAGCCACCGAGGTCAATAAATGTGACACTTTCCTCGGGTCAAAGCATTTCAATTTGACTTACATTCCCATTCGACTATACAACAGAATACGACGTTATGGGTAGAATTGCAATCTATTTCATTTTACTCTTTTCTTGTTAACGATAATGTGTTAAATTTTTACCGTGAAGAAATATCAATTCAAAACCATGCTTCTTCATAGTCGATGGTTACCAATTCCTTGGTATTGACCTATTAAAAAATCCATGCCAGGTATGAAGGCCCCTTGTTCGATAGAAGAATGGTTTATTAATTTAGTAATTAGGACCTGATGTGGAATCTCACTTATACTTTAAAAAAGATCTTTTTGTAATTGCGCCATCAAATTAACCAAAAATTTTTTTTCTATTTTGCATGGAATTGCTCAACCATATTCTAGCTTTGAGTACTTTTAGGATTGACAGAGTTTTTTTAGGCTAACATTCAATTCTCAAATTCGATCGAGAACTCAATACATGTCGGTTACTTACATTTTCAGTAATCATAACCCAAACTTTTGATCGACTCATCTTCGGCTACTTTTCTTACGATATATTGCGAGAATGATCGCTACGATTTACTCATATATTTCCCAGCAATCTCCAAGCCAACTTCATAAATGAATCTCGTACCCTGAATTATAATTGTATGAACTGAATGTTTTTTCCAATAAAAAATAATCTCAAGATTTTGTACCTTTTTTCCCCACCATTTTGCCTTAACATACTACAAAATCGGTTTCCAAACATTTTTTGCAGATGTTGTGCGGTAAATATTGTGAGGTATTGATGACACGCCAGCTTCAAAATAGTCCATGAAAATTTTTCAAAATTATAAGAATTTTGAAACTGATTTTCTAAATGATCATATATGATCATGAAATTCATAAATTCCATGATCATGTAAGTTCATGGAATCTTATATTTTGGATGGGAAGGCAGCCATTTAAAAAATACACTTCTTGAGGCTTACGGTGGAATCCCGACCGGACTGGTGTATTCTGAAAGAAAATTATATTACCTCCCAGATTTTATCGGCGCGCCTAGTCTTATAAATACTTTCAAAGATGAATGAGGAATGAATTATTCTTCTATCATAATTCATGGATATCAATCAATTTTTCAAAAATAATACCTGTGTGCCGCTACAAAATATTAAAATTGTACCACGGAGATACCGCGGCGTCCTAGATAAAGCCTTGCCTTTTCACGCATTAAAAGGCCAAGATTCAATTTTCAACCGTCACCGTGAGTGGTTTTTCACAAGTACCTTCTTTGGTAGCTCCAGTAGTCTGGAACACACTTAAAACTGCAGATTTCGCAGGGTAGCCCATGGAAATTTTGAATACTATGAGAAAAAAGAAATTCGCACCGAAAGAAGCTCTATGTGTAAAGAACAGAAAAAAATCGCTCATCCAACAAAGTTACCAATACTAAAAGTAAGCGTACAGAAAGTAAGTTGAATAGCAATTGCACTTTACATACCACCAGGGTACTACATACAAAAAAAGTTCACCAATCGAATCTCCAATTACCATATCTACTACTCATTCACAGCTATTGTACTATCAGGTATAAAGACAATAGCCAATATACGTCAAACTTGACAGGTGCGCAAAAAGACACATACATACACACCCAATACAACCGTCTAGCAGCAGTCGACCCACGAATCATCCATCCATATCCGTCTGCACTCTTTCGATGCGCGCGTCGAGACATAAAAGTCATACCATATCATCCATCAGTCAGTTCCGTGATATCCTGCCGGTAACTCGCGAAACTAAGATCGGTACAAAAAAAAAAAAAGAAAATCATAAACCGTCTAAAGAAATGAAATTTCTCATCAATCGAATAAGCTCACACAATTTCAATTGTGCGTGTTTTTAAGTCATATCCAGGTCAAAAATTTGCGGTCAAACAAATCCATAACAAAGACACAGATAAACATAAATTGTGTAGAAAAGTGGAACACCAGTAGTCGAGTTTTATAGTGTATAAGTATGAACCAGTCGTGTGGATACGATCGATGCCTCATCTACAGCTTGACGCCTAGTGCATAGAAGTGCAATCGAAGCTCATCATCTAATTACCACATTGTCATACTTTTGAAACTGAATATCTTAGATATTTGAAATTTTTTGTGTTTCAAGAAAATCGGTAACTGGGACATCGTGAGAAGGAAAACGAAAATAAAAAAATACATACGCATTGAATCAACAAGTGCGACATCGTCAACACGCATAGTAGTTCGAAAGATCGATTCGAGAAAGTCTATAAGATTGTACGGCTACTTTAACTCACAATGCTCACTAGAGGCCAAGGTCAATCTGTATATGAGCACCAGACTTTATAGATAGCCGTACTGAGACATTATAGTGTCGCGTCGCGCCCCCTTTTCATCAATCGATCGACACGCTAATTATACCCAACCGATTCCAGTGTTTCCCTTAATGATTCTGCCTAAATCTACCAAAAAACCGATTTCATAACCTCTAAATTTATCCAAACTCAACCCCTAAAGATGTCTTTGTCTAATACGTCATTGATCAGCTGTTACCACCACCCAAAATGTAACAATACCTCATTGAAACTCGTCATACATCATCATAACGTCACACTAGGGCCAATTTGAAAAATTTGCGCATGCGCAGTATCACCGGAATACAGGATGAACCCATACCGATCGTCAAACTATAATACCTTCGGTGCAGTGTCACTCGGATAGCCATGCGGAGTCGCGAATCTGACATTCGCCAAGTGTTAGAATTGTTAAGATATCAGAACTACATATTAAAAGTGGATATTAGATTCGATTAGTTGGAACATTTGATTTTACCAGTGCGGGAGTTAAAAAAAAACAATGGCCGAGTCTCAGCCAATCGTAGGCGTAGACTCGGCCGATGAGCAAAATCATCAGCAAAGTTCGGATGAAACAGTTTCAATTGGTTCAAGAGCAAGTGGATCAAGTAAAGGGGATGCTGAAGGTAATAATAATCAACAGAGATTGACATTAACGACAACACCTGGTACTCCGTATAGAAGATTAAGTGAACCAGGTTTGGGATCGGCAAGAGATCGGTTACCAATATTTAGTAATGGAACATTGTTGGCATTACCGGCTCCACCAATTGAATCAGATGATGGAGTTGATGATGAAGGTGAAGATATTGGTAGACTTAGAGTTCCGGAAATGATCAGATCGGCTAAAAGCTGTTCTCCAAGGCCACCGAGTAGGGCAGTGTCCAGGGCTAGTATTTATCCATCTGCAAAGTCTACGATTGCGAGGGAGGCATTTGGTAAGTCATTTTTTGTGGGGATAGTTTAGTTCTTAGTACTTAGTACACATTACAGATAAACAAGTTGGCTGAAATGAAGATATAATAAGCGAATTTCAAATTCTTATTCGGATAACTGATATATCTCGACATGTTCAATTGATCATCTTCTAACTTTCATCATAGGAACTTTTAATGAAAGCTTCACTATACGAAACTCCGGAGTCGATTTCGATGATAAAGATAATTTAACAAAAATGACAAATTTTGTTCCATTGAAATATTTCGAAGATCGAAAAGAACTGTTGGGGGTAACGCAAATACAGGTAGTTACTATGTTACCAGAAATCCTTACGTCATCAATTTTGAAAACGTTCGTGCCTCTGGTTCAATTACCTTTGTCCCTTGACTTGACTTCGGCACGAATTTCGGCATGTTGTCTAAGTAGTTATCGAAACTGGATAATGAACACATAGGGGCTTTCCAGGAATACAAAATTTACAATATATCAGGCCAGAATTCGAATCTGAACAGAAGTAAGATTGTCTGGGATGAGATAACAATAATACCATTGTGACCAAAATTTAGCTATGCACGGTGGGTCGGGAAGGCGAAAAAGTTGAAGGAAACTTGAAGGAAAAAATCATATGGGGTGTAATTCTAGGCACCTCCAGGATCATTTTCCAGAAAGAATTAAAATCTTTCGACGGTAGATTTTGAAATAAAGTCAATTCTTCTATTTTTCTTTTATGAATGGCATGTAAAAGACATTGTCACGGTTTTTCGCTTTTTGCGATTTTCTCGTGACAGCTTGAAAAGAATGAGTTTTATCGAAAAATGTGTGGAATTGTTTCTCATAAATTCTTTAAAGGTCTACAAGTACGTGTGCTTTTGCTTATTGAATAACGGGGTACATCTACTGTGAGATTCTCGGGTTAAAGAAAAATGTGGTACAGACGTATGAATTCCTTGCGCTTTTTCCTGAAGCTTTTCCAACTACCTACGCTGGATTCGATATTTTAATAAATGTCTGAATATTTCATAGATATAGTACCCTGCAAAAAAATGGAACACGGATACCTTCACTAAAACAACCATTACTCCGACGCGTTTGGGTTTACACCAATTTTCCAAAAAGCACTTGAAAGATGAGAAAAGAATCTATCAAATTATGTGTTTCAAAATTTTTTTTGATCGAAATTTCATGCCTTTAATTGACATTCAAAATTGGAAAAATTCTCATTTTAATCAATCATCGATCATTTATCGGGAAATTACGATAACGTAGAAATTCTTGCGGGATGTTGTAGCTCTTTTCAAGACCTTTAAAATCGTTTTTTTATACATTACTCTACGGTGTTTCATATCCGAGTTACGAGCGATCTCGTACAAAGAATTCTGTACGGGTTGAGTGTAACAAAAATACAAAAAAGGTCATAATCTACGATTTTGACGTAAAATCTTCAGAATTCTATGAAATAATTGCCAGGTTCATTCCAAAGATTGGTCGAAAGGACTTCCGCCTACCTCAACTAAGAAAAACTTATGTCTCCATACTTTCAATACCCTCAACCCGTACAAAATTCTTTCTACGAGATCGCTTGTAACTTCGGATGTAAATGATCGTAAGGCAACGTTCAAGAAAGGAATTTGAAGGTCTTGAAAAGGGCTACAACATCCCGCAAGAATTTTGACGCTATCGTAATTTCCCGATAAATGATCGATGATTGATTGAAATGAGAATTTTTCCAATTTTGAGTGTCAATCAAAGGCATGAAATTTCGATAAAAAAAAATTTCAAAACACACAATTTGATAGATTTTTTTCTCATCTTTCAAGTGCTTTCTGGAAAATTGGCGTAGACCCAAACGCGTCGGAGTAATGGCTGTTTTAGTGAAGGTATCCGTGTTCCATTTTTTTTTGCAGGATACTGTATATTATTTCATTCTATCATGGGCTCACATGGGCAATGCAAATTTTCGTATATCTCAGGACTCAAGATCCATGGCACTAAATCCTTGAAGATACCATCATTCTCCACCGAAAAATGATCTTCAGAACTTGAGTCGGATTCGAGACCTGCAAGGTTCGACCTCTCTTTGTCAGTGTCGTCGTATACTCTTGCTTCATTTCACTCAGAAATACACTAGTCGAATGGTTGTCCAAAATCCAGGTTGTAAGCGACTGTGAGATCGCTGCAACTTCATTGCTATAAGCATTCATTGCAAAGAATGAACTTTTTGAATTCTCCTTTGAGTCTTAACGTTCTTCGTGTATTGGAGTAAATATGACAAAAGTTGTGTCACTTTTTTCTCATGGCAGTTATTTTCTGAGGTACTTATTTACTGTGGAACTTTTCTCCTGTGGAAGTTTGGGATTGGCAATTTTGACCCCGAACCAAAAACTCCTTTTCTAGACTCTCGTACATGCCATAATTGAAGAATGTCCAAACCAATCGGAAAAATTTCTCAGTTGATAAAAAATCTGCATAAAAGTTGATCCGTTCACTGCAGTGAAAACTCATGAGTTGATAGCCACGCAGTTTTATCGCACTGAGGATGACTTTTGGATATTCTTGGAAAATGACTTCACATGATCATTTCTCGAAGTCAATAGAATAAATTCTTCAACCTTTCAGTTCGAGATGAGAAAATTGTCGGTAAAATTTTTAGAGCAGTACATTTACCCAAGAAAATATTTCAAAGAATGATGTGGTGCATGTGGATATCCTACTTTTCGAACTCTAGTTTATGTTTTATAATTGATTTTGATGGACAACAACGTGGTCCGCGGATTGATTGACGAGATTTGACCGACTTTTGTTCCAATTCGTAGCAAGTGAATTCATAGAAGTTGGGTGACGTACGCAAGTCTATTACCCTTAATCGGACATTTTCGATGAACCAAGTCATATTTGAGCAAACCTCTGTTATACGGGTGATTCCGCCGAAAGTGTGATTTTTTGGGGCCAAAATCGTCGCAGCCAGTGGTACGGGTCAAAAAATTATTTTAGCTCCAGACGAGTTCGGGTGTCTCGTAGCACTTGATTTACACTTGTTTGGGCAGGAAAAAAATCTAGAGCTACGTATCTCAAAAGTAAAGTCGGACGAAGATATGAACACTTTAAAGGGCTGCCGAGGGTACGGAATTGACAGGAACGAAATTGACAATTAGCCTCAAAAAGTATTTGGCACTGCTCGATAACTAATCGTAGACTCCTTTCCGCATAGATTCCATCTAATCCAACCAAATACTTCAAGAAAATGAGTTCGACAAAGCGATACAACGCTTTAGCGAGGAGCACAACATAGGGACGGAAAGAGTAGAAAATGTTGTACGTTATTCTGTAAACATGTTTATCGTATTAGGATTTTCAGATGATTCAACGCATAGATTAGGTGTGTTTAGGTATCTTGATGATATTCCCACTGATTTAAAAGGCTTCGCAGATGGAAGAGGACTTTGCCGAGCTAATTAGTGCTGTGCAAGCAGTTTTTGTGCAAACCCGGAATCGTTTTTTTCGGTGGTTTTGGACGTAGACGAAAATCATGACGTAGTAGTTTGAAACGGAACACCGGATCGTATTCAGACAGTAATTTTGCATCAGAAGAGCATATTTTGATACCTCATGTAAGCGAGAAGTTTTTTCTCGTAATTTTGGAACAGCAAGAATTATCACAAAAACAGGTATTTTGAAATAAAACACGTGTAAACACCTGTTTTTGCGATAACCTTTACGACGAGGAAAACATTCTTGCTGACGCGAGGTATTCAAGTATGCTTTTCCGACGTAAAAATACCATCAGGACAAGATCCTGTACTCCGTTTCAAGCTACTACGTAAGGATTTTTGGCTACGTCGAAAACCCACCGAAAAAACGATTCTTGGCGATTTAAACAAAATCCGCTATGGCGCCATTCTGGGCTCGAGTTCGCTTTCAGCGTCGAAAAGTACCTCAGAAAATCTTGGCCCAGTCTATATTTTGACCCCCAAAACACGTGGAAGTACCTGTTTTTGCGATAACGCTTACTACGAGGGGAAAAATTTTTTACTGGTGCCGTGGAATTCAAGTAAACTTTTCCGACGCGAAATGGCACACTGAACATGATCACGTGCTCTGTTTTGAGCTACTGCGTCAGGATTTTTGTCCATGTTGAGAAACTGCTGAAAAAATCGGTTTCTGCGGTTTAAAAAAATCCTGATGACGTTCTGGTGCAATTCTGGTCTCGGATTCGTTTCGGCGTCGAGATATGCGTTAGGAAATCATGGTCTGGTCCATACAACATTCCGAATCCAAAATTCTGTTGTACCGTGTTAGTTGGCTCGAATCTTTTGATTACTCATCTAAACCACAAGATTCTCCATCAGATGAATTATGAATGATGGAATTAGATTACCGTCTTGAGTCCGTTACTCTACTGTTTCCAACAAGAAGGATTTGTCGTTGAGAATTCGAATATACAGAATTTTTGATTAACAAGAATCATATAATGAACGTAAATAGCGAGAACTGAGAATTTCTGAACTATGAGCATAGTAGGTAATCCATACTTGCATCATTAATCAAAAAATTTCCAGAAATCAATCTTCGTCTTTAGAACCACATTATCAATCGTCACTTACACAGCGAATTAAATGAATGGATGACTTTTGGTAAAACTTGAACGCCTATATTCATTTCAATATAATCTATATACTTACCATTATTCATAACCCAAGCTCTTCTCAAATGATAGATTTGAAGTTTCTGATGACAATAAGCTTACAGCCGCATCTCCATGAATGCAACTATAGCTTCTTCTTTCATATTTGATGAGTTCTGAAGAGCTGTCTGCATTCTATATGAATTTTGACGTACTTCTCTCTTGCTCGTGACCAAACTGAATTTTATCAACAAATTGCAATGTAGCATCGACCTTTCGTGTTCATTGAAATTTGGTTTTCCATGAAAATCTCAAAAGAATATATAGTTATAGCCAACTAATGTCATTATTTTTTTTGCATGGAGCTTGCAGTTTCATTGATTGGTTTTTGAGAAAACTTACATTTTTTCGTACATACTATACTGGAACAAAACTTCATACTATATCCAGGCGAACTTCTTACACTGTATTTTGTTTAAAAATTTTCCGTGGACTATCAAATTCAGGTATGAGTATGGACAAACTTACGATTGTTTTCTTTTATGACTTCACTGGTAGTCCCGGGGTATCTTGAAAATTAACTTAATTTGCATCTTCACGACGGAGATATACCAGCAATATATCTTGTTTGAATTCAGTGGTTAAATTCGAAATTCTTTCTGAAATATTCCCTTTGGTCATTCCACTTGTTTATTTTCTAATTCGTTTTCTCCACTTCACTCTGGAAGTGATTCTTTCTATCTGTTCTATGAGAAATAGCATACGCACACAGGACACACGTGTACTTTTTCAAGATTTTTGAATCATCACTGAGGAGACTTGCATATAATACATGAATCGTAAACTACAGGCATTGATTGTATCCCTCGCGGTAGATATAAAGATTGGAGATAAAAGTGTATATTTATCCATCAATTGGTGGAATAACTGTGTAGGAGTTACAAAGCTCTGTTATAATCAATATTGATTCTATAGATTATATATTGACTAAAAGCAATAGCAAAATGATCGATGAGCTTGATTAATCGATACGTGTATGATGAAATCGCGCATCAGATTAGTCCTAAGACTTCAGAGAGACATTTTTTCACCACTGGTTGTAACATCAGCCTATTATCTTACAAACTTCGCTCATAGTGCTAGAATCGATCGTGAAGGTTTTGTTTTCACTTTACGATAAACAGTTCTAAGTATAATCGTGCTGGTTATGCCCTGACATTAGAGGATAATATAGTGCTTCAGAGCATCTATTTATCGTTGTGAGTAAAGCCGGAGTATCATTAATTCTTCACACTGCATGTCCGGCGGCCGAGCATGGTTCCGTAGCATTTTGGATGTGACCGGACAAAAGTTGATTATTCCTATGTATTTTGACCCGCTGAATCCGATTTTCGATGGTGGAAAGTCGGAAAACTGGGCCGAAAATTGTTATTAACAAATTATTGTTAACAACTGTAAAATGCACTTTTTCGCTCCGGAAAATTTTTTTTATATTTTTTGGCATATTCCAAACAAAAAAGGTCTCTACAAAAATTTCCTGAAAATGCACTGTTTTCCCGTGAAAAATTCGCAAAGTTTCAAAAAACACGATTTTTACAATTTTGCAACAATTATTGCTCGGCCGTGAAGAGGAATTTTTTGATCCACCAAGGCGCAAATTACTTGAAGCCTCTTCTATTGATGGAAACCCCAAAATAGTCAGTATGCTACACCCCATGTGGGTAAGAACGGCGAGACCGACCCCCTATTTTTGGTACATTCTCTCGCTATATAGATATACTTACCCATGCCTGAATTCGCGTCTTAAGTGCACTTCGTGCGCTATCTTCGAACGCAGACAAACATGTCTCGTATCTTGGCGTACGTGGACATGGGAGAACCTTGGAAAAGTCTTGGAAAATTCCGGAAAATTCATTGTAAAAACTTGTGTGAACTAGGTAAAATTGGTTCTTATCGAACATGAACACTGTGACCTTCTTGACTTGCAAAATTCAGGGCATTCTGAAAATATGCAAGATTTATCAATATTCTTGACGTTAGATTTTCATCATTCGGGTGGAATTAGTATTTAATTAGAATCCCAACCTCTTAAACCCAATACCGAGTCGTATGATGAACAAAATAGTACGGTTGCGTCGATTCTATTTTGCTCATCATACGACTCGGTATTGGGCTTAAGAGGTTGGGATTCTAATTAAATACTAATTCCACCCGAATGATGAAAATCTAACGTCAAGAATATTGAAAAATCTTGCATATTTCCAGAATGCCCTGAATTTTGCAAGTCAAGAAGGTCACAGCGTTCCTGTTCGATTAGAACCAATTTTACCTACTCCACACAAGTTTTTACAGTGAATTTTCCGGAATTTTCCAAGACTTTTCCAAGATTCTCCCATGTCCACGTATGCCAAGATACGAGACATGTTTGTCTGCGTTCGAAGATAGCGCACGAAGTGCACTTAAGACGCGAATTCAGGCATGGATAAGTATATCTATATAGCGAGAGAATGTACCAAAAATAGGGGGTCGGTCTCGCCGTTCTTACCCACATGGGGTGTAGCATACTGACTGTTTTGGGGTTTCCATCAATAGAAGAGGCTTCAAGTAATTTGCGCCTTGGTGGATCAAAAAATTCCTCTTCACGGCCGAGCAATAATTGTTGCAAAATTGTAAAAATCGTGTTTTTTGAAACTTTGCGAATTTTTCACGGGAAAACAGTGCATTTTCAGGAAATTTTTGTGGAGACCTTTTTTGTTTGAAATATGCCAAAAAATATAAAAAAAATTTTCCGAAGCAAAAAAGTGCATTTTACAGTTGTTCACAATAATTTGTTAATAACAATTTTCGGCCCAGTTTTCCGACTTTCCACCATCGAAAATCGGATTCAACGGGTCAAAATACATGGGAATAATCAACTTTTGTCTGGTCACATCCAAAATGCTACGGAACCATGCTCGGCCGCCGGACTAATGCAGGAGTCGTGCAAGCTAAATTTTGTTCCAAGAATTCTCGAATTCTTTTGCGATTTGGACTAAACGGCGAGTTATGTCATTCAAGTTATCGTCTAACTTGAATGTCCCAACCCGTTGTTTAGCTCAAATCGCAAAAGAATTCGAGAATTCTTGGAACAAAATTGTGGGTATATTATAGGTTAGAATGTACCAGACGCCCAGTGGTTTTGACTTTCCTGCGCAATAACCTAATGCTTTGTGCTGAACGTTGAGTTGTCGAGTATCAGTCGGACAAAAACAATTACTAGACAACTCAACTCAAACTTTGTCCCATTGAAATTTTCACTTAAGTGGCAAATGGAACTTTGCGACCGTTGCTGCACGGCTACCGCATGCCAAGTTAGATGAGCAACAGAATAGGCCAATGCTACACCATGGTTTTATTTTTTATATACTTTGAATGACAATAAGGGACTCAATTTCAACACTGCAATAGAATAGAAAAATCAAATGATCTCACTAAAAGAAGGAAACCTCAAATTGAGCCCAGATTTCCACTGAATTCCAGATGCAACAAAATTCAGACGCAACTTATGCGGAATCAGACAAACACTTTTCTGAAAAGAGCATCAACATTAAATAAAGCCTCCGCTCGAGTTGAATATTTAATACTTTGTTAATTATAAATATTCCAATAGGTCTATATTTTACCTTTAAATGATGAAATATTACATTTTCCATAAAAACAATATTTTGGAGTAACGCATGTGGGCCGAGACAATAATACTGCCATTCAGCACAGGCTAAGCCGTCGACGATCCCAAATTGATAGAATCGACTGCACGGTCATAATGGAAAATGCTATCCTTCGTGACAGATTCTGAAATTCATCAAGCTCATCTGGATGTAATAGATCGGATGAAAATTGTAGTCTTGAGCTCAGAATAGAGCGATTTTCAGATGCAACATTAAAGACGCTGTAAGAGCTTCCACGAGATCGAGACTAATCCCGGTCTTGATCTCGTCTCGAAAATCGAGGCGGAGACCGGGACTGAGAAATCTTTCTTTCCGGCGAGACCGAGACACTCATTATAAAGAGTCACGTCGACTCTCGTCTCGACTCAATCCGCCAGTCTCGCGAGACATTCGATGGTTTTGGTACTTTTGGTACTGATGAAACTGCTGCACTTCACTCGTTCTTGAAGGAATAGTGGGGAGAGTATCAAATATCAAATATCGAATGTTCAATTGAATCGAAGCTACAAATAATGAATACAAAGTATTCACGAGGTTATCATTTTCGATTGATTTCATGCATTCAACAATAACAAACGATGGCTCATATATCCAATAACAGCCAACAAAACCATATTGAGTAGCATTAGACAGAAAATTGAGAAGAAGATGTCGATCTCATCTTTATGACCAGCATAATAAGTATAATCATCATCACAACATTTGAGTAATTTCAACACATTTTGTACTCCCAAATTGAGGATGTGAGCGGAAAAGTGATGATGTCGGTCAACACTATCAAATTCAATGCCATCGTCTTTCATCAATTGTTCAAGTTCCTTCATGGCCATTTTGTTTTCCGCAAAATTACCTAATGTGATTCCTGAGTCATTCTTTTGGATACCGTAGGATTTGACTTATTCGTAAAAAAAATTTGCGATGGCCTTACATCACTGTGCTCACCTCCTGAAGCTATCAAGTCCAGGGCAATTGACTGCAACTCCCAATTTTTGTTAACAAAATGTGCTGGAAATTTTTTTTCCGCTCCCGGCTATGAAACTCGCATTTTTCTGGCCTAGAAATTGCGATTCAGAAGTCGAAAGGAAAAAAAAGGAAAAAAACCTCATCAGAATTTGCAGCAGTGTATATATTTCGATCTGGCGCGTATACAACTACGATCAATGTATTTTATACTTTTATGGAGCAAACAAGCCTCGCGCTTTTCTCACTTAATTGCACTGCCGAGACTGGATGTATTTGAGCCATTCATTCCCATAACCTTCCAAATACTGTTCACTCTGGCGGTTTCAAGTCAATAACTGGCGGTTTTCACCCGTCGGTCCCGCCGAAGGGATTATCGTCGTCGCTTTCCACCCCCCCCCCCTCCGCAGTTCAGGTATGAACGGGCTCTCGTTCATGGTTAGCCCCCCACGGTGCTCGAACGAAAGCGGATCTCGCAATGCTCAACATGTTTTATCCTTCGCAACTTTATCCTCCCGCCACTTCCACAATTTTTCAATCCAATGCCAATATCTCTTCGTGATTCTTCATCAATCATTCCTCGCAATTTTTTCCCGTTTGATTCATATCCGTATCATCAATAGGTCTTGAGATAGCAAAAACTCGCATATCTCTAATTCTTGTTAACTTTTTGAAAAATTTCTCTCGCGAATCTACTCGTATATTCCAAGACTATCACTGAAGAATTTGGCAGAAAATTAGCGCTCTTGTTTAACGCTTGGAGCTCACTCAAAGTTCAGCTATCTGCAAAATCATAATTTTTTTCTGCGTTATCTCCTTCTGATAACCACCACAGCTCCATAGTCGAATTATAACGCGGTCTTGAATTCAAGAATCCTCCACGTCACGCAAATACATGCTCTTTAATAATTTCTTAGTTAAAAAATTTTGCGATTTTTTTCTGGATGGAATTAAAAAAATACTCGAGGTGCCAATCTCTTTTAAATCGATAGATGGAAGTAGTTTTCGTCGGAGGATGATCAAATGACAGCGATAATGTGTCAAAAGTGAAAGAAAGCATGATACAGATATGAATTCTAAAAGCTCACTCGAATCGTCAAGATAAGTGACTTTTTCTCCGGGTTGGTGATATCAGCGCAGCAAGAAGAAAGAACGAATTGCATATTTCAATCTTTTCTGGGAGGAACTGCCCCTATCGTTCTGCTGCTTGATATCTTTAAGACTAAGATTAGATCGATGGGCTCGAGATCTTTTTGCGCCATTTCGTACCCCAGCGGGCAAAGTTATTATTGGGGACTTCCATGGGATTTTTATAGGAAATACCACATAGCTTTTGGGGAGTTCCCAGGAAATCGTCAAATTTCCAGCTTCATCAGTTCCCGCACAACCTTTCCGGAAAGCTTTCGAGCAATCCCGGATAGTTCTGGAAATTTTTCCGGGGAACTTTATTGAAGCTCCCGAATAGCTTGTGCTAATGCTCCGATAGATGGCTTCCACATAGCTTTTCCAGATATGACAGTGCACATTATATCATATGGCATCAGAAAGAGGTTTGAAAGTTTTAAACAATCTATTATTTATTTGCAATTAAGAGGTTAAGTTCGATACAGGGATCCTGCAGTAGGGTTAGAGTAAATCTGAGTTATAGGTGATAACTTTTCGCGTTCATTTCCTTTTTAATGAGAAGTATTACAAAGATATCGAATTGATATTGAATGGTAGCTTCTATACTAATCAGAATAATGGATGAAAAATCGTTATTCTCGAACGAAATTGCCATGGACCTCATGTAAATGAAACTAGAATCTGCCGGGTATGAAAAGCTGTCATCAAATGATGCACGTGTATGAGAAATTTTGAACTCGGTTTTCAAAGTAAAATTGTTTATCTCGAGATTTTGTTGCGCAGAATTCTGCTAGACAATTTCAATGCTTGAGAATGACAGATTCAATTCTAGAAGATGTCTGTTCATAGACAACTACCCATCAACTCCGCATTAAATTTTATCTCCGAATAGGCTTGAATAGATTTGCTGGTACCTGAACTTCACTCAATCGAAACTTTGTAAGCGGCGAACCATTATGCAGCATCTATACTCTCGACCGCTCTCTTTTTGCGCAACTTGTGCTGCAATTGCGACGTCTCCCTTGACAAAACTCGACCACGCCTCGCCACAAGCCTGCGTCAGAAAAATTGATCCACAAAGAATCAGAGAGTTCAAGGAAATAACGAATATTTTGCCAGGCTTAATTTATCGCTGAGCTTGATTCATTTTCACAAACGGGAAGCGCTTCAACAAATGTTGGAGGTTATGCATGCCATAGTAAACACGATAAAAATTAGCCTGTAATGATCATGATTGGGATAAATTACTTATCTGAAATTGTGGAGTTGCAGGATAAACCAAGTTCTTGCAAATGGATCACGTATCAGTTTCCCTGAAAGTTTTTTCTTTGATACTAACGCTAAAACTGATCTTGGAAAAATGTAAACATCAAGCAGACTAAAATTTTTTGAATCATCAGCTGTCATGCCACCCTTGGCTGATAAGAGTATAAAGTCAGAAGCCGAAGACGACGGGCACTAGACGCGTGTGAAAAAGTTACAGCCAGCGATAAAATTATGTAGCAACGGTTATGAGCGATGCTTGTGCTATCGAACCAATTTCTGCCCTTCGAGTTCTCTCAGATATGACATCGAATGAAATTTACGCATACTGCGATAAGAAACTTGACTAAAATCTTCCACACCGATTATCTCAGTGCCAGTTCTCGTTTAGGAATTGTGTATTTTCCGGTCAAATGTTTTGAGGCGCCGGGGTTTATTAATGCAATGTTTATAGTTCGCTCATCAACATGCGGAGAGGAATTTCGATGTATTAGAAACTTGGAAAGCTTTCGGGGAGCTGATCGAGAGTAAGCGCCACAGCGGAGCTTTCGCGAAGCTATCGGGGAGCTAGCAGAAAATTCCCGGGGAGTATCTCTGAGAGCTTCATCGCAATAACTAAGAAACCCCCAGGGTGTTTATGGTCAACTCTGCGGAATTAAATTGAGCTGGAAATTTGACGGTTTCCTGGGAGTTCCCCGGGAACTCTCACGAGAGCTTTCCAAAAGTTTCTTTGGTCACTTCTCGACATTTCTCGGGGAGCTGTGTTGCCGTCTAGGATACATATTATCCTGGCATGACTTCATGACCAGATCTGAGATCAGCGCTGGTTTGGAGATGAGCGAGATAGGCGAAATACGATATCCAGTAGAAACAGACGGATATGATCAGACAGCTAGGCCGAGGAATAGTATTTGGGATTCAAAGCGTTTGCCGAAGTGATTGCAGAAGGGAAGAATCCCTTATATAGCTCACCAACACTGTTCGATGTACGGTCTTATTGAATATCAGCTCCGGGTTCTCGAGTGGACGATTCTTATCACAGATGACTTCGATGTGGGAACGACCCCTATCGATCAATCGACTCTTTCACTGGCACTTGGCGAATACAGGATCGGATCGCCGGGTTCTTGGTGTAATTTTGTGAAGATCGATGAGGCAAAAGTGAGGGCCAATGGGGATATCAGCGCAAGTCGAATACTTGGCAAGGAATGAGAGATATGACATTCGGTAATAACGGACAGATTTAGTCGGGCGGATGAACCTAAGAATAATAATATCCGGGATCCCAAACGTTCGCACGAAGCGATTGCGACGATGGTGAGCCCCCATTTTGTACATGAAAAATGGCGTCAGATGCGTGGTCTCGTACAATATCAGAGCTAGGTTTTCGAGTGAATCCTTCACGCCACACAGAACTCCGATATGAAAACCACATCGATCGATATTCCGACTCTTCCGCTCGCACATGGCGAATGCACGATCTAATCTCCGCTTCTCAATCAAGCGTAGCGTGAGGGGGAGGCGGGGTACAAAATCTCGTCAAGGGAAACGGAATATAATATCTAGTAGTAACAGACAGATTTATTAGTCAGACGGACAAACCTATAGGGATGAAATTCGGGAATACAAGTGTTTACACAAAGTGATTGCCACGAGGACGAGCTTGTTTTTTAGCTCGCCGATAACATGGGGATTGTGATATCATAGGATTGCAGTGCTGGGTTTCCAAGTGGATAATTATACCGCAAATGACTTTGCTGTCGATCTATCGACTATCTCACTTCTTTCTGGTGGATGCACGATCGAATTTTTGGTTCCCTCGTGTAATTTTGTGAGGATTGATTTGACAGAGCGTGAAGGCGAATCGGAATATGAGTGCGAGTGAAAAACTCCCGAGCGGAGGGAAATATGTCATTCACTAGTAACACAGGCGGTAGGACCTAGGGATAATATCCAAAATTCCAATTGTGGTACGAAGTATTTAAACGGTGGCAAGCTCATTCTGTAGCTCGCGAATGGTGTTGCATGTGTGGTGTTACAGGATATCAGCGCAGGACTCCCGAGAGTGTGATCCTCATCAGAGAACATCCCTACCGGTATTTTGACTCTTTCACTTGCATTCGCCGGATGCATAATCCAATTTCGGGTTCCTTCGTGTCATTTTGAGGGTATTGATGGGGCGGAGCGTGAGGGGCAATCGAGGTATCAGCGCGTGTCAAAGGCTGAGCAAGGGGAGAGGAATCTGAAATTCAGTAGTAACAGACAAATTTAGTCAGACGTACCATTCTAGGGATAGTATTCGGGATTTCAAGCGTTTAAATGGAGCGATTCACACCGGAGAGTTCTTCGGGAAGAATCATCCCCTCAAGAATCATGCGCTGACATTCTATGAAAGTACCTATACTTCTAATACCGTTGGCGAACTACAGAATGAGCTTACTCCCGTCGCAGTCACTTCGTGCAAACGTTCGGAATCCAAGAATCAGGAGATCCGATCCTGTATTCGCCAAGTGCCAGTGAAAGAGTCGATTGATCGATAGGGGTCGTTCCCACATCGAAGTCATCTGTGATAAGAATCGTCCACTCGAGAACCCGGAGCTGATATTCAATAAGACCGTACATCGAACAGTGTTGGTGAGCTATATAAGGGATTCTTCCCTTCTGCAATCAGTTCGGCAAACGCTTCGAATCCCAAATATTATTCCTCGGCCTAGCTGTCTGATCATATCCGTCTGGTTCTACTGGATATCGTATTTCGCCTATCTCGCTCATCTCCAAACCAGCGCTGATCTCAGATCTGGTCATGAACTCATGCCAGGATAATATTTACGAAATGACGCAAAAAAAATCTCGAGCTCATCGTGCTAATCTCAGTCTTAAAGAAATCAAGCTGCAGAACAACAGGGTCAGTTCCTCCCAGAACTGATTAAAGTGTGCATTTCATTCATTCTTCTGCATGCACTGATATCACCTACTTGGAGAAGAAGCCATTCATTTTGACGATTCAAGTGAGCTTTTAATCGTCAGATTTTTATCATGCTTTTGTTCACTTATGACGCATTATCGTTGTAATTTGACAGCCCTTCGACAAAAACTACCTCTTAAGCATGTCTTCGGTTCAAAAAATTTTGTCAGCAGTATCACCCTCCAGAAAGTGCCCTCCGTACTGCCACAAGACTGCCCTGCATGACAGGAAAAGAATTAAGAGCCACCCCCCATTTCCCCTTACAAAATGTGCATCCTCCTTTTGTCTGGATGTTTAATTCTTATAATATTGATCATCTGATCAATTCTTTCTTCCAATTGTAATCCATGTGATCCAGCGTCAGACGTCGAATTTTCCTAGAATACACATTCTCTGAAAACGAGGCTGAGATAGTTTTAAAACCTTCTGATTGAATTTTGTGCCTTGCCATCTGAAAACTTTCTAGTTTAAAGTATGAACTCGCGAAGATATAGATCTAAAATATCCCATTTTCAGCATGAAGGAAAAAAAATAAGTTTCATTTTATTCACAGAACCGAGTTGTAAATTTTCTGCCTGAAAGGTGCTTCAGAGATAGAAAAAAGTCATTAACCACTGATAGACCTCTTTGAAGAAGCGTGATTTAAGAGCCTAGATCAGTACACATTCAGACATCACGACCGATGCTGTGTTTACAAAAAAATGTCGATATTTATTATAATGCGCTCGACAGGGCCAAAATTGGGATCTCTAGACAACTCATTGTCGAATTCGCACACTGCTATATTCCCAGGACCAGACGATGGAGACTACCATAAGACTGCCGAGCACAATGGAGGGAGTCCTATTACTTCCGCTCTTCATGAATCCACTGCCAAAGATGACGATGAATTTCCCGAAGATGTTGAGAGCGATACACTATTCTTCCGGTATGTTACACACCTAAGTTAGATAATTTTTTTTTCAAAAACTCACATCACTAAAATGAATCAATAGAAGTTCTTAGAGGAGATTGAAAGCAAATGGATCTTAAAACTTACATGAATGCATGATTTGATTCGTTGTAACGGATTTCTTGCACGGGTTCAGAATTCAGTATTCTTTGCCGTCTGGATAATCAAGGTATGGTTCAATATTTGAGAGTTTACCATCATGGCTCCTACTACTCGTATCTTGGGGAAACAACAGTCTTGCAAATATTGGTGTCAACATATTCGCAAGCTGAAATCTGACATGCCTTTAACACCGGTCATCCAACAATGCCAGGGACCAATCATGACCGAGTGCATAAAAAGGACAAAAAAAACCTATTCAAAGTCACCTTACAGCCCACATTATTTTGATATCAAGCTTGCAAGGGAGGAATCATAGACCATTTTTCTGAAAACTCATCTTCTGAGACCTTTCCCGTAATTTTCCCATTTTGATCAACCTCCACGAGATTTTTTTTCCTGGTTTCCATTTACAAACGTAAGTGATATGATATTTGGAATAGGTTACCTGAACCCTAGGTATGTACTTACTCAATGTGCACGTATTTGCAATTCGTTTGTAGTAGATTTGTCGTGCACAATAAATAATATAGCGATTTCAGATAGGCAAATCAATTTCCATTCTTACTCTGCATGCTACACGGTTGGAAAAAGTTGAAAAGAGCCTGATGACCCGTGCAAGAAAATTTTGAGCTGAAAAAAGTTCAGCAATCGATTCTTTTTATATATGCTTTGGAGAAATCAAAAAATTTTCAAAATTCACGCTTTTCTTTCATATTATGCTTCAAAGTCCCGATAATAAACATAAATGAAGTCGTTATTACGTTGATATTTTTTCAGGAAACACAATCGGTCCATGTATTTTTGTAATTGTCTATAGTACAGATGGAAAACTTCAAAAACCGTTGCAAGCAGCCATGAGAATTTCATAGAAGCACACAAGACATTTTCTAATAATTTCGCACATCGGTTTTTCTCGTGACTGCTAGTTTATTATGTACATACACAATTTTTGTTCGTAAAACATTAATACTTCCTCGAGTACTGGCAAGTTGATGTCCATATACCCTGGGAATGCAATTTTCTACTCAAAACGAATTGTCACTCTTATAGTCATGGAAGACACGAATATTGTAAACATTACATTTCTTCTTCATTCCTACAATAAATGCACATGAAAAACTCAACCATGAACGACACCGTGATTTCATTTTCAATTCACTATGCAAATCTCGTGACTTCCATGAGGTATGATTATCCACGAAGCAATACCATGTGTACTTAAGGGGCTTTCCATGAATTACGTAATGGTCGTCGATTTGAAATTATGGACACCTTGAGTAATTTACAGATTATCCCTTAAAAAATATTTGAATGATGGTGATGAGTGATCATCATCATCGTGATCATCCTCACGAGAAATTTCGAAAAACAGAACTAAAAATATGAATTATGCATTCCAGAGATGGTCGACGACGCATCGATATGGTCCTGGTATATTCGGACGAGTTTGAGGGCGTGATGACGGAGCAAGAAGCACGAAAACGTGAATATCGTCGAGTTTTTGAGCAAAATTTGCTCAAAGAGGGTCTACAGCTCGAACTTGAGTCCAAAGAAAATTCTTTTGATGGCAAGACACATTTTCTCAAATTACACATTCCTTGGAAGGTCAAGGTACAATACGCCGAAGTTATGAACATCAAACTGCCCACGAAAAGGCTCATTACTATATCTGTCAAAGCTTGGGTAAGTATCGTATTTGAATCGAAATCTATTTCTACGTGTGATGGCAATGAATATTTGATTTTTATGGTTTTTGAAGTCCTCAAACCGTATGAGTAAATGAGAAAATCACTGAAAATTACATACTTCCAAAACTGCTTTTCAAATTTCTGCTTACAACTCGGTGAAAGAGGGACTGATCAATTTTACAATAGCGAATAGTTGTTTGAATATTTAACTTGAGTAGGTAGGTGGATTCGAAAAATGCTATAATATTCATTGGGTCTTTCGAATATAATCGATAATTATGGGTAATAAGATAAGGGCATGTTGGGACTACTGATCGTGGATTTTGCTGGAAGTTCGGAAATAGCCTCTTGTTATTGGGGATTCATCTTGATAAGTGAAATAAGTGAGCGATCTAATATGATTATGTGACTCCAGGATATGAAAAAAAAGTATTAAATCACCTATTTTCAAAATTACTTCAAAAATCAGTCAACTGACATCGAATGTGTGAGATCTGTTACATAGGAAAAAAAACTTGATAAAACTGTTGACAAAGGTAAAGGACACGATTAGAGCAGCACATTTGCTTAATATCGCCATCTCACGTTCGTGCATTATCTGAAGCACGTTGGGTATATAAATAAAAACAGAACAGCCTGTACATCGTGTAGTACTCCAATATGAAGACGTCATTGTTGATGATGTAATTTGTAATCAATAAAAAAAATTCACGGATATCGTGACGTAAAACAATACGAAAGATCGAATATAGATTTTATCGATCACATTGAATATTTTAACGTCCGAAAATGCAATTCTCCTCGGAAAATTTTCTTTAAGAACGAGGTCGATTTCGTAGAACTAGAAATCCAGAGTCAATTCGCAAAGTAATTATTATCAACGTGTATATGGGCAAATCTCACGAAGTATGCGGTTTGGCCGAACAGGCCTATTTTCACGTTGTCAGAACAACAGTCGCGTTATTTCCGCCGCTCGCATTAGATCATTTTGAAGATCTACTCATATTTAATAGTTCTGCATCATTCAGAAGTCTAAAAATTGCTATAGAAAGGTACTGGGAGACGCTTCTTCGTGACAAAATCACAATTTTCGACCGAACAGGGCCATAGTTCTCTCACGCCTTAGCTCGCCACAGGCGGGGCGGTTCACCGATCGGTCTGAAAATTGGATATGTGATGGATTATAATACATAGAAACATATAATTTTCGCCCGAGGCTGTGCCTATCAATGCGTCGGAGTGCCGATGATTCGTTGGAGCGAACTCCGATTCTACATTTTCTCCTGTATCGCTCTTCTAATGGATGCAGCACTCGGGGCGGTGAATATTTCGTATCTGTAGAAACGACATATTATTCTACATCCAAAAACCTACAAATCTAGCCCAAGAACGATAGTGTGCTCGATTCCGCACGACGATGCGGCTTGAAATGAGAAAAGTTATTTTCGCGTAAATGGGGTCAAAAAAATCGTTTTTCGTGTAGCACACGAAAATTTCGATTCCGTTGGGATGGAAACCACGTGTAAACTGATATTTGTACCTCAAGAAATGCCTATGAGAATCGCCCCTACTACAGCCTCATATCGGTCGCGATGCGAGGCTTGTGAGGATCGACAAATGACGAAAATGAGCGTTTCGACGGTTGAGGCACATCTACATTTTGTACCACAGACCTTCAGAAAACACTGTAAACCATTGAACTCATCTCTCTTCTTCTATTCCAACACCAAGGATGCCATGTATTCACATACACACGAGCCAATTAGAATTACGAAAATATGAGGGTCCCACGCAAATACATGGGAAAAACTTCTACACCCTCACAAATCCACGGCGGGGCTCCAAAATGATTTACGCAAGTATTTCATCATTGTTTGAGCATTACTTGGACCAAACAAAAGTTTATCGGAGATGTGCTGCCATTCTGGAAATTCTCGAAATTTCAAAGTCGAAACCGCATAGTTCCTGAGATTTGCCCATATATATAGAAACTTTGACATGGTATAAGTAGAGTATGAGTGGAGTAATCGCAAAAGTTAATTGGTTGAATAGGCTTGTTTCAAAGAGTTAGGTGCTTCCATTATGTCTTCGAAAAAATTGTTCATGAAAAGTTTTAATAACAACAATCAAGTGTCATGCTCGCGCATATAGTGTTCTGGAACAGACGTGAGCTTGACTTTTTTAAATATTTCTGTCAAGCTGCGAGCTGGAAAAATCTGTACTCTGTTTTGACAAAATGTCTTACTAGATCTCAACAGCCATTCGCGTTGAACCCTAAATTACTATCCTTTATGATATCATTATTATCGACATAACATTATGCAAAAAGTCATCGTACATTCATGAATCGAAGGAAGCGTGTAATAATTGGACACAGTATTATACGTTCAATGAACTTCCTCTATTGATCGTAAAGGAAAGCCTTGCCTGATTCTTCGCTACAATAAAATGACATGATATTGATTTTTCAAAGGAACATCTCGTTCACAGAGTTTTTCCAAAGAATTTTGTGAGTATGGGAAGATTTGGATGTCTTTCATAAAAAGTTTGGATTCAAATGTACTAATTCGTCGATGATAAACTGAGGACTAAACTGATTCTTGAGGTGGCTTTCAATTATTATATCGATAGAAACTCGAAACTCAATGGCATAAATTGTGAAAATGGCATTGCAGAAGAATGTTTCGATTTTTTTTGGAATTTTTTTTATGTGGTTGTACAATCGTTCGAATAACATTTCGTGACCATAGATTCTGGTTGATCCACTATCTGACGATTTTTGATCATGAACAAGAAGCAAAAATATCAACTATTACTCAAGAATGGAAACCTTTTTACCAAGTATCGAAGACTGATTGTTCATCATTCTGACCTAAAAGGGCCGCATTCAAATGCGGTTTTTAACCTTCTCATGGTGGAAAATCATTATTGCCCCCTGTGCTGGCAGGCCCGTTTCGAACGCGGAGAACTTATTTCCTTCGCTTCGCTCGGGAAATAAACTGTCCTAGCGCCGGAAGTGGGCGTATGCGTCCAGGGCAATAATGTTCTTACTTTTATCATTGGCTCTGTAAAAAGAAAAAAAAAAAAAAAATTGACCAGTACCGTATAAAAATTTTTATACCTCAGCACAGTGAAAATAATTTGTTTCACTAGGACGAGGAAAATGCAAAACCAAGAAGTAAAAATTGGGAAAGGTGGAAACGTTTAACCGAGTGGTTTCGCAGCATACATTTATGGGACACAACAAAATATCCAGAGGAACCGAGTTTTTACGCAAGTACAGATTCTGGAGATCGAGAGGAAAGGTGAGGCCATAGAATAAAATTGGTATAAATCCTATTACTTTCATACAAGTAAAAACTTCTCATATTCATAACTTACTGAAACTGAAAGAAAGAACCCGCGATGTTTAGTGTTTAGTATAAATACTAGCATGCAGTGTCAGCTCATAATTACAAGACTCTAAGTACGAGCTCATTCAGAATAGGATCAAGTGGGGTAAAAATAAAAATATTGCAATATCGAACAATAAATTGCAAGAAACAGAAAAGCTACCCCAGGAAAGTTAGAAATCAGTCAATAATAGTACCTAGTATGGCACCCAGTGGTCGTATATGGCTGTTCCAATATAAATGAGAAAGACCTACTTCTTCGAGCAAACTTATATACACGGTATATGTATGTGGTCACGATATCGCGTAGGATGTTACATCGAATGTGTTGTATGTTTCGTGGACAATTTTTCCAAATATATAATTTGGAAAGTGGGCGAGAACGGAGGCGGAACTGTTTGTAATTACACGAATAATCTGGTAATTAAAACGATTATAAATTTTGAGTGACTCGCACATCAATGTGGAAGTACAATGATGCATCTAAATATCAAATTGCCGTCTTTACATTAAGGCAATTTGAGGTTTTCCGTCGGAGTTGTTTGCGTCATGAACGCCAATTTTGTTAAATCTATGTGAAAGTTGCAGAGTTGTGAAAGTTACATGAAAATACGAGTTTTCAATTTTGGATGCAAAATGATTCAAAATGGGTATTTTGGGTATCGATTTGATTGAGTCATCATCATCATGCTTACTATTGCTAAATGAAGGCAATCGAAGACGAACAATTTTCTTGACGATAGAGAGCAACTTTTCTGCCTTTTATGGCAATTTTAGATAGAATATTCTGATACAAGAGTACCAGAGCTTAGCTTTCGCGATCGTGCAGATAAGTTTTTTTTTTGAAAACTAAAAACTAAAATCCGCGATGGAAATTCACTTTAAGGCACGGATATTTTTTTTGAGAATTTCTGGAATGGAATAGCTTCAAATGATGGAAAAATTTTGGCCAAGATCTACCAATACTATTTGAACCAAACATAACCGTGATCGTGGATAAAAATAAAAGCAGTTTTAGACAAATTTTGGAACAGCAACTTATTTTCAAAATCTGCTGCAATTTCTTAGTATTAGCTTTCAATTGGTACTAAAGCATAGCATAATAACCCTCACTAAGCTTATAAAAATAGTCTTCTTCCGCAAAAATTCACTCGTAATAATCTCGGAACACACCTCAGATTGAGGTACTTACAGAACTCGAGTGTCACAATTCCTTCTCCAATCATTTTAAAATCAATTTTGCGAGCAGATATTGAATGAATTGCTCTTGGATTCCTTACACCTTATCAAATTTTGACTTCCAGTCACCATCACACTCCAATATTATGAATCTCATCCTAATCTTCATCATCTCATAAACCATAAAAAAGTTGAGTCTTTTTGGTTATACCTACAAGCTCACTGAATAAAGAAATGAATTTTTTTGCACCAGATTCGTCGTGAAAGATCGAGATACTGCTTTTACACCAGCTCAAAGATCTCTCATTGTAATGCAAATTTTACTGCGAGCAAGATACGACGAGCTACACGAAAAATCTGGCATTCGACGTTTGCTAGCGGATGGAACTTACCTTGATTGTTTTCCCTTGCATGAGGGAGCTTACAATAAGCCAACCAGCGATGGTCGACTCCTCGATAGATATTTACTATATTCTATTTGGGCCAGACCAGGTCAATGGTAAGATTATTCAAGATTCAAATAAATACATTTTTAATTATTATCATTTCCTTGTATTTATTGGTATGCAAAATTTTAATATATTTTTTAATAGTTGATAGAAAAATGAAAAAATTAGTCAATATTAATTTATAGGTATAAGAAGCAACCTTTATGGTTGATACGGCGTTACTTTGGCGAAAAGGTCGCGCTGTACTTTGCCTGGTTAGGATTTTACACTCGAGCCCTGTATCCTCCTGCTGTTGTGGGACTTTTGTGCTTCGTATATGGTCTGCTTAGCAAAGATGGCGGGGCAAATATACCCAGCAGGGAAATTTGTGACATTTACGGTGCCGGTAAGTTTACAATTGTATAGAATTTTTTATAAGGTACGTAATTTGTCCCCTGTTCAAAATCTCTAAAGAAAGCTGCCGCAGATTTTGCCATGAATTTTTCTCAGGTTGGTTATGTGAGAATATGGAAAAGTAAACATTTTGCGATGACGTAGAATGACCTTTGCGTTCCATAGAATGCTTTATTTTGCAAAAACCATCGTCTTTGCAACTTTTGACTTTTTTCTTCTCAGAGTGTATAAATTAGGCACAACCTCTCAGGAACTTACGAAAAAATATTTTTTTGCAAAAAATTAAGATAGCTTAGCTCGGGTTATTTGGATTGAGACGCATTCTAATTCATTTGTAGGTTTTAAAACAAGATTCAAAATGCGCTAAGCGGCGTTAAAAAATATTGAGATTGGACAAAATGGGAAGCAAAACGAAACAAATTGGGGAAAATTAAACCCACTTACCTTGTAGGATTGATAAGGAATGAATGAAAGAATGGTAGAAGAATCTTTTGATCTCAATTTGATTTTTTCTTTAGGAAATATCACGCTGTGTCCCGTCTGTGACAAAGCGTGCCCGTACCCCAAACTAGGCGATTCTTGCCTATTTGCCAGGCTTACTTACCTCTTCGACAATGCATCTACAGTCTTCTTTGCCATTTTCATGTCATTTTGGGGTAAGTTTGAGAATTTTTGCATTGTACCCGCCGTTGTTTCGTTACTTACATGCGGTATGTACACTCACCGAACATAATATCTGCATAAAGGAAAAGATTTTTTGTCCCTTAACCCGTTGACTGTTGATGTCCAGTATACTGGACAAGCGCTTTTTTCGATATTTTGTGATAACGCTTGATAGAAGCATTGGAAAAATCTGCGAAAAATCAGGAAATCTCTGGGACATTGTTGAATCATGTTGGCACAAAAATAAGGTCTCAATAGTCGATCATTTTTGAGAAAAATAATAAAATTCGAAAATTTTCCAACTTTCTAATTTTGGCATTTTTCGCTGTTTTGACACTAGTATTTGACGTTCTGACCATCAGATAGGGTTTGCGAGTCCCGGAAGTCACTTTTAAAGACAACGGGTTCACTGCTAGTTGAAATTTGAATACTATAGGTTCTAGTTCTGAAATGTTGAGGGTGAGGTTGCGATCATGAAAGCACCAAAAACGGTATGATCTAGATCGAAACAACGGCTCAGGGACAAAAATCTTTTTGAGATTTGTGCAGATATTTTGTCCGGTGAGTGTACACTGCTGGGCAGGAAGGTGAACTGCAGTGCACCGAGATCTGCTGTCTCACTCGCACTCATAGGTTAGGGTTGCAGTTCACCTTCCTGCGTTCACGATCCTGACCCCCCCCCCCCCCCACAAAATATGAAGAATATTTTTGTATCAAGACATTTCTGACTAAAAATACAGCTAAAGACTTCAGTATCACCCAAATGAGCTTACGTTAAGAAATCATGTATTTTATCCTGTCTCCCCGGATATATCTATGGTCAAATAATGTACTACTCGGAAGGAATATTCTGAATTTTTCACATTTTGGTTTAGCTGAAAAGTAGAAGAATTAGGGAAAGATCGGTGACTTGGAAGCCGCATCCTCTCTTAGGCAGATTTCTCCAACATTACATATTTTTTTAACAGTCATTTATAGGCTGTTGATTTATGGCGTTTATCAGTTCAGTTCGAATTTGAAAAAAATTTGATGATCTCATATGATCTGCTTTCCAGGTTCCAAAAGAAAATACCTGAATTAAGTAAATTTAGTACTTTGTGGATTAGAATAAATTTTCAAATAATTAGTGTGATATTCTTTGCCATGCGGATCCAGTGAGATCTTATTCGGGTATATTTAATGACGAAGAATGGCTGTTCGATTCATGAACGGTTTTTTACGATCGTTTTTAGCCACAACATTCTTGGAGATGTGGAAACGAAGACAGGCTGTACTGGCATGGGAGTGGGACTTACAAAATAGCGATGGAGACGAAGAGCCACGTCCAGAATTTGAGACGAGCGTCAAAACTTTTCGCATAAATCCTGTTACAAGGGAACGCGAAGCATATTTACCCGTTTGGTCTAGGACTCTCCGATACATTTGTTCGGGATCTATAGTTTTCTTCATGGTATGTATACTATGGATCATATATAAGAATTTATTAACCCTAGACTTTGATCATTTGATGATTAAAAAATAACTAACCTATACTTGACTACTAATTACTAATATTCATACAAAGGGAGTCCGGAAGGTCCGGTTGCACCAAATCTCACCAAACTTTTTTCATAGTCTCGTACCACCTAGAAAATGGAGAATCCAGAGTAACTCCGTTAAATTGGCCCCTGTTCAAGGACACAGCCTATGATATTATCATTGCCCATATATGCCCATGTTAAAAAGTGATATATGTACATAGATATACTGGCAATGCTGAAGTTTTTACCTGTAGCTCCGAACAGAAGGCCTATTTCCCGGAGCTACTTTGGATTCTTTATTTTCTAAGTGGCACGAGGCTGTGAAAAAAGTTTGGTGAGATTTGGTGATCCGGACCCTTCGGACTCCCCTTGTTAGTCAACTCATTTGAGATTTTATGATTTTATTCATACGATGAGTCGGCTCTCTATAATTTTCATCATTCAAGATGATGATTGGGATTAATCTGTGAATCACTGTACAATTTTACGATCATATCGATTTTCAGATCTGCGTAGTTCTTGCGGCAGTGATCGGCACCATAATGTACAGGATATCCTTGGTAGCCGTATTTCATAGCAAAGGTTACTTTCTCAAATCTCATGCAAAAATTTTTACTTCCTTGACGGCTGCCTTCATCAATTTAATCATAATTATGATGTTAACTCGAGTGTATCAACGATTAGCTCGATGGATGGTTAATATGGAAAATCCCCGAACGCAGACTGAATACGAGGCCAGCTTTACATTTAAAATTTTCATTTTTGAATTCGTCAACTTCTATTCTTCCCTCATCTACATAGCATTTTTCAAGGTAAACATTATTTGAGAAAATTTTTTACATTCACTTAGGACGACTATTTTTTGTAAAAATTTGAACGAGAAACCGTCTTAAAAAAATGTGTATGAAATCGTCAAGACAGGAGGACGTATTTTGAGGTTCTCTTAATTAATCAGAAACAAAAGCATACGTTATCATTGTATTATTCATCTTGTCATATCAAGTATCTGCTCATGCTATAGATTTCATGGTAGAACTTCGGATTCTTTACAGTATTTCCGAATATCGCAAGAATACCGGATTTCTAAAGGCGAGTAGAATGAAATATCGCATTTTGAACAGTGCAAATCATATTGCTTGTATTTTTATTCTTCAATATAATTCAGACCGGACAATGGCATCTGAATAGTGCATTTTGATGCGAAATTGTAAATAGATTTTACCCCCATGTATCAGATTAAACTTTTTGATAAATTAAGAGTAAAAGTACATAAACAGTGCGTGAAGTTCACTTTTACGCATAGTGTATCAAAAATAATATATTATAGGAATATTTCTATGGTTATTCTACGATTATTCCCATTCTAATATGCAAAAGGGAAAATTATCGTACCCACCACTAGACCCAAACTCTTACACAATTTAATCAAAATTTTCAGGGAAGATTCTACGTTCATCCGGGAGACCTGGAATCCCGATCGTCCGAATTTTTTCGTATCAGAATGGACGTATGCGATGCTTCGGGATGCCTATCGGAAGTGTGCATACAACTGGCTATAATTATGATAGGCAAGCAAGTTTTCAATAATTTCGTCGAAATTTTATCGCCAAAATTGTGGAACTGGTGGAGAAAACGAAGTCACGTTGCAGCAACCAAAGACTCTTCGAGGCCTTATACCAGTTGGGAAAGAGACTATCAACTTCAAGATCCTGGTAGACTTGCGCTCTTTGATGAGTACCTCGAAATGAGTAAGTTTTGTGAATATTTTAACCTTTCCAAAGGGTAATTGCACTATTTTTACTCAAAATTAAGACTAACCAGGAGAGGTCATTACATCCGGGTAACGGATTCGGCTGAAACTTTGGAAATAATCTTCTTTTAGTGCCAAAAGATGAAACCCAAAATTATAGACCCTAACGCTCAAACGTTTTCGAGCTACAGCCAAGGACATTAGCATTGCAGGTATACCTATATGCATATTTTTTAACATGGACCCATATAGACTATGCTAATGTTTGAAGATGTAGCTCGGGAACGTTAGAGCGATAGGGTCTATAATTTTGGGTTTCATCTTTTGGCACTAAGAGAAGACTATTTCCAAAGTTTCAGCCGAATCCGTGATCCGGATGTGATGGCCCCTTCTGGTGAATACCAAGACTTGACTTTTGAACCGAGTAAAATAGTACCTTTGAGTCTTTCATGCTCAGAAAAGCTTCAGCAAGTGTGGTTCTTTTGTTACATTTTGTCACGGTGATTCATCATAATGATAATTTTTTGATCAATCAGAGTATAAAATTAGTACTTATTTTGTGGAAACTGGCATTTTCTGGAATCAGCCTGAAACGTTTTTCGAACTTCTGTTCTGCATAAATTATCATTTTGCAAAGAGTGCGAGCCTTTGAAAGTTTACAAAACCGCAAATCGAACGGGATAATTACCTTGTTAAAAATGTCAATGACAGCTGACTTTTCCACGTCATAGTCATTGCAAGACTGTTGCGTGTAACAAATCGTATATTTGTAAATTGCAAACTTTCAAAAAGAGCTCGACTATTCACACAAATCCATTCCATTTAATGCAAGAAATATTACATATTATGTAAATTTTCAGTAATTCAATACGGATTCGTGACATTGTTCGTGGCCGCTTTCCCGTTGGCACCACTTTTTGCCCTACTGAATAATATTGCCGAAATTCGTCTCGATGCTTACAAAATGGTCAAAGAAGCAAGACGGCCACTGGCTGAAAGGGTTGAGGATATTGGCGCTTGGTACGGTATACTCAAGGGAGTTACCTACATGGCTGTCGTTTCAAACGTAAGAATTTTGAGGACCTACCTTCCAAAACTTTTTTCACCTATTGTGCATCAAGAGAGAACTTCTAGTCATCTTTGCAGAAATACTGTATTTTCTTCACACGATTTGCCAATCATATTTTTCTTACGAGCTATACTTAATTGAAAACTTGGATACAAGGGCCCCCTGTGAGAGATTGATCCAATTGTTGAGAAAAAGAAAATTGATTTAGTCAACCACACAAGGGCTCATTTTTTCTTAGGGAAAAAAGTTGGCAAGTGAGCCAAAATTTTGGTTCTCTCGCCCAAACTCAACTTGTATACATTTTTTTCATTTTCTCTGGTACGTGCTATATGGTTTCTGACATGTGTTGTATTGTATCCGGAGCTATGTAGAATCAAAGAGTCATAAGTCATGAAAAAAATGGATGGGGTGCAGCCAGTATGATCATTCTTGATCCTGTAATGTCTTTTATCTCAAGACTCCCATAACTCTATCGGAAATGAATGCAATGATAACGTAATAATGATCTCAACAGTCCTAGTACTTTGGCAAATTTCGCGAATAACAAGATATAAACCTACCTAAAATAGACTCCAGATTGACTCGAACAATTTTTTTGTTCAGGCATTTGTAATAGCCTACACTTCAGACTTTATACCACGAACGGTATACAAGAGAGTTTACTCTCCAACGCATACTCTAGAGGGTTACATTGACAGCTCGCTATCCGAGTTCAATACGTCACATTTTACGGTTGATATGAGGCCATTGGAAAGTAAACATCACTCACCACCTATGTGCCAATATCGAGGCTATAGAAATGGACCACAATCTCAAGATCCCTATGAACTAAGTGCCCAGTATTGGCATATATTTGCTGCCAGATTGGCTTTCGTCGTCATTTTTGAGCACGTGGTGAGTATTTTTTCTAACTAATCTGAATTAAATTGGAAAATTGATAGATATATCTAGGCCTAAGAACGCAGAAATATTACGAGGAAAAAACTCTAGATAATCATTCTTGATGGAAAGAGACTTTGTGTATTCGACCGACGTGTGGTGGGCTAGCCATTTTCAATCGAAAATTCATCCTATTTTCATGAATTTCTCATACACTTTAATAAGAAAATGAAAAGTGAATAGTGAAGAAGATAAGTTTTATATTTCACGGTTTTTGTCGGATAAGCATAACAAGCTTTAGACAGGAGCAAATGCATGCCTCATGTAGTATTCATAGCATTTGCCGTGGCACATATTATTCTTTTAATTAGTCAGAGAGGGTATTTAATAAGCCAAAATCACCTCAGTAATTATTAATAATTCTTGACAGGCTTTTTTTCCTGTTTTGAACCGATGTTGGGTACATTTTTGCTTCGTAAAATGCACAGTATATCATATTGTTCATTCACATCGGCTTTGTCTGACCCTCTGAATTTATCTATTATTGTTTGATTCATTCTCTTTATATACCACCACTGACCTCATTCTCAAATTGACAGTAGAGAGAAAATCGTACACTAGCCCTTAAATCAATGGATTTTGATTATTTATGACGTGTGGGTCACGGATTGCTTCAATTGGCTTGCAATTGATGTTTGTTTCTTTTACGGTATTCTCTTGGCATTGTAAATATTCGGACCGAATAAATTTCGTCGATACCTGATGTATCAACAGACCCCCATCATCAAGATCAGTGTGGAACTCTTTAACTGGAAATCGTGTGGTGATTTAATCCAAAGAAATCTCGAGCAAGTAGCCACTTTAGATCTTCAAACCTTACCGAAAAAATAAGTCAGATAGCTAAGTTAGCTGAATAAGTGATCATTTTTTCGACTCTCTAAAAACCAGCGCGTATTCCACAAGTGGTTTGGTTTTTAAGAATCTTGATTATTTTTTATTGGGATGATAAAAAATTTGGAAAATGTGACTGCGAAATAATGAAAGTTGTACACTCACAATCTCATAATCTCATCTTATGAATTTTTTTTTCAACTTCCCGATTTCTGCCATTTTGTTGATTTTGATAGCCTTTTTCTGGTTTAAGATGAACAAATTCTTTGTCATGACTTGCAATATATCCAGACACGGGAAAGTCAATCGTGACAATTAATTAAGCCAGCTGATTTGGTCCCTCAATCTCAGTACATGTGTTTGTCGGATTGAGTGGTACTCAGAGTTTATAAAAGACTAACTTAATCCATAACCCATCGCATCTCAACACGACCGATCCCATCCCAACCGAGCCCGTCCCATTCCTTCCCATCCCTCTCCATACCATCCCATCCTATCCAATTCCATACTGAATTTTTCTCAAATTCGAAACGAGAAGCCCAACGCATCAAAAATATCTTAGACTAGTGGATTGGATTTGGTCTGACCATACGATGACCTGTTCTACTGAAATTTTTTACCAATAATCCAGTTCATCATACGATTACTAACTGAACAGGATAATAATCAATGTCCTACTTCTAAATCATGTGACAGTGACTCAATTAGATATTTTTTGCTGGGAAAAGATGGCACAAGATTTTTTGATGCTGAGTGCACCCAGATTGTAGAAGCCAAGTTCCAGCGCATATAAAATCAAGAAAACTCGAGATCCAATGAAAAAAAAACTTCGAAAATCCGTGCGCTGTCATTAATGATATGGTAGAGCATCAATTTCACTTCCCTCATCAAAAATCAAAATCTCAAAAAATTTCATCCGACTATTTCAGGTTTTTGCTCTAACAGGCTTAATGAGTTACATAATCCCAGAAACGCCACGATCCGTAGCAACCCAATGGAAACGTGAACGTCTTCTTGCCCAAGAAGCAAAATATGAAAAGGGTGTAAGAAGTGGACGCGAGGGTGAACCTGGACAAAATCTCGAGGGATATCAACATCAAATTATAACAGGAACAGGAAGGACAGCTGCTACTTTAGCTAATTATAACAGAGAAGCTGGTAATCCTGACGATCCTGACGATGAGCTTCTTTCAGTTTTAAGAGAAGCTGGTCTTGCTGGAAATAATATAAATCGAATAGGTGCAGGTGGTGGTGTCGTGGGTCCTAGACATAGTTGGGCAAGACGATTTAGTAAGTTAAGTGATGGTTTAGACGCTCACGTACAAGTTGATTCAACTACTCCGGGATCTAGAACAAGCGGTAGACCGAATTTTGATCCATCGACCGTTTGGCAAATTACGTGAATTTTTGCCTTCATGTAGAAGTTGTAATTATGGTAAATTTTATTGTATATATATTTTGTTGTAGCCTAGAAATGTTTACACTGGTTCAGGTGATCCAGTCAATCTCGATTTTTGGTTTAAATGTAAATACATTCGCATGAGGATAACATACAAATTAGCCACATTTCATGAGATCTTGAACAAGTAGTCTAGTCGACACACGAATGTATTTTGTATTCGAGCTTGGAATTCTTCGACAAAATTCTACAAATTATAACTCTGCTGAAAATAGTTCCGTGGGACTTCGTGGGAATGGCCCTGGGAAGATTTTTAATCTTGATGTTTGCGAAGTTTGGCATTGCAAACGTGTACTTAGTATTTTTTCGCTCATTTCGACCATAATCGACCGAATTCGATCGAAGTCCCATGGGATACCATGGGCTCCCCCGGAATTATTTTCAGCAGGAAAATGCTATTGACTCACAAATAGAGAACCAAGCCGTTGGCCCCTATCGACTTGGATAATTTCGCTCGAATCGCAAATAAGCTGTGATTGAAACACTAAAATAATTTCGAAGTAGTTCTCTCGGAATCATGAACGTAAATGGAGGGCTTGAATTCGCTCACAATTTACAACCCAAATTAAACGAGTCTGTTTCTCAGAAAATCACGTTGATATCAATATCACACGTATGCAACGATAGTTTTGTCACTAATACTAACGTTACTGAAAATTAAAAAGGTATAGATTCAATTTTTATGGGACTTTGCAACTATTGCAATATGTACAGATTGTATCATACAACTTTGCAAATTACCAAAAAGGAAATTGAGTATTTGTTGTTGATGGCTCTTGCCAAACTTGCATAATTTTAGATTGAATTATAGAGAATTGAATAAATGGTTGACGGTAATAAGAATTGTGTACAACCAGACAAATCTTTTCAATTCATATGTCGAATCAATTTCTTGAAAATTGAAGGAAGTTATCGATGAAAATGTATTAGAATTCAGAGTGATATAAATAAGTAAATCCCTTTTTTTTACAAGAGATCCGTTTGATCGTATTCTTTCTTAGGTTCTCAGGTAACTGTAAAAATGTTGATGATACGATAAATTATCGTGATTTTATAGTCCAATTTTGAGCTCATCAAGATTTGTTCACTGGAAACACTCGATGAAAAATTAATTGTCTAGTTGGAGTGCACACTCATCAGATGAAATATCACCTTGTCAATCGGTGTTTAAGATTTCATGCAACGAAATGTAATATTTTAGACAAATTGTAAAATGCCACACTTTCTCATAAGTTATAGTATCGATACTATCGCTCGATTTGATTCAACAATATTTTGCCACTAATCAGTATACGCCAAAGATTCATAAATACAAATGTATATTTACACGGAGATCAAGAGTAAAATCATTGGCAACCATGTGATATATGAGTGTAAATGCAAGATAGATTGTTACTCAATGAACAAGAAACTGTAATAAACTAATGTTCATAATAACATGTTTTTCAATTGTCCAAGCCAGTATGTTCTACTTGAAATGAAATCTTGATGAATCCTGACTACATGATAGCAATTTCTTAATCTCTTCGTCTGTCCTTTAAAGAGTAGGAGCGGGTTTTCCCTAGCTTTGAGTTGGAAGTATAACGGTGGGTTATCAGAGTGTCTTTTATGACTATGGTGGGGTTCGAATTTTTTTCCGATGGAATCACCCCAGAAGTAAAATTTATCAAACTCCATCAAACTCCTGAAGAAAATTGGCATGTCAAATGTAAAATTCCAAGCATGTTTCTATACTGGGTGTCACTATTTTTTTTTATTCAGCATACCGTTGTTTGAGTTGTTTTAAATAATAAAGATGTTATTCGGCATTCATATTCTGCATAATATATCTTTTATTATTATCATACATGATTTAAATATTGATTCCTTTACTACCAACAAAACATATTCATAACAATATACATGTACAAGCATACTCTTTTCTGATCGATCAATTTACAATTTGAGCCCTACATAGTCGCAATGACAAGATTTTTTCAAAAAAACATTGTGAAGAACGCATCTTTCAACGGGCTAATGGTTTCGATCCATAACAGACGTGTTACTGATGCAGTAAACGATTATTTCCGATAAGAATTACTCAATTTCTTAGAGGACTTTGATAACAATGAATTGTCGCCAAATAATAGAAATCATAGCATACAAAAGAATAAAAAAAAGTATTATAATCGAATTGGAACTAGTAATGAATAAGATTAGCGACATTCATGACAACGACGATAGAATTTCAGAACGACTCATTTCTAAAATTTGTATTTCTCATGATTGGCAACTTCTACACTCATTCACTCGCGTATGGATGTCTAAAACATCTAAATACGTACAGTTATGATATATCAATATAAGTCCTCATTGGAACGATTCATTACTCGTTTAGAGTAGAGCTCAAAGCAAAAGTTGATTAAAAACAAATATATATCATCTCAATACTTTAGCAATCTACTTTTTTCGATTTTTCATCTCATGCGCAATGATAAAAAATCAACAAAAATCGTTCCACAGGGCTGACTAATCGTATATTTATTATGAGTAAGGTATCACAGTTCGGTTCGGAAAATAGAATTAATATTATGAGAACGTTACAAAAATGATAGTAAAAGTGATCGGCGATGAAATTTTTTCAAGAACCCCAAAATAATATATACACAATCACAAATCATACATGAATTGAATATTATTCTTTCGATGTATGAGTATCAAACTTCTTCTAATACTCATTTGAAGGGGTAGTGATACAATCTTGATTCTCCACGTGGTATACGTTTCAACACAATTCTTGATTGATGAATGAGAAAATAATCCGTTGAGTCAGAAAACCAACTGAAAAATTGGATAATGTACTATATAGACTGGAAGCAATATGATACGAAACTATACTCGCATATACAAATTGTCGTTTGAGAAACATTATCTCATAAAATCATATCATGACATGAGTCTTTCTCTGCTACAAATTTTAGCAGTCTAAAACTGCTAAAAATTTTCACAAAAAGCTGTCTTTACATTTACAATATGCAACTATGCAATAATATTCCCCGAATCTAGCAATAGCTGATAAAATTATCACGTTTCACGCAGAATTTTTTTCCTATCGATAAATTATTTTCTATAAATTTTTCTCATTTAATAGTAAATCTTTCATAACTTTCGTTTCATCCTAAAACAAGTCACAATTCTGAAGAAAAAACTGCAAGAACCAGACAACTGCAACGAGTTATGTTACCTCAAATATTTTCGACCATGTATGTATGGTTAGATCAGAATCCCCTAATCAAGTCCTCTGGGAATTATTCTCCAAGAATCGATTCAATCAAAATTCAAAGGATTAGATGATTGAGTCTCACTCTTGGATCGTCACGAGCACTTAGCCACGAGAAAGACATAAATGTTACCGTGCCAAAGTGTCAAATTTGGGATTCACTCGGTCGAAATTGTGACTATAGAGATCAATTAAGAAAATTTTCAAATTTTACCAACACAACACAATTCAGTGCTAAGCAACGCCTCTGGTATTTTTTAAAAGAAATCATTCACTTGTAGGTATAGCGTGAATAACCGATGTGAGAGATATCATCATCACTTCTTTCTCCAATACTACTATTCACAGTATACTATTTGTAAAAAGTATCTAAAAATATACTGTACATAAAGATGACCTGTACACTCTTAGAAAAATAAGAAAAAGTCAGAAAAAAATTCTCCTCCATCAATAAAATTACCATGACATGATCGAGACGATGCGCTGGTTGTTAAATATGGAATGTCACAAACAAAATTGTCTTGCACCAAAATTTGGATGTAAGGGTGTGTGAAGCTCACCGCAACGATCACCTTATTTTCATATACATGCACATGCAGACGGTTTTACCCACAAAAGTATATGAAGCTATAAATCAGGCCACTGACTTTCGGACTCGATCCCGAATTATTGGATTCTCATGAGGCTTTACAAACCTTTAATGAGTAGCTGTTGCGCACTTAGACTAGGAATTGATCTTTAAAAAAGTCTTTGTTTCACCTCATCTATTTACTCGAAAACTTGGATGTATTAGCTGGAACCTGGAGGTGCGCTGAAATTGAACATAGTTGACGGCGATCTCCCTGGTATCTGCGGTTTAGGTGGTAATCTCGGTGTCACTGCGCCTGCAACACATACAAATGTTACAAAAAATTATAATCAAAATAGTTGTATGGATTATTCGATACCACATTACAGTGCCAGTCCTATCAGATTATAATGGATTTTTATTATTACTACTTCTTAATCAATCAATTATTTGAGATTAGTGTGACACTTATTTGGGAATAAAAAACTACGTAATGTGATTATGCGTAGATGGAGACTTGAGTGGTCCAAAATTCAGGCGAGTATACATACTTAGCCAAACTTTCAATCAAGGTCTTGAATCTCACATTCAACCACATTTTCTGCCTTTGAATGTTGAAATCAACGAAGTACAAATCTAAGAGCAATCGAAAACATACATTTCTCAAATTGTGCTCAGCATCTGCTTGAGCTTTTCAATTTTCATTATTTTTATCTGATTGAGCCGTAATCCGACACAAATAAAAAAATCGGGTGCAATACAGCACAAGGAAAGATGAGAAAGAAAAATCAATGATAGCATTTGTAAAGGAAATGGCTTACCATTGGGCGGTTGAGGTTGAGGCAGCTTTGTAGGGCTAGGCCCGTTTAGAGACATGTGTCTGCGAGCATGAGCCGTGTTGATAGCGCCTGCATTCTCAAGAGTGGAATTTCGTCTTGCAAGAAGAGCTGAACTACTTGCACTGAGTGTCGGCGGAAAGCGTGGTGGTAAACTTGATGAAGGTGGTGGATCGCGTCTCGGTGGCAGAGGAGGTGGCGAAGTATCTCTCGGTGGCAGCATTGGCGCATTCTGTCGAGACTGTGTTGAAAAGCAAAGAAAATTATCGAAATAATTTTTTTAATAGAAGACTTCACAATTACTAACGCGCGAACTCGAATTCGAATGTCTTGGAAAGCGTTGATTATAACAGCTGATCTTGAGAGTGATAATGGTTTCATTTCGAAATGGATATTGACGAAAAGGATGATGCACGGCCAAGAAAAGTATACTTCAATCCGAAACTTGCACTCAGTTTTCAATTTACTTCAACAGCTGCTTCATATTATGAGAAAAAAATCCAAGTTCTTTCCAGTGCCTTGAGAAATTAATGGTACTGATATATGATAATTATTCAAAATTACAAGTAGGTACAGGATTGATGTACTGAAAAAATATTATCGGTGGAGTGTCGTTCACGCGTAAATGGATAAAAATACCAATCAGAAGCTCAGAACTGAAAAAAATTCTGCAATTTTGGAAAGTATAAACTTACAAAGTGAGGGGAGTCGATGGTAGACAGACAGCTGTCGCGCCTTCGATGCGTCCTCGGCGGCAGGGGAGGTGGTGGCTGACCAAATGTCGCGGGTGGCGAATGCGGTAAATTTGGACTACTCGCAAGACCCATTTGCCCAATAGATGTGTGATTAAAGCCAAAATGCGAGCTTGACTGCTGCTGAGTGGGTACGTGACCAGGTGAGCCAAGCTGTGGACTGTTGCCGGGTGATCCGAGGGACAAGTTCGATATGCTCAACGACGGCCCTGGTGAACCTGCAATTTGACAAAATACATACTAGAATATATCTCTTCCTAGGTAATGAGAAGGTCTTGAATAATCCTATCTATGCGTAACACATAAAATCCGAATTTGAAAACATAAATCACTGGAAATGTATGTTTGCATGGATGTGATTAAATTACTGATGACACAGTCGCATGATGCTCACCTCCAATGAGAACTGGCGCGAAAACGCTGTGATCCCCTCCAATTGATGAAGATGAGCCATGAGGTGGTGTCTCCGGCATATCCGAAATTAAAGTTAATTCCTGATTTGAGGATGAGGGGTCGTTCAATCGAACTGTCGAAGCAACTGCTTGGAGTGGCGCTGGCAATTTTCCGCTTAAACTTCTTGCTTTGATGCCTGGAGACTTCAAGTTGAGATCTGGCCATTTACGAGGCTGGAAAAAGAAAATCCATGGATTTTTAATACGTGAAGAAATATTTGTTCAGCTAATGCGCAAGGTGAGGGAAATAACTTACCGCTTTGGGTCGACATCTGTCGGGTTTGTCCCTCAAATCTCTCGGTTCGATTGCTAGACTTCTGTCGTACAGATATGTATTGATATCTGTATCAGACATTTCCGGATCAAAAGGACAAAGATTTTCAATGAAACGCCTGATACGATATTCAGTCGTCAAGCAGTATGGCTGATTTTGATACTGTTGTATTTCTCCGATTATTTCTGCGACCATTCGTCTCTTACTGAAATTTATTAAATGACCGTCTGCCAGAAAATTATTGTTTCCATCTTCGATGAATATTATGTTCGTCAAGTACATCCCAAGAAAAGGTACACAAGGTGGATTGATTGAGCGTAATTTTTCTTGATATAACTTGAAGTGGTCCAGGGTTAAATTACTAGCTTCGGTCAAAGCATTTTTCAAACGAGTAGGCAGTTGCTGTAAGGAAATGTGAAGAAATTTAATAAGGAATGGACATTATGATTAATAAGAATTGGATAAAGATAACGATTTCTTGAAAGCGAATGTCACTCACTTGGAAGGTGTAATTTAATCGATGAACCGGCGCTGAATTCATTGCACTTACTATGGCCAAGACACTATTAAAATTATTGAGATCTTGCAGAACCATCATAATTTCAATTGCTCTTGAAACTATCGCTACGCGCTCGTCAATATTCTCGGTTTCCACAATCATTTTTGACACCCATCGTGTGAACTATGAAAAAATTAGATGAGTTTATGAAAGGTTTGCGAAGTCATTAAAGATTGATCAGTGCGGCAAGAGTCGTCATCTTACATTGTTTGTGTGCCTGATTATTTTCAAGAGATTAGGTGATGTTCTTTCCTTATCTTTCTCGGTCCAGACTTTTCCCACTATTTCTGAAGGTTTAACATTCTTATACAACTCAAATTCTAATAATGTCAATTGCCTTGCTATTTCAATTGGATGCAACTGCAAAAAATTAAATAATTCGTGAGGTTTAAGAAATCGCAGCATTAATATCAATAACCAATTTACACGGCACTTACAGTCAAGATTCCATATTCTTCTTCGGGAACTTTCAAGTGCCACTCAACAGACGGCGGAGATCGTTCAAAGCTTAGAGTTTTAGATCGCTGCTTGGATGGTTCAGACTTCTCTTTGATTTTTCTATTAACAATTTTGATGACTGAATCAACCCATTTTTCCATAGATTTACAATTCTCCGCAACAGTATTCAAGAAATCCTTCAACCTATCCAAAAGACTATTGTCTTTCTCGAAATCATAAAAATGATGGTCCACCTGTGAAATTTGATATGAAATGTTGTACAAGTGCATCCATTGCAAAATTGCAAGATTTTTCAAAATGATACGACAAGCTCGCTTACCCAATGCCTCAGAACATTTATTACTCTAAATTGCACAGGTTGACAGAATTCCCTGCGATATCGTTTAAAATCTTCTCTAGGTGTTGATGAAGTTCTTTCTTCGTCGTCATATACATTTGATGGATCTGGTATTTCAAATCGCTCTATCAGAAGAGTCAGTAATTCTTGTGAAGAACAAAAACTCCTACGAAAAATGAACATGTTTGTAACAAGTCTTAAAAGTGGGACGGATGATGACCATTGCAAATTCCATGCATCGAGCTCACCTATACGTTGTTAAAAATGTTCGCACAAACGCAGGATCGGCATAAATATGGTAAGTCAATCTTTCCACTAATTTGATCAATGAAGCCCCTTTGATTAAAGGTACGCCTCCATTCTCTCGAGCATCGACAACAATATTCGATGGACTATCTGGCTCGGCGAATCTGTATAGCTCCGGTGGAGGCAATCTGAGTGGATGCTTTCTCTCTTCATCGAGAAGAATACTATCTAACGTGCGTTCCAGCATACTTTTAGTATTCAGCATCACCAGATCTGCCATCCAACTGTTCTTTTCTTCTGGTGATTTTGCGACAAGGACAACGCTTGAATGGTCCCTTGTCGCTATTTCAAATGCATTTTTCAACTCTGCATAAGAAAAAGAAATTTTGATAAAAATAATCGACTGAGCATACTGAATTTAGTTCCATAAATATGTCAAAGAGCACGATACCTTCGGTATCTTCTTTATCGTTGATATCTACTCTTCGAATAAAGAAGCGTTCCTTCAATCTAAATTCGCTCTGATGAGCAGAGTGATTTCCGACAACATTTGTGACAGATGCTACACTCACGCTCACTCTTTTTCCGCTACTTGGTTTGCATAATACCAACAAACCGTCGAATAATAAAGCTCTCCTTTCTGTCAATCTCCGACCATTACTTCCCAATTTTCCCAACATATCCTCTGTAAAAAACAAATAGTGAGTCTCGGTCAATTCAAGAGAGAATTTCGTAATGTACCTCTGATAAATTCGTTGCAACACTGTCCAATATCTTTTTGGTCCCAACCATCAACATTCTTCTGCATTTCACTTGTTTTTTCAAGTGCAGCTTGTCTACGAGCTCGACTTTGCATACGAAGCCCACTGTCTTTTTTAATTTTATTCGTATCTAAAATCTCTTGTAATTCGATTTGTAATGGCCTCAAAATACCTTGAACTTGTTCTAAGGTTTTCCTATCGTCCGGAATAGGAGACCGTTTAATTAATATCTGAAAGAAAATTTTATGTAAATCATGATTATCTAAGAACATGTTTTGCTAACGTTTCGGGATTTCGGACGTAATACCTTTATGTAGTCGAAGTATAGGAAACAGTGCCAGACTGGTTGCATCAAAAGCTTTGGCAGATAGTATTTCACGGCTTCTTTGAACCCATGACCAGCAGCACGCAATGCTGCATTAGCCTCAGGCTTGGACAACAGTTTCGAGAGAGCATCTCTACATGTTGAGCTAGTGATTTCGCGAGCATACCTGCATAAAATAATCAATTAGGAAAATTTCAACTACATTAGCCAATAGTTCAATGGGACTTACTTAGCATACGCATCAAACTCTAGCGCTTCCGCCACCTCTTCAAAACAAGATGTAACTGTCAATGTCTGTTTTTCTTCTGTAACTTCCATAACATCTTCTAAGTTTCCCAAAAAGTTAACCGTTGTATCATAAATATCTAGAATGTTACTAAAAAGCTCTTCAAGTTCAGAGGGGCTTTCAGTCAGCTTCGAGATTTCTTCACGGAAAACCTAGAAAATTGAGTCTTGATTGGTAAGATTGAATCAACAAATTAATAAATCATGATTCGCTAGAGCCAGAAAAGTCAAAAACAATAAGAATATTGGTCCACTTTGGATAGGGAATTCATCTTACTTTGATGATCATATGTAAGTCTCGTAAATAATGCCGTTCATCATGAATGAGATCTCTGACAGACTCTTCATATGTTTGAGACACTACAGTCCCCAACCCAGTTTGAGAACCCTCTACGCCTTCATCTTGATGGAACATATCCATCAAAACCTAGAAAGAGTAAAAGATGATATATTCCCATTTTCCAATACTAATCATAGTACACGGGTAATCGAACTCGGTTCTACACTTACGGTATCAGCGCACATAGCGACTCTGATATCTTCATATGTGATTTCCACATGTCGTATGTTTTTTACATAGTTTCCAGCAAGCTAGAATCAAAGATGATTGACATTTATTAAAGATATAGAGAATGAGTTTCATAGCATCAGATTTTTTCACAATAAGAGGAGTTCAGTTTACCTTCAAAATATCTGCTGAAATGTACTCCAAAACTCCTACTGTGAACAAAGTGACTTGCGAATCAATTTTGTGCTGCAGGACCTCCTATAATGAACGAAAATTACTTATACTTGAAGAAAGGCTTACATTCTAGGATGTGCGTACAATAAAAACCAAATTTTTTCTATTGAAATAATGATGTATTGCTTGTACATGACTCACTTTTTGCAGAAGCTGATGAATTTTGTCAACTGGCAATACAAGTGGAGATTTCTTTTTTCCTTTTTCTAGAGCGTCCTTGGCATCACGTAATGCCCATCTATCTATGGGAGTAGGAAATGTTCGCCGAACTCTTTCTTCTACATCTTGTGGTGTGTGAGGAGGTGGAGGCTCGCAAAGCATTCCTAGCATCCTCAGAATAAGATTTTCTACATAATCTAGTGCATCTTGCCGGGCCTCTAGACTGGGATGAACTTGTTCGAGAACCTGGAGGGAGCAAGAAACAAATTAATGTTGATTTTGCTGATAATAAAACTGATGCTGGTGCTAAGGTCTTGGATTTTGAAACTATTAATATATTCACAAATACTTGTTAGCATTTCTATTAGAATCATACCAGTACAATGCAAACAGGATTGAGAAGACCAGGAAATTTAGTATCAGACTGACAAGTATCTTCAATACGTTACTCGGTCATACAAAAGATAAGTTTTCAGACACTAACTAAATCTTATTGAATCTGTTTTGCCAACAACAGTAAAAACAACTTACTCTTTTCAGAGAATTTACGAAGACACCCTTCCACTTTGCAGCATTCTCTTCCTTTTGAAAGTCGTAGCCAGACGTCTCTGAGACAGTTGAGGTTGGCGAAGAGAACATGTTGCTCGGGTAGAGGATCTAGCAAGAAGGAAAGGAACAGGACTCGGTGTGGCAGAGTCATATAGGACAGTTACTTAAAATTCAGGCTTAATAGAAGAATGCTGCGAGCAAGAGGACTCGCGAAGCTCACTTCCTTCTGCAGCAGATCTTATCATCTGGAACCCCTTCGGCGAAGCTTATGTCAACAACCTGGGGCGCTGTTTTTAGCCCACGGATGTACAAATGATGATGATGATGACAGAGCGAGTACTCAGTTGCACTAACGAGCTCAATGAAACACTAATGAGGAACGATAGTCAAAATAACGAACTAAGAAACAGTCTTGGAGCTCATCTCTTGGAAGCAATTCATAATGTCACTGAGGCAATCTTTGCTGCTGCTGTTTACACTCATGAAACTGTGAAAGAGGATCTTCTCGACTAGGTTTGTTGAACTGCTACTCTTTCCGCGGATCTCGACAACCCAGTGTATTGATGCTGGAGAACAGCGTGAGCTATCAGAGCTGAATGAGAATGCGTGTTGGGATACATAATACTCTAGTCTCTGAGCTACTGCTGTTGACGAACAACAGTACACCACCTCTGAAGCCAAATCGATCGAAAATAGCTGGTCATTCTTGTTTCGTCAGTGCGAGCCTGAAAAAGATAAGGTATTTCTGAGATTCTGATATCGAATGCATTGTCAAATCTCGCATAGCTTTGCCGGTTAATAATGGTTTAGTTATTTCACGAATCAATTTAGTTGAATTTGTACTTCTACAATACTGACCTCTGAAGTGCATCTTCGCTCATTGAATTTTCAGAATTTGCTCATTCTGCAGTAATGTTGACGCAATTTTTTGAGTGATAGTGATAGTGATTTTTAGTTCGGTGTATTGCGGTATATCAAATTTGAACACGTCTGTGGGCTTTCACTTATCGGATAACCGGAACCAGAGTTTCGTGAATCGACTCGATGCTGCTGACAGTGATCAGAGATTTTAATACCATCGATTGATGAGTCGACACAAGGATTCTCTCAAACTGCCCGAGCTCATAGATTTCAAACTATCTTTTTAGATTCGGTTTGACCTCATCATGTGAGTATCTTGAAGCATGTCTTAAACCCTGGTAAGCTATTTCTCTTTAATCTGAGAACCACCAAATTGTAATGCTGTCCTAGGTTGTCTGATATCAGTGCCTCATGCCGGTGATATGTATGGGCCTGTGAAGAAAATAGCAGCAAACATTAACTCATTGGGAATAAACAATTAGTGCAGTAGGGTTATTGATCGAAATATTTGATTTTTTTTTTCTCAATAATCACAATCCAACCAATTTCTCACAATTCCTCTAACGATTAGACCTTAAAATCTTGTGAGAGATCTTTACAAGATTTGAATGATTGGCGCTGAAAACCTGTACCACAACAATATAATCTTTACTAAAATTAAATAAATAAGAAAAAAACCCTATAATCAAATTTTTCAATAAATCTTCAGCTTATCTACGCTCTGGTCTAGATTTTGTGCAACAATAAAAAATGATCCAGTGATGTATACAGATTCCATTGAAGAATGAATGAGTTGGATTTACAATAAGGTGCTGCAAACTCTACAAACTTTTTTCAACATTCAAGGCACATCCTCTCTCAGAACATGGTAAGCAAAGACCGTGTTTGCAAGGTATCTGGAAGTTATTGCAAAGTTGGCGGCAGCAAAGACTTCCTTTTTTGAAAATTCAATTCCAATTCAACATCTCATGGATTCAGATATATGGTTGAGCATGGAAGTGAGAGGTAATTCTTACCTTACAGTCTTCAATCAACATGTGCTGGTGTTGATGCTTTGATAACAGATTACTTTGCTTGTCAACTGGTTATGGCATCTCAACTGCTTTCCATTCTGATTAGATGATACAGAGGATCATAGATTTAATATTAAAGTACTCGACTCTGAACTAAAACACTTCTGGGCTGATTAGATTAGTTCAGAGTGTCATAGTTTTGGTATCATGGTATTTGAATTCAAATATCTTTGTAAGAGCCCTGGTGCCTATAGTGGTCCTATTTTCAATTTGAGCGACACCACTAAAATCACTTTCGTTGGCCTAATTGAGAAAAATAAAATATAATCTGAGGAAAAACAGTTGCCAAAAGTAATTGTTCTAGGGGGAAATTCATTACGTTCATATCTGTTATGAATCAGTTGTTGGTTTATGCAGCTGTAGATTCGACTTTCACACAACATTGGTTCTTGTTTACACTCCTCTAAGAATCCTCATATTCCATATTGATCTGAAAAATGGATGGAGGTTATTTTAATTAAAACTCATACTTGACTCAATTCAGTCTTGGAGGAGTCTTCGGAACAAATAAAGACCAAGTAATGGGTTGAGTTTCACCCAAACAATAAGTGATCACATCAGATTAGTATTAAAATACCCAGTCCATACAATCAAGAATGAGGGTCAAGTTAATGTGGGAGAGTGCGAGTGCGTTACCTTCACGCTCTGGCAACTGCTTTTGTGGGTTACAGGTTTTTCTGAAAGGTTGTCAAGGGCATCTGGTTTGTGATGCACAAAGACATAGAAGATGTGATGCAAGGGAGAGTCCACCGGGAACTAATTCATGGATGAAACACAGATGCTAGAAATAATTGTTCTAGTGGCAAGTTCATTACATTCTTATCGGTTATGGATTAGTTGTTGGTTTGTGTAACTCTGGATTTGATGTTTCATGTTTCCTTTCCTCTAGCAATTTTCATATCCCATGTTAGTCTGAAAGATGGAGATTGTTCTGATTAGAACTTGACTCGATTCAGTCTTGTAGGAGTCTTTGTAACAAATAAGAACCAAGTTTTAAGTTGTGTTTCACCCAAGCAATGAGTAATCACATCAGATTAGTATTAAAATACCCAATTCACACAATCAAGAATGAGTGTCAAGATAGACTAGGAGACTAGTGCATTACCTTCACGTTATGGCTACTGCTTTTGTGGTTTACAGCTTCTTCAGAAAAGGTTGTCAAGGGCGAGCTTATCTTCACTTAGCACTGAACTGGACGAATTTGAATCGAATATACTCCATGGAGATAATGATATAAGTCGCTGAACTTATTGCAGCCCAGGGTAATCAAACGCGTATGGTAAATTGGTAAACACGGTAAACACTACCAACACGCTCGCAGAAATCCTTAAGGACTGTGACTACTGCGGGGTGCGGTGCGGAGATGATCCGTGATCCGTAGAAAGGGGCATGCCCCCATATGCCCCATATGATGTATGCGACACGATACAGCACTGACGGAAGTGTATATAGGTATATATATGTCATATCTGACTCCCACCACTGCTTGCGTGGCAAATTTAAACGGTTTTCAGTAAATTGCAAAGCTTTCCGCAAGTATCACGAATTTTCTGAAGGTGGTAATGACCGCTGGTTTAACAAACAATTATTCTCCTTCGATTCTTCTTTCCAGAACATTTTTAAGAGCATTATTCCGTAAGTAAGTGAAGATTCAAGCATATGTCCGCTACGTACGGCCGAACTTTCCTTACGATCAACTCTAAAACAACGATTTTAACAAACAAATGTCACTGTTGTTAATATACTTATCTCTGCTATAACAAACGATTGCGGTATGGAGTTTGACGGAATACTGACCTTGTCCGCTAACTTCATGGACCCCGGATAAATTCGGGTTCCGATAAATTCGAATATTTGTGAATTTTGGATAGAATCTTAATTCCATTCCATGAACAAACGGGATATAAGTAAGGAGGTTTTTTCATGATTTTTTTCTTTTTTCATGGTTTTTTCCAGTTTTTCATTCATTAAAATTCCAAATGCTGTAAATACCCCAATGTAATGATGATTTCTTGAATCTGGTGATATATATATGGTCGAAATGTATCGTTATTCACCCGTAGTTCGTTCCGGAACAGCTCTTGCCAGGTATCTACACTAACTGGACCACTTGGCGTATTACTGCGAAATGAGCCATTCCCGAAAAAGCTTCAACAAACTAGTACAATCATTTACGCAAAATCTACGGGGGCTCAATACATTGTTTATTTTTTTATTTTATTTTATTTTATTAGAAAATCAACGGACATTCTTGTCCTTACATAATAGTATAAACTTAACTGCTAGGGAACTGCTTAGCGAGAGTTCGAAATAGAAATCAAAATAATAAATCAAAAATAATAAATCAAATTTCAAAGTACATTGTGCAACTTAATTTTGTGCATTGAGATAGTTCATTTTGAGTATCAACTTAAAATTAGATATCGACCTGGTGTGCTGAAATTCTAATGGAATGCTATTCCATGCTCTTTTCGATCTGGCCAAAGGAGAGTAGAAAAGATAATTTTGAGAAAATTGCGACTCAAGAATAGTTCTAGTATTTCTCAACTCGTAAGGTACTTCTCTCTCACACAATTTAACTTTGAGAATGTCACAGTTTAGGTAATTTCTCAGTAAAGAGAAAATCATGACAATGTCATTGTAGTCATGAAGACTTTTCAAAGATGGCAAGTTAAGACGTTCATAAAGATGAGAGTATTCGTGATCATAGAAGAGCATAGGTTCGCCTAATTTGAAGGACATATGACGCAAAAATTTATGTTGAATATATTCGAGTTTAGACCAGTTTTGCAAGGTATAGGGTGACCAGACAGGGTTAGCGTATAATAGTATGGGAAGAACTAATGATTTGTACAGATATAGCATGGTATCAGTGTGTCTAAAATCACGAGCAGATCTCAGCAAAAATCCAAGCGATTTCAAAGCCTTGGATGAAACATAATCAATATGAAATACGAAACTAAGTTTGCTATCAACAATAACACCAAGGTCTTTAATACTGTCCACTTTATCTAATATAACTTTATCTAGTGAGTAGAGAAAGTCAAGAGGTAGCTTATTGCGTGAGAATGATATTGACTTAGACTTTCTACAATTTAAGACCAATCCATTTTCAGTAGCCCACTCAACAATTGCTGCTAAGTCTCTTTGAAGTTTAATACAATCATCCTTGTTAATAATTTTCTTATAAAGTTTAACATCATCAGCAAAAATAAGAATATTTGAGAAATTGATCACAGATGCAATATCATTTATAAATACTAAAAATAGTAAGGGACCAAGATGAGATCCTTGAGGCACACCGGATAATGTTTCACGAGGTGAGGATTCATATCCTTTGACTTTAACAATTTGAGAGCGGTTTTTCAAGTAAGACTCTATCCATTTTAGTAAATTACCTCTGATACCCATGTTTGATGCCTTACTCAATAATTTGTCATGATTGACACTATCAAAAGCCTTTGAAAAATCTAAATATATTGCATCAGTTTGGATATTGTTTGCAAAATTATCATAGATATGTTCTACAAATGTTAGTAAGTTGGTTACAGTAGACTTATTTTTTACAAAACCATGTTGCTCAGAAATGATCTTCAAAATTAGGGCATCAGTCAATTTTTGAGTGACCAAAAAATCAAGAATCTTTGGAATAGCTGAAGATACGACTACAGGACGGTAGTTCTCTATATCATGTCTATTGCCATCTTTGTAAATTGGAGAAACATAGGATACTTTCCATTTAGCAGGTAGAAATGCTAGGTCCAGTGACGCATTAAATAGATTTAGCAATGGATAAACGAGATTTTGACAACAATTTTTTAATAATGCAATTGGTATATGGTCAGGACCTGCAGAAGAAGTGTTTTTAGCTGATGCTATGGCAGATATTAATTCTTCCTCCGTAATATTCATACTTTCAATAACAGTGTCGAGACAAGAGTCAGAGCAACAACTGAGCTTTTTGTCTTCATACACCGACGAAAAATGGTCAGAGAATAAGTCAGCCGTTTCTTTCCCAGTGCATGCAGTACGGTTTTTTAGGAACATATGATTTGGAAGTCCACTAGATTTTTTTGATCGATTAACGAAAGCCCAAAATGAGTTTAGGTTGGATTTCGCAAAGAACTCAACTTTATCTAGGTATTCTCTATGATTGACTTTGGAAAGCCGGAGACACTGAGCTCTCAGTTTTTTGAAATGTATATGATCACTAGAATTATTGGTCTCTTTCCATTTCTTGTGTGCTAACTTTTTTCTGAGGATAAGCTCTTTGAGTTCATCAGAAAACCAACGAGGGTAAGTTGTGGACTTGAATATTCTTTTAGGGACTGTACACTCTAAAATATTATGCAAAGTGGAGTAGAAAATGTCAACGTTTTCATCTATTGAAAGTTTCTGGAAGTCCAGTAAGATGTCCCAGTCAATTTCAGAGAGCTTTTGGTTTAATGAATCATAATTTGCTTTTTTAAAATCAAAATCAGCAAAAGTATAAGGAATCTCAACAGTAGTTTCAATTTGAATAGAAAAATATTGAGGGACATGGTGCAAGTCAACAGGAACTAAGTATTCATCAGAATTTAGAAGATTTGCATGAACAGTAGAAAATAAGAGATCCAATGTGTAATCTTTATGGGGTGGAATATGAAAGTACTGTCTAAAACTATAAAAGGATAGATGACTCTTGATTAATCCAGCAGCTTGACGTATCTTTGGCTCAGAATATCCAGTCTCTTCAAAAACCAAATTCTTTCTCTGGGGCCAGGTGATATTTCTCAAATTGAAGTCCCCAAACAACAAAAACTCAGCATTCATATATCTTGCTAGTACTTCTTGCGTAGTGAGCATAGAATCTTGATAAGTTGATAAAGGTTGAGATGGAGAGATATATGTAGCACCAATGATAATATTCTTCTTACTGCCTTTGATCTTAACAAATATCTGCTCACAAGATCTTTTATTTGATGTACATTCCGATGAAATAAGTCTTTTGTTGACAGCAATAAGCACTCCACCACCCTTAGTATCATCACCAGAGAGAGAATGTCTATCATATCTGAAAATATTGTAGTTTTCCAAGCCTAATTCACTGTCACAAATATCTGGTATTAGCCAAGTCTCAGTAAAGATGAGCACATCAGGGGTAGTGGTAAGCAGGTTTATATTTGTCGAGAGAACTTTGAGTTTAGTTCTCAAGCCGTTTATGTGTGTGCCATAGGGAAAGAATAGGTTTTACAGCGATAAAATCATCTTCCTTGCCAAACACAGCTCTCAAAGGCATTCTTTAGGGATGTACCAAAGTTAAACCCACAGTACCAAAGTTACCAAATTTGACGGAACGTATTTCTCACAATAATCTCAGTTTTCTCGCTCAAAAGAAGATCGATCTCATCAAAATCTGAAAATCTATCATTTCAAATGTGCACATTCTATTCATAGTTCTTCTCAAAGAGTGTTTATCACCAAATTTCAAACTTCATACGTTGCCGATCAAAAGTTTCAGGACACCCGAATTTTTTTTTCCAGTTTTGTAAGTTGATTTACTTAGGCTTTACTTGACCAAGAAGGACTTAATCAAGGCTCATTTTGAAGGTCTTTCTACGTTCTTTAAGATGGCATTATTCACTTTTATCAGTACGAATCTGCATTTTCCTCATTTAAGCTTGAAAGAATCTCCTGGCTCCGGTAGCTCAAAGGTACAGCGTACAAGCCTAATAGAGCTTTCAAATCCATTTCTCAGCATCCTCCTACGTTACTCCTACTCTGAGCTATGACATTTTATCTCAAGAGAGTTTTTCCGAAAAAAGTAGAGCCCTCATTGGAAAATGATGAAGAAATTCACTTTTGGGGGCATATTCCAATGGTTTCTTGTTATCTTGATCATGATATAGAAGACAAATACCAGGATCAGAGAGTATATTCCTCTTGAAACGCATTTCTCTATGTTTTTCGATTGTTGGTTTTTGCGAAAAATTCTTCTTCGCTGAAAATTTCATAGCTCGGAGTAGAAGTAACGTAGAAGGATGTTGGGAAACGGATTCCGAAGCTCTAGACTTGTAATTTCAGGTCTCGCAAAATCCATTCCAGAATATTCCTGTACTTTCGAGCTACCCGAGCCAGAAGATTCTTCCAAAAATCATTGAAATTGGCACTTTTTCAAGCTCAAATTGGGAAGAGCCAGATCCGTACTGATGAAAATAGATAATGCCATCTTGAAGTACGTCGAAAGACCTTCAAAATGAGCCCTGGTGAAGTCCTTCTCGGTCAAGTAGAGCCTAAGTAGTTCCACTTACAAAACTGGAAAAAAAATTTTGAGTGTCCTGAAACTTTTGACCGGCAGTGTAGATTCCATAAATAACAGTTGCCATTATTTTAATTTCTACAGCACCAGAATCTGAATTATAAAAATTTTACAATTTCCATTGAGATGTAGGTAGGCATCATAATAAGGTAACGAAGAATTCTAGGCATCCACCACCAACATAAGCGGTTGTTTTTGACTTTTAACATCAAATCTAAATATTCCTGAGAGAATTCCTCATTTTTTACGGTCAAACAAGTATATGATGAAAGAAAATTAAAACTTCGATTCACAAAAAACAGAACACATTTCTCAACACGCAAATTTCTATAAGGTGTGAACCTTTTATCGCAGATTCCGCATCCGTTTCAATTCATATCAATCAACTCTCCTTCAGACTTGTAAATTAGGTTTTCATTTTTTTTCACCCGTAGCAACAACATGTTTATAGCAAGTTCGAAGTTGGGAATCCCAAAGTAAACATTTTACAAGATAGTTACTACATTGGGTGAGGATTCCACTCCATTAAAAAAGTGCCTTGTCCATCGGCTTGAGTGTATCGTGTGTATGTAAAGAGATGTGTTGCGATCTCATGTCTTAAAGAATTTGACAAGTAACACACTTACAAGTGTCCGCATAATGATTATAATTTTTCAATATTTGGGTGTCCACAAAATTGTATAATTAGTATGTACATTTCGATACAAGGGTGTAAAAATAGGTTTTACTCCCGTGTACCGAACTATACTTTTCATTACTCTAACCTAAAATTGCCGCGGTTAAATGAGATTTTAGGGTTCTCGTAATGAAAAAATATATCCGCACCTCGCTTGCAAGCCCAGTACGGAAATATACTATTTGATACACTGTGCGGAAAAATGTACTTTTCGCATAGAATATCAAAAAATACCTGTTGACGCGTCAAAAACTAATCGCTCAGAAGCGAGCTACAACCTTTTAAAAATCGATGTGAAGTATACAATTTTGATTGAACCAAAATTACGGCTGACTGATCTGGCTAGGCCGAAATTTTGAGATTTATCATAATTTTCAAGGAGTCGATTCGTAAGTTGGTTAAGCAAAAATTGCCAATAAGTTTTTCACAATGAATAATAATGCAGATTTTCATTTTAAACGGAGTTTCTTCATCCACGAAAATTGGAATGAATGGAATAAATATGGGTTTCGGCGTAATCCTCAACATAAAGATGACGGAAGTATAACCACTTCCATTCTAATTTCTTACAATGGACTGGCAGAAACGATCAAAGAGTGTGTGATAAAATGTTTCAAAATTCAGTAAATATTCAATATCTTTAATATCCAGAATATACACCAGCATGACCTTAGACTTGGGTATGAAAAGACTAATTTCGGTCATATTGATTTAATTACAATTCAATATTTCCGCACACTATTAAAATTCACAAAAGCTTATCTTGATCAGGAGGAATTCACTCACTGTTCACTCTACACTTATATGTAAACGGATCAATCAATTTGATTCGGCCGATTTTATCAACTTCTCAGTCTAGTCTAAGATTCTTCAAGTTCCAAGATTACCATGCTACTTCCACTGCTAGCTATTTTCCTGTTGAATACAGCATACGGTCGGTCAATTTTTGAAAACATTTTATTCATCGTCCTTGTTAAAATTTGATCATACGAAATGAAGTAAAAATTCGAATTTATTGCAGCAAATGCAGTGCCAATGTTTGGTAACAATATCGAATTTGCGGAAGAAAATGAATTCCCTTTCATCGTTTCTCTCTCTTGGAAAAGAAGAATTATTGAAAAAGAAAGCAGCCATGAGTGCAATGGTGTATTAATCACTCCAAGACACATTTTGACAGCAGCACACTGCCTAGGCGATGGAAATTTAAGTCTTTTGAAAATTATTGCTGGATCAACGGATCTAAAATCATCCAGATCTAAAATATTAATTGCTGAATCAGAAATTACATATACTAAGTGGGCCAAAAATCGCAATATTCGGGCATCGCGTTGTTCTGATATAGCTATTTTAAAAGTAAGTATTTCAAAAGTCTAAACCATGTATGTATATACTCGAAAAATTTACCAAAATTATGCTCAGATTGAGATAAAACGAATTTGTTATAGCTCAATCAAGACGTTACTCATCTGGTCCATACCAAATTTTCTCACTTGACTAATGAAGAAATACTTCAAGGAAGGGTGACTCTTGCAGGATGGGGTACAATGGATGAAGTGAAACCTCGAAAAATGAGAAAATTATCTCTAAAGATCATGAAAAACAGAGACTGCGAAAATAAGATGACAAAATTGTTAAATAAAAGTTTTGGACTGTACGACGCTCTTATGTGCTTGGATGCTGAACCGTGGGCTGTGGCGGGAAAAGTGAGTTGATTGAATATTTTCAATGTGATATACGTAAAGTAACAGCGTTTGTAGGAATTGAGCAGAATTTATGGTCTTTGAGTTAGAAATCCTGATTTTAATAGGTCCCAAATTTGCAATTCTCTCAATAGCTCAACAGAAATGAGAGCTCGCTAATATTTTCCAAGTGTGAGTAGGTATTCCATTACAATTGTTTTACTTCCATTGATGCTTGAAATTCCAATTACTACTCGATTGTAATTTTAGTCATAGATAAATGATCACGAAGCCAGCAGCAATAATTTTATTCCATAATCAATAAGTCGAATAAAACCTTAAAATTTCTATTTCATGCGGATTGAGATTCATCCCGTTTAGATTGAGGTTCTGGTTTTGATACAGTGTTTTAAGCTTGTTGGGTAAATTTTTTTTCAAAATTCTTGTTTTACAATTTCTCTCATTATTGTTGATGGGAGGCATCCTCGCTTCAACACCATTCGAAAAAATTCAAAATGATGTGTAATCGCCATTTGAAAAGGGATTTTCGTAAAGAACTAAATAAGAAAAGTGTGCTTTATTTTTCCCCACAGTTTCTTTCCAAATTCGTTCTTCACTCTGTCAAAATCCATCAAAATTTAACTCAATAAATTTGAAAGGGGGTAAAAAAGCTCCATAACTGGCAAAAGTACGTCTTATTTGGAAGTGTGGGAGCAGAGATATCCCAATTTTACGAAGAACGCCTATAATTTGATGGAAAGAGGCTTCTTTTCCACGTGTAAGCTACCAAGGCACATCTATTTTTGCGCGAAGTGACATAAATTGTCTCTAATTTGTTGAAATCAAACGTATCTTAACTCATTTTAAAGCTCTTGAAACAAATTCTAAAATGAATTGAGATACATTAAGAGTATCAAGATGAGCCAAAACTAAGCAAAACAGAAGAAATGGGAGCATATTAGGTACACTTACTTTGAATAAAAGACAGATGTTTATACGATTAAAGACGCCTGGAAAGAATTAGACTATCAAAGATCCTTGTCTTATTCATTAAGTTCCAATTACAATGAATATTTCCTGGATGATCACCTTTCGCCCACGTGTATTTGCTATTGTAATTATACTTTTTGCAATAATCATACCCTTTTTGCTTATTCTCACAGTTTTTTATCATCTCATCTCAAAAACTGGGTCAACTACCTGAGAAATATAATCTGATCGATTGATCGACCAAATTTGGTTTGATAATTAGTCGTTTAAATTTCATATCTTTGGGAATCAGCTAAAATGTTATTTTTCAATTTCAGGGTGATAGCGGCGCTCCAATTCTTGATGAAAACAAAGATATCGTGGGCCTTGCTATTTCTACTTGTCCCATGAGTATATCTAATTTTCAAGATAAAGTGACGATTGGCCTCCGAACAAATCATTACGCTGAATTTATCAACGACGTCATTATTGGAAATGAACTATGAAGATATTTTCTAAAATTTTCCAATGGTTCTCATTTTACTGAGTGAAATTTTCCAGAAATGTGATAAAAATTTTAATAGTATTAGCTTGCTGGGGGAAACAATCATTGAGATACACTATCAAACATTTAAATGTTGAGGAAGATGAGTAAGATGAAGTGTTACTTTCATTTATTATTCAAATCCATGGATCATATAGTCAATATTAGAGAAATAATATTTCTGATAAAGTATCAACAATAATCGAAACTCAGTGCGCAAAGTACAGTCTTATGCACAGTGCATCAATATAGTGTATTTCGATACAAGAGTGTGTAAAAATATTTTTTCGCGTCCGAGCGATAGACTTCAGGCCCAAGCCGCAGTCGAGGGTCGGAATCATCACTTGGATGCGAAAATGTCTGATAAATTGTAAGTAGAAGTCAAAAAACTGTGCGCAAGTACACTCTAACGCACAGAGTATCAAAATAAACCCTCACAATAACCCGATCGTTCATCATAAAAATATACCAGATATCTTGCATCTCTGAACATCAAATGTGTTCAAGCCATTTCAATGAATGGGTAAGGTTTTAAGAATAAATTCCCTAGTTTGTTGCAGACAATTTATTGATTTTCTCAAAAAGAAAAGTTTTGTGTAATACATCTCGTGCTACTTTTGCAATTTCATCCAAAGTGATTTCACTCAAATCGTGACAGCTAAATTTTTAAATATTCATCAGATGATGATTCACATTCACATTAGCTGATATATTTTATTGACAGTCATTGATTATCTATTTTTTACCATCATTTGATCCATAATCCTTGTAGTTATGAACGGTACATACCACATGACATATACGACTTATCTATAAATCTATAAATCATCTGACTCGTCGATGATTGTAATTAATTAAAAATTCCTATCTAGACAATTGGACAGATGAAGAAACAACAATTGACCATTATGTTCCTCAGTAAGTAACGAAGCCTTTTGCACCTCATAAAATACTCAAGTATATGAATTAGCAAATCTAATTTTACATGCGATATATCGAGGACTGTGATGTAAGTATGCGGTTGATTTGATCAAAATTTTGAGCAAAGGATTGATATTATTACGGATATCATGCACTATGGTTGTACATGCATGGTAAGATCGTTAAAAAAAATTTTCTTGATCATCGCAGAATTCCCAAAAAATTATCAACCACTCACATCATCAGTAACGTCTATCAAAAACTCATGCAAAATTGGAAAGCTAAAGAATTTGTTTTCTATCTAAAAAATTCTAACACAATAAATAAATGATTGAGCTAGAGGGTTTTATCAATAAAATACTAAAATCAAGTGATTGATAGATGTTATAAACATTTCCACTAGAATTTACACATGGCTGTATTAGTTTAAATACTGTTAGCTACTTCCCGGTTAACATTTTCTAAATATATACCTTCACTCTTTTAATGCATTGAGAAAGTCTAAATTCTTCTTTCAAATTTTTTTTCAGACTTTAAAATATCAAAATACTTATATTCTCAGTGCGACTTATCTAAAAAACAATTCTCTTCTACTAAATCATCACACTTTACTTGGATAGATCACATAAAAACGATCATTAGCAGAAATTCTTCTGCGGAATAAGTATTTCAACTTCTGTGCTCATACACATATATGCATCGCTAACTATTTCGATATTTAACTAAAATTTAGTTTAAAATTCAAATAATTATATTTTTTACAATTGGACACATCAGAAACAGGACAAACGATACAATTTAAACGGTTATTTACACAGAAATGAATCGTTTACAATGTTTACCTTGCATGATCAATTGAATTAGATTTATCAGACCTTCAGATACGAATTTAAAGATTTTGTGATAGCTTGAAGCAGAAGGTATACATCAAATTGATAATACAATACATAGAGACGTTTATGTCCCTCACAAATATTCAATCCATGTGATGCTTGATTCGCATGCAAATTAGCCATTCACTGTCTCTTATCGCAATCTCTCTTTTTTTATAATACTGTTCGGTCATCATCTCTTGGTGAGTACTCGTAGAAATGGCTTAATAAATTTAGCCAGTTCAAGAACACTCGAAATATTGTACAGGATCTTCAAAATCGAAGAGTGTCGTTGTCCTCGCCTCTGTCATCGTAAGCATCTTCACTCTGGATGTCTTCCCACTGCAATTATGAAAAAAAAGTTCTCTTTAGATTTCGAGTCTACAACATGAAAGGAATACTTTCACACTGATCAAAATTCAAGTAACTGATTTTTTACAGCATAATACAATTTTTTGATAAAAATTCATCGACTGTACAATACGAAACTTGCATTAGAAAATTTCTGATCATTATTTGGTTCAATGATGACAATTATACCCGAAGGGGCTATCCATAAATCATGAAAGGATTTTTGGGAGAGGGGGGAGTGAAAATGGTCTCCCAATTCAAGTGAAAATATTATCAAAACCGTAGAAAATTACGCATGCGCAGGAGAACTCGAAAACTGCGATAAAAAGTGATTTTAGGAGTGTATTTCTGCCATTCTGGCCCCGTTCTGACCCTTGAATTCATCTAAAACTAACCGCTCCGTGCGTTGAAAGTTTCCTAAGACCATCCCAATCAATGTTATTCAGCTCGGTTTGCTTCATTCTATATACTTGAATTGCAAGTGCTTGCCAAGTAAAGCTGACGAATTTTGTCGAAAAACGTCTCAAAACTGCAAAAAAATCGAAAATGTATGTCAAAATGGGCACTATATAGGCTACCTCTAAAAATCTGAAAAAAATTTCATTGATCTAGTTTCATTTTGAATTTGAAATATCCGCATGTGCGCGAAGGATCCAGGGGGTCGGAAAATAAGTGTCACCCTAGTGAGCGGTTTAGCACGATGATGGGGGGGGGGGACTGTTCGAAATATCATAAAAATTTCCTCTCAGTAATTTATATTTTTGGTGGTTAGCCCCAAAAATGATTATCGTTTCACAGTTCAAGTCTGTAGACTTGTGTTTTGAAATTATACCAACAATAAATGAGAAATTAAAATTGAAAATTAAAAGCTCTCAAGTGCCAATGAAAAAAAACTTTTCTTCTGAAAAAAATTAACAATTCAAGAACGATAACTCACCCGAGAGAGAAGTAGTCTTGCGTACTCAGTACGTAAATCGGCATCAATTCTTGGTTCATTCTCGATTACTCCTCTAAGTAAACGTCGAAGATCTTGTAGATTTACTTCGGTACTTGATCGTCGCCTTCTGCCTCTGAAAAAATCACAAGCAAACGTAACAGGTGAGACACTTTAGCCTGAAAAAAATCGATATGCATGTATATGGCTAGTACGTGTGTGTGTTTGGGGGGAGGAGGGCAATATGAGATATGAGTCTACTACGTTGCGTCGTTATCAGTCCATGGCAGGACTGCACCGTCTTAATTCATGGACCGATACAAACTTATTGATGTTTTATTGAAGTGGTGGATGGGAGGGGGAGAGATGAGTTTGAGCAGCGCCATAGAAAATACTTTGGAATTTAAAAAGTTTAAAAAAATTTGAGGAAGGAAAAAAAATGGATTTTGGAACTTGATTGAATTTTTCAGAAAGGTGATTAATACAACATAAAATATTCTTCATGAACATGTAACAAGTTCCAAGTAATAAATTTAAGGGCATGCGTTAGCCGTGCCCTCAATGGAAAAACCTAAAAAGTTATTGGAAAAAATGTGGATATTAGTTGAGAATAAGCTGCACTTCTCGATCAATTTTCTGAATTCAAATATTGATGGATCATCTCTCGAAAAACATGTATTTTTGATGGAAAAATGTTCAGAATTCAACCAAACTCGACTCTTGCAGAGGAATTCGACAATTCCCACGTTTATCGTACCAAATACTATAATGCAATTTTTATTCTTTCTACACAGAATGGATAAAAAGAAATTGTACTAGCTGACTCGATCAAGATGGATAGCAATCCGTCTCGACATCTAATAACCTAAAAGGCACTGTATCAATTTGCCATATTGCTCGAGCTTGTGGATGATGTATAAAATTCACTTCCGTCCTAGTTTTCGCACTACCACAATCCTCATTTTCATTGTATTCCTCAAATACGTCATACAAGGACTTGAATCCATTCATTTTTATTTCAAATTTTATACTCTGACAATACAATATCCATTAAAACACATTACTTATAAGTTGCATTTTTGAAAAGTGCAGCGTCATTCGAACTCATGACGCGAGGCCGAGCTCAAAAGAATTTTAAAAGCCATGGAATTTCCCAATACTTAATTTTGAACGGATCAAATCAAGAATCCTTAAATCGCTCGTGGCGCGAATCCTGATCTGTGATTTTTTTTTTTCGACTGATGCATTCCCAAGGCCTGATATACATCTTTATTTTCCAAATTTCATCGGCGCCATCGGCGTATTAGACACGTCCTTCACACCTTTTAAACTGGAACTTGACTGTATTTATTTCATTCTTATAAGTTATTTACTAATTCCATACTCAAAATCTCCGTGACTAAATGATATGTCAAAAACCGATGCGCCACATGAATATAAAAATCATTTCATAGAAACACCCATATATGTATGATACAATATATGTATGAGAAATCAAAATTGGTTTTCAAATATCGTACAAGGGAATACATCTCCAAACGTCACAAATCCTGGCTTCACGCGTTACCGAAACTGTCTAATAGCCACAAAGAAAGAGACATATTGTAAAGAGAAAAAAAAATAATAAAAATTGATCGCGATGCAGATAGCGATGAAAAAGTTGGCATCGGACGTCATTAATGCGAAGATCCAGGATTTCCCCAGGTAATCACGAGAAGTTTCAAAGCCTATCAAAAAATCACCAACCACCTGCGACATTCCATTTTGACAGGAGACGCCGGCGCGAGTGGCTGATCTTTTTTTTTTTTTTTTAATTTCTTTACATAATGTATAATACCGCTAGTATAGATATCGCTATTAGAGATCACGACCTCGCCAACGATTTCTGGAATGTCAAGAATGACAATCTTGTCTATTAATAAAAATACGCATCAAGATATACCTATGCCTATATGTATCTTCTGTTCTCTTTGATTATTGGGATACATACATATAGGTATTATGTACGAAATGAGATGTGAAAGGAGGACCGAAAAAAATGATTTGTATCCACGAAATGAGAAATTTGCTTTGACATTGCCTGTCTACGTTACACGTAGTATGTGGGTTATACAAATTTTGGCAAAACAAATTTTTTTTTTTCTTCTAAACGAATGTTACACATTCCTGGAGGAAAGAGAATTTTTCCACCCGCTCTGCGCACTCATTTTTTGTGATCACGCGTGGTTTGACAATAAGTTTGACTATATAAGTGTACCCCGATTCTTCTAAATTCCAAAAATTTCAAAGCTTTTTTTAAAACGTTTGGTCGATCTAATTTTATCAAGATTTCTCACCCACCTTCATGAATAAAATTCCAATATCTTTGAGAAACTGACCCAACACACGATCGTCGCATGCAATAATAATAGATCGCGAGTGTGTAAAATTAAACGGTTCGACGGAGCTATTTTGTTCCGGCTGTAAATTGTGTTGCGTGTATTTTTTGTTCCCGTCTGAATCACACGAATCTTCTAGTCGTTTACACTTGTATTGTTTTGATCATTTTACGCAAAACTCTTGTTTTCTTGGACAACAAACCGCCTCATAAACTATCAAATCTTTTTTTTTCAGTAAGAACTCCCATTCTAGGGTTCTATTTTATCAGTATTTAGAGAACCAATTATTGTATGAGAAAAATTGCAAAAATATTCATAATCGATAAATAGCCCGATAAGAATTTTTCTGAATGAATGTTGCATTCAACCAATGTTAACGATCGTGATTTCATCTATCGCTGAAATCCCAAAGAAAGTAAATGGTATTCATTGCGGAATATCAGAGGATGGCAGAAAAATTGAAATAATCTAATTATTATAATCGATATCAATGTCTCACAATTAGCAGCACATCCGCTGGAAAAAATTAGCTCGCAAATATCATATCATATCATTTCTAATTATTTCATTTTAATTTTTTTTTTTTTAATTTCACATCAATAATTTTCAGGTTTCATCAAACATTATCGATTTCTTGTTTTACATAGGCTCCGAATTAATAGACCGGCATGCGAGTTGAAGAACGATGTATAAGCTTCACGGCGCGACACGCTTTTGCCGTGGCGCCAAAAATTAAATCGCCGAGGCGCCACCGCAGCCGATCAAAAATATTATAGCTTCTTCACTTTTATTTTATTATATCCTGCGGTGTGTGATTCTGCCCGAAACAAATATGCGGAACGAAGCTGATGCGGTTTTGGATATAAAAAAAAATAGGTGTCGATTCGCGTGGCCTGATAGGAATTTCATTAATCGAGCTAATAGTGAGCGCCCGAGATTTTTACGCGCGCGTGTGAATTGGGGAGTTGACCGAGGTGTTGTATGTACTTTTCGATCGAGGGTGCGCTTTTCCGGTGTTACGGATGGGCTTATTTTTTTAGAAATGGTGGTGCACATTTTTGTGAATTGTTTGTATTGCCCACCGCCATATGCAATATTTAAAAATTGGAAAACATCTTGGGGTTTTCAAAGGATGAGATGAGGATTAAAAATAAGTTGTTCGATGGAAAGAATAGGAATTTCCTGGATTTTGGGAGACTTTTAAATTGTTTAGAAATTTAAGGAATTTTTTATTTGTGCAGAGCAGGAACCAGCTATATCATGATGAAATCAAAAGTATTGATAATTTAGAATGACCATGGTAAGAATGAATTCAATTAACAATTTTGCTTCATTGCGAGAATCACTTGAATTTCGGAATGAGATTTGATAAAAGTATATTTCATATTGCAAAAACTCCTGGTTTCTGGCAAGAAATGCAAAAAAATTCTGCGTCAGTGGCAATCAGGGATTAAAAATTGATTTAGTACACGTACAGTTGATGTGAACAATATTTTTTAAAAATCTGAAAAATTTCCAAAAAAATCTATTTTTGTAAAAATTTGGTTTCTCCTAGTGCAAAATTGCAGGAATGAATCATCCCGTTGTTCAAGAATGCTGTAAATATTTCTGAGCTCGTAGTTCACGTTTACTGTTCTTGTAACACGGACTGATTGGGCCCGTTCGATCTTGGATGGATGTATCAAAAGTTAAAATTCAGATTTGGACGATAAAAAATTGTTATACACTTTTTCAGTTTGGATTTTCAAAATTTCTGTTCTTTTTCTCAAACTCAATCAAAGATCGTCCTGGAATTCCAATGATTCGTGTAGCCTTGCTGATGGTACACCGTTCACATCTCATTCCCACATTAGTATCTGTCAGATTCAATCTGAAAAAATCAAATTCCCACGGGTGATCTCCTCAAGAAAATTCACGGACACAAGCTTGGCAAATCTTGATAATTTCCATTGAAAAATCTAATTCTGTCTCTGTACATGTAGTTTACATGTCACCTACATTTTTTATACGCATTCTTGAACCATCTGTCAAAAATTGAAATATCCAAGTCATAAGCCCAGCCAAAATTTGTCCGTCAGCATCTCGCGTCTCGGGTTGCCTGTCGGGGAGGGGTGAAGGGTGATGGGTGGCCGTATGGGTCATGGTTGGGTCATGGGTGGGTGGGTTGGTGGGTGAGTGGTCAGGTGGGTTGGTTGGTGGATGGATGGAGTGGAAATCACTAAAGTTCAAGTGATACGTTTCACTGAATTTCAGTGGAAATTTCACTAAGAAATCAGTGAAAATTTCACTAAAAAATCAGTGAAAACTTCACTAAAATTTCAGTGAAAATCTCACTGAAAAATCAGTGAAGAATTCACTAAAGAATCAGTGAAAATTTCACTAAAATTTCAGTGACGATTTCACTAAAAAAATCAGTGAGAATTTCACTAAAATGTCAGTGAAAATTTCACTAACATCCCAGTGAAAATTTCACTAATATTTCAGTGGAAATCGCTTGAATTTTAGTGGGAGTTCTACTGGGATTTCAATGAAAATCGTTGAAAATGTTGAAAATCGTTCAAGTTTCAGTGAAACTTTCACTGAAATTCCCGTGGAATTTTCTAGAGTTTCAATGAAACTTCATTTTCAGTGAAATTCCTGTGGAATTTTCTAGAGTTTCAGTGAAACTCTCACTGAAATTTCAGTGGAAATTTCTAGAGTTTCAGTGGAACTTCCACTGAAATTTCAGTGAAAATCGCTTAAATTTCCGCCGTCTATTAGATTCGAATAGTTGTCTATTTCAGTATAATTGCATCATCGGATGTGAATAACTATTTCGAAATTAGTGTATTGACTGAGTCAAACGAGATGGGCAATAAGGGTATACATGTTATTCATTGCTGAAGAGAGAAATATCCTCAGTGATTATTTTTTTATCTCGATGCAGATTATGCAAAGGGATAGGATTCATAAGGCAAATAATCGTAGATTTCGCAATATCCTTCCAACAAATTAAATTGGTTATGCGAAATTTCCAGATTCTTACTGGAGATTCAGGAACCTCACTATGCGCAACATTACACCAACTCAATAGTTCTCAATCACAGTTACTAGGTTACATCAAGGAAATTTTTTTTTCCGAATCCACTGTATTATGAAATCTCAACGTTACATTGTTGAACTACAGAAGCATTTCAGGGGCTCATACCATATCAGAGACACTTCCAAGCCGGACGAGCGTTAGCGAGGTAGGCAATAACGCTAGTTGGATATAAAAAGACAATCATTACGTGTAGATAAAATTGTATCTACTCCACCAGAAAGATACGATCCGCAAATTTTACTTTCCACATTCTGATTTTATACTCAAAGCAATCGCCCACTGAATAACACACTCAATTTTCAATGTAGGTTTCTACATCACCCCCGCGTCAGGAAAATAATTTAATATTCTACATCACCGATACCTCTTTGCAGATATGTATTCGCAAATCATCGTGTATGCCTAAATTATCTGCAATCAGATTGTCAATGCTCAACCGATTGAAACAATCTCAAGTATACCATCCCTACTCATGTCATCAGTATAGGGATGAAAAGGATAAATCTAATTTTTGACTCAATCAAATAGATCGCAGGTGCATACATACATTACACATCATGACACACATCATCTGACGCACGACATACAATAAGTATTCGGAGCATATTTTTCAGATGGTACATAAAGTGGAGTAGCTTTCGTAACCTTCTTATTGTCGCACCATGAAGCTCATCTTGAGCTCTTATATTGTCAACCCTCTTTGCACACGCATTTTCTTGGCGTTCACACAGTAAATATATATATAACCACCCCATCCACCCGCATTCGTATTTTTTGCCCTTACTTAGCATGCGATTCTAGATTCGCGTCAGAAAGAAAGTATATTTTCCAGAAAATGTCAGAGCGAGTGCACAGTCCGTATATGAGATCATCGCATTGGTAGATGCAATTTTTACCCATATAGTGTGTGAAATGTAATGTACTCGGAGTAAAAATCAAGAGTCCATATATCGAGTATATTTCTAGTATTCTTTGATCAAGTGAGAGTATAGTTGAAATTGTATTTGGTTTTTGAAAGGGATTCGATTTGTTAGATAGTATAGACAATTTTGAGACCCGACGGAAAGGTATTTGAATACTAGTAAATTTGACATCTTTAGATCAACGCGTGTAATGATGATCGTAAATTCAATCCCATGGATTTTCCGATGAAATTCTGAAAATATCATAATAAAATGGCTATCAACCTGTGTATCAAATTTTTGTGATTTTGTATTGTAACCTGAAGTTTTTGCAATTTTACATTGATTTCACTCATCATCTCCTTCTCTGATGGAAAATTTTTTTCAAGTAGCTCGAGCTGTAAGAGTTTCGAAAATATTACTATAGTTTATCAGTTAGAAATTACCATTGGTTTTGAAACAAAATTTCTTTCGAATAATTGCAGCATTTGTCTATCTCACAATGGAATTTTTTGAAGAAAATTGTGTCAAAAATGCCCTAGCGGTGGCAAACCTGGAAACACTTAATCACAAATGTATTCAAACGAATTTGTCAATTCCATCATCGCTTCTAAATTCATTGCGGGCAAACGAGCCCAAAGGATGAATCATTCCACCGATCTTGCGTGAAAAATCATCTCGAATTCCGATGTAAATCATCAAGTAGCCAGAAGATTGATCGAGCCCATATATCTATGACACGAAAAATTGTCAAAACCTTTCTCCAGAACTGGCACCGTTTAACCTGAACAACGGAATTTGATGAGTCATTTTCTTTCTTGGGTGTATCACTTGCTAAGTTGCAATATTGTTAAAAATCGGATGCAACATCAAATCGAAATAGTCAGGAAATAATAATTTTTCCGCAATATTATTACACAATTCACTTTACAACTCTATTTGTACTTCAAAATACTTTACTCTTTATATTGAAAAACTCTAGAATTATTTAATGACTCTGATTCGCTTTTTCTTAATTCTTTTGAAATTCCTGATATGATCAATGGCAAAAATGAGAAGTTTGAGTACAACGGTTCTGTTCATTTAAACCCTTACAGTGCCGTCCTATCTACATTTACGTACGGAAAGGTAAAGTTTCAAGATATTTCACTCTACGAAGTAACGAATTTTCAAGATGACGAATCGGTTTGAATATTTTGTGCGAACAGCTTACGTCCGCTGTGTAGTAACAGCTAGATCTTTATGAGCAAACACTGGAGCTGTCACACAGATCCTTGCCACTTTTCACTCTGCAGAATTCTACAAAATTGCTTATTATGGCATTCATATATCAAAATATTCATAAATTTTCACGCAATATATGCAATGAGATTCCTTCCATCCATCACTTGCAAAGTATGATTTTCATAAAGGATGTTTTTATCCCGTGCAAAAATAACCATGAATACTTTTTTAACGACATTTGATTCTGAACTTTTATGTCAGTTTTATAGAAAATGAGACAAGACTGAATTTTATTAGATTTTCTAGCTCAAGATGACTATGAACTGTAAAAAAAATGAATGTTCAATGAACATTTTAACTCAGATGATGGATATATTTAAATAATACAATAAATTCGAGCTTGAGTGAACTTGAAAAATGATTTGAATTTTTATTTTTTTATTTTACCATCTTGCATTGAAATTTGTAATTCTCAACATAAGAGCAAAAATTTCATATCACAAACAATCGCAATCGGGCAAACAGACACCTCAAGAGTCAAGAATATTAATCGAAGTATGTAAACGCACATCTCGGGTAATATCAATTACCTTTTACGACCTATTATCATTCCCTTTCTCTCGTGTAAAACTATAACTACACACCTTTAGAGCTTGCAAGCTTGCAATAATGAATCGTAAAAAATGAATATATGTAAAATATTCATACATTTGGCTAAGCTTGATAAAGCTCTCATAAACCGATAAATGCATTTATTCAAATGTAATACTTTGAACTTTGAAGTAACGGAAGTACCATAACCAACACCCACTTTATGACATTTTTCATATACTTGAAGTTACTCGATGCGAAAGCTTTGATAAGTTACAAATGTAGTCATGATGAACTACACAAAATTGATCGCACAGCTTGTTATTTGAAAAGGGTGTAGGTGCAAAGTGTGACGCTGCGATGGTTTGCAACTCATTCGATAAATTAGAACATGGTAAAGTTCATGTTTGAAATTGAAATTTAATTATGGCTTATCGTATAGTTTCGATCTCGAGCCCTTTTGAGGACGAATTTGATTGGATCTGATTTTACCAATAGATATGTCTATGTATGTAAGTCGGTTATAATTATATAGGGATGTGCGTGGGTATATTCAGAGCGAGTTTTAACAGTGTGCTAAGTTTAACGGGTATTTCTAAAAAGTACATCGGATAATGCTTGTTCATGTGCTTCTAATCAAGTGTAGAGTGATATGAATTTATAATTGTGACCCTGAAGATCTGTTTAATCGTTTTTTTTTTTTTTTTTTCATTCTTCCATCCTAATTCTTCAAGAAAAGTCTTACAATTTGTTATTTTGCTGCAAATCTCGGCTTTTTGATCACTTAGTTGCATAACATTGTGTTCCAGAATATCTGATGTATAAGAAAGAAGGGATGAAATTCTTTGAGTGAGCGGAAAGTATTTTATCTTGTAAAAACAAAAAATGGTCATCGGAATCGAAATAAAGATATTTGAATTGAAAGTTGAAATAATGTACATTTTGTCCATCTCTAGAGAGCGCATAGTAATATTTATGAAGATAATTCGTGGAAAATTGAATGACAATCGGCCTGTCTGTATTTTGCAATCTATTCAAATTTTTCTTATTTGTTTTTTCATCTTCATCGCGGAATTTCTTTTGAAAAATCTTGTGATATTCCGAATTAAAATATTAATTAAACCCACAACTGTGAATAACGGTAAACTTATTACTGTAAAAACGTGGAGAAAAAACGGCAAATTCATGATAAATACACGTGAAAGAATGGCACATTCATCATAAATAATAATTTATTGTAAAATTTACTCAATTTCTCACTACTAATGCAATTCCACTCAATAAAGTTAAGCTTAAATTTTCGCCTATAAAATCAATAAAAAGACGATTGTAAATCATTTTTTTACATTCTATAGGCTAGGTATTTGTACGCGAGGAAATTTTTGGGAGTGTCCAGTGACGTCCCGTCTGGGTCATTGATACCTACCTTATATGTTAATTGATGGATTGCTTTCCTACCCTTATTACATACACAAACTTTTTTTTAGAAGCTTTTCTTGGGCGTTGATATACCTAACAATAATCTCGACTTTATACCCCACATGTATTAGATATGATTTACTACAGTCCCACGGGTGGTGGTTATATTTTCTCGATCTATTTTTGGATGAACAAATATCCGCGAAGAATTTTTGTATACACTTTTGTTGTCCTACAAGCTCGAGCGATTTTTCGATTACTCAATAAATTGAATTATAAAATAAGGCGTCTAATTGTTATCTATTGCATTTTCCTGCTTTTTTTCTCCTAGATATCACAATGGGGAAAAATATTATCATAGTATACAAGTATTATAATAATAGTAGAAATACTTGACAAAAAAAAAGAAAAAGAATTTTAGAGCATGAAATAGCGATTATCCGTCTAATTATTTGCTTTATCTCTGATTGTGTGTTATCGTCTAAATACCGAGACATCACATCGATTGCATATTGTATTAGTAAAAAGAGTAATGACTATATGATGATGATTACAATATGTGTGTATAAAAATCTTGCGGGTAAATAAACTGAAAGCGAGGCCAATGGAAAATCTGTCTTACAATCGGTAAATATAAAACTATAACCCGTTTTCAATTCTACTTTTGTTATCTAATTTTAATTATCGTAAAAGACAGGCGGGGTATAATCTAGTATTTTGTATTGCAGTAGATTTTGATTAAGATAGACATTGGATAGTGAAATTGTAATTTTCATTTTGAGTATTGTGTTATTCACTGACCTTGTAAGAATAAATATAAGTGTTTACGGGGGTGTGAACATACGCAATCACGTTGATATAAATCTCATACGAGAATGAAAACATCAAATTCTAAATACCCAGTTTCAATAATCGAATTTTTTTTTAGAACAGGATGAAAGAAAAATTTTTAAAAAACTTGAATTTAAAAATGTAATTACGCACTCTTCACGAAATACTATATTTGCTTACGTGATAATCATTTTGAACAAATTTTTTTCTTCCATGACCGAAAAGAAAGAGAATGGAATAATTCCAATTCAAACGTTGACTTTTATCAAAATTATGATTCAAAAGATTTGTATCCTAATACATGAAAAGTTCGTGCTACGCATGATGTTTCAATCATTTGAAAACATTTAAATGTTGAATTTATTAGTATTTAAACAAGGAAATCGGAATTTTTATAAATATCATCCTAGTCTCTGAACCTAAAAATACACGAATAACATTCAACAGGTGATACTTCAGATGATACATTTTCATAGACAAAAAACAAATCACGAATAGAAAATCGAACTTCCCTTTCCACATATTTAGTCTATAGTAAAGTACCAAATACTATACAAGTGTGGGTAATCTATAAGGATATATGTATGCCCTTAATGAGAAACATGGTCAAGGTATAATATGAAAATGTGCGACGCATCTAATGTAATTACACGATATCAGTGTACGGGGTTATGTATAATAGACACTGCAGCCATATATGTTTTCGGTTGATGAATTTTAGGAATGAAGATTCGAGCATGATCAAAGTGGGCGGTAAGTATATATGTATGTATGTGATAGATGTATACAGATAATATATATACTCACGATCTAGCAGGGTCAACTTTTCCATATCCTATTGGTACAGGTACTAATCTACCCTTCATTTTTGATAATGCTATTATCGTCTCAAGCTCGGCTAATCTGCTGTCTGAAACACGTTTCTGCCTACTGCAACACAAAATTTATTATAGCATTATTATGAGATTTTTTTTCTGCAATGAATAAAAATTCTTACAATGTATGATCACCTGAATTCCAAAAGTAGTGTAACAAATAAAAAAAAAAAATATTTCAAGTACTGGAACAACTTGGGAAAACCAATGATTCGTATCACCCCTTAATGAGACTGATAAAAATTCAAAATTTTTCTGAGGCAAACATGAGTAATCTCTTGAGATCAAAAAAAATCTCGAGTATCAATTTTTGTAATTTATAATGATGTGAAAAAATTTTCGACTTTCAATCGCAGTAGAATGTTCTGTCAAAATTTATTCTATCCTGTAAGAATCCAGAATTTGACAAATTAATCCCCCCCCCCTCCACCTCCTTCTATCCATTTGTACTGAAAAGGTCAAATTGAGCAAACAAACATTAAGATTCAAAAATAACACTGCAACATCGGCAATTTTCAATTAATTTCCCAATATTAATACTTATTATCATTTTGACTATCATAAACGAAAGATTCGGAATTTTTACAGGACGACTCATAACGAGTACGTGTAATTGCCTACGTGTAATTACACAGTCATACAAAAAATCTCATCCGTCAATAAAACTCTTGAAGAATTGTTGTTAAATCAACAAAACCAAAATACCATAACCCATAAATACAATGAAAAAAAAAGGAATATCCCTGATCAAAGTTGTAGTAATAACTGACAATCAAAACCTACGCAAACATTTTATAATTACAATAATAACTCACAGTCTATAAAATCGACAATGACAGCGCAAAATCAATCTTCCGAATAAAAACTATCGATCTCATTCTAATGCTGTACCTACATAAATTACATACATAATATAATCTCAATCGTGAGTGTTACTATTGCACGCGATTCATGGTGGTCTCTTTATAAAATTTGCAAAAGGAAAAAAATAAAGCTTGCAAGCTCATTCAATACTACGTAAACAAACGTTGTAAATGATAACAGAATTTGTAATATATAGCGATATCGTAAAAAATTTTACGCGCCAGTCATAGACTATAAAAAGGCATGGAATTAAGGCGATATAATTAAGGCGGGAAATTCAAAAATTTTTGCGAATCAGCATTGTTTAGTATGAGACAGCACTTTTTACCTACTACTATATGATATGAACATCAAATTGTCGGTGATTCCGTATCGTCACGAAATTGCATCAGTCTATTTCGTACGTGTATAAAATGAGTAGTATGAAGGCATAGATATGATATGATTATGCGATTAACGAGATTTTACTATATACTCCGTTACACGCGACTTTTACGTGAATGAATGCAACGTAAGATTTTGCTACACATTTATACTTTTATATATATCTGCGTACATCATCAGAATTGCATTATTAGTGTATCGTATATCACGTGTAGACAGTTGAATAAAAATATCCCACGCTTGCACCTATATATGAACTATACTCATTACATCGTGCACATACGAGTTCACTCAATTTTCTATGCACTTTGCGTCAGATCATTGCTCGTTGTCACCCGCTTAGTTGAAAAGTGAGTATCTGAACCGTATGTAATTATACTTAATGCGGGTACTCTGGCCTTCTTCATCATCAATTTTTGAATTGTATTGAGCTTTGGCTGTCTTTCACTCTAGTATGCACCTGTGTCGAATTTTTTTTCTTTTTCTTTCTTCCAAGATACGGTCAGGTGATAATTTATTACTGGAATTTCAGAACGGTTAATTGGATCAATATTTTTACAGTATTGGGTTAAAGATTATTTTTAAGAAATTTTTTCTTTTGATCTCGAGTGGTCAGATTGAAAATTTGCAAAATTTAGACTAGATTATCTTTTCAAGGCAATATTTTCGTAAAAGGGCTTGCCTTATTGAAGCAATAGAAAATTTATACTTCTTGTCTAATGAAAAATTATTCCTATTACGAAATTTAAAATTTTCATGCTTCTAACAGTGATAACAGTGTTCAAGAAAAATTTTAGGTTCAAAATAATACATTGACCGGGATAGGTTTCCAAATCGCGCGAAAATGTCAGGATTTCTTTTTAAATCGCAGAAAATCATTTTTTCAGAGGTTTTTCCGACATAGACGAAATTCTCACCAATAGTAACTCAAAACGGAGCACGAATTCGTGTTCAGGCGGATCATTGCAAAATTAAGTGCGGAAATAAGGTATTTGTGCGATAATTTTTGCTGTTCCAAGATTACGAGAAGAAGAATTTTCGCTTGCGCAGGATAAGTATTCAGTTAAGCGTTAAGCCTTTTCGACGCAAAATGATCATTTGAACACGACTCCATGCTCCATTTTTAGCCATCACGTCAGGATTTTCGTCCATACTTATATGTCAACAGAAATCTCCAAAAAAACGATTTTTTGTGATTTGAAAGAAGTTCCCGACCCTGTGGAGCAATTTGGCGCTTCGATTATTTTTCAGCGTCAAAAATTACGCATAGCAATCAAGGTGCGGTCAATTTGCAATCCTGACTCCAAAATTTTTTTGCACAGCATTGTAATTCATTAATAAGTGCAGGTAATAGTTGCTGTTTCATGAGAGTAACCTGATTTCGGATGCTAAGTTGACTGTGACTCTGAAATCATCTCGAGAAGTTTGAAAAAAAAAAAATTCGAATCTCCGGCACATTTAACTCTGCAGAAACAACTTTTTGAGATTCCAAATAAGTTTAGAATTCTTCCTGTCTTTTCGTGTTCTGAGTCACATAGATTTGATCGTAAGCTCGAGTTGAAAGTTCATGTTTTTTTCTTCGAATGAGACAACGCCATGAAGTTGTTCTAACTTCTTCAAATCGTGTGACCATCGAACATTGTGAAAAATTCGAGAATGATATCTATCTGAAGAAAACCCCTGATCAAATTTGAATCTTCCAAAACTCTCAATCCACTTTGCCGTCGTAACTTTCATCGACTAAGACAGCTGTATATTTCATGAAATTTCTGATTTGTTACCCCTACTATCGTTCGCCTATCTCAAATTTTCTATTAATCGTGTCAGCATTGACCAGGCCTGGCATTGACGTATGCATTCAGAATTTGCATGTTGAAAGCACGTGAAATTTTCAAGAGCTATTTCATATCCCAATCGTCTTTTATCCTGATGATACCAGCCAATTTGACTTTGATATAGACACACGATTATATCGATAGCACGTGCAAGATCGATCATCGATATAATAATCGACATCAGACATAAATGCGTAAATGATGAAAATTTTACTGCTCATCATAAGAAAATTTATAAGAAAAAAAGTAGGCTTCCTCAGCTTCCCAAATGCGTCAAATTATTTCTCAATATGAGCATCAGAAATAATCCGGAAAAGAGCTGTTTTTTCTAGAATCGTTATCGCAAGATTTCTTTACTCTCAGATGCGCATAATTTATATCGATCGGAATAATCAATTTCTTTATCAATGGATGATTTTCTAGCCCCTTGATAAGTACACCACATGCAAAAATTCCCAGATGGAGAGAAAAAATGTGCCGACTCACTATATCCTAATATAGAGCTAATAACATACACCCACTGAGACGAAAAATCACAGCATATGATAGAAGAAATTTTCGACGACGAGCGGGGGCTATGAAAGTAGGCAATATATGGGGGATTTGCCCGTGACTATATATCATAGGTATCAAAGGGAAAATCCGTTTGACCAAGGGATGGATATCTATCTGGTGTTTGAAAAAAAAGAGAGATAATTAAGGATGAAAATCTTTATAGGTGCACCCATATGGTATATGTACAGAGAGTGAAGGTCAATGTTAGGAGAGGATTATCTGCTGTAATTCAAGCTTGCACAAAGATATAGAATAGATAAAATGTTGGAGATTCTTGACCACCGAATAGCGTGGAATATTGTTCATTTTTTTTGTGTGAATGGATAAGGTGGTTGTATTTTGGAATCACGTATGACAATCGGTCAGGATTTTGAATGACGAGTGGACCAAGAGTTATCATTGATTTCTTTTTCTCTTTTTTTTCTTCGAGGAAGAGAAAGAGAGGTTTTCATTTGAAGTACAAGGACGAAAATGCTTGCGAGCTATCGGATTTTCTCTAAGCATGAAGACATATTTCACACACTGACTGAATCCTTTATGGACAATTTTAGTCACTTTCATCATTAGATTTCTCATCGAGTAATAAATTGTGTAGTCCGAAAATTTTATATCAAAGATTTTGAAAAAAATTCTGAAAATCATACAATAACGATTATTATTTCAATTCAAAATTTTTTTCAAAAAATTCAAACTCAAAATAATTTTAAATCTTTTCCCAAAAACTTTTCCACATCCCTCCCTTCTAGTCCTTTTTTCCTGAGAACTCCATGAGAGATTCGGATGCATATTAAATGTCACTTCTAAATTTACGATTCATTAGATCTAATGAACTAGTCGCTAAAAAAACATTTACAAAAGCAGGACACAGATACAATTTGAGCTCTTCAATAAAACAATTAAAATTCATTTCCGTTATCACAAGTGCGGGCATAGTTCACGCGCTCGATAAAACCGCGTAAAATGAAATTGAAAAACGCGAAGAAAAAAGAACTAACGTTTTCTCTCACAATACTCGACTTTTCTGCAGTACCGTAGCAATTTAAACCTAATCTAATTACTTTGAAATACCCAATATCGAATTGTCTTTCAGACTGTTACGCATGCCATTATGTATGTATAGATAATGATGAGAAGAGTCTGCACTCTTTGCGATGTATACTGTACATATACGTTTGATGGATATCGTGTTCAATGGTTCGTGTCTGTGATGTTAAACGGTACTTTGCAACAAGAAAATGTGTGTGGGTACTGTGAACGAGTTTTATTGTGTAAAATAATTTTGAGTAAGAAGACTTTAATGAAGAAAAAATCGCGAAAAATCGATATAAAATTTGTGAGATGCGATTTACCCATGAAGTTCATCTCAACTTATAAAATTCCAAATTTTAGAACACGTTAAAATCATAGTGAACCGAACTCAAATTTTCAATTTCTTTCGTAAGATATATTTTACCCGTTAAACTCATCCAAACTTATGGAATTCCAAATTTTAGAACACGTAAATTTTCAATTTTCGATTCATCAAAAAATGGGAAAGACACTTATTCAAATATAAGGATACGAAAGTCATCCGTTTCAATTGAAAAAAATTTGAACTCACTTTAGCAATGTGGACGGCCTGGCGTCACAACTGTGCGGCATCAGTAGTAAAATCGTGCTAAGGACAGCCAACATAAGCGCAGCCAACCTGTGAGCGTTTTCATGCCTTTTTGATCCCATACTCCTTATGCACTTGTCCATTTTTTTTCTTGTATATTTAAGTTTCTAGTTCCACAACACCTGGGTTATTTTATTTTCCTTCGATACAGGAATTCAATCCTACACTTTTTCTTCAAAATCCACACAACAACGATGTCTCACACTCCAAAAAATTCAAGTCAATTTTTAAAAAACACTCAAACAACGAAAACACTTTTTTAACTGAATCCAAAAATTTTTCGATTGTAATTAATGAACTTTTTCTTATATATTATACTCAAAATTTTAGTATAATTTTCGTTTGATGATAAGTATATATTCGGAAAGGAATCGTCGCGCGTGGCGGCAGCCAACAAAGTCTTGAAAGTTAGGGGCTCTGCGAGAGATTTTATATGCGAGAGCGATCGACGAGAGTCGCGTGCCTGGATAGCCCCACCACCATATGGAATCAGTATTAGATGCGCCGCCGCCCGCGCCACCGCTATATTACCACCCCAAGTCACTTTATTTAATTCTCTCATCGCATCCTCGTGCGCATCATCGTCTTCCCTCGTGTATGATGACGATATACTCACTCTCATGCCGATTATTTTCGTCCTTTTTTTTTTATTTCTGAAGGTAAATGTGCCCGATTTACCCTTACTCTTTTTGTTTTGCTCAAAACTTTGGACCATCTCAATATTTTTTGATGTACTCCAACTTATTTCAGAGCTTGTTTCAAGACCTTTAAAATTAGCTAAGGTGAATTTAATTTCAATAGACTGAAGCTGAGCTATCTCAATTTTTGCTGAAATAGATTTTTCGGAAATGTTCGAGAGGGTATTCCGTATTTGCCCGCACCGTGTGTAAAAGAGGCTTATTTCGATGTATGATTTTATGATTTTTCCGTAAAACCGAGATACCTATTTCTTAATTGAATGGCATGTTTTTAGCTTAGTTTATAGCTTCTATCTCACCCTTCTGAATGTTTTCAATCAAGTTAATAAACTTCCATGAAATGGGGAGGGAACTCAGAAAACAATCATGGGGGCAAATCAGGCCCACTGTACTCTTTTCAGTATTGGATTTTAAATTGTTGTATTGCTAAGCCGTTCACCAAAAAGTTTTATCGAGATTCGGAAGAAAAAAATTTGAATTACAACTTGATTCATTCTTTCAATTCGAGCGATGGAATGATTTATTCCGCAAATAAATTAAACGAAAGAAGCCATAGATGCTTTGAAGGTCTGCAACATCGCAGGAGAAAAATTATATCTCACCACAAGAAACCTGACGCTGCATACAAACTCATCAATTTTGAATGAAAAAAAAAAAAGAATACTTTAATCAACGTGGCGAAGGTAGACCGAATTGTTCGTTGGTTTCGTGTGTTTACTCACATTGAACTTTTTTTAGCTTAGCAACAAGTGGTTGATGCATCAAAAGCTTTTCAGGAAAATTTCCACTCAATATTGTAAGAGAATTCAGAATCTCAAATTTACCAAATTCCGCCAATCATCAATATCCTACATTACGCATATCGGATTGAAAAAATTAACATGTTTGATGCGAAACGAAGAATTACAGTTCCGTCCATGTGTGCGATGAGACCCACCGATAGGTCCCGTGATGTTTATTTTCATTGAAACAAAAATCCTCAGCACAAAAAGAAGGACATGCGTGACCCAGTGGTGGATCCAGTCGCAGAAAACTTGTTAAAGTATCAAGAATAGTACGAGACTAATTTCAAAATAGAATCATTTTCAAAATCATTCTGTATCCTTTCACCCATTATTCGTATTATAGTTAGAAAGATGTGAAGTACTCATGGCACGAAAGAAAATGAGTCATTCTAGGTCATAAGTTGAGCCCGAAAAAGTATCCTGGACCAGCAAGAAATTTTCACGACAGACATGCAATACCTTTTTTTATTTAGCAAAATGAGATTACAGGAATCGAAAATCCCAAAACTTTTCAGTTCATCATGACGCCATCAATATAATGGAAAGATGTAGAATTTCTGATTATGACCTTCGGCCAAGTAGCCAAATTCATCATGGATTTTGTGAAGAATTTAGTTTTATTTTAAATCTAACACTTCTGAATTTTGAACAGTCCAAAAAAATTTTAAAACACTGTGATTCATCACATCAAATAATGTACCCCCGCAAAGGAGATCTTCGGATCTTGAAAAAGTAACGACTCCCTGGCTCCAGTTAACCGCAAGGAGGATCCTTAGTTGATCCTGGGAGACAAACGCACTCCCCGGGCCCGAGACCCCCGGCAAGGGAGATCTGAATTTTCTCAGGAACACACGATATCTCCCCGTCCCCAGTCTTCAGCCCCAGCACTCATGTGTGTGCTTTTACCACCTCGTCCGCCTCAGTGCGTATGAGTCCTGAGTCGCATCTTGGACCACTTCAGAGCTCCCGCTTCTTCGCAACCCTCCCTGTATCTGTCATCTTTCCTCTAGTCTCTGCTCCTTCCTTCCTTCTTCTGGGACTACTTACGACCTTCGGGTTGGTGCCTTCCGGGGAGGGGTTTTAGTCGGCAGGTGCCCGAGTTTTCTCGGGTGAATCCGACACTACCCACACTCTTGCGGATGTCTATGAAGATTTCTCCTCCCCGGCCTACCCCCAAAAAATTCAAATAATGTGAGAAACGTATTACATGGAAGATCGATTTGATCAGAATTCGAATCCATCTGAGATTAGATCTCGTGCGTCAAGTATAGATTTTTTTTTCGATAAAAGTCTTAATTGTCTACCTCGCTGTACTATCAACTTCATCTCTAATACAATAATAACATTCCTTTTTTCACATATTCGTTGAAAGTGTAACACGACCTTACGAAATATTTGCCAAACTGTTGAAAATAATAGTGTTCCATCTGGATTTAGAGTTGAATATTTTTAGAATGAATTTATGACATATTCAGGAGGTCTCTGGGTCTGCATAGTAAATTCAATCATCAGGTTTTTTATACATTCTGTATGTTTAAAAAAACAAGATCTATCTAATCATTTCAAATGTATATATGTCATCTACTATTTGAATGATGACTAGAAAATGTCGAGAGGAGTTCTATCTAATTTATCGCTGAGCAACAACGATGATAGAAATTTCATTGAATATTCTCGAGGGTCTTCCTCGATATTTCATGGTTCAGAAGATTTTCTATCCAATAACCGATTGGAAGTACGAACTTTTCGTCTCACAGGCCGATGTGAGAATACAAACTGACATATTTCAAATTGCACAAAATGGTGTGATAAGATTATATCCTAATCGTTCCGGTTCTCGTTCTCAATCATCTTATGAGCATCTTATCATTGGAATTCTTGAACTTGAGTAACCTAAATTCCATTCTCCCTATACATTCCCTGGTAGAAATTCATCCTAATGTAACACGTTATTAGCCATAAAATGGCCATTTTCAGCCAAAATTGGCCAAAAATAGCCATTTTATATCTATTAATGTGTTACATCGAAGTAAATTTCTACCAGGGTTCTCTTTAGCTGATTTTCATTCAATATCTTTCTATGTAGTCCAGATTATTCAATTTTCATGAACATTTTCTCACAACAGTAAATGACATTCGACGTATAAAAATGTGTGCAAAATATTTAAAATTGCCACGCGGAATTTCCAATTTTGTAAGATATGATTGAATCTCGATCACTTCCTTATTATCCATCAATAGCTGTGAAGACGTCAACTTTTATCAATTATAAGTATTTGAAAATAACGGGGTACAGAATAATTTCTATAAATTTGACACCGATTTCCACGTAAAATCCCAATGCTAATTTATCTGTAGTTTTTTGATCATACATAATCACATTGATCTCAATTTCTTGATGACGATAGAAACTGAAAATTTTACTTCATTGTCAGTAAGAATCACGTGGCTGTCACGAACACAGAATGCATTCAGCTCAAAATTCAAATTTCCCTTCTGAGATCGAAAATCATGAGAGCATCGAATGTAAGATGATCCATTCATCTTTCTCAACAAATATATCATCATTTTCAGTTTTGATAAATATTTTAGCGCCACGGCGCATTTGCTGTACGTGACACAATGACAGTACAAGACCAGATCATCATCTCATTCTCCAAAGAAAATCATCAATCTTACATTAATTACTCAATCACGCACTTGACAGAGCAAAGAGATCATGAGAAAATTCCATGATTCATCCAATTGCACTACTTATATCAAGAAAACGTTGCGATTCACTACGAACTTTCTCACAATACTTGTTACTACTAGATATTCTACTAAAGCGTTCTGAGATAACGTAAAATTTTTGCCCTTCGATTTAGCTCACGAAGCGACTCGCCAAAATAAAATATGTATCTCAAGCATGACATTTCATTTTGCATGTTCTACTCACACGTGGATCTGATATAAATTATCATCGAGCGCATTGCAATCTGATTACCCAAGTTTCATCATCAGAATCATTTCAAATGAGCTTCCTTTAATTTACCGGAAGTAGAACACATTACAACATAATATCTTCGCAAATCGACTGAAATTCCCACAATGTGACATCGTAGTTCCCTACATTTTCAGATTCCATGAACATTCTAATAACGTGTACTTATTACTCACACAAAAAAAATCACGATCGAGTAAAGTGATAACTAAAAGCAGGTTGAAGACGAAATAATCATCGTCACAGCTGATCTTTGTCTCAAAACATTTTCTGATAAGGTATTATGAACGAGCGATAAAGTTCAAACGCAGACTTATTACGTCAATTGCAGGCATGTTATATTATCAACGCCTCCACCCACGTGATCATCGTTTCAAAGCACTGCATGTGGGCTAAGCCCTATACCAAAAATGTAATATTAGCCCCGGAAAAATAATCTTACCTCATATCTGGAAGAAGAGCCTGTGTGTATAATAGTACGTATAGAAAGGCGGGAATTTCAAAGAAATTTCCTGTCGATGACGCTAGCCTTGTTAATTTTGAATATACAGCTTCGATAATTTAGAGCCCATACACTTCGCGACGTTGGATCTCGTTTCGCGGTTTTGCGAGGTATCAAAAATTTGCACTCTCTGTATAAAAATTCAGAGATTCTTCTTCGCGAGGAAATGACGGGTTTCTTCATTCGCCTGACGCCACGAATATCCCGTATAAATGTGTAAAACTGAGATTGCACGACTGTTACGCGTCATCTCTGGGTTTCACCAATCCTGCGGAATTTTTAAAATGACGAATGTGAATTCTAATTAGATTCTGATCGATGCTAGGCGAAACTACAGATGTCCCTTTTATTCGCGGTTATGGTTATTTGCAATTGGTCAATTTCGAAATTCCCTTATACCATTTGCAGTTTTTGCCCTTTTTCTATTCCGAATGAAACGAATTTCCCATCCTCTGTGCGGGAAGTGACTTTTCCACACGGGTTTTTTCATTTTCTTCCTCGCACAGCTGATGAAAAAATAGTATTCGACACTCGGACGGGGTGGTTTCCGCATTCTAGTGATGATTCCAACCCTCGCCGTTGGCTCTGCCCGGAAAATATCACTCGTTGTGCGAAAACCAACATTCCCACCCTCGTATCGAAATGAACTATTTCTGGATCCTCAACTCACTACTGGAATTCGTACTATTTAACAGAGCCACAGTTTTTTATTCGCCTCCTATCGAAGGTCTGTGAATACTGATGAGAACGAGATCATTGCCAGAAATTCAAGATCTTGTTCGGACAAAAAACTAAAATGATGAGCATCAAAAAAATTCAATACCTCATCAGTGAGCCTCCTGCAGTATCAAAAGATTCATTTACAGGGGTGCCAAGGAACATTGACAGCTAGAAAAATTGCAAATATTTTGAAATTGGCCGATGCTGTCACCGAAAAAATTGTGAATTCGGTAGTAACTTGGGGCACGAGTATCAAATACGAATTCCGATCATTGTTAGTCTTCCTACAAAGAGTTGGTAGAATATAAATACACATTTAGGCATGCTACAGAATCAAAAGCGGCCGAATCCTTTCAATAGTATTTTACGATATGTGGGTAAAAAGTTTCGCTTTCACTTTTCAAATAATTGTTTTCAGTCGAGCCCTGGCAAGGGTCAAATTTATAGCAAAAAAAGCAAGAATTGGATCGAGTGTCGAAACGTGTTTTTCGATAGGTACACGGGCGAAAAGTTTTTTGCTGTACTCAAATGATTTCGACCCTCACCAAGACTCGGGCCGAAAACAATCACTCGAAAAGCAAAACCAAACTTCCCACCCTCGAATCGAAAATTACTGTTTTGATCGACTGGACGAAAAGAAGAAAAAATTCCACCGAAAAAGTAGTAAAGGCTATGTTTAGGATGTCATTTTATAGCAGAATGGTATAAGTCCATTCCAGATTTTCACAAAATTGCTTTGGTATTTTGGGAGGCTTTTTTTATCGGTTACCCCTTGCCGGGAGAATTTCAGTAATGTTATCTAAAGTAGGGGCCGATTTACACTATGCAAAAATAAAATCCCAAAAAAACGAATCACTGGTAAAAATATCCAGCACATGCCTATTCAGAGGTCGACTGGATCGCTTAATCTAGATATAAGGGCCTTATACGATTCGAGTCATCTTCACCTAGCCTTCAAAATACTAAAGCGATCTTTTGAATATCTGAAACGGACTCATACAGTTCTGGTCGGGAGTTCTCCACATGTAGTAACTTCCGAATCTTGGCATGAAAATCGAGCGCTTTCTTCGAATTCGTGATTTGCAATTTTCGTACTCGCGATGCAACACTGTCACATATCTCCGTGTATGAAACAAAATTGTGATCCTGAGAGTATATATGCCTCGAAACAGTGATCCATGTGATATCATGGGACGTGGTGCAAATTAATTGTGATCAGTCAAGTCGCACAGTAATTGGATCATTAAGTATTAATTGTATTATATAGCATTCCGGAAAAGTATCCTGATTATTCAAAATACCAAATTGAATTTTCTACAACTCCCAGATAGCAAAATGATTAAATTATATCATGAAATTTGTTCATTCGGATCCAGGTTATCGGGTTGCCTACGTGGTCTGTAAGGGCCTGGGACGATTTGGGCGGTGTCAGATGGCCTGGAAAGATTTGGGACAATCTGGAACATTTTGAGACGTTTTTGAAACGATTCGGGATGGTGTGGAATGATCGGAAATGGTCTGGGACGAATTGGGACCGTTGGGTATTGTCAGAGAGGGTTTAAAACGGTGTGGAACGGTTTGATACGATATGGGACGTTTCGTTACGACCTGGTACAGTCTGGAATGGCTTGAAACGTAATGGTATGGTCTAGGGCGGTCAGAGATGGTTTGGAACGGTGTGGGTTGGCCTGCAAAGGTCTGGTACGATTCGTGACGGTTTGGGACGATCTTGAGTGATCTGAAAAGGTTTGGCTGGGACTTAGACTAGGGGTTAGACTAGGCTGGGATAGGCTGAAGTGGCTAAAATACAATACGTGACCGTGTAGTTTATGGGTAGGGGCGCGGGAGATTCGGTAGGCGGGTATAAGCTCGATGGTTGGGTGGTTGAGTAGACAGATTGATGGTCAAGTGGCTAGACGGGCTGGTGGGTGTTCATTACTATCAGTGGCAATAGTTCAGCAAAATCCCATCTTCTCAAACTTCATAAGAATCCTCTTTTCAAAACCTTCAATTGATCATTACCTATCTTTTTACAACTATCATTTCAATTTCTGAGCTACGAAAGTATTTCAGGGGCCTCTGACTTATAAATAACATGCTAGAGAAAATTGTATGACTCGTGAACGGATTACTAGCCTAGTGTGTGACGAATCTGGTCCAAACTTTGGGACTCGTCTTGTTTTGGTTAGAAATAAAGGAGTTTCGACGGGTGGGTGGCTACTGAGCCCCTGTATATCGAGATACTCACCATCAGCGGTATCAGTATTGTCATTATCACTTATTTCTGTCAGTTTTGCTGATAAAAATATATGTGAAATTTTTGGGGATCCGACAAAAGTTGTACACTTCCATTGATTTCTACATGGGAGGCAGTCAGAATAATTACAAAGTGAAAATCAGTTCTCATGCACTGACTTCGCTTGCGTAGTCAATCACAAGATTGCCTTACGAATTTTTCGAAGCCAATGCATCTTTTTTTTTAGTTTTGTGATCCGCAGCTCAGCAAATGAGCAAATTCTGCCAAATTCTCATGAAATCATACAAAATTTCAAAATGAATATGTATTTAATCAAAAAAGGGTATAAATCAAGTTTTGTGTCAATGATCATAAGTAGTACATCATAATGGTCTCATTAAATGTCAATTGAAAACAAGTTAATTTATTGAAATACAATGCCACTCGACAAGGTCTTCTAGCACCGAGCTTATTTTGATTGTATACGACGAGGACAAAGTAAACGTCAAATCCAGATCTAGTATAACTGAAGAAAACAATCAAGTTTGAGGGTGAAATACAGAAGCCTAATTATATGAATGACCTCGTTTCAAGTACCCTATGGGAAAGCTATTCCATTCAGTTTTGAAACGACTCATGGCTCGATAAATTATTCATCATCTGACAAATTTGGACTCTTTGTCATTACAAGATACACAGAATAAGAAAATTCAGATGAAATTTCTCCCGTTTAACACTCATTATTTACGTTCGTGTCACTCCAACGATTGATTGGTTGACAAAATTTGTGTAAAGACGTCTAAGAAACCTGAATTACAGCAAAGATAACAGAATTTTGGTAGACTCCAGTCAATAACCGCTCGATGAGTCACGGCGTCCACCTTATAACGTCGGTATGTGAATATTCTAAGAACAGATACGAGAATCTGATCTTCATTTCAATCGATGATGTGTAACAAGCTAAATATCCTAGAGACCACATGAATTTTTGAAAATTCAGTACTGAAATTGATCGCCGAACGATCGTCACCACCGATAAGATAATAGTATATTACGCAACAAGTGCGAGAAGGTCAATTTCCGCACAAGTTGCCAAACGAGTGCGAGAAGTTAATATTCACGCACACTTTGGAACTTCTCGCACAGCCAGAAGAATACATTAAATATGTACACAGTAAATATGTACTTCTGGGTGTGCGAGAAGTTTCGAAGTGTGCGTGAATGTTACTTCTCGCGCGAGTTGGCAACGTGTGCAGAAACTTCTCGCACGTGTTGCGTATACTATTTTTTGCAACTGTGCGCGAAGTTGTAATTAAATGCACCACTGTCCGAGCAAGATCATCTTGAGAACGAAGTTTTCAAGAAAGGCCAAATTCAGAGGGATGACGTGACATCATATTTTGGAACTGTGCGTGAATGAAAATGCATTAGAGCGAGAAGTTACATTTACGCACACTTCACCAGTGCGTAAATGTAGAACCGTGCGAGAAATCATTCACGCATTACTTCTCGCACTGTAAATAATGAAGAGAAGTAAAAAAAATATTTTTACGATACGTCAAACTATGAATGGCCCGCACTATCCTCACAAAAATCGTCAATACCACAGACTCGTACTCTATCACCAAAAATAAAACAACGCAAACTGACTGAAATAATTCTTGCGAATCATATGGACTCGTGCAATTCATACGTCTATATATTTTACCATACTTACATTTTAACCCTTTAGATCGTTGCGTAAGTGTACAAGAAAGTCGACGACCTAGAGAATTACTGACATTGATTTTGAAAACAAGACTAAGCAATTTTTGTGACAATAAACTTGCAAATCATCGAGTCTTCCGTTGAACTCCTTTGAGTTTCCATTCAATCTAAGCGCGTGCCAATACCTTTGGTTGCTCAAGAGACAAGTAGTAACAGACGAATTGATCAGACGCCACGGCTCGATCGTGGCGCCGACACTGATTCATATGCATGTACACTTTCGCTGGACATTTGAGACGTAACTTGATGGAGTGTTTCTGAATTTTAAGGATCCCGAGGGATCACTGGATTCTTTGGGTATTTCCTACTATTTTTCATAGATCGAATTTTTCATTTTTATTAATTTCGGTATTCGCGTTTGCAAATTTGTCTTCTCATAATGCTTGCTGTATTTAGAGTTTGAAACGATGAAATACGGGGTAAAAAATTTTCAATAATTATGTGATCGAATAATGCATTTCAACTCCTACCATACTTATCACCATCATTATTGTTATTATCCAAGTTGAACCTTTGGTCTCATCGATCTTGAAGGACAGTGGGGAACTAAATAAATTCCCAAAATTTCATGATGGAAATTTTATTGCGACGTTTCGTCCACTAGGTTTTGTGGACCTCATCAGGCTTCAGGTTTGTTATTCTTTAGATCGTCATGATATTTTGGACGATCTTGTAATAGAGCACAGACATAACGTCTGGCTCCTGTCAATACAAGTAAACTTGTATTGTTTACTTGTATTGACAGGAGCCAGACGTTATATCTATGTGCTCTATTACAAGATCGTCCAAAATATCATGACGATCTAAAGAATAACAAACCTGAAGCCTGATGAGGTCCACAAAACCTAGTGGACGAAACGTCGCAATAAAATTTCCATCATGAAATTTTGGGAATTTATTTAGTTCCCCACCGTCCTTCAAGATCGATGAGACCAAAGGTTTAACTTGTATATTAACCATCAAGGACGAAAAAATCTACCAAAATCACTTATGATATTGTTATTATCATTATTGTTGTCACTGATATTATTATAATAATTATTATTATCATTATCATCATTATTGTTGTCACTATCTATTGCTATTATAATGATTATCATTATTATGATAGTTATTATCATTTCCATCATTATTTTTATCATTGTTGAATGGAAACTTTTCTACGGCGAACATCAGTCTAACATAACCACCTACCACTGTACCAAAAAAATTCTCAAGTGTATTCACCTCAAGAACCATATCAATCAAAAAAATTCCATTCCTATCCCTGCATACCAAATCTCACAAGAATCAAACGACCTTGCCACATTAATCTCAATATAACGTCTTTTTCGCCAATCGTACTTGATGGATTTATATATTATACACCATATTTGGTGTATAATATATAAATCCATCAAATGGCCCACTGATGGGTCATTTGAATCGGTGGCGAGATTTATTTATTAACCTGTCAAATACACGTCCCGTCTGTCGAATTGCGTGCAGAGAAATACACTTTGCGGTTTGGGGAATTCCTTATGGGGAGAAAAGAGAATCCAAAGAATGAGACGAAATTTTAGCATTGGACTAAGAGTTGATGCTGCTATTCAGGACGATATATATGTTGAAGGACGTTGATAAATGTATATCTAGGTGAAAGAGATGATAGGAGAGATACTATATAGGAGTATAGGATTTAGATGGTTTGAGGTGAGAGTGCATGAATGAAAATTCGTGGGTCCATTCACGCACGAGGCTTATAGTATACGAACGAAAGGCAGTCAGATTACTCATAAGTAAAACCCGTATCGCAGCTTGTAAATTTCGCCTTCACCACCTTCTTTCTCTTTTTTATATATTCTTCTGTCATCTTTCTCAAGATATTCGGTCTCTAGCTTTGAATAATTTTTCTCATCTTGATCTCCTCACCTCGACCCTTCCTCTTCTGTTTCGGTTAATCAATTATTACTTCGTTTTCAACATGGCTTTATTACGTCTTAATTACCCCTCGATGTATCTCTTCTTCGCCGGATAATCTTATCAGGATAAATTTATAGATACTTCAACATTATAGATTTGTTTCCTTGATATTATATGTAACCTTTGAGAGAGATTATTGCTCGATACACTACAGAACCTTGAAAAATTTATACAGAGAACTGGTTGGTTAGGATGGGATAAAAAATGAAATATTTCGAAACTCAAAATGTTGGTAGTGGCTAAACTCGTGTATTCACGTGTGCATGTAAAAAAAATTCCGGTACTTGCTGAGAGATGGCATGTTTAGCCTCAGTAAGATACATGAAATTTGAAACGAAAATGCATGTAAAGTGCCATTAGGGTTTTGTGGATGCTGCATTCTAATTGACGAACATGCGTTGTGAACCATGTTCTTCTGAGTATTTTGACCTCCTGAAAACAATTTTAGTGGTTTTCGGGAGCGATAACGTACCTAAAGCAAGATATAAACTAGTCAAAAATGGCAAAGAATAGCCAAATTCGTGGATTAGTATCTGAAGTAACATGCGCTCTGGGTCTCAGAAACCGACGAGGTTGCTTTCAGGAGGTTAAAATACGTCAGAAAACATAGCTTACAATGCATGTTTGTCGGTTACAACGCAGCATCTCGAAATACACCGATTTTAAGAGGAAATGTGCAGAGAAGGAGGAACTCCTGGATGGCATTTTACATGCATTCTCAGTTTCAAACTTCGTGTCTCTTGCCGAAGCTGAACATGTCATCTCTCAGCATGCACCAAAATTTTTCTCGCATGTACATACATGTGTAAAACCGAAATTTACCGGCCCGTATGTCAGGCCTGCCGTATGTACATGTTAAAATTGAAAATTTTCCATTTTTCGGCCTACCATGTGGGTATGTTGGTGAGTGGGTGTATAGGTGGTCAGGTGGATAGGTGGGTGGATAAATGGTCTGGTCTGCTTTGGTCTAGTTCGGTCTGATACGGTGTAGTTTGGTCTTTAATACGGTTCAGTCCGGCATTAGTACGGTTCTAGTACGATACCAGTTCTACTAGGATCGCGCAGGCTGCTAGGAGCACTAATACCGTACTAGCACCACTAAGACCACAGTAGTACTGAACTTGTAGCGCTAGGACTGCTGGAACCTCTAGGACCCCACTAGTACCGCGGTGGTACCGTAGTAGTACATTGACAGAACTGCCATGCTAGTTCGGTCTAAATCGATCGAATTCGGACTAACTCGGTCTCATTTGGACAAACACGGTCTAGTTTGGTCAATGAATACGGTCGTGTTCGATATTAGTGCGGTGCTAGTACGATACTAGCTCTACTGAGAACGCGATGGCTGCTAGAAGCACTATTACCGCACTAGCATCGCTAGGATCGCGGTAGTACCGGGATTGTATCGCTAGAACTGCTGGAACCGCTGGGATCCCACCAGTACCTCACTGGTACCGTAGGAGTACCGTACTAGTACGGTGTAACTCAATCCAGTACGGTCTAATTCGGTTTATTTGGTCTAACACGACTTTTTTGGTCTAGAGATACGGTCTAGTTCGGTGCTAGTCCGGTTCTAGTACGATCAGCTCTATTGGGAATGCGAGGACTGCTAGAGGCACTATAGCTGCACTAGCATCGCTAGGATTGCAGTAGTACCGGGATTGTACCGTTAGGACTGCTGGAACCGCTAGGACCCCACTAGTACCTCACAGGTACCGTAGGAGTGTCGTACTAGTACGCTTCAAGTGTGGTCTAACTCGATCAAGTACGGTCTAATTCGGTCTATTTGGTCTAACACGACTTTTTTGGTCTATAAATCCGGTCTAGTTTAATGCTAGTCCGGTTCTAGTACAATTAGCTCTAATGGGATCGCGGGGGTCGCTAGAAGCACTATTACCGCATTAGCACTACTAGGATTGCAGCGGTACCGGGACTGTACCGCAAGGACTGCTGGAACCACAAGATTCCACTAACACCGCACTAATACCGTACTAGAATATCCGTACTAGTGCGGTCTAAGTGCGAGCTAACTCGATCGAGTACGGTCTGATTCGGTCTCATTTGGTCTAACACGGTTTGTATGGTCCATAAATGCGGTTTAGTTCGGTATTAGTCCGGTTCTAGTACGATCCAGCTCTACTGGGATCGCGATGGCTGCTAGAAGCACTATTACCGCATCAGCACTGCTAGTATTGCAGTAGAACCGGGATTGTACCGCTTAGGACTGCTGGAACCACAAGGATACCATTAAAGCCGCACTGGTACCGTAGTAGTACAGTACTATAACTGCCGAGCTGTTACGGTCTGAGTGCGGTCTAGGTTGATCGAGTTCGGTCCAGTTCGGTCTCATTTGGTCTATGAATGGGGTCTAGTTTGGTGTTGGTACGGTTCCAGTACGATACCAGCCCCACTAAGATCACGAGGGCCACTAGAAGCACTAATACCCCACTAGCATTGCTAAGACCTGAGTAGTACTGAACTTGTGCAGCTGGGACTGCTGGAACCAGTAGGACCCCACGAGTACCGCACTAGTACCGTAGTAGTACAGTGCCAGAACTGCCGTGATAGTGCGGTCTGGGTGCTGTCTAACTCGATCGAGTACGGTTAATTCGGTCTCATTTGGTTAAACATGGACTAGTTAGATCTATAAATATACGGTCTTGTTCGATTCCAGTACGGTTCTAGTACGATATGAGCTCCACTAGGATAACGAGGGCTGCTAGAAGTACTAGACCCGCACCAGCCCGCTAGGACCACAGTAGTACAGAACATGTACCGTTAGGACTGCTGGAACCACTAGTACTGCAGTAGTACACTGGTACGGTTTAAGTGCGGTCCAACTCGATTGAGTTCGGTGTAATTCGGTCTTGTTGGGTCTAACACGGTCTAGTTCGGTATTGGTGCGGTTCTAGTACGATACCAGCTCCACTGGGATCGCGAAGGCTGCTAGAAGCACTAATACCGCAATAGCACCGCTAGGATTGCAGTAGTAGCGGGATTGTACCGCTAGGACTGCCGGAACCACGAGGATTCCGCTATACCGTACTGGTACCGTAGTAGTACAGTACTAGAATTGCCGCACTAGTACGACCTGAGTGCGGTTTAGCTCGATCGAGTTCGGTCTAATTCGGTCTCATTCGATTTACAAATACGGCCTAGTTTGGTAATAGAAGGGTTCTATTATGATACCAGCTCCACTAGGATCGCGAGAGCTGCTAGAAGCACTAGTACCGCACTAGTACCACTAGAACCGCAGTAGTACTGCACTTGCTCCGCCAGGGTCTCCACTAGTACCGCACAGAGGGGTACGGTACTGGAATTGCGGTACTAGTACGGTCCAGTTGCGGTGTGATTCGGTCTAGTTTGGTCTAGTTCTCCCTGATTCATGCTCGGATTCATAGTCGTTAATCCGAGATCAGGATTGGTGGATTAGGAGCGCTGCGATCGCTGTGCCCAGGTGTAAAATGCCTCGCCATGGCGATCGTAGCGCCCTAAATCTCCTGACTCTTATCTCAGATTAACGACTACGAATTCCAGCCTTAGTCTAGTTCGATTTAATTTGGTCTTGATCGGCCTACTCCTGCCTAACTTAGTCAAGTTCGGTCTAGTTTGGCCTACTCCAATCTAGTATAGTCTAATTTGGTCTAGTTTAGTGTGGCTAGAGTATATACTAGGTGGCCGTGTGGGTTGTGGGTTTATTATATCGACTGATCAATTTACTGCTCAACATTATGCCATCTCTTCGAACTACATAAGAAACTTCTTTCCGATGTCACCAATCGACTGTTATCCATCATTATCAAAATATTATTTTTGAGCTGCAGATGATCCGATCGATTGATCGAAGCTAGATCAGCTCAGATGGTTGGAAAATTGAATGCGAATTTTATTATCAATCATTATCTCGCAACCATCATTATTGAACTACAATGTATTTCAAGGGCCTCTCACTCTCGCTCTCACTTATCAAAAACGTTTACAAGCCGAACCAGCGGTAGTGCGTGAGGCAATGACGACAGCTAGTTATAAATTATAGGAGAAAATCAATCTGATCAAAATTATTTTTTCCTCCTCCCGGCACGAAAGTACGTCCTTCCGCGCCTCGTTTTGGTCACGAAAGCTCGACTTTTGCTGCCGGCACGAGTCAACTCGCGCTCTGATTGGCTGTCGATTTTTGCTGCATCTTTCGCTGCCTGCGCTGCTTACGGTGCAGAGAGCGCGTGAGACATGCATGCGATACATAACCTATCGAGGTTATGTTCATCAATGTGTTTATTTATGATGTATGCTTATACTTGACAGGTGGTATTTTTTTACGAATTCCGCTGCTTAAATAGAAAATCTCAGCAGCTGATTGTAGAGCAAGATTTCTAATGCCCAATGACATAAATCGATAAGGTACACAAAAAGTTCATTGTCAGTGACAAGAGCTTAGGGCCATGAGCGGGCACAACTTCGTATCAAGACCCAAATTGAATCATGCGCGGCTTCGTCTCGGCATTATCAGCGCGCAGTCACGGAAATCCAACTTCCCTGCCTAGTACAGTAATATACTATTTCCTCGGCAAGCTGAGAACAATCCAAAAATATCATCATCCTAAACAAAATAGAGTGAAACGAGATAACTTTTTGAAATATCCAAGCCAATTCATTATAAGCATCAATTTTTCATCAAAATTTCATCAAAACCGAGATACTCAGTGTATAGTTATAGTATGTGTATGTTATAGTTTGATCACAACTGAAAACTTATTGTTCGATTCTTCATACTAGTCCGGTCCACGCAAACCCTTTTGTTGTACCGTCGTACAGAACTTGAAACCGAGCCCACCTATAGAAATTATTGTCGAATCATGCCCGTCTTTCTCTCATTTTCATTATTCGACGTCGAGATCATAATAAACTTGAAGTGGGCACTGTACACTCAGTATCTTTTTAGTTACAGCTGTACGCGACGGTACAACGAAAGGGTCTACGCGGATGGGAATATTCGATGAAACATGAATTGTAGTTTATTCCTAACGTATCTGCGATACTCTTCCCCGGATCAGTCATCCTACAGACAATCAAATCACGTTAGTTCAGACTATTAAGCAAGAGGAGCAGATTGCCATCTAGCCTTCGACGAGGAAGTTGTAATTTGTGATGACGATCTTAAGTAAATTTTTTACTTGCCTGAAAGCTACGAAGTTCTTTCCAGTCAACGCTTGGAAGTATTTTTAAGCAATCAGCAATATTTTTGGAGAATCCCATCATCTTTGACAAGTTCATATAATGATCCCTACGATCAAAAATCATGTTACTGTAGTTTACAATGTCAAACATAAATAAGGTACGTCAGTTAAGATTTTGTGTAGGATTTGTAACTAGCTTCAAAATGAGCTACAGTACGTTGGAAAATGCTCAAATGCGCCAGAAATACAAGCAAAGTTGACGGGAAAAAATGTCGAATTGGGCACATTCCCATTTAAACCTGTGTTAATTTTGATAAAAGCTTGATGGCTTTTGCTAGGACCTAAAATCTCATTTCTCAGCGTCCAGTGAAATTTTTTTTACATCTCGTGAATTATTTTGACAAACTGGTGACATTATGATGAGATTTGTTAATGGTTTATAGTGAGATTATTTAAAAAAAAGACTTCATTAGTATAATTATTGTAACATGAATAGAAAAAGAGAAGCGTTCTGCAAATGTCTTTTTGCGGCGTATTTTTGCAGGTTTCTGCTGTGGGATTCAAGTGATTCGGAGTCTTCAGTTACCCATTGCACAGTCGAACAATGCGCACTCATTTCCAGGACAAATTATGATACTTGAAGTCCTAACTCACTCCCAACGTTATCGAACCTTACCCCGCATTTGTGAGACTCCATTTAATGAGTTTTGATGAAAGTACAAACCTTTTCATGAATATTTCTTTGCATTTGTAGAGGAAGCCATCTATGACGTCCAAGATGACGAGGATCAGCCTGGAAGTTTCAAATATCTTTGTCGGAAAAACTCACAATAAAGTTTGACTGGTACGATAAATGGAAAGGGCTTGAAAAGAAAGGATTGTAAATCCAAGTATTCGCGGAGAAACTTAATTAGGCAAGTTGCAGAGTAGTTAATAAATCGCTCAGAATTCGATCAATACGTTTTTGAGATATGTTCGAATTTCAATTCTTGAGAGATCAAAAGTCACTATTGCCACATGGGACATTACTCAAACTTTCATTGCTGAACGGGTAGTGATTTTGGTACGATTTTTGTTTTGTATTCTACCATTTGGTTTCTAGCGTATACTCTTACGAGATTTTACGCCTCACTTTCACCGCCTTTGCGTGGAGGTGATTGTTCTAATCCCGGTTTTGTTTCAATCATCGTTTCCAATCCTCCATCAGTCTGCGGTTATTTTATATGCAGAAAAAAGGAGGTGGGGGAAAAAATTGGGCAGACTACCCCGACTCTTTTCCGATAAGTGAGATTCAGTTTGATATCTCTAAACGGATTAGCTAGCAGTTTAAGAAGTATAACAAAGTTCAACTTTGGTAATTTGGTATGGACTGCATAATCGATCGCGTTGGCCCAAGAGTGGTCATTTTTTGTTGTAGCCATCCTTGAAATTCCAAAAGATAGCTACTCCCAATTCAACATCGGTTTGTTCAAGATCATAATTTTGTGTGTAAAATATTTTGCCAGCCTGTAGATGCAGAAGCTGCTCGTCCTAATAGAACAGTTTTTACCGTAAATAAGTGAAAAACATTGGTTTTAAAGTCTAAAAATGATCTTCGAACCCTAGTGTGGTCTCATAATTCATTTTTTCATAATTGTTCGAAAATTAGTACAGTGTTCTAGAGCAACCTCTGCAGTTGACGGTACGGTTATTTTTACTCGGGTTCAAATAATAAGTCACTCCCAAACTAAAATCCTGGCCCCAATCTTGGTACGGGTCCGGGATGGCAATACATTAATTGCAGAGGGAATGAAAATGTTCTGAAGTCATGATTCAGGTTCCATGATATTGAAAAAAGAGTCAAAGAGTACTTTTCTGTGTCAATCATCGGGTATTTCGGCCCTCATTGACAAATCTTCGATTGTGAAAATCATGTCTCAAGTCGGGGAGTATAGCAGAATTTTTCAAATTCTGTCGAATAATCTTTCAAACGCAGTTTGACTTGAGTTCAGTCAAATTAAATGAACCTGAGCTCATCCTGCATCTTGTACAGGAAGAACTTCAGAATTGTCTAATTTTTTTGGAAAAATACAAGAGATATCCCGGATCCTAAGATCACAATCGACGAAAGCAGGGCGGAGGGGGTGAATCAGTAATAATATGCCAGATACCTCCTAGAGAATATCTCTCTTAACCTTCCCGAGTGAACCCCCCTTTTGTGGCAACTCGGAAAGAGTGAGATTCACTCGGGCCCGAGTGGAATTCTCACTCCGAAAGAGTGAAACTCACTCTTTTCGGAGTTGCGACAAAGGGGGGATGGGGGGGGGGGTTCACTCGGAAAGGTTAAGAGAGTAAGATCAAATTATTAATCATTTATTTCTTCTAAAATATGACGCAATGAGAAGAAATTCGTATGAAACTGACTAATAAGAGAGGACGAATCAAATTGCAGCCATCGCATTGATTTCACTTACTTACTGTACCGGTGTCATACTTCCTAGAACATAGCGCGATTAGATGACATGTATACACCACTTCGCTCAAAAGTGCCTTATTTATTTCTGAACAGCTCCAGTACGGCACCAAAATTTCATAATCTCACGTTACTCACCAATAAACTCCCAGACTCCTTACTGTCAAACTTCATCTTTACGTATTATGTACAAAAGTATATCATCATATCTTCCGGTCGATCTCGAAATATTCGCAAAATACATAATCGACCTGTTCGAGAGTTCCGTTTACCTTCTCCAATAACCCAATAGCCTCTCCTCGCCATCTGTGCTCCACCCTTCCACCCATCTTCCACCTCTCATAACCCATCCATTGTACATACATATGGGCGATTCCGCTATAAATTATATATTTAAAGTGCTATGACCTTGGATTCATATTAAATGACCGAGTATGATGAGTCTATCGAACACATTTAATTATTCTATTGAAAAAGAGATGTAATATATAGCTTTATGGAGGAAAACGAGAGTCCTCAGACACCTAAGGTGACCAAATGTGGTCAAAATGTCCCTATCATGGCATGTTACCATCAGCGTCATTCACTCATTCGATTTATACATTTCAACAACTGAATCGCTAAATATGGTTTCAGGGTACAACAGACAATGGAATTGAAACACCAGAGAGTAATTTTACGTTTAGGAAAATCACTCAATTTTGATTCTTGCTTAATTGAAGCGTTGTATAATAAAGTTGCCACAGTTTTTGCTAGATTTTTGAATGACAACGTCAGTAGTTAGACGGTGTGGGCTTGTCCGTTTTTGTCCATGCGGCTCATCCATTTTTGTCCGTTTCAGAGAACAACACATTTGAACTGGGATTTCAGGGCGCTCGTTCTCATCCGTGTGATCCATCCTACTTTATCCGTGCGCTTTGTCTGTTTTTATTCTTGCGGCATGCCATTTTGTCCTTTCTAGAGAGAATACATCCTTACGAACTCGGAAGTGAGGGTGTCCATTTTTTGTCCGTGTGGCTCACGATCATGAAGAAGGTCTGGCTACTCCGTAGGGCGCATGCGTTGCTCAGGTGATGCTACCGCAGTCAGCTTTTGCCAATATGGCCGCCTCGGGGGAGGCGATATGATTGGCTGAAAAAAACAGCAGCTGACGATTTTTATACTTCAATATTTACAACAGTACAGCGATGTGTTATGAATCTTCAACAGCCGGACAACCGTCAACCTGGTTGCTCCAGTTCACTTTTTTTTTAGCCAATCAGATCACCTCCCTCGAGGCGGCCATATTGGCAAAAATCGCCTGCAGTGGCATCACCCGAGCAACGCTTGCACCGTATCGAGTGACCAGGCCTGTCTTTATGATCGTGGTGTGACTCATCCGTTTAGGTCCATGTGGCTTCTCCGCTCTTATTGTCCATGCGTCTGGTCCGTCTTTTTCCGTGTTGCTTGTCCGTTTTCAACCGTACGCCTCTTCCATTTTTGTCCTTTTCAGAAAGAATATTGCACACTCATAAAAAAGGATTTTAGGCGCACGTTTTTATCGGCGCGGATCGTCCGTTTTGTCCTTTCTAGAGAGAACATATTCTCACGAATTCAGATTTGAGGTTGACCATTTTTGTCCATGTGACTCACCCGGTTGGCTTGTCCGTGTTGCTTGTCCGTTTCCAACCGTGTACCTTGTCAGTTTTTGTCCGTGTCAGTAAGTATACACTCACATGAAATAGGACCTAGGCGCAAGCTTTAATCCGTGCGGATCGTCCGTTTTTATCATTTCCAGAGAGAATACATTTTCACGAACACCGAGTTGAGGGTGGCAGTTTTTGTCCGCGTGAGTTGTACGATTCTGTCCGCGAGGCCTGTCAGATTTCGTCCACGCGGTTCGTTTATTTTTATCCGTTTCAAAGAAAATACACACACATGAACTAGCAATTGAGAGCGCCTGTTCCTGTCTGGGTGATCTGTCCGTTTTTGTCAGTTCCGAAAATAATATATTCTCATGAACTTGGAGTTCAGGATTGCCATTTCTGTCCGTAGGGCTTGTTCGTTTTTGTCCGTGCGATTTGTCCGTTCTTGTCCGTTTCAGAGGAAGAAGTTGAGAATGGCCGTTTTTTTCGTATGAATCTCTATTTTGCACGTAGTCTTCCCTGTTGTCGTCCGTTTGGCTTGTCCATTTTTACCAGTGCGACTTGTCCGTTTTTTTCCGTGCGACTCATCCGTTCTTGTCCGTTGCAGAGAAAATACACGCTCAGGGATTCGGAGTTGAGGGTGGCCTGTTTTTTTGTGTGACTCGTACGATTCTGAATGTTTTCGTCCTTGCAGATGGAAATTGAGGGCACACGTTTTTGTTCGTGTGGCTCATCCGATGCTGTCCGTGCGACATGTCCATTTTTGTCCGTGCGACTCCTCAGTTTTTCTGTGTTTCAGCGAAAATACTGTCCCATGAACTCGGAGTTGAGGACGGCCGTATTTGTCCGTGTAACTTGTCCGTTTTGTTTCGCGTGACTCGTCCGTTTCTGTCCGTATCAGAGATAATACACTCTCATGAACTCTGTATAAAAATGGTCGTCTCTGTCCGTGTTACTCGTTCGATTTTGCCCGTGCTGCTTGTCTGTTTCGCCTTTCCGGAAGAAATGTATCTTATCGGTGCGAAAATTTGATCTCAAAATATTCCCTTGAGAATTCGGATGCAGAATTGCCATCACTTCGAAAGACTCAGTACTGATGACAATCTAATTCATACACCCTCAAATGGAATTCTGCCACCAGTATCAAAGTGGAAAATTATGAGAACAGCTCAACACCTGATGAATTCTCAAGATAAATTTCTTCCTTGTAAAGTTTTGCAGTTGATATGTTGTGTGCATCACTCTTAAGTCGCTTTTTTCACGTCAACTATTCTTACTGATGCAAAAATAGGGTAAATGTACGTATCCAACTCGCTTCTGTAACTAAATCTCAGGTGTGGAAACTCGTTGTGCTTGACGCAATTTTTTTCTTTTTTTGAGGTGATGTAAATCAACTCCGAATGAACTCCGCATTTTCGGGAAAATTAAAAGTGGCTTCTTGGAATTTTTTGGGTTTGCACTATACTCAAAGTTCAGTAAAATGGAAGCCAAAAATTTCTGTTTTGACTAATCTACACGTGTGTGAGCTCATTACTCTTTTTCGTTCAACAGTCTCGGAACCCTTCCATAAGAGTTGTCGATCTCTGATCTGAGGCGATTTTATTAGCAAAATATGAAGATTGGACATGAAACATTGAAGTGTGTACCCAACTTATCCGTATGTGGTTATCTTGGCAGACCGTGTAGTACAAAATTTAGTACCACTTAGAGCCTGTTTATCACGTCATCAATATGGTAAAGATAGTGATTTGGACCGTTGAAAAAACTCAAAATGTGTATGCTTGACGAAAACAACGATTGTATGTATTTATCACCGATTTAAACCATTCTGAAAGATGGGAGCAAGTTGCGCACACCCTCTCGCGAAATCTTGGAAAATCACTCTTCTTGGGAGATAAATCCAGCTCTGGTTAGTCAAAATCAGATTGATCTCAACTTATTTCAAACGTCTTGTGATCAGCTTCAAAATGAGCTAAAGTGCGTTAGGAAATATTCAAATGAGTCAGAATTGCTAGGAAAGAAGAGACTCAAAAAGCCGACGAATTGGGCACACTAACTTCATTTTAAGAATCTACTTTCCCACATCCTTGCCAAAGGTTAAGGGAGCAAATCATGTGCACCCGCAAATCGTTTATACATGTACCATTAGTCTGCAGGAATCATCTGGAAGAAGTCAGATTCCAGCTACATATTTCGACCACTACTTAGTTTTTCAAGTTAAATCCCAATACCCAAAAATTTTCCCTGGAACAATATCATAAGTTACCGTGAAACTACCCATATATCTACACACAAATGTACATGCACGGACACACACACACGAATATAACCATAAGTGAATTACCATCATCAGGGGAGATCAAATCTGTACCAAAAATCAGCTGTATTGCGTAAAAGTATCTTCGATACACGTATCTTTATGCAACTGCACTCTATACCTCATACACACACATACACAATTAAACATAAATATCCACACACAAATGAATATACTTGTATATGTAGAGGCTCGCCGATGCGTGCACTCTCTCTTTTATCCGGCAGGACCACTCTCACTTACGATGCATATGCACCTTGCGCGAAAGAAAGTGCTTCCGGGCGATTTTCTGCTGCTGTTGGGCATTTTGTAGTCGGTTATGGGAGGCGAAAATGAATCGTTATGTAATCAGTAAGTATAAGCCAGTCTTTGCAATAAATGCTTGCATCAGGTAAATTTCTGTAAGAGTAAAAGAGAAAGATATACTTTCTTATACACTTTACGAATTTCGAGTAGTGAGAGATATCTCGGTGCAACTGCATCCAAGACTGAATGCCTCCGCATAACAACCTTGACTGTTGTTGGTGAGAGACGCGGATATATCGACTCGGGTCGTGTAGTGTGAATTTTTGAAATTTTAATTTTTTTTTTTTTTTCAATTTTTGTTGGTGTTGTATTTTTCTGTTTTGGGTGAATGCGTGAAAAGGGCTGCTGTGATACCTCTTGTTGCAGAATTATATCAGCAACAAGTGTTTTGGATTGGAAAGCTTGCGGGCATGAGCTTTGACTCGGGTGAGTGAGTTTTTCTATTGGTTTTGGCGCGTTGATAGTGATGGGTTTTGAGCATTTTTCATGGATGATTTTTGAAATAGGGTGATCCAAAAGTAAGGATAGACAAAGACTGAGTCTTAAATTCCATTTCATTTTTATTTTGATATCAGTTCGTGTCCGGATTGATACAGTTTTTCCATCTCAGATGAGCATAGTCATTAGCATTGCCGGTGTAAAAATGGTACTAATAGAATTTTTTAGTTTGATATATTCCGCTCATTTTGGGCCCAAATTCACATCTTCGAAGGAATTTTCTGGTTAGAAAAAGTCAATATCTCGTTGTAAAATGACAAAAAATGCCAAAATCACAAAATTGAAAATTTTCGGTTTTCCATTTTTCTACAAGGTAGAAGCATATAGAGACTTCAATGCTGTCGAAATACATTGATAGCATCGTCACAGGTTCTTGAGAATTTTTTTCAGATTTTTTCCACGCGTCAATCAAAAGTCAATGACGCGAGTTTTCGTTCCCTCGCAGTAAAAAGTAAAATACGCAAATGAGGAGTACAAAAGACGACAAATAATATTTTTGATCTCATATTTCTTCCATTTATTCGAAATTGAGACAAAAATTTTTTTCATTATTCTAACCCAAAAATGCCGCTTTGAAACGCGGTTTTAGGGTTCCCAAGATGAGATATCACAATTCCCCTGTGCTCGTAAGCTCATTTTGGGAGCGAAGGACTTATTTCCCTTGCCTGTCCCAGCGCCCGAACTGAGCGTATGAGCCCAGGGCAATAATGTATAATGTATTTTAACTGATGCGATAATTTCCTTCGCTGATTTTGGGCATGGAATACCAAATTTGCTAGCTCACGATGGTCTTAAAATTGAACCAAAAATACGGGGTCGATCTTTCAAATGCGCAATTTACTATCGAGCTATACATTTGTTTGCGTGGTAGATATTTTTCACTTCCGTGTCGGAATGAGGATAATGAGCCGGTCTATATCATTTTCATAGTTGCATTTCTCTGGTCCAGTTCCGAGAAAGTTTGACGCGTGGAGGAAAAAAATTCTGGTGTAACTAAAGTATAGTACCATGCATATAAAAACCATGGAATGCAAATTAATTGGTTCAAATTGTCAAGGAGTAAATTTTGAAAATTATTTCAAATACGGTAACTAGACCCTTGAAGGTTGGAAATGTATGTTTTTAAATGTGAGTATCCCAAATAATTTGGAAAAATTTTAGGGAATTATGAAAAATATCTTGTCTGTGCATTAAAATTTCATCATTTTTATGTCAAAATCTTACGTTATGTAATATGTAGGTCTGATCCACGTGTCAAAAACATGACAAATTTTTGGCTCTCAAATAATGTTATTATTTTTTCGAAATCCAATAACCTTTCCCTCTTAAATGGAGAAAATAATTCCTATGGGTTGGGGAAATTTGGATGGCAAAGTATTGAGCAACAAATTTGAGAATATGAAAATTGCAACCGTTGGAAGAAATCTTACTAATCGAGACCCTCAAACCGTCATCATTTAACGATTGGTTGATGTGAATGCTGTGCTCGATAAAGATGATTATTTTGATTGGTTTTTATGTACTTGGTCACCAATACCCCTAAGTGAGGCCTAAAATAACCACACATCTTGATACAGTATACGTAAAATACTTGTCGATAATCAAGCTAATTAAAATTCATGTAATATTTTACAGTATGACCTGCTGCTAAGGGGCGTTACACCACTATCTCGGACTCAAAAAGAATTTGCGCAAGATTCGGAGCGCAATTTTTCAAAGGTGAGTCTAATTTTACATCCTGTATCGATTACGTCTTATGTTTATAACAGAATGGCTTGTTACTGAAACTACTTTCTCAATCAGTCAAAACTCGTGGTTACGATTGAGATGGGATTTTCCCTATAGAAAAAATTGCAAGCTATTGCAATGTTAGTAATCAGGAAGTTTGCAGGTGGTATTTTTTAATCTGGCTAGGAATGACGAACCTCCTTGCTGTGAACTTGCGATTGACTTCGGTCTAATTGAGTATGCATATCTGTGGAAAATTAAATAATGGTTCCATAGATAGCTACTGCAGACGAGGAACAAAACTCCAACATCTCTAACCATCTCGGCCCAATCATCTCAAATTCAGTCCGTTGAGCTAAGTTCATGAATGTAGAGGTTTCCATCGCTGAAATTGTTAGGCAAATTGAAATGATAAATAATTATTCGGCACATCATCTACTTTCCACAAGTGTAGTCAATTTCAAGTAAATTTGTAAGAGCTCAGCGTGAGTAAATCTAAATAAAACTCATGTGGGCTCATTACAGATTAGTTTTGAAATTGAATTTTGGCATTTGTGAGACTGGTAAAATTTTATGATGAAAAAAAAAATAGTTGGAAGGGGGGAGGGGCAAACGCACTCATCTTCTGGTTCACACATGAATATAGAAATTTCTACTTCATAAAGATACCTGATTTTGAGAATTTTGTAAAGGATGTCCATGAGACTACCCCAGGAAACGACACAACCCTTTCGATGCTCTGAAAAGGCTCCAACAAAATACCGATAAGTTCTGAAGGGGATTCTTTTGAAGTTCTCTCAGAATGACCGAATGTCCACTCCTAGAGGGCTTTTCTACGGTTTGTTTTCCGTAGTGGCACTTTTTCAATCCCAAAAGGATTTCTTTTCAAATTTCGTCTAGACTCGGAATCATTCTCTTTCAGTTCTTTCACGACGCTTTAGAAACCCCCAATTATATTTCCCGAACTCTCGAAGGATTACGTGAGGTGTCTTTCGAAGTTTCGAGAGTATTTTGATCACTACTTCATGTTTCAATGCTCTCGTCTAATTTTTGGTAATCTTCTCAGTACCTTCTCACTACATTATCAAACTGTTCAATCAACAAAATTCCAGAAAAAAAAAATTTGGAATCTATTGGGATTTAATCCCGCGATCTTCTTATTGGCGGTCTGTTATTTATACTTCTCCGAGATTATTTGATATTGTCATGGTCACCTTAATTCATGGACTAGCGTTATTGGCTCACTCGCGATCTTACTCGATACCGTTCGTTTGGCTTATGAATGTTCTTGATGAGTCCGAGGCTTCTGAAATGCTTTTGCAGATCAAGAATGATATTTGTAAAAATGATGGGTAATGATCAATTAATAATATTGAAAAGTGGTCTCTTATGAAATTCGGAAAGATGGCGTATTGCGTACGGCGTCAATCGGTGAATTCATCAGTCAGTTCCACCCATAACCTAGTAGCCCACGTAATGTATTTTAGCGAGATCAGACAGAATTAGACCGGACCAGACCGAACTAGACTTAATTCGATCGAACCAGCCAGAATGAGACTGAATTAGACAGTATTCGAGCTAACTAGACCTAACTAGATCGCACTAGACCACATTAGCACGGTGATTCTAGTAGTGTGACCGTTCTAGTCAGAACACTCGGCAGGAAGGATGAACTGCAGTGCATCGAGATCTACTGTCTCACTCGCACTCATACGTTATAGTCCCCCAACCTACGAGTGCGAGTGAGACAGCAGATCTCGATGCAGTGTAGTTCACCTTCCTGCCCAGTGTATATTCGGGGACAAGGTGAACTGCAATGGGATTACGGTCAGCGGCCATTCGAGATCTCCTATCTCACTCCCACCTAATAGGTTATCCTAATATGATAATAATCGATCATAATAATCGATAATGATGATCCTAATATAATAGATAACCTAATAGGTTATCCCATGAGTGCGAGGGAGACGACAGATCTCGAACGGTCACTATGACCGTCATCCCATTGCAGTTCACCTTGTTCCCGAGTGAACATTACAAGTACAGTAATTCAAGTATGGTACGAGTACGGTGCGAAGAGGGTAAAAATTATTCTAAGTACGGCATTAGTGCTGTGCGTGTAAGGCAATTCTAGTACGGTACTAGTATACATGGTTCTAGTACGGATCTAGTGCAGTACTACGACGGTTCTAGTACTGTACTAGTGCGGTTCTAGTGCGGATTTAGTACGATAATAGTGTAGTTGTCGTACGGATCTAGTGAGGTACTACTACGGTTCTAGTACGGATCTAGTATGGTACTAATGCGTACGGATCTATTACGGTACTAGCACGGTAATAGTACGGTTGTAGTACAGATCTAGTGCGGTACTACATACTACGGTTCTACTACGGATCTAGTATGGTACTAGTGCGGTTCTAGTACCGATCTAGTACAGTACTAGCACGGTAATAGTACGGTTGTAGAACAGATCTAGTGCGGTACTACATACTACGGTTCTGCTACGGATCTAGTATGGTACTAGTGCGGTTCTAGTGCGGATCTAGTACGGATCTAGTACGGATCTAGTACGGATCTAGTACGGATCTAGTACGGTACTAGTACGGTTTTACTATGGTAACAGAGACGTATCAGACCTAACTAGACCAGACCAGGCCATCCTTGAATCCACCCAACCGACCACTGGTACAGAAGTGGTACTGTATCACTTTTATAATGTGCTCTTTGATCACTATCATTGCTCCCAGAATATTCTCTTGTAGCCGAGTCTACATAAGAGAGCGAGTACGTGGCGAGAGCACTCCCGTATAGGTAAGATAAGGGTGTGTCCACAAATAGCGCAGCGCACGGCACATGGTGCGGCTCACGGCACACGTACTGACGCTCTCTTCGCCGGTCGATACACTTCCCATGCCTCAAAACATTTTGAGGGGGGTGAAATTTCTATAATCTCACCATAATCTCATGCCTCAAAACGTTGTGATGCTCGTTGTGATGCATATAGGCCGGCTCAGTCATCGCTAGCGCGTTTGCCATGAGATGCGCCGTGCGCCTTATTGCACTGTGCTATTTGTGGATACACCCTAAGTGGGCAACCACTCTCGCCACTCATGCAGCATCGCATGTTTATATCATTTGTGTTTTGGAACATTGCGCAGCGACCTGACACCATAGTCTTGCACTTCAGAAACATAATGCTGACGTTTCAACTGGGAATTATCACGGATCAATCCCAAAACTGAAGAAGCCCCCCAAAACCGCAAACGTGCGAGAGCTCAGCCTGAACATTCTGTTGAGAGCTCATCTCAGATTCGGGGATCGATTATTTCCTCGTTCGAAATTTTAATTCATTCCAAGCAGAAAGTTTTGACATGAGCATCCAGGTTTTATTGCAGTAAGCTTACTTGTTATTCTGGATTTTGAGATTGATTTTTTTCGCGGACAGAATTTTCGGTTCTAGTATCCGAGTATTTGCAAGTTTGATCACCTTTATTGAGTTTTGGGATGTAGTTTTGATCAGATTTTGATTTCCGGCAGGACTCCCGATCGAAGCATCCGGATGTTCGCAGGTTTGGTTGCTTCCTTAGGTTTTGGGAATGATTCTTTCTTGAACAGATTTTTCAGGCCCAGTTTCCGAGTGTTTGCGGTTTTGGGGGCTTCTTAAGTTTCGAGATTGGTGCCCTCCTCCCCCCGTGATGATAACTCCTAGCTTTGATGTTAGAATTGTGTTTCTGTAATGCGATACTACCCCGTTAGTCTTCGCACAATATTTTAAAACATGAAAAAAACCTGCGCTATTGAGCGGCGAAAGCGAATGCACTCCGCGAGAGCGCTCTGATTGGTCCCCGCTCGCGCTAGTAGATAGACTCGGCCAATGAGTCCCGTAATCGTTCTCCTTGATTTCCGTAGGGGTTTCCTGAAAGCGGAAATTCGGTTACACTTCCGGGACTCCATTGGAATGCTTTATGAATATGATTGAAAAGGAGTCTATGCAGAACTCTTCAAGAGCCCCATTAAAACTGTGTTATTTTCTAAGTACATATTCGTTTTTGGCTATATATACTTACACCTGTTTTCCACATATTCGAATTGAAAAAATTTCAACCAAAATAAAAATTGAAAAAAGATATTTCCCAATTCTGCCCAGGGCTCCAAATGCATTTTCTGAAACCTGAAAAATACGGCTCACGTGTTTCATCCAAGTTGACACACAGAAATATTACAGAAGTTTTGTAAGAGGTAACTCCTATTTCGATTTATAACACATGTTCATATGTAAATATGTAACGATGGACTGTCGTTGATGATGATCGACTGGAATAAATATATGTATATACTCATAAGCACATATATAGAAAACTTGAAGTAATATCAACCAGGGGGATAGGTAGGTTAAAAAAGAAGATCGATCGTTGGTGGTAGCGATTGCGGACGAGGTCACGCCTCTTCTGTACTAGCGATCGCAGCACTTAGAGCCTCGCGGCGTTTTACTAACTTATAGCCGTAACTTGTAAAAGAAGGGGGGCGAGGGGCTCTTTTAATGTTGCTACGACCAAGAAGAGGTCTACCCTTGGTACCATCATCAGTTTAACGGGGTTGATTCATACGATAAGTTGTCGACTCGAGACCGGGTTGACACTTTGTCCCCCGCAAGTCTTTTTTTATTTTCAATTCTTTGAGTTGTTCGGGAAAGGTGTTCTGAAAAGGGGTGGTAAGTTGATTGTACATTGTTTCAAGCACCTGTTGCATGGATATCGATGCTCTTTTGAGCAGTGATAAGGGAAATTGTGTGTTCTGAAATTACACATACGAGACTTTTTTTCAAATTGAAGAAGGTTGCGATGAAAAATATTTTGGCGATGTAACATAATCAAATTTTATATGGTTTGCATGGTTACGCACTCTTCTGACCCGTGATTTGGTGCGATGATTCTTTTTCACCAAAATATTCAAACACCGCGATTGAATCATTTCCTGGGCGCATGCTTTCTCAAAGGTTCAATGAAGATTGACATTTTCTCTAATTTGATCGCGTATACAAACTCGAATCAGATCGGAAATTGTAACCAATATTGTCACAGCTATTTTCTTATTAGGATATTTTTGTTATATTTCTTTCAATCATACGCAGTTTTATTGAGAATAAAAAATGTGAGAGGACTATTAGAAGTCATCAATTTACAACATTTTAAGATATTACAGTTTGAATTATTTTGGAACACTTGAATCTAGACGAGGGTATTAAAAGTCTGGATAAAGTTCATTCTATACGAAAACTCAAACCATGTTTACATTGATATCATCTGAATTTTCACAAAATGGCTGATGGACTCATCATGAGCTGGTTGGTAAATTTCAAAAAAAATCGTTGGAATTCCGCAACTTGTATTGTGCGACCCTGTGCTCTTTATTTCATGATCCGCCTTCTTTGTGATCGTATATTTCTTCTAACGTTACCAATGCCCCTGGCAAAATTCACCAGATCGTCCAGTACTCCTATTTAGATGGTTTGTGACTCGGTCAGAAGGCTGCACTCACAAGAAAAAAAGAACAGAAATCGGACTCAACAACTAAAATTACCACAATCCTAACCCCCAATTCCACATCCCCCAAAACTGAGTCTTCAAATTCGTCAACCACCATCACCTGGGTTCATCATAAAAATGAAGAAAAAATCATATTCACCCACTTTCTACAATATCTACTTACAATACTTTACACAAACATGCAAATATCGCACGATCTAATTACTAATTCAAAAGCTCCAGACGCTTGCGCACCAGTCAAGCTAATTACTCAAGTAATCCTCAATATACCATATCATTTCCGTAACAATTCAAGAATCATTCCAACCTGACTGACCGATATTGAACCAAATTCGCCAAACACAAGGCTAAACCCTGTAATCCACACCTGTCACTCACTTTTTTTCATAATATCATGAGATATCACTTACATACCTGTTGAACTTTGCTTGGAATCTTTTGTCATGTCGCCTCAAGATATTGATCTGAATGCTCAACTGATGGTCAGTACTTACATACATATACATAAACCGCGAGATACTTTCTTCCGTATACTCTTTGCTACAGAAATACACATCTGTGTCATTATGCAATTTTGACTCTCTCGAAGAGCCCGATTATATGCATTCTCAAGACTGATGTAATTTTACTCTCCTGTAATACTTTTCATGATATGTCAGGTATATTATATATATAGTCTGTGTATATGTGTGCGATGTGTTTTATAATATAAGACGACGGCAATTTTACGATTCGGTGGACTCGTTTCCGTACAGATTGTGATGTTGAGCTCTCGTTAAAAAGCGAAATTTCAAAAAATTAACCAAGATTTATTGACAGGTTGTATCGGTACTGTGTACTTGTGTATTTTCTTCCTTGTGAGTTGTTTGCGCAATACTTGAGTGTCCTTATTTTTGCTTGAAGTCGATATTACAGCAAGGGGTTTCGCTCAGAGAGTTCTCCCGTCATAATTGATGCTTGTTATGAGATTCTGCTTGGCTTGATTGAATATTTCTCTCGTTTTTGGTACTGTTTATAGATTAGTAGGCACTTTGGATATTGCGTTAAAATTGTTGAATGATGATGTGATTTTCGATCTCTGCATGGTTGATTAGAGCGTATATTAAGATGTGCTAGGAGAAATAAACTGAACCATGGAAAGTGTTCATTTTTGAAAGATTTTTCAAAGCACAATTTTCTTGGTCACTATAGAATTCAGAATTTACTCGAAGGTATGATTATAAACTCAAAATATGAGATAAATGTGCCTTATTTGCTCCAACTCAAGATCTCGAATGCCAGGACTTATGGCCTATGCGTTTGTTGAATGAAAAATACTTTTCGACACGCTGTACGGAAAAGTGTCTTTTCCGCACTGATTTTCCACGTTTTCGCACAGTTTGTCGAAAAACACAGTTCGATAAACAGGTGTGAAAATCATTTTCCACATCCTCGTGTTGATTCGGACCTTCGCCTACGGCTCAGTCCGGAAACCTATCACTTAGACGCGAAAAAAAGTATTTCCACCCTTGTATCGAAATGTACTATTTCCGCACTGATTTTGCACTTTCTCGCACAGTTTGTCAAAAAACACAATCCAATACACGGGGGTAAAACCTATTTTTTGACACACTGTGCGAAAAAGTAACTTTTCCGCACTGATTTTCCACTTTTTCTCACAGTTTATCGAAAAGTATAGTTAGATGCACGGGCGTAAAACCTACTATTCGCATCCTTGTGATGATTCCGACCCTTGCCTGCGGCTCGGGACGGAAACCCATCACTCTGACGCGAAAAAAAAGTTTTCCACCCTTGTATCGAAATGTACTATTCCGCATCCTTATGATGATTTCTACCCTCGCCTACGGTTCGGGTCGGAAACCCATGACTCGGTTGCGAATATAAGTTTTTACACCCTTGTATCGAAATTTACTATTTTTCCCGCTGATTTTGGATTTTTTTATTAAATACTATAGAGTATGCAAAACAAAACTAATGCAATCTATTTCAATGTACTTCAGCTCAATTTCTTCATTTTTGTTTCTACTTCAAAATGCTCTTTGCAGAATTGCAAAATTCGATTCCAGACTGATTTCACGCCCATAATACTGATAACAATCCAGTGTACCTCATTTGCCTCCATGATTGTTTTTTTTTTTTAACTCAAATGATATCAAAGAGGGTGAAAAAACTGCAAAATGAGCTGTGTTACGACGCATTTGGATGTGTTGGAGCAGCAATAGTTCGAATTTACGGGAACCCACTATAATCTCATAGAAATAGGCCTCTTAGACACGATGGATACAAATTAGGCTCACCCTCTCGAAAACTCACAGAGAATCTTCTTTTGCAAAAATTGAGATATGAATCGAAATGCGTCGATAAATATTGAAATCGTCAAAAGTTCTGAAACACACTTACTTCATTGAAAGAAACTGTTGAAACTATTTCTGTAAGAGTCTATATTGTCGTTATAAGATTTCTACACACAGTCAACCTCGCCATTATTATTTCTACCTATTCAACTAAAATTCAGCTCAATACTTATAAGATCCATTCAAATTTTTTTCAACGATTTTTTCAATTTTCCATCATTTTTATGGCTCCAGTCAACGTGAAGATCGATTCAACCTGATATTGATTTTTGCGTTTAACTCGCGGCCCTGCACATTAATGTGCTGACGTACGTAATTATCTTGAAACCCATGAAATTCTGCTCTTCAAAAAAGTTTCCCAGCAGATTATTACGGTAATCGGGTAGACATAGCACATTTTCGTACGAGTGGAAGGCAAACACTCTTCCAGTTCGAATAACCGTCGTATATCGTAACAGGACAGAGTGGATAGGTAAAGGATTAAACTGTCCGGTATAGCTTTTTTTAATCGACAATTCCCAAGTTTCTATATGTTGGTTTATCCGATAATGAATTTATGAATATAGACTTTACTTTTTGTAGGAATAAAATATGTGGTTTAGGTCGATCAACGCTTGAGTCATAGAGTATTTTGGTGCTATATGCAACATATGCAAAAAAATTTGTCCCAATAACATCGAACGTAGAAGTGATACGAGATGCCACAAAAATGCAATGAGGTCTCCATTATGATGAATGAATTCTTGGAATTCCACTCAAAATTTTCATATTTTTTGGTAGAGTGTATAGGTATTCGAAGAATGTGGTTAAAGTTAGACTTTCATCTTTGAATATCCCACTCGCTCTGGAATAACCTGTCAATAATCAACATTTTTCCATCTTAAGTACGATTCATGCTACATTCAGATGTCTTTGGTCTTCTCATTTGCAAGCTCTTTTTGATCCGAAAAATTGGACGATACAAGGATGAAAAAATCTGGATGAGCTAAAATTTGGCCTTGGCTGATTACTTATGAGACCGCACTCCTAAATATTAGTAAATTTCCATGATCAGCCGTACATTTAGTTGAAGACTTATGTGGGGCCAAATACTTTTTCATCAGCTGATATTTTAGAAGGGAAACAATAAGGATAGCGTGCAATTTTTACTCTATGTTCCGTTCTTCGAAATTGAGTTGTTCAATCGACAGTAAGCTTTCTCGTGATGATGGAATCGAGCCTCTCGTAACTTCTGGACGAGGTAATATACTGGGGAGTACAAGAATAGAAAATAGGTTGGTTGAATCACTAAAAAAAGGCAAACTTCATATAACACGGTGTAGTTTGTGAGCCTATATGGTACTTGTTATAGAAAAATTGTATGACACGTACTTCAAGTCATGCAACAAAAACTAGAGTCGAATCAATTTTGCTAATTATAGCTACACCAGTGTAACACGAAATAAAACTTCATAATTCTTTTTGGTCCGATTTGCGCAGTGTTGAGTGGCCCAGTAATTTGAAGCGTTCAAAGTAAAATCACAGATCAAAATTGCGAACTTTTATTGTTTTCAGGATATTTTTCAGTCTATTTTCATTTTCATTTTCTTCAATCATCATTATAGACCGTGGTAAGATTACGATTTTCCATTTTTTTATTCCAGCCGATTTGAGTATGCTCCGAAATGATTCTTCGTAAAAATCCTATCATCGTTAATTATTCTACAAAAGCCATGAAAAAATTGTGAAAAGACAATCTACCCCCCTTACAGACTCGTTTGCCAGAATACTATGGAGCCCAGTCAATGATTGGAATGAAATTACAAAATACCAGGCCCACAGTCTATTTCTCAATCAAATTAGATATACTATCGAGAAGAACTGAGGAAACTATTGGCAATTGTATAATCAATATCTGAATGAAATACTCAAGATTCACTAAAGGAAAACCATTAACCTCTGGGAAAAATAACCAAGAAGCTATTTCCCGCTATAATTCAAGGGCTGAAATTTTGGCATGACCACTCTTGACAATTCAATTCAAAACGCTGACATACGTGGTATAAGATAAAATTTTCGTTTCAAAGGTAAAAGTTACCAAAGTTTTTTCTCACTTTGAGTCTCATTCATGAACGAAAATTCTTGTAAAATTCCTCAGGTTTTCAAACAAAGCATTCAATTTTCAGATACTCAATAGTATTCAATAGAATTCATGTATCGTTCAATAATCCCCATATCAATCATAGATTACTGTAACTCTTAAAACTTGAACGAATGATTCGATTACAACATCACCTTACCCTTAATTTTTTTTAATTCTACAGAATCGCATAGGAGGAGAGCGAAATCATCAAAATGGGTACCACAAACGCTCAAAATTGCGAAACCATGGCTCAGCCTCAGACTCAGCAACATCAACATCAGCATCAGCAACAACAACAAAAAAATGATTCGGACGACGAACTTGAGATGAAATTAGGACTAATCGAAGAGGACGAATCTCGAGATATCGAAATGGAACATTCAGCTGATGTTTCAGCACCAAAAAGTTGCTCGGCAATTGAATCTTTCTACGCCGAAAGTATAATTTTAGTGACTGGGGCTACTGGATTCGTTGGCAAAGCTTTGCTTGAAAAATTGCTACGATCGTGTCCCAGAATTTCGACTATCTACGTAATAATTAGGCCAAAACGTGGACGGACCATTGAACAGAGATTTACTGAGCTTGTGGATAATCCGGTAAGACTTATTTAATTTCAAGATATGTTGCAGATTTTTTTTTATTTGTGTAGGTAAACTGTGATTCATGAGCGCGATTTTCACAAAATAATCTTGAATTAAAAATTTAATAATCTTACTTTCACCTCATATTTAGATTTTTGTAGAATATTGTTGGTTATACTCATTTTCAAGGAAGCAGTTTCCAATTGCATAGTTGACAAGCTAATCTTACCATCATTTATCAAAGGTCAAGCAGACTCAATAATATATAGATGTAATTCCAATAAAAGCTCGACAGATATCTCCGAAAAAAAATTTAAACTAACAAAGGCTTGACTTTCTCATACTTGACGAACACATGATGTAATTCAATCAAGTTCCCTACCAGCCCCTGAAGAATTTGAGGAAATGTAGTTCCTAGAGAAACAATCAATACAAGATGTTTTTTTTTCAATTTTTAATAAATCTTAGTTTGACAGTGGTAGTTCTTGACTCAACAATACGTTGTATGTGAGAAAACTTATATACTCACATAGAAGAGATACAATATTGAGTGGTACTAATTCATTATTCAGACCTTTAATATTTGATTCAAAGTCTTCAGTTCGTTCTCTATTCATGACGTAGCAAGCACAAAGAATTCATCGAAAGGAGGTCAGGTGTTACCCTAGGGGCCTTAAAATTGTCCGAAATCTTCAAAATTTTCGATAAAACATTCGATCATGCTGCACAATAATTGGCTAGTCTAGAAAGAACAAGAAATTTAAAAGACTAGAGACCTCTCAATAAAAAAAGTTTTAAAAAACGATTGACAATGTGAGGGGCCGTCCATAAACTACGTAGACCGATTTTAATTATTTTTGACCCCTCCCCTCCCCCCCGTAGCCAATCGTAGCTATTTGGCCAATCTGACCTCCCTCCCCCCAAAAAACTACGTAGCTTTTCTGAAAATAATAAATGTTCTATTTCGTCGAAAAGAACCAAAGATCCTGGAAACTATTTCATTTTTCAAAATATCTTGAATTGGAGTAGCACGACTGCTTTAGAATATCCTATGTGATTATAATGTAGATCATTTACCTTCTCCCTGATTACGGGTATGATTCGTCTTGTCAGACGTATTAGAGGGTTTATCTGCCTTGTGCGAGGGACATTCGAATTCGAAGTCGGAAGATTTTAGGGAATAAATTTGGAAAACATAGGTAAAGTATGAAAACGATTCACCAGTTCGGAACTTCCAACGATACTTACACACGAGCACTTAGCAAATGTGAACAATGACGTGAACGAATGGACATCTGACGTACATGCTTTACATGTATAACCATCGGCTGTGTGGCTTCATAGATTATTATTACATCCAATCAAAATTTATCTGACCGATAAGAATATTGAAATCATGTACCGAGAGCCATTTTCACGCACGCAATTTAAAAATATGAAGTTATATAGTGAAGCCGATGACCCCCCCCCCCCCTCCCCCCGTAGCCAAACGTAGTTTTTTTAAATTGAATTTTTGACCCCCCCCCTCCCCCCTTGGCCACCTACGTAGTTTATGGACGGCCCCTGATCGAAAAATACTTCTTGTAATCTCATTCGTGGAAATTATCGTGAAAATTTTGGAATAATTTTTCAATTCATATTTCGAATCACAGTAATAAAAGACGGTGAGTAGTTTGAAAGAAAAAAAGAAACGCTTCACCCGCAAAAAAAATTTCTCCAACATATATAACGGGCGAAATCCAAGGATTTACTTTTAACTGATTTGTCGAATAACCCAATTTACTTCCCTGGTAGAAATCTCTTGCATTTTTTGTCCATAAAATGTACATCTCAATCAATTGATGTCTAACAAATGGACATTTCCGATGTCAATTTTATGTATACCATCGTCACGCTTTTTCTCGCATAAGATTGGCATAATATGGCCCATTTAATGAGTACATCTAATGGACATTTTATGTACATAAATTACGGACAAGGATGGATCACGTTTTGTGCGATTCATCTAGTTGATGTACAGTAACTGTCCAACTGATTCATATTGGATGAATATAAGTTCCATGCGAATATTTTTACAGAAAAAATTCATCTCTGTAGGATGCTACATTGTACATACATTGCCGTCAGTGGATGGTAGATTAGTGATTGTTGTAAAGTTACAGATGTTTCTATCATCAATGATTCAAAGGTGACCGACTTGCCGCTTGTTCATCAGAGAAATTTCAATTCCCTGAAACGAGAAAATTTTCCACAAAGCACCAATTTCAACATGATCAAATATTCTGAAGTTGTTCCGGTGTTGATTTACGTATCTGAGAGAGTCGAGCTCGCATGCGATGAGCTTCTTCCTTGACTTGATCCACGTGGTAAGAGGTGAATTGAGCTACTATCGGAGAATAGCTGTTGTGTAGATTCATTGATCCCTCTTCATTTATTGACTTGCACTGATCAATCAGCGAAAGTTGTTTGGGATACTCATAGGATGGATGCAAACATGAGCACTGTGCTGATCTTTTAAGATAACTACACGTGCAACAAGACACTTGCGCACCATACGAGGTTATGTTGGCACATGTGTAGTTCACGAACATTTTGCCAAGGACACTTTTGACACTCGAGTGCCTTGCTCGTGACTCGTGACAAAGCCGCCATCAGAAGCGTTTAAAGGTCGACGAGGGTGGTGCCGAGGTCAAACTTGGGTGCAATATTTGCAGCACGCCAGAACACTTAGGCTCACAAGACCGAGGGACTTGCCAAGACTAACTGGCCCAGACTGGGCGCGGTCGGGCAGTTGGGATGCAGAAATTTGGAGTATATAAGAAGTCAGGCGCCTGCGCGGTGGTCATAGCCATTAATTTATGTACATTTAATGTTCATCTAGAATGGTCGAAAAGTGTGTCGATCTATCTGCATCTTTTATGGGCATAAAATGGACATATATCCCTTACATCTCCTCAAACTAGGCTCTGTCCATCTCAACTTCCCATTTTGTATACATAATATCGACATTTTTTGTCCAGTGAAACTGGAGCACTTAAGATGTACATTAGTTGGATTCCCGTCCATCTTTAATGGATTCATTTCTACCAGGGTTTTTTAAGAAATAATAAAACACCACAATTTCACAAAAAAATCTGTTTCTAATTAGGTATTTGACAGAATACGCCGTGACTGCCCATTGGCTTTGAGCAAGCTTCATCCAATAAAGGGCGATGTTGGAATGCCTGAACTTGGTTTGAGCCTCGAGGATCGTACAATGCTTATGCAGCGAGTCAATATCGTTTTTCACAGTGCAGCCACTGTACGTTTCGATGAACCCCTCAAAAAAGCGGCAAACCTCAACACCAGGGGTACCGATCGTGTTATCGATCTTTGCAAAGGCATGTCTAATCTTGTCAGTCTTGTACACGTTAGTACTGCCTACAGTAATGCTGATTTACGTGATGTTCAGGAAATGGTTTACAGGTTTGTACAAAAATTTCAATTTCATTATCGTATATGTAAATCGTTCAAATTTTCTGCGTTTTTTTTTTCAATTTTTGTTTTGCACTACAATAGTGACATTCTCTGGGGATACGAAATCGAGCCTTACTGATCAGGGCATCAGAAAAACAGTGATGTTTAATTAAATTACTGGGAATCGAAATATTTAAAAATAATAACTCTTATTATTCATGAGTTAGGGGACGCAATTAGAGCTTCCATTCTTTTGATCGAGAGATCGTGAAACAAACCGGAGCCAGCACCTTTGAGACTCTTCGACCGTATTTTCGTTAATTCAAAATCCACTGCATTCAAAATTACTGCAATAAGTACTTGTAATAGTTCGTGCGTTTGGAGGGAGGAGAAGGGGGTCTGATTAGGACCCTCGTGTTTCGGATAGTCCGAAAGGGCATATGTGTGGCGCTAAATCGATTGCATGAGGTCGCCAGCCCAGAAACCCCGTCGATTATTGTTTTAAATAAATTTTAGAGCAAAATCATGGTTTCTTGCAACAGCTCAGAAAATATACATTTTGACGAAAAATTGTATGAGACTGAAGTTGTGTAGAGCGCAATATTTTTCATAAAAAAGATCTCCACAAATTTCCTGGAAAAACCTAGCCTGGGTCGAAACATGACCAGAAACTGTTTCGGGCATTTGACATGGAGCTTATGTGGGGCGGCCGACTCAGGGCTACTAAACTTGCTTCCACTGACATCAGTCAATTTATGACTAGGCAACCGCAAGCGCATCTTGAAAAGGATAAAATCCAATCCCTTCCGGAAAAGTCACAGTCTGATTCCATCAAAGTCAAACCCTTTCGATTATGGAACGAGAGAAAGAGAAAAAGTACAGGAGGCTAAAATCGCGTACCTACTGCAGAGCTGCGACTCTGGCTTCCGCGCTCAAACCACCGCGCGGCAGAAATAACGTTTTGACACCCTTATTTCTGTTTCTTTTGATCTATGCTCGAAGAGAGTCTGAATCCGACGGAGTCAGACAGTGACAATTTCGAAGGGAGTTTCATCATCTTCAAGATGCACTTCGTGGCCTAGCCATAAATTGAAAAGTGTCAGTGGCAGCGAGTTTAGTATAGCGCTGCGCCGGCCGCCCCTCATCTTTGGCCCTCTAAAGTTTTTCAAGAGAATGCATATTTTTTGCATTATTTGCAAAAGCCATAATTTTGCACTAAAAGTTGTTAATAATAAAAATCATCGGGGTTCTCGGGCTGGCAAATTCGTGCACCCTTTAAAAACCTCTTGGAACATGAGTTGCCCACTCAGACCCTCCTCCCTACACACATACCCAGGGCTCGGACCAGAGTCATCAATTTAAGCTACCTTCACGTAGTCTGCATTTTTTTTTATCATTGTCTACCTCAGGCCAAAGGTCAGTAATTATCGCCATCTTTGCTGCATCATTCTCAAAAATACCCAAACAGATCTGTTATTTTCTTATTTTTTGAGAAACAAAAAGCCCAGAAGCATTGTTGAGTGGAAGGAATTCGGAACTATGACGGTTTGATTGTTATGACCGGAACCTAGCATTTTGTTGCACCGACCAAAAAACTAAAAACAAAATATTTCTAATCCCCGTCGTCCTTTGAATTTCGAAATATAACGCAATCTCAACCACCGATTTCATAAAAAATTTTCAATGCAAAAGAGTTACAAACTTCCAAACACACCGACCAAAAATGTCTTCCCTAAATGTACAATCAATGCACAATCTAGAGAACGACTCGGTCTACAAAATTATCTTACACACATCTTATACAGATGAAATAGCAAAAAAAGTGTGCCAAATTACTGAAACACCTCGGCATCATATCATATATAAACCTTCGTCATAAATACTTTCTCTGCGCGGGGCGATGAGATCAGAAAAAACGATTTCTCGATTAAATCGTTTTTTTTTGACGATATCCCCAAAGGATGATATTACACACAACGAATGTTCTCAAGATATATATAGCGTTTGCGTCTGACCGGATCTTGTCTGTATCTACTTATAATCGATGACAAATCTTCACAGGTAAATTCTCTCGCGTGTATTAGTCTGGCTCTCATCACAATATCATGCGCTCACGATGTAATTTCAAAATTCTATCTGGTTTTGAAAAAGCCCCCTGATGCGATGATTCTGACTCATCGTCAATTTTCTCGGAAGTATTTTATCAATTAGCCTTATATATCACGTATGTATATTCACATATCACATCACCTTTTCGAATTTAGTATATAAAAGACGTCATTATAGTGAGTTCGATGACATCGAAAATGCAACGGGGTGGTCGCGTCATCGACGATTGGCAAGTTTGTATTGGAATAAAAATTGTGGCCCCGGTGTTTCGGAGAAAGTTTGTATTTGCGAGCTCTGACAATAAATAGGGACTGGCTCGATAATTTTTTGATGATTTCCAAAAAATGAGACAAGCGAAACCAGACTCTGATGTCTGAGTCACTTTTGTAGGTATTATATACGATGGAGTCAATGAACGGCGGGCTGGGTTAGAAGATACCAGACCGAGCGGTGCAACACCAAAAGCTATCATCGACCGTTTTGGTCACACAATACCGTTCATCCGTTTTTTCTCCTTGTATCTCTTTCTTCATATAATACCAGAATCCGTAAAGCAAACAATGACCAAATCGTCGAATTTTCCCCCTTTTTTTCTTCATTTCTTCCTTCCTCGAGTGAGTGCATCATCGACAATTTTAGACACGTCCAAAAGAAATTATTACACCATAATATGAGAACCCGATATCATACTCATGTGCAAAAGAAGATTCGATAAAATGCAAATATGTATTTGGGAATAAGGTGTCATTGATACATATTTTTGTTTCTTTCACTGTTTGGTCGATTTTAGCTCGAAAGTAAAGCCTCAAACGGTGATGGACATGTGTGAAACTCTGGATGACGAGACTATGTCAATTTTGGAAAAGAAGCTGTTAGGAAAACATCCTAATACTTATACCCTGACCAAGTGCCTTGCTGAACAGGTGATTTTAGAAAAAGGCGTTGGAATACCATCTATCGCTATCGTAAGACCCAGCATTGTTTGCGCAGCTTTCAAGGAGCCTTTTCCTGGATGGGTTGATAATGTTTGCGGCATTACTGGTCAGTATTATTTTCATCTGTCCTTAATTTAGTGAGTGTGCCTAATAAATCATAATAATTTTCTTGTTTGAGAAAGTGCTCCATAACAGACTCATCTCCGTTGAATGAAAATTTGCATTTTTTATCGTCAGCGCGCAAATGTGACTTTTCCGCAAATTTTCCGATTTAGCCAATGAAAATAGTATATTTTGCTCCGAGTTCATGAGGTTGTAGCTTGCTTCTGAGCGATCGGTTTTCGGCCCGAGCCGGAGGCGAAGGTTGAAATGATCGCTCAGAAGCGAGGAACCTCGTGTGCGAGGCGCGAAAGTTATTTTTCGCAATTTTGTTAGCACCCAAACATTGGAAAATTGCGAAATAGTATATTTCGTTACGATTTCGGGAACGCTGATTTTCGCACACCAAGTAGTATTTTCCGTCCCGAGCCAAAAGCGAGGATCAAAATTATCACTAGAATGCGGAAACCACACCTGCTCGAGCACTACATTTCCATCGGCTATTTGGGGAAGAAAATCAACAATTTGCACAAAAAGGCCACATTCTCGCACAAGCGATGGAAATACTCAAAATTTTAGTTAATTTTCCGGAGTGACTGTTTTCGCATTTTTGTGATAATGTCATCGACCCTCACCTTCAACTCTAACTGAACAACATCGCTGGTTGTGCATAAGCCAATTTTCCCGCCCTCGTTTTGAAATTTGCCATAACTTAGAACAATGAATTTGAAAATTATTCGTGCACTCGTTCGATCGGTTTTTAGACAAGCTTTGCAATTAGTTTCGAAACGGCAAAACGATCCCTTGTTTTTGAATTTTCGCAAATTCACGGGACAGCATTTTTTTAAGTCGATGAGGCCAGCTCGGACGGAGAACATTAATTTCAAGAACCTCTGCAAAGGGTTTTGTCAGCTGAGTCCGCCATCAAATGACTTCATAACGTATTTATAACTCTCATTCAGAGTCCTTGTGCAACTTTCTGACCGAGTATTATATTCATTCATATTTTTGATGTCAAGCCTGAACTAAAATTATAGATAATTTATCGCGAAAGAATCGAATCTCTATAAGATTCGAGTGGGCCATTTGCAATTGTAATTTTGATCATAACATGAATATAAACTTGTCGATGACGAGGATCGATATTTATTTTTAGAACTTACAGGAGGTGGTATAAATCAGAATTAGAATGAATTTTAGAGGAGTTTGTTGCAACGAACGATAGAGGAAAAAAATGGTCGTTTTCATGACACTCATTTCTCGAGGGACTTTGAGTTTTTGCCGTACTACTCATCAGACGCCACACCTGGTCTAAGGATTCCCTCCTGTCCCGTTCTCTGAAAAACTAGCGATTCGATTCAAACTCCTTACTGTTTCTTTGAACTTTAACAATGATATTTCAAATCTATCGATGAAAAATCTTCGATTTAAAACGAAATTAAAGCGAATTCTTTTGATTTCCAAAAAATTAACGTGGACGATTTTTTTGGCAGGAATCCTGATGGAAATAGGTCGAGGTACGGTGCGCAGCATAGTCTGCAATCCTGAATACGTAGTTGACGTAATACCCGTGGACTTCGTCGTTGATACTCTAATCTGTACCGCTTGGCACGTAAGCATGAGTCGCAGTCAACGCTTTACCAACGGTGATAACAACTCTCTACGAGTCTACAATTGCACCAGCAGCAGCTTCAACCCCATCAAGTAATTCAAAAATTATGATTTATCCTCCGTAATAACCCATGGGACTACTTCCTACTTTCGAAATAAAAAATTGATGAACAAAAAATGTCGAACAAAAGGTGAAACCGATTTTATTCGCCTAATGGAGGTCAAGTATAGATGCCACCATTACAAAAATTATAAGACTAAATTGTATTCCTTATTGCCCGAGAGTTCAAATTGGAGACGATGGAAATGCTTTTAGTTCTATTTAACCATCAAGAGTTTCTGTGCTCAAAAAGTTGGAACCGGTTTACCGGTGTAAATGGGGGAAATAATCATTTGACCTCTAGAGGGCGAGGATGGTCGATATATCGACAATCTCTGACTTTGGCTACATGCATTTTTAGATCCAATAATTTTAGATAAGACTTTGGATGAAAATCGGAGATCCAATTTTTATGAAATATCCCCGTCCGCTAAAGATTAAAATAGGTCGATTTCTAGGACCTCATATACCTACTTCGGCAAGAACAAATTTTTCCCTTCCAAAATTTTGACCACGGTCAAGTTCTGGTCATCCAAAAAAGAACAGAGTAATTCACATGTGAGAGTTATCTCCTGATTTTTATACCTTTTTTCGTATGAAAACAAATTCATCACGGCAAACTTATATTGATGTAAAGCTCATAAGTATAGAAATTAATGAGAAATGGGGGTATTTAAGACATGATAACTAGAAATTGATTAACGATAGACACAGAATCTAAAATATCAAATGGGAAATTTGACTTAGACCACTATAGTCCGCGGAGTCATTTATAATAAATGAGCCATTTCTCACATTGTTCGTCACATTAACCTGCCCTTCATTTGAATAGCCAAAATAAAAAATTTTCATACATACTTATCAAAGAATAGAGAAGAATTCGTCATTATCACTATTATGATTATAGATGGGGTGAAATGGGTGATCTAACTCACAAGTACGCAATTGAGTCACCATCAAAGTACGTAATGTGGTATCCACATCTAACGTACCGTTCAAATCAATTTTGTCACAAAGTAGCCGTGGCTATTTTACATTTTTTCCCTGCCTTTGTTGTCGACATGATTTTACGCTTCCGTGGATCAAAACCTCAGTAAGTATACTCTTTTAATCATCATAAAAATTTTTTACACCTTATCTTGCAAAAAAATGATTTTTACGAAAAAATAATATTTTTTCCAAAAAAATTTATTTCAGAATGATAAAAATGACAAAGAGAACCGTTAGAGCGATGGAAGCTGGCACATATTTTGCAATCAATGAGTGGTACTTCCACGTTGAAAATATGAAAGAATTGATAAAGTGTATTAAGAATTCAGTCGTCGACGGCAGCGCTCCTCAATTTCATGTCGATATGAGTAAAGTCTCTTGGGATACCTATGTCAATCAGTACATTCTTGGTATTAGAAAATATGTCCTCAAAGATACACCGGATACCCTTTCAAAGGCCCGCAGTAAACTTCACAAGTGAGTGTTCTCCTTTAAATATAAATTATTTTTAAAATATAGGTGCAGGAGACAAAAAAGCCATTCATTTGATCATCCAGCAGCGTTATTTTCAAAATTTCACGTGAAGAGAGTACTCGTATTTTTTTCGCTAATACCACATTTTTCTCAACATCATGCAATGAAATGTTTGTTATCTGCCCTTATCGATAATAATTTCAATTTTCATTACAGGTTATACTGGCTCCGTAGAATAGCTCAAGTTTTTAGTCTATACGTGCTGATGAAAATTATCACTCATGCAAGTGGTCGGTGACATATTACTTTACTACTGCAGGCTTTGAAGCTTTTTTTACAACCAGGAAGACGAATAAAAAGCTGAGATACGCCGTAAAATAAAAATTTTGAAGGTTTCTATGAATCTTCATATAATATATCCTTTTTTTATATCAATTCTGACTTTGTGCTTAGTTTTAATGTCATAACATCGATCAAATTCAATACTAAAATAAGATAGTGAGTCACGAAAATATCTCATATTGACTCTTATTGCATACGTACCCTTTGATACTCAATTTTAAGTTATTTGCCTCTCAGAATCTCAGTTACATGAGTCTGAGTCTCATAGGCAGATTTAGTTTGGAAAATTTAACCCATTTTTTAACTTGCGTATGACGCAGTTATAATATTATTTTGATGCTCTGAAAAAAATTCAAGTTCACTGTGGCAAAATATTTGTATATACTGTTGATCAATGTTGAAAAATGTATTTAGTGATAAAAAAATGTTGGAATTGTTCAAAAATGTAATGTATATTACCATATCGAATTGAATCTAATCCGAAATCCCATTTTCTTGTAAATTTCTCAATTAAGTGGGATTCGTTGCTCACATCTCTCACTTTTCAAATCCAACAATCACAGATTCAACAAGTATAATTCAATAATGATTTGTATTGTATATTACCAATTTAGAGGGGTTTCCCGTAGGACTCATCTTATGAGAATAATTCCTCATAACTATAAATAATTTGTAAGGAGTCATGAATATTCGCCATTTATTATTATACTTATCTTACAAGTGGTAAATGAAAAAAAAATCCCAAAAAAATTTTTATCTCTATTTTTAATACTTCACGTGTCGTACTTTTATTCATAATAAATCACAACTGTGTCACTACTTTATGAATAGTATATTTGCAAGAATCAGACCAGCTCAGATTATACTCTCACTCTACTTTTTGAAAAATTAGGTGCTAACATGCATGCAAAATAGAAAATTCTTTGTCGAGCACATTAACTAATAACAATAGACAATAGATAAAATATGACATCTTGATATAGCTATCATATTTTCTACATCTAATAATACAATATTTTTTTACGTGTATGAATAATCATCATAATAATAAAAACTCCCACGACACTTATCCATTTTCATAAAAGTGAATGTACAAATAGAACGTATAAGATAATAATCAAAATACGAGCAAAATATTAACGATTTTAGAATCTTGTAAAGCTATATTTTTATCTATCACTGTTCAATAAAAATATCGTTGACCTTTGATGTGTAAAGTTCGATGTATGTATGGATAAATTGTAAAATATTCAATAAAAAAATCGACTACCATTTTCATCGACTTATTGTATATCAATGCTCTGGCCTCACTATACTCCTCAAATAAATTCTCCAATTTGTTTGTGATATTCTCGACATGCCCCCCTTTTTTTTATTGAAAGAAATATTTTGATCCAAGTCGAAACCGTTGATATTTGTCTCGCCGGCGGAAATCAGCTCGTTATTAATGGTAAAAGCCCCGAGTATTTTTTCTAGTTCTACAGCTTATTAGTAATACACCAAATTCTGGGGACGGGGTCTCTTTTCAATTTGATATTAGATGAGAGTGAACGTAAAAAAAATGTCAATAAGCTGACAGGTGAGCTGACGCTGAGGTATCACCTAGTTGCTAGATAGTTGTACGCTGTCAGTCTCGTCTAGGGGTCCTTCAGCAATAATTTTGGCAGATTTTGTCACCTGTAAACAATGTGATACATATCGTCACTTCGAATGGAGTAATAATCACGGTAAGTTATGCCAATCTCAGGAATCGGTATTAGTTGACCTATCTGCAATTTTTTTCATGTTTGTTTGTTAAAATATGAGAAAATCAATGATTTGGACCAATCCAGCATAATTTCTGAATTTTCCAAAGAATTTAAAGTGAGTTTTTGCTTATATTTTACTTTTGCATTCCTAAGATATCGTTTTCAGTAGAGTTCGTGGCAAAAATTTTCTTCTCAACCAATCTCAAAACACCTTATAAGTTGTTTCCTTGTTTCAAAACCTTCGAAATCTTTTTCTTTAGATTTGCAAAAACTCGGATCTGGGACAATTTTACGAAGAGAAGACTGAGACTAGTCCTAAAACAATAGGGGTGTTCCCAAGTTGCCCCTATTTTTCTTCTGTGACTTTGCTTTTACCTTCTAAAGATTCATCCAATAGTTCTGTATCTATCTGGAAGTGTGTAGAAAAAGCTGTAAAATGAGCCAAAGAACGTTTCATTTGGATATCAAGAATCGGAGAGATCTCAATTTCACAAAATTCTTATGAAATACGTCGATTTTCTTATTCCTTGAGCTTCACAATGTGGTTGTATTGAGCGTATTCTTTCGTAAATTCGCGAAAAATTACTGTTTAGAAATGTTGAAATAGCTCGGCTTTGGTTGGTCAAAATCAAATTCACTCCAGCTCATTCTGAAGGTCTTGAAACAAGCTTTGAAATAAGCTAGGATACGTTGGAGAATATCGGAGTAGGCCAAAGATATTGGCAAAACAGCTTTGAAGGTGCACGTTGACCATGCCTCTTCGTGGCTGGCTCAAATGCCAAAATTTTATGGTATCCACCTCTTTTTTTATGAATTCCGAGATTGGTATCCTTTCCCAATGATTCGAGAATTAATGAGTATAATTACCTCAACAGCTTCAAGCTGTGTTGATCGCGGTCCATGATACAATTTTTGAACAAATGGTGCAAGCAGCTCACCATCGAGTTTTTCCACTTTGCCATCAGAAGTAATCAGGCTGATAACGAGTCCGATCAGCATCGTTACAAATGTTCCAGCGACCGTATACCACAAATAACTCAGACGATACACAGCCCAAGGCTCGCTGTGGATCCAAATTTTCAGAATTCTCACAATTTTTTTTCCGCAAATGATTGATTTAACGACAAAAAAATGGATCTCTTTCAGCTCTTCGAAGATCAGTCTCAATGCTAATATTTCCAAGATTTTTGCTACGTTTTCAAGTATCAAAATAGTAGGCTTCGAGTTAACATTAAAAAATTTTCCTTTTTTGTTCGAAGTTACCTGAGGCTAAATTATTTTTGGGTCATGAATAATATCTTCTCACATAAGGATGTTGTTCATCTCATAAGGATTAAGTCTAGAGTGCTAAAATTTGAGGATTGAAAGAAGCATCGGTTTTCATGAAATGTTTTGTTCAATAGCCAACTCTCTGGCTTTTAGTATGAACTGGAACTCTGAAAAAACTCACCCTTCTTCAGGATCTACAAGGAGAGTTTCCGGTGGCAACAGTAGCAGAAGATTTTCCGATTGTTGAAACGAATACGTGCAGCCCTCGATGCTGACTGGTTTCTCACCGTGGCTATGTTCAATATAATATTTTACTGTCTACCTAAAAGTCATCCGTAATCTTATTCGAATAAAAAACTCACCGAATTTTTCCAGATGCGATTGCAGCCTCTGTTGACAAGCTTATCCAGCCCATGAATGCCAACCCTGATAGGCCCCCGACGAATGCACCCTAACACCAAATGAAAATCTATCATTAGAGCAAAATTGAAATATTAAAACTTTGGCTTGAAGTAAAATGAGCCAAAAAATTCTCAATTTCTGAAGGATTGAAATGATCTTTGCTGAAGCACCAACAAAATTGATTATTGCAAGAAGAGTGACTTCTCGATAAACCTTTTTTATCCAGGAATAAAAATTTTTTCTATAAGATACACTACCGGTCAAAAGTCTCAATACACCTAGAAATCAAACTGATAGTCGTCAGAGTTAGATATCTCAGAACCTATGGGTCGTACAGAACTTTCCGTGGTCGCATTTTGTGCACTTCCATATCTATTTTCTGTATTAGCCGTCCTTCGAATCATATCAGAGACACACACTACGAGTCAGAAAAATTACTCTTTTCGCAATTTTCCAGACAAGGTACGCACGCCTGCAAATTTTGGAGAGATTGGTCGATCGCTATGAGACCGATGATATCTCCAAGCCCATGGGAAGACCTTCATGATCCATTTTTGTAAGTCTGCAGAAGTGATTCTGGTTCCGAAATCTGACTGATTTACTAAGGGAGCTTTTTTCTCAAGAAACCCCTCGATAATCCAAAAACTATGAGAAGCAGCCCACCTTGGGGCTTTGCCCCTTATTTCTGCAAAATTTTGACTCAACATGGAGATAGCCATCAAGAATGGAGGCTACCCACCTTAAACTGGGCTTGTTCTTATCATTTTTGGATTATCGTGTGATTTTTTGAGAGAAAAACATCCTCAATAAAATCAGTCGAATTTCGAAACCAGAACAACTTTGAGAGATGTTCAGAAACGGATTGTGAAGGTCTCTTCATGGGCTTGAAAATGTTATTGGTTTCACAGCGATTAGACAATCTCTCCAAAGTCGGGAGGCGTTCGTATCTTTGCTGAAAAATTGCGAAAAGGTTGAATCATCTGACTCGTGTATCTCCGATATGATACGCGGGACAGGAGATACAGAAAATAACTTTCAAAGTACTCAAAATAAGCCACAAAATCCGACTACAGAAGGCTCACTACGAGCTATAGATTCTGAGATATCCAACACTGGAAACCATCAGTTCGATTTCTCGGTGTATTGAGACTTTTGACCGATTAGTGTACTTGAAACATTTCATTTCGATACACTGTGCGTAAAAGTGCACTTTGCACACAGTTTGTCGACGTTTACTCACAGTTTATCGAAAAGTATAGTTAGATACACGGGCGTAAAACCTACTATTCGCATCCTCGTGATGATTCCGACCCTCGCCTGCGGCTCGGGCCGGAAACCCATCACTCGGACGCGAATAAAACGTTTTACGCCCTTGTATCGAAATGTACTATTCCATCAGCTTTGATCATTCTGCCACTCTATTTTAGAGTATATCTTACCTAAACATATGGAATTCATCGAGCAAACCAAAAGATGGTTCAGCTATAAACAGAGGAAAATACCAAAATAGTATCTGCACCCCAGTAAATCACCGGAATTGATGGAAGATTCGAATTTCAAATGATCTTTTTTCTTCGGTTTCTTTCAGACCCTCGAGCTCCACAATTTCAAAATGATACTTGCTATACTTATACGGTTATTTGCCTCGTGTATAAATCTTATTTTTGAGTATTCTATGTCCACCGCTTCCAAATCATCCCAATAGCCGCGAAAAGTAGCGGTCCATTAATTATAGTTTGAGATACCATCTAGCACGTATTCAAAATTCTCACGACCGACAATATTATCGCGCGTAAATTAAGTCTAAATCAAACCTCAAAGCCTGAGACGTCATCTTTTCAAAATTTTTGGATTCGTGAGTCATCACTTATATTAGATGCTACTCGTCATCACGAGCCTTATTTTACCGATCTGTGAATGAAATCATATCCCATTCAGTTTCAAGTTAATTTTTTGCCTGTATATATTACTTCACCCAATTCTATAAAGAGCCCCGCCTCAAAAATATCACCGATCATTTTGAAAATCATGATTATGATATAGCGACTGACTCTCGGTTTTATCGCTCATTGATATTCAATCGATGTTCGATATCGCGACGAGAATATCTCGCGATGAGAGAATGAGTCAGAATCAAAGCCTGGTCAAAACGATAAATTATGTTCCAAGTTCTGTTACGAAGAGTGTTACGAAGTATCTATAAAGAGGTTTAATTGGGGGATGAGCTGTACCGATTTCTTATTGGAAACTTTTTTTTATTTTTATGAAGAAGTCGACCCAGTAAGTGATATGCAATTTTTTGGTGAAAGAGATCGGTTTAAGATGATTGGTGCATTAACACAAACAAAAAAGCTATGAGTAAAGGTATAAAAATGTGTATGTAACTCACGTTTGGATTGACCCAAGGGAGCAGCATACCCATACTAAATAGGCCCAATGTAGGTCCGCTTGTTATAGCACTCAAATTGAATGACAACTGTAAAATACAGTTTTCTTTAGAGAAAAAATTTCAATGCACTCTGTGAAGAGTATAAACAAATTCAAATACCTGAAGCACGTGCGATCCAGCTTTCTCAACGACGAGTACGAGCATAGAGCAGGTAATTCCCAACATCAGAACGCTCAATTTCATCAATCTATCCACAGTTTTGGGCTCGAAAGGCTCTTTACGAAAAGGTTTGACAAAGTCCTCCAGGATTACAGCAGCCATAGAATTCAGACCGGTAGATAACGAGCTATCAATAAATAAAGACACTCGTTATATTTATCAGTCATGGACGACAGTTACGAGTTTCATCGATTCATTTTCCAAAGTAAAAAGTTCAAACGTTCGATGAAGAGTCCGCATTATATGTTTAAAAAATCATCCCTGTAATCGTGAAATAAGTCAAGTTAGAATAAGATAGGAGTGGGTCAATGTATAGTTTCCTTTCATTTTTGAGCGTAAAATAGAAAATGTTAAAGTCTATTAGAGCTTTGGTTTATGTCTTGATGGAAAAAATTAGACATCGCAATGGCCGTTGAGCTATAAACTATGATAATATACAATCATCAATGGACGATTTCGGCAATAGACTCCATGTTACTGCATGGCTTATTGGATACTTTGGCCATTTTTTTTTCTTTTTTCCGAGAACTTACGAACTAGAAAAGTTTATAAGAACTATAATGATGAACTCTACACTAAATTCAAATACATGAGATGAAAAGGGGAGAAGTAAGTAGAGGAGAAATAGGTGGAAATCAATTCTGGGATAGAGCAATACATTTAATGATCACGTTTTTTTTTAATGAGATCGATTCTTGATCGACCAATCTTTGATGTATCCGAACGAAGGGCAGAAACTGCAACTTTCATTCAATTAATATCTGACATTGAAAGTGCTTAATATCAGCTGATTCTCAACTTCCAAGAAAAATGGAAATCGTAGAAATATTTGTAAGAATAAAAATTATCTGAATAATCAACAGGAATTCCACGGGTAATCGTGTTTGAATTAGTATAGGCTCTGCTATTTTTCAAAATAGGATGTGTTTACTCCAGCAAATATACAAAAAAAAATCAACTGGAAATTGTTTTTTGGGTCAAACCTATTTGGTCCAAATATCTAGAATTAGAGATTTTGAAAATTTCATGTATTTCACTTCTGTGGCACGGGTGTAAGAAATTTCTGAATAGTTCCAATGGAATCCTGTTTCTCAATACGTAATCAATATTTTCTGAACTTTCTGAAAATTTTCCTTCATCTGTACGTCAAAGTTATCACCAATTCATTGATGAGAGCAGCAACCTATGATGGTAAGACGAAAAACTACAGATACCTTATTTATATTCCAGAGGGAATAAACTGGGTCTGCTATATAGGAGCAAGAACGGAGCAGCTCTGCTAGCAGACGAACAATTGGCCTAAGTAGTAAATGCAACAGGTGCATGGCTTTTCAGAAAATTATTGTTTGTAAATGTATGTTGCGAAAGAGACTTTCACTGTCGAAATTTTTTTTTTTTTTTGTAGTGATACAAAGGTAGAATGTAAAGAAATTTCTCTCCAGCTAATGTGAAGAAGGTTAGCCTGACAATGAACCGTACTGAAGGAGCTAACCTAGAAGATCAAAGCTCCGATAATCCTATCCCATGGTGGGAGAAAAAGTCTGACCCGTGGTGGGCAGTAAAAAACAAATTATCATCTTTTTTTGAACAAACCAAAAGAGAAAAACAGGACCAGAAACTCATCAAAAAATTAATCCCGGTTCTAACCCAACATTTTTCCAAAGCCCAAATTTTGACCATTGTTCAGTTGTTCAGCCATGAAAGTAGTCGTCAATCAACCATCAAATCAATCACAGATGCATGTGAACACCTTCATGGCCCTCATGGTAACAAAAAAATCAGTGTCCAATCTTGAACCATAGGAATCAAGAATTATCTCTAAACAATAAGTTTCAACCACATTATTGCAGATCAAACAACCCCTGGGTTATGTATAAGTTCCACGGCAAGTGACTCTCCGAAAACACATGTGACTTCACAATCAGAAATCAGCCCGTCCAATGAGAGCTTTTTCGATAAACTCAAAAAGAAACTTGCATCACACACTTCTGCTCCTAGGCCCAGCAATGTGTATCAATCTGGTAATATTGATACCCCCAAGAATAAATACAGCTTTGTTACACTTCTAATGGAGAGCTAATTTTTGTATTTATAGTGGACTATCCAAAAAACTCAACAAAACACCAAGAGTTTGATCAATTACTTGAAGAAACTCTTCATGACCTTGATGGTGAGTACCTGTATGGAACTTTGAGTGCATACATGATTATGTAATTGGAATTTAGTCACATTGGTCGTGACCATGTTATGACCTGTCATCATATTTGGCATCGATTTCTTGAAGGGAGCATGATATCTGGTTTTTACATGATGCGATGATGGAATTACTCACTCCTTGAAATCAATCTTTGTATTTTCTATGAGCCTCTGCCGGCTTAGTACAGAACTTTTCACCCACTAAATCAAATTTTTTCAGTCTTAGAGCAAATATCTACAGCTCATAATTCAGCGCTCACGCGAGGATCGAAGAGTTTGACAGCTAAGCAATCACTGGAATCCGAAACATTTTTAAAAATAGCAGATAGCACATCTATCAATGAGACAGTCAAACCCGATAAAAATGCTGATATTAAAGTTCGTAATTTCAAAGATAAAGAACTATCCAAAGATCAGACAGCTCCGGATGAGAAATTAGAGACCAAGAAACGTTCGAAAAGAAAGAAATGTGGTGGTATGTTGGAACTGGGAGACTCTAGCAAAAACACTCAACAGATTGAAAATTCCATCCACGACAAACAGTTGAGTGAAACCAAGAAAGTACCTGAGTCGAATCAACTAGATCAAGCATCTTTTGCAAGTAGGGGATGGTACCTTACGGCTCCTCTGGTAAAAAGATTGAAGAAGAGGAAGCATGAGCAAAGAATTAGTGGTGTCCCCGCGGCTCATGAAAATGCAAAACAGACTGAATATTCAAACACTGAAAATCTTTCAGCAGCATCAAATCACCTAGAAAATGGGTCTCAATCAAACCTAGTACCTACGCAAGCTACACAAACCCAAAAATCAGAGAAAAAGAAACGCTCCAAAAAGATGAATAGTATCGCTTTATTCAAAACAGAAACGAAACAGAAAGTTTCTATTACAGACAGAAATCTAATGCATAGAAGAAAAAGTCGAAAAAATGTCCTTGCATTGGATTCAGCTCTTGTAATTTCTAAACAGAATGATTCACAAAAGAAAAGGCAGAAGAAGAAAAAAAATAAGGTGAAAGATCCAAGCGATCCCATCTTTATGAAATACCCTAACGAATCTCCTCCAACTATTCTCCTGAGAGCTTTGGATAACTTCAAGATGAAGTTGGAGTGGAAAACTGAGGAGATGGAGGGTGCGCATATAAGCTCAGTATATTTTAATGATGTTTGTCTTGTTCAAGCTTTAGGCCACAGTGCCAAAAAAGCTAAACGAGAGGCATGTGCTACAGCTTTACAGGAGCTACAAAAGTATTATTATACTATTATAATTATGGAGAACTCGAATGAAGTATCTATTCATCGCACAGACTCTGAGAACTTTTCAAGAGAAAGTGATCTAAATCATAACAATATAGGTTTCAAGATGATGGAATCAATGGGCTGGTCAGGTGGAGGATTAGGAAAGTCATCGCAAGGCATTACTGAGCCTGTCACATTGGAGCCTCAATACTCGAGAGCAGGTATTGGCATTGAAAAGAAACTTGATAAGAAAGACTTCAAAAAAAAATGCTCTGCAGTCATGCGCAATCACCTGGAAAATGATCCATTAGCTGATTTAATATTTTATTCTTTCACATCTGAAGAAATAGCTTTGATTAAACCACTAGCTTCCAAATTAGGATTTAAAATATTAGAGTCCAGATCAAATAATGATAGAATCGACTTGAAACTATACCAAGAAAAGAGTGCTAGGGAGATCGTTGACGCATTACTAAAACTCAACGGGACTTCGGGGAAGTACAAACTCATTGAGCCCTGCATAAATCCATATCCTAGCATGGAACCCGAATCAGAGTTTAGTAGGCCTGAGACCCTTTATTCACCCTTTGGAACAAGTATTGACTCAGAGCAAGACATTCAGGTCAATTCTTGCTATAAAGAACCATCACTATATTCTTACCAAGACGAATTTCTACTTTATGCTTCTTCTTATTATCCTGCTCATTCATGAATTTGCTATGACGCTATTTGCCGTCATGGCGGAAATTTAATGCTTAATCAAAGTGGAAATCTTGAACAACTCCGTCAACTCAAATCCAATCATTTTAATCGACTATATGGGCCCTTTTTCTGTTGATTTTGCACCAGCAACATGCTGCTGCATTTCCTCTTTTTTTTTTATTATTATTATTTCGAGGTGGCAGTTGGATTCAATTGAAAAATAAGAAAGTCGTCAAGTTTATCCATTCTATTTTCTTATTTATTTACTGAGAGATTGCAGAGTGGAATATCGTTCACTGCGTGAATTGATTCACCGATATTATTTTATTTTTGTGAACGATAATATTCTCTTATTGTTGCGGACTCATTACTTAGTTTTGGTTGCACAAATATTTTGTGATATTAATTTAAGCATCGAGTAAATGACTGACTCGCGATTACGTAATATACGTATACTTTAGTTATCGTTACAGTTTTTTGGAATTAGTTACAATTCCATTTGTCTATAGAATAAGTACGATCTGCAGAGCGGATCTAAAATTGTATTCACAACGAATAAAGAGTCAGCGTGACATTTTTACGAGTTCACACCATCTTTGAGCTTTTCATTTACGTAAATTTTGATCAGAAATTACTCGCGTGATGATGGGAAATGATGATAAAATGTAAAAGGCGTTGATATAATTTACCTTAAAGCAGCACTGAATACTCCAGCGACGAATAATCCAGGCAATCCAGGCATGTCCTCTAACACATTCATCATTAATAGAGGCAGTAATTGATCCTTGGCTCTTGCCAACTACAGGAATTGATTTTTTACTCATGATTTCCTTTAATATTCGTGGTGATCGATTATTAATAACGCATGGTATCACCTTGGTTGTGAGAGGATCGCATTCATGATACCAAGCATACACAAGCATCCCACAATATCCGCAAACTCCGATGAGCGTCAGAAGTCCAAAAGTGAAGATCCACAAAGCTCTGTTGTTAATTCAGATTATTAAAGAAACGTACTCGATCATGTATCAATATTTTCAATTCCTTCCATGTATAATCGAACGATCACTCATTCCTGTCACTTGTAAAGTAATGGTTTCATGCTATAAATTCACAAAATATAATGGAAATAATGTCTAGCTGAAAATTCATTTTTAGGACTTGGTCCTACATAAAACGTGTCTTTTCCACAGAACTTTGAGATGCTTGATGTTTGATCGAAAATAAATGGGTAATATCTGATCGGTATGAATTTGACTGTGCATACTTACTTGCGAGCTTGTTCGAGGGTGGGCAGTGACAGATATCTCTGTATCATAGTCTGGCTAACTGCGGAAATTTGCAGCATATGCACGCAACCACCAAGAGCCAGAGACCAGATGGTGTGGCGGGTTAGAGGGCTCCAATCGGTACTGTGGTCATTATATAATAGAAAGTTATTAATTCGCATGTAACTTTCTAATGCGAAAAAAGGCATCACACTTGAGATATGGAAACCTGTTAAATTTATCCTCTTTATTTGAAGATATCTTGAGCGGAATTTTTTTATGTTTACCGGGCTTACTTGTTTTAGAGTAAGTATCTCAGTTAAAAATAAAATCTTCCGAAAACGGATAGAATTGGTGTCGCAAAAATTGTGCTATCATAATGAGTAGACTTGGAAAGAATACCAATGTACAGGATGTTGACATTGCCAAACCTATAGGAAGAGCTCTTGAAAACAAGACTCCTACATGTGAGTGAAATGCCATAAGCTGGGCTTTCTTGCATTAGTTTGTTAGAAAATTCGAAAGTTGGAAGGCTGCAAACCATCTATATTCTTTCATCGACCTTGAAGTGGTACAGAAGCTAATTTTCTCAGGGCCTTGATGAATTTTCTTACAAATCGCAATTTTCTTCGGGGTTGCGTCCACAATACCTGAGAGCAAGACTAAATCATTCAAATACAGCCCTAGTGTTTTGAAAATTAAAAATCAGTTGATCATAATAGCTTACTTTCGTAATGCTTAAACCTAGAACAGTACACTAATATCTCATTTTTGGCACCTCACACTCTAAAATCAAAATATCTAGGAAAAGCATATTCTTACATGACTTAAAATATACACGAGTGCATCATTAGCGGCGATTCCAGTTTGGAAAAAATCGAAAAATGCGAAGAAAAACCTCTTTCAACAAAACTCAACGATTTCAAGTATTCGAATTAGGATCTTTCGGCAAAAATGTCAGCATAAAATTTTTATTCTATTTTTGAAATCGAAATTTCAAAGCTCCCTGCAAAAATTGGAGTCGTCCTTCCATTAACTTCCAGTGATTCTTTTTCCATACATGGACTTGGAGATATAACATTTGAGATCTAGATCGATTACATGTGTCCATTTTTTCGATCTACCTCGAATTCATAATGCTAGAATTCATTTCATGAAAATGACACCCGTGGATATTTCAACTTTTGACAATTTCGAAAATCTATCAATCATTCGCTTCTGCTCAAAAGTGACTTGTGAGTCTCATCTCTCTAAAACTGTTAGAGTCAACTTTGACTATCTCATTACACATGCTTTCAGATTCAGATCAATCTTTCATCCTGCCTGATCGAAACTATAATTTTCTTACACTTTTAAATCGTCACTTATACTTATGAAAATATTCATACCTCACTCGAAAAATCTAGACACCAGTCATAAACATATACTAAATTCATGGCATATTCGGAATACTCTTATACCGCCATTTCAAATGTCAATTTACATCAGGAAAAATAAATCCCCTTGCGAGACATTTCAAAACAGTTATGCCCTTTCATTACATTGAACAACGAATCAAATATCTAGAGAATCTTTCTGAAGAAACTCATCTGGAAAGGCCAGGAGTATCAATTTCCGTATGTTCAATTAACCATACAATTGAATTTTTTGCAGTGTCTGATCGATCGCCTTGCAAAAAAATGTAAGGATACGTTATTAGTGCACACTTATTACATATTTGGTTGAATAAATACTCACGTGGGTAGCTCGAGCCTTCCTGTGTCAAGATTACGTCGAAGAACAGTTGATAAACCACCAAGGTCTCGGGTACCCTTCACCGCGATCAGCACCATCGCCCCAAACATTATGAATGTCTGAACAAAATCTGTCCATACTACTGCGCGCAAGCCACCCTGAAATTTCGCGATCTTTTGTACGATTTTTTAAAATTTTGTATTTCAACACGTTCGCTGTGACGAGACCCATTGGTCCTTCTCTGTGTGCTGAAGATTTTTGTCTTGTAGGATTCAACATTTCGTGGGACCCACCGGTGGGTCCCGCACCCCCACACAGAGATAGGAATGGGATTTCCGGCTCTGCAGCGAACGTGTTGATCTTTCATCGAATGAATTACTACGATCCAAGATTTGTGGTAAAATTCGATAATTTGTACCAAAATGTAATCGATTAAAGTCGACTTTTTTAAGTTTCATAAAAAAAGAAAGATTTTGATTCAAGGCCACTAGTACGAGTATCACTTAATACCCGTACCTGATACATTCGCTGTACTTCTCCTGAATTTTTATTCTCTTCCCTGCTTCATCAGCCTATAACAACTCATTAATTTTTTTTTTTTTTTTTTTTTTTTTTTTCAGAAAAATCGCAGCTGTATGTGCGAACAGTGGAGAAAATATTCTATCTCTGATATTCTATGATTGCTCATTTTTATCGTAATCTATCGGTAAATCGGCCGGACTTTCAATTCGATGAATTGTAAATTCTTCCGCAGCTTTTGCCGTGCAGTGTGCACTATGGGAAATAATGAGCTTGTTAGCAGATTTTAAGGTCGACATGAAAGAATGTCTTTAGTTGCCATACTAGTAACTTTGCAGCTATAGAAATGAGAATTTCGCAAGTTCGGATAACCATCACTGATCTTTTGAATTGCGATATCGATTGGAGACCTGTCACCATTTCAATCCGGATCCACCCTATTATAGCTGTGAATCATCTATATTCGAACCAATAATCTCAATCCGCAGATGATGGTTTCAAAAAGTAAGCCCCCATTCAAAAAGTAAGTTACCTCATTTGGGGTAATGCACCCCACTTCATCATAGTTTCTAAGAATTCGAATATATCCAGACTTGTTATGTCGTGTAGATCTATTTTTGACGTTTAAAGCGATGTGCCTTTAGAATCGATTTCATTCTAAATTTCGCAATCCTAAACGAAAATGATATCAAAGTAAGACGATAGATGTAAAAACCATTCATGAGGTCTTGAGGGCGCTCCCCGCCCCCCAGCTCCAAAACAACGATCGTCGAGGTGCCATCTTGCAGTCAAGTTGGTTTATTGTAAATATGAAATCAACCAAACCATAGAGAACTGATTGCGATATTTACCCACGGGCGGATAGTTTTTTAGCAAATTTAAAAAAAAAGTTTTATCATGATCGGTACAAAATTGAGCTCATGTAAGTTGTGGCGCAATTTTTTAAAATGGTGAGATATTTTGCCACAACTAGATGAGCTCAATTACTCGCAGAAAAATTATCTGCACGTGGGTAAACATTGCATTTCGTTTTCCGTTGTTTGGATGATTTTATATTTAAAATAAATCAATTTGACCGCTAATGGCGCCACGATCGCTATGTTGAGGATAGGGACATGGGGAGCACCCGTATATAGGAAAACTGGCTATATATAGAGATTTCTCTTATAAGACAAATCAAAGCGAGTGGAAGATCAGCATTTTTGTAGAAAAATCGAAAATTATTCAGAATGAAATAGTAAAATAAGTGTCAGTGAGGTTTTAAATCGCTTTAAATCTTCTTTAAGGCCAGTCCGTAGTGCTTACACTTGCTTGCTACTCCATAGATGGCGCCACGGTAATTTGCATAGCGTAATTCCAACAATATTTAATTTTCAAATAGTTGCAAACACAATTCGGACCAAATCATAGAGTCAGCGCGCTTCCCAATGGAATTTTCAATCGTTTGAGCTTTGTTGCGTCTCAAAACTCGTGATATATTCTGCGAAATTTGGAAAATGGCAGTCGTGCATGACAGCGTGGTTCCTACGATGAGGCAGCGCAGCTCAAGATTGCAGATTTCCAAATCCTGCAAAATATATCGCGAATTTTGAGATGCAACAAAGCTCAAATGATTGGAAATTTCATTAGGAAGCGCGCTGACTCAATGATTTGATCCGAAAAGTTTTTGCAATTATTTAAAAATTAGATATTGTTTGAAAACCTGCATGTACTCCGGTGCGTGTCTGGTTGCGGTATTGCGAGGACTACGAACTGGCCTTAAATTAGTTCGCCTGTTCCAAAGTGATACGAATGTATTGACCATTGCCCAAAGCCAAAATAGGATCATAGGGGTGGGTCCTTATTGATACATGTATATATTCTTACTATGTATAATTGCAGTAATTTGACATACCACACACGTGTAGAAGATGCACACAATACAAACGAATGGTGTGACCACGTGGATATTGACACCAGTTACTGAAAGTAAGTACACAAAATTCATGTTGCCACTTTTTTCATAATATTTCAATGTCATAGAAAATAGAGGCATTTCTTTGCATCGTTGATTCTGATATGATAAAAATATATGGAACTTGATATAAAATTACTGCTTGCAAAAGGGATTTTACGAATCCATAGCATAACCGATTTAATCTCATCTCTTCGAATGCATATAATGCAAACACAATCAAACCAAGATCAGAGTCAAGGCAATAAAGATATAGTAGAATGATTCAGTAATAATGAGATTCGATTTGCGCTCATCGATAATAAGTATGTACCTTGATTGAAGGCAAGTGCAGGAACGTAGATGACGATTGGCAACCAAGTTATCTGAAATCAAATCATTCGCATGAATTACTACTGCGTTCCACCTTGAACGAGCTTTTATGAAAAGTTGATGAAAAATGGATAACATATTTTTTCATGCATCGTTGCATTCATTTACCCAGACATAGGTGGAAGTGATTTGTAAAAAAATCTTTTTTTAACTTCAATCCTTTCAAATTGAGCGCTCGCATGCTCGCATTTTAGACAAACAACCGAGCTCATTCGCATAGAGTAAATATACTTATGTCGAGAAAACACAATAGATGAATTTTGTTGCTTACAAACGGTATCATTACCATTTCTTACCGCCTCTATTCAGTTACAATTATAATTTTTCACAAGTCAACCTTTTTTTACTCATATATGCTCAAAGAATATCCTCAATGGCAGTTTTTTAGTCGGTTTAGTTTGCTGAGGGAAATAATGAGTCAGGAATTTAGTTTTCCTCCTTATGGTTGCATCAATCAAAGCATGAGGGTTGAGATCACCAGCGAATGAAGATTTCAAACAACTTGCTTCGCAGTGAACATGTCACCTAACTCAATATGAACATTTTTCTCATTCATTGGCTTTCTTTCAAAACTGACCGAATAAAAAAATATCCTCCATAACAGAGTTTTGTATGGAGTAGGGAGTTTTCAGGCAGGGAGCGTATAAATTAGCAATTTTTCCGTTGTTCTTGGATTTGAACCGTATCGCTTCAAGTCAGGATTTCAAAAACCATTGAGTTGACGATGTGGTCATATAAGAGTATTCTTATTCAAATGTGCGGTAAGCTCGCATGCATGTTTATCACGTGTGACATTACATTGAAAGCATCTCGCTGCACGATCATATACTGCATTTCACGTACACTCAAATCCTACTTTGCGAAGTAGCTCACAAAGGCTGGTAGCAAGATGGAAATACAGCTGGAATTACCTCAGCATATTGTGATTTCATTCATTTTTTTCATATATATATATATTATTTGAAAGCTTCATTTTGAGTTTTGATATGATCTGAATATGAATGGAATCGTAAGCTCACAATAGCGAATCAACTAACTATAGGGGAAATCTTCGCATCCGGATCACGGATTTTGCTGAAAATCTGGGAATAATCTTCTTTCAGCACAAGAAAACGATATCCAAAATCATAGGCCCTAACTCTCAAGCGTTTTCGAGTATGCTATATGTCTGAAGATGGAGTTCGAAAACGCATGAGAGTTAGGGCCTATACTTTTGTTTTTGTATATCGTCTTTTTGTGCTAGCAGAGGACTATTGTTTCAGCCGAGTCCATGTTACGGATGTGATGACCTCTTCAATGCTCTTCTTTTTTTTTTTCAATAAACTTTGTTTTCATCTTTTTAGATAACCAAGCCCATTCAGAGTATACCTCGGAGTATACCGTGCAAAAATGATACGGTATTTGGCGTTTTTCCGCCATATTTTTAAAAATTTTCATCAATTTACTTAAAAAGTTCTCTCCAAAGAATGACCATTATCCAATTTCCGATAACTGTGTGCAGTACTTTTTTTAGCTCACAAAACCACTACGCATGCATCACAACACAAGGCACAAATAAATCACATTTCATGCAAAATCAAGAGAAAAATCTTACAATTCCAATAGCATAAAGAATAGATCCAAGTATCCGAGTTCTCCTATCAAATCTCCTTCCAAGATATTCATAAGCACTGGTTAATCTCAATCTGTGAAATACTGGCAAATACACCCTGGACATTATACCCACTACTGCAAGTATACCAAGTCCAATAAAAAGGTAACTCGTTCCGTGTACATAAATTTCTGTAGGAGTTCCCAGCAACGATATTCCAGATATAAAACTAGCAATTAAGCTCATTGCCACGGGAAAAGTATTCATATTTCGTCCACCCACAAGGTATTCATCGGCTCCCGTAGATTTTCGAACGAAACCAAAATATACTCCAATGCATCCACAGGCAGTAAGCATAGCCACAAATACGCCATAATCGGCTGGGCTAAATTTTTGCATCGATGTTATCACATCGGCAACGTTGGGTTTGCCGTCTTCTGGCCCTTCCATGATTTTGTATTTAGATGCTGGTGGCTTACGTTGAATTTTGTGATGCTGCAGGTACTGCTGCAGAGGCAATGTGATACACCTAATTATAGTTATAATGTCGAACTTGCTCAAATTTTTTCACAGCTTTGTACACGGCTGCTCATGAATTCTGGGACGGTGATAGCATAATCAAGATAGAAATAATTAGGACTCTCTGCATCAGGAGACAATTTTGAAAAAAAAACATCATAAATAGCAGAAGAATGCTGATTTTCACACAGTTTGCTTGATTTTTGTCGATTTTTCTTGAGGGCCGTATAAGATGTTTGTAAGTAGGTAAAAAGTTTCAAATATTTTCACTTTCATTGATACACCTGCAGCTCTGTTGCAAATTGAGATACAATGATTACTTGCGAAACGGGAAAAATATCATAAGCGGCTATCTTATTCTTGATTATTCTTTTCGTTCCACGTATGTGAGCTATCAAAATACCCATACTGATATTTTTTACCTTTTCAGTGCCGTTTTCGGCGAAAAACCACCGTCTTGAGTGATTTGATAGCTCACACGTTCTCACTCGCGGGACAAAAAGAATAATATTTCTTTTGCTCCTCAATTAGCCGTTTGCAGAATTACCGTATCTCTATTTGCGTCAAAACTGCAGGTGTATCAATGAAAGTGAAAAATTTCAAAAGTTTCTAATTTTTTAGTAGAATACGGACTTCGGAAAAATTGATAAAAATCATGCAAACCCCATGTTAGTTAGCATTTTTGCTTTGAGATATTTTTCCCAAAATTGTCATCCGACGCATATGGAGTCCAAGTAATTGCTATCTCGAGGGAGGGTGATTTTGCGTTCACCGGTCTAGAATTTATGATCTTTAATGTATGTACCACCTGGGATACAAAGTTCACATAGAAAATCTCTGTATGTACACATACAACGGGTCTCCTAGAACGGGTACATACAGCCAAAATTGTAGCACTGCCTTTATGGGTCCACGTTAAAGAGTCAGATATTATTGTAATGCAGAAGTTTCACCATATTTTTCTTTGAAGAAGAGGATAGAAATATTTTGAATTCTTCATTATATAAACTCGTACTGCACTAAAAAAACAATTCGTCGGAGATTTGTATTACGAAACCAAAGTTCCCCTTATAATCAGTATTTCTCGAAATGCTTTTGATCCCCATGCTTGGATTTTTTTGTCAAGACAAGGCGATTAGGATATTTCTAAAACTTCTTTTACCTGTGACGATTATATTTACATCCACGGACACGGTGCGCCCCTGGCGAAGATGAGTTTGACAAACATGACAACAAATACTGAAAAGGGGGTGTTTTGGTACGGACCGTCACGAATTCAAGCTGATTTCGAGCGAAATCGTATCAGCTCGGCATTTCGATTGATTGGCAAACCAAGAATTCGCCATATACATATGGAGAAATTCGTTAACTCCTCGTTTTCTTTGCTTCTTCGCAGTTTTCTTGCAAATGCTCAGAAGAGGTGGGCGATAGCAAAAAATGTCACGAATACTCCTCCTAGATTCTTTGAAGATCTACAAGATGACGTATTTAGCTTGATCGAGAAACTCAAGCTTTCTCGTCAGTATTAAAGAAGATAGTAGAAAATTAGCCGAAAGCACAAGGTTTTATTTATTACACGGTACTGCGCAATCCTCTCGAGTTTCATGGTGAATCTACGTACATCATATAGATCTTTGTAAACTCTATAAAAACGTATTCGTGACATTTTTGCTATGACCCACCTCTTCTGAGTATTTGCTAGAAAACTGCAAAGAAGCCAAGAAAACGAGGAGTCACCGAATTTCTCCATTAGCAATGTATGGGAAATTCTTGGTTTGACAATCAATCGAAATGGCGAGCTGATACGATTTCACTCAGGATCAGGTTGAATTCGTGACGACTCGTACGGAAACACCCCTTTTTCAGTTTTTGTTGTCATTTTTGTCAAACTCATCGTCGCCAGGGGCGCACCGTGCGGAGTTCTTAATACAAAATTTAGTTATCTAGCAACAACAAAGTCTGGCTTTTTATTCAATGAGAAATGTAATTTCTGGAGTCGTTTTCTCAAGTTCTTGTTTGAAATGATTTTGTCTCAAAACGGCGACGATCAATATAATCACTCAAAAATGATCTTCAGCTCCTCTCAACATATTTTGGGTATAAACTTTTAAAGCCTAGAAGTATTACGATATTGGCTAAAGAATTAGGAGAACTTCTTGAAAATCAGGGAAGGTTGGCACGATTAGTGTTCCAATATTTCATTGGAAAAATAATCAACTTTGGACAGTCAAAACCATTCAACTCACTCCATTCAACACCAGTATGAATGAAACAAATCTATTTCCGGCAGTAGAGGGAAATCGGTACGGTTGAATTAGAAAATTGTAGGTGTCTCACCAAGTAATGTCATCAGAGATGAAGTAGTAATAGTTAACGGCTTGCTGCGCTGAAGTATATCACTCAAGGTATAAGCAAAAATTTCTAAATATTTCAAAGCAAAAAGCAAAATACTTACCAAAGCTAATTGATACCGGCTATACAGCCAAAGCTGCTTCAGTCGTTTGAAAATGTCATGATTAGAACAATTCTAAGTGAGATAAACTCGACGAAGGGCAAAAGTTCAAAGATCAGCGCCAGCCGAGCCCTTCGGTTGCGACTCTGGAACTGCATCAGCCACGAGTCGCGTGCTAACTTGATCTCGCTTGCGCAGCGATTTTCTCTTTAACGGTTAACAATGGGCTGTCGCTAAGTGGATAATACGGCCTAAATTTAGGTGCCGAGCACTCTCATACATTCGAAATAATGCTTTAGAGGTTTTTTTTCTGCTCATTTGACTTCTCGTCTATTTCTTCCTTCTTCTCGTCCTTTCATTTCCGAAGCTCGAGCTTTAGACATATTATTCCACACGGCCTTGTATTATTCGACCTTGTAGACTTTTTACCGGGAGAAGCTTTCGTTGGAAAATGTAGATCAGCTTACGATTAATCTTATTTATTTATTAAAAGTATAATCAAAAATCTCGATATTCAAAAAAATTACGCATCCAACAGGATAACGAATACCATAAAGATACCTTGCCATATTAATGTATGATAATCTATCCTTCATAGAATTTGGGCAACTGGTTTCCTGCAACTACTTGTCGCTCAACACCTTCTTTAGTGATTACACCCATTCGGATGACACCGCCACTGCTTCCATCACGCATCATTGCAAGAGCCAGAGCTGGAAAGAAATCACAAATTTCATGAGTATCACATCAGTGGATAAAAAGAAGTAAAGATCTTCAGTCAGTTTTTAAAAAGTATCAGAGACTTACAGTTTTTGACAAGATCCACACACTGCTCCTTGGACATGTTGGGCTTGTAGTGGGCATCAACATATCCATAAATGTAAGATGATCCTGAACCGCCAATAGATATGGGCATACGGATACATGAGCCTCCAAGAGCAATATTGTACACTTGACCACCTTTAATTGGATCCCAACCTGCTACTAAGATACCAGCCATTAGACTGTCACGGTAATTGTAACACATTTCCCTAAAAACGCTTGCTGCTGTCTCTACACGTGGTTCAGTTCCCAACTCCATTCTAGAAAAAATCATTCAGTGTAAAATGAAATAATTCCAGCAAAGATTAGCAGATAGAAGAATAGATTACTCACTTGTGAAAACCCAAATGATATTGAACAATATTTGCAATTGCTTGGGTATCAGCCGCAGATCCTGAACGACAACAATAAATGTAATCCGTGACTTGTGTCAATTTGTCAGAGACTCGATTTGCGATGTAAGATCTGCAAAAGGGAAGCAAATGAGTTATGAAAGTCTCACAACAGATTCAAATGTAGGGCTGATAATAGTTAAACTATTTACCCAGTTGTAGTACGTGAATCAGCTCCAATTACTACACCCCCATCAAACTCCATAGCCATGATGGAGGTCTGGAAAAAAATAGATTAATTAAGAGAAAATTATACTTAATTGTCAGTGGCTACAAAAATTAGTGATAACACGCGGCTCAAAAAGTTAGAAAATATGTTCGAATTCGGAGTTTGCATTGTCATTCTAACCTTAAAAACTTCTCTTGAAATAAACTTACCCCAGTGCTATGCTCTGCATTTGCCCAATCAGGCATAACCGATTCAGATACTGGATTAGCCGTAGCAATAAGTGGACCTGCTAAACTAGCCATTGTTTATACAAATAAATAGAATTTCCAGTTGACACTGTACTTTGTTGACACTAGACACACTGTGGATGCAGAATGCCGTCACCATGGCCGTCACACGCCGTCACCGGCCGCTCATGTCTGTGTGAGAGTTCAAGTATGTGTCAGTAATAAAAGTTTTTCGAAAATTTTAAAATTGTAAATTCTCACATTGACGAACTTTCAAAAATATGTAATTATTCCAACTATATTTTCAGCTTAGATTTAAATTCAAAAGGGAAGAAACAAAAGGATTGAGAGGACAGAATAATAATTCAACATTCATTCAACTTTAATCTTGATCATTAGACAAATATAATCTTCGACAAACTTCTGTAATTGGTATATCAGAAACTGGAGGTATGCCGCTTGGAGTACTTTTGCGCTGTTCCAGACAGTATTCATCGGTAATTGTTCTTGGATCATCAATATTAGGAGTCAAAGTCATATTTATAGCTGGATAAATAGCAAAGGCAAATACAGCAATCGCGGTGAGAAACCAAATGGGCAAGGCAACTGCCCAATACTTGGAAGGCCAATAGGTGAGTCCTAATTTTTCATGTAAAAATTCAACAGGTACAAAAGCCCACACAAGGTATAACAACAATAACATATTAGATCCTATATACATCGCATATCCATAAACTGATCTAGGCCCATAGGGCGCTGGAGTTCTTTCAGACATGCTGAAACCATTTATGGTCCAAGAATATGGCTAGTAATGGTCATAAACAGGCTCTGGTGGTCCAAACTCTTGCATAGTCTTTGTAACGAGTAGTAAGGAATCAAAGAAAGATGTCAGTCCTACTCGAATCTTCCTTGCTTCACTTGCAGAAAAGTGACTGTAATTATAGGAAATTCACAAAGAAGAGTTAGGTATGCTTGATTGACAAAGAGTTGTTGGTCGTATGTTAAACTCACACTTTTAATACATTTGACTCCAGAGTCAACGTTTTTTTGACACCGCTTCTTGAAGGCTCTGCATCCACTCTCAATGTTTGGTAAGCTACATCTGCCTCTCGATCGGTGGGAAACGGTATGGACAGATCACTAATGGATTCATTCAGGAAATTCATATTTTGATAGAACTAATGAAGGTATTGATCTACTAGGTATTGAGGATTAAAGTTTGTTTACATTCATAACATCAGAGAAGGATACACTGTGAGATCGTTCATGACCTTAGATTTTCAATAATCCAAACTATGAATACTCCAGGAGGAGCTCAAAATATTGTTCAACTCTTTCTGATAGTTTATATCGATGGATTATCTTGATAATTATTATACTAGCGGCAAGCCGCACTACATAGCACACGATGCGGCCGCACCTTGGTTTCGTTCATGTCGACATTGTCGGCTCTTTTTTTAGGTTATGAAACACCTGCACCATGATAAACATAGCAGAAGAGAAATCACTGCGACATGCCTTGGAGTTGAGTCAGTTGAGTGGACGTCAACTGTACTACTGTAGTTCAATGAACAGCGAAAACACCTGTGAGTTTTAATTATTTTTTTTTCTGTGAAATGAGAAATTCACAAAATGAATCAAATAGAGTCTATTCTAGCTACATACTGTCTTATCATTCTACAATTGCAGTGTACCACCTGTGACAGATGATCCAACATCAACATGGATGTGACACTAGATGATCGTTTGGGAGCATTTCAACAAATTAGTCAAAGGAAACTTGTGGAAATCTTGGACACCATCCCAGGCAAAAAAGATTTCATCATTGAACAGAAACTGATGAAAATTCTTGACTCATTCGTTGGCGTTGCTGTTTTAAAGTATGAAACGATCACCATCATTGTAACATGTTGTCTACCAAGTTAATGATCTTATTGTTGATCCTCATTGTCATTAGGAGGTATGGAGTGGACAAGATATTCAAGTTCTCTCAAGGCTTAAAACCATCAAATACTCAACGCATCTATGTGATTACCTGTGATTTAGTTACCTGTCAGAATGCATTTGATCAAATCAGATCTGAACTCTCTCTATCATCGAATCTCTCTCATCATGTATTAATAGCTCCATTCATTCCGATTTCTATAAATAATCTCCTAGAGGAAAACGGTAAGAATCTCATTATCTATCCTACAATCAGTTGTTTTTTTGACCAATTTAGAGATCTTTAATATTTCTCAAATTCAAATGTTCTGTTCAAGGTTTATGTGGATTAGTCACTCTTCGCCCCCTAGCATGGGAATTTATTCGGATAGATGGGAATGTTTTAACATTGGAAACTCCGATGTTTAGTGACTTATATTACCACAAGGATACAAGTTTGTTACCATCTTTAGCCAAAAGTCTTTGGACCCTGAGAATGGTGCTAGGGGCTCCAAATTTCACCTTCACAATGGGAAGACACAGTCAAAGGATTTTGAAAATGATTTCATCCATGGATGAGACTTTGGGCTCTCCAGATACAAAGAATGAGATTGGTGCCTTAATAATCATGGATAGAGATCAGGATTTTGTTTCCACTCTTCTCACTCCAGTCACATATTTAGGATTGATGAGTGAAGTTGTAGACATCAATGTAGGATCTGCAACTTTAGGAAATTTACAAACCAAATTAGATCCTGCCAAGGACCAAGTGTATAGTGAAGTGAGAGATAAACATTTCAGTGATGCCTTCCCTACTTTGCGTACAAAAGCAAAATCTCTCAAAGGTATGTAAAATTATAATGAGTAATATATCATATTGCAAATATATGAGATGTGTGATTTGAAATATTTGGTTCCCAGCTGAACAAGAATCCATGCAATCTATGAAATTATCAGAAATGAAACACTATGTACAGACTACCCTTCAGAAAACAGCAAAAACGAAACAGCAGCTTGAATTCCATATAACTGCATGTGAAGCTGCGGTAAATGCTCTTGCTTCTCAATTTGAAGATCTGCATAGGATAGAAACGTCCATATTGGAGTGTAGTCGGAGATCAGAGTGCTTGGAATATATTTTAAAACATATTGGTAACTACAAATACTTCCTGTAGTTTCCACTTGATTATCCAATCTTACTTTAAGTCTCTTTCTTTTATAGATGATCATCCAAATCGAAGTCTACGGCTGTTCTCACTTTTATCAATTGCAAGTGATGGTGTCACTAATAATGAAATATTACCATTACAAAAGTCTCATCTACATGCTCATGGCTACCAGCTAATTCCTCTTTTCTACAAACTAGAGACTGCAGGATTAATCCACAAGAGGACAGAAAATATGCTAAAGCGACTACCCAATTGGACAAGTAAATGGATGGCTGGTGCAAAACGCCTCAAGTTGTTCCCAAATCCATCCAAGCCAGTAGATTTGAAAGGACCATTATGTCCAAGTTATGTTTTTAGTGGCTCTTATATTCCACTCATTGTAAGTGTTTTCTCTGAATGAACATGATTGACACTCATCAATCGTGGAATCAAATCTCATTTTTCCTTCCACAGGCTCAAATTTTAAACATTGTCAGGTCGCAAATAACAGATCCAAAGGGTTTTGAAGAATTAGTAAGCAGCCCAGGCTGTACTTTTACAGGGATTCAAGGACCAATTCATCCTGCAGTTGTTGTTGTATGTGTAGTTGGTGGCATTGGATTTAGTGAAATATCTGCTTGTAGACTAATAGAAAAATTAGCAGGCATCCAGCTGGTAATTGTATCCGATTCTCTACTGAACGGAAATCAGGTGATGGAAAGTTTGAAAAACGCATGACATATTGAAATATCAATAACTTCCAGTCAATTATTAAGTGTTTCAAAGGGCTCGCTAGGCTCCTGCGAAGCCTAGATGAGCCCGATCTAATCTCCCAATATGAGGGATGGGTTCGGCCATATACTGGTGATTGGTTTCGAAATTCGGTAATTGACGAGGAAGCTGTTCTCATCCTCGAGTAGCTCCCTACCCGAGAGTGGCCTACTTTCAAACCAACGCGCTAGGGCATATTCCTGCTCTGTGCCCATTAAGGCAGCCGGGATAGAATCAATAGGCAGGGGCCCGGGATATAAATCACAATATTCGCAATCAATTAAGTGTAAATAATGGGTCCTAACATTATATTTTTGCATGTGACTGAATGAAATGCGTATGAAGCAAATGCTGATTTTATCAAGAACTAGAACAATTGTAAATATGAAATATTTTTATTGGCATACCAGCAGCAAAATCATGATGTACATATATTTCTAAGACTGAATAAATACATTTTATATCAAGATAAAACATGAGCGTACTCAATGCAAGTTTCATTTCTTTTGACAATTTTTTCCAAGTAAATCACCTAATAATTACGGTTTTCCTCGCGATTGCGATCACGATCACGCCTATTCCTACCCCAATCTTGTCCTTGTCTGTTGTAATTCTGACGGTCACGGAAGTTACCTTGATTACCTCTAGAGAAGAAGTTTCCTGTGGGAAGAAATAAAAAAATTTCAAATCAGATGCATTTCAGACAAAAATAACCATCTCGCACATTTCTTATTTCAAACTTACCTTGCTTCATTTCAAAGATACGTTCGTTTGAATCAACAAAGTTGCTGACTTTGTCAGTCAACTGCAAAGCTAATGACTGTAGGCGGCTAGGCTCACTACGATGCATCACGACTGTCTCTGATGGGTCATCCAGCGATGCCTGAAAACCATCAAATGTGATAATTTACATAAATCTCAACGCGTTTTCAGTGTCCAAGTCTCTATAATTACCATAAGCTCTTCATTGATGATCATTTTACTGATAATGGAATGGACAACCGGTCGGGTTAGCTGGAACATTTCAGCTAAAGATGGCATAGATATTGAATCATACACATAGGAATATGTGAAAAGATAGGTTCTCAAAGCTTCTTCCTTGATCAATCTGGTAAGCATGTCCCGCACTTTATCGGCTTGATAGAATAGGTCCCAGACCTACGTTCATAGAAGGAAAAAGTTATTTAGTCTAATCATATTGATTGAATAATGCAAAATTGCACGTAACAAACCTTTGCATTCATTTTTTCATTGATTATATAGTTATTGCAAGCTGACCAATTGCCGTTTCGCATTGCCTTGGAGGCAGCTACTACATGCTCCCTCATGGACTCAGGGGGTCCAACTAATGATTGTCGTTCACTCGATCGGAGTTGCTGATAGAACGTTTTTGAAATCATTCTTCTCCTAGCATCGAATTCATGAGCTAAAAAGTTAAGAATTCATGAAAATTAGTCGATGATAGCCGGACTGTTTAGTTAGAAAACATTGATTTCGTTCAACTCACCAGCCATGTATGGGATTTCAATAAGCATAGCAGAAACAAGATAGACACACTCAAGCAATTCAAGATTAATGTGCATATGGAACGGCATTTGACGCTGTTTCTCTATTTTTTCTTGTTCCTTACTACGTTCATGCTGCCTTTGAGGCAGTAAACCTTGAGCTAAGAGCTCCTTCACTTTACCAGTCATCATCAAATCTAAAAGGCAGCCGTGTGCATCTTTGATGTTTGCATGTCGGAATGCGCAAAGTCCGAGGTGAGCTATCGTACGGTTGTACAGAATCTATACGAGGAGAAATGATATGATCTCATTGTCAGTTTTTAATGAATCTGGGAACATTGATAGAGAGAGTAATGATTTCCGATTGTTACCTGAGTAGAAGGATCTGAGTGTTGAATGGTTTCTTGTAAATGCGACATAAGAATCAGATCCCGAGCTTGGAACCAGTTATCATGAAGAGCATGATGATAGATATGAGAAAGAATAGCTCTGGTCCTCAATCTATCGGTTTCGTCATGTGAGTAGATGTATTTACAGAGCTTCTCCATGACTTTAACAGAAGTAACGGTATCTGCTGGTATCTCTCCCTAAGAATTATAAACGAATTATTTTGAATCATATTCTGTTGCAAAAGAAAACAGCTCTTCGTCATGGAATTTCACTTACGTCTTTTTGTTTGAGAACAGTTGGATCAAACTTGTAGTACAGATGTTCAATTTTACGTAGGTAGACACGGCAACGTTCAGAGGGTGTACCAACTCTCTCCAAGTATTCTTGGACTTTATCAATGACAGATGCGACAGATTTTTCATCTTTCAACCTAAAGTTGTGACAGAATTATTTTCGTAACTAACAAGTGCAAATATCAATTGAAATTTGATCAGTCATAGTAATAAATCGTACCTTTCAACATATTCATTGCTGTGAGGGTCACATTCTTTCAAGAGTTTTGTGAACTCCTCATCTAATCTTTCAACCAATGTGAGTACACAGCCATGAATTTTGTAGGGAACTTTCTCAAATTCCTCCTCATCTTCAGGCACTGATTCAGCAATTACAATGTCATTAGTGGCCAATAATAAATTCAGCATTTCTGTTATGCGGTCAAGGAGCCTGTTAAAATTTGTAATGATGAGTAGTGAGACATAATCTAATTATAATCGAAAAATTGTTTTAATGCAGCTTACTTGGTCCAATACTCAGGTTTCATAGCATCAGACACTTTTGGGTTGTAATCAAAGATTGATGATATGATGGAGAATTTGATCTTGACAGATACTGCTGGGCCAAGGTTGTGACTGTCGGAAATTGATTGCAGCTCATGCAGCAATTCAATTCGTTCTCTCCGGTCAGTTCTTTTTTTACCGCGAGCAGCTAAGATTTCTGCCAGTTTTTTCAAGACAGCAACTATATTGATCTCATCATCTTTCACAAACATCTTGGGTTTTTCTGCAACTGCGCTACCAGGTACTACTTTCCATTCACCGAGGCCGTCATCTTCCTCGCGTTTCTTTTTTCTATCTTTTTCTTTACGATCTTTTCGATGTTCCTTCTTCACTGGTTTTGCTTCATCATCAGCACCTTCCTTATGTTTCCTGAAGTAATCGGGACCAACATGTGCAGGTTTATCATCATCTGAGCTACTTGAACTCTCACTGTCAGAACTGCTGCCCCAATCTGAGTCACTTTCACTGCCATCATCTGGTGCACCTTTCTGTACGGGAACCAATGACATAGATCATCCAAAATCATGGTAATTCAATCAAAATTAGTCTTGCTTCTTGATGCTACATACCTTGAAACTGGATACATCAGGAGCACCAGAGTCTTGCTTCTTAAAATCACTAGGTTTGTCATCATCATCTGAGTCTCCATCATCACCTGAAATATTTCAAACAAAATATCTACTGATTCTGAAATATACTCTTGACAAAATATCAAAAAATTCTAGGACTATACCCTTCTTTTCATCTTCATCATCATCTAGGTCTGGGTTCTCACGGAACTTTGCAATATCTTCCTCAAAATCTTTGTTATATTTTCTCAACTTTTGCCTTAGGGATGTCAAAGACTTTGAATTGTTCTTGGACATATTTTTTCTTCCTTCTCTGTCTTCCCACACTTCATTGATAAAATCTTCCATCTCAACCAGGCAACGTACATAGAATCTAGGAGTTTGTCCATTTTCTTCTTTAGAAACAACTGGTAATGCTTTCTGGTATGCTTTCATCAGATCTTCAAAACCTTTGCAGAAAAAAGTGAGTTAGTTTCAGTCCTGTAAGGTTTATAAACATAACTGCAACACTTACTACTAAGCATGCAACTCATATCCTTGATCTTCTTGTAATTTCTTATGAGTTTGATAATATTAGTTATCTCCCCATATCGCTTTTCTTTGGTAGATCTAACTACCCGCTTGGTATCTTCTTCATCTTCACTGAACTGTAACAAGAGATTTTTATGATAATTGATCAAATGATAAAAGTAACAATAACAAGTACAACTTGAATACTTACTGTGAAGGCTGCTGCTGGTGCGCGCTGTACCTGTTCCTCCTCCGAAGATGATTCAGACTCAGAGTCTGAACCAGTAGCAAAGAACCGACTCATTTTGCTCTCGTCTGTGGAAGAAATGAATGCACGCTGATTTATAGAATTATCATAAAAGATGTGATATCTATTACGAGTAGGTCAAATGAGTGTTTTAGTGAGCCAAGTTAGCCTAGACATTTTTTACAACATTATGGTTCAGTTCACGTGTACTAAATGCCGCTAGGGACTGCGAGACAACATCTTGTTCAAACAATTAAGATAGGACATTCACAGTGATCAAAATATATCGTAGACAAAGTTAGGATTCTGAAATATAATTTTGAGGTATTTCACGATACTTACTTTCTCACTTGAATCCAAAAAATACTATTTATCAATCAACAGATACTTCCACACCTTACGGAACGCCGAAAGAGGTTATGGAACACCGACACATCGCGCAATCCGCACTCACGGACGATGAAATCAGGTTAACCAACCCAACACTTATTTCCACAGTTTAGCCAACAAAACTAGAATTCGGTCTAGCAGCCGAATTTTCAGTATTTTGACACGAGGTCATCGAGGAGCTGTCAAACAACGTGTTTGTCTATGTTTGTGGCAAGTTGAAGGAGAAGAAAATAATTCGGGAAACTGTAAGAATCATGAAATTACAATATATTCGCGTGAAATTACACTCAATCACTTATGGGTCTTAATATTTAAGGGTATTTTGAGCCAGGAATCAACGAAGTTCTATCTTTTGTTGTAGGTTAAAATGTATCTATTTTTGAGGTCTTTCATCACAATTTTGCAAACTATCGACGGTTTGATGCTTGTTTAATACAACAAACTTGTGTTTGTTTTACCTTGGCATTCCATCCTATACTGTCAGCATGAGATAATGATGATGTCCACACAGTGATTGCAGTTACATCACTCATCATTTCTCTGAGAAATATGATCACATCTGCTGACTCAAAATTCGAGTTCATGACTGAGTAAGTAGATATTAATCTTTGGACAAGCTCAAGGAAGAATAATCTATTTCAATCTTCTCCTCACCAAATGCTTAATTACCAAAGTCCACTACTTTTATATTTCAGATCTGTCATCCTGGAAAATGAAGTTTCTATCAAAGAAGACCTTGAAGATTATTACCATTGCCACTGCTGGATTTGGCACATTTGCATCCCTGCGAGCGAATGAATATGATATAGGAGCTATAGGAATAGTCCGTCTGGTACGTGCTGCTAGTACTGTTTTTGTAATTAGTAGTCACTATAAGAAGAATTTGTATGATACCAATTTGGATAGGGATTCCAAAGAATATTTAGAAAAGAAGTCGGAGGCACATACATTTGGAGCCCAAAGACTTCTAGAATTATGTTGTTCAAACAAAGGTGTATACATCAAAGTTGGACAACACATAGGAGCGCTAGACTATCTCCTCCCCAAAGAGTATGTAAATACAATGAAAGTCCTACATGATTCTGCTCCTCAATCAACATTTAGTGATGTGTTAGTGGTTTTGAAGGAGGATCTAAAGAAAGATCCATATGAAATTTTCAATTCAATTGAAGAACATCCACTTGGTGCAGCCAGCTTAGCACAGGTTCATAAGGCAACATTGAAAAATGGATGTCAAGTAGCTGTAAAAGTGCAACATAGAGCTGTCAAATCAAATTCTTATATTGACATGAAAACTATGGCAGCTTTGATGAAAGTTACCTCCTGGGTTTTCCCAGAATTTAAATTTGATTGGCTAGTTGATGAAACAAAAAAAAATATTCCTCGGGAGCTTGATTTTACTCAAGAAGGGGAAAACGCAGATAAAGTCAGGAGTCTATTCAGTCACTATAAATGGTTACATATACCAAAGATCTATTGGGAACTTTCTACAAATAGAGTCTTGACTATGGAATTTGTTGAGGGAGGAAAAATAGATGATTTAAAATATTACCATGACAACAAAATTAATGCTCTTGATGTTAGCAACAAAATTGGCAAACTTTACAGTCATATGATTTTCATTACTGGATTTGTCCATGCAGATCCTCACCCAGGCAATATTATAATAAAAAAAGGGAAGAATGGCCCAGAAATTGCACTAATTGACCATGGGCTGTATGCAGAACTTTCTGATCAATTTCGGTGGGACTATTCAAAATTGTGGCTTTCTATTCTAGATAAAGACATTCCTGGTATGCAAAAACATTGTGCTGCTTTGGGTGTTGGTGATATGTATGGATTATTAGCTTGTATGGTTGCTGGTAGAACTTGGGATACTCTAACTGGTGGCATACAGAAAACAAAGTACACCGTCAAGGAAAAAGAACTTTTTCAAAAAGAAATTCCAAATTTACTTCCACAAATAACAGAAGTATTAGAAAGGGTCAATAGGCATATGCTGTTGGTTTTAAAAACTAATGATTTAATTCGCAACATTGAGCATAATTTAAACACGAGAAATCGTATGACAGCTTTTGTGGAAATGTCAACATGCTGTATAAAATCTGTCTATGGAGAAAAAATGAGAAGTTGTTCATCAAAATGGTCTAGATATATGTTATCTTTTCAAGAAAAATGGTCCCTTTTTAAAATCGTTTTATATTATACTTACTTGAGTATAATAGATTTTAATTTCAAAGAAAGCTTGTCAGTTGTGTTCTGATCCCATTGAGATTAGAAACATAGTTAATTCTTCTGGATAATGAGCTAAACGTGCACATTTTTGCTAAGCTCTGTAAATAATGTAAATGTGTGTAAAGGAGCTAGAGAATTTTCAAAGAAGTTTTTTGAAATAATTGTTCGACTCTACTTGGACAATTCTTTCGAGAATAATCGGCGCCACTCAAACTTTTCAGAGTACAAATCTTTGGTCTTCGCTCTACTTTCCGATGCATCACCAAGTACCAGAAATGACGAAACAGTACGACAAAATAATTATCCTAGAAATTCCGTCACCAACGCGATCCGCATTATGCGGATCGTAATGCACAATTGTTTTCTTGGGTGCTGGTCACGAAAAGACAACAATGAAAAAATACTACAGGTAACTCACTAAGAAAGATCTTTTTTTGCCACAGAAAATTTTTTCTGTGTACTGAATGTTATCGTCACGAAATTTGAAATCTTGTGACGATAGTTTTGTATATTTTTTCAAGAAGATTTGCCATTTGTAATTAATTAATGTGAATAGATTTGTAAATGTAGCTAATTATGCCTGTAATCAAGTGAATGATTGAGTTGTTCCAGGCTAAAGAAATGTCAACTTTTCAATTTGAACAAACATACTGTCTTTATTGCATTACCCTATTGAAAATTCCCAAAATAATGGTTAGAGCTGGAATTAAATGTGCATCATCTCATGTGGATTGCACCAGCATGGCGATCATGATCTTTTTCATGGTTTATTTAATATTTCCTTAATTCTGGATTGATTTAGAAAAGTGTTGAGTTGAATCCGAAAATGCATTCCAGTTCGTCACAAATAATCATCATTGAAAACAGCGAACAACCGAAATTAATATGGAACGCATGAAATATTGAATATATCCAAAAAAGCTCCGAGTGAGTTAGGATTCGTACAGACTCTCAGAACTTCCAAATTCAATCGGAAATCAAATAAATTATGCCCCAAAAAACTTGCATTCTCGACAATATACCAAATTCAATAGCTTAGCCGCTTTATTTAAAAAAGACATTTTCGTGGATTTTACCAATATTCAACGCCCTCTAGACGGGGCCCTCGGATTATGGGAACATTATTTTATTAATTAATTTCTTTTTTAATCAACGCAAGCTTCGAGACTGAGAAACCTGTGCTTGCGCACTCAACGGGCTCTTTTGAATACTACATCGCATTTGTTCATTTGTATCGTCATTTTCTAGAAGTATGTGAAATTGAGTAAGCTATTTTGAAGTTTTGAAAAAAATGTTCCAATAGTCTGTCGAAATCAGGTGTTTTATGAAGCCATGATTCGTTCTTCAAATATTGTAAGGGAATGAAAGGTGAAAGATCCAAATAGTTCTGTTTGTAGGCATTTATTAGAAATCTTATGTACAGTGAGTATACTAAGAAGTTCTTATCTAGCATGCATCTTAAAGTAGATGCAGTAACTCCTACATGTCTCTACTTCAGAATTACTTATATTATTCTATCAAAAGATGTGAATTCTGACCAGTATACGTTATAGTAGTGCTAAGAGAAGTTTTTTGTTGTGGTTCTCACATATTTTCGGGAATCACAAAATTTTAACAATTTAATATCGATCAGAGGCAGTTGAATTTAAGCATCTGTCAATTACTTGCAATTTTAATTGTTTTGAACAGATTTTCATTTCGACAACATATCTCAGTTGTACTTTTCTCATACGAGTACCCCAAAAATGGAATAGCAAAGTCAGAAGTATACTAATATCCCAATTTTTTAAAACAACATCTCGCCTTAACAAGAATTTTACCCGATACTTTTCCATTTGATCCACCCAATAGGATCCGAATATCATCAGAGATATTCATATTAAATAACAGTGGCCTTGATACCGTTACAAAGTTTCCCTACCCAAATTTTCTTGTAAATTTTGAGTACCGTCGCGGAATCAAAACTCCACTACATCTTTCATCTTTCCCAAAAGGTGTATGAGTCAGGTTTACTCAATTTGGCAACTCGGAACGATTCGAACACTCCAAATCGAATAAGCCTCTTATCGTATCTTGAAATAAGGAATTTAGTTTTTTCCATAGGTTTGCTTGGATATGACTTGGATTGACTTTAACGCGGAATACACAATCAAACCAGACAATGTATGTACATACATTCACCCTACTAGATTTCTGAAAAAATCTGAAAAAGCTACTTTGCCCTGAGTTGCTACTCGGAATCCGAAACTAGATTCTTATTCTGGTGGAATTAGGATAGAATAATGATTATCAAGACACCACAACTGGTTCTGATCTGGGAATTAAAACAACAACCCAGGAACGGAAAATTCTTTTCAGATTTGTTCAGAATATATGTGCGGCGAGTATACATTGAAATTTATTAGGCGTCTTTTTTCGAAATTACTTTGAAATTTCATCCAAATATTGACGTTGAAATTCTCAGAAAATTCTCAGCTCAAGACTGAGTTCTCCGACATTGAACATCACACTCAAAATTTCTAACAATTCAGAAGCATTATCAAATTATACATCGATAATCACACTTCAATTGTATCTTGAATATCTGCTATAAGCAGCTCTTCCAGAATCAATTAGATTGCAAGCATATATTGCATCACCTCTATATCCGTCATTGCAAGTACAAACAGCAATATGATGTCTAGGTGTACAGCTTGCATTGAGTCCACATTCTCGCCCAGTGCATGGATTTTGACATGAGAAATTGATACATGCTCGGCTATCGGGACATTCGGAATCGCTTAGACATTCTCCTCTGTTACAACTCACAAGTGCATTTCCAATGTAACCGTGAGGGCAGGTACAAACTGGACGTTTTTTACCAGTGTTGTCATGGCCTGGTCGGCATTCTGCGTTAGTTCCGCAAGGATTTGGCTCGCACAGGTCATCTGTAGGATTAAAATTTGAATTTTGCAGGATTAGAAATTAAATTTGTATAATATTTTGTGATATCTTGATTATAAAGTAGGAGGAAAATATATTGTTCATTTTTTCATTGGAATGGTGTAAGGAAATTCATTTTCTAAGTATGCAGCGTCAAGATTGAACATCGTGATAAGTACCTATCTTGATTTCTGATCGCGTGGGCAATATTTCAATGGTATGAACTTTAACGTTGGGTATGCAGCAGATGGGCAGGAACTAGCCCCAACATTTTTCAACAATTCACATTGAATCGTTGAAAATAAAAATGAAAATTCATCAATTTATCAGGCTTTTGTTGTTCTAAAAATTCATATCAAAGGCAAAGCAAAGGCCGAGGGGATTAAAACTCCCAGCGATTACAAGAAGATCGAAAACAGAACCTGCTCGTACTGTATCACCATAAAATATGTCATTATGAAAAACGTGAAAATTATACAGAATTCTCGTTTCAAAAAACCTGATTTCTAAGATCCCAAAACCTGGTAACCGAGTCACAAAATTTCAAACGTCCGATTGACAATGTAAGCATTCACACGAAACAGATGAAAAAAAAAAAACAAACAAGTTAAGTCTCACGTAACGCACTCGTAAATGACATCACGATTGTCTTTGAATATCATCCAAAATCTTGAACCAACAACCATGAGACTATACGAACTTGAAAAGTAAAAAACTCGTCGAATCATAAATTATCATTCTAACGAGTTACCGAGCTTGACAAACGTTTTGATCGACCTTGCCTATCGAACTTGGCGGTCCACAAGATTATTCTAATGATTTGCATTTTTATTAGTCTCAAACACGACCAATCAGCTCATTAACAATTTATTATGACATCAACTTCCCCAAGTCATCAAATTTTCATCGATTTTTGTCGTTTTCTTTATAATCCTTGAGAACTTGTAGATTGAGATCGAATCTTGTTTCCAGGCCATAAAAAGTTTCCTGCGCGTCTTTTCATGAACCAATACCACAAATCAATTTGAACCGAAAAAAGTTTCCAAAGTGAGAAGTTTTTGAATATGAAACTTCCATTCCAGAATCGTCGCATAATTCTGTGTTTTAAGCCTGTACTAAAGTGAGTGAAAAATATTCATGCTCAGTGCTTTTACCGTCGTAATAATTCTTTCAACATTTTCATGATCAAATAGTTTGCCCCGGTAAATCATCCTGTGTTAAAATTTTTTCCTTAAGCTGTTCTTATCAAACTCGATGAGTTAATGAAATAAAGCTGACCAAAATACAAACAATTATCTCGTATCATAATTTAAATAATCACTATAAATTATCCTCAGAATACCGCCAACCCACGAATGAATATATAGAATAAGCATGCATCCGAGCGCAAGTAGTAACAGACGAGCATGGTCAGATACTGCATTGTCATCGCATCTACTCGAATCCTTCATCAAGATGAGGAACAATGAATCATATATAGATAGAAAAAAAATTACCATCAGTGAAGGGTCTACAGTAGACGAATGGATCACCAGTCCTGTCCTTGGGGCAGCTACATACTGGTGTAATTCCTCGCATTTCACAGTTAGCGTTTGTACCACAGGCTCCTTCGCATGGGTTCACACACTTTTGATATAGACAGGCTGGTTTATTCAGTGGGCAGTCTGAATTGTGCGTGCACTCGGGACGGCATGATATCAGAGGATTACCCAACCAGTTCTATAAGAAAAAAACAATTTTTTTTTTCATCCTTCATATTTTGATCTTTGTTTGATTTGTAAGTGTTCGAACTTGAAAGTATTGGGCGTACGGAATGGGCTTGGAGAATTTTGCATTGTGAATGAAACGAGGCTGACTTTGATTTCTGTTTCTGTCATCGTCTGTGATTAATCGTATTTTTGAATGAATGAATAGTTTTTGCAAGTAGGATGTTGGAGCTCAATTCTTGAATATAAAAATTGGAGGATGTGTTACAAAATTGGTTGATAATTAATAGCATATAGTATAGAGCAAAAGAAAGATCTGAATCGATAGACTGATACTGACTCGATATTTTCAGATGCGAAGGATGCAAATTAACAGTTTCCAACGATTGATTCAAATTTGAAACTGTCCTTGCTTGTAACAGTCCCGATTTTAATAATAGCAAAATTTGCACTAATTTGTGCGCTTACTTCAACGCTCACGAACAAATGGAATTGAAATTCAATTGCCTTGATCACTATATCATTCAGCCTATAGAATAGAATCGCTTGTGTTTTAATCCAAGGTTTTTGTTGGTTATTGGATTATTAGCGAAATTCACGACAATTCTATCACCGGAGCTACAGTCATACGAAGAATAGTCGAAAATTGATGAAGAAAAATGGACTATAAAAACAGCTTGTATCAATTTTCAAAATTGTATTCACTTTGCTCGTGCATAGTAAAATCCAGACAATTGTGATGTTGAAATACTTGGAAATCACGGAAAGCAGAGACGTCGAATGAATCACCAAATAGCACCAACTCGATATGATTTCATTTCTAAAATCGAAGGCACAATGTCAATCTGTCATTTTCAAATAGCCGAAGGATACGTTTTTATCCTACTTTGGAAAACTCAGACATGATGTTTACTCATCAGACCAATTAATTCAGCACACATCCAAAAAACTCTTGTACAGAAAGTGATCGATTTTTATAACGAAGTAAACGAGTAATATCTCAAAGAGTCACCTTCTACTCAATTGTAAGAATGCAGGAAAATCTTAGAATGATTCAATGCCAAAGAGCTTTGAGCCATATTTCAAAACCTTCGAAATGATATGATTTCAGGGCGAGGGGTTATTTATCATTAACCCAGACTTGAAATCACAAATACTCATCATAAACAGGAAAAAATTTCAAAAATCTCAAGTTGAATTGAAAAAAAAAAAATTAATGTATACCTTAGGGCAAGCACAATTAGCTCTGTGATTAACGACGTTGCACTCGGCATTTTCTCCGCACTTTGTACTGCATGGACTCTCACATCTGAAAGATGCTGAACAATGTTGATGCAGAGGACACTCAGAATCGCTTTCGCACTCGTGTCTACAACCTTCCAAAGGTCTTCCAACGTATCCTGGTTTACATTTGCATATGGCAATGCCATTTGTCACCTCGCAATTTGTGTTTTGACCGCAAACGTTGGGTGTCTTGCACGGTGCCTCTGTGAATATTAGAATATTGAAAAATTATTATTATCATGATTGTTATTTATTATACTTTGTTTGCTGAGAACGATTCATTTTGATTACAATTTGATATGGATACTGTTTGATCTAATGTATTTTGAATTTTTGAGAATTTTGTGTAATCGAGGTGGTTATGGGAAAATAGATGGAGAAATTTCATCAAAAGATTCCTTGTTGAATTATCGGAGCAAGTCCTAGAATGTCACTTCAACTTCTATGCTCGAAATTTCCGTGGATATCGATGTTTTTCATCACTTGATTTCTTTTACTAGAACTCCAGAATTCGTCCATTCGTTTTTGTCTGTTTTTGAATATCACTTCCATATCTCCTATCGAAATATTAAAAATATTCAAAGAAAAAGAATAGTGGGCAGAATTGTTTATGACATTTAACGACATGAACGTGGATTTTCATAAGAATTTTTTTCGAACGGTTATGAATTCATTTGAATTGATTTATGCTGATAAATTCAAATGAGAAGATGCCAAAAATGTTGCGAAGAGTAGGCATTATTTATCTATCTCTCTAACTATCTCATTTTTCCAAATTGAACCATCAAGCATGAAAGCATAGCCTCTGTAACAAAAACTGTTCGAATGCATGTTAATTCATTTTCCGAATTTTGACGTTTTATAGGTCCAATATTACTAATAACCGAGTGAAACAATGAAATGATGCAGCTCAAAGCATCAGGGTTTAGATACCGAGATAATATCCACAGACAACTCATTAAATCCAAAACAGTATCTATTACAAAAGCGTGACGTTGTTACGCATAATGAGTTCACGCCATATTAGTTCAAAGCTCGCTTCAAATCTAAATGAACACAGATAATTTGATAATTTGCTAATAAATTATACCATGGCCTCCTTATCCTAAACGTGCAAATCGATTATTTTGAACAATAAAGCATTTATTTCAGTACCCCGATTTGCCCTTCGAGATTCCAAAATATCGAACACTTTTGACCGTGTATATCAGTTCCCAACTCCAAATCCAATTCACGACAAACAATATCTCAATAACACAAGGAAGTTTAATACCGATACATATGCATGATAAATTGTATAATTTGAATTATACGCGCGAAATCGAACAGAGTCTAGAAACCTTTTATAGTCAATGGCATAATTATCGTTTGCTAATACGACTACCGTTTCCGCGTATGAATAAACTTATTATAGACGTGTGATTTTATAGAGCAGAGATGACGCGATTGTCTTGATCATTTTGTGTATTGATTTATCTGATGTGGAAGATGAATTTGACTATATTTACTTACGTGGATCGTAGACACATTGAGTGAGAGGATTTCCAGAGAATCCAGGTGGACAAGTACAAGTTGGATAATGATTTCTCGTTTCACATACAGCATTTATGCCACAGACGTCCTGGCATGGATCTACGCACCTGTTGAATGAACATTTTAGGTGACCCCTGCAATCGTCGTCAACTGGAACGAAAAAAATTCAAACATACTCTCAGTTTCCAGATTGGCTGTTACCATCGAAATTTCAGTCTTTGGACCAATCGCTACAGAATATATTCTATCGGATCTCCAATGCCGTTTCTCCTATCAGAATGCATTTTTTCTGAAGTGGAAGAATGGTAAAAAATGGTAAAATTAGAATTTTGAGAAAAATTGTAATCTACATTCTTATCCATTATGACTCTTATTAGAGAATCGATTTATGGTTCATTATATTATGTTCTTTGTATGAGCAGCAATTTTCGAAGATTTCTTTGAAATTCTTCTCATACCTTACAAACAAATTATCACAAATTACAGACACTGTTTATCGTTCCCTGGAGAGGATAAAATATCAAGTTAATTGATTGAAACATTAAAAGGGATGTAAGAAATTTAGATATTAACGAGGTATTATGGAAATTAATCTAATGGTTGCATTTAGATGACATCAGAATTTGGAGAAAACTTGAGAGAATTATTTCTTATGAACCGGATAGTTCAAATCTACTGATCTATCTTTCTCTTGCGTTATCCGCAGCCGATTTTCAGCATTTCTAATACCAAATTCCTTGATTTGAAAAATTTTCTAAAATATTTTCGCTAAAATTGATTTCCAAGACAAATGAGTCCACCATGATTATGAAAGAATGGAGAAAATCAATTCCCAAGTTAGACGATGGGCAAAAAATCTTATCGAAAAGGACTCAAAGAGAGCAAATTGATTTTTTCTTTTTTCGAATATCGATAATTCGAGCTTTAACGAAGGAACAATAGTTTCCACACGGACACTCGTTTTCATTTGTTGTGTCGGTTATTACTGCACATAAAATCAGAATATAAACAAGTATCAAAATCCCAAATCTCAAGCAAATTCTTCACAAATCACAACATAAATAATCATTATCATAGTCAGAAGGAAAAATATCTGTACCACACTTACACACGCAGTAATTCTACATTACGAGTATGAACACCAAAAAAAAACTCGATCTCGTCAGCGATGCTGTAATATCATAAGTAGTATTTCCACAATGCGTAAGATAAAGCAAGAGCAATCAACAAGTGAATACGCAATGATGCACCTTGAAAAAGAGGCTCGTTCGGCGGTAGAGTACCTATACCTGGCCCAACTCTTTTTTTTTTTTCCTTAATCAAAATTCATTTCAAGAGTCGCCCGAAACACTCGAATCTCACGGTCAAAAAATTTCAATGACCGAGCGTCACTGGCAAAGGAGTAAGAAACTGTGATGATACTTATATCAGGCGAGAGATGGGCCCCATATATGGCACATACGAATCGGGCCTCACATATATATATACATATATCGTGATGAATAATAAATGAGGTAGCGAGTGAGCTCGTTTGTGATAACCTTGAAAAATCTTGTCTTACAGAATGCGTTGAGGACGAATTCACTGATGTTGGATATTTTGTTTATTGAATTTGATGATATCAGTAGGATTCGATGGGGATTTTTTCAAATTGAGGGTTTTTTGGTGTGATTTCATAGATGATGGTTTTTGTAAAACGGGATACTTACTGATGCACTCGACTCGCTCGCATCTGTCGAGAGGATCACCCGTGTGAAGATTTAGGCAAGAGCAAACTGGGCGACCATCGCTTATTGTACACCTTGCATTTTGTCCACATGGATGTGAATCGCAGCTCACTCCTGGAAATATAAATTATTGACAATTTTTCATTTTCTCAGAGTGTAATAATGAATTGGGACATCTGAATATGTGGCGAAATAACAAGGTCGTCTTTACTTTTTTGGTTCAAATCAAATCGTATTGAGATAATAGTTCCTCATACATGATAATTTCTTTTTCATAAAGCGATGATTTCTGCGACCACTGAGGGATATTATAATCATAGATGGCAATTTTCACTTGCTCGATTCTTGATAGTTACCAGGGTCTGGTACGAAAAATTTTGGGTGTGAATCCGACTTCAAATATTATTCATGATCATATCAATCATCGATCCCTCAAAAAATTATTCAGAGTAATGAAAAACGTGGACTAGTATTCAACTAATCGGTATGAATTACACAAGGATGAGCGATTCAAAATTCGTAGATAAAATGCGTCACAAAATTTCGGAATAAAATTTTTTTGACACATTTTGGCACATGCTGGTGTATACCTTGATCTCGCCATGATTGTGTATGTACCTCTTGTTCAAATCAAATTTCTGTACCGTTATTGATTACAAGCATGCAGATTGATTCCAAATGAACCAATGTTTCTTTTTAAAAAGTCGTGGGAAAATCTAAGGTAGGACTATATTATTGAAAATCGATATTACAAAGTTGATGGGAAACCCCATCTGACGCTCTATGACGTCAAAACATTTCTTATGAAAAATTCTTAAAAATTCTTCTGGTGGTCTCCTGTGACAAAACATAATATTTTGAAGTCTAGCTAAAGAATCTTGACGTCATAAATTTCAACGGGATTCATCATATGTTTACATTTGTATAAAGATATTTGCATATAGTCTTGATTCAAGAATCTGTCCTCCTATTTATCATCGTGTTTTTTTCTAACTGATGCTGAAATACCACAGCCAGCCATTCAATTTCGGTCACAAAACCAAGCCCAAAATCTTTCACATTTATCTGCATTGTTTTCGACTCAGGTATGTGCACATTTTGATCTTTTTAGCAGAAAAAGAAAAAATATTATCACCATCGCCTATATACTCAGACTAAGTTTGCAAGTGTACCTACATACAATCGTTGCGTAATTTTACCGTCTCTGTACCTCTGTACATCAAAGAGCTGCAAAATTATACGATCTCCGGAATCGTTATAAACATCCAGACTATATAGGGTAGTGACTAAGCCCTCGTATACAATCTCGTATGTAAAGAAAAAAAAAGTAAATATCTGATCGTTTGTGGGTTAAGGTCCTGCGCCGATGTTTTATATAGAGGATAATCCGGATGCTCTTGCGAGGAGTCAATCTCTGATTGTATATATACAATGTATAGATGCATAGCAGATGCGTAATAATGAACTTGTGTACATAAGTACTTTGGTCGAGCAATGGCCGAGAGGATCGATTGATCGAGGACGACTCTTGAGACATGAGAAACCTTGAAATTTCATTTTGAGCAGTTCTAAGCAAGAAGAGTATTTCGTTTGTTCGTAGACTTCCTAGATTTTTTTTCCGTTCACGATTTTTCAAGGTGAGAGATGGTGATTGAACCTTTCGGTTTGTCTGTCGTGTTTTTGTTGCGTCTAAGTTTTCTGACCCTCCTACAGCGTAAGGTAAGTGTGCATAATTTACCCCCCACTGTTTTTGTTTTGCTCAGAACTTTGTCACGTCTCAACATTTTCCAACGTATCTCGACTCATTTTTAAGATTGTTTCAAGACTTACAAAATATGTTAGACTGCGTCTCATTCTGATCCATTGAAACCGAGATATCTTAGATTTTGGGGAAAACGATATTTTGTGAGTTTCCGAGAGGGTGTCGAAAAGGGTGTTCCAAATTTACCCCCATCCTGTGTAGAAGACCTATTCCCATGAGATTGCGTGAGTATTTCGTAATATCTCGGCTTTCCGGTATCCAAATGAGACGTTCCCTTATGTTACATAGATAAATTCTCACTGGGTGAAGCACAAATTCAGAACAATGCCATGGGGGCTAATGAGGCATACTGCACTCTTCTAGGCAATATGCTCGAAAAATAAGTTAGACATCAAATTTCACTGTTCCATAGGGAGAATTTTACAGTTACAGTAAGAACAGAAAAAATGAGCCAGAGTACATTGAAATTGTTTGGGCCAATCTTTTTTGGCGTCATTTTTGCTGTTCGAAAAGAGAAAAGTCAAAAGTTGCAAAGACGATATCCTTGTTCTAAAGAACGTAGAAGGCAAATGGGCCATCTCAAAATGCTCACTTTTCTTGAGAAAAATGTAGGGCATGATTTATGGCAGCTCTGTTTTGACATCTTGAGTGGGGGCAAATTGGGCAGTGGGGCGCAAATTAGGTACCCTTACCTTACATTTCTTTTGATTTTAGGACTAAATTCGAAAAAATGTAGGAATTATCCCTTGATGTGCCGTGTATTATTTTCGAACTATTTTCTGTCACGTAAAAGTACTAGTCAAATGTGAATTGGAAAACAATCGATACTCTCATATCTTCAAATTCTATTCATGGGTACTTTTGCGAATCTTTTGGATATCAGTTGTGTTAATAATAATCTGATCATTTGAATATTTTGAGGAATCGGAAAGGAAAACCAGACTTTCTAAATTTGAAATTGTTTCATTGAGAATACCAATGCAAAAAAATAGAATTCACCCAAATTTTCTTCTCGATATAATTGATAGTAGAAATATATTTTTCTTTAATATTCTGGAGATTAACTTAGTACCATGCGTTATTTTTGTTTCATGAAAAATCTGTAATGTAGTATGCCTAAAATACGATGCGTTTAGGGATTGTTGTTGGCCTATTAAGAAATACATTTATATTTCGTAAATTCTTTTTCCATCACCGTAATGAAGCACGTTCACAATTCCACCCTTCAATAATGAAAAAAAAAGCATAAATCATGAAGAAAAACGATCTTTTTGTGAAATCACTCCTCAATCACTGGCTTATCAATCAAAATTAGTTATAACGAAACAATTTTAGTTGGTCTAGAAACGAGAATCCCATTCCAGCTCATTATACGAATAGACTGATATCAAATGCTATACAGGTAATTGAGTGTATCATAAAAATTATTCGCACGTGGTGACCCTACTTTACAAAGGCAGTTGCGCAATGTAAGAAAATCGTTGTATGTGATGGAAGCACAAGTTTGAAATTTTCAGTTTTTGGAATAAATTACGATGTGGGATCATGGGAAAATTCAATTATTTTTTTCAATTTTCCGGTAATGTCAACCGGTAGAAATTTAGAGTGAATTTAGACACTCGCCGAATATCGTTGAGACATGGATTTTCGGATATAATGAATCTCTTCTCGCACCAAGTTTCAGATTTTTCATCAACTGGATTATACCATTAGTATAATGATGTGTATTTCTCTATCAATCTTTGCCTTGGCAAATAAAAAAAAAAATTTGGACCGTGACAGAATCAGCCTTCTTGTGTTATCACTAAATGTAAAATCGTGTAACTTTTGAATCATCTGGGACCCTGCATGCACTTGCCTGTCAATGAAGCGAGAAATTGATAACAAAATAGCTTTGCTGGACAATAAACTTGAAAAATGTTGATGGATAATAATTGACGCCTTGCCCGTTCACTCACGAGTGTCTTAAATCATAAATAAAGAATCTGCCATAGAAGACAAATCAGCAATGAAGAAATCTCTAGTTTTTAATACTAGATCTGCAATATTTGATAGTCCTTGTAATACATACTTATACTATCAGAATTCTTGTCAAAATTTGATGTGAGTACGGCAAATGGTCATTAAAATGAGTCTGACTGAATCATATTTGAGAAATAACTTACCACTAGTCAAAACTCTGGATGTATAGTAAATTTGATGCTGCATCGAAAATGCCGAGGCGGCAAAAACAGCCACCAGCAGAACTGCCGTCTGCATTGGCTTCATGGTTCGTTTTTTTCTCCTGAAAACCATATGAAAAAAATTGCAAACCATTTATCACACGTAGAATTTTGGTTTTATCTAAAAATGCGACCACCATGGCGGCAAAACGTTGGCAATTGTAGCCGAAATAAATGAGAATAGTCCAGAGTACCCATGCGAGGCATTTTTATACAAAACCAACTTTGATCCGCCTGGACACAAAAGAGCAATTTCCAAATTTTATCACTCATCATTCGTTTTAATAGCAGTAGTTGATTGGCAAATGAATTTGACCATCATCCGATGAGCTCGTTCGGAGATAGTCTCAATCGTGACGTAAATCAGATGAAACGGGTGGTACTTGATATCCGTGTGGTATAATGAGTTGATATTAACAAGGTATTCAAAATTACAAAAAATTATTGATTATTTGGTTGCTTCTGAAGAATTATATACTCGTATAAAAGCTGGATTGTAGTGACTCAAGTTGATTGTTTGGCCAGAGGGCTCAAGTTTAAACAGTTTTAGATTCAATATTCAGGATTTGCTCAGCTAGATTTCTTAAATTCTTCAGCCCTCTTCATCGCCATCATAAGAAAATAATCATCAAATTTTTGCATTTTAACCCTGATGAGTCAATGTCTTGTTATTTCGCGATACATTCAAATTTTTTTAGATAATGATGTTGACATTCTTGATCCAACAGCTGTGATTATGTTTGTCTAGGAAGTCTTGTGCCAAAATTGATTTGCAACTATGTTATACTGAGATTTTGCATTTTAAGGTGACTCATTAAGATATGAGTTTTTTCATTTTTCTTGCTGAAATTCTCACTCAGATGGCGTTAATGTACCAATTTATGGCATAGCACTATTCGTCACTTGACTTGAAATCATGGATATTTTGATTGGAAAATTGTTTATATTAGGGACTTTTATGACGAATTTGCCTTCAAACTCATCTAAATCTAGCTCTTCCTTGGTGTGAATTGATTTTTTTTCGATAATACGTGATGTAAAAAAGCCGCTTCATAATTCTGTTAGACAGAAAAACAGTACATTTCACGCTGAGTTTATAAGGTTGTAGCTCGCTTCTGAGCGATTGGTTTTCGGCCTGAGCCGCAGGCGAAGGTCGAAATAATTGCTCAGAAGTTGGGAACCTCATAGACGAGGTGCAAATACTAATTTTCACAATTTTCTAAGTACCCAAAGATCGGAAAATTGCAAAAACCATACAAAAGTCTGTTCTCGATTGGCTCTACGATCTAAATGAGCTTTTCGTAGCCAAAAAGAGCTGACTAAGCTCGATATCAATCTAATAAAAATTCTAAACTCGCATGGTACAGACAGCATGATCTCAAGAATATCGTAATCAACCCCTAGAATTAAGAATCTTAAAATTTCAAGTCCTTAATCTTGTAGGAAAAGTGTTTCTTTGAAACAATTTCAATAATTCCGAAATCCTGCGTAAAATTAGTAAATACTGGCTGTAGTACCAATAATCAAATTTTTCGGACAATCAAAAAATCCTTAAAACTCAAAAGAAATTTCTCACTTCACATACATAAATCAATATACCTCTTTCTACGACTTTTCACGAATAAAATCGCTACTACAGAATAACCAAATGCAAATTTTTCCGATCCTCACGGAAGCCAAGAATACCAATCGAGCCTTATTACGAATCTCAATTACGTGTAAGAGCATAAAAACCTATACAACATGATCACAGTACTCACCTTGATTAAGCAGAAAAAACTTTAAAACTCGTATCTGCTACTATGAGTCGATATATACACTCTCTAGATATATTTTGTTATAAGTATCCGATAGTCGGCAGAGTGCGAGATGCGCACACTAGCCGATCTTGAGATGAACTGACGTCTCGGACTCTGCGAGAAGTGAAACAGACAAATCCATTTTCAAGCCCCTCTTCTTACCTCTTTATACCTTTTACGAAATCAGAAGTATAGAAAGATTATGATGATGATTCGGTACACTTTTGGGCCTTTCATCGATCCCCACCTTTTTGAGAAATGATTTCATTATGTGTAGAATGAGATAAATATGAACTTCACATGAGGTTTTGAGTTAACGCGTCATAGATTGTTTTCGTTGGGATCCTCGCTATGGTATTTTGTACAGTGTATGTGCGCTGACTGGATCTTGTTTTGGCATTTTGCTGCAATGCGACTGATTGGGCCCGCCAATACGAATTTCAAATTTACTAGAATCCTGACACGGTTTTCCCAAGGTGTCGCTCACTATTTTCTGGTATACATGTAAATTAGTGACTCAAACACTCAGATTGGTTTCATTCTTATTTTCGTGCGAACGTCCGCAGTTCTCATATCTCTTAAATAATTTTATGAAAACATTCACGTCAAAATATCCGAAATTTTATCGACTACATCATAATTTTTCTCATTTCTTCTTGGTAATCGTCAGAGTAATAATTGTTCCACATAAATGTTCTTTCTTTATTTGTAATTCAATGTATATCCATTTACTTCATTGGAACGTGAGTGTTGGTGGTAATTTCTTCGAATCAATACAAATTCAGAGCAAGACATTTAATACTTCTTGTATCACTACGACTTTTAGGAATGTTTTCAGATTTTTCTGACATGTCCGAAAAAACAACAGCCGATTATTGGAAATCGAATAAATTTGTCTATTGTAATGAACTTTGTGAGTGAATAGATTTCACTCGGCCAGTTTTTCAGTAGTCGCATAAACTCTTGCATTTTGCGGAATAAACCGCGCGAAGGCTTCAAAAAAGGAGCACGCCTTCGTCCATGTGAGCTATGAGCATCATCAGAGCCTGTCTGACTACCACGATACCACCGGATTGTCTGTGATGATGTTATTGAATATAATATAATCACGCGATGGAAGTATAATATGGGCTCACTTCCGACCGAGCTATCTAATAGCTTGTCCTGCTTGTCTCAATTTCCCCCTGTCCAAATTCGCCCCAGTCCCTATATTATTTTTTTCTCCAATTATGAAGAAGCTCTATTCAAAACGACAACTTTCAAGTATTTTTGGATTACGTCAGGCCATTTGAACCTAAGCGCAGATAGAACTGGTACATAGCTCCATACCGCGGAATAGGGTTCAAGTAGTAACAGACGGGATACGGCCAGACAAGAAGTGGCTCAAGTGAGTATTTAATTTCGATGAACTCGAGCTCATATCATATGATAGTTTATTCCTTATGGGAAGATAAGGATCTATACACCATTGCAAGCTCACCATGTGAAAATTGAGACACCATGATCATATATGATTATGGTTTTTTAGAACACCATGTGTACACTATGATTGTGTATGGTCACTTATTCAACCTTTTTTAAATATGTTTTCAATGCTAAAAAGTATAGTGGTGGATTAATTCACAGTTGTTGTAGCATCAATCCTTCGCAAGATATTGATTAAATGTGACTCAGAAAATCATTTTTTAGTAGTAAGGTAAGTGTACCCAACTTCCCCCCATATGCCGATCTCAGGAATGGACACTCGCTGACCTTCCCACAATTTTTTTTTTACATTTGTTATGTTAGAATATGAGAAAATAAGTGGTTTGGATCCACGCTGAATCACTTCTGCGTTCCCTTAGGAAATTTAAAGTGACTTTTCCATTTTTCGTTATTAGACAGCTCAGAAATCCCCGAGGAAATTGCCTTCACTAAAAGCGGTAACAATTTTTTTTAGTTCAACCAATCTCCATGTACCTTAACGCATTCGATTTCTTATCTCAAGATAGTCTGGGAGCTGGATAGGCTCTCGTATGCACTGAGAGTTGCAAAATTCGGATCTGGAGCTGTTATGTGCATAACACGAAAACGATTTGTAAAACATGGATGCCAACATTATAGAGTGTACCCAATATGCCCCCACACAAGTATCTCAAAAAAGCGTGCAGTACGATTCCTTTCACCACTCAGAACGTGTTTCTCGCGTCAAAATAGGTGGGGAATAGTTTTTCGGACTGGCGAAAAGCTCCAAATGTGCGCGTGCCGGCGATGAAAACACTTGATCGCTGGTTTACATGATTTGTTTTAGGAAAATTGAGGCAGTCCGGCTCCAATTCATCGAAATTGGACGTAGTTCAGTTCATTTTAAAAGTTTTGAGATAAGCTTTCAAATGAGCTTAGATACGTTCAAAAATTTTGAGGTAGATCAGAGTTGTTAAGAAAATGGTTCAACAAGGACAAGTTGAGTAAACCCCTTTTGTAAACTCTAAAGAATCACTCTTTAGAAAAATTGAGATAGCTCTGCTCCAGTTAGTCGAATCCAATCGTACTTTACTCATTTTGAAAGTCTTGAAACGAGCTTTAAAATAACTCAAAGTGTACGTTGAAAATTGTAAACGTAGACACCAGAGTTGTTCAGAAAATGGCCTAATGAGGGTAAGTTGGGTACAATTACCTTATTCAATCTTTAGTTCCAAAAGAAAAGAGTGTTTGGAAGAGAATTGATATCCATTTAGTATTTTTTTTTTTCAATACTGAAATTTGGCAGAACCAAAAATGGACTTCTTACAAGTATTTTTACAGACGTGCACGACGAATATCAGTCTTGATATTCGTCGTGCAATCTTGAAGTATTCATGATATATCGGCTGTAGATTAGTTTATACCAATTAAACCTCGAGCAAAAATACTTTTTCCATGTTTTCCGTTCCCACATTCAAGCCTTTTTTCGAACTCGGATAACGTAGAAGAGTTCACGTTTTTAGGATTTCAAGGTATCCGAACACGAATTCGATACCAGAACTGTCAATTTCAAAGTAAAATTGGCGGAATGCGGCAGTTCAAAGTAGACAAACTTGATCCTTCGGAAAAGTATCGTAATGTTTTGCGCAAAAACGATAGGGTTTCATGGAAAACTTGTAAGATCTTCTTTGCTTGAGTTTGCGTAGAAAATGCGTTGGGGTGCGTTTTTCTGGGGGGAAGGAACAATTCTTTTTTTTGCAACCATTCTTCATTTTTTCGTTTATTCAGAACCCTGATTGGTCAAACATTTGACAGAATTTGTACGTGGCGTCTGCGACACAATTTTTTTCGAAATCACTTTGGCACACGAGGGACAATTTTCGTGCGGGCATCTGCTCAGTTAGGGTGTGTCCACAAATGATGCATATATATGCATGCATACGCAGTGCACACTGGCACATGTGCAGCTCGTCGAACTTGAGCAAAGATTGGAGGGCTCGTATCAGAGAATTTCTGATTTGAATCGGATTGTGTCTTTGCTCCGCCATCGGCTGATCCATAGCAGAACTCGACGAGTTGCGTCTGGTTTTGGCTAAAATTTTATGAGCTGATGCACATGTGCACGTCTGTACTGCATGTTTATGCATGTGCATATTTGTGAACGCACCCTAATACGGAAGTACTTGTGCCGTTTTCAAAAGTGCAATTTTTGCCTTTTTTGAAAAACACCGTCCGAAATTGCAAAATGCGATTCATACCATACCCCAGTTACGGCATGTACACCAATTCCGATACATACTGTATACAGGTATACCGTAAACTAGGGTGAAGGGTCCACACCGGGGTGAATGTGTCAACTTTTGTTTTTGTGATAGTTTTGCACTGATTGATGGTATAAGGTCCTGCTGGAGCTCGTTTTGAAGCTATTTATCTCACCTTCAAGATTAACTCTCGTGAGATATTCTCCAACGTACCAGTCAAGAGCTACTCCAAAAACAGCTGAATGGACACACTCACCCCGCGATGCTCACATTCACCCTTCTTTACAGTACCTGCAATGCTAATGTCGGAGGATGTACTCGAAAATGCTCGAGTGTGATCTATAATTTTGGATATTGTCTTTTCGTGGTAAAAGAAGAGTATTTCCAGAGTTACAGCCAAATCCGTGATCCGGATGTGAAGAACTCTCCCGGTTGGTCAAAACTGAATTTACATTAGGTCATCCATGCATAAAATCTTTGAAACCAGTTTCAATATGAGCCAAAATGAATTGTAAAACGTCAGACATAACAGAATTGAAGCTTTGATACGATACTGCACTTCAGACATTATAATTGCTTTCAAAATAATTTACACAGCTTTCACAACTGAAAAATGATCTCAACGTATCTTTGAAAAATCCTCATCCTCTTCGTTACCAGATTGAGCCTCATTAACCACCTCTATTTCTTTTCCACCTTGTTCATCTTGTTCATCTTCCTCTTCTTCCTCTTCGTCACCATTTTCTACTCCATCATCATCTTCGTTATCCTCAACTCCATGCTTTACATCATCAACATCATCAACATCACTTTTATTAATTTCTTCATCCTCATTTTCGTCATCATCCTCATCGATATCATCAATACTACAAGTAGAATCATCAAGATTACATCTCTGAGTTTGCGGACAATCGTTATCTGAACGACATTCTTGAGCTCTTTCACAGCCCTCAATTGGCCAACCTCTGTATCCTGGTGCGCAGCTGCAAGTTTCCCACCCGTTAACTATTTCACATCTTGTATTCGATCCACATGGATTTCTGGGACATGGTTGAAATGTCTCGAACTCTAATACTTCGATACCGTTATCACCTGATGACCCTGATTCTTCAGCCTCTTCTGCTTCTGTCACCTCTGTTGAGAAATATTACGATATTTAGATAATAGTTATTGATAACGCGAAATTCAGTATATGTGAGGATGGCTGAGAACTGGAATAGATGGAGGATCATTTTCATCAAAATCGGTTTTGCATGTTCTTGCAGTGCTTTTTTTCCAATGTGGGGAGGGTAAATTAAATGTTAACGCCAGAGTAGCCAAAAATGACTCGATTATCAAATTTCTATCTAAGAGTTATGGAATATACGATTTTGATGATGTCACTAAAAGATTTGCTCGAGGCCTTTCTTTTTAATTAAATTTTTTGGGAAAAGATGTTAGTAAGCTTGTGCACAATCACTGAATGATCCGTTGTCCATCTTAGTTTTCTGCCATGCACGTGATGAGGGCTGATAATTATTTATTCTCAAATCGAACATGCACCAGGTAATTACAGTCTTGTGAATGATCATGACAACTATCGATGGATTATAAACAGTCTGCCTTAAAGCACTTGAAAAACCTTAAATCTCGTTTTTTATGCTCAAAAATTTGAGAAAAAATGGAATTGATGCCCGATAAGCCCTTTTCTGCAGAACCAAGTTCCAATATTTACAATGATTTTGATTTCAATGACATCCAACACTCAGATGTGCCAACACTAGTATCAAAGTAGTGAAAAATAGCAAAACTAAAGGCCTGAAAATTTTTTAAGCTCAATTATTCCTGACAAAAAATGGATACCTTCTGAGACTTTGCTCTTGTAAAATATGATTGCCTGATATCAAAAAAATTACTCATTTCTCAGATTTTTCAGCTTTCATCTAAAAAGCTGTTATTAGTTATTGGAAATCAGAATAATAAAATATACTGAGCAATCCGAATTACGGCGTTTAATGAGAGCCATTCATTTGTGACAAGTCCATTCGATTTATCAGCGATTAGAACAGTGGCTGAGGATTATCGTCATTAATCCTGACTAAAAAATTTTATTCCGAGTACCTTGAAGGTGTGCATTTATGAAGGATATTCCTTTCAAAACGAAGAACGAAGACAACAATTTTTACTTGGAAAACGTTGGCTCTCTTATGTGAATTGTGATGATACGTGGTATGAAAAGTGATTCGGTTCAACGCTTTATGATATAAAATTGATCAATTTAAAAGTGATAACTTGCCAGGTGAAAAATTACTGGTGGGAGTTGAGGAATATCTCATCGGCTTTGCTTTGACTGTAAGAATGAGGAGTATGACCAATGTGCTATTCTTGTAAAACGACCCCGACATCATTCTTGACCCTAGAAAAGCAAATGACACTTTAGTTTTAACAGCCGGGTAATTTTTTGGAATTTCAATCTGAGCTAACTACGAGTGTGAAAATGAAAAAAATAGTGATATAATTTTGTCATTCACCATACAAATTTTTCTATCAGTATACAACGAGGACTACTTTGTAAGTCAAGCAACCAAAGCTTTCGAAGAAACTGTGAATCAAAATCCCTTAACTGTATCTAAGCTTTTTTACAATTTTCTATCGGTTCAAAACCATTAGAATACAATTTCCCTGCCAGCATCGATACAAAAGGAGCAGTAGAATCCTCAGAAGATCAATTGAATGATTCTCATTTTGGTTTTCGTTCACAAAATCTTTATAGCATCATGCAATTAAGAAACATCCACAATAAAGTAAGCCCGATAAATTGACAGATTCAACGAAAAAAATTCACGGTCAAGGTCAATCTTGGACATTTTCTTACCTACGAATAGTGGGTAGTTCAAACGAAAAAGAGAGCGCAGAAAAAAAAGTAGTGCTCCCGTTAAGCTCTGGTAACGAACTGATGATGCGCGCTGCATTGTGCATTCTTCTGCGATAAGAACTACCAGATCAGACATTAATAGAGGGTGGGGAATGCATTTTATCGATATTCCAAAATATCAATTTCAAAAAGCATTCTCTCACCTCAATTTTATCCAAAGGATAAGATACCAAATTCATCACTTTAGTCAATGTCAGAGATACATAGTCGAGCTTAATGATATTTGGTTCAGATAAATGAAAAAAAAAACGATATTAGATTCTGCTTAAGGCTATTCCGTCACTTGAGCAATACAAGAACCTAATTTTGTTTCTCCGCAGCACTTTCACATTTCTTGAAGATGGGGTATAAAAATTTCGACAAGGCACATCACGCAAATGAGTGAATATATTTGTGAAAAATGTGTGTTCTTATTTAAATTTCAATAGTCAAAATTTGCAGAATGATCATGACGCACTGAGAAAATTGGCTGTTGCACATACAGACCTATTTGATATCTGGAACAACATGAAATCAGAATGTTGCCCAATTTCTCAACGGAGTGTAAGGATTTCTATTATGTAAATGGATCATCTCATGGGTTACGTGGTACCCTATAGAGAATTCCATGTTTGATTCAATCTTTCCGGGAGTAAACTCAAGATGTTCAGTCTCGATTAAATGAAAAAATCCTCATCTCGCCTTTAAATGCGATCCGTTGTTTGTGATGAGCATGAGATGGTTTTTGTAAAATTTAGACCTTCAAAAAAAACTAACGTGGCATAAAATAATCATACGTAGGACTAACGACTAACTTTTAGGTGAGCCCTCGAAATCCATGTTGCGAAAATCAGTCTGATACCTCAAGACTTCAAAGTTGGACCTACTAATTTACCATGAAACTATCGTAAGGAATGAAAATTGACAAAAAATTAGCCCTCTTAGCTCGTATTTTAACACAAACAGACGAAATAAAATAGGCATGATGTATCCTGCTTCGAAACATTCTTATCCACCCTTTATTTCGATCAAATAGTTTTAGAGCTATTTCAAGGTCACATCCCAATTGCTCCAAGCATATACTCATAAAAGACTCGATGATAATGGATGTTGACCCCATAAACCGGCTTCCCACTCACTCTTTTTTCCCCAAGATCGATCAGCCACATTACTAGGTCAATGGTTTTAAAACCGAGGTACGAGTAAAATGTCAGGATATACCTATTAGAATTACAGGATGAAACAGGGTTGGCAGAGTCACGGACATACATCATGTCTGTCTCATGTCCGCGCAGACCAGGTCCGCCGAAACTGTGTCCGCCCTTCCTGATTGGTCGAAAGCCCCCGCCGTATGCGCCGTGCATAAGCAAGGAGTAGGGGCGCTTCTGGCAGATGAAGTCGTTACGACAGATGAAAATTATCTGAAATTATCTGGTCGTCTGCTCGCCTCAGCTCAGATGATTTCATTCACCGGATCATGATTTCGAGACCGATGATTTCGGCTATCCCGCGTGGTTGCTAGATGCGGTGTTTATGCGGGATAGTTCAGGACGCGTGCGGCGAAATTGTATATTTCAATTTTATGTAATGTAAAAATATATCAATCTTGCAGAAAAGTTGAATGGTGAGGTGATTACTATATCAACTGTGAGAGTAAAAGTAAAAGAGGTCAGGGAGAGCACAATTGTAAATTCACAGTCAGTAAGAGTCAGGTTACCCTAACCTCGTCAATTGTAATAATCCTGGTGACTGAACTTACTGATCCACTTTCAAAGCAGAAAATGAAATTTGGGACTCGAAAACTCATTTGTGTGCTTTTAGATGATTCAGACAAGCGTTAACCCCTTTGGAGTTGGTACATGTTAGAGACGTAAGTGGACTAATGCTCCTGGGTGTAACTCTCTATTGTTCACATAGCCAGAATTGTTGAACATCCTCATATCTCAGTTAGTGAGTATTTAAGCTTTATAAAATTATAAAGCAATCGATTGTTGATTTTACAGCGCTTCAATATTGCCCAAAGGTGAGTGGAGCATTATATTCAAATAGTTGACTCTGATTGCATACTAAATTCTACAACACTTGCACACAGAAAATATGCCAAAATTGAGTTGATGACCAGAACTGCCAAAAGCCTTTGAGAAATGTAAATAGCTGAAAACATACATGCTCATGCAAGGTAGGTGTACCTTTGCTGAGCCATTGCATTGGTCAACGTATAGCTAAACCCAGATCTGAATCTATTCCGAATGTCAGCTATTTAGAATCAGAACACAATTGGCTCTGAAATACCAAGAATACAATACAAGACATTGATTGTTGTTTGGATGTAACTCTCTATTGTTCACATAGCCAGAATTTTTGAAGATCCTCATATCTCAGTTAGTGAGTATTTAAGCTTTATAAAATCATAAAGCAATCGATTGTTGATTTTATAGCGCTTCAGTATTGCCCAAAAGTGCGTGTAACATTATATTCGAATGGTTGACTCTGATTGCATACTAAATTCTACACCATTTGCACACAAAAAATATGCCAATATTGAGTTGATGACCAGAATTGCCAAAAGCCACACTTGATAAATTTATAAACGATGATTCCATCGCAACGGAGGATGATGAACCAGTATCCCCACTCGACATTTTCTTTGAATCAGAGAAGATGAGATGCCTTCATGCTCGATGCATTTTTCTATGTATGTACATTAGGGTGTGCGTTACTACCCAACTTTCGATTTTGCACGATACGAAATGATAAGGAAAAACTTTTGCCGCGCCCTGTACGGCGTGCCCTGCTTTGCCGCTCGAATACAATTGTTAACATTGAATAGCCTGTGCTGAGAATTTTGCCCTCTCGACCCTCCGCGTCTCTGAGATGGCTGTGATTCTTCATGGCTCTTTTTAGAGCTGAAAAATCATCAGACTACATCGTTTTCACGTAAAATTTCACGAAGGACACGATGAAATTGTCAATTTTGAGTTTCAAAGTGACCCCGATGTGATATTAGCGATTCTTTCAAAAAATCACTGATATCACACCGGGGTCACTTTGGAAGTCAAAACTGACAATTTTATCGTGTTCTTCGTGAAATTTTACGTGAAAATAATGTATTCTATTAATTTGTCAGTTTTAAAAGGAGCCATGACAAATCAGCGATCTTAGAGACACGAAGGGTTGGAAGGGCAAAATTCTCAGCATAGGCTTTTCAATGTTAAAATAAGGTTCGAGCAAAGCAGGACACGTCGTGCGAGGCGCGGCGAAAGTTTTTGCCTATTTTTTTATATCAAAGATCGAAAATCCACGATGGTGCCGTGTAAAATCGAAAGTTGCGAAATAACGCACACCCTAATGTACATACATTCTTCCAAAATCGATTGATGAAAAATATGAGGAAATCGACTTGCCTCCCGGATGTATACAATTCTTAGGTATTACTAGGTCCAACAAATAGAAAAGCTATTGTGAAATTGGCACAGGGAGCCCGATGCCTTATCTCAATATAATCTTTAGCAATCCATCCGCATTACTTTCTAAGTTTCCCGATGCCGTTCAATTTTCTCGTGGAATACGCCAATTTGGTCCGCAATCGTTCAGGCTTTGTCATCTATCCATTTTTTTTCTATTCTCAAATTCACTTGAATTTCATGCGATTGAATTGTAAATCTTGAGAAATAATATACCAAATGCCGATCCAGCTTCATTATGCCGAACTCATTATCTCTATTCCTTCGGGTACACAATCTGCAAAATTATATTTACACAATCACACACTCTACTATTGTGCTTACAGTTGTGGGTATCGAGCAACACAAACTACGCGCTAGAGTTTGTTCTTCGGAGGTCACCACAAATTAGCTTTTCCATCAACAGCTCGCGAAGCGATCAGTTCCACGTTTCTGTCGAAGAAATATGTAGAAGAGAATCACGGGGGTCAACAATTACGAGGTGAGAGTTACGATCCATGTGAAAAATCGTGCGATGAGTTGAAACTTATTCGAGGTGGAACCTGTAAGCAGTTTTTAACAAGCAACGTACAGTACCGTGCAAAAATTCCTGAACGGGAGTTTGAAATCCTCTCTTGCAAAAACGTCGATTACTCGAGCCCAGGTTAACGTAGAGGAATTTCGAAAAAAGCATCTTAAAGATGAGAAAAAATGCTAACTTCTTATGGTTTTTAATTTTTCTCTCAGCCCTTTTTGGTACCTCAAATAGCTGATGTAATTTCAAGGGTTTCGAGAAAAAAACCGTTTTTACTCTATCGGCTGTAATTTGGACGCGGATAAAGATAGAACAATTTTGCAAAAAGCATCTTGACGAGCGGAAAAAATGCCATTTGCAATGATTTTTCGATCATTGCAAATCATTGAAAGCTATCTCATAAACAGGACAAATATTCGTATCAAAAGTCTCATTCATTGAGTTTCATGAAAAGCAAAATTTCGATCTTCATCACTCGACTACTCCGATCTCCTTTGTCTAAAACTACTCTACTCCAGCTCATTTTGTAGCGTTCCCAAAGCACTTCAAGATCTCTTTACAATTTCTTGCGCGCAGCTTGATAGATTCTCGCAAAATCAATCCGAAGCTTCGTAAAATTTCATGCAAGTCGGGTGAATACGTAAACTTTTGAAAGTGTAACGGAGATCAATGCTGCGGAATCAAGCTTCAAATTGGTTTTGAAAGAACCTATCAACCAGCGTGAAAAAAATTCGCGCAGGTTGATAGATTGTATCATACTTGGAGAAACGACGAACAACCTACTCCAGCTGATATCGGCTGATAACGATTTGCTCGATCTCGCCGTTGCAGAGGTGAGCATCGGTAGCTTTTGCTTACAGTGAAGGAGATGTTGTAGTTAAAATTTATAGCTCGGGGCAAAGTGGATGACAATAAGTAACGATGTGCAATGCAACGAGTGTGGGCGAGATTTCTAATCAGGTGCCTATGTGATTGCTGTTGTATATTTCTACCAAGTTGTGGTGATATGCAATACTCATCTTGCATACTATGAGGGACTCTGATTGGCATATTCATATTATGCTAGCGAGAAAACAAGAGTCTTGATTTAAAGTCATAAGACTGTGGAAACCCCGATTTTTTTGTGCGTCTTACACTTACACCTGTAAATACGTTAGGATGATAAGAGGCTTGTTCCAAGACCTTAAAAATGAGCTTAGCTAAGTTCCATTCGGACGATTCGGATACGAGCCATCACAATTTTCCGAAATATGGATTTTTCATACGTTACCCACGTACTTTCTCCGCGTATTTTCGTGAACTGAAGTTCGTAAAATCAGTCTCAAAACAAGCTAAGATACGTTGAATAATATTGAGGAGAGCCAAAATTATGAGCAAAACAAAAGTAGTGGGAGCATATTAGGCACACTTACCTTCCAACCTCGCTTGGATTATATTGTATATGTAAATTTGATCGAGGTGGCTACCAAAATCAGGCTAATGAACACGAACTATACATATTTATCGCTCATCAGTACATTTCGATACAAGGGTGTGGTAAATAAGGTAAGTGTGCCTAATATGCCCCCACTACTTTTGTTTTGCTCGCCATTTCAACTCATCTCCATAATTTTCAACGTACTTTAGCTCATTTTGAAGCTTGTTTCAAGACCTTGAAAATGAGCTAAGGTACGTTTAATTTCAACAAATTGGAGCCGAGATATCGTGATTTTCGCGAAAGAAGATTTTCTGCGAGTTTTCAACAGTGTGTTCCTAATTTGCCCTCACAGGGAAAAGAGGCCTATTTTCATGGGATTGTACGGGTTTTTCGTATAATCGGGTATGTGGTAGTATCGGTAGAAATCGTGGTGGCTAAAGATATCGGCATCGTCACTTTTAGATAAAAGAAGTCTTGAATTGTTATATTCTTTATGCTCACAACTCGCTTAATCGATCGCCAAACCCATTTCACGTATCCTTCACATCAATGTACAGTACTTGTAATTCGTCAATTTATGCAGGAGTATTCATAGCAGTTCCTCTGTCCGGGACAAAGCTCTGAATTCTCACGTTCGCCTCAACAGAAAACTCGAGAAAATTCAGATGCTTCCGAAAAATCTGACTCATACAAGTTTGATTCGATCAAAAGCTATGTGAAAGTAGCGGAGAAAAATTTTGGGAAAAGGAAAAGAATTTTAAAAATTGCTGACCAATGGTGATTTTGAATGGATATTCTTTATTGACTTTTGCAACTGGTTTTGCACTATTACCACGCATATAATTTATATCCAAGCAAATCAGCAATCTCATACAATTCGATTAATCCATAATTTTCGAGTTCTGAGGCGTTTCAACAAGAAACTTCATAATTTGAGCCAGACAAATAGTGCTAGTCTCATCTTGACGAGTCAGTGAGTGTTTTTTTGTTATTTATATTATTTTTCAAAATTTTCACCGATACGCCATATGGGTTTAACGATCTGTTGAGTGAATTGCAAGATAAGAAATAAGAGGGGCATCCACAAATTTCGAGGCCACACTTCGAAATTAAGGCTGCGCTTCCTATGAACCCCTTTAGCTAACAAGTCATCGCTTTTCGATAATATATCATTCAAACGTCGAGAGGAATTATTGCAAGTGTGGTGAATATCGTAACCTGGTCGTTCGGTCTTCCTATACGTTGTGCAAGTAACGCGCGTGAGTACACGGAACCACTTTGGATCGACAGCATATGAGATGATTCACCTTGTTAACTGGTTCAACATTATATTGGTTGATAAATCAGTGCTACAAAGCTATATGATGGATTCCACGCCAAAGCGACCTACGGGAAGGGGTCATTTCTCAGATTCTTCTTTAACCCTTTTCATTCGATTCTATCGCCCAAAATAGGAACTTCGGACCGCCTATGGGGTCCGAAAAAAATTACTCCTCTCCATTGCGCGCACATCCGTGAACAGACCGAAAATTCGTCGTGTAAAAATCGATGCTCTTTTATTCACGAAAGTGGGAATATTTCGAGTTTTTGAATAGCTATCGATTTGCGGGTTGCGGCATCTGTAAGGGCATCAAAAAACCTATCGAAAACGTTGGAAATTTCTTTTGTTATTTGGGGGCTTTCCGAAGGCAAAAAAGTGGTTTCCACTAAAACGTTAATTTCTCAAAAAGCCATTCTTTTGATTCTTCGAAAATCAGATATTTGACCTAAAAATTTGCGTTCTTTCGGAAAAAATGGGTTTCAGAGGAGTTTGGGGAATCCAAGTGACTTATGAGCCATTTTGTTGAAAATTTGATTTTTCCGGTTTCAGAAAAAGGCGATTTTCTGCGCATGTGCACAACCGTAGTTTTTCGGCACCATTTTCAATGAGAAGCTAACAAAATTCCCTATAAAATGACCACACGCAGAGTTGAAATTCATGCACTGAAAGGGGATCTGCAACGATTAATTATATCGAATCAAAATCACATGAAAATTCAGCCCTTTAACGCTTTCGGCGCGCCTGCTGAGATGACACATTTACGAGATCTTTTCGGGACTCATTTTTGAGTACGAAATCGCCCTAAAAAAAATCGAATCACATGGTTTCAACGTAAAATTGTCTGAACTTTCAAAATATGCGATGAAAAGTCCCGCTTGAAGTGAACCCGAGGTTCTAAATTCAATTTTTTGCAATTTTGAATGTGAAAAATCGTATTTTCTGGCAAAAAATTGAATGTAGCACCTCGAGTTCGCCTCAAAAGGAATTTTCCATCGCATATTCTGAAAGTTCAGACAATTTTACGATGAAACATGTGGTCTGAATTTTTTTAGGGCGATTTCGTACTCAAAAATGAGTACCGAAAAGATCTCGTAAATGTGTCATCTCAGCAGGCGCCCCGAAAGCGTTAAAGGGCTGAATTTTTATGTGATTTTGATTCGATATAATTAATCGTTGCAGATCCCGTTTCAGTGCATGAATTTCAACTCTGCGTGTGGTCATTTTATGGGGAATTTTGTCAGCTTTTCATTGAAAATGGTGCCGAAAAACTACGGTTGTGCACATGCGCAAAAAATCGCCTTTTTCTGAAACCGGAAAAATCAAATTTTCAACAAAATGGCTCATAAGTCACTTGGATCGCCCCAAACTCCTCTGAAACCCATTTTTTCCGAAAGAACGCAAATTTTTAGGTCAAATATCTGATTTTCGAAGAATCAAAAGAATGGCTTTTTGAGAAATTAACGTTTTGGTCGAAAACACTTTTTTGTCTTCGGGAGGCCCCCAAATAACAAAAAAAATTTCCGACGTTTTCGATAGTTTTTTTGATGCCCTTACAGATGCCGCAACCCGCAAATCGATAGCTATTCAAAAACTCGAAATATTCCCACTTTCGTGAATAAAAGAGCATCGATTTTTACACGACGAATTTTCGGTCTGTTCACGGATGTGCGCGCAATGGAGAGGATTAATTTTTTTCGGACCCCATAGGCGGTCCGAAGTTCCTATTTTGGGCGATAGAATCGAATGAAAAGGGTTAAAGAAGAATCTGAGAAATGACCACTTCCCGTAGGTCGCTTCGGCGTGGAATCCATCATATATCATTCGAACGTAACAATAGGTTCATTAAATTGCACCGGACAGGCCTGGACCGGAACAAACTTCTAGTGTTACAAGTCTTGCGTACCAAAACTGAAATACGACTATTTTTGTTCTGTACGTCAACATAATATGTACATAAAACGGATTAATTCACAGTTAGAAAGATTAGAGCAATTTACCACAAAAAATATTACGATTTCTGTCGATGGAAAGAGGTTTCGTCTACCTACGTGCGTGTGGTGCGTCATCGCCTTATAGGTAGCTTATCTAGGTAGGCCTATTTACTTTTGATGCAACGTTTCTCTGCTAATGTCCCATCAAAATAGGAATTGGTCCCTGTAGACTTAGTTGCATAGGTGAGGTATTTAACGTAGATACTCACTCTCACTCGGCACGTGTGGTACGGGATAATGTACGAGCTTATTCGAGCAGCTGTATTTTTTTTGTCTTCATCAGTCAAGAAATTATGTATTCCACATGTGCGATATCGTTTTAATAATTATTTCAATTATAATTTAGAATTATGTGAGATAACAGGCCTACTTTTAGTTCACAAAGATTGTGCACCAAGTACGACTTGATGAGGAAAATACAATTCTTGTACCGGATCTCTATGTCTTCCGTAATAAAGTTGATAAAATTTTGCGAGTTTGAGAGTGTGTGAGAGTAATCCAAGAGTAAAAGAATTTTCACTGGCTCAATTCAAGCCATGTGCGGTATAATTTTCATTCTTGTCAGTAGGCATTACCCTGTATATGTACTTTTAGACCTAGTATGTAGCATGCGCGAGATGAATTTGTTTACGACCTACCGTTGATGTCAGATGACGTGTATGAACGGTTATGTAAAAAATTGAGTTGATATCAACAATTTGTATGCAATGACAATAAATATGTACAAATGAATCTTCAATATAATGACTGTGATGAATAACCTTGTCAGTAATTCTTACTACCCCAGAACTTCTAAACGTTCCATTGAAGGATAAATCGTATCTACTACCGCTGTAACATGTCAAAGAGATTGTCATTCGGAGATGAGCTGTGAAAAAACTCATTCAAAGATCGAAGAAATATTTCATTGAGTCTAAATGAAATTATCTATATTAAAGTCTATCTTGAAGTGAAATATATTGCCTATGAATGATACTCTCATCTATTTCGACAACTTTAACGAGGGTTCATTCAATTATGAAAGTTGCCCAATGAAGACAAGGTATGAAAATCGAATAAAAGTTGAAGGTATTGTAATATGCCTGTCTGTTCAATCAAGCATACCATCAAGATGAATCATCCTTGGAGCGTCATTGGATTTTTCAAGTTCCGATTGAAGAAAGTGGAGAGAAGTTTGGCGCTGAACATTATTGAATCAGTAAATCTGCACTGAGCTGAGTAGGGGGAACTCAATTTCAGGACAGTTATTTGAATTTCAAGACATTACGAGACAATTCAAAGATAAACAACAATCAATGCCTCGTATTGTATTCTTGGTATTTCAGAGCCAATTGTGTTCTGATTCTAAATAGCTGACATTCGGAATAGATTCAGATCTGGGTTTAGCTATACGTTGACCAATGCAATGGCTCAGCAAAGGTACACCTACCTTGCATGAGCATGTATGTTTTCAGCTATTTACATTTCTCAAAGGCTTTTGGCAGTTCTGGTCATCAACTCAATTTTGGCATATTTTCTGTGTGCAAGTGTTGTAGAATTTAGTATGCAATCAGAGTCAACTATTTGAATATAATGCTCCACTCACCTTTGGGCAATATTGAAGCGCTGTAAAATCAACAATCGATTGCTTTATAATTTTATAAAGCTTAAATACTCACTAACTGAGATATGAGGATGTTCAACAATTCTGGCTATGTGAACAATAGAGAGTTACACCCAGGAGCATTAGTCCACTTACGTCTCTAACATGTACCAACTCCAAAGGGGTTAACGCTTGTCTGAATCATCTAAAAGCACACAAATGAGTTTTCGAGTCCCAAATTTCATTTTCTGCTTTGAAAGTGGATCAGTAAGTTCAGTCACCAGGATTATTACAATTGACGAGGTTAGGGTAACCTGACTCTTACTGACTGTGAATTTACAATTGTGCTCTCCCTGACCTCTTTTACTTTTACTCTCACAGTTGATATAGTAATCACCTCACCATTCAACTTTTCTGCAAGATTGATATATTTTTACATTACATAAAATTGAAATATACAATTTCGCCGCACGCGTCCTGAACTATCCCGCATAAACACCGCATCTAGCAACCACGCGGGATAGCCGAAATCATCGGTCTCGAAATCATGATCCGGTGAATGAAATCATCTGAGCTGAGGCGAGCAGACGACCAGATAATTTCAGATAATTTTCATCTGTCGTAACGACTTCATCTGCCAGAAGCGCCCCTACTCCTTGCTTATGCACGGCGCATACGGCGGGGGCTTTCGACCAATCAGGAAGGGCGGACACAGTTTCGGCGGACCTGGTCTGCGCGGACATGAGACAGACATGATGTATGTCCGTGACTCTGCCAACCCTGGGATGAAATAGTCTCTCGTGAGCCATTCGCCCGTTTCACGCGAGCCCCCAATGCGCAAAACGAGCCCTTAGCCTCGTCTGATGTGAGATATATTCTCCAGAGACTTTATGCACCGAGCACTTATACATTATCTACTCTTTCTCACTCTTGCTCTCGTTTGCTCACCGTTTGCTCGTTAAATCGGTCTCATTAGTCGCTCGAGATGTCACACTTGTAATTTCTGAAGTCCCTAACTTTCGCTGCTCCACATATAAGCGTATAGAGACTCTTACTCTCATTTTTTGAATGTCGCATCAAGTGATACTTATTGGAAATCGAATAATGAGCGATCTATGTGAATGGCGCGATCGGAGAGGGTCGATTTGTTTGACCAAGATTTTTGTTGGGAAAGAGTTGAATCTCTTCTGGTAAAATTCCAAGATGAAAATTCTGCTTTGAACTGAAATCTAGTTACTTGTCATTTTATAGGATTGTCAAATTACTCAATTAGTGCATGTGATGATGGACATGTATGATGAAAATGTGCCTATTCCCTTCCTTCAATCGATTTTTCCGTTATATCTTTGAAAAATCTGATTTATGAAAAAATGTGTTGAAATTTTGTCAGATTTTCAAAGGATCTTCCAGATGTTTTCCACTTGTTTATCCATTTTTTATACCGGAAATTAAACGTATTGGGTAGATTACGTCATCATTGGTTTGAAGACTCTTCAAAAATTTGTCAGAAAGCTCGGCACGAGTTACCATAAGAATTTATCAAATCTGAGATTAATAAGATCAAAAATTGCAAAAATCTACGAAATTCCTGTATTTTTGTTCTTTCTTTCCAAATTATGAAATCAATGCAACCTCGGATGCAACTTTCAGGTGGAAAGAATAAAACTTTTTTGGAGATCTATTCATGAAGATCCATCAAAATTTGAACAACGTTGTTTTCTTTGATAACTCAATATTACTGTAAATAGATATGTTGTTGAAAAAGCGAGTTTAGCGATTTTTTATCTTGTAAGCTTATTCAGGGTATTTCGGTGATTGAACAAATTCTCAAAACGTCAATTCAAAATCTTATTGTCGAAATTGCACTCTACAATCACTATGTGAATGGCTTTCATGATTTTATAGCCATTGATTCTGTTGCATAGTAATGAAAACCCGACCAAAAATTTTGGGCGAGCAAAGCGTGTACCAATTTCTGTCGCAGCAAAATTATTTAATCATACCTACAGTGTTACAATGTCAAATCAGTGTTATAGCCGATAAGGGTGTATGTATTCAAAATAGTAGATCATGCACTTGAGTTGCATAATCGCGGGATTTCTATGACGAGGTCCTTCAGGGCCGCGTAGATGGCCGCAATGTGCTACATTAAAGCCGGGCGGCTATAAATATACAAAAAGTATTTTTGGGAATAGTGCGACGAAACGGACATTTTTCCTCCCGGCTCGAATCAGAAAATTGGCGTTTAGTCGCCCTGATACCAAAAAATAGTATAAGGCACCTCTCGCTCGTCGGGCCGTTTTGGGGCACTGGGAATTTTTTCCCCTCATTACACTCGCGAAAAATTGATTCCCATTTCGCGCATTATTCTTGGCACGTGAAGCAAACTTGAGAGATTCAGAGGAATTGAAATTTCAAAAATCCAGAACACATGAAATTATATCAATTGCAGATTTTTCCAAAAAGACACATTCAGGATTAGTGATTTTTTTTCTTACAATTAAGCGAAAATTCATACACAAATCTCGCGCACTTCAATCTCGCCAATGAGAGGAGAATAGGAACGTGGAACGGGACCGATAAAAAAGGCGGTTCAGTTTGGAAATTTGGCGCGTTTAGCACCGCGTGTTTATGTTTTCGTTTCAGTTTCTGTCTGCTCGGCCGTTCGTGCGTCTGTCAAATTTTTGGATTATCAAATGAGTAGAATTTTTCATTTAAAATGGACGAAAGTAAAGCCAGCGAATGTCTCAAATTCTTGAAGAAACTAAAGAACAAAGGCAAATCATGCCCTGACCTCTTAGAATCTATAAATATTCTAAAAGCCGAAGCATCGACTAATGGACTCGACGATGCAACATTGAAAACTTTGTTTGATATAGTAATGACCGAGAATTTGGGGAGTGCAACAATAACTTTGCTGATAAAAGCTGCAATTCCAAAGAGCAAAATATCAGATACCATTGTGGAAGATTTGATAACATGGCTCCTCATGATACCTGCATCAGTTACCATACTCACAACGTTACTCCAATGGCTAGTTGGCTGCGTAAAGTACAAATTGATCAACAGAGATTTGGTTTACATATTTTATGATCCATTATTCTTTGTGATGCTAAAACAAGAAAAATTGGAAGCATACTTAGCTCACCTTATTTACATAATGACAAAACCAGATGATGTGTCCAGGAGACAAGTGTTACGATTGCTGAAACTTGATACACGCTACAAGAGCCCTAGAAAGCATATAATTGCTTTGCTATCACTATTTAAATCTTACAAGCCTGAGGTTGTGCCTGAAAAAATTCCATCAATAAACTTACATAGTGCGTGGCGCCCTATCTCAGAAAATCTACAGCTAGATTTTGACAGAGCTCGTGCCAGGATACTTTCAACTCAAGCCCAAGGAGATGATCAAATGTGCTGTGATTGGAATGTGATACAATTTCACAAGACAAAGAAGAACCAAGAACCTCTTGTGCCTTCCATTAGATATCTGAGTATTGGCTCTTCCATATTTGAGACTGAAATTAAGAAGTCTATATTTGACATATCTGACATTAGTGATCTTGGACGCTACAGTTCTGAAATCAAATTACCTTGTAATGCTACATCTCTACTAAAGAATGTTATAGGATACCATCTCTTGATGTATACAGATCTGAAGTATCAACACAGATTTATGCATAATTTGTATTTCACATTATGGAAATCATTCATATTTGAAAAAGGTAAATATTCCAATGAGGAGATGGATGCATTGTTGAAAATGACTGCAGAATTCTGTTCCTATATGCAGAATGGTATTTCGATTGTTAATTATTTCATCAATGAATACTTCACATGTTGTACCAATGATTATGATGAAAAATTGTTATCATTGATCCAATGGAGTTCAATTCTACCTCCAGAGTTGTTACAAGACTATATATTGAAACATTTGAAGATAATCTTCTATAGTTCCTCATTTGATTCCAAATGTAAGATAATCAGAACACTCAGGAAACTTTCACAAAATCTTTTTATCACAAATAGTGATTTGTTTGAAGGAAAAACTTTCCCTTTCCTTGAAGAAAGGTGCGGCAAGCACTTGAATGAAAGTGCTAGACTTATTCAAAAATTAGTCAAAGAATTGACAACAGCTGCTTCAAACATACATTCTTACAACTCTATCATGATCTCTGAGGCTCTCTCGTTCTATGAGCAGATGAGTCTCATGGCAGCTTACAGTAATTCATCAATGATTGTTTTGCCATCCCCATCCATAACTTATGGAAGTTTTTCATCCAAAAGTTGTGTCTTATTATCTAAAATTTGTGAGCTATTATTACAGGTGAGGTATTACTTAAAAAACCATAAAACCAGAGTTTCAATGAAAGATGTCAAATGGTTCATCACATATATACAGGATTTTGTTAGTGCTTTATGGTTTGAAGATTGTGTGTCTGAAAGAAAATCAAAGGATAGATATTTGTTGAAGCGTTTGTCTGACCAAGTGGTTAAAAACTATTCTGGTTGTAATCTAGATGAACTACTATCTATAAAGCAACACTATGCAGTACTACCATTTATTTTTGAATCAATTGCTAGTGGATATAAGTCCAGTTTGACAAGTGAAGATGCGCTCATAATAGCAAATTATTATTACAAATATTTAAATCAATTCATTAACGCTTTTGGAAGAGATTGAAGTTTAGCGCTGTATAAAGTATAATTTGATATGGTTCATACCAACTGAATCTATTCTTGATAAGTTTTATTGATATATTTTGGGGAATTATCTGAGTAGAAAAGTTTGATAATGTATAATGATTCTTCGAAATTTCAAAATTTTGTAGAGTCATTATAACTGAAGTGAATATTCATTATATTCGAAACTTTTCATGACTGTAAATATATAAATATTTAAAACTAATGGATGAAAATAGAATCCACGCAATCTATCACATCGAAACGTTGATAATGAGAAATAAAGATATATTGTGATATATAATATTTATTTTCAATCAATTCTTTACGTTTTAGAAAGAATCAATCGGATAATCATTCAATTTTTATTTTATGAGGTTGATCATATAAATTCGTCCAATAGAAACGTGCACCAGTCTATTTAGTCTCAACATATTTTGATGAGTCGAGCGAATAATGCGTGAGACACCTTAGGGATCTCAATATGATAATGGCGCTCATGTTCCTTTGATCGCAAACAAACATGAAAATGCGTCTTGAGAATGAAATGAATATTTGATTGAATTCAGGTATTGTTACCCCACGGTAACGACGACGGCATTCTACTTTGACATAATCATATCCTTTGTTTTTTTGGCATAATACTGTCAAAATCCAACACGATTTCGAAGGTTAACACTACGATCAATATAAAAAGAGAAACTTTACTTTCATTATATTTTTATAGGTATACTATTCCTTAGAAATCATTCATTCTTTTATAAAATAAAATTTCATAAAATATTGGGAAAATGCTATGCATTAACTACCACAGCGCATTACAAGGATAACAAGAGTTTTGTTATTGCATATTATAATCAATCATCATAACTCGTAGACACACAGAAAATGTAGTGATCAAAGCATACTCAAAAATTAAATGTCATTTCATATTACGTTGGTCAAATTGTGACAGCTTTGATGCATTTCAAATGAAAAAAAAATGGTATCAAGTTGTTAAAATGGACAGTCTAGAGTATGCTACTGTAACAGGTCAAATTAAAATTCCAATGAATTTGAAAATAGTCAGGTCACATTAATAATAGAGGAAAACCCAAATTTTCTATGTCAGTTGCAGAATACTGATTGACAGCAAGTCAAAATACATATCAGTCAACACACATCAATCTCTGTGTCTCCGAGGCTTACATGATCAGCACAACTTTTTGAAATAATTTCATCATACTCTGTCACGTTTCATCCGTTAATAGTTTATCGAACACAGCATTCATGTATACCCGAGTAAGCAAATTTGTTTTCTAAATTTTGAAGCACTGGAATTTCATCACCGCAAGATTATATGTTTTAGAGTCAAAACTCAATCAGTCTAGGTAGAAACAAATATTTGTCTCAATCTAGATTTCATGTATAAAGTATATGGTACCTAGCTCTCATCATTCAATGACTATTAGAATCTCCACTTTTGACATTATTTTGATTGACTTTCCTATTGTTTGAAGAGTACTCAAGGAACTCTTCAAAGGCCTCAGCAATCTCCTCATCCATTTCATCTGCTTCCCAGAATTCTTGAGATCTAAGAATTTGCACTTTGGTCAGAGAGAATTAGCAGAGACCATCAGAATGTTTCAGTCAGTCATTACTTACGATAAGTTTGGTTCTGCTGACTCTTGGAGGAATCTGTTCTCCTCCTCCGTGATGACTTGGCCATCAGGACCGTAATAAATTGTCTCATCTGCCAGTGAACTTGACGACTGACTCTGGTTATCTATTTGAGCAGAAGCATGTGAAGGTTGGACACCCCAATTTCCGTTCCTCAATTCACTAACACTGGTGACAATTTCACCTACTTGTGAATTCACTTTACCTTGCAAGACCAACTGATTTAAATTTTGGAACACTTCTGACACCCTATCTCGATTGTTAGGATCTCTCTCCAAAGTTGAGCCTGCCAACTAAATTTATTTTATAAAGAAAATGTATGAAAATGTATGGAATACTTTGGTCAAAAAGATCTTCAACCTTGAAAGCTTGACAAATATTCTTCGCAGAGCTAGGAGCAGGATTCAATAATACTGTATTCATCAGTTGAATCAGAATTCTTCCAAGCTCTGATGCTACAGGTTCCACCTGCATAACCATCTCAGCTAAGAAAAATATCAAACCATGACATTTCTTCTCCATATCAGAAGGGTGTTTCACAGTTTGTTGCCAAATCTCAGCCTGATCCACAGATTCTTGTCTACACCTACAAATTCAATCAGTGGAACACTAACTCTAACTTTTGAATCAATTTCGAATTCCATGCAATTGACAGACAACAAAAACACTTACTGTTCCAGCAATGTTTCTCTAAAGACAGAATCGGGTCTGTCTGTGGTAGATGCTACTGTATAAAAATGTGTGCATAATCTTGCACCGCTGTACCTAAAATTCCCTTCATTCACTGACTGAAATGGAAAGTACACATTTCAAATGAATTAAGAGCCATTGGTTACATGCTGCTAAAACACGGGTAAGAGTTTTTGGCTTATCAATTCTAGGTTTAGGTACTCATTAGTTACTTGCAAAATTAATTTTCCTGGAGATCTTTGACATGATAAAAAACTTTGCAGTCCTCACCTGGTCAATAATCATTTTCAAAATTGTTTGGCAACAACCAGGATCATCAAGAAAAGGGCTAATACTGTCCATTAGGTGAGCTATCAGAGAATCAAATTTTCCAGGATTCATTGTCAGAGTTCTAATTGCATAATCTAATTGCATCAAAGATGATTCAAGATCAATTTGAGGGTCATTGGCCTAAAATAAAGAATCACGTATAAATGAACCTGGGAGGAGAAATTATCAAATAATTGTGAGAATTCCTACATAAGTGTCACTATTATAGTCTCCTGCACCTTCATAATACTGGCCATAGGGTGGAATCACATGATTTTGGTTCAGCTGTGAGTATGATAGCTCTTGTTGACTAGCATCAGCAAACTGATGTGTACTGATATAAGGGCTAAGCTGTTGTAAATACTGCTGTTGCCTTTGTAGCATAACATGATGCACATTTGAATCTTGTCTTGCAAGTTGAAGACGATCTTGTACAGAATGTCTAATAGGAGCAATTACTGGCACTGGTGGCTATAAAAATTTTACAACATTGAAACAATACCTCTGATAAATACTTCTGTCACAAGCATAATAGACTTACTGATGATGGGACTATGGTCATTGCAGTTTGTGCCATGGGTGTCGAATTCAAATCTGATCTTCCAAATCCAAGACGTTCTTGTACAGAATTTTTAGGAACAATCACTGGCCCTGGTGGCTATAAGAATGGTATAAAATTAAAATATACCTCTGACAAATAATACTATCAAAATCATAATATACTCACTGATGATGGAACTGTGGTCATTGCAGTCTGTGCCATAGGTATAAATTCCTTAGCATCAACAGACAGAGGTACAAATTCTTTCGCTTCAACAGAAAGTGATGATATTTTGACAACTCCTGTTTCAGCTGAAGAAAAACCATTTCTAATGCATTCAAATCACTCACAATTTCACCGACAAATGCCTCTACACGAGCATTGTTCATTTTTCTATATCAGAACTCATTTCCCAACAATCATACTGAGACAATTGCCATTACAGTTGCAATGGTAAGAGCTCAAGCAATCAATCAACCAGAGCTTTAGCAGCCTTGGAAAATCATAAAAAAAAATGATAAGGATCCAATCTGACACAGAATTCACAAGAAAAGGTGTGAGGTACGAAAAATCAGTCATTCATGAGTAATCACTAAATATCTGAAATCAACCCCGGGAACACGTGTTTTTGATAACAAAAGTACTGATAACAATAAGGTAAGCTAAAGCTTACCTAGAGGAGAACCTGGTTTTTGGGGAGAGGTGACATAAGGCCGTCGCATAGGTTGATTATCCTGGGATACGTTTCTACCTCTGCCACGGCCAAGTGATCGTCCAGGAACCGGTTGTTGTTGCTCCGCATTATTGTCCATCGCGCACCCCTGTATTTTTATCGGTGCGCGAACTACTAGGTTAGGTGTCGAAGAAGTGGCATCAAATCATTCAATTTATTGTGTTTCTTGTATTCCCGGATTTGAACTGCGACAAAAAAATACAATAATCCAAAGGTTATACAACCTGGATGCGATATATTCAATCCTCGCTGTTATCGGTTTGATCTTGAATGATCTTTCCGGCTGTCCTCAACTGGTTGGACTGATGGTCCTGTTTGTCAACAGTTCTTTATCAGCAAGCTTGAGAACTTGACGAATAATATACAAGCCTCTTAGCAAAAATTTACCAACTATCCATCAAGTATGTACCCGAATTTTCCTCGAAATTCGAGGCACAAGGAAAAAGGTAAACAGACAAACACTGAGACTCCGCATGTTCGAGCCATGGTGGAAGAGACATATGGTGTGCTCACTTGGTGAACGCGTTTTCGTCCCGGTCTGCGCAGGGCCCACCGGCAGCCATCTTGGCGTACGAATTTCAAATTGCGACGAATTCCTTGTTAGTTGTCACAATTCAAAAAGTTTAAATTCGCGATTCACGGCCACGAGCAAATGTGAGTCTTCCTGGTTGAGGCTCGGTCATCAACAGAGTCACTCGCCTTCATGCAAACATCTAAGACATCTTATTATTATACAATGATCAAAAATCTTGGAACTTGGCGTGCGGACGATTGAATTGGCAATCAATAATAACAGTGCTACCAAATACTTCTAGATTGTGTGTGGAGTGGGATGGCTAACATTCTTCATCATAGTGGGAAAAATCACAAGTCACAACAACTCCCATAACCCGAGCCTCCCTTGGGGGGCCGATGAATCAGTACAGCTATTGAACCAAATTATTGGTAGTACAGCATAGCTCCATGGATAACCTTTTGCCTCACGATAAAGAGGTCGTGGGTTCAAACCCCACGTAGGCCCAATTTTTTTTTTCTACTATACTGTTTGATGCATCACTTCCAACTTTTTCAAACAAATCACTGTATATTTCCTCAATTTTTCAGCATTTGTCTCGTATCTATATCTCAGCATGAATTATAATATGTCTATGAATATCTCTTCTCTCAAAATATTTTGAGTCTTCCGAAATGGTTCTATAAATATAATCATGAAACAATATTCCTAATGTTTGTAAAATTCTGTAATACTCGTTCCCCTTTAAAGTTTTGAGCTCGGATAGCAAGCATATTTGAGAAATTTCTATGCACTCTTAATGGGAATTTGAGGCAAGAATGATAATTCCTCATTAAGAAATCCCAATATTAATAGAAATATTCCAAGAATGGCTGAAATACATTCGAGAAAAATTCTCAAAGATATGAAAATGTTTACAAAGTAATTTAAAAAAATGTTAAAGAGTGAAGTATTGAAGTAATCCTTGCTAGAAAAAATTCTTAATTAAGGGAGGTTTTTGTATTTTTTGAAGAAATTTGCGACCTCTCAAGTTTAACGCTGGAGGCACTGTGTATAGGTATAACTCATGAAACAAATTGAACTCGGTCCGAACCATGTGAGCTATTAAACGCGGTCGAATTTGCCGCTATGTTGTGATTGGCCGGAAGGTCAAGATGGCGTACGATTGGGCCGGGAATCCCATTGGCTAAGGTGCTCGCGCCACCATGACTGAGACAGACTGAAAGCATGTGCAAGATATGCTAGTGCACTTCTAGTGTATATGCTAGAGGCTGCTAGAGGATCGCTAAGACTCTAGTGACTATAGAGGGGTGTTGTTGATTAGGCTGTCATTGCAATAAACATCCGCACGCACAATCAACGCACTTAGGCGTGCAGCAGAATCGTGAAATAGAATCGAAATGCTTCCGTAGAATTGAATCTCCGAATGTAAGTTTTGCAGATTTTTATAAAATCCGGTTAAAGTATTATAATGAATTCCGAACACTGTTGTAAGTTAATCGCCTGATACTTTTTCTTTTCATCATCGGTGTTTCTTCGAAATTATGAAATATTTTAAATGCTGGAAACCATTGAGATTTGCCTGTCCTCAAAAAAATGAGATAAAAAACCAATGAGTAGTCAATTTTCCAAGAAAGGAACATACAAGTATCTCTCGTATCTCTCCATTGTAGACTTAGCCTTATCCGTTGCTCGGCCACAGAAACTGTCTGCGGCTTTCCCATCTGTTCGTGATATTGTTACTACTTTTCAGTCAAACTCCCATGATCAGAGCGATAGTGGCTTCGTAATGTCGGAATTTAATAACGACTGACATATAGCTGTATATTATCATCGCAATAAAGCAATGAATGTGATCTCACTATCTTCGATAATGTATCGAAAATCTCATCCGTCATGAGCTCCAGAAATATATTCTACTATTCCAACTCTTGATACTCGATGTCTCTCGTTTCCGAGGTTTGTGCGAGTGTGTTTTTATCAGTAGCCCAATTACTTTTTTCAATATACATAGCAGCGAGTTGTATAATTTTAGTTCAATTTTTGGATTGAGTAAACTGATGAAACGAAATTCATATCTTCAGAACCCAAATCACTCTAAATAATGAAGTGGAGCTGCCAAAGCAGAGGGACTCTGCCTCCCTTGGGCACATCAATGAGTCATCAGAGATTGTTGTGATAAGGAGGGTCACAGGGTCGAGCAAGGCCTGGAAATGTTGGAGGTCGGACTCAGAGTTGTGAGAGGGAAAGATTGGAAATGGGATAATCAGGATGGAGGCGAAGGACATGCAGGAACTGTTGTTGAAATTGGCAGACCTTCAGATACTGCTAGTGCAAGCAACCATCTCAATCAAGCTGCAAAAAGTTCTGCTGTCACCAACGCTGCAACTCATGCACCTATTCCCATTAAAACGCCTCCTATTCCACCTGCAGGCCCTCAAGTCAGTCCCAGAACTAATGCCACAAATCCTGTTTCACCATCTAAATTGCTTGTCAGAGTATCGGAGCCTGGAAATGCATTCCCTCAAGTCAGCAACAGTGCAAAATCAATCAGCATTGGAAATACGACACCTCAAAAAAATCAAGGTGGTAAAACACCAGACAAGACAGTAATTGTTCAGTGGGACCATGGTGCCAAGAGTAACTATAGGATTGGTTATCAAGGTGCTTATGATTTGGCAGTCTTTGACAATGCTACAGCTGGAGCCCGACATCCAAATATAATCTGTGATTCATGTCAAGTGCAAGGTATTGTTGGCATGCGATGGAAGTGCTCTTGGTGTCCTGATTATGACTTGTGTACTAAATGCTACATGTCTGATGAGCATGACTTGACCCATCCTTTTCAAAGATTTTTGGTGTCTAATTCAGCAGGGTAAATTATTCATTTTTGTTGATACCTCAAGCTGTCTCAGTTTGATTTGTTATCATAAACATTCCAATGTTTACAGGGTACAAGTGACTACCAGAGATAGTTGTACCAAAATACCACTGAAAGGTATCTTTGCTGGTGCAAAAGTGATCAGAGGGCCTGATTGGGAATGGGGTAATCAAGATGGGGGAAGTGGGCAAACTGGTACGGTGATAGATATCAGGGGTTGGGATAATGAAAGCAGTCGGTCAGTAGCATTAGTTAGTTGGAATGAAAGTGGTAGCACTAATGTTTATCGATTAGGTTACAAAGGCTGCGTAGATTTATGTTATGTTCTGGAGGCTGTGGGTGGTACTTATTACAAAGAGCATTTGCCTCTTTTGGGACAAGTATATCCAACGGTGCCAGCTAGTAATATTGCTTCGAGTCCTAGTCATACAAAATTTTTAGTCGGTGATAAGGTAAAAGTCGTAAAAAGCCTAGATACTTTAAAAGAAATGCAAGAAGGTCATGGTGGATGGAACCCACGTATGGCTGAATATATTGGAAAGGTACAAAATCAAAATATCATTTGAATATTCTCATTATGCACCACTTATTTATTCAAACTCATGAATTCCTTATGTATTCCACAGATTGGTACTGTGCATCGTATCACTGATAAGGGTGACATTAGAGTTCAGTATGAAGGGTGCAATAACAGATGGACATACCATCCTCAGGCCTTAACTAAAGTCACTAGTAGAGAGAATTTTGCTCTTGGAGATATCGTTCGCGTCAAGTCTAATGCTGAGGCTGTCAAATATTATCAGAAAGGCCATGGAGAATGGATAGATATTATGAAAACTGTAAGTCTAGAAATACGTATTTTCTGTATATTGAATGGATACTTTTTTCTACAATGAGTGTCAATTTGAACTGCTTCTTTTTAGGCTTTGGGAAAAACCGGAAAAGTCATGAAAATCTATCCGGACGGAGACATGCGAGTTCAATTGGGTGGTCATACGTGGACATTCAGCCCTCACAGCGTCACCCTAGTTCCACCTGGATCGGAGGCTAGCAGAGCTCTTGCTGACACGAATCGAGGTAGTGATCGAGAAATTTAAAAAAGCCACATAATTTCTTGCTTAGCCCAATCCCAAATATTTATTTCGAGATTTTTCCGAAGGTCAAGCAAACGAGAAAACCGACATTGAGGTGGAAAAGCTGTTGAGAGATGCAGCAAGAGGCAAAGCTGGCATACCCGCTGTAAAAGAGTTTTTACGAAAATATCCAGACAGGGTGGATGCTCGAGGTGGTCCCGGTGGCGGACGTAAAACTTGCCTTCAAGTAGCAGCTCATCAAGGCCAACGAGAACTTTGCGCGCTACTTCTCGATGCCGGTGCTTCACTTTCGGCAGTCGACGAGGATGGTGATACTCCTTTACATTACGCTGCATTTGGGTGAGTCTCCTCGACCTCTTGTTAAGAAATGAAAAAATGCTGGTTTTCACTTTCGATATCTTATTTTACAGTAATCAACCAGAGATGATTGAAATGCTCCTTGCCCGAGGTGCCTCAATTGATACGGTGAACAATGGCAAATGCAGTGCCCTCCATGTGGCCGTAAACAAGCAGCATTCTGAGTGCGTAATGCGATTGCTGAGACATGGCTGTAATGTTAATCTGCAGGACTCGTACGGCGATACGAGTTTGCATGATGCGATAGGAAAAGACGCTCCTGACATCGTTAACGCACTTTGCTCCTGCGAACGCCTCGATTTTACTCTTCGAAATAAACGCGGATTCAATGTGCTTCACCATGCTGCTCTCAAGGGCAACGCCCAGTAAGTCTTCATTTCATATCTTTCCTATTCAAATTCTACCCACGGTGTATCATGAGGTTCATGGGGGTTACTCTAATTTTGACAAGTTTGAACTTAAAAAATCCAACCTTATTGGTGTCAAAAAAGAGACTCAATAGTTCGACTGGTCTTCAATTTCTATACCTCGATTCATTCAAAGAGTGTCATTTTGTGGTAACTATCACGGATAAGAGCGTTTCAACTTGATGCTATTTTGCCTATGCCAAACTTTCGTTCGTAAAGCTTCTTCAAAGTGAAATTTGAAAATTTCTTTTCGTATCTTTGAACAAGTTCCACAAGCTCTTCAAGGCTTCGATACTGTCCTTTGACATCAACGACAATGATTTTTTCTAGTGCCACTCAGCGTTTAGTACAACGTGCACGGGATCTGCTAGACGTGAGAAAAGAAGACGGTTTTGGAGCCCTTCACCTGGCTGCTTTAAATGGTCACCGGGAGGTAGCCGCTCAACTACTTGCCGGTCGTGCAAGAATCGATCTGCAAAATAACAGAAAGCAGACGCCTCTTCATCTGGCTACTTCGCAAGCTCATTGGGGCCTCGTTGAACTGCTTGTTAACAACAACGCTGATATCGCCGCAGTCGACGAGGATGGTGACACTGCACTTCATGTGGCCGTCGCAAAGAGTAGACACTACGCGACCAGTGCTGCTCAACAATCGCCTCACCCTGATGCTGCTAGAGATGCACCCTTAATTTATGCGGTGAGTTGTTGTCAGTAGAGCTCTTTTGATTCGCCATTGATACTATTATGGATAGATATTTATGAGTTGAATGAACTTCTCGAACATTTTCTAATCTAGTCACCTGCAAATGACCTGACGAGTCTCACTTTTAGAACTGTTTTTAAGAGCATGTCGGATACCGATTTTGTCGTTTCCATAAATCATTCGATCAAATTTTGAGATATCGCAATTCTCATAAGTAACGCCGATTTTTTGGTCCATAAAATCGACGTTACTTTTTACATTTGCGACATCCCAAAAATTCATCGAATAATTCATGAAGTCGACAATGTCGGTAAGTATGCTTTATTAATAGGACTCCGACATCCCCTCAAAGATTTTATCAATTCTATTCAGTACCTGCAATGTCAACATTTCCAATTATTTTCGAAATTATTAATGGCAGAGAGATTCGCAATTCATTCAGGCCATCATAAATCTGTCCAAAAGGTTGAAAAATCCCCTTTGGATGTCGAGCATTCTAGACATGCTAATCCTGAATAATTCTGAGCATCAGAAGATAAGCTATAGCTATAGTTATAACTATCACTATGCATTCTTTCACATAAACAAAAGACGATCGCACCACAACCGTAGTTTCTTTGTTAGACGAATTGGGAGAATTTTTCAGCAGTTTTTGAGAGTTAGGCTAGAAGTTTGTTTTTCCTATCAGAATTGGAGCTTCGGAAAGGTATGATATGCTTGATTCTCACTTTATCACCACAAATAACGCAGAATTGGCTAATAGCTCAAAATTCGACATATCCGTCAGAAAATGTGTGTAGTATACCGAACTCGTCGTACTGGGAAATTTTAAGGTCACGGAATGAATCATGCTGCTCCTTTTTTTGAAGAGCCTGTAGATGACGTTCTATCTGAGCAGAGGCATTTTCATCTCAGCCACAAGTACTACCTATCTGTATAGTATACCGAACGCATTAAATACCAATTCCATTGTACGAAATAACCTAATGTGACAAGCGATTATCTCTGAGCATTATTTGTCAAAATGTTCATTAAACTGTGAATCCGATGCTCATGCTCTTTTCAACCCTACAGATTTGGCAAGATCTAGCAAGACGCAGAGCAAAAACCGAACTGACTTTAGCGTGCTTTCTCATCAGCAACGATAGTAGCGGAACAATATTCGACCAGACAAAAAACTCCAAGGGTAAAACTCCACGTGATCTGCTAGTCGGTGATTCGGTCCAAAGCGAATCTGAGCTAGAGTCACTGGTGAACCTTATCAAATCGTATCAGGACTATCGTCGCTCGTCAGTAGAAAGGCCTTTAGCTGCGATTGCATCAGAGACTCCTATCTATCAGATTGAAACCGTTTCTCAGCAGTCCACTGTGGCAGATGAGCACCCATCAAGGCGACCTCTTCGAAACAACGTCGACCCTTGCGTCAATTGTAGTAGAAGACATCCTAGTGCTCAACTAAATAACGCCTCTGCAGACAACAGACTCGGTCCTACTGGAGGCATGGCCTATCCAAATTCTTGCAGCTGTAGAGGTAAGATACGGATGTCGATTTCATTCATTTTACGATAGTTGATTTTTTAAGTAATGAATTTTGAGCTGATGGTGGTTTTTTATTGCAGATCTTGAGACGAACAGGGAGCAGACAGAGGATGTTGATCGGGAAAGAACGAAAAATAGTTACTTTATAAAAAACAATGGAGACAAGTCGGACAGCGAGAAAGATAAAGATCTGGAGAGATTGCGATATTTGGAGACAAGAATAGCCGATTTAGAGGAGGCAAATATGTGTAGCATTTGCATGGAGCATAGACGAAATGTTGCCTTTCTCTGCGGTCATGGTGCTTGTGAGCAATGCGCGGCTCCATTGAAGACTTGTCATATGTGTCGACAGAACATCACGAAGAAAATCAATTTATATTAAAATCTGAATATTTAGCTATTGTCGCGTGGCCGGGGAAATTCTTCCGATTCGGGTCACTGAATGAACCAGGAGATATCTTCGTTTACAATTGGGTATTTATTTAAAATTGTTCACTAACATTTTTCCAAGACGTATATTCAAGCGTTTACAAAAGCTATGACCGATCCTTTTCATGGTTGAATCGGTACAATTACATTAGTCAATGGATGTAAATTACCATAGTAGATGATCTTTGATAATATCAGGGAGACTAATTTTTTATACATTTGTAAGTTTTGAGCATACTCCCTCTAATGGAACATTGACTGCCAAAAATTCGCAACCATGCAAGGTGGATTCGTGTCCTCTACCCAACGTGATTCTAAAGTGTTTGAAAATGCTTTCAATGCGATCATGCACCATACCGTGCCATAACAATTTTAGAAGAAGTTTTAACGAAATTTTGTAAGGTTGGAGCCTGTGCGCAACTGCTACTACTTCCCGTCCAACATTTTCCATACCCAATGAAATTTATGTTAGAGTAAAAGATTACCTTGCATTCAGTGATCACGAGTGACAATGATTTGATTTCAAATTTTCTTATCGCTTATCTCAATGTTTCAACTTTTGATCTCTGTAGAGTCAATAATTTGCTATTTCAGCTATAGTCCGTGGGAATTTTACGTGTTTCAAGATTACAGTCGTCTTTGAAGTTATGGAAGTATTCTAGGGGATAAATATTTTCTCAGAACTTGGGTAACTCCTTCCATCAATTTCTTTTATTGAACCCTTGAATGTGATGCTTTGCTTCAGTTTATTGTACAATATTTGTAAATATTCTAACAGAATCAATATTCGTTTTGAAAAGATGATTGATTTTTCTTCAAGTTATTTTAGAATATCTAGAGTTGATGTACGTAATCTTCATGAAAATCTGTTGACAATCTTTTAGATATCAATTGAGTTGTGGAGAATCTTGCTTGTTTCTGTGCAATCTATTGCTTTACTGGTCGTTGTTATATACGAAGGCGTGTATAAGAATTGTGAGTCCATGCCAATATTCAAGAATATTAATAGACTGATTTGGGGGAAATTTTTTTAATCTAATGGAGAGACTGTAGGATTATTTCAATGACTCTCCTGACGTTTATTTTTCCAATAGTAAATGTATTGTCATTAAGTCCGTACTGCGTATATTACAGGAATAAAAATAGGCAAACTGTTATGGCGTAATTCAAAACACTGATAAGTTTCTACACAGGTATGTAACACCAATGGTGACTTGAATAAATGAAATTCAACTCTAATTACAATCGTCGATTCTTTCCAGTACCACAATCACGTGTGAGCTCATTTGAGAGCAGAATTATCATTCTTCGTAGTTTTGCGACAAAGCATAATAAAATAGAATGAATGTAACATACGAGAGATCACGCGAAAGATGCTTTTAACTAATTCCATCTAACGCAGTAAGTAGAGTGATAATAGTAACAACAATAACACAGGACACAACATATAACGCCGTGATCATAACGCTCGTACAATTCGAACGGAATCGCAGTTAGACTATATCTTGACTAAGCAAGCAGCTCTCATTCATTTTGGTACTTGACAATGTTCGGAGTATTCATATGATACAGTAGTGGGCCAGTTCGTAAAACTGTCAAGATGATGATTGTAATTAAGATAATATAATCGTAGAAAGTCAATAATAGTGATGGTGACAATATAATAATATTTATAATGATCATAATAATAGTAATAGCGATAATAATTTTTAAAGAATGAAATCTAAATCTTAAACTAGAAAGCGATACAATTCATAATCTACAAACTTGAACGATTCTCTGGCACTCCAGACCAATGCAGTGTTCCTAGCTATTCTAATAGTCAGGATCTGAACGTTGATACACATGCATTATTTGTTTGCGTTTGTAGTACTAATTCCTGGTTTTAAGTGTCTTCTCAAATCGATCCTTTTGAAAAATGCTCAGTGCCATTAGAAGGCAGTTTTATGAGAAAAAAATAGAGACACTGCGATCCTTAGCTAGTCTGCGAAACTTATACAGCATAGAAATAACCAGAACCTCGCAACTGATACTCAACAAAAACAAAATTGTATAAAATTCACTACTACTTGGATTCGACAATCTATCTATTCCAAGATATCACTGAAATGTCTAAACAAATCATTGTAAACTTCTCTACACTTGTGAGTATAGACGAGAGAATTTTCTTGCATTTCACTTTCAATTCTAAATTCAATATCTACGTAAGAATGAGGGACTCTTGCAAGTACTGCACGCAATCTTTGACAATCCTTACATTCTTCATATATCCAAAACGGAAAATTGTTTACGTCTAAGTATTTATACGAGACTTCATATCATCGTAAGTTGCAAAGAGCTTCACATTTTAGCTTCCCTCAGAGGGCTGCAAATATTTAGCTCTAAAAACCAACAGAGATAAGAAGTAATTGCTCAAGAAGGAACAAAAGCGTCACAGCACACATATACTACAAACGTAAAGAGTACTACAGTAAATGGGCTTGACGAATCGTCGTCGACGTACAATATACAACTAGTCACAAACGACGTTACGTGAGCCCTTTGACCGAGTCTCGATAATTGCATTGAGAGAGACATCTTTGTGAGATGCTTCTTATCTTGAACGTCCGCAAGATTCAATTCACAGTGTGAGTACAACTTTGCTACCGAACAAGTGATCACGAGTCATTTTGATAATCGAGCGCCCAGCGATCGCTTTCAATAAGTGTCCTACGCGATCGCAAGGACTTTTTTTGACGGATAGATGATGAGAGCTTTTTTTATCATGAGGAAACTGACATCATTATTCGCCATTTCGCTATTTTATTGGACGTGGGCTGCTGCTTTAAGATTTTATGCGACGACAGGTTCGGGGCTGCAAGGCTGAAGCTCGTTTTCTGTCTGTGCCTCGTTTGCCGATGCGCCAGAATTGGTACTCGTGGATGTTGATGAAGAGGAGTTTGAGCCTGCCTCAGGTGTAACTGCGGCCCATTTTGTTGTATAGGGTGCGGCTCGGGCTTGCCTCCTGGCGCGCATCTTTTCCCTTCGCTCTTCCATCACGAGACGCAACCGCCTCATCTTGCCCTTCGTTGCTTCATTTTCTTTGGACAGCTCCTCTGTAAATGATACTTTTAATTTACATTTGCTGCTATTAAATCCAAGATTAAGCTGATGTTATATCATTTCTCTCTAAAAAGGTGGAGTTTCATTCTATTGCCAGATGATTTGGACATTTCAAATGAAGATTAGCTATCGAAATTGAAGGTAAATTATCTTCCTGTATTAATCGTGAATTTTGAAATCATTAAAATCAAATTCACTAGACGGAAAAGTGTTTAGAAATTGATATGAAATCATTTTACAGAAGCATCAGATCCTCTCTTATAAAGAAGAAAGGAATTGTCTCAAAGTATAAGAATTTTCGAATTCCTGTACAAAATAAGGTTTTACAAGAATGATTGAAAATCCTCAACTACGACTGTTCAATGAACTTCCAATTAGGCTAAGGCCATGATTCTTCTCAATATTGATCTATTGATAAAAAAAATTCAATTTATACGAAAATTTGAAGAGTGTCGAGATATAGTAATTCGTTTCCATTGAATATAAGAGAATTCACATAGAGATAGTTTGTCTCAAAGTCACGTACAGTATACAAAGTGAGACCAAGAATATCTCAGCGACTCACCGTTGGAGTATGCAGCATGATCAGTCTCACCATTAGCCGCGAGTCCCGCGCCCGTCACAGCCGTCATATCACCAGATTGAACAGTCGATCCAACTGACATAGGCCTTGCTTGTCTCAAACTTGTAGCAGCAGCAACAGCCGCTGCAGCTGCCGATGAAAGCGACTGCGACGATGTTGTCGAAGAAGATGAGGTAGTCGATGTGGATGATGAACTACGTTGACTATGATGTTGTTGAGGATTATGCCTATGGTACCTATAGTGTCCAGCAGCCGAAGCAGGTGTTGCACACAGAAGATCATTAAGAATATGTATGATGGTACTGATATCTCGTTTTGGTCTTCCATGTCTATCTTGAAGTGCTGGATTTAGAGTACCACTGAATGTTCCAGTGTAAACTCCTTTACCGTGATGGTGCATCGATTCGATTATTGCTCCCTGGCGACGTTTTGCATTTTCCTGATGAAATTATACAAAATATTTTTTAATCATTTTTACAATTTAAATTATCATGCCAAAGCATACTTTTGCATCGACAGGACGAAGATGAAGGACTCCTTATATATATAAAAAGTTTCTTAAGAAATAGTACCTGCACGTGTGAGAGTCATAATAGCGGCACGACAACGCGATGGCGACGACGATCGTGACGCGCGAAAGTAGGTCGCCCACGCATATTTAATCGTTGACTGTTCGTGGCATTATCCTTCGTGCCTCTCGCGGAGAGAAAAAATAAAAAAAAAGAAAGAAAGAAAGAAACTACAATACTGCACGACTGACTCACGCGGCTTGGTCAGATTGATGATTTAAGCACGATTGGAAGCGGTGACAAGAAGTCCGATGGAATCAAAATGAACTTTTAGAGAAGTTTAGAAATAGAGAACTGACACGAACCTGAAGAACTTTTCAAAATGCTCGTATGATGAGAGCACGTCAAAGTTTACGTTGAAAGAGATACTCAAAAAGATACAATGTATGAAAATTTGGAAATTTTTCATTCCAAGATTAATTTAAATTAGATTTCAAAGTCTTTCAGCTTTTGAAAAATCGAATTGATATATTTGCACGATTTCGTTTAAAACTGCTAAAGCTTTCAGTAGAAACATAAAAACGTCCACGCCAAGCTTTTAGCTTGATATTGAACTTTTGACTCTGGATTTGATAGTAACTATTTGATTGTATACACATGGATAAGGTAAAACAAAGAGTAAATCAAAAATTCGTCACTCAGCAAACTTGGTATGTTTATCAGTTGACAAAAGAATTATCGAGCAAATACGGAAATGAATAACAATAGATAAGCTTCTTGATGAATTCAATGTTTGCTGATTGCAAACGTGGTTGTTGCAGAGACGTCACTGACCGTATAGAGCCGGATCTTATTGTTTACAAATGAATTGCAGACTACTACGTCAGCGTCTATACTTCGTTGACCCTAAGCCGTTGAGGAGCAATCAAGTCGATGTTTCGAATGAGTCGAACGACATAATCATTGGTTAGGCGCATCGTATCATTTTGAGTAAAATCAAAGACACGAAGTCGAAAGATAAATGAATTTACATACAAATTAAAAGTGATAGAGATGCATACCTCTGAGGAAAGCTGTTTAAGTTTTTGTGTAAGATTGCGCGATGCTTCGACAAGTGCCCTGGTATCAAGGGTAGCTGTAGGATTACTCGTTGTTTCGGATCCCATTGCATCAAGTCCATCTGAACTTATGGGGCTAACAGGCGTCGTTGGAGTTGTTGGCGTTGGTGGAGCTGACATTGTCGTTGCTTCAGTTGTTGTAGAGGCCGTTTCAATACCGCTACTTTCGTTCATCAAATTTTCCGAAAGGCTTGGACTACTCGAGCTCACTTTATTCTTTGGTGATTTTGAGCAATTGCACTGGCTAACAATCAAAGAAAATTCAGACTTTGAGCTTGCCGATGAGGTATTGGTTGTTTCCGACGTTGTCGAATTGGTTGACGAGTTCGTACACGATGGACAGCTTGGCTTTCCAACTGTAATTAAGGAAAATATCCACTTTAGTATCTTGAGTAAGATGAAAATATTATAGAGGGTATCTAGATAAATGAAGGAAGAAAGAGAGAAAATATTCCAAGACCTGGCACTTTTTACCGTCGAGATGACTCGTTTCAACAATTCATGAAGTGAGGAAAGATTAATGTTTTATTGAAGATAATTTCTTGACATCAAAGGTGTATTGTGAGTATACGATGTCGGGATACGAGTTTGAGGAAAAATTATTCAGAGTCGTCGGCATTGAAATCGCACAACTGCGCACTCATAGGTTTGTTTAAATAGAATGAAAGACGAAGCCAACTGAGGGCTCACTTGAAACCTTACTCCGACGAGTCGAAGAGACCTGGCGCAGTTATGGTTTCTGTCGGAGAGCTGAGCAACCTTCCTTACTGTAACATGATCGTGAACAATTTTGCAATCTAATTCACACGTTGAACTCATATTTTTGGCACCTCTGGACCAAAGCTCCATCTGATCAATCAATGGGTCCTAGCTACCGCTCAGTGGGTTTTCATACTTCATTTCTATTTTTTTTCGACGAAATTGTGAAAGTGCATAAGAATAGAAAATGTTGTTCTCAGTTCTGAAAAGGTAGCATAAGCTTGGAACAAGAAAGCTGTAGTTATTCCGTACGACAAAAAAACAGGTATTGACTTCAAATCATGCTGTAAAATCTGAGTGATATTCGAGTATGACTATACCGACAGGTATGGAAATATTCGACTTCTATTCGACGAGAAAAATTGATTAAAATGCACCCAGAAAAGCTCAAATATGAATGTATCAAATATTGACATTGATCAAACCATCGAGATATTTTCGCAGGACATGATCAAAAGCATGATTTTATAATTAAGAAAAAAATTTGTCACATCGTCCCAGAAAATTTCAATTTACCCATTAAAATCCGCATTATATTAGATAAAATTTATAACCAGTCCACACTCATTCAAAAATTGATTCGTCACATATCGAGCCTCTCAGAATTACAAATTGTACACTGACCCTGTGCAATTTTACGCGTCTGGCTTTGCTGTTGCTGCTGCTGCTGCTGCTGCTGCTGTTGGGTGTGGGTGGCCGGGGCTCCGTAAGGGTTGCGGGGATACGAGTTTTGCCGGGCTTGGCGTCGCTGCTGCAGCGCTAAAAGATGCTGATGCTGCTGCTGATATTTTGGCGTCTGTGATTGTGATGACTGCTGTGTCTGTTGTACAACTGATGATGGTGAAGATGTTTGAGATGCCGTTGTAGTTTTTGAAATTGGACTCGTAGGAGAATTTGGAGGGCTTGGACTTGGTGTTGCAAATAATGTTGATGATGATGAGCTTGGTGATAGACTGCCCACAAGTGATAGCTTAGATGGGCATGTGGAGGTAGCTGTGGAGCTGGCCGAACGCCTGGAGTTAAATAAAGATAGTTGATATTAGAATAATTGATTTGTTTTTGGGGGTGGTTTTGTTATAGGATGGCAATTCGTAGGTGGGCTTATGGATTTTTCTTTTCTCGCAGATAAGTCTGAAATTTCTTAGACATGTCATCTGTTTCGGATAATTTTATTCTCATCTAATCGTGTATGAGCAAAGAGACAGGATTATATTTCATCAATCCTCCCTCGAAGAATAATAATCTCTGGAACTGATGGAATTTTCCATGATCAATAACTTCTCTCGTGATGATGAACGTTTGTGAACGTGTATATTATCTCAATCGGATATTAATTTTTCTGAATCAGTATTGCGACAAACTGCTTTTTTTAAATGACAAAAATTCAATTAGATGTCATTTTGTTAATCCAACTCATTTCATTTGGAACCGATTCCAATTCTAAATTCCAACAGTTTAGAATTTCTTTCAAAATCTTTCAAAATTCAAGAAATAAAATCGATAAATGAAAAGACAAACAATTAAGAACTTAATTAACTCATATCAAATTGGTGACTCTGGTAATCATATCAAGTCGGACATTAGAATCAAATCAATCGATTGGAAGCTCAAACGTTCACAAATCATAATTTGGTTTCACAATGGCAACGAGCAATTTTATCGAAACTATTTATACCAATCATTACTCCTTTTCAAAATGTTTCAATTGTGTGTCAATGGTCTACATGCCTCGTCATCAAGTCAACAACCAAGTTAGCACAAACTAGAGTTGACAAATTGAATCAATAATTACTTTGATCAGCTTTTTGAAGAATACTCATTGCATGTAATCAAGACATTGAAAAAAGTTGATCAAACGTGGATCAGTTAACTTATTCGCTGTTCGTGCCATTCACCTTCCGTTTGAATGACAAAATCGAACACGCAACTCCATCATGTATATCGAACACCTATCTGAACTCATCGTCTACCCAGGACATGAAGTCAATGACAATGCTTCCAGAATGAGAAATTTTTTGTCTGTCTCAGAAACGATTTTATGAAAAAATCAGTTTCAGACCCAGCTCACTTGATGCACCAGTATTTCAATATCTCGAAATGCGTTGATGAAATCGACTAATCGATCGAGAATTATCGAATTGTTGCAATCTTCGAGTTATCGAAACTTTAATATGAAGATCAACTTCGATTAATCGTATTGCGACAGAATTTTCTCGATCCAAATTCACAAAATTTTGACTGACAGAAGAAAACGACTGCACTGTTATTCGAAACATCGTATTTTTACAACAAAAAATCTTAAAACAATGAACGCACCTTGCACAAACATTTTCCAGAAGCGATGCAGCGAGCAGTTCGGTCTGACCACCACCACCACCACCACCACCACCACCACTCGCCAATGCTGTCGTTGTTGTTGTCATCGTCGTTGGACCAACAGCTGGACTATTGGATCTGCTACTGTTACTACTACTATTATTATTATTATTATTGCTATTGATACTACTATTGCTGCTGGCCACTGAATTCGTGGTTGTCGTATGTAAAAGTCCCGGCTGTTGTAAAATTTGCGTCGTTTGACTGCTTGCGTTGCTGCTGTTACTATTGCTACTGCTACTATTGGTATTACTGGTTGAACTAGTGCTTGATGTTGTTGTGGTGGTACTGCTGCTATTTGCACTTCCGCTTGCGGGTGTGACAGTAGACAATTGAAGCTGTATCAACATCATGTGGTCACCTAATCTCATTGTTAAGTTTAGAGGTGCCTTGCCTGAGAGGAAATCATTTACTTGTGAATCACTTAGGCTTTCTAGGGCTTGCATTACACTTTGCTCCGGACGCTGAGCCTGAAACATAAATTAATAATTTTGCACTGTTAGTTTTGTGTGTGTGTTTTTTTTTTGTTGTAAATTATGAAATTCAGAGGTGTGGATACATTGAATGGTTAAGGGCCATAACTCCTTGGGGACATAACTTCCCGTCCATTTCTCCCCGCAGTCAAAATTCCCCGACCGAGATCTCCCACGACCGGGACAACCCTATTTGACAGAGCTGCTCTGGTTTCTTCATATTCTGGGTGATACGAAACTGTGAAAAAATTTTGGTGAGATTTCAGGATCCGGAGACTCCGGACTCCGCTTGTTAGATAGAAATTGTAGCTGTCCAAATTCAATCAATACTATCTACAAAACAGCAGAAATAGTTCGATCTGTTCCTTCAACACCATCTATCGCATATTACCCTGTTAACACGAATTAATTCGTGTTAATCAGTTAACGCGAACTAATTCGTGTTCATCGGTTAACACGAATTAGTTCGTGTTAAGAAGTGACTGGAGCGTTCTGGTTAACCCGAACTCCTTGATAACACGAACAAAATTCCTGTCCCGTGAAATTCGTGTTAACGAGGGATGACTGTATTACTGAAAAAGTTAGCTCTGATCGTATAAGGAACATTTTTGGACGTCATTGGCAGTTTATTTTTTCAACCATTACTTACATGGTAAAAAGTGCAAATATTGAATCCACCTACATACATTTTTTATTCAACTTTGTTACGCACATTGATTAAATTCTTCAAAAACACTCAGAAAACCGGAAACGATTAAAATGAAAAATTTTTTACAGAGTAGGTATCTCATCACATTTCTTGCATTGGCACTCATGTAAAGATGGTAAACCACTGCTCGATCCTGTTTTCTCAGGATTTACATGAGTCATCAACTTTCGAAGAATATTTGGGGGAAAAAAGATGTACGCTGGAAGTTGCAGATTTATCTACGATGACTCATTTCTCTTGCCGATTCTGAGATGTGATGACACAATATGCATCGATCATAACCTATTCCCATCGATGTAATAAATGATGTAATATAGTGATAAAAAAAATTGAATTTTCATCAGAATTTTTATTGTTAACCAATTTGGATTTTCATCAAACATGTCCCTAGAAAAAAAAAACATTCACAGCGGAAGCTTCTGCTGTGAATGTTTTTTTTTCTAATGTCAACTTTTTCTTGACACTTCAAAAGCCACTCCTCTCTCAAGCTCATCTCAACTCAGAAGATGAGTGTAAGGCACTTGAACCATTCAAAACGAGATGCGAATTATAAACAAATCATCGCGTAAAAGGCATCAGTATGATGAACATGCGATGATCAAACGCCAAAAGTACGCGGTGTCATATGGTAAAGAGAAGGTTTGGAAACCTCGTGTTTCACATGTGATTCTATATGACCAACTCGATCGGCAACGAAATGAATAAGTATTATCATTATCGAGACTGCGTGATTTCCAACACGATTATTATTCAATGTCACACCAAAATCGATTTTTTCATACACAAATATAGTAACGTGACAGCTGTATGTTTCTTTTCATTACCGATAGGTTAACACTTGATTTTCAAAGGGAAATTTCATTTTATTACTATTCAATACAGGTTATTGAACTCCGTTCGAGATCATCGTCGAATCGGTTTAGTATATTTATTATCGATTAATGACATTGAAACAGTTGCCCGTTTCACTTATTGTGGAATATATTCAATGGTTTTTTTTTTTTTTTTGAGAAAGAAGGAGGCATTGAAATGAATTTCATTGTCGACATAATTCATTTTTTGTACATTGATAGACTTAACTCCGATCTACAATTATGTTTCATCTTTTTATGCTACGTGAAAACGGAAACGCATTGTATGTTGAATTGGATCAAGTATTTTTTTAGTATGAATAGGCTATAATCAATAAACTGTAGATATGAAGAATCTACAATAATAGTCAATGGTTTAACGGGGTTGTATGGGAAATTGGTTTTCGATTTGGAAGGAAAGGTAGTTTTCTTCTTCATATTATTGTTACTTGTAATTACTAATTATGTTTCAAGTGAATCTGCGCATGAATAAATTCTTATCCGATGCCAATATAATTCTATTTTTTTCGTCAACAGTCGGATGGCCGTGAATTGAGTTAGAATTAAATTAAATGATAAAGAAATGAAGAGTAATTATGAATAAATCGAATAGTATAGAGTATAATCTTGAAAAAGTTTTACCAACATGGAATGAATTCTCATGTAGTAGGATGAAATCGACTGTTATCCTATCCTAATTCTTGGAAATACCAGCGCTTCTTAAAAGTGAATGAATCGAATGAGTTCACTGGAAACACCCTGTAGTGATTGTCTTTTGAATGAAATGAATGTTGATGCTCTGTAAAGACAACCAGGCACATGCATGCCGCATGTCGTAATTTCTACATGGTCTTTTCATCAAATTCTTACGCATTTTCAAAATTTTGGCAAATTAATTAGTGCCAATCTTATTGACTGCTCATAAATGTTTTTTTTTTCTTTCCACAATTACTAGATCCCCGAAGATTGTGCCAAAATTGGAACTTTGTTTGGACCCAATGTTGCCACTTCAACATAACCCCGAATACTCCATTTATAGCACTTCTCATTCCATGACCATGCATTAAAATGAATGGAAAATAAAATTTTAAAAAATGAGGAGACAATCGATTAAAATTCATCACATTAGATTTGAGAAGAGAAGAAACTTGGAGAATAAACAACAGAGTAAGGGTGACGCACATCAACCGCAAAAAGTCCAATGCCTTATCTTAACACACTGTACAAGGGCACCGCGTAACTTGCATGAGTCAATGGGTACGCGATGAGTCAATTCGCGATTCCATATTGTACCACTACATAGAGTACATACAGATAGTACAGAAAGCCTATAGATGTAGCTTCTTCTATTCGTAATGAACATATAGAGGCCGTATGTAAAAGTGCAGAATACTCTTGAAGTCGTGTACGCGGGAGTATGCATTTTTTCGTTCTCTCAACGATGATACGTTCGCGCACTTCAACTTACGTAAAGCTATGGCTACTGTTTGATATACTCATTGCCTATTTACTTTTCTCATATCCTCCCGCGCACAAGTCATAAATTCATCATAGCTGTACAGGTAAGTTATCTCTCAAATTATACTTTTTCATACCGTTAATTTGGGTAATTTTGGAGCACAGTGGGTGCAACTATTGTACACCCCTGAAAAATGACTCCTAGAGATGCATTCGGGGAAGTATATGATTCTATCTCTTTGAAACCTATATTCCCCTCTTGACACCCAACATAAACGATATATTGAGCCCCCGTAGATCCCGCGTGGATGATATTGTACTTGTTTATTGAAGCTTTTTACAAAAAGGCTGATCTACCAGCGATACGCGACACGGGTTGCCAGAGGGGAAAAAGTAACCAATGAAAATGACACCAAAAACTGTCAATGGGATCTTGTTCTATGAGTTGAATAGATCAAAATCCCGTTTTCCCCGAAATCCTAGCTGCTCATTTGTTCGATTGGCGTGATATTGAATATTTCAACAATGGGAAATCCTATGTATTTCACATATGAATGTATCTCACAATCAATGTTTCCCTCGATCAACACGCTGTATCGACACACTCCATTCTTTTTCAACGTGTCTGGGCTCATTTTGTAGATGTTGACAAGAGCTTGAAGATGAGCTAGATTATGTTCAGTTGAAGTTGAAGTGAGCTGAGATTTGCTATGCTCAAGGAGCAGAGATTTCATCCTTTCGAAGAGGCAGCATTCTTCTTCTCAAAAGATCGTGACTTCTCGAGCTCCTAACTCCACAGATTTCAATACTTTTCGACGTACCTTGGCTCATTATCAAGTTCGTCGCGAAAACTATGGAATCGGTTGAAGTGTGATGTATTTTTATGGATATGCTCTATTTACAAGGAGAAATTTTCTGCTTTTACATCAACTTTACATTTCTCCACTCAGATGAGCTTATTTGAAAGTATTCTGGTAATGAGATTCAAAATAGGCTAAGTCGTGCCATGGAATATGAAAATGCATCTGAACTAGAAGCTCGAGAAGCCTCGATTTGTTATCGAAAAATGAGATCCGGCCCTTGTGAAAACAGAAAATTTCTCCTTGTAAATAGAGCATATCCGCGAAAATACATCACACTTCACCCTGTTCCGTAGTTCTCGTGATGAACTTGATAATGAGCCATAGGTACGTCGAAAAATATTGAGATCATTCGGAGTTAGAAGCTCGAGAAGTCACGATCTTTTGAGGAGAAGAATCCTGCGTTTTTGAAAGAATGAAATCTCTGCTTCTACATGTCAAATCTCAGGTCACTTCGACTACAACTGAACACACAACCTAGTTCAGGTTTATTCGATTATGTAGTTCGGGGCGCACTGCGGCGCTCCAGAACGCTCTAGAGCGCCCCAGTGCGACCCAAATCGAACGAACGTTCGGACAGTTCACACCATGCAGTGCGCTCGGGGGCGCCTCCAGAATATTTCAAGCTGTTCCTATATGGTTATGCGTGTATGATGAGGTGAAGAATCTATCGGAACGCGACCTATCAAACATGCATAACCATTAGGAACAGCTTGAAATTACTTGAAATATTTTGGAGGCGCCCCAGAGCGCATGGTGTTGAAGTTTGAAACGTTTTAATACAACGAAATGGATTAATTTATACCTTCAGATAGTCATCAGCGCATAAATTGAGGTCCTTTTGTTCTGAACAACAGCAAGCCACGATCGGTATGATGAATTCTACCAATGGTTAGTGACTTAAGTCTTGAAAATTCTTTGTTTTCCTGAAATTGTATTTTATCGTTGCATTGAAACGTTTCAAACTTCAACACCATCCAGAGCGCACTTGTGTGAACTGTCCGAACGTTCGTTCGATTTGGGTTGCACTGGGGCGCTCTAGAGCGCTCTGGAGCGCCCCAGTGCGCCCTGAACTGCATAATCGAATAAACCTTTCATCTTTGAGCTCTTCTCAACAACTACAAAATGAACCCAGATACGTTGAAAAAGAATGGAGTGGGTTGATACAGCATGTTGATCGAGGGAAACATTGATTGTGAGATACATTCATATGTGAAATACATAGGATTTCCCATTGAAATATCCAATATCACGCCAATCGAACACACGAGCAGCTAGGATTTCGGGGAAAACGGGATTTTGATATGTTCAACTCATAGAACAAGATTCCATTGACAGTTTTTGGTGTCATTTTCATCGGTTACTTTTTCCATTCCGGCAACCCGTGGCGAGTGCTCCACTTACGAGGGGAGCACCAACCTTGCGGGTCCTGAATCTTGACAAAACTTTGGGAATCATCTTGTTTTAATGGGAAATGGAGGTATCTCAAAGGATTTAAGGTGCCTTTTCACGACGCAAAAATTTCCCCCTACAGCCTATCTCTCGCCGTTGGAGCGAGAGAGACAATCCCCTGATTTAGGGTCTCTAGATCAATAGTCTCTCTCTTTTGCTCCAATGGCGAAAGAAAGTCTGGGAGAAAAAATTTTACGTTGTGAAAAGGCACCCTTAGTTCCATGGGCTTCCTAACATGAGATATAGCTGTGGAGTTGAGCATTGGTCAGATAGGCCCATGTTGAAAGTCGTAAATATAGATATACTACCAATGATAATCTTCATAGCTATATCTTGGGACACGAAGCCCATGGGATTAAATCCTCTTTGAGAAGATACCTTCATTTTCCATCAAAATAAGATGATTCTCAAAGTTTGGGACGAATTCAGAACCCGCAAGGTTAGACTTCTCCTTGTTAGTGTATCTAGCAACAACCGTTCCGGGATGAATACATTTCGACCACTTTTAGCACCATATTGAAGAAATCGTCGTTGCACTGGGGTATATAGAGCATTTGGAATTTTAATGAATGGAAAACCGAGAAAAGAACGTGAAAGTGTGCCAAAGTTACACCACTCTAGGTAAGAAGCATGAGAATAGGGTAACTCCAGTACAACTTCCTATGACAGCTTATTTTCATCTCATCTTGAGTCGAGTGATGGTCTATGAGGTTTTAAAATGTCTCAAACAGCTGAGAACAAGACTCCTCAATGATTAAAATTGATTTCCTCGCATGGTGGAGGGTGGAATTGAGATATTTTGTGAGTTTACCCAAGTTGCCCAGTCGAGGTCTAACTTTGGTAACACTTACAGAACTATTCACAGCTCCTGCTTGAACACATCAAATTAAGCTTTGTTGCCCAATTGAATGCTGAGACTGTAAGCTTTTGATTGGCTACTAATTATGGTCAGTTTTGTCAAGGTAAGTTGGAACGCCGAGCCAATTGAAATTAGAAGTAATCTGATACTGAGACTCTATCGCAGGCTGTATTATATGATATTCAGAAAGAATTATTGGTTTTCTCCTGGCATTTATTGGAAATTACGTCAAAGCGACAAAATTAAAAGTGTCAAGGTCGTACCAAAATTACCCAATTTGACGGTATTTGTAAATATATGAAACATATCGTGTATCTTGAAAATTCTTACCGGAATGAGTTCCTCTATTTCGATTTGATTTGATTGTGAAAGTATATGAGAATCAGCAATTGCAATAAGAGTAGATAGATAAAGAGTACAGAGATGCAAATGGTTTATTTATTACGGGGGGAGTGTGTGGCTCTAGGAAATACCACAAGATTGCGGCCGGGAAGGCGGAACATAAGTAAGGTGGAGATGGTAAATAAAGCGCGAGGTGCATGATTTGACGAAAATCGTATATTCGTGTGAAGTGCGGTTTTAACCCGCGAATCCGCACCCGCTGTGGTGATAATGTATCCTCGTGGGGTGCATCCGATACGTCTACATCTGCATCTTTTAGGAGAAAAAAACTAAGATCGTGTGTGTTCGTATACGTATGTATGATAACAAAGAGGCAGCCTATATATGTATGAATAAGATATGATTACAGGTGCTTGAACTCTTTGCTGTTCTTTCAATAATTGTTGTCATAGGTTATACATATAGTTTTCTAGAACTTAGGCCAACGATATCGATGTGTTATAATCTGACTGAAAAGGATAGTTTCAAGAAATGCACTAAAACAATTTTGTCCTATAAACTTCAACCAGTTGAATAAAAAATTCAACCGCTGGTTGAATGAGAACTTCAACTAGTTGGTTAAAAATTCAACCAAGTGGTAAAATATCTAACCAGGTGGTTAAATATTCGACGGCTGTGAATATGGTTATGGATACGTAGCCCGTGGGATGAATATTTAGGTGGTGATTTCCGGACAACATTTTGACTCAGAAAAACAAGTTTTTTTTCATGTTTTCTTGTGAACGAATAGAAAAAATCATCAGCGGTGGTCGTGCGAGCTTATTCGGTTTGAAATCCAGGTTAAGCTACATTTCAGATTGGTAACCGCTCGGCTGCATGAAGCTGCCACTTATTAGCTTGCTCAAAAATTCGGTATGGGTATTATCTGAAGCCGATGAGATTAGTCTATGATGGTGACCGGACGACATTTTTAGGCCAGAAGAACAAGTTTCTTCATGTTTTTTCACCAACAAATAAACATGAGCTTTTTCGATTTGAAATTCATGTTAAGCAACGTTTTCGCGATTCATTATCTGGATTGGTGACCGTTCGGCTGAGGCTGCCAGATGGGTATATTATGGGTAAGACAGCAAACTCAACCGAGCGGTCACCAATCCGGATAATGAATAGCAAAAACGTTGCTTAACATGAATTTCAAACCGAAAAAGCTCGCATGGCCACCGCTGATGTTTTTTCCCATTTGTTCATAATACAAAGAAATGAATAAATTTGTTCTTCTGACTCAAAGCTGATATCGTCCATATATAGACTACCGCCTCGACTACCGCTCGCCAATCCAATTAGTTCACTAAAACCATCTTCTCTAATCGACCCGTAAAACAGTCAAATAACAAACAGACATAGAAAAAAAAAATTGAAACACCTCAAACCCTTCCTGTGCAAAAAAAAATCAGCGACACCTTGCACAAAGAGATAACCTATATATATATATATATATTATATTATGTACCCTCCTTCGCAAACCCGTTTCCCATACCCTCTCTAAAAACAAGTCCTGCAGACCAGCAGAAACACCAGCAGCAGCACAGCCTCAGGGAAGTTAAACATCCACAATCCTATACACAGAATTTGATCCACAAAACACGTTTCTTATAATACGATGGCATGGCACGGAGCTGCAAACATTTGAGTAGCTGAAAACCGGTCTGATATGATGGTTGTGTCCTGCAGCATGATTAAAAAAAGTATAGCAAGGCCGAGTTTCTGCTAATATACGTACATATATTTATTCAACACGTGTAATGTGTATATCACAAGGTTTTTGGTATAATGCTATGGGTTATGGTTGGCTAATATAACCGAGGCAAGGATTCGCACTTTGGTGTATTATTATTATTATAGCGAGGGGGTGCAGATGAGAAAAAGAGAGGGAAATCAATATGAGACCTGAGTTGAAACTTGAATAGGACAGAAATGAAGCACTAGCAGAAGAGAGAGAAAAGAGAGAGAAGACCTTCAAAGGGAGGAGAAGGAGAAACCACTGAGTTTCTTCATGTCTGCAAGGTTTATTGGGCTTGAGAATGATTTGAGTGATTCCACCAAAAGTGTGATTTTCCCCATTCCGAGCTTCCCCCCTCAAGTTTCTACTGGTTATAATGTGCATTCTAGTAACTTTTGAGATATAATCTATTCGTCCACACACAATTATGTTAATTGTCATTGAGACGATCCTAACGCCCCCAAATTTTGTACTGCTTCCTAAAGGATCGAAATGTCCTTTTTCCGTCCTCTGTTAAGGAACCGAGCTTCCGACTTTCAAGAGGGACTTCGAAATGTATGACCCCAAATACTCAACATTGTCTCCACCACTTGACGAGTCTAAATTGATTGCTCAACTCGCACACGATTGTCCAACACTTTTTTTTGAGCTTTTTCTTGCATGCTGTATATGGTTACATAAGATCAAATCGAATGTGGAAAAAAGTCTACGATTTTTTCCGAGCCGTGGAAATATTTTTAAGGTGAAATGTCAACTCCATCCCTATCAATTCTGCACCCCCCCCCCCTCTGCAAACTCTTAGACTTGGCATATGAGTGGTTCAAAATCAAATTAGACCGAGTTCATTTTCAATTTTCTGAGTAAATTGACACTTTTAAAGTCTACGCGGAATATATAATTCCAAGGATATATCACGGAAAAAGTACTCGTACTATCATAAAGAGTTTCCCATGGATAGCAGGGGATGATTACTCGCAATTACAGGGAAAAATCGACCAACTCCACTACTTAGGTTCTAAAATTTCGGCTCGAAATTTCAGTGCAAGAGTGGATTAAGTCCAAACAATTTTTGAAAAGGAAGAAATGGACTCCGTTGACTTTTTCCATGAGAATTTGACCTCAGAATGTATTCAGTTTAAATTTGTACTTCAAAGAGTGACGTTGAATTCTATTGAATTACAACTCAAAATTCAATTCAGGTTGCACAAGTGAACCAAGTCCAGAATCTTGAAAAAGAATAAACATTCTATTGAGTCCAGAATGGAATTTTATACTGTCAACAGTAACTGCGTGAAGGCCGTGTTTCATTCAGAATTCAAACAGTGATTCATAAATAGTGGGATCTTAAGCATTACACACCAAATCAAGTTGAATTACGTGTTAACAAAATTAATTTCGCAGATTGGAATAAGGCTTACGCCTCAGAAATTCTATCATTTTTGGCATATAAAACCTCCAAACATCAATTCATTTATTTTTAAACCAAAACTCCAATAAAGCGTCACCTCATCACACAACAACAATGGAATAAAATAAGCATATAATAAATATCTACAATAAATGAAAAAGGTTAAAGCGATATGAACTTAACAAACGGTATCAATTACAGTTCTGAGTTTAACAGGTTTCTCAACGACGGCGGCTGATGACCGTTACACCTGTGGGTATAGTATTATACGTGAAACCAAGACTACCTAACTGTCAAGTTAACGGATAGAAAGAGAAAACGAATCCTCCAAGGTGATGCTCTATAGCATCATTTGAAATTCATCTGGATAAAAAAATAATCCTTCAGGATTTTTTCTTCAATGATCTGTTCAAAACTATACTGTGGAGAATCTTGATCGGCTAAAATGGACCGAACCGACTTTGATCTTTGCCATACAAATTCACACATTCAAGCAATTTTCAATTTTTTCACACCTTACAGATTTATAGGTAATTCGAAAGAGCACAAGAATTGTGATGCACAATATCAAACTACCCGAAAATACATAAATCTTTCTCAATATGTTGAAGCACATTTTATTTGCAAAAAAAGAATTGTGGTAGCAGCGGGATTGAAGTCTTCACCTTTCCTTATTTCAATCGAAAGGTCGTGGCTTTGATTCCCGGTGCCGGCAAATCTAAAATTTTCATCATGAGCCTTTAACGTAGTTTTGGCAATTCGAAATCAAGGATGAATTCTCGTCTCTTCTATAAAAGAATAAAATTAATTAATTTATCACTTGTAAAAAAAGGCTATCTAACCCGTAAATGTTTAGAATATTAAATATGTTATTATTAACACCTTCACTGCGATGGGTCCCGCCGGCGGGGCCCACGCGTCCAACTGTACGTGCGACGGTGATCAAAATCCTATTAAATTAGCCCCACTGGTGGGGCCCATCGCACACAGGACCCGAACACGATTTTTGCCATTGCAGTGAGAGAGTTAAAAAACATTTGGTAGCATGGTTCACTTTTGAAAATACTTCATGAATAAAATTGAGAACCAAAATACGATATCGAAAGTCAAAACGATGTGTTTCCTCAGCAAAAAGTGATAAAAGCCTTACCATACAAAAAAAAATCACGCAGTAGGAGGAAATGAAGTGCGATGTTGAAATATATGTATACATAGAGAACTGCGCGTATAGCTGTGGTTCGGCGAATAAAGGAAGCACCAGGTGTAACTGTGGCTGTGTACACGTAGTAAAACGGTTTTGTAGTTTTCAAATAACTATTAATGTGGAGGCGAGACGAAGCACGGATGTGGAGCTAAAAAAAATAAACGTGAAATCTCACTTCTTGCGTGCGTACAGTGAACATAAACGCTTACAGAACAGATTCAGCTGGGTCAAAAGAGTATAACGCAAAAAAAAGGAAGTGCTTACTTCTGAAATATTTTTATCAATAATTTTGAGCAAACGAAGTATTTGGCTAATATAAAAATTCTTTTGTGAGTAGGGATTGGTATGACAATTGAGTTTAAAATACAACTATGTAAATCGCGTAGAAGATCAGGTTTTACTTCCAGAGTATAGACAGAAGTTGTAAAGATATTATTATCTTACGTTTCAGATCTTAGGAAACATTAAGAAAAAAATAAGAATCAAGAGTCATGCAAAGTTCGTGAAAATAACGTTCATTTGCGTAGAAATTTATCACCGTGGAACACAATAATTGTTCAAATTTTACAACGAAAAGAGACCTTCAAGTGTGAAAGTAACTTTTAATGGTTCACAAAGAGCTTTTTTTCTCTATCAAGCTCATTTCGCAGTCCAGACATCGAGCTCCGCCCATGAGATACATACAATATCGCATAGTCACGGGGGAGAAGAACACGTGACGCTATATAGAGAAAGAAAGAAGTTGAGAGAGCGTGTAATCAGCATGAGCAACGTTATCGTTTCCTCAGCACACACTCGGCGATCGTTTTCTGCTACAGCCTCGTTACGAAGCAAGCCACGTGCCCGCATACACGCACACACACACACACATACACACAGAAACATCATCGTCGTTGACTATGGTAACGCATTCTCGCAGATATAATAATAAAATGCGGCTGTACTCCCCCGCTCAGAAACTTTAAAATAGACACATGTATATCTATATCTACGAAATATGCAAGAATTTACCATAATATCCATATAGGATTTACGTAGCATATAACAGGTATGGTATGTATGGACCCACGCAAATTTTGACTCGCCCTCGCATTGTCAAGTTTTTGCATTCTTGCATATATCGGTGCATTTTTTCAGAGAAGCGATTTTTTCAATATGAATATTGGCGCGTAAAGTGGAATTAGGATTATAATGGCGGTTATGTTAGTATATGGAATGCCGGAAAATAAGCATTTGTAATGTATTAGCAAGTAATAGTTGACTGTTACTGGCAGTGCAAGTCTCCCACGTTGAATGACAATTATAGAAGTGGGTACACAAAACATGTTTCATACATGTGAGTGGGTACCTGACACCCTTGAGACGCCTCCAACAATGTCATCATCTCTGAGTGTACTACTGCTTCAAATGATCAAATTGCATTGAAGACGTTTGGGTACTCAAATTGAAAGTATCAAATTCAAGGGTACCAAATAGATTGTTTCGATGAACCTCTCTATTGTTTGATTCTAAAAATAAGCTTCGATACCTCAAAACCTTACAGATTTCCAAAAGCTGGAAATGTTCACATTTGAAGAGACTTTTGCCACCCTATCATTTGTTCGAGAAGAATAATAGCTTACACAAATAGAAAATATGCTCAGACGATGACAATTTTTTTGATGATTATGGCTTCGAGAACAGTATCTGTTGGATTGGAATGAAAAATTAGAGTGTTCGAACCAAATTCCCAACCTATTCGAACACTAATAAGATCTGAGATGATTAAAAGCCCACATTCTACACCAATTGTATGCCCTCGAATGTAAAAATATAAAAGTCATCATTAGCAATCACCAGAATGATATTACTTTTAGTATAGCTGAATTTAGTCATGAAGAAAGCTATGTACACTGGAATGAGAGTAAGCGACAAGTGACTGTGCGAAAGCCAATTAATCAGAGATTTACAAAATCCTGCTCGTGGCTCATACTTGGCATGAGGTTGGATGAATTGAGGACTATCTCAGATATTCCAAGTTTTCATTTCTTCATACATGAAAATTATTATGTGAAAATTTGAGCTTTTGACATTTTATTCTGGAGGAACAATAAATTTTGAAGTTTTCATCATGCGTGGTGAGAGCAGAAGAGACAGTATCTCATCCTAAGTTTCATTTATTAGTCAGAACATGCTATACATATACCATGGCGTATTACACATCCAAATGTCTTATACAGGTGAGTCAACTCACTTTCAGCATGGCATCCTCTACAGATTGGCTAATATTCGAAATAGCTTACTCTCATGAGCAGGGTAGCACCTCAAGAAGCTTGCAACGAAGTTGATGAAGAGTATACAAAAAAAAGTGTGAGATATTCTATAACCCTTCATGTGCAATGACATCCCTTTTCCCTCTTTTTTTCTCTCTGTTTTTCTTGTCCTATGTAATTCGTAAATAATACTTGTGAGTATTACATGAAATAACATAGAAAATTTTTATGGGGTCCCATGGGTGGTGAAAAGTACCATATAATCGAATGGAAAAGCAAAGAAAGCAATCTGAGACATGACGCTTTTTCGTTGGTTTGTTTCGCGGGGAATTACTCATATATGAGCGAGAAAACATATGAGTAAAAAATGACTAAGTTTGATAAGGAATACCTATTAGTGTAAGATTAAACAGCATAAAAAGATCTTTGGCTTTTATTACGTTGACTTCTACCCAATTCAATGGTAAATATAAACAGCGTGAACAGGAGCTTCGATACATCATCTGATGTGTATGTACATCGGTAAATCATTTTTCAATGAACGTGAAGAGTAAGCATGTGACGTATTAGAAATAACTTCTAGACACTCATCGTTTACCTCTTGTTATGTCCTCAAATACGACGACGATGAAGCAGCGATATAGTTTTCTAAACAAACCGTCAGAGCAAAAGACTTTGGTCAGTGAGACAAAAAGATTTTGCGTATCAGAGGTCTTATCAATGCGCTCCTTTCTTTTCAACGTCTCCATGCACACAATTACCCAGAGCTAGGGAAAACAACGAAATTTTATTCGAGTGTTCGCAACGTTTCCTAGAATCAATATTACTATCGTTAATCTAGTAATCATATCAGTTTTTTTTTATTCAAACATATAGGTGGAAAGCCATGCATTCAGTCGAAAAAAAATGTACAGTTAAGGGTATACCCAAGTTCACCTCATATTTGGCTATACATATGAGTGATTCCGCCGAAAGTGTGATTTTTTGGGACCAAAATCGTCGTAGGGAGTAATTTGGGTCAAAAAATTATTTCAGCCCCAGACGAGTTTTAATGGGTCGTTGCAGTTGGTTCCCACTTGTTTTGGCACAAAAAGGAAGTACCTAGAGCTACGTAGCTCAAAATTGAAGCCGGACAGAGATATGTCGAGTTTAAGGGGTCGCGAAGGGGGACGAAATAGACATTTTGCCTTGATTATATTCCCACGGCTCGACAACCAATCGTAGACTCTTTTCCGCATAGATTTGCTCTAATGCAATCGAATATTTCAAGAAAATGTGTTCCACAAAGGGATATAGCGCGTTCGGAAGGAGCACAACATATGTGGGGACGGAATTTACCGAAAATTTTGTACGCCATTTGGAAAACACGTCTATGTGGTGCGCCTGGCTGCAGATTCGAGTTTTCGGTTAATGTCGTGCATGGATTAGGTGTATTTGGGTACCTGGATATCAACCTCATTGGTTAGAAAGGCTCAATAGACGATCGGGGACTTTGCCGAGCTAATGAGTGCTGTTCGAGCAGTTTTGGTGCAAACCCGTCTTCAAAATGTCGGATAGCCGTGTTCGAGCTGAGGGCTCAATTTGGATTCGCTAATTAGTGGATTACGTTGTTCGAAGTACTACAAATTGAAGTGCATAGCTACACGTGGGGGTTTTCGACTCTGGATATGCGTTGCAGTGAATGCAAAAGTCGAAGGTGGGTTGCCTACAGGGAACGAAATTGACATTCCGGCCCTTTATGAGGCACTACAAATTACGGGGACGTCAGAATCGACTCGAAAACTATTAACATAGTTGCGCACCAATAGAATACACCCCAGAAATTGTTATAATGTGAATTCAAACCCTTGGGAACTTGGAGGAACATGGAACACGGAAAATCCCACTTTCAACGGAATCACTGACATATGGTTCATTTCTAGCCGCATAAAAAATAGGTACTTTTTGGTCTGATATCCTGAGTCAAAGTAATTTAAAAAATATACCTATCTATATGGAAGAGAGAGAGGGAGAGAGAGAGAGAGAAAAAAGAGATGATGCAGCGCGGGAGGAGGAAGCCGCATTTGCGCCCACGGGCTTCGGCTTGGGCTTCAGCTTCGCGGATTCAGCTTTGGTCTTCTCGTCGAATGTGTATACGAAATATGACGCAGAAAAGAAAAGATATGTAACTGATGATGGCTTCGCCGTCTGCTCGGCCTTAATATGGATAAAATGTGGTAGGGGGGGGGCAGGTTAGGTTGATAGCTCGGTTGATATGATTGTTTAGTATTACGCAGAGGCTAAATGAAAAAAAAATTGAGAGGTACCAAAGTTTTGGAAAGGTAATTCTTAATCCTGTTCTGGAGGCGCATTTTCATTCATATTCTGATGAGAGAGAGAAATTTGATCTTTTTGCAACGTGTCTTTTCACGTATTTGTGAGTTAATGTTTTTGAATCATTGATACAGATTTGTATTTCGAACGCAGATGCATTGATCACAATTAAGACGTCGCGATTTCGTCATCATTTCACGGAATCGTCACGTTTCGTTAACACTTTGCCTAATTAATTCAGAAAATTGCATGAATTTTGATGCCCACGATGGTTCTTTACTCAATAGATGCTGCAATCCAAATTTTCGCTCTTTGAAAAATCTGTCTGCTCTATAATAACCAATTGTTGGTTCAACGGTTCTTATAACCTGCATGTCGACGAAATTCTCATAAAGTCAAATATACACAGAGTTTTTGGGTTTTCCGTTTCTACGTTTTCCATGATAATCGTCTCGATAATTAATAAGCGCCTCGTAATCGTTTTCAACCAAAAAAGTTTAAGAAACACGTAAAAGAACCACCCTAGGATAATACCTTTTTAAAAACATCATGAACGATAAGAGATCGAAGAAGAATACGAAAAGTTACGGTGATAGAATTTAGCAAAACGGTGATAATGACAAAATCCCGTATCGTTTGAGCTAATTTTATTATCAGAAATCTTATTCTTAAATACGCAGAAGACCATATTTCTTGTGTCAAGTGTGGAGCGTTATGTGTCGCACACGTTTTTCTCTATACTTCAAGTGAGAAACTGAGAACTTCGCCAATAATCCATAAAAACGCGAATTATCGGTTTTATCTATAATACATTATTAAAGAGGATATACTGGGTAGTCATATCGTTCAAGATTTCAATCTCGCGATGATATTCGTGCATCTCTCAACGAATCCGTGCTGATATTTTTCACCTTACCATAAACTATAATACAACCCACCAAATGCTGAAAAATAATTTATCAAATCTAAATTATAAATGTATAGCACACATTTTCCAACACATGTCGTTCAGATGATGCTGTATAGCTGACCACTCTGGACCTAACCTCTCTGATAGGAGCGTATCAAATGACTCGCGGGGCCCAACAATCACTCGTTTACATCAGATATTATTATGTTAGTATTTCATGCCGAAATTCACTGTACTTGATTCCAAGACAGTTTTCCATACTTCGACCTTGGAGATTTGAAAAGTAGAGAGAAAACAAAAATGAAGTATTGGACTCTAATAAACTGCGACAAAGCACTCTCTCGAAATTGTCAAAAAGTTGGTTATCGAATGAACTCTCTGATGCAGCAGGGCTGTTTCTGCACATCCACAAAGCAATATTTTAAAATTTCTCGACAAAATGAGACCCCTCTACAATATGCCGTCATCCCCCCTTGGGGTGATTTTTACAGAGTAGCGGCAGATACTCACACACAAGCAGAAAGATAGGAGTAGTATCATATAAGGGGGGAGGAAACGTACGTGCAGTTCTTATCAGCTGCTTTCTTCTTCCCTGTGTGTGAATCGATACAAAACTGCTACTACAACACGAAAGAGAGAGAGAGAGAGAGAGAGAGAGAGATACGGCGTCCCCTAGTAGCAATACTATATATACATGCGGGGGCATGTTAGCGCTGCACGAAAGCTCTTTCACCGGGACGCACATAGCAGGATGCGAGTGGCGTCCAAACTCTAAAGAGAGAGAGAGAAAGAGAGATGAAGCTGATGAGCTTCTGAGCTGTATATAGCTGTAGCTGCAGCACACTGCATCTATACCTAAAAGAAAATGGAAGCAGAAAGAGAGAGAGAGAGAGAAGTGAGGTGAAAGAAAACAGGTTGCAAGCTCCAGGTGATGAAAGATCGTAAAGGGTGGCATAGAACAGCTTTTTTCCGATTTTGAACGTACGCGTGCCAAAAAATTAGCATGTACGAATATGTACGGGAGAGGAGATATTGCAGCTACATACATACACCAGAATTTCACTTAATTTATACCATGTAGGAATCGACTAGAGACAAGTGCGCTCACGGGATATGAAGGGTGCGTTGTTACATCGTTGATTGTATATGTAGCGAAGCTCCAAAAAAACTACAGATATATTATACCTCGATATTATAACGAATGTGAATGCTCTAAAGAGGAAAGATGCGCTTGCTTCTTAGTAGTTGTGTTAGTTTAGGAGGAGTACATAATAACAAGTGCAGATCTACGTTTGAAGGGGTAATGACACCGTAAGTATATATATGCAGCAGAAGAGAGAAAGAAGATTAACATACTCTTAGTGCTGCAACTGAAAGATGAAAAAGTTTAGAGGGGTATATATGCGGAGTCGAGTAGGTTGGCTGATTATCGTAATTCTTATAAAATTATATAATCTATCTCTCGGCTTCGGTTCGGCCGTCAAATTTCGTTTAGAGAAAAAAAGAAGCCACGCTTCGAAAGAGAGGACGCAGTTAGATGTAGACCAAATATAGTTTGAATTGATTTCCATAAAAATTATGTTGGATTTAGTTTTGAAGATTCTTCACCATACGCTTTTTGAGTAGTATTTTTCATGTAAAATTTACGAATGAGAGTTAAGGGGGTCCATCAACACCTCTTTTAATTTACTTCGTGTAATCTATGAACGTCTCCTAAGTGTATAGTGTGTGTGTGTGTGTCTACCAGGATCATATTGTATTGCTTCCACCATATACACTATGGAAGTGGAAGCTGCTGCTGCTGCTGCTGCTGCCACGTCTGTCTCTCTGATTCGATCCATCCTCTTTAAAAAAGCTCAAAGCCTCTTCTATATCCTCCACGCGGCGCGAGGGGTACATGAACATCATTTCTTTTACTCCCCTCTTTTCCCGCCCAACAAATTTTTGCTCTTTCGCACTCTCAGCAGGATCTTTTCCAATAAAACACACACACACGCACGCACGCACGCGCACACACACACACACACACACACACACACACTCAGAGAGTTCTTTTCCCGCTTAATGTGATCATGAATAATAGAATCAATCGTTTAATGTAGTCGAAATTACTGGTCCCGACCGATTACCTTCTATACTGAACAATCTGATACAAACAACTATTTCCGGATACAAGAATTGCCGCTCGATTATTGGAATCAAATTTTTCGAACCGATGTGATCACATTAATCGGAACCTACTGTATTTACAATAAAAAAAAAAATAACGTATTGTTTACACCGAATTTCAGCCAATGAGTTCTATTATCGAAAGAAAAGAAAAAATAGCTCAAAAAGCCAAAATACAAATACACTGCTTTTGATGAATATCAGTGTTCTCTCGAATGCAATTCGAAAGAGAGAGCTTCATCATACATGTATACTTTTATGAATGATTTTGTAATAAGATGGATAATGATACAGAGGACATCATCATCATTATCCACATCAGAATGAAACAAGTGCACAGCCATGGATATATATAGGGGAAAGTGGGGCGAATTTAAACGGGGGCAAAATTGTATAAGTGCGATAGCTAATTTTTTTTTTTTTTTTTTTTTTTAATGCCATCAAAGACAACGGTTTTTACCGCGGGTAGACCTCTCGAAACGATACTCGGAGTCCACGCTATGTCAATAAGGAGTGCTTTTCGAGGGTATTGCGCGGTTTATTTCCCAAATGCAAGAGTTTACGCCTCTCCTGAAAAACTGGACGAGCTTAATCACCATTTGGGGGGTTAAAAACTATATAACAAAACGAAGGGCTCACTGATGAGTTTCCGGCCTGAGCCGTAAACGAAGGTCGGAATCGACACGAGGATGCGAAAAAAATATTTTCAAACTTATTTCGGGCGCAGAGGTCCTATATCAGCCTCGCTTCGCTCAGGATTCAAGTGTCCTAGCGCCCGAACGTACAATTACATCATTTCTTTGTGCGATAAGGATAAAATTACCAATATGACTAAGAAGTAAATGAGTACAGAATTTTTTTGTATAGAGTTTTCCCAGATTTATAAAAAAAAAATTCTCATGACGATTTTAAGAACGATGCGTCCATCTTTTCAAGTTAAAAAACATACATGTTTCATACAAGTATACCTATTTCAAACTCTCCAATATTTGCAATATTTCCATCATCTATACATTCTATGAAGATAAACACCCCTCAATGTATAACCCATATTAATGCTTACATGAATTAGGAAGTGTTTTTCTTTGTAAGAGGTTACCAATATTATACGTAGAATTATACTACAACGTTACCGTTAAGAAAAAGGTTTATTTTATTCGATTATGGAGATCAGACCGGTCTGACTGACGTGACTGCTGCCCTGATCTAACGTGACCGAACGCGCGTTCGGCCGTGGTCTTAACCTGACCATGTCAGACCAGCTATACTCCACCATCAGATGCTTAACCACACTTTATCTTAATGTAAATACTCCGAGGAATCCAATTTCCTGTGTATTGGCGTAGATCTATTTTTACAATCGTTAAATGAGCCCTTAACAGCAACATTTCTGTCATGAAAAGTCATAGTTGAGCATGTGTAAGGGGAAGTGGTTGATCTGACTTGGTCAGGCTAAACTCCACCGAACGCCCGTTCGGTCAGGTTAGATCAGGTCAGTCACGTCAGTCAGATCGGTCTGATTAAAATTTCGAATAAACCTAAAATTTCGCGACCCGTGAGAGTATTTCTTCAAACACACGTAACCGCACGCTTGCATCAAAACAATCATTATAACTTCAAAGTTCGAAAATGAAAGATTTCAGTATAAATCCATAGATAGACTATAGTAGTAATGAACACCATGGTATTGCAAGGTATATATTCTACGACCGAGAAAACAAGTGACCCGACGCGTTAGCGCCATGGCACATGCGAGCAACTTAACGGAGTCTCAGACAAGCTCAAGTTTCTCAAGATCTCGAGCTCCTCTAGCGAACTACCCGTATCATAAACCGTAACGTGGTACCGCAACTATACAAATACCTCAAAATTAGTTCCAAGAAACACAGAAACCACACCGCCTTCCCACTGATCAACATTCGATTTTGCAGTTGCAGTCACTTTTTAATTCATATTCATATTTCCGTATGGATGAGGAGCCATCCATATTACGAAGAGGCATAAAAAAAAATAATCATAACCTCAAAAACCGCACGTCCCATTATTGCATAAGAGATAGAGAGATGACGATTTAAGTCGCATGCTTTGATTATATCGACAGGCACGACAGGAGAGGGAGATATAATAGACAGACTAGCCAAGTGTCACCAGCAATGCTTAAAGCGACACAGAATGCATAATATGACGCTCGCGTAATAAGCTGCAAAATGCATCGCTGATACCTCCCCCGCTAATGTATACTACTACTACTACTACTATTACTACTGGTGGCCGCGCCTAAGATGAGAAAAAAGCCTTCGAATAGATGGATATAAACTGGTATTAAAAGGTGATGTAGCATTTTCATTTGCTACTGCAGTCTTGACATACCAAAATTGCAAGTACCTTGTGCTATAACTCTATGAGCATGATGAAATATCATTGATGATAGTGGTCTGGAGTGAGAGTCAAAGATTAATACTGTCTACGAGTGAGATGATTGTGAAACTGATGAGAGAAAACTCATCTTGTGTTGTCTGCAGACAGTATGATGCTAACCGATGGGTGTGGTGAATGCCCAAGTTGACATTCGATGAAGTGATTCTGAAGTCATCGATGAGAAAAATTATTCAGCGAACACAAATCTGGTGATCACTTCAGCTAAGGAGACATAGATTTAACCATCAGTACAAGTTTTCCATCAACTATGTTGTTGATGCATGCCTTCAGCGAAACATCCACAGTATCATGCATACTTTGTCGACGTTGGAATGAGCATTCTAATGACTTTGACTGTGACTCAGAATTTAAAATACAGCATTCTATGAAACATGGAAGGACACTTATTCTGTTTTAGAATGTGGCAATCTCACGAACGTTGAGCTATAGGATGTATACTCTACAATTGAAATATTAAAATTAACTTGAAAAATATGAATGGAAAATGTCATATCAGACTAGGACCTTCCAAGGACCTTCCAATGGTATTATGACAATTTTGAGCCAGCGTTCACTAGAAGTTACTCGTGAATAGTCTTCAAAGTAATTTTTTTATTGATGGAATGAATATTGATAAATCCAGAAAACTGATTTCATTTTTTCAACTATCATCGCTCAGTCAAAATATGGTGACCATCGAATAGCTATGCAGCGACAGAAGATTATTTTCTACAGTTTTTCTCAGCGTTAAGTTGCATATTTTCATGTGTCCCCTTCGAATAGTGGAATAGTCAAATAAAACTCAAAATCAACAAAATATACGTTGATTTGGGAGAATGATCATTTTGGGGACGATGAATAGAATACCCAGTTATCAAAATTAGGAATCAGTACAATTTCGACATAAAAACTCTTCATGATACTGCAGAGGTATAAGCAAAATAATTTCCTAAAGCCCCCCTCTCACCTTGACTCATTAGCAAAAAAAATCTTTCTAAAAGCGATGACAACCCTCGCGAGGAAAGATTATTTATGTGAGGAAATACCCAATGCCATCATCATACACCTGGAATCATGTAGTTATAAGTAAAGCTCAATACAGGCGTATGTATCAATATCACTTAATCACAGTAAACGCAGACCCTCAACACAATAAAATTTTCTGTAGGCAAAGAATCTCGATAAGATATCGAATGAATCCCAGCACAAGGTAACAATACAAGAAACACAAGAAAGGGAAGTGTACAGATCCAATCGTCATCGTCTTAGTAATTACGTAAGGGACGTAACAGGTGAAAAAAAAAAATTACGAATGCCGTACACGTGCTAAACCACGCATGGTCTTTGCTTTGCGAGTTGCTCACGTACATACGAAACACACACACACACACCGTCGATAAATCGAATGCACATACAATCTGAGAAGTTTATATGGGCGTGCGATTGTGAACTGCAGTTGGATGTATTCACAGTATGGATACGATGTAGCACAAAGGTTTTACACGCACGGTTATGACCTCGCTGAAAAAAAAATCAAAGTGCCTCCTGATGCATGAGTCTGTCGAGGGCGATACGCGCACCCATGCACATCAGCAACGGACGTAAGCTGTGGCACACACAATACAACAGCCGATCTTCATTATTATGAAGCTGATAGGAGCGTACTCAATACTACGTGATTATCGTCTTGTGGTATATATCATAATAATTAGTGATGGAGGACCATAGAGATATAATACCAATGGAGGACATTGAGAGAAACTCACCAGTAATCCGGTTTCTACGCTTGGAAGCAGAGTTAGCCTACTGCCGTCCTGTAGCCGATTTTCTTCTAGTGTACCATCGCGTAGTTGTCTGAAATTATAAGAAAAAGATGAGTTTATTTTGGTTTTTTTTTTTTAGCCGGGAGTAGTCATGAATCATGAGGATTTTGGATCATTGAATCGTCATGTATGCTCAGCCTTTTCGAGCATTATTATAGTTACAACCCGAGCGAAGCAGAGGGTACGAATATTTATGGTAACCTCACTTTTCAAGATGTTCAAAATGTTTGAACCTACACAAATCTGTCCCAAATTCCATCAGAGGCTTAGTATTAGTCTGATCCCACTATGGTCCAATATTCAAAGTCCTACAATTTGTACAACTGTGGAGACATTCAGCCAAGAACGAAGGGATTTTGTCTTATCAGTGACTTAATCGTGACTTCACGATTGAATTTGGATAAATATTGTCTCACAGTTAAGCTACAAACTAACCAGGCTCTGTAAAAACTTCCGAGTATATTTACAGTGATTACAACTCTAAAAAATATGGAAGTCAATCAGATCTAATTATCAGGACAAACATGATGAAGTCGGTCAAAACCGTGTTATCCTATAAGGGACTATACATGTTAAGACAACGAAAGTTTTGGAGCTCAAAACTTTTTCCACAAGCAACCTAGGTCGCTGAAATTCAATTTGAACAATCCTTACGAAAAATACTAGCTATGTTTGGGATTTCATACAAATCTATAACCAGGTCAATTTATTTATAACGATACGACTACCTCGATACCACCCAAAATCTCTGCCCAGATAGGTACACTCACCGGACATAATATCTGAAAAAAAATCTGAAAAAGCTTTTTTATTCCTGAGCTGCTATTTGGAAACTCGAGATTGAATTTCGATTCTGATGGGTTGAGTATGATGAAATTACGATTATCAAGACACCACAAATGGTCTGATTTGGATTGAAACACAGCAGCCCAGGGACAAAAAACGTTTTCAGATGTGTTCAGACAATATGTCCGGCGAGTGTATACATACATCAAGGAAGATAATAATATGTTTCTTCAAAAAGCATTAATTTTCGTCCACATTCCTATCGATTTGTTCTCAATGGCCTAAAGGTAATGTCATGTTTAGTAATAAACAAAATTGGATAGGCACAAATTTGAAATTTTCGGCATTGATATTCTCATTTGTTTCACAATTTGTGCGATTTTATTATTATGAAATTACACGAAGATCATAAACGTTTATAGACATCATGTAATAATAATAAAGAAAAAATTTTGAGTCGGGTAAAGAATCAATGTAAAAAGGTGGATTTATTTTCATCAGACTTTGCAAAGTCGGAGTGTGGGGAAACAGGAAACACGTCGATGATTGAAAAGGAAATAATACCCAAAAATATACTCGGAAATTTTTCGAGTGAAGCCGGTATTATTTTATTTGAAACCATAGAAGCAAAGTCATAGCGGCTCATATCGCAATAATACATAGTTTCGAACTGTGTAAGAGGAGTCAAATATACCTAAAATCAGTATAATTCTATCTTCATACATATAAATGTCCGCATCAGCATCTCGATGTTACTCGCAATATAAGTAACACAGAGTGCATTCAACCCAAATGAGGAAATACGTCCATCAACGCATGCGCATATTGTATTATGATACCGCGTGGCTCATCATATTGTTCAGCGGTTTTGTTTCATTTGAAACTTGGTCATTTTCTGGATATTAACTGTCAATTTACGAAGTGAAATCCCCCCCCCCTCCCCCCAAATCACTCGTTTCAGAAGAATACTTGAAATTCACTTTTTATGCCTTTGCTTATGAAAAATTTCAATTTTTCGGATAAGATACTCGAATGTTCGTTGATTTTTGTACACGAAGAGTGGTATAATAAGAATTCCTATAACATGCAAGATTAATGAAGGAAAATGAGTTTGGAAATGAATAAAATAGTATCGAATGTGATCATTAATTGGATAGATTTCATATCTATTCACCTATTCTATATAAAATGAGAAAAGGTGGAGGCAAAGAGGTCATCGTAGTATAGAAGGGTCATGTTTTGAAAATAGTGAACGCGGGTGCACTCAACATACTGAATTTTATTTATAGACGCATAAATATATAACACGTGAGGCGACAAAAGTCTACAATAGTATATTACGTCTCGATTGCTGGAAACCGCGTGTTTCCGCGGCTCGTGCTGGACTGCGGTTATGGGTCGTCTAGGGAAATCTAGTGATAATTCAATCGTGTAGAAACACAGCACCTACTTTCGCGAAAAACGTCGAGTTTCTAGGTAGGTACCCCCACCCGCGTCAAGACCCCCAGAAATTGTGTTGTTTCCAGCACGAATGATATAAATAATGGCTCATAGTAACGCGCGTGCTTTTCATTATTCCCCGTGCAACATCCCTATATTTTATATGCCACACACCATCAAGAACACCCTAATAACTATCTGTTGTATCCCAACAGTATATACTACACGAATCTATGATACTCTTGCACATGAATGAGTTGATATCTACATGCTGTGCATGAATTGTGATGTACACATTGTACAGATACTAAATACACGAATATGTCATGTTTCTTCAGAAGCTAAATTTGCTCTCTTCCACTTTCAATTAAGGGGATGTCGGATAGCGACATTGTCGATTTTCCGGATTTCTCGACGGATTTTCGAGATATCGGGATTCTACTAAGTAACGCCGATTCTATTTGGCTCATAGAATCGGCGTTACTAGGTAGATTTTTGATATCTCAAAAATTCATCGAGAAATCCGAAAACTCGACCATGTCGGTAACTGTACAATATTGATAGGACTCCGACACCTTAATAAAATCGTCTGGTTCATTGGTGCTTCTCTCTCATCCTCTTTCTTCTTCCTTATTCTCTATTCCTTCTTCTTATCCATTTGACATTTATACATATTTGCTAATATACGTGCAATTCTATTTGCATTTTACACGCTTATAAGGATCATTTGAAAATGCCTAATGATTTTTGACACGGATATATCTATATATAAATATGTATGTGGATACTCTGATAATCAAAAATTCAAAGTAGTTTCTTGGTACTGCATAGTTTGTGAACTTCCTTTTTATTTAAATTTTGAAATTTGTGAACAACTTAACGATCGAACAGATTTTGAGATAGGCATAATTCGAACGTGCTCAATAAGCAGCTGCTTCCAGAAGCAATATTTTGAATTATTCATCGTGGGGTTTTTTGTAGTAACCCTAATTTGAGACGCATGTTTTGTGATTTTCGTACATCCGTTCAAATTTATAAGTGACAAGCGGATGAATATGAGATATAGATACTTATCATACATACACGTGAATGGATAATATTCTAGTGATGAGCCATTAGAAAGCAGATGTTTTCTTGAAATATTCGATATTAGAATCGAATTATGTCTAGTTCCTTTTTCCTTGTCGATTTCCGAGACTTTTTTTGACTTCTGTGTCTGGGCTGATTAGAAACATTAGAATCACATAAATTCCATGTCTATAATACTTTTAATGTCCTCGAAAACTTACAGACCCGTTTCAAATATAATGATTCACATCGGCATTAATCTTGAGTAAAATTGAATAATTGGGTCAAATTGAGTTATTAAAATAAATTATTCAGTTAAAATAGCCATTAGGAAACTCATTGAACGTTAAAAAAATTTGCTGCATTATAAAAATGTTCTTCGAATGATATCAATTTTAATAATTGGTGATAAACATTCCAATCCATGATATTTCATTTAATCGAGCGAACTAAATGAGTATCCATTCACTATTTAATGAGCCGAGGCGTAGAGGAATTTCCCAAATTAGTGAGTTATTTTAATTTGCCGTCTTCGATATAGGTGTCAAAGCAAAAACGGTAAACGATTCAAATTTGTTTTCTTCAAACACCAACATCCCATATATGGGTATTTTTTAAATTTTGAATCAAAAATAAATCTATCCTTAATTAATTATTAATATTATTATTGAATGGGACGTTCTATTTTAGAAGGAAATAAATGTAGAATGATCCATGAACACATCGAATATATTTTGGACATTTATATTTTTACCCCTTATAAATGATACATAACTTGAACATGTTATTCTTAGCTATTCTATTCTACCGTATGTGTTTAATTTTTTGCATGTACACTCACTGGACATTATACCTGCCCAAATCTGAAAATACTTTTTCGTTCTTGGACTGCTACTTGAAATCCTGATGAGACAAGGTTACAATTTTGAGATGTTCAGGAGAATGAGGTTTTACGATTGTCAAAAACACCAAAAACGATCTAATTTAGATTGAAACAACAGACCAGGGGCAAAAAGCTTTTTCAGATTTGGACAGATAGGAGAATGTCCGGTAAGTGTACATACAACCAAGTGTTGGTCTCGACATAAATATAATTGCATGATTTTTTGGTAACGGTTAACTATAGACAAGCAATTTATATCTCTAGTATTTAATACCGAATTCATGTTCTGTGGAGCGCGCATCGTGGATTCGATTATTGCATATCTCGATCACTTTGTTGTCGCATGAAAAAAAACTTACTTTAAAGTTATTGTCCAATCTTATCACATGGATTGTAGCATATAACTGTCAGATGTACTATTAATTTTTCAATCATCTAATTCATCAAGATACGATTAATCTTAGACCATCTAAAGAGAAAAATTGTTGTTAGCTATTGTTCCAAATACGAAAAATTGAGCTATGCAACCCGAAAGGGGCTATTCATGAATTATGTAATGGTTTCAGGGTCTCGACGAGCGGTCTCCAAATTTTTTATGCGCTGCATGAACATTGGTGAAAATTTCCATTTAAAGCAATCTGTCTGAGATCATAAAATGTTTCCTTGTGTTATTCATGGATAGCATCTGATAGCACTCAATATTTCATCTTCATACAATTAAAAAAAATAATCGAAAATTGTGGACAAACTTATCATTTCTGCCCAATTGCTAATATTCTTTCGTTTTCATATTTAAATCGAGTAGTCAGTAGTATCACAGAAAAAAATGTTTCAAATCCATGACACCGGTGCTGACTCTACAACAACTGACTCACAAGAGAAAGACTTTGGTGTGTGAAGCAATAGTTGTTTCGCAATGTAAACGAAAAATTCTCTGACGTACGCGCGTACGTGCAAAGTTGGCGGAGTGATTTTGACCATGCGGCACGTGCTTGCTAAGAAATTTATTTTTCTCTCACTCGGCGAGTGATTTCCCTCAAATTTTGCATTTACGTTCACTAAAATTTCAGACAAAACTACATCATCGTGGAATAACTGGCTACAATATTGCTGCAAATTTCCCGAATTAAATTTCTTCTCTAGTTTCAGTTGATATCATTATATCTGATTTCAATCTCCCATTTCGTCTCCCATACTGAAACTTTTTTCTATCAAAATTGACACATGATACACATATGAGTGGTTCTGCGGAAACTTCGATATTTGGGGGTCGATAATGTTCCAGCGCTAAATCTCACTTCCGAAGGTTCTAAGATGTATTTTTCGACTTTTTGAAACATATAAAGTATGAATAAACTCGCGCACGAATGTAAATTTTCCCACTAATATCAGTACCATAAGGATAGCATGGAGAAACGCGGTAGCGCGGCACGGACCTGACATTTTGAGGCGCGGCACGGAGGACCTGACATTTCATTACTAAAATTGATCTCACGGCCAAACGGTTTGAGCTACAGCTTTGAGATTTTGGAATTTTGATTTGACTATCAGATACTTTGAAGAAATTTGACTAGGACCTCGGTAGTCTCGTGATTAAGGGCCGCACTAATACCACACGGACCTGACATAAAAATTTAGCAAAACTAGATTTTGGTGGAAAAACTGCTCTGCGAAGTGGAAAAATGAATTTTTTTCGATACTTTGAGGCCTGGAAAAGTTGCGCCTGACGATTTACTTCAAGAATAAATTGATGCGGAAAAGCCTGGAACCAGACAAATTCACTTTTATCGAGGAAAACTGAGGGAGTGAAATCTTGAGTAAAATTGCTTCACAAAATGTATGTGCTCAGCGCACACACAAAAAGTGGTCTTTGGGCTCTCATAGCAATGGGATTTGGTGTTCAATACCTTGATATTTGATGCCTTAGCTCGCCCGAATCCCGAACAAATTCTACTGCGGGCCTCACGCTCACAAAGGTCGAAATAATGGAAAACCACGCAGCACGGACCTGATATTTTAACCCTTTTTTCGATGGTAGTTTTTTTTTGGGTCACCCTGGATCAGAGAACTAACGATTGCAACAAAAAATCACAAAAAAATACATTAAAAATGACTTTTGTAATTGTTTCCTCAAGCGTTTTAAGGGTTCGTACAAGCTGGCACACGTTATTTCAAAGTTTCCACGGAGGTACTCATATGAGTTTACCATATCGACTAAAATTTAAACACAAGTATGAGACACCAAATATGAATAAATAAAGAATTAACATAAGTACATATTAGATTATTATAAAAGATATAACCTTCCTGTAAAACACCCAGAAATGTCAAACCGGTCGACGAATTGACATCATACCCCGATTATACAACCACCATTAATATACAACGTAATGTTCAGCTAAAGTAAGAAATTTATAAAGAAAGTATTATTGCCGTCTGGCTTGTGAGTTCGTAAAATTAAACAGACGATAAAATACCGATTTGAATTGCCCCATTAAGCGTCATCGGATTGTAAATTTGTGATAGTCCGAAGAAGAAGCAATAAGACGCAGTCAGATATGAATATAAACTACGAGAACTCAGGGGTGAAAGAAAGAAAGAAAGGAAGGAAGGAAGGGAGCGGATGAGAGAAAGAGAAAATTAGGAAGGGATAAAGAAAGAGAATAACGTGCAATATTAGCATCAAATTCATGATGGAAAGAGAAACTCTTATATCCGCACACAATTGAATGATCAACGGCGTTGACTATTCTTCTTTCATTGTATATGGGGTATTCCAATCGATTGAATTTTCATACAATCGGAATCAATGAATCTGATCAACGAATATAGGGCTAAAATTCAATTTCAACACTCGACCTAACCTAACCGAAAATCGAAGAAGCTTTTCACTACTTACACAATTTCAGAAACATTATACGCATATGTCACGGTCAACACTTGGTTATACTTTTTTTTCATGTTTCACACGCACCAAAGAAATCCCATATACATGTCTACGTAATGACTCGAAGGACACGAAGCTTTCGACACCATGATAGCCATTATCTCTATGTGATTACACTTAAAGTACTTGACCCCATAAGAAATTCTTCATTGAAAAGTCGGAACTACTATGCAGACAGACGGACCATAATTTTCTGTATTATATAGTATAAAACCTTGACGCTCTTCTTTCTCGACGTGCGGCCATGAGGTAATCATAAATGATTATACAAAGATAAAGTAGTAAGGAAAACGCAATTGTGAAGGATAATATATCCTTACATATTATTTGTATATTTATAATGGGGAGTGGCATGGGAGCAACTTTCTCATGGTGTGAATAAAATCTCTTTGCTGGATGAAAGTACTGCTGCTTTCCACCACACGAGATTATGATGCGTGAAAAATTTAGAAAAATTTTTTTTTTGTGAGCTCAGTGAAAACTTAGTGAATTGCAAAATAAGCGCATTTACTATGCAATTAGTTCGAGCTGTTTGTTATTCCATGACAATCGTAGTTGACCATCTCTTTTTTACTTCAAATTCAATTCTATTACAAAATCTTTGTCAACTTTTTTCAATATTCAAATCAGATTATCTTCCTCGATTTCCATCTGATTTTCATTTTCTTTTTCCTTTTTCATTTCAATTCTCATCGATGAGTTCTCACGATCGAGGCACAATACACAAAAACACATTTTTTTTTAGAATGAAAGAGAGCGGATATATACAGACTGTAGAATCACATGGCCGGAACGTCCCGCTACTTTTCTTTCCGGTTACAAAACCACACGAGAGCTATGGAAAATAGGCTACATTCGAATCTGGCTTGCAGACCGAAGCGCAGGTGTGCGCGAATTGGCTATCGAGTGAGTATTGAATTTTAGCTTCGTGTCCGGATACTTGTAGAAAGAAAGACCCGGAACAGAGATGTCGAATAGAATTGCGATAATTTCAAAGATTCAATCGCTTTCCTCTGTTTCCCCCTTTTTTTCCTCATTCAGTTTTTCCGGATACGATATTTGCATACATATATTGAATGATTTGTACATTTTTGTTGAGTCGCATTATTGATATATTTTTGGGGTTTGTCATTTCTTCATGAAGATTATGGTTCAAGTTTTTAAAAATTTCGAGTATGAGAATCTTCTGAGGACTGATTCGTTGGACGATGATGTGTAAACTGGAAAGAAGCAAAGAAACAAAAGAGATACTGCCTGTAGAATAATACAGCTTCCCAAGTCACTAGAGAGAAAAAATGAGTATTCGCTGAGTCAATGTTGGAATTTGATTTTGAATTAGTGATTTTGTATTTTAGATGGATTTTTAAAAGAAAATATCATTATACCATCTCATTTGATAGCCAATCAACCATCTGAATGCCTCAAATTCCTCTCTTCATCACTCAGGAGACCCAAAAAGCTCCATAGCACAGTAATAGGCATTCGTTCAAAGAACTACATTATGGGATGTACAGATTTGATCTGGAAGATGGTTATTTGCAAAGATGAAAGATTATTTATGAAGTACATGATGGATTTGGAGGCTGTTCAGGAAGTTATGAACAGAATTTCTTCAACATCTGCATAACCTTTGGAGGACAACAAAGAATCAGAAAGTTATTCGATGAACAACATCAAGTATACGCTTTCAAAGAATGAAATGGAATGTTTCTATGTTCTGGAAGTTTTTCATCTTGCAAGTGTTATCATTGTCAGATAACTCTTCGAATGCATGATTTCCAAGTTTAAAAATTCATCGAAGGACCATACGCTGACTTAATGACATGTTATAATGGTTTGATGGGGTTACGCTCAAGATATAGAGGCAATCGAAACTGTGAGATCAGTGGAACCTGAGAATGTCTACAATTTTTCAACTGTATGTATGATAATTACTTAAAATTATATACTGAGAGGGAATTCACTTCTTAAAATAAAATTAAAAAAAAAAACAAATCAAGGCACAGTTGTATACACCCAGAATTACACCAAAATTAAACAATATGTTGACCTTGCAATTTCAATGGGCAATCGACAAGCATCCTCAAAACAATTTCATCAAGTTCAGCAAGTGCATCTTTCGCGTGAGAAGCAAGGTTGTGATGCTCGTCAAAAAAATACCGTAAACATCAAAAGAGAATTTCTCAACTTACAGGTGGTGCAGCTGCATTATAAGAAACGATGATGACCGTTGCACATATTGAGCCCGGGTTCTTACATACACCACCAAAACTCGGCCTAGACGGTTCTCAATCCTTTTACTTGGCCTAAGAAAGTAATTTCTCAACAGGTATATATCTATAATAATACTTTCGACTCTCAGATACTGCACGCTTCTTACCGCATTGCGCTGCATTTATATAGAGTACATATGATATATATAGACCCCTGTGTTATATATATATGTATGTGTAAGTATTCGCAAAACGAAACGGTGGCACGGAAGGTCATGATTTCCTTGGGACACCACCACCATATCGGCCTTCTGCAATACCACACAGCTGCAGAGAAAAGGAGAAAGACAGCCCCGCAGCCGTTGCAATACTGCTGTGGCGTCGTCGTAACGGTAAGGTAACCGTAAATCGGCCACGCGCTCAAAACCTGGCCCGCGCGCGAAACGACCATACGACCAATAATACTATACTCATACTTTCATGCACATCACATACATATAGTGTATTATATGATATAAATATATCTATGTATTATGGATGTAAAATGTAAGTAACGTAATTTCTGGGGTGGTGCAAGGTGAGCTGGGTTGGCCCTCACTTGTATGGCATAAGCGTTAATTCATTTTTTGCAAGTTTGAGTACACCAGAAGCTTATATGAGTGATATAATGCATACTATCATGTTTTTGTATAGGCGAGCAGACACGATAAGAGTGTAATTATTTTACCTCTTTCGATACTGGTGTGCTGTTGTTGGCTGGATTATGGTTTAAGAAAAATAATGATTGGTGGAGTCAACGAGGGAATTTATAGTGAATTCGAAAAAACGTACATGTATATCCGAAATATCGAGTTTATATAAAATACTGTGTGTGGCTAATGCATGTAAGCGTTCATTTGGAATCAAGTGTCCTCAAGACTGATGATGAGGAAGGTACATCTTTTATAAAACGTGCGAAATCTTTGCTCGGTTGGATATATATATTTTTTTTGGGGGATACCTGGTGTGAGGGAATTGAGTAACGGACATACACATCTTGTAGTAAGGGTGCTCTTTCGAGTGTCTGGACTCAGAGGGGGGTCTGAATGTCGGCAGCTTTTGAGCTCGTGTATAACAGAACAGGTACAGAAAGGTGGTTGGGATACTTTTTTTTCAGAGAAGAAGTTTACCGGTCGATTTTTGGAGTTATAACGGCGTAAATGTGTCGTTGGCAAACCGTTTCGATTAAATTCAACAGTTGAGAGTTGAGAACGGATAATTCAGAAAAACTGGAAAAATTCATTTTTTTCAATTTTCCGATGTTTGTGTGCTTACAAAATTGTAATAAATAGAATTCGCAACTCGTTCATGAGGTTCCCCGCTTTCGAACGATTATTTCGACCCTCGCATGCTGCTCGGGCCGAAAACCGATAGATCAGAAGCGAGCTACAATCTCATAATTTCGGTGCAGAATCTACTCTATCAACTTGAAAATCATCTGATATATGTGTCACATATTTGAAACTAAGTGAGTTTGAAAAATTGAATGAATTCAAAACTTTGCCGAGTTCATTTTGTTTGCTAGATTATTTTAATAAATTTTTCTAGACATTGAGAAGAGCCATGAAAAATCGACCGCACATGTGCAAATATTATCAATCTTCACTGTATGCAGAATAAATAGGAGTCCTGAAAAATAATGATCAAGAATTCGCCATTCCATGCATAATAGCCACCAAATCAGGTTTGAAACTACAGCATAAGTTTGTATACTGTAAACAATTATTAGGTTCAACATCTCTGGGGGACGTGCCAGAGCGCGAAACAAAAGCAAAAAGACGGTTGGACGCTACCATTTCCGAGACCATTCCTGTAATTGGGAACCGATTAGTGAGCCAAGAGAAAATAAAAACACTATCCATCCGCCTCGGTAAGTATCCGCCAACGGCTGATGAATTCTAAGAAATCACAATAGACAATATTCGAAGAACCCAAAAGCATCTCTCTTCGTTCATCTCACTTCTCGTCGTCAACAAATTCGTGAACTGGACCAAACTACCTACATATATACATTCGCACCACACATCCAAAACATAACCTACAAAAAGTACAACAAAAGAGTTAGTCCTTCAAGGATTCACGTTCTTATATGTACATACACCTTGTACACATGTACAGTATATGATACATACATATGTCGAAACAGTATGCACACCTGATGATGCGAAAATTGTAAAAAAAAAGCTAAAGCAAAACCTCCTGCGCCAGACACATGCACCACAGCAGCAGCAGTAAGTTAGCAGTATGGCTCTCTCTAAAAAGGAAATAAGCCTTGGGCACAGACTGTTCTCTCTTTCTCTGCAACGAGGCATGACTCTTCTAGTACTTTTATACACACACACACACACACACACACACACACACACACACACACACACACACACACCGTGCACTGCAAGTGCACTGAGTAAAAATTTTTACGCTAAACTGGGAATTTGCAATAGATGTGTAGAGATGTATGGTGCCCTGAGTAAAATTCACACAAAATATGAGAAAAATGTTGTGTCAAAAGCCGTGTATGCTGATAAGAGGTACACTGGCTATATTATTAGATATTTTGCACGCAGAGACGTGGAGAACGGGATTTTTCAATTATTCTTGTATTTAGAATATGTGCAGAGAACGAGTCATCAGCGCCTCGTCTTGTCTCTACACTTTTCTCTGAAAGCTTCTCCCAAGTGTACATCTTTATTAACCAACTCAGTCAACCTTGTTGCCACTGCGCCACGTTTTGTGGGCTACACTATTTTCATGATGGTCAAATACGGAGATGTTGCTGCAACTGCGAATCTTTTCTATTCGAACTCTCCTATGTCGTGTTGATTGGTAAAGAAGTTCCACTTCATGTGCAGCAGATACTACTCGTTTGAAGGGCACATACTTTGAATTTCTTGTTTCTTCACATATTTTGATCAAGATTCATAAGAATTTCAGAAAAGCAAGTTCGGGTCCCAAAGGTTAAGAGGTTATGTGAACTGATCTAAGATGATGACGCAACGACCTTGACAATTTAATCATTGACCGCGACATATAGACGAATTATGCATTGCACTTGAAATTATTGTCGAATTTCTAACCCTAAAAATCCTTCTACTATCGATACATTTCCAATGACGGTGTATAGAAATAATCGATTCACTCTCGAAAGAGCAAGATATAATGGAGAACATTGTGTGCATCTCCTCTTGAGATCTGAAGTCTTCTCAAAACATCGGAGAATCGTCTTGAAAAAAATTCATCCTCAGGTAGGATCTCCAGACACGGAGAATCGATCTCCTCTCCTTCTATATTTTTTTCTCCCTGACGGGGTCGTTATTCTTTCTTCACTCATCGTTTAAACTGCTTTTTTGTAAAGCACGCATTTTAAGCAGCATGCATCCGCCCGTTGTTGCATACTTCTACATATAGGACACCTTTCGTTCTGATTATATGCGTGCGTTCACTGCGGTCCACTGGCACGAAATCGAAATCATTCTTTCAGTAAAGGCATTTTACTGTACAAGTATGAGATATCAGCTGTCTGGCTACAACGCAATGAATTTGTGATGATAATTCGTGAATCGTCTGTGACTTTGATACCATACGGGTGGTTTTCTTTAAGCGTATTCGATGCGATGTGAAAATTCAACATTCGTGAAGTGTCCGTTCATTTATGGATTCAAGTTGAGAAGTATCTCACTTGTTCGAATGATAATAGCCTTCTTTTGTTGCGATTGAGATGCAACAAATTATTACCATTTGCATCTCATCTCAATCAACAAAGATCTTCTCTTTTTCGCTTTTTGATAAGTATAATTGAATGGACCCAGGTTCTTTATGTTAGTTGGAAAGAGAAATCACACTTTCTGGAAAATCAGACTCGAACCTTAACTCAAGATGATTGACTCCTCACTATGAATTGGAAACTGTGTTAGCTTTTTATTGAACCAATACATGGTCATACGATGAGTAAATCCAGGCTCATGAAGTAAGCGAAGCAGAAAACATGCTTAGGAACATCATCGAGAGCATTGTAAGTGATTTTCTACTGATAACTGCCTGCCTTAATAACATCCCATATTTTATCCCACAACTCGAGGAAGTCTTTCTGAAGAATTCACATTCCATCATATGCATAGCTAAACTCAGAAAGATGATCCTTTGAATGACCATGCACTGATCTGAAATTGGTTCTGTAATGGTGCTGAGATTATATGTTAGATTCTGAACATATAAAATCCATCACAACAGTCGTCATCAACCTCAAAAAGTGATATGGTGCAATGATAAATTATCACAAAAAGTGTGTAGAAAAAAACTTTCCAAAATGGATTTTTTTTACACACACTCCAGCGACAACCTCAAAGTTTTGAAAAGTCAGTAAGCAGTAGATATAGAGTTTTATAGAACTCTCAAATGAACATTTGCATTTGGTATAACATACCTTCATAAGCTCAAAGGTCAAAAAGTGAGAAGGAAAATACCTCTCCAGAGTAGAGTATTACAAGAATAGCCTCACCACCACATGAGGTTTGACAAGTGAGACCCCATAGCGCGTTAAAAACGATCCAAGACTCATCCTTACTCAAATAAAAAAATACAAAGGTATATGTCACGACCGAACGTTATACATAATACATCAGAACTCGACCTTTTTTCACCTGTGGATTCAAGTTTAGTCACCCATTATAAATCTAATATTCAGACTAGTATCAAAGCCATTCAAAAACCAATAATACACATGTACATTGTATTGCGCTCGGAAAGACTCAAATGTTTCAGTCGATGATTTGATCCTCTCGTCTGTATCTTACACCCCCACTACCTTTTTTCATTTTATTCTCCATATGAAGGTCTCTACTCCATATGTTCTGGAGATAGACTTTAGAACCTTCAAGAAAGAAAGAAAGGAGACGAAAGAAAGTGGAGGGAAGGTGAATGCAGAAGCAGCTCTCAAAGGATCGCCAGGAAAAAAAAGGACATGACGGTGAGTGCATCGTCTTTGAGAATATGGCGTAGGTGAGAGGAGCCTCTCCAGCCTCCTCATCACATACGTGAATCATGAGCCCATTTTCGTTTCTTCGAGACCTCTCAGCTCTTTCTCCCTGTACAACCTATGGCATGTGTGAGATAAGACAGAAAGAGACAGACAGACGTAGATTATAGTGCAAAAAGCTGCTGCTGCCGGAGAGTATAAGAGAAGGATAAATTCAAGGTTACCAGCGTTGACTTTCGCTTTCTATGGATTATTTCTCTACGATTTGCGGAATATATTATTACGGCAGCAAAACCAAGTATTGGTCTTTCTAAGGTAAAACTAGGGGTACCGGGACACCGAAAATGGCGATTTCCACTTTGGGCTATCAAAGATGAACTTATTATGTTCCGATCATGAAATTTTTTTCTCTTACCTATAACTATACTATTTACCTTCATGAATCAAGAAAAAAAATGGCCAAAAGTGTTCTAAAATAATAACAAAAGCCAATTTTCTGGAGACCTGATTTGGCCCAACACTGAGACACGATTTGTGGTTTGACCTAGTACTAGGACGGTCAAATGTAGCAGTACTGGGACAGGACACGTTGCTCCGGATTGTACATTGGAAATTTCATCACAGTTACATACAAATATTGAGAATTACTATGGACTATCACGTTTTTGACCATAATTTGTTGTTAGTTTAGTCATTTATGCAATAACAATTCAACAACTAACAACAAACGATGTGTCTCAGTACTGGGTTACTCCACTTCTCCACCGCTTGGTGAAGCCGGACGCGTCGCGTCCTAGTAATGGGTCAGAATTCAATATATACGGTGGTGAACTAGGACACGATTCTTGGCCACACAATATACCATTTTCTAGTTGATTTTTTTTCATTATCTAATCATTGCCACAGCTCGCCCAAAATTTGGTTCGTGATTGGGATTACTCTTAAGAACACTCAAACATTTTTTGATACAATATTAGATCACACACCTTTCTATTAATTAGGAGAGAATATAATGTCCCAGCATCGGTCGACTTTGGCATGGTGTCCCGGTACCCCTAGTTTTACCTTACCTTTCTACATTCAACTTATTCCTTTCGTTCGTTCGTTCGTTTATTCGTTGATAGAGTATTATAAAGTGAGCAAACGCCAACAGATTGGGAATTCCACCTGGAATACATGGATACGGATTTATTATACCTCTCAGGGTAACGCTCGAGTCTTTTACAGTATATTATTATAGATCCAAGTTCGATTTTCCGATATATCATGCCATGGGCAATTACCGTATCATTATTTCTTTTCCTTTAACGGGGCTGCTCTGATTAATTTGATGTGTATGAAATGCACATCGTTTAAGATCAATCTGGAGAAAAAAAGAAACTGCTGATTCAATCCAATAATTCTGATTTCTCTCAATCTTCTCGTCTACTTGGATTCTGGAATATATTGTTGGATTTCTTTAATCCTTCATAAGACCCGGTGGGTCCTGCAGCGCCCCTGGTCAATGTACGTTCAATTTCGACCATTTAAATCAATATTTTATGCCATCAAAGTTTCCAGCAGTACCTATAAGTGTTTTGTATGGTTATTGAGATCTATCATGAGTCTCTCCGAGTTTCCAGAACATTGTTAACTTTCAAAGCATCGTTCGGCTAAAATTTCAAAATGGTAAAAATGACTCGTCATTGTACGAACCGTATTTTATGATTTTTGAATTCCTAATCGAGTTTGACTGTACGAGATCCTTCAGTAATGTAAATTGATTAAACTTTTTCGACCAAGAATGAACTTATAGAGTACTCATAAGTAACCAAAATTGTGAGTAATCTCATTATGACGCTCTGGATGACCGGGGTAATGAGTGATGAGTGATGTTCTTGAATGTTCTATGAGATTCTGCGCGTGAGTTGCACTCAAGGAACCTCCAAAGAAATAATTCGAGTAAGAATTAAAACAATATTTTGGGATAGTCAGGGTTTTAAGGAGTAAATAATAGGTCATTGATTTACAGGAATCTTATTCATCATCGTAGTGCCGAAGGTTAAGCAAAAATATGTAGATCAAATTGAACCAGAATTGAGTATGATATGCCAAGTTTGAAATGGATATAAGCAGTGAATCGGAATCCGCCTTCAATATTGCGCTAACGGACGTTTGATCGTAAAAGTCGTGATTATGCAAATCCTAATGATGCATACGTCATACCGAGCAAAAACAGTTATCGGATTATTTCTCGGGATATCAATATCACGCAACCAATGTATGCTGTAAGATTCTCTCTCTTCATTGATTTCATCGAGGAAGAGAATGTTGAGAATTATTCATATAAAAACTATATTATTCCTGATTGGAGGTAATTAACCTCAGAGTACGTATCATTGCAGCAAACTGAATGTCTTTGAGAATACATCTGATTTCTTTCAACTTAGAGGAGTCTGACAATTTCGTACTTGTTGAGAATTTTCTCATCTCATTATCCATATGATACAAGAGGGTAAAAACCTTGTCGTTGCTAACGACGACTGAGTGCGCTCCGCATCGATTATATTTTCCATACATATTATCTGTAATGGAAATTCAGAGACAATTTCCAAAAAGAAATTCACAAAAGTTTGCTTCCAATGTTGCGACCATGGCATCTTTGGAATGTCCAGTAGAACATAATCAGCTCAAATAATTCCTGAAAATTTTCGTCACTATCTCACAGATAGATTCCAAAGTATGTAATTGATACTGTTTTGGATTATTGTGGAGGTTTCCGTTCCATCACGAAAATTTGATGGTCGATTAATTTATTTTTTGACGTTCCTTCGGCAGTTCTCTGATATAAATTATCTTAAAACTAATCAAGCACTCTTGATGAGATCATGTGTTTTTTCGTTATTTCAAAAGATAAGAAGTACACCTGAATAATTGTTCATTGATGTGAGCAAGCGCTGAGGTATTTTGTGGAGAAGTTATTTGATTAGGTATTTTTGTGAGTACTGACGCAATTCATTTATTCAACATGACTGTAATAATGTGGTTCTCTTGTTCTTCAAGACGGAAAAGAAAACATTCAAAAGACATTTATCTGAACTCTCCGACACTCTTGGAGATTTATTCAAGAAACAATCTCCAGATGATTTGTACCAAAAAAATGTAATCAGTTCTCAGAGTTGGAATGATGAGGTAACACATTTATATTTGATTCGCAAACCCTTGATGGTAATTATTTCAGTATTTAGAGTCGAATATGAAAGTTTCTGTCACAGGTTTACAGGAAAACAGCAAATAATTGCAAACTTGTCATAAAAACAGTACCATCCATCTGTGGCCTACACTGACAAGGTTGAGAACTTTACTGCTTGTAACAAAGATAGAACAATGGATTGAATCATCATCCTGAAGGTTGAACCGTAGCACTTGTGCTTACATACTTTCACACCGCAGGATTCGTATCATCGCAATGCATTTGAGTAATATAAACGTGTCAGATAAGTCAATGCCATCATATATCCTCGTCACAAAATGTATCATCGATACAACCTTTAAACACATGTTAGTTTTCTTTATTGTATACACCCAGATGCTGAAGATTCATGAATTCCATTATTCTGTTTTCCAATACACTCTACAGTCGCATTCATTACAGACTCACAATATTGAATGAATTTTTTCTCTTCTTTCTCCATGATTTGAGAAAGAGCATTGAGAATGAAGACAAAATCAAAGCCATTACTGCTGTGTCCATGCTATTAAGCTACTCTGTATTGACATTGTCGGGGACAAGGTGAACAGGAATATAAGAAACGAGCAAATTTGGTTGAGTTTCATGGAATCAAGGTAGTTTTGACATCGAAGCATGGAGGTCAGGTTTTAAAATGAAACACGTAGTAAAGTTATAAGAACCGGACGGTTTTGGATCTTTTCAAAAAGCTAACAAGAACATTCTTGGAGAATTTTTTAGAACAAGTCTCTGTTGCTATAGAAAATTTCCGTGAATCCAGGAACTTTCAACCTGAAAATGATAAAAAATCAGAACTATGCAGAGGTATTTTATCTAGAAAATCTCTAGTTTCGTCACAACTTCTTGAAATGACCATGTCGAACCTCACTCTTAAAATACCTACTGAAAATTCACGTAGTTCGTCAGTGATGAAATTTTCTGAGCAAGTATTCACCACCAGAATCATTACTTTTGTCTTTATTTTCTCATAGCCTAGATAATAATTTGATCCTAATATTAGATTCCAGATGAACCCCAAATAGTATTTCAAGCGTCAATGGCGCGAATAAGGCGTCAGTCATAGGATTTGTAAGAATCCGTTGGGCAAAGCTAATAGTATAACCTTCATCATCGTCATCAATGGGATTCGAAAGAGGATGAAACAACTCGCATAAGCCATATCTTACTGTTGGATGAGCGAGGAGAAAGGATATATGCTCCAGGTGGGCTGTACAAAGAAGAAAAAGAAGAAAAAAAAACCGCTGCTATGCCTCGTCATATCCGACCTTTTGCAAAGGCGGCAACAACGACGGATGTATAATATATATAAGTATGGAAGCAGCTGAGTGTGCGCTGAGGAGTAGCTTGAGAAGAGCTGATCCCGCGAGTTGAGTCGAATTGAAGGAAGATTATAAGTATGCGGAGGTGAGGTGAACTGGCGCGGGAGGCAGTGATGATGTGGTTACCTGATGGTCTTCGAGAAGATATAGGCATATAAATGGTACAGGTAGTTAAGGCCTCATGTGACTTTATAGATTCTGGTGTTCATTCTCCTCACTGCGCTGATCATTCTACATGATTTCATTCTTCAATGCTTCAACGTACAAATGTTCAAGAGGTTATGTATGGTTTTCATGACCCTTCTTGAAAAAGTGTTCAAGATGCAGGTAGACTGTATACCAAAGAGCGAGTTCTATTCCGTAATTTGATCCGTCAGTTGGTTATTCAATAGAGAACAAATTGATAGTTATGTCTTAGATAACTTATGACCTTTCCACGCCATTCAAGAAGTAAAGCATTTTGAAGATTATTGTTACAAATAGATAATCATTGATGATTTCTGAAATATTTCGAGAGAAGCTGGGTTTGGGAATTACAAACTTATAGCCACAACACTCTTCTCCAACAATAACCTCTATTCAACCACGAGACTCAAAACCAACACCTGCTGAATCTGGTGTCCAAATTCATGCTCTCAACAAACTATGTAGGGTTGATTGATTTCCGTTAGTTTTTTCCGACGTATTATCTCATTTCAAATTTCATGGAAGACAAGATGAGCCAAAGTTAGGAATTCTGTAAGAGAACAAGTCAGCAGGATCCCTCCATAAGACCCTATTAGGTTAATATCATGTTATCTGTACTGTTCAACCAAAAGTGAACTAAATCGCCTCATATTATATACCATCATAGGTGGTCCACTTTGCAGGGAACCAAAAATATTTCTCACTTCTATTCTTCATCTCATCAAATATATTTTCTATTTTTCACTGTTTGCTCTACTGTCTTTTGATAGAAGAAGAAAAGACACAAAGAACTTTTCTGTAACCCATGCGTGACACCACAAAAGAGTATATCTTATATAGTCACCTGCTGGATGCAGCTATGTGTATATGTGAGAAAGAAATGTGTAGGTTATGGGCGTAGCTCCTCAAGACATGGCATGGCAAAGCAGCTTCGGCTTCTCATCACCAGCATCAGAAGCACAAACCAGAAGTAGAGAATACAAGTGTGTAGTTATGGGGCTGAGCTATGCAGGGGAGAGAGAAGAGAAAACTGGACCTACAGCTCTGACAAAGAAGAAAAGAAGCCCTCGCAAGGGCCAGCAACCTTGGCTTCCGATACAACTCACTACCACCTTACCACCTGTATAAAATATGCCGGTTTTGCGTCGTCTGCTGCATAGGAATGCTACATCTCGAGTATACAGCAGGAGGGACCTCATGGCCATCGAGAAAACACCCAGGTGCACTGACTCCACGTGTATGATATGATGGTATTATAATACACGTATAAGCTCATCATCAGCTGAGCAGATTGTGCAGCATAGGTAGTGTAGCTTTTAAACCGTCAATAAGATGCGAGCACAAGGATGATATTTTCTCACACGTGCGTTTCTGAAGATGTAAGTTCTAATGGTAGGGATGACAAGGCTCAAAGCTGAGGTATCCAATCGTGTCCTTATGATCCAAGGTAAGATTTTTTTCCCTGGTTAGCGAATTGAATGGATGATGATGGTGACTTATTTGACAATTGATTCATTGACCACATTCATAGCGCATTGTATCTAACCGCAAGATAATCAGTAGGTATGACTACTCAATTCTTACAGTTGGACCATACACCATGGATATCACACTCCTGCGATATTTTTCATTTTTTTTTTTTTTTTTTTTTTTTTTTTACAAATTTGGTACAACAATGCATCGATTACTTTTGTCTGTGGGTCAAAATTTGAAATATTTTTCCTACAGGGTGATTGGTTTTTGTGACTTTCTACATTAAAATTAGAACTAATATATTCGCGTGTAGATTCGAGGAAAATATAATTTATTCGAGAAAAAGAAAATTCACGTCATGTCAAAATTGGCTTTAAATGGAAAATACACTTTTACTTCAGTAATAGACTGAACTAGAATATGTATATATTTCACCTTTTCAGATGCTCTCGTGTGCCAAGTTCACGGCGCTCGGTCAATGCTCTCTAACGCCATACATATATATTAAATTCGTTTCTCGCAAGCCACCACGCAGGTATATAATACATTAAAATGACTCTGCGATATGATTTTAGAGAGTTGTATACCTGAAAACGTGTAAACACACGATTAATCTACTTTTGGATGCTACGAGTGATATAAATTGAGTAAATCATTCTTTCAGCTGTCTAATATAGTATCGCTTCAATAATAGATATAAAGGAGGAAACTAGTCAATCGAGCAGAACAAAATTGTGAGATGATGAAATTACAAAGTGTCATCGACACCTGGTAAAATTTTCAATTCTTGATGCAGCAGATGTGCTGAATTTTTTTTCTCTTTTTTTTTTCTCACAGGTAACAGTCAAGATGAAATTTTCATGTGTATCGTGTGACTTTTTCAATAATTTACTGAGTTCGACACGGCTCGACATCAAAAATTTGTATTGGGTTCCAACTTGAGGCAATATTAAAGTTTCTAATGACGAGTGTCTACTGAATTATATCACTGAATACTAAATTTGTGTTTTATAGGTCGACTCTCGAAGTTGAATCTCATCTGAAGCGTATCCAAGATTTTTTAGGTTTTCTTCTTCTTCTTTCATTTATGATTAGAGAATATTTTAGAGATTAACATATTTGATGATTCTAGAAGTTTATCCATTTTGAAAAAGATTGCAGGTTTCTATTTTCATTCTTCATTTTAGTCATGATAGTAAAATGTTGAAAGTGAAAGGCTTAGAATAATGTTATTTACATGAACTTTTTATTTAGAATTATTTGCAGGTGGTAACGATATTATTACTGAGGACCTAAAACTTTGAGTACCAAAAGTTGAACAGATTAACATTACAGTATTTTTTTGGGATCATACACCATAAAGCAACTCGAATTTTCCAATTTTTGGCTCTCATATTCTCAATTTTTTTTAAAAAATTGAAAAATTTCGGAAAATTCCAGTTCACTGCGACTCTAAGAAATGAAAGAAAATTCAGCACGACGCGAGACATGCACTTTTCGAGTATCAGAAAAGAAGAGCTATTCTCTCGTTTTGATGATCGACTACTATATGGGGGCGTCGGAGCTCATCAGCTGCTTACTAGTCTTCTTTTCAAAGAAGTTGAGAAAAAGAAGGAGAAGAAATGAAAGGAGAAGAGCAGCACGCACTGATAAAAAAAGAAAAAAAGCGTTTTAAAAAAACCGGGCCACGAGAAGAAGAAGAAGAAGGGGAGAGAGAGAGGGATGCCCTGGACAAGACAACCCAATACACACGCAGAATCTCATCGTCATTGCGATCTCGACCTCCAGAGTTTTATCTGCGTGCATGAGAGGAGCATTGGCCAGCATCGCATCAGTCTCATCCGAGGTCTCATCTTTTTCTCTTCTTTCGTTTCAACTCTTTTTTTATCTAAAAGCAAGCTGAACCCCATCTCCCCAACGCCCCCAAATATAAGTATCCGCCAACGCGCCAAAAAGCCTCTACAGCTCTCTGCGCTCATCTATATATGCGCGGAAAATACACACCGCACATCACATTTATCGGTTAGGTGCCAAATTCTATTTTTGATATCAAACGCCATCATTCTGCGATACATAATGAAATCGTTCATCAAAACACATAGAGATATAACAAATAAAAAAAACATACAATTATTTCTTAGCGCATAAACATATATATTTGCACGAGAAGGGTTAGGTTTTATATGGTGTACCTAATAGTGTTATATCTTAAACTTCCTTTCTCAAAGAAAAAACGCAACGATTGAATAAATTCGCGTGCGAGCTGTAGTATGGATCCATGTGGATATGGCAGTTAGAGGGACACAAAACAAAACAAAACAAAAAAAGAAAAAACGGCTCTCCCGTATATAGGCCCTATGAACGAACGACTAGAGTAGAGTGTGAGGGATAGAATCGTATTTGGAAATCCAGGTGGAACGAGAAAGAGAGGTGCTCAACGGTCAGTGAGCTCAAATTTCTCTCACGCGCAACGGTTAGTTTTAAGTCTAATATATCATTGTGATGGTGCGAGATTTTATGTATGTGAGAGTGAGTCAGTATATGTATTTATGTGGGCCTGTGTTGAGATAAAAATTCAATTGACAGTTTGAGAAGAAACTAGGAAATTATATGGAGCCAAGCAAAAAATTGTCATTCAATGTTAACTTCTGAATGAATATGGATGGTAGAAAGAACATTTAAATATGCATAATTTTCCCTTCTTCTTTTCAGTGCATACAACTTTTACAATTCTGAGGATGATCCTTCTCTGCAAGGAGAGAAAAACCACAAAAGAATTCTTGAAATTGTTAAATGGGAAGGTTATACACATTCTCGACATTTTTATTAGGGATTTTAGAGCTCATATTACATATTTTCTGGAAATACCCATAAATATATCTTACACTGTTGCTAAATAAGCCATTCTGTTCTGATAGCTTATACACTCAAAGTGTCAAACTTAGCCTCGAAAAAGCACTAAATACCAAAATTGAGGTTGGGGCATACTCTATCGATGAAAATATCTATGCTTCGGGGTATGTATTTGATTTGAAGGGTCAGAAGGCAACTTTTGTAGTGAGATAATGGTGAAATTCATCTTTGAAGAAGGTGATTTGTTCAATAATTCCCATTAATTGTACCAACCTGGTTCAATGTACCAACTGTATCAACCTGGTTTCAATAAATTTAAATTCAAATTCAAATTTATTGTCAAATTATCGATGAATTGGTCGATTTAATAATGAATATCATCCCAAAATTCATGATAGAATGGATTCCATCATTATCTCAATACAAAAAGTTAATTTCGACCTTTTGAATACAAATCTCCAAGCACAGATATGTTCATCGATATAGTATGCAACAACCTCAATTTTGACATACAGTGCTTTTTGAGGTCAAGTTTAATATTTTGAGTATCTGAACTATCAAAATGGCCAATTTAGCATCAATACAAGATATATTTATGGGCACTCTCATAAAATATGTAATAAGAACTCTAGAATCACTAATGATGTAGAAATTTTGAAAATGTGTATACCCTTGCCTTAATGAAACTACTTTTCACTTCATTCAATTTTTGTGGTTCCAATGATTCTTTATTTACAAAATAATTAAATGAATTATAGACTACTGAGTTGTTTGAATCGCTATGAAAGAAAGTAATCAAATATATTGTATTCACTGCGGCAAATAAAATACAATTTTCTTGATTGAACAAAGAGAAAAGAATGGTATCATATCATATTCAGTCGTCCAGAAAGATTATGAACCCCTTTTTTATGCAATTTGAAAAAAAAATTGTGTCAACAACCATTTTGTCAATTTTCTTTATCGGCAGAGATGGGCATGTGAAAGGACGAATGGAAACTTATTCATTGGATAAACTGCTGAGAATGTTGAATGCTGATGCGCTTTGTGCCGAATGTTTTCTCCTTTGATATTATCACAACATATTGTTCAGAATTTCAATAAGTACACCTGTTTTCAGCCGACGAAAAAATTACATCTTTGTTATCTTGTCTCAATAAAACAACATAACTTACATCGTTGAAAGATGAACCTGAAAAAAAAAACAAGTACCGGCTTTTTCCTCGATTCGTGTGTGTATCAATATCCATAATATGTATGCATCAAAATTAATATCTGATACTTCAAATAATATTGATGATAAAACTGAAAAGGAGGAAATGACCCATTAATCACCACATCCGTCTCACTTAACCTGACTACTAAAATGCAATAATCACATAATATGATTTCGCATACAAAGCTCCAAAAATAAAAAGAATAAAAAAAAATAAAAAATGTTATCAACCCCGCGCGTCATTATCATCATGCAATGCAAGACAAGGTGAAAGAGTAAAGATCGAAGTTCGCACATGAGCCCTCATGTATCGCCAAAGTGTATCGCCTCAAACATATAACAACAGGCATTAGATAGGTATAGAGAAGTCGTTTCTCTCATTTCGTATTCCACGCGAGAGGAGGAGAGCATATATATACGATTACAAAATATGATTGCATGAGAGCCGCTTTGCACACGTGTACACCACACGTTTAAAACACGCCGGGAGACCTGCAAGTATATGTATAACTATACTGCAGTTTTCGAATGCATGTCGCGCAGGTACTTTTAACATCAAGTCTAATACTGGCCCATATTATATGTGTGTGTGTGTATGTGTATCGAAGTAACTTCAATGGTTACTATACGATTGACTTTGGATTCTTTGATACGTTAGAGAACACGTCGATATGTTGTGCAGGAGAGCAAGAAGGTTTATAACGAGTTTGTTTATAAACTACGAAAAAGAAGCCAACACACTGAAATCGATCTCTTTCTAGATACCTATAGTACATGGCAAAACAATGAGCCATCATGTACAGAATGTAGGTAAGCCACCTTTTGACATAGGATAACACATAGCAAAGATTCGGAGCAAATGTTGAATGTGTGTTGTGATATGAGCAAATAGGGGCGTGAGATGATAATGATTTGAACTACAGAGTATATTGTTGTTGAGGTTGTGAAACAAAAGAAAAGGGCGTTAACTTGCTAAGAGAAGCTGTCTGAAAATATCGAGTTAAGGTCATTTTTTTCTCTCTTGAAAACTTGGATTTTATCTGAATGGTTTATGGACTATTGACATGGCTCATAGTAGTACACACTATAAACTTGAATCAAGTAGTAGTGTGTAATACTTTCACCTTAGATATATTTACACGTGCTCTTGGGCGAGATACGGTTGGGATAGGATACTGGTTATAGTTGAGTTTCTTGGGAAATTTGACCCTTTATTCTTCTTGTATACCTAAATAATTATTTCATATTTACTGATGTTAACCTTACAGAATTTGTGAGAATGAAGCAACAGATAATAGAAATAAGAATAATGGACATCACGTGATGAGGTGTGTTCTACTACTTGCAAGAGGATTAGATTAGAGCAGTCGAGGAACTAAATTCAAATCAAAAGTATAATTTTGAATATGGCGAACAATATCTTCAAGATTAAAATGATTCGTATGTGAATTAAAACTATGTAAGATGTCAGATATTGAAGATAATCATCAAATCACTTCTCAAATACTTTTTGGGTCTGCGCGCTGTCCTTTGATTAATATTTTAGAGTATCGAGGCATACGTGATGTCCAGATTACTCTACTGATCATGACAGGAACCTTCCAAGAATCATTATTCATCACATTACAATAATTTTGTAACTTGCAGGTTCCTCACTGATTCATGTAAGCCAGAATCTTTATTAATAAGTTTAAACTAATGCTCGACTTTAGAAAGTCAACTGCCCAGATATGCACTTCTGTATCAGATAGGAATCACTATGTGATATCTCTCTAGTAATGTGTGCCCATATTCAAAGAGTAAAAAATTTGGTTAGATTAGTAAGCAATAATTCAGTCTAATGTAAGTTTCATAATGTTTTTGAAATTTGTATCATTTGTTTGGATCCTACCAGGTTTCTAAGTGATTTGAAGATGCTCAAAGTGCAGTTGCTAATAACAACAGTACTTTGCTCTCTTCGACAATGTGTCAAAAACATGTTTCAATGTGAAGTGTATCATAGAACGAGACATTAATGCAGCTACATTCAGCACTCGAATAGACATCGAATACAATCTTTTCAAAGAAACCATTCAAGCAAAGAGTGGAATAGCCTAATTCAATCTACGTAACAAAAGCTACAAGGTTAGCTCTCGAATATAGAAAATTGACATGTATAAGTCTGTACTTCTGAAGAAAATAGCTTTATGCTCCACCATCGTACAGCTGCATATCACCAACTCTATTGTAACTTCATCATATACACTAAGGTGTTCTTCTAGTCCAATACCAAAGTATGCAATACTACATATGAGTTCTAGCACACCCACACCAAGCTCAAAACAGAAGAGTAGGTGCAAGAGATTATATACTGTATTGCTGAGGTATGAGGTATTTATCATCAGAAAACCGCTTGCTACGTTGAGTATGTGCGAGGGAGGATATATCTTCTCTTCTCTAAAGTATCATTTTGTGACTCTTCATGCATATATGTACAGCAGACGCACGCCCGCCCGCGCCAGCCGCCACCGCCCACCACCAACGCCCGGTTTTAGAGAGCAGTACGCCCTCGACAATTGCGTTTTACATTAAAAAAAAAAAAAAAAAAAAGCGAGCGGGAGACTACCTACCTACCCACCCATCCATATTATACCAATGCCCACGAAGCGGAATGTAAAATGGGGAAAGACACCCAAAGATTTGCCTTTCCATACATACATATTTTGCTCCGTTTTGTACTGCCTAGTGTAGTATTCAACTTTATTAATAACCTATGCCTAATGGCAAATTAGTTGTTCTAAACGATGACTAGTGCTTACGAACTGTTTGGGAGGAAGATTTAATGACCTTGTGATTACTTTTGCCATTTGCTTTTAATTTGAAATTTTCAGGTGCAATTTTCGATGGTTGATTTCTGATACGGATCTGAATAGATTCTATTTTGATAAGGAATTAGAAAAAATTGTTTTTGAAAAATTATCATCATTATTATTATTATCATTATTTGAAATATTATGTATGTAGAGATAAGTTTTGGATTTTGAGAGTGGTGCAGGAGTGATGCGGTACTCAGAGATGATGATGAGTTTCAATGTGGTAAATACTCCTCATGATAGATACAACTAGCTCGTGGAAAGTAGCTCAAACTCGTATGATGGTGCGAGAGTTGATAATAATAGTATATAACTGAAAAGAAGTCTGATGCTTGGTGAAAAAGAAAAAAAAATGAATAAACTCGATAACGGTAGAAATAACGAGTCAAGCGGACACGTGTACTGAAAACATGTAGGTACGTGAGACTGTTTCACGTGCCTCGCACGTATCTCGTTTGCGTGATAAAAGTGCTTGGATGATTGAAAATCAGCAACAAGTGAAGATACGAATATTTCAAAGAAAAAACAAAATTAATTGCATCAGTAGTTACTTACGTGAAAATTTTGAATGATAGAGGGTATAGGTGCGAGAATTTACGACGATTCGTCTATACTGTAATCAAACACAAACTGTTTCTACAAACCAATAACTCTCATTATCAGGTTCGCAAACTTGTGACGTCAACTCCTCTAGCGATTATCATAGATAAAATAAGGGAAGTAACATACATAAATGAATACATATTTTGAAAAATCGCGCGGGTCCCACCGGTTTTATTTTTCCAAAAACGTAAAAAATGAGATAAAAAAAAAGAGGCAAGACCCATATGGGCGTTTCCATCGAAATGCAGGTGTCCAAGCTCACAAGCAAATTAAAATTACAAAAAAAAAACAGCATCGCAGCGAACTTGATAAATCGCCAATAATAAGAAGCTACTGCACGATGCATGAGAAATAAGTAGTTACGAAAAATCACCGATCAACGATTTGGAAAAGTATAACAGACAGAAACTACCCAAAAGGTTACTACGATAATTACACAAATCCATGAGGCATATATATAGAAAAGCAAGAAAGAAGGGGACACTCTTTAAACACATCACACATGTCATACCTATACCTATATATACCCATCCACCAAAGGCATTGCGGGCATTTAAATTTGTGTACACGCATGATGGGGGTACCACCCATCTATTATATACATATATATAGAACGTTAAAATGTGTTGGTGTAAAGCCACGCGGCTTTTCAGCCGGCCCACACGATAATATTGAATAAGTATTATGGCTGAGAAGGCCAACGTATCTTCCCACTTTTTCTTTTTTTTTTTCTAAATTTTTCTCTCCAAAATTGGATATTTATACTTGTCAGATCCATCAGAGTTATTTAAAACGAAGATGCAGGGCATTGTGGGTTGGTTAAAGTTAGTTTTTGCAGGGTCGCGGGTTTTTCTGAAGGTGAATTTATACTTTTCTTCTTCTCGTCGCCGAGGTAACCCTTGTCATCACCGCATCATCACCGACATACTAAGTACTTAGCTCGCGATTAATTCGTTTGGCAGAATATATTTATATATATGTAAAGTATAAATCTACGAGTGAGAGAATATTGAACTCGTTGTTTATTTACATTCGCACGTGGTATATAAAATTCCGTCAAATGCTAAACAGAATTTTCGATAATTTCAGGATAAATAATTCTACTTGTTATCTTACGAGTGAGTATGATGTGATTAAATGTCAATTTATAACACATCGATATTAATGAAAGGCCTAAAGTCTGTAGAGGAAAATTCTTAGGAAAATTAAGGTAAGTATTAAAGCACGTTGTTTCAAGTGAGCTTTAGAAGCTTAAAAAAAGTTGTGACGAGAAGATTGTAACAGTATAAAGGGGAACGAATTTAAGGAATGATTGTACAGCGATAAACTTAGAGATAACGGAAAGTGCTTCAATGTTCACACGTATTAGGTAAAAGACGATAAGAGCCAATATTCCGCATGACGACAATTTTGTAGGTTCCCTTATAAAATTTTTCCAAGGTATATATGTCAGAGTCCAGATAAATAAATACTTATAACCCGGGTTGACGATGTCCATATCAGAGGCACAATAATATTCGAAAGCTTTGCCCAATGCAGTATCCCCCAGAGAATTAAAGATCCAACAAAACCCCGGGCGATTTGGCTCTGATGCTGATGCTCTGATGCTCCGAAGCGCCGGCCATTTTTACCCAGGCCAACGCATCGTGGCCGGAGCAAAATCCCGGAGCCATCTCGTCGTATCGTGTTATGTATGTATGTACACAGATAGCGAACGGAATGAAGCATCAGTCAGAAAGCTCGCCCCCGTATGCCTTCTAAATGCCCTTCGAAAGAGAACATGTATAAGTATATATAATAATAATATGTATAGAGTAAGAAGAAAAGAGAATCGACGATATATGAAGGCACCGCTTCCCGCATTGCGGGCTTCATCCGTTCTCATTCCCCGAAGTGTATGATATCTCATATATATACCTAGTCATATCAGAGATAAAATACAACAATGTATAATCATCTGTATAGAATAATTGTAGATATGAACACATGACCCGCACAGCTGATAAAATAGATTGGCCATCCCGTTACGTAAGCTCATATAAGGCCCATCAAATAGAAACTAACTGTTTAGCTGATAAGTAGAACACTGTTATGAATTCCTAGTTTTTGGGGTACGATAGAGAACCTGGAGCTCTACTACGAGGAATTTAAAATACTTATTGCGTGAAGCTGCATGGAGAGAGTCAATAAACTGTTCGCATGACTGATGGAGCTGCATGGGAAAGTAACTTGCAAAACACACACATTGACACGAGTAAAATCAGCTTGTCTTATAAAAAGAGATGATGCGCGTGCGTTCGCCGGCTATAGGGCATCATCAGACTTTAGGATCTCAGGATATAGATATTATCTAGGTTTTAACGAAGTGTATTTTAGCACAACCCCAAGTGCCCAATAATAACTCTAGAAAAAGCTAGAATAAAAAAAAAGTCCACTAACCTTTCACGATGTAGAAGACATATACGTTCCTTAGCGACCTTGAGCTTCTTGGAAATAATTTTCTTTAAATTATCAATGCTTTCATGTTTGTCTACAACAATCTCAAATTGTCCACCAGTTGTTGGAGTAATACTAAGACTAATACTTGGATTAGTCGTCGTTGTCGTCATCGTCATTGGTGTATTTATTACATTAGAAATCTGTGTAGTTTGATTCTGTTGTAATTGTATTGGCTGTCCACCCGGGGATGATGATGCTGATGCTGATGATGAACAGCCACACCCGTTATTAGAACTATTATTATTTGATTGATTATTTGTTGAATTTGATGATGGTAATTGTGATGTAGCATAAGCTGATGAAGATGATGATGTATCAGTTGAACCTGGACCTCCAGAATCTAAATCTGGGGCTGCCGGCCTACCAGGCTTGCTGCCCTCGCTCATTTTCACTTCTTATTGCACTCTCACTTGTATATATATATAGATATATATGTATATATTCTGAGATAATACGAAGGTATAGGTTATATAGATATATATCGACAGCTGGCTGCACCTGTTTCCCACTCTCTCTCTCTTCTTATAACACTTTGAATATTATATTTTTTCCTTGAAGATGATGTTTATTGTATTATTTCAGGGTTCACTCACAGCACGTTTATTCCGAATAGATATACAGGGGTTGAACTGATAGGGGGATTTAAATATATATATACAATATATGAAAGACACAAGAGCGACGACGCGAGCCCCAGCCGTGGCCCCTCTTTTACGCCACTATATATATATATGTATACAATATATTGTGAGATAGACACTCCGGCCGCGAGCCACTGTGGGACTATATAAAATCAGGATGGTAAAATTTTACGTCCGGGCTCCGGCGAGTCCGGCGCTAGACTGCCACGCCACGCGAACGCGAGACGAGAACGAGACGACAAAGCGAGGAGAAATAAGTGTGTGGCGGCGCGGCGGCTGCAACGCTGGCTTATCCCCCTCCTCTTCCAGTATCCATGGAGAGTTGATGAGGGGAATCGTGAAATTTTGCGAACGAGGTCGTGCAAAAATTTTTTAGCCACCAAAAAAGATGCACACGAAATTTTACAAGCAACTGTAGTTTCGTCACTTGTAATAATTGCCGTTTATACTCCTTTTTAAGCAATATGGGAAATTTGAATAGAAATCCTTATCGAATTTAATGAAAAATTGCGAAAACAGTGCGTAAAGAACAATACAATCAAAGTAATTAAAATTCATACATGGTCAATTTTTACTCAGTAATCAAATTTTACTCCTGTGAGAAATAAAACTGGATAAAAAGCAGGATAATTTGATTTTTCTTGAAGTGTCTAGTTTCTATGAAAAAGCCACGGTTCTTTAGGGAATATTGAAAGAAATTCATTTCGCTTCATCAATTTGTAACGCGTGCTCTGAAAAAACACTTTATCGAAAAGGTAATTATTTCATGATTATGTTTATCGAAATGAGTATTCCAAGAATGATCCAATAAAAGTATTTATCGTCCACCATTGCAAAAATTCATCAATGTGAGCATCATTTAGTGCTTGAAAAAATGTTTTCTCGTCAGCAAAGAGTTATTTCTTATCCAACTAAATACGGTACTGCAATTTGAATGCTCGTTTTGGTTTAGATTGAGGGCAAAAAAATCGTATAATTTTCTAAAAAAGCTCATGCGTGGAGGAAGATGATTGTATGCCTCAAATCATCGCGTGGAAGATCCACTGATCGCTCTTAAAATCGTCAGTAGAAGGCACAGGTAACTATGATTGCCAACTGATTTACTTTACAGTACACTCGATAAAACAGTAATTTTCCTTTTTGCATCGTTAAGCTTACAAGGTTTGACTGAAAATCTGCAATCACATATCGATTACGATTCCAAGAAAGTGAAATTTTCGCGGTATTCTTGAAGCAGCATCAAAATCAAACGATGACCCAAATTAATTCGCCACAACAAAGATTGCCATTCGATCTGTCGGCGAGTGGACACGCATTTTCAAGTCGCATCAGAGTGAAGTTCATAAATTCATCCCTGAAACAGAATCCTTCCACACCAAGTATTTATCTTGTTCTGGTTGTCGACGATTCACGAAATCACGCGAAAAATTCAAGTTCATCAAGAAATTCCAGTTACCGTGATATTCCTGGGAATAACACCTGTGAGATGATTTTCTGGCTTATCTTATCAAACAGATTTATTTCTATTGTCCAGCAATCCCAGATGCGTACATGAGTTCTAAATATTCATATATATTTACAAAGAATGTGATCCACACATAACAATTCACCTTAATCACGTACGAAATCTACTACCCAAATGATGAAATCATGGTAACGTAAACTCAAATAACAATTTCGAAAAGTTGCCCTGTTACAAATCATCTAGCAAGAACTATCAGTCACGCAGACGGATCCTATTTCCAAAACATATACATCAGTCATATTCGAATCAGATTCGTCTCGGATTAGTCTAATCGGTACAAAAACAAAACAAGATATAACGGAAAGTTATGCGTGAAAAGGAATACACTGACTATCCCCTTCAATGGAATTTTCAAGTGATCAATTGCACGTACAGTACGTAACCCATCGCAGTCCTTTTTAACTATCACCCACGAATTGTAACTAAAAAAAATAGATGGATATTCCCAACAGTGATTTTGGTAAATCCTATCAAATGAATCTTTCATGCTCTGACAAGACATTATCGACTCAAAGAGTTTTCAAAGTATGGAAGAACTATTGACAACCATTGTTTTGCCCTTAATAAGTAAACAGCTTTATGAAAAAACCCCCATAAAACATACGAAACCCGAATCACTATGACGACCAAAGATGTCTTTCGTAAAAAATTCGACTCTTTGATCCATTTTGTACTTATCGCAAGAGTATTTCCATAACCAACAATATAAAATATATCATACAAAATTTTCCACTTGGCACCTATTGAATAATCAATTGATAGCGTGCAGGGCATTGGCGAGATCTCAAGCTATAATGGGGGCTCATGAGCCAAATTCTTCAGTATCAGCTTCTATGGGTTTGAACTCATAAGAACCACGTCCGTCCATTTGAAGATAATACTGAAAACAATTCTCAGTTAAATGAAAGATGTTCTCAAAATCAAACGTAGTGTGGTTTGAAGTATGTACATACCTCATGATGTTTCCAAAGTGAGCGCCGATGAGATACTGTAAACAGAGTTATATTGGCTTTCTTGCAATAAGAATACATAGAATCTTCGACGTCGACACTAACGGCACTCGTGCATTCATCAAGAATGGCAAATTGGGGCTTGTGGTAGAATAGTCGTGCCATCTGAAATTAATTATAGTGAAGCTGATTATCACGAAATAGGTAGTTTCGAATTAAAGTTGAAATCAATAATTGTTAATACCGCGATTCTCTGTTTTTCGCCACCAGAGAGGACATCCATCCAGTCTGCAACTGCGTCCCAACCTTGACCTTCAGAACCAGGTTGAGCCTCTCTTTCCAACAAATGTCCTAGCTGAACCAAATCCAAGTATTTTTGGAGGTCTTCGTCGTTTGCGTTTCCTCGTCTCAACATTTCCGCTCGAGTATGAGGATATATCACTTGATCTCTGAGCGTTCCTAACGTCATGTAAGGTCTTTGAGGAATGTAAAAAAGTTTACCACGTGGAGGTTTAGTCATGACACCACCCCACAGGGGCCACAGCTGGAAAAAGTGATGAATTTCTCATTCCAGCACATCAATTCTTCAGAAGAAATAATAGATTAAAAAATTGAGCAAAACTGACCTCTCCTAAAATCCTAAACAGTGAACTTTTTCCACAACCATTTGGTCCGCAAACCAACACATTCATACCAGATTTCACCTCAAAAGTAAGCTCTTTGATGAGTACATCTCCATTGGGAGTCACTAAAGGCACCTGCTCAAAACGGATGATATTGTCCCTAGCAAGTATTCTTCCAGAACCTGGGGATCCTATATTGTTATTCTTTGGATCTATTATCATTGTCCTCTCATATTTGTTATCGTTCAGATCGCTCAAAACACTCCTGATTTCAGTAACGCGAGCAGTAAATCCCGCTAATCTGGTCATCTCTCGTCCAGCAAGGATCAATCTTCCGATAGCTTCAGCTAACTTCACCAACATTCGACCATAAGTATAATAAGCTTTAAATCTATGGTCAGGAGTTCCAGTTAGAAGAGGATGGTTCTTCTTGAAGAATGGTATGCTAACAGCATAGAACCCAACAACTGTTGCAACATCTGTACAAAGAGAAAGTTAGTTCCAATTTTCAATCAACTCACCACAAATCACTTACATTTTCCAATAAAATTATCTACAACTCCAATTGCAACTCTAAACTCCAAAAATTTTCTGAGATGGGTCACCTAGAAACAACAAACAGCTAAACACTTGAGCAAAACAATAGTCGAGTCTCATAATGATTGTGATTGAGTTCACTCACGAGTTTGTGGAAACTGCTCAATAGAGTCAATTTTTCTCTAGTGTTGCCTTGATAAAAGGCAATCTCTTCAGAATTTGTGATGAGACGTGAGTTAATATGCCTGTATTCTCCTTCTAGTTTTTGCTCTTTTACTGTCAGTGTAGTGATTGGCCTTCTCAAATGAGTTAGTACACCACCAGCAATGACCAGGTAAGCAAACATAATAATAGGAGTCTGATGAAAATTGGTAAAATTTATTAGTGGGACTAATTGAAAAGATGTTTTCAATTGTTCATGACGATTTTCGATAGATTACCTGGCCCCCTAAGGAAGTAGTAAGCCGATGAACATAGATGAAAATATCTAGCAATGGTTTAGCTACATTACTGTACAAATCTGTGCAACTCTCACAAAACTTGTCTACATCTGTGGTGAGTAATTGGTCAGGATTTGCTATCCTAGTGTCCAAATTACTCATTTTGTAGTATGTGAAGCCCCTATTAGCAAAATCAAATTTTTAAGTAAAAACGATGCATGAGCTAGCTGTTAGACTTATCAAAGAAAATGAAATAAATGACTAACTGTTTGAGTAGATATAGATTCATTATAGGTAAGCCATACTCAAGAGGCCTTTCATTTCCATTTGGGACAAAACAGAACGAATTGAACAAGGAACCCAACCATGACTACGAAATTCATGAGGGTATACATATTTATAAGGTCAATGTGAAATGGTTGGGTCATACTATATTGAACTTTGCATCAAAAGAGAAGAAAGATAACACACTTACTTTAAATATTGATCTAGTAAATGACGGCTTATATTAGTCCTCAATCTGAGTTTCATTTCTCCAAGGCTGTATTTCAATATGTTATTCACTAAGGACATCTGAAAAGTAGCAGTAAAGTTTTCATCAATATTTATCAAGTTCATGTTATATAAACTAAAGAATAACGTAATGGAATTTCTGAGATAAGTAATGGGACAAATAAAAATATCTTTTTGAATCATTGCCCAACTAATGAAAATTGATATTTAACTCACCACAGGTAGAAAAGCTGTGAAGCTCAGCAAACGAGACCTGAAGAGATCTGAATCCATATTGACAATGGAACTGGAAAAAAAATCAGATCAGTGAATACTACTCAACCTCGTCAAAAGAAGATGTAAAACAGAAAAAGAGATGACGACAAGCCTTACTTTTCAATAAGTGTTCCATTGTGAATGAGCCACAAATCGCACAGAGACCTGGCAATGAGAGAAACTGCTACAAGGAACACATATCCAGCCTCAGGCGTAACCAGTCCAGGTATACCAATGCCAAGGAGTTGTCGTAGCTGTCTGAAAAATTCCTTGTCCACTCGCGCTTTGGGCCTTTTTGGCTTTTCCTACAAGAAGAAAGCGTGAAATATCAGCCATCGAGTAAAATTCTTCAAAAATAGAATCAGATACCGAGTAATTGATGGGGGAACCTCACCTCTTTGATGACATACTGTATGTCATTATTGGCTGGCCACTGATTCCTGCAAACAACCAAACAATAAAGAATTTTAGGTGGTGTATGTATGTACAACATACAGATGTAATGAAGAGTGAGCAATCAATCAATTAGATGAATACGTCGCAGTGACTCGTAAAAAAATTGATTCAGTCGGAATGGCGGGGCCCAAAACAGAAGAATTAAAAGAAATGGAGTAATAATGAGAGTTGAAAGCTTACTTGGGTTTCGTATAACGTTTCTTGCTGCGTTTACGACTGAGTAACCAAATTATGCTGGCGACAGCGGCAGCCGAGGCGACGCTTTTCCTGTTCACCAGCTTGCTCAAAGTCGGCGCCATCTCCTTGGAGTATTATAATATATCGTGGAGCACGTTATTATTCTTTTCCACGATACACTAAAAGGCCAATAGCTGCTAAAAGTCGAATAAAAAGCTACAACAGTCACCAGATCGCTCTTCGTCTTTGCATTGAAAGTTTTGAGAGCGAACTGAGAAACTGAGAAATCGCGCGGTGGGGAATATGCAATCAGCAACATCAGACCAACACATTCTTCGACATGCATATGTCCGCATGCATCTGATATATATATATATATATATACACACGTATGTAGGTGTATAGGTATACATACGTATATTTGTCGCTCAAATCAACTTCATCATTCTTTGCACTCAGCAGCGCACTTACATTTTTCTCCCTCTCTCTCTTTCTATGATAATAACGTCTCGCCGATTTAGGCCCGCGCGTTGCGGTGTCGAACATTATCATTAGAGAGACTAATTCAAGACTCTTATTTTCTGAAAACACTGCTTTTTGTCAAGCAATAATTGTAATTTGAGGCTCTTTGCATTTTTGCAATTAAGAAGAATAAGCAAGACGCAAGGATCAGCTAAAAAATTCTTATAGACAAAAATGAATGTTCACTTTTTAGCTGGAATTTTTACATCTGCACGAGCGAGATCAGTTTCTCCCAGATCGTTCGGATAGGCAGATTGAGTGTTTTTTTATCGGATAAGAATTGATTGCGAATCCAATTTGATGAAATTGATAGTGAGCTGTCGTCGAAATTGATTTACGAAAGATACATGATCGTAAGTATATTTGACAATTCCACGTCGTCGTATAATTTTGTGAAAGTTTGGATCGTTTAATCGAGACTGTAATGATGTATGCTACGATGAAAACGGTCGCGAAAAAAACTTTGATGGAAAATTTTACGTATTTCTTATTACATAACATATTATATGGTTAGTCATCAGTTTCTCTCTATTTCACTCTTCCGTACCAAGAATTTATGCTCGACTACACTGAATAATTTATTCTTGAAGCGCGTTATAACTTGGAACAATTCAATGTTAACTGGTTCAATCATTTTTAGTACAAATCATCATCCAAATCCAAATCGTCAAAGTTTATTCCAAAGTTGAAAGGAGCGCGCTCACTGAAGGTGCGATAAATGCGTGTTCTACCTTACCAATATCAGTCAGCAATGAAGAAAACTTGAAAATAATGTTTTTGTGCGGCGCCGCGCTCGGCGCAACAACAACAAATATTTGCAAGAATCGCGACCGCGAGTGCCGTCAACCTTTGTGTCGTAATCGCGAAGAACATGTTCTTACAGTCAATTAACATAAGACTAATAGTCGAGCTCTCTTCTTCCTTTCATTTTCCGTCTTTATTGTTCGCGGTTGCATGCTGACTGCATATATATGCATTCGCGAAACACGGATCTATCTTCGGCTTGAGCCTTGACAGTGTACAGCTGAATGCATCTGGCTGATGCTTTTGGCCTTTAAAATTGTTTGTGCGTCACTTTTGCGACGAACAAAGTCGCTGTAATATTCATCAAAGGTAAGGTTAGAGATAATTTTCTTAGCTCAAAATAAATTTATCTCTTTACTTTGAGACAAATGCGCAATATTTTCAAAATATTCGTGACCTTGTGTCATATCATTTTTGTATTTCCACAGTGGCGAAATTAAGGAGAAAAAATTGAGGTGTCAGGGTTCTGGAGTTTGCCTTCAGTTTTGAAGGCATTTTTCTGGGGTCCGAGCTTTGCCCGTTGGGCGCTCGCGGCTCCAGAACCCAAAGAAATGTCTATCCGGACCATAGCCCAACGTGTATTGCAAGATGGTCGGTTACTCCTTCGCTCCATCAGAAATCCAGAGCATTTCTACAGCAACACCAAGAATCACTCCAACAAGATATACGTTGCACGAGTAGGCAAGTATCTTCACCTTACTCACTATTTCAGCTCCTTCAATAAGATTCTCTAACGCTGTAACTCTTCAACTTGGTAGGTGAATCCCAGGGCTGTGCGCCAAGAGGAACTGGCGATGCTGCATCAGCTCAAGGTCATCTTGGCTTCCTGGGAGCTCAAGCTCGACGTCTCTTTGTTGATAATGTCCTCAAGCGAGTCACCAACACTTTAGCAGCTGACTTGAGACGTCGAGCGGCAAGTCGATTGCTTTTTGCAGGAGATTCTGCTCCCTTCTTTGCTCTTGTGGGAATTTCATTGGCATCTGGCACTGGAATCCTGACTAAAGAGGATGAACTGGAGGGTGTCTGTTGGGAAATCAGGGTATGCTAGATATATCCTTTACACTATGCACTGTATCAAGGTATAATCATACATCTGTTTTGCAGGAAGCTGTTGCTAAACTGCAGTGGAACAAGCCTAGCAATGATACAAATGTAGAGACAACGTTAACGGACTATGAACAACTTACGCTGAAGAACTTTGCCATAGGCCCCCCAATAGCTAAGGGTTGCTCTGCAGTTGTGTATGCTGCTCGTCAGAATGAAGAACAAGATGAAAGAGATGAGTTACTTATCGACAGAAACAGTGACTTATCCTCATTTCCTCTGGCTCTGAAAATGATGTTCAACTATGATGCAGAATCCAATGCTATGGCTATCTTGAAAGCCATGTTCAGAGAAACAGTACCTGCATGGAAACATTACAAAAGTGAAGAGTTGTCTCATTGGGAGCAAGGGATGTCCAATAATGTCAAATCTCTTCCTCCACATCCAAACATTGTTGCTATGTACTCTGTGTTCACTGACAGAGTTCCATCTTTGCCTGGCTCTTCAAGAATGTATCCAGATGCACTACCTGCAAGATTGAATCCAGATGGTTCAGGGCGAAATATGAGTCTATTCTTATTGATGAAAAGGTGAGCTCTTGATTGATTTTCCAAAGTAAATACATCATTGACTTCTCTAAGACGTTTTATTCTTACATTAATAGAAAATTGCAAATTCAAAATAATGTATTTAAATTTTCAGATACGATTTAACTCTCAAACAATATTTAAACGAACGACAAATTAGCACGCGAGAATCTATTCTGCTATTAACACAACTTCTAGAAGGTGTTGCCCACATGAATTTGAATGCTGTTGCTCACAGGTAATGACAATGACTTCATCAATGATTAGAAAGTTGCAACTTTTTCGTTCTAACTGGTTTATTTTTGTATCTACTAGGGATCTGAAAGCTGATAATATTTTACTGGATATCTCAGAAGAATTAGACAACTGTCCAACATTAGTGATCACTGACTTTGGCTGTTGCCTAGCTGATAGGAATCATGGATTATACTTACCCTACAATTCACATGATATTGATAAGGGTGGAAATGCTGCTCTCATGGCTCCTGAAATCATCACAGCGGAACCAGGCCCTTTTACTAGCCTCAACTATACTAAATCAGATTTGTGGACTGTTGGTACCATTGCATACGAAATATTTGGTTTAAGAAATCCATTTTGCGGAGATTCAAAGCAAATGGCTCTCTTGAAAAATTACACCTACAAAGAAGATGATTTGCCAGCACTACCTGGTGAAGTTCCTGCTATAGTTTCAGCTCTTGTGAAGAATATATTGACACGCAGTCTTTATCAGGTATACCGTTACATTTACATTCGGGAGTCTGACATTGATAATGATGGAAACTCCGTATTGTCGTTTGACAAACTTATTCGAAGATTTGACACATCGAAACTCATTTTGTTTTTTCTCTAGCGTGTCAGCGCAAGTATGGCCGCCACCATAATACAGCTTTACCTATGGGCGCCTAATTCCTGGCTTGAAAAGGGTGCTAAGCCCCTGGCTAGTTCCGAGGTAAGCAGTGAATTTTTAATTATTGCTACAACAAGCTGTAGCTCAGAACTCCTGAACTCATGACCTTGAAATGTTTGTAGATTTTACAATGGCTCTTGTGCTTAACGTCGAAAGTATTATGCGAAGGTCGTAGTGCTTCCACCTCACAAGAAAGTCAAAAACAACCCAATCAAAATTCAGAATCACGTCCAAGTATTACCTATCAACGATCCCTATCAACTAGATCCTGTGGCCGACGCACGATGCCAGAGTATCAATTGATTGCAAGCTTTTTAAGTAGAGTGAGTCTGTTCGAAGTCAGAGATGCATTGAAATGGATTCAAAACAATATATGAAACGAAAATATGTGTCTGTTTGTTATTGTTATCTAATTGTTATCGAGTGTCGAAATTATAAGCCTTGAGAATTTTAAAATTTTCAATCGGTATCCGATGTCATATATGTTACTTCATTCATTAAGAATTTCAAATTTCAAGATTAATTCATGAAGTATTCAAGTTAAGTATTTTGCCCAAGCTTGAAAATCAAGTTTATGTTTGATTGGTTCTATTTTGTATCAGTTGAAATGTTTATGTTGTGAATCACAAAAGCATATATTCGAGTCACTTTTGCAAGAAAATGCCACATGTATGATGCATAACTAGACACTAAATTTTTAGCATCTGTGCAGGCCTGCATCTGTGGGCTTTTCCTCCTATCATCCTACATTGTGAGCTACAGCATCGAAAATGGAAGGAAAGTACTGTTTTCTAAACAAAACGTCTTACTTCTCATATGTTAACTACAAGAATAATTCTAAAATATCAAAACTAATCATAAATGTGACCCACGTCAATGAGAGAACGATGAGCAAAGCATTGACGATGATAGATACGCAGCTGTTCATATTTCAACGTTTGTAATGTACATTGGGTGAAAATATTGTGGAATAAAATCTGTATATAGATTGTAACGAGACAAGTTATCTTGACATCTTCATTGCGGTCGAGCTTTCTTTTTTTTCCTGTCATCTGGATGTATTGGTTTAGTACAAGATAGAAGCTTTTGAGTTAGGTCGTCAATATCGAGATTCTTTTCATTCGACAAATTCTTGAGAAATTGAAGAAATTCCTCAAAATCGATAGCTCTCTTGCGAAATTTAAAAAAGTTGAGTCCAGTATCGGTGAGTGTAACTTTTTTCATATCAATTATCTTCGCCTCTTTGAACCACACATCCAATTGCGTCAGTGGCAAAAGTTCGACATCTAATTCTCGAGAAACAACTTCCATCCTACAGTGAGCTAATCAAGTGTTTAGTTAGTCTCGTCTCTTCCATGCAGATTTAAAGTCTTTAATTACCTCTGAAAAGATCGTAAAGAGGATCCACTTCATCCTCTTTTCTGTCAAAGTCGCTTGAAGCGTTGGAGCTGAGCATTATGGACTCGTGAGTGTATTATAAACGAAATCAAAGCGGTTGCTAAGTCGTTGTTTACTCGAAGGAATTATGTAGTAATACACACTAATTGAATACCATGAATTTTGCTCAACAGACGCAGCAAAATGTTTGACGACTACAGAGTTGAAATGGATCAATATGGATGTTTGACCATAGGATTACCGTATTCAAATGATGGTTCAGACTATGGAAGCAGAAGTGTTGGAAACTTGTATGGTCCAACCTTTTCTTTTGTACATCCATCAGAAAACATTTGTAATCAACCTCAGGCTGAACGCGTATTTATCATGCGGCATTTATTTTTTACTTTGCATTGCAAGAAATTTGATGATGGTAGTAAGAAGCTGACGATCAACGGTTCAACCTTACACGATCGAATAGGGTTCATAATTTTCTTTTCTTATACTCACTCAGAATGTTTAAATCAATGATGAATTAATTATGTAATTTTTTTTTCCTTCAGGCGAAGATTAAAAAATTGGGATATCCCGTACCTGTTGATATTTTTGACAAAAAATCCCGATGTTACGAGGCTTTCATTGCCCTCTAATGAGATCGAATCACCTGGATTTATCAATCTGGTCGACTATATTAGCGTAATTTTTGACTCTTGACTATTTTAGTTTTAAAAATTTGGTTGAATATTTTGAGACACTGCTGATTTGGGAATTTTAGGAAAGAAGTCATTTTGTTGAGCTTGACGTTAGATATAATAAAATAGGGGATCCCGGAATCAATGCCTTGTTCAACAAGGGCCATCAATTGAAATTGCAAGTATTACAATTAGGTGGTAACAAGATAGGCATAGGGGTATGAATCGAAAATTTTAACTCATTATTGAATGTGGCGTGCATCATAATTATAGTTGATGAAAATCAATCAAAAAAATCTTGCAAAAAATAGATTGATACGGATGCAATTATAAAAACGTGTTGGATTAATTATCTTTTTAATTCCTCGTTTGCACATAAGAATGCCAAAACAGTTGCGGAGATGCTGATAAAAAATACTTCTATCGAGCATCTCGATGTGAGCGATATCGATCAGAACGAATCAAGTTTGATACATTTTATAACAGTCATGCGCTCGGATCAGAAATACTGCAATAAAACGCTCAAAGTTTTGAATCTAAATCGACCAATTGTTCACTGTATATACTCAAAATTCGACACTTCACACATTGCTTTGACCATTGGATGTATGTTAAGAGTAAGCGTTATTTCATACGAAATCTAAGATTTTTGCGTTTTAATTTTGTTACGAAATTTCATTAATATTTCAGAACAATTCTACTTTGGAGAATATTTATCTGCAAAAGTTTGGTTTCTATTGTCATGACATCGAAGAGATGTTTGAGAACGCGAAATACAATGAAACATTGAGACTTTTAGATTTGAGCTGTAATAATATCGGTGATCACGGCGCAGAAATCATCTCAGAATGGCTGCAAGGCCGTCCTTCCATTCAATACTTGTTACTTGGACACAATATTATCTCGAATCATGGCATAAGGTGTTTTAAATAAGACATACCATTATGACATCTAATCCTTTAGATGGTTTCTTATGGTTTGAATCACTATCCATTAGATCGCTCAGCAGAGGCTTCCCATACTCCAGAATATTAATGCTCGACGTATCTTATAATCGCTTCAACGACGATGGTGCGGTTGACTTTTTTTACTCTCTGGAAAAATCTCCAATGCCGAAGAAAATTTTGATTCGCGGCAACAAAATTGGCTCCCAAACAGCAGAAGTAATTTTGAATGTTATAGAGTGTCTCTACAAATTATTAAAATTTTCACAATTTTCAGGTACTTTATAGATTGATTAGTTTACAAATTCTGGAACAGAGATATGTTGATGTTAGACCATATCGAATTGATGATACATTCCATGTTGCTTACACTGAAGTTGAAGAGGGATATGATGATTGATGAAATAATTATCCAAATGAAAAATTTCTCAGGTATCTTATATTTTTCAATAAAAATTGAATTGTGTATATATACATATTCGGGGACATGCGGAAAAATGCTTATATTAAATTTAAAATCTATAATACAAAAACGTATTCGAAAAATTTTCACCATTCTTTGAGTCTCAGATCAAAGCTGACGTCACACGAAAATATTCATAGTTTGACTATTTTATAGAAATGGTTAAATTATATAGCGATCTAAATATAATTTTATCCATAAAAATGTCCGTTCTACGTTCTAAACATCAACAATTTCTTAGACTTTCTGCAAAGTTAACTTATTACAGTTTACTATTAAAGTGCTGATCAGCATTGCACTATCAACGATTATTGTGAATTTCAGGTACCATTGATGATTTTACAGTTGACCACAAAATCGAAGGCACTTTTGAAATTCATTATTTCTTCTCTGAGTTGTTTCATTTCTTCAATAGCAGCTTTATGAACTTTTGTTCTTTTCTTTTTATATGTCACAGCGTTGATCATCTTTTCTAAAGTGTAATCCAGCCATAACACATTTGTAAAGGGGTTGAATTGTTGCCAGTCGTTGCTAAAAGAAATTTAATGATGTGTAAGAAGGATATCAAAAGGACGGCTATCATTAGATATTTTCGACTTACTCTACAGTGTCTTTCATCATACGATAAATATCAAATTGATATTCTCCTTGTGCTGTGAATAGTGTTGGATCTGCGGCGAGGTCATTGAAAATTTTACATCCTTGGTACGACATTCGAGAAAGAGTGAAATCAATGACTGAAACCTAAATAAGAAATTTATTGAGTGATAGAAGCTTATCAAGATTGAGAGAAGTTAGCTCTAATGTATACTTACTTTCACTCCTTTGGTAGCTATAGAAACATTGTTATCACCAAGTGTGTAGTTGGAAGATGTTTCATCAGTTTCTGATATCAAAAGATTTCCCCAATGTAAATCCCTGTGTTCGAATTCAAGGCTTTGCTCAGCAACAGCCAAAGAAAACGCAGTCTATTGGAAATGAAATAATGATTTAGAGGTGTTCATAAAATCTGATAGGAACTTGAAAATTGATATACCTGCAAGAATATCGAGTATGATTCTGATGCATTATCAAATGTGAATGCTTCCAGATCTTGCCCACCATGAGCAAGTTCAAGAATGATATACAATTGCTCGTCCTTAAACATAGACGGGCAGTCATTTTCCGACTTTTTTTCTCTATCGAATTGGCTCCACAGCTCAATCAATTTTTCTGGATACTTCCCAGAGACACACATGATTTTGTTCACTCCCACGAAACCGTTGGTATTGTACTTGGAACCAAACCTGAGTTTGTGTAATTCCCTGCAAATGTAATTCTGTGATGATTGGCCCGAGCAATTTATTCACTTAAAACGACTTACTCTGCAATGATTATTTCTGACAGGATCTCATGGAATTTTTTCTGTGGTTCACAATTAACTAATTCATTTCCTTCAATAGGAATAATTTTGATGACAGATCGCTCATTGCCTTTTTTGTACATAAAAACTTCTCCATACACTCCCTCTCCAATTTTACGGCAGTGATTTATGTATCTGGAAGGGAATATGAGACATTAAGAAAACGAATTTTCCACACTAGAAAACTATTTGAAAACTTACGAATCCGGGAAGCAATCTTCAAAAGGTAAGTACGACGCTTGCTTACATCGTTTTAAAATAATCTCTTTCGCGGATTGTACGAGATCTTCCTCTGAATCAGCTAAGGCATCTCGACGAATAACTATTGTTGAAAGATGAAAAATTACATAAGTATGCTATTTACCTGAAAAAACTAGTGACGAAAAAGCAATATCTTACTAAATGAGGTTTTGCGAGCAATTGAAGTTTTTCTCGACCTATCTGTAACAAAACTACTTTTGCGCAAATTAGCAGGTTCACCAGTGAGATTTGATTTCTCAGTATCTGGGACGATTCTAACTGAAGGTCGCACCGATGGACGTCGTGATAATTTAGATGGACTGAGTAAAATGGAAGATGGCCTCTTGAAATCATCCTGAGGATTTGATTGTAGGGTCTGTACATCTGGGTGGGATTGGGTTTCTTCAACCATATTTTCGTCGCTGTTTGTATTACCTAAAAACATTGAAATGGTAAGGCTTGCCACTGAATATTTTAAGAATAGATATTTCATAAGCATATACCTTCTGATTGCATATCTAAAATGGTTTGAGCACTGTCCCTCCAGTTTTGACTTCGCCCTGCAGCTAAATCGTCTAGATTCTGCCCACTATGTAGATGATTTATAATTGACAATGATCTGGCCCAAGATTTTCCAGGCTTCAAGAAAATAGCCTGGTTTTTTGGAGCTTCAACCGAATCATCATTTTCATTCTTGTCTGGAAGGTCATTTTGAAGATTTTCTTCCTTACTAGAATCTTCCTCCACAACATCCATTTTCTCGTGGAGATCATCCTCTCTTTCCTCTTCTTCATGACTTGAATCATGTTGCTCCTCCACATGATCCTCTGAGATAGCTGCTAAAGGTCTCTCCCACTTTCTTGTCATGTTTCGTTTCATTGTAATTCTAACTGGATCATTTAACTGTGAGAGGAAGGCACACAAACTTTCATCTTTACCTGAATTTTCCGCGCCAGGTCCATCAACTTCATTACTTTCATTTAGAGAATTTCCTAATTTACTATTTACATGACTATTTTCGTCAACATCCCGGTCGTCATTGATGCCCAAAGATGAATCATTATTCGAGTTTTTAGTAAACGTAACTTCTTTGATGCTGATTGAAAGATCATTTGACTTTTGGGAAGCATTTTTGCGCTTTGCTTTACCTTTCGATAATATAGGTGATTCGATGCCCAAAGATTCGAGGTCTAATTCTTCAACTGAGATTGAAAGGTCCTTCAGATCAAATCTTTTTCGAATTTCTTCGTCAATCTTCTCTGGTGCCGAACGCCGAGAGTTATTGCCACGAGCAGTCCGTTTTGTTTGTTCTTCAAGTACCCTTTTTCTCAAACTAGTTGCCCTACCTCTCTTGGACTTGGGTTCTTCAATAGTGGACATCTGTGGTTTATTCTTAGCTTTTCTCTCTCTTTTTGATCTTCTTGGGGGTAAACGTTTAACCGAAGGATATAATCTGTTGATGTCTGCGTCTTTCAACCGTATAACTTTAACAAACAATTTTTGACCATTTAATCTACTATCACTTTCATCAATTGGGCCAACTTTTTGTTCATCGCCATAATCTTCATTTTGAACAAGATCAAAAACTTGAGATTCATCATCAATATTGGAAATTTTTTGTTTCTTTTTGATCACAAGTTCATCACTTGAGTCATGCTCAATGTGTCTTTTTTTCATCAACTGATGAGGATCTTCCTGATCAGTAACGGATCCTGGGGTTGTTTGAAATGAAGCTGATAAACTCTCATCATTAGCATCAGGACCAGCTACTTGAGCTTCCAAAAGCTCAACTGTCTCCTTGGTTGATGATAATTCACTTGGATCATGGAAGTTATTGGAGTCTACAAAACTGCTGCAATCATCAATCCTTTCACTGGAATGAGAATCATCATTTACATTCTCAATGGCCTGATCTTCATCATCTGTAGCTGTGATATCTGTAATTTTCTTAGAATTAGACACTTCTTCTGATGATGCAATAGATCCAGATTTTACACTGGACTGTTCTGTGGTTTCATGGCAAGACAATTCATTTTGGCTGTTTCTGTTCGACACTCCAAGAATTTCTGATTCACAATCAATCTGTTTGTCTTTTTCCTCCAACGCGCCTTGGTCAATGAGCAGATATTCTTTGCTGCTCAATCCTGCATAGCTGGCTGAGCTTTTGTCTTCTTTGTTAGCAGAAAGCTGATAAGAGCAAACATCCAGATCTTGTGAAGTCACCTCAGATCTTGCAGACCCAAGTTCTTGGTCATCTTTTGCATTCTCAACACTATTAGCACTGTTAACATCAGAAATATTTTCAACATCAACTACGCTACTTTCTTGTGAACTGTTTTCAACGTCAACTAGACTATCCCCTTGTGAACTGTCATCATCCTTAGCCACTTGATTGGACTCACTTTTTTCAACTGTAGAATCCACAGGGAACTTACTCTTGTTTTCTCTAAGAGTGACAAAATTAGTTGAAATGAGAAGCTGATCATCTGACTTCATTTCTACAGACCTAGAAAAGATTACTGAGGAATCTGAATTCTGTTCTGCTGAGTGATCTCTTTGGAGATCACCTGTGATATCAGATTGATTTGTATTCTCTTGACTTCCATAAGCATATGTGGATTCGTAATCATTGGTCCAATCATCAGGAATGAATGAAGATTCATTCTTTTGGGAATCAAAACTTGTTGCTGCATCATTCCTGGGTTCTGTATGAGAAATAACAGACTCAGGAAGGGTTGCAGCATTTTGTGAGACCTCAGTTTGAGAGACAGGAGATGAGTCAACTGTCACCCCATCAACTTTTGTTACTAAAGAATTGACATCTTCATTTTTACAGCTTGGCATATCATTAGTGTCATCAAATATCAGAGGAGACTCACAAAAAGTAGTCTTTCTGGATTGTTCACTTTCCTTTGGAAGACTTTTCTGAGATTCTAGATGGGTATCAACAGGTGGAATGAGAGCAGCTGAACTCAATGAGTTACCACACTCATTGGTAGAACTATTGTCAATTTTCTTAAACACTACATTTGCACTGATTAATTCAGAAGTTTCTAAAAGATTTTCTTCATGAGTGCTTGCTTCCACTGACTTGTGCTTTTGATTGTTGTCATCCTCCTTCTCTACATTGGTCACATTTTCTTGAGGTACAACTTTATCAATATGACTAATGCCACTCGATTCTGCTTCAACATCATCTGCACCATCTTTCATAACACTGTAAATTTCTTCATTCAGATTCAACCCTTTCATAGTGAATTTCTTCTTGAAATGTTCATTTGGATTGTCAGTTGGCACAGATTTGTCATGCGGTTCTCTGAATGTCTCATTCTCTTTATCCAATGTGATTGGAGACAAGTGTTGCATGTCAATAACCATCTTCAGTCTGTGATCTCTGGGTGTGCTACAAGGTAGACCATTTATGACTTCCAAATGCTGTGAACTTGATATGTCTTTGAGTGGGTTGAGTTTGCCATTACATTTCAACACTTCTTCACTGTTTGGAGCAAGTTCACATCCACCATACTCAACATCATTAATTTGGAGGTTAGAAACTCCATCATCTGGATTAGGATCAGGTGTGCCATTTTTTTCTGATTCCACACTCTCCTCACTTAGCTCAACCTTTCTCTTTTTGTTGACCTTTTTCTTAGTCTGTTCCGACTTTTTCAACTTTTTAACATTCAATGAAGTTTGATTCTCATTATTTTGATTCTTATCAACATCTTCATTACTGATAGGATTCTTTCTCTTCCTGCTAGGAACTTTCTCACTATTCTTTGATTCCCAAGTATTCAGATATTTGTCAATACTAGGCTGACACACCTTCTCAAACTTCTTCTTGCGTTTTGGCTGATGATTGAATGGTTTCTTGAAAAAGACATCATCATTGCTAGGGCTGTCATTCTGAATTTGAGCATTGGCCTTAGCTCTAAAGAGGAAACAAAATCACATAGTCACAATGGAGATGATGAATAATGTAATGAAAGGAATGATCGAAAAATCCGAGCAAGAATAAATAGGTACACTGATAAAATAAAGAGAAAAACTTACTTGACGTCTGTAACAAGCTTATCAAAGTCGTCCTCGTAAACATCCACCTCGAGAGTTTTGTCATGTAGTCTCGATTCTCGAACGTGAGGGTGTGCTTCAGGGTCAGGATAAACTGGCACAAGAGTTGATGAAGTCTTGAAAACAGCAACAGGCTTCTTCCTGCTGTACGTTTTTATGATAGGAGCATCCATTGTAAAATGATACTTCCCAGCCACCGAAAGTCACAAGGTTTTTCACGAGCACATTTCCTCCAGCAGAATATACTTCTTTTCCAACGAAAACAATCACCTGGCACACACAATTCCCTTCACTCAAAACAGTTCATAGGAGTATCGTACACTTTTATTGAACTGTTGTTTACACACAGAATCCTTGGCAAAACACCAAAATACTAGGCTACAACGGAGAACACACGATTAATCGGTTAAAAAAACACACATTGATTCTTTCTATTTTGATGTCAGGCACGATGATGATGGTGTTCAATGGTGTTCCATCAGTCTCGCGCGCGAGCCACGAGCGAGAGCGGCCGGAATATTGCGCGCTTTTTTGTTTACGGCGGAACGTTGAAACGAAAGAACGCAAAATATATAGGAACACTGGAATATGAAGCACAGAGACTTGCCGGGAAGACTTGAATGCAATGTATTTATCGACCATTTATACTATCACGATCGCAGATTAGATATGTCTCATTCCGTTTTTCTGCAATCTTGACGAATTATGCATAGTATTGTGGTTTTTCATCTTAGGGTAAAATTCATGATGCGTCTAAAATCTGTTCATGAACGCAGTGTTGCTTTTTTGTGGACTAGATTCATATAGATTACAAGCGATATTTGAGAGGCAAAATCTAATGGTTTTAAGAAACTTTTCTGGCATTTCCGAAGTAGATTAGGCATTTATTATCAAAAAAGTAGTCTGCTCAAGAGAAGTACTGAGACAGCAGGAGTTTGTGAGAAATACCTGTGAAGGAGTAAGGTAAGTTTTGTTAGGGCCGTTCATCATTTTGTGCCTATTCAGGAAATGATATATATATTTTCAATTATATTATATTGCGTGAGTGTTTGCTCATAATACATTGAAAGAATCTGGAAAATGCTGTCAAACATCTGTAGATTTCTGCTGAAAATAATTCCGTGGGACCTCATGGGGTCCCATGGATCTTCGCGAGACCTGAAATTTTTAATCTTGATATTTGCGAAATTTGGCATCGAAAACGCGCAGCATACAAATTTTGATCGAATTCGACACTTTTCGAAGGAATAATGATCGAAATTCGTATGCTGCACGTCTCCGATGCCAAATTTCGCAAACTTCAAGATTATAAGTTTTCCCAGGTCCAGGTCCCACGAAGCTCCATGGGGATCCATGGGGTCCCACGGAATTATTTTTAGCGGGGATACAAATACATATATATATATATATATATATATATATATATATATATATATATATATATATATATATATAATAGCTCATGAGTAGAATTTCGACTCCAAATCATGAGGGAGAAAGAAATAAAAAAATGTAAAATGTTCAAAATCTTCTTCACCTCAGAAACATATTCTTAGAGGAGAAACACCATTTGTGATGTCAAGAGCAGTTCTGTATTAAAAGATTCGTTACCGTAATGAAACTGCTACACATCCCTGGTAGTATGAGAACCCGCTCAAAATTTCAGAAAGATTTCAACTCAATGATGGGTCGATTCTTATTTTTCACGAGTCGACGAGTATAATTATGTTTTACGACGTATATGTCATTTTAAAAAAATGTTCACTATCTACCAACGATTCGATCGAGTTTCAGATTGGTCACTAAGTAACGCACTTACGAAAAAAAGCTAACAATTATACTGAACACTAATTTAAATCACAGAAATGTGCACAATCGGTACAGTTCATTATTCGGCAATTTTCTCAGAACCCGGGCAGTTGGACTGAACCAAAAAACGCATTTGCCGCAAAGTCTCTTACAAAAATAATTTTCTCGTTATAATCAGATTTATCGCTCAGAAGAAATTCCAATCACCAAACAATCCATCTGTCAACAATTACAAAATTTGATCCTCATTACGTGAGTAGGATCCCTGCTGAAAATAATTCTGTGGGACCCCATGAGGTCAGGTCCCATTGGATCCCATGGAACTTCGTGGAACCCCTGGCCCTGAGAAAAGTTTCAATTTTGATAATTGAATTTGTAAACTGCACGTTTTCGATGCCAAATTTTGCAATTATCAAGATTAGACATTTTCTCAGGGCCAGGGGTTCCACGAAGTTCCATGGGATCCAATGGGACCTGACCCCATGGGGTCCCACAGAATTATTTTCAGCAAAGAATAAATTGAATGACTGATTTAAATAACCATAAGTCCTTAAGAATTCTCCGAAGGTTCTCAAAAAAGACTAAACCATTTGAATCTCACAAATGACGTTAGAATATCCAAAGCTCTCCAGACTCCTTATTCTAATCGTCATACGTCGTTTATAATTTCGATACCGAGTCTCGTTTCCAATTGCGTATGCACTGATAAAATTTGTTGGCTGAAATATCCTACACATACTTGAAACAGTTTACAAATTGATCGCGTCAATCAAATCCGTAACGATTTTATCGTCATGGTCTATTATAACAAATATTGCAAATGTTAACAAGATAAGGAATGGAGAATTTGAAAAAGAGTGAGAGATTTACGAAATCGATGGAGGCCCGTCAAATTTCTTTCTTTCAGAATCTTCATCTCGGACGCATGGATATATATTGAGTGACGCGTTCTCGATAGATTTAGAGCGAAAGTTCTGGATAAATGCAGATAAATTACGAGTAGTGAATGATTGTGTGGAAATCAAACAAGACGAGAGAGAAATTAATGCGTCTATACATATAATGTGTGCGCAATTTATATGATTGAAGAATTCTAAATTTATGTTCATTGTTGGCGCGTTGATATTTTGCCGCGGGTGATGAATTTTTTTTCTCCATAAGACAAGTTGGAACTGATTCCTTTGCAGTCTTAATCAAACTCCTTTGTTGAATATTTATATTGTTTCGAGATATGTGCGTGTATAGTTTGCAATAGAATTAATTGTATTGGAGATTTCGAAGAAGCGGAGAGCTGATCTATCTGGTGTATAAGTCTGGAAAATTCTTAATCCGTTATCGTGTTACACGTGAATAAATCGTAAAAGTACATAGAAATTCTCATACGAATGTTGTAACAATATGCTTGCGTATGAGAATTTTGTGGAATGTATGACAGGATCATATCCTGAGAAATGATGTTGGAATAGAGAATTTTGTGTATTAGATGAGGTCGGATGAGGTGGTTTCTTAGTGTTCAGATTTCGATGAAAATATGTTATCTCTCGAATAATTTAGGAATAAATTGATCCTGAGTGAATGTGTCCCAGGGAAACAATGTTTGAACATAATTGATCTGTTTTTTTCGTGCTGACTTGAACACCACAAGATCGTTTCATTTTTGTTACACTTTTAGAGCTAGAATTGTACCTTGATGAAAACCAATGATTGACCTTATTTCCAAAGTGGCATTCGAGGACTAATTCCTATTTATTTCATCATCTATCATGACTTTCGAGTGGATATAGTTTATTTCGGTACACGGGTGTAAAGATTTTTTGCACCCGAGTGATATGCTTCAGGCCCGAGCCGCAGCCGAGGGTCGGAATCATCACAGGGATGAAAAAAATAGGACTCACTCCCGTGTATCGGAATATGCTTTTGATAAATTGTGAGTAAAAGTCGATGAACTGTGCCCAAAGTATTACACTTCTATGCACAGTGTGTCAAAAAAGCTATCAAATTGGTATAAAATAGTAATTTTCTTCTTCCAATTCAATTTGAAGATTCAATATCATATAAAGAAAATAAAACAAAACAATGGTCGTTGTTTTATTCTATCCATGAATTGAGGACAAATTTTTGACATTTCTTCTTCGCAATATGTGTGTTTCCAAAATCGTATCGTAGAGACGTTTAATCACCAACAGAGTTAGGGAAATGAGCTCGGAAATAAGTTCGATATTTTGATGAAGCGCAGGGATAAAATCTGTAACTCTATACACCTCCATCTCCTCGATCTATTATATCTCTCAAAACTTTGAAAAAAGAGTTCAATTCTTTGTTGCAACTTCCTTGTCTCATACTAAAAATATGTATTCCCTCGTGAAAATTTTTCATTCCGAGTAAATATCGTAATTCTCATTAGATGAGTCTTGTGAAAATAAGTCGTAAATATTAGTTTCACGAGTCCAATCAATTTGCACAAACCAAATCATATAGGAAGATTATTCTAATCGCATGAATAATACTTTGTTCAAATTTATTGAGTCTTATCGAGGTGACTAAAAAGGTTTCAATCTAAGCGTGAAAGATAAAATTAGGGGTTAAGAATAATTTAAGCATTTTTAATCTTCTGGATAATCTCAAGTTACATTGACAAACATTATGAGACTCGGAGACTCGTTAACTGTCCGGAAATTTTGATACTGACTGGCACTGAAGCAAAGTTCTTTACGCAATTATAGGTCTGGACGATGATTTAATCAATTTGTATGTCGAAGATGATAAATACGAATATAAGATGTTCGAAATATGATGAATCCATCAGTTTCATATCTTTTGTCAAAATAATCACCAGAATCTGTTTTAAGATTATTTTACTCACAAGATTCTTTTTTGGATACTAATTTATCCACTTATATTTCAATCGATAAAAAAGCACGCCCATTGGGGAATTTAGTTTATCATATGAAATTATCATATCGGATTCAACTCGATGTATGGGATGGAATTCCCAACATTTTATTGCTTGCCGCTGCAACTATTTGAGATTTCTTCAGCAAACCTATTTGTATCCGACTAACAAGGGGAGTCCGGAGTCTCCGGGTCCTGAAATCTCACCAAAATTTTTTCACAGTTTCGTACCACCTAGAATATGAAGAATCCGAAGCAACTCCGTCAAATGGGCCTCCTGTTCAAAGTTACAGCCCATGACATCAGCATTGCCCATATAGGCCCATGTTAAAAAGTGATATATATAGATATACTAGCAATGTTGACGTTTCTGGCTGTAGCTCAGAACAGAAGGCCCATTTGACAGAGTTGCTTTAGATTCTTCATATTCTAGGTGGTACGAAACTGTGAAAAAATTTTGGTGAGATTTCAGGACCCGGAGACTCCGGACTCCCCTTGTAAGTCCCCGGTCCATCGGCGTTTTAATTTCACTTGGTGTGTTCGTGTATTACATTTTCTTTGATTCAATCCTTCTGAATTTTCATCAGCTCATAAGCAGCAGAAGTACTTGACTAATGCTGAGTTATTTTTTTCTTTGAATACCTTATTTTTGCTGCATGCGATGCAACTTGAACAAAAAAAGTATGATCTGATTTTTCTGTTATCGCATGGAAAATCGTTTTTTCGTAACTCTGGTAGTGGTTGCTCTACGTAACAGATACCAAATTGAATAAGATTGTTTCTAATTTGAAGATTATTTGTAAGAGATGTGATCCTTTGAATTTCCAATCCATGTGATTCTTGTCAAGTGAATTACGCATGGCCCCAGCGGCTCTCATTTTTTGTAAATGACCTAAAATCAAATGTAACTCTAAAGCTAGAGCAGCTCGACTTTACACCAGTTGTCACCTTCTAAAATTTTTCATCATAGCTGTTCAACTTTTTTGATAATACAACAAGAACATCCATCTTTTAGAGGAATATTCGTTATAAAACAATGAGGATCCAGTCCGCAAATTCTCATCAAATTCTGGTGACTCAAAATACAGTCATTTTCTGTATGAGCCTTAGACCCTTAAATGAGTCTCTCATTAAATTGTGTCAAGTCTCATTATTTAACTATACGCGAATGTACAATTTCATTAAAAAGCTCAAGAGAGCTGCATGATTACTCTGGAAAAATGAAAATTTCAATTCGATTCTACAAACATCGAGTGATGCAAGCATCTTATCACAAATTTCAAAACTTTGATAACCAACATCATCATAGACCCTATAAAAAATTGCAACCCAAATCATCAATACCAAAGCTTGAGTACAAGTTTCAGACTACAGAAATCTCGTATTTTCTTATTTACAATCTTTTGGTATTTCCACGAGCCCGCCCTAAAAAAAACAAGTTCACTCCGAATATTTAAATCACGATAAAGAGCAGCTCTATCGCATCATCGTCAACATAACAATTAAGCTTTTACACGTTTCAGAGTGTATAGAGATCGCAAGCTCAAACGAGGGAAAGTCAATACCAACATCGTTATTGAGCAAAAGAAACCTATTACTCGCCTCCATTCATACATCATCATACACTTTGCCACAGCATCGTCAGAGCATTTATAAAAGCAAAGAACGGACTTCCACCGCAAGCAATAAGTAAGAGGCGCGCGATACGGTTGTCCGCATAGCACCGACACAGACTAGACTTTGAGTCTTTATATTCGGACAGTTGAAAAATTTTTCAGTCCCAGTTAATACGGGGCCGAGGCAGGACGCGCTGCGTCTTCAAAATAGACGCTAGTAGCCGACCTGCCCGGACTCCTTTACAAAATCTCTTTAACTTCTTTTTTTTTTCATTTCATAAATTGTGGTTATTTTTATTGTAAGTGAGGGTGTGAAAATACTAAATTTGTTTGAGTGGTGATAAATATTTGAAGAAAAAAGTTGAAGAAGTTATAACTGGCTGAAAGTGGTGATTTAAAAATTGGCGCCAAAATGAGGGTAGCGAGCTTGCTAGGGTGCTTGAGAACAGGCCCTGATGTGGCCCTGAATAGTAAGGAGCAGCAAGTTCAAAGGGCTCACAAATACATTGTGAATGGAAACTCAAAGGGTGATGATATTTTTGCGATGAAGTTGGCTTTACATCAAGCTCAACAACAGCAGGAATTACAGCCTGAGAAGAGGAGATTGTGGTTGCAGATTGCTGCTGCTATCAGTGGTTTGTATATTTTTAATGACAATTTTTTGACACTTTTTGTTGTGTGAGTGTAGGTCAGTGAATTACAATTTGGGGGAAGTGAAAGTAAAATTACAAGAATGTACGTGATCAGATTTTTTAAGTCATTTATTGAGAGCAAAGTTGAGCAAACGATCGAATACCGATCAAATGAGAGTATGACATCGATCTTTTTGATGATTTTCATGAGTAAAAATTGTGTCGGACAGGTGTAATTATTGATCATATGATCAATTCAGATTGGAAATTTGAAAATTTTTTTGTTGACAGTGTATTTTGGTGAAACAATCGAGAACTGCAACGTCGAGCAGTTTTTGGAACAAAACGATGATAGCCGGTAATCGTTTTTCTTTCGGTATGTTGTGGAGATGATGCTTGCAATGTTATCATCGATAGAGTAGGCCTCAATTTAAATGAAAGAACACTTTTCTAATATACCTGGTGTTACAAAACGGCTAGGAATCCCTTATTTTCACGTACAAAGTATCGAATGAACGAAAATAACATCAAGCTCTGATACATGTGAATGTCAGTTTTACCTTCAAGGATAATAGAGCTTTCAGTTAATTTAGAAATCTAACGATATTTTTGTTTTCGCGAATGAGCAGGTTCGACTATATTTCAATCTGGAGACCTTATCGTTTATTTAACGAAATTTTTCTGATTCCATTTTATTGATATGATTTGTGTACTCAGGTAGAATCCGAAAGTTGAATCTGACATTCAGTTCTTTACTGACTGTAGTAGATTTTGCGTCAAGCCACATACGGGAAATGAATTCCCGTGTGGCCTATTTCCCAAAATTCAGTGATAGAAATACTTCCAACTGTATGATATTCGTGAGTTTTTTTAAGACCGATTTGTGAAATTACCGGGGTTAGAACAATCAGTGAGAAATTTCTATTCATGCCGGAGGGCTTGTAACAATTCTCGAGATAATTTTATTACCATCAGGACCTCTTAGATGGGCTATATCATTTTGAAAAAACTTGGAAGAAAAATTTCTGTGAGAGATTCACATTATTGAAGAATTTTCATTTCCATCTTTTGACCAAATAAAATCTGAAAATTATTAAGAATGACGAATTCTCAATCACAAGAATTGATCGAAAAATGCAAGCTTTTGATGAGCAACACTATGGCCGTTTCAATTTACTGTGAATTCGAATGAAAACACTGCAGTACCTCTCGTCATCGCACAGATGAACAAAAAGCAATTTGTTTTTTTTTTTCAACTTTGGTAATCCTTATCAAAAACGTAACATACAACAAGACGGTTTAAGAAAACGAATGAACAAAATCAGTTACCAACGTCTTAGCGTAACGAAATCTCTTTGTTAACTCATGCAAAATGAAGGGAAAACTGACTTAAAGGATTTTTTGACATCGAAATGACCGTGATCTCTGTAGATATCAAAGAACCTTTCCCAATAGTGTTTGCAATTACACATAATGCGCGTTACATTTTCTACAAGACGCCACAGATAATGGAATATTTCAAGAATGCATCAATCGCAGATGAGCCGTCGGAGCAGAAAAGTTTTCATTATCGTATTATAGGCAGTCGCATTTTTTTTCTTTCTCAAAGCTCATCATCATCTCAACAGATATCCTCTCATTTATTATAAGACAGTGATGAGGGGTGATTACATTTTTTTTCCGTTTCGGCGCCTATACGAGATTAGATGCCCCAAACTCCGGATATCTAGAATCTCAAACGATGATAATGCGGGCTACGCATGTAGATTTGTACAAAAGTATATAGAGATTTCGTAAATGAGAGTAAAATAGAGTCCGACTTCCGTGCCAAGATAGAAAATTTGTTCTAGTTGATCTTTGTGGTCTTATGTACAAAGTTTGTATGTGTACACAGTTCATTCACTATGTTACCACCAGTCATTCATAACACGATATATGAATGAAAAGAAATAAAGTTGGCTTGTTTGGTAATTTTATCCGAGAATCTGGGAAAGAAAATTGAAGCATTTGAATTTCTTGCGAAAAAGTAATGCAATGAATCTGATTGAGATCTATTGCCGATACAAATTATGATTGAGGTGATATTTGGTGTGATACTTTCTTTTTTTCGCAATCAAAATTTGTTGTATCCGGAGCCGGTGATTAGTACTTGTATGTTTTTTCGTGAGAAACAATTTCGATCTATATTCGGAGATGGAAATCCCACAAGTCGAATATCAAGGCTTATGGTCTGATTGTATCAATATTTCGTGGTTAGGAAAGCGTAAGACTTTTTTTAGGTACAGATAAGTGGGAGATTGCGTTAAATTGGATTATGCTATCTGCATAGGGTTCGCAGAATTTTTTGCAGATTTCTCAACTGTTCAGCCAAATGATCGATAAGTAAGAGAGGAGAGGGATTCGAAACAGATTGATCGAGAATAGTTGCAGTGGTTTTTCTCACTAATAATTCTTGCGGACACGCGCGCGAATTTTGAAAATACTCCAATCGGGAACGAGCAGCTGTTTTCATTGCATTTTCCAAGAATTATTAATTAGGATTTCTATGATATGAATGCACTTTTTGAAAATCAAAAAATTTCACCCAAAAACATGACCTAGTCAGTTTGTAAAGATTTCCGGGAATAAGAGAATCCAGGGTACCTTTCGCAGTTTTTTTCGAACGCTTATCCTGGTGTATTTTTTAAGAAAGCATCAATATTTTAGTTTGTGGTTAATTGATGAAAAAAATCTGGAAATTTTCAAAAAGTCCAAGGGAAAATTACCGAAAAATCTCGATGAGATATCTTGACAAAAATAGAGATTCAATAGTATCATCGAGTGATTTGGTATCTGGGCGCATGCAAGTGTATTTTGACGAACAAGTCTGATTATGGCCCGAGTAAAGTGATGCTGTAAAACTCTCGAGTCGTGAGCAGCTGGCATAAGCAGCTATGCAAGTCAGGGGCAAATCCTATTTTTTGACTCTATCATTTTACTAAGAATGGAAAGTATACAAATTTTTCCATCGGGTATTCTCACTCGCTCCTGGGTTGATTCATTATCGGATTAGTAATATTCATAATTCATGCATCCAATTATTGATGTGGTTCAAAAATCTATTCACAACCGGACGGCAACCTTCTAAGCAAGTCTCTGAAAAGATACCATAATTTAACCACCAAAAATTGCTCCAGCCAAGACCAATTACTCAATTTTGCGTGTATATTTATACCACAATCAACGTTGCATTCACTATGCAAATGTAGGACGAAGAAATTGTTTGATATAGAAGCTGATCCCATTATATATGATCCGGGAGAAGCTCGTAACGAAGCCATTCAACATACCGGATTGTGCCTATATGTAATGAATGATCCTTTGGTCCATTAGTTAATTTTGTAGCTCGAACATGTATGTATGCATGCACGTACAGTATACTACACGGGCATGTATTTTCTCAGCGTGTGATTTTTTTTTCAAATGAAAAATAGTTCAATAAGAGTTGAAAAATAGTCACTATAGATACTCGGTTGATCCCTATAAAATCTCTGTTTGACAACAATATCGTATGACGCAGATATATCGTGCGTAAAACGAGTATTATCCATATATCGGATAAATCGATCAATTATTACATAAAAGTTAATTCGAGGGAATCAGTCTTTGATGCATGGTGCATTCAAATTGCTCGCAATTTTCTGAATCATCGGTATAGGCGCAAAGCAAAAATTGCGTTACACTTTCATAAAATTGATTCACATATAGCAAATGCCTGCGCATAATACAAATTAATTAGGATGATCCAAAGTATTATCTTGTAATGGAAAATTTTCTTGTGATTCTCACGTGGCTGAGTAGTAGTGAATCTGGCATGGTTTATTGTTGCAAGTATGGATGGAATTTTTCCTGCATCACAGATCATCCATTTCTTTTATCGTTTTTGTAACGTTCGAGATCTTGTTTTATCATTTGTCGAGAGAAACAAATAGAATATACATCTATTATGTGGCTGCATTGTGAAAATACGTCTCGTAGCGTATAATTCTAATTATAATTCAAGATTTATGCTTTTGGTTGATTGATGTAGAGTTTCAAGCAAGTTGATGCTGACTTGGATGTTGGGGGATTTTTCCGAGAATTTTTCAGTTTTAATGGTTTCTATCTCAATCGATCCTCAAGTTCCGTAGGTTGAGTCAGTTATTATTCTTTTTGACATTTCGCAAAACTAAAATGGAAAAAATTGTGTGTATTGTAAATACAGTATGTAGATATTATATTATGTAGATACTTTTACTGTAACACAAAACTTTTACAAATATGAAATTACAGCTATCATTTTACAACTATGGAATTAGATCATATTTAAACAAGACAAGTGAAAATTGTGGTCGTGGAAAAAAAAATTTGGATCACGGATTATATACCAACAAAAACTGACAGATAATCTTTTCATGTGCATCAATTATTACCTTACTTACAGCCCATTGCCACTAAATAGAGATATAATTGATAAGGGTAGGACACAATTTTTAGATCCCGCAATCCCTAAATTTTGCTTTCAGCTTTCTACCGCTCAGAATATAGAGAATTCAAAATATTTCTATTCAATTCTTAGACTGACCTGATGGGCCTAATGAAAATTCGCGATCACAAATGTGTTTCTAATACAGACGATTTTGCTTGCCCCTTTAAACAGAGGGCTTATTTAACAGAATTGCTATGGTTTCTACATATTTTATGTCGTATCATAAATTATTAGAAAAACTTTAGTAAAAATTTGGGGACTTGGAGGTTGAGTTTATCATTAGTGAATTTTAAGTTTTAGTTTTGAAATTTCAAGTTGCATTATCTTTCAGCTATACAAAATTTTGGAATTTCTGCCCTCAATTCTGGATCAAATTTGACAGGGTAGTTTTTTGACATTCTTATTTTTTTAATGAGTGTTCATACAGACTATCCAAGTGGAAGTCTGAATTAGCAAAAAAATTAGCAAAGTGTCAGACATACCATACCATATGATCAAGATAACTAAGGCAGGATTGAAGATCAAGATATAATTGAGCGATATCCTACTTTTTTCTGAGTTTACTCAAATCTGAAGGAAGATATTCGTAAAAATTAAAAATTTATTCCAAAGGCTGCTGGATCACATGGATTGCAAGAGCAACGAATTTTATCTTCAATAATGAAAATAAGCAATTTTCCAAAAGATGGCAAAAGGTACCCACTTTTTGTATTGTTCGATAAAATTTCAATCTTGGAACCCGAGTTGACTTTTTTTGGTAGAGGGTCACACTGGCAACTCATTTGAATCAAATTTTCATTTAAGAAACAGAGATCGCCCGCGGCTACCCTCGAATATCAAGAACCTCGACACAATAATGCAATAATAACCATGAGACAAGATCTACCCATGTTAAGTAAAAACTCAGAGAATACGATTCATCGTTATATTAGACATTTGTAATCAGCTCTCGACCTTTCATGCAAATATATATCTTCATACAACAATTTTATCGCTCGAATCTTGCAAATCCGTCAAGGCCTACGAAACTTGTGCATGGATCATAGAGGCCATTGTCGACTCTCCCTTTTTTTTTTTCAAGACTTTATTCAACTCTAGTTAAGAATTTGTTTTCCGGGCACCTGACGAGCATCAACCCAAAACAAGAGATCACATATACTATAATATGAAAATTCCAAATATGTGCTCGATGTATGTACTTTATCCGTCACACTTCCGGTCAAAAAGTCTTATTCATTATCCTTTCAAATCGTTTTTCAAGAAGGTTATAGTCTATGTATATAAAATATATTCAGCACTTCAGCAGCTATGTCTATGAGCTACTAGAGTAATTCTAATCAGACGCAGTCTACATAATAGCCTGTGGATGAGTATCTGCACGATGTATATGCGTGCACCGAATTGTTAATTACCTCTAATGTTACCGTGAATCGGGTTCGTTGATGAAAGTCGGGATTGTGTCAACTTACAGTAAAATATAAATGACTGATCCATATTGTCGAGTGAACTTTTATTGAGCCTGAGAAATTTCACGAATCTTGTGTGTGGCTTATTAATTAAAATTGTCTCCAGTTTTAATCCCGTTTCGGCCACACTTTAAAATTTACAAAAAAAAGTCACACTGGGTCCATCGAACCCGGCATACAAAAACTTGATTTTCATTTAGTGAATTGAAGCTATCGACCCAAATTTTTACGAGTATCAGTTTTGAAATCTCCTTTTTTGTAATCTCTTAGGTTTTTCATAGGTTTTCCGGAAAGAAACGTGGGTCTAATGGACCCAATGTGACGGGTCCAGGTTAAAAATGGTTATGGGATTTTAGCATATTACCACACAAACTTTATGGAATATTGCACAAGTGAAAGTTTTGAATCTTATAATAGACATGTAAGTGTATTGTATTTCCACCTTTCAAAAATTTAGACAAATTCTTAAAAATTACATAGATAATTTTCTGATCAGTGAACAAGCTGAGCTTGCAAAATTCTATCAAAATAATGAAGGTTTCTATTGACCGTATACTCTTCGAATGAAATAAAGTGAAACCGATGAAGATTCACCGGGAAATTGTTCAACTTTCAGTAAGCCGATTATGGAGCAAAATTTTTTGGAAAGATTGTTTGGAATTTGAGTAGGTATACATTCCGTCCCCAAAAATTTGAGTTTTTTTCTTAAAAAAACTCTTGGCTCATTGAAAAATTTACAAAATTAGCCAAATCCATAAAAAATACCAAAGAATAGCTGGAATATGGATATTGTCCATACTCTCACACAAGAAAAATTTGAAATAAGAAAAAAATTTTTATGGAAAATGAAAGAATAGGGTTGATATATGGGTATCAAATTTCTCTTGTTCCTTATCCTGGCTTAAAAAAAAGTATGTCACCGTGACTGACCATACATTTCACTTTAGGCTATTCATTCATAAAAATAAGCCGACGTGGAATCACAATTGATATTGGTAGGAGCCAAACATTTGCTTGGGAAAATTAAAAAAAAAAAAAATAGAATATAAAAAACCATAAACAGAATAAAAGTAACGATACATTTCCCTTCCATCTATATCATTGATTCCAATTGATTTTAATTTCAAGTAGCGATTGAAAAAAATAATCTCAGAATTTTCATCTCATAACTCGTATGAAAACAAATCGTTTCATAAATTTGACAAAATAATTCAATCATACTTGTTTATCCACATAGTGCAAACTCACGTGAGTCTAGTGTTGACATATCACTTTCATAAATTTTTCTATTATTGGTATGTGTATGAATACATACGTATAAATTTCTGCGCATACATAGTTAATAAATGATGCGAATGATAAGAATATAGTTACACACGTCGGCAAATATTTGCTCACAATCAAAAAGTCGCGCGCGCACTTGGTATTTATTCTGACATACGAAGAATCTAATAGCTTTATAAGGTATGAAAACAATGTGTTTGATGAAATTCCAGAGTATGTATATCGTATAATGACGCAAAACAATAGTAATCCAACTATCATAGGCCGATGCTTGAAAAAAAAAAAAAATTGCATAATTGTATAGTAGATGCTGCGGGTGGCAGATATGATGTCGATATAATTGTATCGCATAATCCTTACATCACTTCAACTACTGAGATTCTGTATATACTACTTATTACTTGCCACAGCTCATCGTCCTCTCAACCCTATAATTTTTGCATTCCACAATTCGTGTTGTATGTACATACATACCTACATTCTGATGAAATTTTAAATCATCCCGGGCTACATTTATTTTTCATGACTATACCGAAAAAATTCATCACGATAGCGATAAATTGTACGTACATACTATATTTTTGGATATATTTTGTATGTTATGTACACATAAGTATTTGAAACCACGTGGGTAATTTTGTACATGCCTACTTGTATGTTAAAATTCAACACACACTGACTTACTATTTATATATGTTTGTTATAGTATAAACGTGTCCTCATTAAGACAGCGATTAAGAGCCAATTAAATGCGTGTTAAAAGAAATCGAGCGAGTTTAAAGCTCTACATTATTTAGGATCAAGATCGAGCTAATGGAACAAGAGACGCGTGAAAGTATGTATAATCTCTACAGTCTAACGGGATTCTCATAGCCAAAAGTTTTTGGGTCTTGTACTGAAACTTGTGTACATTTATATTCTCGGCAATAAGATTGTGTACTATAATAATATACAGAATCAAAAGAAACTTACAATTTCAAGCTAATTATAGACAGCGCAAGAGCCTCTCGACACTTTAACAATTGTCATTTTCTAACAATCTTTATGGCTATCGGAATTTCATGTTCTAATAATTACATAATAAGTCTAACGGTACAGTAGAGTAGTATAAACTTATTTTCAATTGTTTTCAAAATTTTTATAGGCATGATTATTTCTTAAAATTCCATAATAACGGATGTTCATTTTTTTCCTTTCTTTTTCTAGATGCACGTGCTGAAATATTGAGAAAAAACAAAATTATATTGCGTGATTGGTTTTAGCAATGCTTATAATATAGATAGTCACCCAAGATTTTTATTATATTTGCAAGGGTGTACGTAATCAAATGCTACTATACAACAAGCGCAAAAACGTTTTTGCTGCTCGATCGCTTAGCGCAATATTGTTTCGTTACAATAGGTAAACAGTTAAATTGTATTGGTATATAGATATAGCTATATTAGTTTACGCAAAACGAATTTTGCGATGAAGAATGGCCTATTGAATTAATGCAGTAACTTCAACACGTTGTCAGTTCCTTATTTTTAAATGAATATTTTACAAAGCCAAGTTTTTTTTTCATCGTAAGAATTTTTTTATTATCCGTGAGAATAATAATAGCGATTTTGCCATAACAAATTCCGAGAGGTGTTCAGAAGTCAAAAATTACAATTTTTTGAATCGTGAATACTTAATCACATGAGATTACAATCAATATAAATATAGAAAATTTTCATTTGATTCTACTGTAAAAGGAAGATTTTGAAATAGAGTTGGATCCGCACTGGAACCCAAATTCTTTGATTTTCAGAATATATAGTAGATTATAAATCAACAACACCATATTTGATATCAACTGAAATTCAGTCACCCCTATGACTGCTTTTACAGATGTTTTTCCTCTAATTCTTGTTTCACACATTGATGACAACGATGCAATTGTTTCCGGTGGTCCACACGGCAGTTAAATCTTCATGAAACTAATTAGCCTGCGTTCTCTACGTATCGGGAAAATACAAAATCGTGACTCATTGGTTATGGAAAATAACGAGATCATCAGCAATCGAATTATATATCGAAACAGATATCAATGATAATCCTTCAACTTTCGATTTAAAAATTAACGCTGATTTAGTAAACTTTGAATTGAATTTTAGTAAATGAAAATTTTGAAATCTTGGAATCAGATTAAGCTTACCGGAGTTTGAGGATTTCAAATAATTAAAGACTAAAATAAAGCTGCCACAAGAATGTGAAAGGGAAAAAATCTTGGCAAGTCAGAAGACCTGAGTTTGAGAATTTCTTTTTACGGTGATCATCTTGACTTTCAATGGCGTAATTCTAGAAACATCAATTTTTTTTTCTCTGAATATCAAGTAGTGGGTGGGACAGTGAGTTCATAATAAATGAGACTGCTTTAGATCAGAATCTAAGTATATCAGAACGGTATCAATCGACTGCAGATTCAAAAAATAGCTTTGGGATTTTGGGGGATTTTTTTGAATCAGTCACATGTTGTCTAGAAAATTTTCAAATATTATCTGGTATAGAAACAGATTTTTGCAAAAATAATGATCAAAAACATCGCCCAAAAATTCGCGAGCAATTTTTCGGGAATCTGAAATGAGTCCATGCAGTTTTTATACGAGCCTATCTAACTGCTGTAGGAAAATTTTCAATTCAAATTCCTGGTTTTGATCTATTGCATTTCTATAGATCAAACGCAAAGTAGTGGTGGATGATTAAAAACTATACTCTGAAGAGATCATCAATTTTCCCCAGAATGTAATTACAACAATTTCTCAACACACCCATATATACCTAAATGATAGGAATTCGGTTAAAAATCAAAGAGGATAATATGGAGATCGTGGAAATCTTTACGTCTAATTGAATTGATCGCACCCGCAAGATCATGTGTATATGTCTTGAATAGGAACAATTTGAGTTGAATCCAGTGCAGATCGTATCGATTATTCATCGCGTGCAGTCGGCGGCTAGACCACGTGTATACTAATAGACACCTCATCGTATTCTCAGACGCTCGATTTACGTAATATTGGAATGCGGCATGGGTTCAGAGTTAATTTCGTGTGTATTTTAGCGTAGTATCATCGATATAAGTGTATGTACACCTGTTGTGGGAGGATTTCACATTCCGGATTGATGAAACATTGTACATATCCATGAATCAGTTTCCGGCAACTATATTCTTTTTTTTTTTTTTGAGTTTTATAATAAATTTGCACACATGATCAAATGTTCATCGAAATGCTCATTCATTCAGGTATAAATGATTTCAAATTTCTGTATCAGTATTGGTAATAATGTGATGATAAGCGAGTTTCGACCCGGGAAGTTTAAAAATCTCATCAGTGAATATAGTGTCTTGAGTGGATAATTGAGTTTTGTCGAAGATTTTTCATTTACCGTTTGTTTCTCATAAATTTGTAAATGTGTATGTCTTTATCGTGTGCTACCTCAAAAAACACGGAAAAGCAAAGAAGAAAACGTTTTCCATCGTAAGCATGTATATTGTAAGATATTGCTTTGCAGTTAGTCGTAAACTTTAACGATTTGCGACTTTTGTGTAGTACGGGCTTAAAAGTTGTTGTGAAATTGCATTCTCAATCGACAGTTTGATTTCGGTTTGTTTTATGGTCTGTAACAAATCAGGAGTCGAGCGCAAATCGATCTTGACGTCTATATCCTCACACTCTCTGACCAAAAATCATTTCATCTCAAAATTTTGAAATGCGAACTGTAAAAATAAAAAAAATAAAAAAAAATTCTTTCTTGTGTTAAAATGTGAGAGTGAACTTTTTCTATTGAGGGGAGTGGTATTCGAAAATGGGGGAAAAATAGAGAGGAAATACGAGTATCATGGTTCCTAGGAATTAAAACTATTTTCGGTGTACGTAGACAATGTAAAACGTGATATTGGGGTAATAGGTGTGAAACATCGTTAGTTAGATGCTCAAATAATTTTTTTAATTTAGTCAGCGGTTTTCGATAATAACGAGCGAGGATAAGGAATAGCACTAATAAGTTATAAAAACAAGGCAAAGATGTGTCACACTGAAAATTAATAGGATAAAGTATTACAACTGATTATTCATCACAAACCATCTTTACTTGCTTGCCATCTTGACAATAAAGTTCATTGTCAACCCTCTGAGACTCAACATACACGGGTTTTGATTCCAGTTAGTTCTCAATATTTCCGATCATATAAAAAACAGAACAATTTCTGCAAAAATCTTCAATTGTGTGATCAACAAATTCCCCAACAATTTAAATCAGAATCCTCATTCTAAAAGCTGTGAAAATCAATTCTAATTAAACATGACATAAATTCCTTCGGAGTATAAGATGTGTACATTTTTTGTTGTTTCTACATTTTTTAAAATGATTATAAAGGCCATTGTTTGTTCTCCCGATGAAAAAATTCCTTCCAAAAAACTAGCAGTTCAAATAACTAATTTGTAATGGACAGACATCGTATGATTATACCGATAATGTGAGACTCTAAATATTACAAAAATTTTTCTCATTCCTGTATTATTCAAAAGATAATCTCTTCTAAAGGTCATTTAGGATTTTGATATCTATTTCAACACCATTTGTATTTTACCCAATATACTTTGAGAAAGGTCATGAGTAGTTGACCCTAGTACTCTAAAAATAATTCAAAATTAGTAAAGCTACATACGCATCATAAAAACTATCTATTCATCATCACGAGACCAGAGTTATTTATCACCAAGCAGTCACATCCGTATTTCTCGTCTAAACCTCATTACCTACCCAATAATAGAATCCGAGGACATAATCGCACAGATTAATCTCTAATCTTTTTTCGTCCCCAATTAGCTAGTAATTTTTTTTTTGATATATCTTTTCATGACACCTTGGTCATTGAACTTTCCTCAAAAATTATAAAAGCGTAAATCCATACCCGCTTATTATCCATACAGCTCCGAATCAAAACACTTATTTTCTTACTAAGAACTTGCTTAAAAATCAATGAACTCTCATTTTTCATCGAGGTATCTATAGTTTATTGAGGTCAAACCGTGAAATTTAATTCGAGGTGGATCAGTTTTTCGTGCAGCACAAAAATTCATTTCTAATGGCATTCACAAAAGTGAAGGCCAATCGGATTGGATAGATCACTGATGGAATTTAAGCGCCATTTACCTATATATATACATCATCTGGGAATTCTGAATCAAGAGTCAAGGATCAAACGATGATGAACGATTATACCTAAATGTATATGGCGAATGATACGGGCTATGTCATGCTGCGTATCGATTAATTCATTCATCGCAGTTATTATCTTATTTCCTCGTGTTTATCCAATAAATTCTAGGAGATAATTTCTCATTCGACTTTATTTGAGAAGAAGGATACCCTTGACATCCATACTGGATTCAGTTTTCCCATAGATTATTTCGGATTATCTCTTTCATTAGTATAATTATTCAATATTTTATCTTCTATAATTTAATATATTGGTGGCGCCAAGGAAACGATGTGATGCGATGGATTATTCAAATGGAAATTTTGAATTCCTAACACCTTTGCGAAATATTTACCATCCGAAATCTGTCTATAAGAAATGTATTCCGTAGAAATGATGCTAGTCAGCACCATTTAGGAGACAATCGAATAAAAAGCTCAAAATTGTGATTCTATACAGAAGCACAAATAAACGTAGCATTATAATGTGCTGAATTGCGAGTGAAATTATGATCCATTCACTGCCGTAAGCTTGGGATATTGGTAAAAATATTTTTGACATTCAGAATATGTTTTCCTGGTGGTAAGAGGACGAAAACAGTCCAAATTGGAGTTTTCGTTTTTATCTTGTTTTCTTGCTTGCGATCAGGTACTTATTTGGCCTCTGCCTCTGGTTTAACCCGCAATCACTCAGAATGCCTAATACAATGAACAAAATTTTTTCTAGCGATTTCCAATAATCGGCGATAATCCTTTCCGAGCATATCAGAAAGATTGGAAAACATTCTCACAGGTCTCTAATCACGCAAAGAATGAATCAAATTATCAGCAAAGGCCAAATACCCGGTTGCGTGGGAGAAAAAAACCAAACCATTCAAAAAGTTCGAATTTTGCCATTTTTTGTCGTATTTACATCAGAATTACATAATTTGAATGTCAGAAGTACATTTTCAAGTCTCTAGAGCTCTTGGCAGTGAATGGGTTAATCCAGTTGTAGTAACAATAAGAACTTTTGAGAATTTTCCAAAATTTTTCTGACGTGTACGAATAAAATAATTTATACGTCCATACGCGTCTCGTGCGGAAATATTTTTCCAGTACTTGACGCGTAATGTACTAAACAGGCTATGGGAAATTGATAGAAAAAATTTCCATCATAAAGGACATTGTGAATGATTGGGATAAAGTTACTATGCAAAACAGACGTGTGATGAAAATGACTTCATCATCCATTCATCGAGATTCATTCTACGGTGACAATTTTCGCTATCACTGTAGATGGTTTTGTCTGAAACAATGTTGTTAGCGATTTGCACTTGGAGGAAAACCATGATTTATGACGCAGTATTCGTCTGATATATCTGGGAGTACAGAACGACATTATGGATATGGTGCATACTAACAAAAATTTTTTCCTTGTGGAAGACTGGATCAAAATTTTCATCAAAATTCTCGGTGTAATCTTACTATTGGTACTCATGAATGGAATTAGTCAAATTTCCTCTTAGAACAATTTTCAACCGTAAAACTGGGAAGGAAAAATTTCAATTATATAAATGAGTACCAGCCCCCTCACGATTCTCACAAATATTGAAAGACTATGAATTTTGATTTTCGGTGCTGATAACGGGTTTGAGATAATTTTGAATCTTTCGTGTGAGAATGGGTGGTAACTCATTTCCAAGATTTAGACAAGACACGATCACCCGGAGCCATATCATGAAATCGAACTGAATCGAAACGAATAATCTTTTATTCTTTCTAAATTCGTCTAAACCCAAATCATTATTATTGTCATTGTTGAGATAGTTCTTTTCAAGATATACGGTGATCTGTGGCTGATCTGATCTGTGACAGGTTGTAAGATATCATCGAAGAGTCAATTTGTGACCGAATCTACGATTATGCACTCATTTTCGAGGTCCGTCTAATGTTTCCTGTATGTCTTATTTAATTGAAGTGTTTTGATGTTGGAATGAGAATTTATATATAGATTCGATTCAAATTACAAAAAATTTTCACCGAAACATCCACAAATGACTGCAATAAGCTTACATCGGGGAGGGGGGGGGGGGTGAATTTAATTCAATTGTCTGACCAGCAAGAATTTCACGCAATGTAGCCACAAAATATTCAAAAACTCCCACAGTATTTTTATAAACAAGGAAAGATTTACGAAAAAAACAAACAAATTAAATAATCTGAATTCTATTTGAAACATATCTGAGAGGTGGTTCACCACTCACATGATTGCATTTGATCCGTATCTCTAACCATACCTACGAGACAAAAGAGCTGAAATCGTGATAAATTTTCTAAATTACACAAATAGACGACCCCCCCCCTCGTATTTGATTTCACTTCAAACTTAATTAATACACGATCCACCATTCCAGTACAGAGTTCTTTTCATAGGTTCTTCAATAAAATTGTTGCGTATATTGAAATATGTATGGACGTTATTTGATCCGAACATATCGGTAAAACACTGGGATGAGCGATCTTACTTTCTTAACTCATTTCGCCTCTCGGGAGCGTTGAGGATGAGGTTTTTGTGTCAATCACAAGAAGATCAATTTTTGAAGATTCGAGCTTTTTCCACGTGTATATATTTTCATCATTCTAATCTAAAAAGGCCGCATTCAAATGCAGTTTTAGGGTTCTCATGATAAAAAATCATTATTGCTCTGTGCTCGCAGGCCCATTTCGGGCGCGGAGGGCTTATTTCCCTCGCTTCGCTAGGGAAATAAACTGTCCTAGCGCCAGAACTGGGCGTACGCGCCCAGCGCAATAATGTACTACTTTGAGACTTTTTTCTGCAACCACATAAAATTGATAAGGATTTTTTTGAAATCCTGTATGCGTGTATCCTCTAGGACATAAGCGTGTTAAGGGAATCTTTAGGGATTTAACATTGCAACGAGGTGCATGATTCTTTTACAAAAATACTTCATCCATATGGACCAGATCAAGACCAATAGGGGTTTTTAATTCGAAGCCACACAACGATTCTGATCTGTACGGGACAGTCAAGAATAATATTGAGTCAGAGTCTTGAATCTAAAACCTCCAATAAAAAACATCGAAAATCAAAGTTGAAGGCGCGAGTGTAACGAATCATTGAAAGCTCTTCATCCACAATTTCTCAACTAACCAAGTATGATTTTTCAATTCTTTCAGCAAGCTTGGCAATCATGGGATGTGGTGGATACCTTGGCTGGACTTCACCGGCTCTACCCTACCTCAAGAGTAAAAGTTCACCCTATCCAGTTACTGATGAGCAAGGATCTTGGATCGTTTCACTCTATATTCTTGGAGGAATTCTTGGTTCACTACTCTCGCCTGTAATAGTCGATCGTTTGGGCAGAAAACCATCACTTTTACTCTTTGCCATACCTCAATTAGCAGGATGGTGTCTTATAATACCAGCAAAATCTTATTGGACACTATACGTTGCAAGATTAATAGCTGGAATAGCTCATGGTGGAATTTATAATGTTGCTGTAATATATTTTGCCGAAATAGCCGATAAAGATATAAGAGGTGCTTTTGGAACACTTCTCAAAATGTGTACAAATTTGGGAAGTTTGTACGCTAGCATTGCTGGAGCTTTGCTATCTTATAACAATTTGAATTTTGTTGAATTGGTGCTGCCTGTTTTATTTGTTGGAAGCTTCTGGTTTATGCCAGAGACGCCTTATTATCATCTTGTTAAAGGGAGAGAAGATCGAGCTACCAAGAGTCTTATGCAGCTGAGAAGGTGATTTTCAAGATTTTTTATGAATGTCGATTGAAATGGTGGTTATACGTCTTTGATTGGTTTTTTTATTCTTCTTTCTTTGCCAAATAGGCAAAGATTCTTCTAATAAATTGTCTGGAATACTCAGCAAGATTAGCGTTTTTATCACGTGACTCGTGAAAGTATAGTCATGGAATCTAGGTAGCTGTAAAATAAAAAAATTTCGAGGCAAAGTCAAATACAGTAGAATCCGGTCACAACGAACTTCAAGGAACCGAAAAAAATGCTCGTTATAACCGGACTCCGCATTTATCGGCCCAAATTCATATGATTTCGTTATTAAGCCCTGATGGACGGAAAAAAACTGATCTTGAGTTCGTAAAGTCTCAATTATCAAGAATTCAAATAACTAATGATAATTAACATTCACACTACAATGATAGGACGAAAGTGATGTAGATGCGCATTGCTCCCATCTTAATGGTATGGAGTTATGGACATACAATATTTTGGAATTCGCATTTGTCATAAATTCAAAGAATCAGAAGATATAAATGAATGAATACACACGATAGGAAATAAAAAATTGTAGCTGAGAAATTTTAATGTTGTGTCAAAGTTTACGAGGTTGAACTCGTCATAAAATTTCTCTTCCTTGTATTCAATCTATCCATTTTGCTCACAAGGATCGTACACTGGATTTGTATTCGCATTGATACTCGTGTTTACATCTCAAGCTCCCTATAACTCAGAGCCATACGACATTTACATCGATTTGCTCGGTATAGCCGATGCCGATACCAAATTTTGCCAGAATTTTCGCTCGTTATATCCGGATTGTTATAGCCAGACCAGTTTGCACATACGTTATATGGCAACCAACCAAATCTTCCAAATTTGCTCGCTATAACCGGATTCTACTGTAATTAATTTCTCGAAAAACTTATTTCGATATTAGTCAAAATGAAACTCGTAACTCATATTGATAAACTGTGACTCAACTTTTTCACCCGCGCGTACGAGCATATAATATACTTGACATTTTCGCTCTCTCGGCGTTTGTGTCTTGATGAAAAATTTCAATCCAAGTCCCGAATTTTGACCAAAATTGAAGCGATGATTATTTCCTTAATCCGGAAGTCGCTCATTTCAAAAATTTTATCGTTATTCAGGAAACACTTTCCACACTTTTAGCCATACCCAGGGATAATTCTATTTTAAGTTCTCTATCCAAGTAAATTATCCGTCCCACGCATTTTGATTTTCACCAACTGAAAACTAACATTCGATAAGCATACGGACATAGGATGTAGGTTGTACCACTTCAAGGTAATCTCAGACCCTTTACTCTGTTCTGGATAGGGAAATATCATTCACCTCTCGCGAACCGAATTAATTGTTTGTTTCCAGTTGTGAAACCCTTTACTTTTTTAATTCTTTGGCCACGATACATTCCTAATACTTAGTATCCTATGAGTATCTGAAATTCTTTCTATGAAATGATTACCGATAACGGATTGGTTTGACTAAACAGAGGAATGCGGTAGAACTGCTTTAGGGAATCTGATAATCCGACGCGTTCTGGTGTCGTCTCTCGCCAGAATGCCGTAAAATCCAATGATTAAATATGCACTGCACGCAATGAACCTTGGTAGAATTGAAATTGTGTGATTTAGTAGTAATTTTTGCATGTTTTATTCAGTTACACGTTGTCCCTTCCATATTATGCAGAACTTTGACCAAAAGTAAGAGCCCGAGCAAGTCGTGATTGAAATAAAAATGCGGTCTGACTGCGACTGAAACTCGGGAAAGCCGAAGGTTGACCAATGTGAAAAATTCCTCCGCGATCAATTCATGGGTACTCTTGCGGTCATTTTCCTGGGAGAATCGAAATCATCCTTCGTTGGAATTTAATATTAGGTCAATTTTTCGACTTTTCCGTAGAAATGGTATGTGAAATATCGTCATTCACACAGTTTTTTGTTTTTATGCTGGTTTTCCGTGATGAATGAAAGGAATGAGTTTCATCAGGAAATGTGTGAAATAGTTTTTTGTATTAGAATTTTTAAAGACCGCCATAACGATGTGCTCATATTTCTCAGAAGACTGGATCCACCCTAGGTAGTTAGAAAAACTTGAGCTCGAATTTGAGGGAGAAATCCAAGAAACTTTTAAGTTTCAGTGATACTTTCTTTTCATCTGAGAAATTCACAGTAGAGGTTCCTCGCTATGGGTAACTATTCTGACTTGTGAGGAAAAAACCAGTAAGTAGACGAAAACCTTGAAAAAGACGAGCTTATAATTACAATTCAATAATGGAAAAATCGAAAAGTTGGTTTCATTCTAAATATTATCAGCGAATAATTTTGATTCTTCCGGGGAAATAACCTTGAGGGTACCTGGCAATTGATCGTGGAGGAATTTTTCATATTGGTCAACCTTTGACTTTCCCGACTTTCCGATGCAGCGAGGCCTCCTTCGCGTGTCATTGTGTCGAGAGTATAAGGAAGCTAAAAATGTTTGTGTAAAATCAACTGGCTGAATCTAAATCAATTTCAAAATTGAAGAATCGAGGCAGTGTGACACGAAAAATAATAGTACGGACAGTCAGATCTCGTGGACGGAATATTTGATTGATTAATACCAGCGGATCAGTTCTAAACGTATAATTTTTGGTAGAAACTTTCTAGCACGTGTCTAAACTCTTGAAAATTTGGTTCATCTTTGAATGAAATTGTACCGTCATTTGTCGGATGTAAATCGATAATGATGGTTTAGAGTGAAGTTTCTTGATGAGATTAGAAGGATTGATCTTCAGGTGATATTTTTGCAGAGATTATAATGCCAATTAATTTTCATCATACTAGTTCCTGAGATTTTTACGAGACAAGAAAATTTGACATTAAGATTTTTATTCAGCAGAACTAATCCCCATTGGTTCCCCGCAAAGAGATCGGCATGTAAGAATTTTATTGTATGCTTTGACGCGATGTTGTTGTCATTAAACTAGCTCTCTCAAAGATTTCTCAAGATTCATGTGATTTTTCAATTAATGACATTACATCTGGCGAAATTGAAAAAATTTTTGATCAGTCGGCACTACGAAAGATGAATGAACTTTTATCAAATTTGCAAGATTGAGGCACTCCTCTTCTCACCATCAAATCTGGTCGGATTAAACAATCGTCAAGAAACTATGATTAGAATTCGATAGCGGTCATTGGACAATTTTACTCAGGAATCAATCACAAGATTTGGTACATTATCCCGTATCTTACAAAAAAAAATTAGCTAATCGATCATTTGGGGGGCAATTCTTGCTCTTCGCTTTTAATGCTTTTGAATCTTGTAAATCTTAAAATGAATGCAGATTGCATCGTCGCGATGAATTCCACCAATTACAGCCGAATCTATATCACTAATTCGTAAGGTATCTGATAGATATAAAGAAAATGAAAGTTTCTTACTCTTCAATAAAAATTCAACCTCTGGCTTTTCTTTCACAGGCTAAAAAAACCTGAAAGCGTCTCAGCGGACATCTCCAGTATGCGCACAGCGGTCGAAGAGTGTCGGGTCAACTCATCAACCAATGCAATTCATGAGCTTTTATTCAACAAAGCCAATCGTCGAGGACTCTGGATTCTACTAAGTCTCAAAGCAACTCAACAATTTTCAGGCCACATGGCAATCGTCGCCTATACCCAAGAAATTTTTGACGCAAGTGGAACTTCAATCGAACCCAGTTACGCAGTCGTCCTTTTAGGTTTAGCTCAACTAGGTGCCGGAATTCTTGCAGCTGCTCTAGTAGATCGTCTCGGACGTCGTCCTCTGATTCTTTTATCAGGTGCCTCAGCATCCGTTGCATTAGGCTTGTTTGGTCATTTTTTTTATCTCAAAGATTCTCTAAACCGGGATGTTTCATCCATAACTTGGCTACCAGTAGTTGCACTAGTTGGTTATGAAATTATGGTTGCTTTAGGTATTGGAACGGTACCTTATGTAATTTTGGGTGAAATTTTTCCAACTAGCGTTAGAGGACCAGCTGTTGCATCTGGTATTATAATTGGATCAGCATTTGCATTTGTAGTTGGATTAGGTTTTAAAAAATTGAATCAGATCGTAGGGATACATGGAAGTTTTTGGGCTTTTGGAGCCTGTTGTGCTCTGGGAACTGCATGGGTTGTGGCTATCACCCCAGAGACTAAGGGAAAAAGTTTGGAAGAGATTCAGGAAATATTGATGAATGGTGGAAGCGGAAAGTGTGATAGGGGTAAGGAACAGAAGAGGGTAGATTTGGCAGTGATAGATGTACCAGAAATCGTCAAGGAGAAGACTGGAGTGTGAGGGGAGAAAATTGATATTTTTTTAGAAAATTTGAATTCCGCGGGCTTTTTATAAAGCTTGCACTCAAGCTGTTTCTGAGTTTCGCGACGCTCGATTGACGATTTTTTGATTGGAGCGACGAAAATTCGATGCTTTGACCGTGATAATATGGAGAATTTTAATCTTGAGGAACGTTTGAGTGAGATTAACTGTTTGAAGACACTATGCTGTGATTGAGAAACGTGACGATAAAGCGAAGATATCTCATCGCTCCTGTAAATCAAGGTAACTCTTGTGTCTAAGAGTTGAGAAATATGAGGATTGGAGAGTTATTAAAACGATTACATAAAAGTTGGAGATATTTGAATAATCTCAAAGATTCTATGTGTTATGCTCTTCTTGGTCTTAGTGATCAAGGAAAGCTGGAAGAATAATATAATTGGATTATCGTAAATTCGTAAGCTTCGTAGGACTGACGCCAATCCGCAGATCATTCCGACTTGACTTCTTATAAATTCTTGTATTTGATTTTATAGATAATCCTTTTGTGACGTCTATCTGAAAAATCCAGATTTCAATATTTGATTTCTTATTCGTTTCAACCATTGATAAATCGATCTTGGTGATTATTTTTCATCCAGTGCATCCTAGAGTCTGAAGCCGAAAATTATACTCTACATTAGAATGTGAGAATCAAGTTATGACAATACATTCTTGTGATTATGAGATTTTAAAATACAATCGAAATACTTCCATTACTTCGGGGTTAAAAAATCCATGATAGTTCCTGGATACTGTAATTAATTACTAAAAATATCATAGCTGGGACGAATTGCACGTCAATGATCCACGAGAGTTGGTTGATCGTAAGGAACACATTCCATAAGCGACCATGATTCAGTCGAGCTCGATCTTGACTGGATTAGGTTTTTTCAGGAAGAATTCTGTGCGCAGAAGTTTCCTAAAGTCTTGTAAATACAAATAAATAAGCTAATCGAATAATGTGTACGAATGTAAAAAAGCATGAAAGATGAGTACAGTTTTTACGTGTGAATTTTGCCTTTCATCCTTCCTCGCATAATGGCTTGTAAATATTAATATGTCAGTAAGGAATTGTGAATCTCTGTAAATTTGTGATAATAAATACAATTCAAAATAATTTTTTATCGTCCTTTGATGCTGGTCTTCAAACGAAGGGCTCCGGATCGGAACGGTATAAGTCCATTTTACATTTTCAAAAATTCGTTTGAGTATTGTAGAGTCTGTTTTACTGGAAAATACTGTCCGAGAATATTCAAATGACTTCATTTGGAATGAAAGCTTATGAATTATAAGACGCAATATTAATTTTTTTCAGACGTATGTATCTACCGATAAAAACAGCCTTCAAAATACGAAAGCAATTTTTCAAAAATCTGAGATGGATTCTGATCTAGAGCTCTCCAAAATACTGTTTGCAGTGCTGCAAAAATATTGAAATAATTTTTGGGGTAAGGTCCTCACTCCAAAGTGAGCGGGCTGTCATTTTATGAATTTCATCTCAACGTCACGTGGTATCAAGAGGATAGAAAGTGCATTGAAAATTCTTCATACGACGTGCTATAAGTACAAGGGTATTAAATATGTAATCCATAATCGAAAAAAATAAAATCATTTCATTCGCCACCGATGCATTGTGTGTTTGCTACGAGAAAATATTTAATGCCCACGCTTCGATCCGCAAAATTTTTGCTAAATCTTTGAAGTTCAAAAACTTCAATTTGGGGATAATTCTAAGGCAATTTTCCCCGTTTTTCTGAAAATTCAAAAATCACTGAATGCATTTTTGCTTATTATGTTTCTAAGTCGATCCTAGCATAATTCTTAGCCGTCCGTTCACGAATGAGACTTTTTTCCATCCATTTTTGTAAACCTCAATTTTTTCATGTACCGTTTATAAAGTAATGTAGGTTCATTGATTGGATATGAAATGAGTTACGGGTCAGTTATAACTTTCGAGATGATTTTCAAATCAATGATCTATTGCATTCAAGTGCATCACATTTCATTATGAATTAGTCAAATTGGTTTATTATTATAAAAAATATCACCTATCTAATCTCTCTCTGAGAATATTTACATCTATAATTGTCAAAATTCAGAGGCTAACAATTGGTCAAATTTATATAAAGCACTCACCACAAACAAGAATGTAATATGTGTAAGAATCTCGACATGGATCTGAATGTAAATCTAGAGATTGAAACATACTCACGGGTTCGACCCGATCGAATTTGTATCAACACACCCTTGTAAAAATCACATAAGAGATTTGATCGTAGGTCACGTCACGAAAAATTTTGACAGGAGAAATCCTGGGTAACAATTATTGCTATGTTACACAATCGGTGTCGGTATAGATGGACTGATTTCGTCTTTTGAACTTCTTCACGTTTGGCTCATCTTTAGTTTGCACTAGAATCAAGAATAGAAGAATATCTGATGTGGATAGTTGCTTCAAGACACATTCAAAATTCCAGGGTATCAAATATGGTGCTCACCATTAGATGATTCATCATCTTTAATAGCATCTATTTTTCTAGGACTTTTGGATGAGTCCATTTGTACTAATTCAACAGAATCATCTAGACAGATTGTGCTATCACTTTTAGCAGCTGGGAGTTTCAAGGGTGTAATCACTGGCCTAGGTTGAAAACTTGGAGTCTTATCCTCAACAAAACTAGGCATCACATCTCTTTCTTCATCTTCATCTACAGAATATGATGCACTGGCTGATGAGTCTATTTCTCTTGACAGTGTGCATGTTGAAATAGAGCTGCTTTGGCTCGATTCATTTTTTTCAGTGATACAATTCGAAATTTTCAGTAAAGCAAAAGGATCATCTATTGACAACTTTTCACAAAACTCGGTAGTCTGATGATTAAGTACTAAATTTGGCTGGCTAACTTTTCCAATAGATGATGCAGGATTGTATGAGCTTACAGATTCCTTGAAATTCAATGGTACAGTCAAGTCATAATTTAACTTATGATGCATCTGCTCCTTCTCTTCATCTGTTGGAGTGTATTTCCATCTACCTTGATGACCTGGTCCTGGCATATATGATGAACTACTTTTAATACTCAATAGATGATTTGTTAAAAACAGTACTGTAAGCCACTCTAAGTCATATGAGAGTTTTATTGGTAAACTCTGATCATTTTCTATTTCAACAATTTGAAGAAATTTTCTCTTTGGTAAACACTTATCCAAAGCTAAAAATTTGGTGACTGTGGATGAATCATCTTCTTTTGGCACAAGAGCAGAAAATTTACAATGCAAATGTGCAGCAAACCAATGTGATGGGTAATGATGTTTCAATAGTTCCATTGCAGGTGGGCTTCCCAAATTGTTACTGTCGATATCATTCCTTTAAAAATTGGTTAGAATCAATAATTTGAGAAAAAATTAAATAAGCTCTGAGAAATTTAGGTTCTTACTTGAAAAAAGGTTTTTTCTTGAGCAAAGCTTTGATGTTGCCATAATTTGTTATCCCACAAGGCCAGTCATGGCTCATGAAAACATCTATATTGCCTGTTAACTGAAGCAAAAGACTTTTGTCATTGAGTTGTATACTTTTAGAGCAGTTATCAATCAATCGATTACCTGTTTTAATCTAAATATCTCCAAATTTCTTATGTGATAAGCACTGCGAATTGATTCCCCACTGTAAGGCGGAAACTCATAATGACCCTTTCTCAAATCATGGCCCTTGAATATTCCAGATAGACCTGCTATCCTTACACCAGCAACATTCACAACACCAGCGTAACCCAAATAGTATATGTTTGGTGCAACCCACCCTCCATATGCTAATTCTTGAAGATGATTGGAAGCTTCGTGATTCCCTCCGACAAAGATAGTCAGAACAGGAGCTACTTTTTCACCAGAGTAATATCTGAGTGAATTTAAACTTAATTAGATGAGACTTGGAATCAATAAACAAATTGAAAGGGGTAAATACTCACTTGTAAAACGTTCCCATTTCTTTGTACTTATCTGGTACAGCCATACATTTCAGATCACTTAAATTCCTTGTGGCTTGAAAATCACCACAACAGAGTAGCAAATCTACTTTCTTACCGTCAACCTTTTCAGATTCACGAATAGTTTCGTAAATAATTTCTAACTCGCCATGAGCACATCCTTCTACAGCTATTCTCATTTTGCACAGATTGAGGTAGAGATACCGAACTCCAATAATTCTCCAGGGATTATTTATTACACTTCAAATCGTTCTCTTAGAATAACATTTGTTACAGGTCTAATTTTCATTCATAAAACTTGATATAATTAGTTAGTTTTATCCGCCAGACGCGAACTCGTCAGATCAACAATAGACCATAACCTACAAAACTTTTATCGACTGTCACAACAAAGCATAGACATATCAACAAAGTAGGCAAGTGCGATATCTGTAAATGCCGGGTTCCGGGATGTTCCAAAAATTCCATGAGCAGAATACATTATTCTGGAAATACTTAGCGAATTTTATTTTACATTAACATCGCTTGAGTTGATAACGTAATTTTACTCTTTCAAAATAGATCATTCAAAAGCAGGATTCTGCACCACAGATATCTCGAGAATGGGTTAACCATCCGTGAAACCGCAGATAAGCGAATTTTCGCAAGATAGACTGGATTTTGCACAGATATTTAGCAAAAACGTCTATATATACTGCTCCAATACCCGCACCTCTTATTCATTGTCTGTGCGCGCAGCACATAAGTGTATGAATCTTCGATCAATTTGACCTTCACGAATTCTTTATCGTTCCAGCACGGGAAGAAAGAGATTCTTGAAGCATATTTTACTTACGCGAGCATAATTTCTCCAGTAGTGACTTGGCTAAAGAGCTATCAACTTTGCTTGCGTTTTCAGATAATTTGGCTTTCATAGCGCCCATCATATTCTGCCTCAGCTGAATTATAATTGAACTCTTTCTCACCCGCTACAAATCACAAAATGGTAAGATTTTCGACAGCTAAAATTTGGGGACTAAACACCGGTTTTTGGAGATTTTGCTTGCACGTGCCTTGATCTTCAGCTTATTTTCTATTTTTACTGCTTCGTTAGAAAATATCGATTTGTTAGCGTCATCCTCGAATAATGCTTATCGCTTGTTCGGCGATTTGAATCTCCATTGGCTCTGATTCATTCGATTACTTTATTCTTTTTTCGACGTAGATTCGATTCAAACCAATGAAGCGTGCAACATGTAGTGCCCTTTCAACCATGGATTGAATCTTTTTCATTGATTTTCTTGATCAAATCAATGATCCACTTGCAGAAATAATCTTCAATCGATACTCTAGATTATGGCAACAGTTTGAGCTGTTGATTTATTATTATAGAACATCATTTATGACTTCTTATTGACCAACTACTTGTTCCTCCTGGATTAATTATTTTCCTCAACTTTGGTGATTCTAATTCTTGTGTATTCTGAAACATAGTATAACACTCTTGGACTTACAACACATGAAAAAAGTTTAGCTGGAATAAGCGTACTTGACTCCATTCGTGTCTTCTTTTTCATATTATATAATTGATCCAGCAGAATTGATGATATCCTCTACTTACAATCAAATCAAAATTTCCCATCAAATGAAAGAGGATGAAACCTAAGTTACCCAAGATGAAATTGAAACTACATATTTCACGTCAATGGGAAATCTCATTTTCTTAAGTGCTTTTCAAACTCTTTCATCTTTATGTGATTGCTAAATTCTATGCAGCGCCAACTGAATTGATTTAGATGAAAGGAGATCTTTGAAATGAGATCTTGCATACCAATAGTTCTTTACAGCATGAGCAGATTCAATTCATCCAATGACAGCAAATGATTTTATTTCCTCATATTGTGTTAATTTTCATAGGCACCAATTAACGTTGTTGTTACTGGAGCAGCTGGACAGATCGCATATTCTTTGCTTTATCAGTTAGCTGCAGGAAATGTATTTGGTCAAGATGTTCCCATCAATCTCAGATTGTTGGATATTGCACCAGCTATGGGTATCCTAAATGGCGTTGTCATGGAACTGGAAGATCTTGCATCACCTCTTCTCAGTGGTAAGCAATATTATAGAAGACCACCAGATTTTGATGAAGTCACTTGCAAATGTCCCTCTAACAATTTTAGACGTGCTGCCCACGGATCAGCCTGAATTAGCATTCAAAGATGCAGATGCTGCATTTTTGGTTGGAGCTATGCCTCGAAAACAAGGAATGGAGAGGAAAGATCTCCTTGCAGCCAATGTCAAAATATTCAAAGTTCAAGGAGAAGCCCTTGATAAGTTTGCAAAGAAAACTGTCAAAGTCCTGGTCGTTGGAAATCCAGCTAATACAAATGCATTGATGTGCTCGCACTATGCTCCTTCAATCCCTAAAGAAAACTTCACAGCCATGACACGACTTGATCAGAATAGGGCTCAAGCTGCCTTAGCCATCAAACTTGGAGTTGTGGTAATGGAGATTTAATAATCCTTCTTTACCTAGCAAACTATTCTTTGGAGCATTGAAAAATAATCAACATCTTCCTATTGCAGGTTGACAAGGTAAAAAATGTCACGATTTGGGGAAATCACAGTTCAACACAATACCCAGATGCAGCTCATGCTACTGTAGAAAAAAATGGCAAAGTTCAACCTGTCCCTGAAGCTGTGAATGACGAATCGTGGCTGAATCAGACATTTGTAGAAACTATTCAAAAACGTGGAGCAGCTGTTATTGCTGCTAGAACAATGTCTTCAGCTATGTCAGCAGCAAAAGCTGCAGGAGATCACATGCGTGACTGGTGGTACGGAACTCAACCAAATCAATTTGTATCCATGGGAGTTGTATCAGATGGTAGTTATGGAATTCCAAAAGATATTGTATTCTCATTCCCAGTCACCATAAAAGATAAGCAATACAAAATTGTGCAAGTAAGTAAATCTTGCTGTCAGATACTTCCATATAATTTCTTTTAAATGACTTGATACTAAAAGAATTTCATTTGTTTAGGGATTGAATATCAATAGCTTTGCAAGGTCCAAATTAGACATCACAGCAAAAGAACTCGAAGAAGAGAGAGCTGAAGCAAACCATATTCTTCAGCAGTGACTAGATGGCAGAGAAAATCGAACTTATCATGGAAACAAGACAATATCCAAGTTGTAAATCATTGTAATCGTACAATGGCTGTTACTCAAGTTTAGATCATCACACCAAGACAATACTTTGTTCAGAATATTGTATTGTATTAGCCTTGGCCACCCAATGGTTTTTTATCATTTTATTTTGAAACATCGATGTTTACATGGAATCCAAGGAGATTTTGAAATAAAAACTTGTTGATTATAATAGACTCTTTATTTAGTTTTTCTCCCTCGAATTCGGTACATCGTGATTCAGTTTCCTGAGGTCCTCCAACAGATTTTTGAAGAAGTTCCCCGATTCTATCATTACTTTGTACACCTTGAGCTTTGTTGCGATATTCTCGTGACAAGAAAGTAATTGATATGATTTTTGCATTTTTAGCACAGACGTGCCTTCTATCAGACGAAGAATTCGTGATAACAATTTATATTGTCACCAAATTTGTCTGTTTGAGAGTAAAATTTACTTCATTTTCAGAAGCCTTGAATACTCATCCACCATATAATCGGTGTGTGAGCTGCATACAACCTGGTGTATGAAAATCTTTCACTAAAGTTGGAGATCATCTTCTTTGTGAATTAGACTCAAAATGCATCTTAGAATTGATTGCTTACAAAATTAACTTGCTTCAATAATCAATAATCTTTCAATAACGAATTTCTGTTTATTCTTAATCCCCCAAAAGACTTGATACAACAATGTTTATATTTCAATAATTTACATCACTTTGATAGCAACTATTTCTCTATGTTTGACGCCATTATTCAATTTCTTTCATTCGCGCACCATACATACAATCATTATCACACTTCAAGCGCGGAGAGTGTTAGCAAGTATACATACTTTTGTCGGCTCAGTTTTGTTCAAGTTTAAGAATAATCTAGTAGGTACTTGTAAAGGTAAGGAGTAACGTTCGTTGATTCGAATGCTACTAAATTTTCTTCCTCATTCTCATTAATAAAAAGAAGTCTGACTTTCCATTCGTTTGGTTTCATTTCAACATCATTAAGCAACCAGAGCAATACCTTGAAAGGAATCTGTAAGTATAATTTCTGAGCCATTTACTGCACAAACTTTGTCTGGTAACATTTCATTCTTGTTTGCAGTGCTACAAACATGATTTTGATCACATACTTTGCTTTCGATCAAATGAACAGTTCGATTGCAACTTTTTTGTGTAGGAAATATCTGTTATGGTTAAAATTAAGCGATAGAGTAGAGGAATTCCACGCTATTGTGAACAATTTCATCAATTGGCTGCTTCAGTAGCAATGTGGACGATTTTCGCTGTTTGCTACTTTGTTTGCAAGCATAGAAAAATTACCGCGCCTAAAGCCAATATCTTTCAAATGGCTCTCTCAACATACATTAAAGAATAACATCTTCATCATTTGCAAACACTCTTGAATCTGATCACAAAGAAAAAATATCATTGTAGATGTGCTTATTTATACGCATGCACAATAGACAGATATTGTGCATCAAGTCAAACAAACACTACCTGATGCCTTATATTTTATACTACTTTCTATTCTCTTTCAAAGATATACAAAATTATCATCCAAAAATTGTTATTATCAAAATAATAAATTTTCCAAGAACCTCTCTAATTCAGATGAAAACCTCGTTCTCGAGTAGCAGCAAGAAGTCTTTCTTTAAGAATTTCTTCTGTTGGATACTCTGGTAATTTCAAATAGTGAACACAAGTGTTAACTGATGGATATCCACCACAACCCGTGTCAACTTTTCGCACAACAGTCAGTCTTGGATGTAAATTACAAAGTCCACCTGGAGGTAGTGCAGAACAGCCAGTGGCGAATTGCAAAAAGGCTTTTCGCTCTTGCCCAGTGAGTGATAAAAGAACATTGATGAATCTTTGGAATCCGGGACTGAAAACAAAAATTCAAGATTCCAGTTATAAATATTATTCTTGAATATGTGTACAGATATTCTCTCTTTTGATAATAGTCTGATCAAGACTCACCTTTCTCTAGTGTATCCTAATTTTGGCTCTGTGTAGTTTAGTAAGTCTTCTCTGGTCCACTCTGGGTTCTGTTCGCCGCATAACATGGCTCTTATCTCCTCCGGGCTGAAAGCGTACAATTTTTCCATGGGGAAGACTTTTGAGAAACCAGCTCTGAAAGCCTCTAATTGTCTGGCAATGCCGCGATCGAAACAATAACTTAAAGTTAATTCTGTGTACTCTTTAGCATTATCTATTGTGACGGCGGTATCTGTGCCCCCTTCTTTCAATTCTACGTGATCATATTCATATATTTTTGAGCTGGGCGAGTAAGTCAATGTCAAAGCCAGATCTTCAATAGGAACAGATGCTCCTGAAGGATGAGAAATGTACAGTGTTTCCCCGATGAGGCTGTCTTCAACGGAGGAGGAATGACATTCGGAAATCGCTCGTTCCCGTTTTGAGACCAAATTTTGGATTTCTCTCAAAAATTCGCCTCTGACAGGGTCCACGAGGACAAGATCGTTAATATCCAAGATACCATCATACCAAGGCGCAGGTTCGAAAGTGAAACTATCCTGTAAGAAAAATATTGAACGCTGAGTTATCCAGAGGAATGATGTAAGTGCAACGCCAAAAAAATAAGGCTTTATCATGAAATTTTCCTGCTGGTAGAGAGTCAACGTACCTCACTATCATCTTGATCTCCTTCGTCTGATATGAAGCTACTCGTCATGCTGGACGACAGACTTTCTTGCATAGTTGCATTTGAAGGCGTCAATCCAATCCTTTCATTGACATTATTCGTAATGTCACCTCGGCACATTAACTTCAAGAAAGGCCTTGAAAGAGGCAAGTCAACCAGTCGATTGTCCTGTAAGACTTTGGCTAAAAAGACGCCGAGGAACCAATAATATCGACAAGATCGATCACATGCTTCAGAGTTCTGAGGCAGCGGTGCTGGGAACAATCCACTTGGGCGTCTGACGTAGTAGCCGGCGGATCGCACCCGCTGGCTATTTTCCTCCACAGTTGGATTCAACTCATTTTCAAACTGCGGATCCTCATCGTCACACAACCACAGTCCCAAGTCTTTTCGTTGCAACTCGGCAGCTACCAAGGCAAAGAATTCTAGAGTAGGGCCCAGACCAGTACCCTCTTCACCAACGAATTCTACTTCAAGGATACTTTTTCGGTTCGCGTGTACCTAAAATTTCAAATTATGTGTGAATAAAAAGATACAATAAATTTGAATCAACATTCAAGATATCAATGATTGAAAATGTAAAATACCTTAAGCACTTGCTCTGCCCAATCCAAAAGTTTATCACCTCGCGGGACGCTGACTCTTTCATGCTTCAATCTACCGACACGGAATTCGTGCACATCGTCTCGTCTTGGACTAAGACCTGGTGCCCTTTGTCTTTCGAGAACGGCGTCTCGCTGTGTCTGCAACCATACAATAGATCTCGAAGCACCAAAAGCTGTGCAACTAAAGTAAAGACGACGAGTCTCGAAAGGAAGCAAGAATGGACAACTCCTTGCAAGTTCTTCGCACCAACTTGGAAGAGCTCCTGCAGCCAAAGCAAGTGGATCTTGGATTTGCTGAGCAATCTTGTTCGTGATTTTCTTCGATGTGAAGTCGTCGGGGTGGACCCAACTCAGTTCTGAATCTTCATCAAAGAATTCTTGTATCGTGCGATTATTGTTGAGGCCATTATTGTTGGCACCAAGTACGTAAACGTGTCGCAATAACTGCAAGACATCCTCTACAGTACATCCGTTTGTGCTTTGGTTAGTATGACGAGAGTATAAATTCGCCACCGGAGTAGCTCTTCCCGACGAGTCATCATCTTTGGTTTCTCTGTATATTATACTGCAAGCAAAAAAAATATGGAACATAACATGATTCAGTCATGAAACGTCAAGTGTGGATTAGAATCGAGTTATAAATGTGCTAAGGAGTTAGTGAACGATGATGTACAGATTGCATCTTTTGTTCCTAATTAAAATAATTAAAAATGATTGCTTACGTATAAATTGGTTCCCATATCCTTCTAAGTTTTTCTTGTTTGCTGCCGAGCTCAGTGAGTTGCATCAGCTGTTGAACAGATTGGAATATACTGGCATGAGGATCAACGAGAGGTATCTCCACGTCTGGAATACCTGGTAAACCAGGTCCCTTCAAGAATAGTGATAGTTTTGGCCCATTGATCGACGATGATCCAACATGTGTGATCGTTCGAGCTTCACTGCCAGGTGGAGGAATTTCCAAATCTGTTGTCTACACAATTGAACGAGATTTGTTAGTCTTGACAAAATTATAAAGAATGAGAATATTGATGGAATTTATAAGCGAGGTACGATATTTACTTGATTGACGTTCGTTCTTCCGGGTCGAGGATCAAATGCAGGAATTAAGGCCGAAAATTGACGCTTTAATACGAATTCATCATCCCAAGCCCGTCTCTTGCTACTTGGCGGGGCAGCTTCCTCTTCCATGAACGCTGCAAGTAGATTTCGACTCACCATGACCTCTTGATACTCTCCTTCATCCGCACCTTCTTCTTCGTTTTCATCGTCGTCATCGACCTCCTGACAATAAAATAACCATTTTATCATGAAATCAAATTGGCAAAAATGTACAAATAATTACACTCAAGGGATCGAAAACCATACCTGATCATCGTTCTCGTCATTGTCGTCATCTTCCTCAGCCAAAACACCATCTTCGTCGTCCTCAAGCTCCGTTAAGAGTGTTGGTCCACCAATAGCACGTGCCCCAACACTCGAAGCAGCAACTTCACCGCAAGCTTCCAAGAATTCCTCGAGATTAACCTATACAAAGAGCATATGAACAGTCAAAACATACTTCGAAATTCATCCAATAAATTTTGTGAAAGAGAAGGTCTTAAAGCATTGGAAACTTGCCAATTCGCTATCGCTGCTTGTGCTGGTCAATGACATTGTCAGAGCTTGCCCAAGGCCACTTGCGCCTACTGTTCCCGAGCATCCTGTTGTATTCGGTATTTGGCTGCTACTCGTCAGACTTGGATAGCTTTGAGCAGTACCAAGTAATCCACCAGGGAAGTTTGAGCTTAGAGCTAACCTTACCAGACTAGAAACTGGATTAGATCCTCGAGAATTGGATGTGGGAATGGTGCTAGAAGTTATATGTTGTCCGACTGTTGGTCCTAAAAATCAATTCAATTTGTAGAAGAAATCAGAAAATTTACGAAAATATGTAACTGTGTAGATGATTCCGTTTTTTGAATTGGAGAATGATTATGCAAAATGTTCCTACCTAAAGTCCGTCTGCGAGCCATTGCGGCAAACGTTTCGAGTAAACCAGATGCTGCTACTGGTTCAATGGTGTTATTAGCAGAATCACTGCAAGCTAGATTTGGCACAGACACTGACATGGGGTTTGTCGTTACAACGACGGGACAACCCGCTGAAGTGGCATCAGTGGATGGAATTGTATCTTTGTCTCGAGGACAACAATCTTTTGAACCTAAACCATTAGTCACAATTTTAGATCACTATGAATGCGTAATGAGATTGCGGATAAGTATTTTGTTTTAGAAACTGGAAACATTTCGGGAATTTGACACAATGAATACAATTTTCATTAATTGTAAAACTATGTGAATTTCCGGGATCAGGTATGCCTTGATTGTTTACTCTAGCCGGTTACTTACTGATGAAAAATCGTGATAAAATTGTTGTATAGAATCACGTGTTCCAAAAGCTTAGTATCTTTTTGACACAATACAATGAATGAGGAGTGGACAATTTACAAGTTTGAGATTTCTGTGAGAAAAAACACCAGAAAAGCACAATCAATGGGGGCTGGAGTGAGATGAGTTCATAAATTACCATCGGTATCGGCAACTGAGGCAGTCGCAGCAACAGCCGCAGCAGCCGCAGCAGCTGCGTGACTCCTTGGAGCAGGCCGGATTCTCAAAGAATTTTCATCTGTCTCACCTGACACATTAATTCTGACAGGAACCAAACCAAGTAGTTCGCCACTCAGGAAGCTATTTGTATTATTTCGTAAACGATCGGCTCCTTCACGCATACGATCGAGAACCTCTGCAGCCTCAAGACTAAACAACCCACTTGCAGGCTGAGGAAAAGACTAAAATAGAATAAGACCGTCAAAGTAAAATATCAGTCTAGTGAAAGAGAAATCAAGTATTACCTTGTTGCCACGAACAGCTGATAACAATGGCTTTGAGTTGGATATTCGATTACTATTGCCATTTGTGGACGTTGCAGTTGAGGAACAATCTGTATTAAGGGTTAAGCTTTCGACAATTGTTGCCAAATCACTCGTTACAGCTGCAGTATCTGGTCTTGGATGTAAAACAACTGAAAGTTCTCCAGTTGATCCAATACCACTTTCCCCGGTAACGGCGACAACTGCTTCAGCGCGCGCTACAGAGAGAACACTTTCTGCGATTGACTCTGCTGCATGCTGTAAGATGATAATTTACCATGTTGAAGAGAGTTCAAATGAATGTAGGACATGATCGTGCAGGTAACAAACAACTCACTTTGGCTGCAAGATTATCTGCACTTGAAGCCTGGTCAGTTGAAGCGACGGAACAGCGTATACCAGTATCGGTACAGTAATCAGGTAAACTAGGCGTGCTGTTCGACTTTCGACCATTTAGTACACAGCTATTCTTGTTCTTTGACATATTGTCGGCTGCTGATTCTATGCTTGATGTTGCGCTGGTGCATACCAATCGGAGATCGTATTTGCCTTCGGCACCCATACGATATGAATTGGAGCATCCGTTATCCCATGTGACATCGATCCAACCATTGTGAAGTTCTCCTGTAACTGTGCCTTCACCTAGCAATTGAGAACATGGTTTTATTGCTACATTTTCAGTGATGGTAGAAATTACGGGTTAAAGAAGAAATTGAGTAAAAATTTTACCTGGTGGTACTCCATCTTGGTCTCTCCATTTCCAATCGAGACCTCGTGCAACTCTAGCTCCAGCAACCAAGTGTCTCAAGACTTGAGATCTAATCAATCGTCTCTGTCTTCGCACGCAAGCCTCGGCTTCTTTAGCGGCTCTGCCAAGATCTTCGCATACACCAGTAACCTCTCCGTAGACTTCAAAACCTGAGACCGAGAGGTAATGAGTCTGACCGGAGGCATTTTTACCAGTCTGTTGAAGTCTCAAATGTCGCCATCCTTGATGTTCATCATTGATCAGTGTTTGATCCAAGGTCCAGGTTGCGGTGCTGCCAGGTTCATTCAAAGAACAATCGTCCATGTGAGTATGAAGCGTTGTCCAACTTATGCCATCTTTTGAAGCCTGGAACATCCAATTCCTCAGAGCACTTTTACCGTAGCCCCGAGCATGCCTCAAAGTATAAGCCGTCGGTATGATCCAAACTCCTAAATCTATTGAAAACCAAGCTCTCTTGTCATCGTTTGTGTGACAGTTCATAGCTGACGGATCACGACTGAGTATATCCTCCAGATGACCATACGGAAGATTACGCCCATCACTTGACGTAACCACAACGAGACCGTATTGACCAGGATTAACCCATTCGGGATAAGTTCTGAAATGGAAAATGACGTTAAAAGTTAGAAAATGTTTGAAAATGAGACCAAACACAATTGTAGGTTCTTACTTTGCATTAGTTCCTATCCAATACAGTACGCCATTTTCATCAAAATCGTGTTGATATTTGAATGCCAATTTGTTGCCTTCTTTCAATTTTTTGACGAACGTGAAAGTACTCCTGTCGTGATCGTGCCACTGCTTGGCAACCATTTTTAATAGGTGATTTTCAAGTTGCTGTACAGTGCTGAGTGGTTCCATTTTCAAATTCCGTCCAGTCCTATCGATTAATGTACTTTCACCCGAGGCTTTCTCGAGCCGGAACCTCAATCGTCTTGTTAAAATCTAAAATTGATCAATGCGGATCAAGGTTAGTCTTGTTGAAAATTAATCAGGCACAAAAAATGGGTGGCAGTAGTTACTAACCTGTAATCCATATCCAGATCCAGGTGTATCATAAAGGTAAACAGGTAGCTTTTCTATCGATTCCAGAACAGATATTAGTTTCTGTACAAGAACCTTGGCAAAATTGTCGCCTTTGGTTGAATCTTTGCTCTGGAAACAACTCTTGAAAACAGCTATTCTCTGCAGTCTCAACTTATTCATTCGCGGTGACAAATGTTGGGAACTGGTGTGAGAAGGCGCAGCGAGTAACCCAAGCAGAGCTTGAATAAGGCCGCTGGAATGCAGCTCGTAGGCCGAAACTTTACCTTCCTCGTTCAATAAAAGCTTCAACTCATCGAGAGCATCTTGCAGGATTGTGCGCCATTCACGACTGCTCGGCTGATGCTGTTGCTTTTGACAAGCTTTTTCTATTTGTATAACAATAGCTGCAAGATTTGCCACGACACCACGAGGTTGTGCTTGAGCTGCCTTGAAGTAACATTCGTAGATTTCTTGCGCCTGAGTTTTCACTTTCTGTTTGATAGCTTCGATTTTTGATCTTAGACGTTTGCCTCGCTTGCCAGCCCAGCCAGCAGCAAATTCTGGTCCTATGTAAAGATATCAATGAATTCTTATTTCACTTCCACAAGTTCGAATGTCAAAATAGTTATAAAAAGACGTGGATATTTCACGTGATTGTTGAGTGGCGTCAATCCAAAAATGAAGTGACGAATCACTTGATACACATAAATGAATTTCAATTTTTGAAAAATGTGATGGCTTGGGGCTTGGCTTAAAGAACATGAAAAATGTGTATCTCACCCAGACTTGTCTCAGCAGTAAACGAATGTTTGGTGCCCCGATTGGACTCAAAAATGAATCCCGGCAAGTCCTCCCTGAGAATCGTAGCTTGCTGTTGTCCGTCACTGTTGTGGATGCACAGCTCGCTCTCTTTTTTACTGGACAAAGCCCAATTACCAATTACGAGCCTCGTTGCGCCCGGTTTCGACAAAATAGGCTGACTGGAGGAATTTGGTTTTACTTGACTTCGAGCTCTTTGCAATTTTTCCAAGAACTCGCCTCGATTTTCTGAAAAAAGTAATAATCAAGATACATATGATAATCATCGTGCTATAATCTGGGGTAACGTGTTTGTTTTGTTATGTACTATGTGCCCGTTTGTTTGTTAAGATGATATCGAGTCGAATTCATGAGTTACTTGACCTACCTTCAGTGGTAAGCGACTCGGTGTTCCTCCCTCCCTTTCCTGCAGGCATTCGTTATATTATTCTCTACGTCATTGATTTTTTTTTTTTTTTTTTCGTGAACAGGGCTTCAAGATACCGGAGTTCATTTTTGAATTCGCAGAGCAAAAATGAGGACAAAACGGAAATTCTCAAGGGGTGTATTAAGACAGTTCAAATAAGGCACTAAAAGATTCGGATGCACCATTAGCCGACGACGTCTCTCCTCGGACAGTGAGCTCCATGATGAGCCCAACTAACATTAACTCAAAGAATTAGATTAAATACCGTATCTTAAAGAAGCCCCGCTCGTATCAAAGCATCAACAACAACGAAAAAATCTACGAAAATAAAAATCAGGAAGAGAGAGAGGAAAAAACTTATAAGCGAAGAGGAAACCCCGTATTGTTTCTATCTTTGTTCTTTGCCTGTAGAGGATACGCGAAAGATGAAATTTCGACTGATGAAGATGATCATGAGAAGGGCACATGATGGAACAATTATTATCGGACTGAAACTCGACGAAAAGACTCATTCTCACAGGTCAGCTAGAAGAGTTAACTTGTGCAACGTTCACAAATGAAACGCAAACGCGAGCCACCAGTCTCCCAAACTGATTTTACAACATTTACGATTCAAAACATTTGAACAGAAAAAAACCTTGCTTACCTGTAGTATCAGTGCCTCCCTCAGGGCTGCCACTCGAGTACATGGTAGCGAGCTTGCCATCCAAAATAAATCGAAACCAGCCATTGCTACCGTTTGACAGCTCGAGAGCTGCAGCATCAGACCACACGTAAAGACAATCTCGTCCTCGACAAATGCACCAATCCCTCCAGTGGTAAGCCTTTCCCACGAGTAATTCCTTTGCATCGTCTACCTGCTTCTGGTGTTGCTGTTGCTGCTGCGGTTGTTGCTGTTGCTGTTGTTGAAGGAGTTGGTCATCGGTGGGAGGACTAATAGGCGTCTGAAGACCTCCACTGAGCTCGGGTTCTGGTTCTGGAGTGGAGTCTTGAGGCCCAGCGAGCGCGCCTACTTTGGAAAATACGCCGAGACGAGCAAAGTGTTCCAAGAACTCGTCTTTGCCCTTGATCATAAGATCTTGGATCATCTGTAGCACTACAAGGTGGCCATCCTCGTCTTCCTATTTCGATGAAGGGCAGAAAGAACACAAAGCAGAGACAAGCTCTGATTAGTAGGATGTAATTAGTAGATTGTCGCATCACGCGAGAGAAACTCAGTGGTCCAAAGATGTCTGGGATGCAAGAGGCTGGTATAGACTTAGTAGATGAGCTCGTGTTCATCGTGGATTGTATACTTGTGAGGGTGAGTTACAATATCTGATAGATTATATCGCAAATAGTGACGGTGGCGCTCGCCAATCGTTATTCATACGTGAAATATGTACAATATCGATCAACATTATTCGTTATGCAGCTGGCCTCCTTTCTTCGTGATCGGCAGCGTTTATTCAAGCAAACCAAATCACATTCAATGTTTTTTTTTACTATTCAATTATCGTTAAGTGAATGCAAATTCAACAACAAACATTAGTTAGATATGTATAATATGTAATCACGCGTTAAATGTGAAAGACAATAAAAAAAAGACTCGTTCTCGAGGTCAGGATGATAAGTTGCTCGATAGTCAGTGGAGGTCTGTTCAAGTTAGCTCTATTACAATTAAGTTAAAAGTGAATCTTGGTGCTTGATTATGCTTAGATATGCGTAATTAAAAAACGAGAACGAGAGTAATATCGTGATGTGACAATGACATGTAATATAATATAAAAAAGATGAAGAACAAAAGAGCTGGGACGGGCGTTACCGTCTTGGCGAGAATGTAGTACTGGGAAAGGTTGCGCGCAGGAATTTTCGGGCCTATAAAAGTATCGTGACACGGAGGCAGCATTGGCGATGTCATCGACGAGCTCACTTTAATATCGTACTCCTGCCGACACAGAACCCCGACGCATGAGTACAAGGCACAATCGATCACGCATCGTTACATAATCTCGAGCACTCACAAAGCACTGATGCTCGTATAAGGAATTGAAAGCTCACCTCGTTGTCAAGAACTGTAGCAATGACCTCGACGAGCATGGCTCCACAGCCATTTGTTTTGTCGGCACCGCAAGTCTCGACAAGCAACTCTGGTTGTATGTAATGCACCATTTTACGTATGAGGCTGAGACTGGCTTTCCTCACACTAGGCAACATCGTTGACTGAAAAGTCGCACAGAAGACGGGCAAGAGCCTCTTGAGATAGACCGGTGCCATTTCAGGGTCACCTTTAGGCTCGCTTGGTTCCCTCGTATCGCTCTCGGGCTTTCGTTCATCTTGTCCTGGTGGAGGAAGCATCCATTCACCTGGTGATTGCAGAATGGCAGCGACTTCCCGGTGTCCCTCGTCAATGCGCTCACGAGCTTTGTCCAAAGGTGTCTTGCCTTCTTCATCACGTAAGTCTGGATTAGCTCCATGCCTCAAAAGCACCTTGGCGATGGCTGGCCTACCGAAACAAGCGGCGTAATGCAGGCTTGACGAGCGTTGACCTTTGTTGACATCAGCACCCTTGTCGCACAGGAACTCGACCATCTCCTGAGTACCAAAAGCCGAAGCCCAGTTGAGTAGTGTCTGTCCTACGTCGTCCATGAAGTTTACCTCAATTCCACCTGATTCGATAGCCTCGATCAGCGCGTCTGTGTCTTTGGATCGGATGCAGTCGATCAGTTGTCGATGACTCTTTTCGCCAGCACTGTCGAGACGCCTGAGACGGGGTAGTAGAGGCCCCGATGAACAGCTGTTGGAACTTGCACGACCCAGAGCGGAACGGCCTTCGAAGAGAAGAACGAGAAGAAGATCGACGAGGCGCATTGAATCGAGGGCGCAGCGTTCGTCACCCTTGAGAGCTTTTTCAATGGCATCGGGAAGCTCCGAGCGTAGGAGATCATGAGTTATAGAAGCCGAACCGCGACAGAGGGTCGAGAGTAGGCTGATTATTGTCGATACCGAAGCGCAGGATTTGGCTTCTGGTGCGGGGATGTTGTTTGTCGCAGCGCCCGGTGTAGCTGGACTCTTGGCCGTACCTGGCGTGCTGTTTATTGACGATATGGGGCCAGCCGCATTTGATAATCTGCAAATACAAGGCACATGATTTTACGGTCATCAGAAAGAACATGTGTTTTTAGGCCAGGAGAACCTAATACTTTGAAACTTGTGAAGGAGATATTCAGTTCAAATCTCGAATTTGATGATTAGATATTGACTTCAAATAGCCCGCTAGGAAATACAGAAATGCATTAAACGTATCACCTTGAGTGGAGTTCGGTTGTACATAAATGTCCATGCTATATCATACGATATATCTGATTGCGTGACAAAGGGATTTGAACGTCTTTCTCAGAAAGTATGAGAGCAGTCGCAAATGCATTTATAATCGACAATGCACGCGAATTCTGTCGTGAACGAGATCGAGTAGACACGATACCAGAAAAGATAGAATCAGCATTTACTTTACTGATTTTATCATTTCACCCAAATGAGATACTTGTCCACGATTTTTCCTTTCTTGATGGCACTCATTAAAGAACGATTAAAAAGCGTACCTGTACAGTAACTCGGAAACGAGACCATTGCTGGCTAAAGGCGCTGGATCTGTGCCTCTTCTAGAAAATCTGTCTGCCAGGGAAGCGAAGCAACGCAACGCACCATCGGCGACGTGAGCGTCTTCGTGGCGTAATAATGTTGATAGTGCTTCGACGCAATCTGGTAATGATTTGTCTTGAGGTTCAACTTTGCCACAGAGTCGTGATACAACAGCCATGGCTGAGTGTAGAGTATCCCGATGTACTTGAGCCCCATGTTCGCGGATGAATTGAAGAGCGCAAGATAAACCACCGGCCTCAAATACTGCACCCGCTTCTCTTGCGCACACCAGCTCCAGAACCTAATGAAAATCATGACATGATGAGCTTCATAGTAGACAAGGTTTACTTTGTGTAGAAAAACATTCCATTCCATGTAATATACACGGAATGAGGCTTAAACCTAAGTTATGTATAAGTAATCATATCTTTCATGAAAAAATGGTGTACAGCAATACTATATAATAGTTAAATATTAGTAATTTTAAAATGATATTGAGAGAAGATATACTCAAGCATTATGGAAATTGAGGTGTAATGTTTCATATTTTGGCACTATATTGGAGAATGTTATTATATTTTAGATATTTGTGATTGTTAGTGTTCACCTATTGGTTGAATTTTTTATTATGTATTTGGGCATGAGCTGCCTGTTGGATATTTCAAATAAACAAATAGACAGCAATGATTTGTTTGCATTCACCAACTTTATAACTATACGTCAGTTTTCAAATGTGGTGCCATTAGCAAATCTGAACAGTGACCCATTGATTGGGTAGAAAGGAACAATAAGCAATTTGTGTACATAATACTGGCACTTCTTCATTTTTTATTGTATCTAATAGATTTAATGTGAGACATGAATTATTCAAATTTATGCAAAATAGATTTGTTCAAGATTCAAGCTCTTCTAAATCACGAATGACCAACCAATCTAAAATATCACATACAGCTTCTACTGGACATATCATTATATGTTACATAATAAGGTGATACAGGCTTTGAGTAAAGAAGGCTCTGTAGCCAGAATGATGAAATAGTCCCACAAATCTCAATCATGAGGGAAAATTTTCATGCTCACACATGTTATTCACTTGGTTTATATCAATTGTGATTGGCATGTGGAGAGAATATGCAAATGACAACAAACAGTTTTTGGAGTACCATGAGTCATCAAGTTGATCCCATTCATGAGTCATCAAGTTGATGACTCATGAATGGGATTCTCCATAGTTCATTTTGATCAAAAGTGAGTTATAATATTTTTCAACAGCTCACTGACGTACCTTAATGCATTGCTCTGCAAGATCACGACTGGCTCTGGATCCAAGACCCGCACAAGAGAGTCTGCTGCAGATAGCTTTGATGGCACCCTCCATAGCCACAACTCTTCTTGTGCACTCAGCGGAAACATCCAGATAATAAGTGATGGCTCTAGCAGTAACCTCCAGAACACTGTCTGGAGCCAGTTCATCCAAGAATATGCGACAAAGAGCAGGAAGAAATGTTCTTGGTGGGCAACTAAAAGATTACACCGTAAATGAGTAAAATGGCATATTATCTGTGTTAAACGATTCAACCAAAAACAGCTTACCTTTCAAAGCAGCGATCCACATTATCAGACATAAGAAGCAGCATGCAAAGCTGCTCCAGGGCGATCAGCTGCATGTCTCTCTCATCTCCTTGGCCCATGCTCAGCCATTCGAGCAAGGTCTCTGGATCAACCTCAGCCATTTCGTAGCTAAGTAATCCCACTTTGCTTATTAAAAAAAAAAATCTTCCTCAATCAAAAAATCCCAAAAACTCCTCCGCAGGTGCCACAGACATTTGATGGTCTTTGGCTAGCTATCCCAAGGACGCTCCGATGTAAAAATCGATGAATTATCTGGTCAAGGTGGCGCGTCGTATAATATCGTCACACACGTCGAGCACCTGCAACTTTATTTGAACACTAATTTAGGCCTTGAAGACAATCATATCACCAAAAAAAGTCACAAAACTCACTGCTGCTACTGATGTTATTGCGCGCACTAGCTCATCATGATGATGACGAAAAGTTGAGGAGTCCGCAAGTCCATCATCATCACGGACCAGTTGCCAGGCGCAATAATCATGGCCTATGGCAAATTTTCGCTCTTGATAATAATAGTGAGAGCAGCCGTCTTATTACAACGGTGCTTTTATTATCTTTTAGGTGGATCGACGAAGCGCGAGGATGGCGCTCGTACAAAAAAAAAAAATGCCAAGGCTCCTTTGTCCGTCGAGACGATCCGAACCTTCTCTCGTCGATGGAGTTTATCTTATGCCTTTCTCCTTGAAGTTTTTGGGCCCACTCTCACCTGCACACCACGGGTATTATAACAGCTTTGAATGCCTGCATCATCATCCTTTTGGAGGTTTTTTCTACGTCGTCAAAGGTTGATTTGATGCTGCAGACGGGTCGCCTCGGGATCTTCTCCTCGGCTATAAACTCGAGCAAACTGCTGCTGGCTGCTTATGCTGCTCGCGCAATGGACGACACATTCGTTCTCTCTCACTCTTGATACTTCTATCTCTCTTTTTCGCAGTCACACGATTCCAAATGCGCGAGTATATAGCTATTATCCTCCATCTCTGTCTTTCTTATGTGTTATATATTTCGCGTGGGCGCTATTGGGTGCTATATACATCATATAACATCATGTAGCGTATGTAGCCTGCATGCAAAATATACTCATAATGCACTTTTGGCACACGGGGCATGAAACATGCATTTCAAAGTATGCATATATATATATATATATATATATATATATATATATATGTGCACGACAAGCACGAGGGCTTGCAGTGGTGCGCTGTCGACTTCGAGAGCTATTTTAACGGGGCTTATTTTGGATGCAGTTATGCCCTGATGCAGTCTTTCACACTTCTCTTCTTTTATTTATTTTTCTTTCGCCGCCCCTCTTATTTAATGCACCATTCGAGGAACACCGCTTACTGTATTTATATTGTTAGCGCATGAATTTTTCATTGCACGCGATATACTTGTGCGATCATGGGCATCGCGCGGTTCAACCAAAGATATGCTCCGATTTCGCTTTTTACAGCTTAATTCTTTTTATTATACAACTCAACAACAAACTCACAGATTATTCACTATGCATAATATCTGATAGCTGATAATGTATGTTTCATTTCAATCGAATTTTGTATCACTGATAGAATTATAATTTCTTGAGTTTCTTGAAATTTCCGAAATTCGGAGAAATGCCAGTACGGCAGAAGGTCGAGGTCGGTATTGTAGGAAACTGCCTATTTGCTCCGAAAAATGGATTTTGGATATGCAGACTCTGCAGAGTCAAAAGATGATAAAAATACGTAATCTAATGAGACGTTCGTTACATGCAATTCACCTGATTAGTGTATTCTATCTAAATTAGAGACTGGATAAGAACTAAGTAGGAGGTAGCCTCTGCAGTGCGGCTCTATCTATACCTACGGCGTATACCTTGTCATTCGTCATAATAGCGTCGGCAGCCAATGAGATAACAACCAAAGTGTCAGATGTGTGAGAGAGACACTCTCATCGTGAAGGTCGATTTAGATAAGGACAAAAATATACATATCATATCGGGCACTTTTTTAGTTTCGAGTTTCGACGCGTCTGCTGCAGCAGCAGCAGTAGCCTAACGTTACATATATATATATGAACTGATGCAGCTGAAATTCATTGATCTACCTCTGTAGTGTGAATAAATAAGCGGTGAAAAATTGAAGTGTTTGTGTATAATTAAAGCGGCTGATGTTGAAGGAAGCTGGACTTCCAAAAAATCGTAAAATAAATGCGACTCGCACGATGACTTGTCTCGGCGAAGGCAGTAGTTTGTCATCGTTTCATTCTCAGATGTGCTTCTTTCCTGGATGTTGATCTAGCATTTACAAAATTATCTGGCTAATTTAGAGGGGATCCAGCTAAATACATTCCAATAGCTCAGTGAGTGCTTAATCAGAGTTCAAATTTTTAGAGATTCCATATCTGAGAGTTCAAATTGAAAAATTAGGAGATAAAATGGCTTCAAATGCTGATGTGTATGATGATCTTTACTTGTAAGTATTACACGTTCAAGACCTACCACTTTTTGTCCTTGTAATCCCTGTTATACTTTAGTTTGATGAATTAATTCTCATCTTTTGTAGGTACACAACTCCTGACAAATTCTACATTGAACCAACAAAAACTAAAGTCCTCCTTGTCATAGATAGAACAACTCATCAAATCCATACTCAAGGTAATACTTGATCACACCTAAATTGTAGAGGAAAATCATGCTTTATTCTAGACAATGTCCAATTTCCCCAGTTGCCAACCCTAGTCAGATACCGCAAACAGCAAGCCGTTGCAAGATATGGGGGATAGTCGGCATCGTACGACTATTAGCTTGTCCATATTTGATTGTGATAGATGATGCAGCTAAAGTTGGAACAATAGCTAATCAAAATGTGTACAGAATTGTGTCTACCCAAGTCATACCTTACACGAAATCAATGCTTCACTTGGATGAGAAGCAAACTCGCAATAATACTATTTATTTGGAAATGGTGAAGTCTGTACTGGATACACCTCATTTCTATTTTTCTTACACTTATGATTTGAGTCTTACTATGCAGAGGCTCCACAATACCCCACCAGATTTTCTTCAGGTACGAAAATATTCATACATACTTGCTGTGCCGTGAATTATCTCACAGACATGATGATCTTACTAAATTTCCAGATGCCCTTGCATGAACGAGCTGATCCTAGGTTTATATGGAATTCATACTTACTGCAAGAACTTTCATCTAGACCAGAGCATCACAAGTTTTGTCTACCCATTATTCATGGCTGTATCCTTCACTTTCTTCCAAGCAATAATTTGAATTTACTTCTCGTTCCTAATTCTATTAATACCATTGTGTATCTAATATGAGCCTTAAATTGATTATCATAGTCATTTCTCTCAATTCAATTGTGGTCAATGGAATACCATTTAATTGGGGGATTATTTCAAGGCGCTCCATTCAAAGAGCAGGAACCAGACTATTCTCCCGTGGAATTGATAGCAATGGAAATGTTTCTAATTTTGTTGAAACAGAGCAAATCATTGAGGCAAATGGAAACAGAAGTTCGTTTGTTCAAACCCGTGGGTCAATTCCACTCTATTGGCAACAAGCTCCAAATTTGAAATACAAGCCAAAACCTCAATTGATTCCCCATGAGAATCATTTGATAGCTTGTGCCAGGCATTTTGAAAATCAAGTGTTTCATTATGGAAAACAAATCCTAGTCAACTTGGTACTACTTTGTCTTACAATTCTTGAAGATTTTGATTTTATATTAAATTTTGTTTGTCCTTTTTTCCTCTAGATTGACCACAAAGGATCAGAGGCTACATTGGAGAAAGCGTATCGGGATATAGTGCAAGAATTGAGGAATCAGAATTTGAAATATGAAGCTTTTGACTTTCATGCTGAATGTGGCAAGATGCAATGGCACAGATTGGATATTCTGATGGCTCGCTTAGCTTATGATCAAGAGCAAATGGGCTATTTCTTATTGACACGTGATGGAGTTTTAGTTTCTGTTCAAGACGGCATTTTCCGAACAAATTGCATTGATTGCTTGGATAGGACAAATGTTGTTCAGAGTATGTTAGCTAAAAGAGTACTTACAGATACTTTGACCAAATTAGAAATTTTACGCAATATAAGCGAGCATCCGTCATTTGAATACTTATTCAAGCAGGTAATGGACTAAGAAATTTCTATACAAGCAAATAGAAGCTCTGCGCATTATATTAAAGAACTTGATTTTTCCAGATCTGGGCTGACAATGCAGACATTGTCAGCATTCAGTATTCTGGAACCAGTGCTCTGAAAACAGATTTTACAAGGACTGGCAAAAGGACCAAAATGGGTGCAGTAAAAGATGGCATGAATTCTCTGACCCGATACTACAAGAACAACTTTGCTGATGGTTTTCGTCAGGTGAAAAGTTATTCATACAGTATGAATATGAGGATGTTGATCTGACCATCTTATCTCTCTCCTTGTATTTTTCCAGGACTCAATCAACCTGTTCTTGGGACGTTATGTAGTTCAAGATGGAGAGTGTCTATCTGTGACTTGCCCCCTTGAGTCCGAGAGGAATTGGAGATATGCTACATTCCCATTAGTCTTACTTGTTGCAACTGCAATGTTAATTGCCCATATGATATTGCCCTCAAGGTACACCACAGAGATCTTACTTTATATGCTTTTTTGGGGAGCAATGGTTGCTGGAACATTTGCAACGATCATACATCATGGCAAGCAATATGTAGATAAACCAAAACTCTTGTAATATTAGAAAAAATGCCCAACTCCAATGATGTTAAATATGTATTTTATTTTGAATACCTTCGAAAATTGTATAATAGTGAAAATGTGCAAGTCAGTCTCAATTAAATGTATTTACATAGGCTAGTAATTTATTCACATCATTTCATCATTATTGCCACATTACTCATTAGCAAGACATCAAGACTCTGAACACAAAACGAAAAGAAATGTTTTTGCTAATTTTACTCTTATCAATTACATACCAAATGGAAACTTATTTGCAAGGTATAATGGGAATCCAATCAAAGACTTTCATTAATTTGAGAGACATAATTCATGGCAGAAATTACAGTTGAATCTAGTACCAGAAAATCAGAGTATTCAAACATTTGAGAACTCATGAATTCCATGGAAGATTTGATCACGTTTCCCAACTTCAGGAACAGTATGAGAAAAACTTCAAATTTGGTAATACAACAAACCTCACTTATAACGGCAAAAATTGATTGTCATCATACTTTCATTGAGTAGTAGTAGATGGTGAGCCACCTGTATCATACTGACTCTTGTTTCGCACAAGATATGATGCTAAGAACCCAATGGGATCTGGTGGTCTTTCTTTGGCTAAACTTGACAGAGCTTGGAGCAAGATCGGTACTACTGTCTGATCCAAATACTGTCTAGCAGGTAATGACTGTACATCAACTCGAGATTTCTTTGGGGGAACGCTAGACAAGTCAGATTCCTTATCTGGTTTGACTGACTTCTGAAATGGATCCTTTTTATTAATTATTTTCTTTCAATAGAGAGATACTCAATCTGACTAATAAAGCAATCTCACCTGTGTGACATCTGGCATTGTATTGACTACAGGGGTAATCGAAATGGCATCATTTTTTTCCTCACCAGTGCTCTCCACTAAGATTGAAAAATTCAAATCAGTTGAGTGAAATGAATTAATAATGAGTGAAATCTGATCAAACAAAACTCACCACCAGTGGAAGCCATTGTGAATAAATTTTCTACAGCCTGCTTATAGGCCTTAGTCTAAATTTAAGCAAAAGACTTCAATCACCTTACAAAACGATCAATCATCCCAGTTCCCAAGGGGATAGTTTTTTAAAAATTGTTTACTTTTTGACGAGTCCCGAAAACTGCTGGCACTGGCACTCATATAAACATTACGCCACGAGAACGGTGTCAGTTCTGGAGTTTTCGTAGAATGCAGCTACTTTTTGATGCTCGAGGTTGGTAAGCACTGAGAACTCGAGTATGAAATATGAAATCTGCTTTGACGGCGATGATGAACCAAAATAATGTAGTTTCATTCACTATGATAATCTAGTGAAAAAGTATTTTTGATGATACTTGTATGATAATCTCGTTGTGCATCGTGTACTACTCATTCAGATCGAAGATTTACTTTCGCCATGTTCACTTTTCACTAGAAACAGTCAGGGTAACATGAAAAAAGATCTCCAGTACAGCTGATACATAGATATAGCTCACTCATGTAACGCATAGCACACCATTAGCTACACAGTCAGCTCTATACAGTTTTCCCACGAACACCGCTTGTATTACTTCGGCCATGCTTGTTTATAAGTTTTGCGGTCGACCACGTTGTAAGACGAGTTTCACTTTCACAAGCCACGTGTTTGATCTAGCCGGAGAAAAATTAGGAATAAGTTTTTGACGGACGACGAAATATGTTGATCGCATAGCGATGGAAACTATTCAGAAACATTGTGACATTCGACGCTACTTACAACAGTTTCTTTCAAGTTTTTCAAGCTAGACTTTAATTCATCAGATATTTGTGAAAAACTGATTAATGAGCACTTGCTGAAGGTTACTTGCGTACTTATTCAAATTATCAGTCTAGTTTTACTAACCTCCATCATGCTACAAATGGAAGGAATACACCAGGTGAGTGGAGTATTTATGGTTATGCTTCTGTTATTCACCATATCAACCTGCTAAATGCGTCTTTGCAGATCCAATCGCGCTCGAATACACGTTTCATCTGCTGGCAAACACGTGCTCCATTATTCATTCTTCAATTTTTTGTCACCCTCTCCAAAAAGAAACGTGCGTTCTATTCGTTATATTCCAATACTTTTACAACATCTAAACTGAGTGAATATTTTGGGTAAAAAATTCTCATTGATATGTGTATATATCATGCACTTCGCATCAGAATGTTGTCGGAAAATTCTGGGGAAAAGTCCGTCTTCAGCACCCGGACGATTGTATTTTTTTCTTGATTTTTTAAGAAAAAAGGAATTCAAAATTAACGCATTGAATCGTCATTTATCTAATAGCTTGCGACGATATGAATGAATTCATAAGATGAATGAATGGACTATTAGGAGGCGGGAGGCTTTCCCGTTTTTTAACCAATTTTGTATAAGCGAAGATTTTGGATTGTTCTCCGCTTTTTATTTTTTCGTTGTTTTATCTTATACGCAGTAGCGTGGCGAGAAGAAATAAAAATTACCACGAAAACCTGCTCTGTATCGTTGTCATTAAGAAATAGGTAGTATCTGAGAATTAAACACAGAGCTATATTGAAAGCCGAAACAGTATACATCGAAAAGATAAGAACTAATAATTCGTCGATACCCAGCTGGGATCAGTTGAGATAAGAACCTTCGGGTGTTGATAATCCAAAGCTCATAGAGTTCTCACGGTGGTGGGGTATTAGCTAAGCGTTTGACTCGACATTTGAATATCCACTTGCACAATGAAACTTATCGAGCTTGTTCACTCCGTCGGATGAATTTTAATGTTTTTTTTTCCAACTCAGAACATTTGTGTTACGAGTCGTACTTGAATATCCTTATATGAATTTTCGAAATATCACAATGATTCAAACTAAGACTGATTTTATTAGTAGAATACTCAAAGTGTCCGCGTCATTTATGAGTTGGTTTGATGGAAAATGTGATCGAGAAACTTGGAAATTGTCTAGTCCACCAAAGTACCCAAGGACGCGTAGAATTTCTTGTATGCCAAGATGCCCAGATGCTTGCGGAAACTATTATTTATAAAAGGACCATAAGAAAGAGAATAAGTGATGTTCACGATACGAGTTTTAGGATTACTTAACTAATTCGCAAATTACTATTATGAAGGCCGAAGAAAATTTATTCCGCTTTGAAAAGATACTTCAACAATTTCTCCATCTCTTTTCAAATTGAGTTTTTCCAATATTTAGATATCGCAATTAGTTGTTTGCATTAAGTACTCATTATCAGATTCCTTTTTCCCTTTTTGCTCGAGTTTGTTCATAATAGCAAGTCACTCATCCTTACGATATAGCCACTATTTTGTGCACTTAAGGAGTCACAAGGGAAAACTAGATGACCCAAATAGGCTCCCGTCGGCACCACCCACTGGTTCATTAGCTGAGCTCAATTACTGATTTAACGACCATTTTATAAGGGCCATATGTCGTGACTCATGAGTTCAATGCCCTTGCGCTTTATTGATCAGGTCAATTTGACCTTTTTGATGATTTTGCGCTGAACTCATATTTGAGTATTGTATTCGCGGTCTTTCCCGATTGTAAGAATATTTCCAATTTCTATACTATTTTTATCCGATAGAACGTAGATCGCACCATCAAAGCTGGTTTATTTCGTTTTTTTTTTTAAATTCCAGAATTGCCATATGCTTGGTCTTAAACTGTTGGAGGATGAGAAAAAACAAGATGATGTAATGTACTATGAAAGAGTAAGCCTCATGGGTGCCATGGATAGGTTACACGCCAAGAAAGATGAGGATGAAAAATTTGATATCCACGTCGTAAGTATTAATGATTTTATCTTTCTCAGAGCAAATCTTTCAAATATGGCATAGCTATGGATTCTAACTATTAATTTATACGCGAAATGTCTCAAGTGAGCAGTTCCACGTGAAACGAATGGTTGATCAAACATGGTGTTTCGGATTGTCTGTGCATGATTTTCCACTAATTTTATACCTCAAAATATGTCAGACAACCCGTCGCTAGGACCCCAAAAATTTTTTTCACGTAGCTGGTGACCAAATTTATTCAACTTTTGTTTCTTTTTCGGACAAAAAAGTCCTGACTTTTTCTCACTGGAACAGCCCTAGTTCAACAAGGTTGGAAGATATTGACGCGCGATTGAACGCATTTGGAAGCTGAGACAAAAACCGATCGAAGTATGCTTTGAAATATTGTTTTGGAAGTAGTTTGGTTTATATGTAGGGAGGTCCGTGAAAATCATCAATTAACTTTTTTCTCGAAAACAATATCACATAAAAAATTTGAGAACACGTTTTTTCACGTAAAATTTTATGCTCTTTCCGGAAATAGCAACATTTTGCAATTCGATTTTTCGACCAATCAGAGCGTGTCGGTTTTTTGCGCATGCGCGTGATTCTACGGATTTACGGAAACGGAATTAAGACCCTGCGCGATCGGTAGCCCGTAAAATTTCCTTCAAAATGACCCCTGGTAAAGTTGATTTAGATGCACGTCTCGATGCACGTAGACCGAAGGTATAACGTTTTCAAGGGAACTAGATGGCTGGAGAAGATCGCGGGACTCGTGTCGCCATTTCTCTCGAAAATTTCGGAATGGGTGGATCCATTCGGTACAAGTAACTGGGACTCGGGGCACTCAATATTTTTGTTCTCTTTCTGAGCTCAGAACTTCGGTTCTACAGCTTCAAAATGAACTTTTCCAGTGGTCATTTTGAATGAAATTTTACGGGCTGTCGATTGCGTAGGGTCTCAATTTTGTAAAATTACGCGCATCCGCAGGAAACTGACACGCTCTGATTGGTCAAAAAGTCGAATCGCAAAAAAATTGCTTAAAATTCACTTGGGACGTCAAAACATTCTTCAAAACACACTTTTACGAAAAAAACATCAAATTTTACGTGGAGCTTCTATTAGTGAAAAAAATAAGTCAGCACTTTTTAACTGGAAGAAAAACAAAAGTTACATCAATTCACTCACCAGCTGCGTAAAAAAATTTTTTGGGTTTCTAGCGACCGGCTGTTTGTCGTATTTTGAGGTATAGAATTAGAGGAAAATCATGCGCAGACGACCTGGAATCCGGAACACCATGTTTTATTGACCATTTATTTCACTGTGGAACTGCTCAGATGCGTGTGAGCACTCTACAATTATCCTAGAAAAATCAACAATTTAACAGTCCCGATAATGCAACTTTCTTAAACTCACAGATATTAGCGGTTGAAAAATCTTTTAGCCGGTGCGAATGATATTGATAATTAGCTATAAAAAAATACAGTACATTTCATAAATAACGGATTATGTAGGGTCTCAATAAAATAGTGATATTTTCAATCTACTTTGACGTACAGTCCCCACCATAAATAATGAAACATGCATACCTGTACTGATTCGACGATAACTCCAATCTTCTTGGATCTACAAGGAAGTCCAAAAGAGCATTTTGAAGGTCATGAAAAGACCTTCAAAAACATGGAAGACGAATTTTTTTTTCCAATTTTTTTAGTGTGTCTAAATCGATGACGAAAATGAAAAAAAAATGACTTCAATCAATCACCTGTCATTTTTACGGGGATGAGTCTATCAGAAAAATTCTTGTAGCATCTCTTTTAGGTCTTTTTAAGACCTACAATTTGCTTTTCTTAGAAATTCTCTACGACCTTTCTGATCAAAAACAGAGCAATTCTACGGCTAACATGTGATACATGCGAATCCATATAATCGACGAGTGTCGCAGAGGTTTGACATTCTCATGTTTCGATTTTTAATGCAAAATGTGGCGCAAAGGTTTGATATTCTCAAGTTTTGATTTTCAATGCAAAAAATCATCATCGAAAGTGTGTATCAAATGTTAGACGTAAAATTGCTCTATTTTGGATCAGAAAGGTCGTAGAAAATTTTTAAAGACAGCGAATTGCAGGTCTTGAAAAGACCTTATAAGATACCTCAAGAATTTTCCTGTCACACTCATACCCATCAAAATGACAGTTGATTGATTGAAAGCAATTTTTTTCCATTTTTGTCATCGTTTGGACACATTAAAAAGATTGAAAAAAAATTCGTTCTACGTGATTTGGAAGGTACTTCAAAATGATTTTTTGAATGCTCTTTGTAGACCCAAGAAGATTGGAGTTATCGTCGAATCAGTACAGGTATGCATGTTCCATTATTTATGGTAGGGACTGTACAAAAAATTTGAAAAAAGCATCGTAAAGATCACAAAATAATCTATCGATTTATGTGTTTGAAACATTCCTCGTGTCCTGTTTGATTGCCCGTATTAGTCAACGATGGAAATCTAAACAATTTCTCCTTCAATCAATCACCTACGCAACTTTGGCGGGAGCAATCTGATCATAAAAATACTGACGGGATCTTGTAGATCTTTTCAAAACCTACATTTCCTTTTTTTGAAGTTCTCTCTAGAACCTTTCCTGTCCAAGTAACGATGAGCTTGGAAAGAAAACTTTGTATTACATGGGCTGCCTATGGAGATGCCGAAGCTGCCTACTGTTTTATTTCCTCTTGCGCCATTTAATTCTGGTGCAAAAAATCACCAAAAAATATCATGGTATTCGATTTTGACGTAAAATAATCTCATCTTTCAGAATATTTTATCAAATTTTGCCTTCAATGTGATCCATAGAATAAAACATGAAAAGTTGATCAATTTTCCCAATGAAACTTGAGAAAGCCGAGTTGCTTCCGATCCAAGACAAAATCTGATCAAATATTCTGAAAGATAAGATTATTTTACGTCAAAATCATGTGCCATGATATTTTTTTGATGAATTTTTGTGGTAGAATAGAGCAAGGCGAGAGGAGACGAAAAAGGCGCGAGCCGCGGTATCTCCCTAAGCAGTTCATGTAATACAAAATTTCCTTTCCAAGCTCATTACTTGTGCAGGAAAGGTCGTAGAGAAAACTTTAGACAGAAAATATTGTAGGTTTTGGAAAGATCTAAAAGATCCCGTAAGAGTTTTTGTAATCGGTTCACTCGCGCCAAAGTTGTAAGTGATTGGTTAAAGGAGAACTTTTTTAGATTTTCATCGTTGACTACGTGCACTCAAAAAGGACTCAAGGAATGTTTAAAACACATGAATCGATAGATTCGTTTGTGAGCTTTAACATGCATCTTTCAAAATTCTCATACGACACAGTATATTGAGAATATCACTGTTTTAGTGAGACCATACTTAATCCATTAATTATGAAAGGTACTGTAGACAAAGCCTCTCCACCAAATAAACGCACATGAAAGCTCTTGTTTTTATACTGTGCTTCATACTTCTTTTTGCATTATACCTATTTATTCCAGTATCACCATCTCTGCGTAATATTTTCCAGTACTTTCACGGGAAGTATCAACGAGTCGTGGTTATTTTTGGCCCTTAGTCTCATTGTGGAGTGGCACAGTTCGACCTACCTCTCAATACACTCTAGAACCCGATTTCATCCTGCATAGTAATTTATGGAATTTGTTAGAATTCTTTTAGTGAAAAAATCCGAATTAGATGCAATGAAATTGATTCTTTCAGTTTCGAAATGTCGTTTTACAAATGGATCATACTAAAGGTGCCGAGATGATGAATGCTCTTGCATCGATACCTTCAATATTCTCCTCATCACAAGGCCTTCGACTCTCAAATATAGACGGACTACTGATAAATGATAAAGTAACTCCGGTTTTTGGCAAGAGTGGCTTAAGGGGCAGATTGAAGGTAAGCAGAATCAAATCCTCGAAAATTCAATACTCTGTACAGAACATTCATGAAAATCTATCACTAAATCGATGGTATAATGTTGAAGTGTGGAAAATCAGGGAAAGTCTGGCATGTTTGATAACGGTTCTTATCTCACACGATGAAACATTAATCCTCATGCATGTTTCTAATGAAAGTGAAAGAGGTTAATCATGCTCAGATTGTTGCGGAATTTTAAACAAATATCATGATCGGAGTATTAAATTCAGTAATAGATCGTTTTGTCGTGAAAATAATTAGGCTGAAGGTCTCAGCTTTCAAAATCATGAGCAATAATCGAATCATAAGATGAGTCATCTGTTGCATCTGTACTGTGGATTATTGAATGGGAAACTTCAAACTTTTTTCGCGATAAGTGAGGCGCAGTAAGTGCACCCAACATGCCCCCCCCCTCGACCCTCATGAATGGGCACTCGTTGACCTTCCGGCAAATTTTTTCTCACCCTCGTGTTATATTAAAATTAATAGAAAATGAGTGTTTTGGGCCGACCCTAAATCGTTTTCGCGTGTTTTAGAAAATCTAAGTGAGTATTTCATTTTCCGCTTCTGCACAGCTTAGAAATTGACGAAGAAATCACGTTTTTGAAAACCGGTGTCAAAAATGTTCGACACAACCAGTACTTGAGCGCATTCGATTTCTTTCTTCAAAACCTTCAAAATCTCTTTCAGAGTTGGCAAAACTCCAATCTGGAACAATTTTTTGAGCTAAATATGGAAACTGGTTGTGAAAGATGAGGTGTACCCAACATGCCTCATACTGCTGATTTGAAAGGGTTTGCAATATGACCTTTTTTACCACTCTAAACGTGTTCATCGCATCAAAATCGGGTTGACGCATCGAAATGAGGTTGCTCGTCGATGAAAATGGATGAAAACAATTTTATGCACATCATGGCTGATTTATATTGTTTTGAATGATGAGGGCAAGTTGGGTTTACATTTCTCTTGTCTCCACAGTCATTCGAAATTAGACGCATGCACTTTGAAGCAATCATGTATAGACGTTCTTGACTTCATTTTAAAGGTCTTGAGAGAAGCTTCAAGAGGAGGTAAATTACGTTGAAAAATATTTAAGTGGACCAAAACTATTGGCAAAGCGGCTTAAGAGGATGTCGGATACCGACATTGTCAAGTTCACAAACCATTCGATGAATTTTCGAGATATCGCAATGGTAATGAGTAACGCCGATTCGGTTTGGTCCATAGAATCGGTGTTACTTATTAGATTTGCGATATTGCAAGAATTGATCGATTCGTTTGTGGACTCGACAGTGCCGATAAGTATGCTAACATGATAGGACTCCGACATCTTCTCAAGGAGAGAGGGGCATGTTGGATACACACTTACCTTTCATGATAACAATATCTCAGTTGATAGAAAGAGCTGTACAGATTCATAGCGATACTTATTAGACCAACGTGATGGAATAAGATCACGTTGAAAATTGTTTTTTACGTTTCTTTTACGAGCCTCTCGCTTGAAGTAATGAATGCAGTGAGTCGGAATCAAGAAAGAATATTGAGAAAATCTACACGAAAATTTCAATTCTTCTGCATCAATCCGCCTTACTTACCACCAAAATTGATGGAGAACACAAATTTTCGATCCTGTGCTTTTTTATGCTTATTGAATAAAAGAATTGAATTACCAAATCCATTACAGTTCAAAGATCGTTTGTCTTAAACATTGGCATCAATTTTTTATAAGGTAATTATAACGCCCCAGATTCTGGTTTTATTTTCGAGTAGAAAATTTGTCTTTAACAGTGACGCTTATAATGTTACTCTAATACAGGCAGTGAAAAGTTTGATTTCAAAATCGCATATTTTTCCAAGATATGATTTTGAAATATACGTTTTTAGTAAAGGGAAAAGAAATAATACTGACAGAGTGCTGACTCAATATTTATTGCAGATCCAACACATTCTCAACAATACCACCTTGGAGACTCTGAACGACGTAAAAATGTTCTACGATTCAGCAATTCGTGCTGTGGCAAGCCAAATTTCACAAAAGCCAGTATTTGCTGAAAATATAACAAAAAGTATGTTCCTATCATCTCAGCTAGAGAACATGCCTCTCTATATAAATCGATCTCTCGACGACAACCTTGAAGTCATGCCAGGTCTCAACGTGCCAATGTACACCGTAGCTGGCGAATTTGCTTTCACACCTTTACAGCCAAAAAATGGCTACGTCGATTTTTGCAGTGTAGTCCACTACAGTGAAAAAGATTTAGCAAGAATTTGGCTTTGTATACCGCGACAGCAATCATGGCCGATTTGTGACGCTCTTACAGACTCTTGTCAACTTCTAACCGAAACTGGTGGTAACTCAAGAGATTGGCTTCCAGGATGTGTAACACCACATCATCACAGGAATATGGTTGTAACACCATCATTTCTTGATGCTGTTGGAATCAAATATTCTATCATAACCCAAAGACCTGGTGATATGATTTATTTATCAAGTCGTGTGTATTATCAGATACTTTGCGTGTCTGCAAATGCTGAAGAATCTATAGGAGTTGGTAGCTTAGCTTGGAAGAAACAAATTTCAAATTTTTTGAGCTGTAAATGCCCTGGAGGTGAGGTAACACAGATACGAGCGGCTAATACTAGTTTGAAACACGACGAAGTTATAAATTCATTGAAATTCATTATATGTGAAGTCCCTCAGTGTGGCAAGATGATGAAAAGATGTAAGAGGGATGAGCATCTCAAAACTGTACATGGAGTGCGTAATCCAAATCATCCACAGCCATCTTGCATTTATTGCAAAGCTTATTTTGGTAGCGTAGAGTGGCTTCAGAAGCATATTGAAGAAAAACATCCTGGAGGATACACTGTTAAGAGAGCGAAAATTAGGCCTACTAATTAAGTTGCCAAAGTTTAATTACGTTATTCAATGACGTAATTAATTAATCTTTGTAGGATGACAATTTTGAGTTGTGTTAGAAGAATTGCATTTAATGGCGTTCCAATTAATTTTTCGTTGAGTGTTCACTGGAAAAGTGTAGCAAAAGTTGGTTTGCTTCTGTTTAATATTAGTATATACTTCCTTGTTATGGCGTTGAATCGAAGAAATAACTTGAAAGTTTGATACGCAGTCTCTACGAAGCTACACTGCTTTTTAGTAGACATTGATTCCATTTTTCAAGTTTGCTTTCATTATTTCCTCAAAATGACCAATTGTACTCCATACCGTTTGAAACTCGATTAATTTTATACTACGCAGCCGTAGTGAAAATAGAATCTTTTTTGAAGAAAAAAAGTCCCATGTAAACTAGAATTATAAATCGAGACCTGATACAATACAGTAGGACATATTTTTTGTCGATGTACTAGGAATGATACGATATCTTGCTTCACACATTCAATTTAAAAATGATATTTTACGTGATCAATGTAGTATTCTTGATGAAGTGAACTCTCATCTATTTCCGCTAATTTTCGTTGTAGATCCTCGAGATATAAACAGTTATTCACTTGTGGAATTCTCCTTTCGAACTCGTTATTTTGTGTAGATTTATCATTCTTGAAAACGAATAAACGATATTTTGTGTACGCTGCTAGCCCTAATAAAATCCAAAGTTTGAGTCAGAGTGTGAATGAATGGTTCGCACATATTGTTCATGTCCGTTGAGCTCATTAAATAGACGCCGAGCTAGGCATGCGCAATCGTCTCGAGGCTCCAGAATGTAAAAAGAAATCATGAAATTCGTCATTATTTTATACATGTAGATTTTTTATGTAGGCTTCGTGATCTACCGAACTACCTCCACACCATAAAAGTGCGAGTACATAGATTTTTACGGTTTTACTGATTTCTACCAGATGATCTATACATAATGTATTAGACGTACGTAGGCATACTCGGAATTTGATTATTTGATACATCGATGTAATTTTTCATCAATTAAGAATTTATATTCTTAACAAAGGATCAAACCATAATATAATCAAAAGATATTGGTATTTGTGATGAATAAAAATGGATGTATTTCCAATGAAGATGATCTCTACAACTTTCATAAATTTGTCCTTCATGTTTTAAATTGATATAAATGATATTATAGTTTTGCGAAAATTAACATAGTTCCGATTTCACGACAACTGTCGATGTAAAATGGTACAAGAGTGAAATTCTACAACGATCTGAAGGTCAAATTGTTCAGAACTCTACGTTCTTCTTTCTAACTCAAAAGTCACCCCGCGTTCGCACTAAGATTCAAGAAGTATTAATGGAGCAAAACTTGAGTGAAGAAAAACTATTCAATATTAATGTTGTGTCGTTGAGGCCTGATTCAAAATTGTAGATATTATTTGTTTGGATTGGACGATCGTTATTAATTTTAATCGAACTAGCTTCGATTGTTTCAATGCATCTACCGAGTCCCACCAAAATTACACGGTATCTCACAGGAAATTCATTGGAAAGAAAAACACAGATTAAATGAATTCACCTCAGAGAAGATATTAATTCAACTCTTATAAAATTACAATTAGTTGCGATGAGTTAACAACTCGCACTTACATTCATCCCACTGTTCAATTCTCTTGAAATAATGTTTATGTAATCCATTCGTCGATCACAATAAGACTTGGATCGAATCGTAACTGTTCATTTGTTTATGAGTTTATACGACCGTCGTTTATGACCTCCAAGGTCTTTGAAAGATTTTGTTTGAGTCGAACTGCCTCTAAAATCTAAAGGTTATAAATTTGATTCATTCTCGGATTCTAAATTTCATTCTTCCTCGAATTTTTCACAGAAGAAATATCTAAAACGATCTCGACTCAAATTAATATGTACCCGTGGTAAGTACTCTGTCGTAGGTGAAATTTTTTTTGTCATTCACTGAGATAATGAATGATTACCGTGAAATTTGGTAATCTTGGTACGATTTCGGGGCTCTTTACTTTGTTTGGCTAGGCATTCCAACATGCATAGACAAAACCCACCTTAATTAGTCAATCTCAAGTTTACAGTCTCAACTTTCGATTGATGATACAAAATATTTCAATCTCACCCACCACCATGCGAGTGAACCAATTTTAATCGTTCAGAAGTTCAGAAGTTTCGATCTCGGCTGTGAGAAACATTCTACAACTTCATGAACCTTCGCTAGATTCAAGATAAGCAGGCCTGAAGATCAGAAGGGGTGGCATACACAGTTGAACCAAAATTACCTCACCGTAATGCTTCTTCTCTAAAGTGGGGTAACTTTGGCTACCCCACAGAAAAAACATGAAAAAGTGTATACACTTACTCATATTTTTTTCTTTGTTTTTTCGTTAACACGTTCGCTGCGGCGGGACCCACCCGTGGGTCCCGGGCGTCCTTCTTTGTGTGCGGTGAGACCCACGGGTGGGTCCCGCGTTTTATCAGGTTCTAGTGTGCAGCCAACGTTGCAGACATGTCCAATGGCTTATGTAGCAGTTTTTTTATCGTTGAGTATGATGCTAACAACATATGTACAAGCCAGTTTCGGTATAGAGCTTGATTTTGACGAGCTAGAGCAGAATTTCTGTTTCAATCTCAATTCCAAATTTTTCAACGTAACTTAGCTCATTTTGAAACTTACTTCAGAAGTTACAAATTGAGCTCAAATGCGCATGATTTGAGCGATTCCATGTTGAATTATCACCAGTTCGCGTAATTAAAGATAACTATCCGTGTTTGTAAACATGCTATGTATCATCCACCTCATACTCATGAACTAATGTGATGATAGGCGAGAGATAATCAAGTGGGTACCCAGTGACTTTTTTACTTGAACGAAGTCACCAAAGGAGTAAATTTTTATGATCAAACATCTTCTTACCACCCGTTACTAGAAAGCCAGAAATATTATTGGAAGCCAACAGCCGAAATCATGATTAGACGAGCTCTCGTCGATGTGTGCATATGTATTAGGAACATGTCAGTAATGGCATCGATCCAAGATCTTAGATAATAACATGTCCGTGGGCTCGTTAGAGAGTGAACTTCTTGATAGGCGAACAATATTATCTTCAAGTCGTACATAAAACGATACGTCGCGAGAAAGTCGTATACTCAGGACTCGAGGGAAACCGGAAGACTCCAATCGGTATAGGAGAATTTTACAAGTATGTCAGAAAGTTGAAATATGGTCTCCAAAGTTATAGGACCCAACTCCAATACTGTTTGGAGTGTTCTAATGAATTTCATTCAAAAGTATATGAAACATTAGTACGATACAGTAACATACTAATGCTATATCAAAAGGCGCGGTAGCGCCTTGCTGGCGAGTATTGTGACATATATACATGGGAAATACTCGCTCAGGGACGAGCGCTTCCAAGAAAGTGCACGACGACGAATCGTCGAGCACTTTAACACGGGCGGAATAGGCTGAATTAATGGGTTCCCGTGCACATGCGATATCTCGGTGATTTCGCACAATTTCTCAATTCGGATGACGAGCAATCTATAGTTAAAACGATGATCTTCGACTTGGCTGAGCAATAATTGCTTTAGATTCATAATCCATCGGGAAATCGCGTGTGCACGCGGATAATTAGTTCTCAATAGGAAACTCAATGTTATGAATTTAAGAAGCGCGCGCGGAAGCAGAACCAAGCACATATTACCATAAGCACTGGGCCTATATATAAGACCCGAAAATGTAGCCGAGGGCACTTCTTCCGTAGCTCTTGACCAAGACGCATCTTATGTCAAAGACCATACTTGTTGAGTATTAAACTACATCAGCCACCTCATTCTGTCGTCTCGTACAGTCATTTTCCAACCCAGAAGAACCCGCACTCCCACTAAGATTATAACAGTGGTGACAGCGGTGACTGGGTTGAGAAAAACGTGGCACTTCATCAGTCCACCAAAAAGTGTCAAATTGTCGAAAATACGACAAGAGAAGGAAAAGAAAAGAACGCACACGTCCAAAGCCATCTGGCCAGCCGAAAAACAATCTGGTCCACCAAAGGCTACCTAGCCCACCAAAGACCATCTGGTCCATCAAAGGCCATCTGGCCCGCCGAGGGAGCAGCTAAGGCCACCTGGCCCAACGAGGCCACCTGGCCCACCGGGGGAAATCACCGCATCGGAGCAGCAAGGAAATAACAGCAGCTGTCAAAGTACTACAGCCACCGAGCACAAAGCCACGTCAACGAAACAGCACGACCCACCGGTGCATCTCGTACCATCGCAAAAGAGGACATCCCATACACCACGGCCGGGACAACATAACGGACCCAAGGCCAGCAGCAGAAGAATCACAGATAAGATAAGAAACCATTTCCCATCTCTCGTCTCGTAACTACAGGTACATGTACTAAGATAGGGCGCAAAATGTGAGATCTGGCATCGCGATCGTTAGAATATGATTACAATTCTGCACGATAGTGTGCGCCATAGCAAGGTTAGCACCGGCAATAATATCGGGGATTTTGCTAATAGCGTATACGTATATCCGAATACATTGTGAGTGTAAACTAGTGAAAGTAGAGTGAAAAATGCTCTGCTAAACTCTTATTCATCACGAAATGTGTCATTGAGAACAAGTGCTAGTTAGAGACGGGTATTCAACAAAGAAAGTAAAAATTAGCGGAATCAATGTCCCCAAGATCAGACAATATCCTGACATTGGGACAGACGCATCCACTCCATATCTGAGCTTGGTCCCAATGATAAATGTAATTTATTCCAATTTTTTTTTGTGTCAGGAACGCGAGAGATCAGTTATCGTTATCCCTACAGCACGCGGATCAGATTTTTTTTTCTCTGTGCTATCATATTCATAGGAGAAATATAATCAGACAAAATGTCGGAGTGCAATGTAAACAGAGGGCCACCGCGCAAGTCAGCGAGGCTCAGGGAACCTAATGACCCTAATAGCGACACAATTACGGCCTCAGACGTAGAATCTGATATGGGTATGAATAGAATAGACCCACAATCCAATAGACTTGATGTAATCACGGGACACGTGGTAACAAGGGGAAGATCCGACTCAGCCTCAGCCTATCTTGATGAGAATAGAAGCCTTACAATCTCAGAAGCACTGAAATTAGTACCAATGTTTGACGGGAGAAACATATCACTATCAACATTTATACGAGAGTGTAACGACTTGGAGTCATTAATGAAGGATACAGATAAACGTGTGTTTCTGCGGATAGTTAAATCTAAGGTATCGGGCGAAGCAAGAAGATACGTGGAGACCAAAAACTATAACAATTTGAATGATCTTTTCACAGACTTGAAAAGAGCGTATGACTCACACAAAGGCTATATTACTATACTACTTCAATTAGCAAAGATTACTAAATTGAGTTCTGAATCAGTCGCCCAATATGGCTTGAGAGTGTCACAACTGCAAGACAAACTTTTGGAAACAACTAATTCCGACACGAATCAGAATCCACCATCCGAACTTCGTTATACTACCATTAGAAGTGTCATTTCATGTTTTGTGAGAGGGTTGAGTCGAGACTATTTGTACCAATTACGCGAGGGAGATTTTGATAACTTAGAACAGGCAATCGATGAGGCCATCCGGGTTGAAAGAGAGTTACGAGACCACGACGCACTGCACGATAAAAGGAAGGGAATTAGCTATCCCAGTACACACTGAAGTAATGAGATCAATGGGCAGTGACCAGTGCCATCGGTGCGGAGGAATAGGACATATGGCTCGTGAATGTAGGAACCGTATATGAAAGTATTAGATTAATGGGAATATTTTCGTCAAAAAGAATCAGAAACCTCAACGACCTGATGACAGAGGCGGACGACACGACCGCGGGTAATGTAAATACGAATGAACGCAATTTCACATGTTCTCCTACCACAAGGGCAAGAATTTTATCTGAAAAAATTGAAACGATCATGAGTATTGGTAAAAAATCCGCCACCGACACGGCAACTGTGATTGATGAATTAACAATTGATGGAGAGAGTAATGAGAGAAAATCAGATAAGTCGAAAGAGATGATTAATGAAAATACTAGCAAGAGAATCACGAGAAAGATGAATCACATGTCGAGTACTGAAATAACGATGATCATGATTGAGAAGGATCCGCCAACGGAATGGCGAAGGAAGTCGCATGGTGCGCAGAGACCCGCCAACGGACCGGCGATGAAAGACGCTTACATAGCGCAGAGACCCGCCAACGGATCGGCGACGAAAGCCGCTCCAGTAGCGCACGTGATTGATAAAGATGATCCGCCAACGGAACGGCGAAGAAAGTCGCATGATGCGCGGAGACCCTCCAACGAATCGGAGATGATAAATGATGATAAAGCCACTGGCCAGTGCATGTGTGTCAAGTCCGCTCTATGCGGGGGACAACCTTGCGAGCTACCACGCCCTGCTCACGGGCCCAGCCATATCAGTAGAGAGGAGTCTAGAAATGTCTAAAATATCCAATACTATTTCTACTAGAACTAATAACCACCTACCCTCGCACATCCTTCAAAGTAGCTGCTATACTAACTCCTCAACATTTCTAGGCGTTGATCCAACAAATACCGACAAAGTGCTGGGCTCCGGTATAACTACGAATTGCGTGGGAATGACAGGTCCCATTGGTCCGTTTTCTAGATCCGTTGAAAGAGATAGAGTCAATTTTTGCATGATTACGAACACCGATGGGAATAACAGGTCCCATTGTTCAGCCAGCAATGAATTAGTTGAGAAAGATATGAGAACAGACAAGATTGAGAAAACTCATTACTCATACAATTCTGATACGAGACTCGAGTCACGCGAGGACCGAACAAGGAATACACCAAACGTCTTGTCGACCGCCTCAGTCAGCCATATAATCCAAAAGAATTACTTCATAGTAGAGATCCAATTGACCTAAGGAATGACAACCTTGTTAACTTTTCAACAACAGACTGCGTTCGAAGTCAAAGATTACGGAAAATACATTGGAGAAAATATTTGGATTGAATGGTCTTGCATCAACAATGCCCAAGGCTACATAACTTACTAATTACCAAGTTAGGAAGGAAACAATTTCATTTTCAACATGCGGAGAAGAATTTCGATGTATTAGAAACTTGGAGAGCTTTCGGGGAGCTGATCGAGAGTCAGCGCCACAGCGGAGCTTTCGCGGGGCTATCGGGGATCTGGCGGGGAATTGGAGTATCTCTGAGAGCTTTATTGCAATGACTGAGAGGCTCGCGGGGTGTTTATGGTCAGCTCTGCAAAATTAAACTGAGCAAAAAAAAAAAAAAAAATTCATATTAGAGTGAACATTAGAGACGTTTTTATCGAGACACCATTCAGACGTAATCGACTGGCGTGCCAAGCCGTCATAAATGGGACTATAATTAGAGATGCACGCTACGCGCGCGGATTTCAAGTTGTCGATTTTTATTGCTGGTCCAAGATATCTTATTTTTAAAAAAAAAAAAAAAAAAAAAAAAAATCTCATAGTTAAGTTTTAATTTTTAGTTCAATATCCCAGAAATTCCCAAAAATTAGTTTTTTCTTATCACACAGCCACCAGGACTCAAAAATACACGCCAGTCACTTTCCCATTTCTTTTTAGAACTCACTAAGTGTTGTCTTACCCAGGGTATCTTCATTCCGAGTCACAGCTTTGAATGACCGAAACCATCAGACATTTGATCCTCTTTATTCTACTGTTCAAAATATATCAAAATACTTAGGGAGTCCAAGATTTCACTCGAACTGATCGTATAGTACAGTTGACTACGGTTAATAGAATCATAAATAATAGATATAATCATAAGCTTAATGTGATCACTATCGCTGGTCCTGGTGCACTCCTATACTGTAAATTATGATCGGTTATTAGAATCATTGCTTATTAGAATCAAACTCGCTGGTACCGATGTGATACCATCAAGCGAGATCAACTGTAGATAGTTGTTAGGATCTCCATTTGGCAATTTTTTTATTGCAAGTTAGAGATTTCCTGTGCAGTATTTTAGATTTCGTTCACATTGATAGGTTTAGAGCCATGTTCCAATATCAAGTTTAATCTTTTGTCGAGTAGAAATTCCTGAACTTCTATATTTTTCACCACAAATACAATAACATCCGGACATTAATATCACATTATGTTACACGTCAAATTACAACTATTTTCACCAAGATTCAACGTCAAGAACTGGATAAGTGTCACGAAAAAGTCTCTAAAATCCTCCTATGAGGTATTCATGGGGAATAAGTATGTATACACAGTAAGAAAATTTTTTGATTCAAATCGTATTGGTTCATCCGTCAAAATGGTGGGCAAATTAATTCTTTTCATGCAAGAACATATGTACCCCCATTTCATGAAAGGATTGAGCTATCTATAAATGAACCGTCTTTCTTCGTAACACGTTAAGAATTCATTTTATCTGAAGAATGAAGATGCCTTTTTTAAAGCTTCTGAAGGTTCACAAAACATAGTCCTGAAAATATATCTAGACCATGCGGCCTCTTCAAGTTATGGAAAATCATTGTTTCAAGGTTCCTGGAGTTAGAAATAAATTTCCATGGTACACCGTATCTCAACATCTGAAATTCCAGCGTATTTTAAAATACTGAAACATTCTGTCGATCACTATTCCGCATATTCTCGATCTCTATACGCAAAGTGCTCTGCATAAGAATTTTGCATCCAAGAATCAAACGCATTGAATCGAGTTGAAAACCTTTCGAATTTCGATTCAATCTCGAGCTGGGTCGTCTACAGATTTCCCATTACATGGTTTCATTTCATCGCAATCACAATTATATACACTACCGGTCAAAAGTTTAAGCTCACCCAAAATATGTTTTTTCAATTTTGTGAGTTGAACTACTCGGCTCTATTTGACCGTAGAGGACTCTTCCGGAGCTCATTTTAAAGGTTTTCTCACGTACTTTAAGATGGCACTATTCATTTTTATCCTTACGGATCGGGATCTTTCCAATTTGAGCTTGGAAAAGTGTCAATTTCAACGATTTTTCAGAGAATCTTTTGGCTCCTGCCAATTTGAGCCACATGAATGTTTCAATATGGGAGTTGTGGGATTCAAAAGTACCAGTCTAGAGCTTCAGAATCCGTTTTTGAACGTTCCTCTACGCTACTTCCAGTCCGAGCTATGACACTTTCTCTGAGGGAAGATTTTTCGCGAAAACTAGCACCTGGATTCAAAAATGACGAGAAAATTCACTTTTTGGGGCATATTTCAAAGGTTCCTCGTTCCTTAATCAAGATGTTGATAAAAGATGACAGAAATGATGATTATACTTCATAAAAATGCGTCTCTGTATCTCTCTCGAATTGGAGTGCTAGTTTTTCCGAAAAATCTTCCCTCAGAGAAAGTGTCATAGCTCGGACTGGAAGTGGCGTAGAGGGGCGTTCAAGAACGGATTTTGAAGCTCTAGACTGATACTTTCATATCCCACAACTCCCATATTGAAACATTCATGTGGCTCAAATTGGCAGGAGCCAAAAGATTCTCCCAAAAATCGTTGAAATTGACACTTTTCCAAGCTCAAATTGGAAAGATCCCGATCCGTACGGATAAAAATGAATTATGTCATCTTAAAATACGTGCAAAAACCTTCAAAATGAGCTCCAGAAGAGTCCTCTACGGTCAAATAGAGCCGAGTAGTTCAACGCACAAAATCGAAAAAAAATTTTTTGGGTGAGCTTAAACTTTTGACCGGTAGTGTATACAATATTAAGACCTCCTATTCATATACCTTCACTTGTGGTCTCCTTCTAAGGATGCCTGCATCATTTTAAGCAGGGCTTGAACCACTCATACTGCGTAAATTCTATTTGGTTTTGTCTGTACTACCATGGTACGGAATCGGAATATTTTCTATAAATCCACTATACCATCCCTTTTCCAGCATGAATATGCGATAATACTCTTGGATATCTGATTTTTGGGAAGATACGTCCATTCAATTATTGAGGACATTATGCACTCTAGATGACACGTTCTTTATACATAGAGATATCACTATTTGCGGATAATTCTTAATATCGGGTAAAGGATTTCATGATTAATGTTTTGGTGAAACTATAGGGAGAAATTCTATTCTCGTGTAAGTTCTGGGGAACTTTTAAATTTCATATAGTTTTTGAAGAACAGATCGTTCTTTCCTACAACCATGCTAAACGAGGCTCAAGTCTGAAGTCGAATTCGAATCATGAGGCTACAATTGTGGGGGGGGGGGGATCAAACATCTATTTCAATGATGACATTGTCATTATCATCTTCGAAAATTCCGGAGGCATCGCATTGGGAAGCCCCTATTGGGGTATCGAATCAAATTATAGTGATAGACAAAATATTTCAAAATTAAAACCAAAACTCTCAATTGAATAGGTAATTTTGTTCCACTGATTGATTCAAGTTCATAACTCAGGGTCCCCAAAAGAAGTATTATGATTGGAGAAATCACATTCAAAAACTGATGGCTGCAAAATTCATCACAGTGTCAGAGTTTGCTGGTGAAATAATGCAGTTAGAAAATTACTTTTTCCTGTATACCCCCGTCTTATGAAAGTATTGAGATGGCTATGAATGAGCAGTCATTTCTCCGTAACGCGGAAAGCATTCATTTCACCTGAAGGAAGTAGAGTTACTTTCTGTACAGCTTTCGAAGATCTCCAAAAATGACCCTGGGACCTTTTTTGGACCATGCGACCACTGTAAGTCATAAAAGATGTGTTCCAGGTTTCTGAAGTTGGAAATATTTCGATAGTACACCATATCTCAACCTCCGTATTCCCAGCATATTTCATATTACCGGAACATTTCACCGATCATTATTTTGTAGATTCTCAATATCTGTTCAGAAAAGTGTTATCGATCATTACTAAAATATTACCATTTTTAGCGAGAGCTTTTTGGAATATTTTCGAGTATCAGTCTTGAAGTGCTAAAATCTTCAGTGAAATAATAGTATCTTATTTAAATAAATGCCAGGGTTAGACTCGGTCAAGCCCTTAAAAGGCGGAAAATCCGAAAATTCATCAAGTTCCACCTTATTAGGGTGAAATATTAGATTATCTTGTATCCAAATCCCTCTCTCTACTTGTGTTCATCAGACTAATCATAGGCAAATGAGATTTTTACAATTTCAATTTTTACAATGTATGGGTGATATATAAATCATGTTGGAATGCCAAGAATTTATTCATTCGAAAAATCAGTGTTTCGCGATTTTTGAAAGAGTACTGGCGTGTAAGAGTAAATTTGTATACGGATTCGGTTTGCACGTAGAAAGGTACTTGAGGAAATCATGTTCTTTTCCAAATAGATATCCTTAGACAGAATGAGTATTTTGAGATTCCCTTGAGTTAGGAACCATCAAGATCATCAGATAACGACACATTCTTTCGTTTCAAGTGCGGAGTTTTAGAACTTGGTAGGATTCTAAATCTTGACCCAACCGAATTATAAAATACACACGTTTTTGCCTCTGGAATAAATCTCTCATCTTATGTTTACTTTCGTTTCAAGTGAGAATTTGTTAGCTTAATAGCGAAAAAGATCTATTCGATTTAATTTTCACATTGCTCCTATGTGAGAGATTAAAATAAACCACTTCCCTCAACTAATTGTTGAAACATTTAGAGCATCTTGAATTTGAATTTAAACGTCGATATAAATAGCTATTGTATCACAGTTATGAATAGATTATCCAAAGTAACGCTGAACTTTATGTTATTTGTTGATTATGTGCATTATAAGGTTATCAGCAGATTTTCATATCGATCCATCCATGTTTTGAGCTCTACTCATTCCTTGAGTTTATACAGAACAATCTCAAGTTCCGGAGCAGATCATTATTTCTGTAAATCATGCGAAAACATGTCGAGACTTGATATCGAGAAGTCAGATCATAGAACTTCCAATCGTGAAGAAGATCAAAGAGACTAAAGTGACTGAGGAGACTCTCTTTAGTCTCCCTGAGGAGATCAAACACATTCTCCATCGAAATGGCATTATCATTGTAATCTTCGAAAGATTTATAGGCGTCTCGTACGGAACTACTCACTCAAACATCCAATACAGTCATGTACTCAATATTCCGAAACTTGAATCAAAACTTTCAACAAAATGGGCAATTCTGTTCCACTGATTGATCCCAGCTTACATACCAAGGCCCCAAAAAGGAGTATCTTAATTGAAGGAATCACATTTAAAGACCTTATTGATTAATGATCCACCACAGTGTCGTGTACAATTTAAAATCTTATATGATATTGAACAGCGTGGCAATCCTATAGAACTCTGAACATCTAATTCCTAAATAAACGGCTACGATCAAACATTCCATATTTCAACTGACCATTCAGAGTCTCCCGCATATGGGGTATATTTAAGTAATTTAGAGTACGAGAGAATAATCTGTCAATTTCGGAGAAGGTTTTAAAAAGACTTTCTCAGATGAAAAGGAAAATCAAAGTTTGTAAGTGAATAGAGATTTTACTGAAAAATTTTCTCTGGGATTCCTTGTAATTAAAATCGTCTTGGCGCGATCGGGTGCGCCGAGTACCCGAATAACAATGACGGGTCCTTGGCGCAGACGGATGCGCCGAGTACCCAGATGAGGAAAGGAGGGATAAAATTCATTGATATGTAAAAGTCACGCATCGATAGTGGTCTGCAACTATGGAATGGGGATCGAGGTGATAGGTCTGGCGGTGTATTGCAGAGCCGTGGATTAGCATCTCGTCGTTAAAATGCTAATCGTGTTTATATGCACACTTATGGGAATATGTATGTATATGAATTACCCGATTGAAGGTGATTACGAGGCTTGAGCATTCCACTCGATTTGTGCATATGGTCCCCTTGCCTATCACCAGAAAAGCAATGGTTGAATTTTTTTTTGATGACGGAGTCATCTTTCGGCGCGGTGCGAGTGAATCCGTGATTGGGAATCCATGTGGACACGCTCTCAGTTGACGGGATCGTTTGCTATGTTATGCGCAGGTGCCGCGTGCCGCGCTATACTTTATATTAGTAATATATGCTCACCATTATATTAAACGCTGTATATATATGCTATATATAACGGCTTTTGGCCTATGACCTCATGCTCGCGCTCATTGCTGTGTGTGTGTGTCATGCGTGTTCTAGCATGCATTTACACGGCGCGTCTTGCCGTGTAAAGCGGCATATGCGCCTCGTACCAAAGTTATCGCAAAGAACAAAGTTTTATGGCACTCGACGCATAATATACTATTGCTGGAAGATGGAACTTGCTTCATTAATTCTACATCTCTCAAACGTGGGAATGTTCGAACGTCCAAAATTATTTCATAAATTACGGCAACTCGTTCATGGAAATTTTGATGACATTCGCAATGAGTGTGGATCACATATTTGAGAACTCGTTTGAGATTGGAATCATATCCTCAATGCGAACTTTTTTTGAGAATTCTTTTTAGCAATTGCGAGAATTTTCAAGAGAAACCTTTGTCTGAGATTTGAAGGAAGATTCACATCAGGTGACAACAAAACGTAATTTTCGAAACTCTGATACACCACCGAGCTCGAGTCTAGACTATTCTAGCCCGATATCTATATGTGTATATATATATGTATATATATGTGTATGTATGTATGTATGTATGTATGTGTATATGTATATAATCGGAAACTTTTCTCTCATATCACACGTTTTATAATAATCGTATGATGAAGCCAGTCCTCAACTTCAGAGCGTCGCATTATAGGTCTCCCAGATGTTGAGTAGAATTTTGAGTTTAGAATAACCAATTTCTCAGATAGGAACAATGGAAGTAATGGACCATCTCCTGATTATATATGAATGAGATTCGAGGTCGACGCAAACTACTTACTTTCTCATATTTTAAGATAGCAAACGTGAAAAAAAAAAAAAAAAAAAAAAGGGGTCGTTCTGCACGCCCTTTAGAGATAAACGTATGGGGGCATGTTAGGTACACTCCGATGTTGGCATCCTTGTTTACAAACTGTCTCCGTGTTTTGCACATAAAACAGTTTAGATTCGAATTGCAACCTTGAAAAACAGATTTTACAGGTTCTGAAACAGGGAATCAGATGCGCCGAGGTACATTGGGGTTGGTTGAACTCGAAAAGTTTGGCAATGATTCTACTGAACGCAATTCGCTCGGTGCTTTTTAGTTAAGCAATTACGAAAAATAGAAAGGTCACTCCAAACTTTCTGGAGAACACAGGAATGATTTCTAAAGCTGGAGATTTCAATTTTGTGTAAGTGGAATAACCCTATTCGAAAATTGGTATCATCATGTACAAAGACATGATTTTCTGGTCAAGTAGAAGTTTGATATCAAAGTGGTCAAGATAATCAAACATAAGGCATAGCTTTGATTGGTAACTGCCCTCATTTAACTCATTTTCTTAGCGAGTCTTAGAACTGATCCCTCACATCCCAAACCTGAATCCAAATTTTGTTGAGTATGCATGGCTTTTCATTCCAAATTGTTCTAAGAAGCTGCTGAAATCTCACCGTATTCTGATACTATTCATATTCTTTGTTATTATTCACCTTCGAATACTTTTTCCTATCCTGATTCTTAATGTTTAAGTATTTATCAACTATTTTCCATTGTTTGAGTCTTACCATCACTCATATATTATAATATACTGGCAGTATCTTAAGGAACCCACAATATTATTGGATTAAGTGTGATCATATTTTCTAACCATGAATAGTAGTCAATCATGCAGTTAACAGCTCAAGAATTTGATAAAAGATTATTAAGTCATCCTGAGTATCGTGCTGGGAGAATTACACAAAAAACTTGTATACATCCATGGAATCGCTCCAGATTCATGAATTCTCTGTTACAACATCGTTTCAGTCACTGATTGATCTACCTATATTCTATAGCAAAAACAGATGAGAGAATTAGTGCCCTGCGCGCAAGTATGTACAATTTTCTGTAATCTACACTATCCCGCATGTTTATCAACAAAACCCCTTGGGTCTTGCACAAAACCAAAAGCATCGTAATATCGTCTGTTTTTAAAATTTTCAATTTCAACTCCTGGAAGCATCATTGGGAACTCAGTCTCTCTAATCAGTGAAGTCGGGGGTTTCAATTGAAAGCAGAGATTGTTGGGGAGTATCACTTGTTTCTGGTGGCCTATCCAGAGGAATAACTTATTTCAATATCATAACATACACGAAAGAAAACTTAATTAGTTCAATCTAGGGCTCGAGACTATAAATACCCGTGCAACTCGTGGGAGTGAAAATTCTCGCAACTCGTGGAAGACATGTTCCAGTAGGATCACTGCACGCCGTATAGGTAATCGAATACAGAATAAAGAAGTAATTTGGAAGCCAGATCTCGCATAAGGAGCTAAAAGTTACAACATTGGTGTTAGGGAAATTTCAATAAGACGAGAGATAAGGAAAAAGCCAAACGTGGAGTAGTCCTTGTTGTTCGACAATCCGCATTGACTCTGTCACGGATGGCTGACTGATGATTGGCTGTAGACAATTAAGAAGAGGCATATGTACAAGATATATTGAATGATGTGGACTATGAATTCAGTCACCCAGGTTAGAAAAAAAAAACCCTTTTGCTAGTTGTATGTACATGAGATATTCATGGAGCGCTGGCCATAGTATTCTCCTTACCTCGATCAAGGTATTCGAAAGGGTCTAGATATTCTTACGTGATTTTTTGGCTTGTGTAACAAGTCACGATCTCTCGATTTCTTCTCAACTCAGAAGTAAATTTAATTATTACACACTAGTGCCATTACTTGGGCCATAATTTTACCTTCCCTTGAGGCGAGTGACATTATTTTGAGTTTTACTCAACTAACACGACCTCTGTGGCCATAGCTCTGAGGAGATTCCACTTTCTCCGTAACCCAGCTGTTAACCAAAAGAATTAAGGCCTGAACGCCTAAATTAAGACTCTGTTCATATCTTACGCGACTGATATTATTACAATGGAATCATCCGATGACTCAATATGTACCTAACGTAGTTAACTGTACCATATAGGACGACTGGTTATATTGATTACATGTCACTACATGAAAGAACAATTAAAGTCATAAGTCCCTAATGAATATAATGAGATGTATACAATAGATTGAAAATGATATGTACCTTGGAATATTATGATGATATGTACACGCAATTTGTCATACATCCGAAGAACGAAACTGATATGTATCCTGGAATATTATAATGATAAGTACACACAATTGTCATATATTTGGCTATTACAAGAGTATCAGAGGAATAGGAAGCCTCCGGCTATGAAAGAGAACTCTCCGGAGCAGGTTTTCTCCCTTCAGGAGTTTTTCCTCGCTCCACGGGGATACTTCCCGGGCGAATGCGGAGAGGGCAAAAAAAAAAAAATCCATCGATTAAGGGGGAAGGTGTGACATATATACATGGGAAATACTCGCTCAGGGACGAGCGCTTCCAAGAAAGTGCACGACGACGAATCGTCGAGCACTTTAACACGGGCGGAATAGGCTGAATTAATGGGTTCCCGTGCACATGCGATATCTCGGTGATTTCGCACAATTTCTCAATTCGGATGACGAGCAATCTATAGTTAAAACGATGATCTTCGACTTGGCTGAGCAATAATTGCTTTAGATTCATAATCCATCGGGAAATCGCGTGTGCACGCGGATAATTAGTTCTCAATAGGAAACTCAATGTTATGAATTTAAGAAGCGCGCGCGGAAGCAGAACCAAGCACATATTACCATAAGCACTGGGCCTATATATAAGACCCGAAAATGTAGCCGAGGGCACTTCTTCCGTAGCTCTTGACCAAGACGCATCTTATGTCAAAGACCATACTTGTTGAGTATTAAACTACATCAGCCACCTCATTCTGTCGTCTCGTACAGTCATTTTCCAACCCAGAAGAACCCGCACTCCCACTAAGATTATAACAGTATATGAAAGAGAAGAGCATGTGAGAAAGAGAGAGAGCGCGCGCAAGGCTGCCGTGCCTCATATACGCTGAGTTGGGCCGTTTTAACCTCACACATTTTTTCGAACTTACTTATTTCATGCTTATCTGGGTTCAGCAGGGTCTCATTCCCTCTGAACCCGTTATTTCGGTCCTCAACAAGGATATTGGCAAGTCATTTCGCCGCTGACAGCGTTTAGTGCCAAAATACCTTACTCACTAATTTTGCCCCTTCACAATTTTTTCGCGTCAAGATTTCAGCCGCGTTACGACACTCGAAGTCGAACACAATCGATTGTTGGGGTCGACCACGCGGGACGATCGACCGCGAGAACACACGAGATTTATTCGATTATGCTGGTCGGAGCGCTCCGACTCTCGGACCTCTCTTTCTAATGCAATGAGTAAGAGAGAGAGGTCCGAGAGTTCGGAGCGCTCCGACCGGTCCGAACCAGCAAAATCGAATAAACCTACGGATGATGTTTTGATGCAGCCGCATGTGTAGCAGACGGCGTTATTCCGCTCCAGCAATGACATGTTGTTGCAGTAACATGTAACTTTTCTGACTATTTTGAAGCAGAGATTGAAAGCCAATCGTAGCACCGCCTGCAGCGAGCTTGTAAAAATCAGCTCTCATCGTTGAGGGAATAAGAGCCACTTATTGTTGTGGGTTTTCTTGTCTGGAGTGATATAAGAATAATAGGCCAAAATGTGTGTTATTCTTGCTGTTGTGCAGTGTCAAGATTTGATCTTCAAAAATATTTGGAAAATTTAGGATTTGATCGTGAAGAAAAATGAGTGCCAGTGTCAATCTACATTTCAGCCGTGTATTGACTTTCAGTTTCCTCAATACTTCAGAGAGACCCAACTCTGAAAAATTGTGCATCTCAAAGAAAATTTGATAAACCACTCTAGTCGAAGAAGAGTGTGACCAATAGAATATCCTTCGTGTTGCTTTTCGTAGACCTGTCAATGTCCAACACATTAAGAGGGATCGTCTCTCACATTTAGATGTTGTAAGACAGGTCAGTCAATTGACGACTGTCCAAGAACAGTTGTTGTGATATATAAGCACTGATATTTGGTGTTGCTCTGGTTATTACTTTTGAATATGATATGTCCATTGCGTAATACTCTAACCCAAAGGTCTCAGCTAGACTTATACTCTCATATGGTATATGGATTTTACTTTCTTGGCACTAAATTTTGAATAGGATAAGAAAGTTGTACAGGGTTCACCTGTTTCATCAAGAGTATTATGAAGAAAGAAAGGCACTTTTACGCTCTTGGTGGGAAGTGGTAAGTTCAAATTGAAAAAATTATTACTTGAGTTGTCAATCACTAAACAAACTGGATCCGTACATCATCTATCTGGAAGTATGTTGAGGAACATTCAAACACATATCACATAATGCTACTGAACCTTCATTTCCCTCAGAATGAGTTCGCACGAATTGCTCTAACTTCTTGATGTGTTATGAATTACCAATGTGCTACATGGAATTTGTTTCAGTTTTTGGTCCTTGGAAAATGTTGAACAACAGATGTAGTGTCATAATTCTATGTTTCAGTTATCAATTAGTTATTAGTTATTCACTCTGATATTTAGTATTCTCTCTTGCTGAAGAGTGGATGTAGTTCATCATCAGGGGAATTTTGCACAATGTAGAAGTTCCTCGTGATCCAAAAATTTTCTCTTGCAAGCACCATCACAAGTGGGTTAGGAGTCTTCGCATCAACTCAAGTCAATTCCATGAACTAATATCAAGAGTCGTGCTATCAAAAATACAAAGTTGTCCTTCTCCAGATTTTTCTTTGTTCATGATCAAAAAATTTTCATCTTGGAATGAAGCACACTAGTGTTAATTAGGAGAATGATTTTTATGGATGAGATACATAGAATTTTTTTTTGTTTTCCTACATGCTACTATTTACAGCATGTTTTTCAATCTCAGGATATTCAGTCATTACCATAGCCAAGTGTTGAAATCTCCTCCCCCTCACTCCACTTTTTCCAAAAGTATAACTTGGCGAGTATGGCCATCCTTTCCCCCTATCACTTCATCTGGGATCAAAAATTGAATTTCAACTCTTGAGGGTCATGAAATCAGGGGAAACATGTCGAGTAACTATTTAGCAAAATTTAGCAAAATTTAAACATGAAAAAAATGGGTAGAAAATGAAAAATATTAATTTCAACTCTTGAGAGTCGTGAGATCAAGAAAAGTATGTCGAGTAATTGTTTTGCAAAATCTGAACGTGAAACGCATGGGAAAGGATTGATTACATTACGATTTGACTTTCTCGGTAATTTTGACTCAACTTGAGTTTCTCACCATCTCCTTCGTCTATGAGATGTAATGAAAATAATTCATTCAGACCATTGAGAAGAAAAGGAAACCAGAAAATTCAATCTAGCATTGATCGGTTTAGTTTAAAATTCAGTAGAGATGGTGAGTAACTCAAGATGAGTCAAAATTACCGAGAAAGTCAAATCGTAATGTAATCAATCCTTTTCCATGCGTTTCACGTTCAGATTTTGCAAAACAATTACTCGACATACTTTTCTTGATCTCACGACTCTCAAGAGTTGAAATTAATATTTTTCATTTTCTACCCATTTTTTTCATGTTTAAATTTTGCTAAATTTTTCTAAATAGTTACTCGACATGTTTCCCCTGATTTCATGACCCTCAAGAGTTGAAATTCAATTTTTGATCCCAGATGAAGTGATAGGGGGAAAGGATGGCCATACTCGCCAAGTTATACTTTTGGAAAAAGTGGAGTGAGGGGGAGGAGATCGTATATTACATAGTTTACCGACACAAGCACAGTGCACGGATTTCGGTGTCTGAGTTGAATTGTACCAATAAAATGCTCAATTATTGATTCTACGACTGTTCAACTGAATATATCGATCATCTAAATCATTCTTCTATACACTAGAGAAAAAATTTTGGGACCCACCCGTGGGTCCCAAGAAAATTCATAGTAAATATGTAAATAAATGTCAAATATATGACTTTGCACTAGGTTTGGCTGTTTCAAATGCAAAAATGCACTTTTGAACGCTCTCGCAATGTGGGGCGGAAACGCGATTTTCACCTTCGCAGCGAACGTGTTAATTAAAATTCCAAATGCTGTGATTAGCCCAACATAATGATTGTTTCTTCGATATGGTAATATATGCGGACGGAATGTAACGTCTCATATGTAGGACGATGCATTCCCGGAACGTATGTACCTCATAAGGTTGCTATGGGAACGAGGGAACCTTCAGCCGAGATACCCAAACCCGTTTTATATGAACCAGCAAATGTCCGAGAGCAACTCTGTTCCTCCAAGGTTGTACTGTGGTTTCGTGGAGGTTTTGCAATGCGCAACCTAAAATTTGGAAAAAACTTTGTTGAATAAATAAAAAATAATTTCTTACACTCTCACGCACAGACGATAGCCGCAGTCCCTCCGGTTGGCTTCTCAGAAACACCTTACAAGCCCAGATTGAGGCTATCCGAAGGAACTGTGGCTATCGTCTGTGTGAGAGAATCTGAGAAATAAATTTTTATTTATTTAAAAAAAATTTTTCAACTGGCACAGTTGGTAGTAACGCTGAGTCCCAGCTCGGCCGATCAGCGAAGTTAAGCATCGTTGGTCGCGGCTAGTACTTGCATGGGTGAACGCCCATCTCCGTCTAATCAACCTCGACTTGAAGACTTTTCTGATCGATTAGTTGACACTTACACCTCAGCAACGTTTTCTCTCTTCAGGAGTTTTTTTCCCCTAGCTGCACGGGCGTGATTCCCGGGCAAACGCGGAGAGATATTAGGCTAGAGTGAGTGGCTGATGCTGGATCTCAAAACACGCCACGATAATACACGAGGGATTAAACCCACGAGATCCTCCCCGGTTATTTAGTCCATTGGCTGAAGACGACCGTCCGATACATGAAAAAAAAAAAAAATAATAATAATAATAATAATAAAAAAAATTTCCAAGTTTTAGATTGCATAAGCTACCACGAAAAACTTTTACGGAACCACGGGAACGTTCCACTCAAGACGGAATGGAAAACTACTGAAAAGGGTCCTCATACAATGGTTCGAGACTTTGGTGCCCAAATTTACGTCCAGTTCATGGCCGTTTTCTGGATAGTCGTACTGCCTATTTTTGAAGGTGGAACTTTCTTCACTGACAAAAATATTTCAAGTTCCCGAAAATTTCGAGAAGATTATCCGACTATTCAAATCCTTTATCGACCGTTGATCTCGAATGGAATCGAGTTTGAAATCCTGTTCAAAACATCGGCGAGAAGAGGAAACTCAAACTTATCCATATTCCCATTTATACATGCATTCCCGCGCATCAGGGAATTTTTCATGACATATTATATATGAATCACGTATCGAACTGGTACAATCAACAGATTAAAATGCAAATATTCCTGCCAAGCCTAAGATCAACAATTCAAATGTTGTAGATCAGTTTCTTTTTTTAAATGAATAATTCATCGGTTAAAATTACATATTTATCTGTAGAAAATTACACATTTACTTAGAGAAATAATTTCAGCAGGTTCAATTTGAGGATTTTTACAGTGTCAGATATTATGTTCCAAGTACGCCTAAAGTTTCGAGCCAAGGTCGATGCCCTAGAGCTCGGGAATCAGAGAGCGATTTCCCGCGTAACAAAGAGTTTCCACCTGACGAAGTCGGGGAGCCGCACACTGGGAACATATACAAATTTTTTCCGGACCATCTCTTACAACCGAACCAGGCAAGGTTTGACGAAGTGAGTTAGCTCGATGTCTTCGCCAACTCTTCCTCTTCACAGGAAAAGTTCTCAAATTAGTGACAGATCAATATTTTTCCCGTAATATTAGCGAATCTGAATAAAAATCTGCACCCGTTAGGCTCAAGTCAACTTTAAGTCGATGTAGAGACCCGAATTTTCACTCGATCGAGGTGAAATTTTGAACACTCTCCCAGTTCGATAGGGAAAAGGGGATAATGCGGTCAAAAATGGAATTATAATCATAGTCTTATCATTATAAAGTTTTTCCATTTTTTGGCCAAAATTAATCAAATTTTATATGTATCGATAGAGAGAAATTTTTTCAATGCAGAAATGTAATGGGCTAAACTTTCTGACTATTGGATGATATGATAAAAGGACTTTTAACCCTCTAAGAGAAGCCGACACAGAAGTAGTTGACTTTGCGGTTTGACTTTTAGAGGCCCAAAGACCGATACCATCGGTAAATCCCGACGGAAAATATAAGTCCGCAGCCAGACTCGGGTCATAAACAACCCTCATAAAGCCATTATGAACTAACTCCAGCCAAATTCTGAATAATCGAAATAATCGAATTGCCCCCATTCTGATTGCGGAATCTGTTTGCTGATACCAGGCTGATCAATTACAAACTTGAATGGGAGAAATCGGATAAGATTAACTATAAAAAATGATGATCGGCGATATCACTACAATCGATATAATCTTATCAGATATTGGCCGATTTCCTCCATTCAAGTTTCTAAATGACCGGCTTGATATCCGTAAGCATATTCCATTATCAGAGTGCGGTTAATCAAAATATTTTGATTAGTCAAAAGTTGGATAGGAGATTCCGTAATGACTTTATGAGGGTTGTTTATTACTCAAGCCGGGACCAAATTGAGTAATAAACGACCATCATAAGGTCATTACGGAATCTCCTATCCAATTTTTGACTAATCAAAATAATTGGATTAACCACACTCTGATAATGGAATATGCTTACTGATATCAAGCCGATCATTTAGAAACTCGAATGGTCGAAATCGGCCAATATCTGATAAAATAATATCGATTGTAGTGATATCGCCGATTATCATTTTTTATAGTTAATCTTATCCGATTTCTCCCATTCAAGTTTGTAAGTGATCAGCCTGGTATCAGCAAGCAGATTCCGCAATCAGAATGGGGGCAATTCGATTATTTCGATTATTCAGAATTTGGCTGGAGTTAGTTCATAATGGCTTTATGAGGGTTGTTTATGACCCGAGTCTGGCTGCGGACTTATATTTTCCGTCGGGATTTACCGATGGTATCGGTCTTATGGGCCTCTAAAAGTCAAACCGCAAAGTCAACTACTTCTGTGTCGGCTTCTCTTAGAGGGTTAAAAGTCCTTTTATCATATCATCCAATAGTCAGAAAGTTTAGCCCATTACATTTCTGCATTGAAAAAATTTTTCTCTATCGATACATATAAAATTTGATTAATTTTGGCCAAAAAATGGAAAAACTTTATAATGATAAGACTATCATTATAATTCCATTTTTGACCGCATTATCCCCTTTTCCCTATCGAACTGGGAGAGTGTTCAAAATTTCACCTCGATCGAGTGAAAATTCGGGTCTCTACATCGACTTAAAGGTGACTTGAGCCTAACGGGTGCAGATTTTTATTCAGATTCGCTAATATTACGGGAAAAATATTGATCTGTCACTAATTTGAGAACTTTTCCTGTGAAGAGGAAGAGTTGGCGAAGACATCGAGCTAACTCACTTCGTCAAACCTTGCCTGGTTCGGTTGTGAGAGATGGTCCGGAAAAAATTTGTATATGTTCCCAGTGTGAGCCGCTGCGGTTCAATGTGTAATCAACACTCGTAGGATAAAGGCTCAACCGAATGCCTGCTCATCACGCTTGGAAGGCACCGTATTTCTCTTCGAGTATGCCTGACGTAAAGAACTGCGGCTCGAAAATTAATCCACGATATATCACTTCGGAACGTGATGACGACCAAAGGGGTACTGGCGCACAGCGAGAAATCGAAGCAAATTCTTGGTAACTAGCGCCTATGCTTTTAGATGGCTTCTAGCGACCAAAACTCTGTTTTGATTTCTCGCTGTGCGGCGTAAGTATATCTAGGAAATCGTACTCACGAACGAGACTTTTTTTCGAGAGACGCAGTCTGGAAACGCGCTCGAGGGACACGTATAATTAAGATCTACGGAAATGGCAACGGTGTCGCGAGGGTGCGGCAAAGATTTTGCATCTACGGACGCGGATCCGGTAGATATAAGGTCGTATTTCCGTAATGAGGGAATTTCTTCGTAATGAGGGGAACTTCAGAGACCTATAGCTTGTGTTCTCGTATCGAAAGCTAATTACGGCAAATCGAATGGTCTTCCTGTACAAGGAATAAACGAATGAATGATAGAAAGACACCTTCATATGAGGCACGAACAAAAAGGATTTCTGAATGAGGCACTATTTGAACAAACTAAACGATACTTCTGTATGAAAAATCCAGGATATTCCTGCACGAGGAGTTATTGAAATCAAAATGAATGGTATTTCTGTATAGGGAAATATGAGAATTTGGAAAGATATTCCTGTATGAAGAACATGGAAATTTGGAAAGATATTCTTGTATAAGCGAAAACAAAATTAATTGTATTTCTGTATGAGGAATTGTGAAATGTTGAAAAGATATCCCTATTCAAGGAATTTTGAAAATTTGGGAAGATATTCCTGGATAAGGAACGGATAAAGAATACGAATGATATTCCTGTAAGAGGAATATCCGAAGAAAGCGGTTGGTTATAAGCAAATATTTGGAAATTTACTCACTTTCATTTTCTCCAGCGGACGTGGAAAAAAAACTCCTTGGAGATGAACTCGGCGATATCGGTGTCGAAGGCTGGATGTCGGAGCACGGCGGTTGGCGGGCTAGCCGAAATTGATGTCCTCTCAGCTCGTCTTGATGAATAGGCTTACGCAAGTATAACGGTGAACCAGCAGGGTGCGATGTTCCTTGAATGTCGTCCCTATTGGTCATCTCGTCCTTGGCGTCGGGCTGCCAGGAAAATACGCTGAAACCTCCGACGAAGGTGCGGAGGACTGTCTCCTGGCAGAAAACCAACAGGGTGTGATGTTCCTTCAATCGTCCATCTCAGTTTCCTCGTCTTGCGCGTCGAGCTGGCAGAAAACACGTCAAAACCTCCGGTGGAGGTGCGGGAACTATCTTCAGGAAGAACTAGGCGGAGTTGACTCGGCACATACAGGAACGGGAATAGGCGCTCACTTAAGAACTTGTCAACCGCTACCTGTATTTCGCTTTCAATTGCCGGAATGTCGAGAGGCAAAATGCAGCAAAAAAAAACAATACCGCTCTACACTGCTGACAGCTTGAGAAAAATACAAGCCTCCATACAACATTGTCAACTCATCCTTATTTTCGAAAATCTTGAACGAGAGAAAGAAACTGAAAAAATTTATAATTATGGGAGATCTAAATGCTCAAAATTATTTATGGGGTAGTGAAATTGACAATTCTATCGGAGAGTCTTGCACGAGCAGCATTAGAGTCAAACGATTCTGGTATTCTTGATTCAGGTGAGGGCTACGAAAATTCATAGCAAACGAAGTTGCCCGGATATTGGTTTAGCCACACTTGATATCTTCAATGGAATCTTTTGGAAGGTAGGTTAAAACTCCAGAGGCAGTGACCAACTCCCAATAATCAGTCATTTAATGGACACCAATTTTTTTATCAAAGTAACCCAAAACAAAGTATTATTATCAAATACTGATTTTGAAAGATTCGAGTCATTATGTCGAGAAATTTTTGGAAAATTCAAAGATGTCAGTAGCCGAAACGTGTCTGAGATATATGTAGAGTTTGGAAAGTACATTCACGATGCAATTGCTGAATCGCGAGGAAAGGTCGCGCAGAACACAAATTCAAAACCCTATCGACCACGTCAGACACCAAATAATTGCGTCTGGTGGGACGACGAGTGCGACCAGGTTTTGAAATCACGTACAGAGAGAATGGAGATATTGAGAGCAAATAATAACTACTCTAACGTCTTGGCTCATAAAAAAGCCAGTGAATTCGTTTCAAGAGAACCAGCAAAAATCAAAAAACGTAAATTCCACCCTTTTTCGACCACCCTCAACCCTTTTGTTCCGCTCATTAGCAACTTCAATTTCATTAAATGATACACACCAGACACTACCAACCAGCTCAGCCCTCACTCAACAGCAACTCGATTACACAAAACAACTCACTACACAACGCGTTCAGTAAAATTAGCAAAAATTACGACTACCCATCGGATTTAGAAGTCAGCGAATACGAATTTGACCGCGATACGGTCCTCAGCGGGGAGGTCACCCTGGAAGAGATTAGAGACGCTTTAATACATTCAAAGGCAAAGTTAGCACCAGGATTGAACGGCATATCCAATCGCTTCTCAAGCATCTTCCAGATTATGCACTTTTAGTATTCACAACAATTTTGAACACGATCTTGAACACAGGCGAATTCTCAATTAGTTGGCATAATTTCAAAATCTGTTCCGTCCCCAAGCCACGAAACAAATGATATAGGCCCATAGCCCTTGCAAACAACCTCTTGAAAATTGGGGAAAGAGTAGTTAATGATAAATTATCGTGGTGGCTAGAGAGAAAGAAAATACTACCAAAATACTTTTACGGTTTTAGAAGAGCGCGCGGTTGCTCAGATTGCTTAGCCATCCTACAGACAGAAATTGACATCACTGATGCGAAGAAAACTCATGTAGGAGTCTTGGGGAAAGACCTAGAGGCAGCGCGTGACAATGTCAACCTCCAAACATTAATCGAAATTTTGGAAAAGATTGGCGTTACCACCCGAAATAGTCAAATTTATTAAGAATCTGATCAATAATAGAAAATTACACGCCTGCGAAAGAAGATCTACCCCAATGGTGCATTCTAAGCCCCATACTTTTCAGTATATACATTCACGGCATCATTAAAATTTTGACTCAAGGTGTTAGATGCCTAACCCTTGCAGACGATATACTAATATACTTTAGGCACGAAGATACTTTAACGATCACTCAAACTCTTTCCCAGAACTCACAGCTTCTTAATGAGTGGTTTATTACTCTAGATTTGGCAATTTCTACTCCAAAATGTAGCTTTGTACTTTTCGGCGATGATGATTTCACCGAGGGTCAATTTCAAGTCTCTCTCAATAATATCAGCATTCCTAATACACATAAGCTATTATACCTAGGTGTGATTTTCTACACTAAAAGCAAGTGGGATCTGCAAATCATAAAAATCTCGCGCAGCGTTAGTGTGGGACTCAACATGCTTCAATCTATGGGAAACACTGTTTGGGGGTACACCCACAAACAATGCTAACTTTCTATAAGTCAATCATACGAGCGCAGTTAGACTGGGGAAGTTTTTCATTTGCAAACGCTAACAGCAATCTTCTACCTTAGTTGGACATTCTCCAAAATGCAGCTATACGACAATCGATCGGATGCATCAAAACGACGCCCATAAATGTACTGCATCACGTAGCAGATATTCCCACTCTCAAATGGAGACGAACACAAATAACTATCAATTATACTTTGAACTTCGCTCTCGAGATTATATCTATATATACCCGTAGTATTTCTACAGCTGCTCGCCAGATGACACAACGGTCGCTTTTAGAGAGGAAAAAAGTGGGGGCTGAGCCACTGTCTTGCCGGCTCTGCCTCCTCTCATACTTCATATTTTTTTTCGTTGTCGCCAGAGACGCATCGCGAATGATACCAAATTAAGCAATAGTAAACGGTCAAGTGTAAAAAAAGAAAAAATGTCTAATAAAAGAAAGTGTAATGACGAAGAGTACGAATCTCTTCAGGAGAAAAAGAGAGAGATTCAAGAAAAACGGGAACTTCTTGAGAACGAGCGTGAGAAGCGACGATCAGGAGAAGATTCCGAGGGTGAGTAAGACAATAATTCATATAAAAAATCGACAGTTTCGTTCAAAGAGCTCCCACGCACGCACTTGGGACCAGCATGCCATGGCTAGCACATGGCTGAACGAGTCGAGACAAGTCAGTACACGTTCGTCGTGTATAATGCCTGCCCTCGAAACTCTGGTTCAAACAAATGAACAGAGTCGCAGTGCTCTGGCATGAGTATCGAGTATTTTCTCGATCGCAGAAATTTCTAGGTTCTCCGGGCTCCCTGCAAACGCACGGGACCGGCACGCTATCCATATATACGTATAGCTAGGACGAACCATTGTGCGCTTTCGCGCTAAACAACTACGCGCCGCGCGCGCGAATGAGTTGTCTATCTTTCTTTTGCGCCTTCCTTCTTGGAAGCGTATCTGATTTGAGATCGATCGCGCAGTGCGTGATGCCGACTTTTACTCGCATGTCAATTACACACTAATATTCACGCATCGAAAAACTTCTCTGCATTGACGATTGTCTAACCAAATCTTTCTCTGCAGATCTTAAATCTCAAGAGGAGCAAAACCTCGAGCAAGACAGAGCCACATCATCCAAAGATAACGTAGAGCTTGCTCCAATGGCGCCTTTAAATCCAATACTCGAAGCAGCTCTGGGGGAAGATCCATCTTGTTCAAAGGCCATCCAGGTGCACATTCATCCCGATTTATTGTCTCGATGGAAATATTATATGGCCAATGGCCTCCCAGAAAGTGATAGAGATCAATTGAAAAACAAGTACGAGGTGCCAGAAGCTATAGCAGCGCCAGTTCTCAATTTCGAACTCACAACCAGTATCGAAAAATCAGCAAAGAAAGACGAGTACAGGTTCAAGAAACAAAAATTAGCCAGCCTAGCCTTGACTGCGCTGGGAGATGTTACGACTATTCTTAATACAGCTGATGAGCAAGGCATAGATTCGGATATTGTGATGACGAGATTAGCTGATGTTGGAAAATACATATCAGAACTACAGTTCCAAGAAACAACTTCAAGGAAAGCTAATCTCAATCCTATATTTACAAAACCGGTTCAAGAAATTTTGAAAAATTCCAAACCGTACTCTACACTCTATGGCAAAGACTTGGCTTCTCGTATGAAAGACTTCAAGGATGCTGACAAACTACTTAAAGATGTCACTACAAAGAAATCAACTGCAGGTCAATCTTCCCAACACCAAAAGTTACCAGAAAGAAACAACAATAATAAACAAGGTGCTCCGAAGAAGAAGATTTTTTTGCGCAAACCTTATCAAGGTCAGAAAAAGAATCAGGACCACAACCAAAAGAACAACCAGAAGCAGAAGGAAGACTGAATGTAGGTACAAAAATAGCTGGTAGATTGAATGCTTTTTACAATTCTTGGAAAAACTTAACAAATGACTCCTTCGTACTAAGAATTGTGAAGGGCTACAAGATTCCATTTCTTCGGAAACCAAAACAAGAATCTTACATTTTTAGCCAAAAACAATCACTGGTAAACTCTGAAGGCATAGATGAATCTATTCGATCTCTCAAGAGTAAAGGTGCAATAGTTTCATGTAAAAGCGAAAAGGATCAATTTCTATCACCATACTTTGTCGTTCCCAAACCTGATGGCACCAGTAGATTCATTCTGTACCTTAAGTGTCGAGTTCTCTGCGGCGGCAATATAGACTCCAGTCCAGCACTTTTGTATTCAAGCGCCGTCACGTGGTGCCCCCAAAAGCTGCAGCGACTCTCACTACTGCGCTATCGTTTTTCTCTCGCTGAGTCAGTTCCGTGCAGCCGTTGCTCCGGATCACTTCTTGTGTACTCCTTTTTGTGTGTCTTCAAGTGTTAAAATTTTCATCTAGAAGTTTGCCAATCAGGCTCGTTTTCTTTTGTATAAAACTTCACTGTTTTGTATCAAATTTAATAAATTCGCGCGTGTTCACGCGTTTTGAGTGTATTCTAGAGAGTGATCATTCGACAAACCCGGCGCCTAGTTCAACAGGTTATGGCCCCAACACGCAGAGCAGAATCCCGCAACGGGGAAACCGCTCATCGCTCGCGATCGTCAGCTAGAAGAGCAGGTCGACATGACCGCCCCAGGAGTAGAAGCCTCCCCGAAGCAACAAATCTAGAGGTAGGTGATGAAAAGTGTGGGAAATGCTGAGAAGTCGGCGCGAGCACCGGTCGAGATATTGGAGCACGTTCGTCGACGCCGAGAAGATAAATCGTCATTCATTTTTTTTATATAAAGGTCTAGAAACACCACGCACAATGCTGTGCCAAGGGTGTCGCTCACCAGGTATCGCGTATCTAGATGCATAGCACTTACATCGGTATAAAAGAAAATTAAACAATGCATTTTTTTCTCTTCTTTCGACGTTTATAGAAACAAAAAGATCGTATCGCGCAAGTGTAAGCGCTACAGGTGCCGACTCGAACACGAGTTTCTGAGAATTTGGAGGGGTGATCGACGCGAGTGCGCGTGATCAGAACGGATGATCGCCGCTTTTCCTTAGTGCGCGATTCGTGTCGAGTATTTCTCGGGATCACCCGGAGCAATGTTTTGTGTTTCTTTTATACACAACGCTTCGTATAATCGACTCGGTCGGGAAATTCTTAGAAGATAAGAGATTCGAGAGTACGTGGGCTTAAAACGATATACGCTGCGTGCATATCGCGGCCTCAAAATTTTTTTTTCTCGTAAGGTGAAATACCCTATAGGGGAACACACGGCAATCAGCTGCCTATAGGGGAACACTTTGAGTTCTAGGCCATTATTATAATCAATTCTTCTCGTAGTCGATGATTCTATTAAGGGAATGGTACTTTGATGCCTTCTGTTTAAGATGCATTTTGATTCAGCAATATAAGTAAACTGGTTTTTTTAAAGAATTCATGGAAAATCATGTGCTGGATCCTTGCGTCCAAGAGCCTTGAATTCGCTGGCCAAGCGCCGGGCCCGAATTTTTCTAGACGCTTGCATATCTTTCAATTGATATTTTTTATGATGATTCTTTCAACCACGCGTGAGAAGAACGTTGAAGATGATAATTCCAATTCATAAAAATTTATTTGTTGAAAATTCATTTAGAAAACGACCGTTCCCCTTTTGGAAACAAAAATCCCTGCCTTACCTGAAGAGGAACGAAGTAGAGCCCCGCGTTCCCCTTCGAGCAAACGGTGGCAAACGGCGGGCCAGAAGGGGACCGCATGGTAGAACTTTTGTAAATAATTAGTTGTTCATAAGTTTTGATTGGGCTTTTTCCACAAAATTCTAGTCAGTGAGGCTGAGACAGATTGTAAGAGCATATTCTATTAAAGATTTGTTGATTCATGAATCATAGTGGCTCGTACGACGGCAAGGTGATGACCTAACCTGTACACCGATGGACTCCAATGCATAGACATAAGCATATGAACGAATCAAGTACTCAAATTGATCAAGCACCTCACTGTACTTATTCACGTAAGTACTAACCTAAATTACTGCCTTATTTAAGGGAGTAACCTCGGTACCGCGTGAGTCAAATTGAGTGACTTTTTTCAACTTTCACAAATTTGCCTACATGTGTGTCTTATGTGTTAATCAGATCTCAATACACCCTCACATAAACTTGCATAAGCATCCGACTCACGAATCATGAAATATCAATCCCTGATTATGGACGAATTTGTCTTAATTGTGACTTATTCGTGACTTCACGCTGAAAATTAATCAGAACTTTTTTCCAAGCTAACCAAAGCTTGAAAAAAAGTTCGAGCACGTTCTTTGTATTAAGATATATAAGTGAGCAAGATTTGAACAAAAACTGATCGGTCAGTCTTTTATAGTCTAATAACCACCGCGATGCCCCATAAGACAGCGTGTATAACCTCTAAAAATGTTTATGCTGATGGTTTAACTCAGGGGTAGCCAATGCTCGTGAAATTTTGACTGTGTCCAATTGACACGCAAATACATCTCTCTGCCAAGTTTGATCAAAATCTGATCGGTGGATCTTCTACCGAGGTTACTCCCTTAAGTGACCAGATAGTGACTCACAAATTTTACCAAGACTTTTTCTACCTGATTCATTTGCCTGACCAATGTTGCCTGATCCAAGTATTTTTATTAATCCACATCCCTTTAATGTTTGATAAAATTTTACCAAACATGCCAAAGATTGACAATGAAAAGTCTGTGCCATTGAAGAAAAAATCCAAGATCAAGCGTAAGGTTATAGAAAGAAGTACATACAATGCTGATACTTTGAGAGATGCCTTGAATGAAGTAGGGACCGGTGCTTTCCTTGGCTCAATTTCTAGAGCGTATGATATCCCAAAAACTACATTGTACAAAAAGTTGAAGAATTTTACAGCAATTGATTGTCGGAAAGGTGCAGCAACAGAGCTAAGTGAAAGCGAAGAACAGCAGATCTGTGATTGGATAAAGTTCAGAGCTGAACATGCATTTCCAGTGACAAAACATCATCTTTTTAATTGTGTGAAAACATTCCTGGATGATACAGGCAGAAAAACTAAACTCAAGAATAACCGTCCTGGAGTCAAGTGGTGAAATTCATTCATCAGGCGTCACCCAGATCTCAGTCTGAGGATGGCACAGAATATAACTGTTTCAAGAGCATCGGTTGAACAAGACAGTGTAGATGAATGGTTTGAGAAAGTTGAAGCCAATCTGCAGAAGTTGAAGCTTTTGTTTAGACCAGATGATGAGGTGGGTCAGAAACCTGTGATTGAGAATACTCAGCGCATCGATGGTGATCATCAAGATATTTCTGGTAATGAAGTGAGTGTTCAGAATGATGGTGATAATCAGGGCAGTGAGATTGATCCGGAAGCAAGAAGACATTGGAATAGTGATGAGACATCTGTTCGTACCAACCCAGAAAGTGATAGAGTCATCGTAGAAAAAGGTTCTGATAGGGCGTGTGCTCTTATAGGTGGTAATGAAAAGCAGTGCGTTACCATCTTAGTGACAGCCAACGCTGCAGGAGAAAGAGCCCCACCAATGATGCTTTTCTCTGGAGGGAAACTACCTAAAAAATGTGTTCTTGAAAAAATACCAAAGACATGGTCTTATGGATTGACTGAAAATGGGTGGATTGATACACCCTCATTTTATTGTTACATGACAAAAGTATTTTATCCTCATGTAGTGAAATTAGGTATCAAGTTCCCTATTGTATTTTATTTGGACAACTATCCTTCCCACGTGACTCTGGAATTAGGGAAGTTCTGCAAAGCTAAAGGCATTGAACTGTTACCGCTCTACCCAAATGAAACTCATTTGCTGCAGCCTCTAGATGTCTCCCTCTTCCGCCCACTCAAAGCTAAGTACAGGGAGTTGCTTATCGAATACAAGATCAGGAATGGCATCATCCACTTTCGAAGAGAAAATATTCCTGTTGTTATGGAAATGGCTTTCGAAGGAATTGATTTTGCAAGGATTGTCAAGAGTGGCTTCAAGGCTTGTGGTTTGTACCCTTTCGACAAGAACATTGTTAAACCAAATGTCTTCAAAAATTGCAAAAAGAAGAAGAACAGAGTTCAAGTCGATTCTACACCAGCCACTGAAGAACCAGAAAATATCAACTCTGGCACTCTTGTTCCAGTCAATGAAGTTCTCAGATTTTTTTAAACTCAACTTATAGCTCCTGATCTCCTCAGACAATCTGAATTAGCTTCAGAAAATGTCAATATTGTCGAGTCTCAAGGAATTACCTTGGAAGCATTATATCAAGTTTGGTTCGAGTTGAGAAGACTGAGTGGTATTCCCAACTCATTATGATTATTGTCTGTTATGCTTACTGTGTTGTCTCGCTTTGATGGAACTCATACTATTCTTAAGAATAGCTACAATCAAATCTTCATTCTCTTATGAGTACTTACAGGTGCGCAAAATGGCCCAAATTCAAGTGGACTTTCACAAAATGCAATAGAAGAAATCCAGAACGTGTCAGTGAATGAATCAGGGGAATCGAACTACAGCTTTGGAGCACACGCAGAAAGTACAGCTGTATCAAGTGCACTAATAATCGAAGAACGGTGCAATGATGAGGACAATTCAGTTCCTATTGAAGTTGACTTTGACACGGACTTGCAAGAAAGTCACGAGGGTACCGTTTTGTTGGATAATACAGCTGAAATTCCAGCTCAACCGTTCCCAATCGACAATTGTGCACTCTTCTCAGTTCCAATTGATTCCAATCCCTCAGCTATCGAATTTAGTACATCTGATCTCCAAGGTTCGTTTCAATATTCATATTTTCTTGAAGAAAATAATTCAAATTCTTTCACAGATATTTTTTACTCAATTAAATAATTTTACATCGACTGTAAAATAATAATATTCAAATAATGTCTTGCACTACTCTCAAAATTTTCTTCAGATGAAATCGAACGAGCGGAAGTAGCCAATTTCATTGAACAAATGCAAATCAGTGAGGAACAGCTTTTACCCTGTGACGACGATGAGTTTTTACCAGATGCTTCTAGTAATGACGAACAGTCCGCAGAAGTGAGAATCTCGGATAATTTATGTGACTCAAATTTATCAAGTGGATCTTATGACTCGGAGAGGTCCAGTCCAGTACTTTCGCGTCAAAGTGATGAAATGATTGCTTCAACTACCTTAGAGAATTCAGACATTTCAGTACCCATTCCTCAAACATCTAGTTCGGTGAATCTGCAAAATCTTGTTACTTTTTCACCTTCGAGAGAAGCTGTGATTCTATCTCCTCCACGTGAAATCTCTGTATCAGAATCGAACCCGCAATCAGTTACTCCAACAAACCTTCCAGGTTAGTATTTTCATCCTGGTCACGCAAGGTTTATCTTTGATCAATGATCAATCAATGGGAAATTTTTGCAGGGGCTGTTTCTATAGAGACTATTATTCTAGATCTCTCCTTAAGAACAAATATAGTCAGCTCGTCCAACAGCGAAAGTTCTTCTACAATTCACCCCACTTGTTTCCAGAGGGAAGAACTAGACGGTGATGTCCTCCACGGTACGCATTTTATTCATCACACTTACATCAAGATTGCTTTGAATTATATGAAGCTGAACATCGCTCATCTTCAATTTTCAAAAATCCAGAACACTGCCAGTAACCATGCCAACAATCCACCAGTTGGAGATCGTTCTCTCGAAGAAAATTCAGGTGAGAGTCCTCAAATTGAAGAACGTGTTGTAAAGTCAGAGAGAATTCGTGGATAATTTAGTTCAGCTTCGTCTATTACAAAATGGGTTTGAGTATTGTATCCATCTTGGAGAAAATGATTCACAAACATCTCATCAAGTTTCTCTTGTTCCAAACTCATCTATTTTGGAGTTTCGTTCACAAAGTTTGTGGACCTCATCAGAATCGGCGTCTAATAGTGTTAGAAATTGCGTGCTACAACATCAAACGCAAATGAAGTCATCGAGCTGAGATGAGGGAGGAATGTTTTGTCTGAGTATTGTTGAGTTATAAAGCACAACAATATTACAGGTCAACGTTCATCAGTTTTACAGATGAGGTTGTATCATGCGAATTCTTCCCAATAGAAGCCAGTCTTGAGGAGGTCCACAAACCTAAGAAGTGGGCGAAAGGTCCTCAAAAAAGTGTTTGAAAAAAGAGAAACTTACTGGACATTCTGTGAATCCCACCCAATCATCTCGAAAGCGTATACAATATTCATACTCTGTCGTAAAATTCTAGAATTCGAACTCCGGATCTAATTTCATTCTATACCCTTGCAGCAGTTGATCAGCCAAAACCCCATCATGATGATGCTTCGGCATTTCAGAAAGCATTTCCTATGCCTAAAGTCGATCTCAAAAAGCGCAGAAGAGTGCCGAAAGTACCACCCGCGGGCAGTCTTTCTGAGGCTTTAGAATATCTGGAAAAAAAAGAGCAAGAAAAAAAGGTTCAACTTGAGGAGAAGCAGCGGAGGAAAGAAGAGAAATTAAGGAAGAAAATTGAGAGAGATGAAGAAACCGCAAAGAATCAGGCATACGCAGCTGAGAAAAGACTTTTAAATCAAAGAAAAACTTCATTCAACAAGGAACTTCGAGAATTGAGAAAGCAAATTAAACTAGAGAAGAATCCCGAAAAAATTTTAGCCCTGCGAGATGATCTGACAGACACGATCGGTCATATAGACGAAGTCAATGAACTTTTAGCTCAGTATACAGCGAAAGATGCAATGCGAGCGCTTAAATCTAAAGAAAATTCGCAAATCGTGAATACCTTACATGTGTACTTATTTAGATTTTTCATCACTCTAGCGTTTGACTGCCTGTAAAATATTGTCATATTCCAGGCTAAATATCAATAAATCCTTATTTATTTTTTCATTATGTCACTCTCTCATTCTGAACTCCCTCGATTATTTGACCACTGAGGACACTGTACGTGCCCGAATGCCGATATTAACGATAACTTGAGTAATATACGTGATAAAGATCTGAATAAATTATATTAAATCATTGAGAACGTCGATAACATACTTAGTGATTCCCGCAATGATAAAATCTGTATACGCTCGTACTTTACACAAAAATTGAGAAAACCAAATTTTCCCAATTCTAAAATTTCAACTTTTTTTATATTCATCACCTACTTATCTCTTCATAATTTCGTGAGCTTAAGTAAGTACTTACTTACTGACAATTTTTCTGGGTCGAGAGAAGGAGTGTGAGAAACGATTTTACTGATGGATCAAGCCGAAAACTTTCCATACAAAATCAAATGTTCCCCTTTAGGAAACCAGCTGTTCCTCTATAGGCACTCATCTTTCCTTACGGTTCCCCTTTAGGCGAGAATCACTCATCACAGAATTGATTCTCACGCCCGTAATTTGAAGATTTCCCTGGAATTTTTTTGCGGAAAATCTTCGCAAGATGTCAGGCTTGAATTATCCGCAAACGCATTAACCCAAGTCCTTACCACTTGCTTAGATTATTCACGCGAACTTTTGCTCTGTCAAAATCGTTCCCCTATAGGGCATTTCACCTTACTTAAAGCCGATGAAAATGACCGATACCCGAGTGATTATCCGAAGTTGATAGATTGTTGAACAACTGGGATTTCACTTTCGTGCGTGTTGTCTTAGAGAGTGTGCGAATTGGATGCGTGTGCGATCGCCCTTTCTGCGCAAATTGACTTGTCCGTCGTACGACTGGTTAGAGTGGGAGGGAGCACGCAGACGACTAGGGCACTCTCGAGGGCCACGTACATAGTTCAGGTTTTTTTTTCTTCTAGTTGTACTAGTAGAGGGAAACGCTGAACTGTGTGTATGTATATATATATATACACACGAACCACGAAAATTGTAATTACAGGATATTGGATATAGTCGAGGAGGCAGTTATTTCTTGGGAGGCACGCCACCCCCGAGAGATCTCCCTGTCCATCTAAAAGACTACCCTGCAGAGGACGTGATTGATCTTGGAATCAATAGAGAGGACGCCATAGGCTACATGGCTGGAGGTGCGTTCACAGGTAACTGGTCTATAGATTCTAATATCAATTGATCATTGACTTATAAGCAAAATCCAGATCTGGCATCCTCTGAATGTTGAATTTGAAGTTAGATGAATAGAACGTGAACTCAGAGGATTGATTAGAATTAGATGGGACGGTCAATGTTCAGCAACAAAATTGGTATTATTTAGGAATATACTGACATAAGTCCGGGGATCGAGGTGCTATGATCCCGGACTTTGCCAGCCGTTGGATCGTGGGGATTGGATGAGCCAAACGGCAATTCGGTGGGGTAGAGGGTGGCAATAGAATTGGAAGTCGATGATTCATTTTAGTTGGGAGAGCACTACCCCGTACACGCGTTTCGCGGCTCATTCCACACTCATTCCAACCGGAAAAATTATATATCTAATCTGCGGTGACTGGACCGCGGCAAACGAACAAAAACTGCGATTCGAAAGATATGAATTATCCGTGACTGCCGAGGACGGCGAGGTCGTATGGACACGCGGCCCTGAGGACGACGGGGCCGGTGCCGCGGCCGCGGGACGGCCGGGTCGTGGAGAGTTTCGTCGTGAAAATCGCGCAGGGCTTCGCCGTCGGTCACGGGGCCCTGGTGGACTGTCCTTAGCCCTGACTCCGGGCTCCTTATATGCTAACACACAACGCATTATGTGCTTACTAATTAGGTCACGTGATGCAATTATGCGTCACGTGAGGCAATCACGCATCACGTGAGGTAATTGAGGGTCACGTGACCTAATTACCCGTCACGTGATGCAATTAGCCATCACGTGCCCGCAAATGCCATCACGTGATGACGTCAGTAGTCACATCACCTTAATCCTAGGCACCCGATGACAAACACGGCCATAAATAATCCTTGTGACTGTGATGCTGATCACAAGGAGCTTTTTGGCCATATTACTCTGATGATCAAAATTAGAAAAAATCCGTAAGGCTATTATGTAGGTTACAAGCACGGCGACTCGATTTTACATAAAAACGGAATGAATGCAGATTTGCACGATCTGCACATGACAAACGACCCCGAAAATTGGGTCGGCGTGGTTGTTATACATATACATAAAGACGTGTAAATATTCTACAAAACTTCACTTCATCACTTAATAAGTCTCTACGGAAAGTTTATCACTTGAATTAAAACATGGGCCGGATCGTCGGCGTGCGGTCGCACCTGGCCCAACGACCCGCTGCTGCCCAGATGAGAAAAGGCTGAAATTGAGCTTGTGCGGCTTGGCGAGAGAGGGCTCGACAGCGCGCATAGCAACGCGGACTTATAGAAGACATGATTTTACGAGCGATCACACATACACACGTATATTCTACAAAGGCATACTCGGACGTGGGGTAGCTACTCTCACCTCTTTATTTCGCGTTCAGTCGGCGTCGTTGCCACGTACAGCATTCACAATGTCGCGCCAGACGGAATCGTCAGGACTTGGCGCTGGATTCTCTTCCGCCTGTTGAGGCTGCACGTGGTTGATGGCTGGATCCTCTGCGATGGCTGCTGCTATCGGTTGCTCGCCGACCTACGGAAGCGCCTACGAGCCACCTCTCCCGCATGCCAGCAGGTGCCCCACTCTCACCCACTCTATACACGCACCGCGTGTCATGTATGTCACGCGACTGACGTACCGCACGTAACGCACATGATGCACCGCATATCACGCACATACCGCACCGCATATCACGCACATACCGCACCGCATATCACGCACATACCGCACCGCATATCACGCACATACCGCACCGCATATCACGCACATACCGCACCGCATATCACGCACATACCGCAACGCATGTCATGCACGTACCGCAACGCATGTCATGCGCGTACCACACAGCATGTCATGCGCGTACCACACCACATGTCATGCGCGTACCACACCACATGTCATGCGCGTACTGCACAGCATGTGCTACATATTGCACGCGGTCGAGTTGCGATGTATGTCATGCATGCCATGTGTGAAACTGTTGCGCTTGGGCCGCTAAATGTTTTTGGTATGTCGGGTATTATTATTACATTCTACGATAAACGGATTTACATCATTCTTGATCTCTGCCATGAGATGATATTGCGTGAAACAACAACAACAATTTCACACATGGCATGCATGACATACATCGCAACTCGACCGCGTGCAATATGTAGCACATGCTGTGCAGTACGCGCATGACATGTGGTGTGGTACGCGCATGACATGTGGTGTGGTACGCGCATGACATGCTGTGTGGTACGCGCATGACATGCGTTGCGGTACATGCATGACATGCGTTGCGGTATGTGCGTGATATGCGGTGCGGTATGTGCGTGATATGCGGTGCGGTATGTGCGTGATATGCGGTGCGGTATGTGCGTGATATGCGGTGCATCATGTGCGTTACGTGCGGTACGTCAGTCGCGTGACATACATGACACGCGGTGCGTGTATAGAGTGGGTGAGAGTGGGGCACCTGCTGGCATGCGGGAGAGGTGGCTCGTCGGCGCTTCCGTACCGACCACTCTGCGCAACACAAAACGGAGCGCGGGGCGCTCTCCGTTGCGAGCTTGGGGCACGGGTTCGAGTTGATAGACGGCTTCCGGATTCTCGGCTGCGGCGGCACGCCCGCTCAAATCCAATACCTGTTGCGCGGCATCCTCTTGCTCCGCTGCAGGTGGTTCGTTGGCTGCGCGTGGGGCGGCTCTCACTGGAGCGTCGGCTCCTTCAATGCGTGGACTCGCCGGCGCGGCCATGTTGACTCCGTCATTTGCTCCGACCGGAGCGGCAAGGATCACTTCTTCGGGCACCGGCCGGGCCATTGGCCGGGCCATTGGTTCGAGCGGCAGTTGAAAAACGGCGTCGATGTTGTCGCCCCCATGGACGTGTGCTGCTACTATATCATCCGCGGGCACGTTGACGACGATCGGTGCGGGCGGAGGCGCCTGCTGCTCGCCCGCTGGCATTGGCGCTGGGCGCACAAGGATGCCATCTGCCAACTCGGCGATAAGCTGCATCTGCTCGTCTTGAGCTAACTGTTGTTGGCGTCGACGGTTCTCGCGGCCGCGGCGCACCAACTCCCGGTGCTGGGTGCGGGCGTCCTGCACCGTGGTCATCGCACGAATTTGGGCACCAATTCGCGGATTCAGCGTTGCCTGATACTCGTTAACGAGGTCTTGGAACCTCTCGTGTTCAAAACGGATCGTGCGTGGCATTTCGTTTACGCGCGGGTGCACTCTGTTCTCAAAAAGTTCGCGCACTTCGTTTTCGTCGTCGTCGCTCGAAGGTATGTTGATGCACTGCACTTCGCGAAGCGGTTTGCAGCGGACTGTCTTGCGGATTCTGGGTTGCGGAGCGGCTGACGCTGCCGGAGGGCAGATGGGCCTCTCTTCCCTCTCCCTCTTTCGCGCGGCTTGCTGCGATGGGCCTGCGGAAGCGTTGATGCGCGCCGGAGCGCGCGCATCGTTGCTTGGTTGGGCACGTGACTCGAAACTCGTGCTCGGCATCGCACGACTGCAATCGTCGGAGCGGGTTTCGCTGCGCGCTTGTTGACTCGATGAAGACATCGCTGCGGCTTCTTCACTCGTCGATGCCGTCGCGTTCAGGAAACTCGCGGTTGACGAGCTCGCACCGGTATCCTCGCGGAGGGTACTTGTTCGCCGTCCTTGGGTTTCTGACGCGGCTACGGCCATTGATGACGATGTCCCACCTGGGGCATCGGTGGGTTGTGGTGACCCGCACGCTTCTTCAGAAGGCGTGCTGCTGCTTCGTGTGGTTGGGCCCGAGCCTTGGGGACGATGCGCGTCCAGCTCGGTTGAGGCCCACGAGGGGGTTCGGCAGGGTCGCTTAGGTGAAGGACCACTCGACAGAGACTCCTCCTCGGAATCGCTTGACTCGACGGCGGTGTCCGGGGAAGGGAACCATCCCCCAGGGGCACCGGGCAGCCAGCGGCGCGCGTCGTTTGGCATGATGATCGATACGCGTAGACTTTTTTGAACTGTTCGTAGAACTGAGCTGTTCTTCGGAATTCCCGGCCCTTTTATACACTCCGCCGCGGTTGTGACTCTGAGATCGTCACAACCCCCTCTTGACGGCTTTTTTGCTTTCGGCGGCCAAGGGAGGGTCCAGCTCTCCGCGCAGAGGCGTGCTGAGTGACCACGGCAGTAGTCACTACTTCGTATGCTCGCGGAAGACGTCCTTCCGGAGTTCCAGTCCAGGGTGTTCCGCCAGGTCCATCCGCGGCTGAGCACGCGATAAGGTTGATGCCGGTGCAGTTGATTTTGGGGCACCACTGGGAGATTTAAGCACATCCCAGGTGTGCGTCTTCGACGCCGGCTACGTCGTCGGTGTATTGCCACGGGCCGTACATCCTTTTGTATACGACGTACGGTGCCCATCGTGTCGAGCGACCCCGTGCTCGGGTCGTGGGGGGTTCGTATTTTTGTACCAAGTCGGTACGACCCCGTGCGTGGTCGTCGTCGATATTTTTTGACAGCTCCGGCCGGCTTGTTGATGACTCCTCTTGGGTCGTAGGCTCTTCTCTTTTTACAGAGCCCCACGTTACGGGCGCCAATTGACATAAGTCCGGGGATCGAGGTGCTATGATCCCGGACTTTGCCAGCCGTTGGATCGTGGGGATTGGATGAGCCAAACGGCAATTCGGTGGGGTAGAGGGTGGCAATAGAATTGGAAGTCGATGATTCATTTTAGTTGGGAGAGCACTACCCCGTACACGCGTTTCGCGGCTCATTCCACACTCATTCCAACCGGAAAAATTATATATCTAATCTGCGGTGACTGGACCGCGGCAAACGAACAAAAACTGCGATTCGAAAGATATGAATTATCCGTGACTGCCGAGGACGGCGAGGTCGTATGGACACGCGGCCCTGAGGACGACGGGGCCGGTGCCGCGGCCGCGGGACGGCCGGGTCGTGGAGAGTTTCGTCGTGAAAATCGCGCAGGGCTTCGCCGTCGGTCACGGGGCCCTGGTGGACTGTCCTTAGCCCTGACTCCGGGCTCCTTATATGCTAACACACAACGCATTATGTGCTTACTAATTAGGTCACGTGATGCAATTATGCGTCACGTGAGGCAATCACGCATCACGTGAGGTAATTGAGGGTCACGTGACCTAATTACCCGTCACGTGATGCAATTAGCCATCACGTGCCCGCAAATGCCATCACGTGATGACGTCAGTAGTCACATCACCTTAATCCTAGGCACCCGATGACAAACACGGCCATAAATAATCCTTGTGACTGTGATGCTGATCACAAGGAGCTTTTTGGCCATATTACTCAAACCGTGATTGCAAAAGCTCTGCCAACCATCAGCGACATTATTGTCAAAATTTTCAACTCCTCGTTTGCTCAAGGTGTCTTCCCGGAGGCTTGGAAGAAGGCGCAGCTAATTGCATTGAAGAAATCAACAGCACCATCAGCTCTCTCTGATTTCCGCCCTATCGCATTGTTGTGCTTTCTCTCCAAGGTTCTGGAGAAGATAGCTCACGACCAGCTCATGGAGTACCTCAAAGAGAAAGGTTTGCTTGATTTCCTCCAGACTGGATTCCGACAACATAACAGCACACAGACAGCTCTGCTAAAACTGACCGACGACATTCGTATGGCCAAAGACAAGAAGATGGTTACGTTACTACTACTGTTCGATTTCAGTAAAGCGTTTGACACCATATCGCCTTCAAAAATGTTGCAGAAACTCCGCCCGCTTGGCTTCTCGAGAACGGCGCTCTTGTGGATAAAATCATATCTCGAAGGGCGGTCCCAAATGGTGACATCGCAGAACAGCGGCGATTTTGATTGGCTCAAAACCAATCTTGGAGTTCCACAAGGTTCCGTTCTCGGGCCTCTTTTGTTCAGTCTCTACGTCAATGATCTGCCAGACATACTCGGTGGAATGCCCGTTAAACACCTATTTTACGCGGACGATCTTCAAATTTATCTACATGTCGAGAAAGAAAATGTGTTGGAGGGCATTGCTCAACTCGAAGAGGCGTCTCGATTAGTCGCTGACTGGGCTGAGTCTTCTGGCTTGCGCCTTAATGCTGGCAAGACCAAATCAATCTTTTTCGGCTCGGCGCGCAATGTCAATGAGCTGAGAGAGATGGATCTGGCTGGTGTTGGGATGCCGGGCGGGGTGACAATTCCCTTCAGTGACACGGTCGTGAGTCTTGGTGTGACACTTGACAGTAAATTAGAATGGGAATCGCAGATCGACCAAGTAGCAAAGAAAGTCAACAGAGCCCTGTATGGTCTGCGATTCATAAGGGCGTGTACCACCGAGACTCTCCGCCGAAGACTGGTCGAGACCCTAGTCCAACCCTACCTGGACTATTGCACAGTGGTATATCTTGACGCAGACGAAACGCAACGGACGCGACTGCAACGACTGAATAATTCATGTGTGAGGTACATTTTTGGCGTCAGGAGGGACGAACACATCACCCCGTACAGGGAGCGTCTGTGCTGGCTACGATTGGACTCTCGTAGACTATATTTTGCAGCCATTCTCATCTACAAAGCAATTAGAATGAAAGAGCCCGAATACTTGGCTGCAATGTTCACCAAGTACCAGCATAGATGCACCAGTCGGAGTGATGAGAGAGATCTCAACATCCCCAGAGTCCGGCTCAAAGCCACTGAATACTCCTTTCAGTATCGTGGTGCCAGGCTCTGGAACTCTCTACCGCCCCTTCTGCGCAGCTCACCCTCATTATCATCATTCAAACTCGCTTTAAAGTCTCATTTCTTCACGCTTGACTCCCGGGGCTCCCCGATCATCCCAGATGTATTGGAATGAGCATTCTCAGCAAGATAGAAAAAGGTATATATTTCATTAGTGCAACCCTGTCTTTTTTTTATATTTATTAAGTGACGTGTCATATCTGTGATAAACTAAGACTGCTAGAAGCGCTGACCAAATATCTATACTTATTATATTGTAGCCAGAATTTTTCTTATTTCTTTGCAAATGGTATTTTTAATGTGTGCATCTAGTAGTGAAATACTCTGACAATATGTTTACATATGTGATGATTATTTGGTTTTTGCCTATTGGCAGAATAATAAACGTATCTATCTATCTATCTATCTACTCTTATGATCAAAATTAGAAAAAATCCGTAAGGCTATCATGTAGGTTACAAGCACGGCGACTCGATTTTACATAAAAACGGAATGAATGCAGATTTGCACGATCTGCACATGACAATACAGTAGAAAAGGGTGGCACCTTAAAAATGACTAGATGAAGAAAATGATACTTAATTATGACTAGATTGAGAAAATTATTTTGAATATGACTAGATGGAGAAAATTGTAAATATGACTAGATGAAGAAAATTATATTGATGATGACTAGATACAATATGAATTTTTTTTTAACATGATGTTTATTTTTCTCCTTCTCCCTCGAATATTTAGTTCAAGGCAAAAGAGGATACGATCTACGTGACATTCCTCTGGCAAATTTCTTCGGACCATCAATTCTGGGTCTAGAGTGGCAACAGAATCTTCTGATGCAAATGCTAACTGTCAACGTAGACAACTCCGTGGAAGAAGCAGCAGACCCAAGAAACCTGCACATCGAAGGTCAACGCTATGCTGAAGCTAGGTTAATAAAAAGGCCACAACAATTACCCACCCTAGAAGAAAATCCAACTGTCCGCCCGAGCCGCATGAGTTCTACAAGAAGACCCTCCCAAGCCCTAGAAGATGACGACTTAGATGAAATTTCAGCCGACGCAATGACTGACTCAAGCTATCGAGACTGTGAGAAATCACAAACTACGGGTGGCTACATAATTAGATTGTTCGGTGATTCAATTGCATGGAAAAGAGCCAAACAAAAACTGGTCACAAACTCAACTTGCCAGGCCGAATATCTAGAGATGAGCTCGGCATGCCAAGAAATAGTATACTTGGACAAAGCCATCAGGGATATGATCGGTAAAACTATGTACCCTGTAAAAATACTATGTGACAATGACGCTGCAAAGAGATGTACTGAAATGGAAGGAAACCACAAGTTGAAAAACTTTGATGACAGCCTAGAAGAAATAGAAGAAAAGTTAAAGTACAGAGAACGCAGTGGTAACAAGAAGCATATGGCTGAAACGCACGGAGATTACGTCAAACAATGTGTAATAGAGGGAAAAATCATAGTTAAGAAGGTTAATACCGCCGAAAACGAAGCCGACTTGATGACGAAACCACTAACAATCGGATTACATTTAAAACATAGAAGCAAAATACTAAATCTAGAAGCATAACTCGAACCAAACTGACTCACACAAGAATACTTTGAAAGCTTGATTGTATGAGCTGTTTGAGATGAAGTTTCATTTGTTTCAGGATATTTCCCAAGATGGAACTCCCCGGAGAAGACGGAAACCAGCAGTAGTGACAGTGACGAACCGATGATAAAATAGTCGAAGCCTTGCAGAGGGAGGGAGTGTTGAGTTCTCTGCGGCGGCAATATAGACTCCAGCAGTTTTGTATTCAAGCGCCGTCACGTGGCGCCCCCAAAAGCTGCAGCGACTCTCACTACTGCGCTATCGTTTTTCTCTCGCCGAATCAGTTCCGTGCAGCCGTTCCTCCGGATCACTTCTTGTGTACTCCTTTTTGTGTGTCTTTAAGTGTTAAAATTCTCATCTAGAAGTTTGTCAAATCAGGGGCTCGTTTTCTTTTGTATAAAACTTCACTGTTTTGTATCAAATTTAATAAATTCGCGCGTGTTCACGCGTTTTGAGTGTATTCTAGAGAGTGATCATTCGACAAACCCGGCGCCTAGTTTAACATTAAGAAACTAAACCAGTTTATCCTAACAGTTCATTTTAAACTTGAGCACTTGAACACTGCCTTGAAATTGATTTCGCCTGGAGATTTTATGATCACTATAGATTTACAGGATGCATATTTCTTAATTCCAGTTGCTTTATCGCATCAAAAGTATTTGAAATTCAAATACAAAGGTAGATTTTATAAATTCACCTGCCTTCCCTTTGGTCTCTCGCGCAGTCCATATGTATGAACAAAATTGATGAAACCTGTAATTAGACACCTTAGAAAATTAGGATTCAGAATTGTGATCTATCTTGATGATATTTTGATCATAGCAGGATCCTTTGAGGAGTGTTTAAGAATTCAAAAAATTGTTATAAAACTCCTTGAGAGTTTAGGTTTGGTTATAAACTTCAAAAAATCAAAGGTCGAGCCTTCCAATATTTGCAAGTATCTAGGTTTCATGATGAACTCATTGAACAGCACTCTCTCCCTCACAGAGGATAAAAAAGAGAAACTGTTACAAATTCTACACGAATTCATGATCAAATCTAACTGTAAAATTGTCAATTTTGCCCAACTTATTGGTAAACTTGTTGCTGCTTGTCTAGCAGTGGAATATGGTTGGCTCTATACAAAAGTAATGGAAAGATCAAAGTTACTGGCCCTAGAGAGTTCAAAAGGAAACTTTAATACAAAAATGTCCATTACAAATGATGAAAAAGCAGATATTCAGTGGTGGATTGAACACATTCCTAATTCTTTCAAACAGTTCAAGAAAGAATCTTTTTCAAGAGAAATATATACTGATGCATCTGACTCAGGTTGGGGAGCGACTGATGGTTCTAAAGATATATTTGGCATATGGTCTAGACAAGAACTTTCTTTTCATATCAATTTTAAAGAACTTCTCGCAGTTAAGAGAGCCCTTGAACAACTGGCGAATGATTCATTTGCATGCAATATACTTTTACGGATAGATAATACCACAGCCATATCCTACATTAATGAAATGGGTAGAGTGAGATTCAAACAATATAATGATCTGGCAAGATCCATATGGCAATGGGCAGAACAAAGAGAAGTTTGGTTGAAAGCTTCATATATTCCATCTAGACAAAACTGTGACGCAGATAGGCTTTCTAGAATATTGAACCCTGATGCTGAATGGGAATTGTCTGATTCAGCTTTTGACAGAATTGCAGATCAATTTGGAACCCCAGAGTTCGACATTTCTGCCTCCATAAATAACGAAAAATGTGAACTTTACATCTCTTGGCTACCAGATCCAGATGCCACAGATATTGATACCTTTACGATATCATGGTCTAACATTTTCTTCTATGCCTTTCCACCTTTTGTAATAATACTAAGAACCCTGGAAAAAATTATTCAAGATAAGGCCACTGGAATTTTGATAGTACCAGAATGGTGTAACCAACCTTGGTACCCCTTATTTTCAAGCATAGTAGTTGGCATTTCTCTAGTCTTTGAACCTAATCCTGACTTGTTACTTTCTCTCTGCAGAACCACTCAACATCCCAGAGCGTCTCACCTACGCTTAATAGCAGCACTTGTATCAGGGAAGCGTTCCTCAAGAAAAGCATGCCTCAAAAATCATTAAGAATATTCTTAGCATCCTTGAGTAGTTCATCGCAAAAGCAATACAAAACAGCTCTGTCGAGGTGGTTAGACTACTGCAATACTCATGACATAGACCCTTTCAATCCACAGACAAATGAAGTTGTGAAATATTTGACTGTTAGATTCTATGAAGGTTCTTCATATGGCACGTTAAATACTGAAAGATCAGCTATTTCACTAATATCTCCTAACAAGTTGAGTGAGAATGACATGATCAAGAGATTCATGAAAGGTTGCTTTAAGCTAAGACCTCCTAAGCCTAAATGCGCTTACACCTGGGATGTGAACATTGTTTTGAATTATTTAGATGCTGCAGGTGGTAATGAAAGTCTGTCATTGAAGAAGTTATCTTTTAAGCTGGTCACTCTATTAGCATTAACAACTGCCCATAGGGCACAAACCCTGTCGAAGATCAGAGTTGAGAACATTCGATTCCATGATTCTATCTGTGAAATCTCAATTACAGACATTATAAAAACATCCAGACCTGGGTCTGAACTACCATTTTTCACTCTCCCAAAATTCAACGAGAGACCCAACATTTGTATTTTCTCTTGCTTGAAAAGATATATTCCGTGTACACAACCCTTGAGAAAAGACCAAAAATTTTTGCTACTGGGACTAAATAAGCCACATGATGGAATTACATCACAAACTGTAAATAGATGGGTGAAAACTACATTATCTGAGTCTGGCTTAGATGTAAATATGTTCACAAGTCATTCGACTAGACATGCTGCAACCTCTGCAGCTCTGACGAAAGGTCTAGACGTTGAAGTTATAAGAAAAACAGCTGGCTGGTCAGCAAATTCCAAGACGTTTCATAAGTTCTACAACAGACCAGTGATCAGTCAAACTCAAGAAAACTTCTCACTGGTTCTGTTAGGGAATAGGTGAAATATTTTCATATTTTCAATACTGTACTGATGTAATATATCAAAAAGTTTTCTAATAAAAACTGAAAGGACAAAATTACTGTCAGTTAATTGTTGAAAAACTCTAAAGAACTACGTGTATATATAGATATAATCTCGAGAGCGAAGTTCAAAGTATAATTGAAGATCAAACGAACTTATCTAAAGTAAGTGGAGTTCGATCGTAATTATACGAGAACTTCGCTCGAAGAGATTAAATCCCAACCCTTAGAGAATTTTTAGGATAAAATTCACCCATCCAAAAACTTCTTTCAACAATTTACTTTACATATACACTCATAAACGTGAAGCATGAGAGGAGGCCGAGCCGGCAAGACGGTGGCTCAGCCCCCACTTTTTTCCTCTCTAAGAGCGACCGTTGTGTCATCTGGCGAGCAGCTGAAGAAATACTACGTGTATATATTAGATATAATCTCTTCGAGCGAAGTTCTCGTATAATTAGGATCGAACTTCACTTACTTTAGGTCAGTTCGTTTGATCTTCAAGTATTCATACAAAACGCATGCACTGTATACAAACGGTATCACTCCTATAGGCTTAGATATATAGAATTGTACCTAGACACACGCAGGGACAAGACACCGAAACCGCGCAATTTCAGCTATTTGTACTACATATGGATCAAATATTCCATAGACAAAAAGATGGCTAGACAAGGGTTGCTCCACACCTACGATACTCCTTACAAAGCTCACTTCATAAAGCACACTATAAATACCACTCTGATATCAGTTTACAAGAAAAATTGAGCGGGACTGAACACTATGTCAAAAGCCATCTTTTGCACTGAAATATTTGTAAGATTCATCAACAATACAATATGGTGAATTCTTCATTAGTAAGTTATCAAGTTCATCCATAAATTGAGAATGAATTAATGACAAATGATGGACAGAATCGCTTCAAAGAATAATCCCACCACACTTCCGACCCAAAACATGAGCTTTTCACCCTTCCTGTATACCCTCAATCGTAAATATGTTCATTTACGGAGAATGCGCCTGCCGTGCAATTATATGCTTCTTGAGGTTATGTTCAACATTTGCAGTATCTGAGTTTTCACAATATCCATTTTATCAACAATACATGATACATTCATAAGTGTTTTCATAAGATATCTTATATGAGTATCAGGGTCGCTCATACAGTGGCAATCTACACAATTCACATACTTCCGAGTACCCTTCTTTTGAAATTATCTCGAGTTCATTATGGACCGACGAATATGACGTTTCGACGGGGACCGAATGTTACCTTAGCGGTCCCAATTCCTTCCATAGGAGTCTGGAAGATGAACACATAACCGAATCAAAGAAGTATTATAGTGCTTCTCACTTACTCTCCGGCGTGGCAGGCTCTCAAGTGGCGTCCCATGTTCATTGCGCATTCTTTTCGTGCATCCTTCTACCACGCACGGCACATTCTCGTCAAGTTGTTCGTGCACCCGCCGTCCATGCGAGTCTCTCGTGATGCCACAAGCATTCAAGCGGCACGTGTGGATGTGCAGATTGTGCTCTCTAAGCACGTGGACACTCTAAAATGTGAAAAAAACGTTGTGCCCTCCATTTTTGAAAGATGTTAATCCTCTGAGAACAATGAGGTGGAATTAGTCTATTACGTTTTCGTCACTTTTAGAGGCTTTTCACATGGATGGATCGTGAATGAAAGATGTTGTTGCACTCGTTTAATCGAATTTCATTCCCAGAATTGAGTCTCTTTCCGTTGTACTCATCGACTACCATTTTTTCCGTGTTCACAGAGTTTTCGGAGGTATACCCAGTCCCAGCTGAAAATATACATGTGTTACAGCGCGGAGTGCACCACGCGTCCTAGCGCATACCGGGGCGTGTGTTGTAGCGCGTGCCACAGCACGGAGTATATACGTCGAAGGAAGCTCGTGTTCCAGCACGCGTCCCAGCGCGTGCTAGCGATCCTCTGTAAAAGACACTCGTTCGGCCCGCGGGGGAACATGAACGAGTATTAGGATGTCGAAAAGCTACATAAATGTGAGTATAGCTTGCGTTGCAATACGCGTCCCAATACGCGCTGGAATGCGGGACCCAGCGTGTGTTGGGGCACGTGTCCTAGCACATATTCTAAGCAACGGTAAATCATCTTTAATTTTGCAATAAATATTGAAAATCAGTCTGATAATGTATGCTGATTGCGTCGTAAATGTAGAGGTCGGTTTTCGCAGGAATGTGTTAGACTATTTTAAGGGTACTATCGTAAGACCTATTCGCGAGGGGACGGTAAACGCGACGGACGCTATTGTGCACGAGTGATATGAGTCAACCTTTTGAAATTCCTTACAGTAACCGCAGTCTTTTGCCGTCACTTGCGAGTAAGGTTCCTTTTCTTGTAGCCACCTAGGATTCATGGAGAAACTACAATCCACGGATGTAAATTCATGTATTTTTACATCACCATACATTATCGTCGTTTAATAACCATGGAGTCATTCTCGATTTTCGAGCTCACCCATGGGTACGGGTTCTTGGGTTTTTTCGAAATTCTGAGTGTCTGTCCCTTACACTGTAGGGGGTGAACACTTTTATTCTGGTTTTCAAAAAGCACTAGCATTCGTTCGACATATTACAGAAGCAGAAGCTTCTGTAATATGTCTCTAAAGAGATGCAACCTCTAATTATTATGTCTGCCCTAGGAGATTGTGGAGTATACAATTTTTTACTTTACTTGTCTCTTCACACATACAGTGGCATACTCGACTCGGAAACAGAATTCTCTCACCTATTTCATTCTTCATCTCCCAACAAAACATATAACGGACCCGCAAAGCTCCAGAAAAACCCAAGAACCCGTACCCATGGGTGAGCTCGAAAATCGAGAATGACTCCATGGTTATTAAACGACGATAATATATGGTGATGTAAAAATACATAAATTTACATCCGTGGATTGTAGTTTCTCTATCAATCCTAGGTGGCTACAAGAAAAGTAACCTTACTCGCAAGTGACGGCAAAAGACTGCGGTTACTATATAAGGAATTTCAAAAAGTTGACTCATATCACTCGTGCACAATAGCGTCCGTCGCGTTTACCGTCCCCTCGCGAATAGGTCTTACGATAGTACCCTTAAAATAGTCTAACACATTCCTGCGAAAACCGACCTCTACATTTACGACGCAATCAGCATACATTATCAGACTGATTTTCAATATTTATTGCAAAATTAAAGATGATTTACCGTTGCTTAGAATATGCGCTGGGACTCGTGCCTCAACGCGTGCTAGGACACGTGCCCCAACGCGTGCTAGGACACGTGCCCCAACGCACGCTGGGTACCGTGCTCCAGCGCGTATTGGGACGCGTATTCCAACGCAAGCTATACTCACATTTATGTAGCTTTTCGACACCCTAATACTCGTTCATGTTCCCCCGCGGGCCGAACGAGTGTCTTTTACAGAGGATCGCTAGCACGCGCTGGGACGCGTGCTGGAACACGAGCTTCCTTCGACGTATATACTCCGTGCTGTGGCACGCGCTACAACACACGCCCCGGTATGCGCTAGGACGCGTGGTGCACTCCGCGCTGTAACACATGTCTATTTTCAGCTGGGTATGCAATTTTTGCTTTCCCAAAGCTTTCCCACTTGAATTATGATAAATTTGCAGTGTGAAAATGATGTAAGAACTACATAAAAAGTCGACAGCTATAATTTAGATCTGTTACGTTCATCTTTTTCGACCGGAAAAATCAGCTTTCGGAGGCTGAACAAGTTTCCCGAGCTCCTCCTTCAAATAACAATCGTTATAGCCTCCTCATTGAAGTGCATGGTAATTCATCATACGTCAAAGTAAAATGGGCAATAGGATTTGGGAGCGACATCTGCTCATTATTCGAGTAACGAAGGTTTATGTTCTTTTTTTGAAGCGGTGGGCGCGACAAATTTTGCGAGTTCAACGTCATAGATCTTCGGCCAAAATAATGTGTCGCTGCCAAACGGAGAAGCATCTTGATTGTCTGTTCTTATTCTTCAATTTACCATCACCCGATTCATCCTAGCTCGAATGTTTTTTTTTTTACATACGAAAAATTGGAGGAAGTGAGTATTTTACAAAAAGTGAGTTACACTTTTCATGGGAGCACGGCTCTGACCAGGCATCCGAGTCGCTATTAGAAGAAATCTCGTATGATGGTATCAGGTTCAAAGAGTCAGATGGAATTTTTTCAGTTTTGGGACAGTGTTATTTTCTCCAGAGGCCGAAAAGATTCGGAAGACGCGCCAGTTACACTGAAAAAGTACGAAATTCGACGATTTTTCAATTTGTATCGAGAGCACTACACACGTGTCATAAAAAATCGATAGATAACCATCCTAGAAACTATAGAAACCATCTGAAAAACATTTTTCCAGGGCGTGAAAGTCCCGATCTCATCGAAATACTGTATGGTACACTAAATGTATATGAGTTGATTATTTGGTCTCATCGATCTTGAAGGACGGCGGGGAACTAAATAAATTCCCAAAATTCCATGAAAGAAATTTTATTGCTAAGTTTCGTCCACTAGGTTTCGTGGACCTCATCAGGCTTCAGGTTTCTGTTTTGACATATGAAGATAGAAAATATGAAATTTTTTACAAATGATGGATGTGTAAATATTAAAGATGCGCAGCTTACGTTATTCTTTAGATCGTCATGATATTTTTGAATGATCTTGTAATAGAGCACAGAAATAACGTCTGGCTCCTTCTATTTACCTGTATTGACAGCTGTCGATACAGGTAAATAGAATGAGTCATCAGTCTCATTCTACATGAAATTTTGGGAATTCATTTAGTTCCCCACCGTCCTTCAAGATCGATGAGACCAAATAATCAACTCATATATTAAACATCAAGGATGAAAAATCTACAAAAGTTTAAAATTACTCATGCTAAATGTTGAAGGTTCTGTAGATTTCCTCATATACAGTGACAAAACCCACTCCTATGAGTAGCTAATCGAAAGCTTACAGTCTCAGCTTTCGATTGACGGTCTACAAAGTTCAATTTGATGTGTCTGAGCTGGAGCTATGAGCAGTTGAAAAAGTGTACCAAAGTTAGACCCCGATGGGGCAACTTTGGTACACTTACAAAAAATTTCAATGTTACTCACTACCATGCAGAGGAATCAATTTTGAACATTCATTTTTCATGTTCTGAGCTTTTTAAAACATTTTAAAACCGTATAGAGCATCACTCGACTCGATATGAGTTGAAAAGAAGCTGTCATGCAGAATTCAACCTAAGTTACCCTGCCGTAATGCTTCTTACGGACAGCGGGGTAACTTTGGTACGATTTGTTATGGTTTTTTCCGCTTTTTCATTCGTTAAAATTCCAAATGCTGTAAATACACCAATGTAACGCTAGTTTCTTCAATATGGTGATATATGTGGCCAAAATGTGCCGTTATTCACCCGTATTTCGTTCCGGAACACTTCTTGCCAGGTACATACACTAGAAGGACCATTCGCGTATCGCTGCTAAATCAGCCTTTTCGGAAAAAGCTTCAATAAATAACTACAATCATCCACGCGGGATCTGCGGTAGCTCAACACATTGTTTATGCGTGTGCCAAGGAGGGAGAATCGATTTCAGAGCGATAGAATTATCTACTTTGCCAAACGCAGCTCTGAAAGTCATTTTTTAGGGGTGTACCAAAGTTGCGTATCAAATTATTTCATAGTACCAAAACTATTCTGGACATGAAAAAAAGGCCAGTAGTGATATTATGATAAGTACCACGTGTACTTTTGAGTCATCTTGAATAGGCTCGACTTTAAAAAACCGCACATTCAATACTCATAAAAATTAATAGAAGTTGACGCTCACACTGTATGTGAGGTAAGGACGTGTGTGTTTTGAGGGCACTACTTGCGTGTAAACTTACCAAAGCTCCAGTGTTGAACAGACGTTCATCATTACTGACCATTAAAATGGCTTCAAAGCCATTCGTATTTTGAATGACTGGATTTCACACGAATTCTGAGCATCATACAGTTTTCAAAATTTTTTCAATCATCGAGCATACGGATCAGATTTTGCCTTTTGATTTGTTAATCTGACATGAAATCGATGCTCACTTCTATTAAAAAAAATTTTCGTGTTCACTGACTTGATTCTCATTGAGAATATTTTGTGGGTTTTGAACCATCGCATTGTTCAAGAAACATAAGTATGAGTCGATTCAGCATTGGTAAAAATCGCAATAAGAAAACTTCAACAATCTATTAAAACCACATTGATTAGTTTTCCAAGAGACCAACGTCCAATTTTCAATGATGCAACTGTCACAGTATCAAAAGATGGGACTTGGGGGTTTTGGCATTTTCATTTACAGTATTCTATTTGGGACTGTTATTCTTCCTTTCTTCTTGGATATTGGAGTGAGACAAGTGAGTGATTCTGAAGCATAAATTGCAATCCATCAATAATCGTATCTAAAATCCATAAGAATGAATTTTAAAATTGGGATCAGTGTTCTTGCAGAATCTAGAATTATAAAACAAAACACGATCTTCATGAATATTTTCCATCGATATTTCATTTGATCATATACACAAGTAGAAGCTTTAAAGAATTCATAGAATCAAGTCAATCCAAGTGCATGCTTATCATCTCAGGGTTGATTGCAATAGTGTTTATATTTTTCATTTTTAATGAAAATTCATAATAAATCGAGAGCAATCTACATGCGATCTATACATATTTCTGAATATTACCCAAGACCGGCGTCCCTAAAATATACAGTAATATATTCACGATGCATGCCTATATCAAAGATTTCCGGCAATATTTGAGTATTGTTGGATATAGAGTTCAAGAATCTCTCTTCGAAATTTTATTCACTGAGAAATCCACTGAACTTTGACCCTGGTTGAAAATGCATTGATTCTCCTGGATAACCGTATAGCGTATTAAATCCCCCAATATTTTCAAGACAAATTTCCATTCCAAGATGAATTTTAGCCCTTATGTTGAGAGTGACGGATAATGGATTACGTAGCCATTATGAGCTTGGATCTGTAAAAATTAGGGGACGTCCATCATTGACAGCAAGAAGGAATTCAGAGCAATGAACTTGATATTGGTACTCTCAAATAAAAGAAGATACCAATTATATATGCATCCGACCGTAATATGGTTATACAGAGATCCCTCGTTATCCGCGGGGGTTCTGTTCCAGAGAAGTACCGCGAGTAACAAAACCGCGGATAACAAATCCCTATGGAAGATGGGGGTTACATTCCATTGAATTTGCATATCACGAGGGACGTGATAATACATCAATGTCAGTAGAATACTCATTATGGAGGCATTTTGCAATATTGATACCGAGCACCAGGAAAGTCGGAGAAGGCTCGCCTAATAGTGATATTCAGATGGAGCTGTACGAACTCCACGCTCTAGCCGGCGTTGACTGGGGCCGGGGGACTTTCAGACCTCACAGAAGGGCCACCAAGCACACCAAGTGACCCATGGGCTGCAGCCCTCCTTGCGGTAGAAAAAATGAGTGCTGTAACCTTCAAGAAATATATCACAAGCTGATGATAGGGTTCGAGTCTCGGATGAATTAGTCATTTTCGACTGTTTTATACTGGTCTTGCGGGTAGTCTCTGTGCATTTCCCTCAAATAATCTGGGTCATTATGAGGCCATGAGTCATCGACAGATTTCTAATCCACAGTTCATGGTCTATCATCTTAACAATCATTCTTGAGCCAGATGGCTGCTCATATGCATCATGAGAAAGATTCCTTGTCGGTGGCTTGAATGCAGTTTCTTCAATCACTTCTGTGGAGTAAGTTGGTCCGGGCGAGGGAGAATTTGAGGTGTACCGAAGGACTGGCGCAAAGCAACGATTCGCGGATACTGAAATCCGAGCTGAATAACCCTGAAGAAGGGTTGATAGAGCTTTAATAATAATAATTAAAAGAAAAAAATACTGAAATCCGCGTATGATGAATTCGCGGGTATCGAGGGATCTCTGTGGCCCTAAATTTAATGTGGCATTGTATGTCGCGAGATCGATATGAGATTCAGAGAATAAATTTAAGGATTGATTCATATACAGCAAGTGGCTTTGAACAATGGAACAAAGACTAGAGCAATGTGGGGAAAATTTCCATTCGCCATTACGCAAAGAATCTGGATTTTCAACGTTACAAATCCTGACGAAATTGAAAAAGGAGAAAAACCTATCGTTCAAGAGGTTGGACCTTTCGTCTATGAGTGAGTCAATAATTGAAAATCAGCATTTTGATAAAAATTAAACCATTCCAGTTATAACGCCATGATCTATTCGGAACAAACTGTGAATTTTCTTTATCTAATTGTCCTGAAACCAAAAGTCTATCGAACAAATTTTTCAATTTCAACAAGCTTACTTGGGCAACAATATTTGCAAAAGAATTTGGTAAAACGTTGAATGTTTTATAGAATCTCACTTTAAATCATGCCAATGTGAGTCATTTGAGACTTCTGATTTTTTTAGAGAGCCAAAACAGTATATGAGATACTTTTTCTAATCCTTCTGACGCACTCAATATTCTGTCTACAGCGAATGGCAAGAAAAAGTCAATCAAGAGGATCGAGACGAAGATGATACTGTTTCATACGCAGTCACAAGTAAATACTATTTCAACGAAGAAGAGAGTAAATGTCTTACTGGTGATGAAGAAGTGATCGTACCGAATTTATTTATTCTTGGTATGGTGAACGCTGTTCTAAAAGAACGACCCTCGGCTATACCATTTATAGGTAAGAATTTTCAATACAAATTTTTAAAAAGAAAAGAAATAATGACTCATCTGATCATATAATTTTGATAATAAGGATAACGTGAAATAAACTCTTTTAGCCAAAGCAATCGATATAATTTTGAGGAAACCAACGAGCGTTTTTATAAAGCTGAAAGCCAAGACATTGCTTTTCGATGGCTTTATAATTGACTGTAATGTGGAAGGGTCCGCTGGTACCGCGATTTGCAGTGAAATCAAGAAAAATGCCGATGAAGCAGGGTTGAAGATGGCAGGCGAGAAACAGTTTCTGTTTTCTCTATTGGGAGGAGTGAGTAAATTTAAGTAAAAAAACTCTAACTGTGAGATCTTGTCTGCTGCGGGAGTGCTCATGTCGGGTCTTAAAATTCAAGGAATGTATGCACATATTTGTGTTTTTTCCGTTAAAATACAGAAAAAATAGTTTGTGATTTTTAATTTGATTGTAAACTATGGAAGAGATTATTTACCTTTTCAACATTCGATCGAACCTAGTAAAAACAAACGAAAATTCTCAGCGGAATTTGTGTAGGGCGTGTGTTCACACTCTCAAGACTGCTATTTTGGTATGAAGATGAGCTCAAAAAAACCTTTCCCAGTCATCGTTACAAAAGCTACGCAGTGAAGAAAAGTTAGCCAACTTTCCTAATTCTAATCGGAGTGTTTTTCTAATTCGTTCAACGACATGCGCAATTTGTATGAAATAAAAAAGGAATACTCTCTTCTTTCTTCAACCAACAAAGTTACGATTACGCTCCTGAAAATCCGACTGTTGAATCATTTCTTACAAGGGCGTAATGAAAAAACGGCAGGGTTGATAATGATGGGTGTATTAATCACAAATTTGGACTTTTTTATAGAAAAATGACTCGGTATCTCCAGGAAGGACTAGAGTTCTAAAAGGCTCGAAGAATGTTAAGAATGTTGGAGTAGTGGTGGAGTACAAAGGAAAAAATAACATGTCCACGTGGGATGATGAGTACTGCGATTCATTCAATGGTACAGATGGCACTATTTTTCACCCATTTTTCGATGAGAAAGGCAATGAAGATCTAGTCTTTTTCGTTCCATCTTTGTGCCGAAACCTTGTGGTGAAGTACACTGGAGAAGATGTCAAGTGGAAAGGTAATTTTCTATCTGACTCGAAGTTGCTATGGTTTTCTTTAAAAGGGAAAGAGAACGACGATGAAGAAATCTGTTTTTTCCTCAACCTTTATTCACGAGCATACCGCATATCTTCCATTTGAGAGTTTTCCCCGTCGCAAAATATATTTCACGAACGAATCAAAATTTGCTTTCACGAAATTCAAAGTCATGTGATGAGCTCGGTGATGCGGCATTTTTTTCTTCTTATGTATAAAAAAGTCATAGGAGTGTACAATGTCGCTTCCAATGCGATAGTATTTAGTCATAAAATTATCATTTTCGGCCCAGAGTCATGAAAAGGCCAAAATTGAAACAATTAGGTAACTTCACATCACAATCAAACAATTGACCATTTCATGGAAAAAAATCCGGTTATTTTGAAAGAGTATCTCCATCAGTGTTTATTTAATACTCCATCATTTTACGATTTTTGAACACAGAATAGTCGAAAAAATTTCAGGACAATGCTCATTTTTTAGAGTACGCTTTCAATTGCGAATCATATCTTATCGCATTGGAAGCTTCAATAATCATCCTTCACCTATATACATTATGGTCGCGTCTTGTAATTAAGAAAATGTAGAATATACTTCCGAAATTATCAAGAAGAACTATAAAGACGATCTTGACAGTTTTTTTTAGGTACTAGTAGCATCTATGGCATGAAGTGTGTGAGTTTCTAATGTCACGGTGTAACGAAACGATAATAATGGTTACTTTTTTGACACAATGTGTGCAAAAGTGTCCGTCTCTCCACGGGTTCTCTTTATTCCGCCCTCAATATATCAAAAATAGCTTACGATACGCTTCCGCGAGAGCTAGGTTTCGAAACCTCCCAACAATTTCAACCCTCGTTTTCAGCTTGGACCGGAAAAACTAACTCTGGATGCGAAATCTGAATGTTGCACCTATTGGCTTTATACAATTTTCCGATATTTGGGTGCTTACGAACTTCATAATAGTATATTATGCGTCGAGGTTCATAAGGCTGAGCGGAAACCAATCGCTCAGAAGTGAGCTACAACCTTATAAACTAGGGGTAAAATGGACTATTATGAATGATGAGAAATTGTCTTGGAACATAATCAGAGAAAGCGCATTTTCCTTCAAACTAATTGGGGCGTGTCGAAAATTCGTATGTATACCCCATGCAATTGTGAGCTGAGAGTTTCAAAATATTTTTTTGCCAAAAATTATTAATTAAGAATCGATTCCCATGATTTGAAGCCAACCCCGTTGTATTATTTTTTCAATGCAATCGTCGAAACTTTTTGGATGCAATAAATGCGAGAATAAATGAGACCATATTCAAAGTTAAATACGGCCTGATGAAATATTTAAATGTTATTCTTCTTTTTCTTGCGTCATTTTGGTACAAAGTTGTATGGTATACTACAATCAATACTTGACCGTGGTATCATACGTTTTGAATACTAAGTCTTGAAAGGATATTGATCCACTCCCAGGTGACTTTTGTCCCTTACGTGTCCCTACACTGTCGCTAGTTTTAATTTTTCATTTTCATTGACACGCGCTATGTATGTATGTTCTTTGACTTTCGTCACTTTCAAGTCCAACTCACTATTCTTTACCATCAATGTCATAAATTTATGAAACGATGGTTTCCAGGAATGAAGCTCCTTCGATACTCAACAGGATTTGGCCTAGACGTTGAAAAAAATCCATACCAAAAATGTTACTGTTCAGAGCCTGAGAGTTGCCTTAAAAAAGGAGTCTTCGATATGTATAAATGCGGACAAGCACCGGTAGTCATGTCGAATCCTCATTTTTATGATGCCGATCCGTATTATTTGACTTTGATTGAAGGACTGAATCCCGACAAGGTAAATCCAGCGATAAATATTCATCTATATTTTGGGACGATTAAATACAGCAAATATGAGTCTATCATTAAATTGTTCAAAACTGTTCAAGAATTTCAACCACATCAGCCCAAATTTATCGTCTGAAATTCTGATACTCATTATAATTTTTTAAGGAAAAACATGGAATTTACATGGATTTGAACGCATTTGCCGGTGCACCTCTACGAGTTAGAGTAAGGGTACAAATCAACATGTTTATGAAGCCTCTGCAAAAATTCAAATTGATGAAAAATTTCCCGGAGGCTCTGATGCCAATTTTTTGGATGGAAAGTGCAATAGAGGTGCCGGATTGGGTTGTCAAAGAAGTCAAACAGGGAAAAATGCAGCTCACTGTCGTACAGTAAATATCCAACCTCATTATATATGTGCTAGTTTCTCGAAACTCTGAAAAATCATTCCTCATCCACTTCACAAGTTATTCCTCCTTCAATTACTTCGTCTCAAGTATGTTTCAGCATCTATTGATGATCGGAGGATTAGGAATGTGCGTATTCGCAGCGGGTAAACATTTCTTGATAATGGCTGAAGATGATGACGCTGTCGTGACTACTAATACCACTACCCGTCCGGTAACTACTATGAAAATCGATGTGAAAGAGGTGGAAAAATCTGCGGAAATTCCACAAATGTCAGCAGTGTCAGTTCAATCACAGAAAAATGAAATAAATTTACGACCAGCGGCGTTACCTTCTTGGGCAGACTAAAAATTTGACATTGCGTGAAAATTGTCATTTGTGCAAACCAAAGTAGATCTCATGCATGGTCGATCTGAATTTTGAGTTGTAATTTTTCATCGAGTATATGAACAGGGTAAAAGCACCCATCGCCCAAAAGTTTATTTCGTGGACGCAACTGAAAATATTGCTGGTTGGAGAGTGCGATATCTTTTGTAACTGATCAAAAGTTACAGATTCTATCCACGAGTGCAATTTCATCAGCCCTATCATGAATGATGATCATTTCTAAGCTTATGTGAATTAGAACATAATCAATCATTCCGACTCATACGAGCTTCTGCAATGGGCAATTTTGAAAATACCGTGTTTTGCCTATTATAAGCCACTCCCCAAATATAAGCCACCCTCCTAATATAAGCCGTAATGAGCCAAATGATGGAAATATGTATATTACCCACCCTCCAAATATAAGCCACCTCCAAAGATAAGCCAACCCCAAATATAAGTCAGTCTCCAAATATAAGCCGACCCCAGATATAAACCGCCCGACGAAAGAAAGCCAGATCTTGAGAGGAAGTTCAACGGTAAATAATGCTTGCTCCTCCCTCCATCAATAGGTGAGACAGTTTTAATTCGGCGAGCCATCGCTAATCATATGTCAGAAAGTCAACAGTGACTATAATTCACATGATCGATGAATATCAGTAATAAATTATTATCTTTTGATTGTGCACAAAGTGACAAGAATTTTTTATTAATAGGTGAAACCCCATGTATGCAGTAATTTGTGAAAACCATTTTTCAATAACATTTTATCATACTTGATGGGCATTTCATTTGTGAATTCGAATAACACTTGGTTTTTATACTTGATTCAAATGAATCTTTGATGATAAAACATTCATCTGGGAATATAAGCCACCCTCCAAATATAAGCCATGCTTCAGAGCCAAAAAAAATTATAAGCTATAGCTTGTAATAGGCAAAACACGGTAACTATCCTGGCCATGCTTGAAGTATTACATATGCAGGAATATCAAAAATGACGCGCAAGTTAAAAAAATCAAAATTATTGGATACTCTCAATTCGTTCAGAACCATTGAGCCTGCCGGGAGAGGGGGTCTCCTCCCATGTAAAAGGTTTCGCTACTCAGAGCGTTGAGACAGTGCAACCTGCAAATCTGGTGAAATATCTTTGACCCCGTTCTCAAGAACCGCATTCTATTAAATAATTTGACCAAGTATTTTGAGCAGCAAAAACAGTGTTTCACACATTCTTGAAGCTCAAAAAAGCTGGATGTCTGGATTTGCAATAAGTATATTGGAGATACAAAAATAGGTTGATTTAGCTGTCCTCCTTTGGGGACTTGTCAGAAAAGATGTGTATACGACCGTGGAAAAAATTAACGTATTCGTGTATCTCATATTGTACAACTAGAGACTGTGAAGATATTTTTTGAAAACTAGTTTGCCAGCTTTGAAAAATCATCCTTGTTAGCGCAGAGAAATATTGAAAAGAAATAATATTCCTAACAAGTGACTTTGATATTTACAATGGTTATTGAATGTTTATTCGATTATGCTGTTCGGAGCGCTCCGAACGCTCCGAACTAGTACACTGAGAAAATTATTTGCCAGAATTGAATAAATATATTTAATCGTAAATGCCTTGTGTAGATTGAAAAAATATTTGTTCTCAGTGAATACAAGATTCTTTTTTCAGATAAATATGTATTCACTGGTGATTTTGTGATCTATTCACTCATGAATTAGGCCACAATGAATAAATTGTATTCGATTCGAATACATATTTATTCATAAGTTGTACATTCAGTAAAAGGTGATAATAGAACCAAATGATCGAGTTTATTCAAAACAAATATATATAATTGAGTAATAATATGCGACCAAATGATAATTTATTTTATAAACTCGAATTTATATGTGTTCAATTATCCAGGACCTCATAAAACACAATTGCACCCATGGGTTTGAATGAATATTTATTTTAAGTCACGAATGGTCTGTTCAATTTGAATGAATAAGTTAACGTTCTCATTAAACTGATATTTCAATTGTGAAGACACGATCGTCGTCAATTTCAACAAATATTCATTGAAAACAGATAAGTATCACTTATTTTGAGTGACGTATTTGTTCAGAATAATCAAATCAAGTTTTTCAAGGAATATAATTTCGAAGGTTAGGAATGATCTCGGATTGAACAAATATTTAATCAGCTCCAATAATTGTTTGCCAAGACTGTTGAGGTGAGTTTACATTCTGGTATAGGATAGTTCCTCGTTTCGAATCTTTCAGTTCAATCAAGTCAAGCTTGGTCCGATTGAACAAACTATATTCAATATGAATAAATATTTGTCCGTTTGGGCATAGCCGATGAGAACTGATAATCGAGCCTGACGATCAAGCTTATTCGGAACAATCACTTCCATCCATCATATCCCTTGATTTGAAAACCTTGGCGTTGCTGAGTCCAGGATCTTTGTAACTCTGTGCTTGAATAATGGTTTGATATCACGTATACAAAGAATATATTAGAATCAAAAGCTGAGGTACCGACATTGAGATAATATCCATTAAACTTGAGAAATGAGGCAATGAGTATGATTTTTAGAATGCGCTACTTTAATGGATCAATTTATTGAGAATTGTTAATTTCAAAGAATTGTTTGATGACTGCAAATAAGCTAATGGACGATTTTGATGAGATATTTATTTGGAAAGTTCAAATGTGATTACGATCGATTTCCGCTCATAGATGGCGCTTGGAATATTAATCGCCTCAAAATCAGCTTTTTTAAACTGAATTATTGGCTTATAATAGGAATTTCTCGTGTAAATCGATGAATTTGATATCCTCCTAAGTGGAAGATGTGAGTCTTTAGTCTATGATGTCAACTGAACGTATATCTTCATTTCTAAATCGGGTAACAACACGTTGATTGATTCCTTGCAAGCGGCTAAGAAGGGGCTCGGTTGATATATAAGGCTCCAAAGCATCTCATGGAACATAGCGAATATGAGTGCGAAGCGATAATTATTAGTGAAGTGATAAGTATATTAGCAAATAGTTAAAATATCAGATCCTCTACAGTATTATGATACAAGTGTAAGCGATATAGATTAATAAGGAATGAAATTAACAATTACTGACAAAGAAGCGTGTCTGAATAAATATTTATCCAAACCAGTTAAGCCGCAATTGTGCTATACTTATGCTATTTTTTGGAAATTATTATTCCAGACTTGAAACTGATTTTTGATTCTTATTGAATATCTACCTGGCTCAAAGTAATATTTATCAAACTTGGATAATATTTCTTCAATGACATCCACAGTATCGTTCACATTAATGGCCCGTGTATAAGCATCATTTTATTTTGATCAAATGTACGCTCAGAATGCAAAAATATTCATCCATTCTGATAAAATATGTTTATCCATTCTAGAAAAATAACAGTAAAGGATAATATACAGTACCGTGCAAAAATTCCTGAACGGGGGTTTGAAATCCTCTCTTGCAAAAATGTCGATTACTCGAGCCCAGATCAACGTAGAGGAATTTTGAAAAAAGCATCTTAAAGATGAGAAAAAATGCTAACTCTTTATGGTTTGCGATTTTTCTCTCAGCCCTTTTTGGTACCTCAAATAGCTGATGTAATTTCAAGGATTTCGAGAAAAAAAAACCGTTTTTACTCTATCGGCTGTAATTTGGACGCGGATAAAGATAGAACAATTTTGCAGAAAGCATCTTGAAGAGCGGAAAAAATGCCATTTGCAATGATTCTTCGATTATTTTTTACGTCGTGTGAATAAGAGTGTGAGAGCTCTCAAAGTAGCCAAAACCGTAGTTTTTCGCCATTTTTACACGTATTTCATTGAAAATCCGAGAATCTGGCTACTTTAAGAGCTCTCACACTCTTATTCACACGATGTAAAAAATAATCGAAAAATCGTTGCAAATGGCATTTTTTCCGCTCTTCAAGATGCTCTTTGCAAAATTGTTCTATCTTTATCCGCGTCCAAATTACAGCCGATAGAGTAAAAACGGTTTTTTTCTCGAAATCCTTGAAATTACATCAGCTATTTGAGGTACTAAAAAGGGCTGAAAGAAAAATCGAAGACCATAATAAGTTAGCATTTTTTCTCATCTTTAAGATGCTTTTTTCAAAATTCTTCTACGTTGATCTGGGCTCGAGCAATCGACGTTTTTGCAAGAGAGGATTTCATACCCCCGTTCAGGAATTTTTGCACGGTACTGTACATGCGCGTGTATTCAATCTGAATATATTTTTTTTCAGGATGTCCAAATAATTTTCTCAGTGTATAATCGAATAAATCTTGGATCACATTGCATCAATTCTTGTTTAACTTTTGAGACAGAAAATATATGAATCAATGACGAGTGAAAATACTTCAAAGTGTCTTGAAGCTAGTATCCAAAATCTCAATGAGATTCGAGTGCAAAATTGGAGTGTTCAAATATTTTAACTCATTAGAAGAATAACCTGAAGTTGACCAAATTCCATTTGAAACTCTGAATATTCGAGACACAAGCGAGCACGGTAGAGTAATTTCTCATACGTACGAGAAAGTCGATCAAAGTTGGATTTTTACTCTTCCTTGAAAAATATATATGTATATATTTTCATTTCAGTAGAATAATTTTTCGAATACTGTGACCCAGAGCATTTTGACACTAATAGAAATGAACGTGATTGATAGTTGGACGGATAACCGCACGAGCTTATAAGGTCATCTAAATGAATTAAACATTGTGAATCCCCAAGATGCGATGAAATTTTATCGATAGCAATCAAAAATTCTTGACAGTAGAGAATGGTGAAAAGAGAGCGATTATCACATGGTATCCGAAAGAGACGAATCCCAAATTTTTCTCAACTCGTTATGGGCATACTATTGTAAAACATGTTTCTTTGGATTATAAATGTTTTCTATTTTAACCACGTTGTGGGGTACAAGAAATATATAGTCCATTTTTGCAAAGTTAATAATTCAATAAAAGCTCTATACATAAGCACTTTTTCGAGTCACAAAGCTATAGTATAGATAATACTTCGTTCTTGTTTCATAGATAAATCGTTATAAGTAGGTAAAAGGAAAAAGTTGTATGATATCAAATATTCACCCCATCATTTGGTTTTCATTCTTACCGTGACCTATCACGTATCGTGACATATTTTCTATGGATGAAATTCATTATTGACTAATTAACCGCCGAATTGAAACTTTGTCTCAAGATTTAATATTCATGGCTCTAAACGTTTTGTACTGGAATATTCACAATGTGTGCAAAATTGAGACCCCTCCTTCTAGTGGACTGTACCAGTTATTAAGTAGTTATTGTGATATTGTGATATCTGTATCTCATATTTGTAGTTGTCGTTGACGAATGATTGAAAGAAAATACACCAAAATTCTAAATATAATGTACATAAATGCACCTCAAATAAAATCTTGAAAATGTCGAATGTCTCAATTCTTATCACTCATCACTTCCACCAAATTATGGTACTTGATCAATTTATTCACAATTCATTACAACGCCTGAAAGGAACCTGATCGGATAATTCATTTGGAAATATCATATATTTTTCACTCTAATATTTTGAGGTTTCCATCACTTTCCGTTCGATCGTTCATGCATTACATGGGTAAACCAATATAATAGAAATTCAAACAAGGGCAGTGGGTGATCATTTTTTAGTTAGAGTGAAGTCATGCACGATGTCAGGGAATGTACCAATGCAATTTTGCACGACAAAAAATGAAATTATTGATGAAACTATTACTATACCTATTTCTACTCGAAAACAGTTTGCCGTTATTTTTGAATGAAAAAAGAGTAAACTGATAACTGTCGGTAATGTGGCTCTATATAATTGAAGGATATGATAATCGATTATTAGATGTAATTGTGATGATTTCAATAAGGTTAGGAAGATTTTTATAGCACACTAAAAAGGCTGTGTTCCGCCCGGTGGCGCAATTTTCACACGACTTATCTCGAAAATCAATTAATTCAGTGAAAACTTACCCAAGACTTTGAACGATTAACTTTCATGAATCTGGAGCTGCTTTCATCTCGGCACTAATCGATGAATTCCTCGATAGTTGTCAAAAATTTTTATATTCTGCAATAACATTATTGAATCCTCGAGGATCGTCAGCAAATAGAAAACTTTAATTAAAAAATTTTCCATACCACTTTGTTGAGATAAATTTTCTCAACTACACATTACCACTGGTTTTAATCTTATAATCTTCCGTCGTACATCTTTTATTCTTTTGGTATCAACGGTTCGCGAGCTTCAAAATTTCGAACACCAATACCACTTCTGTACTGATGCATCCGAGGATGCATCCCTTGCAATTTGATTTGGCGATAAGCAGGCGTTGGCGCGGCAGTCCTCTGGCTCACTCTGGGCCTCACATTAATCCGGCGTGGCGTTTCATTCGTTCGTGATAAACCGCGTCGCGATCTCGACAAGTGCCGATGCAACGGTACGCGCGGTCTCGAGAAATCCATTATCGAAAAGTGAACCAAAGATGCATTATTCGTTAACTCAACACCGTACACGAATCGAATCCTCGAAAAGTCTAATTATCATGTGATACTACCAATCTATCTATAATGAAGTGTCGTCGACCATCATCACACAGCGTGAGCTGATGGCCTCATCAACAAAATCGTCGGCTCGGCCATCATAAGCTCGCGCGTCCTTACCGCGTCTCGAAAAGACTCCTTTGTTTCGAGCCTCGCAAGCACCACCGGGTGCATAACTGCTGGACAATAATCATCGCTGGCCGACGATATGTCTCAAACTACTCAGTCGTCGACTTCAAGTCCAGAGACTTACAAGGATAACTCGTCTAGGAAACGACGATGTTCTGATGGTTCTATACGAAGCCTCAGGTAAGCTCCCGCCCGTACACTATATCCTCAAAGACAACTTTGCGGTCGATTATTGTTTTGTTTATAACGACACACCTGGTGATCAACCGGTACGATATGATATAGTGTTCTCATTACGACTCGCATTCATACGAGAAGTTGTGATTTTGTTGAAGTACTTAACAATCGGAAGCAGAAAAGATTGAGGGATTCTTATTTCGTGCGAAGTGGGTGGTTAGCGTTTTGAAAGATTTCTGATCAACGACCGGCCGGCGTATTGATAACGAAACACATACCGGCTCCACGTGCACATGTATGTTGTATCGTAATTCGATACCGTCAAAACACATGCAACAGCCAGCCAGCCTGATCGCGGTGCACCCTCGTATAGCTTTTTTTCATTTATCATCTTCTAAGGTACTCATTTTCGGTCCTACACTTGTATTGCATGCATGACACACTTTTTCATGGACTGTTTACATTTGCTGTGTCCTTCGACCTCTACTTATTCTTTTTGGTTTTCCTTGCTGGCGGTCGATGTCGAGTCTAGCAGAGCAAAAGAGGGCCAAGCTCGCGTTTGAATATAATTAGCTTCTTGTGGCTTTATTTTTTGACTCGTGTTTACTGTTGACGAGACAACGCTACCGTGAGTACTCTAAGATTTAACTCTGTTTTTCGAATTTCATTTTTCTAGTGTGCTTAATAAATTAATCATGAATTAAATATATGCGGTGAGAGCACCCGCTGAATTCTCTATTGCATTGCATCAGATGCACTCCCTTATATGTCCTCAGGAATCAACGACTCAGTGCATTCTGATTGCATGTTCAATCGAAATAACTTTACGACGACGAACTTACACATTCGTAATAATGTCTGTTCCACCAGTTTTTGTAGTAATTGCTGGAATCTTCGTCGAGTTTGCTAGCTTTTTCTTGCCAGTATATTGTTTAGAGATTTTACATGATCAAAATAACATCTAATTCTATCGAACCTGTTCCCAAAGGCCAAAAGTACCACATAAGCAACAATTCATCAATTACCAAGATCAATTGCTAAAAATGCAGAGGAAAAGCCACAAATCTGCTGAGGAGGCAAGCAGTCCACTATCTGCTAGAAGTACATCTTTTCAAGGGGATTTCAGACCTGTGAATGATGAATCTTGCAGTCTTGATCATCGCAACATTGCAAAAAAGTTGGGAATCAGCATCACCACTGTTCAAAACCACTATTTGACTTTAGCCAAGACACCACAGATTCATTTAATTGATATCAAGAATACTAAGGATGAGATAGAGTATTCTAGTCAGCCAAGATCACGCTCAGCATCACCAGTTTTAGGTTTGTTTCGTAAAAGAGTAAAATCAAAAGCGAAACAGTCATCCACTGCACGCAATGATTCTACAGTTGATGAAAATGCTCATGAGAATGTTCGGAATTATCTAAGCTCTATGAGTAGCTTAAAACAAGAAAGTCCATCCGTAGTAGGTGATGAAGAGCCGCTTAGTCAACAAAAGTGCTTTCAAGCACCGTTGAAATCTTGGGCGTCATGGCCAAGTAACTACTCTTCTGGAGATGAGTTTGAACTTTCCAAGTACTCTGTGTCATCAAGGTCACAAAAGTCTCAGGAGATGGATAGAAATAATCTTGTGATGAATCATTTTCATCAAAGCACCAAAACTCCTAAGAATTCTCCAAAAAGCACACCAAAGTGTAGTAACAATACTCCTCAAAGTTCTCCAGTATTCGATTCTCGTAGAAGAAGTAAAACACCAAAAAAGTCTCCTATGTTGAATTTTTGCAACCAGAATAAGACTCCTAAGAATTCTCCAGTGTTAGGGTTAAGCAAGAGCAGAACTCCAAAGAGCTCTCCTGTATTTCGATCGCGAAGCAAAAGCAAGACTCCTAGGAAAAATAAATTGTATGACAAAGGTGAAAAAGTAACTCTTGCGAGGACTCAGAGTTCTATCGATGTAGATGATGGTACAATTGTCGAAAACGGGTTAAATGGAATTGAGAGAGGCACTTACAAAGTACTAAAATCATCAAACTGTGCAATTGAATTCGATAATTCACCAAAATCCCTAGCAAATTCACTAAGACTTGGAACTACAACTCTGAATGGAGATTCGTTTTGGGGAGCTTTGGGTGCAGATCCTGCTTTGAAAAAGCAGAAATTCATAGAGACTTTCAAAATTGAGAAAGAACAGGATAGTGAAGAATCTGAAGAAGAATATAAAATCCTCCATGTCCCAAATCCTGTTTCCTCTGCTGCAGTAACTAACAATGCTGATCCCGCAAACATAGAATGCAGCAAGAAAACTTGCTGTAAAGTGACCAATTCAGAAAGCAACAACACATCAGATGATTTGAATAATGCTGGATCATTAATTGATAGCATGCTTGTGCATGGTCCTACTGTTTTTCATCCGCGAGAAAAAAATGATATTGCTCCAGTAGTCAATGGCGAGGACTCTCATATTCCTATTCTTTCTTTTGGAGATGACTTATTTCAAAGCTGTTCTAAATATGCTACAGAAGATGATCTAATGAATTTGCTGATTCCCTTCAACTGTAATCAACTTGGTGAGTTTCAGTTCTCTTCAAAAGTTTTTATCACATTTTTTTATATTGCTGTGTCTTTTCGTTCAAATTAGCTAATGACAACGTACAGAAGAACATGATGAAGGATGATGACGTGATTATGTCTGAAGAGAAAACGCTTTATGACGGTCACGAAAATTTGATGGATCACTGTGAAACATCAACCAGGTAAATTTTGTTACATTCAACAAACTACGAAAATCATGCGCCTTTTCAACTGATAAATCTCGGATCGGATCGCTACTTTCGTGTAATGACTATGAATTGTACATTGTCTTGTCTAGATTACAAACTAATGAAGAAATCAAGAATCTTGATCTGCAAGCACCCTGCAATGAAGGGCCGTGTCAAATTTCCTTGAAGGAAGTGACATCACATAGTGCAGACATTTCGTCCGTGAATCTTGAATCACCAGAAACTTTCTTAGAACCCAACAACACCGAGAGGGTGACAGCGAATAACAAAGTTGCAGAGGAATTGGTCGCAAATTGTAAGACCGCGTCGGAGCTGGTGGATGATACAGAAGAGACGTTTGAGAGCCTTTGTAAAGATGTTTGCGAACTCACAAACATTTCGAATGTCACCTTATACAAAGGAGATGAAACAGAATCCACACAAACTCCCAGTGAAAAGATAGTTCTTCGCGTATCTGGCGATCAATTTGATACCTTAGGTGAAAATTTGGATTATCTCATCAACTCAAATGTTTCTTCACTCCATTTTGATGCATTGTTCCTCTCATCCTTCAATAGGCATAAAAAAGCTTGATGCGCTGATGAACGGAGACCGTGACAGCAGTCATGATGATTCTGGTAACAGATCTCCCGTGCTATGTCGACCGAAACCACTCCGACTCAAAAAAAAGTTAACTCCAAATCCAAAACTTGCTCTCAACAATTTGCAAGATACAGATCAACAAATTGAATCATTTGAGAAGCAGAAATCGGTACCCTCCGACGCGAGCCCTGAACATAGCACAGTTACTTCATCTCAGCCGATCTCCAGGGATCCACGATTGAACAAATCCCTTAGTCCATCAAAGCAGGTTTCTACTTCGACTAGGGATCCACGGTTGAACAGATCAATGAGTTCTTTAAAAGCTCCAGTTGTCCGCGAAGACTCAAATTTGATGACAAGAAATTCTGCAAGTTTCTCAGGAGATAATCCAAGTATAGAAGTTGCAGGTAACATATAATCTAAATGATTCATTCTTACATTTTTGATATATTTGAGACATATTCTATGAAGACCCAAAATTTTATAATTTTATGGCATGGATATGATTGTTTAGGGAATGGCAACGGTAAGGTGTTAGAAAAAATAGTTGACCCCCGTCTACGGAAGCGAAAAGAAAGAGAAGAGGCCGAGAAGAAGGCGAAGCTTAACGCATCAAACGTCGAAATTAATGGAAATGACTTAAATGCTTCTAAACTATCTCCAAATTCTCACGAAGGAACGATCAAACGTTCCTCTGTATTTGATAGATTGGGTCCTGGATTAGGTGCAAAGAAAGTGAAGTTGACACCGTCGCCAGAGCATCTTTTAGATTTCGCGCACAATGAATTCTTAGACATTATCAAAACTGGTAGAAGATCACCTTCTGAATGCGGTACTAGAGAAAGTGGCGATGAACACCGTCAGGACTTGGATGATGTTTTTTCGTAAGTATCTGGTACTTCATTTTCGGCAGTTCAATGTTCAATAATTATAACATTCTTGAATTTTTGTTTGCGCTTGAAATGATCGGAATATGTATCAAAATCTTAATCAAATCCAGAAACATTATGAATATACAACAAGGCATTATTAAATATTCGAATTTTTTATTTCGTCTTTGCATCACCTTTTTCTCTTTCCAGGAGTGGCGAAGAAGAACCAACAGCAAGTCCACCGCATCGAAAATTTACATCGGAGAGAGTTGATTATGTAGAGCCTGAGCCTGTCTTCAAGAGCGATATGCCGGGGGGCTACCGTAAGAATAACCGTCGGAATGAGTTGTCAAGAGGGCATATGGATCGAGGTTTAATTGGAAGAGACCGATTTTCACCGAATCAAAATTTTGCTAATCAGAATAGATTTCACCATGGTCAAGGTTTATTGCCAATACCTCCATTTATGCAGCAACATCCTATTCTCACGCCGGTTCAACCCCAATCCTCTAACATTCAGCCTAATCCAGGGCAAAAAATACCTTTACTACCTCAGCCTCCTCCTGTTTTCAATCAGCAGATACTTACGGCTCCAATACTTCCGGCGCCACCTCCTAATATCCATCAACGAGTTTCAATACCAAACCAAACAACATCTGTGAAACCTATCAGTGTTCATCAACGCTTAACTTTGCCTGGTCAATCGGTACCAAAGCAAACTTCTAATGTTCATCAGCGTCTATCACTACCGGCTCACAAGTTACCGGCGCAACCTCCTCAAGTGCAGAAAGTTACAGAGCCGGTAAGAACTCAACTCCCTACGAAATTATAGTTGTATTTCACGTCCCACTTAGATGATTCTTGATTATCATCCGTTATTACCTCTATCCTGGTTGGCTCGTTAAAATTCGAGATTTTTTCATGAGTCTAGCAACATGTTTATTATTGATGCCTTCAGAGGCGCATCTAGGTAATTTACTAACGGAAAGATCCAGTGATTTCCACTCGGTGAAGGATGTATGTAGTTGGATGCAAGAGAATTGATACCCTTTTATGTGCAATTAATCACATGAACTTCAACATTAACGATTATGCGTATCTCATAACAGGAACCTACTGTAACTTCTACCAGGACGGCTCGCAATTTCAACCCACACGCAGCACCGCCGAAATCCGGAAACGACCTGAGTTATGACTTTTACGAAATGAATAATGAGCAGCTTCGCAAGGACTTGGAAAATTTTGAGACGCAAAGCAATGAGTGTACTGATAAATATGTAACTTTCGATGGGGATCCAGAAGCACCAAATAAATTCGACGATTCGTCGATATTGGGAGATTCAGTTCAACCTCCTAAACTTGGTATGACGGACGGGAAAAAAACAAATTTCTTCAAAAGAGCTTGTTACAAATTTCTAAAAACTGGCAAATGTAATTCTGGAAGTTCTTGCGCCTTCAGTCATGAGGTAAACTTGACTTATTATTTTATAATTCATTGAAACTTACGGGTCTATATCTTGATACCAGGGTTCTTTAACGAAATCCATTTTGAATTTCGTTGAATTTCGTTGAGTTCTATACAAGGACCAATTCCATAACGAAATCCCACTTTGAAAACCATTACGGTCATAATATGATTACGATTTTTCTATTTTGCAACCATACATATATACATAGTATGTACTCATATATTTCCTATCAGAACTCTAATTTGTGTAATAATCAATTCCAAATTGTGCATGAAATTCTTACGTGACGAGTAAGCTTTGCACGCTTGTCAGCTAATGTACTCACAATAATCGAATCGTTTAATGAATATTCTGTGAGCAGTGATCCGACATCTCTCCATGACCAAACGAGTTACACATTACTCGTCGTGATACTGCTAGAATAGCTGGATACGGTGTAAACTTATGAGATGATTATGTTGTCGGGTCAACTTTCTGTTTTTCGTTTTACATGAAAGTTGTCCGCCAATTACTATTACTATCTTCAAATTATGAAACGACAAGAGGATGTATTTTGACCAAAACTTTGAATTTTATTTTTCAGGTGGGTTTCTTACATAAACTTCTAAAACAAACGAGACCCCAACTCTTATATCCAATTCTAGACTTCGCTATATCGTATCGCTTTGAACATTTTTTTATGGTAACGTGGGCTACAATTCTAGAAAGCTTGCAAGAAGACTCATTCAGTATATTTGAGAAACTATACGAGATCAATGTACGTGGAGACCAGCTCATTAGAGAGTTTTTGAATTTTTGTATAGCAACAAAATTGCACACTCCCGAATCTTTCATAAAAAAGATTTCTCCGATAATTTCTGTGGACGATCGAAGTACAGTTCGATCGATTTGGGTGGCTATTAAAGATAAGCTACGAGATGGTTTTTGCTGGGAGTCAGTTAAAGATCTTTGCCAAAAAGCCGTACCTCCACTCGATATGATTGAAATCACGGTGCTTCAGTGCCTTCATCGGAAAAAAAATCCGACTCACATTAAGGAGGTATACGATTTCGTAGAAAATAGGCTAACGCCAGAAGAGAAGAGAAAAATGAGCCCGGATATGTTGAAAAAGTTCATCGATCTCGTGAAAGAAAAAGGAATACCAGTTACAAAGGAGAATCCCGTGGTGAATGCACCAGTGAAGTGTCTCACTAGCACGAAAAGGTTAGCAAATTTTCTCAATTGAATCTTTCAGTTTTCCGATCATTGAGACAAACTACGCAGTCTCACATAATTGTTGCTTTTTCCGTTTAACTGAAGTTCTCGTTAAGTATCTCGAAATTTACTCTTGATTGGATCAGCATACTTAGAAATAATGTTTCAAGGAATTCATCTTCTTCTTCTAAAGTAGAATTACCAAAAGTAATAAGTAGCTCGATTGAGACTTCGATAGATGAAACTTTACCTAATGAACCTGTCGATTTTCAGTCCGTTGACGACCCAGAAAAAATCAACAGACATCGCGCAGCAACGCAAGACTTTGAACGCGATAAGTACACGTCCTCCTTCCCCTGTAATAACGAGAAGACGCATTTTGAGCCCAATTCGGCCTCCTCAACCTGCTACAAAACTTCCACAAGCATCACTTGAAATATCTCGTAAAAGTCAATCCCAAGTTGAAGATCAAACACCTCCAACAAAGCGATTGATTCAGCCTCTCAACACTCCGCTTCAAACGAATACAATTCAACAGCAGCGCAGAGCAGATTTAGCTAAGCAGTTGCAGTTCCCCACTTCGAGCTCTGAAAAACCAGCAAATGTAAAACCTCTGGAGGCTTCTAGTTCCATACCTTGTAGAGAAGAATCTCAAGCTACACAGTACAACCCAGAGCCAATAGGTACGTTTTATCTGTGATAGTCTGTAAATTCCTTATTAGTTTTAATTGTTTCATTAAATATACGATACAGATGAGTTAAGAACTTATCTCGCATTTTAAGTGTATCTATTTTTTTCCATATGTAGATGCTTTGGAGAGGCCTTCTGCGGGCCAATTGTGCCAAAAGAGATTCTACAAGTTGTATGCGGCCGTTGACACGATAAAAAGGGGTTTGGAGAATGAGGACTATGATTATGTGTGGAAGACGATGAACGAATTCTCTGATGAGGGAATCGAAATGGAATTTAAACGTCGTGCGTACTATCAGATATTATGCAGGGACGTTAAGAATTCTCAACGCCACGTTACCGAAATTATTCAAAGAGCAGGTAACAATCATCCCTTGGCCCAGTACTTAGCTAGGCCTAGACTTGGCGACTAATTTTTATGTTGATTTTGTCCATTATTAAGAGATATTCTTCAAGCGGATGAAATCCGCTATTCGTTCTGAGGCAGACTTGAATTTATGTTAATTTTTTTCACAAGTTTATACAGCCTCATCATTACTGGAACATTCGTCTACTCAGACTTGAAATTACGATACGTGTCTAAGATATTTCTTTGTACAAAATGATGTTATTGCCCTCATATTTACTACCGAAAGGTGCATTGATCCTTTCTGATGATTTTGAATACTCTACGCTCCAAACAAAGCGAGAGAATGAATATTTCATTCCCGGAACAACCTCGGAAAAACAGATTGAATGAATTTTTGCGGCATGAAAACTGTAATGCAAACGTACCACATCAGAATGACACTGAGATCTGTTACGTCTTTTTCTGACGTTTACAGATGAAGCTCTTCTGTACTTACTGTCATGATGATGAATTTTTAAATTTTATTTTGTTGTCATAGAGTGATGATATTATCATTAGATGTAATCTTTCCTCGAGTAGAATAACTATAAATAGAATTTTTATATTAGAAAAATAACCTTCTTACTTCGTTCGAAGTATATTGTTGACTATCGATCTATGAACGATATTGTTTCGGACTCCTTATGATAAAAAGCTTTTAAAATATTTTGTACCAAAGAGAAAAGAATAATTGATTAGACAGTGTATGAAAATAAAACGGGAAACAATCAGTGATCAAATTGAAGTAATACTAAATGTAAGGGTTATTTAATCACTTGGGTGTACCTTCATTCTGAGTTTGGGACATTTTCAGTCCGCTGCGATTCTTCGCAAGAATCAAAAAAAGTACTGTTCGAAGTCGGAGTTTGCGCTCTCATCGACCTAGCCAATGCAAATTTGTGGGTAATGGCGTTGCAGTTGCTGAACAAAGTGAAGATTCTCGAACCAGCCGAACCTGATTGCACATTTGTACTCATTAGCACCGAGATCTTACTGTCCAATAATGACCCTCTAGAAGCTCTCGATTTGCTCAAAAGTGAGTTACCCACACCTTTGCTTGAACTTTTTAAAATCGTAATTCTCAATCCGCCTCGAGAAGATCGCCTCTAAGAAATTGTCGGTGAATTCGTGTACAAAATTGTGATGTTAAACGTTGAGTGTGTCTATAAACTTCAGACGAGTACCAGAGTTCTACGGAGTTATAAATGTGAAGAATCAGTGCCATTTAGAATTTTCATTACTAATTTTTTCTTATCTTCAAACAGCTTGAAGCAGCGCTAATCCAACTGAATTGATTGAAAATTGTAAATATTCCGACTTTGAATTTTGCTCGTGTTGCCGTGTTGATGTCAATTTGTTTTTGGCCGCGTTCCTTATGAATGTAATGGGTTTCAGTTTACGTGAGTCTCACCATTCATACTTACAGCACGAACTTCACGAATCGCTTATAGTGTCTTTGAATTCTCTGCATTTTCACCGACGTTTTCTTTCCTGTCGGACTGGTTAAATATTTTCCTCCTCAGATTCAACACTGTGTTAAACCACCAGAATTTGAAAATTTTGAAAAAATTGAGTAATGAAGATTCTAAAGCATGTACTGATTTTGCTGTGTAAAGTGGCTACTAAGCAAAATGGCATGTAAGTAAAGTTTTTTGCCATCTGAGAAACACAAAATTTTTACATCCTTTGAATCTACATTACCATTGATATACGGCTTGTGTCCAACGTCGATAAATTATTCTTCCAGGTACTAAATTACTAAGAACAAACCGCGACGAGTGGCGAATCAAAGAAAGCAACGTCTTTGATGAGAAACATCGGAACAAGCTGGTCTTGATCCTTATGAAAGCTTTGTCTTATGTTGATCAAGAAAAAGCTCTCTGGCTCTTCAAGGAGCTCTTGAAAGATCAATATATCTGTTACTTTCCTATCGGTGAGTTTTTAATTTTATGCCCTATTTTATAATCCTAGTTTTTGTTTCGTGAGAAACGGTCATAAAGTATCTCCATGATATTTAAAATAAGATGAAGGGGGACTTTGAGTAACTCTAATTTTCATTCATTTTGCATCAAGAATTGAAAAATGTTTCTATTTTTGCAGATTTACCTCTATACATGGATGAGCTGGCATTGTTATTTTTAATCTTTGGAAAAGATGATTTGGCAGCTGATTTAAGCAGAATAGCCATGGCAAATGACTTGACATTCAATAAATCAACTTATCAAGAGTTGATAAGTCGAATGTTACCATATGATGAGATCCTTGCCAATCAATTGCTGGATTATGCTATTCATCTTGGATACTACAATGATATTCAGGTATAATAGTCCTCATACAAGTGATCAATTGACTCGCGAATAGATAACACCGTAATAATGACCGATATCCAAGCTAGGCGGGTATGAAATGAAATAGCTAAAGGATCAATTTCTTCTTCCAGATTAAAAATGGACACACATATGTAATAATCGATATTAATTATCTTGAGGAAGAGATGTTCATGATACTGAAACGGTTGATACGGAAACTAACTATGAGCGTTGGACCTGGAGTTGATCATCTCAAACCAAGTTCGCTGAAAGTAATTTTGATACTAGAGGTGAATATAATCTATTGTTATAATCGTGCGGCTAGATCTTGATAATTCTTAGAATACTTCATCTTTCAACAGGATATCCCAGATGAGAAACGTCTGTACAGAAATGATATGGCAGTGTTGACTCAACACAAATATAAAAATGTTAGGAATGCTATAGGTACCATATTGAGCACGCGGTTTTCGCCACCTATCAGAATCTCAAGTGGCAAAGCGAGTAAATATTGTAAATTAGTTAGTCGCACGGTTGTTGATTACCTGAAACATTGGCGTTGAAAGTAAGCGTGATACTTTTTTTTAAAAAGTTTTGATGACTTTTTCTCAACTCTTGCTTCGCAAAATTATTTCAATTGTTAACTTTTGTAAATTTGATGGATATGCCAATTTCCATAGACATGGAAGAATAATAATTATTGTAATACCATACTCCGCATTTTTGATCCGAACGTTTACGTCCCGTTCTAAAAACACTAGACTAGTATATATATATATATGGATTGTTTACTTAAATCATTAATATTATCATTAGTAGATAAGCCAAAACCCTATTGGAGAACTTAATGCTTAATGTACATTTTGTAATTTTGTTCAATTACTTCATAATTCTATGAACTGTGATCCCATATTTCAATGTAAACGAAACCATGCCGTGAAACAATTTGTCCGTTAACCCAATTTTATTGAATATAGTATTGTTGATGTTTGGTATACTTTGTCTTGCACTAATTACTATTTACAATTTTGGTTGTAATTTTAAGAATGGTGATTTCCAATCAGTACGAGTTCAATTCGTTGGCAACTTTGATACAAAGTTTATTATCATCGTTTTAATTCACAGTACAGTAAATATGAGATCATTCTCAATCAAGATTCATTGATAAATTATCAGTTCTAAGATACTTTGTGGGGGAACTTGAAAATGCTAGAGTTTCCAACGTTCAGAAAACACATTTTCAACAGCTAATCAAATTTTAGACTGCTTGAATCCAATCTCGAAATGTTTGCATATCGAAGTATTATATTTTTTATATGGTATATTTTTGAATGAAGAAAATTTTCAAATGCACTAAATTTTCGAGATGTCTTATCTGTACAAATAGCGTCGAGAAAATAGCTTAATCTGATTATCACAGAACATTTAAAAATAAGACACATCCACACACCACTGCACTGCGCAATCGAATCATTAACTCGACTCCATTGAGTAACTATAGTCATATTTTTGATCGTTACCACTTACAGGCTTCGAGTAAAGATTTTTGTTGTGATGAAGAGCGTACCGCGTGGAACTCTGAGCATCAAAACGTTTTTGTAATTGCATTTGCAAACATATGTGCGCAGCATAGCTTCTGAGGCTCTTCTTAGTCAATCAAACTCCGGTATGTCGTCAAAGGAATATCCTGGTACCCGTCTGTAGGCTTGCACGGCTACTCTCACGTGATAGGCTCCAGGTATAAACATAAGGGCTCCCAAGATGATCACGGGCCACATTCTATCAGAATACTGAAATATTTTGAAAAATTATACTGCTTGTTTTGACACCGAAATTGTGGAAGTGGTAAAAAGAATTATTTTTTAAATGAATTACATCGGAGAAAAGATTTCAGCTTAGCATCCGCCGAATTGATAGACTAGACTATACCTCGGATCTACAGGGATTTATCCACTTTTTGATACATATATTAGAAAATTGCCATTTTCCGCCTGGGTAAAGAGGACTAACATTTTATCTGTACTTCATGAAATCATCAAATCGGATTAACTCTCACATTTTCACTTCAACAGTGAAATTCCATTGCAATATTTTTCTCAATATTATCATGAAAAATGCCGAAATTATCCAAAAACATGTCAAAATGAGTTAAATAACTTATCATTCCATAAAAATCTAGCAACAAGTTGAAAAAGAAAAAATTCATTTTCACAAGTTCGATGGAAGTTCTTACCTTTGTATCTATGTGGCCACTGACAATCAAGCTTCCAATAACGAGCATAACACTGCCCCCGAGGAATAACAAAGCCGCAAGACTTATCGCTTTCCATGGTATCTTCATGGGGGGTATAACGAACTAAACAGAAGATCAACCATTTTCTTTTAGTTCAATTAAGTGAATTTCAATCATGTATTATCAAGAAATTTACCTGTGAATCAACGAAACCATTATCGGTTTCGGTTAACTGTGTGTAATCCACGTTGTCGTAGTGTCTTTCTCGAACTCCTTTTCTTCTTGACATGCTCAGCTTGTGTATGTAATCTGAAAAGAACCGTAATTTTAATGATAAAAATCACGATTACATCTAGATTACAATTTTCGTGTCATTGATAACATTCTAAATTTTATTGTATAGAAAAATTTATTCATAATAGTTATCGTGATCATAATAGAATTCGCTAATAATGTATGTAAATTCATGCCAAAAGCTTTGATCGCTAAGCTCAGCTGATCGATCACAACTTTTTCGTTCGCAAAGTCACGTTATTGCGCGTTACTGCGTACTTTACTTACTCACAGAATTCTAAGGATCGATAAATGCGGCATTCTGTCAATGTCACTAATCATAATAGCCTATTCCCATTGTATTGCAAAATCATTCACCATAACTTCTTACTCCTTCATGTGGAGCAGCTTCCATGGAATTGAACACTCTCATAAGAGACGATAAGAAATTCTATATCATTATACGTATGTGCGATTTTCAAACATTTGAAGAAAAAAAACGATGTCACGCCGTCTCAATTTATAAACTTTCAAAAGTCTTACCATATCCATCGTCACTGTCAGTGTCTGTTGTATCGACTTTTAACAAAACTCGTAAATTTATTAATGAAAATGGAAAAAATTCATAGGAAAAAGCTTTTGAACTTGCACTCAAAGCGAGTTTAGTCTACTACTTGTAGAATTGCATGATATGTACTGGATCGAGTACCGCAGTCTCAAGCCTTACAGTGATTTCTCGGTGTTGCTTAAAAATAGAAGTTGCGGGTCCTGCGCAGTTAAGCTCTCGAGGTATACAACTCATGGCTTATTTTGTATTGTCTATACATTGTATAAGCTTGCAAGCTCTATGAATGTATGGGTGAGATGAAAGTTTTGTGTTTCTTGCCATGTGATCGACGCACGCGAACGTGAAAATTTTTTATTTCTTCCGGTAGAAAGTACTGCGGCAACTGGGAACCTTTCTTCCTTTACAATCTATAAATTTATCATGAGAGAATTTTAATCATGAGTTATTCACACGAATTTTCAGGTGCAGCGTTTACAAAACTTGCCAAAGTTTAGCTTTTCTTAGACCCGGTTATCTCTAATCTAATTCGTCAATGAGTATGCGTACCGAGATTTCTTGATTCTTTTTTCGTGAGACTAGTAAAATATGTTGAAATGTTTATTGGTATGAAATCTTTTTGAATCTGTTACCATTTCGCACTTGTCGCGAAAACTACGATATGAGTTGATCGTATTCTTAGAGACTGTTGTGCACGCAATTATTTTTAACGAAAATTCACGATAAATTATTGTCGAATCTCTGGTTTTCGTAATTGATTTGCCAGTTTCGAAATATTTCACATAAGTTACTATTCTTATTGAATTATAATCCGCAAATGGATTCTGAGACAAAATTGAATCAGGCACCAAAATCGTCGAACTTGATCAGTCAAACTTCTTCAACACTCAGAATTTGACACTGCACCAGTGCACGCACATTAATATCATATTATTTCTTCAAATAGCAGAGAAATGATTTCTTGTAGACTGGTCCTAGAGAAAATATGAATCAACTTTCTGAGGGCATATCCTGCCCTCAATCAAAAATTATGATAATTTGTACATTATAATTTTTCTTGAATAATATTCCCATCACCGATAATCTTAAATAATCTCAAAACTCATTGAAATTCTTCTAAAAATTTTTGCAAAAATTGTACGTCTCTCTTTTTCAACCTTGGTGTCTCAAAAAATGTATCATACCAAGTTCACTTTTACAAACTAGATTGACACTATTATCAATCCTCTCGGCAACTGCCTCAGCATGATGTTTCACCACACCAGGCTGCAAGCCGATTAGAAGCTCCATATTAATCTTTGAAAAATTTGAACTTTTTTAACACAACACTGTGATGGTAAAATATATGGAGTACCACGGTATTCTGCCGGCCGGTGCAAGTGGAACTGATCGCTAAAATTCTCTTGAGCCGGACTTACACAATAACGAGAAAAAAAATGATAGTCGCACGGTATGGGCGTGTAACTATAGAATAGAGCGTGTATAGTATGGCCTTGAATCTGAGTGAAGATGTGCGCGAGTGGACGCCAGGTATACAATAGTCACTATCGTAGGCTCTACACTTTTTTATCATCTTTGGTATAGAACACTACGTGAAAATTTTGTTGTCTTACAAAGGTAATGTGTCCAGATATTTTTTTGGGATGGCTAGTGGATCTTAGCTTTGAAAGATTCAATTTACATCTTTAAATCCACTAGAACTGCTGGAAGAATCGGGTCATCAGGAATTGGCATTGCATGGGTTCGACGTCATGATTGAATTCAATATTTCCTTGGAATTTTTTGAAATCTCAAAACAATTTGAATGAATTAACATGTAGTTGAAGTTGGAAATCTATCCATTATTGGATACACGAAACGTATGTAATGAAATGAAAAAAATCAAAAAATTTAGAATACTTCTAAAACTTTGGCAGACAATAGATCGATCGTCTTAATTTTACAAAGTGCATTCTAGCGTATCAAAATCACTCACTTTTCAATCCAAAATTCATTTCACCACATACCTACTCTGTTACCTATCATTCCTACAAAAGTACCAAGAAGTGGTAACTTGCGTTCATTGGCAAAGAGATAGATTCACACTCAAGATCACACAGCTTTTTCAATTTGCATGCATCTCGTTCTCACTTGCTATGTAGATTTGAGTACAATTCAAAATCTGTTTACCGGCACGTTTTTTAATGTACAGCACACTGGAATCATTAGTCGTTATCAAACACAGATGCCGAGGCACAGCGAGTGGTCTAGAACACGCGGCCCGCATGGAATGAATGCGACGTTGTCAGATTTCTTGGATTCCGCCATTAAAAGTTGAAACGTGCTTTTTAAACAAGCGTAGAATTTGAATTGCCCGCGTGACCGTCTGATGTTTTCACTCTAAGTATTAGAGCTCATGCATGGAAAAGCGCCGTATCAGTAGTAACAGACAGGGTTTGGTCAGACAATCTCGCATATCAATTTTGCGCTTATGAAACAGTTTTTGATTTGGTTTCGAAATTTGATTGATCCTCCGATAGATAATTATCATGTAAAAATCGAAGTTTTTCTTATTTTAATGAATAATATCTTTGGGGAAGTTGATGATGTCATACTCTGCAAGGGAAATCACTCGTCAGGTTTCAGGATTTTAATGATGAGTTGGACATTTCATTCGATATCTGATTCAGTCAGTACTCGAAATCCCTCCCTATACATTTGGATTGGTTTTTATCATAATATGAGTTATAAAGTTTGGTGAATATATCAAGTTGATCTCTTCAATAAAGAACTCCAAACCAGTGAAAATTTTACCGGAATCACGTTGTGCTGGTGGATTGCGTGAATCATGATTCTATCATAAGTTGGATTTCTAACCATCAGGTGACAGCACTTTCGGAGCCGTGTGCTGTCACCTTTGTATCATCACCTTCACTACCTGTGCATTCGATCCTTACCAACTCTAAATTTTTTTGGAACATGATATTTTAATGCATCAAAATTTTTAAGAATCAATTATCGTACATGCTAATTTTCCAATCGAGTAATCAGTTTTTTATTTGTATTTATCTTTCAATAGTTGGGTTGAGATATGATTTGGGTCCTTATCATAACGAAATATTTGAATATTATCCTCGCACGTAAGACTTAGTTCTTGGATCTGAGAAAAAATGAGCTCTCCTTCAGCAAAGCCGGATTTGATCTAATGATCATACCGAGAGCGTTGAAAGTAAAATAATTTAATACTATTTATTAGAGGGTTTTTGTGATCGTTCGTATGAATAAGATGCGGGTATCGTATTGTAAATGATTCCGTAAACAATGAAAAAAAGATCTAACTATTGAATAGGATAAGAACTTACTTAACATGATATCAAGTTCAAAATAGACCACTTGGATCGAAGCATCTGAGATCACGTTTCATCGGCGCATGAAGTCGTTATCGCCATCTTTTCCAACGTTCGATTGGCTACTTTTTCTTGAAAATGCTGGAAAAAAATATATCCGGTTGGTTAAAAATATTTCTAGGCAGATACACTTACTCACATCTTCTAATAATTAATTGGTCACTACAATACATTAGCGGAAATAAAAAATTTCAGCTACATGAACCTACGAGTTTTCAAAAATTTATCATTTGTTGTACAGATTGATATCGATTTTCACTCATACACCGAAATTGTTCCATGAATTAGCTCGTCATCAAGATTATTTGGAATATGATTGCAGCTTACAATACAACTTTCGAATAATTTTTACTGAGTTTCCAAAGCATCTTAAAGCATTCCATTGCTGAAATTGATACTCAATAATTAATTCTACAAAAAGTAAATCTCTATTCCTGTATCAGCATCATACTTCCAGCCCTATTGAACATCGATCCTGCGACGCGACGCAATTCAATAATTCACGCCCATGACTACCAGTTGATTCATCCCTACTACTCCCATGAAATACTTGAGCAACTTCGAACTTCACAAACCCCCACGACTGAAAATTCTCATCCACTTCAGAAAACTAGACCCTCGCGATTCTAAAAAAATAGAGAGAATGAAAGAAAAAAGAAGAGAGGAACATATCTACACAGCAAAATACCAACCTGATTCCACGCAACCCTCATGGCAACTGAAGACTTGTTCTATTCCCAAACAAGGTTGAAGCTTCCCCCTCGTGTGACAAGAGAACTTGATATTTTTTCTCCCCTTGGATTTCCAAGTTTCAGTATAAGTATACCCTTATATACGTGAGGCACAAAACCAAAATGTTGTTTCAACTAGAGAAGGAAATCCGTCGATAAAGAAACCCAACATGGACTTGCACATACATAGACTGACTGGAAAATACTAGTGTCAGAAGCACCAGCAGTCTTTCCAGGGTTTTGGTCGTCGTATTTAGTCAGGCGATCGATGTTAACCATCACCCTGAGGGATGCGCGCGACGACTAAACTTATTGCCATGCGTGCGGCTATATTTTTTTCCTCATGGGGGAAACAAATTGCCACGTGTACAGTGCAATCACATAATCAAGATTTTTTACCATAAAATTCGTTTTTGATTCACTGTGCGTAAAATTGTACTTTGTGCAGATTTTGTCGTTTTTTTTTGTTCACAATTAATCAAATATACGGTTCGATACACGGCGGTAAAACCTATTTTTACATCCTCGTGATGATTCCGAACTATCGAAAACCCATCGCTCGGACGCGAAAAAAGTTGTTACGCCCTTGTATCGAAATACACTATTAAAGTCCACAGAAGATTTTGGATGCTGATTTTTTTTTTGACGATATCGCTGTGCTTTATCCCTCTCATCACGGTACTACTTACGCTGTTCAAGAAAAAGTGCCTAATTGCAATATGATATTTGTCTGAAAAGTAGGTGAAATACTAAAATTTTTAAATTTAGAATCGCGCGCATTCCCGCCCCAGCAAGCGTTGGAGACGAGATTTTGGTACAACTCTTGCGGGAACTTGATTTCTGTATAATGAAATATTTTTCAGAATCTTCTCAGATTTTTCCTTGAGACCTCATTGAGAATACGATAAAGTCTGTGGTACTTTGATGTATGTATATATGCCCTTTAGAGGACACTCGTGCTAATATAGTTAAGAAGAAATAATGAGAATTGATCTTAGATTCATATAGATTCTTAAATCGTAATTTTGGAGTGACAATCAAGTTTCTCGGAATTATATCTCAGATATGTGTACTGGTCATTTATCGATATCAAAAGGGTGTCTGCATTGTGATCAAAATTTACAAGCTCATTTCAAAAATGATTTAACAATTTTCGAGATGGACTGGGATGCTATCAATTCCAACCGGGTAGACTCAAAAAATTAGTAGGTTCAAAATGAAGAAATCATGTCCATAGCAAATATTTCCAAACAGAGAGAGGAGCTAAGAGCTCAAAATTATTCAGACTTAGATGTAAAGTAGACCCAGCATGCCCCCCCCCTCCCTGAGCCGTTTTGGTAATGGATTCGCCCCACTTCAATATTTTTCAACGTACCTCATTCCAATTTAAAACTTGTTTCAATGTCTTCAAAATGAGCTAAATTGGGTTGAATTTTCACCCACCAAAGCCAAGCTATCATGATTTTCCTGAATAGTGATTTTTCGCGATATCGCCAAAGGTTTGTACCCAACATCCTCTAAAACAATGTAAATCGACGATAGAGTGCATCAAATCAAAATATTATTCTTGTCTCTATGTAACCACACATAAAGCTTTTCTATCAATCCAAATGATTACTTTTGGATGATTTTGACGTGATAAACTTTTTTTAAGTAGTAAAAAAAGGCCATCATGCCATTTCATTCAAGATAACCATATGGGGGCGTGTTGGGTAAACTCCAACTTTGGCTTTCATGGTTTGCAAAAAATTTCCGTAATTTTTTTCATAAAATTGCCCCAAATCCGAGATTTGCGAGAATATATGAGTTTTAAGGTCTTAAGAAAAGGATTTGAATGCGGTCAAGTACGTCAAGATTGGTCGGACCAAACAATCTTGGCACTGGTTTTACTAAACGCAATTTCATAGCGATTTCTTAGTTAGGTGGAAGAAAAAAAACTCTGTAAACTTCCTGGGACACACAGATGTGATTCAGGGGCAGTCTAAATTACTTACTTATTCCTCATATTTTAATATAAGAAACGTGAAAAAAATTTACGGGAAGGTCGATGAGTGCCCATTCCTGAGATCAACGGATGGGGGTTCGCTGGGTACATTTTGGATAGACGGCTTACAAGCATCATTGTATTTTTCAGTATCTTGAAAAGAATGTATTCAAGTAGAATTAATAGGTAATTCAAGTGTCCTAAATGAATCTTGGATTTCTGGATTAAATTCTTTTTTGGCTGCGGTAATTCAATCAGCTCAAAATTGGTGCTGCCAATCAGATTTTACAGTTGAGCAAAAAATATCTTGAGGATCCAAATCACATCCTGAAACAGGGGCGAAAATTATTAGCGAAGTATAATTAATGGTAGTCAAATTGAAAATTCCTGTCAGAATTTAAGTTGATGGAGTGAAATGAGACAAATTTTCGGGAGGGGAGAAAAGGCTCATACAAGTTGGTTTGCTGATAAATTGAAATTTTTCATAATATATTGAGAATATCGTGAGTTGATATTGTCCGATGAAGCTTTTATTCATTCACACTCAAAAATTTTCAGGTAATTTGCAATAAGATGGTACCAATACATTCTATTCATTATGGTGAGCAGTTGAACAAGACTATAAATAGAAATTTCTCGTGCACCACAGATTTCTTTTCATAGTCTAATTATGTTTTCGACCGGACTCCAGAATTATCGAATTAGACTCAATAGCTGTGCTATGATTTTCATTGATTAATCTTTTTGATTGTAAAAAATGTATCATATAGCCATCGAAAGTGTCGGTCCGTGGCGATTTTCATTCGGACAAATCACCGGAGACTATTCCATTACGAGGACCATAGATCGCGCAATATCAACGAATAGATTGGATATTAGAGCAACAGTGAAATGAAATTGCTACGCACGTGAAGGGGTTTCATTATTGAACGCTGAAAATAATTGCCTTATCATACTTCGGACAGGACGAACAATCCACTAATGAGATAATCGATTCTTGTTGGTAATCGCACGAGATTCAGGTTGATATTATTCTTTTGCGAATTATTAATGATTTCACGCATCCTACTACGATATGAATATGCCAATTGCCCCTATTTATTGATATAAATACCTATACCTCCTCAAAAAGTTGAATTTATTCGCTTTTCTGTTGTTCCATAAGTGCAATTAAAAATTGATGGCCACTGCATCAAACCTTACTATTTGACCTTGCAATAATTAATTGATAGCCAGGACTGCAGTAGAAAAAAGATTTAAGAGTCAAGGTTTGTATCGAGTGTATCAAGGGCGCGTGAGATGAACGAAATACGGCTATAAAGTGTCGGACATGTAAAAGGCAAACGAAAGTGCAAAGAAAAGAAAAAATAATCTTCATCCCTAGGAGGACAGGAGCGCGCGTAAAAAAGTGCCGGGGTCACTTTGATACTAGCGATGCAGATTGCGTAGTTTTTTTTGGCAAACGCTCATGGCAATGAAAAGCTTGAAAGGTTCATTCAAAATTTGTCAGAATCTCATGGCGCAAGTTCAAGGATGGATTCTTATTTCTAATTTATAGGCCTCTCAGTTGAGATCTAGTTGAAGCTACAACATAAAAATTACCATAGCATGAATCAAAGTCCATATTTTTAATTTAATAATCCTAACTTTGAAATTACGTCGAACACTCTGTCCGAATACATTTTTACAAAAATCCATGAATTTTTCTGTCTGGTGGAAACGATTTTCAATGGTTGTAATCGACCAAGTTGCATGTATATAAAAATTAACCTAATAAGTAAATTATCATTCCCTTACGTTACATCAAGTATAGCTCGTTCTCTCTTGCAAGAATAGGAAAACTTTTCAGAAAAATAAATTAATCAGAGTAATAAGCTTTTGTATGTTTTGACTGAGACGATTCTGCCTTCAAAATTTTTGATAAAATGGTTGAAATAGTCATTCAGATTTTATTCTATTTCACACTAATGGATAGCAGATTTTTGATTTTATGATGAATGAAAAATTCTTAAGAGACAACCTCTCTAATCTACAGATTTCCAACTTTTTCAGGTCTCATCTGGGAGTCTCCACGGGCTATATGCCAAACGATATCATGCCGTTCATTTGTAAGCTCTAGATACCGAATCACTCTCCGTGGAATATCTGACCGAGATACGAAACTATTCTCGCGAGTCCTCTCATGATTCTTCTGGATCACGAATTATTGCAATAATTTCACCGTCGAAGCAATACAATCTCAATCGATATCCATCGCACAAAAAGTACATGTATTATTGTGCATATAGATGTTTCAGGATGATATAGTGATTTTGTGTTGTTCGTCAGTACAGTTTGTCAAGAATCTGATGAAAAAGACAGCAAGTGTATTCTCCCCTGCGTATATTTTTTCCATGATTCGTATAGATAAAATTTTAGTTTCTCGGTAAACCAGCAGTCCAGGACTATGACTATTTTTTTTTCAAGTAGCCAGCTATGATATCTACAGAATGGCCTAACGTGTTGCCGATGAAATTAATAAAATTGAATGAGTCTCAATGAATCGCAGACTTCGAGAAAAACCATTTCTATCCTATACTATTGATCAGGAGGGTATTTTAGCGAATTTAGCCCATGATGCTCTCATTGCAAACGAGAATTTGAGAACGGTACCTAAATCATTGCTGCGGCCGTAAAAAAAAGTGAAAAGTTTCAAGGCACAAGTGAAGCTGATTTTCTCAACATTTATGCTTTTGAAGGTCTTCCCTGCATCTGTGCTTTTGAATAATGTGAAAAAATCCGAAAGTTTCACCGATCCAAGTTCCTGTCCGAGAGAAAAGATAAAACTGATATTGTCGCAAAATTCTCTGAATATTGGGTTTACAATGAAGGAAAATTAATTAAAGTGAAAATTACTTTCAACCTTTCACTCTAAGATTTCATAGGTCTATGGACCAAAACATTCGCATTACAATGTATGGTAATTTCAAAGCTCAGCTTTGAGCTTTTTCTCAGTTTCCTTCTGAAAATCAAACCCCCTCGAGTGATGAAATTGACCGGCCCATCGTTATTCATTTTTCATAACAGAATAGCCCAATTCTTTGCTAAAAACCCACATTCTGTACAAGTTTTTCAAACAACCCCGCCTCAACCACCCCTCGCTCGTGTCTATACTAGACACGAACCCTTCCAACCCTCCCTAAATTCACCGTCGATAAGTCAGGAATCATCATTACCTCCACCACCCCTTTTATCCAAACCCTTTCCACCGCTAGTCAACCAACCCCCTGAACCACCCTCTTCCCTCAAAAAATCTCAAATTGTACCGCTTTCTCTCGCCGCTTGGGGGCTGCACCTGGCCTACTATACCACTACTACTACTACTTGCTCTGCTAAAACACTATTATAAACTCTCTTCCTCTCTCTCGTCTGCGCATATATACCAGAGAAAGAGAAAGAGAGAGAGAGAGCCTTCTATATAGTTCAAAGAGAAGACGAGACTGGGTTTTACTCTCCCTCCGGTCGAGTTTTCGCCCAGTGTGCAGCTGCGAGCTCTCCCCGAGTGAGCCATCGCAGCCAATACTTATAATAACTCGGTTACTTCTTATTCAACCTCTTTATAATTATTATAAATCAACATCATTATCATCATCATTCATATATCCTCTAGTTTATCTCAGAAAAAAAAAATAAAAAAAGAGTTGAGGTGAATACGAAATCTAAACCCTTCCTTAAGGTGTAAGATTAAAAATCTGTAGTTTGGATGGTTTAAAAAATTCGTGATAGTGAAAAATCTTTCATCGATTAGCCAAGAAGAAAGAAATTTTTTTTTGGCAAAAGGCGTAGACACTGGGTAGTCAAGCAGCTGGAGGCTGCGGTCATATAGCTTGGCGGCGGCTCTCCAGGACACCCCGGAAAGAAGAATAACCTTCAATCCCTGGGGTGTTACCTCTTAAGGGTTGAATTGTGCTGCTGACGCCGCCGCCAAGCTCTCCTTATATCAGGTCAGTCATATCATTTAATTCAATATTCTACTCATTTAAAAATTATAATTCTCTGTTTATCTGTATGAATGATAATACATTTTTTTATAGTTCTGAAAAATGTGGAAACCGTTTTTTTTTTTGGAATTAAGGGGTTGACTTAAGGGGATGCACGTGCGCCGAGCCTCGTGCACGCACAAGAAAATTCGATATATGTATGTACATGCAAGCGCGAAAACGTGAGATGGTTAAGGCGGGATATATTACAGGTGGGGGGTGTGAATATTTTGCCACGGCGACGATGTTGTTAGGAGCTGATCCGGAGCCAAGGTCAAATCTATGCTGCGGATAATAGCAGTTGGTATTGAGTGCCTATCTTTTTTTTTCACTAAAGTAAGAGTATAGTGTACAGGGAGTTCGAGGTCTTTTTTCTCACGATTTGTATGCAACTTTTTTTTATGAATTAAGGAGAGAAGGGTTCTTTGAGTATAGGTATAAAGGTATGATCTTTGGAATTGTTAGGGTAGATGAATGAATGAATGAGTGAATGGATGAATTGTTGCATGCGGAGAAGTTGGTTGAGTTGCACCGCACCTGCTCTCGACGAGAAGTATGTATGAATTTTTTAACTAGAATCACTCTCATTTTAGTAAGAAGCATCAAAAATTCTATTTATTATTGCAAAAGAAAGTTTGAGGTACGTGAATTTTTTAAAGTTGAATTGCATCGAGTTGCAAAGATTTTTCAAAGTATTTTTTGTGTGGGTGGAAAATTTAAGCAACAAAATCCCCGCGGGGTGACAGTATTTTTCGAATCCACGTGAGTCGATGTAAACTTGGATGTACATACAAAACGTGATCCTGACGGCAAATTTTACAATGGCGGGACCTTTGGCAATGATTCTTAGATATTTGAAAGATTTCGAGTCACTGTAAATTTTGCGAAACATTTTGTGTGAAAGATGAAATGGTGGAGGAAATTTTCGTAGAATTTTGAAGAATAACATTACGTTCAATGAAAATGACAGTCTCACAAGGATCATTTTTTTTAACGTCGGTCATCCTTCTGGTAAAATTCAAAAATATGGTAACTTTACGATTCTTAAATATTCGGATTATCCTCTCAGGCAAATTGAAATAAGAAAGTATTATTCTCATGTACCGACCAAAAAAAAATGACGGACTCATAAGCAGATGACGTTACCATTGACTTGTTTTGAGATTATCCAAAACCCATGATTTACTTGTACATTATTCTAGCAATCGCACCTTAAACTTCAAATATCGCAAGTTTTCGATATCTTATTGAAATTTATCAAAAATTGCATTACGATTAGCGACATGAGATAAAATTTGATCTATAACCGCGCCATTAACATAATTTAATAGCCGATTGAATGGGAGGAATGAAAATGATCAATTATTGATGATTTTCATCCGCCACACGATACAAACCATCATGTATGTGCAAAAACTATGTGAGAACACGTGCAGTGAACACGATCGAATCGGAAACATTGAATCATTCAGCAAGAAACTTTTCAAAAATATAACAGATATATGAGTACAGGCGCCCGTTGTATAGCCGTGAAAATACACCTGCTCGACGAAACTTCAGCCAGCTTGATTAATTGCCGAGTTCACGCATTTACGTAGCTACCCATATACTAAGTAATACGTGCCAACTTTTGCGACAAAATGTTGATTTAGCCTATGTATCCCTATCTAGATCTTGCGAAATTCACTCTTTACGCAATAACTATTTAATTTAGAATTTTGTCTGAATCAAGGAAAATTTACTCAAGAAATAAAATAGATTCTTAACATTTGAACAAAATAATTTTGAAATCTGAGACGAGCTATTAAATTCTGGCTGATTGTCTTTATGGATCACTTCCGTTCTTTAAAATGATTGACACGGGCATTGACCCATATGTAATCCGAGTATATACGCTTGAATCAATGATTATAGACTTCGATAAATGCGTATTACGTTATCGTTAATCGAATGACAGAGACTTGATTTGTTTTGTTGACGAAGATTATGACGAAAATGGAAGTAGTGGGGGATAGAAAACTGAGAAAGCATTTTTACTTCATGAATCCGGACAGGTGCAGTTGACAATGTATGTACATATACGCATGTGTACATATAATTGTCGACGATACTCTGGTTCGCGCGCCCAAGTATTGTGAAAAGCTGATATGTAATCCATTTGCGATTCCATCTGTTGCATTTTTTTCATCTGTTGCGGTTGGAATTATTTTGACGGACGGTATAAAACCGTGCAAATCTTGCAATTTCTGAAAATTTACGCATCATTTTTCTGACAACCCTCTCATATGATCAGATTTCACAAGCTACGCAGTGCTTTTTCTTCATGTTTCATTCAAATCTTTCTGGTTTGAAATACACGCCAAGAGAATGGATAGGATAACTCAGTTCATGAGCGTTAACTCTTGAAAATATTAATGAAATGCTTTTCAATCGATGAAAATCGTTAACAATTATTTTGCTCAAAAACTCATAATAATATGTTTGTATTTTTTATCAGGCTGATGAGGTTTTTTTGTTGTTTTGGGAAATACATATGAAATGTTACGGATGTAACCTTCAAAATGAGTCTTATATGTTGCAAATAGGGATTAATCAATTTATCAAATTTCGGCTTTCAATTCGACAGAAATGAGCATTTTTCTGTTATCGGAATAGATTTTGCATACATAACTTATAAATATCTTGATGTAAACATTTTTACAAAAATTATGAGATGGTTACAATCGAAAAATCATGTCACGATATAAATTCACTTTGCATCTCATAAGATTCGATTACAATTTATCATACGTGCAAAGTAGCTAATAGTATTTGAAACAGACATTCTTTACTTTATAAGTATTTCCACAAATCTTCCAAATTCTGTGCATTTTGAAAATGGACGTTTTTGTGAATTGTATGAACTTGGTATTTTGATACAGGGCGAAAAAATTGAATAGTCACAAGCTAAGACTTGAATTTCATTTGGATTGGTATCCAGATCAAGTGTTACAGGAATCTTGATACATACATGCTCGGGTGAATTTTCCCCCATCAACCTTCCGTAATCGAATCTAGACATATCATAGATTAGAACGTCATCCGCATCAAGAGTGAAAAATTGTATGGAACGACGGTCATTTCGTGAAACTTAGATTAAAAATTGAATAAAAACACGACGAAAAATATTTTGGGTTGGATCGATAACTCATTACCACTGCAATTAAAGCTCGATAAAATACGGTAATTTTCCTAATTCCACGCTTTTCTGGTTGACCCAGTAATCAATACTTTTCTCCCCCCCCCCCAATTTCCTATACAAAATACATTGTAGACGTTTAGAATAAGTATACACTGGAACTGTTTCGTATTCTTTAACTAAGGTATCCGCAGGATAATACAAAGCGAGCGAATAATTTCAGAGTGAGTCAATAATGAATACATTGTAGCACCTCTTTAGATTGAAACATCGATTGAACTGAGACTTCTGGTAATTTTCCAAGGCTCAATCCAGAACAAAAATTTTCATTGCATTCGAATCACCCAATTTTCATTCGTCATTTTAGTCACATTGGTATTTGTTATCACCATTGTGCCTGATAACTTGAGTTTATAGAGAAGTAATTTTTCTTTCAAGCTCAAACGAATAAACGTGGAAAAACCTAGCTAATGACTCATTGATCACAAAAAATCCTGTCAGATCAGCACTGCAAGCACAAGATGAAATGTGGTCCAAAAAAAGTAGAACAAGAGATGAGCAAATACAAACTTGATCGGGAAGCGGTCGTCATTTTTTATAAGTATATATACTGTCTTGTGCCTGATTTTTTTTCTCATTCTTTTTGAATCTCAAGTCTCTTGCCGAAGGAAACGCCGATCGATAATTGCTTAGTAATCGCGGTCAAATGCCCTGGCCTATTCTTCGATGTCAGTCACACCCACACATGATAATATACAGTCACTTAAAACTAATCGAGGTAATGTTGATCGAAATAATCACTATTTGTCAATTGAAAATTAATAAGTCAAAAAATAGAAATTGATTTATTTTGAACGTATGTGAGCTTTCCGCACGTGATTGGACATATCAACAAATTTGCCATATAGATGTGTACTTTCAGCGTGAAAATTCGTTCGAATTAACATCTTCATTACAATAAGTAAAAGATATATTGGATTACGTTCGTTACCATAGTACTACGGGAATTCGCAGGAATTCTGGTGATCCTCATGTTGATCGGATTAGGTGCAAGTGCGTGGGCATAGCAGATTTTGTTGACAATTATTGAGTTTATACCAAGTTAGGAATTCTGAGCTAATTACTGCACGAGTTTAAGATCACTAAGATTCTTGTAATTATAAGCTTTTGTAATCACAATTACAATTACATTACCTTCTCGATTCATTCGATTTATGCTAATTGCATTTCTTTTCGAGTGCATCTGTCTTACATTTTGATCTGTTTTTTTCCTTTTTCAACCTGCCTAGGATCGCAACCCATACGGTCATGATTTTGCACAGTTACTCAAGTCATCAAATTATTTCGAAATTTTCATGAAATATTTTTAAAAGATTGACAATTCATTAAACGTTTGATGCAACTGTTTCTATTAGTGAATCGAGTTGAAAAGTCTGTTAGCAAATTTGAGATGATTTGGAGATTCATGTATGATGAAGGCGTTCTATGAGAGTGATCGATATGCAAGGGTTACCAGCTAGACAATGCGTATACTGTCTCTCTAAACTCGATCCAGTTGACCGTTCAATCTCACACAGAGAAATTTCTCTTGCCTTTGCTCATTGCTATCTATCTCAAACGAATGATTTTATATTACTGCGGTAAACGTTTTCTGGAACTTTTCCTCTAGAGAGAAACGTGAACAAGCTGAGTTTCATTTATTATCCTGCTATTATATACACAGTTATTGAAAAATACGACATTAGTGCAGTTTCCTTATAATTTGATGAGCTAGCATTGATTGCAGGAATCAATGAAATGGAGAATATTTTAAAATTCGCTTGATAGATTTAAAATCAATTCATAAAGATCATGCCTGCCGTCAGTGGCCAGCAAAATTATCGAGTTATATTGATTGAGAATTTATCTTTCAATAAATGTATCTATTGCCTGTAAACGACAGAAGAATTCATCCTCGGGGAGCATGAATTTTATTTTCCATAACTATCGCAAACTTTGTATAGAAACTCATGACATTTCAAGTCAGTGGTGCCCTTTTTTGCTATTTCTGGGTGGTAATAATCCATTTTTGAAGAAAATCTTGCTGAAGGAGAATAGTCACGTTTTGAACAATCATTGGCACAAAGTAATTTGTGTGACAAATCTTGGTCTGTGAGGGCATTTTAAAAAGATTCAAAGCGCCAAAGAGAACGCGGGTGTACACTCAACTCGTTCGGTCATTTGCGTCTAAAATATACCAGAGCTGTTACATCTGGGTGAAACAAGTTGATACCATTAGCTCTATAATATCCATCAAATACTGAAGAATGAGATCATAGTAAATTTTTTGCGAAGGTATTGAACTGTGAGACTGATCCTTGAAATTTTGAATTGAATTTGTCTCATGGCGATCTCAGAAAGACCCTGTGTGTGCAAAGTAAATTGAAAAATTTTAATTAAGCGCTAACGGCATGAGAATGGGTAATAGTGTCATGGTGGTCAAGAATGAGCTCAACCTGTAGATGATGTATGAAGAGAGTGAAAAATGATTCAGCTCAATCTGTGACCTACACAAATATCATCTTTTCATTAAATTTAGCATACCAATAAGTGTACTAAACGTTTGGCAATCCTTGAAAATTGCGTAAATCTGCGATAAAGTCCATACGACCGTTTTTATCGGCGTGAAACCACATTTTGAGCTTTTTGTTCATTCAAAACATTGTTCCCGACCTATTTTGTTGTGATGAAGACGTTCTGGATAGCAAAAAAGTGGTACTGCATAATCCCTTTCGAGATGGTTAACATACGAGGAGCATGTTGAGTACGCACAAATTTTGGTGCTCATCTTTGCGGCCGATGATCTCAGTATTTTGCTTATAAAATCGCTTCAATTCAGAATTTTGCAACTCTAACGAAAGGATTTGACGATGTCGAACCAGAAAATGAAATTTGGTGAGCGGAAGATTTTAGATGCCGTTATTACAAAAATTTCTTAGCTGGATTAACTCGGAAAATGCTAAAACTTACTTTTATCGTGTTGGAAAATTCAGGAATCAGTCGGAACCGATTTAAAGAAAAAAAGAAAATATTCATAAGAATTCTTGGGAGCTCATTACCAAGATCCTCATAATATGCTACCACTTTTGGGTCCAAGGAGCAAATTTGGTACACTCGCTTTACTTGTTAAGCATGTAAGGAGTTAGGAGACGTTTGAAATAATGAGATCGAAAACGCTCGGCTCCTGTAATATACATACATATGAAATGTGCGTAGTGATCGTCAGTGTATCGTCATCACAAATTTGCGATCATGCTCCTGTCAACTGGAATTACCATCTTTCCTCTTTTTCAACCTTTGGTACTAACATCAAAATAAGACTATTTTTATCAATTGCAAAATTATCAAGTTTTTTTATTAAGATGATCTGTCAGGTCAAAGTTTGTTATATATCATCTCAAAATAATGGTGCTCTCTTAGGCATTAATCTTTCAAGTATTCATTTAATAAAGCGCTTCTAAATTTTTGTTGAGCAATGAAGTTAGTCAACTCACTGCATTTAAGCCTCGTATTTTTTTCGAGACATTCAATTTTCAAACTCAAAAAAATCTTCTTCCATCAACTTGGAACGAATGATTTGAGGGAACAGAAGAAGAAAGCTTTTGCATTTGAGTGATTATTCCGTTCACCGAATTATCCTTGAAGTCTAAGTCTTTATATATTCAGAAAAGAACAGCAGTGTAAAATCCAACAAAGATCAACAAAGTGGAGGGATATTCTCACAATCTCTAATTGACATTCCTGAAAACTCTTGTACTACATTGAAGTTTTCAAATTCGAGATAAAGTCATTCAATTTTTCGTCAATATGTATATAAGGTGCAACTTATAAAAATTGATGTCCTTCAAGAAGTGTTATCGAAATCCATAACCGTATTTCAGGCATCGGGAGGGACGAACATATCACCCCGTACAGGGAGCGTCTGTGTTGGCTACGTTCGGACTCGCGTAGACTGTACACTCGCCGGACAAAATATTTGTACAAGGCATTTAGTGATTTTCACTTTTTGGGTTGGTATCGCCATGCATTCGTTCCATTTTCCGCGTTCCCTTAGCACGGAATGAGATAGGCCGTGCCAACCCAAAAAGTAGAAATCACTAAATGGCTTGTACAGATATTTTGTCCGGCGAGTGTACCTTGCTGCCATACTTATGTACAAAGCCATTAGAATTAAGGAGCCCGAATATTTAGCAGGAATGTTCAACAAGTACCGGCACAGGCCTACCAGTCGGAGTGATGAGAGAGACCTCAACATCCCCAGAGTCAGGTTCAGGGCTACTGAATACTCCTTTGAGGGGTCAAATTATGGAATCTTGCAGGCGCGCGCAGCGCAGCGTAGGATAGCGTAGGATATCTTTCCACTCTTCTGATTGGTTGGAGCCGGAAGAAATACCCAATCAGAAGAGAGGAAAGATATCCTACTCTATCCTACGCTATCCTGCGCTACGCTGCGCGCCCCCGCAAGATTCCATAATCAGACCCCAGTATCGTGGCGCTAGGCTCTGGAACTCTCCCGCCCCTCCTACGCAATTCATCTTCATTGCTCATTGTCATCGTTCAAACACCTTTTGACACTTCATTTACTCAAGCTTGACTCCCAAGACTCTCCAATAATTCCACATGCTTTGGAATGAGCACTCCAAGTAAGAAAGTAGGCTATTCGTTATTTTCGTGACATTAGTAACTGTGTTACCTGATATAATGTAAGTGACATATCACTCTGTGATGAAGACAAGACTGTGAATAGCGCTGACCAAATAACAATTGTTGATTCTTTATGCACTTTTAGCAATAATAGGTATCGGGTAATTTCTCTTTTTCATCATTGAAGAAAGCTTCCATAAATTGTATGTGAGTAATGTATTGATATTGTTCTTGCCTGCAGGCAGAATAAAGCGTTTATCTATCTATCTATCTACTTCAATTCTGCTATTCAGCAACATTTTCCTCCAAGCCTCAAAGTGAATTCGAAAAACTATCGGAAAATTCACAAAATGAATCGTTAGAAATATCAAAGGAGATCAATCTCAGAATGAAGAAATTACAAGGACGCTCCTTACGTTGCACCGAAGAGATGAACAACCCAATAATCTTTTACATCAGATTTATATTTCTCTTTGGCAATTCAAAACATCCCAGTCTTCTCAATTCGCTAAATTCATTCTGTTCCTGATTGAAAAATATTACAGCAGCCACTGGCAATGCCGACTATAACCAAACTCATCGTGTCGATTTTCACCAAAAATCTCATGTCTGATCATATCTAGACTTGAACTACTGATGAGTATGCGACACGGAGCTTTGGTATTCGGCTCGCATTTTGACCTCGATCTTCCATCTCCGCAACTGATATTAAACTCCCACGGTCTAGTCCTCTCACGTTTGAATGACTTATTTATTAAATCTAAGCAAATATTGTCTCTTAACTTTTTTAATTTCGTATATGAGTAGTTCCGCGGAAACTTTTATATTTGAGGGTTGAAAATGAGCCAACCCCAAATCTCACTCCCGAGAGTCCTAAGATGGATTTTCTGACTTTTCAAAACATATGAAGCATAAATTAACTACTGCATTAATCCAAACATTTTCACTCGTCGATACTATAAGGATAACATGAAGAGACGCGGTATGTCACACGAATCTGACATTTTGAAGCCACGGACGGACCTGACATTTTGCCAGTAAGATTGATTTCACTGCCAAACGATTTTAAGGTTTTGGGATCCTCATTTGGCCACTAAATTCTTTGAAAAAAATTGATTAGGGACCCCACAGCTTCGCGTTTAAGGGTCGCACTAGTGGGGCACGGAACTGACCAAATTATTTGGCACAAGTAGATTTTCGCGGAAAAGTATTCTGCAAAGTAAAATATCAACTTTATTCGATACTTCGGAGCATGGAAAAGTTGCACTTGACGATTGACTTCAAGGAAAAATCAAAGGGGAAAGGCCTGGAACGAGGCGAATCTACTTTTATCGCGGAAAACTGAGGGACTCAAATTTTAAGTAAACTTGTGCCACAAAATGTACGTGCTCGCCAAGCACACAAAAAGTGGTCTTCTGGCTTTCATAGCAGTGGATTTTGGTGCTCGATATCATTATATTTGATGTATTTGCTCACCCGAATCCCAAGAGAGCCCCACCGCGACGCTTCACACTCACGAAGGTTGAAAAAATGAAAAACCACAGCGCACGGAACTGACATTTTGACCCCTTTTTCGATGATAATTTTTTTGGTCAACCTTGGATCAGAAAACTAAGGATTGCGTTCAGAATCACTCCAAAGTACTCGTTGAAAATGAGTTGTACGATTTTTTCCCGAGCATTTTAAGAGTCTGTACAAGCAGGCACCCATTATTTTAAAGTTCCAATGGAAACTACTCATATATACATGCAAAATTCCATATAAAGTTGGTTTGTCATTCTTTCTAGTCTACTGGATAATGAGGACTACTATTCTCACCGTTCCAGCTGCTTTTTCCAAAATTCGAGAAATATGATTGATGATGTCTTATTTATCAAAGCTCAAAGTTTGAAGGATTGAAAAAAAAAGAAACTGGTTAAAGGACTGCAAAGCCAAAAAAAGAACGTTGGAATTACTGCACTCTACTGTCAAGCACAGCTTGTGATTATTCATTGCCAACCTTGGTCCTGATAAAAAGTTTCCAAATTGTGCGAAACAAAATATTGATTTAAAGTTTTTTGGGAACAAAGTACGTCGACTAGAACAGTGACACGTCGGAGTAAAATTTACTTCTAGAATTTGAAAAAATAGTTAATGTTGAGAGATAGAATAATAACTAAAATTGTCCTTAAAATCTACAATTTCAATTGAATTGATAGAAAATTGAATTCTCTATCAAAACAAATACAAGTGATTAAACAAATTTCTACCACAATTTATACCATTCAAGGACCGAATCACCGACTTAAGAGCACTACAAAATCCTATACATTGATCTGGAAATAGTTTCGAAAAGTTGGCATAGAGAGTAACTACGTTTTAACTTGCGAGAAATTAATAGGTTACAACTTTTGATTCAGCAACCACTCGAGAAAGCAGTGTCACCCACTTACTCACCGTCAGTAATCAAAAATGTGCTAAATAGTCGGGTCAAGCTCAAACAAAATCTAGCTTGATGAAAATAGTTCCTCTGGATAATGAATATGTGAAGAATTGAGTATAGGGTATAGAGTATGCTTGGAAATAGATGTCTCAAAATTTTGGACAAAGATTTTGAATTCACGTTGAATACTTTTAGTCCACCTCTCGATAATAATCTGTATTGAAATTAAAATTCGCGCTGAAGGAAATTTAATAAAATTTCAGTATGGAGAGCTCCAAATTGTTGAAGCAAGGACGGAACTTTCGACTACTTGAAGACGATGAATTACCTCAACTCTTGGACTTCCTTGCCACTTACCTGCCTGAATCACTTAAAGTAAGTGGGTACTTCATCACTCTGCAAAAATTTGCGGCTAGGGTTTCGAGCTGCATTATACCTATATAGGAAACGACCAATCGTACTGAATGCTCATTCAATTTTCACAATTACACCATAAATCAATCTAACAAATGAAAAAATGATCTACGTATGTTACACCTCTCTACTAATTATGAATTTACAGTCGACTTTAATCTTGACGAACATGATTTTTCTGCGAAAGGTTTTATTCATGAACCGGTTTGTTTGAAGAGTTTGAAAAAAGTTACGTTTATGTTTATCTAATGGTTACTGAAAGGAATTCGTGTTCGCGTAACTATTCGATTCGAAATTCTTTGAATCATTCTTTTATCTTCTTAAACTCAGCAAAAGTGTATGAGTCCAGCTCTTGAATTATCGTGAAACCTCTTCAAATATAAGTATGAATATTACACGTATCACTTTAATGAAAAAAAAAAAAAAAAAAAAAAAACACCATCGCGAGTCCATAGACAACAGAGTGATTCAATGTTTGAATTTACAGTAACGACATATCGTTCTTACTGAATTAATTTGAAGATCGAGTTTTGTGACACCAGTCACTTGGGAATATTACAGATGTTCACGATAGATCTGTGAGTTTGCTGTTGGTTTTTGCGATGGATTCCGAGTGACGATCCATCATCAATTTTGAATGTAATTTCACACTGAGATAATTTTTGACGAGATCTATTAATCCACAAAATTGTAAAATCTCATATGATTTTATAATATGGTGATTTTGATAATTTTTTACATTTGACATGATCTTGTTAGCTATAGTCTCTTCCAAACAAATTAATAATTCCGGCCTCTCGTCTACTTTTAATGTAGCCATATTTTCAAGTTTGAGACACTTTAGATTTCACCTCGTGGCGTGATATCATGAATTTTGATACACTCTGTAGCTCACACTTGGTCTCTTTCAATACTCGTGTCAAGGTTACTCAACATGTATCCGAAATTTTTCATGATTTGGACAATAAGTGTGTGCATACAAAAAACTACCCCGTAAAGCTGTAAAAAGTTGTTAGTCAAACATTTTGTGCACTAACTTCAATCAGTTTAATGGATAGAGTACCTATACGTTTTGAGAAAATTGCTCGAGTGATACTCATTAGGTATCATGAATATCCTTTGACTTTTAGCCATATTACTTGCTTCAAATCAGCATAATGGATTCATCACTTCTTGAAGTAAATTTCATGAAAGGCATAGCACCCGACAAAGTAGACCTGTTGAGTGCGACTTAATGTGTTTTTCATTTCCTTGATGAGGTTTTCATACTGTTTTTTACTTCGAACAGTTCTGGTCCTAAATGCATTCCAAAGCAAAACATGGAAAGTTTTGAAAAAGTACAGATATGACAATGTTGAGTATGGGTTACCAAAATTTTTTTATTTCTATTTTACATGATTTCAACATTAAAGAGTGTGGATAAATACTGTAACGAGTGCAAAATTAGGTATAGCTGAGTATATTCCTCTTTGTTGTTCGGGCGAACTTCTTATCGGATCAATTAATATAATCATTTTTATTTAATCATTCAGTTCCGTTCGTAAATTCTTGGTTCCAATATGTCGAATTTATCTTAATCAAAAACATAGATACACTGTAAAAAATTTTTCGCAAAACACCAACCAGCTGGTTGAATATTCGACGGCTGTGAATATGGTTATGAATACGCGTCTCGTGAAATGTACACTTCTTGTGGTGGTCTCTGAACATTTGTGGCTCAGAAAACCAACTTTTATCATGTTTTCTTGTTCTTGTAAACGAATAGAAAAAATTATGAGTGGTGGTCGCTAAAGCTATTTTGGTTTGAAATCCAGGTTACGCAACGTTTCGGCGATTCATTATCTGGATTGGTGACCAATCGGCCTGGGGTTGCCACGCTTAGTTCGCTCAAAAAATTTGTCGACTCTTTTATTCCTGGTATAAGCATGAAATTGGTGAATGGTGGTCCCCGGGGTGACACATTTGGGCCAGCCTTCAGGTTAACACCTTCACTGCGATGGGCCCCACAGGTGAGGCCCACGCATCCGACTCTGTGTGCGGTGGTGTTCAAAATCCCATTAAATGGGCCCCACCGGTGGGGCCCATCGCACACAGGACCCGAACGCGATTTTCGCCGTCGCAGTGAACGTGTCGGATTGGTGACCGCTCGGGTAAGGCCGTCAGATGTGTGTGTGCGTGTGTGTGTGTGAATATATATTATAGGCTTGCATGGGTAAGCTAGCAGCCCCAGCCGAGCGTTCACCAATCCGAATAATGAATCGCAAAAACGTTGCTGGATTTCAAACCAAAAAAGCTCGCGTGGCCACCGCTAAGGTTTTTCCTGTTTGTGCATAAGAAGAAATGAAGAAAATTGTTTTTCTAACTCAAAAATATACTCCGAAGACTACTGTCCACCATTCTTTTGGATTCTCGAATAATCACCCGTACTAAAAAGGTCGGAGAATTATTCACTCGAGCCAAAAGTAGCAGACCTGGACTAGTGTTCACCTATCCGGATAAGACCACTGTCGATACAAACTTTTTGATAGAAGATCGACAAAATTCTAAATTACTATGTCACTGTCGATACGTTGTTTAACCTGGATATCTGATCGACGTGACTCGGAATCTAACCATTTGCTTAAAAAATCCAACCACCTGGTTGAGAGGAAATTTCACCCAAATTTTACAGTGTAATAAGTAATCGAGACTAGAGACAATTTTAGGCGCCGGCGTCGTAAGTGAGTCCAGCGAAATTTGAAGCGAAATTTCGAACCCAAATTTTGATTTGAGTAAAATTTAATATCTGTTCCACGCGTATCGTAAAACTGACACGTGAAATCAAACTCTGTACCGCCAAGGGAATCTAACTTCCTAATACATTTTAGTGATTTTTCATAACAGTTTTCGTATTTTTAAATTTTCATCTTATAACTCAAGTCACCTTGCTTTCGTAGATTTTACCCACAATTGAAATCACACACTATCGTGTCACACTCACTCGATAGTCTTGAGTTGACTCATCTATATCAAAGCTCAAACATCAGTCAAAAGCACATTCCTTTAGTGCATTGTTTTCGCATCTTCGATTCCCCCAGTCCTCTCCCTCCTTTACAATTTTTTTTCTTTTGTTTTCCTAACGATAGTTTTATAAATCCGTCTCATCAAATTGACAGTCTATATCGCTTTCAGTTGAAATCCATCCGAGTTAGATAAATATATCTTTTGCGACTCTTTGCAGCATCTTTCGTTTCCTTCTAATATTGCCTCTCTCTTTGCTCTCGTAAAATGTTCATCCTCGTGATCAGCTATAGATATTCTTTGAACGGCTTATATTATCCCCGATAATGTTATCCGGGCTCTCTAACGCCTAGCAATTTTTCATACCGTCTCTTTGAGGGAATTTTCTTCACTCCGCGGTGTGATTCAGCAATCTTGTTTGACGTCGTAGTATTTCCAGCATCGTTATTATTATGACAAGATAATGACCCATCGAGTCATCCTTTTCCGATTTGTTGTTTTTGAAACCGTAAGGAATAAATGCATTCCCGTATTTTTCATTTCCAATCTTATTCGAATTTTAAGAATTTGATAGTGGCCCGAAAGTTTTTTTTTTCATTATTATACTGAAAGAGTTAGAATTCCTAAAATTGCATATTATACTCAACATAATTTGAATAATCTCTTGCGTTAAAATAGAATGAAAAAATATCACCGAAATGCCACTGACATAAAGTGAAATATTTTTATTATTGGGTCCTCTATACTATCGAAAAATGCACCAAAAAAATACAAATCTTCGAAAAATGTTTACGTATTTGTCCAGCCTCATACTCTATCAAACTGGAAATTAACCGAGCTCAATGGCTTTTGTAATAACAAAGTGCGTGCTGTTTGCTGCACAGTAGTCAAGTAATTAGCTTTCAGTCAATATCATGAAAATCATGCAAGGCTTGTACAAATATTCACTGTAAAACGCATTTCGTGTTTTATTGTCGGGAAAATTTTCAAATGATTGTGGCATGCAGTATTTAAATGAGATTTCGGAGTTGATTAAATCTACTTCCTTCTTTTTTGGCATATCAATCCATCGTAACAATGCATATTTGCATATCTCACGCTCGAATCCTGTTTAATTTCATATTCATCATATACAGGCAATATGATGCCATTTATCCTTTATACCTTTAACTCAAACACGATACTACTCTACTTTTTGATGCATTCTCGCACACACAAACACACATACCTCTGCTTACGCGCATATTTTTGGTTAGCGAAACATAAACGCAAAGCCTTAAAAAATATGAAAATAATCGAATTTCATGTATATCAGTGAATAAACTCTGCCGAGCACTTTGGAACTTGGATGAAATTCCAATCGAATCCTTTGTTTACACCAATTTGTAGAAACCATTTGTATTTTCAACGAAAGAATATTTGAATCAGCTCTCATATCTTCCCGATGACCAATCCATTATTTTTATTCATATTTTCGAACGAATTTGGTTTCAAACGATGTTTACATATTCTCGAATAAATGAAAAATTCTCGATTTTCAATAATTCATACGCATTCTAAAAATTTTGAGGAACACTAATGGGATCTCACAAGTAGTCAAGAATGTTGTACAAATATTGCGGAAACAATACTTTTTAAACATTCTGATTTTTCAACTCGTTGCCATTTTTCCAGATCAAAAACTGCATGAAAGAATTATATTTCTAAAATCAATACTAATTTTTGGATGCACGACCAATGCTCATTTCTACGACAAAATTAATTCCAGAAATTCCATGTCGATTTGTAGGTGCTCAAATCCTAGTATCTCATGAAATGAATTAGTTCAGTATTGGCCCCGTATAATGAAAAACGTCATCGCAAAATTCTTTAGGATTTAAAAATCTTTTCGATTCTCTACGTATCCGCCAAAATTAATCAACCCTCATGCAGCATCATATTCTGGATCAGGTACATTGGGGTACACGAAACTCACTACTATCCCAACTTCAAAAAATTCCAACCAAAAAATCCAAAAATTTACCCCGTACGCTATCGGAACTTACAATTTTGTCACCCCTTCCCCTATCCTTCACCCGGAAACATACAAAGTTTGCACATCACCTCCTAAATCATTCAAGCTTCTGCAGTTGACAATCGTATAGTACCACCACTATTATAGTATAACTCTACACCCACGGACATTCATTCACAAACACTCCAAAATTCGGAACCGTGCGACAAATCAGCCTTTACATTACATCTCACACCACACACAAATTCACACCTCTACACCCTCCGCACCTATATGTATCCCCAATTCCTATTCCTACACACATATATCCCAAACGTATCATTTAAACCAGGACTCCGAAAACTGTCTAATACAAATTTCACTCACGCAAACCTGCAGAAAGCCTTTCGTTTGCGCAAAATTTAATGCCTTGACCTTGACCCTCGTCCATACACCAGCTGATACAAACCTCCCAGTTGAATACTACCGTCGATCCTTAGAATTGCTGCACTTCCGATTTCAGTCTTGCAAATTGCATTCAGCCACGACTATTTTTTTTTTACACGCAACACTTGAAAGCATAATACACGCAATCACACCTGAGAAAGTTGAACATTTTCTTTTTTCGTGACGTGGATTTTAAATTTCCCGCGTCGCAGCTTGCACGCAATATATATAGATATATTTAGTCTATACAAATCTGTACTGCACTTTTACCGCGGCGGTTAAGGTCAATGCCGAGCTTACTGCATTCGTCTGGGTTGTTTTATAAAGAATAAACTTCGATGCTTTTCTTGTATATTTCATGATATATGGCCATTTCTATGTAACTATGGAAGTGAGATAGAAAAAGTAAAATGTAGATTGTATAGGCATGCAATGAAACAAAAGTTATAGCGAGTTTATTGCCCTGTGCGCGTACACTCAGCTTGGACTCTGGGACAGTTTCCAATTCCCGAGCGAAGTGAGGGGAATAAAATGAGCTTGCAAGCACAGAGTAGTTATGATTTTTCATCACGAGAACCCTAAAATCGCTTTCGAAGGCGGCAGTTTCCGGTTAGAATGATGGGAAATATCAAGATGAATCAGGATTGCAAGTTTCCTCGTCATGTCGTTTAAACAATTTTTTTTAGCACAGGGCGACTAAAGCGCCACTTTTACTCCCGGCTGCGAACGTAAAATTGGCGTTTATTCGCCCTAATGCGAAAAAATAGCATACTTCCCTCGCTTGTCGGCCTGTTTTGGGGCATTGGGGATCTTTTCCCCTCGTTCACTCGGGGATAACCGTACCCCAAAACAGCCTAGCCTCGCATCGGGAGTAATAAAGTATACTATTTTGGATAGATAAATAAGCTCGAAAAAACTTATTTCTAGCGTTCATGCGACACACTCGAGGTAACAGAATCCATAATTTTTTGAATGACAACTCAATATTGTCGGTTAAATTAAACTGATAATTTAGGATCGTTTTACATATCATCATTGATGATTAAACTATTTCTTCCCATCATTCGAGTCAGCCCTATGACGGCTAACGATCAGCTGTTGAAATATCAGGAATTTTTTGTCCAGTTCTTATTTTCGTGAAGTACTGGATGTTGAAACGGAGATTCATCAATGAAATTGTGTAATTGCTTAAGAATTTCACTAGAAATTTTTACCGTCTCGATAATGGGCTGAATTTTGCAGTTACCAACCACTACAAGACTTTGGCTTCCGATTTTTGTCCGGGCGACACGCTAACTTTGTTCCTCCACATCTTTAATCATCTGAATTACATTAAAATGTTTCCCACAATGTTGCAATGACAAACTAATAAATTCTAAATAATTAAAGTGAGTGTGCCTAATATCCCCCCATTCCCTAATATACCCCCACTCAAGTTCTCATATGTACGCACCCGCAGACCTTGCCGCGCACTTTTTTTAATATTTGTTACGTTAAAATATGAGAAAAGGAACGTTTTGGACCGATCCTAGATGATCCGCGCCTTTCTTAGAACAAAAAAACTGGTTTCACTACTTTCGACTTCTTCTTTTTTAGTCACTAAAAGTTATGCCAAACAAAATTGATGGAATCAATTTCAACGTGCCTTAGCTCATTTTCTTTGTCTTTGTCCCAACTTTAAAATGCTTTTTGCAGAATTGCGGAATGTGATTCCTAACCGATTCTACGCTCATATTACTGAAAAAAGTCCATTGTTCCTAATATGCCCCCATGGTTTTTTTTTCAAACTCGTCGTTCACTCTATCGGAATACACCAATTTAACTCTAAAAATACAAAAGTGGGTAAAAAAGCTGCAAAATGAGCTAAAGTACGTCTCATTTGGGGGCCTGGGAGCCGAGATATCCCGATTTCACGAGAAACTCGTATAATCTCATGGAAATAGGCCTCTTTTCCACGTGGGGGCATATTAAGAACACACTGTCAAAAACTCGCAAAAAAATCTCTTCTTGCAAAAATTGAGATATCTCGCGGTTCCGATTCATTGAAATCAAACGTACTTTAGCTCATTCAAAGGTCTTGAAACAAGCTTCAAAATGAGTGTAAGTACGTTGAACAATATTGAGGTGAGCCAAAACTATGAGCAAAACAAAAGTAGTGGGAACATATTAGGCACACTTACCTTATATGTCAGAAATGCATTACGAACGTTTGTGTGACATAACGTGGAAATGGACATATATTCAAGTTTGATTCGGGATTGCTTTGAGCTTTGGAATTGACGAGAGAGAAAACGTTTGCAAATTTGAAGATTGTCTTGGCTGATCTCAATTTGCTTGGATTACTCATACATACATGGACCCTTTTGTTGGTTCTGACTGTAAATATATATGTATGTAATGAGGAAGAGTATTATTTGGGTTGACGAAGACGACCTTCGCTCCTAATGTTTGATTCCTTTGTTTTTGGCAAGATTCTCTAGAGACTCTCTGATGACAGCTCTATTGTTTTATTCATTCGTCTTGAATTCGATTTTGTGTAATTATGTACGTAGCTCGTCGGTGTACCACAATAAGCTTTGACAATAAGAAAATAAGTTCAGATTTCAAAGAATAAGGAAGATTTTTCTTCATATCTCCGTGACATTTTCTTGGACGTTTTATAATGTGTTGCGTATTTTTCACGGAGTAAAATGTCACTCAAGGATCTACAGGATTACTCATGACAGTTATACTATATATGTCAGCATTTCATAAATCATCCGCATTGGCGCCGAGTATTAAATCCAGAGGGCTAGAAATAATGGATCTCTTAATTCCTCGTGTCGTATAAATACGTCACGCTGTAAGCACACTAATAATTCACTCGTACGAGACTCACTCACACGATGTACACTCACACACTCACACTCATACTAGGGTATATTTAAAAAAATACATGAAATTCTTTATACCCTAATCGGCCCGTGTCAATCACGCTAATCATTTACTTTGAAAGTAATTATCATCACAACATAGATATATGGTATCCTTTATTGACAGATTCTGAGTGACAGCAAGGCTCCAGAGCCTCTACATTTGACCTAGTTTGTGAACAATTTCGATGCCCTGTAAAAAGTATCCCGCAGAAAAATCAAACTTTACGATAAAAAAAATCGTAGAATTTCTTGCATTATAGATCGACCTTAGTGATTCCAGACATCTTTTCTTACTACCCTACTTTTTTGTGAATTTTCAAAAATAGAGGTCAAAACTCAAATGATGAAAAAATTGAAAAATCCTGATCTTACAAGAAACTTTAAAATTTTTCTTACAGTTTCACCAGACCTTATTGACCTACATGCGTAACAAGGTGTGGGAATTCTACTTCTACGTAGCCAATGATTGGCCAAACGATCCTGTGTGCCTGCATTTCCCCGGTATGACCCTTTCGGTAAGTTGCATAAATTACTTTTGACGCGGCTTCGATCTGACCTGGTGTGAAACTTTTTGACACCTCTCTCACTCGCAATCTACTTGTTTTCTTGGCTCGATCCACGGAATGATATAGTCAATTATGCAATCTATTTTGATTAGAGAATTGAACACTCGTGCATCACAGTATTAAAAATTGTATTTCTTGGTAAAATTCTGCAAATAGTATTCACGAGAAACTGCTGAGTGAAACTTGGAATTGAATTGATTTAGAACTGTCAAGTGTAATTGGCGGTAGAGAGGGTTTAATCAGGTGTCGAGAGCTACGCAGTTCTTGGTTGGCCGGTTGGAGTTTTTGAATTTGTATTTTTGGAATTAGGTCAAGCTAAAATTAAATTATCAAGCTAAATTTTTTTTTCTCATTATTTCATGTCGAGCGCGATACGGATGAAGCTTGAGATGTTGATTTATTGAGATGTTGACCAATCGATTGACTGGCTATCATTCTCAAATGACGGGCTAACTATCTAGATAGAAGCCCCCTTTGGTTCGCAATGAAATTCTCTTTCCGGAATCTATTCTATAAAACACAAGGTATAGAAAAGATTTTAAGAATTAACCCGCTTACTTTTGGACCTCACTCCTCCGTCACAGAAATACCTTTTGATTTGAAAAATATCAATGACTATATGTAGTTATGAATTTACTAAAGACGTCAAAATTACAAAACTGAAAATTCTTTATTTTTCCAATTTTCTACAAAATAGTAGCATGTAGAGATTTTATTATTGGAGAAATGTCTTACTACGGTTGCCACAGATCTTTCAGAATTTTTTCAGAGTTCTACCATGCGCCAGATAGAAGATATCACAAATACCGGTTTTCGGTCATGTCTACTGCAGTGGACGAAATAAGTGACGGGGTTGTACCTCGGTTTCCTTTGGAAATTTTTATTATTCATATTAGAAGAAAAATAAAAAAAAAAACGAGCAAAATGAGCAGATACATTTTGAAAAATTATTTTTAAAAATGTAATGTAATCTTTGATCGATTACGACCAAAGTACATATTTGTAGAAACTTTGAATTTTCTGTGAGTTTTATGAACACATTCAAATGATCCCAACATTGAAAATCTAAACCCTTTGAAATCTCATCATTATTTCCGTGGTTCCTCGACTAGTGACGTTGAAAATATAAAACTAGCCTCTTGCGTTAATAACTCACCCGAAAAAAGAACCTGTTTGAATAATGAAAGTACTAATTAGTAAAGTATTAGTAATGTAGTGACCCAGTCCCTCAATTGCTGATACAAATCTTCATTTCTCATTCTTTGGCAATCTCACAAATTATTCTCGTTTCTCAGTTCTCTCGCATTTTCACATCATAATACCTAATACTAAATACTCATTATTCGAACTAAAATATTAATCAAACACAAAGAGAGTTTTGCACTTTCGTTATGCGTCAGGAACTTCATAATAGAATTAATCATGTATTATGTGTGTATGACATCCCAATGTGAACAAAATTTTGATAATGGGTAAAAACTGATACATACATGTGAAAAGTAAGAATTGATGACTTTGTAAAATTGCTCGAGTAGCTAACATTCTCCAGGCAGTTTGCCAATACTATAAGCTTGGAAATAACGACTAGAATATTTCAGACAGATCGAAGTCTGTTTGACCGCACTCACTTTTACATATCTATATAGTTATACATCATTTAGACGTTTTTGACTGTGTTCTTCTTCACGGTCGTTCGTATTCTCTTATTTTTGCCTAAAGTGCATTTAATTGATCAACACTAAGTTATAATGAAATATGAAGAGCAAATCTATTTTACGATCGTGAGTGCGGAAGCCAAAAACTCATCTCGTATAGAAGCTACATTATCGAAATCATATCCTGATTCTATCCAATAACGGATATATGCTTCCCTTATCGGAATTCTGTCAATGTTGAGATGACAGTCGTTTGTATAATGGCTGAAATAGTCATACATTATTTCTATCAGTAATGGAAGCTGATCGATCGTATTCGACAGGCTTTGGCTGTATTTTTTTATTTATCGTTAACTGCATCTACTCATGCAATGCTTGAGCAATTATTATGCAAATCAACTAACAACAGTTTCAGTACTTGACTCAATCTTGTTGGTAAATTTTTTTTTCAAGTATGACGGAACAGTTCCGGAGAATTTTAATATCCCTTGAGGTTTTGAAGGGCAAAGATTAAAAATCCAATTAATCAATAAATGTGAGGTGTCAAAATTGGAATAAAAATTCATTTTAATGTTGGGTACTTTTCTTTCTTGGTCATGTGAGAAGTTTGATATAGCTTTGGGAATTGCTTTTTTTTATAACTCTTGGACAAGATCTCATTAGACCCCACTTTCCAGCCTCAATGAGAATTTTCTGACGCGAAATAGTTCAGTAGTTATTAATAGCAAAATCACAAAAAATGGCTAATTTGAAAATTTCTGGTTTTTCCCATTTTTTTCAGAACCAGTGTCATATGGGGACTTTATGATTTAATGTTGTGAAAATATAGTCCCAGCAATGTCATTACACTTGCATTACATTGCTTATCTCAAAATCATTCGTTACCATCAAAACTGCTTCGTGTCAAGCAAAAAGAACTGTGTTTTAAAATCTTGTGCGTACTCCAAGATTGGAATAATCTAAATAAAATCGAAGGGTTGTATCACTTTCCAATAACCTTCTCAGATCCGGTAGACTGTTATTCAAATTTTCAAGAAAAGAGCCGAAGCCCCAGGGAAATACATTGCTTGTTTTACGATGAAATCTCATCAAACTTCTTCTCTTCAAGAGCCTTCTCCCCCATCGAACCGTGAAAACTGTAGATAACCCTCCATTATGATACAAAACTGTAAGCGAGGAACTATCAAAATTCAATAACAAAATATTTTGGCAACAAAAAAAATAGTTTTATCAACAGGGTAAGACTCAGCAACACAAGTATAGAGGTTTTTTCTCATACTTTCCTCTTATTACCCTCATTCTTCAACTTTTGACCACTCAAAGGATAGAATAATCGAATTATAACTTCGATCGACTCTTATTGTTACATATCCAAATCGTTAGTATCGGACAAAATCATCATAATTTTGCTTCTCATTGACACGTGATATGAAAATTTGAGAGTCATGTATGATAGCAAGGACAGTCATTTGGTCACAAGATCTTGGATATGGTGAAATATGCTCAATGTAACTGAGACCAGAGTAATTTATCATATCATTCACACAGAATAATTTATATTTTCTGCAAAAAGATGTAGGATTTTGTAGTTTCTCATTTCTGCAGCTATAATATTCAAGAAACTACTGTTGTTGGCAAACGGGCACAAAAGTCTTAGATGGGTATTTCTCTATCTTACAATAGAATAGATTGACCTTATGACCGACGAGAGAGTTCTGATTTCGCAAATGCGGGTCACTATTTTTAAAACAATGGACATAATCGGAAATTCAAGTTCCAGAAATTTTTGTCATTTGTGAAAATTTATCGATGTAGAGGACGATGTTTGAAAACAGACAAAGAATGCAATTTGATGGAATAGATCAATTGTATAAAACTAAAATAGGCATAAATGGATTGAAGAATTTTCAGTACCAAATTTGCAGCTGTGCGTGAGCCATTGAATAGTTATTCTCGATCTCAGACTTACCGAATTTATAGAATGACCCAAAGGTAAAAGAGACTGAAGGCTAGCTGCCAAGGTTTCGATTTAGAGCACTTGCAAAAGTTTTTCCCCAAATTTCCTCAAAACAAGACCATCTACTGCATTGTATCTTTCAATTGTCACTGGAAGAAATTTGAAAATCCAATGAGAAATCTTGATTCATATACAAGTTGAACCTTTGGTCTCGTCGATCTTGAAGGACGGTGGGGAACTAAATAAATTCCCAAAATTTCATGATGGAAATTTTGGGAATTTATTTAGTTCCCCACCGTCCTTCAAGATCGACGAGACCAAAGGTTCAAATTGTATATTAACCATCAAGGACGAAAAAATCTACCAAAATCACTTATGAAATCTTGATTCAATGTAAGATACGTCTGTTCGTCTGTTCTAATTGCATAGCTTCACTAAAAATGAATGATTAATCAGTGAGGATTCGAATGACGATTACAGTTCCAATCACTATATCGATTTAGTTCTTTCCCAAAATCGCAGACATGTCCCTGTGCGCGGCGCGGGACCCACCGGTGGGCCCTGCGCAATGTTAAATCCCATAAGACAAAAATCTTCAGCATATACGCACGGACGGACCGACGGGATCCACTAGTGGCGATGTGGACGTGTATTAGGCTTTTTTCTGTGCCTTTCATCCTTATACAATATTTTTTCACGAATTTTTGCCTTTTGTTTCATAGCTCTGATGGAATTTCTCAAATTTTTCCTGCATGTCAATTTGTAAGGATTAGCTATTAGTCTTCCAAAGTGTATCTACATCTGTACTTGACAAATTCCAGAATCAATTTCCTACTCGATTCAGCTACGAAAAATGAGCGATCTGTAAACGCTTTGACAATATGTTTATAGAAATCATTATCAAGTGTGCACAGATCGTCAAGAATTATCGATCAAAGAATAAAACAGGATACATAATGAAAATAAAATGAGATAGCTCGAACTTTGCGATGAATTTCTCAATTTTGAAGTGAAGCCGTTATTGGATAATACAGGAAGAAGCTCGTCGTTCTGATGTAAGGTTGTGGAGAAAGCCGAGCTTTTTTTATACATTGCGAATGGCCTATTCCAAAATTCAAAATTTAAGGATTCCCAGTCTTTGCTTACTCAAAGGATCAATTTGGCTCACACGTACATAGGCCTAAGCAAACATACACCATCTTACTGGCGAGACGCCAAAAGGTTCCTTTATATTCTTTTCTCACAATCTTACATCAGACGCACTCTCGATTTCTTCGCCACTTTTCTAATTCACCTTCGCCTATATTTCTTTTTGTCCTTTTGCAAACTTTCCTGGACTGCATATATCCTGAGCACAAGTGTGGATACGTATTTTCTTTTTACCTATTGTCTTGCCCATTTGGCTTGTCTAGGATACCGACAGAGGCAATGTTTCGAAAAAGGTAATTTTTCTCTCTCTGTATTTCAATCTGAAAGAAGAAGCTGCGTTGTGGGATTTCTTTTTTTTTCTGAAATTACGAGAATTCCTTTGTCAATGCACGTTTTAGTTGAAGGATGAAAAAAAGGTTGTAAGAGCAGAAGCACGTACTCGTGAACTTTCAAGGATGTTTTAATTGCGTAAATTTTTCTTTTTGGAAAGAAAAATTTGTTTTACTGCGGAAAAAACTTAAACCTGTGTGTTAACTACCACCGAGAGTTGATTGAAGTTTCTTATTAAGTACGGGAAAGATTATCGAGTGTTCAATAACTAAAAGAGAAGCATTTTTTGATTTGAAAATAAATCCCTCTAATTCCAGCTCAAATTGTTAAAATTTCCCGAAGAAATTTCTGATCGACGCTTATCAAGAATGTTTTTCACTCACATATAATTAGTATAAATCTTAATTGGGAGTCGTCACGAATCATACGGTCTCTTCATCAAAATTGATAGAAGTAATATCATCCCTCTATCCGAGTGTAAAAAACTCGCTCCACGTATTTTCATTGAAGTGGAAAGCCCAATCTCAACGAATGTTATAGCTTATGAGAGTAGAAATATACGCAATCCAGTCTGTTCCCCAATTGAATCTTGATATTCGGGAAAAACCCAATACATCCCCCCATCCCATATCTCGTCCCCTTTCGTGGAACGACCGATAAAATCCTTTGCTATTGACTTTTATGTCATTCGGCATAATCTTCCGCTTGACTCATTGAGCTAAATACTTCTTCCTCGAACGTAGTTATTGTCTTTTCGTTGATTGAAGCCACTTTTTGTGAATGACAGAGCTTCATAAACTATTGCAATCTTTTGGTGAGTTTTGTGCAGGATAAAAAATTGACTCATTAAGAGTCAAAATAATCAGGATGTTAAACATTTTATGTTTTATATCAAAAAATGAGGCCCAAGTTTTCAAATAAAGATCAAGTTTTCACGTAGAAAGTTTTGATTTCAATTTCAATTTTCACTTTCAATTCATTTCAAAACTCCAGTCCATACAATTGTCACACAAATAACAATCTGCTGGGAGTAATTAAGGATCTAAGTACTAACTATAAAAATGAAATAAAAAATAGTATAAAATGAATAATTTTTATGTAGTAAAATCTATATGTATGTAGTAATACAATTAAATTGAGAATTTTCTGTTACCCTTCGAGACCATTCATGTGTGGCCTTCCTAGATGGTTTGTGATGATATTCAAGTGCAAAATGGTTCAAAATTTATTCCATCAGTTCGGATAACCTGACAGTCTAGCCATTCACCACCACTGGATAAGTTTTCAACCATTTCTGTATATTTTTACTTGGTGTTTGTTTCAGTTCCTTTATTTCTTTGGGTAGCATGTAGAAATATTTTGTTACCGCATAATCCATAGCTTTTCGTTTCCAATCATTTTTTGTGAAAGTTGCGATTTTCAATGATTGTTCGGCAGAATGTTTAATTTCAAAGCGTTTCCCTCATTTTTTTCAAAAAAGCATACTGTAAAACCTTGAATGAGTGGACACCATCGTTGCATCAAAAAGTCTTTCGCTAAATTGAGGTGTCCGCTATTTTGAAGCAAATAAGCATGTGAAAACTGCTGACGCGGGTGGTATGTACAACTCGAACTACTCTCCGGTAACTCGGAGTGTCCATTAAAGCAAGATTTCACTGTATTTGATTACATGATCTATCGTGATAAATGATTGAACCATCAATTACTGATTTACCTGTTCAAGTATCGGTTATCATAGATAATTTTCATTTGAAAAAGACAAAACTAAGACAGGATTCTAGCATTATCTCTTACTCGAAATGTTTTGTCGAAAAATAAAAAAAAGATTGGCTGAAGCCGGATCAGCCCAGCTTGAAATCTAGAATGGCTAACCGTAAGCAACTTGCTTTTATCCAAACTCCTGGCAATTAATTCTAGCCAGCTGTTTTCGAGCAAATAATGGCTCGGAGTTACGTGGTTTGAATGAGACTAATGGTTTCAAGAAGGTTTTTTCTCAAAAATCTCTTCTTCTAGAGCATTGACGATAAGTGCTTTCTGATCCTTCATTCAAGTTCAAAGAAAATTTTTTAACTGTTCAAGCTCTTTGAGGAAACTGCTTTGTCATTTTCAACTTTCGAGCTTGATTTTGGAAAAGTTCAAGTCAGTATCCAACTGCAATGAAAAACAATTTTGTATCGAGGTTTATCTGGTTTTCGAGGGAACTTATCAAAGTTCAAAACAGAAAAATGTGAATATATTTTGAAAAATTTCGAAATGTGTGTATGTACAAAAACTTCTGACGCCTATGGTTGAGTTCCGGCCTCATTTGTGAGTTTTGGTATATTTATTAATCCATTAGGGACACTTTATCCCTCATTTATCAAGAGGAATAAGAGCACTCTAATTACTCCGAGGAGGAAAATGAAATTCAAATAAAAACTTTTTGCAAGACCGTTCTGTGTTATGTTTTCATTCCTTCTCCTCCCGAAAGAAAGTTTGTCATGAAACTGTTCAGCTATACATTTTGTGTAACTGTCTAGTAACTCCCCTGAAACCACTCGTTAATTCTTTTGTTTCATACTATCTTATTTGATTTCTCAGAAATCTCTTGATCTATCTATACAATTTAGCAATTTTCACCTTTTCTAAGATTATTTTGTCAAAAATGTACATTTATATCTCGATACACATAGAATTTCCAGAATATCAAGGCTCCAGTTCATCTACAATCGATTGATAACAATAATAGTCTGCGAAAACGTCTACAGTACTTCGACCTCGACTTCGACGGACTAAATTCGGTTATTAGGAAATACATGAGAAGATTCAGGTTGTTTCGTCAAACTCGCTGGCACACCTTTGTGAGATAATACGGATTCGGCAAGGAACTCAAGCCTCTGGGTTTCAATCTGAATAATATAGAAAAGATTATTGAAAATGGGGATTCGCGCGCGTGACACGCGTAATGCTCATTTCTTATAATTTATGCAACTGCAGAATGGAAATCTGAGATTCTCTAGACCAGAACATGATTTTTGCTAGTTATTGAATCACTCATTGCTGAACTCAAATTTCTAATTCCAAGTGCAGAACGGGTGTCACGTCTTCCTCACGGACCTACCCTAAGCTTTCGTAAAGATTATCACCAACTTTTTCTTACTGATCGCCTGTATACAATACATATAACATGAAACTCTTTTCCTAATTTACGGTTAGAGAAATGAGCCTCGTATCACAAATTACTCTCTCCCCAAAAGGAACTTCCTATCCCATACAGAATATCTTTATCAACTCCCCAAAATTCGATAAAATCACCAAACAGAGAAAGTCTGCAATCTAACCACTGTCTTATACCTCAAAGAAGCTCACATACATACTTATATGAGTCTAAAATTTGGATTGTAAACTGTGCCTTTTGCTTACAGTGCCACGGTCTACTGTACGAGAGCTTTGGAGTATTCTGCCCAAACGAGAGGCTCGAGTGCCTGAGGCTATTGCACGAAGAAGATATTCTGATAGATTGGTCCAAACCACTCTATATCAATTTTGTTCATTCAAAAATTGCCGAAGAGCTTATGAGGCTATACGAAGGCCGAGGAATTGTCGAGCAGGTACTCGGCGATGTATGGGCTTGCGAAGAGCCTGAAAAAACTGAACAGATGAGCGATGATGAGATTATCGATGATGTCGAGGTTCAGGTTCGTATATTAGACGATCTGATCATTATTTTTGTTATTCTGTGCGCAAAAATGGCCATTTAGACGCAAGTGTGCGTGTGCAAATGCCCCATTTGGGCACGGATTCGCGTTTGCACCGTGCGCAAATGACTTATTTGCACACGGTAGTGCGCAAATATCCATTTGCGCACGGCGTAAACGATGAGACAGTGTGCAAATGGGGCATTTACGCACAGTTTGCTTACCAAATTTGGGTTGATTTTTGATCATCCTATATTCACTAAAAAATGAAAATGAACGATCGAGAAGCGCCGCGTCCCGATTCTCTCACATAACTATATACGGAGGGTAAGTTCGGTAACGGTAGGATATTGAAAATTCAAACGATCCTCCTGCATTCGAAACTGCAATCATTGCTCTGTTAACTCTCAGCAAAAAAACTCCGTATTGAAAATCATCTGATCAATTAAGATATTACTCGAGATGGTTACGTTAGTGTTTCTCCCCCACTGCTGAGAATTTCGTCTTATGGGAAATAACATTGAGTGGGCCCCGCCGCACCTGGGGAAAGATCGCCTATTTCAGCCTCCGCAGCGAACGTGTTAACTGAGGCTGTGATTTATTCACCGAAGAATAAATATATTGCCTGCGTAGAATGGACTGTCAATGACCTTTACGATCTTCGAACTAAACTCTAGGACAATGAATTTGAAAATATGAACTTCAAAATTTAAGCAGTCAGATCGAATGAGAAAAGTGACCACAACGTTGGAATTATACTATGACACACGATAAACGTTCAAAATCAACGACGAGAGAAATTGTCTCTCTTATGCACTCATCCCTTTTTATCCATTGGTGCAGTTTTTTTATTCTCAAAATTACGGTTATTATTACCCGGAAATTTTTCATTTCTTGCAGTTCTATCTGAGGCGAACCATTCGATCACCAACACATCAACATTTCTGAAATCATCTTCTCAGATAGTATTTACTTAACCAAATTATCGTTTTACGGACTATAAAATTCGAAATTGATCATCTAGAGGTGCACTTACCGAACGTCAGAAATAGTAAACATTAGATAATTGAAGACATTTCAAGCTATGCGGAAACATACTATATGGGCAAAAGTCTTTTTTCTGATACATTTTTCAGAATTTTTTTTCAGTCGGGGGGCTCCGCCCCCCGAACCCCCCGGCGGGGGCTTCGCCCCCTGCACCCCCACCAGGGGCTGCCGCCCCTGGACCCCGCCCTGCGCCCTTCCTCACGCCCTACCACTATCTCTGATCAGAAGAGTCATTTACCCGATTGATCATGAATGAGACAACGCACTCCGAATTTTACTGGACATTGTGAGAATATTCGAAATATGTGTATTTCAAATAGAAATGATAATATCTCGGTCCAATTCAAGGTATTAAAGACATGGAGTAAGCCCTTTGATAGATCTATAGATCGATTTTTCAAAATACACAATTTGATCAAAGATCCATGAGATCCGTTCACCCCAAAACAAAAGGAAAACCAAACAACTCTCTAGCTGACGGACAACTTTCGCGACCTCCGCTACTTATTTGAAGGGTTTTGGCGAGTTACATTTTTGCTCACAGCAATAACAAAAAATATCGTAAGCAACTCGGGTGCCGACATTTGCGCTCTCGTCCCCGCACTCGTGTGCAAATATCTGTTGGCACCCTTGTTGCTTAATATACTATTCTGGCTCTCTAGTAGGGTCTTATTTATTGGAGAGAGTTGAGATATTTTTTTTGAGAAACGATGTGAGAGCAGATGGGTATACTTTGATTGTAGAAATGATGATTTTTTTGTACAATTATTGTTTGAATTAGAGCCATTGAAGCATTTGCCGTTTTTGACATCAGTATTATCCCCCGAGAAAGCAACACCAGCTCAAGTTTTCAAAATTCAAATTTTTCTCAAGTTTTCCTTTTTTTCTGAATGAAATTTTGCATTTCCGTCCTCCTCTTTACCACGGGGATGCCTACTCATTTTTTTTACAAAAAATAAAATTTGAGAGTGAGAAGATTTTCAAAATTATACTTTCGGCTCATTTCATACCATGAGTATAATTGCATAAACAGCAATAATTTGGATACAATTTATTTTGTCTGTCTGAAAAGAGTTTCAAAAACTCTTTCAGTTTCCTTTGAATAATGTATCCCACCTAGATAGCCACAAATAATTCCAAAATCTGTGGTAGTAAAAGACTGTAATATTTTATCTGATAAGGTAACAACTTTGCAGGTACTACCATTGAGGGCCGAGCACGCGGAGGGTATCCACGAATTGTATCCAGCCAATGATATGGAGTGTCACGAGCTTTTCCTTCGTCTCATAAAAAATCTCTCTGCAGCTGGAGTTTTTGCAAACGGCAGTCTGGCTGCGTGGATGGTACAGTCATACTACGGAGCAATGTTCTCTATGCAAACGAGGCCAGAGTTTCGAAGGAAAGGATACGGTACTAAATTGGCGAGGTGAAACGAATTATCTCAAATTATTTTTCTATAAACTGATAAGGTTCATTAAGTCTTATATGTATTCTAGGCTGAATAATAATAATAATAATAATCATTCTCATACAAAATCGAACTTCATCATTACTTATAATCCGACAGTCGGTCTGTACGTTCTTCTAAGTATTCATAAAGGCCTTTTAGGAAATGAGGAAAAATTCCTGGAAAATATGGGATATTTTTACTTGATTTCTATCGGGACAAAATTTGTTCAACTATTTGCAAGAATTTCGATTGTGGCGTACGAGGACAGCCTACAAAAAAAAATTTTAATGACATGCGATTTAGACCGTACATAAGAATATTGCGTGTAATAATACTATTCACAAAATGCACTGCAGATTCCCCAAAAATTAGGAATGATATCTACGGATTCAAGCGATCTCTCGATTCAACTGCAAATGACAGTTTCTTATTAACCGTACCATTCTTTGAACCATTTTTCAGCCTCTTTTGTTCAACAAATGATGATTGAAAACCAAAAGCCTCACACGATAATTACAAGCTTACATTTTATTCCAGGTTTATGACAAAGAGGGTAGCAGAAAACGGTTACAAACCCTTCGTAGTAATTCGGCCTGAAAATGAAGCTAGCCAAAGCCTCTATAAAAAGCTTGGCTTTTGTAAACTCTACACACTCGTCCGTATGAGTTTTGTACCTCATGAAAGCTCGCATATCTCATCATCAGGATTTCTAAATGACGATTTAGCCGACGCTTTAGTAAGTAAACTCGATCTTGGTCGTCATCATTTAGTCCATCACCTGGATGCGCTGGACGTAAACCTGCACAAAAGTAATGGAAGCACTACTACGAGCACATCGTCATCAGAATTTACACATACCACTTTACTTAGGCCAATTGATGAACAACCTGAGGATGCTGGAAATGCCGATTCTAATGTTGGATTATCTTTGGCGAGTGCCTAGCGCTTGTATGGTTCTTACAGTGTGATGATGTGTCCTTGCTAAAAAAAAAACTGTGCGATTTTTGGTGGACTTTATTGGAATGAAAATGAGGATTCGAGTGAGCGAGATTTATTGTTTGTAACGAGCTGCTAATGAATTGTAATCTTCATTGTTGAACGATGAATTTTTAGAGAATTGATATTTTGTGAATGAGCTCATATGTATACCTATCATCTACCTCTATCAAGAGAATGGGTTACACTCGTAAGGGACATAAATGTGAGCGGTTTCACCGAAAGTGTTATTTTTGACAGAGAAAAATTACTCTCTTCCTGATTTACAAAATTTTGATGAGATCCTTATCCGACATGGATTGAAAAATCAAGATCAAAACTTCGATGGTGCAAAGAATTATGTTTTGTCTCGTTGAAACAAATTTTGGTGATTAAGGAGAAAAACACAAAAATATGTTAATTTTCGAAGATGCTAAATTGAAAATGAGATCAAATTAAGTCGAACAGAGGCTACAAGAATTTTTCTGATTCAAATTTATCACTCATCAAACTATTTTTTTGCCAAAATTTCATTCATTTCTACACACTGCGAGCCGGAAACACTCAATATCACTATCAGATCGATAAACTTTCTGAAGAATCTGTGACCAGTCTCTTAGCAGGTCCAAAAAAATTTCAACAGTTTCGGTGGAATTGCAAGGGGGCTATAAAAAATTTATATCAGCTCGTTTCACGAGCACTACAGTTCAAAAAAAATATATTTTACTACTACGCGAAGAGTAGAGAAGATTCGTTAGCTTCGCGAGCCGAGATTTAACTTCCATGCTTGAGTAATTTATCCGTATAATATCGTAAGTTGCTTTGAGAGTGATTTTTGACACGATGTTAGAAATCGAATGAGAAATTATTTTGAATCAAAAGAAGTTAGTCCGCGAAGAAATAATCAATATTTCAAAGCTTCGATACTTATCGATCGATTCGAAACTAAGCTTCTTCATTATTGTAAAGAATCTATCTGAGGGCATTCGGAACTTTTATTGGGTGTCTTTTAAGTCACTTGGTCAGGGCTACATAAAAGGTATATACGTAATTTTAAACATTCCAATCGATTGGGATCTACCCTTCCACTTTACCGCACATGAATTACGTCAGTTCCATGACGAATAACAATCACAATCGCCGGAAAAAATACAACAAAAAACATAAAAATATCCAGCAGGGATTTCAGTCTTGATTCAAGCATCTTTCCTAAATATTATAGTCTTCTGCAACAAAATGTTATGAAATTGCAATATGTAAGAGTGGATATTTTATATTTTTTGTATAACCATGGAAAAACATACCCTAAACTTCAGTCAAAGTTAGTTCTTTTTATCGCAAAATTACGTCTTCCTCATCGTTGATCGAAGGTTGCGATAATAATGAAACTATTCTCATTATTTACATGTATTTTTCGGCTAGGATCTTCCAACTTTTTCCATTTTATCGCAAGTTCGCTCATTTCAATAAAATTTAGAGCTACACACCGTCATCTCAAACCAAAAATAGCTTTAGCAACTAAAATTAATAAAAGGAAATCAGTCACATATCTTCAAAGATGAAAGATAGGCTAGCAAAATATTTTCCAAAATGAAGTGAGTGTTTCAGTTTAGTGAGAAATGTACTTAAAAAATTGAGATTTTGTTTTTAAACTTTTCAAACTCCACGTACAGTTGTACTGGAAAAGAGCGCAATGTCTTTTCAGGCATTCATAGGAGACTTCATTTGTACAAATCCAATCAATTTTTCTACTCTAGTTTGACTCCATAGTCAATTTCGAGTAAAAAAATACGATAACTCCTAATTGAAATCACACTTATCGTCTCCCATCAATGCGATAGTCAAGTCCATTGAAAAAAAATTATGTGGTTATTCATCAGCAAATCGCAGATACTTTTTTCCCTTACTTCGCTACTGCTCGGCGTACCCGTCGTACCTATATCCGCTAAAAATGAATATTGTTTTCGGTTTTCGTGAGAATTTTTCGATAATAGGCATTTTGCATTTTTCTTGACCCCCCCCCCCCCCCAAAAAAAAAGGTTTGGCAAATTCGAGCAAATCGAGATGAGTAAGGTGCAATCGGAAAGAAATTCATAATTGACGCTGAAAAGCGCATTAGTGCTCAAAAGCGTCATTAAATAACTAAATAAAAATAAAAAAAAAAATTCATAAAAATTGTTTACAACTTGCGCAAATTGTTTGAAAGTCAGACGATTGTGTCACACGGTGCAAGTCATCCTACTGTCAAACAATTTGCGCAAGATAAAGAAAATTTTTGGGATTTTTACTTCAATTGCACAATACTTGTCTCGATTTGCTCGAATTTGCCAAACCTTTTCTGAAGGGATCGAAGAAATTGCAAGACGCCATACAATAGCGGCAGTCGACGACTTTGTCGGAGTGACGTCACACAGCGCAAGTCATCAGACTTTCAAACAATTTGCGCGAGATGAAAAAAATTTTTGGGGTTTTTTTTTCCAATTGCACCCTACCTATCTCGATTTGTTCGAATTCGCCAAACCTTTCTTCAAACGAATGCAAGATGCCTATTAGTTAGGCAAACACTATTTTTCACAGAGTGTTTTTGTTAGATCGGATGTTTATCTCACAAACTATCATTTATTGTTGTATACGCGCGATGAAGTGATCAGCAACTAGCTAAGTATGTCAAGTTATGCAGGATAAGAAAAAAATGCTACGAATGAGATTAGTAACCCAAGTCATAGGAATTAGAATATTCCTAGAGTACTAATATCCAAATGTCCTAAAATTATGGAAATATAGATTGCAGAGATCAAGACTCGATTTATCCTCGATAGTCGTCTGTGATGATGAAACTATAGAGGCGAGGGTAAAGAATACTGAGAAACAGTCCTGAAAAAATTTCATATCGAGTAACCTTTACCAAAGTAGCTTTGGATACAAAAAGAAACGATGGTAGCAAAAACTACGAAAAAAAGGAAGAGTGGCTATACCTGGGATAGTCTGGATTTCAAACTTTTACTTTTTCGATATACACACAAAATGCTCTCATAAGTCCATATGTAACATGAAAACCATCCAATTTAGGTCTACTATAGATATTTAAAGTTTCGTATACTTCATTTCGACGGATAAAAATGGCTGCTTTTTGGATTAGACTAACTAAAAACATGAGGTTGATCGTCCATTTTCATTATAAAACGCTCTGAGTCCATTTTGATGCGAAAGGAATTTTTATAATTTGTTTAGTGTTACATAAATATTAAATTTGGAAGATTCCATCAGGTATAAAGTTTGAAGTCCATCAAAAATAATTTGGAAAACATATTCTTCCTATGTTAGATAGTTTTACACAAAGCACGATGGTGTAAGAATTTACGTTTGAAACGAAGATTTATAGACGGATTGATGGTTTGTCTCATGAGATCTGGTGGTAATGACGTATAAAATAAGATTTTTAAAAAAATTTCCCCTAACTTCCATTAGAGCTTGCCCCTTTACATTTCAACACTAAATGATTTTGAAAGCCAGCTGTGATACTTCACCTATCATCGTTTATATTCTATGGATTATTGCACTATGTATTTCTCTAGCTACGCGGCAAATACGAGGTTACAACTTACACGATGGTTTCTCCATCAATTGAGACGGGGCTGGTCGCAAATGACTCGGAATTGCTCCAGGAATGTGCCTCTGGTACAATCTGGAAGTATAAACGTCTCTCACTCTTGAGGAGGAATCGAAGAATCGAGAGATATTCCGATTCTGATTCTTAGAGAGCGCGACTCTGAACACTACATCGAGTTTTGAAGGAGATATGGGCGTTTATCCTCACAGATCGTACCAGAGGCACATTCCTGGAGCAATTCCAAGTCATTTACAACCAACCCCGTCTCAATTGATGGAGAAACCATTGTGAAAAGCGAGGTGAAAAGTGTAACCCCGTTTTGCGCGAGACTCCGACACGGCCTTAAGGGGTCAGTTTAGAAAAAGAAAGTCGTCAAAAATGATGGAAAAGGGTACTAGTTCAAATTGTCTACTTGAATCTATTGCCTCGATAAAAGCGAGTTTTAGTCTTTGTTATAAATATGCTGTCCAATAATATGAATGAATGTCCTAACAAACTCCGATTGCTTGAGAAGCTTTTGATACTCATTTTTTTCAGATTAGAAATACGTACCTAGTAAAGAGTGAATTGCCTTGAAATGCGTTACATTCAGTATCTTGATAATGTTTCAAGTTACCATGATTTATTATGACCTTGAAGACATGAAACTATGAATCGATATAATTATTATAAGTTTGTTGGATTAAATTCGTTTTCTGAAGTGTTTCTTTTGTTTGAGCTGAGATATTTTATTTACGACTCATTAATGAGAATATGTGAGTCTTATGATGTATTTTTTGAAAAAAATATGGAACCAAGTTTATCAACTTTTAATTCGAATGGAATTCATTGAGGAAATATACATACATTTTGATAGAACGATGGAAGAATCAAGATGTACCATCGACATCGCGGGTCATTTTCAACTCAAAAATTTATCGCGTGTCCAGTGCATATACTCATGAATTGAAGGGCTTATTCCCAACAAAAATTTAGATTTTGATTGGAGATGAAAGGTATTACGTAAAAGAGTATACATCGATCGTAAAAGAGTATACATATGCACATTCATATCGGAGTGGGAAGTCTCAATCCAATTTTGAAACATGTAGGAGTCTAATATCGAGTATAATATCAATTAATAATCCCTGTCAAGCTCCTGCAGATGATGACAATTGGATTGCGGAAGGCTAAATAGACGAAAATGACTATTATACACTGATTGGAATTTAGTGAATTTTATAAGATTTCATCCCTCAAAGGAAAAATTGAGAAAATCCACATGTAGGCAACCATCACAGATTGTTGTAACTACAAAATTCTGTAACAAAAAGATACATGATTATTTCAAACTTCGTTCAAATCAACTTTAAGGTAGTCTCATTCTAAGTGAGAAATCTGAAAATATCAATGATTTTATTAAATCCTTGTTTGATATAGATTAGGTCAAGACATTCATTTTTGTTGTAAAACCAAATCATGGGGAGAATCGAATTGCGAATTGAAAGAAATTATGGGGAAGAGTTTTAAAAATGAGATTAACAAACCTTCAATCGTAATTCTAGATCAAATCTTGCATTCTCTGAGTGAATAGGCCTAAGACTTTCTGACGTATCCTGTAGTACTAATGCTAACAAAAATATTTTTTACACAACACGTTTTACATACGTGTCTCGTCTCTTATACATCGCGCACTTTTGCTAATGTCTAGAGCCAATTGAATAGCTTATTGTATTTTCTAGTTCCCGAGGCAAAACCATTCGTGAAAGATCCATACATTCTCTATTTGATACTAACTAGAATTCAGCACTTGTGATTCATTAAAATGTGAGAATTCAATCTGAATGTGCCACTTTTCTCAAGATTCTAGATCAGTATCATTACTGTTGACAAAATTATTTTTTTACTGTATTCGAATTGAGTCAGGAAAAAATTGTTCACAAGATATCTAGGCCAGATGATTAAAAAATCATCGAGCAGTGTTAAGGTTTGAGTTAAACCTGATGTACGAAAAATATCGAATGATTGACACAATGTGATCCAAGAGTATGATGAAATCAGTGAGTAAGAGAATAAATGTAATGAACAAACATAGTCTATTTAATTATGTGTCACCTGATGAAATCCCCATCCTGCTCAATTTTCAATGTTAAGATCTGAGTCACAAATTGCAACCACAAAGAAATATCAATTTACGTCCAATACGGGTCATGTGATGATGGTTTGAAAAGGACATAAGTTGATAATCTTTGATTGAATGAATACTTGGAACATCTTTTACTCTATAATTTTCCAACACGACTAACACTTTTAGCAAAGCTATGGCCCTGGGTCATCAGTACATCTAGAATGAGTGCATAATAGAGTCAATTGATGAAGGCATCATCTCATTATATAGATGAGTAAGTTTAAGTAGCAAAAGAATATGAATTGGGCATAGCATTTACTGAATAATACTCATTAGAATTCAACTTATTACAATATATCTACATCAGGTATTGGGTCAAAATAAAAGATGTAAGAATTCAAAAATTATATTCCTGTATACCTGTTGTAGAGTGTGAAAGTTTCAGATACCTTGCAATCTTTGAGGTAATTTGTATTTAGCTAATCATCTAATGACTAATCATCTTAAGGGGATGTCGGAGTCCTATCAATATTGTACAGTTACCGACATGGTCGAGTTTCGGATTTCTCGATGAATTTTTGAGATATCAAAAATCTAACAAGTAACGCCGATTCTATGAGCCATACAGAATCGGCGTTACTTAGTGAAATCCCGGTACCTCGAAAATTCATCGGGAAATCCGAAAACTCGGCAATGTCGGTATCCGGTATCCTCTTAACTAACGATAATAATCAGGAATGAGTTATTGGCTCTTTTGTTGCATCTTTTGATCTAAATTTCATCCATAGCTTCATTTGTTGCGTATTCTCCTAATTACGCAAGTCTGCTATTGATGAGAGACTTGTAGAGGGACTGTACTTAATTTCAAGATCTTGGAACAAGTAAACTAGCAACGTCGTCTTGATTGCCCAATCTTATCTTCACCTGACTGCTCTGAGACATAGTTTTTCTTCCAAAGATTGTGTGTCTGCAAGTCACTCTATCGAAGAGCTGCTTGTTTTCTATATTTACAAGCTTTTTGACGTTCACTTTGTATTTCTTTATGAAGGTATTCCATCACCAATTTGAAATCTTGCCATTTTCTGGGAGAGACAAAGTTATCTCTACAGAATTCAGTCCATTTGTTTCCATGTATAACTCGTAATCTCACATCAGACAAAAACTGTACACCATCTTCTGTTGTGAATTCCCTAGAATTAAAAGTAACAAACCCTGTGATTGCAGATTCATAGTTCCTTCTAAGTATCAACTTGACAATGCATCTCATGGCCACACCATCAGAGATCTTCACTAAGTATTGTACACTTGGTGTACATCGTATCTGCCCAAATGTGGGAAAGCTTTTTGTCCCTATGCTTTTGTTTCAACCCAAATGAGATCTTTCTTTGTGTCTTGATAATCATAGCCTCATCCTCAATGTCTCAGAATTGAAACCTAGTCTTAGGATTTCAAGTAGCAGTCCAGAGCCAAAAAAGCTTTTTCAGACTTGTTGGGCAGTGACGATGTACACAGATTTACATGAAACAAACCTCTTTAGATCCTCATCACTGTCATTGTCAGAATGAGACGCATCACTGGATCCGACAATTGTACAGTGACCTGGTACTTCATTTGGTGAATGACTATGAGTAGGCACTGTTACAGTGTTTGATCCTTGTTTTCTACCACATTGATGATCATTTTATAAGAATACAGTTATTAAAACTATGTTCAGGTCATGAAGTCATGATATCAATTGAACAAACCTCTTCACATTTTTTTTGTTCTTTGAGGAGTCAGAATTACCTCCATCACAATTGAGATCTACTTCCTCTTTGACCCAAACACTATCTGTGGGAACTAAGATGTTGTTAACTGGAAGCTCACCCGCTGACATTGCCACTTGCCCTTCCATAGATACAAATAATGAGTTTGATAAAGAAAAAGAGTCATGTGAGCTCTGATCCAGTTCATGTGAATCTTCTGAATCAGAGTCTTCTGAAACCAAAAGAAGACATGACGTTGCTGCACAATTTATTGTGTAAAATTTTCATTATACGCTCACCAATGATGTTGCCATTCTGCTGAATGCCATCATCCACTAAATAGATTACCTCTTGGCCACTCAACTTTTGTCGAGGAACTGCTGTAGACTTTAGCCTTCTGACAGCAGCAGTTCCTTCTGAAAAATCTGATGCATCAAAGTGATCACTGCATACTCTGTACTGTTTGGAGTGTTTCTGCAGCCCAAGGACAGTCATCCATGCCTGTCGACTTTCTTCAGATGTGGGGAATCTGAATTCACAGAATATACATCAATACATGTATATGAGAATTTGAAATTGATAGAAGAACCTTTACATTAGATACAAGTGAGAGAAAGAAAAATTATCGATATTGAGAATTGCTGGATCTTACCATAAATAATGGAGAAATAATTTCAAAAAATTTGAACTCAGTGATACGGTTTGACTTACTGGTGAAGACTTCGAGTTCTGTCTCCAAGAATTGTATCTCTCTTGCAAACTACGCACCGCCTGGGTGCCATTCTTTCGAATTTTTAGCGTATACACTGACGATTGTTTACTAGTTTTCTGTGTGGAGATTGTACGGTAAAAAGTTAACCAGCGTCTCTTGGAGCAACATTTAATTGAACTTTGACAGCTTCACAACATCATGCATTCGCACGAACGACACGACAGACGACACATCAGGACGACACCAGACGACACTCAACTACACACATGTCTCACATAACCTCCACCATGACTTCACTATATATATATATATATATATATATATATATATGATGCGCGCCAAATCTGTTTTACCTGCGGATGCGGATGTTGTAATCAAAATCACCAAGAATTCGATTTTTTATATTTTTCCCGAATTTGAAAAATCGTACCTATTACTTTTATTACACTATTACAAGATATAGACATCGATGTTTTCGCTACCTTTTGAGCGATTGGTTTAGGCGAGGGTTGAGATAATCTCTCGGAAACGGGAAACCTCATGAACGAGGCGCAAATACTATTTTTGCAATTTTGCAGGCACTCAAAAATCGCAAAATAGCAAAAATTATCATTTCGATTCGTGAAAATCAAAGAAAGTCGAATGAATTTGAACCTCTTGAGGTAAATAACTTATTCCAGTTGAGTATATTGAATTTTTTCGACAATTTAAGCGAGTCAAACTATGAAAGCTATATATTGATAAAAAATACTATGAAAGAGTGAGGCGGCCCGAGAATTATTTGATAAATTTGGCATGGCTATGAAATCGCGAAATGTATACCGGGCATGAGCAAAAAGCAATCTTTTTTCTTGATTGTAAGAGGTTTGCCCTATCTCAATTCTAATTTCATTCGCTACTGGATTATAAAATCCTCGTTCAAAAATACTTCATCAATAAAATCGTAAGCTATTGTACATAGTCGTTTGTTGATGATACGAGAGCCAGGTCCACACAGTATACTTTGTAAAACGTCGCCAGGAAGATAATTTTTTCTATATTCATTTTTGGGTAAAACTGATTTCATACGAATAACGTTGAAAAATCAATTTACGACACCTCTTAAATTTTCCTCGGTTCTTTTTATTTTAAACATCATAGATTTCCTAGATTCTTTTTCTCATTGGAAATCTAAAAATTATCGCGATTGTCTCGACAAAGTAAGAGAAACATTTCGATTTTCCAGGAATATAATGTTTGAATGAATATACTTGAGTATTATCTTTTGAAACCCTGCTATTGTGGTATGGAGTGGGATTTATTCACGTATCATCAGAGCTTTGTTGAATTTTTATCAGTTGTCACCTGAAGATTAGTCAAAAAATGAAAATAATCAATATAGAATATCGAAGAGTATGATAATAGCCATGAAACTCGCATGAAACGTAACACTTGCACTAAAAGTAGAGAATTATTATTCCGTCACTATTCATTATCCTTATTGAGTTGGAGTAATAATTAAATGGGTTTTTCCAACAAGTAAAATTCGTCATTTGGACTGAAATTTGAACTATCTCCAATAATTGAAATCACTCAGACTTTCGAGAACTTACCGTCAAAGACTGGGTGTTTGTACATACGATATTGAACAAGTCTTGATAGATATATGAGTGCCAAAGTAACTGGCATCATCAGACATTCATTATAAATGATCTAAATTTTTCATGCTCTTGGCGAATATCTGGTTATTTCAATTGTACTGCCACCATTCAGATATTGAAACACGCATTTAATTTTTCATAGTAGAATTTTCAAAATGAATATAACATATAGTTTATAATGGATATCGACGAATAAAAGAGCGATTTATGATGTCGAAGGTGCACCTATAGTTGATGACGTGTAACTACACATTCTTAATAACTGTTTGTTCGATGTATTGCAGTGTTACGTAGAAGCTTCTTTGAAAAATAACTTTAGTTCGATCAAATCATGCCGATTACCTAGTTTTTTGCGCAGGTCACGTTTGAGTTTCTAAAAATTTCAGTATGGTTATCAATAATAGTGAATCGCTTGAGAAATTTGATCTGAAAGGTTTTTATTTCGCGAAAGAACACTTGAATAAATTTTCCCAAGAGGTGCACTCCGACAGTATAAATATTTGATGTATAATTCGTTACCGCGATATCGGAAGACAAATATCGCTTCTGCGATGAATATTTAATGATGAGAGAGTTGAACAATTAAACATACTCATTATAAAGTTAACCAGCTTTATCATAACTGCAGTGAGGGAAATAAGGTATGAATTTCAATTCGACGCAATAGACCCATTTCAAAGCTCATCATGCATATCACAGCTAATAAGATACGATTATCTGATCTAAATAATCTAAATAATTGACCATTTGGAATTCTTACTGGGAAGAAAAAGAACCTATCACATTTCGTTGAAATTTTCTTACAATCGACTTTTTCTAATAGTATGAAAATGAGAGGGGGCCCTGTGGTTCGCACGAAGAATCTGTCATCTCCAAAAATATATCAGCTTTGTATAGTTTTCGTCTGATTTTTGAAGATTAGCCAATGATTGAGTAGTATCAAAGTGAAATTTTAACAGTCATTATGCTGGAAGGTAAAAATCTGATCAAAGGAAGACCCACTTTATGAATTTTTGCTCGATTCTTCATAGTGTCTGTATACTCTTACAACTCAAATTTCTAATATAGAGTAGTATTCGAGGTAGCAATGAGTGGAAAATTTTGTCAAGCGTCCCTCGGAATCATTCACCTGTTTCAAATTAATTATTCATGAGCACAACTCGCAGGCAGTCGGAACAAATTGATAATTTACGAAAATTATTACTCAGACAGGGTTGCCAATTAGAAATATGGCCTCTCTAGTAGTCTTGCAACCCTTTTTACCTCAAAATTCAACATGAAACCATTCCACAAACTCAGTATACGGATCTTTTGAAAAATTCCATTTTAGGGAAAATTGCGAAAATGTCGGTAGCTCCGTTGCATGCGGTTTATCCGTGTAAAATATAGGCGCAGCTACTAAAATATGCACCTCCACGTAAAATCGAGAGTAAAATGCAAGAATTTTCTGCTTACAGATCGGGAGAATGTAATTACCATCAATAGCGTATATTCTCAATCTTCTCACATCATCAGGTAGCCAGGAATAATTACACCGGCACTCCAGTAAAATCCGCAATACGGCCGTTATTCGAAAATGGCATTCTTTCAAAAGCACCACCAATAATATCCTATTTAAGGCTCGACGCGCCGTGTACTAATACCTGACGCACAGGGGTATGAGGTGTATAGAATGAAAGTCTCATAGATAAATAATAATCCGCACAACTCGAGATTTCCGAATAGTCCATATAATCGCGGAATAATATTTTTCGAATCTTCGCATTCACATTTCACACGTGCACACCCATATAGCTTACACACACGCGCACATATACATTCATATATATAATACACCAATTTACCCCCACTCCTTCCAGAAAATCATAACCAAACACAACCTAACCTGAATTGAATCGCTAGTAGTAGTCAGCGGCGGCGGCGTCGGCGGCACGATCGTTGTATATATATATAGAATAGAATCTGCGGCGGCGGCGGCGGCGGCGTAAAAGTAAGTAGAGTGGGGGTATATATTCGAGCGCCTCGTTCTCGCTTTGGCTGAAGCTTCGTCGTGACGTCACGTAATTAGAGTAAATACAAAGTAGTCTTGATGGGACCGCGGTAGCGTGCGCTACACAAACGGAGAGCTGCTCCATTCGGATATATTAGTGTGTATTATATATACAGTATTCTATGCTGTTATATATATATATTGCTATATTACCTTTTACGTGATGTTGTATATATAAAAATACCTTGTGTGTGCATTTAGTATTGCAACGCGCGCGCGGACCCATTTTTTTACCCATAATAACGCAGGTGTATTTGTGTATATGTGTTTGTAAATATACTACACGCGGTGGATGAATATATATATATATGTATATATATGCCCATTTCGGTATTCATCCATCAGTCATCAATTTCAAGTGATTATTATCCAGAGAAATAAGAAAGAGTGCAGTTCTGCTATATGGTTGTGAGAAGCAGTTTATAAACGAGCTCGTTTATAAATTTAGTGTCGACCATAACCAAAAAAATTCTTAACCAAAATTTTTTAATAAAAGAGAGTGCAGTGGCAGCTGAGAACACGACAACATCACAACAGATTAGTGAAATTTGTTCATTGTGTTGTTTGTTAAAAAAAAAAATTTTGAATGTGAGTGAGATTATCGACAGGTCGTCGACATTATAAATAATAATAAAATAGTCTTTTTAAATAATGTGTTAGAATGAAAAATTGTGAGAAGCAGAAGTGAGAAGAAAAAAATGAAAAAATAAATAAAAATATGTGGCTGCTGCATCGGAGAAGGAAAATGCATCAGCCGCATAAGCCGGCCGCCCGGACCATGACCTGCCGGCCTAAAGTATAGTAATATTACTATACAAATTTTGTGTGTGTATGTGTGTTCAATTTGCTGTTTCGAGCTGCTGAACTGCCACGACGATCCTCGACATGGACAAAATAGAGGTAACCTTACATAAAATACTTACATACATGTATATATTTTTTTTGTTGACATATATCTATATATTACATGCTGTCATTCCACCCCCTTCCTTTTTTGACACGAGTGCACTTTAGGTATTTTTTTTTTTTTTTTTTTTTTCTTAAATATGTGTGAGTGATACCTGAAGTTTAGTAAGAAAGCTGTGTTTAATTCTAAGAACAATTTTACCCAGACTAACGACTTTCTTTTTTTTTTTTTTTTGTGTGTGGTCGACTTTTATTTTAGTGGAATGATTTTATCGGGTTGCTGATTTTATATACAAGGGCACTTTTTTGTGTGAATTATAGCTTCAAAGTAAAACGAAACTCGACACTCGGAACTGAGGCATTAGAATATATATGTATATATCGGTATAGCTTATGCGGTGTACGTTTTCTGCGTACGGAGTTTTTGTGATGTATTTTATTCAAGACACACGATGAGAGGCTTCATTCGATTTTCGTATAGCTTTTAATGAAAATGCATCGATGCTTGTATTATTTATTTTGATGGACGTTATTCAATTTTTATGCTGAATGACGATGTGAATGGGATAGAACTTATATTAGAAAAAAAAAAAAAATTTATTGAGAGCATTTGGGATGTTTGATAACGAAATCGATTGTGTTGAGAAAATTTCGAAATCGATCGGATTATTATTAGAGTGATAATACGTCAATCTTTATTATGAAGCGTTTATTAAAGTGCGAGAGTCGAGAAGAAGAATTAAATAGAAACTCGGTGTGTGTATATGTGTCCGTAAGTACATACTTGCTCGGTTAAATAATTCAGGCGCTGCTTCATTGTCTCGAGTTTACTCGCAGATAAGAAAACATGAGCGATTTGCCGCTGCTATTATGATGTGTTTCTATCTCCTTCTCTTTCTGACATTTATCGCGATTCATATACAACATGCATATTTGGCTTACTTACACATACACACACACACACACACCCACACACATGTAAGTGTGAGAAAAAAGTTGAACAACAAAATTAAGTGAGAACAATTTTTTTTTTTTTTTCAAAAAATTATATCCATGATCAACGCTCATCGTAAACTTGTTAATCCAACAATCTTCAGTCTCATTATTGATTCTTTAGTATAGATGAGCATCACATACACACAGAAGTTGTATTGCTTGCGGGGAGCATATTCTTTTCATTCAAATTATAATGTACGATCGATACCCGAGCGACTTGTCCGATAAAGACAATCGAATTTCAAAGTGTTTGAAATTCAATGAATAATAGGAATAATCAAGATCGATGCAATTTTTACTCCGACTTTCATTTCGCATTATAATTTCATTCATTGCTTCGAAAAAAATTCATTTTGTTCTGCATTTGCTGTTCTAAGAGTATTCGTAGCGGTTTTTTAAAATGAACTACAGTATTAATTTGACCTGTGTAATTTTAAGCAGAAGCCGGAGAAGTTGGTATAGCGTGAATCATTACTCGAATTTCCGCAAAAAAAAAATTCGAACCTTCTTTTAGAGGGGAGACACGCTGATGGTTATAATATCAGCTGACTCGGCACTGAGGAACGTCGTTGAATTATGGCATCGAGCTGATAAGACCATCTTTTTGAATAATCTCTTTTAATTTTGAAACATTCCATCGTTTAAAATTCATATTTCTACGAACAATTAAATAAATCATATTTTTTGGATTTCCGGAAAACTTTATCGTCGTATCAAAAAATTAAAATACTGTCTTCGTACTTCAATCGACTTGATAAAAATTCTATCCGCGTACAAAGTCACGTTCAAAATGATTGAACAATCGTTTTCGGTAAGTGAGATGTGCTCAAATTTTAAAATAAATTATATTATAAGCCAGCCGCTGAAAGTACGAAATAAAAAATTATATACTTTAATTTCGTGATTAAATCAATTTTTTTATAATGATCTCGCTCACGCGCACGTCACTTACTTTGCTGCTCATATACATTTTTATCTCAAAATATGCGAGTTTTCTGTTCTATCTTTGTCCCTCAAACGTCTTTAAAACTATGTATCTATCATTACTATATAATTCTATCTTATTACTCTCGCGTCTCTCGTATGCCCCCACCCAACATGCTATATACCGTATTATATCTACAGCTCATGTGTGTTACATATCCGTGAGAGCAAGCAAAAAGCAGCATTTGCACCCACACTTTTACACACGTATATAGAAATCTTGTATGGAATCGCATTCGAAAGGATATTGTATGTACGCGATTTTCTTTATCGCAATATGTTTTTGCACTCTCGACAGATAACCTCTCGTTAAGTATCCATGATTTAGGTATCGTGTTGAGCCATTTAAATTTTTTAAATTTCCGCCATTTTAGCTTTTTTTTATTTCCTAAATTTTTTTTACTCTTTTATGATAATTTCATTGGTGGCTAAAGTAGTATTAGTTTCAACTTTTTAAAAATTGGAATAAGAGAAGTTTGGGGAATCTAAGGTGCCTGATACAATTTTTTCATGACTAAATGCTGACGCGGCAATTTCAAATATATGGAATAAGAAGAACGCTTTAACATAGTTGCATAATTGAATAAAATCATCAAATTTAAAGGTTGTTTTAAATAATATTCGACGATAAAAGAGTTTTATCAATGCTAAATAAATATAAACACTTTTATAATGTTTTCAACTCGCTTAAAGCAAGATTATTCATCTATATGGCTTCTCTCAGTTCCGTTGAATAAATTTAAGAATAAACTCATTTACGCAATCTTTGCAAAAATATCATGCAACGTATCGATATACACCTACATTAAAAAAAAAAAAAAAAACTTGCTGTGAATAAATCTTTCCTACTTCCTTTTGACGATAAAATTTCAAAAATAATATCAACGTTCGCGTAGTTATTTTCAATGACAGAGCAGAAACGTTTATCGAACAATAAAATGCATTCGAATGCTTTAAAATTTTTCATCTTGTCTAATCGAAAACTTTGAAAGACTGACGCAAGAGAGAACCCAACCAAAGAGTATGTGTAAGTACACATATAATTGGAAATCATTTTTATATACACACGACCGTGACGATCGACCGACGCCAACGCCCGAGGACAACCGGAACAATTACAAATACATAACTTTGTACACACCTTCTTATTCCAATTTTGAACAAATTCAACCAAGATAATAATCATCATTATCATCCAAATCATCATTTAAACATCTTATATTTAACACGTTCACTGCGACGGGTCTTTTTGATTTGTTTTGTATTAATGTCTCGGAAAATACTGCCAACTATTATAATTAATTATGGCACTTGACTTTGCCAAGAACATAAATAGTGAGATTGGAAACAATTTACTCTTTTCCAGACATATTTACCGCATTATACGGGATTCGAAATAAAATTACGGAAAAATGGCGTCGCAATGAACGTTTGAAAAATTTCTTAAAATTTTAAATCGTTAATAATTTACGTCCGACCACATTTAATGTAAAAACTTAGCTATATAATAGCCAAGGATATTTAGAATATAACTCTAAAGAATAAAGGGAACCGACATATCTCGCGTGCAGCTCAACCTAATCTCTTAATCAGGCATTATACACGCTGTACAAACACTTCACTGCTTGAAAAAAAAAAAAAAAAACACGATTCAACCCGGTTTTACAGGAAAGGAAAGTCTATTCAAAAATTTTCAGCAGATTTTTGGAGAGAGATAGGGTTCTCAGAATGAAATGAAAAATGTAAAAAATAGGAAATAGGTAAGAGCATTTGATTCTCCGAGAAAAGTGACAGCGAGAGTTTTACGGATCACGAGCGCATTTAGCCAGTATATATAGAGGAGGAGAAGTGAACTCTTTTGATGCGAGATGTTATAGTGGTGGGGTATCATCGGATTCTGGTGTAGGGGAAATGACATATATATATAGAGGTATATTACTTGAGCTGGCCCCCTGGCGCACGATGAGAATATACATATATATTAGACGGGGCTTATGCTCGTTCATGTGTGTTTGTGTGTTTTAAAGTGAGTGTCAGTTGTATACAAAGCTGTGTAAGTGGCTCTCTGCAATGCTATTAAATTCTCGTGCGAGAGCTTTATACATTTTTTTTATCGATATCTGTCTTCGTTCCTCCCTCCTCTCTCTCACTCTTTGTACCCAATTTTATCGAAGCGATCGCGTATTGTTGTGATGCTTTTTTAAGAGTTTCTATTTTAGATTTTTGAAGATTAAAGAGGAATCCGTTGTTTCCAGGTTTCCGTAATTTTCCTGTATTCTATTCAATATATATATATATTTTTTTTTTTCATATTCTGGATTTATTCTAATTTTGTCATAAATTATATAAATTCGATTGAGCGTTTTTCATTATTTTCTAATGAGATTATCAGAATTTTGAATTAACGCTATTGATCTGTTGTTGAGGGCACGAAATATTAGGGTGTGTTAGAATAATGAAAGAATATTTTTTGAGTAGCATATGCTAACTCTTCTTTCCTGCTGTGTTCGATTTATAGTTGACGCGTAGATTTTGTCATTTGTTTGAGGCTAACATGTGAGCAAATATTCTGACTCAGCTCTCTCCCTCTCTCTCTCTCTCTCTCTCTCTCTCTCTCTCTCTCTCTCTCTCTCTCTCTCTCTCTCTCTCTCTCTCTTTTCATTGATGTCGTTCTTATAATGTGTGATCAAGTTGGTGAATTTTTTTCCTTTTTTTTTCTTTGCTAATCGCTCGTTTATTTCTTCGTTGATTTTATACACCTCATTTTCTTAACGATTCTTTGTATTAGTGTGACCTATCACGAACGATTTAATTCAACTGTGTGCGTGTAAATAAGCGAACCGTCACCATTTATCTCTTCATATACTTACGTAAACTACACTTACGATATTTTTTTGGCTAACACGTATTTTGTACTACACCGAATTTCGTAGTTTCTTATTCTATAAACTGTAGCATTAAATTTGACCGTCGGGTTTTAATATCGACTCCATGCTTCGAATATTCTTACACGATTACATTCTTAGCCTTGGAAAAATTCTTCTCTTCGTTTCCGCCATTATTTTTTTCTTTTTCATTTTTTTTTCATTTTTTAATCTCCACAAATTATTTTTCTTACTTTTTTTTGCAGTTAAAATTCTACTCCTCTTTGAATTCCTTTCGCAGTCTTTAACCGTATATACGTTTTTACTCTGCTCACTCCGTGACTCGTACTCTTTTATATCCTTCTGAAGTTTTGCTCGTAGCTGCTCTGTGTCAACGATCTTGATTTTTTTTCTTTTCTTATTCTTTTCTGCTCTCACGAACATACTAACACGCAATCCAACACATTCAAGTTTTCTTTGAGCTAACTTTCTTCTCTTCATCATTCAAGCTTCTTTTTTTTTTTATATCCTTTGAAGGTCTTACCGAGTACTTTTCGTTAAGAGTTTAAAAATCAATACACTTGTTTCGCAACTTTAAATTCCCAATCGAATGAAAATTTATTTGTTTTAAAAAAGACAGTTGAGCTTCAAATGATTCGATATCGTTTAAAAAGTTATCAGTTCGTAATCTGGAATGAATAAATTATGCTGTCTTATTTGATGACTGTGTCTTTGAATAAATGCAATTATAGAATCATATACACTTTGACAAGTAATTCGTGATATCGGCATAGCCTCAGTCACTATTTAGATAAGACGTTATCAGTTTTGTTGTTGATTATAAGTGGAAAATGATTATTCTACAGTCAATGTGATAATTCACGTTTAATGATTGCGTTATATTTACATTGCGATATTGGATTTTTGTTTCGAGGAATAAAAAGTCGATCTTCAGCCATGCAGAATTCATAATTTTTCTACATTTACATCGAATTTTTTCGGCTCTGTTTCGAATAATTATTGAAATTGAAAACAAACCATCTCACTGTTGGATATCAAATGATAAACGGAAGACGTCGCCACTCAAAAACTTGTGAACATTCATTTGTAGTCAACAGAAAGAACAAACTGTTAGCCAATAAGAAAATGAATGAATTCAACAATTACAACCTCAGTTAATTTTCCATTAGATTGTAAATCCTGTATCACATGTCAAACTTGTTAAAATCAGAAGACCATCCAATCACTTTATTGAATGTATCATTTCCAACGAATTTCGTAACGGGCCAAAATGTCTTAGAATAAAATGGAACGAAATTAAAAATTACATATTCTGAGTGTTGACATTTCAACAAGTAATGAAACGTATTTTGTTTCTGTTTCTAGAAACCGATTTAAAAATTAAAAACACCAGAAATTAGGAAGAGCTTTGATTTTTTTGTTTGAATCATTTCTTCAATTTCTTCATCCTTGTCAATAAAACCACTAATTTCTGATTTTCGTATTAATAAGATCTAATGGGCGCCCGTATTCTCCTCCCTCCTTTTTTTTCTGTTTCTGTATTCAAACCTCCCACATCGTACGTGGTGATGCTGGTTTTTGTATAATGGCAACTCCCGGTCACAAATTTTTGTTTCTTTCTGATGTCCGACTCCGCAGAGAGCAGCAATGCCGCCGCAGAAAGTCCGTCTCCCTCGCTCTTTCCATCACTTAGCGTCTCTTTACCTTTTCCAACCCCCCTACCTCATCCCCCTCATCCCTCGTATCCCTCGTACTATTGCTTCTTCCCCCCCCCCCGCTTCCTGATCCACCAAAACTCCTATCATCGTTCGCCCCGATTCCAAACTCTCTTGCTACCGTACATATTTCAGCCATCTCTCTTCCTTTTGCGGTTAATACTTCTTATATGTATTTGGATATAAATATATACATATTTATAGTTTATTATACACTTAAATGTCGCCCCGATTCCTCCGGGTGCATACATTGCATACGGGGGGCGTATATTATCTCGAATGAGCCCATCCATGGGCCGAATATTTCGTGCCTGTGTATGAGCATGTGTGTGAGTGTGTGCATGTTTTTTTTTGTGAAGGGGGAGTTATTAACAGACGAATTGATCGTGTTCGATGATGGAAAATGGCTTTTCGGCTTTTCCAGACTTCCCCATCAAGCTCTTTTGATTCTCGAGAGCTTTTTATATCGTACTCGGCACTCTTCATCGTACTTTTTTTTTTGGTCGATTCGTTTATGAGTAACGGTGTGTACATGTGTGTCGAATGGGTTGAGCAAATTTTCACCGTTCTCGTTTTTTGTGTGTTTTTTTCTGTTGCTTTTAGCGCGCTATTTTATTTTATTTTGCTTTTTCGGTGTACGCGATTCACCAGCAGATTCAATTTTTCAACCATTTTTCATGCTTTATGAATTCAATAGCTTTGCAAACGTTGTTCTCTGTATCTTACATACACAAACGCAAAAGGATCGCGTTACAAACCAGTTTTCCGTTCGACGATGAAACCATATATATACAAAATGAAATGAATCCAATCTCACGGTAGTTTGACCACAAAAAACGAATAAAGTTGATTCTCATTTTTATTCTGGAATATGTAATAATTGTAAAAAAAAATTGTGGTACAATAAAATCCTTGGTGGAATATCATTCGGATTCATGGCCTGACTACATTTTGAAATATTTTTTTCTTCAAAGATTTTTCAAATGTAATGAGTAAGTGATCTGATAACGGAAATCAAATAACCATGACAATATTTTTTTCGGCATTTTTCGTAAAAAAAATCTTAATTATCAAAAAATCTTACAATCTCTGATAGATCAATTTTCCAGAATCGAAATTAAACATCTTGTGCATCCTCAAAAAAAAAAGACAGGTCGTCGCACAGAATCTCATCTCTCTCAAGCATTCCATTTCATATACCCTCAAGCAGCAATATATAGGTATATAGCTATATCTCATGCTCTCGGTTCAACTCTCTCGCACGCTCATTCATCACTATTCACTCTATCTCTCTTTTTCACTATGCTGCATTCATCCGCACCAGCCGACGTGCGGCGCTTTAAAAACCCCTCCCCCCACCCATCCCCTTACCTAACCTCTAATATAATACACTAATATGCATTTAGGTGTATTATACGTATGTCTCTGGGATAAAATTGTGTGCGTGTCCCCCGCCTCAGTATTTATAGACATACATGCCTTAAACCGATTTAACACGAATATTTCCCCCTCTTCTTCTATTTCTTTTTTTTTTTCGATTCTTTATATCTGATTTTATACACATGTGAGAGATCTGTATACGTTGTGTGACTTTGATATCCCACACAAAGTATTAAGTATGTATGTAGTATATTAGAGCTCAAAAGAATCAACGAAATTTTTGGCCCTCTTCTTTTCTTCATATATCCTTTCCCGAGGCGTAATTCCATCTTCTTTACCTGTATATATGTTTGATGATGTGTGAGGGCCTTTGTATTACCAAAGAGACAGCTCGTTGGCTTCGTTTTGTGCATAGGTTTTGTGTCGATTCGTGTCGTTGCGCTGCGGAGACTTCCATTTCGATTGTTTTTTTTTTTAATTAAAAATCTTTTCCTTTTGATTTTTTTAGTAAATATTTCCAAGTTTTTGGGATCAAAACACTGTACTAATGAGTTATTTCAGCTTCATTTTCATTTCATTAGATTTCGATCATTCCTCGTTCAAGCATTATATTCTTTTCATTAACAAAAAAATTTAATAGGCAGGATGAAAGTTACCAAAAGATCAACGACAAAATTATACACATTTTTTGCAAATGAATTATAAACGTTCTTTATTGCACGATCATTACTCGTGCAATTTTCTGCCAACTCTTATGTTGCACACTTGAACAGAATTGTAAGAAAAGAACTTGTAGCAGTTCGTTGAGTGTGCAAAACGAGTTGGTCGATTCCCAAGAGCTGAAAATGATTCTAAAAAAATTTTCGTTATTTTATTTCTGACACTCACAAAATCACCGTCCGATAATCAAGCTCAATATTTAACAATTGAATCGCACGGGAAAATCGATTATTAGCGATTGGAGTGCATTAATGAAAATGATGAAACGTTTCATCAATACTAAATCGTTCATGTATCAAGTTCTCTGAGATATCATATCGAGGCTTACACACGTGACGTAACTACCGATTAGTCAGAGGCACATACTCGACTCTATTGATTAATGTAAATGTAAATGTGATGTGTGTGTGTGTGTGTGTGTGTGTGCGCGTGCAATTATCAATAATACACAACGCGCACGGATACGAGCGATATTTAACGTATCGAAATGCAGATGAGATTTTTTCACAATTCATTATCGGTAAAAAAAAAATTTCATAAATTTTCGCTGTTTTTATCAACTTTCCAACAAAACCCAAGTTTTAAAGAATTGCCTTTGGAAGTTATAAGTACCTATAGCTAATATATTACCTTTTTTCTGACTTGTTTTTCAAGACGTGGTGATGAAGAATGTATATTTTTTTCTTCTTCGTCTCAGATTCTTTTTTGGAAATTCAAGAACAAGCTAATTCCGTGAACGAAAAATATAAGAAGAGTATGAGTTTCTTCCACAATATCACACTAATTGAATTAACGACCGATTAACAGTTTACAACAGATGATTGCCAAATTTTTATTATCGCGTGATGATAGGTATATATATTTTAACAAAGTATATGATAAGAATCAAGATTATTCGTATGTGCACATTCAGAAACATTTTATACTTCTTCTTATTTGTCTCTTGATTCGCTTAAATTGAATCCACGGCAGAGGAAAGAGCATTCATGAAACAAAAAAAAGATAGTAATCAAATTATGATGAAAGACATAATCATGGACATGTATATAATAATATATTGAGGATTTTTTGCGTGTAGTATTATTCGTACGCAATTGCCGTTCTTTGATGTTTGAGACGGTTGTATTTTTGTTATAATCATAGCCGACAATCACAAAGGCTGTATATTATGTGCCAAGTCTTGGATTGAGAATATGACAACTACTATTTTTGAGTAACAGCAGAGAGGCAAAAAGAAGGCATTGTTTATCAAAATCGACGAAAAATCATACTTGCATTCATCTGTTGCAATTTCACAATGGAATATCTAAAGATAAATTCTGAGAGTCCTCTTATCTCACACAATTCATGACAATCAGAGATTTAAAGAATTTGGCATAGATTCACTAATTTTCTCGCTAATTTTCCTTCCAATGATAGACTAGAGCCATTTTTTAAATGAGGTAGTCTATCAAACGTTGCGAAAATCTTATAATACACATAATCATTAAAAAATGCTTTTGAATTTTGATTACTGTGAAAGTGTAACAAATCTCACATCGAATCAATTATTCGCTGAAAAACTATTACGCAGTAACTTGAGCTTATCAGTATTTAAACAGTTTTCGTTTTTATCGAAACATTGTATATATGTGAAATTCGAAATCATCTACACGATAAAATCGTATTCCGGCGCAGAACACGATAACGCCAAGCTCTGTAGTTTTTCATCGTGATGGAAATATCATCATCATTAAATAATTCATCGTTATACAACCTGCGATACGATGTACACAAAACTAAAATTTTTTTTGTCAAAAGTTACTTTTCTTTTATTTTGACCCCTCAATATCTCTACCCCATAATGTTTTAATCAATAATTTCGTGTGCTTCAATAGATCAAAAATATCCTTCGGTGAATAATCAAGCGTGAATAAAAGATCGGTGCACTACTTATTAGTCAACATCGACTATCTGTCACATTTTTTTTCTTTCACTCAATAATCTTTACACTCATCTAAATAAAATTGATAATCAATTTACGCAATTTGTTAAATCAGAAAAATTATGAATTCAGTTGACGCAATGTGCCTGAAAAAAAAATTCCTAGAAAAAAAAACCATTGCCAAAATTCTCTCTAAAATAGACACAAAAAATTCAAGGGAAAATTATAGGAAAACTACTACAGATCAAAGTCATTTTACGGGTAAACGAGAAAAGAAAAAAAAATACTTTTCTCAGTGAAAGAAGGAAACCTAAATAGTCTCTACATTCGTTTTCTCTATTTTTCCCCTCCCTCCCTCCCTCCATCCCTCCCTCCACTTTCCTCGTTTAGCCAGTCTGTAATTATAATCTCGAGTCGAAGACACCGCTCTGCAGCTCTTGAGAATCGTGCACACGTATAAGTTTACTTGTACTTATGTATATATAGCGCTATATATGCCCCAAACCAATATAATACACTATATATGATGCAGGAAGTTGCACGTGCTTGAGAAAGAGACAAGTCTATATATAATAATAATAATAATAGTAATGAGAAAGAGAGAGAAGCCGATGTGGTTTCACAGATACGTATAGCCATCACACACAGCCACGTATATAATATACAACACATACTTGCCTCGAACTTGTGGTAATACTTCGCATTATATATATAGAACGATTCCCTCCCACATTGGTATATATATTTTTTTCTATATATTTGCAAGAGTACACATGTGTGCGAAAGCAATACGTTGTTTATATATATATATATATATATATATATACACTCACTCCCGCCGCGTTGAAAACTCGTTCCCTCTTTCTTGTCGTTGTTGGATACTCCTCTCCTCCTTTTCCTCTTATTCTCATTCTTGTTGCCTATTTTTTTTCATTTGATTCTACTTTTTCCGAGCACTTTGTGTTTTACCTTCTGTGAATTATTTTAATTTGACGACGAGAGATTTAAAGTTCTTTCTGTCTGCTAATTTACATTAACTAGAGTTTATTCGCGATTATTAAGATGACTTTTTTCTTATCTATCTTCTATTCTGAGTGAATGATTTAGTGACCATCATTTTTTACATGTGTTTGAATATCATCGAGTCATTATTAACTAAATCTAACAGAGCATTTTTGTTGAAAGATATTCAAATTTTGTATCTTTGGGTAGCAAAATGTCATTGTGAACTAAAATAAATTTTTGGATGCTGCGTTCTTATTAATTTAGAACTAATTCTCATACAGATTACGGGATGATCTGTGTATTGCTATTGGGAACATTTTTCTGGTTAAACAAGATACAACTTTGAATTTTCTGAAACATTATTGCTCCATTCAGAGTATTTGCAATCGTTGAAAACTATTTCATGTCATCAATGACGAAACGCATTGATGTGTAACAAAATATCCAATCAAAAATTGCTCTCTGGCACATCTGTTATTAGTTTTTTGGAATAATATAAATGTCATATAGATGGTGCAAAATTTTATTTGATTACAAAAAGATTTTTAAAAAGTCTTGATTTTTGGACTTTGCAGATTATCTTTTTTCCTTGCTGATGCCTTCGCCAAAAAATTATCTTTCGTGTTGACTTTTGTAACAGAATAAATCCTGAATCTTCTATTTGTTGTATGACAATTAGCGAAAAAGATTTTTCGTCGCGTTAAATAACAAAATGACGGAAATTTCAATTGTGCGTAATTAATTCGGAATTTTGCTGCTGGAAATTTCTAAACATGTTTCTATAAATAGTTCAGTAATATAAAAAATGCTCGTTGAAGATAAAAATCTTTCTAAATCTAACAAGATATTACAAGAAGCAATTCCCATATTTGTTAATAGGTAGAAGAGAGACTGGAGCACCCATATTAAATTACTCTGTGATATTTATATTTTCTTTGAAGATAAATTTGACATTCCATGTCTTGTTCAATATAAATGAGTTTTCTCAAGCATGTAAGATCAATGTGAAGAGAGAAATCGTGAGATTCAGATCGCGCATTTTTCGGCCCCACCGGTGGGGCCCATTTAATGAGATTTTGATCCCCGCCGCACACAGAGTTGGATGCGTGGGCCCCACCAGTGGGGCCCATCGCAGTGAAGGTGTTAACTTGACCCTTTGTGCTTATTTCCTTCTACTCCAAAGTCGATCGATTATAATATGGACGACTGACTATATAACAAGATTAAACAAACGAGAAAACTTCCAAAACCAGTCCCCAATATTAAACCATAATTTGTTCTCACTCCATTAGATTTTCTGAAGGACCAATACAGTGACAACTTTCAATCCTCATCCTACCTCTCATATTTAATTTATCTGATTCAGATTAATCATTCAATATATTCTACATTAAACCTCCAATGAAGCATTAGTTTTGATTTCGTTCAAAAAGAGCCATTTTCTACTTAACTGTAATGTTTTTCTTTCCAGTAATGAATCATATCAGTAATTCTTGAAAAAATCAGCCTCCAGAATGTACAAAATTAGAAAAAACAGCAAAAGCGCAATGGAAGCGGAAGTACCGCGACAAGCATTCTGAAATCTACTATCAATCGTCATGAATGATATATCTGTAATAAAATTTCGCTGATATTGCGTCTCTGAACGTTTGATATATAATAAGAGAAGAAAACGAGAGGGAAAAAAAGAATCGATATCTTTGTTGAGAGCAGAGTACGAAAATACTTTGACGTTCGCGTGCACAACTTCTTCTTTTCGAGACTTGTTTGACGAAAATTGTCCTCTTTTTCTCATTTCATTTTATTATTCTCTCTGTTTCTTGAAAAAGTGTGGAAAGTGAAAATTCATGTCAGATTATGCCAACTACAGAACGATAAAGATTCCTGTCTATCTTGCTTCATATGACGCGGGAGGAACTATTATGTTATGAGTAAAGAATTGAAGTGTTAACATGGATTCGTCTTAACAAATTTATCTTGATCACTTGGTCGTTATTTTTCATCGGAATTGGAATAAAAGAAAAGTATTTGTAGATCCAAAAATACACTGATCATTACACGGAACGTTTCTTTAAAGGAAGCCAGCTCGAGAGTCAGTATATCTGATTGAAAAATTTCTGATTCTTCTTGTACTAGATTTTTTTTCTTTTTTTTGTAAAGAGACTTCTCACTTATAGATGAGAAGTAGTATTTTATATTGATAAAAATCTGCTTATTTATTCATCAAGAGTCTAATCAAATCATGTGGTGGTTATTACACTTGATATGAAACGTATCTCCAAAAGAAAAACCTTCTCTAGAAATGTTTAAAAGAAAAAAAAAAAAAAATTATAGTATGTAATTAAGGAAATAGCTCCATGGGAGATGATCATAAAAAAAACTACTGTGATTCAACGACGTACATTTAACATTTAATTACGTCAGGATTTTTTCCCCTGACTCCGTTATCACAGAAACTCTTCGTGTCATTATTTGTCGTCTTCAACTTTCAAGAATCACGAGAACATTATGCTTTTTATATCTCAATGATCATCATATTGCAAAATTTTTATACGTTTTATATATGAGCAATTCCACGCGAAACAGACCGACGAAAAAGGGTCATGTCTCGGATCTTTTCCTAAGTATTCTTAATCCATTCTGCGGTCCAAAGAATGAACTTTAATTTTACTATGAGGTCCAAAAAAAATTTTTTGGTCCCATGGCGAGGATTTTTGAAAATGGTGTAAAATCCTTTTTTTCAAAATTCCAGCAACCTTTTTTCACTAAAATGCGAATAAGTCAAGTTTGCTTGCAGATAGAGACACGCGGTTTACGGCATTCGAAAGGTCTCCAAAAAATCTATTGAAATGCATTCCTAGAACTTGATTTTGGGGTTACGTACACTATTGTCGAGCAAAAAGTCAAAAAACACAAAAACATTGATTTCTCGAAAAGCCATCTTTTTTTTATTTCTGAAAATTTAATATTTGATGTAAAATTATGTGCTCTTCCAGAATAAAATGGTCCCGACTATTTTTTTTGAGTCCTAAAGCCTATTTTTGCTATTTTTCGCCAACAGTTTTTCAGGCGATGGGAAATCGTCTATTTCCGACTGAGATCCGCGGACGATGGCCTTTGCCTATTGATGCACTCGGGCTGAACCTTCATCTTTCATACGTTGTAGCTCCGAGCCAATTTTATGGAATTGACTTTGCCAAGTGGTCATTTTGAAGGAAATTTTCTTGGCTTTCTAATGGAGTTGGTTTTGAGAACCCAAATTCCCGCGCATGCGCAGAAAACAGACGATGTCCCATCGCGCGAAAAATTGATTTGCGAAAAGTAGCAAAAATAGGCTTTAGGACTCAAAAAAAAAATAGTCGGGACCATTTTATTCTGGAAGAGCACATAATTTTACATCAAATATCAAATTTTTAGAAATAAAAAAGATGGCTTTTCGAGAAATCAATGTTTTTGTGTTTTTTGACTCTTAACTCGACAATAGTGTACGTAACCCCAAAATCAAGTTCTAGGAATGCACTCGATAGATTTTCTGGGGACCTTTCGAATGCCGTAAACCACGTGTCTCTATCTGCAAACAAACTCGACTTATTCGCATTTTAGTGAAAAAAAGTTGCTGGAATTTTGAAATAAAGGATTTTACATCATTTTCAAAAATTCTCGGCATGGGCCCAAAAAATTGTTTTTGGACCTCATAGTAAGTTGAAAGTCCATGTTTTGGACCATAGAATCGATTGAAAATACTTAGAAAAAGACCCGAGACATGACCCTTTTTCGTCGGTCTGTTTCGCGTGGAATTACTCATATGCATGACTAGTAGTAGGTATAATCATCCAACTATATATCGCATTCAATATAGTTTAACTCGTCTGGCTTGAGTATACGTTTATGTGAATGTAACAGTAAGCTTGAATTCCGAACAGATGAAATTTCGCAATTTGTCGTCGTGGTAAAACGCAGCCTTGCGAAATACTGCCACTTTAGTGTTTTCTTCTTCTTCTTCTCAATGTGATTGTAGAAGGTGATTTGTCATTGATCTTTGAGATACATCTACACAATACATAAACACGATTAAACAAGGTAATTGTTTAAAACTTTTCCAGTACTCCGGGAATTATATAGATATTTTTTAGATTCTTCGGAGTTTTGAGGTTTTTCCCTGGCGAAATTATAGACTTTGAACAAAATTCAGTAAGATAATCAGGCCGTTCAAATACTCAGAATGTTTATACTCAATCAACAAACCCGCCACGTTCTCTCGATAATTCTTTGATGAGGGAATTTCCAAAAAGAGTAAGTCATGCGTGAGTAATTTTATTGTTCAGAGCAATTTTTGCTTACAAAAGCTTTAGTTTTTTCCACACATTTTTTCTTACAAAATTGGATCACAATTCGATTACCTCCAAATTCTCGACGATTTTCGAGAAATCGAATTTTCCTACCAAAAAATTTTTCCAAGAGAAAATTTTTTTTGGCTTTTGATTCATTATCTCGAGTAAGATTATTTACAACCTTACAACGTGACGAATACAATTTTCATCCTCAATGGCACTAATATTCATTATTCTTTCTACATTAAGAATAGCTCGACTCTGTGTACGAAAAATCATGATACAATTTTTCTCGGTTTTCAATTCTTATTGTGATATTTTTCTACTATACCGCATTGACTCTTTTTTATCTCGGATACAAAATTAAACAATTTTCTGAAACATTTTACCTACCTGCATTCAAAACAGAATAACTGTGAGAGACGAAGAATAATAAGAAGAAGAAGTAGAAGAAGTAGAAGGCCTCGGAAATACCTGCGTAGAATAAATTCAAGAAGCAAAAGAGACTCGGATATTCTAGGCCCTGAAGGTGCGACTCCACCGATCCGTGGAGATTTGTTGTGTGTGCATGCTTGGCCGACTAATACTATACTACCTGACCATTATTATAATCTTATAGCTATATAGATCCGTCTATTAGCGTTTTCTCTATTTGCTCGTGTTCTTCCATGTATAAGTATATCCCAACAACACATTCGGTGTATATTTCGACATGATTGGAATAGTCGCAAGCAAAAGTTCCCAACGATCTGTGGCGATGGCCATTATCTGCTTGTTCGTCGAGCGTTTATTGACTGACGTTTGCTCATTAAATGAGTTTTCAAGTTTTTAAATTTCTCGGCTTTGATTATTGAGTTTACAATACTTACTGAGATCCTTGTGTAGAATATTCTCAAAGAAGATATATTCACGACTGTTTTTTTATTGAGACCGAGATTGAGACTTATCTGATTGAAAATTTAATGAATCCTGAAAATTTCATTTTATCGAGCATTTTATAAAATTAATTTGCTCGATGAATATTCTCGGATATTTCATGAATAATTTCCTGAAATGTCCACGATGCCAATATAAACTTTTTCAACAAAAAATTTTTTATGAATATAATTTCACCTCTTCTCAAAAAGTTCACCATTTCATCATCTCCAACCATCATAATATTTTCGGCATATTTTTTTTATAAATCCCAATAATATTTTTTTCGTCAGTTCTCAAATTGAATTTTTTTTTCTTTCAACAGCTACCTAATTTTCTCACAATTCCTCAATTCACAATCAAATATGAAAAAAAATTGTTGAAAAAAAAAATCACAGAACAAAAAGGAAGGAAGAAGAATGACTAAACGAAGAAAAAAAAGTCAAGTGCAATCCATTTAGTTAGCGTTTACTCGAATAACATGTGCCAACATCGCATTAGGCACATATGAGGCCATACATATAAAACCACACCACTGTATAAAGAAACGCCCTGTAATCATGAACGGGTTTTGTTTCAAGTATGTAGAGGTAAAATTGCGTACTATATATATATAAATGTATGTACACTGTGCAAGAAGAACATCTAGCGCCGCCGACGATCGATCCATGAAGTTTTCGCCTTCTCTTGCCTCTTGCACCTTTTATATATATATTTTCTTCCATCTCCCTCTCATATACTCGGCACTCGCACCGTTATTTGAAGATACACACTCACACTTGTATAAATTCACTCTCTAACTCTTGCATATACCACAGAAAATACCAAATATCCGTGTGTATGTGTGTGTGTAATTTGCGAGAGAAAGATATAGAGAGGATTCATGCATAAAACAAGAAAAAGTATTCGATTGCCAGGGATACTCAGTGTATGTTGGCTATTTAATTTATCAAATTTACCGATCTGGCGCTCTTTCCGATGGTGAATTTTCTTTTACCGTTGTGTATATCTTCTCGAAGCTTGAAATTGTTGCACACGATTGTTTTTCCTCGATGGTTTAATTATTTTTGTTTAATTAATGAGTCTTGACAACTTTGTCTGCCTCTAGTTTTGGAGTAAAAAAAAAATCAATGCTGCCAAAGTCATCTGTTATTCAAATAAATATATTCTCAGAGAAATTTATTTTTGTTTGTAAAGGATGAGTAAAATTTTTTATACGTATTTCATTCGGATTTTAAATGCATATTTTATACGACAAGATTTATGCTCTGAGAGTTCTTACCGCGACTTTTTCTTTCACCTCCATACGATTTTTAAAATATGATCGTAAAATGGAATACTCTTTTCGTAGAACTAATTTGCTTGTTTCAAACGCATCATTATTATCGCTTTTGTTCACGAGGCAAAAATGAGGCCAAGCATTATAATTTTGATTAGATAATATTATTCTGCTATATATACTTCTCGCATTCGAGAGAATCGAGTGTTGGTCTATTGAGTGTTTTTTTTGTCCACACAACTCGTTCGTTATAAATCTGTTTAATTAACGCTGCTCTCGTAGTAGATACTGAGAGATACGATCTTAATTCCTCGAAATAAATTATTTTCCAAGTTTGTGATTCATTATCATCTAAAATACACATCCGCTATTTAATCCGATGATTTTATCAATCTTTTTGGCAATATTTGAATTTCATCAATGCCTATACATAAGTGAAAAATTCGCTCATCTCTAATAAATGTTTCACATTAACATCGGGTTGACTCACTCGTTCTTATTGTCTGATGTAATGGGCACACTTTCTTTTATCAGTTTCCAATAAATTGGTGATTTTTTTTTTTTTTTTTTTTGACACCTTAGAATAATCTGAAAAATTGTTTAGGATCCTCTATTGATGAAAAAAATTACAGGCTGGTAATAAAAATATCCAATTGCAAAGAGAAAAAAAATTGAAAATCAAGAAATTTTAAGAACTAATTTTTATCAGATCGTTATAAACTGAATGTAGGAAATATATTTTCCTTCAGAGCTCGCATTATAAGTGAACAGTGTAATAATCAATCAGAGAACTTTTTCAGTTTCTAATCGGGAATCAATGAAATGATACACAAAAAAATACAAGTGTCACAAAAAAAAGTGAACCGAGCGAATCGGCTTGTGAAAATTGAATGACAGCGTGCTCAAACTATACAGCGACGACAACGAAAGAATATTTCAGAGTTCCTCAACGGCAGATATACACATATATACCGGTAGATACTTTGGTCGCATATAAAAGTATATAACCCAGCAACAAGGTCGTTTCTTTTGTGAAAAAAAAAAAGAGGCGGTGTAGTATATAGAAAAGGAGGGTACAAGAGAGAAAAAAAGAGGAAGACCAAAAAGAGGAGGAAGAGGGAGAGAGAAGCATATATATAATCCAGAGAGAGGGCTTTGCCATCGCCGCGACGACGACTTTGGATATATTTCGTGTATCATTTGTATGTATCTGAATCGAGAGGGACATTTAGCTTCATTATATGGAGGACTTGAATTTGAAACACTCGGAAGTAGAGAGAAGAATATGATATATATGAAAATGTATAGAGGAGAATGGAGGACGTAATGGAAACGAATGCAGGTGGAAGACCTAAAAGTCTAAGAGAAAATTCAGATTTTTTAATCTCAATTTATATAGGGGTCTGATGATTCCTTAATGAACCTAATTATTCATTGCGTTGGATCTTTTTAAACCCATTGAATTCACTAGAAACATTAAAATGATAAAATCGAGAAGATTGGTTCGAGAAGAAAGGTTTTGAACTGCAAAAAAAATTAGTATTGCCGCATTCAATTTCTCTCGATTCTCGCAATCAATTTTCTGTAAATGATAAAATATTCAGCGACTTGGAAAACCAGTTTCGCCAAAAATACTTTTGCCATTGAGAATACAATCTAGAAAATGTTTATCCTCACAACTCACTAGTTTCTCTTTTTTTTTTTTTTTCTTTTCATTATTGATTCGTTTGATTTATCATATATTATGCAGCTGTGGCTTATTACCAAAATTTCTCCGCAAATACGGTGTGAATATCTTGAATTGTACCGGCGGCATAAAGGTGTTCAAGAAATTTCTGTATCATCTGGAAAGAGTATAGAGAAAGCTACATGTATAATTCGAACTTTGGTTTTCTAAGACACTATATATTCTGAACTAACTCTTGGCAATTCAACCTAATACTACCTCTAGTATACGAATCAGTTATATAGCGTTGGAGCTAAAATATCTCACGCACAGAAACGAAAGCGAGAGCTCCGCTGTCTTTATGCATGTTTGGCTTGATGCGTGGACGTATAATAGACTTGGCTCTCTTTGAAAATATGCTGATAATTTTGTTGAAATTTTGCCTATTCATTCGAATCAACCAAAACGTCGAGAAAATGATGAAGAATATTTACGTTCAACCAAACATAACCATATCGTAACTGACATTGTTTTTCAGTTACTGTTCACAAAATCAATCCAAATAATTTAATTCATTAAAAAAAAAATTGACAATCATTATCAATCTTATCCTCACTATTTTTAAATCGATATCAATCTATCAGAAGATTAATCTGAAGTTTGAACACTTCGATTGATGCCACGCGCTGGTTTTCTCTTTTCCATCAACAATTGATCAATTATAGAGAAAAATGTTTGGAATACTTTTTTGTTCGAAATGGAATAATGAACCGAGTAGCATATTTACTTTTGGGGATTTACTTTATAATCCAAAGATATACCAAATTGTTACAAACAAAGTCGTTTTTTGCAATGGAAAATGTAATTTCCAACAATCCATTATTACGAATTTCATATTCACGACATGAAATGCATCAACTTTTGGCTGAAAAATTTTCTTCTCCGACCAAAACTTCTCGATTAATGCGCATTTAACCATAAATTTTGCAGTATTTTGAAAAAATCTCCTCAGATTTCCGGACCAAAAATTAGATGTTCGTAATCAGCAAATCAAGACGAATCGATTGCAAAAAAAAAAAAAAAATTCGTGCCGACCTCGATATGCTACAGAACTAGACAGAACCAATGGCTGGCTGATGGGTTATAAATATTGTTAGTTATTTCTCAAACAAAAGATTCTGTGGTGAGGCTGGCTGATGGTTTTTGTCAGTATTCACTCGTATAATACGGTTTTATTGTTGATGTCCGTGGGTATGTGTGTGTGTGAGCTCGAAAGATCACACAAAAGGTATATACATATACATATATATGTGTGTGTGTGTAGCAAGAAAAAGAGCGAGAGAGAGAATCGATTTGGAAGACCAAACTTCCGAGCATCAGGCGCAAAGACAGGGAGGAGAGAAACCGGATCCCGGGATTTATGAAGTGGAATGTTCTTTTTTTTTCCAAGATTTCATTATTCAACTGAGTTGTAAGTTGTATGACTCACAATGTTAACATGAGATGATGAGGTGTAATGAAAATTCAAAAAAATTTTGAATTTCTTATCTAGAGTCATCATTTAAAAAGTTTTCAACGAGGTTTTCAATCATTACATAACCAAAAAAATCTATTTTGATGCTCATGTTTTTTCGTATTCCAACTCCAATTTCAGTTTATTTATTCTAAATCTATTCAAGCTGTGATTACAAACATTATAACAATTTATTTAAAATCATTACCTCGAGTTTGAATTGAAATACATAACATTGATAAAGCTTCACACAGGGATCGGATGAACGATAAAATGATTCGATCCCTCATTTCTCTAAAGAAGCATAGAACGTTTATATTCAGGTATCGCAATCAAGGGTAATATTAAATAAGGTAAGTGTACCCAACTTGCCCCTGTACCCAACTTGCCCCCATATGCCGATCTCAGGAATGGGCGCTCGTTGACCTTCCCGCAATTTTTTTTTTCGTTTGTTATGTTAAAATATGAGAAAATACGTAGTTTTCAACGACCCCGGATCATTTCTGCGTTCTCCAGAAAATATAAAGTGAGTTTTCCATTTTTCGTGTTTGCACGGTTAAGAAATCACCAAGGAAATCACGTTCACTAAAACCGGTGCCAATTTATTTTTATTCGACCAATCTCTACGTACCTTAGCGCATTCGATTCCTTGTCTCAAGACCTTCAAAATCCGCTCTTCAGGGTTGCAGAACTCTGATTTGGAGCGATTTTATGTACAAAACACGAAGATGGTTTGAGAATCAAGAAGGCCGACATCGGAGTGTACCCAACATGCCCCCATATGGTTATCTCAGAAAGGCGTGCAGTATGACTTTTTTTACCACTCAGAACGTGTTTATCACGTCAAAATAGGTCGGAAACGATGTTTCGGGCCAGCTCAAAGCTACAAATGTCGCTGCACGGTGATCAAAACAGATCAGAGCAATTCTATCCACTTCATCGCCGATTTACATTGTTTTAAATGATGGGGGCAAGTTGGGTACACACTTTTGTAAACTCTCAAAAATCACCTTTTGGGAGAATTCAAACAGTTCGGCTCCACTTCATCCAAATTGGACGTATCTTAGCTCATTTTAAAGGTCTTGAGACAAGCTTCAAAATGAGTCAAAGTACGTTGGAAAATATTGAGATTAGCCAGAATTATTGAGAAAATGGCTTAATGGGGGCAAGTTGGGTACACTGACCTTATTATATAATCATCAACATTCATAGAAAAATCGTAAATGAAATAAAATAGAATGAACAAAAGATTAATATTGATGATTATCATCAAACTGGCCGATTTTTTTCATCAATGTGAAAATAATATCGATCTAGGTTAAAAAGTAGCTGCAGTTCTAACTTGAAAGTAATCAAATTCCAATAGTTCTAATCAATTCGTGTGCAAGTTCGGAATTCGTTGACTTAGGTGCTAGAATCTCTTTATCAGCTCAAATGAATATTTTTTTTCTTTATTTATTTAAAGACGCTTTTCAGCACACGAGGCGCTATTTAACGTCAAAAGTCCAAAGGAAATAAATTATAAAAAGACATTTTATCTGATGTCTTAACCAAGGTGAGAGGCACATCACTAAAGAGAAGCATATTATATATAGACAATTAAATCACGTGACGATAATAACGTTAATTCAGCATATGCCTGTCGATATATAATGCAAATAATAATCATATGAGGCAATAAAAAATATGTGTTAGATTTCTTGCTCATTAACATGCAAATGTGAGATTCATTGTAACGTTGTCCCTCTCCATATACTTGTGTTTATTCATTCAATCACGTTATCATGATTTATAGTCTTACAAAATCGTGATGTATCATTAATAACAGCATTTGATATTCCTACATCGATCGCGTCTACCTATATATTCAATATCACAGGAGTTTCCACTGAATTTCTGTGCTCTGCTTTTTATTCAAAACTTGGATAAGTTCCAAAGCTGAAGTTACTCGTACGAATGATTTTTTTTTCTCTAAATCTTGGTGCTCGATGATTATTTTCTGTTTGTCTTTATCATAATGTCGTCATAGTAGAAAATCGTTCTAGGAATTATATTAATGGTGTGAAAAATAAACTTGAAGCGCACGCGCACAATTTTAACTATACCCGTATAATTTTTTAAGCTGATCATACCAATTTTTTTCTAGAATTCTTTTTCTTCGTATTCACAAAATTCTTTTTCGCATCTCAACTCAACTCGCTTATTTTAGACCTCGTTCCCCGGTCTCGGAAAAGTTTTCTGATTTGAGAAATATGTATAATTAATTGAAATATGATGAAAATGATCAAAATCACATAAATGAAAATTTTAAAAACCATGTAGAAACTTCATTCTTGAAGAAATGTGTTTCTCAGATTGCCACAACAAATTTTTCAGAATATTTTCAGATTTTCACCATGCGCCATTCAAAAGTTATCACATTTATCGGATTTCGGCCATGTCCAATAATGTAGTGGACAAAATAAGTAAGGGTCTTAATGCCCCATTATAATTATGGATCACAGAACACGTTGAATTTCATCAGTACTCGCAACTTAAATTTTTGATGAATGAATAATAATCGTATTTCTTGAAATTTGATGAAATAATTGAGTCGCTAACCCAAGTTGAGTAAAATTCATCTACATCCTATAAACATATAATTCTTTTCAAATCTCTATAGATAAATTATATATTCTTATTCTGTCAGTCACGATCACACCCTCGACTATATATACCCCATTTATGTTTCGTTCTCGCATATGCCATCCCTTAGAGAAAACTTTTCGCCAAGGCGAGACTGAAAAAAAAAATATAGAATAGAATAGGATGCAGAGAAAAGGGGGAATGAGTAAGAGAGACAGGAAGCAAAAAGAGAGTACATATAGGGGCTGATATGGTCTCTAGAATGCATGTATACCTCGAGAGAGAGAGTAAAGCTTGCACCCATAGCTTTGTTTCAAACATGAACGAGTATATATAGTAGCAAAGACCCACCCCCGCATTTGTATTTTAAAACCCCAAACGCGTCTCGGGGCTTCTTTCACCATATCGCATTACTATATTAGCTAGTTTAAACGAGACATATTACAAAGCGGATTTTTAGTATGCATATAATGTTTGGAATTCATTTAATTTTACTTCATTTAGTGTCTTAATGAATTCTAGCAGATTCAATCACATTACATAATGCATGAGAAGAATAGTTTAGATTTTTTTCACTCGTTTGTTTGAGGTAATTTTTTTTTTTTTTTTTTTTACTTTACAAGCGAATAGATTTGTTTCTTGACTATAAAATTTCATACGATATTTGAATTATTGATCAAAATTCGAATTTTTTGCTACAGAATATAATTCCTACTTCTTCATCAAATGGTTCATCTCACTTTTTGAAACATTAATAATATTTCAAATGGATGTAGCTGGCAGCTTTGAAATTTTCTATAGATTTTGGGAGTAGGTATATTAATTTTTCTTTTTTTTCTCGTAAAATTGGCCATGAGTTAATGAAAACATTAGCACATTATATCATCATGCCCAAATTTTCATCGTCATCTCAATCAAAATATCCAATTGAAAATGTTAATTTTATTCCGATAATGACGTCGATATGAAACTCGACAGTCTCCGAATTATATATGAATTCTTGTCAAGTGCATTTATTCGGAATACGATTCAAGAAAAGGCGAAGGTCGTAAATGTGTGCAAAGAGATACAGTATTATAGTATAGTAATGTTTCGCACGAGAACGAGTTTTTGCTCGGGCTTCGTCGTCGTCGTCGTCGTCGAACCTTCTCTGAACATATATGTTCTCATTGCCTGCATATATACACACATCCTTCGACTTTGGCGTCCTCTTCTCTATCTCCTATACTTTTTTTCCTTCTTTTTCTTTTAGAGATTCTCATTCTTTTCTTGAAATCGAGAGGAGACCTTATGTTAATATCTCTCCTTTGAATTAAATTCAACTTGAAATATATTCGCATTGAAAATCAATTCATTATACCTATCCGAGCGAGATCAATAATAGGGTCCGAAAAAAAATCTACAATGATTTATTCTTTTCTAGAGTTTACGATGAGAAAAACTATTACATATCATGGTTTGGCTCTGTTTATTCAAAATTAATCCAAATCCAAATCATTTGATGAGGTAAGTGTACCTAATATGCGCTCCCATTCCCTAATATGCCCCCACTCAAGTTCTCGAATGTACGAACACGCAGACCTTGCCGCGCATTTTTATCATGTTTGTTACGTTAAAATATGAGAAAATCAACGTTTTGGACCGATCCTAAATGACACGCGCATTTCTTAGAACAAAACAAGTGGTTTTTGGTACTTTCGACTTCTTTTTTTGTAAGTTACCAAAAAAAAGCAATGCCAAACAAAACTGGTACAACCAATCTCAACTTACCTTGGCTCATTTTCTTTATTTTTGTTTCAACTTCAAGATGCTTTTAACAAAATTGCAAAATTCGATTTCTGCCTGATTCTACGCCCACGTTACTAAAAAAAAGTGCAGTGTTCCGATTATGCCCCCACCTCTTTTTCCTCATCTAGAGGGCTTTGCGCAATGCCACAAGTACTTTTAGCACTTGTTTGTCGAGATAACATCATTTTTAGGTGTATTTAGCAATATCCAGCAGAATGGGGCCTACGAAACGCACCAGACCTCGTAAAATATGCTTAAAATTGATTTTCTTGCTGATTTTGAGGTTATGTGCACTTCAAATCATCGAAGAATACCTTAAGGCGATGCGGTCACCGTGCACGCTGATTTTTGTTCAGAGAAATCTCAAATTCTTTTCCAATTCGGGCTAAACGGCGAGTTATCCAGGCTTTGATATCATCTAACTTGGCCTGGATAACTCTTCGTTCAGCCCAAATTGGAAAAGATTTCGAGATATTTGTGAACGAAAATGAGCCAATTTGTAGGTTAGGAAGTACCCGCGGGCAAGTTATTCTCGTTCATCACCGATAGTCTTATTGGGATTAATGAAAAATGACGAGTTATCCACCACAATTCAGATGATAATACGTAATGGACAACTGGTCTCAAACTTCATATCATCAAAATTTTGAGGTACATCTAAATGAAATATAATTTCTGGGTTGCACGGCGACCGCATCGCCTTAAATCATGACGATTGGTCCATTCAATACATTACCATCATGCTCCAGAACCAATATCGCTTTTCCAGAGCTTCAGAATCGCAAAATGACTATGGGGGCATATTAGGAACACATTGTCGAAAACTCGTAAAAAATCTTTTTGATATTGTGTGCGTAAAGTTGTGCCGAAAAAGTACTTTGCGGGTGAGTGTGCGGTGCGCAAAGTTGAGCGAATTCTTTTTTACGCACGATTTTCAGTGCGCAAAGTTTGAAATCGTGCGCAAAGTTGCCATAATCGTGCGTAAAGTTCGCTTATTAGTGTGCAAAGTTGATTTCGTGCAAAAACATCGTACCTCATATCCCACCCAATTTCGAGGTTTTCGAGGTCTCATTGAATGAGAGTTATTTAGTCTATCGTGTCAAAGAGTTCGTATAAGTCCAGAGTCAAGTCTATTTAAAGTCAAAGTTCCATTCATCGGAATCAATTATAACTTCATTTCGTTAGTCATGGCTAGAAATCTAGTAACGCTAGCTCTTGTACTGACTCATGATCATTCTGAGTACTATGTGACTCATAAAATATATATATTTTTGTTTGAGATGAAAAATGAGCTTATGTTTGTGGTACCACAATGTTGAGAAATTTTTTTGTATTCAACAAATCTCAAACATTCAAACATGCTACCTCATTAGTTGAAAGTATATGTTCAATACCATTAAATCTATTATTTGTGTTTAATAATTGATTGAGATAACTAAGCGCTGACTCAAATGTAAGTGTGAGCTTTTCTAGGGTAATTGACAAATTACGGTTGATGCCAACCATTCCCTGGAGGATAATTTTTATTTTTGTATTCAAAACTTTCTAATTACTCAAAAATTCCACCTATTCATTAATAAAATGTTGAAAGTTTCTTGTGTATTTCACTCCTCAATTTCATCCTAATCATAGCGTACTCGTGTAATGTTTCAACTTTAATTTTTAATACCTGTCCAGTAATTTTGAATATTTCTTTCCTAATATATACCCGTTTTCTTCAGTCGAAATTTTCCATATTTGCAAGAACTCAAAAAATTTTACAAACATTCAGATGACTCAGAGATCAAATTTTTTGCCATGAAATTTAATGGTGTAGCTTTCTATAAAGATGAGAACTTCTTATTTGATATGGATGATAATACTTTTTCAGTGCGAGTACTTGCATATCTTACATTTGTCTTCTATTAGTACTTCTGAAAGTTGAAATCAAAATTTTTTGGCGATGCGGTAAAATATGATATATCATGAAGATTTTTTCATAATACATTTTCAGAACTTTTTTTTCAGTCGGGGGGCTCCGCCCCCGAACCCCCGGCGGGGGCTTCGCCCCCTGCACCCCCACCAGGAGCTCCGCCCCTGGACCCCGTCCTCGCCCTCCCTTTCCCCCGCCAACCAAGGGATAGACCGCGGAGAACAACTTTCCGCACCAATATCAAAAAGTATAGTAAGCAACACGGGCGCAACTTTTCCGCCCTCGTTCCCGAAATTCTCGTGCGTTAAAGTGAAACTTTGCGCACAGTTGTAACTTTGCGCACGCTTCGCGGTGCGCAAAGTCTTCTGCACTGTGCGCAAAGTTATTTTGCGCACAGCGCAAAACACTTTGCTCACGTCGCAGAAGTTACAACTGTGCGCAAAGTTCACTTTTACGCACTCATTTCGGGAACTCGTGCGTAAAAGTACTTTGCGCCCTTGTTACTTAATGTACTATTTCTTACATAAAACAAAATAGATTGACTCCAATCCCTTGAAATCAAACGTACTTTAGCTTATTTTAAAGGTCTTGAAGTTGTCTTCAAAACGAGCTAAGATAAGTTGAATAATATTGAGATCAGCCAAAACTATGAGCAAAACAAAAGTAGTGGGGGCATATTAGGCACACTTACCTTACCTCAAAATTACAATGATAATTTAAAATAGAATATATTGTGATTAAATTGGATTTGAAATTGTGATCCAATTCTCGATTTCTATTTAGGGTACTATAAAATTTAATCAAAATGTCACTAAGTTTGAGTTTTGTTAGAATAATTTCATGAATAATTCTTAATTATAACGTTCACAGTTGATCCGATAATGAATTCATTCTATATCACTATGTGTATACAATCCATTTAGAAATGTGGTACAAGATTCTTGGCAACATGCACAAATGTGAATCTACCACATACGTTTATTTGACAGGAGTAAATATACGTGTTATATTGGAACTCGATCAACTTTGTTCACGTTTATCAAAGTGTGCGTGTATTCCTTATAAAACGTGTATGTGTGCGCCTTGTTTGATGGAAAAATTTTTCCCATCTGTCGCAGCAAAAGCTTTTATATATAAGCGTAATGGGTGATTTATCAATGGGGGAAATGAAATTGGGGATGTAGTGTCCTTTGATTGTAATGTGAGCGATCGAATATATGGTGTGGGCATGAATATATACGATAATTGCAGTAATGCTTACACGTAGAGGTGAGACCGGGGTGAAATTAGACAATTTTTCCCTTTTTCTATCTCAAAATCATTTAAAATGAAAATCGATCATATTTCTTCCAAAAAAAAATTTTATAATCTCCTTCAACCACCAATTTATACGAGGAAGAATTTTCCGATCGCAGGTTTTGATTTTCCTGCAAATTTTCAATTCTGAAAAATAGAAAAGTTGTCCAATTTTGCCCCGATTCCTCGTAATGGAAAGTTCAAGAATATATCTAGATCTTGAATATCTTATTCATGTGTTATGAAATTTATTTTTAAGATACATTTTTTTTTGTTTTCAGGTAAGAGCTTTGCACCATAATCATTCAAGGAGTAACTTGAAAGGATCTGTAAGTCATGTATGTAAATTCTACCAATTGTGTTGTTGAAAAAAATACCATTCCCCATGATAAATTTCCAAGAATAATGAAATAAAGTGTTATATTGGATAGGAATAATCAAGAGGTTTTTATATCCGAAAAGCAAAATATCCACCTTATAGCGCTGATTCCCGAAATTGATAATTTTTTGAAATTAAATTCATTTGAACAGCTGTGAATGGAATCTTGATTTTGAGATCAGTTGAAAACGGGTTAAATAAATTTCACCTGCATTATCATGCTGTGAATATTCCACCGAACGAGTCCTCTTTGTAATTCTCGTGTAGTCACCGTCAATCAATTTTTTTTAACGATGTGATCGTGTTTTTCACCATGACACATATTCAGTTGAATGATATCTAATAGTATTGATAAGGATCATTGATATTTGTGACATTAACAATTTTTGAACTTACTGGAAATAAGATGTTCCAATTTTACCTTGGTTTTTATCACAATAATGAAATTTAGACTGACGATAACGCACGAAAGAAAGCGCTGAAGATTCAGAGTACATATTATGGATGACAAACAATAAAAAGAGAGTGAGAGGTTAAGAAAGCAATGATAGAAAGTTTATGCCTCCAAGTGCAACACATCGTCAGATAAGTACATAAGGTCGACAGAAAAAGAACACCCAGAAACAATGTTGTAATCTCCTTCGAATAAGAGTTTTTCCGTTTTTTTGAATGTTTTAAACCGGAATAATGCGCGTGCCATTTTGTGTTCTTGGCGCGCTGAATTCCTTACAATTTATTTGATTACGCATCTATAATATTCATTATCATTTTTTCACTCTAAAATCTATTGAAAATTTCATGTATTTGATCCTCTCGCATCATTATATTTCATTTCTGCATTCTATCGACAGAATTCGATAATCTGAAATCAGGTAATCTTTATTTTTTAGATTGAAGTGATCGTATTATTGTGTTGTTAAAATCTCATTGTCTGTCAAAAAGTTCATAAATTCTCGCTTGACTACAATTCAACAATTCTACATTTTAAGCCATCGAAATTCCTGTAATGCATCTCTGAAAATTTCATCTGCTATATTTCACTTCTAATGAATAATTCAAAGTTGATCTGGATCAAAGTGAATTTTGAAAGTCAGAGATGATCCTTGAATACTCACTGAAATCCTAATTATCGTAAATTTACATTGGCCTCAGCGTATATTAGTCCAATTGTACAATCTTGTTAAAATAAATCATTGGTAAGATCCTATCATGACAATATTACTTTGCAACAGTTTGAAGTGAAAATTTGTACTTTTTAGACTCCAAACTTCTTTTCATCTAGAAAACCAAGAATATTGAAAGTCATCTTAGTTGATTACTGTATTCATGAAATTGCACGCACAGAATTTTTTGATAAAAATTACGAGACTGGTACAGGAAACATGACCCTATAGATGCTGGCAATCGTGAGACGCGCCACCTAGGAGCGCCAATTTTTACGGGTATGTTGGGTAATTTTTCCTTGTACCAAGAAGATGCTTTCTCCAATGCCACTTATGATGTTGCTCTGTCTAATATTAAAATCACCAGGAGTAAGAATGAAGATGATTCAGCAGGTTCCAAATGATTTTATCAGTTTGTATGCTTCGATCTTGGATCTAAATCCCGGCATCTTCATCAGAACGAGTCAAATAATGTCTTCTATAACTAAAGGACCCCGCCATAAATCATAGGATTTTGGGTTTCAGCTGAATGTGACCATTTGGTAGTTGAACGATAGATTTTGACGAGCTGGATAAAAGTCTCAACGGGCGCAAGGAACGATAACGTGTCGTTTTTGAGTAATTCGTGGTCAAAGTTGCCTGTGCTTGCAAACTAAAGTAGGGTTATGCAATGTTTACAAGAAGCTGTGCGCATTCGAATTCCCTGCTAACTTGTCCGTTTCGTCTCGTTAGACTCGCAATATAATTGCAAACTAGTTCATTGTTCATTCCAGATTATTTAATAATGAGCTTTTGAAGATTTCTGCATCGAGAAATAGCCAAAAATCGCACAAGTTTGAGAGAGCAAGGCTGGAGGGATCGTCTCGGCCCCCTCTTATCTCGACACGAAAACTACTCAACACACTACACGACAAGTGCTCGGCACCAATTGTACTCTACACTATAAGTACTCTACACACGATCCCCGAACTCTACACCGTAAGTTTTCTACACGAAAAGTTCTCTACACCAGATTCCCGAACTCAACACCAGAAGTACTCTACACCAAACTACTCCACACGGTGTAGAGAAGAACTGTACACCAACAGTTCTCTACACGGTATAAATTTAGCCCTAATGCCACACTTGATTGGATGAATTTACTTTTATTAGGTTTCATCCCTGCTCCCCTATTCCTTGACTCTCATCAGTTGTTGTTAAAAAACTCGAAACTTAGGATAGTAAACCCAAACTCACCTATGGAACCATGCATAAATTAAGTGAGGGCTCCAAGGGTAGGGGGGGGGGGGGGGGTGGGTTGGGCCCAAAAATCTTATTTTGCCATAAAGAATATGGCAGATATAGTAGTGATATATTCTGGGATGTGGGTAAGTTCAAGTGATTCCAAGCAGAGAGAGGATACCTTGATTGCTGCACCTAATGAAACTGAATTCATTCAATCAAGTGTGACATTATCGCCCACGCTCTCAAATTCAATCATTGTACTTATAAAAGAAAATTCATACCGTGTAGAGAACTGTTGGTGTACAGTTCTCTGCACCGTGTAGAGTAGTTTGGTGTAGAGTACTTCTGGTGTCGAGTTCGGGAATCTGGTGTAGAGAACTTTTCGTGTAGAAAACTTACGGTGTAGAGTCCGGGGATCGTGTGTAGAGTACTTTTTGTGTTGAGTTCTGTATTCAGAAAAGTACTCAAAGAAGAGCTTTCGAGATACTTTTTCAGAGTGAGCTCTTTCAAAGAAAGTCACGATGTTCTGGTCAGAGATTTGTACGCATTTAAACGAATGATTCGATGGAAAAATCAAACCCAGCCGAAAATGATTGACTGAGTGAGTATCGTTCGACGGGCTATCGAGTGGTAATGCAAATCTTGCGGCAACAGATATGCATCTATTCGATATCATAAAATATTAGACTATGACCAGGAGATATCACATTTTAGTCAAGAATCGATGAAAATCACGATCAAGGCCAATCACTATCTGAAATGACGCAGATGAAGATTTTCAGTGTGGCATCATTCTCAATGTCTTATTTATTGAATATATTGAACATGACACGAAGATACAGTTTTGATCAAAGTTACAGAGAAAATCACCTGGAGGATTCTTCAACTTTCAATAAAATAACAGTTAGAAAAATCGAGAGATTAATATTTTATAAGTATTTCTCATTGTTCTGTATATTTCTCGATGCAGAAATCTTCAAAAACTCATCATTAAATAATCTGGAATGAACAATGAACTACCTTGCAATTATATTTCGAGCCTAACGCGATGAAATAGACAAGCTAGCAGGGAATTCAAATGCGCACAGCTTCTTGTAAACATTGCATAACCCTACTTTAGTTTGCAAGCTCAGGCAACTTTGACCACGAATTACTCAAAAACGACACGTTATCGTTCCTTGCGCCCGTTGAGACTTTTATTCAGTTCGCCAAAATCTATCGTTCAACTACCAAAGTGATAAGATTAGCTGAAACCCAAAATCCTATGATTTATGGCGGGGTCCTTTTTGTGAGGTTAAGTGAAATGCCGAGAGCTTGCGGCGCGCACAGGCGCACCCAGCTGTTCATACTGGTACGGTAAAAATTACCCTTCAAGTGCCCGCAAAATTTACCCAAATTCACCGCACTTTTTCACCAAATTCGACACAATTTTTGACCTGAAATAAAATTTACCGCACAGTATAGGTAATTTTTCTCGACACTCATCCGCAATAAGTAGGCTGAAATGTCGGACGTCCCACGATTACCCCAACTGTGCCCCTAATTTTTATCGAAAAATTCTGTGCGTGTGCACATCAAGAGCAAAATACAATTGAAATACAAGTATGTCATAGAGCACTGGCTTTATTCTTCATTTTTCTATATAAAAAAGTATTTTCCGAGGTATTATCATAAATAATATAAAAAATCTTGTTACATAGTCGATGAAAAGCTGTCAATCCTCGATCATCATCGTTTCAACTGTTGAATATCATATGATTCTCCACGTTGCTCTTGATATCATTTCAAATGCCAGTTACACATGCAAAGCCATATTCACGAGTAGTAAGTAATAATCAAGAGTATAAGTGCTCGGTATCGCGTTGTAAGCGATCATTTCCGCATGTATTTGAGCTGCGACTTTCATTTTCCTTCTCTGATGCAGCATAGCGCGCATTGACTTTCTCTACCGTTTCCTCCTCTTTTTCTTAATACATATAAATTTTATCTTTTCAATTTATTATTGCGTGACGGTGGGATAAAAAGAGAAATTTTTCATATTACACTCACACAGCATCTAATTGATGCATATCTTGATTGATTCGTTATATAAATTTTGGCGTAAAGATGAAAAAAAAATCAACACTGTTTTCTTCAAAATGTTTGATAATATGTTAATGAGTCATATTTCTGGGAATGGATTGTAATTTTTTTGTAAAAATTCGAAATAGTTTATGTTGCGAAGGAAATTTTGAGTCTTTTTTTCGCATTGTGAATGTTTGAAAATTCCAATTATCACAACTCTTCTTATTGATGTTTTCCCGTTAGTAATCAAGTTTCAGCCTGATTCCAAATAAATTATTCGATCGTTAAACTTGATAGGATAATTATTATATGTTAATTACACAACTCTACCCAAAATTCAATAATTTCGAAATCGGTGTTTATAGTTAGCCTTCGCAATAATGCTTTTTTCAAAAACCGTATGTGACAACCATATCGATTGAGATGATGAAAAAGTGATATCTCCTCAGCTGATGTATTCTCTGAGCAATTCTCACGAAATTTCTACTATATCTCTCTTGCTTTGATAAAAATCATCTACATTCATCAGTTCTATAGTTTGCTTTTCAAATTTTTTTTTCTCAAACCCAAATATCTTCTAGTGTGTTTTTAAAATCAATCCATGAAAATGACGGTGAGTTAGAAATACACTCGGTGCAAAATATTGAAATTCATTTAGTAAAGTAACTGATGGCAATGCATGACAATGAGTGTATATATTTTACTCGTCCTAATTATCATAGATCAATCAAAAATCTCATCAAAGTTTTTGAAAAGAGTTTATATCATTGCATATTTTCTTCATATTTTTTTATCATATATCTTATGACAAACAAATTAGTTTTAATTCACGTTTTAATTAGTGTTTCAAGTGCAATTCTTATATTGTGTCTTATCAACTATTTTAGCTCGAATGGCTAAAATTATCGTGCCAACTAAGTATTTCAATATCAATTATGAATTGAATTCTGTAATTATATGGGTTATGCATTCTGGGAAATGGCTATGATTTTCATCTTCATACAGCTCTAATTTAAAAAATTTCGAGTGACATCAAGCCTAACCTGCAAAAAGAAAAATTTCTGCAAAAAAAAAACCGTGACCAATTTGTTGTTCACGTGCCGAGTCGCACGAGCACCCAATTCACATCCATTCATTCTCAATACTTACCCGCATACGAATAATATTAATTCTCTAATACGTACGCACACACAATAGTGCGTATCAAGGGGGAAATAACTAATATTCCATACTGTAGATACTTGGCTTATAACTGTACGTACTTGCTCGTACCTGTAGATACTCGCAATAGTAATTCCTGCTACCTACACAGTACGGAATGGGTATGTGATGGATTTTGGAGAGGCGCTCCAAATGCACGCAACAGTAGTTGCCAGTATGTGACGGGTACTGAACAAGTACGTGACGGATTCTGGAGCCCTCGCTCAGGTAGCCGCATGGCAGTAAATTCGTGTATGTGCCAAGTACGGATCGAGTACGTGACGGACTCTAAGAGCGGGTGACGGGGTACCATGAGGCAGTAGTTGCCAGCACGTAATAGGAACGGGACAAGTATGTGACGGACTCCGTGAGCGCAGCTGGTCTGATTCAACCTACCTTGAATGCCGGTGTCTCCTGCTACCATTGACTTAGTACAGAAACCAACCAAATTTTGTAAATTTGCTTGTTGTAACCGAGTTCTCGTTATAACCGAGCTCGTTATAATCGAGTTCTACTGTATAACCAAAATCGGTGACCAAAAATGGTGATAGTTGAGAGGAAGCTTGGAAAAAGTATTATCTAGTTTAATGCTGACAAAAAAAGATGATTTTCGTATGAAGATATCATTCCTATAGGTAAGGTATGGAATAAGTTAGCTTATAAGTGGAATATCCCAACTTCAACGGAGTGTAGTATTTTACCTTCTCGTTTAGGATAATTCACACCGCCATGAATTTTCGAACAGTCTCTCGCGATCCAAACATTGGTGTGCATATTTTTTAATCCGCAAATTAATTGGTAGTCTTATGAATTGGAGGATTGATGTATGGATGTCAGAACGATTCCTAGCTATTGTTACGGATTAAAGTATTTCCTTTTGACCCCATCAGTCCCACACTTTTTCAATCATCCAAATCATCAGTCCCACACTTTTTCAATCATCCAAATTTTCGTTCAATAATTCTCATATTCTGATGATAATATCTCCGTCTTTGATGTGGTACAGATCTGGTGTCGATCCCTGTTAATTTCGAAGGGTCTGAGGAGACGAGGGATGGATCAAAATTTCTTTGCTTGGATCAAAATTAGTCCTGCGGATGTATTGTCTACTTATTTAGTAAAGCTTTGCAAAAGGATTTCCTCACGATAAATATCACCAATATTTCATCACATCTTCATAATAGACAAATCGCAATCATTAAAAACACTTCTTTCTACCTGCCAATCTTTACTCAGCATGAGTTATCGATTCGAAACCGAACGTACTCATTACGAATCTAGTTATCCTGATTGTGCTTACCTGAATCGGTGGGCTCAAATGTCTGAAAAGTTTGATAAAATAAGGGAAAATAGACTTGAAACTTACAGTGCCACTCCGCTGCATATATGAGGTATGATTAGTAACAAGTATGTTCAAGGCTGATCAAGATACTGTACCAAATTCACTAATTTTCATCCGTCATCTTCGAGTTGAAATATGTTCTTCTGTAACACTTACTCAATGAAGCATCCGGGGAAGGACAGCATACTCACGAGAACTCTGATTTCTATCAATCCACCCACTACTAGTGAAAATATAAATTTCTGAGCATAAAACTTATGACGATGGCTCTGGGAACATTTGAAACGTCAAACAAGATTTGATGTTAATCCTTGTGTTAATACCAATATCATTCAGAGGTTCATAATTTGAGACAGCAAGAATGTATGTATGGGTACCCTCAATGATTCATTATCTCATAAGTTTCGCCAAAACACTCATGTGCATGAAATCAGATGCAGACGATTTTAATTCGAGACTCTCTTTGTGGGTCAATTCCTTTCAGATGCATGTATAATAACGGTACGTGGATTCGCGAACTTTGTGACCTTCCCCAAGGATCAACCAAAATAGACTTTGTGGAGTACGATTGAAGAGTTATGATATCAAATCCGCGGGACAGCATTGCATACCCACCTTTTCTTTCTGCTTTAGCTTTCATTTATTCATTCATTTATTCATTGAAATTTGATGCCATTTCCATTAGGAAATTATCGATCACGATTTGACCATCCAATTACTTGTCAATGCAAAAACGTATGTAGCTCACATCACGAAGGAGAATGACCTACCCATAGAGTTCAAAAAACCAACTCCTTTGGCCATCTATGACATCCTCAATGCTCCCATCCTGAAGTGTAATTTCTCATTACTTTGACCTCACAATCTAGGTACGTTATGAAACTATGAACAGTCCTAAAGTGCCATTTTTCAAATTACGTAATCATCACTACGTGATAATTACGTAGCAGGAGACACCGTCATTCAAGGTAGGTTGAATCAGACCAGCTGCGCTCACGGAGTCCGTCACATACTTGTCCCGTTCCTATTACGTGCTGGCAACTACTGCCTCATGGTACCCCGTCACCCGCTCTTAGAGTCCGTCACGTACTCGATCCGTACTTGGCACATACACGAATTTACTGCCATGCGGCTACCTGAGCGAGGGCTCCAGAATCCGTCACGTACTTGTTCAGTACCCGTCACATACTGGCAACTACTGTTGCGTGCATTTGGAGCGCCTCTCCAAAATCCATCACATACCCATTCCGTACTGTGTAGGTAGCAGGAATTACTATTGCGAGTATCTACAGGTACGAGCAAGTACGTACAGTTATAAGCCAAGTATCTACAGTATGGAATATTAGTTATTTCCCCCTTGGTGCGTATAATATATATACACACACACACATCTTTCAAGCTAGAACAAATCGGAAGTACGAATGCGTTCTTCATAAAAAACGAGTGCCGCCGGCAGCAGCAGTATATGATCTCGCTCATGACAGTATACTCATATGATGTGCCTATATACATATTATGGTCATGAAGAAGAAAGGAGCAAGAACTCGCTGTATGATGCTTTTTGCATATATACATACATACATGCACATATATACAAACATTATGTATGTGTCGAATCAAAGTTTGTGTATTTTATACGGATCGAAATTCCATAGGTGCTTGGTGGTTTCAGAGAGCGGTATTCGCGCATATTTTCCGACTCTCCAGTACATATACGTACATGTAGGTGTGTGTGTGTGTGTGTGTGTGTGTGTGTGTGTGTGTGTGTATATATGTATATTACGAGAGAAGACTCGATGACTGTTGTACTGCTGCACTGTGCGATTGCAATAGTTGCAAGTGCGCTCTTCTTGCTCTATCCAATTCTGTATGTATGTGTATACCTTTATAATGTATTGCAATATACGAGAGAATGCCTTGTGTGATATGTACTATGCACATCGTGTACATATCTCGTTTGTAGTGAATCAACAGAAATCGTAGTTCGATTACTGAGAGAAGAGCCACATGTATATCTTTGATTAGTTTTAATTGTATATTTAGTATCGTCATACGATATTTTCTGCAAGTGATTATCAATTTGATGGTCTACTTGCAAATTCGTTTATTCATATAAATACTTATGCAATTTATTGACGCGGTCGTTGATCTTGAATATCATCATCCACTTGTTACTGTTCTGAGAGCACATCTGCGAGAATAGATCCTCAAAATTCTTTTCGATTGATTTCTCTGCACCTTTTTCATCATCTATTTCTTATTTTCGTCCAATATTTTTTTGTAACTCTATTATGAAGTTTTTTAATCAAAATTTCGATTGATACACAGCTTTTATCTCGATTTTTATTAATTTTTTTTTTATTAATTTCTTCATCTGACCCAACATTTGCATAAGAAAATCACATTTCTCAAACAGATTTGGCTGTTTTTGAAATTCTTTGGCCTTTTTTCGTCCTTGTTGGAATCATATTTAGATTCATTTCACATCCATTCCAATTCTATAGTATTCCCTCTCAAATATATTTCGAATATATTTTTGCCTATTGAGAAGTAAGTTTGAAACTTGAATTTTTCTTCAATATTTTTAATCGCATTTGTGATTTATTGATTATCATTTTTTTTATTTTTTCGTCTCATATTTTTATTTATACTCAATAGTTTTTGAGAGACACTAGATTTTGAAAAAAATTTCTAGCCTGCATACAGGTAATAGATTATCCTGCGCAGGGCAATGTAAACTTTCTGCTGTTTGTTCCATTTCTTCTATTTTTATTCTTGTTGCATTAATTCTCAATCAGAATTTTTTTCAACGGCTCATGCTAAACGATAATTTTTTAAAGAATTTGAGATACAGGCCGTATCATCTTTCTTAGAGAGTCTACAATCAATCTTTGAAACCATTATTTTTTTCTCACTTCGTTGAATTTCCATCATTTTCACACTTTTTTAGTCTCAAGTTATCAATCTGTGGTGGATATTTGAATAAAACACCAAAATTCATTGATTCTCTCTCAAAATGAATGATGAATTCGATCCACACTCACCACATTTCCAAGGAAAATGATAATTTTTTTTCGCTTGCAAAACTTATAAATTTTTCAATTTCTCCATAACAATAATTCTGTTAATGCCTGTCTTCAAGAGTATAAATTCGCACACACATATCCATAACACTTTCAAATAACTTTCGTGAATACATACACAGAAAATATCGTCATATTATTCTGCATTATCGTATTTATTTTATATTCTACACTACTCTCGATGCCTGCAGGCGCATATCTCGCGTAAAAATGAAGAAAATGAAGCAAGCGAGACATTCAATGCACGTGCAAGACCTTGTTTCATAGACAGTCAGAATCTCAATCCCCGTAAATTTATCTCTCAACATTTCCCCTTCTCCCTTTCTCACTATAGGTTATAATACATATACATACAAGTTATAATACTGCATTTGCAGTGTCTCGCTCGTTTTCATTCTCCTTGCATCGTATGTTATATATACGCTATTACATTATTATGCTTCTCGTCACCGCCCAAACTTACACCCTAAAGGGTCTCAATATAATACCTAACTTCCCTGTATAGAGTAATATAATACGTCACATTTATTGATCCATTCAATTACGTCGTGTTCAATCTCTCTCTTCTCAAATTTTGATCCTCAAAACCAGTGAAAGGAAATTTTATTAATCATTGACTATACAGTTATTCAATTATATTTGGATGTGCTGGCAATATATATTTGTAGCTATCCCAAAAATGGGCTTGCAATGAAGACAAAATAAACGTAAAGGCGTTTGACAATTGTGCATTTGAAAAGAAAATTCGTCGTTACTATATGTATTTACATTCGATTAACAATTCTCACTCCATCGGTGGTCTTGATATTTTTACCCTTTCCCTGTTATTTTTTGTAAAAATGTTTGATTCCAAATTAAAACGCGGTTGTGGAAATACACACCCTCTAATGAAAAAAAAAAAAAAAAAAAAAAACTTGAATCGATCCAATTTTTGTGACGCACAAAAATCACCCACGAAAGCATTATAATATTAGAGTCGATTTCAATGTCTCTTTTTCTCCCCTCCTTTTATAATACATGCTTCTTCCCGTGTATACCTTTTGTGAGATTTTTTTTTACGCAATCTAGCGTAATCGATGCTTGTGTACTCATCTTTTAACGAGATCTGATGAAATTTACTTTATAAAAGAGAGATAAAGAGAGAGATTTTAGTCTTAACCTCCTATATCTCTTCTACTCTCCGACTTGTTCTGAAACTTTTCAACTTTTAAAGTTGATTATACGGTTCAAACGTATATTATATGTATATATTCTCAAAGTTTTCCCTTTTCTCTTTATGTTGAGGAAATTCTCTTGTGAAGCTCTCGTCTCGAGAAATACGCGATATATATTCGTTTAAGAATTTTAGAGCTGGAAAAAGATTGAGGATGTATTATGTGATGGAATAATATAAAATACAAAATTTTCCCAAGATGGTATTTTATGTATAATATTTGGTATAAGACTTGAAAATAGTTATTATTGTCCCCCCTCCCTCACTTCGTCTTGAGCTTGATCCCCTAAATTTTTCTATTTTCATTTTTTCCTATCATCCCTCATTTTTTTTGATATGTATTACAAAAATCAATCTTTGAACGAGTGCACGTGTGTACCCTGTTGTTGTCAACAGTGGCTCTATTCTCAATGTATTAGATGATCTGCTCTAAAAGTCAATACTTTTTATGCGTTGGCTCTTGAATATTTCGAATCAGCTTTTTTTTTCTCTCTCACTCACACACGTGTCGAATGGACCCCCAAATGTATATAAGATACGACAAAAGCGACGACACGGAACGAATCGATATATTTTGTTGGGGTGAGATGGTAAATACAGGCTCACTGTTTTTCTTTTTTTTTCTCTCTAGATGAAGCATGTATGTGACTACTACTGACGTGACGCTTTGATGTCACTTTGGAATTTTAATTTCGTTGGGGAAGGAAGTGCTGTCTTTGAAATAAATTATAAAAAATTGAATCACTATTTTCATCTTTACCCGCTGGATACGTCGGTATTTCATAATTTAACTCGAATTTTTCAGCGATATTTCCTTGGTTACATATTAAGATTGTTGAAAATTTGAAAGTCATTTGATTATTTTAGAACTTTTTTTTTTTCTTGATTCCAGAAACAATTCCTCAAGATTTTCAAAGCCACGTATAAAGGGCAGACTGCACGAAAATTGGACAAAATTTCTGTTTTTCAAGATTGAATTTCCTTTAAGAAATCAAGACTTGGGATGGCAACAATTTTGTATAAAATACTTGTGAGTCGGAGGAGACGGGTAACATTTTTATAGAGATTATGTGATTCGACCTACAAGTCGAATTTTAGTATCAAATTTTGAAAGAAGTTGTCCAATTCCGCTCCGTTCTCCCCTTATAGCTAAACTTCAAGTTTTCCAAATCTTTCGTCTCTTCCGAATAACGTGTCTGGTCTGCAAAAAAATATTTTCATCGCAAAATAAGTACGTGCTGAAGAATTTGGTCAACAATTTTAATCAGTATTTTTATCCATAATAACTCGATGTCACTACTTATTGATTTACCGATGAAGTATATTTTCTGAGTAAATTGTAGATGGAATTGTTGTGGTTTTTCTCACATTTTTACGACCGTAAAAAAAAATCTAGTTCTCGGTAATTCTTAGAATCCATTTTCATGTCCAAAGATAGTTCTCAGGAATAATTTATTTTTAATCGCGACTCCATGTTTGGTTTCGCAAGTATCAAACCAATTTGTTGCAAAAAATTGCAGGTTCATATAGTTTTTAATTAAAACATCCCTATGAAAATTCTTCAACCTGAACAACAGCTCTCCAAAAATGTCCTTTGAAACAATTTGAACGTCTCAAGCGCGAGCCGAAAATACCACAGCTTATCTTAAAGAGGAGGTACAAACCAACTTTATAGTTTAGTTGGTTTACTCAAAAGATAACACGATATTTTTCATCGTATGAAATTATTTCCTTCTTCAGTTCAGAGTGCAATACCAACAACCTAAGTAGTTTTACTCGCTCTCTATTGGATCGAGAACAACAAGAGAAAGATAGAGAGAGAGAAAGGAGAAAATGAGCAATTTACTACTTTACTCAGCGTAAGTAAAAAGAAACGGAAAAATCTCGATATCCTCATGGGTATTACAGCTCTTAATACACCAGTGTAAAACGAAAACGTTCTATAAATTTCATTCGCGCGCAAAATTCTGCAAAACTCTCTTCTGAGATATTTTTCAGTCTAGTGATTTGAATGAAAATCGCCTTGTGAAACTCTCGTTCAAACTCTTCTCTCCTCTATTATACGATATGCAACGCCTCATGTGCAGAAAAACTGGAGAGTGTATCATGTACATGTATAGGTAGTCTTTATAAGTGTGTGAGTGAGAGCGAGAGAGAAAGAGTTGATATATACGAGGGAGGAAAGAAGAAAAAAACGAAAAAAGAAAGAAAAAAAAAGAATAAAATGAAGGGAGAGAGGCCCCCGCAATGCCCCCGCATCGGAGGCTGTGTATATCTAGGTGTGTGTGTGTGTGTGTGTGTGTGTGTGTGTTATGTGAAAGACGAAGGGATAACGTGTGCGACAACTCATGGGCGATAAAAAAAAAGGAAAGAAAGTACGAATAATACGAGGGACTCTGAGCAGCTAAGGAATGGATAGGAAGGTATATATAGAGGAGAACCCTCTGAGAATGGGTGCATTCTCTTCTCTCGACTTTTTATGAGCGAGACATCCTAGGAATTACTTGAGATTACGATGCGTTGCTTTAGTAGAAGATGGTTTTTTAATTTGCCTGCTTTTTTTAGAGTTTTGTAATTTTATTTGAATGTTATGGAAAAATTGATCGAAAATATGTTAAATTCTGATTCACACAGTCAATTTCTTGAAAAAGGAATTTTTATCACAAAAAAATATGTCGATCAGCTTAGAATTTTTCGTTGTTTAGACAGGGATAAATTGAAGAAATTTGGGCTGTTTCAATCAATGATTTATAGCAAAGTACAAGAATTGTGAATTAGAAAAATTTGGATCATCTTGAATAATAAATATTTTTTGATAATACACTGTGCGTGAATCTGTACTTTGTGTATATATATTTTGTCGTTTTTTACTCACAGTTAATCAAAAACCATAGTTCGAGACATGAGAGTAGAAACTATTTACGCATTCTCGTGGTGATCCTGACCCTCGCATACGGCTCGGGCCAGAAATCCATCACTCGCGGAGTGCGAAAAAAAGTTTGTACGACCTTATATCGAATTGTGATATAATGAAAATTTAAGTTTCATCTCTTAGTAAGATTTATCGTGAACGGGACTGGTTATCGATTTTGATTTGCTCACATCGTAGGAGCAAATCTCACAAATGCAAAAATGCAACAGCTCGGGCCTAAAAAAGTCACTTGAAGTGTGAGGACCATCATTTGCGCCCTTATACTTGCTCTTAGTACTGCAATATATCTTCATCCCACGTCATTGAACCGTTGACGACACACCTTCAAAATCCATAACATGGGGTCAGTCAGACCCCACGCAATAAATTGTCGCTCAATTTTAAAGAACGAATGTGTAATCACACATCGAAATTTGTGGCGGATGGCGCCACAGGCATATGATTTCAAACTTTTGATAGGCGAGTTTGAATGTTCGAATTGGGTTAACTGAAAAAGACGGAATCTTTTATTTTCTTCTCGAAGATGATTCCTTCGTCCTTTATAATGAAATAGTTGCTCATCGTGAGATGGATCCTGAAAAAATCCTTGAAGAAACAATAACAAGGACGATAATTGAGTCGGAAAATATAAAAGTCTCTAGAAACCGTGAACACCAATTCCGAAACAAAACAAATTGAACAAGTTTTTGTCAACGTGAATAAGAGAAAATCAAAAAACATATCGACCCAGACTGAAAGTAGAATCGACAAAACGATCTATGCATCAAAACGACCCTATTGCCGGTAACCGCCTCTTTATAGAAAAATCCAAGCCTAATAAATAAAACTTGCTCAGACCCCGACTGCACTCACGAACAAAATTTGGGGTCCTTAGGATAGAAAAGTTGAATTTCGAAGTCATTTTTCAATCTAGGGATAAAAATAACAACGAGGCTCATCCCTAATAAGAAAGAAAAGAATAACAGATACAGAAAAAGGGATAAAAAAAAGAAACCAATAGAACCCAAAGGCCTCCTCTTCCGCACGCCGGACTTGAGAAAAGAAGATGATTCCATGATTGTACCTATAATATCAATGGGCCATTGGCCCCTCACATTTTAATGTGCTGCTCTAGCATACACTACAACATATACACAAATATTTCACACAGGTGCAGTAAGTCTTCTTCTTTCCTCATCGTCGCGGGTTCTTTTAGCGACTCCCTCATCTTATCTTTCATCTTTTTTCTTTATTCTCGCCAGAAAGAATAAGAGAGAAGAATCTTCACTTTGCACAAGTTTACCTCTTTTTGCCTTTTATCTTCTGATTCTCATTCTCCAACCTCTAGGGCATACTTCACTAAATATACTCGCACGGGAAATTAAAATAATGACACGATTGCTAACCTCTGATTATCGGCGTGCACAAACCGATCGTTGCTTTTGCCAGTCAGTACATTACAAAGGAAAGTATATTATTTCCCTATATTACATATGCGCGAGAAAGAGAGAATCATTATTGATGACTATTTATTATTGTGCTTCGAGCTCTTTCAAAATTGTAATGATGCGTGAGAGAAGCAGATGAGCCTTTTTTTTTTCATTTTTCGTCAGAATTATTAGTGACCTTCAGACTGGTGAGGATCTAATTGACGATCAAGAACTAATTTTTTCCGAAACCTTTTTTCTTCTATTTAATCAGTATTTTTCATATTTGAGAATTGGAAAAAATTTATCACGCTATGTATCACCTTCAAATTTTTCCAAGTTTAATTGTGCCAGGCAAAATGGGGCTGGATTTATGTCGTCTCCATGTAAGAATTTCTTTATCAAAATGACTTTTTCGTATGCCAACGAGTGAAAGAATGATTTGATATTGATTTTGAAGCGAAAAAAAATTGTACACGCCTGAGTTTTCGTCTGTAAGCTTATATTTCATCGATTGAGCTGGTTACAAGTCTCTCTCATGCATTGAAGCGTAAAGACCTTGAAAATTGTGACTGTATTAATTTGACAATCTTCAGTATATTTTATATATTTTTGAACAAATAATGGAAGTTTTTGCCATTTGTTTTTAGCCATCTGGAAACAGCTCATAACTAATAACTAGTTTTTCATCATCTCAAATGTCATTTATGACATTGTCCTGCATTTTTTGAAAACCCTCAATTTACACGAAAATGAAAACTCATGAAGAAAATAATAGAACAACGGTATAAATTGCACTTGGTTATGAGACTGTCAAAATTGAAACAACAAAGAATCATTTCATTTGGGTGAATTTACAATAAAAGTAAAATTGGCGCAAAATCAAATTTGTAAATCATCATTAAAGTCACGATTATTGACAGCCACATTGAACACATGAAAGATTTTTTGGTTCTAGTTTTAAAGTGAACATATGCATGAGTACCCACCGATATCAGGCACTTGCGAGATATCATATTTGATCTAAAACTCATGATAACATTTGAACAAGGTGAACAAGATATGATGGGATGAGAAAAATAATAAGGTACACGGACTATATCATCTCTAATCTACCCTGGTATAGAAATCGTGAGCATTTTTTGGCCAGAAACTGGCCGAGTCTAACCTAATTTTGCATTGTTACTATATCCATATACCTATTGCATGGGTGGCCAAAAAAATTGATCACATTTCTATCAGGACACTTCTCCTGACAGTATTAGATCACACACAGTGTGGTTGCTACTAATCATCATCAATATTTATGATATTGAAGTTAAAAATGTTTAAATTCAACGAATATATGAAAAATATTAGAAGAACTGAAGATTTTTGAGAGTATTTACTCACTAGCTTAAGGTAGATTTAATCACACTAGAAATTGTTTGCTATATAGAATAAAAATACTTCAATTTATACTTAAGAAACTATATTAGAGTGCCTATTTTTCTAATTCGTTGGTTTTAAATTTTTTAAACTTCAACGCCACCAATATTTCGTCTCAAATTTAACGTTTGCTACTGCATGATACAGTCTCCAAAACCACGTGGGGCACAAGTCGAATTGAAAAAAAACACGAGACACAAATTTATATATAACTTTGTAAAGAGCAGAAAAAAGAAAACATGCGAGGGAAAAAGTATCAAAAAAGAAACATAGATGTGTAGAAGAAACAAAATTCATTCGCGTGTAGTACAGAATTAGGGAAGGACCAGATTAGTCAAGAAAAAAAATTCAAGAATTTAGAGAAAATGTAGAATCGCGAATAGATAATTATAGCAAAAGCATAGTGTGGAAGATGAGGGAAACGAAACTGAGCAAAAAGGATTAATGATAGCGAAAAGTTGGATGAGTTACGTTTCCAGAGGAGCTGAAGGAGAATTGTTTACATCTGCAGCATGAAATTGAAAAAAAAAAAAAAAAAATTCCGGGTGTATAGAAGCCACAGAGAACAGTTTGAAATTTTGTGCTTCACAAACTCACACGGCTAGCTACTCACACCAAATACACACAGTCTTTGAGATGATGACAACTCCACCCTTGAAGTTTCGAAAATACTTACTTCAACGCAGTGGTGCTCATCCAGACTCTGCATTTGATGCACTTTTCATACGATCGACTCATTTACTCGAGTGAAAGTAAAATTCCAGAGATGTCAAAATTCAAATTTTATTACACTGTCTGATTTTTCCTTCTATACTTTTGAGTATTATGCTATTTTGTACCTATTCAGAAAACATTCTTGGATATCTATTACGAAATATCATTTATGTAGTGTAAATTTATATGCCAGTTAAGAAAAAGAAAATTCAAAAAAATTGAAGGCGCATAAAATATTTTTTTTTTTAAGCAGTATCTATCACGATTTATCTGAACAAAATGACCCACACATATGATCTTGATCTCATCACAAATTATCAGAGTGTAATCCATCATTACTTTTACACATATCAAAAACACAATTATACCCCCGAGTATACCCCTCATTTTATTCATGGAATGATTCGACTTTTGCGGCAGGGTTACTATATTGAATCTCGATGTTTATATGTCACACATTGACAAGTTACATAGGGCAATATAGATGTCTATCTCTTTGCGGTGCGAAGAGGCCTCCCCGAAGTTGAATTTCAAATGTTGTGTGTGTGTGTGTGTGTAAGTGTAAGCGTAAGTGTTATACGCAGGGCATGAATTGATGAGACGAGATGAGTTTCGCTACGAGAAGGAATTTACGCTTCATGGTGTTCACATATTGTCTTTCGTCGTCGTACTTATAAAATATTGGAGAAGATCGTCGTCGTGTCCTTCCGAACCAAAAGGAAAGAGGTCGCGCAGACACCAACATCGCGAGTGTACGTTCTCTTTTTTTTTTTTTTTTTTTTTTAATTATTTTTTACACACTTTATTTTTTCACTGCAAAAATTTCGCAGCGCAAATTCGCAATCAATGATGGTGAACAACGAGTAACTAGTAATAATCTTAGTTATAGGATTAGAAAGTTAGGATATGGAACGCGTCGTACAATGTACTAAAAATTATTTGGTGTTATTTTTTTACACTAATCGCAAATAGTCTTGTTCCTATCAATCAATATGTACCGGTTTCCAACGCTCTCATAACTTTTCGAATTTTTCTTATTTGTCAATAAGTCGATTGAATTTCCTACATTATTGCGGCGGAATCATTTTTCGACTGATTTGTCGATATTTAGCATTTTGAGATAATCGCTCATTGATATCTATAGAATTGTGCAATAAATTTACCTAGTCAGTGAGAAATTGAAAGGAATTTCGAAGTCCATCATTGCTTGAGATTAATCTTTGTTGTTGAAACTAATATTGCTGTCGCGTGAAGAGAGGAATTTTTTGTTGATATTTTTTTAAAAGTGGAATGGCAAGAGGTCACCAACACTAGTGCATTTTCAACTGTAGGCAATTTTGCATGCATGTTTCATTATTTATAGATTCTATAAATTACGATATAGAAAACCTCTTTGATGTACACAATACAATATCCATGTGATTGGACTGGTTCAGCTTGAGAAAAAAGAAAAAAAAACCGTTAATTTAATGATAACTGCACTTGGATACATTCATCGATCAGAAATTCCACTGTCAAGCACTTATAATATCCGAGTTATGCTTTATATCATGACAAGCACTTCGGCTTCTATCGAGTCGTCGCTTATAAAGTATCTGATTACTCACAACTGTCACACCAATTGAATCGCTATACATAGTTATACTATACGTGACACAAATCCGTACAATACCTCAAATCATGAATTCAACTTCCATACATCGACGTAAAATCTGATATAAAACCAATCCGGACTTTATCATCTGACATATTCTCCAATATAAAAAAAAAACTGCATTGAAAACTTTCGATTTCCTTGTATAAATAGAAAAATTGGTCAAAACACTTCTGAGGTGAGTGTTCTCAATATGCCTCCCCCCCTCTGAGCCATTTTGGCAATAGCTTTGGCCCACTTTGATAGTTTTCAACGTACTTTATTGCATTTTAAAACTTGTTTCAAAGTCTTCATTCAAAGTGTGCTTAGATGAGTTCAATTTTAACCAACCAAAGCCGAGCTATCACAATTTCCCCAAATTTTTCAAATTTGCAAAAGAATGTACCCAACATGACCCTAACCTTTAAAATCGCGTAAATCGGCAGTGAAGTGCATGAAATCAAAGAACGTTCTTGTCTTCGTGAAATCACATATAAAACTTTTTTATTGATCCAATCAACTAATTTCCGATGATTTTGACGTGATTAACAAGTTCTGAGTTCGAGATAACAGTATATTGGGGCATGTTGGGTACACTTCAACTTTGGCCTTCGTGTCTTGGAAATGATCTCCGTATTTTGCTCATAAGACCCTCCAAACCCGAGATTCGCTAGTTTAGAAAAATGATTTTAAAAGTCTCGAAAAAGGAAACGACTAAAAAATGTTGGCGCCGATTTTAGGTAACGCAATATTTCGTTGGCGATTTCCGAGGCGATTTCTTAGCTATGCAAAGCAAGAAGAATGAAAAACTCGCTATAAATTTTCTGGGACACGCATAAATCATTCTGATCTATCAGTTAGCTATATAGGATGTGTAGCAAAATCGAGGTTGCCAAACAATTTTTTTGCAATCGATTTTTCTTGATTTGCTGGTTACAAATATCTAATAATTTTTGGTACGGAATTCGTGTCCTGTCTTCTTTTATCAATAAAATACTACAAAATTTATGGTTACTCTGCTCACATGTCGAAATATTTTGGTCGGAAAATACGTAAATAAAATTTGTTGGAAGGGCTACGAGTAGTCATTCGTGGGTTCAACATATATATACTTACCCTTCTATCTATCTATATTACTTTATTATCTATTCATATGATTCATTTCAATGTTGAACAGCTTACAAAGGCAAATAGGTTGCTCTTTGATGATAGAACTGCTCGATAAATCTCACCCTTTCGCCCACTTGAAAACTTGTGTGCATACATTGCACGTTATAGTATAGAGTTGGTTTAGTTTGGGTAAGCTTCGCACGTCCATCGGCTAACTTCGCTCATCGACTGGGTATACCGATACAAAACCACAGTAGTCTAGATCGTAGATTTAGGTAACTTTGTGTATTATAACAGACAGGCAGAGAGGAGACCCAAGCTTTTGTGTGCAAAATGTATTTTGAGGAATTTCACGGACAAGAAAACATTTTATAGGCTTTTAGTATTGATGCGTAACATATATAGAGTCAGAATGAATTCACGAAGAAATGATATTCTTGAGTTTTATGCGAAATTAATTTTTAGTATTCGCGAATATGATGTTGAAAAATATTGTGTCTTATTTTTATATTAGTCTTCGTATAAGACAACCTAACCAAGTTATATCAATTATGTTGAATATTTTTTCGACTCTGACTGTTTTCAATGAATATAATAAATCCTTTAAAGTTTGGGATGATGAATTTGCGATGGAAATACTTACTTGTGCAAATGAGGTACAAACGTCATCGATGAGTCGATAATGGCAGGGGAGAGAAGATCAATATCACACACGAAAAAGAGAAAGGGAGAAAGTTATTTCAATACGTTCAATCGAGATGATCGAGTAGATATTCAGAAGCATCCGCAAATAAATTTTTGCTGAAAATTCATCTCGCGTATGATTTCACGATATTTTATCTCGAATCGATTTCATTCTACATGCAGGAGAGACTTGTTCATGTCCATTCATTTTCGATGATCAGCTTTCATTCAATCATGAGTCTGATTTAGCGGTTGATATTTATTACTCAATATATTTTCTACAACTTTTATTTTGTTGAGTGTGGTGTGACATATTACTGAGTGCTACTTTTTTTATAAAAATGTCTACTTTTATGTGTTCATACTCGTCAAAAGTTTTGTGATATCATTTTTGTACTGCACCACTTTCAGACGAAGTTGACAATTTTTCTTCTAAACATCATTCAAGCTTGCCAAATAGTTATGGCATGCCACAGGCCACAGAGTCAAAAAAATTTTGTACTCCGGCTCCTTTAACCTCAAAAAAAATCGAATCGATTATATTTAAGGAATTAACAAGTATAATCTTGCTATATCAATCCTCTGAATGTAGAAAAACAATTTTAAATTCAAGAAACGGTCTTCGACAAAAGTTTGGAGAGTCAGTTCTCATCACTTTTCTTGAATACTTACTCATAAAAGTTCTTACGTGTTTTTACTGATAAAGTTCCATCTTTCCTTGAACTCATTTCTACTCAAAACTCGAATCAATAATGTTTAAAAGTTGAGAGCATATATTTCGGTCATGAATCACGATAAACACAAATTTATAATTGACTCTTCCCAATTATTCATGTTGAGCCCTACTGTACATCAAAATTCAAAAGAGATTCATATTTAGCCCAACAACAACATACTACACACTATTACTTGGTTTTCATCAACGTTTTGATCGCGTGACGAACTTCCGTTTAAATACCTCCTCCTCTCTGGCTTTTCTCTCTTTTGCGAATATTATGCGAACATCAGTAGACACGCGATAGCTATTTTCGTAATGTTCAGTGCCGCTCCGCCTTGTAAATACCTGATTCATGTCGTCTCTATCGCAAAATTTGCCGTTTTCCCAGCGAGTCATTGACGTTGTATATGTGTACTTATTCTTACTTACTTATATGATTATTGTGCCGATTAATTAGACTTCTTGTGGAAGGTCAGATATATGTGATTATGAATTTTACTTATTTTAAATAAAGACTCTTTTCGGTTTATATGAAAATACCATCATATGACATTTTGTTTACAGAAAAATTCGATTTTAAAATTTTTCCACATCTGTTTACGAATGCATTTCGTGGAAAGTAGAGATGGTATACTTTTTTTTTGTCATATTGTGAGATTGAGACTACATATTAAGAAGGATAGATTGGATGGTAGAGTAGTATAAAAATATATTTTTTGTAAGAAAATTTTTGTGCCATGATACCAGATGGGATTATTTTGTTGTATTGTAAAGGATTATCTATTCATTCATTTATTCATCGATTATTTTGAAGAATAGGCGTACACAAGGACCTTTTACAAAAATTACTATATTAACTTGTGTGAAGAAAGCAATCGATACTCATTCGATTCAGTATTATTATCCAGATTATATCTTTCAACAAAGTATGCATTATGATTATTATAATATGGGGTTAGGTAATTTGTGAATAAATCTATCTGTTGAAAAAAGTTATCATTTCCTCTTGAGCAAATTTTCTGTTTAAAAATGAAATTTTGGATAATTGCATCATTACAACAAAATTGCACAATTATTGTAGCTCACTCATCCACAGCTCTATTTCCCAAAATTATTACATTTGAATTCATCCATGACCATATTATACTGCCCAATACTGCCACTGCCCAAGAATCAATTCTCATGCATATTTTTCAAGTGTCAGTTATTTTTTTTTCTTTTGTGGAATATCACCTTGGCATGACGTAAAATATCTCGAATCACCTTTCACAAGCTTCTTCTTTGTATAAGCAAAGTGTGTAACTATATACCTATACCTACATACATACTCATCAGTAAAGTTGTTACTCAGCAGATGACGATCAGTTCATGTTTTGCTCTGAAGGCTATTTCAAATACTATTTCATTGCTGCTCTTATTAACTTCTCTGTACCTATATGTACATGTGTACAGTACAACAATTACAATTCACTCGTATATTTGACGTGTATCAGTTAAATTTCGCAAGATAGAGACATACACAGATTTCAAATAGCATGAGCAATTCTAATGATATATACACTACTCTGATCAGTTGTGTTATATTTTCTATTCATGCATTTTACTGTATTTTCTTACGCAACGCAGTCACATTGACTCTGAATAATAATTCTTAATCGTGCTTCTGTTTGAAATATAATACAGTCTTGATTCTTGAGGTGATATGCTATATCATCATACTATTTTTTAGACACATGATTCTCACAAAAATGGACTTCTAAACTAATTTAATGAATTCATAAATCTGTAGAATTCTCATTTTACCATTTTTGGACTACAATAAAGAATAATTCAAACATGCTAGTGGTGATCATTGCTTGAGCATCTCGTATCCCAAATAAACATAATTTTGATTTCATCCAAAGTATGGATCGAGAAATTTCACTTATGCCAATTATTGATTTTGGAATCTTGCAATGACTGATGATCCAAATATCGAGGTCAAATCCTAAATGGGTATAACTTACTCTGGTCTGGTGATTTATGCGGTAAAATTTACATATTCCCAACACGTACGGAAATTGCGATTCTGATATGATATCGTGTCGAGTATCGTGTTCTAACTATACAGCCGTGGCCAACAGCACGTTAACCTAGCAGATGAATTTTTTCCAAAAAAATTTGAATATATATATTTTGCAGTGTGTAAAAAAGACTGCATTCATTTCAATGAATCGAAATAAAATATTTTTATCAATCTTCTTGTTGACCATGTCAACACTGATTGAATCTACAGATTTGAAGAAGCTGACTGATTATGTAATTCTGAGGCATCATTGATGACTCGAAACTGGTTTCAATTTTTTTTTGCATATCAGATTGATATTGTGATGCCATGCAAATTGATTCCGGAAGTTTGAATTTATATTTTCGCGTTCGTAAACGTCCATTTCTAGACGTCCAATTGCTCTGATAATAATCGATCAATGTGGTACTTTACCGCGACCGCATAACTTTTTAATACTTTCTGTCCTTTTTTTCTCTTTTCTACAACTTTTTTCTTTCCAGTTCGTTTTGAAGTTCAAGTAAAGTGTTGTACTCACTCGTCGCGTTTAGTTTGTGCAAAAGTCTACATATCTGCCTGTGTCACTTTATAAAATAAGTCTCCCTTTTATGCACGCTTTTTTCTGGTTTCTACTGTTCTCTCACGATATATAGTTCACTACAAAGTCTCTCCCTTTGTTTCTGCACTTTTCCCTCTTTTTATAAAGCGATGTTCCTCTTAATTGACTAGTTACTTTCCTTAATTTCAGAAATATGTAGTGACACTAATTTTTTCGATTACAGAATGAGATTTCAGCGTGACTTTTGTCTCATATTTTTTGTCGGAAAAATTGATCGAATTTAACCTTTGAGTATTCCAATACAACTGTTCCTTATTTTTGTACATAGATAGAGCTTTGAAAAATAAAAATCAGGCTGCAAGCAATTTTCATGAAAAGAAAATTGTGATAAAAAATTGGAATGGTGTCGAGTAGCGATCTCATATGCAATTCTATTTTTGATAGGTTTTCGAGAAAAAGAGAAGCAATAGAACCATTATCGTTTTAGCTCTCGATCCGCCTCTGGGCGCTCTTCGAGCAAAGAATTGAAAATCGTTTGATTTACCGTGCGAGATAAGAAGGGAGAACTAAACTCGCTTGAACTCTTGGAGCATATAGTACGGGGATAGAGGTGAGAGAAACTCGCGAAACGAGATTTTGCTTGCTGTTACAGTATTGTACTGTTAGCAGCAAGAGTGACTTTGTCGAAATTGCGGTCACACTTTACACTGATAAATAACATTTTCTTATATTGGTACTTATACGTTGTGATGATTGATATAGTATTCAAGCGCTATTCTGGTAATAGACTCGTCATGGTTTTTTTCATGACTGTTGGGTATGCAGGCTTGGATTATAATCTAATTATTTATAAAATAATTATTTTCTCACTTTATTTAGCCATGTTCATATTTTAATCTGGAGAGAATTTCACAAAATACCAAAAATGGATGAATTATATTTGGCTTTATTTCATCGCGAAAAACTTCTTTCAATTCTCACGACGGGAATTAAATGTATTCAAAATTTGAAACTGAAAATTAAATGGACTTTTATATAATTCGTTTTTATGAGTAGTATTAGTATTAAGCCCAACAGAATACTTCGATTATAATTGAGTCATCAAAGTTCTTTTTCTCGACCAAAATCTTCTCTGCAACCTACAAGTAATTCTGAATTTTGATGCCAAATTTAATCAAACCCTATGAGTCTCGACACAAGTTTCGTATTTTACCAAGTTCCCTAGTATGTTCAGGATATTCTAAGCTCAAAATGCGACTGTGGCTCTGAAAACGTAATCAAAATTCTCTCATCTCAAAATAAATCCATGCCCATATTAATCCCATTTTCTTTCGTAAAAGGCAGAGATAACTAAAAAAAGAATCATATATTTCTGAAATTTTGCTAAGGTTGATGTCAAAAGTTCCACATTCCATGAGACAATAAAGATCCTCTAAATTCAATAATCATTGAGCAATTATTAATGAAAATATAAATACTTCAATATATTTACACGAAACTTTTTCTTTATTGTTCACAGCTGCTCGGTGGTCCGTGTTTCAGTCATGGTCCATACACATTTTACAAAGCTGTACGATTGGGCCAGAACAGGGTTCTAAAACTGGGCAGCTTTTTTCTTACAAAGCTCTGGAGCGATGCCGATCTCGTGAGCATTGGCGAATTGCAGCTGCTCTGGATCGACAGTCGAGGGCCTAACACACCCTTAGCATCGCTTAGGCTTTACTTCCTGCCAGAGAACACACCAGACGGACGCAGGGATACACATGGAGAGGTTAGTGAAATGATCCTTTTATTTTATAGGTACATGAACATATTATAGTTCACACCTCCCCCCCCAGGCCTCCAATATACCTAACCTCACTTGATGCAGTTCCGATGGAATATCGTGTCATAAGGTTTTAGGTTTTACCATTTTACGAGGCGTGTTATTATTATGACATAAAAAGAGCTCATTGGGTGGATCATCTTTTGAACCGGTGATACCTTCTGATTCTGAAGTAGATTTTGTTATTAGGGAGCGTTCATGGGGTTCATGAAATCGAATATTTTCATTTTTTTTGAAGGTGAAGTTGGATAATTTTTCCCCATTGCAAAATTTCGGTTGTAACGCAGTGCGTGTAAAATAGAATCACATCTCGCAATATGTGGATCACCCCTGATGCATAGATTTTTTAAAAATTGTCTTAAGACTCAGGCTTGGATTGAGATGATCTATTTTCATTACTACAAATTTATGTTTCTTGCGCACAAAGGAAGAACTTTAGGGAAATTTTTTCTCATCATGTATCACATCTACAATCATTTTTCATAAAAAATTCTATAAAGATCGCCAATGAAAAAATAGAATGCGTGATTCGGAATAGAGTATTACCCTTTAAATATCCTTACCCGGATTATTCTCATTTTATCAAATGCGATAACAAGCGTTAAAAAATCATACACCAATTTTCATGCATTTGATATAATAATATACATGGTGAATAAACATATCAACGCATTTTATTGTAATTAATGAAAACAAAGTATAGCATCACAGGAAAGATTGATACCAGCTTTAAATATAATCACACGTGCAATGCGGCGGGATGTATGTATATAGAAATTTTCACGAGCGTAAATATACACATATACGTACAAGCTATATAGCGTCCTGTGCAACGAGATATTTTTGCGAGCTTTTGCAGATATATACGCTGCGCGCATAATACCGGTAAAGCCGCAAATTACTCCCTCCTCCCCCCTCCCTATACTCTTTCCCTCTCGTTTTACTCTGTGTATACGTATTATTATACCGTGTGCAATATCAGCGACGAGTTCACGGTTTTACTCGCTCTTGGAACACTCTCGTTTTATTTTATTATTCACTTATATAAATAATTTCGGAGAGTATTATAGCAATCCAAAAATTTTACAAACTGACATTTTAATTTTAATCAAATCACCTTCATTTTAATTTGATCTTGTAAATCACAGTTTTTCACAAGTATGTTTCGAGTAAGTTACTTTCAAACTTTTATTACCGTTAGAATGGAAGAGAGAAAGCCTTGTCCTCGGCTATTTTATGCATTTGTAAATCGTTTTAATTGACTGTGATGCGTTCAATGTAAGGAGTTATTGCACCGCATTGTGTTTAATGAACTCGTGGAATATTCTTGTATACATTGCTGTTGTGAGAGAATCAATTTTGAGATTAATTTGGCATTTATAAGTATAAAATCGTCTAGATTCACTTGCTATGCTGGGATTTATATGCTATGCTTGATCGCGAAAAAATAGAATATAATGATTGTTCTGATGTGAAAAAGTTATTGCTTGGATTGTTACGCCCCAAGCTCCTATTGTTATTCCGAGTGAGTATTATTCTCCTTGAGCCATTGCAGAACACGAAAAAGGAGCATCTCTTTGATGAAAGATAGAGCCAAGACAGACTTTGGGATGAAAATAAAATCTGTAGGAGTCAGAATTCTATAGAAATGGTTATTCTTGAAAATATAATATTAAAATCAGAATAGAACATCATATACTTTGCTAAAAAATATTCAAAAGTGCTCGCAAAAGTGGGTAGAATTGAAAAATTCAATTACTGAATCTAACAAAAAATTGTCCTATTTCTATGTATTCTGCAGGTGTATTAATGACTGAGTGATAAATTGCCGATTGATTGAAAATTTTTTGGAGAATTTCATGAGCATTTTCAATTTATTGGTGTTGAAAAGTCAAATAAAGGAATATTGATAATTTTCCTTTATTTGACTCTTAACTTAATTTCACAAAGATGATATCTGGTAGTTCATGATGAATTTCTCTCAGAAAAATAGCTCGAGGCTCTTTGAAATTTGTGGGCTGCTAAAAAGTGCTTCGAATTTAGAAAGTTTGATTTGAATTTGGCATTCTAACTCAAATGTACAATTTTCTTTTGAGAAATGGACAATCAACCATCACCCAATATCACCCATTTACACCAAATAACCTACAAATGTGTCTCATAATCTCGTTCTAATATAATAATAATCTCAAAAACTTTTTTTTGTCACATCCCGTTGAAAGCTAACCGAACCGTTTTAACTATATACCATTTCCTAAATATCATTCAAATGACCTTTGAATTCCCAATTTTTGTCACCAAAAGCAATTCATCTTCAATTTTCGAAACACTTCTCCCCTGTTTTTCACAACTTCAGATAAGTTAATACACCAAATAATGAATCATTTTACATTCTGATACAAGAATCCTTACAAAACTGAAACTTCGAAAGCTCCAAACTCAAACTTTTCTCAAGTCAACCTTCAATTTCGTTTAATTCATCGTTACTACCAAGCAAACCGAATCGTGGACATTATCATCGTCAAAGTCTCAAAGTCTCAATCGAAAAAATCCAAAATAAAATACGTAACATGAAAACCACCTTCTTCCTTTATTTCTTTTTCCTTACCTCAAGAAAATCGAGACACAGATGCGTATACATATCGGCTCTTGGCTTACACAGGGTTGAGTATAGTTTATATATAGAGGTAAAGTTGGCGCGAAACAAAGCCGAGGGGTGGAAAATAACGCTGAACTTTGAGCTTGCAGGCAGTGCGAGGGTGAGCTTGCGGGTGCCTCTTACACAAACTCACTTCGAATTACACAACACACACAGAGTTAGTATAGGTGTGCGTTGGTAGTGTATAGACGAGTCGAGCCTGCAATAGTTATAAGCGAGTGAAAAGTGAAAGGGAGCGGGAACAACTTGCAAATAAAAAGCTCGAAAATGAGATAGATTATATATATATATATATATATATATAACGGAAGTATCCATGAGAGTGAGTGACGATGCGTTTACACATATATCAGAGGCCCTTTGCAAGCTCTCTTTTTCTGACGGATGGGTGAGCTTTTTTTTTATTCGTGAATTTTCCAATGCATGGAGATCCTACTCAGAGTTATCTCTTTTTTTCTATCTCTCTCTCGAATTTCGCTATACGAACGTGGATGGAGGTTCTTCTCTTTCAACTTTTGAATATCGAAAGCTCGCTTGGAATGATTTTAAAAAAACCATCATATGAATACGTGTTTTTTTTTCTCGAGCTATTTTATTAACTATTTTTTTTAAAATCGATCGGTCCTTCGAGCGTTTGGTGTGTGTATGAAAAAATTTACAATTTGCATGTGTGTGTGTGTAGGTGTGTAGGAATGCTATAGTGTTGTACTTTGAAAGATTGGAAAATCTCTTCTCTTCTCTTGCGAGCTATTGTCATGGAAACTTGTGCCTCGTTTCCCTTGAGAGAGTTCGCTGAACGGATGAATAATGAAAATGGAGTACACGAGACTCAGATTCTGGGATATACTCTTTCAAAGAAAGAAAAATCTCAATAAAATTGTAGCTTAAATTAAAAATGATAACTTCATTCAGTTATCACAAGTTAGTGGTTTTGTTAGACGTTAGTGGTCTTGGGACACGATCTTTTCTCGCTTCTGATGAATTTTATCAATATTTTTGGGCTGCATTTGTGAAATGTGCGTTGAATCTTTTTTTGAAGACACCAGTTATCAATTAGTATAAATAACTGTGAGTCTTTTTGCAACGAAGTCTCGTCACTCTGCTTTCAATTTTTTATGTTTCGGGAAAACATTTCTGTAAATGATTTTCCTGAGATATTTTGTGCATGATGGAAGAAAATGGATGCCGCCAATTTTTTTTTTTTTTTTTTTTTCAATATTTCAGCATGATTCTGGTGTGTTCGTAGTGAGCCTCCATTATCTCTTAAAGATACCTAAAAATTCCCTGGGACTAAGTGATTTTCTGTAAAATCTTTTCCTCAGTGCAAATGTTTCTGAACATTTTAAAAAGTTCTCTAATAATATCCTTTTTACGAGCACCTGCTGAACCTGGCCAGAGAGACTACCAGACCCGATAAAATCACAGCGCAAGTGAATGATTACCGTCATATTCAAATGAGATATCATAATTCAAATGAGATATTCAATGGGGTAACGATAACAAAAATGAAATACTTATAGAAATCACCGTGCTGATCTCATTAAATTTCATAGGGTTGTCCTTTATATTTTTGTACCTTGAGAATTTTTGTCTGTTCTATTTGGTGCATTGTAAGGATTTGGGAACATTTGTAAAAGTGGTAGTATCAATTTTCAGTAGATCCTTTCCAGTAATGATATAAAGAAAAGTCTCTGACAAATAATTTTGAGTGATAATTTATCAAATACAAATTGATTGAAGTTACTGAAACGGTCAATTATCTCCTATCCTAATTTCATACCACAAGAAAGAATACACCCATACATCAAATGAATAAATTCAGATGAATTAAGAATCTAAAAATGATTTTCCTTTCAGCTAATTTTTTTCATTCAAAAAAACTATGCATCGTTTCGAAGAAAGCATTTAGATTCGTAACATTACCCCTACATCGAAGCCACGCAAGCGATGTATTGATGCATTTAATAGCGACTCTTTTTGTCGATAATTCACAAAAGCTGAAGAGTTTTTGTTGGGCGTCGTCGTCACCCCTCGTCGTCTTTTTTTGCCTATATAGATGAAATGTGACAATATATGTACAAAACCAAGACTTCAATACATTAGTATTGGTTAACAGAGACTGCCACAGCGTATTTTTTCCTCCTGTATAGTCGTACATGCAAGTATTATCGAGGGTCATTGCCAATTACGGGGGGATTTGAAAAGCTTCTCTTCTTCAACGCCCGCAAGTGTCATTCACGACTTGCTTACTCTTGATGAATCTTCTTGATCGGATTTTTGCGGTTATAGTATCAAATTTGTTGGAATCTTGAATCAAAAATGTATCGAGTCAAATGAGATCATGTTGCGTCATGCAACTTAGTTTCTGAAATAGATGACGCATGCGCTTTCGAATGATGCTCCGTCGTGCCGCGACAGCTCTTATGGAAGTCCCGTGTTAAACGCTCGAATTCGGGTGCGCCGCGCTCGGTTTGAGGGATCTCTTATGAGAGTCTCATGTTAAAGGTTGGAAATATCGTGCGCCGCGCGTGCTTTTCGGGGTTTCATATGGGATTCCTGTGTTGAGGTGACGATCTGCAGCGCGCCGCACACGCATGACTTACGCATGCATTAGCTTGATAGGGCACCGCGGATATATATAGGGGTCCGCTCCGCGGCTCTTTCTACTACTTGTCACTACAGCCTACTGGCTCGTTCAGTACACGATTTCCACGTGCTTTCGAAGTACAATTTTTGAATAAAAGTCTCATAGTGAAAGAGATATCTTTTCAATCACAAACCACCCATCACCGTTGATTTAATTAAATAAATTAACAGGTTATGGGCCCAGAATCACTTTGCTAAATTAGAGTCAGTGTGTGCCGTGTTCAAGATTCATAGTGATAAATAGCCGGTCTCGTCCCATCATCAGCGAGACCGTCTATACACTCAGGATTGACAACATACTCATATCTAAATAAAAAAAAAATAAAATAAAAAAAAAGGAAGGAATTATGGACTTGAAGAAAAAAAGGAAGATCCAGCCGTTCGACGGAGAGCGGTATAGTATTTGGAAATTTCGTGTCCGATTGGTACTAAGTGAGATCGGAGTCCTGGAAGTCATCGACGAGGAGGTGCCCGCCGAACCATCTGAAGAGTGGATAAAGAAGGATAAAACGGCTAAGGCGACCATCGCGGAATTCCTTGCGGACTCATTGCTCGGGTTTGTGAAGGTGGATGGTTCTGCCAAGGAAGTTTTTACCAGGTTAGACGAGATCTACGATATTAAAAGTATAGCTACACAACTGGCACTCGACAAGAGAATTCTTAGCTTGAAATTTCGAGGAGACACTTCATTGGTGAAGCACTTTGCAATTTTCGATGATTTAATTACTGAATACGTGGCTGCGGGTGGAGAACTCAAGGAGACAGGGAAGGTTTCACGTCTACTTTTAACATTGCCATCATCTTATGACGGAGTTATCACGGCGATCGAGACATTAAGTTTGGATGATCTCACCCTAGCATTCGTGAAGAAAAGGCTGATAGACCACGAAATAAAAATACGTAATAACACCAATGACACCTGCATGAAAATTCTGAGTGCTGAATCAGTGGAACAGCCTCACCCCAAGAAGAATGGATCTAAAAATTGGAAACGGAGCAGTAATCAATTCAAGAGTCACAATAAGAGACGAACCAGACCAAAATGGTTAACCAACGTTAAATGTCATCATTGTGGCAGAAAGGGCCACGTCATCAAGAACTGCCACTATTACCAGAAATCGCAAAGTTACAACAATGATAGAAGATCAACTTTACAAACAGTCGAGCTGACTGAGCAACCCCAGGCTGCAGGCTTCGCTTTCATGGCTGGAGTTCATACCCAACAGAACTATGATGGAGACATGGTAACATTCCTGATGGATTCTGGAGCGTCGGACCATATAATCAACAATGATGAATTATTCGACTCGTTTGTGCTGTATGAGCCACCATTGAGGATCAGCGTAGCCAAAAGTGGCACATTTATCAATGCAACCAAACGTGGAAGGATTCACGTGACAACCAATTTGGGAATCCGTGGCTATCTCGAAGATGTCCTCTACAGCCCAGAGGTCCCATACAACTTACTGTCAGTCAAGAAAATGCAGGAGAAAGGCTTCAGTACCATCTTCGGACAGGATGGAGTTCAGGTAACAAATGGTGGTAAGATCATCATGAAAGGTAAGCCATTACAAAATCTATCTGCATGTGTAGAATTCAAGGTGAGAAGTAGAGCTCGTAACTCTATCAATATTGCAGCCTATCATACCATGAATAATAGTTATGAATTATGGCATCAGCGTCTAGGCCATATTGGAAAATCAAAATTCTTAGAATTGAAGAATAAACGAATGTTTGAAGATACAAATCAAATTCAGAATGTAACGCCTCTTGAACAATTATGTGAAGCTTGTATAGAAGGAAAACAAGCAAGATTACCTTTTGAAAAGGCCAAAGACAAAAGCTATGTGAGCAGACCATTATTCATGGTCCATTCTGATGTGGCTGGACCTATCACTCCTCAAACGATAAATGGAAAGAACTATTTTGTCATGTTCATTGATGAATACACACATTACTGTGTGACTTATTTGCTAGAATTCAAATCAGACGTCTTCTCAGTTTTTAAAGACTTTGTGGCAAAAAGTGAAGCTCATTTCAACTTAAAAATCGTGAATCTATATTGCGATAATGGGAGAGAATATTTGTCAAATGAAATGAAGAACTTTTGTGCAGAAAATGGTATAAGCTACCATCTAACAGTTCCTCGAACCCCACAGTTAAATGGAGTGGCGGAACGTATGGTGAGGACTGTAACGGAGAAAGCCCGCTCAATGATACACGGTGCAGGAATGAATGAAACATTCTGGGGTGAAGCGGTTTTGACTGCTACGTTTCTAATCAACAGAAGCCCCACAAAATCTTTGAAAGTTGAAAAGACACCGTATGAAATTTGGCACGGTAAAAAGCCAAAGCTAAAGTACTTGCGGATATTTGGTTCGACTGTATACGTGCATGACAAAATCAGAAAGCGTAAGTTCGATCGGAAATCGAATAAAGCTATTTTGGTCGGATACGAACCAAATGGATATAAAGTATGGGATTGTGAGGATCGTAAATTCCTCGTAGTTCGCGATGTTATCATTGATGAAACAAATTTCATGAAATCCAGACCAATCGATAGACATGAAAGTTTTCAATCTAGAAACCCATATAATGAAACTGGTGCATCTGAAAGCATGTCAAAACCAGCAGAGTACCAAAAGTCTGATAGTGAGAAATCAGATCAGGGAATGAGAGAAAAATCTGATGCTAGTCAATCAGATCCCATTGAAGCACAAAATTCTGATAATGAGAAATCAGAAATGATAGAGCAAAGATCTGAGGAGAGCTCTAATTGTGGAACCAATGATGAAGAAGACTTTGAAAAATCTGTATCTAAAACAGATATGCATAAAAGATCTAATAATGACGAAATGACAAATGAGCATAGACGGAGTGATAGAATAAGAAACTTGCCGAAGTTGAGTTACGAAGAAGATGAAAGAGTTGATCAATACCTTCTGTGTGCAATGTCGATTAACTGTCAAATCCCCACATCATTTGCTGAGATCGAAAAGAGAGATGACAAAACTCTCTGGCAACAAGCCATTGATGATGAGCTCAAATCACTGCAATTGAATAATACATGGACCATAGTCGAAAGACCAAAAGATAAGAACATAGTTGACTGCAAATGGGTATTCACAATTAAGAATGATGAATTTGGAAAACCATTCAAATATAAAGCTCGTCTTGTAGCTCGTGGTTTTAGTCAAAAATATATGATAGACTATAACGAGACTTTCGCACCGGTTGCTAGAATTTCAAGCTTTCGTTTCTTAGTAGCTTTCGCGAATCAGTTCGATCTTCTCATCCATCATATGGATGTAAAAACTGCATTTCTAAATGGGATATTAAGGGAAGAAATTTATATGGAAGTTCCAGAAGGAATCAGATGTGACAAGAATAAAGTTTGTAAGTTAAATAAGGCTCTATACGGTTTGAAACAAGGAGCTCGATGTTGGTTTGAGACGTTTGAGGAGAAACTTTTGAAAATCGGATTCCAGAACTCGAAAGTAGACCGTTGCATCTACATTTCAAACAAAGGCAGTATCACTCAGAACATATATGTGATTTTATATGTTGATGATATCATCATAATAACTCAAAAACTGGATACTATGACTCATTTCAAAAATTATTTGATGAAAGAATTCCGAATGTCAGATTTGAAAGAAATTAAACTTTTCCTCGGGATAAAAATAGAGAGGAGAAATAACGCATTGACACTCGATCAAAGTTCCTATATAAGAGCAATTCTTGAAAAATTCAGAATGATGGATTGTAAAGCTGTAGCTACCCCTTTACCTCCAAAACTCGATTATCGAAGTTTGAATTCTGACGAGAAGTATGATGCCCCATGTCAAAATCTCATTGGGTGTCTAATGTACATCATGATTTGTACGAGGCCTGACTTGAGCTTTGCAGTAAATTTTCTGAGTCGATACTCTAAGAAAAGTAATAAAGAGCTATGGCAAAATTTGAAAAGAGTGCTAAGATATCTAAAAGGCTCAATCAATCTAAAATTGACGTATGAGAAGAATGAATTCAAAAATTTCCTCAGTGGTTATGTAGACTCTGATTGGGGAGGAAATGATGATGACAGAATAAGCACAACAGGGTATACATTCCAACTATTCGAAAGTTGCACAATTTGTTGGAACTCAAAGAAACAGAATTCTGTCGCTGCTTCTTCTACCGAAGCTGAGTACATGGCACTATTTGAAGCTGTGAAAGAAGCGATGTGGCTAAGATCGTTGGCAATGACTGTACAGATTAATATATTAGAGCCAATTGTGATATTTGAGGATAACAATGGCTGCATAAGTATAGCAAATAATCCTACATGTCATAAACGATCCAAGCACATCGACATAAAATATCATTTTTCTCGTGAACAGATAGAGAAAAATCTAATCAAACTTGTTTATATGTCCACAGATCATCAAGTTGCAGATTCAATGACAAAATCATTACCCACACTAAGGTTTTTGCAACTGAGGACAAAGATGAACCTCAGAGGAGAATCTGATGACTGATAAATATTATAATTATATGCATATAACATAGCAAATTATGCTACGAGATGGTCTGATTGAGGTTTTTCCTGGGTTTCCCTCAATCCTCGAACAAATGTTGGGCCATATGTATTCCCCAGAAGGTACAGCGAAGGCACGTTGGAACTCGTTTACATTATGAGCATAGGGAGGAGCCAGTTGAGACTGACTCGTCAGTCAATGTACGAAGTCGGACCCGATTAATTTTTGAGGGGGCGTGTTGGAATCTTGAATCAAAAATGTATCGAGTCAAATGAGATCATGTTGCGTCATGCAACTTAGTTTCTGAAATAGATGACGCATGCGCTTTCGAATGATGCTCCGTCGTGCCGCGACAGCTCTTATGGAAGTCCCGTGTTAAACGCTCGAATTCGGGTGCGCCGCGCTCGGTTTGAGGGATCTCTTATGAGAGTCTTATGTTAAAGGTTGGAAATATCGTGCGCCGCGCGTGCTTTTCGGGGTTTCATATGGGATTCCTGTGTTGAGGTGACGATCTGCAGCGCGCCGCACACGCATGACTTACGCATGCATTAGCTTGATAGGGCACCGCGGATATATATAGGGGTCCGCTCCGCGGCTCTTTCTACTACTTGTCACTACAGCCTACTGGCTCGTTCAGTACACGATTTCCACGTGCTTTCGAAGTACAATTTTTGAATAAAAGTCTCATAGTGAAAGAGATATCTTTTCAATCACAAACCACCCATCACCGTTGATTTAATTAAATAAATTAACAAAATTTAATCGGATGAGCCCGAAATTGATTTCCGTGTAGAAATACTGCTTCCGTGATTGCTAATGCTCGAGTCTTGATGTACTTATGTCTTTGTAAATTTTGTAATTTTTACAAAAACTATATATGTATTTGAAGGAATGATGGATCATATAACTTGGTGAACACTTTGGGTGATCTTTACATTATTGTAAAATATTTTAAATGTTTGCATTACACAATATTTCGAATTCTTGTTGGATCTGTTCATATACTACTCACCTTATGTAGAATGTGAAAGCAGGCTCTGATACGATTGATCTGATCAAATTTTGTGAGATGAATGATTCTCAATAAATTTTGCTCTTTGTTCATTACATTTCGTAATATATTGTCTCAAATGAAGAGCTTTCTATGCTCATACGATATTTCGGGCTATAAGAGCAATTGGGCAAATCCAACTGACTGTTTCAATTTGATTCTCAATAAATAATTTTTTTTTTTTGCTTCTTGGCTGCACATTAGGTAAGCTCATTTTGTAAGGATAAATAACGAATCCATAGATTCAAAGCGAGATGTATCTTTGCGTCTTTATTTAAATCTCAACTCGAGTTAATTATCTCACTCGTGGTCAGTGGCTAGAAATACCTATCCTTTTTCCTCGTGAGAAAATTTTTGAGATTCCAGACAATTATTCCATTTTTTGTTCAACTGAGTGAATTATCTTAAAACATAGACTGAGTCTCTTGTCAAGAAGAGGGAGATTTCATCGTACTTCCCCAGTGTCTTTGAAATGGAAAATGTGATTCTAGTGTCAATGTTTTTTCTTTACCTCTTACAAATTTAAACATGTAAAACTCGTTTCAAATACTGTGAATAAAATATGATTAAGACATAGTTGTACGGAATTACTTAGGCAATCGAATTCAATACAATCAGAGCTCTTGTTACAGCCAATATATGAATAGAAATTGGCTCTTCTCTACATTTTGTTATCTGAATACTACAGGTGGAAATACATATGCATAGTAATATCATTTGCTTAGAAAAGCTGCAAGTTGTTGTAGAAAAACTTGCACAAAATGAATGAACCGTGTGTTGTATATGAGAAGCCACCCTCTGTACATATAATACGGAAGAGCGAACGAAGCGCGAATGGAGGGTGAAAAAGAAGGGCAAGTAATGATAAGCACTCGTGAAAAACTAAAGTGAATGGGCGTGTCTTTTTTCTTGTATATTATATGCTTTCGAAGCGCGAGACTTTATATTTCCAACGTGTTCACTGAATATTTTAATTTATAAGTGGGAATTACATTTTTTGAGACCAATCCTCTTATACTCCCAGCTTCTTTTACTCGTTCACTCTATTTCGCGTTCGTTTATTCCTCTTGAGAATTATCGAGCAGTATTGAGCTGACTCTTTCATTTCGTTCTCTTTCCACTTTTTCTTTTTCTTTCCTGCTCAAACTGACTGGTAACCTTGCACAAATCTACAATATCTTTTATAATTCTATTAAAAATTTAGGTCACTTGGAAAAAAGAGATCTCTCGATTTCAAAAGTATTTTTCAATACTCATCGAGCTGGTCACCATAATGAATCATTAATTAATTTGGCAAGCTTTAAATTTTGGCAGTTCGAAAATTAAAAATTCTGGGCAAAAAGTTATAGTTAACGGACGTGGTTAGAGAATTCATGAGAAAATACTAGAATTCATTTACCGAAACAACCAATCAGTTACAGACTCAAAGAATTTTTATCAGAAAAATTTGTGGCATGCTTGATCTAATCCACGAAAGGTATTCAACTCTGTATTTGAATTATTTGAATTCACATTCGAGAAGTCTGGCCTGGAAATTTGCATTAAAAAATATGAATGAGTATTGGAATGAGTATAGAAGAGTATTATAGACAGAAGATTTACGCGTCAAATAACACTTCGAAACTACGACCACTGACGAAAACCTCTTATCTCCGACCCTCGCCCTCTTTTTCCCCGGATTCTCTATCCTCTCTTTTCACTCTTGGTGGGCGTAGAATTTTCTGAGCATTTTCACTTCATTACAGTACTTATGAAAGTTCTTTGTAAATTCTGTGAAAGTTGAGAGTTCTTGTCGTCGATTTACCAACTTTTTAATTTTACAACTTGATATCAGATAGGCAAATTTATTGATTCATTCAGATTCATTCTTGAATTGTGTAGTTTTTTTTTATGTAATCATAACAGCTTCACAAGGGAAGAATAGATTATCTTTGTCAATGAAGATTAGAAAAATTATGAGCCTCTGAGTTGGAAAAAAAAATATATCATGAAAATAGACATTTTTGAACTATAATAAATTTCTGCCTGAAACTAAAATTGTGAACGTAACAGTCAATAGACGGATATCATTTTCCGTATGATGTATGATTTTCTACTCTTATAAATTCGATTGATCAGTGAAATGATTATTCCTCGATAAATAACTTTTACTCTATGAGTGTAAATGAATTTAATTGTACCAAGTTCCATCCGAATTTCATTTTGGACCGTGTTAACAATGATTCGAGTACATTTCGTTTTGACAAGAACAAAAAAAATAGCCTGGTCTTTCTTGACCATCAAAAACCCCAGAACGATTTCTATTTCAATAATATTTTATATAAATTCCAATCTATCTCGAAAAATTGAACAAGTATTGGTAGATTCCAAAAAAATTTCGTGTCATAATAAATCATAAATCGTTGATAGAATTTTTTCCATAAAATTTGTTCAAATTTTTTCACATCTACCGTGATAAAACGCGCAAAGCTTTCGTAAACATACTCAATCAAATTCCACCTATCCATTCAATCATTCCTCTATATCACATTTCACGGGGCACATATAAAAGCTTATTTAGGGATGAAAAATTTCTGTCCATTTCTCAGGCACGTATCAATTATATTACCCAGCGTAAATATACCTTTATCAACTTAATTCAAGCCACCTGGCGTACATCACGCAGCAAATAGCAGCAATAGTGAGGCCAAAACGCTCAACTCTTCCATACAAAATATGAAATATACACGCACACACACAAACTCACACGAGCTTTGGGCTTTTGTTCGCTTCGCGTGTTGCTCTACTTTCGATCGCATTGGCGCCCACTATCATACCTTCTATATATGCAGTCACAGCAAAAGCTCGTTAATTGTAAAATAAGTCGGCCAAGAGTATGACCGAATTCAAATTTTTTATTACCCTATCAAACTAACACTTTTTCTCAAAATGATGAAATTTTAGAAAATTCAAATGAAAGGTATACGTTGAAAAATTTATAGTCAATTTTTCGTCGATTTCATCTCCGCCTATTAGTCTTTCCATTCGTTGAAATGAGTGTATACCTAACCTCTACTTCTCTGCAACGTCTGCAAAAAAAAAAAACTGCAGAGACGATCATGAATAGAGAGGCCCCAAGGGCGCTATTTCAATTTGCTTTCACATCGAGATATATATAGAGTTCAATCTCGACGGTGAGATACAGTTTTCCTTTCATAGATTACTTATTCTGTGTAAAAAAAAAAAAAAAAAAAAAAAAGTACGATTTCTATCGATAAGTACTTGATGCAGTAAATTTTGATCAAAGATTTAATAGAATGTAGTTACTATTGCAAACTAATACTTGATAAATTCTCTTAGCTCGCATCACTTGGGAACTTAGTTTTCACATACTAGGTATATGAATAGAGACTGCAAATTCTCTCAAATAATGAGATTTAGTAGTAAAGAGTGGAAGAGGAAGTTCTCGTACGATATAAAGTCGAGTCTCGATCTCGCTCTGTGCTCTTGTAACTTGATGAATTTATAGAGGGGAAAATAAAAGGTGGGAAGGAAAGGATAGGCTGCAGCGTCGAAGATTGAAACTTTGAGAAACTAAACTTACAATTGGATAATTGAGGATTTCTTGTCAAGAGTGTTCAATCTCAAACATTGGAAGAGTAACCGACGCGTCGCGTGTGTGTAGGCGTATACACTGAGAGACCGATATAGTAGCCAGTAGTATATTTTGAAAGTTGTATCAAGTATACGCGATACAGTAACTATTACATTCCGATACAGTATGCTTGAGTATTCGGGATAATAGATGGGACTTCACCATCAAGCTCTCTCTAGTCTCGATATACTAATAGTTAGTATATGATACTCCGGAAGAATATACATATAGAGTCGAGGTGGCGCTATCATCACGTTCCGCGAAGATCGCAAAGTAAACATCGGCTGCTGCTGTCTCAACATACCTATTATAAATTCACTTTTTATGTTATTCAGACTTGTCTTTGTGCAAGTTTTGAGTCAGAATATGATCAACTATAATTCATTGAAGAGATATCTTTGTATCATAAATAAGATTTGTGACTCGGATTATTCGGAGCTCACCGGTAACTAACCTATTAAAGTTGACTCCTCTTATTCGAGGATATGTGCTGACTTTTGTCAGCATTGTTACAAAATGAATAATAGAAGGAGTCTGTCGGAGTCTCAATTCAGTTCCAATCAGAAAAAAGATCAGTTTGGAGATTACTTGAACATTCAAGGGTCCAATTAACGCATAATTATTCAATACAATGAATTTTATGAATTCTACTTGAAACATATATCTCAATTATTTATTTCTCTTTCGCGACAAATCCGAATTGTTTCATCATATAGCCGAAATGGGACCAGATATCGGGAAAATATCATCAACAACAATGATATTCGATAGAAATCCAGCAAACTAAATCGGACAGTGAAAGGAATTGCAGTGATCAGCCGTATACTAACTATTAGTATATCGACACTCAGGGAGAATATGAGTATAGTCGCAGCGAATTCGAGTATACGTATACTAATAATTAATATCTTATACTCAGGACAACTTTATCGGTTTCTCAGTGTATCCAGCACAAATGTAATCATAATTATAGATTCATAGTTTTGATGTTCTGGAGGTGATAAGTCTCATATAGCGAGTTTGAAATTCGTGTGTGTGTGTGGGGGGGGGGGGGTTCGTATGTAGTGAATAGTAAAGTATTTTAATGAGTCTGTTTTATTATTCACGGTGATGATGCTACACCTTGATGTGGTGTTTGCTTCAGTAATATTTGATTCGCGAGTGGTTTTCATGAATTTTTCATTCGTGGGTTTTGTGGTGTAGCGGAGGAATAAGTGAATAAAGTGTTCTTCGTGAGAATGACTGTCACAACAAATGTGAACGAATAAAAATTAAATAGAAAAGCTGATATCGGTTGTGGCCCAGGAGGAAAAAATTATTGGAATGATTTTGGAACGGAATGGGAGGCTTTAGTTACTGTTATGATGGGGGTATAAACAAATCTACTCGGAAACGCTGAAAAATGTCCCTAGTCGACTGATCTCAAAAAAAAATGGATGGGCCAATATCAAAGAAAATGAATGTCTTGAAAAGTTGAAAAATAGATACAGTTAATATCTTGGTTAGATAATTATAAATACACTGACATTTGCACAGTTTGCAACTTGAACGTGAGCTGTCAACCTGTGTTTTTCCTGAAATAAAGATGGTCAACTAATTTGAACTCGCACTCAGCAAACAAACATCTTGGAAAATTTTGAAGGTAATGAAGCCGGATGTAACCATGAATTTGAATGCGCAGAATTCGAATTTTATCTACCTGAAACTTGAAAATGTGAAACTTATGAAAGCCTGACACACGTGTTGAACGTATCAAAAATGTTTTCTCTTCATCTTGGGAGAAACTATTGAAACACGCGAAGCTCACAATGAATAATGCGAACTGAAAAAGCAAGAAAAGTCGAATTGAAGAGGAATACCTACTCTCGCATTATTCATAACGAAAATGAAAGGAGAAGAAGCGAGGAAGGCATCAAATGGAATATCTTTTGAAAATGTTCACATTTCAACTACCTATACCTAACCCGAGACCTAACCTCTCCGAAAAATTCAATTCACATACGCCCATCGAGGGCTATACTCTCCACCATCATATTTATTACTAACACATGATAGAATTTTTGGCAAAAGCTTGAGAAAAAACGCAAAAAATCAACTCCAGGTTATGCAAACATATCCCAAGCTAGAGATAGGATAAAAAGAATCTTAGAGTCAAATATTGAAGATGGCGAAAGAGAGGTAACCTCAGAATGTACTTCTTACTCAATAGCTGTAAATAAAATAAAACTACGTAGAATTTACCACACGTAGAAATGCTTATGTATATGAGAAACAGGAAAAAGAGGAATAAAATAGAAAGTCGGGTATAGGTTAGTGCATCCTAAGAAAATACTAGTGATCGAGGATTCGCGACGACTACGATAATCTTGAAAATACCGTTCACTGTCAATTCACAAGCCCTTGTTCCTTATCTTTTCTTTCTCACTGTGGTGGTCACTTACAGTATATCCAGTATAGTATGGTGTTCCTCTGAATCGAAAGAAAAGGGAATTGGAAATTTCTAATCTTGAAATCTGGAGGTTCGAACCGTACAGCCACGATAGCTGCTGACAATTTGAAATTGATAGAGAAAGAGTGCGGATCGGAGCTTTTCTAGCGCGATATTTCATTGTAGACTTTTTGAGAATGAGTTTTAAGCTTATTCTAGACATTCTTCATTTTTGTTGTTTTTTTTTCTTTATTTATTACCCGTTCACTATGGAATTGCCCCTGGTATCGAAAACGTGATTTGTCTCATCAAAATGAGTTCTGGAGTGGAAAAACCTTGAAAAATGGCAAAATTGAAATTTCGAAAATTTTTCGGTTTTATTTCTCTATCTCTCATAATCAAGAAAACTGTCACCTTTTATTGGAAATCGATAATGTCCCTTATAAGGGACAAAATAGTGAACGGGTTTAGTTGACTTTGCGTTTTTACGGCTTTAGTGACATGACGAGGATAATGAGGAACGAGTTTAATTTAATAAATATTTTTTGCATCAATTTTTTAAGTGAATTTTGATGAGTGAAGAGAGCACAAAAAATATCCCAGGCTTATTCCTACGGCCGGGGAAAATCTAAACAATTCGAAATAAATTGATCGAATCCTAAATAATTTCACAAGAATTCGCTCAAAATTCAGATTATGTATCGCCCAACCATCATGAGAATCATTCCTAAAATTCGAGTCGATAATATCGATCCACTTCGTGAATCAAGTGATTTAACAATCCAAGTTGAAAATTTTAATTATTTTCTATTTCAAAATTTTTATCTCCTGAATGTCTTTCAAAACTTCAAGTTCTAATTGAATGACAATGTAGAAATGAAATTTCAAACCACCAATTTCCAAATCTAACCTCAATCGCAAACTTATAGATTTTACTTCAAAACCGTGTCATAAAAATTCAAATGTTTACAGATTACCGAAAATACATCAAATAAAAATATGCCAATACCAACATCAGTCTCTAATTAGATGCAAAGAGGATAAAATACACCTCTCGCATAATTCTTACATCACTCAATCACTCAACAACAACGATTCGCAAAACAAGGCTCATATTATACTCTCAAGAGCCTCTCTCTCTCTCTATTCTTCAACAACGAGTTTCATTAAACATGAGCTCGTACCATACTTGCATACCCGTTATAAGCTTATTCTCGAGTCTTATGCCTATGCAAATTTTCGTAACCAATGAATATCAATCAATCGCTATTTCTTTTTCTCACTCTCTTTGGTATGGATACCGAATTCGAAAATTTTAATGACAAAATTCAAATTCTCGCCACCTTTAAAATTTTCTGGTGCATAGAAATCCGACTATAAAATAATCTCCTACCCCAAAAATTGAATATAAATTTAGTTCATTTTTTAAGTGTCCATTTATGTATGTATGTAAGTATGTAACGTATATAAGTACACGAAGGAACGACCGCAAAGATCGAGATATAATTCGTATGAAAATATATCTTGTCGGATACAACAAAGAACTTTGCAATACATTCTCATCCTCCTCCTCCACCTCCTTTTGCACAGATATTTTTCCGCATCCTTTTTTCTTCCTTTTCTTCTTCTCCTCATCCACTTCTTCCTTCGCGAGGTCAATTATTGTCGGAAGGAAGAGAGCAAGTTGTGCCTATATATACGTACTTACTAAAGAAGAAGAGCAAGAGACCAGAATCAAACTTGTGCGACTATGTATGTGAATACATATATTTGCTACAAACGCTTTCGTGAAACTCTATTCGGTTGTCGTTGTCGTTATTCTATGTTAGTTCTGTTTCTGTATACCATAACGACGTCGTGCTCTTAATTTAAATAATCCTTTCTCTGCTTTAACTATATACTCTCTGTGATACACTCAGTACTTATACGTATTATTATATGTGTGACTATGTATGTGTGGTTGAGTCTTGTGTGTTTCTTCGGGCTTTGTGGTTATTTTTATGGTTTGGAATTTACATATTGATGATTAAAAAAAAAAAAATTTAATAGCATCTTCAAATGGTTGAATAATTCCCATAATTCCTAATTTATTCGGATCTTTACAAATTTGAATGTAACCTAGAATATTTTGTTTTAATAACGTGAAAAAAGTTATAAAGATTATTTTGAGACTTATAATTGAGGGGCTGGGTGGAAAAAGGGCGTAACTGCAAAACGGTCATTTCGAGAGAATCGATAAGAACTTGATGAAAATCGCCAGAGGCGTACTTGGACAAGTTGATTTGACTGACTTATTGCAAAGAAGATAGCATTCTCGAAATAGCCCAAACAGAGTCGAAGGATGGAATTTGATTTTGAGCTTATTTTCGGCAATTCCAAAACATGCAGTTACGCCCTGTTTCCACCCACCCCCTCGATTATTTGATCTAATGGATAGTAAATTCGCACGTGCATATTCGGATTAATATGACTGAAGGTTAATTATTACTAGAGTAAAATACGTTACGCCTGCTTGTTTGTATTATTTTAGATCGTGAGGGAAAGGAGTGCAAACTTTTAACTGGCTTCATTGAGTTTTGTTTAAGGAGGGGTGGGCAATATAAAATTTGCGATTTACTGAGATTCATCGCAAATTAAAACGTTCAATTAGCGAGGGATTCAAGTTTATATATCAAAAAAATTTGCCTTTGAGAAAGTCCCGCTGTGCGCCGTTTGAATATTTATTCGCGGGGATAATCTTCCCAGAGAGTTTGTCGTATCGATTTTCTTTTTAAAGCGAGCGACGACGGAAACTCTGGCTAAACTTTTATACGATTCTCTTGTACTTGGTAAGTCGTCTTTGTCGAGGTTTGAAATTTCGTGAACGGTCTAAAAATCTCTCGAACCTTATAAGTAATTCAAAATATTTCATCGTTTTGATTATTATGGTTGGATACTTGAATGATGGTTGTGAATCATTTTGAAATCGATGAGTAATGATGATGTAATTTTTCAGCTGTAGTACATTTAATTTAAGATTTTTCGTTAATTTTTGTCGTGATTGATTAGAGTTATCAATATTCAAGCCGAATGAGTAAGTTTTACGTCTTCAATCTTGCCTTGTGTTGAAAAAAATCATTCTACAGGATACAATGGAAAAACAAATATCAATCCGAAGATATTATGCCCAAAAAATTTTGAGATGAGAAATAACAAATATACATATACAGCCTTGAATTTTGCGTCACGGATTAGCAATAAATTTACAGTGATGGCGAAAATCGCAGTTTCTTTCCTGTGTGCGGCGGGACCCATCGGTGGGTCCCGCTGCGAATAAATGTGTTGAATTATCAACTGATTGCGGTGAATTACAGTGGTGTTGGAATAAATGTGTCCACTCGAAAATTGACCTATAATACCACAAATACTGATCCTCTTATCAAAATAATTTTCTGAAATGAAAAAAAGTGATAATTGCAAAATTCATACTTTGAAACATTTCATTTGCTTGTCACAGTTTCTTGCCACGTGACTTTTCATTGAGCCCCTATTCGTAGCCCCTTGTGTTTTCTGTATTAGTATAAATTCTTCAGAATTTTTTCAGATCTTTTTGATGAATGACTGAAAAGTTATTATGAATAACTGGAAATGATTACTGATGCCATTATAAAGACAAAATAATGAAAGAGTCGAGGCTTGCAGATGATATTCGTTCATTGCCGTTTGAATAATGACGTGGAAATAATCGAAGTAGGAAGAAAAATTTCACCAAAGAGTTCGATATCTACCCAATTTTCAACAATTCCTTTCCTAAAAAGTTGTGTAAGAATGACCAACTCTCATACGCCATCGAGTAGTGTAACGGGAAATCCATCTCATCACATCAAAATAAAAAATAGTTGAACCAGAAAAATTTAAAAACTCCGAATGAATCTGCAAATCTCTCGAAAATTTGGAAAATACCTTTTCTGAAATGTAGTTACAAGCACCTCAAATTTTCATATTGAATTATTCACACTGAGAAAGTGAGTATAGTGGGAAACATGTATTTCGCTAGAATCTTGATTTTCTCGAGGATCTAACCCAACGCATCGCGCAAATAATGTTCACATTGCAAGCACAGTACCATTTCAGAGAGCCTGGCTTTTACAGTGTCTTTCCCTGTATATATATGTAACGCACGTACACTATCATCATTCCTGTGCTCGGGCTCTATTTTTCATTCCTGTTTGCTTCTCTCGTATACTGCACTGCCTTTATACATTGGGATGCTTGTAAAAAAAAAAAGTAGAAAACAAAGAAGTTTGGGCCGATTAAGAGAAACTTACCAGGGCTCCAACAAAAGTTCAAGAGAGAGAGGTAAAATAAGAATATGTAAGTGTTTCCTAGTGTACTTTTTTTCATTTTTTTTCTTTTTCTTGTTCTCTTCATCATCCTCGCGTTTGATTGAGGCTCCCAAATAATTATCAAACCATTCCTTTTGAATTGATATTTGACCAAAACAGTTTTCAGGGTGTCAACAATCATGTTTTCAGTGCAAAATTGTGAGAAATTGAAAATTACATTCAAGAAAAATTAGTGGAATTTTCAAAAACCACTTGGCTTAAAATCCAATTACTCCGCCAAGAATTGAATTAGACGACTGTTTGAGTTTTCTCGCCAAGGAACTAGCTGGAAGAACACCTCTCTCAGCTAATTGAAATTTTCTTCCACATTTTTTTACAATCTAAGAATGAAATATCGTAGCACTGAATCTCTAAAAATATTATTACGTATTTTTCGCTACAATTTTCTTTGGCAACTTGGTTACACATGGGAATTCAATCACAGAGTTACAAGACCATAATTTCGATCATCAATGTAATTCAATAGATATGCCCCAAACTCCTATGTACACCGTATACGTAATTTTCACGCATCAATGATTCTGGTTCTGCTCGACAAGCCTCAAAAGCTCTTTGGTAATCCCATGAGTTTCAATATACCCCCACAAAGTACTATGTACACTATACGCATGCTCCCAAACGTTTACACAATTACATTGAAGTGCAGTACTATTAAAATCTCCAGGGCACATTTTCACAATTTCATTAACTAAAAAATAGTCCCAAATCCACCTGCTATCTCAAAATCTTTCATAAAATATTCAATCTCGAAAATAATCGAATCGAACACCAAAAATCGATACTACAAAGAAAAAATATCGAAATTGTAGTCATCAAGTTTGAGAATCGTCCAAAATGGAATTCCGTTTTCATTATTCAGTGATTAAATTAAAATTAATTAATCGTGATTAGTGCACAAAATGAAATTCTTTGTCCCTCTTTCAAAACCTACACAACCGCATAGTGTTCCGAGTGAGCTTGCAAGGATCAACCTCACATCTATATATACGTACATGTTTAAATGTCTTGAACATACACCATCAAAATTACATCATACATACATATGTGTGTTATTCGCATGCATGAGAATAGTATATAGAATCAGGATATATAGCAGGCAACTGTAATCGACGATTTATGCGAGAGAGCTTTCTATCTCTCTCACCGCGCGTCCCTTTGGTCTCGTACAACCCTATAAATGTATTTGTAAGTGTGTGTTCGTGTCGATGTGACGGTGAATGTGCGCGAAAGCTTGGAGCTTTTGAGGGAGATAGAGAGTAAAGGTTATGGGGGTGGTGGTGTACGAGCTTGCCCGAGAATTGGAAACTGCCGAGCCAGACTAGCTTTAAATGTGTGTGTATGTGTGTGTGTGTTTATAAGTGTGTGAATGTGCTCGTAGTTTGCCAACGATCAAGTGAGAGAGGATGAGAGGGAAAGAGATTCCCTAGGGATTTGTCGTTGGATGATTCGACGGGCCGCAGTTCAATTTTCAACAATTTCAGAGTGAGTGGAATTGCAATGATTTTCTTTTTCTGGTTCTCTTTTTGATCGTTTTTTTTTTTTTTTTCGTTTGTATCTCTTTGTATAGTACATCTTTGACGATACAATATTTATTTTGTCTACGATTCAGTCGTAGTTCATAGCTATGAATGTCACACTAGTGTATCGTGACGATTCAGAAAACGAATTAGATATTGATGGATTGCTTATCACATTATTTTGATTGGAGTATCAGTCAAAATTTCAGAATGGAATGATGCTTGAAGAAATTGATTGATGGAATAATGAAACTTGTCCAAATTTTCTCTATGAAAATTTTATTCAAAATTTCGATATTGCTTTTTGATTGGTATATCCAAAATGAGTGCTTTGAATATTACTGTGAGGTCATGAAACATTCTGAATTTCGTGCACAAAAATTCATTTTATTGAATAATTTGATTGAATTTTCAAAATTTTCGCGTAAATTTAAGTTGAAACGGGCAAAAAAACAATGAAGATTCTGATAAAATGGTCCGATGTATGATTACAGCATGTATGTGAAACTAGCGTAGAGGCACGGGAAAGTGGAAAAATGAACATCAGAAATTCATAAAAGAAAAGGTCCTGTGGAGATTATTGTGAATTTAAATTGTTGCTGTCCTAGGAATTTTGATTATTACATGTTTCATGCGGAAAAGTAAAGTATTCGTTCTGTATGTTTATGCAAAATTTAATTCCGAGTATTTTGAATGGTTTCGCAGAATTCATCGCTGCGCGAATTGAAATGACATAATTCACAGAATATTCGTGGCATGGAAAATTATTATGTTTTACCTTGTAACTTTCATAAATATACCCACTTACAGAATCTTTTGAACCAAAAAGCATTTATGGATTAATATTTCGTAAAATGCTCGACAAAGTAGAAATTTGATTTTTGATTCATTTTTTGTGTAACTTAATTGGAATACATCGGCTGAAAAAGTCTAGTAAAATCCTAGAGATTACTCGACTATTCCAAAGACAGAGATCGATGAAAAAGTTGATTAAATTATTATCACATGACCGAGGAAGGAGGAGTGGTAAAAATGAAAAACAATAGATCGAAAGTCGACATTGTTTCATTCGTTTTTTCTCGGCAATAATATAAATATATTTTTGAAAATGATCTGGTTAATTTGCTTTAGGACTATTTAATATTTTATCCACAATCTCATTTGTCTCTCAACTAATTACAATATCAATACCTTCAATTTATTACTCCATAAAATAGTCTTGAAAATTACATCAATAAAATACTTTGGCGTAATCAACGATAGACATGCTTATCAGACATAGGATCAAATATGAAAGAGCTCCACGAAGCATCGTGTAATGGGTAATAACAATGAGCCTGGATATAAAGTATACTTTAGCCAGAATAAAAGCTGAAACAGCGAATAAAAAGGTCGAAAGGTAATATCGAAGGAATCATAGTAATTGAAGGAGAGCAGACAAGAGGACTGTACTGCAATATTTTGCCCTTATATTAGGTTATATTATATAATACGCATGATATGCGCAAATTTTGTATCAGTATGTGTGTGTATGTATGCGTGTATTAATGTGTTTAGAATATATATAGATATAAAACATAAAACCTTGTCATGAGAAGTGAGGTTATGGCATATTGGTGTTTGAAGCTTTGAAATTTGAATGTGTGGGTGTGCAAACATCTATTTATACTTGTATAGATAGCAGGAGGTCTATATAGAGAGAGACCAAGATTAAGAGGGCATTTATAGATGTCGAGTCTTGGGGGGTGCCCCGCGCAAGGAGTAAAGTGTATTGAGGCTTGCTTAACTATATTTGTCAGATTCAAGCTGCATGGGTTCATGTGTCTAGTTAAATTTGTAGAAAAATACGAATGAATGCTTGAGTGATCGGCGCTGACTTGTAATTATTGCAACTCTGCCTTATCCTATTTCTTTGCGTAATGAATGATTCATTTCTCTCATTATGCATCGGCATTTCATCCATTTATATACAGAGATTTGTATGCTATTATTTCGATACGCGCATGATGATCTTTTATGAGTGTGTATATCGTGAGAATTATTCTTCCGATTTTGGTTAAATTTTCTGATACATACATGAATGGTTTGCTTTTGTTTGAAATTTCAGTGTATTTGCAGACTATTTTTCAAATCAAATTGTGGAATTCATACCAGTTATTTTTCAAATAATTGATGTAAAGAGTTATAATTTCTTAAATTGTACAAAATTGTGATTTCGCTTTGAAAATCGTTGAAAAATTGAGATAAACGTGAAAATTCATTTGTGATAATTTTGAAATCGATTGGAATTCAAATTATTCCAACATTTCGAATTCTCTCGCAGTGCCGTGGTGGTATATATAATCCGACACATCGCGCTTGGCAAATGTACACGTTCTATATGTAGGAATTGATTAATGTTAGTGCTTTCTGCAAAGAGAAACGAGAGTTCATTCGATTGAATCTCTGCTATCTATATGTACTCTCAAATCAATGTTACAGTAGAGTGGGAATTTCTAATGCTTACGAATTTTTCTGTATTTCAATCCACTTCTTGATCATTACATCATTAATAATATTGGCACACATTCGAGTCGAGAGATTACTAAAATAACTGTCAATTTGAGAGAATAATAGTGTAACTTTGGATTCTGTTAGATATCGGTCTTTTGCTTCATATTTTTTTTTTGTTATTGAATAAGTTGTCACCACAATGAATCAATAGTGTCGAACGGCTTTTTCCGAGTTTAGTGAAATCATCAAGTATTATACTACACAAATTTTTTCAACACGATGGGCCATTACTATCATCATGAAAGAAATTACTTATTATGGACGAACCATGTAATTTTGAATCATTACCCAATTTTTCAATATTTTATTCATTATTCATCATTTTTCCTTCATTACTCGCGTACTCATTTCCGACATTGTCAAAAAATAAGCCATGTATTCGGAAAAAACGATCCGTTTCGATTTACGCCTTTGAGATCACTTTTCGTACCAAAATGTCCTTACCGTGGCAAAAATATATCGAAAACTGCTCATATCTTTTACATAGATTGACTAACGTTTTCCGTTTGGGAGGTGTTTTTGGATGTCAGATAGATTGGAAAACACCTAGGAGCAGTCAGATTGCAGCTATATTTCAACTAGTCAATTTCTCGTCCAAATCACGACTCCCGCCGTTTTTGCCCTCGAAATACCTAAGTTATCTCATAACCACCCATATGTGTATAAAATAATGGTATAAGGACTAAGATATCTGATGAAAAGAAAGAACAGCAGTTTACGTACGTGTCACACGCTTCTGTTGGTTATAATACATCAGGCTAGCAGCATCCAGGGTTTGCTCGATCTCTCTCTTTCTCTCTCTCTCTCTCTCTCTCTCTCTCTTGACAGCATTGTATTGCGGCTAACAGACGGCGTATATATAAGTGAGAGAGAGAGAGAGAGAGAGAGAGAGAGAGAGTTTGGGGTGGCAAAGAGGGTGGCTGGCTATATAGAGGGCGGGCCAAGAGCAGCAGTAGAAACACCAAGAGCTTTGACAACGACGAGAGGAGGATCAAGAGAAGGAGGAAGAGAAAGAGGGTGTGTATAGTATGGATGGTATGCGAGACAAGGAGAATACAGAAGTTCAAGATGGTTTAAGTAAAGGAGGCAAAGAGCGAATGTTGGAAATAAAAGACAGATTAAAACAACACGCTACCGCGCGAAGAGACTGAGATGGAGATGACGAGAGAAATAGATAGATATAGTGAAAATGAGAGGTTATGTTGATTAAATATAGAGATAATAAGAAAATATCTAAAAGGAGCTTAAAGAAAAGGAATGATTGAGTGATTGGCAATTGATAATTACTCCTGAATTATTATGTAAATCAAATCTTACATGGTGTGCTGATGTCTGAAATTGTATAATGAAATGTGAAAGCAGTTTTGACTTTGTGTGTTGCGGTTACCTGGGTTATACAAAAAAGCATAGTGATAGTACTTGAAATGATTGGTTTCCGAGTTTGGTTTTAAAAAAAATGAGGATTGTAGCAGTATATATCTCATCACGATAAATCAAAGAGAGTTTCCTCTCTGTTATCGATCTTGAGAGCGCATCAAAGAAGGCGGATATTGAAATTTTCTCCCGTTTCAGTGAATGCAAAATCTATCAAAGGATATTCAAAGGAAGACGGATGACAACTATGATGACATATTCTCATGAGTGGCTCTTCAGGATTGAATACCAGGAAATTTTGAAAATAAAAATAGATAAAATATTCTATTTGGAAATCAAAAGTTATAACCGATATCCTATGATTAAACGAATGGATGCTATATTTCATATCGATACTTTCTTCATTCATTCTCGAGGATTCGCTAATTTGAATATTTTGAGATATCCGTACAAAATTAATCGAAATGTAACAGTTATGATAATCATATTTATCTGTTGGTCGACAAATCATAATGTATTGGTGCATTCTTCATAACGAACATTTTTCTACATAACTTTTGATAAAAATAGAAAATTGCCTATAAATCAATCAAGCTTGCAATGTTCAACGTGGAAATTATCTATTTTTATCCATTTTTTTTTTTAACAATTTGATCAATTCTATTCATGAACGTTCAATTTGCTGCTTATTCATGAATGTTATTTCCAAATTGAGTATAAATATTGAGTCATGAAAAAATGTTCCCTGGGGCAATTCAAAATCGCCAGCGTGAATTTGATGCCTATGAGTACTATCAAAATTGTATGTTGAAAAAGCTGAATTTTACCATCCAAGATCTTCATGGATATTTTATATCAAAAAAATCAAAACGGATGAGTTAAAAATCAAAAATAAGCCCAAGATCAGAACCAAACAACTACTAAGAAAAAAATTTTCAATTATTCTTTTTTACAAATCATTCTCAAGCATAATGAATGCCCCTACAAAGAATCATGGTGGTAGTGGTAAAATTATAATAAAATGGTAGATATATCTCATAATAATGGCTGTAAAAGGGAAGGCCAAGAGCATCACATCATAAGAAGATAACATGATAATGGACGACGACGGGTCGAGAGAACCTCTACTATATATGGGGGGGGGGGGGGTGACTCTGATTCTTACGATCAATTTGTGCATCCAGTTGGCCAGTCTCTCTCATACAAAAATTTCTCAACTCTCACTCATCAGGTCATATCATGGTCGTGTGCACACATATTATTCACGTCATAATCATGTGTTGTACATTAATGTCAATCCTAAAAAAAAAAAAAAATCATCTATGTGTAAAGACATACAAAGAAAATCGAATTTTAATGTTGTATCGGTTTTTCTTGCACATGTTTGGAATAAATAGTAGTAGTATGTATACACTATGTGGCGGCACCCAATCTGACGAATTATTGGCCAACCGTGGCAAAGAGAGGGAGTACAAACTACATATCTATATAGACTATAGCTCTTCCAAGTTTCGCTCGATTCCGTTCACCTCTGTGCTTCGTAACTACATATATATATGTATATATTTGATGCTGTTGAGATAGAAAGAGATAGATATAGATAGAAGTTGAGGCATTAGAGAGACGCCTCTCTAAGAGTAACTTGATTAACACATTGATGCTGATGAAAAGCTCGAGTCCTGTAACTATGATTAATTTTTATACTTTTTTTTTGTTGAGATGAATTTACACAGTCTTCGATTATGTACTTTACCGAGGTAAATTTTTTTAGTAATTGAATATATTTGAATTGGCTTCATAAATCTGTTATCAGATATTTGAATAAAAGTAGAATTTTTTGTTAAGCATTGGTGTTACTTTTTGCATGACTGTGAAAAAGAAAAGATCGATGACGAGTTGAATGATTGAGTAATTTCTCGGATTTTGATCTAATGGGCATCATTATTAATCGGATCGAACACCGTGTACTACAATCGTTAAGTAGGAAGAACGATAGAAGCATTCACCAATTAGAAGCACTATCATTAATTTTCATTCTAACCTCTTGATAGAAATTTTCATCATAGCTTCTCAACTATTTACACATCGCCCAATCTAATTTTTGTCTGTGGTACAAAATTATTCACCCTCTCTCTTCTTTTACGATGGATTGATTATTTTCTTCTATAGAGATATAGATGTTGGATTTGAGGTGAATATTTAATAAAAGCCTGCAAGAGAGAAGAAAATTACTGAAAATTGAATGTTAGAAAATGCTCGAGAAAATGAACTTTGGTGTATAATCCTATCGTCGGATCGTAATGTACACCTTCAAAATTGCTAGGAATACGTGTGTGTGTGTGTGTCTGTGTTCGACGAATGCATAACCTTACATTTTAGTGTTATCTGTAGAGCTTCAGAGCGCGAGATGGTTGAATTATCTTGCTCGTCGACTATTTTTAAAAGCAGATCTTCTGAAGAAGAAAAGAAAAAAGATTTTCTACTGTGTAGAAGAAGGGATAATTGAAAAATTAGGTTAGAAAAGTCGAACAAGCCACGATGTTTTATTCACTGATTAGTAAGTAGTAATGCTGTAATGAAATAAGGTAAGTGTACCCAACTTGCCTCTGTACCCAACTTGCCCCCATATGCCGATCTCAGGAATGGGCGCTCGTTGACCTTCCCGCAATTTTTTTTTACGTTTATTATGTTGAAATATGAGAAAATACGTAGTTTTCGACGACACCGGATCATTTCTGCGTTCTCCAGAAAATATAAAGTGAGTTTTCCATTTTTCGTGCTTGCACGGCTAAGAAATCACCGAGGAAATCACGTTCATTAAAACCGGTGCCAATTTATTTTTATTCGACCAATCTTGACGTATGTACCTTAGCGCATTCGATTCCTTGCCTCAAGACCTTCGAAATCCGTTCTTCAGAGTTGCAAAACTTTGATTTGGAGCGATTTTATGTACAAAACACGGAGATGATTTGAAAATCAAGAATACCACCATCGGAGTGTACCCAACATGCCCCCATATGGTTATCTCGGAGAGGCGTGCGGTATGGCTTTTTTTACCACTCAGAACGTGTTTATCACGTCAAAATAGGTCGGAAACGATGTCTTGGTCCAGCTAAAAGCTACAAATGTCGCTGCACGGTGATCAAAACGGATCAAAGCAATTTTATTCACTTCATCGCCGATTTACATTGTTTTAAATGATGGGGGCAAGTTGGGTACACACTTTTGTAAACTCTCAAAAATCACCTTTTGGGAGAATTCAAACAGTTCGGCTCCACTTCATCCAAATTGGACGTATCTTAGCTCATTTTAAAGGTCTTGAGACAAGCTTCAAAATGAGTTAAAGTACGTTGGAAAATATTGAGATTAGCCAGAATTATTAAGAAAATGGCTTAATGGGGGCAAGTTGGGTACACTGACCTTATAACATATTTTCTAACTCATGCGATGTCCACAAATATAGACTTAGAAAGAATTAATAAATCCGAGGTAGATTATTCATCACCAACCCAAAAAATTCACGAAAATCGTGGAAACTACCGAGGCACTCGATAGTCAAATCCTCGTGCAGATTATTTCTGCTCTGACACGTTTGATAGAGATAAAAAAAGTGAAACCTTGAAAATCGCGTTTCGACTGTTTTTATCTATTCTTCGCCTAAATAACGAATTCCTGCCACAAAAAAATTTCTCTTCAGATGTTAAAATATTCCCAGTTATATTTGAAATATCGACAGTAAAGAAGCAAAGTCACTTTTCTCGTAACTTCTGTGTACTGTTGGATGGAAGTTCTGAGGCGTAATATTTATTTTTGTACTACGCTACCGCATGGAGACAGAATAAAATTGCAGACGTTGAGACTCGACAGCAAATTTCTGAAAGTCTCAAAAGACTTAGTTAACAGCAAAACGAATCTGTTTCGCCTCTATATATATATATTCATTTGAGAAATATGTGTACACGCGACTTGTCTTACTGTCATCGAACTTTGTTGAGTATAATTATCACGTGGTTATTATCTTATAACAATAGATCTTACGCCACTCCAAATAATAATTTTACTCGTGATCACGAATTTATCAGGAAACTTGAGACGTCAAAACGATATTTTTGTTTATTCATACAATTTTCTACATCTAGGGCTTGTGGTATAAAAATACTTAATTATAAAATCATATCAGTGTTGGAAGTAATCAAAAGTTGAAAAATTCAAAGGCAACCAAGAGGACTCAGAAATGAGACAATTTTTCTCGAATTTTGTATCGCAGAACTAATTTAATGATTGCATAAGTGAAAATTTCACAAGCTTTTGGAAAAAAATTGCATCGAAAATCCAGCGTATAGACTTTCATACTTTTAAAATGCTTTTTCCAGTAAATCATGCCAAGCCTATCCATCTAATGTAACGTTTACAAAGGCAATGAACAACTCTCTTATGTCTCGAAGACGATATTAACCTTTACACGTATGTGTACAAATGTATGAAGCAGGTGAAATAAGGGGAAGCTTACATGAGATTGTGTTGGTCATCATCATATAACAAGACGTGGAGGTCTGATATCCCCCTCCCACGCGAAAAACGTGTCCCGTCACACGGTCAGCGAACCAAACGATATACAACAGAGCATAAAACTACTAATACTACTTTGCTCGAGCAGCTACATCACAGCCGCTATAATCTTCTCCTCTTCGTTTATTTTTTATTTTCTTTTTTTTTTTCACTTTTTTTTACCCTCTATTGGTGTATACCGCCTCTACTTCGGATTCAGTCGTGCAATTTTGTGGTATGCATTTTTGTATACATGCATGCTATTCAAGAAATACTTGAGTGTGCATATCATGGTCTTTATTGGGTGAACGATCGGTGCATGATGGAAAATTGATTTTGTGGTTGTTGAAGGTTTATAGTTGAGATTATGGTGATTGTATTCGATCGTACATATAAATGATAATGTTATGAGTGAAGGGAGGTTCATTGAAATATTCAACAAATTTTTTTTTCGTGGACGAGCACCGAGTCTACTCCAAAAAACTCTGTCAAAGACTATTGAATTTATTTTATTAGCAGTGTTCAATTCACAAAGTATTCGACTTTCCAAGAATTTCTCAACTTGGATGGAGTAATGAATGGTTAATTTCAGAGGATATTTTTTTTTACATAAAATTTATTTCATAAATGTAACATTTTTCTTTTGAGTAACTAAGAATATTTTCTTCAAGAAGATACCGCAAACTCGAATACATTTTCACGTTTGAAATCATCAAAAATTGAGGAGCTTAAGGGCAGTATTGTAAATTGAATTCTTTGGGATGAATAAAAAGAATTTTTAGTGAAACTACTCTGATAAACTGACAATCTTGACTTGAATTTGCATTCATTCTTGATTTTGTCAAGGATTCTGGCAAATCTACAATGATAATCTGCAAGTTTCAGTCGTAAAGTTGCAAGTATTCAAATTAAAAAGCGAAAAAAGAATTCATTCATTCCATCGTAAAGTTTTCTTGACAAAGTCATCGAACTTGGTTAAGATGTCGTGGCTTAAACATCTTCAATCTCTATAACTTTGAGATCAGTTTCAAATATCTCTTATAATCTCAGATTTACTTTTACATGAATCACATCACAATTTGTAATTTGTGTCGGCGCATGTTCAGAGCCCTCGTGTATGTAATATATTATGAGCTAATTCCACTTTTTCGTACTTTCTTTTTTTGAGCGAGTTTTTCGACGCGTTAAATAAATATTACTCCCTTCAGAGCATCAGCTTCTTTTCCTCTTTGTGGGCTTGTTCCCCTCCTCATCATTCCAGCGTGAGCGCGCCAGTGAACGTGTCTGAAAAAGCCAAAGGGGGAAATGAGACCAAAGTTGGAAGTTCTCTCTCGCTCTTATATATTTCTGCTGGGTATACCCGCAAAGATGCGATACGCGCCATTTTCTCAAGCTTAAATGAAATTTCTTCCCAGTTGGGAGTCTTCTATCTCATTTTCATGCGACTGATACTGAAATTTTCTCTTCAACGATTTTAATTTTACAGTTATCGCGTTGCCTAGTGTTTTTGAGATATTCAAAAAACTTTGAATTTGGAATAGAAATAGTAATTTTCAATTCCGTTCAACATTTGATGTTTGACGTCTGACTAAAATGAAACATATTTTAAGAAATTTTGAGTGAGATTTGGAATATTCCAAATGAAAACAAATTGTTGAAAAAATTTCCAAAATTTGGTAAAAGCTGGCATGCTATAGTAGTCCCGATTTTTTCTCACACTTCTCTTTTCTCCATTTTCTTTATTTCTAACCCCCTTCCGGAACTCGGATTATCCCCCACGTATCTATAAAAAAGGATTATCTGAATTATTTTGGAATAATTAAAACTATATTGAGCTTGATAATTATCTATAGGCCTGATATCAGAACGCCGAAATATTGAACCGTAGATACAAATCTATAGATTCTCCTCGAATTTGTCGCATTATTTTTGTTCTGGTGTTCGAGATAGTAGTTTGCCTCGTTATCGACAACTGTCGAGAGTCAAACACGAGATAACATATCGACCTATCAATTTTGTTGAATTTTCCTAAAAAATTTTGATAAGCTCGGAATATGATTGTAAAAACACTCACTTATCAAGAGTTAGAATCCATAGTTCTTGCATTACTACGGTGTGTGTAGAATTGATTCGCCGATGTGAGATTTTTTTAGTCAGTAATTATATTTATCAATCAACTTACTAACAAAAATCAACCGGGGCTCACGAATACAGTGCTCGAATCTCGCCAACTATGTGTCTCTTTTCATTCATTATTTTCTTATCAATTCGACTCACATTATTATGCACTTTTTTATATGTTTCAACTCATTACCTGCCAATGAGAAAAAAAAAAAGAAATCGCCCGATTCCATGTAGCAACTGAGTGGCGAGAGTCACAACATTTACTTTAATTTTTTATCTTCAGGAGTCTTTCGAGCTTGTTTTAAAAGCTGTCATGGCACTTATCGCCTCAATGTATGTTTCTATATTCATATACGAGTGTACTGAAGTCCATCAGAAAGTTAATCCGGGTCCCGGACTAACTGATCCAACTTGGATCCAGTTTGAGTCCGGGTCCCGGACTAATTGTTCCGGGTTCAGTCCGGGTTGGAACCCGGGTATGATCCAGTTTGGATCAAGGCGCCCGGATCAAACTCTTTGTTGCGAGACCCGGATTGAGACTGGATTGCGCCCGGATCAAAATTGTTCAATGTAGTTGAATGTAGTGGACAGCGTAAACTGTGTCAATCGAAAATGGAATACCGATGATATTAGTTTTATTATGTATGATCAAGTGTTGAATTATGATCTCTTCATAAACTAATGATTTCCAGTTCGCTAATGAGATGTGTAGCATCAGTCTGATGAATTTTGAAAAAAATTATCCAATAGTTGCTTATTGCACCTTAACAAGGTTATGTTTTCATAACACTGATGAGCATGTACTGTGCTGACTGTGCTCTATCATGAAAAATGAAAATTTCGAAATCTTATTCCTAGAAAAAAATTCGTTGAAGCCAAGATAGATGAAAAAATATTTATAAGGTAGTTCATCTAATAACTTGGGCGTATAGCTTTTATTTATTGAGCGAGAGTGCCATAGCACTTTACTCTTATTTTCATGCATATCTTGATAAGCCTGTCATACTGATTGACTCACTTGCTCATATTATAATCTCACTGAATGATACATACCAAAACTCTCCTCAGAATTGGTTAAAACCCAATATGAATGACAGATCTTACCCTGGACTTGATTGTTTCCCTCAATCGGTGGGCCATATATATTTGGCCTATTGCCAGCACAATCCTATTACCATCAAGTTTAACTCATAATTCTGAAGAACGGTTCTTCTCAGCCACCTAAATAGAGACTAAATGAATTTATGAAGCAAACCCTATACTCAAATTGATGTTTCTTTTCTACCATGAGTCTTCTAAGGAAGTTTAAATTCCAACGAAAGCTCATGAAGATCAAATTTCTTGAAAAGTTCCTTGGGTTCATGAACAGTTATTTGGACATTATTATTGCTCTTTGAGTTTAAATGAATCTCTTTTCAAATTGTAGATCTGATGCTCAACATGTGAGTAGAATTAGAACAAGCCAGGGAGTGTTCCGGGAGGGCAATTTCAATGTCACAATAATCTAGTGAGCGACTCAATAACATGTAGAAATGAGAAATCTGTTCCCATAGCTCTTGCCTCATTACATAAATCAAATCATAATAGTTACCGTCCAAATGGTCTAACATATGTATAATGCAGATTATTGAGTACTGCAGTCTGGTTATTGTCAGCTAGGAAATACTTGAGAATTTGGTTTGAGTCAAGTGTAAGCAGCAATTCACGGTTTCTTAGAGATATATCTTCTAGAAATTGATATTTCTAAGCAATTACCATTTCTCTCACTGCAAATATCTTGATTTTATTGAATCAAAGCATGGTGAATGGATAGTAAAAGAAGATCATAATATCAGAAGAGTATCACAACAGCTAAACCGATTAATTTGTGAAAAAAGTTGAGCGCACCTATTACAATAACTTGAGTCTTTCCCTCATCATCATGGATTTTTAAGACATGTCTGTCATGTGCGTAGCTACAATATTTGCAAATGAGCTCAGATTTAATTAAATGGAATTATTTCGCACAAAAGTTAATAGCTCTGGGTAGATTTTCGATGATATCAATCATTATTTTTATTCTGGAGAGTCAATCCGGGACCCGGATCAGAACTGGATTGAACCTTGAACAGCGCCACCGTTAATCCGGGCGCTGGATCCAAACTGGATCAAACCCGGGTTCCAAGACGGAGTAACTCCGGATCCAGTTTCGGTCCGTTATTCCGGGACTTGGATCCACCCCGGACTCAACCCGGAATAAGCTTTCTGATCGGGCACTCGTTGGCTAGTGTATGTGTGTATGTGTGTATGTATGTATGTATGTATGTATGTATGTATGTATGTATGTATGCATGGTAGCTCATTGCATAGAATTGAACACGTCGGAGACGAGATCGTTAGTCTTCGTGTCGTGAATAAGAATTACGCATTCAGTTGAGAGGCAATGAACATTGAGAAGAAGAACTTGAATGAGTATAACGCTCTGATAGTTCATTTGGTTTAAGATCGTGGCAGTGCCCAGACTTGACGAAATGATCACTTTTGAAATGATTAGTTTCCTCATTCTAATCTTTAGTTCAGAACCTTTTTAAGTAAGAATTCTATGAGGTGCAATTTCAATTTGTGATTTTTTTCTGCACGATTCATCGAACATTTCTTTTTTTCAAAATATGTCCGTCACTTAGGTGTGTGTTGATGTGGGTAAGATATTCTTGAATGAATTCGAATTCATTCCAACTAGACGTTCGGCATTCAAAATATCATTTTTTTTTTTTTATGATGATGAAATGACGATTGTTGGGGACCATAAATAAATTTCTTGACTTCCTCAGAGAAGAAGAAAAATTTAAAAAAAGGCTATGTCTAAAATTATCATTCCAACATGATCCGATTATTGTCTTCTCTAAATAAGATTACCATCAGAAGTATTTTAATACTCGCGCGCAACCTCGCTCACAATATATGAACTCTTCCATAACCTGAATACATAAATTATTAAGAGTGTAAAATAACGAAATTTTTGTTTTTATTGTTTCAGGTGAGTTTTACATATTTGTTCAGTCAACCATCTATCTTTTCGATTACGTAAGTACAAATTGACACGTCTTTCGTATGCCATATTAGAGATTTATAAAATTTAGACTCATGAGAGTTCGTCATCATTTTGAAATCATATGCATTATGTAAACTTCATTCATCTGAGTACCATCATAAGTGTAGAGTAGGATGAAATCCAAATGTAGCATTATTCGTACTCCTCACTACTGACATATAATCGTGAAAAAGGGAGCTCGGAAACCTCATTTCATTTTTAGATAATTCGTGACAGAAAATTCGAAAACTTCGGACTTTGTCTTGTTTGCAATAGTTTCATCATCGTGTGATATGAATTTATCGCGGGAGATTTTTGAGAAAATAGATTTGAATAATCTGATGGAAATTATACTCACAAATTATATTTGCAGTAATACTGCAACATGTCCGACACTTCTTCTAATTCTTTTCATGCTAAAATGACGGACCACAATGAATGCACATAAAAAATGCAGAAATATTGAATCGAATGATGGAAATTTCGTCCCCAATAACTGTATTCTCATTCATTGATTCTCATTTTCTTTCGGAAAGCTTGTTGATTTTTGATAACCAGTATAACAATTGAAGCGTCCTGAGAACCGTCATCATATCAAAAAAATTCAAATGATATTTCATAATAGAAATAAATCACATAAAATTTCAAAAATTTTATGTTTTCATTCCGATTCGAAAATTATGATACTCATATGGACTGCGACAATTGCAAGCGATTGAGTCAAGAAATACAATATCCTCGTAGTGATTCTCTGTAATTTATTCTTAATCCTGGGCGAGGATAGTCCTTTGTGTCGGTTGTGGTAAAGTTACTGGTTTCTTTATGTCCATCGCTGCTGTCTCCTTCGTCGCTTTCTTCCTGTTTCTCTTCCCCCTATATAAAATGTATAAACCTATACTACTACCTCGACTGCATCTATATCAAACTCCTGCGAACACTTTTTTTTCTTGCCCTTGCGCCATTACCCAGCCCAAAAAAAGAAGTTTGAATTAAAGAAAAAGTCAGTCGAATCGAATGTGCCCCTATATATTTATTTGGAACCACTCATTAACGTTACTTTTTACACTCTAATATTATCAATGTATTCATTTGTGTGATATACCCATACACATGAAAAGTCATTCAAATTTATGTGTATTGTACAGCACCTTCAAAAATTAATGGATCACGTAGGGTCTCTCTAAAATAATGATATTTTCAATATACTTTGTCGTACGGGAATTTGGAAAAAAGCATCTTAAAGATCACAAAAAATCTATCGATTCATGTGTTTTAAACACTTTTCGAGTGCTTTTTGAGTGTCCGTAATCGACATTGAAAATCGAAAAAAAATTCTTCTTCATTGGACCACCCACAGCTTTGACGGGAAAGGTCGGATCACAAAAATTCTGACGGGATCTTGTAGCTCGTCTCAAAACCTTCAATTTCCCTTTTTTAAAGTTCTCTGTACGACCTTTCCTGGCCGAGTACAGAGTTTGGAGAGAAAAGTGTGTATAACATAAGGGTTCTTATAAAGATGCCAAAGCTGGCACCTATTCCGTTTCGTCTTGCTCTATTCTAGTACAAAAATTCATCAAAAAAGTATAAGGCCACGTGATTTCGACATAAAATGATTTCATATTTCAGAAAAATATATCAGATCTTGTCTCAGATTTGAGGAGCCAACAAATTTTCAAGTTTTATCGTAAAAACTGACTTATTTCTGATGAAAATCTGATGAAATATTCAGGAAGATGGTTTCATTTTATGTCGGAATGCATGTGCCTTCATATTCTCTTGATACATTTTTGCACTAGAATAGAGCAAATCGAAACGAAACAGGTGCCAGCCTTGGCATCTCCATGAGAACCCCAGGTTATACAAAGTTTTCTCTCCAAGCTCATTACTCCGACAGGAAATAAGATCATACAGAGAACTTTGAAAAAGTCTCTGATTTTGGTGGAAAGGGTCATATACCATGATACGAGCTTTTAAGTTTAAAAAAGGGAATATGTAGGTTTTGAGCCGATCTACCAGATCTCGTAAGAATTTTCGTGATCAAATCACTGCCGTCAAAGTTGTAGGCGATCCACTTAAAGAGAACTTTTTTTTTATTCTCAACATCCATGAAAGACACTTGAAAAAGCACTTGAAAAATATTTGAAACACTCAAGTTGACAGATTTTTTGTGATCTTCAAGATCCTTTTTTTTTGAAATTTTCACGCGATAAAGTAGGTCGGAGTAATTATGGATTTAGTGAGGCCATGGATGATCCATCAGTTTTAGAATGTACTGTACAACATATCTGGATACGCAAAGCGTTAGTTTATTAATGAGAAGAGGAAGCTTGTTGGAAAAGTCGTTTAACGAACGTTTTTCTAGAACAATCAAAAGAGGGACCTGATGCCGTGTGTGCGTTCGCTCTCTTGTGTGTTGGCTTTTATTTGCTAGTTTCTTTTATTTTTGACTCTCTGTGATGTCTGTCTCTTGTGTTCCTCACGTTTTATACACGCCTACTCTGGGATCTTGCAGAAAGGACGTCCGCGGTTTTTTCCAAGATTTTGGACCCCTCCCCCCTCTTGTCACACGTGGTCACATTTCGTGGATAATACCCCCCCTCATAAGGACGTCCGAATTTTTCAAAATTTTTCATACCCTCGACTGAAAATTGGCATCGAAAAATAAACTTCCTTCATATAGAGGTTTTCCGAGGAATATGTTGCGTCTCACCATTTCTATCGTCGAAATTTATCGAAATCGGATTTGAAATTGTAATTAATTGCAAATAAGTCTAATTCATCGACTAATTTGAATTGGCTTGCATATTGAGAATGATGTCGAGATTTTTTCTTTTTCTTGGGAATACCTTTGCCTGCTTAATCGATGTTTTGAGGTTCCTTGGGCGAATTCATTTGCCAACCCTTTGTTATTAACAATTTTTAGTGCAAATTTAGGGTTTTTTTACCAATGTCTTGTGAAATATGCATTTTCCGGGGAAAACACTAGGGGTCACAGTTGTAGATCTCAGAGTTTCCCACAGGAAAGGTCCTCACAACTTTCCCGGGAAACCCAGTCCTCATCCTATAAACGCGTGGAAAGCGTCCGGCGGGGTTAACATGGGCTTATACGGGCAACCAGCGCATCCCTTCTCAATTTTCATATAGCTTCGATTCTTGAATGTTGCCGGGATCCATTATGCGTTGTCATGAACGAAATCTATTTGTTAAAAACAGTCATAATAACAACACATATCTTGTTAGCATCATTATTGTACGCTCACAGCCGAAGAGGGAAGTGTTTGATCATGTTTGAAAATCCAATGATTTTTCACAACAAAACGAGTCGCCGAGTTTTCCAGGGAAATTGTGGTAGGTGGTGGAAAATCGTGGAAAGCAGGGAACAACATCATCCCGAAATTGCAGTACTTATCAGAGACATTGCACCATTATGGTCGAGACTTCACGCGTATGTCCTCTAACTCCCCCGATTTCCCCACCCACCACAATTTCCCTGGAAAACTCGAGGGAAAACTAGGCGACTCGTTTTAGTGCGGAGAATCATTGGGCTTTCAAACATGATCAAACACTTAGGGGGATGTCGGAGTCCTATCAATATTGTGCAGTTACCGACATGGTCGAGTTTTCGGATTTCTCGATGAATTTTTGAGATATCAAAAATCTAACAAGTAACGCCGATTCTATGAGCCATACAGAATTGACGTTACTTAGTAGAATCCCGATATCTCGAAAATTCATCGGGAAATCCGAAAACTCGACAATGTCGGTATCCGACATCCTCTTAACTCTTCAGCTGTGAACGTACAATAATGATGCTAACAAGATGTGATTTTTTTATTATAGCTGTTTATAACAAATTTTCCCGGGAAAGTTGTGAAGACCTTTCCTGTGGAAAGTTCTGAGATCTACAACTTTGACCCCTTGTGTTTTCCCCGGAAAATGCATATTCTCCAAGATATTGGTAAAAAACCCTAAATTTGCACTAAAAATTGTTAGAAACGTGGAAATGCATACGGAGGCATAGGTGGGCGCCCAGATTATTTATGCTTAGCCGCTACCACGAAATCATGATCAGACCCGGTGGGTTGGTTTGTGTCTTTGTAGATAGCTTTGTATTAAAGGGATATCATCACTAAATATAACCTTGAATATAATCTGCAGCGACAAATCTTCAAAAGTAGATTTAAGTATATGATGGTATATTTCTTTCAAATCGAACCGTATAGACCTGATGATTGTTTTGAAATTCAAAACTCCTACGATTAGAGCCGCTGTGCAATCGTTGTATATCGGATCACTATTATATTAATGCCGCATGACCGTCAAAGGTCTATTCATGCTTGTGGACGTTTCACTGTACATAAAATTCTTTTGAAACTTGAAACTTCTTATCAAGGCGTCTCGCACCCAATGGAATGTCTAATTTTTGATTCCGAGTAAGTGGACGTCCGAATGTTCATACAACCCCCCTCGTCAGCAGTCACAAAAAGTCACACTTTCGACGACCCCCTCCCCCCCTCTGAGCGCGGACGTCCTTTCTGCAAGACCCCTCTGATACCATCTTTTTATAATGTTTGTATTTGTGAATATATTTGCCTCTTCTGATGATTCGATAACTTTATATACTGAGTTTCAAAGCTCATTCGATTAAACTTCGATCTGGAATAAAATTTGATGATTATTTCAATGATGAATTATCGGTTGTTCATCGTGTAAACATTTTTTTGCATAACTAATCTTGATTCTAAAATATTTGCTAGGTTTTTATGGAGTGCCAATACTAATATTGCGTCTGGACAGGATATCTGAAACGATTTATGTGTTTGATTAATTTGTCAGGTCATATTTCTCAATTTTGACAGATTTTTTTACCTTCATATTTTGGTTGGTTAGATCACTATCAAAATCGAGGATTGATCTCGTATTGAATGGTGGTAATTTATCCTTGGTTTTGTTTGAACATTTGATTATAAGTCTAATTGAAATACAGGAATACTGTAATCTTTGAATCTCGGTACAATTCTTGGTCTTTCATGATTTTTAATTTCATGACGTCATAGTGAAGCATCATAAAAGAGCAAAAAGATATGGCTATATCAGAATACAAGTTTCCTGGAAGAGATTAAAAGAGAAAAAAATATACAGTCTCTTTAAAGGCATGATTTTAACGTATTTAGTGCAAAAAAACTGAGCCCGGTCACTCAAAAATTGTGTATTTATTCAATGAGAAAATCAAACGAAGACCAGTCATATCATATTATGTTTGTTCTTAAAATGATGGCAATGAATTTGGGATAAATTCCTTCGCAAGAAATAGTAATTCTGATCACACAAATTTTTTTCATTCTCATTTAAAACAAGACTTATGCCACAATCATCCTCAGATTGACAGAACCAAATCAGACTAATTTACAATTCACAACTCAAATCGGATTAAAATGGAAAAAAATGTGAATAACTTTCCATCCTACTGGAGATTTAATACATAGTCATACCTTATGTCAGAATATATCCCCTCTTCTTTTTCCGACTCGGATGCCACACAAACCAGTTTTCGATTTGTGCGCGTGAAACGTGCCTCATGTCCAACCATCACATCCACCTTATACTTACCAACAGCATGTACATATTGCTTATACTGTACTAACGATGCACTGATCGAATGCATTTCGCTTCTCCCCCTCCTATCTCCTTCCTTTTTGGCAGTCTTTTGGCTCATAAAGAAAGGTTTCATTTGCCATGTGAAATTTTATTAGATCACGTTACCCGGTCATTTCTACCAATTTCTTTTTCTTGAAATTTTTTTCATCGCTTTTATAAAATTACTTGATGTGTTGTTCGTCATCTCGTTATTTTCTCAATCTATGATGAGACTTTTGAAAGTTTTGATTCTTTTTCTATTCAAAGTTCAAAATTTAGTAGGGAAAAAAAATTGAAATCTAAATTGCTATTGATCGTGGAGAGTGAATTATGACGAAATCGAATAGTAAAAAATTAGGTATTATGTAATTGACGATGATTGATGTATTGTTCGACCTCGTTAATGAATAATATTGCTCGGTCATCGAAGACACTGTCATCGGTACAATTTAACATTAACCTGATATGTAGTCATGAGAATGATTCAGAATCGATTGTTCTCGTCAAATCTAAATTTTATAATGAAATAAAACTTATGTGAGGTGGCCGTATTATCTCCTGCTTCCAAATGGGGCTATATTAGTACAAGGCTCTATATTCCTTACATTTATTTTGCACAATCACGTGTCATTCATCTTCGAACCAAGTATAGGTGTGTGACTCACGTATGAAATGCTCGATGACATGTGTGCACATGCACATTTTTGCTTATCCAGCTGACTTTGTAAATAATACTCGAGTATAGACTCATATAAAACACAAAACATGCATACATACACACATACACATCATAATACTTGGAGTTGAAGCGAGATCAGATAATACCGAGATAATACGCTTTCGTTTCAAAGAGGCACGTGCTTGTTTTCTTACGCCTTTCGGGGTAATAAAATTGCTTGCACGCGTTGTTTTAAATTTTTAGACATTTTTTCATGATTATACTTCTATTCTGGCATTTTCTTATCCTTAATGTTTACGTATTAAAAAAAAAATGTTTACGTATATTTCAAGATTTACTTTGTGTGAAGGTTAACATGAACGTTCTGCAATTTTTCACTTCGAAACTTATTTGGTCAGTTAAAATTCATCTACGTCAACAATTTTAGTTCTTCGATATTCAGCTTGCAATTTTTCAATTAATGTGGAAGATAGGAGAAATATTTATCAACTTTTCACTAAAATTGAACGAAAATGTCAACCATTTATAATCAGTAATTATGTTATACCTAGGATTGACATTTGATCATGAGAGATATCCCATGATTTTTTTTCTACAAAATAATCACTCGCTTTTTGCATCAAGTTTAATAATTTTGAATCACTGCATCCAATTATTTTCTCCGCAAAATTCTCATTTAATTTGTAAACGTTGGAAACGATCAAATTCGATTTTAACAGTCTCAGCATACTTAGCAGTTTATTCAGTCGAGAAAATTTTTCGTCTGTTCCCTCAAACGATCGATTACAGAATGATCAATTATTAATAAATTCTCATCCAACAATTGTGATCCTGCAAAATTATTTATGCTTCCGTAAATTAGTCTGACTGAATCAATAGTCTCACTACGAACACTTGTATATGAAGGAGATTCTGAACAAACCGCCACTTATCGATCCACTCGCTCTTTGTACATATACACTGCGCGAGCAGTTGTCAGTTATTAAATCACGATTAAAGCTGGATTGTCATATGATTTCAGTGAAATAATCCATTTTGCCTACCAAAATCGTTCTTTTGATAAGTAATTATTATTCATCAGGGTCATTTTGGCTCAAAGTAAATGGCAATATTAATCTGTATATGATGGTTTAGGTTTTCCATATTCGGATTATGGAAGTTACAGATTTTTCACATTAATAATTAATGGTCATAGTGCATTTTCTTTATAAGTAACGATTAATTATTACAATTTTCTGCTCAATCGATTTCCGATTCATCGGATTCAAACATTTCGAAGATGTTCTGAACTGTTGAATATTTACATTGGCTTGTTTTGGTGAATTCATCGTCATTGAGCTCAGATGCAAAACCTCTTCGATCTCGCCGTGTCTTCAATTTGCAAAAAAAAATCAATTATAAGAATAAACGAAGTAATTATTATCTCCGCTGTTCTTGGTATGAAAAAAATGATGTAGGAGACAAAAGTTACATTTGCTAAATCTGCGCAACTAGAATTTTCGATCATTCACTAATGATTGGGTCAGACTTCTCTTGCCTCCTTCATTTTATTCTTCATTTTCTCTTATACGTTGAAAAAATATTAGCAATGCATGATGAACAATTTTTTCGCTTCTAGGAAATTTTCAACATTTTTGATAGATATTTTTGAGAATCATTAGCCGTCCAGTACATGAATATTAGAGTTTTTTTTAAATTGAAATAAATTTCAATATCTGGAAGATATTGGAGTCGAATGTACTTGGGTTGAATAGAAGAAAAGCTAGATCAAATGTCGTCATCATCGTGAATTTCATATTCGTGAATATTTGGGGAAAATGTCTATGATACCAACAGATTCACTAACCAATATGTCAATTGTGAAAATTAGATATGTACATAATGTAGTGTAGAGTTGAATTCAACAAACTTTTGAAATGAAACAGCGATCAACAGAAAAAAATGATGATCCAAAAGCATATTTAGAAATCGTATTGCACATTAGAAAAATTCGACCGTTCTTGAATAATAGGGTTAATGGATTAGAAAAATAATTATAATAATGAATTGCTGCATTGATGCTATTATCCAAACGTGTCAGCGAGCCACGACAATGAAGCTGTTACATAGAGAGAGGGAGATTTGTAGCATCAAGAGAGGGTGGTGCGATTAGTGTATTTTGAGTACACACATATGCGATTAAACCACCACAAAGATCTGAGCTTGTATTTTGCACCCATGCGATTATACACCCACACACACAGTTTTGATAGTCTCACACATATAACTAATATGTGAAATTCTTGGTGTGTGAGAAGCCTCGGGGCTCTCGAATGGAGCTATGATGCTGCCCGTATCCATAGTAACCCATCCCTTTGGAGTCAACCATCTCTCTCTCTCTCTCTCTCTCTCTCTCTCTCTCTCTCTCTCTCTCTCTCTCTCTCTCTCTCACTTTTTCTCGATTTTTCGTTTCATCTCTTCTTGATTTCTGTCTCATTCCTTCTTATTCTGGCATCTATGTCTTTCTCCTTCATTTGACGACCACTCGCACGATTTCTTTTTTTTTTGCATAATTTTTTTTCCGCCTCTGTTTCTCTTTCTTTACTTTTCTATCCTTTTTTTCCGTGTGATGTGCCTCCTTTATCGTGTAGTCCTGTATAAGGTATAATATAGGTGGTACCTTTAATATTATTTCTCGTCGATTCCGCGTTCATGTGATTCTGCAATTATGTTTTTTTTTTATCCCAAGATTGTTGGGTTACGTTTGAAACTACATCATATACACTATAGTAAATTGAAATTGTATATTGATGAAATTTGTATACTATTGGCTTGTACTTTGTGTCTAATATTATATTCGATATCGATCGATTGACGATACGGATACGAATCTTGATTAAACGAGATCTATTATTGTCGTTCAATCAAACTGGTTTTCGATTTATCGTAATCACTGATCGAATGCCTTAAGACCTGTTAACTTGTCCGTGACCCTATTTTTGAAACATCTTTTCAACTTTCTGGGAGCTTTTTGGGCAATAACAGGTTTTGCACGGTTGCCATATTCGACTCCATTGTCGAAAAAAAAAAAAAAAAAAACGGAAAATGAAATATCAATGGAATTTTGATTGAAGACAATTTAAAATTTATCTGTGCTCGCGCGTTCGCGAGTATTGCGCAGGGAGATGAATGAATTAATCACAATTGAAAACACTAGATTTCATTCAACTTTTTAATGAAATAGAAAAACGTATGTTGACAAGAGAAACGTAAAAAATTGGTTAGGTTAGACGTTGTTGTGCTCGCTTCAAGAGCCTGAGCGAATCTGATCACTAACGATTTACATGTTTTCGTCTGCTTGACAACGCGTTACTAACAAAATTGGTTACAGTTGAATCGAATTACTTTCACTGGTGGCCAATTGCCCACAGACACACTGTCTGCGACAAGGGCCTCTCATGCACGAGAGGCGAAAGGTAGCCACGGATTAAAAACCCGTGCTACGGCCGGGGACACCGGGACCACGTCCCTCACGTCCTAGCGAGAGTAATTCAAAGAGAAGTCATTCAAATAAATAAAAGATTTTACAGGATTTTAGATTTGAAGCGAACACATAATTATAATTTTACAATTACAATTACATGATTACAATTACAATTTTCATTGTACATAATGTATATGTGATGAATAAATTCATGGATTTCATTTTCTTTTTCAAAATTTAAATATTTGAAATGTAAATTTCACTCATTTTCAACAAACTAAGATTGAAATTTCAACTTTTGATAACACAAATATTTCATTTCAATGCTTTTAACTATTAGAATAATAAATTGAACTTTGGGAATTTCTTCTAGGTAGAAATTCAATTACGCCCAAAATAGTTGCTAAAATGAACAATAAACTGATCGGGAACATTATCTATAGTCTGTACAATGAATGACTTATTGTAAATTTGATTTAGAATAAGGTACGGATTTTATTTTTTGAAGTAATAGAACTATTCAGCTCCTCTTCATGGCGTGATAAATAACGATTTGTATTCCGAAGAATGAACGTAAAATTCACTATCGCCCTGTTTTTATTTTTTAATGTTTTTACTGAACGAATGTTTTTTAATTTTATTATCGATTATTCTCTTCTATTCATTTCCCTATTCATTGATTTGTTTCCCAAAAGGGATACTATTGATTTGCAATTGTTTGCAATTATTAGTTATAAATTCTTAGTATAGTGAAAAATTTTTGTTAATGCGCGAAATACATTGGAGGCCCAGCATAGAATAATGATAGAGTGAAGTGTTGGATAGCAGAAAAACTTAAGAATTCGAGTTTTCACATTTCTTATCTTTTGACCGCCTTAACACGTTCACTGCAACGCCGTTTTTCGTAATTTTATTTTGGTCATGAACTCAACCCCCGTATTTCGGCAAAACGCCCATATGGGCCTAGACTCTTCTTTATCTCATTGTTCACGTCCTTGGCAAAAAAAACCACCCTAATAGACTTTTTTGGAAAAATTTCCCGAGCAAGTCTGAGTCGGCAAAGATTGAAAAAGTTGAAAATACATTCTGATGATAATTAAATTAATAGATTCATCGAAAGAAAATGGAACACAGCTTTCAGTGAGTATGAAAACTTTGTTGTTGGAGCCCACACAGCGCACTTGTAAGATCATCATTGAATTTCTTGAAAACTGCAAATTGAATGTGTAGAATAGTTGTATATTAGTTATTAAGAATCTAATTTGTAAAGGAATTTCATGATTGTAGCTGAATAACCCTGGGAAAGGGTTGAAAAAGCTTAATAAAAAAAAAAAAAAAAAACCATTCTGATGAAAAGAGAAAGATGCGATGTCGGGTAAAAGTCTGTAGTGATTGATTCAATCAACTCTTGAGCTTCAAATAATATTTATTGAAAATGAGGTGGAATGGATAAAATTGTGTGATTTTGTCATAGAAGAACAATGATAATTAAATTGAATGGAAGAACGAATTGCATTCTATGACAACGATTGGGTGAATGAATACTACTGATGAAAAATACCTCAATAAAATCAGATACAAGTCTTGAATCCAACAGAGCAGAATTTATAATAAAATGTATGACCCGATCAATACATAGAAAAAATTAGTTCCAACCCCTTGACTCCATCACTTGCATTGGCAATCCGTAAAAAAAGTTTTTCGAGATTCCAAAATCATGAAACACATTTGATCAATTGAAACCACTGTACAGGTCTTAAAAATTCAAAGTTAAAGATAATTTTTAGTAGTTAGAACGATGAATCTCATCAAGATAATCTTTAAATGGATTTGACTCACTGTTATCAAAACTCAATTCAACTGCATCGATTCACTTTGAGCTAACCAAAATATGTCTCAGAAATTGCACCTCAAACACCACACTTGAACGAAAATGAAATTATTATAAATTATCATATATCGCCATCAAAGCAAACTCTGAAAGAAGGACAACTAAGCACAAATTCCACGGCTCATATTCCCTCTTATACATAGCCATATTTTATTAAACTATGTATCCTCTTCTCGCTTATCCCATTTCTGATATGAATGCTGATGTTGATGTGAGACATGGCGATGTAATAGTAGTGGTATGGTGTGCTTTGACACATAATCTACGTTAATTGGTATTCCAGAGATACTTTGTACACCGCGTGCTTTTCGCCAACATATCAGAGCCTCTTCATGCTCTTCAGTTCGGCGAGGTTTCACCTAAACCTTCTTTACTTCTCCTTTCCTCATCCTCGTCTTTTTTCTTCCAACTCCCTCAATGTGAATTGCAAGGTTTCTTGTCTCCCTTTTCTTCCTGCAGTTTGTCCTTCTATCTCTGTCTTTTATTTTATCTTCAATTTTATATATATATATCTTCAATTTTATATATATATATATATATATATACACACACGAGCATCCATATAAATAAAACTATTACCCGTTTCGATGTGTGTGTGTTACTTTGATGCATCTAATATTATGAGAGTTTTCAAGAGTGAGGGGAATGTAATGCGAGATATATATCTTGAGAGAAAGTTTATTTTAACTTTGTTCGTAGTTCGGAAGCCTTGTTTGCCGTGTAAGATTTAGTGGAGATTGAGTTTGTATTGGTGGTTGAATTTTCTGTAAAATTGCTGTACTTTCTTTCGCTGTTCTCGATACGTTGATTGCTTGCAAAATTCAACGAATTGATATTAGTTTGGTTTTAACAATCTTTCAAATCTCCATGTAGCTGTTTTTGAGAACATTTTTTTAGTTCCTTCAAAGATTACTAAAAAAATGCGAGTTTCTTTTCTTCAAAATTTCTATTGATACGTTTTTTTTTTTTTTTTAATTTTGTTTTCAAAGGAAAAGAAGAATTTTTCCATGCAAATTTTATCAACTGTACATCGTATTAATAAGTCTACATACAATTTGATAGCCTCTGTATATATTTTCATTCGGCCCTCTGTTTTATATGTATACTATAGCTTGGACGAAACGAGTATGTATTGGAAAATAAAGTTCACAGCTGTCACCGATATATCGGTAAATTCGAGTGAAGAGTAACAAATTGCTCATGGAAACTTGTGTCCGTTCTGGCTATTGTTTGCCGAGTATATTGCATTATTCAACTATATACCATGCACCGCAGCAGCAGCAGAGAGAGCTTTCGACTGTTTCATTTTCGATTTAAAATATTGAACGTTGAATGTGCTTTGAATTCTCAAATGGAGATTTATTTATTTCAAACTCACGTTTCCTCATGTATTGTACAAACTGAAATGTATCCAAAATACAAAAGTTCAAACATTTTTATTCTTTTTTTCATTCGATATAATAACGGATGGATAATTGTGGTCTGTTGACGTTTTTATACAATATTTGTCATTTGGTATGATAGTTTAACCCTCTCTAAAATGATTTTTTAATAGGAATGTTGAATCTTGTAAATAACTTAGTAAATATACATCACGGTGAAAATTTCGGATGAAATTTTGGAATGATGGAAATTCTATCACAACCGACAGAGATTTAATGTCAGGAACATTTTTTTTTTTTTTTTTTTTTTTTTATTAAGTCATTTAGGCCTCAAGGGCCCATTGAGACTACAAGCACATATAAAGAATGATAATAATAATCTACATAGATTATACAGATGTTTTCAATAAATGTCACAATAACTTCATGACAAATGACAATTATCTAGTGTCTTTTTCTGACTAAATTATATACATTCACTATTACACTTTAAGATTAATGTCAGGAACATTGAAAATGATAATTTATTCTTACATCCAATTTGAAAATATTGACCTTTTATTGAGAAAAAAATTAATCAGGAAAGAAAGAATGTGCATACTATTTTGTGATCCAGAGTGAATTTTGAACATTCACAGAGCCAATTATCACAGAAATACCAATATTCGGTCAACTGGCACTTATAAATCATCAAAATTTCGACTTTCATCATTTCCAGCAGCTTTACGTAATACGACTACTTGTACAAATTCCTATCCATTTTCATCTGAATTTTCATTTATCTTTGAAAAATATTACATGATTCACCGGATTCACAGACAGATGCTAGCCTCAAAATTGAGTTACTCTTGAGATATTAATATCGTGGAAAAAAATATAATTCAGGTTTAAAAATGAATTACCCGTGCGACATTTCCGTACGCACATCTTCTTCCTGTGTAATTATTAAGATAAGATTGCGGGAAATGCTTCGTCTATAATAATATAACTTGAGAGTTGTGTGTGTTGATGGATGCCTTCCGAAGAGATACTGGTATATTTCTGTTGTCTCGTAAGCCCATTGTAATTATTCGCAGTTATACGTTCATTAAAGTTCTAAGTACTTTGATTCTCTCTCTCTCCCAAATGACGGACACTTGACCCTGTGTATATCCATGCATTCGTATTTTAACAATGACTGCATCTTTCTCATATTAAATGAATACGTTTGATTCATCGTCCTTTTGAAACAATTGATGTAGGCAATCCTTCATTCGACCGTCCAAATCAAGACATTCAATCAATAATTTAATTTCACGCAAGCAAGACGTAGCTTTTGAATAAACATTTTTTTCTCTGGATATAGTTTTTCTATTCGATATTCTCTGGGAAAATTGAATCATATAACCACACAATCGTTTTCTCATCACAACAGAAAAACTTCAATCAAATGTAAGCCTCAATCACATTATGATGTAATATCATGAGTAACGGTGTTTGCGGTTTCAATTTCGCTTCAAACGCCACATGGCTTGGATTCTATTGTGCAAATGCTAATTAGAGAAGTTTCTCCACAGAAAATCAAGGCTACATCTGTAGCTTTTCATTTCAACGAGATTAATCATCGTCTTTGTACATTCATTTTTTTCCTTCAATATTGCAGGCGTTACATACAAAACATATGCTTCATACCGTACCAAAGCCACGCATAAAACTATTTCCAATGTGATATGATTATAGAGAATCGTGTAAGATTTTGAAATCCTTATTTTCAATGTTTTTATTTAACCTAATTGATTCGTTTATTCACTCTTCTTGTTTATAAAAAAACGATATAACTTTCGAAATAATTTTTTACTGTACCTGGCTCAAGTTTGATGATTAATCTACGTGTACGACTCAATAAGACCTTGACCTTTCGAACCGTCGCACCATTCCAACCGTATGATTGAAAATAACAGTAATTGGCATCTGCACGCTTGAAACTACACTTCATTTCTTGGCATCACTGCAACACCTAGACTCTGAGTACTTTGAAAGCTGTCACAATTTTTTTTTCTTCTTTTACATAATTTAATCAATATTAAAATTGTTTATAAATTAACGCAAAGTGAATACATTTCTGTAAGGATTTCGAAATTTCCAATTGAAAAAAAGTGAGCTTTTCAATTTTGAAAGACTCATTTACGTAAGCATAAATTCAAAGTAAGTCAATGTCGTTGAAAAATAAACAAACAGAAATGTTATTCTCCGATCAAAAAAAATTTCTTGCAAATAAAGACCAAAGAAAAAATCATTGAAAACTCAAAGAATATCTAATAATAGTATGGTGAAAATGATCATCCTTGTTAGAAATTATTTTAAAATCACGCCGAACAAGAAAATACGGAAAACGAATTTTAAAATCGAGATAGAAGTCAGAAAAAGATCAAACTAGCGGTAAACCGATATAGAAACACAAGAGAGCAAGATCAGAGAAGATTTTCAGACAAGTATAGCTTGTCTCACTCCCGCTAAATTACACGAAGAAAGAGCAAAGAAGTGAAGGCAACATAAAACCAGTCACGAGGATTTGAAACACGCTTTCCTCCATTTCAATGAACATCTGTCGTTTTCAATGGTATTATATATCTTCGCCCCTTCTCTGTCACCCTATATAGCACGATTTTTTTTTTTTTTTTTTTTTTTTTTTTTTTCATAAAATATACCCATTTGAGAACGACTTCCTCTCAATCCTCGTGCATAATTTCTTCATTTAAGTATAAAAATTTCACGAGCTATTCCCGGTCAGACATCATCACAATCAGTCGTTGAGGCACAATCTGACAGTATAATCTGTTTTTTCATTAATTCATAAAATTTCCAACGTAGTTTTTTATAAGCAAGAAATTGTTTGACAAAGCTGCGAATTGAATATAAATCGCATCATCTATATATCGGTCTTTTATTATAACGAAAATCGAATCAAATGTTGATTATAGAAAAAATTGATTAAATAAATTAGCCCTTACGGTGTCTACAATTTTTCATCAACCTATGATCAGAAACTTTTCCGGTGATGATGTCTTTATCTGTTTTATAATTCGTTCACACTCTTTACATTCTTTTTTCGAATGAATGACTTGATGAATAAGCTCGGCTAAATTGCAAGGTCTCCAACTGTCAACAACTTCTTTGATATGTTCTCTTTTTTTTCGAGCTCGAATCCGTCCACTACATCGCGCGAATTATCTTGAGGCTTAGCGTTTTTTTTTCTTTTTTTGAGACTTCTCACCGTCTCTCTCACTCTTTACTTTAAAATGTGTAAACTTTTTCAGGGAAATGGGCAAATACTGATAGAAATTCATACAATTTAAACTTGCAACGTGCATGATGATTCATCTAGCACTCGATTTTTTTGCCATCCTCAGTTTAACCGAATTTGCATGGCCGATATTCGAATCAGATTTTTGAAAATGTGCACTTTGCAGTGATTTTCACTTCCATTTCTGAATGAAATTAGTTCTGCATTTACCCTCCGATTTTAAGTGTATGTTATTCTGTATTCCATTGAATACAAATTCGTGATTCAAGTTATCCATCAACTTATTAGTGATGAATCGCAATTTCACTATTTATAAATGGAAGCAAGGTCGATTAATTTGAAATAAAACAATAATAACATACTAGAATGAATCAGATATTTTTATTCACAGCTTGAGCAATTCTCAATTTTATCATTGATCGGTCAATTGCCTACTGTTGGTAATGCAACAGGCGATTTATCAGAATCAAAAATTCAAAAGTACTTGATGCATTTCTGTGTCAAAAAATTCGTTTCGCGGTTGAGCGTATTACTTAAATTTTCAAGTGCCAAAACCATTCAGATGCAATGTTGATACCGACAAAAACTCGATTTCACGGCAAAAAATTGCTATACATGATTCCAAAGGTCAATCATTAAATTCACAAGTTGTTAATTTTACGTTTTTTTTTTTTCGAAGGTCAACGTCTTTCCAGTCCTCAACGCAGGAATCTGCAGGAAATCTCGATAAAAATGCAAATTTTAATGCAAACGAGCCACAAACCTGTAGATTATTCAAATTGTTCAGAGCAATATTCATTGACAGTAATCCTCGCAGTAATCGACGGTAACAATGACGATTATCATGACATTTTGTAATGATGCGATGATCCAAAAGGAATATATCTATGGGCTTATACAAAGGGAAAAAACGATGTGGGGGATGTGGTGCAGGGCTAAAAAAAGCAAGAATAAGTATGGTCGCTCATGCATACGCCAGTTATGTGACGGGGATCGCTTTCTTGGGGAGCCCCCTCCGATCTCCTCTTCACTTACATATTCTTTATTTTTCGAAAATGAACGTACGCGAACGCGAAATTAAACGAGCGTAAAATCATACCGCACAGATTACTCTCGAGGAATTTTCGGCTCTCCTTCTTTGCTTGCTCTCGTCATATTATTATTATATAGTCCGAATGCATCAAATCTCTTGACTCTCATGTGAGCGTCGTGTGAGTGAACGCAGATTCATTCATTGTACATACACATTATGTGTGGTGAGTACGCTTTTTTTTACTACGGACAGCACTTACGCAGATCATTCGTAATGTTGCTTGCGTGTTTTTGTTTCAAAGTTTTTCTTCTCGAGTTTTTTTTTTTTTTTTAATGGTCAATATACTTCATTATAAGAGTTTATGCACAATTGAAATTATTACTCCATGAAAGGACTATGATGATGATGGTGAAGGATGATGAAAGTAGTTTTTTATAGAGGTGCTGAGTGTAAATGTGGCATTTATCATGATTTTTTTTAATTTTCTATTGCTCTTTGTCGCAAGGTAGCAAATTCAGTACAAGGCTGAAAAATTATATTTCACGACCTTGAGCTGAAATTGACCATAATTTCAATAACCTATCACCAGAATTCACTTATAAATTCACAAATAGTAGTTCGAAATTGAATCATTAATTCAAAATTATTGTCAGATTGTGCAGATATGTAGCTCATTTGGTACACGGTGTGATTCGAAATAAAATCTTGATTGTTGTATAAAGTTTTATAACAGCAGTAATATCTTCAATTCTAGAAAATTTTCTTTAACTATCCGACACTTTTGATATCGTTAATCATTAATTATTCTTTTAATCTTACATGATATTTGCATTGATATCGAAATTCATAATGACTTTTGAGAGATAATTTGGCATTGTAAATCCTATCGTCTGATAAGTGAAATTCGATGAGAACCACTAAGATCATCCGGTGACATTATAACCGACAACATATCACATAACCCATTCGTGTGAGAGGTATGTGCGTGTGTCTGTGAGAGGGCGTAATGTGGACGTACGCGTCCGTTAATATTACTGCGAAACTTGGATTACAAATGGAACAATAGACACACAAGCACGAGAGAGATCTACGCAAGCTGTGTACTTCCGAGAGAGCATTAGCTTTTCGAAACTATAAAGCACCTTAGCCATAGACATACACCAAACAACTCCGGACGAACTCGTTAGTTTATTTTGTACTGCGAGGGTATAGTTTCAAATGTTTCCGTTAGTTATAATGATTTGTGGTGCAGTGATACCTCAAACACTTGAAACATGCTTTTGTGGTCTATTATAATTATTTAATTATCGAGAGAAGCATAATTAGCTGGCGATTGATTTTTGTGCCATTTTCTGAGTTGTGACTGAAAGGGATGTCGGAGTCCTGTCCTGTTTACATATTTATCGACATTATCGAGTTCACAAACCATTCGATGAATTAAATTATTGAAATTTCGCAATTCTCATATTAAGTAACGCCGATTTTTGGACCAAAAAGAATCAGCGTTACTTATTGGAATTGCGATATCTCAAAAATTCGTTGAATGGTTTGTCAAAACTCGATGACGTATCTCGGTATCCGCGACATCCCCTGAAAGATTAATGAGTAATTAGAGTCGGAAAGGATTATTCTGTCAAAAGTTATGAAGATCTTGAATTTTAGTGTATGATTCACATGCATTTATTGGTAAACAATAATGAAAATAATTCATTTTATTTTAATAATGATATTTTGCACATAATCATGCACATGGCCATTCATTAACGATCGATAAGGTAGAAAGTTTAAAAACCTAATATCTTTCGAATTAAGATAGCATCTGAAACGGGTATCCGAAAAAACGATTAAATTTTTATAATCAATGTATTATAATTCTATACGGATATAGACAAATTCTTCAAGTACGCTTTGACATGATAAAAAAAATTAATCATATAATGAATCCAATCACCAGTGAACAATATAAATTCCAAGATTTCGGTTATCTCTGCTCCCGCAGTTCATTCTTGAATTGTTGAATTGAAGTTCAAGTAGCTGTTGTAAAACCCTTCAACATCTCAAACTATGATGTTAAACTAGACAATCGAAATCGAATTCACTGTATAGAATAGTATATATAATATAAGAGCCCCCAAGAGTCAATAGTAAAACGTCAAAATTAGTCCGCTACAAGCTGGGATGAGATAGATAGAGAACGAGCGAAGGTTCTATTGGTAGTAGTCGAGCAATTTCCCGAGCAAAATTTCGCACACCAGCCACAATATATATTTACTCGGGAGTTGATGTCGGTTTGCTCTCTTATACATACGTCAGTATGGGGGGTTTGAATGAGCTTTTGGCAACGAACGTGGCATTGCAATTTTGGCGTTGTTGCTGCCATCGTCTATCATTGATTATTATCGACTATTTTTTGCGTCATTACATCTTGTTGCTGTAATTACATGAGTTACATGTGTAACTTCAAAATTTAATACGTACTATGATTGCTTTTTTTCTTCAATATCGATTGGTGTTGGTAGCCCTATTTGTATTTCTTTTTCCATTCTACTAAGAGAAATCATTGTAAATTTTCCTAAGAAACTGCCCATAAGTTTTGCAATTTTTTTTTAAAAAGATGGTTTTCATCATCACCATTTGACAATTGCGAAGAATTCAAAAACTGACACGAATCTTCCTTATTTTTGCTGGGTCAATATGATTCTCCTACTTGAGTACTATACCATTTTTGATGGAAAATATTTCAGTCTAGGTCAACCGTACTGACATCTTATCCACAAAAATTTTCTCTGATAACAAGCTCTACGAAATTGAGTAAAATGAAACTGATCGTTGAAGTGAAAACTCACGAGTTCCATTGTTTGACAGACCGATGCTGAGCAATGAGAGTAAAACTATCCCAATATACTCTGAAAGATTGGATAGGTAATCTTGACAGGGTCTGCTTCTAGAAGATGGGTTTTTTAAATTGAGAGCTCATCCGATATTTCGAGACTTATTTTTTTACTCTTTGCATTCTTCTTCGTTCCTCTTACATAATTCAGGTCACCGCTTATAGAGTCAAGAAACCGATAAAGCATTCGAATGAAGATTCCTAAACGCGGCGCTTCAGGGCTCAATTTGATGTTTAAATTTACGAATCGGTGCTTCGATTCACTTTGAAAGTTGCATTTGCTTGGATTAATTCGATTTGCAGAGTTCAATGAAGTTATCTTTGGGTCAATAATTTCTGCCCTAACACCAATTCTTGAATGAATATTTGGAAAATTCTAGTCTTTTACAGATATGAAAACGAAAAAAAAAATCAATTTCAACATCTCAAGACCAACAAAAAGTAGAAATTTCATTTAAAATGAATTTAAATTCCTTTATAACTGTTTTAGAAACCAAAATTCTTGCCTGGTGATGGAGATGGCGAAAATAATATTCCCCTAATGATGCACAAATCGAAGGTTCAATGAAAGCCCACCCAATCATTTCGTCTCTCTATCTAATAAGCAAACCAAGAAACATCCACACGCCAAACATGCCTTATCTCTCCAAAATATTCAAAATTCTCTTCAAAATATTCGCCCATAGAACTCGAAGCCCCATATCTCTCTGGAGGTCTTTCATATTATGCTTCACATATCCGTCGGGACAAATTCAAAATCAAAATATATTTTTCTCTCTCACACACGCGCGCTCAAACACACACACACACACACACACACACACACACACACACACATTATTTTGAGTAGAGGGTCAAATATCTCAAACACGATTGCAATTCATCCCTCTTATTAATACCTACTCTCTATCTGTCGCGCTCGCTGTAAAAGTTATTTGGACAAATTCGCGAGCTAGCTCTCTTTCATCTATACGCTTTCTCTCCTACTGACTCCCACGTATGCAATTTTGACAGCAATAAGTGCATTCACCTACACACACCTATATTATTACATAGACACGTTTATACGTCACAGTCAAAGTAATGAGACATCCGCATCTGCACTATAGATGGTATGCGCACATGATATACTTACGTACACTTGCACGAGTTTGATTCTATATAAGTACAGCATTTTGCACAGTGATGCTGGTGCTCAACGTTGTCCCATGGTACATTACAGTAGCTTTGAAGAGTTGAGAATTATATCTTTGAGCTATGATACGAGTTCCAGTGAAGATGATGATTAAAAAAAGTTGCATCAAGTACATTCTCCAATTTTGAAATATTTCGAGGGATGAATTATCATATTTTCAACTTACTTCAATCGAATTAATTGCTCTCAGAAAAAATTTGAGATTTTTTTTGTGAGCGTTCGCGGAAAAATTTTTATGCTTGAAGAAAAACCTGCTCACGAAATTTTTAGCCTCTTATTTTTGATCCGAAATTATAATCTTTGATAGTGGAATTTTATGACAGCAATAACCTTGACAGTAACATCAGACTCTCATTCTGGTTATTTTATTTCAATTTTATTTTTTTATTAATTCATCACCCATTTATTAAATTCCCAAGTAGTCCATAATTACTATCTATCCAAATTATAGTATATTTTCTGTGTGATCGAGTGCAGAGGGGACGATTGTCTTGGGTAAAATTCTCTCAAATCATGTTTAGAAATGAAATGTAAGATAAATTCCAACTATGAAAAAAATAACGGATAATAATTACCGAATTGAGACGGATTCGGAAACACGCGACACCCTTAATAATTTTTTCAAGCTCATAGCAGTTGTCTAACAAAAAAGCACCCAAAAAAGACTTTTCCCAAAAAGGATAAAAAAAAAAAAGAATATCGAATAAGGACATTGATTTAGTGCGCAAAAATGTAATATCAGCAGGAAGTCAGTTGGCATGGTGAATGCGAAATCATTATGTCGAGTGTCGAGAGAAAAAGAGAGAGCTATCCAGAGTAACGCTTCCACCGAAAATAGATCGACGCTCCTCGGCTGATGGTCTGCTGCGGGAGAGGAAAAAAAAGTTTGCATGCCTCACGCTCCCTGTACCTTTTTTATTCCCTCAATCTTAATCTTTTTCATTTTTTTTTCCTAGTATTGCAAACATTATCTGGAGAGTTCGATAAAAAATTTGATTTAGCTCTCTTCTCGTTACTTCAATTCTTGAAAAAAACTCAACAAATATTCAATCAACTGTACTTTAATGTTTTTTATTCTGGCTTCTATCGAACGGAAATGTCTTGTTTTGATCATCAATAAAAAAAGTCCCTTTATAAGTATTAATTGTAAGAATAATGAGATTTAATGACTCTCAACTTGATTTGACTTTAATTGAACGGAAGAAATCGAGTATCAATAGAAATTGGAAACTCAAGTTTCATCCGAGACCTTCTGAGAAGAAAAGTTGGAAATAGTTCCAAGCAGTATAGTAGCAGTAGTAAGAGTATGGAAGATGGGAAAGTGGGAAAAAGGTTGATCGCAGGAGAGAGCGAGAAAAGAGGGACCATACCAGTGTAACAGTCACAGCCGTTTGGCGCACCCGGTATTGATTTCCCATTCAGCAATGTTTCACTAATATAAAAGCTCTGTCGCTCTTTGATCTCGTTTGCAGATCAAATAATTTCTCGAAATTGAGAAGCTTTCAAAATTATTTGAGAAATTATTAAAAATATATTCGATTTTAATTTTTATCTCACTCACTCACTATTCATAGAACACGGTCTTATTTGAAAACATATTTTCGAATTTGGAAAGCTCAAATTTGAGTGTGTATGATGTGGGGCTAAAATTTAAATCAACAATATTATAATTTCAGTATGATACTATTGCTCAGGTCTTTACCAGCCATCGCTAATGTGAGTAAAGGAAAAAAAATCTGAGCCCTGAATGAAACCTTTGACGAAGAAAGAAATTTCAATTTCATTTTACAGTTTAGCTTTTCCCTGCTTCCTAATTGGATATCTAAATTTTCAGTTCACCATTTTATTTCTTTTTATCCCATCAAAAAAAATAATAATAAAAGTGAAACTTAGTAGATACCTGAACAATTTCGCAATTGTTTTCACGGAAAAAATATCAACATTCCTCCCATATTTGCGGGAAGAATTATGAATTACTTTGGATTATGAAAAAAAAGAAAATAAATAAATAAAAAGGAAATCATATTTTTTAGAGAAGGGTGATTTGAAAAACTATTGAAGTAAGCAAAATAAGCGAAAATAAAAATCTCATTTTTACACAATTTTCTGAATCTAATTGATAATGTAGTTGGGTCAAGCCAGCTTATAGAACACAAGAACTGCTATAATTTATATGCAATACTCGACCTCATCAACGGAGGTCTCGAAAGTTATAATTCATCATTTCCCACTCCAAAAGGTTTCAAACTCAACATTTAATATCAATTTTTTAATTCGATTCCAACATTTTAGCCATTCGAAAATCACCTAAATCAATATAATGTATCTGAGATATACAAGTCATTATTTTAGTATACAAACTTAATGCATATCTCATCTGCGAGTCTCGATGATGAAGTAGATTTCGCAGTCGAATCCATTCCCCAATAATTATCGGAGTTTTGTCATTACTGCGTGGTATGTGAACTGAAAAGCTATAGCTAATGAGTTCAGAGCTGCAGAACTTTTCGAGCTAATTTCATCAAACTCGAAATTTTCCCAAAATCGAATTCTATACAGAAATTCGGACTCACTTTGTCCCCGTTCAGAGAATGTTCGATACCCAATTAATTTGATCAATATCGTTACTGGCAGTTCCCAAAGTATCGATTTTCAACTTTGAATGTAATATCGACAGTTCCTTTTGGTTGATCTTCGAATGAATTTCGAATTAACAAACTCTTGTAAAATCAAAACGCCGGCATGAAATTCCAAACGTACCACCTACAATGGTATTTAATCAAATATCCAAATCGACTGAAATACTTACAATTTTCCATACTGTTTGACAGAATTATATAAAATATTCAAACCTTTCAATTCTATCAATTACTCAATCCTGAAACAAATTCTAATCCTGGTAATATTGTTCTTCCAGAGCATGCATTTTAACCCTTACATGCACTCATTTTTCCTTCACGAATTTTGACTCAATTCCAATTTCTACTGAGAATACATATATTTCATATTGAACTTACGCATAAACCCTATTCACTTATCATCTGTGTAGCAAACTAAAAGTCAGACTTGCTGGGATCGAGTGCTCGGGGCAAATTCTATATGCTTCACTCTCACTCTCTCTCTCTCTCACACACACACACATTACTGCTCTGTTGACTCTCCCTTTACACCCTTCCTCATCTCATATCTATCTATCTCTTTCCCTTTTAAACAGACCCGAATTGCGTATATGGGTGATTCTGTCGAAAGTGTTATTTTTTAGGGTCAAGATCGTCACAGGCAGTGATTCGGGTCAAAAAATTATTTTAATCCCAGACGAGTTTCGGTGGTTTATAGCACTTGATTTTCATTCGTTCGGGCACAAAAAAAAATTATCTACAGACACGTATCTCAAAAGTGAAGTCAGACGAAGGCTTCAAAGTATTCGAAGGCTTGCCGAGGGGACTGAATTGATATTTAGCCTCAAAAAGTGTCGGCACTGCTCGACAACCAATCGTAGGCTCTTTTCCGCATAGATTCGATCCAATGCAACCAAATACTTCAGGAAAATGTGCTCCACAAAGCGATATAGTGCGTTCGGAAGGAGCACAACATATGGGGACGGAAAGGACAGAAAATTTTGTACGCCATTCTGGAAACACGTTCATGTGGTGCGCCTGGGTACGGATTCGAGTTTTCGGCTACTGTTGCGCAAAATCAACCTGAGTGGTTAGAAAGGCTCAATAGACGACCGGGGACTTTGCCGAGCTAATGAGTGCTGTGCGAGCAGTTTCGGTGCAAATCCGCCTTCAAAATGTCGGATGGACCTGCGCGAACTAAGCAAGTAATTTTCACACACAAAGTGGAGGAATATGTTGTTTGAAGTATTACAAATTGAGAAGCACACCTACATATAGAGGTTTTTGACTCTGCATATGCCTCGGCCTATGCGTGACGAAGAATCCAAAAGTCGGAGTTGGGTTGCCTACAGAGGACGGAATTGACATTTCGACCCTTCCTCAAGCACTATAAAATACGGGGACGTTTAGAATATCGCCTAAAAAAACTATTAAAATCGTTGCAGACCAGCAGAACACACCCCAGAAAATCGCTACAAAGTGTATGCTAAGTCGTAGAAACGTGGGGGGGGGGGGGCGGCTTGGAACACGGAAAATCACACTTTCGGCGGAATCACTCATATAGAAGGCCGAAAGAGCAAGTCGTTATTCCACAACCCCATAGTTGTTCCACTACCATCACATACGAAAGCTCTTCTCTTCACTTATATATCTCGTTTTCGGAGCTTGCGAATTTCCATGTGCGTAGTATGTGAGTTCTTTACACCAATCTCGATATGTATAGTTGCCGTGCCTCTTGTGGAGAATGAAAAGTATTTCCATAAGAGCGACGTAGCTTTTCGTATTACCATTTTCCATCTCGTTCCCATGGCTGTTTTTTTTTTTTTTTTTTTTAGATAAGCTTACAGACTCTTGGATTATTTTTGAATCATAATAAGGAGTAATAACTTTTTGGTGGCTAATTTCGAAATAGGCGGTAATTTTTCGAAAGCGACTTTGCGCATGATTGCAGGGTTTGATAATGATGTTGTGATTTTTGGATGACTAATGTTGAGTTATGATGGTAATGAAGTGATTGATTTACTTTTCTGGCGAGGAACAAAGATTTTCACGTATTCGAAGAGTTGTGTCCAAACTGAATTTTCGAGAGCAACTTTTCCTCATGAAACTAGTATGCTATCTCCTGAATTCTTATCGATTTAATTTTCGGTATCTGTAATAAATACTAGTCTCAAGAGGAAAACAAAAAAAGATTAGGTTACAAAATTGAACAACTCCCAGTTATTTATTGTGTTTCTCAAGAATTCAGTTATATCGAAGTGCAATCTCCAAAAATTCATCAATATCCAGAATATGAGCTTTATTTTTTATCGAATAATCGTCACAAAACAATCAAAACAAAGAATGTACTAAATATAAACACAAATCGAAGGGTATACAAAATATTGATAATAGTAATATAAATGAAAATAATGATACTATGAAACCAATGATCGCTTGCTTTTCATTATTTGAAAGAAATTTTTTTTTATGTTTCAGGTGAGTTGATTTCACAGTTTAGACTCGAAAAAAGTGGACTGGGTTGGTGAGTTGAACCTCGCACGATCATACGATTACGCGCTCGCTCTTTGAGCTTGGTTTGAAATTTTCAGTCGATTTTCCAATGCTCACTTCAACATAAGTACAATTTTAATAGAAATTTTTTGACGGAAATGAGATCCCCATTCATTTGATGAGATAAATTTCCATTATGCCGACCCTGCTTGCTTATCAATTTTTGTTGTTCATATCCCGCCTAATATACTTTGTTCATGATTTATTTATCGTCGACTCCCTGCACACCTTCCTGTTAAAATAATTATTTCGAAAATCAATTATAAAAATCCCCGCAAAACTTACTCCTCTTCTAGTCCCAGCATTTTAATTCAGAAATCTTGAAATTAAAGTTTACCAGGGGAACAGTTACGCAATGAACGATTTGTGATACTTAGGTACAATATTTTTCAAAGCTCATCAATTACTGCATCGCCAATTCAAAGAATCAGAGTCCTGGTGTGACATTTTAAATGAAAATGTGAGAAGTGTCCCCAAAATAGTTATCCAAAAATAACCTTATCACGGTAATCTCTAAACCATTTTTACAGCACTCCAAACCCATCTCAGCATGTTTTCTTTTTTTAATGTCAGAAGTTCAAAGTTTAAAGTGCAAAGATTTTGCGGGAAAATTTTATGATACGAGGTCACTCTTACTCTTGGTTCCAAACGAAATAAGCTAGTCTCGTCCGTTTGGCTCTGTGTACGTAATGTGGTGTATTCATCCATTGATTAAGATTTTATCTCTCACAAGAGGCTAATGCAATGCCGGATAAAACTGGGACACTCCAACAAAGTAAGGGTCGAGCAGTGGCTTCACTTTGAACCCGAATAATCAACTCCTCTTTCATAGCGGATAATTTATTTCTTTCGGTAATAGCTTCTTCTTCATTGGCATGCTTTGGCTTAGCGGTATTTGAAATTCATCTTGAGATCGTACTTTTCGGGACACCGACTAGAATGAATTTTCTATGAGATTTTCTATTGGCAACTTTTGAGCAATCAATTCACGCGTTTTTTGACCTCAAATTTTTTCAGATAACAGAATTTTGCAGGCCAGTTCGATTGAAAGGCTACCAAACTATCCATTTTCTCAATTGTGGATTATCTTCTTATGGTCATATAAATGCGTCGAAGAAAAAATTTCGCTTTGCGTATTCTTCTTCAAATTTATATTTTTGAGGGGTGAAAGAAATGTATGCTGTACATACATACTTCATCTCCATATGGAGGACCAGAGCCTCACCAGAGCGTCTGCCTGGACTAAATGTTGAAATCTCAGATTGCGATTGAAAGAACTTCGGAAAGAACGCTTTCCCTGTAATAGCTAATGGTCAAGTTTTTCGCGAATGATCAAACAAGTAATTGTGCAAAAATAAGCGAGACTTTTTTTCTGAGGCTATCCTCAGATCTCAAGATTCAATTGACTCCGATGACGAAAGGGTAAATGTTTTGATGGTAAGAGCGTCAAAAATGTCAACGAGTAACTTCAAATAAATTCTTGAAAAATGTCAGGTTTCTATGATTCTCTTCGACATATGAAATCACAGACCAAAAGTCAAAGTGAGATAACGTAGAACAGTAAAAAAAGGTTCAATGCGAATGAATAGGAAGAGAAAATAAGAAAAGAAAAACAAATAAGAAAAAAATATCGGCGTTTCTGTGGAGCGTGATACTTTATAGAAACGTTTGACCGAACACAGCTACTCTCCTTCAACTTCAATTTCCCGTATTTCTATCGTCTGTTCTCTCAGGGTTGTGATCACATTGAAGTTAAATGTAATAGTTGCTGTAAAAAATTCTTCAATCAAAATTCCCTTCAATTTTTCCGACAGAAGAATCGTGAAAGGTAAATTCTATCTTCAAGTCGAATTTCCACGAGAACTTTTGTTGTAATTTCTTAAAATTAAAATTTTCGTTCATGATTTCACACAAAAATAAAGGAAAGGATAGGAATATGCAACTAAATTGATTGGAAATCCATCGAGGCATAGGATCATATTTCTGAACATCGTTCAAATCAATGAGGAGAGTTTACATTCAATAAATCCTTGTGACGAACTATTGATTGTTGCTACCCCTTCTCGCTTTTATTCTAGAATATTCACAAGTAATAAATTGACTTAACTCATATTATGAGATCTGATCGAAAATTCGCACTCAATATCTTTTTTCCATACTATAATATCTAGATATTCCGACAATATTTGCACACAATCAGTCATTTTTCTTTTTCACATGCATGCAGATATTTTTTTTATTCTTATTTTTTATTTGGACATGTACAGATGAATGCTGTGTTCGTACAACACAAATTACCGAGTAGCTTTGCGTTTCAAATTTGTTTCATCCACACATATTTGCGAACATTTGAAAAATATCCACAAGTGTTGAACCTCTGTGAATTTGTACCCTCGAACAAGCTTCTGCATCAGCACTCGAATAATCAATACACCAATCTCGGTTTGCTGTTTTATCTCTTCCTTTTTATTCGAGCTTTCAACCACTATGCTTTACATTCAACGGCATTTCAATATTATAGGAAATCTATTAACCACTAATTTCGCTGAAATCCAATCGATCATTTAATTGATAGAAAAAAAATTTCGAAAAATATTGAAAAAAAAGTTTATCTGATGAATCTAAGACATTGTCCTGAGCCCTCTGTATATATTCTTGGAAAACTCAATAAGTAGCACTCTTATTTTAGAATTTTATTCCACAAATCATTGATAATTTTCAACACAAACATTCTCAACAGATATGTCTTACACCAACCAATAGGTGAATCTAGTGACATACATGAATTAATTTTTTATTTTGACTGTATTGACAAAATATCAATACAGAATCCTGAAAGCATATATGAAGAGGGATTTGTTCACCGTAAGCTATTCTGAATAATGAGATCATATGACACATGAGTTGACGCAATCTCAAATCGCATATATACATACTGATGGATATAGTTGTTCATAAGAGACTCGCATAATACATATGGTTAATACAGGGATGTCATCGCGTCGGAAGCGGATGGCACGTCTTGGCGCTCTTAATTGAAGATTGTTTGAGCATACTCAATTATGAAATTGTCAGTAATATAATCCTCAGAATTGCATATGTAAATGTGTGTGGCGTGGGGCTTTGAAATCAGCCAAATTTTATGCTGCTGCATGATGATGACCCGAATGATTTATTTTTTTAATAAACTTCTAATAAATTGTCAGAAATTTTTTTATCGTTTTCACTTATTCAAAAAAAAAAAAAAATCTGCTTAGGTATTGGAAAAAATTGAGATCGTTGAATGATTAAAAATTTTGTAAACCGACTTTACTTCGTTTTAACACGTGTCTTTCAAGCCGTTTACTATAGTGAATAGTTGGCTACGGTATTAAACCTGGCTATTTTCTTATTCATTAGAACTTGGTCAAGGTGCAAACACGTCGCCGAATGCTAAAATTCAATTTTTAATATCATTTTTATTTTTATCCCTTATAATCTCGCTTAATATTCAAATCTCGTGGGTACTACTATCGCAAGAAATTTTTCAGAATTTTCTCCGGATTTTTTCGATGTGCTCTGAATAAATAATCACAAATTATTGGAAATCGATAATATCCACTATGAGGGACGAAATAGCAAACTGAATAGAATGCTTGAACATACAAAACTTTTTGTCAGAGTGAATGTTGGAATTCTAGCTCCGGTAGAAATGGGAAAATTTTCCAAAATTCTTCCTGAGATTTTCAAACTATTCATTGGTGGCACTTGAATTACGTCCAACGAGGAATCATTACTTCAAAAACTGGGTCACGGCAGAATCTGATATAAAACTGTCTTCAACCAACGATGTCTTTAAGCATGTTTTTCAACCAATGAATTAAATAATGGACCTGCAATATAACTATGAAAATTCTTAAAGTCTGATAAGAATCATACCGAATCACAACAAACCCCCTAACATCGTGATCTCGTCGTGATGTTTATACATTTCAGCCGATTAATCTGATTTTATGAGTTCCTCCTGATATAATGGTAGATTTCCGACGATGTTGGTAGACTACTCTTCATTACATTTCTATGTCAGGAATGTAAGCTACTTAGCATGAATATTTTTATCATACTTTCTGTTCGGGCGATGAAACCAAATTTCATCAATTCAAAAAAAGAATCTGCGCAGAGTGTATTATGCCGGTTACCCTTCTCCAAGCCCCTGGCTCAAAATTTTCATTTCTGATTATTTTTCAGGTCAAAAGTAGAGAAGTAGATTCGAATTCCCATCTTGAGAATAAAAGCAACCGCAAGTCCACATAACGTCGAATATATAAAGACGACGGCCTCGGTGGATAAAGAAAATTCGAGGAATTGCGAAATCTTTTCAAATTCTATTGAATGGCTTGTTTTATGAAATATTAGTTGTTGAACACGTTAGTCTGATATTGATGCACTTTCTTCATTCACTCATTGCAGAAGAGTTATCGTCTATATTGAACGTACTCAATGCACGCAACTCGAACCAAAACTATAAATTTCAGCAAGATTTTCTTCTCTATTTTTAAACAATCTCGATTCCGTGAACCTGTTTGTCCAATTTTGATCTGTCAATCTAAAATTGTTGTATTGAACATTGAATAAGTGTCAATAGAGTCGATAAAACATATTTTTATTAATTTTCACATCGTACCACAACCGAGCTCACAACTGTTTATGAAATGAAAAATGAAGTTTGTATACGAGAGTAAACATTTGTTCTTTATTTTTTTTTCTTTTACTACTCACATTTCGTGACACACCATGAAAAGATTCGGATATCAAGTTGATATCCGAATAACTGAAATCTAATGGTGGATTGTACACATGAAAGTGGACAAAATTTCAAAATGGTTATCTCATACGCGATGACACGCAATACTCATCTCGACTGGTGTGAGAAATGAAAGCTCGAATGGAAGTGATACCCCGAGGATAAGAGTACAAAAAAGTTAGAAAAGCGTGTAGAAATTGTGACGATGAAAAAAAAGTCACTGCTAACGTGCAAAATTGTATGAAATTGTATGAAGCAAGAGAAAGAAATGCAGATGAGAAAGGAAGAGAGAGGGAGGAAAAAGAAGATATTAAGGAGTATGAGGAAAAAAGAAAGGGCATGAATATGTAGTACATGTACGAATGCATGTCCGGCCTTTGGTATATATTTTGCAGTTCAAGGTTTGCTCCTTTCCAAATTAGCCTTTTATCTCTCGTTTTTACACCATTTGATCATATATTCGAATGTACTTGTGCATGATCGACTTCTTTTCCTGTGCCATTCTCTCGTTTCTTGAATTCTTTCGCCTTTTATTCAGATTAATTTCATTGATTCGTCTAATACAAGGAATTTTGACTCATTCACGTTTTTGTAACGATTCTATACCCTTCGTCGATAAAGGCCTACGTAAATATTTTTTTTGTGTCGTCGATGGATTATTTTTCATTTTTGCTGTTCTTAATCATCTGCGAAAAGAAGAAATTTGCGTGAAAAAGATCGAAAGGTCATCCTGCATCCCTTCACATATTATCAGTATTTCAATTTTTTCATTTTACAATTTTACATAAACAATCTTGTAAAACTTTTTATCTGGAATCGTAGATAGTTTGTAAACTCAAACACATTGTGGTTAATTCGGTAAATTATGGTGGTTATTACGCTTATCAATAAATATGAAATCATGGTAAATATGAAATACCAAAAACGGACAATGAAATTTTTATAATTTTGTCTCATTCACCCACCTTGATGTACTTAATTCCAAGTGTATAATCTGTGTTTGTAAGGCAGCTTGCTGTGGACTGGAAAATCTGAGAGCAAATTCATGGAACTGACGCTCGCTCAACTTCCGCACGACGTCTCGCGAATCAAATTAAACTTCAAATGAGTCAAAACCTCTACAGAAATTCCAAGTTTACATCGTACCCATCTTGAAATTGTGCATTCCTCATTCAATTTCGGTATCATCCGACACACGAAAATAACCTTGCTGGTTTCAAAGTAAATATATCTTAGATTATTCTTTGCTGCCTTTTTGCAAATCTTCCTTTTCATTATTATCATGATTTTTAGATTTAATTCCATTCCTCCTTTTTTGTGAGATATTTAGTTCAAATCAAATCGCTCTTTCTGAGAACTTAAAATTTGTAGTAAAAGCTCGTTCACTTCAGTAAATTTGGGAAAAATTGAAATGTTGAATTCTGAAATTTCTTTACTCGAGGAATTCCAAATATTTTACCTGCTCTGGCAGGAAGAGAGAGATTCTCGTAAATTCTCTTCGTATGCGAATAAATTTTGCGAGTAGCTTGGGAGGATGAAAAGTTGTTTCCACGTACACAGTTTTTCATAGTTGGGAAATACAATACTTATGCTGGACAAAGCGAGATAGAGTTTGCATATCCGCTTTTTATTCCCTAGAGGCATCATCTCTGTGGCAAATCCAGCTTTTGTTGGGATTTGTATTTATAGTACAGTTTCCAAGGATTTTCATTGGTTTCGGGTTTATATTTCACTGATCCAATTTATTCACTCGAACAATGAAACACGCTTGAGCAAAATGTAATTCATTTTAGGTTTGTAGATACTGTGTGTATTGATTGATTCTATTTAATTCTCAGAATTGTGAATTTGCATTGAAAAAAAAATCATTCGCTGTGATGTACAACAAATCGAATGTTGATGATTTTTCACGTAAAAGTAGTAAAAAACCGAATCGTAAAAGAATCAATAAATAGTTCGTAACAAATTATTGAAATAGTTGAGAAAATTCTTGAAAAGTTTAAAAAATTTCTATACATTTAATGATAGTGTCGCGGTGTCACAGATATGGGAATGGAACTCATTCACGGATATGCCAAGTATTCCACTGAACAACAGAGAAAAGATGTACAAGATACGAAGAAAAAATATTTATCAAAAACTCAGTTGAAAAAAAATTTGGATCATATTTTAATCTGTTCATCATAACTGAAAATATTTCCATGATCCAGTTTCTGATTTTTGTTGGTATCTGGTTAGGATGAAGGAAATTTTTTGGTTGTTGTGTGCAGAAATCAAAGGAACTAAATGAAAAGTGAAAGAGTGGTTAAAAGATATGACAGGTTTCAATTTTGTTGGTCTCGAATCATATTGTCACAGATTTCAATTTAAATAGATGTCGTATTGTTGCAAATTTTATCCCTTTCAATTCACAATTTTAAGCATAAAATATTCAAATTAAATCACAAAATTCACATTCCACATTTTAGCAATGGAAGCACTTGCACTATCTAGTCAGCGATGAGATTCAGTGCACAAAAGTTGACCACTGCTAGACCTCGGGATATAAATTCTCAGCCTTATATTATTCAAAATTTGCGTAACACGCATGCAAAAATAAGTGTAGGCGGGGCACTTGTGAAGCTATCACCGTGTATATGTATATCTCGCATGCTGGTCGACTCTTTCCGGAAATTTCTTCCTCTTTTTTATCCCCCTTATATTTCGTATAACATTATAGTGCCATCGTTTGTTATTCTACACCTCGATTTTAGCATGGAGATTGTCCCTCTCATTTACGGGATATTTGCCATTGCATAGATATGAGAGGTCAAAAACGAGCTACGATGTATGGAGAGTTTCTACCGTTTTGCCAATCAACCTTCACTTAATTAATCAGAATCCTATTTAGAAGTTTCCTTGGATTCTGTTTTTTTCCCTTTCGGTGTCTTATATTCCACTTGATGATTACTGCAAGTGAGGAAAAAAGTATTAGTGGCATGACCTGAAGGATGAGATTTGGGATTTTCCTTCTCGGATTTCAGATTTATGATTCTTCTTTCTGTTTACTCTCTTTGAAAAGTTTTCCATGTCCATTGATGGCTGTGTATCCAATCGTGATAATCAATAAAGAGCTCTTGGTTCGGGGGAATTTTTTCTTCTTCTAAGGGATGACTTACTTTCCTCAGTAGTGGAGTTTTTTTTTGTAACAGATATAGATTCCGTTTGTAGGCACTCAATTCTATCACGCATACTTATCCTTAAGAGTTTTTTTTTGGTGTTTGAATGAAAAGGTGATATGGAGGTTGAAAGAAATTTTGAGAAAAAATCAGTACAAAATACGTCACGTCATAACTTTTTTTATCTCTTAGTACAATAAGCTCCATATTGTCGACCATGAAGTTAAACATCACTAATTAACAGAATTCAATTTAAAAATACTCGAAATTGTTCCGTCGTCCAGCTCACTAATGAAATTGCCCCATGTTAGGTGTGTCCAATCACATTTCTTCTTTATGAAAATCTACGAGGCTCCCATAAAAACTGCAGAACAAATATACACACAGATCATCCTAATATTCCTAAAATTACTCGCAATAAAAGGAATAATCATAAAAATTGAGCACGCTTTTCTCCATCATACAAAAGTGAAAAATATAAGTATAATTTTGTTATGAAAAAAAGTTTAGTGTAAGAAAGAATATTTCTCTATTGAAGATGAGCAGTCTGCTTGGATCGACGATAAGAGACAGTTGTTAACTTTTCTATTCAGCGTGGATTTTCAGAAAAGTTAATCTTGTGCGTATATTTCTCAACTCTGAATCCTTGGATATTGCATGCGAGTTGTACTCTCGCGGGTTCGTTGAAACTTGTTCTACATACTAAAAGTTACCTCGGGCACTCGCTCGAGCATGAATTTCACTCGAGATAATCCTTGAATTTGAATAGTCCTACAGTCATACTATGATGCAAATTTTCCTCATTTTTGGCTCGCTTCCTGCAGTTATTTCCCAATAACAGGGATAGACCTGCTTATTTTATAATTTGTTCAACTGGTGAGAATCATTTGGGATGAAAAATCATACTTTTGAAGTAAGAAAATCTTTGTTGAGACATCTGAATTCTTCCTAAATTTAGTATTGGAAATTATCTGTATCTGAATCAGATGTACCGGGTCCTTTTTAATATTAAGAGTCATGCAGAATTTTGGTTACTCCCTGACTTTTTTCGGATAATTACTTTTTACAGTTCAAATCACGTACCTCGCAAGAACTAGTTTAGAGTATTTGACAAAAAGTAAATGTAGTATTTCTCAAAATCTGGGAGCCCTAGTCGATGGCTCGGCTCGAATTGAGTCAACATACCTGTGTGACTCATAAAAATGACTATTCTTATCCGATTTTCGTTCCAAACCTATCTCCGAATGCAAGTTTGCAAAGTATTGAAAATCTCCTAAAAAATCTCTCGATATCTTGTACAGAAAACCATTACGAACGAATTTCATCCCAACCTTTTGAATACCGTAGCCGAAATCGAGGCGGCTTCGGATTTCGGAATTTCCTTTGAGAATTTACGAATATTCTCCTCGCTCCGATAACGAAACGTCCCTCGGTCAACCCTTATCTGCGGCGCTTCCCTCAACGTGCACACGACGTAACGCAAATTTGCAAATCGATATCTTGCTCGATGTGTATAAGTACTTCACAATAGGGATTTTCGAGTATCAACGAGTACCTGAATAAAAATGAATGTACTAAAAAAACTTGCTTATTTTCTCGACCAATATCTCAGCGTAACTTATTGTGGCTGCTGACCTGTATCTTATGAGTTGTCATTATTGTGTATTTATACTGGTCAAATTGATTCATTTTTGCATAAATTAGATGGTTGGCGAAGCTGAATAAAAATGTCAAGAATTAAATAATGTGTGTGTGTGGCGTTTCCAGACCCGCCGGGTTTCTCATGGAGAACTCCAGGGGTCTCCCGGGTCTATAAAAATTAAATAAATTTTGCAGTGAATTGTATACTTGTCAAAAAATTATTCAATTTTTTAGTGGGTAAAAGTAAGCTAATAATCAATTCTCGTCTTATACATGGAATAGTAAGTGAGCAAAGAAAGATGTCAGAACCTAAATCGAGACCTAAATAGCAGAACTGAAATTCTCTTATCAAATTTTGCTGATGATGTAGGCATAGAGATGTTATACCAATTATTGGTATAATATCTCTATGCATAAAAGTATTCTCGATCACATTATTCAATCCCGCTCATAAATTATCCACCCTAATCGATGCAAAACTTGAACACTCATAATTCTCTCAGGTCTAAAAAATGTATATAAATAAAAGTTGTTGTAGTGAATTTTCTCTGGACACTATCATTCTTAATAATTATCTCTTCCGATGAAAAGTAAAGTCAGTTTATGCGAGATTGAAGGGGATACTGACACGATAGATTTTGAAAGCTTGCGTTACCGATTATATTACAAGCTGAATTCCTCTTTGAAGGGATTTTCCCTTTGATGTGCCAATCTAATCGATCGTTTCAATTGCGTGAATCTAACGAAGGAACATCCGTTTGGATAGTCAACAGCAATTTATCTGATGCTATTATGCGATTTAAATGAATCGTGTACATCGTTTTTTTGGATGTTTTTTTATTTTATTTTATTTTTATTTTTGACAAAACAATCTTCTCAATCACCTCGAGGCTAGTATGTAGAATTTGAAGTAAGGTATCTGCAGCTTTTAAAAATTGAGTATCCAGATTTATTCTTTATCTTATCCAGTTTTGAAAAAGTTTCGTGATAATTTATGTTATGAAAGAAAATTTTTAGTCATATATCTTCGGTCACTACAAAACTTTGTAAGGTGGTCTGGCTGATGGTTTTGAACTGTTTTCCAAAAATGATGAAAAAAAACCGAAGCTTCAATGTTCGGAATATTTTTGTCAGGACCTTTTTCTGACTTCGACTAAAAATCGAATTTTTGTTACTTGGGAGCCAGGAAATTCGTGTCGGTCAGGAAGGTATCTAATTTTTATTCTTATCATTTCACTTTGTCATACCGTATAGTTATCAATTTTTTGCGAAAAAATACATCAAATTTGTTTGGGATACATGAAATTGTCCTTTTTAATTCTTCAATGGGTATAGGAAACTCACAGCAAATAACTCGAGTTGAAATATCTTCCACAGAGTCGAACATAGTTTATCGGACTTGAATTGATACGTATTCATCGTGAATATGTCGATCCCCGCATATACACGCCTTAAAAGGGTTGTGGTGGCTTTGCCTTGCTGATAGTGGCAAATTTCCTCTATACCTCCAACCAACCAACCAACGGAGCTTGCACATCAGAGGATATCGTTGACCTCCTCAGAAGTATAGATATATTGTAGTATTAGTAGCTATACAGGGGTCAAAACGATCTCTGAGTTTATATAGTGGGTTGTAGTACTGAAACGGTTGAGCTTTGATGTCGTGAACTTGCTCCTTCGAATGTTATAGTTCGTAATCGGTGAGGATTTTGCTCAAATTATTGGTTTGATCGGACTTTGATGAGCTTTTTTTATTTTGGAATAATCTTTATCGGGTCAAGGAAAAGATTGATCATTTTGAGCGATGTGTACCGGAAATTGTCGTCGTTGCTTTTTGGCAGTTTTTTTTGTGCATAATTGAGCTTGTCTGATAGAGAGCCATTCATTCAAGCCTATCAAATTGATGAGTAAGAATGGCAGAAATGCAATGACATTTTCAAAAGCCCCGTTTGATTTGTCTCTCGACTTTTTTTTATTTCAACGTCTCATTCGTGAATATTCATCATCATGAAAAATATTGGCAATTTTTTTATTGTAGCAGATTTTTGTTGCTAGCTCTTTTCTCTCCATAAAAGAGTAATCTTGTGTTCATTTTATGTAGTTGGAGATTAGATTGTGCGGTTAAAAATCATTAACGATTTTTCACCTCTTTCGCTTCTGGTCAGTTTTAAAAATTACGTTTAAACACAATAATGGATTGATTTATCGCTCGCCAAAGTTTAGCAAATTTCCTTCAATGAAGTAAAGTACTCTTACTCCCTTTCGAAAGAAAACCCCACAGTCTTGATCGATTTTCAGGTAAATTATTAATTTCTTGGCTGAGAAGAGTTGCAAAGATTGATTTGACTCGTGATGAGAATGCCGTGACTATAATTGAATAATATCTTATGACACTTTGAAGTTCAGAAAAGTTTAAAATTTCTTATACCCAGAGGATGAATTGAGGTATTTGTAGTTGACAAACTTGATAACAATAGTTTTTAAACTATCTGGAAATTTTAAGATTCAGAAGTCTCTGCTGCTTCAACACTGTCCGAAGTAAGAAAACTTTGGCCCTACATATACGTGGCACTTTTCACTGAAAACTTGAACAACTTTTTCATTGGCTCAATGAGGATTTCATAATACGTAGTGTTCATAGTTGGCTCGAATGTAATTCTAATACTTCGATTCTTGAACCTCACCTGCCAAAAATACAATTTTTGATTTTTTTCATTTGAACAAAAAACATTGAATTGTATAAGAGTGCAAGACTTTTAAAATTTCAACTACAGTTGGTAACGTTCAATAAAGGCAGAATACGGCACAAATGAATGAGTACCCATCAAGTTTATAATGATCAGGTAATTGGTTCGATTTACGAGACGATTTTGATGAAAATCTGCACGCGAATGGTCAAAAATTTGTTGAACAATAAATCTACATCATTCGTGAGGGTTCAATTAGCTACAAATCAGGGTAACGAACCTTTTGAATAAAACGTGAACAATTTTCAAACTTTTTTTAATATATTATAGAATAGCCGGCTCTTCTTATCCATCATTTAATGAAATTTTGAGAATCATTGTTCAATTACTTTTGGGAGAATGACTACTTCAATAAGTTGTAGTGTGAATCGCTGTAAGATGAACATTTTTTTCTGTAAAACTTTTGGATTATGAACGTGATCGAGCCTATAGTTCTTTGACTCAATGTATATAGAGCTGATTACCAACATATTCGAAAATGACCCTAAAAAATTCATACACAAAATATAGTCTTGACTAGAAATAGTAAGGAGGAATTAAGGCCTCCAGGCCAAGGTGGTTGATGTAACACGTGAAAAATCGAAAAGAGTGTACGTTGAAAAAACTAACAATGTAATACACACGATACAATAAAAAATATATTGAACGAAATTTACAAAACCCCCTGGAATTGGCGTGAGATTGAGTTATAGGTATACTTGAGTTCTGAATTGATTGACCTCTTTAATTCTGCATGTGAATTTTCTCAAATCAGAAAATTAAATATTCTAAATCTGATGACTTTTTGTAACACTTTGTTTTTTTTTTATTACCACATTTTTCAACCTCTTTTCGAGGGTATTCTTTGGGACCTACATGTTAAGGTGGGTCCCGAACCACCACCGAAGCCACCGAAAACTATACTTATGAAAATTCACATTGGTGCCGGCCGAGATTACTATAATGCCGGGCAAGCTATTTGCTGTTATATTCTCGAGTCACCGTATCATGGCGAATTTCCCGAAAGCGCGAATTCTCCTCTCGTGCGTCGCTATACCGCTCCAGGGCTTTATATCTAACAATGATTTATGCCAGTTCGGAGAGGAAGAGCATCCAATGCTCTAAATACATCTACATGTTGGAAAGAGCTACGATGTCGTATTTCGTGTGTTTCTTCATCTTCTTTTTTTCTTTTTTTTTTTTCTTTTCATTTTTTGGGTTAAAACGACGCGTGTTCTCTAATGTAATGCACGAAACTCGCGTACAGAGTAAAAATTGTATAAAGACAAAGCTTTCCAGATTTTTCACGTATAACTGTGAACTGTTTTACGAGAGTAACGAGCTTTATACTTCAAGCAATACTCTCGGTACTTTATCATGATGTAGTGCGGTGTGCAAGTTTTTTTTATACATTATCTCTAATTCTTTGCACGAGGTATATTGGAATATATTTGATGCAAAAAATTAGTCGACATCATAGGTGAATTTTAGATCTATAACCATAACGAGGTAATTGTTCACAAAAAATATGTTGTCTGAAATGGATTTTCCAAAGGATTCCTGATCCTCTTTAAAGATATTTTTCCCAGCTATTCGCCCATCTATATAGGGGGCGTGAGATATTCCACCGAAAAGCTCAACATAAAAGGATTTTACATATAAAATTGAGTCACCTTACTTTTTCTGTATACATACCCTAATAAAATGTCAGCTATACCGTGCACTCAAAAATCAACCAGAAGCATGGCATACAAGTCTTTTAATATGTGCTCCTCCGATACCCACCCAAAAAAAATTAAGAAAATGATATTTCAGTTAGTGCTCGATCTTGCATTAAGATGTGTGTGAAATCTGATTTTGTAATATATGTGTCCTGCAAAGCGGTACCTCTCTATGTCAACGTTTAAATTTCATTACAGCTTCTCAAATATGTTCATGAGCTGGGCTTTTGTCACTTTGTCAGATCAGGCTCCCTTACTGGCTCTCTTGAACAAAAATAGTCTGAAGAGTCCTTGATGAAACAGTACGATGGGAAATTCTCAGAGAAGAAAAATTGAAAAAGTCCCCCCTTCAGAATCTATACCATGCATAAAAATCTCACTCACAACAGTCACAATCATCCCCCTTTTTAAAATATGAATTTCTCATAATGTCCAGTCCAAATTATGATCAGTCTCTTTGTAATCTACCCTCTCATGATTTTTTACTCTGAAATAAGTATTCGAGTAACTCATTTGGAATTTTTATTTTGTTTCAGGACGAGGTTCTGACAATTTCAGAAAAAGTCGTTGTCCGAGTACACGATCTCGCAACATGTTTATCGCCATCTTTGGAATGGTCCTGGGGAAGAGAGATATCTCTACCTTCATCAACGTGTTCCTCACCGGATTCATCACCTTTACCACAGACCCTATCGGATCCTGGACTTGATTTTTCTGATGTTGAAAGGCATCAAAAAGACTCTGAAAATTTGTATAGTACGAGAAGAGTAACGGCATCTACAGGGTCGGTTTGCAATAGTGGTGTTGAACCAACAAAAGTGGTTGTATTATCGTATCCAAGGTATTGCAGATATAGGGCATTAACTAGGAGGCTTGAAGGTTCAAAAGCTTCTTGGTTATGTTCTGGTGTAGCTGCTGCTCTTGGAGGTTTTATTGCAAATCCTGGAACTAGAGTGCTCTTTTGTAGGGATACATTTGATTATCCTGATCTTGAGACGCACGAACTACTTTGCAATCACTTGGGTGAGTTTTACTTTTTCGTATGTGGTCTTTGAATTGAGGTTATGAGTGATTACTCAAATGGGATTGATCGAAATTTTAGAAAGTGTGATTTGTGTTTTGGAATGGATGTGCGAGGAATTATCGCTTTAGCTTTTTTGAATGTGGCCTATGATTCGATGAGATGACAAAATATCTATGGTTTCATTATGAATTTCATTTTATTGTAGTATCATGTATTGAATTACTCAGATAGACCGCTCATGAAAACTTGGTTAATCATTCGGGGAAGACCTCTTTTAGTTGCGATGGCGATCATTTTCCGATTAAAATGATTTTTGTTTGAAAGATAAGCAAAATTGGCAAGATATACTGAATCGACATAAAATTTTGTACACCTCAGCCTAATGACCAATACCAAATGCATGAACGAAAATTTTGGCCAAACTGGACGTTGAGATGTAAGGTCAAATGAATTTTACGGTTTCCGAAAATCTTCCTATTCAAAATCTTTTTTCAAAATGATGATCAAATTTTCCACGTCGGCGTCGGTAACTAAGGAATGCAGTCAACTGCTAGGTCAACTGTAAATTTAGCAAGTGTTTTCGTTCATCAGAATACGTGCCTCTGGTTACGATAAGTGCGAGCCAAGTTGCTGGTCTGTTGTAAAGATTTGCACCCTAAAGCTTTTGTGAGTTCGCCGAATAAACTAAATTGACTCTCTACGTTTACAGCTCTAGTTTTCTTATAGATGCTCTGTAAAATTCTCAAGTTGAAAAATTTGAACACTTTGTACCGAAAAATAAATCGGTACAAATCCGCCGCTGCTTGGTATGATTCCTCGTGGTTTCCTCGATGTAATATCGAGCCGAATTTCGCTCTAATTGTTGGAAGAATTTCTATAGACTCAAAAGTGGGTAATTAATCAGATGCATTTTCAGAATGAGCATTTATACGTATCTCGACAAAAATTCTTCTTCGACAATTTATACTCAATAAGCACGTGAGACTCGCTATTCATATACATACATACCATCACTGAATAAGTATATACTACATATATTGTATGTTGTGTCTAAATGCTAAACCCTCGCGGCGACAAGTTCACGTCGGTCGAACCATCTCACTCACGTGTGTGACCTTTTTTTGCCTTCGAAATTTTACGAGCGCGCAACCGATGCCGATGCCGATTTCTACATGAACGTTTCCCGCGCTGCCGAAACCGCCACGTCTCATTCAACTTTATGGCTTTTACAAAACACTTGAGTACTTACGCCCTCTCGGTTTTCCATGAAATTTTTTTTACGTGATCAAACGTATATCCATGTGAGGACCCGGCATTACACATACTATTTGAAAATGTGTCCTTCATCATCCTAGCTAAATATCACTTTTCAACGGTTTTTACTTACACATATAACGTACCATCACAGAGCATAGAAGCCCAACGTCTGTAGGACAGGGATCAACTTCTTCACGTGTCAGCAGTCAGTCGAAGCCGAGAATTTGTCCGAGAAGCATCATCATCATCATCATCATCCAAGCGTCGTGGAATCTCGGCTCTCTTTTCTCTCAACACGCATATAAGCGTCGCCATTTTTTTCAAGTTAATCATCACCGGATGATGATAGATCCAGTGCTTATACAGTGGTTACTTGATGTAACATCGTATATTAGTTGACTGAAAATCGACGGATTGAGTACAATTGACAATGAACAAACGGTCTGATCAACAAAACTTATATCATTTGAAGAACGGAATGTGAACTTGTGGTGCATATCTACATTTCTAAGAATAAAGTATTTGACGGGCGCGGGGTGGTATGAGAATCAGCTTCAGCGCTGATCGCAGATTCCAAGTTACTTCATTTTTTGCTTGAAGTGAAGAAGTTTTATCTCGCCAAAATCAAGAACAAGGTTAAAATGTCCAGTGCTTTGAATGGTATTTTCGACAAAGTGCTCATCTCTACATCGGTCTAACGTTCGAAAACTTTTGAATTTCATACAACTGCCAACCATCATTCCAAATTATCTTCTCGCAGCTGCTTCAGAACTTTATAGTAGGTACACCTAGCATCTGATAAGCTGGAGAAAATAGTCTTGCAGCTGCAGCAAAAAATTAGGACCAACAGTTGATCCTATCAGATAATCATCAATTGCAGTAATAAAGTGTGCCCTTAATGAGAGACTAATTCTTTTGTGGCTCAATCGATTTCAGTGATTTCAGTATTTTCAAAAGTCTTTATTGATCTCTCATAAATCATCACTTACTCCGAATGCTCCGGAAACATTTTGAGCCATCATTCAAATTATTTCCTGCAAATAAGCAAGTTTATAGTGTTTAGTTTTGCGGACATAAATGAATTGAGGGACAGCTATAGGGCAAACAGCTCTACTTATACACCACTATGCCATTTCTCTGTCTCTTTCTAACTTACTGTCTATAGAATATATAGACATATATAGCAGACAACACAAGTAAATATTCGGAAAGTCTGGACGACTAAGTACAGCTGATGCTCAACTGCTGCAATCCACGTCAGTCTTTGCTCGCAATTCATAGTGAACGCACCGGCCGGCGTGGTTTGAAAAAAAAGTTTTGCTATATCTAATGTTTTTCATATTATAAGTTATATACTCGCTATGTAATGAGGACATGGGGCTTTGCGATATGATGGAGACGTCTGACAAATCGATGAGAAATGGACTTTTGCACTGTGGTGATAGCAATATGTACTGCAATAGAAGTGAAATGGACTCAATTTGGAAAGTTAATAATTCAATGCAATCGGAGCATGAATTTTCTTCGAACTTTGGAACGCCACCGTACCAGCAGCAGTATGCGAAGAACACGATGAGTTTTGAAAATACTTGTGAAAATTCAGTTTCACCATACAATGTGAGAGGTGAATATCAATATCAAACTTGGGGTCCTTATGCAAACAATGTGACATATGATCATCGGAATACAAGTGGAAATTTACATTCATCGTACAATGTGATGGGAGGTGATCAATCCCAAAATTGGTCTCCTCATGTGAATAATGTGACGTATGATCAAAAGGCGAGTGGATATTCAGATCCACCGTACAGGGCAACAAGTGAATATCAATCTCAAACTTGGTCTCCTCATGTGAACAACTACATGACGTATGGTCAAAATGCGATTGGAAACTCAAACTCATCGTACTCGAGAAATGAATATCAATCTCAAGTTCAATCTCAGCTCGGATCCGAACCTTGGATTCCGCACGGTAATAATGTGATGGCTTGTGAAGATGCGATGATGAGCACATCAGTTCCTTCGTCATGTGTTGAAAATCAGTCTTCAGTTTCTTATGCAAGCAATATCCATAATCAGAATATTCTTGAAAATGCAGTTTCGTCAGTTGTTGGACAGGATCATCATTCTCAAGAATGGATTCCACCCGTGAAAAATGTGACGTATCACGAAAACACGAGTGAAAACACAGTTCTGCCGGTCGTCAGTAATGATCATCAATCCCAGAATTGGGTACCATCCGTTGGAAATTTGACGTATCACGAAAATACGAGCAAAAATGCATTTTCACCGGTTGCTAGTAATGATTACCAATCTCCTAATTGGGTCCCATCCATGAAAAATGTGATGTATCATGAAAATACAAGTGTAGAAGGAGTACCAAGTTGTTTTGAAAATGATTATCAGTCCCAGCCTCCGCTTCTCAATGTGGACACCAACTTGACGTACAGTGAAAATATGATTGAAAAGACAGTTCCAACCTGTGTTGAAAACAACTACCAAAACCAACCTTGGGTTTGTAAAGTGAGTAACATGATTGATTATGAAGATGTAAGTAAAAACTCAGCTTCGCAATATTATCAGAAAAGTGAAAATGAGCCACAGACTTGGGTTGCAAATGTGCAGGAAGTGCGATTCCCAACATTAGCTCAATTTCACTCAAAAGAGGAAACTTCAGTTGTCAATGACCTTGGCTTACAGAATGAAGTTGCCAAGCAGTGTGATTCGGATCCTAATTTCTTCTCTTCGCTGTTCTCCATAATAACGGATGAAAGAAAAGACAATAACGAAACTATATCATTCAACACCTTAGCTCCTCAACCTCACGTGAGTAAAATACAGTCAGGTAGTCTCACAAGGAGTCCATGGCAAGGATGTCGTTTGATTGAAAGCAAGCCTCAAAATGTAACATATTGTTTAAACAATAATTGGACGACAGGTAATACATCTACTACTCCATTCTACACTAAAAACAGTCCAAGTGAGCTAGAAAAGCAGTTAACATCTAGAATAGATCACAGAAGACCCTCAGGGAATTCAGAAGAGAGTGTGATTGAATCTACATCACCGAGAGATACTCCTTATCAGAGAGTCCAATCTACAGGGAAAGAGGTTAGAAGTTACCAGAAACTATCTTTGAAAACACAGCTTGACATGATAAGTGAAATCGAAGGAAGGAAAACTAGTCAGAAAAATATTGCCCAAAAGTACAATGTGAATGTTAGTAGATTACAGTATATCCTTCGCAGAAAAGATGATATCCAACGCAGGTTTTTGGAAGAAGAAAGAGAATTAGCATCACAGATGGTTTTACGATCATCAGCAGAAAACCATCAAGAATCTCATGAGAGAGGAAAATATGAAAAGTGCAGAGATTTGTCTTTGAATGAGAAGCTCAACATTATCTATCAGATCGAGCAAATGGGAAGATCGAAAAGTGCTGTTGCTCGAGAATATAGTCTGTGGCCTTATAAAATTGAGTCAATTTTGAATGAAAAGGAACAGATTAAGCTTGCTGCATGTCAGAGTTCGGATTTTCAAACACATTACAAAGCAATGGAGCAGCCAGTTTCGTCTAGATCGTTGAAAGAAAATTTTCCTGGGGATAATATGAGCTGTTCATCAGGTGAACAGAGTTTGAAAATAGATATACCAGAAGAACCGACGGCAGATCGTGAAGTAAACGATGAAGTGTCCGCAAAAGGTTACAAATTCAAACGGAAATGGTCGAGAAGGCCAAAGTCTCCGCCAGTAAATCGGACCACAAAGAAATATTTTCCACTCAAAAATCTGTCACTGGAAGACAAGTTTGGTATAATTTATGAAGTAGATGAAAAAGACAGATTACAACTTCACGTTGCTCGAGAGTATAATCTTTGGCCGTGTGCGGTGACTCGAATTTTGGACATGAAAGACGAAATCAAGATTAAAATTGTAGAAAAATATAAGTCCTTGCCAAGCAATGAAACTGTGCGACACTGGTTGAGAAATCTGTACAACAAGTGTATTCTATTCATTGGTAACATAGTCCAGCCAAAAGATGATCAACAATCTGACCAACAACCGGGTGAAAATGAAGACGTCGACCAAGATGAAGATCCGAGTACGAGAATCAACTTAGACGAAGAGATCATTCGTTTAAAGTCAGAATTTGATGAGAGTAAGAGAAAGTTAACTCTTGAGGAGGAGTTTGATATAATTTGCGATATTGAAACAAGAGGAAAATCTTACAGTGAAGTTGCCCTGGATTACAAACTATCAGTACCTAGAATATCGTGCATTATGCTGAAGAAGGATGTTATAAAGTCGAGCCTTATGGAAAAATTGAATCTTCAACCAGATAACAACGAAAAAGTGCTGCAGTGGTTGGGCGGATGCTCTCAAGAAAGTATCTATGCTGTAGGTATGCGTGCTTTCATTGTCAGCAACATTTTTTTTTATTTACATATCTTGCATGTTAACAATTTTCTATGAACTTTTTATGAGCAGGTTGTCACTTGTTTGGAAATTCCACGATGTTCAATCTCAAGATTCAGTGCACCATGCACAGAGAAAACACCAATCTTGAATCACTTCATATTTTTAATCAGCCTTTTAGCAACTTAACATGTCAAACATCCATCCGTTTTCGGCATCATACTATTGAGTGTAATCATCTCGAAAATCTTGCAGCGTGATCCGATATTCAATCATAATCGATCTTATCTCGGTCTGTGGTACAATGAGAATTTCACGAGGGGAATTCCATTGATATGCTCAATTTTGCTCAGCTACTATTCATTTCCGCTCCTCAGAATTTCACATCCAATACGTCCTTTGCGATTTGAAGGTATTTTTGTTTTTTATTCTTTTCAAATCAACTATTGAAAAAAACTTGCATTTTCAATCGCTTAGTTCAATTCGAAACCGTAGTTCAATTCAGGCCTGGCATAATTAGCTCAATTTTCTGTGCCGTATTTTTTCACTTTTGAAATCATCTCATCTTGCAATAATTAATTCAGAACAATTTCCATATTTCATGTCAAAATTTGACGAGAGTACAAGATTAAACATTTCTTGATTATCAATTGGGAGCCTCGTTCTCTCTTTTTTCCTCAAATCGCGAATCATACTCAACTATATTCTCACGAAGTATTTCGATTTTCACCAAATCCTGCTTTGTTGCTTGAATGTTGTGCATCAAACACGTCATCCAGGATAAGAGCACAGAATCAAAACAAATGTAGAGGAACAGATTTTGTACAGAGCTTGACCTCGGGCACATCCTAATACCGAAAACAATCGCAATGACACATATGGACAACACGGACATTCACTAAACACATGGCTATGATCCAGCGAAGCCGAGAGCGATGAGGCCTTTTGAAATTTTCCAGATGCGTTGATCTTTTCTAATTTTTATTTGGAAGAAAATGTTCAAGAACTTCCCGTCAAATTTCTCATAAAAATCGTAGTTTTTTGCAGCAGATTCCCACAAAATTTGAGAACATTATCCAAGCTTGAGGGGATGGTATCTATAGAACTGTATTTGGAATGTTTTTGGACGCTCCTTATTGGTCGACGGTTTTTCCATACTAACCGCGTGCCCCAACTTGTAATAAGAATCGAATATGCAGCCCTCCCTCTCAGTCATGATCCATCAACCAAGCGATCGCCAGTGTCAATCGATACCTCGTGACGTGTGTGCCTCAACAAGTTTTGATCGTTCTTTGAATACTTACCATCATTAGTGTATAAAGTACAACAACATCATACCGTCTGCTACATATTTTAGTGAATCAACATACGAAATCTATCAAACTTGACACATCTAGCCACGTTTTAAACATACAACCTCTCATATTCAATTTTATTTATTTATTAAAGAAATGGACGGTGTCTTGACAAGCAGGAAGCATTCCAGAAAGAAAAAACGCAAATTTTTAACTTTAGAAGACAAAGTTAGAATAATCGAATTAATTGAAAAACATGGTAGACGTAGAACAGAAATTGCTAAAGATTTTAATGTGGTTCCCAATACAATTTATTCAATATGGTCCAACAGAAATGATATTTTGTCGTGCAAGAATCAGCTTGAGTATCAGTCAAACGTTCTTCTTTCATTAAGAGATAAGCGTGAGATCGTTCGCATGGTTGAATTTAAAATCGGCAGTCAGAAGGATATCGCTAAACAGTTTGGTGTGGATAGAAATACTGTGAGAGATATTTGGAAGAATCGAGAGGCTGTTAGATCTGCTTCAACAGCTGGAAGATGTGACAGTAAAAACGATGTGCGGGTTCAAAAAGATTGTTATGATAAAGTTACTGGTTGGTTGGCGAATGTTCCTGATAATGATGATGATCATCATGAGCGGTGTAGTCAGTTTGGTGAGCAGCAAGGTATGATTCAAATCATGAGTTTTGTTAGTTGATCATTTTTTTAGGGTAGGTAGTTGTAACGCGAGGAAATTTTTTTCTATACTATAGTCTTTTTTTGGACTTTCGCTTTTTTTGACTGGCTGCTTGGTAACGGTGTAGTATATTGAATATTTTATAGGACCAATGGTGTTTGGCAGTTGATACATTAAATTACGAGAAATGGCAATCAATAGATTTAAACTCAGTTTTTTTCCTCGTCGGTCCTTTAAGCAAATCACAAGGTAAACCAAAAGGGTTAAGGCCTCAATTTGATGCAATACTCATTGCACAAAATAGTAAACTCATGTGTCGAAAAGAATTTGATAATTTTTCGCCCTTTGTCACAGAGCTCCCTTGTATTCTTCATTAATTTGAAAATTGTATCAAATAACAGCACGAAGACGATTTTCGAAGCTTACACCAGTTTAGAGCATCAAGTAGAAACTATCATCTGATTTATCATATCACCAAATTCAAGCGCACGTACGGATCACTAATGTTTGGATTTACTTTTGATCAATGGTTCTCATTTTGAAACCAGTATCTTTTTCAGCATCTCTATAGATATTTTTACCTATTCGAAACAATGCTGTTGGTTAATTTTTTTATTTTCACACAAAACTGGAAGCCTATAGCAACAAACTCATCCGAAATTGTGTGTAAAAGTTCAATAACCGGAAAATTCGAGTAAATTGCAGTACTATTTTTTAAGCAAAAATTTCATGCCCTTATTAAACGGGCTATTACGTGCATTGTTTCTTCCGTATGTTGGAAATTTTGCGGTAACTGAGAATGGGTCGCCGTCAAGTCATTACGTATATATTACGAGATTTATTATATTATTCCAGCCCTCGAGGGTCAAGGCGAGTGTCGGATTGACCATCCATTGAAATAGCATAATTGCAGTTATTGTCTCGAGTTTTAGCGATGTTATGGTGTTCTCCTCGAGACTTTGGTTAGGCCCAAATTGAGGCCCACATAAGCCTAACTCAGTATCACCCGTCGCTCTTTACGAGATTTTTTATAACCCTCGCATCGCTCAGTGCCCAAATAATTCGAAAGCAAAGAATTATTGTCGATATTATAACATACCATTTATGTCTAATTAGATCATTAACGTGCATAATGCGAATATTTTGCTCAATGCGAATCAGCTTTTCACAAGCTAAATAATTCACAAGCTGTCATCTCAAAAATCTTCCGTGTTTTACAAAGTCATTCTCGTGTACAGAAATTGAATCTCATTACGGTGGCTTTGAATCTTTACAGACCCTTTTCTAAAAAAATTCTTGGGAACTTCAGACAAATCCCACTTATACTACTCATGGTCTACGCCCTCTGAATAAAATATTACTTTCGTACATAACATCTCCTACATACTTACGAGATACGAGCAATCGACCACGTGGAAAATGCCGCAAGAATCGCGCGCGCATCCCATATCCCAATCACAAAGCGCCTGCGCAGTTTCTTCCCCTCCCCAGCTCGATGCCGGTACGGTATGCCGGCTCTTCTTTCGATACACACACATGTATATATATATATATACTTATGATTATTTGCCACGAGGTTTCGTTTCGTTCAGCAGCGCGCGCTATCCTCAAAATAAAGCCGGCTCTCGCATTGAAATCACACACGTGCGAACGAGCTGGTCTCTCGCCGGCTTTTCTCATAGTTTTCATCTTTTTCGAGATATTGAATTCATTCCTGCGCAGTTCCTTTTTCTTCTACCTATTTGTTGTTGAATTTTCTTTCGTGAGTGAATTATTTGCAAGTGATATATAGGGTGTAAATAAAATTTACATCATGGCGATCATTATGAAGATAGTAGGCATGAGGGTCGTCAAATTGGTTTTTGATGGACGTAAAAGTGAGGAAAATCTTATGGGCATACAATAGTGCATGATGATTCTATAGTGCTTCAGTGTGCGCGTGTGTAATTTTCCTAATGCGCGGTGATTTTCTTTCTCGTGCGGCTATTGTGTCGAGAGCCTCGTGGCTGTAGAATTTTCTTTTCGATTTTGATTGCGAAGATCTTGGTGCTCTTTTTCGTGTATTTATGCAGATTGAGAACTGAAACGATATATTGCTGTCATTGTTGATCGTGTTGTCTAGCTCGATTGTGCAACGTGTGGTCGATTTACTTTGAATTTCCACGTACTAGATTAAAATAATTCATCGTTTCAATTGTGCGCAGTGATGTTCAATTCAAAAACGTTTTTCCCCTGTTCGGTAAACAAATTTCGAGCTTCTATAAGGAGGTCAGTCGTGTTGATCGATCATTTTTAGATGAGTGTGCTCTCGACCTAAATTTTTTATGAAAATTATTGTACGCTTTTTCACGGTCAGAAAATTGTCACATTCAACCGTCGATCACTCGTAAAATTGATCTAGCTCATCTTACACACCTATCATCCTTACCTTGATGTTCACAGTTCCATAATATCGACCAATCTAGTCTTATAGAGTTACCCCATTTCTCTCAGATTACAAAAAATTCGAATCGAGACATTTAAAAAACAAATTTGATAATGTTCTATTATTTAATGATGACGATAAAGAGGCGCGAATCTCAGAGGTCAAATTACGAGTTGAGCAAAGAGCCCTATTATTCTCAGCATTGCAAGATAATGAACTCCAAACGCGAGCTCTCCTGCATATGATGCCGAGTCAAAAGAATCGCTCAATTGCCGGAACTGGCTTCCTTTGTAGTTTGCCGCCGCTCGCACCTTCCGAACATACTCATTATTATTATATATGTTTATCGAAGGGCCTCTTTACATGTATTGTTTTCACTTTACAGGCGCCGCCCCGTCGACGTTCGGTATCGTCTTGCAAATTCTTGGAATGCACTCTTGCTTCCTTGCGTTTGTCATTTATTTGTTGCATTCAATTGTTATCATATGCAGTCTACTACATTGTCTTGTTGAAAGTTGAACCGGGCATGCCATTGCAAGCTCATTGCAAGTTTTGTCAGGGAAAATTATTCCTCTTTTGCTTCAGAAATGTCGTGATGATTCGGAGTTATCGAGAGTGATATTGGGTTCAATGACAGCGCATTTATTCTCGTTGAACAATATTATTTAATCCTCAACGAGAATAAACGCTTATTCGATAAATATTTACCTGTTAAATAATGAATAATTGAATATGCATTGACGATTACGATGTTGATCAACATTGTGTTGTGAAATTCATCCAACCGGTTGTGATGGATTTGAACATTTCCGTAATTTATGAATGAACGATTGACGCCAAAGGTGTGAATGGTATAAATGTATTTGTGTGATCTACATCTCGATTAATATGGCACTTTCATTATTTTGATGAAAATTTCGATTGATCCCTAATGTTACTCGATCCCAATGAATTAACATGCACGAGTATGCTTAGATTGCTAATGAATTAATCCTTCATTTCAGCGCCAAAATTAAAAGGCAGACCACGCAGAAAACGTAAAAAGCGCAGCGTGTCTCCAGCAGGCGAGTCGAGCAACGAAAGCGAGGCCTCGGTCGCTTCGTCCGCGGCTGCCTCAACTTCCAAGGGTTCAAGTTCGTCTAGCATCTGTGGCCAGGGTAGCGAGAAAACTTCCAAGGAGGCATCGTCGAATAATGTAGGCTCGGTAACATTAGCAAAGCGGACTGAACGCAAGTCCAGCGCTGAGGAGAAAAAGTTTGTGAGCGACGTACACAATTTCATGAACTTGAGAAATACTCCACTGGGCAAAATGCCTTTGCTTGGCTGTAAACAGAGTGAGTAGACTGACTTGGCTGTTGGTTGATCTATCAATTTTCTAAGTTGAAGCTAATTGTTTTGAGAGTTGTTGGTCCTTTTCGAGTTTAAAGTCCAGCCAAAGAGTTGTATCATTTGATACAATTGAGGTTTCATTCCCCGAGTCTATCACGCTTAAACCACTACATTTTGAACGTGTCGAATATTTCAATATGCTAGATATCTTTATCTATCCTGATATTGGCAGTAATTGATATTCGAATTTCTCCACTGTTCCACATAATCTTGCTCTCCTCTTTGAAAACCTCTGTAACATTACATGAATTCATACTCAGTTAGTGATAATGGAGAGTGAATGATCATTTGATTAGATTTGAGTCACTTTATGTGATCAATCTTTATTTCAAGCTTTGGGGATTTGAAATGAATCTCACAGAATTTTTAATGAAATTAGATGTTTGTCCCAACATTTCATAACTTTGAACAAAATTCTTACCAAACATTCTTTTGTTCACAGTCGATCTGTACCTGTTCTACTCTAAAGTTCAGGATCTGGGTGGATATGACAAAGTTAGTTCTAATCGACAATGGAAAGCAGTCTATGATGAGATGGGGGGCAATACCAACTCAACTAGTGCTGCAACTCTCACAAGAAAACACTATGAGAAGTGAGTTCTGGCAGATTTATTTGTTGTACTTCTCATGATTCAAGGGTTGCTCACTTGCTTATCTCTTTCAGGTTGTTGCTTCCATATGAAAAGAGTCTAAAGGGTGAGGAAGAAAAAGTGAAGCCCAACCTATCGGATCAGTGCTCGAAAACATCGAGTTTTCAGGAGGATGCATCTGAAGATTCAATGGAAGTGAAGCGTGAGCTTGAAAGCCCTCCACCTTCCAGAACTCCACCTCCCTCCAATGATGCCAGCGCTAGATCTACTCCCCCTCTCATGATTGCTACCTCGGTGAGCACTTCTGATGAATAGTCATAGTGAACTTGAAATCTTCAAACTAAAGCCCTTAAAATCTCTATAATAGTTCTTCTTCTCAATCTTCTTGTAGAAACCTTTCAATCATGTTGAATGTGACAATTAGTGCCATCTTCTTGAGTAATTTTTCTGCTTCCAAATTTTCACCTCATGTAACATTCTACTTGATCTTGCGTTCATGGTAATCATACTTTGAGACTGATGAACGATTGGATTTCAGCCATTCTCAAGTGCACGCTCGGATAGCAGCATAACCTCGTCACTGCGCAGCGTTCGCGTCAAGTCGGAGAGGTTGAAGTCACTAAACTCGATGATAGCCACAGGTGGTTCAAGTCCAACTGCTACGCCCGTGCAACAGTCAGCCGTGCAAACGCCAGGATCACCGAGTTCCACTGTTGCGACGATGGCATCGTCGCCGACGACTGTAACGGCTTCCTCACCAACGCCTTCATCTGGCTCTGCAAGTGTTCTTGAGAGGCAACTAAACAGTCCGCTCGTAACGCAACAGGTTCGTTCACCTTTTTATTGATCGGTTGACCTCAATTGGAGATCGTTTTAAGCGTTCATTTGGATGTACCTTCTAAAGTCAGTTGAACGAATTAAGCATCACCAAACCAAGCATAAACTGGGATTTTCTGCTATTGAATGACAATTCATTCTCTGACGAATGAATATTGAATTTGCAGGTGCCAACGTCGTGTTCGCCACCAGTGAGCTCCGCAACGACAAACGCAGCCACAGTAGTAACGCTTACACCACCTCCAGAAAAAGACATGAAGGAGATCAAGCTCGATCCTAAGCAGACAAATTTGCTGGCCCAAGGCAAGGAAAACATTCCCTTATTCGAAGCTAAGAGCCCAAGTTTGTTCTCCGCAGAGAAGCCTAACTCGCCTGAGGTAATCGACCTCGAGACTGAGAGCGAGTCTGGTGTAGTTAAGGATAAGCTCATCATACCCAGTTTCAAGAAGCGAAGACTCGAAATCCTGCGCGAAGGCGGACTTGAAGTCACACCTGTGGATCATGGTTTGTAGTATTTTCCGTGTAGTCGTGATGCGTTTTTTGGCCTCGAGATCTAAATTCAACATCACCGTTGTCGTAGAAGGCTTTGATTGTTTACTTAAGAACATGGAATGAACCTTGAGTGTGCGAATTTCTCGAAAGAATCCGAGTTAACATTGATTATTCTATTGCAGATCGAGTGAGTGTAATTCAGCCACCAGGGTCGGTGACGCCAACAACAGCGTCAACCATGACATCTTCTACCTCTCCAATCACATCAATAACAGCGTCAACGACGGCAACAACGACGACATTGCCATCGAGTCCAATTCTCTCGAGTAGTGTGCCTGCCATCGTTACTGCTACTATAACACCGCCAACAAAAATCGAGGGCAGCCCTTCGCCACCACCTTTCTCAACTACAGTCATCCCAAAGCTCATCAATGTCACAGTCACTCCAGATAATGGATCGAGGTCTAGCATTAACTCTAAGCAAGAGCAACAGCAGTCATCGCCCAACAGCAAAGTGATTAATTTGGGTACTGCAAACAACGCAAATCTTTTGCAGTTGTATGCTAATGCAAATATGCCTATGCCACAACAGTCTCCCAGGAGTCTTCCTTCCCCTAACAATGTAAGGTCCCCAAGCTCAAAAGTTACACAATCGAGATCAATGTACGGTAACAGCGAGAAGACGGTGTATGGAAATCCCAAGGACATCATTGCCGTTCCGAGATTTATGCCATCATCTCTCGCCAGCCCGATTTCGCCAAGGAGTCAGAGGTGAGTTTTACGAGCAACTTTTTCTATTCGTTTAGTGAATCTTCATGATAGTTCTTGAAGTCTTCTTGAATATTTCGGGTGAGTCTTGATGCAAATGATTGATTTGGACTTTTTCCCATAGCATCGTGCCTGGTCCTCCATCCACGGGACTCAGTTCAACTGTCGAACCACCGGTGCCACTTTGTTTACTTGATCTCACAGCAAAAGCTAGCAACGATAGGCTTAGCTCGTCTCGTCCAAGTCTCGAGATAGTCAAAGTGCCACAGGTGCCCCGGCCCAACCCAATCAGTCTTGAGATGCATCAGACGAGCTCCAGATCGCAACTGGATCAAATCGCTTCTAGAAACGATCAGTATCCGCCAGTAGGTCTGGGTATGCCTCAGTCCGGTTATGCTCATCTTCTCGACAATCGGACGGTGACTGCCAACAATCTTGAAATCTCTCTCGTCAATAAGCCGGCCAAGAGGCCCACTACCGTAGGCCCACCTCAGCTCAGTCCGTCCAATAGGTTTAACAATGTGGTAAGTTGAATTCTGCGCTTTTACATTTTCGCGATGCTCTATGCAAACAATACCATCAAGTTTGTCCGGATAAAGTAACCTTTCCAAGGCTCTTTCCACGGATGATCATGTTGAAAATTTGATATCCTTCTACATCAGAACTAAGCTCAACAGATAACCACGCATTTTGTTATCAGATGTCTTATTTTATCGCTTCATTCAATTCACGATCTGCCTTATTCAACACATGAATTATTTTCCAGGTACCACCCACGCAACCTTCGTTAAGACGAATAGCTCCGGCGCCACCACATCAGCAGCATCAGCAACACATGAACGGAAAGTATTCGTCAAGGTTGCCTTCGGAGCCGATCTCTCCGTACACTCCGAGAAAAATGTCTTCTGCCTCTTCTAACAATATGAGCAGTGGTGGTGGTATTCAGCATCCAGTCATACCTAATGTGCCAAATCTTAATCATCTCAATTCAGCGAATTTTGGAAAAATGCCTGCACCGAGTTATCAGCAACAGTTTCCTGCGGAAAAAAGAAAAGCCACAAATCACGAAAGTAGTAGAGAACAACAACGAAGGCTACTTGAAAACGATAAGCTCGTTGCTCAGCAACATCAGAGAATGTTGGAGGCAAACGCCATTGCGAAACAGTCGAGGTTAGTTGCGCAAAAGAATGATGAATAATCTCCTCTTATTAAACAATCTCATCAGTGAACTCATCTTATTTTGTATTCAATTATGTCATTCTCTTCCAAATGTTTGCCACTGTCAAATTGTTGACTTTAACAAGTCAACTTTTTCAGAAATGACTAAACTATCACTTCCAGAATTTAGAAAGCCGAATATTGTAATTGACTCATTCTGGAAATGTATCTCAATTTACAGAGAAGCTGAAGCAGCATCTCGAAGGCACAGCCTATCATCGTTACCGGCTGGATTCCTGCCGGGTCTACCGCCAAGTGCAAATCCGGCCTTTCTTGCTCACCAGCTAGCCGCCGCAAGTGGCAACGGTTCGGCGGTGGCTGCAGCCGCTGCGGCTGCTGCAGCTGGAAAGTTCCTACCGATGATGGATCCTGGCCTTTACTATTCGTCACTCTATAATGGCATGTTCCCGGGTCCGATACCACCTAACGCAGCAGCACCACAGTTCGGCATACCGCCCGATATGAACGCCTTCTACAACGACTTGCTCTCGCAACATACGCGACTAGCTATGCAGCAACAACAGCAGCAGCCACCTTCGTCGAAGTAGATTGTGTTTTCTCTTGTGTCAGTAATAGCTGCGATTATAGAAAGCTTAATTTGATCCAAAGTGATCATATTGTGTGGAGAGTATCATACTACTCTCAGTGACATGAACTTTTGGGTCGCCGGAGTCGATCTACGCCCTCGAGCTGTCAATTCTTTTTCGAATTGACTCGAAGACGCTTAGTTATTTCAGTTTTTTTTTTTACCGATTGAGAAATTTATCCAACAGGAGTCGGGAGAACTATATCTCTGTTCATTCAGTATAATACTGTCGTATTATTCATCATCCCAAATTTTTTTGTTACTTAATTATATGCCTCATAATGAGTGTTCCTGATTAAAAGAGATTATAAATCGAGTTGATTTATCCATGATGATGCACAAATAATTTATGTGTGTTTTCTTACTTGGTCTTGGTTTTTGATTCTAACTTGGGTAATGATTTTTTACGCAAGCTCAAGCCAATAAGATCAATACATTGAGTCTTCATCACCACGAAGTCGTTCATCGATGTCAAAATTCTATCGTTTCAGAATTGATGGCCCATGTGAGATGATAAGAATTTGTTGAAAATTTGAGTTGTTTTTATCAAATCTAAGGAATAATGAATGATTGGAGATACAAAAAATTTGTTACATTTTATTTGATTTTATTTTACAGTCCTACAAAAAGTTTTAGCGGATGATGCATGGTCCCCATATGGGCGCTGACTCGACCCGTCTTCTTCCGAGACACTGTTAAATGAAACTGAATGAAAGAGTCCATTGTGCAGAAAATATAATATATGCCTTGTAAAGCGTCAGAAGGAACTTTTTTGAACGGCTCGTCGTACTTCTTGGCGCATTTCCTTTCCGACTCATTGCTATTGCGCGTTGTGATATCCTATGTATTTGTAGAAGTTGTGAGATGTAGAGTGTACGTCGAGATTCACTGAATTCATACCTTTGAATGTTCAAGTTGTAGAGATCTGCACAAATGTCTCGCTAATTGTGCTGTGTGTTTCAGCTCATAGTTGAAACATACAGACAACGGATGTTTTACGTTTTAAATAAGATAAGTACGACATGAATGGATGAAGGCAATGAAAAATGTCTTGTGCTCTTTCGAATAGACAAGAGTCATCAATCGAGGAACGTTGTGATGCTAATCGCTCACAAATGAGTTGACGGAGGGATTTCTTGCATGAGGAATTATTTCAAGAGTAACTGTGGTTCGAGTGTATCTGTACAAAGTGTATATACATTTTAAAACCTAAGATATCGTAAAATGCGACGAATAATCTCTAGTTGAGGGACTTGCATCTTCTAGATATTGAGTAGCAGTTGAAAAGATTTTGAAGTTTCACATACGTGGATGGACCGTCCCGAACCTAACGACTTCTGAATCTCGTACTAAGAGAACATTTTCGACTGGTTCTTGATCGATGACGGACTCCCTTATACTTGAAATATTTTCCATTGTTATTGTGCAATTTTTTATCTGCAAAATTAGAAAACTCTAAAAAGTTTGAAGTTGTCTTGATCCTGATTGAGCTACGAATATTCTTTTTCCTCGGATCAATATTTAGCAAAGTTGCATTGATCTGTCGTAATTTTGTAGTGCAGATTTGTGTAACTTTTTATATTCTACTCTGTATTTACCTTTAAGAACATTTGCGTTAGATAGGAGTCATTATGGATTTGATTATCAAACTTGATTTTGCAGCAAAATCGAAGAAAATAAATAGAGCATTGAGTTTTTAAATGATCATTGTTATGATTGATCCTATTCCCAAATAGATTTTTTCGCGTCATTCAACGTATTTTCATCGATAACCTGTGATGAGATATGACAAACTAACCTTGGTTCGGGAGAATTTTTCAAGACAGAAATACTTGGACTTATTTACCTATGTTATAACACGATGACACTTGTAAATAAGTTACGACTATTATAGTTGCCATGATACGTGTCTACAGTCTCACAATTAGGCTCGAATCGGAAATTCGAACCGTCGAGTGGTAATTTGGCACGTGCCAGCTAGCAAGAATTGTATATTGAATTTTAATTTTGTAAGTCAGCTTGCGTGTAGCCCAAGTACCTCGTGAACCAAAATTCGCTGCTTAAAGAGAGTAGCAGAATGCTTTCTCTACCCGGTACCTGATTATAGTCGGAACCATTGCCATTCTCTTGGGAAATTAACGTTACAGATCAAATTCTTGGTGGATTTTATAATAAACAAATCACGTCATATTCTTTGTCCGTGTGAATGTATATGCGTGTATGTTGTTTTCTCCCGGCACGCTTCCTCTTCTGAAATTTACCTCATCGTCTTTTGCCTTCCTCGATATTGTTGGAAACTATCCAATGATGAGACCAGTGATTCGGCAAGTCTCCTCTCTTAGTCACATTTGATTCAGACGTTTTTTTTTTTAACGAAAATTGCTAAATTCCCCTGGCTTCATTCAAGAATCTCTTTTTTCACCGCGGTCTTACGGGATAAAGGGTCACCTGAACTATGATTTTTCCAGCATAATCTATCGATTGGTTCTTACCGAAATTTCATTTACTCAGCACAGACCTCAGTTCTCTGGAAAAAATCAAAATTTTCCCCAAAAACTCCAGTTTAATCATCTTTAAAACGACTGTTAGACTAGGCGATACTACCGCCATCGTTTGCAAAAATAGGTGAGTGGAATTTTCTTGTGGGATCCTCTCCGGAAGACCCTCCTGATCATAGAGACGTATGGACCCAAGCCGAATTCCGATGCAACATTGTTTAAACCGAAATTGTTTAAAAAATTGACAAAAATCACTTATTTCGCCCTGGAACTAATGTTATAAGGTATTTTGGGATATTTTGGATCGAAAAGTATTCTTGTCATTTTTCTCTAGGAGCCATCATTTCCGAGCTATAAGCGTTTCAAAGTTGAAAAAAACGCGAATTTTGCGATTTTGAACGTTGAATAAAGGTAACAATAAAGCGAGGAATCCATGTTCTCAAGGTCGGGATCTATTCACTAGGATGTCCTCTACAGGTTCTAATAGCAAAAGTCCATAGTCCCGGCTCAGAACCTTCCGTTTTCCGGAATTTTTCAATGCACTGTTTTGAATGGATCTGAGATTGACTATATATATCGGTCCGCGATGTATAGCTGTACTGGCGCCTGTAGAAACAGTGCTTTGAAAACTTCCGGAAAACGAAAGGTTCTGAGCCGGGACCATGGACATTTGCTATTGGAACCTGTAGAGGACACCCTACTGAATAGATCCCGACCTTGAGAACATGGATTTCTCGCTTTGTTGTTACCTTTATTTAACGTTCAAAATCGCAAAATTCGTGTTTTTTCAACTTTGAAACGCTTGTAGCTCGGAAATGATGGCTCCTAGAGAAAAATGACAAGAATACTTTTCAATCCAAAATATCCCAAATTACCTCATAGAATTAGGTTCAGGGCGAAATAAGTGATTTTTCTCAATTGTTTAAGCAATTTCGGTTTAAACAATGTTGCATCGGAATTCGGCTTGGGTCCATACGTCTCTATGATCAGGAGGGTCTTCCGGAGAGGATCCCACAATAAAATTCCACTCACCTATTTTTGCAAACGATGGCGGTAGTTTCGCCTAGTCTATGTATCACAATTTCGTCTCAATCAAACGATAGGAAATGCCAAGAAACTCAAATTGAGGTAGTTTAGATTTCCCGAATAAGCTTCCTCAAAAGAATAACTCAAAATATAGGAAAAATTCATTTCAATGTTATGGTTTTTTCCCCCGTATCTCCCTCAACAAGTAATATACCAAACTTTCAATCTGATATTTTTCAAGCATTCTAATCGATTGGTTGATACCGAATTCCAGTTGAACTCGTATAGTATGATTAAAATGATGTTTGGGTAAAAATTTGAATTTTTCTGGACAAAAACTTCATTTTAATTATGGTTCATGAGTTCAACTGAAATTGGGTATCAACCAATTGATGCAAAATGCATGGAAAATATCTGTCTAGGTCTTCGGAAAATTGGTAAATTAGTTCTTGAGGAAGATACGGAAAGGAAATTGATGTTGAAAAAAATACTTTCGTTTATTATGAGTTATTTTCTTGAAGCGAAAGTTCAGATATTTTTAGAGAATTGAAGTTTTCAGAGGAACATCAGATTTTGGTAGGTATTAACCAATTAAATACATAGTGTCGGAATGACCATGGTCTAGGTAACTCGAATCCCCATCAGACCTTGGTGCAAAAAGATATTTTACTATTAAAATATGAGATACAAACAATTTTCGCTTATTGGGAAAAAAGAGATGCCAAATTACTGGCCTTATCTCTGAATGATTCTCTACAACTTGTATAAGAGTAAACGTATCGGACGGAACGCAACACACACAGGCACACGGACAAAGGGCCGCAAAGATGGGTCTCTCTTAGGAAATTGGAATGCTTCTTGGAGAAAACGCGTCACTTACAATCGATAGATTTTGGCGAGGGACAAAATGATCCAAGCATTTCTTAGTCGAAAGGACTTTTGTTGAAGGAAGTGTGCGATCGACTGGAAAAATTGATAAAAATTTGCTGTCACGATAACAACCCTTTTTCTTCAAACAAATCAAAATTACACACATACATACACGAGCCTATTTTTGAAAATCGGTAACTGCAACCTCAAGTTGAATAAGTAACAAACTCGGGATATTTCAGTAATTCTTGAACAATCAAAAAACTAATATCCGAGTTGAAATTCCACATCCAAGGCTGCAAGGAATACCTAATATTTTGAACTTTTATTCAAATACTGTGTGAGTAATGAGAATATATCAATTTCTGACCCATGTTCCACTATTTGTCTAACGTGGAAGATAATGAACACAATAGTCGATCGATTGGAAACAAAGGGAAACAGTCTGATGAAGAGGTCGTGAGTATTTGGATGTTCTACCCTGCTGAAAGTCACCGACTCGAGTGCTCAACTCAAGTAACTTGACTTGAGTCCTCGACCCAAGCTGCTGGAGTCAAGTGCTTGTTTCAGAAATCCGACTCGAGTGCTCGACTCGAGTCTGAATTTTTGGGGAATAATTTACATAAATATCCAGTGAATTATCTGGTATTCAATTAGTCTCGTGGTATTTCGCTGGAATGAATGTAATGTCGATAACATTTTCAACCCGCGCATGTCTATCAATGATTGATGAGCCGGACAGCAATCAAATTACCTATCGCGGCATAACCACAACAGAACTAGCTGATACTAGTTGAATTTCCTAATTGAGAACAATTCATCTGTCTGAATGAGATGAAACTTCTTTAGATGTAGCTTGAATTGTCACGAGATGGAGAATGTACTACCTTACTTAGACGCTAATTAGCATAAAAGTGCTCAAAAGCGTCTCTAAATAACCAAAGTAAGAAAAAAAGTACTACCTTACCAATCGTTCCTTGGAGATTTCAATTTGGAAAATCATTAGTAGGGCGCTTTCACCAGAGAATGATGTACCAATTTGAAAAAATTTCAAGGTCTGGCAACTTACAACCAGCTCATTTTCGACAAGTGGTGATATTTTTCAAAATATATGTTCTTGTAGATATTTGAATGCCGTATAGGAAAGTGGAATAAGGTGAGAACGTACAGTTTTAGAGGTGAAAAATGTTCTCAACAAAATAAGAAACTTCGTGAAGGCAAGCATTGTGAGCGGATTGAGAATTTAAAATAGAGATTAAGAAATTTGCTATTATATTTGGCCATGTTTCACAAATATATTAGTACGACAAGTTTGTGGAATTCGCTGGACATTTTTTTTTAAAATGTGAATCAATCTGAAAAGTCCATCTGGTCAGAGGTATAGTTGATAGCCCTGGCCTTCTTTGGGATGGGCTTCTTTCGTTTACTGCTCTCGAGTAGTGAGGTCGACTCTTCATCGCATTCGTCCGCAATGTCTTCACCGTCAGTCGATTCGTCCTTAACGTCTTCACCGTCAGCCGATTCGTCGACCAAGTCTTCATCGTCTCGTCCGACAGTGAAGGCGATGAACCTCGGAGTGCAGAGTTTGAGGACGAGCAAGAGCAACTTGATGAAGAGCGGGGCGTAGTGGAGCGAACCGCAGATTGTTGACTTGACTTTTGATCGAGACTGGATGATCTAAGGAACGTGCTCTGAGTCTCGAGCGTGAGCAAGATCGTGAAGTCCTTGCTCGCTCGATCACATCGTCCACAGTTCTGACGTGAAACTGGAGCTGGCACTTTATTGGGAACTTTGGGACAAATGTACTAATCTTCCGTCGCACTCCAGCCCGATGGGGTAGTCCGGCTACCGACTTTTGCTCTCACGCTGTGCGGGCTGATGATCCCTGGTGAAGGTGCTATCGGGACATTTCCATGCCTCTTTGGTAGTCGGGATGGTGTTTCTGGAATCACGTTGCCAGTATTACCCATTGCCATTCATGGACCCCCTCGCGTAAAGGTGTTTCGTTCTCTTCGGTATTGCTCCTGCTAAATAGCCCAAGTAGAGGCGGAGCAGGAGATCTCGCCGGTCGCCTTGACTACCTATGCTACTACATGGAGAACTTGGTGAGTTCGCTTATGGGAGTGATAGGACGTACAGGTGGAGCATGAGAACTCGCTGATTGCCTCGACTGCCTAATACTGTATGGAGAACGTGGTGTCTCGGCTATGAGAGTGGTAGGAGCATTGAGCTCATCGCCTTGAGTAGCAAGGTCGTTGCGGAGTATTGAACACAAGAACCGGAGGGCGCTCATATGCTGGAACAAAAAAGTCACCGAAACAGTCATCAAATCTGTTTTGCCAACTGCAGCATGTATCATAATAAGTATATCGCACTCAAATAATTCGATATATAATCGATATGATGATTTCAAGCTATAGGGGAGAGTGGGGCGAATTAGGACAGGTTTTGCAGTGGGGCTTTCTGGCGATACTCGGGGATAGGCGCGCTACGGGATTTTAAAGTTCAACTATTGAATATATTGTAAAAAAATTTTCAGACCTCCAGGTCACCGCTTTCATAATTTTTTTGGAAGTTTGAGAAAAAAAATCTGCCCTAATTCGCCCCGCGTTTGGGGGCACTTAAGACAGTTTTGGGGGCAAATTAGGACAGCCTTCAAAAATTGAGGTATACCACAATATTCCTCAACTAGTAGAGTCGAGTTTGCTCACCTAAATGCGTGGTAGTAACCCTAAATACTGAGGGAAACTCGCCCGCGACCTTTACATATCCTCCTAGAGCCTCAGAAAGCGAGCCATTTTTATGTCAACTTGGAACATTATTGAATCAGGCACTTTATTGGCGCACTAGCGTCTTCAGCAACCAGTAATCGACTCGTGGCTGCTGAGAATCGATTTTCATTAGTTCTTTTCATATATTAAAGGAATCTTTACTCGCCCTATGTCACCGATGCCGCTGATAGTGTGTAACATTCAAGGCAGTGTCACCGAATGCGAGAGTGAAAATGCTTAAATCGAGGACTATCTTGGAACACGTTGAAAGCGACTTCTGACCTCTAAACTGACTCCTCAAACCGTCATTGGACATCGTAACTCCACTTTCTCACCCATTTTCAGTTACCTAACTATCCCTGAACCTCCCGCGCCTCGAAAAACGCCCAATATACATCATTCATATATAATATACCCAATATACACCATGTATATATTATATAATATATAATATACATAATGTGTATCAATATACAATATACATCATATTATATCTATATAATATATATAGATACGGGTAATTATCCTCGAAAAACACGGACTCGCGACCGGTCGACCGATTTTATATGGGATTTAGCATTGTCCTAATTCGTCCCGTCCAGTTTGTCCTAATATGCCCCCAAGCGTTTTTTTCGCAAAATTGCGATTACTTGAGTTCAAGTGAGCTGATTTTGACCCACGATGGCTAAAATTCTTTGTTTTGTAATGTAGTTTTCGACCCTCAAATGGCGATGAAGTCCGTCCAGTTATGCAAGAGCAGCGTAAATTCTTGCATTTCCAAAATAAACCGCGTGAGGCCCCCAAAAAGCACCCCTACGTCAGCGAGGACGCCCAGTGTCGTTTCGGAAGGTCTAATCGGGATAAAAACCATTGTCTGTGATAGTATTGAAAATGTTTTTACCCCGCTGAAGCCTAGACTCGTCCACAACCGAGCTATCTTGCTTGTCCTAATTCGCCCCTGTCCTAATTCGCCCCTGTCCTAATTCGCCCCACTCTCCCCTATATACTGAGTCTGATTAAACACATGTGAACCAGAAATTAGATACGTCACGAGGTCATTTGGTGATAGAGAAAGAGCAAACTGAACTCGAATTACCTTCCTTATTTTCCTGCGGAGGTTTCTTCATTCTTCGTTGGGCTGCACTTACTTCCTGGCCAAGAACTGGGTTTAGCTGCTTTTTCACATTCAACACTCTTTTTCGGTCTTTCTCACGAGTGGGACTTCTGACCTTCACCTTGCTATCCACTTGTTTCTCAAATTCCCTTGCAATGACAAGTAGTATTCATTTCCCAAGTCTTACTTCTCATGACTGTCGTCAACTAAAAATTAGAAACTGATCTTGGACAATATTTCAAGTTGCATTGCGATATAAGCAACTATCAATCGACTTCTCCTCAGCGCAAGTCTGCTGTTCCTGCGTTAGTTATACCCGAGATTCCGGTTTTTGCCACATTCGTAAGGACTCGAGCGTGGTCCCTGAGCGAGACCCCAGTTCTAGAACGATGAATGTCACATGTTAATTCTGACAAAGTTCCAAGCCGATCTGTTATTTCACCTTTTCTTAGTTTTTTCAACCTAAGCATCAGTCAGTTTTGTGGATTTTGATGTTCTAGTTTTGCAGTTCTTTATTGACTCCAGTGCTGTCAGCATCTAATGGATGAATGAATACGGCCACGATGCCACATTTTTTCCTTGGATTACATGTAACCAATGTCCGTTGGTTCTGTACGGGAAATAATAAGATAAGATCTCGAAACAAGTGTTTATTTCATATATGAGTAGTTCCGTTGAAACTTTGATATTTGGAGGCCGAAAATGTGCCGATCCCAAAACCTACTTCGGAAGGTTCTGACATGTACTTTTTTTTACTTTTTCAAACATATACCTAATGTATAATTTAACTCGTTCACGAATGTAAAAATTTTCACTCATTGGTACCATAAGGATAACACGATACCGTTGCTCGGAACCTGAAATTTTGAGTTGCACAAGGAAACCTGACATTTGACGCGAAAATCGACCTCACGGCCAAACAATTCAATCTACAGTCTTGAGATTTTGGGGGTCGCACTGTTACCACACGGAACTGACCAAAAAATTTAGCAATAGTAGATTTTCGAGGAAAAATACTCCCAAAAGTGCGAAAATCAGTTTTTTTCGAAATTTTGAGGCATGGAAAAGTTGCACCTGACGATTTCCTTTAATCATAATTTGGCACGGGAAGGCCTGGAATGAGGCAAATACACTTGTATCGAGGAAAACTGAGGGAGTAAAATTTTAAGTCCAATTGCGCCACAAAATGTACGTATTCGTCACGCAGACAAAAAGTGGTCTTTGGGCTCTTATAACAGTAGCATTTGGTTCTTGATATCATCATATTTGATGTATCTACCTGCCCGAATCTCAAACGAGTCCCACCGCGATGCTTCACACTCACAAAGGTCGAGAAAATGAAATACCACAGCGCACGGAACTATCATTTTGACCCTTTTTCTGATGATAATTCTTTTTTTCGCGACGTGCAGTACGACTTTTCCACCACTTATAACGTGTCAATCACGTCATAATAGGTCGGAAATAGTGTTTTGGACTAGCGAAAAGCTCCAAATTGCGTTGCATGCGAGGTTGCATGGCCATGAAAACGAATTTGAATGCACTTGATCGCCGATTTACATAGCTTTTGGGGGGGGGGGGAGCATAGGACAGCTCGACTCCAGTTTATCGAAACTAGTTATATTTGAACTCCTTTCGAAATTTTTTGGAATCAGCTTCAAAATTAGGAGGTAAGATACGTTGAAGAATGTCGAACAACTTTTTGGGAAAATCGCCGGAAAATCGTGATAGCTCGGCTCTGGTTGGTCGAAGCTAAACTCACTTTGAGTCATTTGGATGGTCTTGAAACGAGCTTAAAAATGTAATGAAGTACGTTGAAAAATATTGAAGTGGGACAAAACTATTGGCAAAATGGCTCAAGGGGGGGGGCTGTTGAGTACACTCACTTTGCATGCGTTATCATAGTAACTTTCACTGTAAAAAATTGGTTGACTTTCCACCAAAATCGTCAACCAGTGGTTGGTTGTCAAAATCAACCAGCTGGTTGGAATTCAACCACTGGTTGGAATTCAACCACTGGTTGACTTTGTCCCCACAGCGAATATATAAGGATGAATGCGGCGCCCACGATATTGGTCGATGGTGGTCTCCGGTTGACACTTTTGATTCGGAAAAACAAGTTTCGTCATTTTTTTTCACAAACAAAGAGAGATAAACTTTAGCCTCGGTCGCGTATGGACGACAAAGCGGGTTGCCTGTCCTGCAGGAGTCGAATACACGTCGTAAGACTGGAGGGATGGATAGATGGACGGATGGGGTGGGGGGGTAGATGGGATGGATGGATGGATGGATGGAATGGAACGGAATGGACCGGAATGGAACGGAACGGACCGGAATGGAACGAGTGGAATGAAACGGAATGGACCGGAATAGAATGGAACCAAATGATATGGAACGAAATGATAAGAAACGAAATGGAACTGAATTGTATGGATGTCTCCCATCCATATAATTCAATTCCATTTCGTTCCATTCTGTTCCGGTCCATTCCACCCAATTCAACTCCGTTCCATTTTGCCCCGTCCGTTCCATTTTGCCCCATACCGGCCAGTTAAGTTCCCCTAACCAATTTGACTCCGTTCCATTTTGCCCCACCCGTTCCATTTTGCCCCATCCCGCCCAGTTCCATTACCCTCCACCCAATTTGACTCCGTTCCATTTCGCCCCATTTCGTTCCATTTCGCCCCATTTCGTTCCATTTCGCCCCATTCCGGTCCGTTCCATTCCGTTCCATCCATCCATCCATCCCATCTACCCTCCCACCCCATTCGTCCATCTATCCATCCCTCCAGCCTTACGACGTGTATTCGACTCCTGCAGGACAGGCAACCCGCTTTGTCGTCCATACGCGACCGGGGCCAATGTTTATCCCTCTTTGTTTGTGAAAAAAAATGACGAAACTTGTTTTTCCGAATCAAAAGTGTCAACCGGAGACCACCATCGACCAATATCGTGGGTGCCGCATTCATCTTTATATATTCGTTGTGGGAAAAAAGTCAACCAGTGGTTGGATAGGTGTCAACCACTGGTTTGTGCCAAAAATCAACCAGCTGGTTGATTTTTGGGATAAACCAGTGGTTGAGGGAAAAACTGCAACCACTGGTTGCAGTTTTTCCCACAAATTTTTTACAGTGTTGGTTTAAACATTGCAAGGATGGGGATGAATTCGGAAGAACGAATCAAAATAATATTCCTCGATGACTACATCGAGGAATATTATTTTATTGATTGCCAGATTTTTTCGCTTTTTCAAAATTCAAATTCATTCACATAGAGGGTCAAAAAACGTTGTTCCTACATAGATAGATGCGAAATATACTTCCACGATATCTTTCCGTCTTACACCTTTGAATGAAAAGTGAATCACGAACGTTGTTTCTTTGATATTCAAACTATTTGCCATTTTCTGTGGAATATCATTTGAATTATAATTGAAAGAATATATACATACGTTTCATTGAAAAGGTTAATTCGTTATAAAGTTGAAAGGAATAGCAGTGCAGCATTCTCTGTGACAAAACGATTGAATTATGCTAGATAAAAAAAGTCCAATAACGAATCTGTCATCAAGACTTACGATTGATAAATGTAATAACTACTATTCCACAAGAGCGAGCTCATAAAATGCTGTCGTCAAATAATTTAAAAAGCTTATACCGAAGTCCTTTTGTTTTTTCTTGAGCAAAAAGACTTCCGAAGCACGAAGATTCCCATGAATGATTTCAAACGATGCTGATCTCTACACTGTAAAAAATTGGTTGACTTTCCACCAAAATCGTCAACCAGTGGTTTGTTGTCAAAATCAACCAGCTGGTTGGAATTCAACCACTGGTTGGAATTCAACCACTGGTTGACTTTGTCCCCACAGCGAATATATAAGGATGAATGCGGCGCCCACGATATTGGTCGATGGTGGTCTCCGGTTGACACTTTTGATTCGGAAAAACAAGTTTCGTCATTTTTTTTCACAAACAAAGAGGAATAAACATTAGCCCCGGTCGCGTATGGACGACAAAGCGGGTTGCCTGTCCTGCAGGAGTCGAATACACGTCGTAAGACTGGAGGGATGGATAGATGGACGGATGGGGTGGGAGGGTAGATGGGATGGATGGATCGATGGATGGATGGATGGATGGATGGAATGGAACGGAATGGACCGGACCGGACCGGAATGGAACGGAATTGAACGGAATGGAACGAAATGATATGGAATCCATTTCGTTCCGGTCGATTCCACCCAATTCAACTCCGTTCCATTTTGCCCCACCCGTTCCATTCTGCCCCATCCGGCCAGTTCCGTTCCCCTCCATCCAATTTGAGTCTGTTCCATTTTGCCCCACCCGTTCCATTTTGCCCCATCCGGCCAGTTCCGTTCCCCTCCATCCAATGAGACTCCGTTCCATTTCGCCTCATTTCGTTCCATTTCGCCCCATTCCGGTCCGTTCCATTCCGTTCCATCCATCCATCCATCCCATCTACCCTCCCACCCCATCCGTCCATCTATCCATCCCTCCAGTCTTACGACGTGTATTCGACTCCTGCAGGACAGGCAACCCGCTTTGTCGTCCATACGCGACCGGGGCTAATGTTTATCCCTCTTTGTTTGTGAAAAAAAATGACGAAACTTGTTTTTCCGAATCAAAAGTGTCAACCGGAGACCACCATCGACCAATATCGTGGGTGCCGCATTCATCCTTATATATTCGTTGTGGGAAAAAAGTCAACCAGTGGTTGGATAGGTAGTCAACCACTGGTTTGTGCCAAAAATCAACCAGCTGGTTGATTATAAACCAGCTGGTTGATTTTTGGGATAAACCAGTGGTTGCAGTTTTTCCCACAAATTTTTTACATACTTATTGCATTATAGTATGTACAATAAGAAGAGCAAAATCTTAATCGATAAATTCTGTAAGTCGATATCACTATCGAGCTCTCGCTCGATCATTCATTGGTCTGCGATAGTCTACAGCCACAGCCAGGTCTGATGATATTTCTATGTGATTTATTCTACATGTGCACTGTCCATTGCGACAATATCCTACAGCTAAGGCAGATACGTCAAAGCAAATTTGTTGGCAAAATTCTTCCGAGATTAGCTGATTTCGATGTAGGCACATCCTACCACTCCGGCCACGACCTACAATGTAACGTCATACATTTAATATCATTGTTCTTTAATCGGAGACGAATTGTTTCGATGGGTTATTTGAATAGAGTCATTAAAATGAATAGTATGAAAAATGCTACATATACCTGGGCCCGATGAGTATCCACAGTTGAGTAAGTGAACTATTTCGGACATGACTCTTTGTAAAATGCCTATATCTGAAACATAGTAACCTCGTTTTAAAATTTCTTAATTCAACAAATAAAGATATGTTGGAAGTTAAAGAATCTGTGAAATGAGCGAAAAGCAAAATCAATTGAAATGTTAAATGGACAAATTTATTTTTTATAGTATTCGGCATAAGACGGTGATCTTAAGATATTTCATAGATACCAACATTCAGAGAAGCTTCATCGTCTAAAATTTTTCGATGGTTACCGTTTAAAAATGTTCTATTTGTTATATATTTAAACGTACAAAAATTTTTACAAAAATGTTACATGTTACATCGCTAAATTTAAAAATGTACATATCGGCAACTGATTTTTTGTGATTTTTCAGTACCGAGTTATCGATTTCGTTACCGAAAAAAATCCTAAAACATTGAATCTAGTATCTCGTGGGTGTCGACCAGTATTTGAGTCACCAGTTCGAGAATCATCCGTCATATCCGAGTAGAAAATTCTCGAACATTTCTATTCAGAACCATAATATGTATGTGCCATCAAAAAATTTCTATGCTATCCACTAACACGTAAAGCAGAAAAAGGTTGGTATCACCAAAAATGCGGTAAATAGCAATGTATGAACAATTGTTGGTCACAAATCATGGAAATATATACCTTGAAAGCGGACTTGCCATGACTATCCTATGATTTTCATCACTTTGATGGAATACGAAACTGAAAATCACTCATCTCGGTTTTACGAAAAAGCTCGACTTTTCTGCGAGCCTTCAAAAGTTTTGGTTTTCGAAAACCCCAATTTTTTATTTCTTGATATCTTGATCGTAGAGATGTATGCATTGTGAATAACATCTCGACACTCAAGCTTAGGAGATTTCCAACACTATATATGACAATTAGTTGGCTTAAATTATTTACTCGAGAGCTTTTGAACAGATACATATTGTGATAAATATGCGAGACATACCATGAGACATTAAATCTGGTTTTGATTTCTCTTTGACATATTTTGGTCAATTTCAAGAATCTTATGTTCCGAGACGATTGGAGTGATAAGAGTAATGCGGAATTCTATCATCAATTGAAGAATAGCCCGATTTTGAATCTTCTATTACAATTATTGTGGAGATTTTTCTTACCTGATTCCCGCGTAGATTCATGATTATTTCCGAAAACATAATTGATACAAAGGTATAAGAGTACTAGTGTCACAATAACTTTCATGTCTGAAACCTCAAGCCTGTTGAATGACAGGATATTATGTACAGTTTGCTGAACGATAACACGATTTTGAGAGTATAAATGCCACACTTGATGAGCTAAGATGATTATAATACGGCTTATTTGGAATATGGTCTGGAGATAAAACATGAAAAAGATCAAAATTGATGTTCGGAATATCAACTACTTGATTGAGTTATTAACATGTGAAAAAGTCGGAGAAGATTGAATAAATGATTTGGTGAACTAATTTGATTTGAAAGATAGATACATTTTTTATTTAAAAGGATGAGAATGATCACACGTGTATTAATACTACTTATACTAAATTTCATCAGGTTAATAAATCTCAAGCTTGAGGAGCTACCTAACAGAGTTATTATAAGCCCAATATCGCATGACTATAGAGCTGAATATTTAATAAGCACACGCGTGTGAAAGTCGACGTGGACTATAGATTTTGCACACTTGAATGACAGATTAATAATAAAGCTAAGACTTATTCCTTCGAGTGGATTAAAAGATAAGATATATGTAATTAATTTTGATACTCGATCGATATGATCGGATATCGTATTTATCACTTGCGGGAATTTCAAATTATGAAGATGTAATTTTGATGCTAAAAATTCAGCAAAATTTGCTGACTTTAACTCGCAAAGACCGATAAAATTACATCTTCATAATTTAAAAGATAAGAGTTTTGTAATGTAGTTAAAGGTTGCAGTGTTTGCTATTTTTCATAAAACTATGTGAATTTTTGCTAAAACGATCTCTCACCTCAATTTTAGTACCCGGCAAAATGTATTTTGTCATCCTACTCGCTAAAACACAACCTTTGAAATTTCACCCGTACTGATTTTTCGAAATACTTGTATCTCGTCTATCCTAATATTAACCACGGTAAAACCGTATATGAAGTGAGTGTGTCTAATTTGCCCCCCCCCCCCCTAAAGTCTCGAGAGAGCAGCCGCAGATCTTGCTGTGCATTTTTTCTCGTTCATTTTAGAATACGGAAAAGTAAGCACTTTGGGATGCTTACAGTTTCTTCGAAAAAAAAAAAAAAAAAAAAAAAATAGGCGATAAGCGGACGAGAATCCTGGCTTCCGCAACCTCGTGACGATTACGACCATCTTCTACGGCTCGATCTGGAAAATGTCACTCATCGGGACGCAGAATCCAACTTTTGCGACTATGTATCGTAGTCTACTATTTTGCAACCTTGTAACATTTTTATTTTCGGAGATTAAAAATCACATTAAAGATATTGACTCCAACTGATGCCAGAGTAACTTTAGCTAACTTTCTTTGGCTGCATGTGTTTGAACTTCAAAGTACTCTACGCGAAATTGCGAGATTTGAATCTTATCGACTTTACGAGCATATTATTAGAAACAATATGCATTGCATTTTTCTGAGTTTGTTCTCCACCCCGTGAAGATTTGAGATTCATAAAGTTGAAATGAGATCAGAATAAGTTGCAAAATGAGCCAAGGAACGTCTCATTGGCACGCCAGGAAGCCGAGATATGCCAATCTTACGAAAAGTTAATGGAAAAAGGCCTATTCCCCACGATGGTTAACAAAACCAGAACAGAAGGGACAACTGAGGCACACTAATTTCTAATTTTTCAACGAGTCACTCGTTGAAAGAGTGAATTTTGTACTTCTCAATTTAATTTGAGAATGTCGGCTTTAGTTGAAAAATAAAACCTTTCTCGTTTACACTGTTAGCTCTCCAAATTCACCTTTCCTCGGACCCAAACGTTTGGTGGTCGGCAAGGTGTCTCGGCGAGGGTAAAATAAGACTGTTGTGTTTCCATGAATTTTGATCTGCAGAAACACTGGTGATTACCTTCTTAATATTAATTTCTTAAGAACAGCAGTATCCTGTGGCTCTCAGAAGAACATCGGAGCATGGTTTTTGGCAAAATTTTTTTGCAATAATAAGCTGATTCTGGACGATAACACATTCGACGGCTCCCAGCTTTTTCTGCATAAAATACCAAATTCCTGGCATTAAAACAGGAATCATTCGATAAAATAGTTGAATGAGATTACCTAAACCAACAGTCTATCATGATGGAATGATCCAGAAGGGATATTTTGTCACGCCAAAGGACACCGTCAAACAGATTCTGTTTGGTCAGATTTCAATTCTGTGACTTCCCGAGTAAAGGCATAGCGGTATTTTTTTTATTTATTATCGATAGTTAGTCCCACTCTTCCCTTGAATCCACATAGCTTACTAAAAAAAAAAAAAACTCATCGTCGACATTAAATTTGTAAGCAAGTAACCCACGATCTTCTACACGATCGTATATGAGATCGTGAGGGGACCCATGCAGGGTCAGTTGGGATAGCTCGAAGATCTCTTCTATATACCTTTGGGAACGAGTATATATGATAACTTTCCGCCAAATAAAGTTTTAGGCGGAAACAAAATAACTTCGTGTACGCTTTCTATAGCTCGCGTAAGGTTGGATGACAAGAAATTTTGTCTCCGAGCACTTGTAAATGCAATTTAGCTGCAATAATGCAGCTGAAATGGGGTAGGATTACATCATTAAATTGATAATTTGCAGTGAATAATGATGTAAATAAAAGAATCTCGCAACTATGAATAAATAAATTCATAATTGAATTAATAAATTCGCTAGTCGAACCCGTCGAAATTTCGAATCTCTTGCCACTAGCAAGTAGGAATCTGCATTACCTACCTCCGATCCAGTGCATAACGCGCGGGGCGCCGATACAAAACATCCTAACCTCAACAAAATAATGGTGCGCGGGTGGATTGCAAGGTGCAACTCATACAAAAGTGTCGCCTATACATATATATTCAGGTGATGTGTCGTCGATCAGTCTAGCGAATTCTTGGCTCCTCCAACCTCCAACTTTTACAGCATCTTTCGCAGATATCTAATGAAAATCAACAGCGTCGGGTCATATAGATAGGTAATATTCGTAAATATCCGTAGAGTGTTCAAAAATTCCGTCCCGGTTAATCAGTGCATCCGCAATAGATATAAGGAACTAAAATCGCGCCGTGTTGTTTGGGTGAAATTCCACGAGTGTGCGAACATTCTAATATACGACGATGTCTCGATGATAAGTAGACCGCGTCGAGGAAAAGAGAGATTATGTCGTCTAAAAGGTCGTGTTGTAGGCCTGGAGGCCGAGCATCCTGAGGTTGTTGCATTGAAATTTTCTCAGTTATCGGACTAAAGAAGAGGTGAAATTGAAGGAATAGATAGTGACGGCGTCCCTGTGTATATGCAGGTGTGGGAGGTTAGGTCGTCGCCGGCCGCTAGATAACCATCTATCGTCCTGTTGAAGCTTCTGCAGCTCGTCTTCGTCGTCGTCGTCGTGGTCGTCGACGTTGCCACGGCCGGCAGGTCGCGGACAGCATGAGCAAAAGCTGTATTTGCAGAGTATGAAGGCGAATGGAACCAGCAACAATGGTAGGCAGAATTTTCTTTGCTCTTCTGCTCTGCTCCTGTCTTGTTTGTTTATTTTTTGTGTTTTGTATCATCTGATAACTCCTAGTGGTGCGAAAGATTTTCAGATTGTTTTCTCATTTCTTTTTTGTCCAATATAAGTGAACATCCATGATAACCAATGAGTTATACTCTGTATCGAATCTATCACAGTAAACCACTCACTTTTGCTCATCTTGCTCGACCATCCTGTAGAGACAGTTCTGCAACATCTTTTTAAATCTCAGGTATACTGGCAGGACCTGGCATACTTTCATTACAAGTTGTTTGCATCAATTCATCACTGTTCAGTTACCTTCAGTTTACTGTGGTTTCCGAGACATGAGCTGCTCAAACAGTCCGTTGGGATCTCATAATCAAAATAGATAGCTATATAAATCTGAGAGCAAAGCACTAATCATGATCCTAAAACTATTCATTCCTTGTATATTGTGCTGTTGTTACAGAATTACTTACAGACCTACGTATCTATGTGAGTTCTCCCACTATTTCGGTGTTTAGGTATAGCAAATCAGCTACTATTTTTCTAGCAGAAAATGAGTGTTGTTGTTGTGACACTTTATAATATCTCATGATCTCGTTTTAGGCTGTACCCGTTTGAATACGCCATTGGCAGCCACCACCACGCTGGAGGACCCAGGGACTCCTGCCTCGTGGAAGGGGCCACCACCAGGTTCTGAGGCCTCACCCTTCACACCAAACTCAGTTGGCCAAGGTGGTCCCAACTCTGGGCCTTACAACAACTCAAGTGGTCCTCCAAGCAACGCTGGTGGCTTCCAAGGTCCTAGTCCTTTTCCTGGAGGAGCTGGAAGTCCAGCAGGTGCTCCACCATATCAAGGCCCACCACCAGGCTCTGTGACACCACAGTATACAGCCTCGCCAGCACCGAGTGGCTCCTCTACCCCAGGGCCTGGACCACCTCCGGGAGGTTTTCCTCCACCTCCTAACAATGCTGGGCCCCCATATAATGGTGTGTTTATAAAGAGTATTGAAAAATTTTACATAGCTTCATGACTCATAAACGTTTTTAAACGTGATGTAAATTTTAAGTTTTGAGAAAGGGATGTGAGTCTTGAATAATTGAGGAAGATCCAACTCAATTTTAAAAAATCTGCAACGAACCCTAGTACACAGGATTTTCAGAATTTTAGATAAGACATTCAAAAGTGAGATCCAGGGGTCAATCTTGTGATTTCACAGGAGAAAATTCAAGTTTTAAGTCTAGTTTCTCGTCTATGACGAATTTTGATGCTTTTCTATTCATAATTTGAAAATGTTGATCACTAACGTCTCAATATATGTCTTCACTCGTTTTTATAACGAAAACCAATCTTTTTGTAGAGCCTGTGTATTATGGTTAACAAATGCAAATTACTCCTCGTGATAGTCTTAAAAATCTATCAACATTTCGATTTTGTGGGATACAGAAAGTTCTTGATTATCACTTACATGAACGAAATAACTGTCAAGTAGTAGAAAATATTTTGGTTCTATCCTTGACTTTAAGAAAGAAAACTGAGGGGGAATTTCACATCACACCAGAGTAATTGTATAAGTTATATAAAAATAATATTTAGATTCACTATATTCAGAGTTGAGCTACTCAACTGTGTGAGTTTTTTGCATAATCGCTTTTTACATTTCTCCTTGAATCAAAAGTGATCATGAAATAGTGAGGTGGTATGATGAATTCCGTGTATCCGTGTACAAGCAGCATCATAAAATAATTGAGAAATGGGCAAATTGACATCCATTATTTACGTCATCGTGAAGTATGGAGCTATAGCTAATTTTAATTTTTAGAACAATAGACTCTAGATCTTGATTCGATTTCCAAAACTCATGAAATTTATATTTTTAGGTCCGAGCCCGTTTGGTTCACCGTCAGGTGGTCCCGGACAGTATGTGGGAAGGCCCGGTTCGTCGGGCCCACCATTTGGCCCACCAGGTCCGGGTATGCCTGGTCCGGGGCCTGGACCTGGACCGGGCCCGCATTTTGTTGGACCCCCATCGTTCGGTGGACCACAGCATTACGGAATGCCACCCGGCAGTCCTTTCGGTCCTGGACCGCATCCAATGCCTGGCCCGATGGGCCATGGCCATCCTGCGATGATGGGACCTGGAGGCCCAATCGACCGCATCGATCAAGGGTAAGTTGAAAGTGTCCTTTGGTGAGGCAGTTTCATTCATAACAAAATCGTGCGAATATTCTCCACATCATGTCCTCTATTATCATGAAGACCTTGATCTGCAAACATCCAGTATACCTACTTTGGTCAATGACACTGTACTTCGTTCTTCACACAAAATTTTATTTTTTTGAGGAAAAAGTCATCATGCTTTGAAAGCGAGGTGGTGTTGTTTTGATCATACCATTGAAATGTGATTATTACACCTAACTAGAAGAATTTGTACTCCAAAAAATATCCTATATCTGCAAGCCAACAATCCGTGGTTGCAAAGCTAATCACACCTTCTGCTGACCCTTTATACTTTGTCAAACATTTTATAACAGTCTTGATTGTATTACAAAGTGCTCTGATAGATTCGGCAATAACCTCATTAATTAATTCCTTGAGCAATCAACGAATTGAAGCTTGCCCGATCTTTCGATTCTCTATCGAATTGCGTGTAAAAGTGTCGCAAGCTCTGTGAAAAATTTCCGCTGTACTCTTTTCCTCTATCGCAAATCCACGCAATGATCAATTAGTCTTTGTCGTCTTTCTTTGCAAAGTCCAGCAAAATGAGAGGGCAGCCATAACGCTCAAATAAGCCCCTCCAAAAGTACATGTACTTTTCACGGTGCGCTTTTCCGCGCGGGCTGCTTTTTTCCCGGCGCGCCGACAGGTAGATATTATAGGTGCACGGGCATGTCGCCCTTTTTCTGTCCATGAGAGCGCTGCGCGCGCGCTGAAAAAATCGTTAGCCCACTCGTTTCTACAGAATAGGACGACGACGACGACGGTGGATGATGGTGGTACTTATAGAGAGAGAGAGGTCTTCCTCTCCCTCTATTCTCCCTTCATCGACGTCCTTTCCCAGGTGACCCGTTGTCTTCTCTCCCTTTGCCCTCCCGCATCTATACAGTTTTTGCTATTACAGCTTATACACCATATACTCATCGTTGTACTCATCTTTTTCAAACCACTTGTACACACGTTGATGCGTAAGAATTAATTTTACGGTTGTTACACCTGATGCTGTTTTTCATGACAAATCAGGAAAAATGTTGTTTGATCAACTTTTGATTTAAGTAGAAAATATTTGTCATGGCCTACGGATATCGTAGATTACGGAAAATACTTTCAAGCTTCGGAATCATCTTGTTGTATTTTCTCAAAGATGACTGAAAGTTATCTGTGTCTTGGAACATTTGGTGGTTGTTGTAATAGTTTCACAGATTCCACCAAGATTTTCGTTAGAAATTTTGCAAAATCCAAAGTTGATGGTGGTGTAGGGATGAATTAAGAGAGATAGTAAGAATAGGTTATTTGAATTTTGATGAAATCAGGAAGCCTTTTCTGATCGGATTCCATCTGAAAGATTGGCAATTTCAATGATGATGTAGAGCAAATATCTAATTTGACCCTTCAATGCGCAATCAAAAATGAGAGGAAGGGCCCCCGCGCGCGCTTCCTGAATCCCTACCTTACCGGTGACCTCCTGGATACGATATCAGGTATCGACATTGCAGTTTCCCTAATTCGGTGGTTTTATATACTGGTATGGAAGACTTTATCTCTTGAATGATACTTGATAGTCATTTCTTACTTTTCAAGTAATACCTAACATTTTTTTTACGTCTTCGCTGACACAATCTGTTTCTTGAGATGAAAAAGTACCGTACATCATTTTTTTCAACTGAAAATCATCCATTTATTAGATTTTGGATATTCCTGTGGATTTGAGCACTGGTGTTCGAATTAGAACGAACATTACGAGCGTTGGTTTACTTTTCTCACTGCAGCAATGCGACAAATGTTTATTAACAATTTACCGAGCAACTCACTCACATTTCCGTGGTCCGTCGTGAATCATGCAGATCATTTTATGGATTTGTCCTCATTTTAAGGGGTTTTACTAAATGAAACTTCCATGGTTGAATGATAGTGTTATCATGAAATCGGTTCAGTGGCGCAGCCGAGAACCTTTCAAATCTACTCAGGAGTTTGAAGATCTTCATAATATACTAATATATGACTCTATCGCGGGAGAATCTCCAGAATCATTCTCGGAAATCTTCACTCAGTGGCTGTAAGTGAAATGATCAATGATAGTGTGTTGTTACCTGATGTATGCATTGAACCCTCAAGTTTCGGTGCAAATCGTGCATGAGAGGTATAAGTATGAGAGTATGCAATAATAATTATCCATACAATCATGAATATTTTTATTTATATTTGCGAGATTCTTCTATTCACACTATTATTCAGTGCAAAAAAATCAATTTGATGACACAATCCTACCCAAAATCGCTCTTATCCACTCTCCGAAAATAGTGCTACATTCATTTGAGTCGTAGAACTAGATTTTCATCGATTTTCTATACGAGGACCAAGGTACATCATTGGCTACTCTAAAAAAACTTTCCACGCCACAATTCTTCTCGAATTTTTGTTCGATCGTAATTCCTTAGCTTTAGTTTTGAAAAATGAACAAATTACTCAAATTCAAGTTTTAAACACACACTCATCTCAATCGAAAAAGCGCAATTCTCCGATCAAAAATTCCTGTTTCGATTGTACTTACTCGAGGGGGGACTCGCTCTCGGCTCTTGTGCCCGATTGTACGCGACCCACCTTTCCCCCTTGCATCTTGTATCTCTCTCTTCAATTCTCTCTCTCTCCTCTCCCTTATATCGCCTCTCTCTCTCTCTCTCTCTCTCTCACACAACTACCCTATATCAAGTATACCTATATATGTGTACGATGGTCGAAAGAAGGGGCAAGTGTAGCGGTGCGCGGGGAAAGGAAGGAGCCGATGGTTCTCATGCCATTCGGGTATATTTCGCTTTTCAAGCTGCATGCAGTTCTGGACGATGGTAGTCGGCTCCAACTTCGACACGGATGAGACGCACAAAGCAAGCACCCTCGCCTTTTGATCTCTTTTGGACGTTTTCGCCCCCCCCCCCTCCCCCCCCACTCACCCGATTCGACTCTGTCCGACGTCCATTTGTCGTTATGCTTTGATGCATGTGCCCAAATTAAAAGAAATTTTGATTTTGTCGGGTTCATCTTTTCCACAATCTGTTGTTACTCTAGAGCTATCAAGTATTTTGTATTCTGGTGATCGAATATTTGATTTCAAAATTTTGTGCTCTTGGTTCAGTGTGCCCAACGTGTAAGTGCTATAATTTTGTTCTACTTTACCGACTGAGCAGATTTTATTCCGACAAAGCGTCAAATATTTATTTTGTTGATTCATAACAGCGATATGATCAGTAATGCGAACCACAAATCTATACGTGCAACTCGAACTGTAAGTGTAGTACCTAAACTATTAAACCGAACTTCATAACTCGGGGATGGAAGATGATGAGTCGGTAAAGATAGCTGGATTCAGGTTCGGATCCAGCTCGCCAGTAATAATTTGACTTGTTTGCGGCTGTGATTTGAACTTGACGTTGCGTTTACCAACAATTCGCTGAAGAGCAGATTAGTTGCACCTATCAGTTTTCCAACGCATTGGAATGGGTTCATGGGTCAGGTTATCTCCTGCTCGGTATGTTTTAGACACTGCTAGACAAAAAAATTGGATCGTGTCATAATTTGAGTGCTAATCTCTAGTTTAGAATCGCAAGTCGCACTTCACAAGTCGGCGAGTCTTAGAAGATGGATGTTCTTCAGGATTTTGTACCGCAACTAGAATTTTTTTACCGATGGTCGGTAAGAGCGGGCTTATGAGAAAATGTCGGCCAAGAGTTGTACAAGATGTCGGATACCGACGTTGTTGAGTTCTTCAATTTCTCCATGACTTTTCGAAATATTTTTATTCTACCAAGTTACTCCGATTTTGTGCAGCTCACAGAATCGGCGTTACTTGCTAGATTTGCAATATCTCAAAAATTCATTGAGAAATCTGGAAATTCGACACTGTCAGTAACTGTAATAAAATTCTGACATTTCTGACATCATCTTAAGGGCTTATCAACAAAGATGCTGAATTAGCTGGAATGTTTTTTTCCGTGCCAGTTCAATGGTATTCCAGAACAAATGTATTTTGCAATGCTCAATTGGGCGGAGGTTCGAATCCATCATAATAAATGCTTATAATGTGCAAGATTTCTGACTTATAAAAGTATCTCCTTGACAATTCGAACTTGAATTCAATTAATGAGTTCCAACAATACGTATAATCCGGAGAAAGAATTAAATTTCTAAATATACCGTAAAATATATATAAGAAACACAGTCCGCGAGTTTGAGAACCCGTGCACGCAATTCCCCCCTTATACTCTCCTCTCTCGCTTTTCCAATCCTGCATCCTTGCCACCTTAGTGTTGCAGAGTTCTTCCTTTTGCATCGAAACTGCATTTGAGGAAAGAGGAGAATTGTTGGGTGGTGACGAAGGGCGAGGAGGAGAGGCGGTTCTCAAAGATTGAGGGGAAGCGGTGCTACAATCCCAGAGAGGATGCATGAGGTACCACCGAGCGAGAAGAATCGTTCGCGCATTGCCCGTTTGGCTCGCGTCGAGTTCGCTGCTCCGAGATTTATTCTCTAAGTTGTCTGGTCATCTCACAGATTTTTTAAAACATAGTTTAGTTGCAAAATTCACATGCAAAATTCAAAAAAGATCACATCAACAGCGCACTAAGGAAAAAGGAGCCAGTAGTAAATTCAGAGATTTTGTATTAATTGCTAACAGACTGTGTAAACAGAAAGTTTTACTGATCATATCTCAGAATATAATTGGTTATCACATTGAACCAGAATAATTATCGGGCCTCTGAACAAATGAATGTATTATATGGGTTTGAAAATTCTGTAATCCATCAGATCATAGAATCAATTAATAACCGAAACTAAACCCAGTAGGGTGTCCGTCATTTCCCAAGTTTCTCTGATCTCCCATGCCACCCCCCACAACCTAATCATTTGTTGAGATATTGTGGGAAGAAAATTTTCGGGGATTTAAGTGAGGTTTAACTGCTGGCCCACCTGGAGCGTTTTCATTCGAACTGTACCCTTCTGAATGAAAGTTTAAGTCAATGATTTGCGTTTACCGCGCATGCATTCCGTTCTACGTCCTCGAATGTGTTTTCAATCAATAACGGGTGCAATTTTCCTCAAAATGACTACCTGAAACATTCAATCCGATACAGTAGAACCGGAGATAGCCCACTTATTGGCATATGATCCACCCGAAGAACATGGAAGTGACTGAAAACGACCGTGTTTCATTTTTTCAGTTTTTTAAGTTTAGTAAAAAATCCTGATAATTGAGAGGTAAAACTGAGCACAGATTTTGCTTGTACGTTCAAAAATACATCAAAAACACATATTCACATCTTTAAAACAGACCGACTGAAAAATCGCATTTCAGGACTCTTTCAGGAAAACCCTGTTTCACAGATTTGGTACCCTGAATTTTCCAATCGTCGAAAACAGCGATAACTTTAATTCCACTCCATCAAATTGACTTCAACAAGCGGTCATTTTAAAAGAAATTTCACTGCCTATCGATTAAAACCACTCTCAGGTATACAATGTTACCACAATATTTTTGACAAAACATACATGCACAAACACAGGGCATGGGAATAACCCCCAAATTTTGCCAGAAACATCGTGGTCACATGGTATAGAAGCATGTGTGTACATGTTCAGGAAATGCTGATCACTGAATCAAAATTTGCTTTGAGGCCTTAGTCCAGGAAAAAATACTTCAGGTGGGGCAGCAGTTGAACATCACCTAGGTCCACGAAAATTTTTTTACCGCAATATCTCAACAAATGATTAGGTTGTGTTGGGTGGCAAGGAGGATTCGAGAAATTTGGGAAATAATGGAACCTAATACTCAGTCAAATAGACACGTGAGCTACTAGTATCTCTTTGACGCAATAATACCCTCGTCGCGTGATTTTTGTGTGTAACTCAAGGTATCCAAATCGGCTTAATTGAAACTATGCTATCATTGAGATTCGATCCGAAGGTATTTTGTAATCCTTTTTCACACTGAATATGGTCATTTCTGTTACATAGAACGACTCAACCACCTATCGCATCAATTTTCGTAAAGTGATGCCCGCGAACATCATGCATAGGTACGTTACGTGCAAGCTTTCAGGTGCGAGTAAACGTGTGAGCCGGCTTTGGTTACAGCCAATGAAGCGATCAAGCGCACCCCGTGCGTACTTTCGATATGTTATACCCCTTGTCGGCGCTTTTTTTCCAAACTCTCGTGTGTCAGATGAAGGTGTGTATATTGCTGCGGGGTTTGCGTGTCCCTTGAGTGAATGTATAGGTCTGGTGTACCGGTGGCCTAATTTGTTTGCGATATGTCAGTGCTTGAACTGTAATTGATCTGGTGTGTATTGACGTAAAAATGATTTTCATTTTTCTCGACTGTTTTTTGAACTCTTTTGCTGAAACGATAATCTGAGATCGATTATTTTGATGTGCCAAAATTTGAATGTTGAGGATTGAAATTTGAATGATATAATTAATGCTGAGGGTTATCTCATTCCGAATCATTTCAAGACTATATCTTGCTTGTGCTAATCATCCCCTTTCTGTCAGCATTGAACCTCATTCGCTTAAATTATACAGATCTCAGTCATCGATCAGAGAAATGCTGTTGAAAACTGTGTTCGGTGTTTTCTTTTATTCTTCCGCGTAATTTATTCGCCCTTCATATCTGATAATATTAAAAGATTTTTCAAAATATAGAAATACTGATTCTACCGCGCGGTGCCTATTATACGATGTTGAATGAATCACTATCATTTTTCGAAAAATGTAAAAAACATCACATATTTTTGGAAATCAACTCAGTAGCTACGTAATTCTTCTATAACTAATTTATAGCCGAACTTTTTTCCAACTGTTGATTAAACTGTATTTATTATGATAGTTCACGTAAAATCAATCGAATTGATACTAGTATGTAAAAAGTTTGGGTTATGAGAGAGATTGAATCCCAAGCCAAACAGATATATGAAAATAAAGAAGCGAAGCTATTGCAACCCTCGGCATACATTCACAGATGTCCATAGTTTTAGCTCAAATCTCTGGGGAGAACTTTTTTTTTCATCGTGAAAAAGGTCTTTCTCCCCCAGGACACGTCATTCAGTAATACGAGCACATACTACAAATGTCTCTTCGGTTAATAAGTGGTGACAGGTAGCGAAGCAGAATAACATGGTATATTCTCAACAGGCGTATAATGAACGATTTGACGTAAATTAACTCGTTACAAATCGTTCAGTGTTTATTAGCTTAATCTGACGCAATTTGTTCCTTTCAATGTGATTATCTTGTCAACTAGACAAGTTTTTCACTATTAGAGCATTAATCACTGTGAAATTAATAAATGATCTATTCAACGTAATTAATCCAATCACCTGTATGAATGTATGCCCTAGAAAAACAACTTGTAATTTATTAAAAAATACATCAATATATCTTTGAACTGGATTCAATGACTATGTTGATCAGGAAAAATCATTATTGGATGCATATTTTGTGTTGTGATTCGAATCATGTGGGGTCCATGCCTTTGAACTCAAGCAATCCACCCTTGGTTTGGTCAGAGTAAGGCTATCCGAGCCAGAGTTATAATTACGAATAGAATCTGCGGTTCAATGAGAATGACAATTCATCACTTTTTGAACTTGGAATCAACGACCCCGTTCATGGAAATCTCACAAAAACTTTGGATTTTTTCGAATAAAGGATCTTATCCCATTCACTACTGCGAGTTCTAGATATTTAAAACTCTATTCCTGGCATATACAGATAATGTGAATCTGGTAGAAATAGAACAAAAAGTTCTAAAATTAGACTCTTCCATAATCTTTCGGTTTTCATTTTTTTTCATCACCACATTTGATTTCCAATCACAATGTTTATTCCGTTTCAACCAGATATTTGGTCTCGGACTACTACTTGAATGATCCCTTGCATCATCAATAGGTACTTGTGAGAATTCTTACAAATTTTTCTGATGTTCGCTTAGAGAATAATTACCGATTTCGAAAATGCATAGTTGAAAAAAAAAATTTGGCCATTCGTATGATAGACGCTGTGAGTAAGTGGGTTCAGCTATATAACATTTTGTCTGGAAAAACGCACTAATATTCACTCGAATATTCAACAGTTTCTGTTTATTTCTGTAAGTCTTGAAGCAAAACGTGAAAGGAAATGAAGGTTATCAACCCCTGCGCCTTTGTCTCAGCAGACAGAGACTGCTTTTCGCCTTTATCAGTCATCCTCTGAGAAAACTGAGTCTGTCAATTTATTGCCGCATTCCTAGGATATCTAAAGATACTATTTTCACAAGTACCTCCATCTGAATGGGACTGCTTTATTTTTTTACGAATTAATTTTTCACAGGTTTGCATTATCATCTGATCATAATCGACTCCAAAAGTATACTCCCAGAAATGAACCCCTCTTTTTAAATATTGCATTTCACAAAAGTTTGATATTAAATGGACAAATATCAGAATTATTCGAAAATTCAGTTTGATACGATATGTATCTCATCGAAAATTATATCAACTTTCGTTATTCGAATTCTGACGAGCCATACCCCATAGAAGCATGGTTATAGAGAGAGCTTCTATCATTGCTTATAGCATTCGTTGCACATTCCTTGGCGACGACAGATCGCGTGCTCTCGTCGACGATTCTCGATGTCGTCGCCCCAGTCGTATAAGACTCTGGGTAACCTTAATTTATAGTTGCGTCGGAGAGCTCTTCTCACTGGCTCATATACTCGCTCGGAAAGCTCGAAAATTCAAAAGTTACCCCGCTCTCGGAAAGTTTACGAGTCCGTCTAGCCGGCGCGGGCGCGGCGGCGGCGCTCCTCCACTTCTAATACTTCTCCTTCTGTTTGCCTCTTCATGTATAACCCTCTTTCCTCTCAGACAGGCAAAGATTTTGCCCAGCTTTCGACTTTTTCAACCCTTACGAAACTTCATTTTTTGTTTCATTTTTTTTGCAGTTCTCACAGTCTGTGTTTGGCATCTTTATTCGAGACTGTGAATTCTGTGTCCGATACGGATAAGCATTTAATGTCAACAAACAGCGACGGTACTAAAACGAATTTCTTTTTTTTAAAAAAAGTTGTGCAATGTTCACTGCTTACTAGGTGAAACTATGATACCTGAACGAAATTCTTTGCACATGTTAGATTAGTTTTCACCCGATAAATAAAAGTTCCATCTGATGAATTTCCAGAAGGCTTCCCTGTAAAATTTGCATCAGCTACGAATATGTTAATATGATAGCAACGCTCTAGAATCAAGACTCACCATGTTAATTTGCCACTATAGAAATCCTTATTGTGAGAATTTTATGAGCAGAATTCCTCTGTAACTTTCATCAATTAATTACATGGAAATGAACCCTAACCCCCTGGATATATATCAACAGATGGTGTTTTAAAAAAAAAGTACCAAACCCTGGTGGAATTGAATGATGCTCTCTCATTTCTTAGTTGCAATTTCTGCACAAACCCACACAAACCGATTTGCACCCTATTTATCGAGAATCGGAAGCTGGGTCTGAGATCGATACAGTTTACTACGAATTTCGAAGGATAATATCCATCTCACTTAGGACCAAGCGCGCGGGTAGACCCCACTGGATGTGCGGTTCGCCTCGTGGGGTATCTCGCTCTTTTGTCCGCTCATGCACACATTTGCACCCTCATTTGAAATATCGGATGAGTCACTCGTGATTCTATGTGCAATTGCGCATCTGGTCAGTCTCTATGATCTTTTGAGAATTTTTCCAAAATTTCAAAGTGCCCAGCCATGACCTGAACATTTTATTTATATAGTTGTAGTTTTTATACCTTTTTTTTCACCAGCATTTTATCATCCTGATCACGTGATGAAAATGGCGCTCTTTTTTAATTTAAGCAGCATTTTTTAATAAAAATTTGGAAGCTAAGCTTCCATCTAGAGAAATATTTGTTTCCTTTGAAGCATCCTTGGGGTAAGTCGGATGTACTATTACCGCAAACTACACTGAGAAAATTATTTGGCCATTCTGAAAAAAAATATATTCAGATTGAATACACGCGCATGTATATTATCCTTTACTGTTATTTTTCTAGAATGGATAAACGTATTTTATCAGAATGGATAAATATTTTTGCATTCTGAGCGTACATTTGATCAAAATAAAAAGATGCTTATACACGGGCCATTAATGTGAACGATACTGTGGATGTCATTGAAGAAATATTATTCAAGTTTGATAAATATTACTTTGAGCCAGGTCGATATTCAATAAGAATCAAAAATCAGTTTCAAGTCTGGAATAATAATTTCCAAAAAATAGCAAAAGTATAGCACAATTGCGGCTTATCTGGTTTGGATAAATATTTATTCAGACACGCTTCTTTGTCAGTAATTGTTAATTTCATTTCTTATTAATCTATATCACTTACACTTGTATCATTATACTGTAGAGGATCTTATATCTTAACTATTTGCTAATATACTTATCACTTCACTAATAATTATCGCTTCGCACTCATATTCGCTATGTTCCATGAGATGCTTTGGAGCCTTATATATCAACCGAGGCCCTTCTTAGCCGCTTGCGAGGAATCAATCAACGTGTTGTTACCCGATTTAGAAATGAAGATATACGTTCAGTTGACATAATAGACTAAAGACTCACATCTTCCGTTTAGGAGGATATCCAATTCATCGATTTACACGAGAAATTCCTATTATAAGCCAATAATTCAGTTTAAAAAAGCTGATTTTGGGGCGATTAATATTTCAAGCGCCATCTATGAGCGGAAATCGATCGTAATCACGTTTGAACTTTCCAAATAAATATCTCATCAAAATCGTCCATTAGCTTATTCGCAGTCATCAAACAATTCTTTGAAATTAACAATTCTCAATAAATTGATCCACCAAAGTGGTGCATTCTAAAAATCATACTCATTGCCTCATCTCTCAAGTTCAAAGGATATTATCTCAATGTCGGTACCTCAGCTTTTGATTCTAATATATTCTTTGTATACGTGATATCAAACCATTATTCAAGCACAGAGTTACAAAGATCGTGGACTTAGCAACGCCAAGGTTTTCAAATCAAGGGATATGATGGATGGAAGTGATTGTTCCGAATAAGCTTGATCATCAGGCTCGATTATCAGTTCTCATCGGCTATGCCCAAACGGACAAATATTTATTCATATTGAATATAGTTTGTTCATTCGGACCAAGCTTGATTTGATTGAACTGAAAGATTCGAAACGAGGAACTATCCTGTACCAGAATGTAAACTCACCTCAACAGTCTTGGCAATTAATTGTTGGAGCTGATTAAATATTTGTTCAATCCGAGATCATTCCTAACCTTCGAAATTATATTCCTTGAAAAACTTGATTTGATTATCCTGAACAAATACGTCACTCAAAATAAGTGATACTTATCTGTTTTCAATGAATATTTGTTGAAATTGACGACGATCGTGTCTTCACAATTGAAATATCTGTTTAATGAGAACGTTAACTTATTCATTCAAATTGAACAGACCATTCGTGACTTGAGATAAATATTCATTCGAACCCATGGGTGCAATTGTGTTTTATGAGGTCCTGGCTAATTGAACACATATAAATTCGAGTGTATAAAATAAATTATCATTTGGTCGCATATTATTACTGAATTATATATATTTGTTTTGAATAAACTCGATTATTTGGTTCTATTATCAGCTTTCACTGAATGTACAACTTATGAATAAATATGTATTCGAATCGAATACAATTTATTCATTGTGGCTTAATTTATGAGTGAATAGATCACAAAATCACCAGTGAATACATATTTATCTGAAAAAAGAATCTTGTATTCACTGAGAACAAATATTTTTTCAATCTACACAAGGCATTTACGATTGAATATATCTCCAAATATATTTATTCAATTCTGGCAAATAATTTTCTCAATGTAATCTGTCCAAATCTGAAAAAGCTTCTTGTCCCTGGGCTGTTGTTTCACTCTAAATCATATCGTTTTTGGTGCCTTGATAATCGTCGCCTCATCCTCAACAACTCAGAATTGGAACCTTGTCCAGGATTTCAAGTAGTAATTCAGGGATTAAAAACCTTTTTTAGATTTGGACAAATATAATGTCCAATAAGTGTACCTTGGTAAAAACTTGGCAAAAAATAGCATTTGTTTGTTAGAACTCCCGTTTCAGGTACAGAAGATATGGTTATTAGTTGACAATTCCGAACCTTAGTCTGTCTCCAATTATTTAGAAATATCTGAAGAAGTATCCGGTTTTCACGAATTGACTATTGTCTCATTATTTTTTCTGCACATATGAGCAAATCCACGAAACGCGGTGAATCGTGCGTTACGCCCTTGGTGCTCCGATTTTTCGTGCCCATGTTTAGGATGTTTACGATGTTTACGATCCCGTAATCAACAATTGTAACGACCTCAAGACTTAAGAATGAAAGAGACACGAATGACGGTCTATCAAATTTTAAAAATCACGAAATTTCGCGCGTGACATATGGCTTTTTCCTCCAGTGTTAAGGTCGGCATTTGGATGCAGTCTGAGATATCGGGATGATCCTTGCGGGAAAATGACCCTCTAACTTGAAGCAACAATCTACTTTGAGCCCAAAAATGTGCTCCTAACAGGTGTGGAGCCTTCTCTTGTTGATGACGCGTGACTATTTTTTTAGAAGTAAAAAAAATTAACGATATTCCTCATCCCACGACAGCCGGATCTCCCAGGAAATGCGCGCTCGATAGCGTCCCGCCTACTTGCCACACTCGAACTGAGGGTTCATTTTCTATACGTCGTAGCTAGGGTTCAAATTCATGGAATTGATTCCGCCAAATAGTCATTTTGAAGGGAATTTCCTTGGCTTTACAATGAAATTGGTTTCAGAAGTCCAAATTTCTGCGCATGCCCAGAAAATGGACGATTTCCAGAGGTCTGAGAAATGGATTTGTAAATAATAGCCAAAATATGCCTTGGATCGCGAAAAAGGAATCTGGGACTATTTTTTTTCTCGAAGAACACAAAATTTTACATCAAATATCAAATTTTCAAAAATCTAAAAAATGTGTTTTTTAAGAAATCGATTTTTTTGTGTTTTTTATTCTTTTGCCTGCTAAAACCGCCCATAACTTCAAAATTAACTCTACAAGACCAATTTCGATAGGTTTTTAAAATACCTTTTGAATGCTGCAAACCGCATTCATGTATCTTGAATGGGATTTGAGCAATATGCATTTTATTGGAAAAAATACTCAAACTTTTTTGCTGGAAATAATCCAAAACAATAAAGTAATGTACGTTGAAGATACCTGGAAAATTTTTTCGGGGACGCATAGGTGGTGGAAAGTTCATATTTTGTACCTTGAAATCGAATGAAAAAGTTGAGGAAAAAACCTGAGTCATGACCCCGTTTCGTAGGTCTGTTTCGCGCGGAACTACTTCTATATGAGTCAGGTCTATGTGCGTCGAATCATGTCGGATTGGCAACCTAATCATGCTTTTGAAAGGAAAAAAAAAAAAATGCGATCGCTCGACAAAATCATGTTTTTAAACGTGCACATGAACAAAACGGGTCAAACCGATGAGGTTTTGCTTGTGATCGCTCACTTTTATTGTACTTGATACCAAGTAAGTGACTGCGTGAGCCAATATTTCATTGTTGGCTTGTACAAGCTATTTTTCTTGTTTTTTTGAAAGGGATATTCGTGAATTACACTGTGGGTACACTCTTAAATAACGTTTATATCATAATTTCAACGATATTCCCGCGTTTTCTGGCATGATTTAAATATTTTCCAGCACCGTAAGGGTTCAAATGTGTGATACAAGAGTGTATCCGTGTATGTGGGAATATCATTGCTCTTATGAGCATTTCCTGTTTTCTCTGTCCCAAGTTACGCCGTTGCATGAAAATCAATCACGCGAGTGGATTTGAGTTCCAGATACCAATAATTGAGAGTATCTAAAACCCCAGCAATGTGCGTTAGAAATTTTGTTCAAAATTTCTAACGCACAAAAATTCGATTCTTCGAGCAAAATTCTGTATAGAAACCGACACTCCCTATACAAAATTCACGAAAAGCGCACTTTTCGTGAATTTTGCGGGGAAAAAATTCATTTCGTACATACTTGTTGAAGTATTCCTGTTTGAGCGATCGGTCTAAGGTATTGGATCGTTTCTGAAATATTTGAATACAAGGGGGGGGAGCGATGAGAGAAGCTTGGTATTTGTGGTTTCAACTTCAGATTGAGCTTCAGATAGTTTGGAGGAATATCTTCCAACAATCTGAACTGATATCGCATTGAAATTTGAATTATTCCATACACGATATCGTTAACTCGGTCGTTTTAATTTACACAGTCTCTCATGAAGTCATACCCACTCCATGATTATACCATTTAAAAAGCTCGACCCCCGAACAAAATTTTCTCTCTGACTCACTCAAAATTCAAAAGAACTCGGGCAAGGCAAGAAATCACAAATATTCCCATGAGAACGCCCACATGTACACATTTCACCCAATATTCCAAAAGAATAGCTTGTTCAAAAAGTTTGTAAAAAATTTCAATAATCGCTCGCCAATTTTCTTGATTCACATTTCTTTCGTCCCCCTTAAGGGTATGCGGGCACCGTGCAATCCGGGGATCTATATATCATTTACACGTATTTCAAAATTTCCACGATACGAAGTTTGAAACGAGTTGTTTACCACTTATTATCATCTGAATTGTGCTGGACAATTCTTCATTTGCCACCAATCACACACCATCGGCGATGAATGAGAATGACTTGCCCCTGGATACTTTCTAACCTATAAATTGGGACATTTTCGTTCATAAAAATCTCAAAATCTATTCCAATTCGGGCTGAACGACGAGTTAACCAGGTCAAGTTAGATGATAATAAAGCCTGGATAACTCGTCGTTTAGCCCGAATTGGAAAAGATTTTGAGATTTTTGTGAACAAAGTTCAACGTGCGCGGTGACCGCATCGCCTCCTCAATTTACTTCCCGCAAACACCAAAATCTGACTAAATCTTCAAACCACAAACTGCAATATCCAAATACAGAAGTATCGTCGGGCGCGTGCTTTGCTGCAAATTTCACACATCAGCAATTCAGTAAAGGCGTTTACTGCACATGTTGCGGGGGAGGAGAAGTGGGTATACAGCAAAAGCACGTGGTAACGCGTATACGATCAGTGATGCTGGAGAAGGCGGTCCACACTTATATACTTGGGAAGCTATTAGCGCGCGCGGGTCACGGCGTTATTAAAGACAATGAAGCAAACTTTATATACGCGGTGCCGAGGCCACGAGGCTAATTACTTGGCAATTACTCGAGCCGAGCCAAAGAGTAGGGCCAAAGAAGAGCTTCTCGACATCGAGACTCAGCTTTTCGAGAGCAACAAGTGCTCCTCGGGCATATCAGACCAAGACGACGATGACGTCGACAAGATGATGGCTTGGATGCTCCTCATTGCCTACTGCTGCATGTGCCTGTACTATGGCTCTTGTCCAGCCAGCTTTGCAAGCTCTCAAACGGACTTGTATATCTAACATTTCCGAGAGCTCCGTTTGAGCGTTCGTTGAAAGAGTAGAAGAACTTGAGAGCTTGCGTGGTACTGATTTCAGGAATTCAAATATATGGGTACCTTATGAGTTTCTGGATATGAAAACCCCATTTCCTTGATAACCAGGACATTTGATCATCAAGTTCCATACGCCCAAGTCCTTTGACCCCAGGAATGCTTCCACCAGTCTATGTTCGATGTCATTCATTCCTCTTTGTCGGGTTTCCCTGTCTCTTCAAATGGCATTTGTCGCTAGAGCAAACCCCCGCAAAAAGGTTACAACATTTCAATTCCAGAACAATGGTCTCCAAATCTGAAAGTCTTGACGAAATTCAAATGAACCTAATGTTTCCTTTGCCAACTTCCAAACCCTACTGTAACCCTCTAATTTATCATGTCCACTACAGTGGACATAGACGAGAACCGATTATAGCTTTTGACTGGCGCGTCGTAAAAATCTAATAAGTTTCTGAGAAATCTCAGGCAATCCTAGAAACGCATTCTCTCAAGGATTAAGTCTCTACATACTCCTATTTTGTGAAGAATGGGGGAAAAATGATGTTCCAATTTTGAAATGTTGACGTATTCCGTCATTTTTTGACGAGTTATTAATATTTTTCGTGTAAGAAAATTTTACCGAGATTAATGGGAAGTGAGGTCCAACGTGAGCAGGTCAAGTTATGCAAGTATTAAATTTCATATTAGAACAAGGAAAACACTCGAGTTTCTCTTCAGGTTTTTCGGTGCAACCCAAGCTCTATAACCTCAACAAACCCAACCTCCAAGTTAACATTCATCACTCACTTCTATACACACTAGCCGCTCATCGGATACATTGTTGCAGTCTCATCTAATTCTCAACTCATCCGAAAGGCCACCACGCTTCGGTCGCGGAATAAATAATCGGAATCTGATATTGTTGATCAAATTCGGACGAACTCGACCTAACTCAACAGCATTTATAACTCCATCCTGAGGTGTGAAAGTATCGTTTTTCGTAGAATCAGGAATCCCCCCCCCCCCCCAATGTAACCGTGAAAAAAGTTCAGCAGCTGACTCACGTTAGGTGCTGTCACTGACTAACTTAGCGTGTAGTTCAATGACCCTGTCACGTTCCAATCCTTGGGTGTAACCCAACCCGCAAACCCCCAAAAATCTATACCCACAAAGTCAACATTCGTCAGTCAGCACTACTCACTATCAGTCGCCTAAAATCCGTAACCCACATACTGGAATCATGTAGGAATGTAACTCGAACCTCCTCAAAAAGGTTGTGACTTTCTAGTTGTAGAATAAATACTCTAGAACTAAGATCTAATCTACTTAATCGAATTGGTTTGACCTCTATGCACTCAACCAACTTTCATTAACCCATTTTAAGTTATACGAGTACCATATTTCGTAACATGAAGAACCCCTTCTATCTGAAGTTTGATGACAATGTTAAGTTCTCAGTCCTTCGGTACAACTCAACCCCCATAACCCCAAGAATCCTAACCTCAAAGTTACTCTTGAGCAGTCAGCGCTACTCACTGGCAGCCACCGATAACCCACATATCGGAATCATGTTTGTGGTCAAATTCAAACCCCTTGAAATGGGTTTACGACACTTTGTACGCAACCCGCAAAGTCGGTACACTTTCAAGTACACCTTTCTGATACCCTCCACATCATCTATACATATATATTCGTGCGTAGCTCTGCGGTCGTGGCAGCGGTGGTGTATAGTGATGGTTGGGGGTTGCTACTCCTCAGTTGAGGGGGTGGGCAAGAGAGATAGATAGAGAGTCGACGCAAGACTGGGGGTCGTCGTCCCGGTTCAACGCTGTTTCTATGGGTGGGGGTATACGGCTAGGCAGAGGGCGGCACATGGCGCAGGGATACATACATATATAACCTCTTTCGTATCCGGGGGTTCAGAGTGAGAGGGTAGGGGTTATGGGAGGGAAGAGGATGTACGCGGATAGAGCTGCGGCGGGCGTTTTTCAAATAATTACATCGGGCTGCGGCGCGGCGGTGTGGGTCACCATGGCAACCGCAGCGCCTCGCACTCTCTCTCCCTCTCGCGGTTTATCCGCCAAGCGTCGAACGACTCTCTCTCGCACTGAGAGCCTAGAGAGTACCTTCTCTATGTTATATAGTTGTGGACCAGTATTGGCTGTTGCAACCCTCAACCTTTACAGCTTTCTCTCGTGAAAAAGAGAGAGAGAAAGAGGAGTTCTGGGTTGCCCGATTTTTTTCATCATCTTTTGCTTTCTTAGTTTTCATCCGAGGGATTATTCGTTTTTAGCGCGTAAATAACATTCGCGCTCTCGGGGTTGGTGGATGTTTTTGCCCGGGCGTTACGGCTCAATTTTACTTCTCTCTCTCGCTCTCTCTCTGTATATTTGTGTTTATTTGTTAGCATTCGTAGAGTTGGCAGAGGCCCGGGACTAGCTGTTCTCTGAGCGAATTCGAGGAATGAGATCGATAATCCAGGGGACTCTTTAATTTTAACTTGGCTCCAACTATTTCAAAAATATCGCACCGTTCTTTCGCTGCTTCAGGTCGCGGTAGTCTGCCATGGTGGCGAACTAACCTATTTTTCGCGTCATCTATGTAAAAAGTTCTGAATCTCGATTGATTATAATTAGTCGATAAAATTAACCATCTTTGATATTATCAAAATGGTGTGTCAACGTAATCATGTCCATACAAAAAATATGACTGTGATCTTATGATTGGCGTGGACTTTTGGGAATAGTATTTTGCTCATTTTATGCCATCCACAGAGCTAAGGTTTATATGGATTAGGTACAAATGTTCTTGAATATCTCTGAAGTTTCTAGATTTTGAACCCATGGACTGTCCACGATTACTCTGTCCATCATCTATTAGTCACAGAGTCTATGAGTCACGGAGAAAAGATTGGGTAATTGGTTGTTCATAGAAATGTCAAATAGTGGAGAATTGTAAAAACTTGATCAACAGATGTGACCGATGATTATTGCTAACTCGTCAAGTTACTAATTCAGTCATCTCATTATTTAGAAGGGAACAGTTGAAACTAATCAAAATTGTTGTACATGATCATAAATAATTCATAATTCTGTGCACTCACTATTACCTTTATTATTTCAACCTACTTTGTTTGATTTAAAGACTGATGAAAGTTATGTCCCATGTCTGAACCATCAAAAATGTAGTATGAATGATTCTCATGACCAGCAAGTCACGAGTTGCCTATAATGTCTACAGGTGTTTCCTGCGGTACTGCAATTAGCTCATTTATTGAGTTGGCATGAGTTCTAATATTCTCAGAATACTTCATTTTAACCCGCTCATTGTAGAATTTGCATCCAGTTTGCTGAAATTGTTCAAACCCAAGAAATATCAAGTATTGTAAAAATAGCAAAAAAAACAAATTTCAAGACGCGCTGTGAACTTTCTGTTGTAATTTTTCTTATTTGAAAATTCAAGCTTATCAAAGTTTGACTCTCATAACAATGGGCTTCTTCAACATATGAGAGATAAGCTGATTTTCACATCATCTTTCCCATCTCGCAATTACTATTTTAGTTCTTTGAACCACCCTCCCCCCCCTCCCCCATCTTCGCTCTCGTATTTTCTGTTTTACTGTAGCTTGTTCTCATTCACTTATTTCAATTTTGCCCGGTACTCATTTTCCCTCAACATTGCGCCTTTCTGAACTAGCCAATCCAGCTTCGTCAAAAAACACATCCCCAGCGGGACTTTTTATTTTTATTTTGCAGTGTCTGCGTATAGAATGAGATGAGCGCTTTTGCTCGATGCATGTTCCAAGCTATCTAGATATATGGTTGTTGCATCGAAAAATGCAAGCAAATGCTTTGTGTACAGATGCGAGCTAGGATAATTTAATGAGAAGTACTGAATACGCTCGCATGGATGCATTGAGTTTCAAGAGGGTGGGAGGTGTTCTATGGCAAAATCATATTAGGCTGTGAAAATGGTGCTGGTGTAATTTTTTTCATGTTCAGAAGTGCTTCAATAAGGGGATGGCGTCGAGTACTTCTCTTCGTATTTATTTTTAATAATATCCATCTTGTCCATGCTACAAGCGGAAATTTGTTGATTCATTTTCTAGGCTTTGGTAGAAATTTAGGAGAATTTTTCTTTTCAGAATCTTATAACAGGGGCCATGATATTTTTGTGTATGTTGACATTTCATTTCAGTGCATTTTTTCTCATTCTCAATCCTTATCTCATAACTGGGGCGGTGATCTATCGACTGTACTTGAATTTTTGCTACTGCTTTCATGCTGATATCTACATTGACTTCGGATGCACGATTTTCTGCCCATCTTGATCCGGCCCTTGTCAAAATATTTGAGTTTACTCATTGACAAAATTCGTTTCCTTTCAAATAAAGTATTATCTTAGACCTTTGAGCCTGTTCCGAGCATAGTGTATTTGAGAATGCTTGGATCACCTCCTCGAATTTAAGACGATTTCTGTTTTTTGTATTTCCAAAATCCCCTGGTACATTTTTTGCCAACTTCTGACAATTTAACACGTTCACTGAAACGGGGCAAAACGCGTTCGGGTCCTGTGTGCAATGAGCCCCACCGGTGGGGCCCAACGCAGTAAAGGTGTTAATGTCAACCACTGTGAGTCTATCATTATGTTATTAGAAACTTTTATTTCAAACACAGGTATATGTCTCATCCACAAGTTTTATTGAACCTTTTAAATTCGCAATAAATATACCACGCTCTATAGAATTCCTGGAAGATAGAACCCACTAGAAATTCTTCACGCGCGCAAGCGCGCTGTCAAAATTCTATGAAAAACTCAACAACACATACATAATACAATGGTTGTTTCATGTGTTGTAAAATCAAATTATTCCTTTTAATTCAAGATTCGTGAATGTGGTTTGTGAATTCGGTGATACGTACAGTACCACGAGTTTATGCAGTACCCTGTATAAAAAATGGAACACCATAACCTTCACTAAAACAGCGTTTTCTCTGACGCTCTGGAGCCTACGGCAATTTTTCAACACGCACTCAAAAGATGAGAAACAAATCTATCAAATCATGTGTTCTGAAAATTATTTGAATTGAAATTTCTCGCTTTCAATCGACGCCCAAAATTCTGATCTCCATTTTGATATATCACCCGTCATTTCCATACAAACACCATGCTGTTGTCAAGATCCTTAGAAAATCTTGTAGCTCTTTTCAATATCTTCGAAATCATTTTTTACACATTCCTCTCCGATTTTTCAAACCCAAGTTACAAGCGATCTCGCGAAAGGAGTTTTGCACGGGTTGAGGGTATCAAAAGTATGGAGTCATACGTTTTTCCCGAGTTGAAACGGACGAAAGTCCTTCCGAGGAGTCTTTCGGATAAGTTTGAGTATAATAATTCAATAAAATTTAATTCAATAAAATAAAATTCGGAGAATCTTTCGTCTAAATCTTGGATTATGACCGTTTTTGTATTTTTGATGCCTAACCACACGTGCACAACGCTTTTTGCGCGATCGCTTGTAACTCGGCTCAAAAGATCGTAGAGCAATGTATAAAAAAAGATTTTGAAGATATTGAGAAAGAGCTACAAGATTTTTTAAGAATTTATTCAACAGCATGATTTGCATAAAATTGACGGTTGGTTGATTAATATGTCGACTTTTACACTTTTGAGCGTCGATTATAAGCAAGAAATTTCAATTAAAATAATTTTCAGAACACATGATTTGATAGATTTGTTTCTCATCTTTTGAGTCCGTTTTGAAAAATTGCCGTAGACCCAAGTGTGACGGAGTAATCGCTGTTTTAGTAAAGCTTTCCATGTTCCATTTTTCTGCAGGGTACTATAAACTATGGACACAAACTTGTTTTGTAGATTTGGAGTTCAACGTTTCAAGTAATCGTAGGCTTGTTTAATGAGACCATTCTCAACGTTTGAAACCCCGAGATCTATTTCACTTAGACTTGCAGAAAGAAAGAGAGACTCGAGCGTTTCGAACAGCCCAAAACGAATAAATTTTACAACTCCATGAATAAGTGCAAGTTGAACGCAGATTACGCAGAGTTATAATCAACTGTATGGGATCAGACTCTCGTGCACTCCCATTCAGTTTCTCTCGATTTTTGAATAAAGTGAAGTCTCGGACTGCACAGGGTGCCTGAAATCCACGATCTTATAATGATTATGAATGAGTATGAAAATAAGACGTGTCCTAAGCCGCATCAAATTAGAGTTTAAGGTCTAAGTAGCTTGCAAATTTGGAAATTATAATATTTTTCGAACAATGATTGGATTATTCATAATTGATTTGCTAATGGGCAATTCCTCACAAAACAGCCTTACGGCCACGTTTCAGATGTTTTAATGAAATGTTGAAAGCTGAAAATTGAATTATAACCTGAAAAGGGATCCAAATCACACACACTCAATCTTCGGAAAAACGTTTTTGGACGTTGAATCGCGCACGAGTTCCTTTTCACATCTTAGAGGTATGTATCTAGTTCTTTTGATGAGTTATTTTCTCTCATCAAAGCGTAATGCCAATCTTCATCACACATCTCAGCATTATGATGACTATTATTTGCACAATAAGAGTGGAAAACAGAGATATCTGTATCTTGGGTTTTGTGACAATGTCTTCTCTGTTGACATCGCGCAAATTTCAAAAATATATAAGAACTTGAACCAAACCTCAAACTTTCTTACATCACAACAAAAACATCAACCCTCGGAGTCAAAACATCAAAATCAAAACAAAGTCTGGTGTAAATGAGATATCGAAAAATTCGAGATACGCCAACTTCTCGATAGCCTGCGGATTAATAGGAGGGACTACATCATCATAGAACAGAATTAATTCTATACCGAATCTCAGAGCTCAAGTTTTTACGCCAGCTCGCTACGAGCCTGAGCAGAAGAAAAACCACGTGCCTCTTGTTGCACATCATATAAGTACCTATATTGGTGCAACAGAACTTTCGAATGAGACTAACGTATGCACTTGCGCACAAAGCAAACAGAGAATATATAAACTTTATATATCGTAGCCGGAATGCGCGGTTCGTCGTTGACGTCTCTAGAAAGAAGAAGTATATACTTGTATATGAGAGAGGTGTGGGTTTAGGGATGTAGCTTCCACAGGTGGTTGGGTCGTGAACTGACCCCACTCTCTTATGTACACCCCCTACGTCTTGGAGAGTATATATTGTACGAGAAGCGCGCGCGCCGCCGCGGCTGCCCGTTGACCCTCGCGCACTCTCAAGATATTTACTCGGAGAGGAGGTTCTATCGGTGCTTTCGAAGCTTGCAGTCATTGACGGCGAGGATCGTATATGTCGTCCCGATTCATCAGTTGTGTGGTTACTCAAAGATTCCAAATTTTTAAAAATATCCAGTGAGGAGATAATTTTTTACACAGTTGAAGAGGCATTCATTTTTGTGAGATTTAGCCTTTTTCTAACAATACTAAAAGGGCATGCGCTAGCCGTGCAACCCGGACGTAGAGTTCCATTCTCGTTATATGTTGAAATTCTGATGATGCATATGTTCAGATGAATTGCCGAATCAAAAGGCGCGGCAGCGCCTTGCTGGCGAGTATATGAAAGAGAAGAACATGTGAGAAAGAGAGAGAGAGCGCGCGCAAGGCTGCCGTGCCTTATATACGCTGAGTTGGGCCGTTTTAACCTCACCTATTTTTTCGAACTTACTTATTTCGTGCTTTTCTGGGTTCAGGAGGGTTTCATTCCCTCTGAACCCGTTATTTCGGTCCTCAACAAGGATATTGGCAACTCATTTCGCCGCTGACAGCGTTTAGTGCCAAAATATCTTACTCACTAATTTCGACCCTTCCGAATTTTTTCGCGTCAAGATTTCAGCCGCGTCAAGACACTCGAAGTCGAACACAATCGATTGTTGGGGTCGACCACGCGGGACGATCGACCGCGAGAACACGGGTGATGTTTTGATGCAGCCGCATGTGTAGCAGACGGCGTTATTCCGCTCCAGCAGTAACATGTTGTAGCAGTAACATGTTGTAGCAGTAACATGTAACTTTTTTGACTATTTTGATTATATTATGTAGAGGTAATAGCAGAGATTGAAAGCCAATCGTAGGCCGTAGCACCGCCTGCAGCGAGCTTGTAGAAATCAGCTCTCATTGTTGGAGGAATAAGAGCCACTTTATCGTTGTGGGTTTTCTTGTCTGGAGTGATATAACAATAATAGGCCAAAGGCCAAAATGTGTGTCATTCTCGCTGTTGTGCAGTGTCAAGAATTGATCTCCAAAAATAGTTGGAGAATTTAGGATTTGATCGTAAGGAAAAATGAGTGCCAGTGTCAATCTACATTTCAGCAGTGTATTGGGAAGTGACATGGGGGCGTGTCCGAGTGAAATCACGTGGTTTGAGAGACTGTCATGGCTGCCGCATACCCCCCGATAGCATTGAGTACTATGGGATAATCCGTAATTTCTGAGCATTGTGGTAATTAATAAGCAACATATCTGTGATTATGCTGCGTGAACCCTAAGAAAAAGCAAATTCCTGCTTGGACAAAAATTTTGATCTGCTGACGAGGTTCCTGCGATAACGTAAGTGTCGTGAAAGTAAGTATGGCAGACGCGCGGTGTACACACCAGTATGAGACTTTGATGTTTATTGTGCTTTGAACTTCTGACTAATCGGGGAAGTTGTGTGAAATCGACAACGAACTGATGAACGAATTATTGCACAGAGAGTGCTCGTGGGCACAGTCACAGTAATGTCAAGCACTGCATCCGAACTCATCATATCACATGCACCATTCTACATGATTTAACACAGGTTAGTGCTAGTTGTATGCCGTGTCACTGCTACAACCTATCACTGGATCTCGCGCAAGAATCTTTATTCTGAGACTCAGACCTCCAGACAATCTAGCTCCTTGTATTTTATTCTATTCTCTTGCACTTTCATTAACATTCATCGCGGCACAATCGCAGCAGCAGCAGCCGGCATCTATTCGTTTACTAACTGCAGTAGCAGAAGACCCATCACATGATCACCCGCGAGGCCGCGACACTCGGTCGATTCTCAACAGAAAAACGATTGGAAATAATCCTCGGGTGAGCTTTCAGCTATAATTACCTCGTGGTAGGAGATCATGCAGCGTTGAATCTTGTGGATAATGGTAATAAATAATTGGTTATGCTGATAACAACGAGTTTTCGTGGCTCAAGCCTATGCTTGTCAATGCTATCGGGGGGCATGGAATACTTCGGCGTTCTACCGCGAGGGTGCGTACGCCCAATGTCACTTCCCAATTGACTTTCAGTTTCCTCAATACTTCAGACAGACCCAACTCTGAAGCTATAAATTGTGCATTTCAAAGAAAAGTTGATAAACCACTCTAGTTGAAGAAGAGTGCGACCAATAGAATATCCTTCGTGTTGCTTTTCGTAGACCTGTCAATGTCCAACGCATTAAGAGGGATCGTCTCTCACATTTAGATGTTGTAAGACAGGTCAGTCAATTGACGACTGTCCAAGAACAGTTGTTGTGATATATAAGCACTGATATTTGGTGTTGCTCTGGTTATTACTTTTGAATATGATATGTCCATTGCGTAATACTCTAACCCAAAAGTCTCAGCTAGACTCTTACTCTCATATGGTATATGGATTTTACTTCCTTGGCACTAAATTCTGAATAGGATAAGAAAGTTGCACAGGGTTCACCTGTTTCATCAAGAGTATTATGAAGTAAGAAAGGGACTTTTACGCTCTTGGTGGAGAGTGGCAAGTTCAAATTGAAAAAATTATTACTTGAGTAGTCAATCACTAAACAAACTGGATCCGTACATCTATCTGGAAGTATGTTGAGGATCATTCAAACACATATCACATAATGCTACTGAACCTTCATTTCCCTCAGAATGAGTTTGCATGGATTGATCCAACTTCTTGATGTGTTATGAATTACCAATGTGCTACATGGAATTTGTTTGAGTCTTTGGTCCTTAGAAAATTTTGGACAACAGATGTAGTGTCATAGTTCTATGTTTCATTTATCAATTAGTTATTAGTTATTAACTTTGATATTTAGCATGCTCTCTTGCTGAGGAGTGGATGTGGTTCATCATTTGGGGAATTTTCACAATCTAAAAGTTCCTCGTGATCCAGAAATTTTCTCTTGCAAGCACCATCACAAGTGGGTTAGGAGTCTTCGCATCAACTCAAGTCAATTCCATGAACTTATTTCAAGAGTCTTGCTATCAAAAATACAAAGTTGTCCTTCTCCAGATTTTTCTTTGTTCATGATCAAAAAATGTTCATCTTGGAATGAAGCACTCTAGTGTTAATTAGGAGAATGATTGTTATGGATGAGATACATAGAATTTTTTTTTGTTTTCTCACATGCTACTATTTACAGCATGTTCTTCAATCTCAGAATATTTAGTCATTACCATAGCCGAGTGTTGAAATCTCCCCCCCCCCCCACTTCACTTTTTCCAAAAGTATAACTTGGCGAGTATGGCCATCCTTTCCCCCTATCACTTCATCTGGGATCAAAAATTGAATTTCAACTCTTGAGGGTCATGAAATCAGGGGAAACATGTCGAGTAACTATTTAGCAAAATTTAAACATGAAACAAATGGGTAGAAAATGAAAAATATTAATTTCAACTCTTGAGAGTCGTGAGATCAAGAAAAGCATGTCGAGTAATTGTTTTGCAAAATCTGAACGTGAAACGCATGGAAAAGGATTGATTACATTACGATTTGACTTTCTCGGTAATTTTGACTCAACTTGAGTTACTCACCATCTCTACTGAATTTTAAACTAAACCGATCAATGCTAGATTGAATTTTCTGGTTTCCTTTTCTTTTCAATGGTCTGAATAGATTATTATTGTCATTACATTTCATAGACGAAGGAGATGGTGAGAAACTCAAGTTGAGTCAAAATTACCGAGAAAGTCAAATCGTAATGTAATCAATCCTTTTCCATGCGTTTCACGTTCAGATTTTGCAAAACAATTACTCGACATGCTTTTCTTGATCTCACGACTCTCAAGAGTTGAAATTAATATTTTTCATTTTCTACCCATTTGTTTCATGTTTAAATTTTGCTAAATAGTTACTCGACATGTTTCCCCTGATTTCATGACCCTCAAGAGTTGAAATTCAATTTTTGATCCCAGATGAAGTGATAGGGGGAAAGGATGGCCATACTCGCCAAGTTATACTTTTGGAAAAAGTGAAGTGGGGGGGGGGGGGAGATTATTCTTATTGTCTAACTTATACTCTATAACTCACTGATTAGCCCAAATTATGAGAGTATTGCAGAAAAATGAGAGTGACTTAGATGGCTGGTACCTCCTAATCTTTACTAAGGCTGCTTTTTCACGGTGGTAATTCGTCGCCGCGACGTCGCGAGATGCAATTTTCATGCGCGCGAAATTCAAAATCTAGCTCATCGAAGTGACCTAAGATGGAAATGGAGTGACTCTGAAAAACCCACTGGTTGAAAATTATTCTGTCCAATGTTTTTGAGGATGCTGAACACGAATATGAACTTCATTCCCTTCCAACGGCGGAGAAAATGCGTGAAAATCGACTTTGAAGCCGGAACGTCTCATTTTCGGATTCAGATGTGACTTTTGGAAGTTTTCTTCACCTCTAGATGGGAGCAGAGTTCGTATTCGTATTCAGCACACTCAATAAGATAGGGAAGAACAACTTTCAACAAGTTTTTCGGAGTCAATCAATCTCTATCTTAGGTTACCTCGATAAGCTAGATTTTGAATTTCGCGCCCATGAAAATTGCAGCAATATTGCGGCATCGTCGCTGCAATGAATCGCCCTCGTGAAGAAGCAGCCTATAATTTGTCCATGCAGCGGACAAAACGGGGCGAAGCAAAATTATCGAATAGATCTTCTAACTTTTTCGGACGATTCTAATTGCTATTCACATCTGCTGAGCATGAGCGTCCTTCACAGTCTCCAGGGGCTTGATTTTAAAATTACGACACTTGCAAATGCAGCAAGCTTACGCGCGCACCTATCGCCAAGTGTCTAGTCCTTGCGGCGGTTCTGCCGGTCCACCCGTTCCTTCCTATTCGGTGTGGTGTTAGGTTAGTCCTTCGGTAAATTGAGACTAGGGCAGATTACAGACTTCTCTCTTCTCTGGACTTAATTCAAAAATACATCAATTGAGTCTTTCCTCGATAATGAGTTATGGATAACTCAACTCTCCACAGCAGCAGAAGATGCATTTTTTTTATGCAAACCCTCACAAAACACATGCACATATGGTCCTACGATCATGATCTGAGTGTTTCGTAGGGAGCCAGAGAGATACATAACATCAGGCTCGAATAATAATAATCTGGAATTTAAAGTGATGTTCATGAGTGCAGGTGTTACACAACACATTCATGATGATGTCAGATAATAGTGTTAACTTATTATAGTGTTGACAGATAGCGCTAGATTTTGTGTGAAAAACTTTTTTGAGTTAAATTCTGTTCATCTCATAATAGCAAACATATTGTAGATTTTAATCCTACGATGCAAGCTTACTTGTATTTTTACTAAGGATATTTCACCCTCTTTCTGTCATCTAGGTAGAATTAGGTCTTAACAATCAGACATTACCACCACCGATGAAAAAATTAAATGTACACACATCAGATTATGATTTCCATCAGTAAAATTGATGAATAACATGAAGACCTCCTCTACGCGAGCCTTACTTTTGAGAATCAGAGTCTATTGTGCATGATGAAATTTTTTTGTCCTGAAAATAAGATCCTATAGCGTGTATTCATTCCTGATGTGCATACAAATGGAGGTTTGGAGGTTTGGAGACTATAATAGAATGTTGAAAGAATTGAGTTATTATCAATTATTGGAGGAATTGAAGCATTTTAACTGTGTTGTCATCCCAACAGTGGGCATGGTCAGAAAGTCATATGATGAGTTCTGATTAATGCCATGGGACAAGATTCTAGGTTTTGCGCATCAAACTGAGAAAGTGTACGTATCTAAATGTTTAAGGATACTAGTCAATAAGAATGGGTTACGCTCTAGTCAGATTTAGAAGGTCTAATTGGTAGTGAACTATACTATTTGGATATACTAATTAGATACTCAAGCTGTTAGGAGCTACTTGTATTTTTTATTTTTGTTGGTATCTTGAAGATTTTTCTTCCAAGAATTGAAATATATTGAGATAACCCATATTGAGTATCCAAATAGTATAGCCCACTACTAATTTGACCTTCTAAATCTGATTAGAGCGTAACCCATATTCTTATGACTGGTATCCCAAAACATTTAGATACATACACTGTCTCAGTTTGATGCGCAAAACCTAGAATCTTGTCCCATGGCATTAATCAGAACTCATCATATGACTTTCTGACCATGCCCACTGTTGGGATGACAACACAGTCAAAATGCTTTAATTCCTCCAATAATTGATAATAACTCAATTCTCTCAACATTCTATTATAGTCTCCAAACCTCCACATTTGGATGCACATCTGGAATGAATACACGCTATAGGTTCTTATTTTCAGGACAAAAAAATTTCATCATGCACAATAGACTCTGATTCTCAAAAGTAAGGCTCGCGTAGAGGAGGTCTTCATGTTATTCATCAATTTTACTGATGGAAATCATAATCTGATGTGTGTACATTTAATTTTTTCATCGGTGGTGGTAATGTCTGATTGTTAAGACCTAATTCTACCTAGATGACAGAAAGAGGGTGAAATATCCTTAGTAAAAATACAAGTAAGCTTGCATCGTAGGATTAAAATCTACAATATGTTTGCTATTATGAGATGAACAGAATTTAACTCAAAAAAGTTTTTCACACAAAATCTAGCGCTATCTGTCAACACTATAATAAGTTAACACTATTATCTGACATCATCATGAATGTATTGTGTAACACCTGCACTCATGAACATCACTTTAAATTCCAGATTATTATTATTCGAGCCTGATGTTATGTATCTCTCTGGCTCCCTACGAAACACTCAGATCATGGTCGTAGGACCATATGTGCATGTGTTTTGTGAGGGTTTGCATAAAAAAAAATGCATCTTCTGCTACTGTGGAGAGTTGAGTTATCCATAACTCATTATCGAGGAAAGACTCAATTAATTGATGTATTTTTGAATTAAGTACAGAGAAGAGAGAAGTCTGTAATCTGCCTTAGTCTTATTTACCAAAGGACTAACCTCACACCACACCGAATGGGAAGGAACGGGTGGACCGGCGGAACCGCCGCAAAGACTAGACACTTGGCGATAGGTGCGCGCGTAAGCTTGCTGCATTTGCAAGTGTCGTAATTTTAAAATCAAGCCCCAGGCGTATTTCCAATCGATAGCGTGTGCAATTTTTCTTCAATATGACTACTCGGAGAAGTGATTATAATCAGTGTAATTATATATTAGTGCTAATTCAGATAATTATCGAATAAAAATACTTTGAGGTCTCTGAGATTATTTTTAATCGATTTACTGGCACAGGAACCTGTAGAAGGGTTATCTGTCAGCTCGAACTTATCGAGCTTTTATTTTGATCACAGAGCATCACTCTCGGTGGGCTTCGTTATCAGAAATCAATCAATCCTACCAAATCGTAGTCAAAATCGACGCCCTCAGCCAAAGTGTATCTTATGTGATGTCATAATTGCAGCAAAATGTTCATAACAAAGAAGACGAATTTTCCGTGCTCGGGACCGAGCTCCGTTTCGATCCGAGTGAAGTGAGCAACGGCAGTAGTGGATTTATCGTCTTGAATCGGCGTTCCAACAATTTCTCAAACCACCCTGGAGACCTTAGAGAATGCGCATACGCAGCAGGTGCAAATAACTGAAGCAAAATTGGACAAAAAAAACAACCAAAATGGCCATTACAATCAGAATAAGATGTCAAAAATGAGCACTACAAAGGCTACCTCAAAAAATCTGCAGAGAATTGCTTCCGTATTTTTTCACCCTAAAGTTGAGTATTGAGGGGTGGCCCGACTGAGAATCAAAAAATTGGAACATGAGTGCCACTCTAATGGATCTAGCTAAATACATTGAGCTTGCGAGCTCAAATTCCGAATAATAGGAGCAGTATACCGTGTGATCACGATATTTTGGATAAGTTTTGGAGGTTATTCTGATGCCCTGCACCTGTGCCATGTATGTTTTATCTCAAATATCGTGGTCACTTTCTATCGATATGTGATCACTTGACACAGGTCAGACTATTCCTGCAATTGTCATCACAGGGGTAGAGAATGTTTGAAAAATGTAACAATATTGGATGCCAAATCTAAATTTGAAACCAAGCCCGAATTATATTGAATATTTCCTGGAGTCAGCAATCATTCTTGCATCGTTGTGGTCGACCGATGCTTAGAAACTATGAAACGAATATCCTCCCGGAAAAATGTGATTACTCATTCATTGACAGTAAAATGGAGAAAAATCTTCCTCTCATAGTAGATTCAGCATGCACGTCTGCGAACTCCTCAGCTGACTCCTGTTCCATAATCGCTGACCGATCATTTTCTTTCATTGTTTCAAAGCTATTTCAAATCAATGACTCATACCAAGTCGTAACTGCAAGCCTACAAATGGCACGTGCCGTAACAAAACTCTTCGTCACTGAAAATTTGCCGCTCAAGAGTTGAGTGATGATATTTGAATACTTCTCTATACTTATATGTGAGGTCGCGTGTCATTGTCGGGAGTAATGAAAACCGCCCGTTAGACTACTAAACTCCACCTCCCATATGCTTCTCGACTTTCATGCATGCGCACCTTGTGCCAGCATCATATCATCTATCTGGTGCAAAAATCACGCGTATGTCTCCTTGTTTTGCTTCGTCATACTTGTGTAGTTGAACCAACTTTACAGCTGATCGATGCAGTTTGGTATGCTTGCCTGAATCAGCTAATGGTAAGTGATGTACGAGATGATGAGTGGTACTCTATAAGTGGCGGAATTATTTGAGATTGTAAACGTGGTTGAATGTGCATGACAATTGATTCTTGATGAGTGTTTATAGTTCCTTCATCGGTGTCATTATGCTAATCAAAATATGATCGCTGTTCCTGAACTGATCACGTTCACGCAATTTTTCCCTCAATTTTCACAGATTGGGTTTTTTCTTTCTCAAAGTTTTGATAATTGACTGTGAACACAATTGGGACCATACGAAATTTTGCCCAGAGGTTTTGAGGAAAATGACTTTATTTGCACAGTCCTGAATTTCATTTGCGATATAGATATTTTGATCAACTAAAAATGATCACTGAGTTAAGAATTCTTCTCTAAGTCGAAAGGGAGAAGAATCTGAATCTGGTGAGTCAAAAGTTGGAACTTGCTGTCCGTCGCTCTCCAAGACTCAAATTCTCAGACTAACTTTCAGATATTGCATAAACTTGATTGATTAATCTGTATTCCATTGATTTTTAGAACCTTTTGTCACATAGAATTCAAATGCAGGTAAGGCTTCATGGATCATCTACAACGATCTACAATCCTTATCAAAAATCAGCCGATTTGAGAATCACTTATTCGTCAGTATGAACAGTATCATGAAATTTGACTCTTGTGATCACTTTAATCGTCAATCACTGTGATCGTCTCAAAACGTGAAATCCTTGAAAATCTCAGAGTATGTCAAAGGGAAATCAAAAATCACGCCCGATGCAATGAAAATATGTCAAGTGGAGGGCCGGAGATAATTTTTGCCCTCGACTCACCAATGGATCTTTCGCCCCAGTCTTCCCCTTTTGACTCTTCACTGAGATGAAGAAAAATCTGTCTTGGGTAGTATGGTTGATGTAAGAGAATATGTGACTAGAAACTTGGCTGAATACAGTAAATATTACGGTTATCGATTGAAATTTTCATTTTGTCAAACGAATAAAAAAAACTTTGACACATCCGTCAAAAACAATATCTCTCACCTCACCCTACTTACGTCGGCCTACTGCATTCTTCCAATCAACCGCATGATTCGTTCATTTATCTTTTACTCTTCTTCATCAGTTATAGCTGATGGTGCGTCGTCTGCCGTCGTTTTTCATTCGGCTCAATTTGTCTCGCGTAAGCAACATGTTCTCTCGCCGTTGCACTTGATTATTTAGCTTACTCGTAAGAGATCAGGGGATCGATGTTACACCACAACCGCTCTCAAATGAGCACTTTCTTTGCCCGTAAGTCACTTACTTTGGCTGCATCAGCCAAAACGCGTTCGTCTCGTTTTTACACCTCGTGTTCGGTCAGCAACTTTTTGCTACTTTTCGATCTTTTCGTGCCGGCCGTTGTCGTCATTGGCGTGTCCAGTCTCCCTATTTTCTTTCAATTTATTTCTCAGGCTTTTGTATAAACACTTTTGGTCTGTTTACACTTCTTCTTAGCTTTTTTTCATGTTTTGACAAACGAGGCGTGTGAAATGAGACCACTTTCAGACAGTTTGGTTTTACTTCAGACACTCATATACCCCGGAGGTGAATTCCTACCTTACCGACGCATATTTTACAATACTTTGGGGTGAAAATTTTGTCGAATAAAAATTTGAAAAATCAATTGTGGTCGTCTGGGGATATAGAATCAGGTTCGTGAGAAAAAAAATATAACTGTACTTTCATATCTATTTCTGTACGAAGAATTATGTGCCCGACGCGCAAGGTTCAGTGACACAAGGAGGTGGTTTATATGGTGAACGGCGGCGTGGCGGTGACCGCAAAACCATTTCCGCGTGGCGTATGTGAGAGATATTGAGGTCGGACTGTATAAGATGATGTGCAAGAGTCTGATGGATTGGCTTTCTCACGACCGAGGACTCACAATTCGTTCTAGATGCACCAATGATTTTTCAGTCTCCTTAAAGAGAATCAGTGTCATTCTGTATCATCGAAAGCGTGATCATATCTCATTTTGATCAGGATCTGCATCCTTGAAAAGTAATTTGTCATTCTGATTCTTTCAATCCTCATGCTATCACAATTTCAATCAAAATGGCAAGAATAAATTGGCAAATCTTTCAACCGTCGATTTCTTGAAAAAATTTTGGTTTTTTTGAAATTCTTTTGTGTTTTTCATGATTTTTGAGGCTTAAACATCAGTTAATATTTATCTGCATTTGCCCGGGAATCATGCCCCTGGAGCGATGGAAAACTCCTGAGGGGAGAAAACCTGCTCCGGAGAGTTCGACGCATTTATCATCCCTTACGGTGCAGCTCTTGCCACTTTTCATAAACACGAACACCGAAATTGTAACATTTCGTGCCTCCCGTTCACGTTGCTGAGGTGTAATTGTCAACTAATCGATCAGAAAAGTCAGCTCGTAAAGGTTGATTAGACCGAGATGGGCGGTTCACCCATCCGAGTATTAACCGCCTCCAACGATGTTTAACTTCGACGATCGGCCGAACTGACACTCAATGACTCCACCAACTGTGTCGGTGTATATCAGCACTCATTACAAATCAAAATATCATAGCTCATTAGAAAAAGATGAATTCGGTCAAACACGTGTTTTTCCATAAGGGACCACATGCTAAAACCACAAAAGTTTGGAAGATCAAAACCTTTCCCACAAGCAACCTAGGATTCCAAAATTTAATTAGAATAATCAGGGCGTCAGTACTAGCTATGCTTGTTATTCCATCGAAACCTTTCAGGTTTATCGATTCACGATAGTATTTTTCGTTACACTACTACTTTTTCAACTCAAATGCTGGTATGAAAAACTCACCCACTTCGAATGACATCTTTCGGTAAAATTACGAAAGAATTCAAAGTTTATGGCCAATGAATTCTCAAGATTTCATCGGATTTTACATTAGTTCTTTTGATGAATCGAGTAACACGGGCTCGTCTTTCGTTAATGTCCACCCGTTTGATTCGACTTTACGACGATGTAGTCGTAATGATACACGAATGAGATATAGCAAGTAACCGATGTAGTCGCCGACGTTGACCAATTAATTGCTGTTTAATTAGCTCCCATGTGCTCGACTTTCAGTGTCCACATACCTACTACAGACCATCTGACCCCTACCGTGCGGAGTAACTGCTCAAACTGTGCAAATACATCACAGAAGAAGTAACTTGATTTCGAATCTCGTTTGTCATTTTTTCCAATGACCAGAGTAAATCTGATTTATTTTTTGTACTTCTCGGCTAATTTCATCGATGAAGTGTTTGAAACGGAAATGAAAAACCGTGAGAGGTTCCATATTAGGTTTGGTTTGACTAAATATTGTTTTTTCCTTAGATTTTAAAGATATTTATTCATAATACCAAATAGTCAAATATCTGATTTTTCTGTAATCCACTGACAAATACTCACATAAATTTTGCTCGATACAGATCCATTGTGTCCAAAGAAATTTCAATACCAAAAATTAGCTTTGAACCATACCTGTCAAAAATCTACGTGATTACAAAACTTGAACGGCTCAATCAAAAATTTGACGCTCTCATCCTATAAAATCCGTATCGTACTCACAAAACTAGCCATGATGATCCAAAGCCAATAAAATGAATCTCACAGTCCAGCGGAATTCATTAAATCAACACACTCAAAATCCTCTCGCACGCCCATCAATCGTCGGCATTCTTTTATCCCACCTCAGAGAATCTGGATTCCAACATAACCTCCCACAATTTCAAGGTTTCATCTGGGAATACGGTATACCAAATCAAAAACAGAATCGCCACATGCTGACTCTTGCTGAGAACAATTCCAAAGTTTTCTTGAATAAAAGCAGATGAGTCCAAAAAACCGCAAATACTGCATTTATATTTTGAATCGGGCAGGGCGATGAGGGCAGGTACAACGACCCAACACATAGACTCATACATATACATACTGTGATTTTACCGTTAATTGCGAATTGAACGGGATTTATATGTATGTATATACGTATGCCTGAAGGAGTGGAAAAAAATTCGAGTGTATTTTTTCACATCTGTCTGTTAGTGGAACTTGAACAGAGTTGTATCCTTTATACCAATTTGAGTTTTGTGGCTGTTCTCTTTCTGAACGCGATGAGTCTTTCGATGGCTCAAAAAACCAGAAGCGATCAAGGACACAATGGAGAAAAAAGATAGAGAGGAACGATGAGAAGTGATTGCGTGAGGCTATTAAGGATGATCATGGCTTACGGACCGGTCAAGAGGTGGAGACTTTTCGTGGTCACATATCCGCGTGTAAATTGCTCTCGTCTGTTTTTTCAGGGCCAAATAATGATTTTGAGCTCGGATTACCACTCGGACTTTTGAATTTCAACTGATTTTTCCTGATAAGAAATATTTCGTAGGAGTTTGGAAGTTTTGCTGAAGAACCGAACATTTTTTTGGTCGTATGTCCGATGGTTTATACCGTGGTCAAATTTTGAAAACCTATGTATTCCGAAGAGCCAAAAATTCGTAATGCAGAATCGCGGAAGGACATATATTTGAAGACCAGGAGTGCGAGTGCGGACGGGGTGAAAATTCGAGAGAGCAAATTTTGGAATGGCCAAAACGGTAAAAATTAGGCGCGCCCAAAATTTGAAAACGTTGTTTCGAAATTTTGTCTCCCCGAAATTCTATGTCTAAACATTTTTCAATCCAAATCTGTCCGTTCCTAATTTTCGCTTTTTATTTAGAATCCTTGATTAATCGCAACTCATCCAGTACTTATCGAGGCGATTCGGTCACCGTGTTTCGCGACCATGGAACTTGAAAACTCATCTTACATAAAACTTTTGATGATTCGAACTTTGAGACGAGATATCGAAACTTTATTGTTATTGACCAAATTGTATTACCCAATCCGTTGCTCAGCCCAAATCACAAGAGGCTCGGAGGAAAATGTAAATGACTTAATCGCAGGCACCTCCTAACCTATAATATAGGCATATTTTCATTACCATTTTCCTCCGATTCTCTTGCAATTTGGGTTTAACGACGACTGGACGAATCTAAGTTAGATAATTTCAAGTATTCGTCCACTCGTCGTTTAGCCCAAATCGCAAGAGAATCGTGAGAAAACGGGAATGACATTCAGCTTGCATGATGGCCGCATCACCTTTCAACATCAAGTGTGAAAATGGTGAAAAAGGCAAAAAACTGCAATTTTTAAAAAATTGCAGTTTTTATCGATTTAGAAAAATCCTGACGTGTGAGCGCAAAACTGGGGTCAGGTTTTTGGTTTCTATGTTGAGAAATACACAAATGAATGATATTGTCCGGTTCATAGAACATTTTCAACCCAAAATTTTGTTGCCCAGTGTAATCAACATCTAATATCTCACCTGTTCGGTGTTCTGGGAAAGAGCGAATTCCTTCACCATTTTTTCTAAGGGTTTTTGAAAATTTTGATGAATAATACTGTTTTCATTCGAGCCCCGAGTATGCCCACGATGACATCTTCATCAGAACCAAAATTTTGTGTTTTTGGTAACCCCAAATGCTTGGTCCCATCACGAAAGATATGGATTTACTTCATTGATAAAGATCCGGGCTCACATGAACCATTTCTGGTGTCTTTCTAGACGTCAAAGATATGCAAGTCGTGTCAAAATTATTGATGAGTCTCATCCGTAATCCGAACACGCAACTGACGTGTGGCACGTGATATTATCATAAACATGCATTCAAATGTCAAAACACGTGTGTCACATTGTGCACCTGCAAGACCAACATAAGGTCTTTGCATCGTACAATTTATTCATACTGATTGGGTGATTTATTTTTAACTAAATGATTTGTGAGTGTAAATTCCTCGCCCACGCGCAGCTCATTTACTCAATGAACGTCATCCAGGGACAAACTTCATCGATTGGTGCTCCAATAAAAATCGTAACACTCATCAGAGTCCCATACGTACCGAAAATGAATCTTTCCGTGTGTGTAAATCTGTGCAAATTCAATCATTTATAGCAGTCAGAGGTCGGATAGTGCATTGAATTATTAGAAAATTCATACTAATTGAGGAATATATTTTTTTACGAGCTCGAGGATGCTTCATTCACGTTGACACGTGTATCAATCATACTTTCATGTATTGTGTCATTTGCATGAAATATTTTCCGAGAGAGGAAAAATCAAGAAGCGCAGAGATCTTTTACGACTGCTGGGGGTAAGGATTTTACGAGGGAATCAGATGTGTGTAAATAAGAGTAGAAAAAAATGAGTGAACCTTTATAATATAGTGCTGTCTGGACGGGTGCTTCAAGCGAATAAATTTACATAATTTTCGTCGGATGGAGAAGAGGCGAGCAGATCGACCCGGTGGTCTTCAAGAGCCAATTCCTTGCGTTACGATGTAGAATCATGATCAGGGTCTTTTGGTCCATCCACCTTCCCGAATTGATCTGATTGCTCTATCATACAAATTCTCCCATATTCACATAATTGAGATCAAAACTCATTCGATTCCCGAAACGTTTTGAAGTGATTAAAATCTGAATAGTCGTCCAAAAAATACCTTGTTTATTGATTTCCTCACATTTCATTGTTTTAAATTTTCCTGATTTATTTACGATTCTATGTAAAGACTGATCGTACGATTTTGAAAATATACGCAGTTCATTTTGGCTGCAAAACCCTTCATGAATTTCTCGGTTGTACTTTCAGTCATTAATGCTTCGAATATGGTTCAATAAAGACTGATAAGTCTTCAGTGGCTCAGAGAAACCTTTTTGCGATCGTACAATACGAAAACGAAAATTTAATCAGAGCCATCCTTTTTCCTTGATCTCGGGCTGACTTTGATGACTATGGATTCTCGTGTAATGTTTTATGGCTTCTCCTATGCTTCATATCCGAATGTGATGATGTGCTATGATTTCATACCTACCGATTAATCGACTGCACTTTGTTCTCGTGACAAAATTTTTCTGGCGTATCGTCGGGAGCCCTCAGTAAGGTTTTCGTTATATCAATTTCTGGCCGAGTGTCTTCCCACAGCGTTATTTCCCAGGTTGATCATTTATTATTCGATTCTACTTATTCAACGCTCTCGCAGAAACAATTCTCACAAATTTGAAATTATTCAGCAAGTTAGAAAACACATTTTGATTGAAGTTTTTTGAAATATCACAAAGTACTTCGGCCATTAATGTATACGGATCTTGCTATTTTTACCTAATAACGCATTAGTGACACAGAGAGTTCTAAAGTTCAGCCATGAATAATGCTTCCTGTAAGATTAAATCCCGCGTCAGATGCAGGAGACACTAATTTTGGAAATTTTTTATCTTAAATTTGTTGTATTTTGCTCTAAGCACGAAATCAGTCCAAGACTGCTTTTTGTAGTTACTACGAAATGCCATGGTAATTCTGCATATACCCCAAGATATCTTGACTTGGCGAAAGATCGCCTCTTAGCTAGCTATCCAGCAATTTGGCTCTGATGATACAGTTATCCACACTGTCGACGTCACAATTCGCCGAATTCAGCACCTCCATTGAGTTATAACAGAAACCAAGAATGTTCCCGGAAGCTTTGAAAAATGTCTGTTGAATGGCTCACAGACACCATAAAAAACGCTTTCGAAAACGAGTATGGTAACTCACACGTACATTTATATATTTTATACCTATCGGGTCGCGAAACCGCAACTGATACATCAGTTTACTCTCATGTAAAGTAGCCATATACATATGAACATTTTAGATCGAAGCTCACACGCGAAGTAGTCGTCTGTGTGGTTGCGATCCCGTAATTAGTACAAAAATATACCAAGGCAAGGTGAGGACGTGAGGATACCCGTGGTATTTCTACCTTGTCTTTGACACAAATGTAGTATAATATACTATGGTCAGCCACTTGACCGGTGGAATACCGTAAAAAAAAAAATCATCCGGTTTCACTGTCTCGTATATTTCTTTGTTCGTCCTCGCGTGCCTCTGACTTCTCGACGCCATCGTTGTGATAATTTTCTTTTTTTTTTTTCTTCACCGTCTGCTTGGTGGTGGAACAACTTTTTTGTCCTTGATTAATCTCATATCTCTTTTTTTTTCATTAATTTTCCCTGCTGAGATTTGACTTTCGACTGATATTTGTGATGGTTAATCCATGTTTTTTTTCTGATCGTGGTATTCCAAAATTTCAAGCTTTGATTCGTCACCGGTTGCTTGTGAAACCGCAAAAAGTGAAAAGGCTTTTGGGTGTCCCAATTTTAAGGTCTTTCCAGCTTTTGATACTTTCTTGTTATTTTCACCTGTCTCAACAACATCAAATTTTGATACAAGATTAGATGGAAAATACACGCATATAAACCTCCTTCTTCTGTTTTTTTTCAGATATTTTAAAAAGCCTCATCTCTAAGCTTACCAATTTTCCAGATGGAACCTCGAAGTAACTGCATCGAGCTGCATCAAAATTTCTCTCGTGTAATTTTGTTTCCCTTAATTTTACTCAGCAATAATATCGCCCATCAGTCACAACGCGCAGTTGTTTCCCTTTGTTCCTATGCAGAGATTCTTAAAAATGTCCACCCCAGACCAAATAATTTTATACTCACAAGTCTATCCTTGAATATTGTAACAACAATTCGTTTTGAAACTGGATTTCTTTCCATTCTCGAAACTTAAATCAAGAGGTAATCTGGAGATTTGCAAAATGTTTCACACTAAAAGCTTGGAAACACAAAAAGATCTGAAACTTGATTGATCAGACTTTAACTCGATCCAGTGCAAATTCATGGATTATTTCTTACAACGTGGCTAAACTATTATGTACAATATCTCATTTTTCCAATACTGCTTGTATTCTTGGTGTCCATCATTCATTCCCCAAAAGACGAGGACTTGTAGCAGAAGACAGTCATATTGGACAAACAAGCGGCAGATCAAACTGGCAATTATTATTCTTAAGATGTTATACGTCGTGCGATCTGTAACTCTCACCACGGTATATCTTGCTGTATAGACGTCGCCGTCGTCGTCGCGTAATTTTGGCAATGAGCCCGAGGAAATAATTTGTTCGACTGAGCCAACTTCGAGACCGAAAGTAAGTTTGCCTATGCGATAATATGTTACGCGATAATACCGGGACCCCCTTATTGAATCGCAGAAAAAACGAAGGCTTGTAGTAAAATTCTACTAACGAGGAGGGGGTCAGGCCTTCGGATCACGGATTCGCCTGAGACTCTGGGAATAGTCTTCTTCTAGCACAAAAATAAGATATCCAAAACCGCGTTTGCCAACACTCAAGCGTTTTTGAGCTACAGGCTGAAACATATGAATTACAGTATATCTATATACACCATTTTTGATGAATATAGGTATACTGTAATGCATGGGTCATGTGCTGTAGCTCAGAAACGCTTGAGCGTTGGCAAACGCGGTTTTGGATATCCTCTTTCTGTGCCAAAAGGAGACTATTCCCAAAGTTTCAGGCGAATCTGTGATCCGAAGGCCTGACCCCCTCTTTGTAAGTTTCTCGGAAAAAGTGCAAAATGTGCTAAAAATTAAGCTGCATTTTGAATTTTTTTTTCTAACTCAATGTCAGTTTTGTTTTCATTATCACCAGAGTATTATCTAATCCTAACTTTTCCTACTTGGTCTAAGAAATAGATCATCTGTCCTAGCCAAAGTGAACAGATTTTTGCCAATATCATTTCACATTTGTGTGAAAAATGCGTCTTTTTAAATAATATTATATTCGTGACTTGGCATTGGAGGACTAATTCCATTTCTCTATCAATCTCAAATTTGAGATCGATCAATTGAGAAATCAACGATTGGGTTTGATCGTGGAGGTGTTAATTGATATAATATCATTTGAAACATAAGAGGACGAGTCAAGTTCGAAAAGTGTAACCTGATTTCAGGCGTCTTCGGCAAAGAAAAGGCGCGCATATTCATGACATCGAGACAAGAGTTCCTGGAGCCCTGGATAGCTCAGCTGGTAGAATGTCTTTCCCGGTGTGAAGAAGGCCCCCAGTTCAAATCTGGGTCCAGGCGACTTTTTTCTCACGATGTCTGTCATATACAATTTTTCCATTAATTAACACCTCCACGATCAAACCCGATCGTTAATTTCTCAATAAATCGATCGCAAATTCGAGATGGATAGAGTAATGTAATTAGCCCTCCAATGCCAATTCACGAATATAAGGTAAGTGTGCCTAATATGCCCCCATTCCCTAATATGCCCCCACTCAAGTTCTCACATGTACGAACCCGCAGACCATGCCACGCATTTTTTTTTATGTTTGTTACGTTGAAATATGGGATAATGAACGCTTTGGACCGGTCCCCAATGACCCGCGCATTTCTTACAACAAAAAATCTGGTTTCGCTACTTTCGACTTCTTTTTTGTTGGTCACTAAAAGCTATGCCAAACAAAGTTTATGTGTTCAATTCCAACGTACTTTAACTCATTCTCTTTGTTTTTGTTTCAACTTCAAGATGCTTTTCTCAAAATTGCAAAATTCGATTTCTATCCGATTCTACGCCCATATTACTAAAAAAGAGTGCAGTGTTCTTAATATGCCCTCACCCTTTGATCCGCATGTAGAGGGCCTCGCTCAATGCCACAAGTATTATTAACACTTTTTGTTTGAGATAACATTATTTTTGGGTGTATTTAGCTATATCCAGCAACATAGAGACTTTCAAACGCACCAGATCTCGCAAGATATGCTAAAACTCGATTTTTATGTAAATTTTGAGGTTATGTGCACTCTAAATCATCGAGAATACCTTAAATCATGACAAATTATCCATTCAATACATCATCGTTATGCTCCGGAACCGATATCGCTTTTCCAGAGCTTCAGAATCGCAAAATGACTATGGGGGCATATTAGGAACGCATTGTCAAAAACTCGCAAAAAATCTTTTCCTGCAAAAATCAAGATAGCTCGGCTCCAATTCCTTGAAAGCAAACGTACTCTAGCTCATTTTGAAGGTCTTGAAATTATCTTCGAAACGAGCTAAAATACGTTGAATAATGATGAGACGAGCCAAAAATATGAGCAAAACAAAAGTAGTGGGGGCATATTAGGCACTTTTACTTTAATATCATTTGAAAAGTAAGAGCATGAGTCAAGTTTGAAAAGTGTAACCTGAATGCGTCTTTTTGGTAGTTGACAATACAACCCAACAACCCTAAGACCTATAGGTTTCATAAGAGTCCGGTAGCTTATTTAGCTTCTCCCTTCGAAAATTATCGGACAAGACCCAATTTTGGAAAGCTCAGAATTGCCTTCGTTAGAAACCTCTGATTTCCTTGTAGACCACCAGGAATATTTAATGAGTTTAACATGATTTCATCTCACCCCAAGATTTCTTACCCAAAGTATTCACATTCCTTCTATACAGTAAGTTTAGTTAACATCTGTAAGTACATAAGTACCTTCTTGCCGAAGCAATAGCAATTAAAACGCCAAAGTGCTTCTCTCGTCTGTTACTTGGCAGCCTGTTGCTCCTGTCCGCCTCTAACGCGTGGGCTATTTTCATCTCAAAGACGGGACGAGTTGGCCCTTTACTTGTTCCGGATCACCGCTGTGATTGATGCGCGAGACTCCAATTGATTATCCGTTCGTCTCGTGTCTTTTTGCTTTGTTAGAAACGCCCGAATCGTCGAAGCGTTTACTCAACTTTAGATGGGACACAGATTCGGTTAAATTGATATGGCGAGCCGTTGAAAAAATTGGCAAATGGATTGGGCGAGCTTTTTGGTGAATTTCGTTCCATACCTTCCTGGATTGACCCGTTGGAGTATGTATGTTAGTTGATTATTCGACAATTGTTGCCAGAAAGTTCGAGATCTGATGGGGATTGACTCGTTGAAGTATGTATGTTAGTTGATTATTCGACAATTGTTGCCAAAAAGTTCGAAATTGGTGTCAATTCTCTTCTTTTTTTCTAGGAACTTTTCATCGAGCTTTTATTCTCTTGGTTACAGTCGAGCAAGGCCAAATATTTGCCAAATGATTGAAAGAAAAGAATCACTGGATTAAAAAAGATTATGACCTGTTTCTATCTAGAACTTATTTTTCTTTTCATAAGTAATTTGAAAGATTTTTCGTCCTTGATGGTTAATATACAGTTGATTATTTGGTCTCATCGATCTTGAAGGACGGTGGGGAACTAAATAAATTCCCAAAATTTCATGATAAAAATTTTATTGCTACGTTTCGTCCACTAGGTTTTGTGGACCTCATCAGGCTTCAGGTTTGTTATTCTTTAGATCGTCATGATATTTTTTGAACGATCTTGTAATAGAGCACAGATATAACGTCTGGCTCCTGTCGATACAGGTAAATACAATGAGTCTTTTTCTTTTCGTTACTGGACACTTGAATCCGTGGTCTTACTCGTATCTGTCCAACTTATCCTTCTACATCAGGGCGTTAGTCGACATTAAATGATAGCTCTAATAATCAACGTGGATTTCTTCTGTTAACCTCACATGAACCCGAGCTCAGGTCAAATAAGAGTGGAAACTTCTAATTATCCCATGCCAATGAAATTGAAGTTAACTTTCATCCTCGATCATTTTGATAACCTCAAATTTCTTGCTACCATCATAAATATAACTAATGCGGTCCACTTATACGAAACTGCTAGCAAAAATCTGGATAAACCATTCAAATCACTTGTGAACAATGTCCAAAATCTGAAAAGCTGTAAAGAAAAGTATTGGCCATTCATAACCTCAAATTCTCAGATACACAGAATTCTACAAGTACATACTCAGCAAAACATTTTCATGAAGTTTGAGAGCAGTCTAAAGCTTGCACACCTGTAAAACCCAAGCGGTGAAAGCTCTTGCGATATAACTACGTGCCCTTTTAGCCCCGTCACGGTTTGACATAATTAGTGTCGCGCGCTGTGAACGAGTCACTCCATGCGGCTATAGCCAAATTCAACAGAGCTCAAAGGGAATCACCCCTCCACAAGTCAATCAGTTCACCAAAGAGGGTACCTTTTATGCGGTTGCCTGATATGTATAGAACCAACGATAAGAATACACAGTTTGCGTGACGGTATTGAGACCGCAAATAGTCAGAAATCTCTCTATCGGTGCGATAATCGCTTCTTTTACCATTAGTGTCGTATTTGGCCGTTAGACCAGATCAAAGTCAACAATGAAGCTCTTGACCGAGAGTTGGTAGTCATATATCTTAATAAGATCCAGGTTATTATAGTGTACATTCTGAGAAATTTAGTTCTTGCCGTCCAACCATACACCACGCTTCTGATGAAGTACGGTAAAGTTGTGGATCATGAATATATTGTTGTTGAACAGATTTCAATCAAGGTTTAGTGGTTTTGGAAATCCTCATGGAATCGTCATCTCTTAATGGAGTTCTCCAGATTTTTTACCAGTTCCCAGTGCGGAACTTGCCAAATTCGAGATTCTGATCCACTCTAACTATGCCAGTGCCCGATGCAATCTTGATACAGTTTGTCAGATTATTCAGTGTAGGACCTTTGGTTATGTTAGTGGGGCATTAGTTTTCATCTTTTGGTGATGGTACTAAGAGACTATAGTTTCAACCAAATACGTGTTCCAAAACTTTTGGGTACTCCTTGTGAGTTTGAAATTTTTGAGGCCATTACGTTCGTTCACCTTTTCACCAGCCGAGTCTTTCAGTATTTAGTATTCCGCAGTATGCGAACACGCTCATCGGATTATCCGAACTTGTAACGATGGCTCGAAGTTCTTGTTCACCCTGGCTAATAAGACAACTTTGAACCTGGAAAACTTGTTTGCTGTTTAACGCGGGAAAAGTTTTCAAACTTGTCTGAAGAAACGCTATTCTTTAAACTACAATCATGTCTTTATTTCATTCAAAAGATTTGTACAGCTTTTTCTGAATGTATTACACCATGCATTATCTAAATTCCCTGCCATTAGACACGTTTTTTTTCACTACTATGCAATCCTTTGAGAAGTAGAATATTCCGTGCATTTCAGAGGTTTGTAGCCGTGTCCCAATTTTTGGGATTGAAATTCACCAAGTGAATTCTCAGAGACCAAATTTCTGAATTCACAGAATCCTCTTTCCAGTAAAAAGTTATTATGATATGATTAATTTCATTTTATCTTAATTCATCTTTGAATAATTGTGTGATTCTCAGATCTTTATTTGGTCATTTTTCTCAACAATATCCAAGCCTGCTTAATTTTTTAAGGGAGGGGGGGGCTACATCTTATCCAACCATCTACGAATGTTTCCTTGGAAGAAATCTCAACAAAGTATCATTGAATCTGTTGAACTATCGATCTCGCTATCGATGGTCTTCTTATTCATCTGTTTGTTCTGCATGGATTCGAATTATTCTCAGCTGATGCGTCCCCTAGTGCGCCTGCCGTTCAGCGAATGCCCAGAACGAGGCACGAAATCAAAACATCCGCAACGGGCTCGACTAGCTTGATCATTCATGCTTAACTCATTTGAGTCATTTTTGTTTGTTGTGAGTCAAGTCTCGTAAGTGTCTAGAATTGAAAAATGTTGGCTCAATTGGACTGTCTCAAAACGGTTTGCATTTACATTGCGATACCAGGGCTAAACCGATATCATCAACATGTGTTTGCTTCAGATTGTATTGGTCTTCAATTCATCATTCCCTCAGAATCATTATATTTTCTGAACATCTACAAATATGCCATGCTGATTTTCCTTTCATCAAAATTCAGTGACTCCTAAGAGAATCCTTCTGCCAATAATCCACCATCCCAGTATTACCTAAATGTGCTACAAATTTTTATCCATGAATTCAGTCTTCTTCACAAAAACTATATATTTCTGTTACAGGTGAGTTACTTCTTGGATGAAATTTGTGCTTGAGTCTCAATCAGTTCCACAATCGTGTAGTAAGTATACTTCCCTGGTATTTGATTCTTTCAATGTAGCTCCCAAGATCGTAGGAAGTTACCTTACACGTGGATTCGAACCACATGCCTCCACGTTCTTCCTAATTTCTATGGATCATCGCCTACGCGACATCTCTCTTTTCCTCTTTTACTATTTTTCCTCAACTACCCTCTCCTTCCACTCCTCCTCCCCCCCCCAACAACTCCTTTTTTGCCCTGGCTCAGTTCTTCTCTCACCCCTGGTTTTTTTCCGCGTAGCTTCGTCGTTTTATTTTCTTTACTCACCCCTCTATTTTTGTTATTTTCTCTTTCTCTCTCTCTCTTTTTCTCTCTCTTCAACTCATCCGCGTTACGAAAAAGAGAGATGTATATAGAGCAAACGGAGCTGCGCACGCGAGTATACTGAGGACAATTTCATTGCAAGCAAAAGCTCAACGAGGCTCGGTGAGAGCGGCACAGTTGCCACGGGCAACCCCAAGCCGAGGACGGAAAATTCCTGTCGCCTCGGACGGAAATGCAGGACGATTGCGGAACTGTACTAGAGATAGAAAGAGAGCTTCGCGGGAGTAGCCAAAGAGGAGACAGAGAAAAGCTGATTCGAGAGGACGAGAAAAAGACGGCCGAGTAAAGTTCGAACATACCAGACAAGGATGCCTACAAGAGGGAGAGAGAGATGGGTGAAAGATCCTGGGGCTCTGCCTGCACGCCATTCAGACTTTCTCTGTCGCTCTCGCTGCTGCTGCTACTGCTGCTGCTGCTGTTACGGAAAAAAATTCAATCCACTGGTTAAAGGGGATGAAGCGGTGGTGTAGTCTATTTCTTTCTTGCTCTCTCGGTGATGCACATGCAGAAAAGATAAAAGGTGGTCGGATGAATTAGGATGTAGATGGAACAGACGAGCTATTTATTACGTAAGGTTGGGGGTGCTATTTGGGAAAATTCTGGCCAAAGGTGGACAATAATTGCTTCTATTCACCATTTCAAGTATAATTTTAAATGAGATGAAAGTTGAGAAAGAGAGGAAAATAGGTTCTAAGGGAAGATTGCGGTGGAAACAGTTAGTGAAAATATTGACAAGTTGACGCCATTAAGGCATTAATATGATGATGTAACTCAACAATGTTTAGTGCTTGTTGTCAAATGTCGTTTCAAGTTCAACATGGGTTCGAAACCATCGGAATTTGGTTTCAAATACATAAAGAATTTATCACTTCGTGCAAAAAGTTCCTAGGCATACCAGTTCCAATGTTGCAACCTGTTGGTTCCGAACCGGGAGCTCACTTTGATCTGTAACCCGGTTGCTAGAAGTTTGCTGAGCCAAGAGAGTTATCGTGGTACTCATCACTTGGATGGATTTGAACCCGAGTTCGGTCAAGTTATATTCGTTCTTGAAGCTTGCAATGGTACACTAAACTCGGAAAGGTTGTGGGTTCGAACCCGAGTTCAGTCAACTTGAATATACCTGAGGGAATATTCAAGTTGACTGAACTCAGGGATCGTTTGACAGTGCAAGTTTTTACGTTACTACAATTATTCGCCAGGAAATTCAAAGTATTTGTCCGAAAATCTGTAATGTAGCATTGATCTCAAAAAAGAAGATTGCAATTAGTAATTTCGGGGTTATGGGCTTGAATCCTCGTAAAAGTTCATCAAACCTTCTAAATGAAACCAAAGTTTTACGAACCGTGTAGAATTTTGTCAAAATCCATAAAGTTATCTAATTTGGTATATCATCATACATTGCATCTTTCTAGACATTGTTTTCAAACTCCACGTACACTAAGGTAGAAATGTGAACTTCAGATTCAAGGTCGGAAGATATCAGTCAATGAGATATTCAAATTCCAAATGGTACCATAATCATGCTCATATTAACTTTATTAGAGTTGTCTTCATATCGAGACTTCAGGACTCGCTAAGAAAATTCGCTTGAATAGGATGTGCAATAAACGTTACCATTCACTTAGGTTATGATCATTCTGCCCACTTGAGCAAGATCTGTTCCTGTTGATCTATTCAGATGACATAGAACTTTCATTCGCGTAATCTCCATATGAGAAATCGATTCAACGAATTCCTTGCCTATGCAGTTGCACTTCCACATCAGGAGCCGCAGTCGATAATCGCGTTCGCTTATCCAGCGGAGAAAATCCTACCTGGATCCGAGCCAACTATTTTCATTTCTCACCAGTTCGCCGCCTCTCTTATTGCTGACTCAAGCTCGACTTGCGCCACGTATAGGCCAATCTCTGGGAGCCACTCTTGCTGCCGTTATATATTCTTCCTTGTCAATTCGCGAGTTACACGAGAACTCATGAATTCCTTTTTTTTATGAGAACAATGAGATTTTTATGATTTTGCTTCGTTTCCAAAGCAAAATGACTGAGATTTCGGTAAATTGATTAGCTAGTTTAGATGGTCGAATTCATGGTCGTAAGAGTCCATTTTCATTAACCTAAAATTCGTGAGATAATGGAAGATTTATCGAGGTCCAAACTAAAGATTTTCAGAGGATTAATTTTAACCACCCTAATTTCATCTTTAGGAATTGTGTACTATATAGAAATCTTGATGGTGTGTTTCTTCGGCACCCATAACCCAAAAAAATCGACCTGATTGCACGAAAGCAATTTTGCTGATTCCGGCGCTAGAGCCGATGGCTTTGCGGAAGTTTATAAATATCGTGGCTAAATTCGACGTATTACTTGAAACAATTTCTGCATGAATTCCACGGATATTGATTCGTATCACACCGTTCGGACTACATCCGTAAGATCTTGCACGTATTTGACCGAGAGTCATGTTCTGCTATGTGTGATGACCCATTACACTCCAATGGATTTATTCCTAATTCGAAATTTTTTGTGTATGAATATCATTCGATTATTAGAGACTCATTTTGTGTGAATAGAAGATTATTGGATTTTGGAAAAAAATAGCATAATTGGTAAAACAGAAGTACTACCAGTTTTTTTCTTATGAATGCTATTTATGGACTATATTCATGCTTTGTATGCTTGGTATCTAAAACAAATACATATTTGAGGTATCCTCAACAATTTTATATTTTATATTTTCTGCGTGACTTTCTGTACTTCACTTTTGTGGCGTTCGCTTCTTCATTTCTACACCTGTGCGTTGTTTTATTCTTATTCGTCTGTCTACCGCCCCCCCTCCACCCCTCTTCCTTCTCAACTTTTTTTTCTTCAGATTTACGTTTTGCTTTCATTTCTGTATCTACCCTCCTCTTCTTGGTTCCGCTTCATCCTGCAACTTTTTCTGTTCTTGTTTTCGGTACGGTTCAGGCGCAAATCGTCCAATAGACTTCGACCTGCCGAATCAGCTGCTATCCCATCATCTTTATGTCTAAACGGAGATTTACCTTCTGGGTATAGTATTTGCTCGAAACAAAAGCTCAAATAAGGCAACTGTGCCTAATTTGCCCCCATTCCCTAATTTGCCCCCATTCAAGTTCTCAAATGTATGCACCCGCAGACCCTGCCGCGCATTTCTTTCACGTCTGTTACGTTAAAATATGAGGGAATAAACGTTCTGGACCTATCCTCTATGATCCGCGCATCTCTTACAACAAAAAAGTGGTTTTCGGTACTTTCGACTTCTTTTTTGTTAGTCACTAAAAGCTATGCCAAACAAAATTGGTGTGATCGATTCCAACGAACCTTAACTCATTTTCTTTGTTTTTATGTCAAGTTTAAAATGCTTTTTGCAGAATGGCAAAATTCGATTTTTAGCCAACTCTACGCCCATATTACGAGAAAAAGTGCAGTGTTCCTAATTTGCCCCCATAGTCTTTTCCCAAACTCGTTCCTCACTCCACTCGAATACATTCATCTCACTCATAAAATTCGAAAGAGGGTAAAAAAAGCTACAAAATGAGCTAAAGTACGTCTTATTTAGAGGTCTGGGAGCCGAGATATCCCGGTTATACGAAAACCCCGTATAATCTCATGAAAATAGGCCTCTTTTCCCTGTGGGGGCAAATTAGGAACACACTGTTGAAAACTCGCAAAAAGTCTTCTTTCGCAGAAATCAAGATATCTCGGCTCCAATTTGTTGAAATCAAACGTACTCAGCTCATTTTAAAGGTCTTGAAACAAGCTTCAAAATGAGCTAAAGTACGTTGAAAAATATGAAGATGAGTTGAAATGGCGAGCAAAACAAAAGTAGTGGGGGCAAATTAGGCACACTTACCTTATTTTGAGGATATCTGTATCAGTTTGCTTGTACTCGATTATTGTGCGTTCAATTTTGAATGGCACTCCTCGTCGTGTTCCTATTTGAAACATCTGAAAAATTTGAAAACTGATATCCTGCGCAAGGTTTGATTCTCTGATTATTTTTTAAAACTCTAACACACTTCAAATCAATTGATAATCTTGCTTTTTCGGGAACGTTGGAATAAGTCATGGCACTGATTGAACGCTTAACAAAATGAGTAATTGCACACTCGGGCGGAAGGTGAATTTCAGTGTCTGTTATGGTCAGGGACCAATCGAGATCTTCTGTCTCGTTGCCATAACCTATTGAGTGCAAGAGAGGGGATAGATCTCAATATAATACTGATCGTCAACCCTGATGCAGTTCACCTTCCTCCCGAGTGTACATAAATGAATCAAATTTTGGTCACTCTTCCGATTTTTCGGCAAGGTTGTAGAAGTCATAATATTTCTAGTAAGCAATATAAGACCTCAAATATCGCAATGCTATAGAAAATCCTCTATAGCATCATATCAGATGCCACCTTTTCACGGATTGTCATTAAAATTGCCTGTATAATGACTTAAATCTGTGTTCATCCTCAATTTCAGCTCATATCCCTTCTAGCTACTTAATTCAAAATATTTGATGAAGGGTGAAACAACAAAAATCCAGCACCCTCAAAAAATTAATAATTAATAAACAAGTTTGAGATTCGTGTCAACTTTGCGCATCGGTAACCTAACTAAGACAATTGCCGACCCAGTGATGCGCGTCAAATCGAATCTTCTCGTCCCACGGGTTCTTTGGATATCATTGCGCCCGAATCGCAGCCTTATCAAAACAACTTACCGTATCAGTTGTTACTGCAGCTACGAGAAAGAGTCTCAATTGGGAGAGAAGAAGGAACACGTGGATGCGATCCGCGCGCATTTTCTTGTTGCTCATGCGCTTGATTGTCAGCTGCTTTTTCTTTAGTTTTTGACGACATCCAATATGCGCACGCATCTTCATTTTCACCATTTCGCGGTCTTCTTCCCTGGGTATATAATACACCCAAGTAGTATCCTCATCTGCATCATTATAGGGAGCAGGTATAGAAGTCGATGGTTAATCCATCCAATTATCACACAGAGGGTGATGAATTTTGACTCGAAAACAATTGCATCTTCGAAATATACACGATATATTGTGAATTTTATAGGAACTCATGAAAATGATAAGGGTGAGGGGATTGTATGATAGAATGAAAGAAAGAGGGGGGGGGTGAACGAAACGTATTTTTTGAGGTGAAACATTCGTTGCGGTGCATTCAAGCTTTTGAGGCCGCGAGAACCACCAGACTTTGCCCGCGAAAACGAAGAGAACAGAGGAAGAGAGAGGGAGGGATAGAGAGAAAATAGAAGATGTAGCTTGCGAAAGAGAGGGAGCTTGATAAAAGAGAGAGATGATAGCGAGGAACCCGAGAGACACGCGTGGCAAACAATGGCAGCGCGTACACACGTATTGCGCATCTCTCTCTCTCTCTCTCTCTCTCTCTCTCTCTCTTTCTATTTTCTATCTTCTTATTTCTTTTTTTTTTCCTCTCCTCTCTCTCTCTTTCGTCGAGTAACTTCTTTTTCTTTCTCGCTTGCGCTCACTTTGCTGCCTGGCTAAACGGAGAGAGTGAGAGAATAGAAAAAGAGTAGCAAAAGTCGCTGCTTGGTTGAGGAAAGGATCATGTAGCGTATGGATCGAGACTAAAGTGAAACAAAGATGGAAAGATTCCAGAATAGCAGACTATCTCTCTCGCTCTTCTGCCTCTGCAAGTGGAAGGGCAAAACAGGTTCGAAGAGAGTGGGTGGGGCTGTATGTGTGTGCTTGTTCTTGTGGATAGGACAGTGTGGCAATGAGAGAAAGAGAGGAATAAGAAAGAAAGAGAGATGATGATGATGATGATGATGATGATGGTGCAGAGTACATATATAGATGAAGAAGTAGAAGGGGTAAAAACTGGAATCTTGAACAGCAACGTTGTCCAATAGCCGTGGCGAACCGGTGAACCTGAAATGCAAACTCAAAACTATGGATCATTATTTTGTGGCTCGTGCTGAAAATTGCTAAGTCGCAATTCTGTGTATGAACACTGGAACATGGCTTTCTTCCTTCGAACTTATGTGGACACATTGGTACTTGCTTGTCAGTTTGGTTCCTTGAGTGTCAGAGATTAGATTGAGCAAGTTGATAGCAGAGAGATTTCTTGGGTCAGGAAAATAAGGTTCAAGTCCATTCAGGGACCTCAGAGGGGACATCCAATCGAGGGTAATCAATAACGAAACAAGAGATATGTGTACATATTGGAATGATTGACTGATTGGTTGATTTGATTTATTCACCCGGGAACAATGGGTCCTATGGCGCACATAAAAGGTATATAAAACAAATAGAATTCATGGAAATATAAAATATAAGATATATAGAACAAATGAAGTATGAAGTTATTAAAAACGTGTGAAAGCATCAAGTCCTGTAACGACATAAGATGATCAGATCATACTTGGATCCTTACTTCAGAGAACAAATGAAAAATGTCGAACATTTGGTTTGACATATTATACATAACTATTCGTATCAAGATCAAGAAGATGTAAAAGTAAGCAACTTTTGAAATTTTTCAAGGAGGTTGAACGAGACATGTTGGTTATAGCACGCAGTAATTCATTCCAGGAGGTCGATTTTAAACTCTGGTCGTGGGCCACTCGACCACTGAGCGCTGGCCGTGCGACCAGCGCGCACGTATATGCGCGTAGAAAGAGCCACGGCGTTCATCCGGCAACGACTCGTGAGCTCGCGAGCTTCTGCTTCGCATTGTAAACAATCAGATACAAATATTTCCACCTATAAAAGAGTTTGAGGAGGTGCACGATTATTATTGTTCATGCTAATACACGAAGTGACAGTTTTTCATACTAATGTGAGGTTGTATGTTGGTTCTCTGTAACCTCACAATTTTCTGTTTGAATTTGTGCAAATAGGGCAAATGTGATGTGTGATGATGTGTCTCAAACTCAAATGAGAAATGAGGCAAAATTACTTTCACAGGTTCTCATCATCATGCTGCAGTTATCAACCGGGAGAAGAAACTTTTGTTGTGAGCCAGCTCAAGCAGGTTTCAAAGACTCTGTGAAAAGAGTATTTGGCCTCAATGATGCTGATCAACAAATCAATTTTATCTTTTCTGAATTATTCCATCCTGCTGATCCAATAGGTTCATTGATTCTTGGTTACCAATGTTTCTCCATTATTGAGTGAAAGTGTCTAGATTCTTAGCGGAAAGTCTGGTGATGGAAGTTGGAAATTTTAAAAGAGTATATGGAGCTTAGGTATAGCGTGCTTGGAACCTTAACATAGTTGTTCCTTGAGATAAATTATTCAATGGTCCAGGAATCATTTCACAATCAGATCTTGGTATGAGAGAAGCGACAAAGTTATATAAGTATGGTTGCACATCTTTCGTAGAGTCAAGTGTCACTCACAATCAAACATAGACATTCATTGTGATCTTCTTGAGAGTTGCCCATAAATTTGCGTAGAGATTCTTAACAACTGTAAGGTTGGTCTGAATGTGATATTTTAATCTAGACTTGAACCTAAATCCAGGTTATCTGTCCATCCTGGCCTCAAATTATATTTTAAAACTGATTGGGGTTCAAATTTCACTCCTATCCATCGAACTCAATCTCAATGTCAGAGATGTTTTTTCTGCTAATCTGAACCATTTATTGCTACGTTTACCATACAATCAACGTCTAGATCTTGATTGGTAGTCATTGACATATGCAGAGACATAGTAGTTTTGTTCAGCATGAACTTTAAAATGATGGGATATGTGAGTAGCTACTCATGAATTTCATTTATATTATTTGCCAACCAATGGATGCTCATTTTTTACCAACAAATATTTCAGGTATTCAGTTTGGACCAAGGACATGATCCCTGGGGAACTGACATACAGTTTTTTTGGCCACTTATATAAGAAATTACATTGGATGTCCATGTTTGATTGTGAGTGACACTTGACTCTACGAAAGATGTGCAACCATACTTATATAACTTTGTCGCTTCTCTCATACCAAGATCTGATTGTGAAATGATTCCTGGTTCATTGGATAATGTATGCCAAGGAACAACCATGTTGAGGATCCAAGCACGCTATACCCAAGTTCCATACTCTTTTGAAATTTCCAACTTCCATCACCAGACTTTCCGCTCAGAGTCTAGCCACTTTCACTCAATAATGGAGAAACATTAGTTTAACCAAGAATCAATAAACCTATTGGATCAGCAGGATGGAATAATTCAGAAAAGATAAAATTGATTTGTTGATCAGCATCATTGAGGCCAAAAACTCTTTCCACAGAATCTTTGAAACCTGCTTGAGCTGGCTCACAACAAAAGTTTCTTCTCCCGGTTGATAACTGCAGCATGATGATGAGAACCTGTGAAAGTAATTTTGCCTCATTTCTCATTTGAGTTTGAGACACATCATCACACATCACATTTGCCCTATTTGCACAAATTCAAACAGAAAATTGTGAGGTTACAGAGAACCAACATACAACCTCACATTAGTATGAAAAACTGTCACTTCGTGTATTAGCATGAACAATAATAATCGTGCACCTCCTCAAACTCTTTTATAGGTGGAAATATTTGTATCTGATTGTTTACAATGCGAAGCAGAAGCTCGCGAGCTCACGAGTCGTTGCCGGATGAACGCCGTGGCTCTTTCTACGCGCATATACGTACGCGCTGGTCGCACGGCCAGCGCTCAGTGGTCGAGCGGCCTACGACCAGAGTTTAAAATCGACCTCCAGTAGCGAGAAGCGTTCACGTGAAAAGCGTTTTGCAGAGACGATGTGCGACATTCGGGAACTACAAAGTCTCCAGCCTGGAGACGAACGGATCCCTGACGAATTGTATTGCATACTTCTACAATGTTTTTAGCCAAATACAGAGGTCTATGGATTCAAAGGATCTGATAAAGAGAACTGGCTAGAAAGTACTCTCGTCGAGCTTTTACCGTGAGCCACCTTAAGCGCTTGTGATAGGGGGTAACATGATCATCCCTCCAAGGAATATTTCCAAAAACAAAGCGAGTACAAGCGTTTTGGGCCCTCTGAAGCCGGAGGTTTTGTCCCTCGGTTAGGTCATGGTAAACAAGGCGGGCATAGTCAAAGTTAGGGAGGATGAGTGATTAAACGAGCGATTCGCGGGAAGAAAATAAGAGGGCGTGTTAATGGTGACGCAGTTGACGAAGAGTGTCAAAGACGCATTAACAGATACATGATACTTGCTTCTGCCAATTATTGTGATCAGAAGTGAGCCAATTTTCCGAGGTTCTTACTTTGAGTCACAAATTCAATTTGTGTGCTGCCAATGATGAATACGTGATGAATGTGCTGAAGGAATCTGGTATTCAGCACCAGTGTGCTCCCACGGATATCGGTCAAACTTGCGTAACGAGAATAGGAGGCATCGAATATAACTGATATTGAATAATTGAATCCACGGAGGAATTACCTCTAGCTTAGACACTTCAAAAGTTAACTGGGATGTGAGGTTCGATTCTGAAGCACCTGAGACTTGTAATTGTAGTCGAAATTTGCAAGCAGAATAAGTTTTTCCGTAGCGCCATAATTGCGTGTCTACATAAATACTGGAACTAGTAACGCAGATTGCAGAGGGCCATGGATTAGCCTATCCCGCTTCCGAATTCCGATTCAAAATACCAGCCTGTATCCAATGAGAGTGTGTTCGGATGAGGGTGTCGTGACCGTGGTTAGGTGGACACCCGTTCCCGAATCGCGCGTTCCGCTTTCCTTGGGCACAAAAACGTCCATATTCATGAATAAGGGGCTTCTCTATACTTCTACACTCCGCATCCAGGGTAACCGTTCGCAAACTCAGTCTTGCTGATACGCCCATGTTACAATGTACTCATTTGCAGACGAAGGAAAAATGCATTCAGAACCTTTCGCTCATTCATTGTAAAGATCAAAACTCGAAAAAGTAGAGCGAACACAGCCATCTGGTGGCAAAAAGTCGAGTTGCTAGCGTGGGTACCGGGGTTAGACTGGTTCTAGTCACTAAGATGTCTGGTGCTAAGCAGTCGTGAATTATACGACCACTCAAGAAGAAGAGGCGGAGAGAGAAAGGTGTCAGCAAACTTCCTGAGGGCTTCAGTCGTGTAGTCCACGGATGTACCCTAAGTACAAGTGGCTTCGATTCCACATTCTGAAAGACTCAGGCTGTACCTCTGTAGTCTTACTCGAAACACGGTTTCATATGAGGTCACACGATTATAAAGATCCAATATCACACGATATCATCAGTCTTACCGGGTCATTCATTCATTAGTATTATGTATTGTCTTTAAATTCATTATCTAGAAGTGAAGTCTATACCGATAAATGTGCAGGACTGTGAACAGGGGGCTCGTCATGTCATCTTTGGAGCAAGTAACTTTTAAAATGAAATCTGTTTCAAATGGATTGGCCTTTCATGAAATGAAGAATAACGTGGAATCATACCATAAGAGGACTCTTTATACGAAAATTAACTGGGGGAATTGAATATAAATTAGCATTTTGGTCAACTTTCGATAGAATCATTTGCTGTGGTTCACATTTCTACGAGCCCGTGTTTCAGCACAGATGACCTCTATCGTGCACCCCATACTGTTGACAGATTACATCTTTCAGAATCTTCCCAGGAACTCACTAATTGCTTTCTAGAATTTGAAGCTCCTGGTACATTCTGTTCTGAAGATTATGGTCCTTTTTCGAAATTTCCTTTTCTCAATCTTCAATCAAATACCTTCGATCAATGAGTCTACGTAGTTGCATGTAACACTACTCCGCAGAAAATTCAAATTGGTTGACTCCGCTCATTTCACTACAAACTACAGTAAAGCTGCCAAAAACTATGCGTCGGCTCAAATTCTCTTTCTGTGTGCCGCAAAGTGGATACACAAGGGATTGAGTATTAAAAGCCTGTGATACAACACTTGATTGCGAAAAATCAATCACAAGCAACCCTCAATACTCTACGCTTCTACTATCCTGGAATCTTGAACTGTTGGCGACAGATTTTGTCGCCTAGAAGTTTTCCTTCAGTCAAATAAGAATTCAATGACAACCATGCATGGCTTCGATAACAAGAAATTTGATGGAAAGTGAGTGCCCAGTACACTATATTACAAGAAAACCTTTTCCGCTTATCGTCAGAGTTTTAGACAAAACGTTGAACATAGGGTCTCCAGAGTAACGGCTCTTGCCAAAAGACTAATGAATTCAAAAGCCATAGGGATTTCGTGGGCCTATTCTCGCAACGATTGAAACCTGTAATTTGGATTTACATTGCATCTCTCACCACACTACCTTCCATGGGAGTTCACGTGAGATGTTCTGAAAAACACAGAGAAAACTCATCAACTATCTTCCGCCACCTCTTCAAACCTTTCATCTCATGAAACCGTGTCTACAAGAATCCTATATTTCGAGAAGAAGTCTCAATGAAGAGGAGAGAGAAACCAAATCTAGATGAACATGCAAAAGATCTGTAAAGTCTGAGTATGTGCCAGAAAAAGTAGTTGAAATAGTTCAAAGACTGTCGAATAAAGTATAGGCAAGGTCACTAGGCTGCGCAGAAAAGTGACAAAATCGACGAGTGAGTACCGAGGGCATTGTCCTGCTCGTCTTTCTGCTTCGTCCTTCGGCGTGTTCCTCATTCCACCCATGCTGTCTCAGCTCAACTCGTGCAGATCTTGCGAGAGCTTTGAGCAGACGTGCAAGCAACCAACCAACTAACCCTCGATGCTAAACCTGGAATGCAAGAGAACCCAAGCTGGAATTTGCTCTCACCACGTAGCCCATCGATACTGTTATTCCACGCTTTACCCTCAAACTTCTCGACCAGCTACAAATCTGGTTCAAAGTCCTCTGTCAATCTAGGAAACTTTGAATTGTTCTATACAAGGTTCCATCCTGAATGCAAAATTCTCCGGTACCACCAATGCTGATGACCATTCAATACTAATTCAGTACTAATGGTACGCTGAGCTGATAAGATTCATATCAACCAATTATTTACACAACATTGATAAATGTACACCAGTAGAGTAAGAATTAAGAATGCCTCTTATCCCGTTCATTGGAAAACAGGCTAAGATTCTGTACTCCGTGTAAATCCGTCAGATGCCGATGTCAACTTTGTAACTAAGGGTTTATGGTAGGTTCTGGAATTGAGGTAGTTGTACACTAAAATACAAAATATACCAGAATGTCACCAAAGTTGGTGAGAATTTAGTTCAAGTGTTAATGAACACCTGTGCAACATTTCAAGCTGATTGACCGTTTTGTCTCAGAGTGGTAGCCATAAAAATTCGTCAATATCAACATTACGCTTGTATGAGATCGACTGTGAGACTCAACAGAGCGTGGACTTCCATATAAGCGCAATGTTAACATTGACGAATTCTCATGGCTACTACTCCGAGACAAAACGGTCAACCATCTTGAAAGTTTGCATAGGTGTTCATCAACACTCAAACTAAATTCTCACCAATTTTGGTGACATTCTGGTATATTTTGCATTTTAGTGTACAACTATCTTAAGGGTTCAAATGAAACGAGTCCATTATTGTAATAGAGAGGCGTGTCAAAATTGAACATGAACTAACGTACAAGAATAAAATTTGAATGTCATTAATGCTCATTTCATAATGTCGAGGTAGTGGGTGTATCTAGGAGGATATCAGCACGGAGTCGGAGTAGGGTGCCTAGATTGCGTCGCAGGACGCCTAGGAAAAGTCTGCATTGTTCGATACGACGATAGTTGCTCCCGCACTTTGTACCTTCGTCCGGTCGGACAGCCCGACCGTTCGTCTTGTGGTGCTCCGCGGAGAACGAGTGGCTATGCGGTGCGCTACATGCTGCCGGTAATAGGGCACCCTATAGGGTTATAGCGAGCAAAAATATGGCAAAACCGAGTGATGTGGCTTTGGGGGGAGGGGGTAAGCCTGTAAGGGGGAATTTTCATAGAGACCTACAAGAGTTTAGGCAGTATCGGATCCACCCGCATATCTACCGACTAAAACCCCTCCCCGGAGGGCGCCAACCCGAGGGTTGTGGTCCCAGAAAAACGAAGAAAGAATCAGAGATAGGGTAAAGAAAAAAAGATAAATGGAGGCTAACGAAAAAGCGGGAGTCCTGAAGTGATCCAAGATGTCTATCAGGGATCATAGTGAAAAGAGCACACATTGTGGGCGCTGGAGCTGCAGACTGGGGCGGGGGAGTCGTCGGGTGCTCCTGGGTTGGTAAGATCCCCCTTGCCGGAAGACTTGGGCCAAGAAGTGCGTCTGTCTGTCTGTTGTGTGCATCTGTCCAGCGAAGGATCTTCCTTACGGTTAACTGGGGCCAAGGAGTCATTACTCTCCCAAGATCTGAAGATCTCCGTTGCGGGGAAGTGATGCGGTTGCTGGTCAGCCTTATTGGCTGCTACCGATGGCTACACCTCTTGCGGGGTACCTATGTACTGTAGCCATCTGGTGGTGAACCGATGTAGTGCGGTGCAGGCTGGTGTGGCCTAAGTCAGGGTCGCTGGAACTGTGCGAGCGCTCTCAGAATGTAGGGCTGCTCTAGCTTAGGCGGACGTACACTGGTATATGGTTCTTATCATATTCGACAAGAACCATATGCCAGTGTCTTTTACAGAGAACACTTCTTCATCGAAAAAACCTCACAACAGGATTCTTCTAACGCTTTGTGTTGGGAAATGACCATAACCTTTGCATCCTACCACTGTAAACCTAGCCCATGATGATTCCATAAACTGCGAGACAACATCTTAGCTTTATACTAACACACTATTTCATAAATTGGTGATGAAGAAACCTTCCTGATTGGCTGATTTGTACCCTTGGACTGACCAATTTGTACCCAATTTCACGAAAGTAGCCACTATAATAACCCAGCCTTAGATTGGAGTTGATGTACACCTCATTGCAAGATTTTTTCCTTGTGCCATGAGCATGTATCCTCATCAATCACCATTCCAAAATATCCAAACAATGATCTAGATCTTCATTATTATGCGAGCGATAGTTTGGTTCCTTGACATTCACCATAGCAAACATTTTAGAATCGTTACCATCGCTTTAATTCCATCAAAATTATTTCCATCTTCCTAATTCTGGTATGTTTTATTATACGTTGTTGAACAATGCATCGCGACTATCGTCCTCTTGATACATAGTCAATTCCTACCACCTGACGAACGTCTTAATCCGCACCCTTCAAGATTGACAAGTGATCAGCCGTAATCGGGATTCAATTATAAACACCAAACCTTGCTGTTTCTCAAGAAATTAATATTCTCAATTATAGCTATAGTAATTATCAGAAATCCATACCACCCGGCAGAACGCATCGCACCTGGTTCTATCCAGATCTAAAACTAGCTAAACAGTGGCCAGGTTGGCCCGCGCGAATCATTTCGCGGGCTTGGGTAGTGCAGCCAGTAGAGAAAGAGAGAGAGACTCTCAGTGGGGGCGAGATATTGATCAAAAGCTACCCTGGCTCCCCTGACGCCCTCGTGTACCCCCCAGATACCTCGAGCGCAGCGCCGACTCAGTGGCTCTCATCTCATTCTGTATACCTCGTGTTGTGTCCAAAGGTGATGCAGCGTTATACAGAGAGTTGAGCTCTCGCATCAGTAGAATAACGTACTGGGGCTTGTCATATCACGGGGTCACTGACTGATCTGTGGACAGATTCGATGCCTTGGTTTTGCTGGGCTTGAATTTGAGAAGGCTATGAGTGCTCCGATAGGTGACTTGTTGGGCATTTATTATACACTTGAAGGTTAGGATGTTGATGTTTAGGGGTTGGTAAACACATGAGTTGGAGCTTAAATTGATTCTGAACTCGGGCGTTCATAGTTGATAAGTTTCGAAGCCAGGAATTTTGTAGCTTTTCAGGAAAAAAGTGGTACCAGGGGAATCCCATTCCCTTTTTGTAGCAAAACTTATTCTCGAAAATTTTAATGAATCGTCATAGGAAGTGTGATTGAAGAGGCTAGAAACGTCGAACTCTGATTAGTCAATCTTTATACTAGTTCCGATTTCCGAAAAAGAAATGATCAGACGTTTAAATATGGAAACAAGCATTTCTATAACAATTATACTCTTAACCTTCTCAAGGTAGTTTGATTGCCATCTTATTATTCAAAATGCACGGACTGTTTGAACCTACACCAATGCAGCCCTAATTCCGCCAGAGGCTTTATATTAGTCTGACACTGGTCTATTTAGAATTTCATAGGTCGATGACTTGTACAACCAGAGATATCCAACTAAAGTTCCGGTTATGTTTGTCTCATTAGTGACTTATTCGTAACTTTATGGTAAATTTAGGAATGGAATGGCTCGCATCCATACCACAAGCTAACCTGTTTCCGTGAAAAAACTTCTGAATATATTTCCAGTCATTACAAGTAAGTTCATTAGAACGTCGAGGTCAAAAATCTGAGAGCTGCGAATTTTCTACAAGACAAGTAGCCTAGACCTCTAAAAGTTCATTTAAAAAATCCGTGTGCCGAATATTATAGCTCCAATTATGATTTCATCAAAATCCTTCCAGTCAATCGATCCACAATATGACTTCCTCAACCTATTTCGTAGGCTTTTATTTGTGTGGCTGTAACCTCTGTTATCCAACATCTGAACCAACATTCATGTGTTGCCTTCTGATTTTTGTTCAAGAAATACTATACGTTATATAACTTCATGTGAAAAATATTTCAGATTCGTATTGACCATGTGCATAATCACGATCACTTCCTACTGTACATTTGAGATGGCAAAGTTTTGATCTCTCATAGGCTTCCTAATACATAGGAATAATTTCTCAGCCTCTCATATTGTTTTGTGGCTCGCAATCACATTTATGTAGTAGCTGGTTGTTCAAAAACTGGAACTGTACATTCTGAAAATATACTATTCCCAATTTTCTCGTGGAAGATACTCGCCCTATACACCGCTGTCGCTTCAAGTTCTTTAGATTTTTGTATCAACAAATTGTCCAGTGATTTAACTATGATGCCAGACTGATTTTAGACAAGTGCCTGTTATGGACCTTCTTATATCGAAAAGTTCTAGCATGTAGCTTCAGTTCTCACCATAATATTTTCGTCATAATTGCCAGTTCTTGCAAACATGATGGTCTGTCATCTCGCAAAAGCAGAGGTTAAAAATTCCAGAGATCACCTCAAGTCAACGGTCCACAAATCGATAGATTGAAAAAAAGCTTAGGTACTGATGAAATTGGCACGGTTCTATGTTGACCTCAACCTGGACGTCCTGAGTTCATATTGTCTGTCAGTTCGAAATTAGAGTTAGTGGTTTACTTGCAAATTTTATCGATTGTGTTCAATTTTTCAAATCACTGCACACAAGTTAGACTACCGGTACCGGTCATCGCGCTTTTAATTCTCACGTTGATTGCATTTTCTGCAGGTTTTACTTTGAAATTCAGATAAGAATTCTGTCTGCTTCTGATACTCATTGCAAGCTAAATAGACTCTTTTTTGCGATGAACGAGAACACTATTTATGCGGCTCCAGCATTACCTTATTCTCCCTTAATGAGCTGCTCCAGCATCATTTTGCGGGTAAGAATGTGTTGGCTCATTCAGCGTGGAAAGACGGCTTGTTCAAGATTTCGCCATGAGCAAATATTTATTAGTAGTTATTTATGTGCGGATCGATTGCAGAGTAGCTCATTCATAAATTATCTGACCCCGCCCTTCTCTGTACTGTGCCTCCTTACAGTGGGCCAGTTTGCTGTGCATCCACTACATTCATTGTTTCAAATTCCATGTACAGTTTTTCTTGTCGATCCAACAGTTCGCAAAAGTTCAATGAATTGCAGAAATTTTGTTTAGCGCATTGAAATGATCAAAGAAGTATCTAATGTAATTATGATCTCATTGTCTGAACTGATGAATGAAATGAAACCTCTGTATTTAGAATCTGACTGTTGGAGTGTGTCTGGGGATTCAAAGACTAGAAATAATCATAACTGAATCATTTTTTGTCCATGTTCAAGTTTATTTCATCGACTACATATTGATTGTTTTCATGGCAAAATTTTAACCACAAAATGTTCTGTGACGGAGTGATTAACCAGTCGCACATCGACCTTTATTTGATTCCAAGAATCGTTTCTGTGGAAAAATTTATGTTTGAGATTCTGTCGCTGGATTTAAAGGCTTGAAATGACCGTCGCAATACTTACTCCACATTCGATAAGCTGTTTCGGGTGTTTCCATTCATTTTTGCAGTTGTGGGCAGCTTCTTCGAGGCAATGTTTTGCCGCCCACTCGAACGCCTTTCTGAGGATGGCAACTGCTACTCCGAGTGCCTGCAAAAAATTCGATTTTTTGTACAAACGAGTACTTATGTTCTTATTCATTTTCTGACTATCAACAGAGCCCGTTTTGAATGGATCTACTCGATACTTGTCGTTAATCGTTTTATCATATTTATCTATTGTAACTCTTCACAATTTTCACTTTAGTCAAGGCATATTTCAAACTGTATTTTCAAATCGTATTTTATTCAAATCCTGCGACATACCAAACAGATAATGTTCGGCTTGATGTTGAAGCACGCGTAAAAATGACAGCACAACAATCTGACTTTTGCTCATTAGTTGAAATATTACACTTCGATACAAGAGTGGAGAAACTTTTTTTCGCGTCCGAGCGATTGTTTGCGGCCCAAGCCTCATCCAGGGTCGAAATTATCACGAGTAAAGCAAAAAACTTCACGCTTGAGTGTCGAAATACGTTTTTCGTACGACTGGGCATGCGGAAAATGAGATCTGCCGTGTGTAAAGCGTGTGATTCACGCATGGTCGTGCAAAACATAAGTTTCACACCCGTGTATCGAATTGTGTTTTTCGACACGCTGTGCGGAAGAGTGTCTTTCCCGCACTGATTTTTCACTTTCTCGCACAGTTCGGTACACGAGTGTAATACCTAATTTTTCACATCCTCGTGTTGATTCCTACCTTCACCCATGGCTCAGGCCGGAAATCCATCACCGAGACGTGAAAACATGTTTCTCCTCCTTTGTATCGAAATGTACTGTTATGCAATTCTCCGATGTTTGGGTGCTCGTAAAATTGCATAATAGTATTTTTCGATTCGAGGGAGGGAAGTTTGGTTTTGCTTTTCGAGTGATTGTTTTCGGCCCGAGCCCTGGCGAGGGTCGGAATCATCACGAGGATGCGAATAATAAGTTTCACACCAGTGTATCGAATATACTATTTTTTGACAAACTGTGAGAAAAAGTGGAAAATCAGTGCGGAAAAGTTACTTTACCGCACAGTGTGTCAAAAAATAGTATTTGCACCTCGTTCTTGAGGTTCCCCGCGTCCGAGCAATTATTTCGACCTTCGCCTGCGGCTCGGGCCGAAAACCAATCGCTCAGAAGCGAGCTACAACCTCATGAACTTGGTGCAAAACATACTATTTCAACAAACTGTGCGAGAAAGTGAAGTCAGTGCAGAAAGAACACTTTTCCGCACAGAGTGTTGAAAAATACATGATTAAGTATTTTGTATTAGCTTTTGTCAAAGATTGAAACACGATTGAAAACTCACTTCATTGTATGCTTCTGTAGCCTAATTACAGACACCTCAGTGAATATTTCTGAATTACTTTAATTCTGTTGACTTGACAATAATTATAAATATTTCGAGTTAATTGTGGTGTCTTGAAATATTTCACGGTAGTCTTCCCTCGTCAGTGTAGGTTACTGTAACTTTAATGCTTTGCACTCAGGAAGGAGAGTGTAATATATCTCAAAATATATCCACTTCTGAAAAGACAATCAAGAAAGAATCAATACTTACCGGATTAGCAGCTTTGGCCTCCTCTGCCGCATCAGAAAGTGAACTTTTAGTAATGAGAACCAATACTAAAGCAGCCAGTAGAATGTGACGAACGAACATTTTGAATGTTGCTTCTCGTATCTTGATCAAGAAAAACTGATTTGCCACTAGGAAGAATCTCCGAGTTTTATAGCAAAGTCTTTTATCTCTCACGATTGCTAAAAAAGCCCCCATGAGGAAGAAGGAAAGTTTCTACAGGAAGATTCTGGGAACTGTAAAATTTCACGAACTATAAACGTGATAATACTTAAATTATATTGTAAATTGAACTCTTGCTATCCATTGTCGAGTCGTTGACACGGTATTTCTGGGCGTCTCAACGACAGCTATGACTTTGTTCCTTATTTGAGGAAATTTCATAAATTTCATACACCTTTGCAGTCTGTTCTGCTTGTTACATTGAGCATGGCAAGAACTAAATCAATAATGAATCATGTTATATATGAATTCGCCATTGCAAGCTAATTCAAGACCACTCCGGAGCGGAACCCATATTTTTCGCTCAATAGATGGCGCTTTGATCGCCCTACACATGCGATCAGAGATTATGAATCAATTTTTTGCCTCATAGTATTCCAACCTCACGTTTCCGACTCGAAAGGAATAATGCAAGTGAAACACCAGAACATTCTCAGCCGAATGAGTTGTTTTACGCCTGGAAATTTCATTCTATATTCTCGATACAATCATAATTTTTCGATTCGCTGGGCGTTATACTGCTCGATGCTCGCACTCCTTCCAGGTTTTTGCGAGCTGGTTTCAGAATTTTCGGGCATGGAAGGGTTCATTCAATTGGATCTTTCAATACGCAGGCGGGATACTATCTGATTTTGGCTGGAAATGTCTTACTGTTGAGTAATAAGAAGGATTAGGCGAGACAATCATTGCATGTAGACGCAACCTGAAAGTACGTCGGTGCGTGTCTGGTTGTGGTTCTGCGGGAACTCTGGACTGGCCTTAATCAGTCAATGTGCTGATTTTTACCATAGAAACTGAACTATGTACCTTCAAGACACCTCTAATGCGAGGTTGCAACTTGAAAGTTTTTGTGAGGTCACCAGTTGTTGGCCCACCGACGACCGAGATGAAAATGTTACTCGCAAGCACCTGCAAAAGTCTATGTTTCGTATAAAAGGACGATCAAAATCTCAATTACCAAGCCACTTAGGCTAGGTATCGTCGGGGACTAATCGGACTTCGAAAAATTAATTCACGGCACAAACACCACAGTAAAGGCTCTTGAACAAAATCTCAGTGGTGTCCGGCATCGGGGATCGATCCCATGACCTTTCGGTTGAGAGTCGAAAACTCCAACCTCGCTGCTACCGCGGCTCCAGACATCAAAGTCTTGAATAAATATGTAAGCATTTTGAAACTAACGTGTATTCGAATCGTGATAGTTAGTAAGAGATAATGATTCGAATGATTTCTAAACATCGAAAATCTTATCAGAAATATCAGAGTAGAGAATTTGAAAAGGTTGATCAAAATCTTTCTTATCCTGGTCTCGAACCTCACACGTTGGAGGAAAGGTAGCAATCCTAAAACCGCTGCCTATTCGAGTCCATATTATCTTGAAGAATTTTTATCTTACTCTTCATTATGATCAGAAGTACATGGAATCAAACCACTATTACATAGTGTTGGCCATTCCATAACCTTTATTTGTAATGATGCTCATTCTATCAAAATCGGATTCACCATTCAACGAATCTCGTGACGAATCTTTAATCCCGCTAACTGTTTGTTGTATCCATGATCCATGTTCCAGAAGTTAGAATTTCATTCTGATCAGGACCCGTCTTCTTATCTCGAACCAAACACACAATCAAAATCTTCGACCGATCTTGTTCAAACAACGCCATCAGTGCTCTTCAAGTTGTGAATGAATAGCGGAAAATTCATACGCCACCCGCGGCCGCAAGCCCGTAAGCATATCTTGGTACACGTGAAAGGTGTCCAATCCACACCATGAGAGAGCCAAGCTCCCGCGCGTTTTGCCGGTTGCCGAGAGTGAGTTCTCAGCTGCGTCGGCATCAGCCGATCGTCTCCTCGGGGCATCGGTAACTTGCTCACCGCGCGAGGCGACCTTCTCCCCCTTTTTGCGCCTTCACATCACAATACGACTCTGTATATATGAGGTTCGGGTCCTGCGATATATACATGAGGTTAGGCTTGAGGGCTGGCGCGCGCTCCACCTATAATATCCTTTTTTTTTGCAGTCCCTTGGATGGTACACTCTTATCGTCCTTTTCTTCTGTTTTTATCCGCCCCTCTTCTTCTTTCTATCTCAGCCACAGCAGCAGCAATGTAGCCACTATATAGCGTAGCCGATGCACCTCGAGAAAAGGAGCCTACACGGTTAGTCTCGCTTTCTTCCTCCCGGTCGGTCCCTCCCCCTCGCCTGCCACCACGACTGTATTTTTTTTCTTTCTTTTTGACTCGTCGTGAGCGACGTTCTGACGCCGCGCTATATATGATACATAGGTGATTCCATACGACGGGTTAATTCAAATTTGAGTTTGGTACCACGTAGGCAAAGAACATGCCATATCACAGTGCCAACTTGTTCTAGGTCCCATAGTGGCCTTGTGGATAAGGTCCCTGTCCTTCAACGCAGAAGGCCTTGGTTCGATTCTCGATCGTTACCAATGTGAGTTCTCACATATATCTTGGTCTGTGGTTTCGTTGATTCGAAATTCACCCACAACTGGGTCTCACAAAATAACCTCGAAAAGAGTTTGACATTGCGTTAATAGGAAGAATGAGGGATGCACACACGTGCCTGGTCAATACGTTAACTCTAAAGTAGCTACTGACTAAATTTGTGTGTGTGTGTGTTCGCATGCCAGTGGGTGAGCTTGGAACCTCCCGCCACTACGGTCATCAACGGTTTTTTTTGAGCGCATAGCGCACCTGAGTATTCAGGAAGTTGTCTGAGCAATCCGGATTTTGTTGTGTAATTTCTGTGCCTGTTGTAGATCGTCTAATTCGGCACTCATTTAAGTTCTTATCCCGTTCGGAAATATCATGGGGAATCCCCCCCCCTCCCTCCACGCTCAACACTGGAAAGAATTCTGGTTGGCCCGATGAAGGTTAGAATTCAAGTTCTTCGAAGGGACGAATTCCGATGATCTCATTGATCCAAGTGATTATTACTGATCCAATATGGCCGCCAGAGTGGAACTCTTTGTTCGTTGTCTGAGTGCGCATGCTTTGTGGCTACGTCAAGTCGGCCAATCAGGGCTTCCTACTCTGTCAATCATGTCTTTACTCGAGCTGCAATGTGTATGTAGTGTATACCATCACAATAACAGATGCAATTGCTCTCTTTGAATCACGTTCTGGTGTCCCGTGCGGTACAAATAAACAATGAAGACAAGTCCGTCTTGTTCTGTTTTATCAACATGTTGTGAAATCAGCACCATCTGATCTTTGCAGACACTTTGCGGTTCAAATCGTCGCATTAAAGTTTCAAATCAATTACGCTTTGCTGCATCTCTAAACTCACGATAATTATTTAGATGATTCGAAAAAGTCCACTCCTGAATTATTGCTGCTACGTGTTAGGGACCACGCGGTCATGCACATTTGCAGTTTTCCTAACCATTCAAAAATTATCGTGAGTTCTGAGATGTAACAAAGCTCGGTGAAGTGCACTGACTCAATGATTTGATAACAAAAGTGTTTGAAATCATTTAAAAATTAGATATTGATGAAATCGCGCACACCAGGTCGATAAAACAGAGCACTCCGGACTTACCTTGAGGGGCATCCTCGAATTGTGACCGTGTTTGCAATTTGCAACTCAACGCATGGAATACCTCCTATATATTTTCATGTGATGCACGAAGAATCAGTAGATGGGAGAGAGATAGCAGAGGAGACAGAGAGGAAGGTGGATGATAAAAGGAGAAGAGTAAGAGAGGACAGCTCCTCGTATATGTGTGCATGGTGTATACGAAGAGAATACTGTGAGTAAATTCTCTCACTCTTTTTCTTGCTGGGGGTCAATGTACAGGCGCTCAGCGTGACCGAAATCACACATACACACTTTACGCGTACTGCACGTTGCTTGTCTGTGACTTTTTCTTTCCCATCCTCCACCCTCACCCTTCGTCTTTATTTTCAAACTCTAATTGTTCTTCCGAAGCTGTGGTGGCGACGCCAACCTCACCTTTGGTTTCATCGTGGTTTTGGGAATTTAAAGTGCTCCAGTGGTCGAAAAGGCACTGACACTGGAATTCACGAGGTGGGAATTTGGCCATGGTTTCCCAGAGCTTTGCACTCAGATAAATGAAACAATATACAGTAGGCCCCGCTTAATGTGATCACGGATAATAGAACCAATCGGTTAATGTGATCAGAATCGCTCGGCCCGATTCGCCTCTATATTGAAGAATGTAATACAATAATTTGTAAGAATCACCCACTTATTAGAATCAATTTTTCTCGGCCCGATGCGATCACATTAAGCGGGGCCTACTGTACTATGCAGATCAAATTGGGAATTCTGGCCCACTATGATTAACAACAGTTAATCTTCAACCCTACCGAATTGATGAGGGGCATATTTTCAGCATAAGACGTTATTCATATTGAACCAAAATATATTTGTCCATCCATCTAAGCATTGAATCTGTGAGTGAAGAAGGGAAGGAGTAAAAGAATTTCCATTTTTTACTGACCCAGTTTCTCCCTTCAATCCGATAACGAGATCTATTCATGGATTGTCATGACAATTCCCGGAGATTAAGAAAGGCAAGTTGGCGGAATTGGCGGAATGTTATCAGCTTGAACTATCAGATATATAAACCTGGATTGTCTTCTTCCATGTTGCTGCTTGGGATTTTTTAGTGACACGCAAGATGAGTGTCTGACACAACATGCAAATTACATGGTTCGGAATGAATGATTGGAGCACTGCATTTTGTCTCCATTGCTGAACTGCAATGCCGGTTGAGCTAGGAATAATTCAATCTATGACGATGAACTCTTATTCAATCTATTGTCGCCCACGGCATAAGAAGAATAAAAATTGCCAAGTATTTCATCTTGGTCTTCCTACGTTACCCGCGCGGAATGTCGCAGTTCTTGATCGAGGTGAGAGAGATAAAGAGTTTGCAAAGGCGTTGGTCAAAAAAGAATAATAAGATATCTTGTGGGACAACAGGAAAAAGATCATACGCGGAGAGCCGAATGAAATTGGGGTAAATTTGTCTGTTAAGGGCATGCGGTGGCCGTGCAACGTGGCCGTAGAGTTCTATTTACATCCTATGTTAAAATTTCGATGAGACAAAGATTGAGATGAGTTGTACAGTTATTGTAATTTACTAAATCATACTCTACAACTCGCCGTTTAGTCTAAATTATAAGAGTGTTGTGAAAAAATAGGAACAAGTAGACCCCTGATACCTCCTAACCTATAAAATGAGCACTTTGTATTTCCCACTTTTATCCGATTCTCTCGCGATTTGGGATAAACGACGAGTTAAGCCATTCGAGTTTGATGATAACAAGTGCGCGACAATTCGTCGTTTACCTCAAATCGAAGGATAATTCGAGTAAAGTTGGAACAAAATTCAGCTTGCACGGCTACCGCATGGCCTTAAGTCTATTCTTACATCCGCACATATATGATCCACTCACCCCACATAGATCCTAAATCCTTTCCTAATCCTGGCATCGAAATCCAATCAGAGTCTCTGTAATACCGACGGGAATCTTCTTTATCGACATACGTAATCAAGAATCTCGCTTACCACCTCCGTAACAAGGGAAATGCACTCTTTGATTCCTATATCGGAGTTTGCTGAATCATCTTCGATGTTGGGTAGATATCATGAAGGTATATAGGATCAGTTTCCTGCAGGCGTCACGTACGCCAAGTTCTCATGTTGCTTCTTGGCTGCTGGAGTAGCTTCAGCAGCAGGTGGAATGATGGCTGGCAATATCAGGGTTGTTTACCACACCACTGTAGACTTTTCATGATGGTAATTTGTAGCGAGCAGAACTCTGTAGCGGTGTATACCTTCGCTTGGTCCTGTTGTTTGATGAGGGGACTCTGAGGGGGACTCGCTCATGATGATTGGCATATTGCGCGCTGCGAAATTGTTTTATAATGTCATACCTGTGCAATTTTTGTATCCCCAATTTGTGGTTTGCCCCCGGGTCAACGATCGTAACACGTTGTACCGACACTGATACACGTTTTTTCGATTTGATTCGATTCCTTGAAAGTTGATGGGTGTTGTAAATTGTACCCCTGACTCATTTTATTGCTCGTTACTTTGACATGTGTTTGACCATGATAAAATTGCGAGTAAAATTGCGTTATTTTCACTGCTGTAAAAAATGAGTCAGGATTAATAATTGTTCTCCATTCATATGCACTCATAATCGCCTTTTGAATGACTACTCGGCTGACAGAGTACTGCTCGGTGTGCTGCCGATAAAATTTGATTTGGTAATGAGATATCACACTGTTCAGTCAAGTCTGTAATGCTCTGTTTTATCGACACAGCGCAAATTTAACAATTTCTAATTTTTAAGTATTTGCAGATTTTTTCGGATCAAATCATTCAGTTAGCGCGCTTCGTAATAAGATTCCCAACAATTTGAGCTCTGTCGTGTCTCAAAGCTCACGATATTCATTGACCGTTTTGCCAAACTGCAATCTTGAGTTATCCTGCTGCATCATAGAACCACGCGGTGATGCATGTTTGCCATTTGTCGAATCATTCAAAAAATATTGTGAGTTTTGAGACGCAGCAAAGCTTAAATGATTGCAGATTGTATCACGAAGCGCGCTAACTCAATCGTTTGAAGTAAGTCGTGCGGATTACCGTGGCGCCATCTATGGGGTAGGAAGAAAGCAGTACGGACTGGCCTTAATGAGGATTCGTAAAGTACGTTCTGATCACTAAAGGTTGGATAGTGGACTAAGGTTGCTGGCTGAGCAAGTTCACCAATCGTCCTTCAGAGATAAGCAATGTGTCAGACAAATTCGTACTGATCTGTATTATCGACCGCGTGTAGTTTCAGTGATATCCCGTGATATCAAATCCTTAGACAAAAGCAAGTACTTTCCTGTGCATCGTCAACGTGATTCTTCATGAAATTATCAATATTGCTGCGGTTCAAAACTCACGATATATCGTAAAGATTTTAGAAAACTGCAATTTCCAGTTATTGACATTGCGCCTGAGAAACCACGCGTCCATACGCGACTGCAATTTTCCAAATTCCCCAAAACATATCGTGAGTGACGCAACAAAGCTCAAACGATTCAAAACTTTATGAAGCACCGGGCTGACTAACTCATATATTTCGGAAGGTTTTTTGAAATTATTGAAATATTGGATATTAATGAAGCCATGCTAGGCCGATAAAACAGAGCATTGTGAACGGACCTCTCAATTTAAATACTTATTTAGACCATTGTAATTTTCTATTCACTTCTCTATGTAATTTTGATTAAAGTCGTCGACTATGCCATCGATTTTGGGTAGATGTGCCGACGGTCGGTAATTCAGGTGTTATGGAAAAGTTTCAAATCTGACAAGTGAAGGCGATGTGTTCAGATCAATCTTGATCATCGTCAGAAGCTTTTGCACATTTTCTTTGCCATCGTCATCTAGCTCAGCAATTCCATCTGTAATACTTACACCGAACTATCAGATGCTGATTCAATTTTGAACTAGGATAATGCACTTTGCATACCTCTCTCACGACATGATTCAAATAAAAAAATCACACGGCGCTCTCTCCTATTTTTTCATGGTAAGAAATAAGCTTCTCTCAACTTTTTCAAATCGTGAGAAGGCGTTAGATGATGGTTACATCGGTCGATCAAGGTATACATAAAGGGTCGAGGTTGCGCGTGACCACGGAGCAAGAGAGATGATACAAGTATAAGGGAAAGAAGAGGATAGAGTTGAGAAGAGTTGAGAGGTGGGAGAGAAGCGCTGCGCCGCGCCGGGTGTCGTCAAGACCAGATTAATGCTCTTGGAGAATTCTCTTTATAGTCTGGTTTGTGCATTTTGCGTCCAAGCGAGTAAGAGATGGATATAGAAGAGCAAGGAAGATATGTCCCGAAATGCAAGCGGCAAATTCGTGGCTCGATGTGCCAGACAAGTCTTAGTTGTCTGGTCATGATGATGTAGCTCTTGAGCTGGATTTGAATTAAGCTATTCGACTCGGCTAGTTAGATTCATTTGTGTAATTAGCTCCTCCACAAGCTAATAGGCAATATGATTGCTTGATAGGTAATCCCAAAAATCGTCGATTCCTCAATAATTATGAAGATGGACTTGTTGCTCCTTTCAATCAGTCTTTTGATTTTTCCTGTCGAGCACCCGTTGTGGAGTTTTTAATGACGTATCAAATCTCCACGACTCAAAGTCGTGTTTTTATTTGATATCCGAATGAGAACATTTCTCGGGGGGTTTGACGGAAAGAGTGCGATAAGCTGCTTGAGCTTGAAAAATTCTTTAAAATCACAACTTCATGAATCGTTGATCTGATCTCCTCAAATTCTTTCTCTCTTTTTCAACGTAGTCGTTTGATAACGGCCCATTAATGTGATACTTCTGAAAAACAGAAAGAGGATTCCTTCTCCATTTTTCAAACATTTTTCCCGCATTGTACTCCTCTTATGGAGCAGTTGACCAACTGTCATGGTGCATTCGCAATTTTGATCGAAATGAAGAAAACAAAAATTAACTTCGTTAACAAGTACATTCACCATACAAACCTATACTCAAGGCCGAAAATCCTCCGAAGCATGTCTCATTCTTATACCTCACGGCTAAATCGCTAAAAAGCTCATCGAGGAAAAATATGACGCCGCAGGCGGAAAGCTTGCAGGTGTTATGTATCAAATAGAATGCGCAGGAAAAATACAATGTATCGTGACTGAGGTTTGAATCATCAAATTTGGGACAGGTAGGATTTTAAAGAGTGCCTATCATAGAGATATAAATGTCATTGGTATTAAATCTCTATGGTGCCTATTGGGGAGACGTAGACGACGTGAATGTGTGTGTACATATTTAAGATTGAGTAACATACAGTTTACCACCAGTTGCGGTGCGACGAGCTTGCGATCCTTCAAGTTAAGTTCGCTGCAAGTTTGCGATGATCATTGTCATTATCATTACTTGACGAGGTGAGGGCCAAGATTCTGTGTACGAATTTGATTGTTTTGACCAATACGCAAAGTGTGGAGCTTTTTTTTTAGCCCTCAGCTGGCGCCGCTCTGCTAATAGGAGGCCGACCGGGGTGGATTTCACCCCCGCCAAAAGATTGATCGCTGTGGCATCTACTCATAATCAAATTTTCGTCTTCATATTTTTTGCAGCCCCTTTGATATGTTTTTAATGGACCAATCTACCTAGATGACCCCCAAGGTCTAACGAAATATTTTGAAAAATTCAGACGTCCAAAGAATTGGAAAAACTGACCTTTTTCAATGAAAAAAATCCTAGAGGACGCAATATTCAATCAAACATTACACGGTTGATGAGCTGCACGTCTTTCATTACCAACCGGTGTCGCTATTAGCCCGGTCAACTTTGAATTACGATGAGCGTAATGATTTCATGAACAAGGCCTGGGGTGGATTTCACCCCACGAGAATAGCCGAGGAATTGAGTTAGCGTGAAGCTTGTCTGCTGTTTGAAAGAGAAAGGTCGAGCTTGCAATCTCTAGATTTCATGCCCGCGTAGAAATTGAAAATATTGGCGACATGTCGCCGAGCTATCGCGAATTCCCATTTGCGACAGCTCTGCGATAGGTCGGCGATAGGTCGGCGACATGTCGCCAATATGATTTTGCGACAGCTCGCCGACATATCGCCAAACCTGTATTTGCGACATGTCGCAAATTCGTCGACAAAATTTTTCAAAAATTCGAAATTTTATTCGATTTTGTGATTTTTCATGGAACGGGAATCGATCACAAGGAATCTGAGATTGAAATTATGGGCTTGATGGTACTTTTATTTAATTAAAAATAGGCTCTTGGTGTACAAATTCATCTTTACATATCTTTTGACTTCTTGTTTAAGAAATTCCAACGTTTTACGTTCATAAGCACATTCACAAGGTCCAAATAATTAGAAAAATTTGATCGCAGTAGAATAGCGCGTATGATACATTATTACAAATTCGTAAGAAAACTCGCTCAACACTCTGATCGTCGGGCTGAAATCACTTGATCTTATAATTTTTTGTGACACAGCACAGATATTCACTTCTCATTTTGGTGAAAATGATCAAGCTGATGAGTTTTGAAGCCGCATCTCGAAATCCGCAACACATTGCTCACTCGAGATGCCACGTCGTCGGGCCTCCCCATCGGAGCAAAGACGCTTCCGAGACGTCTGCGACTACTTATTGCAAGGCTGATGTAGGTGGACACATCAACCCCATGGCTGACTCTTTGTCTCGTGGAAAACAGACGGCCAAACTTTGACGGGCGAGACTCGATAAGGCATGCTTCCGCGATGATCATCCGGCGTAGCAGAACTCGCAGAACCCAATGCCATCCGTAGTTTTTCTGAAAAAATCACGCACATGCATTAGAAATGCAGCTTCTATTCTTGATACAGGTGGATGGTGATCAGGAAAAGCGAGATATAAGAGGCACATTTTCAAGATTTGAAAAGTAAACACTGCGTGCAATAAGGCGAGGTTATGACGGTCGACTGCACGTGAAAATTCATCGAAACTTAATTATATCGGTCAGAAATACTTATCTGATTTATTGAGATTAGCCTCCGCATCCTCGGAAAGCACCTTCTGCGATAAAGCTGCTCAGCAATACAATAATTATCCCAAACGTCAAATGTCAGAGAAGATCGACAGAAAAGCCCGGTTGTGTGAATTTATTGTTGTTTACATTACCCGAATCTGAATAATATTGATCGATCGTCTTGCTCTCACTTCGTACCGGTGAATTGAAAAGTATACAGACAACTCGTTTCTGCCTCAATCTTCTCTGACATTTGGCGTTTGGGATAGTTATTGTATTGCTGAGCAGCTTTATCGCAGAGGGTGCTTTCCGAGGATGCGGAGGCTAATCTCAATAAATCAGATAAGTATTTCTGACCGATATAATTAAGTTTCGATGAATTTTCACGTGCAGTCGACCGTCATAACCTCGCCTTATTGCACGCAGTGTTTACTTTTCAAATCTTGAAAATGTGCCTCTTGTATCTCGCTTTTCCTGATCACCATCCACCTGTATCAAGAATAGAAGCTGCATTTCTAATGCGTGTGCGTGATTTTTTCAGAAAAACTACGGATGGCATTGGGTTCTGCGAGTTCTGCTACGCCGGATGATCATCGCGGAAGCATGCCTTATCGAGTCTCGCCCGTCAAAGTTTGGCCGTCTGTTTTCCACGAGACAAAGAGTCAGCCATGGGGTTGATGTGTCCACCTACATCAGCCTTGCAATAAGTAGTCGCAGACGTCTCGGAAGCGTCTTTGCTCCGATGGGGAGGCCCGACGACGTGGCATCTCGAGTGAGCAATGTGTTGCGGATTTCGAGATGCGGCTTCAAAACTCATCAGCTTGATCATTTTCACCAAAATGAGAAGTGAATATCTGTGCTGTGTCACAAAAAATTATAAGATCAAGTGATTTTAGCCCGACGATCAGAGTGTTGAGCGAGTTTTCTTACGAATTTGTAATAATGTATCATACGCGCTATTCTACTGCGATCAAATTTTTCTAATTATTTGGACCTTGTGAATGTGCTTATGAACGTAAAACGTTGGAATTTCTTAAACAAGAAGTCAAAAGATATGTAAAGATGAATTTGTACACCAAGAGCCTATTTTTAATTAAATAAAAGTACCATCAAGCCCATAATTTCAATCTCAGATTCCTTGTGATCGATTCCCGTTCCATGAAAAATCACAAAATCGAATAAAATTTCGAATTTTTGAAAAATTTTGTCGACGAATTTGCGACATGTCGCAAATACAGGTTTGGCGATATGTCGGCGAGCTGTCGCAAAATCATATTGGCGACATGTCGCCGACCTATCGCCGACCTATCGCAGAGCTGTCGCAAATGGGAATTCGCGATAGCTCGGCGACATGTCGCCAATATTTTCAATTTCTACGCGGGTGGTTTCCGACAAGGTTTTCGCACTCGATTTTGCAGTCCTTAGAGAGTTGCTATGCCAATATTTGAGCTGTGAAACTGTTATTCCTTGGGATGTGACAGGTGACAGTAAGGGTAGTAGTATAAGAAAGACTCAAAGTAATACCATTTGAAATTTTCTCATTTAAAATGAACGCTGACGCTGTCCGAGTTTCATACTTAGTGACCAGCTATGGATGGCAAACATTCTTTAGTTAATTTTTGAAATTGCTGGTCATTTGAATTTTTCAGTTTGAAAATTACTCGGTTCAGTAAATTCACCTTGTACACATTTAAGATTGGTGATGATCCAGATATCGATCATCAAACCGTATTCTGCTCCCATTTTGGTAAAATGGTTCAGAAATCTCATCAACTGTCTCAAGTTCTGGCGATCTGGAAAAAATTGTTAATTAAGTCAATACTATTATACGATAGTTCGTCTGGAATCTTAAAATTGAATTTTCCCGCCTCGTGCCATGATAAATGTAAAACTTACTTTTCATGATGACGTCTTAAGGCGATGCGGTCACCGTGCACCGTGACCACGGACCTTGAAAATACATCTTACATTAAAAGTTTGATGATTCGAAGTGTGAGACGGGTTGTCGAATACTTGTTATTGTCCAACTTGTATTCCTCAATCCGTCGCTTAGCCCAAATCACAAGAGAATCGGAGAAAAGTAGGAATAACTCGTCCGCGGGAACCTCCTAACCTATAATATACACACATTTTCATTCCCAACTTTCTCAGATTCTATTGCAATTTGGGCTTAACGACGAGTGCACGAATCTAAGTTAGATGATAACAAATATGTGTGCGCTCGTCGTTTAGCCCAAATCGCAACTGAATCGGAGAAAGTTGGGAATGATTTTCAGCTTGCATGGTGACCGCATCGCCTTAAGCAATCAGGTCATCATCAATGGTAACCAATCCTAGCCAACTATATAATTTTGTGATTGACTCAAATTTTTGTAATCCCCCTCCCCTCTTAAAGTGAGCCTATAGGGCCGCGACTGCGTTTTGTACAATTGAAAACAGTATTTTTGTCATTGATTTTTCATGGATTTGTCATCATCAAAAATCCTATTCTCGGCTCGGTCCAACTATCATTACAACATAAGTCGATAACTTCTTACAAAAAATAAAAAATATCTCCGAACCCTGCGAGGAAGCCTGGCTTTTTTCCCCAGAGTCTATCTTCCCCAAAGCGGAGGTGCTTTTCGTCCTTTTGAAACTTACCTTCCTGATGGATATTTTGGGGGAAAAAATGTGTTCCAGCGAAAAAAGAGGTCAAGACACCTTAGAAAGTGGAGCAACAAGAGCAATTGGCCTGAAACTGCGTTACATCCAAGAGAGAGAAAGAGAGAGAGCCCCAGCTCGGCCCCAGCAAACTGTTCGCACATATTTGTTACTTTCATCGTGACGCGTCCCAGTGTCCCATGCATGCAAGAGTGCATCGGTCGTCGAGCCAAATGCACTCGGCTATTTTGCTGCTCAGAGTAGCATCGGGCATCATCGTGCTCTCGATGATACCTGGAATTTTTCCGCTTATTGTACGCGGCCATCTGCAGCTCTCTCTCTCTCTCTCTTCCTTTTTCTTTTTTTTTTCTTTTGCTTTCGTCGCGCCTGATCATGCGACTCTTTGCTCTCTTTTCTTTTCCATGTCGACGCTTCTACCTGCGCCATCATATTTACAGTCTCGAGGATCGGTAACATTAGGAGCTGCTATATTGAGAGAAGGGAGGCAGAGGTTTGATGCTCTTACCTGATGCTTCAGAAGCTGTGTATTAGCTGAACTTCTGTAATTCGGTGCATTGATTTTGATTCTAATAAAATGGCAAAAAATTGAGGTTTGATGTACATCTTCAATTTTTTGGGGTGATGATTTTTATCTTGGATTTGAGACTGTGACATCCTTGCTGAATTAGTTTGAGGTTAGTCTGTAACGTATGTATTTGCTAGAAGCAAAGTTTGAGAAATCAAATAAATTTTGGGCTTCAGGCTTGGATGTCAGTAATGTGAATGAGAAATTCTTACAGGTTTTGATTTTTGACAGGATTTTCGCGTTATCATCTAAGGTAAGTGTACCCAACTTGCCCCCATATGCCGATCTCAGGAATGAGCGCTCGTTGACCTTCCCGCATTTTTTTTTACGTCTGTTATATTAAAATATGAGAAAATACGTAGTTTTCATCGACCCCGGATCATTTCTGCGTTCTCCAGAAAATATAAAGTGAGTTTTCCATTTTTCGTGTTTGCACGGCTAAGAAATCACCGAGGAATTCGCGTTCACTAAAACCGGTGCCAATTTATTTTTATTCGACCAATCTTGACGTACACTCGCCGGACAAAATATCTGTACAAGCCATTTAGTGATTTCTACTTTTTGGGTTGGCACGGCCTATCTCATTCCGTGCTAAGGGAACGCGGAAAATGGAACGAATGCATGGCGATACCAACCCAAAAAGTGAAAATCACTAAACGGCTTGTACAGATATTTTGTTCGGCGAGTGTACTTTAGCGCATTCGATTCCTTTTCTCAAGACCTTCAAAATCCGCTCTTCAGGGTTGCAGAACTCTGATTTGAAGCGATTTTATGTACAAAACACGGAGATGGTTAGAGAATCAAGAAGGCTGACATAGGAGTGTACCCAACATGCCCCCATATGTTTATCTCGGAAAGGCGTGCAGTATGGCTTTTTTTACCATTCAGACTGTGTTTATCACGTCAAAATAGGTCGGAAACGATGTCTTATGGGCCAGTTAAAAGCTACAAATGTCGCTGCACGGTGATCAAAACGGATCAAAGCGATTTTATTCACTTCATCGCCAATTTACATTGTTTTAAATGATGGTGGCAAGTTGGGTACACACTTTTGTAAACTCTCGAAAACGAGCTCAAAAATCACCTTTTGGGAGAATTCAAACAGCTCGGCTCCACTCCATCCAAATCGGACATATCTTAGCTTATTTTAAAGGTCTTGAGACAAGCTTCAAAATGAGTTAAAGTACGTTGGAAAATATTGAGATTAGCCAGAATTATTGAGAAAATGGCTTAATGGGGGGCAAGTTGGGTACACTGACCTTATATTGTATTGTATTGTATTTGTTTTTCCAACGTACACTCTTTCGAGTTTTTACGTGTTACCCCCACCGCCTTGTTGTGGAGGCCATTGTCATATTTCCATTTTTTAGTCAATTTTTCCAATTTTCCCTATCGGGTGGGTGCGAACTTTCGAGCGGACTTCATCAGAGAGTTGCTACGAGAGTTCAAGCACCACCGCGGCGTTTTTCGAGTATGATCTGCATTGTATGCAGGCCCATACTCACCGCCTTGATCAGACTCGAAAAGTTTCAGTGGTTCCATCAATTCTATGCCAGCCATTCGGTCTCTCCGCTGAAACTTCTGGACTGTCAATGACAGTCATAGCGAAGTTCAACGCTCGACACAGCTGCGGGAGGACACCACCAAACCCTTATCGAAGCCCAATCGTTCTTTCGAATTTTTGGCCGAGCGCTCAGCACTCAAGGCATTTTATTATGTTTTTGTCGGAGCGCAAGGATTCACGTTCTCGATTGAGTTACTCGGAAAAAAATCCCAAGTGACCCAACCGGGATCCGAACCCACGCCCCCTCGAGCGCATTGTTTCAGCCCGCTCAAGGCATAAAGCCTCTACCGACTGAGCCAATGGACGCTCTCGCGTTATCATCTATATTTTCTCGGTATATGAGAAAAAGAGTCATGTCTCAGATGGTTTCCTTGGCTTTTCTATTCGATTTTATAGTACAAAATATGATCTTTCCAGCACCCATGGGAACCCATAGAAATTCTCCATATATCTAGGACACATTCCCAGTTATCCTTCTTCTACGTTATCGCCAACAACAAAATCTAGGAGGTATTTTTTCAATAAAACTCACATTTCTCGAATCACATTAGAGATACGGGCCTGCAGTTGACAGCATTCGGGGGGTCTTTAAAAAAACCTATCGAATCCGGTCTCGGAGAATTGGTTTTGAGATTATTGGTGGTTTTAGCTAGCAGAAGAATAAAAAGTATAAGGATATTGATTACTCAAAAATCCAGCATTTTGTTCCTTAAAAACTTGATATTCTATGCGAAATGTTGTGATCTTTCAGGAAAGAATAGTCACGAACATTTTTTTATACGTCCATACGTAGAAACAGCGTGTTTCTAGGCCTCCGCGAGGACACCTGGAAACAAGCTGTTTCTGCGTACAGACGTATAAAACTGCATACGCGTCCTGTGCGGAAACATTTTTCCTTCGGGAAAACCAAGCTGAACGGTGCCATCGCCCACGTCCAGCTCGGTTTCCCGAAGGAAGAAATGTTTCCAGCACTCGACTTATTATGTACTATTGCATCCCAACACCTGTTTTTGCTATTTTCTGCAAATCCATTTTCCAGGCGATTGAAAATCATACTCCAAAATGACTACTCGGCGAAGCAAATATGGTGTGCAGCACGAATTCTTTAAACTCAAATTCAGAACGCGTTTATCGCATCGAAATAAGCTGCAAATAGAGTTTTGGACTGGCAAAAAGCTCCAAGTATTGTGCACGCCGATAAAAACGAATTTTCGTCATTCTAACCGAGAAATGCCGCCATCAAAGCGGTTTTCAGGGCTCTCGTGGTAGAGAATCATGATGTGCTCCCAGGCCCATTTTGGGCACGGAGGACTTATTTTCCGAGCGAGGAAAATAAACTGTCCTAGCGCCCGAACTCGGCGTACGTGTCCAGGACAATAATGTATTATCATGCAATTCATCGCCGATGCAGCATCGTTATTTCTTGGAAAAATTAAGATAGTTCAACCCCAGGTCATCAAAACTAGATAAACTTTAATTCATTTTCAAGGTCTTGGAACAAGCTGTAAAATGAACTAACAAGGAGCACCCAGGTGTTGTGGGTCACGGATTTGGCTAAAACTATGGGGATAGTCTTTTTTTACCGCCAAAAGATGAAACCCAGAGCCGCACTTGCAAATGCCCAACCGTTTTCAAGCTATAGCCCATGACATTAGCATTGCCCACATGGGCCCATGTTCAAGAAAGATATATACGGATATACTTGTAATATGCTGCAGCTAGAAAACGGTTGGACATTTGCAAATGCGGCTCTGGGTTTCATCTTTTGGCGGTAAACGGAGACTATCCTCAGAGTTCGAGCAAGCAAAATATTGAAAAATGTTGAGATGGAATAGAGTTGTTCAGAGATGGCGTAATGAGGGGCTTTTGGGTACACCTTTGGGCGAACCCGCAAAAAATGACTTTTTGGAAAAATTGTGATAGCTTGGCTCTGGTTCGTCAAAATTGAGTCAATTCCAGCGCATTTCAAAGGTCTTGGGACAAGCTTTAAAATGTAATGAGGTATACGTTGGAAAATATTGGAGTGGGCCAAAATTATGGCTAAGTGGGGCATGTTGCCACACTTACCTTGGCCCGAGTCAAATCAATTTTGATTTGACTCGGTTTGGAAATACACGGACTAGATAGCCCTCTTGATGCGTGGTAACAAGGCTCTATGTACACTCGAAATCACGCTGAATTGTCCTCCTGGAGTTGACTTCACGATCTTTCTGTCTCACTTTTTTTCTACCCCAATCTATGAGTACCAGAGAGATATTAGCGAGTTGTCGTCGGACTTGGGTAGGTCAGCTTTGCTCACGAGTCAACATCTTAAATGATCCGATTGAAATCCAGATTGAAGCTGAGTTCATCTGGATCGACATGTTTCTCTCTTCCCAGTTTTATCGAATAATACTTTGATCATTTCTTCCATCGAGACTGGAGGATTATTCGGCATCTTAACGAGTGTCCAAGTTCAAGGCCGAGTTTTTAGCGAGATGCTACTCTTTTTAATTCGAAGTACATGTACTCATTGTCAATCTTTCGAATTTGGCAAATACTCGAGGTGTGGCCTAATATGGCATCGGAAAGTTCTTGAAAGTAACAACAAAATCAATGTTTTACTTTATTTGGTTGGGAAATATGTTTCCCAGTATGATAATGATATCCAGTCATCGTTGAGTACATGAGTCGTCGTTGTCACGATAATTGAAGAGAGCAATTATCATCTCAAGCTTCCTCGTCTCACAGGCAATTCAAAATTCTCAACAAGAATTCTGATCCCCCCCCCCCCCCCCCCACTGCGTTAACGTCAATTCCCATGAAGTCCGTGCATAACAACCACGGCCGTATATACAGGTCTAGAAACTCCTATTGCAGACATGGTCCCCTTACCCGGGACCAAAATTTTCCTCTACCCGCCACTTTTGCACGTGGCGCTGCTATCAACTATTAAGTTGATTTTGATATTTACATGCTAAAGGTTGATGTCAACAAAGGTATAACCATTCGTTGCCTACAAATTTTCATGTACATTAGCGTGAGTGAATGAAAAGTATCGTGTAGATTTATTCATGCCACGAAGAATTTGATTAAATCAAAGTATGCAAAAATTTTCTTGAATAAAAAATCCTTCTTGATGCCCTACTTGGAAAAGTTGCGGTCCTCGCGAGATATAGACAGTGCGCGAATCAACTTGAGTGCAAAAACTGTAGTGCATCGAAATATATGCGATGGTATTCACCATATGCGACGTAATATGAAGCTAGAAACGTAATGAGCTTTATTGCAGGTATGCAAAGAAGACTTTTTTCACCTTGAAGCTTTCAATGCTGTTTTAAAAGTGTCATCATGAGGTTTTTGGGTAGTGGCAAAACTTCGTATCGGAGCTTTGAATGAAGTATGAAAATTCTGTCATGTGAGCTACTGTTCATTGCACTCTTTCTATGATATATGCAATTTGCAGAGTTCCTGATATTCACAGTTGGGTTTTCTTCCGATAATTTCAAAATATTCATGCAATCGAGTTCTGTTCACATTCTGGTGTAAACAACTTACTTATACTCGACCGTAGCGCCACACCCTTGGTGGTGAAATTAAAACGGGTGGCTCCGATAAGAGGACCACAGGTTTACACGGGAGTTTCCAGGCCTGTTTATACGACCGTGATAACAACACAGATATAACAGAATACATTTCAATGTATATTTACATCCCTATCAAAGTCATTGATGAAATAAAAAATGTCAAATCGACGCATGGTACACTGTATATAAATATACATCACCAGAATACAGTGAGTATCGGAGTTACCCTTTTCCATATAATCCAACCAACATCCAAAATATTTAAATAACATATAACCAAGCATATTCCAGAGACAGAAACAGAGAGAATGCCTACATCCAATCTCCATTGTCAAATATTTGATCAAATAAGCCCGACGCAAACATTTCCTTGGAATAGTTTCGCAAAGCCTCTGATGCACTGATGCACCGCCCAACTCTGATGCTCAGTTGCAACAGTGGTTTTGGTAGTCAAAGCAGCTTATACAAATAATTGGTGCATGCAACTTTATATAGTGGCAAACAAGCCCAATGAGAAACTCAAAAAGCTCACGTGTGTCGCATCATAGTTTATAACTAAATCATGAATCAGGGTCAACCTTAATATTATATGTACATGCACTGTGTAGTCCATCTGTCGGTTTTTGCTTGGCCAAGCATGCATTTTGCGCCATCCACGTGGAAAATCATCAGCACGCGCCGCAAAACGCTCGGAAATGCTATGAGTTTCTGGGGCATTTGTGTGTGTGTGTATGTGTGTGTATGTCCCAGATGGGACGTTTATTCCTCTGTGGAAATCGCAAACGTCAAAGGGGCGAACGTTCCCTTGCCAATAAATATACATGGTGCCGGAAAGTGACGATAGAATATGTTACTTGTACGACTATGTATTTGGAAAAGAATGAATCCATGAGTGTATTTCTTGGGATTGGTAAACTTGGAATGCAATGTTGTATGTTTCACAATCATATGATATTTGGGTCATTCAAAAAAATCTCAAAATTGTGGATCATCGCTTCTTCTGTTATGGTTCCTTGTGCTCCATCGAAATTCCGCACCGTAAACCGGGGGGACTATGACCACCGGGGTGGCTGTAGCCACTTTTCCGGAAAAAATGGTTGAAGTCGTAGCTCTAACGCTATACCACCTAGAGGGACGCTCAAAATCTCATTTTGAAGCTTAGAGATTCTACTTTCAGAATATGCCAGCTTTTTTGTGATGAGATGGGTTTTATTGACCCTTTTTTTCGTTGGAATGGAGTGAAAACTTTCAAGTAAAATATTAATGCCGCAAAAATCCACCACAACAACCCACTAGATCGACCTCTGTCTTCTCTCAATGATATTTTCTTGCTAGGTAATGACGTCCTCTACATTTTGCGCTATTGCCGATTACATTCAGGTGCGACAGTCATTTAGAACGACCGTTTGAACGAAATCACCCAGGATGCCGAGGTGACTATGGCTACCCTGTTTTTTTTACAATTCTTGAAAATGAAATTGTGTAGAATCAACTTCTAAGCACAGCATTTTGAAGAAAAAGTCAAGACGCATCGAATGACCCAAGATACATAGAAGTTTGGTCAAAAATTCGCAATGAGAATCTAATTAAAAGCTCCAAAGTGGCTATAGTCACCTCGGCTTACGGTAGTTTATTAGCTGTTGAATTCCAACATTTCAATCAGATGATTTCATTGAAACGTATACAGATGATTCTACGACAGTACTTAAAAATTGGCGCAGAAGCTATTTCACAAGGAGGGGGTCGGGTCTTCGGAGCACGGATTCGCCTGAAACTGTGGGAATAGTCTTTTTTTGGCAAAGAAAGAAGATATTCAAAACCGCGCTCATTTGGGGACGCACCCTAATATGCATGCATATGCATATTTGTGGACGCACCCTAATGCATGGGTCGAATGCTGTAGCTCAGAAACGCTTGAGCGTTGGCGAGCGCGGTTTTGAATATCTTCTTTCTGTGCCAAAAGAAGACTATTCCCACAGTTTCAGGAGAATCCGTGATCCGAAGGCCTGACCCCCTCCTCGTTAGTCCAAAACATGTTGAAAAATCTGAAATTTTTGAGGGAGCTCCAATTGCCTTCACAGATATTGATGAATAATCATCAGATAGTTCTATAAGAAGTGTAAACCCCAAATGGAAAGTTATTTTCGTATTCACTGGTTTGATTTGTACCATTGGTCGTTTACTTTGGTTACTGTACGAACCATATGCTTTATCTCAATTTGAATGTTGTTCAACTTGGGAACATGATTTCAAGACTGAAAAAACTGACCACATCTACTATTTCAATTTACATATAACCACAAGACGAATAATGTCAACGCAATCCGTGCAATATTTATTGAAATTCTTACCTTCACAAACAATGAGGCGTACATGCAATTAAGCTACTACGCTCTTGAATCTTTCAATGCCTCTCACTTTTGTGTTACGTAATGGTATCGGTGCGGCGTTGTTCCTAGAATTTTTGCGCAAATAATTGACGCAATCGGTCTTTCAATGGAAAGATGTTTGCGTAGCGATAAATAATCCTGAGCCTGACTCGGTCTAAGGCCTCCAAGCTACATGAAATTATTCCCTGAAACTAAAAAACTTTCGCCATCGCTACCTGTGCCTGCCTTAAGCGGTCCATCAGATTTTATACATCTCAACGATCAAATTAAGAAACAAAACTTTCAAATCTGATTGAAGTCGTTGAGTCACAAGTCCTCTATATTTGAACTTTCTACTATTAAAATATTTGGTTTTTTATTGCTCTTCTAAGCTTCATAATTGTAATAATGCGTTTGAATTGGATCCTCAGGTGCTCAAGTGTTTTAGCTCTGTCGTCTGTCAAGTCGACTTATTGTAATTTTGTTGCATTGTAGGAAAAAAAACACCTACCCACGTCTGAAGGTCAATTTCGGCCATACATCTCTCACCAACTTCCCCTGGGAATTTTCAAATTCGAAAAAAGTAACGCCAAAGTTTTTTGCGAATATCATGTTGTCCCCGCATAACTTTTTCAACTGATTCAACAATATTTTCTCTGTGAATCAGCCTAATCGACATTAGGACAAACTCTAAAACTGCTTTTCCCTGGTATCAATCATGTACATACCAAGTGTATTATAAGCTCAGAGCATCCGCTTGAGGGATCGCTCAGCGCTTATATACGAGTTGAGTATAAGTAATCATCGCTTATCACACATCCGGCATCTCGAATTACAGAAAAATTTGCTCGAATGCAATTCCCAAGAAAGTTCTTCTCAAGTCTCATACTTATTCTCATAATGGTTGTCAGTGATCAGTCAATTTTCGGTTAACTTCCATCCATGTGAAGAATTAGTAACATAAAATCGTCTCAATACTGATCATTCTGACAAAATATGTCAAAATCTAATGGAAATTATATTTCTTCTTGTTTCAGGTGAGTAGATGTTGTCTACATGGTATTCAATTAGTGTTCAGACATCACGTGGACCTCGGAAGAGTAAGTTTGGAGCCGATTTATCAAATTGGGCCTCATTGTGTATGGTAAGCTTTGGATCAAAAACTTCATTGGAACTGACAAAACAATTACATAACCATGCGGCACTATCGAATCCTGTCAGATTAAAAATTTTTTCTCGAACAGGCTCTAGTTTCTTCTTACCTGGGATTCCACTTATTTTGCAAATGGTCCATCTTCGGTTATCTTGCAAGGAAGCTAAAAAGCAACGCACGTTCAATTGCAGTAGATACGTCCCTAAGTGTCCCAGAAACTAACATGATGTTTGAAGTACTTCTTTTTGTAGTATTTGTGAACGAAAGTTTTGAAAAATGATCATGATAAGTCTTTTGGCATAAGCCAGTTAGGTTCTGTGTTCAAGATTCTTGAGCTGGTTAATCTTTATGTAATTAGTCCAAACAATTTGGTCACCACCATAACCAATAAGTTTGGGGCCACTCACAAACGACCGCGACAGCTAGGAGGGAAGGGGGGGTCTAAAAATATTTCCAAAGCACCCCTGTGAACCTGGCCCGCCGGATTGGACCAAAATATGCTCGTGGTAGACCCTTGAATGCTCAGAATGCTCGTCCTTTTCCCGAATTTTGGGCCAGCTGCTCTTTTGAGTTATGAGCCCTCGAAGTACTGGTCTCATTCATTAGTCACAAGGGTCGAAGCACTACTTGAGGGCTCATAACTCAAAGGGTCAGCTGGACCAAAATTCGGGAATAGGACGAGCATTTTGAGTATTCACGGGCCTACCACGAACATATTTTGGTCCAATTCGGCGGACCAGGTTCACAAAGCAACTACAAAAAGCCACGGTGAGAGGAGAGTGGTATTTAGTCCCGATTACGTAGACTGATACATATATAAAGGAAATATTCTGATATATCCTGTGCCTACTGCATTTTCTATTGTACTATCCTTTTTGAAGTCAAAAACCACTCTAATTTCTTCTCACGGTAATATGTCATGAGATGAATTCATGGATGAGAATAAGCTCGAAGGAGTAGGATTAGTGCTGGACTTCTTGATGCAGTACTTTCTGCCATAAGATTTTCTTTCAATTTTAAAACTACGTGTTTTTCTGGGGAGGGGGGGCAATCCTGCAAAAAACTGCGGCGAACTGCGAGGAGAGGGGCAGGGGTCCGAAATGACAAAAATGTGTCTCCGTAGTTTGTGGACGGCCCTTGTCACTAGTAAATGAGTCAGTTAGATCTTGGGCATGTATAAAGAACCAGCATGAAGATTAGAAAATGATTCCAATTTGGCAGATTCCTCAGTCAGCAATGTAAAAGCTCTACTGTAGAAACACTTTCAATTTGATGAGGACTGTTTTCACAGAGTGAAATGAGAATTGCAGGTTATGAGAACTGGCAAAAAAGTCCCTAGAAAATCTATCGTCAGAGTCAGTTCAGAAACTGTTGTTTCTTGGCATCTTACGATAATATCGTTAATACTGAAATAATCAAAACACCCAAATTTTTGAAGCTTTCACCAACGCACCTCAAATTTCACTGAAAAACGTGGTACTTTTCTGACTTCTTACTCAAAATTTAACCATTCCACGCTTTATACAACCAAAGATAATAATCCACAAATATTCATCAGACTTTTTGTCTTATTTGTGACTTACCTGTGACATCACAAGAAAATAAAATTAAAATCGTCATTCAGCGAAGTCCAAAAGCCACGAACAGAAAAGTGAGCAGATCAGGCTCCATGCGGAAACTCGTATCAAGAGCCAACTTTCAATCATTCGCAATTTGAATAGAAAGTAAAAGTCGTCCATCAGATGCAAAGTAAAGTTTCATTTTTGGCACGATCAACACAAGTCTCGTATGAAAACTTCTTTTGGCTACGTATCTGTCCATCATATATTAGCTAGCTTCACAAACTTTATCAAAATTTCTAGTTACCAGATCAGTCCTAACCTAAAACTCCATAATTCAAAATCGTAACATGAAAAAGAATTCTCGAAAATGTCGTAAAGCTCACGTGGCGTTGACAACACGTTTTACGAGTAAATATCCTTGCCACGCGCCGACCACGACATCGAAATCATCAGCACCTCGCTGTATATAACGCCCCAGCTGGAATCGGTATACACCTTGATATATATCACCCACACAATCAACCCCAGGTCCATATCAAGCTCACGCATACAAAAGCTTCACCCCATGGTATTTCCCCTCTCTCTTTCACCACACCTTCTCCCTGTAAAAGAGCTTGAATAAGACCGAGAGTATATATATACATATATATATATATGTGTGTGCGTTAGAATGAGAAAGACAGAGATAGGGACGCGCGCGCGGCCCCTTCCCCGGGTGGACGCGCGTGCGGATAGCATAGCTATATATTATATCCCCGTTGTCGACAGCAGCGCCGTGCCGAGATCCGCACCAGCTTTTCTCATATACAACAAATGCTATGCCAGTAATGCCAAAGCCTCCGGGTTGAACGTTACGATAGAGGCGTACGTGACGCGCTGATCTTCGTCATGAGGTGTCAGTGATCTTAGCGTATTTTCTGCTATTCCAAAGTTTTTTATCCTATTGTTCAAGTGTTTTTCGTTTTACCCTAAATTTTATTCGAGTATCTCTCCAGCAATATAAAAAAATATAAGTGTGACAGTAAGCAATATCAAAATGACGCAGAGGAGGATTGGTCCGTCTCAGGGTAATTCCTGCCGCGGTCGCATCCCTTGCGACGCAGACTGAAAATTTCAATCCCGAAATCAGCGATGGCGTTCTTAGACCTGTTTGCCTGAGCCCCAGAAAATATAAGGAACTAGTTGCCCGAGATTTGAGGCCTGGAAAGCCTCGAGGATGGACGAACCGATACCCGGGAGAGGTTGCCGGTGTTGCGTCGATGAAGTGTCGTCGTGACAGCCTGCAAACCACGTGCACTCCTTCAGATCTCTGTGTACATACTTCAGAGTATAGATAATAATATAGCCTAAACACGTGCGATCTTCCCGTCCTTAATATGTGAAACATCTGAAGGAATCAATGAAGTGATAACAGTGAACAACAACAACGACGACAACAACAACAACCAGTGCAATAGAAGATATAGTCCGCAACTTAGGATAATCAAGATAGCGACGCTGGATTTTGTGCTTACCCAGTGATATTTATAAATAAATATAAATAATCGTCGAATATATTCAGTGTGTATATAGTGTCAAAGGTCGAGTGCAATGTACGTGGGTTGACCGGTGCTGAGAGTGTGCTGGTGCCTCAAAAAGTGTTCAACGACGACGACGACGACAACGACAACAACAACAACAACGCAGCAGTAGCAGCGTCAGCTGAGCGCAGAAGAGCTCCCCCTGAGGGAGCAGTAAAACCCCGTCAGATTCGAGGGCCTAAGTGCCACCCCGGCCATCGCCATTCTCTCAACTCTGTCGTGTGGTGGCGGGGGCGGGGGCGGAGGCGGCGGAGGCGGCGGCCCCGGTGCTAACGTGTTCGGCTCAAGCCTCGTGTTCAACGAGACGGGTGGCGTCGTGGAGGGGGGAGTGATGCCGGTACGGGTGGCTCAGCGGCCACCAGGCGGTTTACTCCACGGCGGTGTACCAATAGCTCCTGGGCCCGGCGGCCCAGGCCCCGTCGTATCCGCCGCAGCGGTACGCTGCAGCCTAGCCGGCTCCACAGCAGCCACCGGCTCGCCCCCACTCTCGAACTCGTTGGGCTCGCTGGGCCCACCGGGGCCTGGAGGCCCCGGACTTGCAGCGACGGGACCGCAGCCAGGGCAGGGTCCACCGGGTGGGCCTCAGGCGCCCAACCCGTTGCAAGCCATGGCGTCGCTGACCCAGCTCAACAACATGGCAAATGGGCCCCTGCCACCTATGGGGCCTAGTGGTCCTGGGCCTCAGGGCCCGCCGAACCTTCCACCACCTCAGCCAGCGACGACGCCGACCCACGGGGGCCCGCCGACGCCCCACCAACAGCCTGGTGGTGTGGTTGGGCCCCCGCATTTGAACGGGGCCTCACCAAGTCCCCATCCTATGCCACATGGTATGATGGGTGGCTCGCCGCATCCGGCCCACCCTCACATGGGTGGTGGTGGGCCCTCGCCACATCCGCACCATCCGGGGCCTCACATGGTCGGGTCGCCCCACCATCCCGGACCACCTCACATGGGGCCCGGACCCATGATGGGTCCGGGTGGTCCAATGCAGCCGCAGCCCGGGCCTGGTATGTGCGGGCCTGGTGGACCTGGTGGACCAATGGGACCACACGGCCCACATCCACAAGGACCGCCGGGAGGTGTGCCTGGACAACCACACATGCACAACGATCCGTTCTACTGTCCGCCTTTTGGATCACCGTACTTCAGGTAACGTTGACACCTATCAGTGCTTCGGGTTCAATGCATCCTTTGATCTTGACCGTGTGAGTGAAGTGTGGGAAGTGCCAGAATGAATTTCTCCTGAGTGAAAATTTCATGACCACAAGAATCATTGAGTATTACGAAAACATCGATGTTTTCATATAATTTACCACTCTGACGTGTTCCGGAAGTTAAAATTCTACAACAAGATGAAGGAACCGTCTGTGAATTAAAATAGAATTGGGGATTGATTCGTCTAAATCTAAAATTTATTCGAACACGTGCGTGGAGAACTAAATCAACCGGCTATTTGAGCAGTTATGCACTTGTCGAACGCCTTATGAAATCTAAATCTCGCGACTTAAATCAAACGGATTTGATGCTAATGCGCTTGTCGTCGAAACTATTTATCATGAGCGATCATTTATTGTACCCCGCGAGGCGTAAAACGTCAGGATAAAACGTATTTCTCAGGCGCTATATCCTTCATTCTCCATAAATCTCGGGACTCGCGCGACTCGTGCGGTGCATCGCATTATGTGTTGGCGCGTTCCCGCGCTAAAACTTCATCTCTGTTCCTGTGCTGCAAACATTTTGATGTTGAAATTGAGATAAAATACAAGATAAATGTACGATTATCGAGCGTGGATGAAGATTTTTACTTTTTTACTAGTTCGTTTTTCATCTTCTTGGCAAACTTGTCGACTGTTGCCAGTTTATCCGTGTCATCAAGCTCATAACTATACTTCAAGATTGATGACTTTCGAGGAATTTAAAATTTTGTTATGAGTGAACTCCTGTTCTCACTTGGCGTCAAACTTTAGAGAATGAATCGGGAATTTGTTAGACCCGATTGAGCCATCAGTTGTCATTTTACCATGGTACTTTTTAGGAAGTCTACAAACCGGCTAGATGATGTGTCTTTAGTTCATTCGTCTCAAATTTTATCCTATGCTCGCTCTAACAGTATATTTGTGGAATCCGTTATCAGGCTGCTTGGACTTCTCGGCTAAGACATTTTACAAATACGAATGCAGGCTCAGGCCCTATATCACTAGATTCTCACACTAACTGCAATTTGAAATACATGCGCTGGTCCGTCCAGGTCCGTCTATATCGTAATCATAGCTCAAATTCATTATTTGAAAACGAGCCAGCCCGGTTGTTTGATGAAGACGTAGCAAAGCAAAGGTCATCATAGAATCCGATGATGTAGGAAAGTTGAAAAGAAATGTGAAAAATCCGATAATACTCTGTGAAAATCCTGCATGGAACCTCCATTAATGCTGCAGCTGTTGGATGCTCTCACAAACAGAAACAATACAACTCAGATATTTTTGGTTTTATTGAAATATTTGTGAAATCATGATTGTGCATACATAGCCTTGGTGATGAAAATTCGTCATTTATATCTTCAAGTGGAATGATCGTTCGTGGCGTGGAATGCTACATCTTCGTCTGTGCACCAGTGCTAAATACTTACAGCATGCTCATTTTTTCGAAACCGATCACAGACCTTTCACAGAACGAATCGAGAACTCTACGGTTTGATTTCGCTACTATATGGGTGGCCGCATTTTACGCCATGTCCTTGGAATACGCCCAATCAAATCACTGTTCTAGTCAGTTCTAGTCTTCGCCAGATACCGCATTCTATGAATTTGCGAAATGTCCTTGACAGTCCTTTCATCATTTCTAGAGATCAAACTAGTTTCTAGTGAACAAGTTGAAAAGGTTTTGTAACATCTCCCCTCAACTTCCATGAAATATATAAAAATTTTCAAATTCCCAATATATTATTGATGGATTACATTTCCACGAGAAGCGTGAGCAATAATTACATAATATATTTTAAAGAACTTGATGATCGGATGATCGGAAAGATGATCATTTGTAGTGTAAATTACAAGCTCAGACTTCATTTCAAGTTTATTCAGTTTCAAGTATTGAACAACGACGTTTTATAAAATTTGTCGAAAAGCTTTGTTCAGAAAATTCTCATTCGCAAAAGCATCGACGAGAGCATCGATGCCATAATCGAATTTACAATTTCCCAACAAATCGTCTTCGTTAAGAATTCGAATCAGTATAGCTGTATACAAGTTAGATCTGGGTTTGAGTTGTAAGTTAAAATTGAATCGCATGTCAATAATAGTCGATCGTGCGCACGCATAAGACTCACTGAAAATTTTGCAACAACGCTAGATCATTCCGCGTTGAGGTCATTCGAAGCGGTGGCGTCAGGTGCTCGAGCTCTCAAAGACACGTGTACTTTGTTTTTGCTTCTCTTTATGCGAATCCTTCAACAAATCTTCCTCCATCTTCAACGTAGCTTTTTTTATTCAGTCTCCAGGCCATTGATTATGATTCATTTCAATAATATTTCTATCTGCCAATACATGATCTCTGGTAGTTTCTCTTAGTAATGATGATTCAAAAATTGCTCGATTTCTAGTTCTGTATTTTGAATTTCTGTGTCCGAATGCTTAGATTATTTAGAGTTACGATCAAAAACAATTTTCAACTTGGAATACATCTCAAGAAGCTCAGAATGGTGTCCCAAAGTCTCTTGAGAGGCAACATTTTGCAAAACACAGTCAGACACATTATTCAAACGAATTCAGTCCTGTGAAAATGTCACGAAAAAACAGTAGAGGTCAGTTCATAATATTCAATTTCTTTTGAGTCCCAGGAAGAGAATTTCTCAATATAATCAGCGCATGAAAAGCACATGTGTGCAGGTGTCTTGATGGCGTACACAGGTGAAAGAAGAAGCAGGTGCCTCTATCTATACCCTCTGTGAAGCTTTTTTTTCTTCGTTGATACTTTTGTTGCATTCAGTTGAGAGAATACTCTCTAATCGTGCCTCGTTTAAAAAGGGTCACCTGCTCATGCAATTCTTCGTCTACTGAACCAATAAATTATTAAAGTAGAATTATGATTTTTTTCATGAAATTTCCATTGAAACAACTTGTACAAGAATCAATACGTTCTATCGAAGCTCATTTGAGGAATTTCTGTGTAAATTATGAACTGATGTAAAACCAGGAAGTTATAGAAGCTCCTTATCAAAGTTCCAGAAGCTGATATTATTTTACGCGTCACTAAATTAGCTATGACTTACATCTTATCTAATCAATGTGCTTTGTGCTTGCTGAGACACTATAAGTCTGGAGATAGAAATATCCTTGATAATGTCATGATCAATTGAAACGTATTTTATTGTAATTTGTCTGAATACTAAATCTAAAAATGGTTTCCAGGCATTCATTGACCGTGATAAATGTTGACAACATTGAACTTGACTATTAATCGCTGGTTTCAGTCAAATCCTAGAATTTTCTCGTAAAATTGCTCGGCAACGGTAAACAACATTTTCTAAACGCATCAAATACTTATGCATCCTTTCAGGAAATTGAAAGATGATTCATAGATTGTAGCAAGTGTTATAAAATTCTTGCGATCTACTTTTGTATAATTTTAGTCTGCATCAGAAATATATGAAAAACATTAATATTAGATGATTTCCGTAATGCCACGATCAATTTAGACTCAATAAAAAAATTGGATTCTTCTTCGTGATTTTGGGATAAAGGTTAGCTCCATAAGATTGATTTCTAAACAAAAATTGTCACAGACATAAATTTGCGAGAGTTTGCACTTGAACAATGAAATTCTTATCCAGAGCGACGGCATGAAAGTGAGTTGTATACCATTATATATTGAGAAGATGTTTCGGTTGTCTGGTCACGTCATGCGCAGGTGCGCATACCATGCGTAAGGCAGGTGTAATTTTTGACAGGGCTGACTATATACTTGCTTGCACCAAATTTGCAACAACAGAGCATTTTGCTCCTTCCCAATTTCTTTTTTCATCGCTAAATGTGCTGGTTGCATTTGAGTGTAGAACTATTAGTGATACAATCGAGTATTCTTATTTGCACAAACCACAACTCAGTAATGGGTGTCTAGAATTTTGTTGTCCAAAGAAATGAGTTTGATAAAGTGATAGCATAATTTTTTAGTGTGTAAGAGCACACAAGTGTGTTCGGCATCCTTCTTGGGTTGCAAAATTTGCAAGCAGAACTCGATTTATCATGTCTTATCTGCATCCCATCGTGTTATTACCTTTCAACAGGTGTATGATATCATTCGTTTTATCTGAGTTCTTTATGTGTTCATTAACTCGGTTGATAATACGACAAATCTGAAGTTGAATTATGGCAATTTTACATTTTGAGCTTTGATTCTGATTCATTTTTCTATCACCCAGGTTAGATAGTTTGTTGTCCTGGACCCAAGCGATCAAACAATTTTTTTTAGCTATCCATATTGAGTTTACTTGGTTACGAAGAAATAGGTCTACAAAAGAGCAAATGTTTCAATCACGACCACGTTTAGAAACGTAAGGATCAGATTAAGACCCGCGGCATGCATACTATACTCATGGACAGATTAATGTCCCAACAACGACTTTCAGAATGGAAATTGACAGCAATCAGCGTTATTTACAACAAATTCAAGAGTTCCTTAATAAAAGATACATTTAATCCTCGATTGAGTAACTCCGAGTTTATTAACTCTGTGCAGTCCTCGGCGCAGCTGGTAAAAGAAAATTTTCATTCCTTGATACAACACCATACTTCAACCCACAGGAAATTTGCACTTGTGGATATCGATAATAGAAAATCCCCAAACCACTACTTTTGGACGAGATCTTTTTCTGTTTACAAGGCTGTTGGCTCGGCAATTTCAGTTTTGAAATTTCTGTCACGGTGAACCTATTATCTTTCAACCATAGATTTTCAAGATCGTTTCAGAAATTGAAAGATTCCAAATCCTAGAAAACGAAAGATTTTGAAAATTAATGGCTATGAAAAATTGATTGAGCAACAGACTTTTGTGAATAGAATATAATTTAATTCATGCATTCGGATTTGGCCGATATAATTCTGTCAATCGCTATCAACCCAGAATAGTGTCATTCTCGTGCATATACTTCATCTTATTGAGCTTTTTTTGCGACTCAACTTTGTCCGTATAGCCGATAAAATGTTGTATGCCGCGCAGGAACCTTGATGATTACTTATTGAAAGCTTTCTTTGCGATTTCTTCAGTCTAGCTTCCATCATATAAAAAGAACTTTCTTAAATTATACTTGAAAATCTCGTCTAAATTCTTTCTCTCAAATAAGAATGAGAAAATCTTGTAGAGTCGGGGATGAAAAATTCAAATCATGAAAAGAAACAATTGGTCATAATGTGAAATACGTAAGCAAGTCTGGAATGCGCAAATAGCAAAACAATCTTGGAACACACAGTGTATGTCTTGGAATTGACCGCGAATACGATGCACATTCTCTGCGTAACATCAAGCTGCCATACTATACCACGCCTTGCATTATGATATGGGCACATTGTAGGTTTACCTGGTCTACCTGCGCGCCACAGTCTCTCCATGGTGCATGCACTTGGCACACTGTGGCCCAATGCGCTCTTGTTCAATTCACCGGTAGCTCAGATCAGTGGTTCTCTCCTCATAACCTAGTCTGGTCTCTTATCCTCTTCAGCTTCTATATATGCAGTCCCATTCTATCTTGCTGTTTCTGTGTGTCTTATGAATGTAATTTTGGTCGAGATTCAAAGCCCAAGGGCTACAGAAGCTACAACTCGGATTTGAGTCCTGTCTTTCGCTTCATATTGTTTCTGTTGTAATATCTTGCATCGCTATTATTTGTTCTTTGGGAATAATGGTTGATAAAGTAGTTCTTGACATGGGTTTTATAAATTGATGCCATGTTTATCAATTCAAATATTATTGTTATTAGTCCAATGTGTAGTATGAAATGTTGGTGATGTTGTGATTTATTAACCAAAGAAAAATGAAAAAAATGAAACCAGATGATCTGAGGAGGTTTCGGTTCTACTGGAATTCACTACTTGTCATCAGTTTGGAGTAATATTATACTAATCATTTTTTATTATGAAATGATTGCTAGATAAACAGGAATACGCCTCAAGAGTGAAGTAAAGTAAAATTGAATATTCTGACGATGGGTACATTTTTCAAAACTGTACTAGATCATAAACTGGACTTGTTCATTGAAATCATAACAATGCCATGAATAGTGGTCGAGATAGTGGTCTCGTAGTGGTTCAATCCCACAAAAACTTTTTTTGAATCCGATAATTTCCTAACCTTAATCCGATACAAAACCTCTGATCAAAAATGCTTACATAGAAAGAAGCTTCTTGTAGATTCACTGTTTGTTCATTCACTCTGAACTGGATTCCTAGCAATTATTATTCAATGTTTGTCCCATCCAATTCTAGCAGAAAATGTTTATATTTTGTGAAATAATGATGGGAACCTAGATAGGAACAATGGAATCGCTTCTTATGGCTAGACTCTAATAGCAAACATGGGCAGTACCAGTAGACGAAACACTTGGAAAAATTAAATTGAGTAGCAAGAATCCAAAAACTGTTTCCAACACTATACTTATGCTTTCCAATAAATCGATTTGTGTGGAAGATGTCACTTTACATCGTCACCACACCTCTTTCTCTGAATCAATTATTAGTATCCTGGGCTCCTTTTCACAAGTGTGTTGTATATGGCATGAGACCATACTGTGCTATGGAACCGTTTACAGTGACAGAAAGGGTTTTCGGAGATCTGTGATCACGAACTTCTATTGTGTGTTTGCTTTCTCACAATGGCTCAGAAAAAAATAAGAGCAGGAATCGCTGCTTTTTTTATCCATCACTTGATTCAAAGATTTGATTTTACAAAAATGTAACAGTGTTGTGAACGGCCCCTTATGCAAAGATGTCATCACGGAGAAGTATGAACAGAAACAGGTCTTAGAAATGATCACTTGTGGAACAGTGGTTCGGTAGATGACATTATCCAGTGGTAAATTCGCTGTTCACAAATAAAAAATGCAGACTTGCTGAATCTTCAAATCTGATGATCTTTGCTGATAATGTACTATCTTGATTCACGTCACTTGTCATGCGATTATTTCAGCATTTGAACTTGAAAAATTTTTTGTTCAACAACGGTTCATCGAACTTTGGAAACACTCATCTGTCAATATTACGCTGTTTGGAACTGGGATACTCCCAGCTTTGTTTATGTTCGAAGCTCTTGAAGTTGAATTCTGTACACGAAGACAACCTCTGTGATCGTCTCTATGATTCACACAAAATACAAGATGACAGTCATTGTCAATTTCGTAATGGCCACACATTTCATATAAGCAACAATTTCCCAAAATATTTATTTCACTGAATGAGAAAAGTGATCAAATTGATCTTCATCGCCAAAATCCACATTTTTCTAGAGCAAATCTCACCTTCAATAAATACACAAAAAATTCTTCCCTCTCAAAATCACAGGTGAGCGCCGCCCACGCTCATCGACATCATAGAAAGCTCTTTTCACCGTTTGAGATAGCTTATGAAAGCTATATAGGTTTCATGAGATGGGCATCCCAAAGAATGAGAACCGTTGCTTATATTCGTCGGTAAACCGGCTTTTCGCCATCACACAGAGCCAGTTAGAGAGCGTCGGTGTAGTTTGCTTCTCTCTCTCTTTCTCTCTCTCTCTCTGTTCTTGTACTTTGCTCTCTCAAGGCCGCTACCATGATCTGGCGATCCTTCTCTCTCTTTCTATACGGTTCCCCTTTTTTTTCCTTCGACCCATGCTTCTCTCTCAGGAACCCTCGCAGGAACCCGCCGCACAAGCATTTTATTATATGTATATATACCTTGCCTCTGCGCCATCGATCGCGTCGTCGAGGTTGGATATCGACGTGCCACTTGAACCTTTAGGGTCATGAAGGTGAAATCAGTGGAATTTTCCAACAGGTTTTGATGATATTCACTTATATTAGTTGTTTGAGGTTAGGTGTTACCTGGAAGAAAATTTTTGATGATGAGAGAAGATTTTGATGTGGTTCTTTTTTGGAGATATTTTTCTTTCTCGGGGATGAAGTTCGCAAACTCGAAGGATTCTCAGTTAGTGAACATGTATCTCTGACTGATTGGCCAAGTTCTAAGGGACTTGAGAATGTTTCCAATACGCGCCTGACACAACAAGATGATGCTTTTTCTTTTAATGATTTATCCGAGTTATCAATTCGCTAGCTCACCTGTTTGTTTGTTTTCCAAAAAAAATAGGTCTACTGACAGAAATTGATCATACGATTTAATGGATGATTCAAAATTCTATTTCACGATCGTGTAGTTCTCTAATATTTGTATAAAAAACATTCCCTGTTAAAATTTTTAGTTAGCTTTGACATTTCTCTGTAACCCAACCAGTTTTAATTTTGTCAAGACGACCACTGGCAGGTTTTGTAATTTTTATTTACCAAGAAAAACTAGCCAACAGCTACATTTTGATTTTTACATTATTGATGAGGTTAGGTGAAGAAATAGAAAACTCGTGAATTTCTGCATCAGCCTTCCATAAATTTTAAGCTGTGAGCTATATATAATTTTAATTATGATTGACGAATAAGCTGTATGTGTAGAGTAAAATTGAAAAAAAACTGTGGCATTTTAGCGAATCACCCTATCCGGCTCGTTAACCGCGAGATTTACATGATTCGGTTGTTCTGCAGTTGCAACTTTCTGGACGCCGAGTCAGCTGCTGACGTAGCTCGATTCCTCTTGGATTGACTTTATATCTATATAGATGCCCAAATCGTCGCGTGCAGTTTTCGGCCCGAATATCCGCGAATCCTTCCTTACTCCTATTGCCATTTAGACCCTGAGTAGTTGATGTTTCTTTTTATTGATTACTTCAATGGACCAGAATTTTTTATGCTTTTTACAAATTATAATTTTCTCTGAGTATAACATCACTAACAGAAAGTCCTATAATAGAAATGTTGAATTTATCGGTTTTTCCTGCTATTTCAAATAGCAGGAATATATAGCTAAAATAGCAGGAAAAACTGATAAATTCAACATTTCTATTCAACCTGGTTCCTGCGACAAAGTTCTTATGTAGAAAAACAGAAATTCCTGTTGAAATGTTACCAGCTATCGATTAATTTTCAGTTTCAATGATTTCATTATGATTATAGAACTTATTTACTTGTTTTTCTTGAGCTTTTTTTAAACCCATATCCTAATTTAGATTCAAACTAACTAATAATAAAACACTATGCAAATTTCTCAAAATTTCGAGAAAAAATGTAGCAAACAGACACATTGTAAAAATAATTTCGAGTGCGACAACGCCTTCAAGAGACTCATCATCCTTGACCATCTGGTTTTAACAAAGTCCTTTCGCGGCCTCGTAAAAGATCAGAGAAAGAGGATAGCTTCACTCGCGTAAATTCATTTCATGCATATGTATATTTTTCGCTAACCCTGGACTCTCTCTCTCTCGATATGGTAAACTATATAATACATTCAACAACGATTTTCGACGAGGTGGCAACAAACAAACGAAGCCGAGAAATATACTCAACCGCAAAAGGAGAGCCAAAAATTCTTAAATAGCCTATAAAAATCACGAATCCATAAAACCTAAGAGAAGGAAAGAGCAAACATCAAGGTCAAAAATGCATAAAGTGCATCACTTTTGGTTTTCATTTTTTATAACCAACACGCATCATCGCCATCATCATCATCACGAAATCATCATCATCGTAATTATCATCGGTGGCTTATGTAGAAATATTTGCATAAAAGTGACGCTTTTTTTATTTTAATTTTTTTTTTGTATTTTCTTGTTATGGTGGACCATTTTATCAGGCGCCCGCGCCGCCGCCGCCACCGAAAGAAAAGAAACCTATCAATTCTAATACTCGGATCGATTTTTTTACACATTTTTTTGCCGGATACGTTTTTTTTTTTTTTTTTTTAATTTAATAGCCACACGCGCCACAACACGCAAAATTATAATATGTCCATACCAGATCTCATGGGTTCATAGAAAAAAAAAAATTTTTTAAAATGAAAGAAAGAAAAAAAACGAGATCGAGACATCGAGACTGACCTGACCGGACTTAAGGAATAAAAGGAGTATAAGATTGAAAAATTTTAATGGCACCGGTTTCGCGAATCTCTTTCCGGGAATTGGACCAGACTCGAAGGATGGAATTTGTATTGGCGAGAGAGTAGAGGGCAGTTTCTTTTGCACATCCATAAGTATATCTAATTCATGCTATTTTGGTGGCGACAGTGTGTTCAGAATCGCGCGAATGGTCTAAAAGCTTAGGCCTAAAAGAACGTAATAGATGCTACATGCGCTTTGGTGCACTGTGTCTGATTACAGACCAGAGACTCCGACATCGATGATGCTGATTTTCATTTTTTTTTTTTTTTTTTTTTAAATCCAAGTCGGTGTAGTTGTACAAATTAGGCATATCCAAAAGAGAATGTTGTATTGAAGCATCGAAAAAAATGTAACAAATATGAAACTATCAAATTGCAGGAACAGCCGAATTGTCCTGAGCTGAATTTGACGAGAACCGTCATTTGTGAAGAAATGTTAGACCTATTTATTAATTTCTCTAACTTGAATCACTGTAATATTGGAACCTGATAACAACTTTTTGCCGTGGTGTTGCTTCAGTTCACGAAGCTTCTTATTTGTACCATTATTTTAGAAAGAGTAGTATCATCACGTATTGGCTGACATGTGTTAAACTAAACAATTTTTAGGGTCAACTTTAAACTATTTGGAAATTCACGCAAATCAAAAGAATCAGAAGCATTCGCATGCCCAGGCACCGAATAGAAAATTTCGTACCAGAAATCAGTGCGATTTAAATTCAGTCGGCACCAATCTTTTACCGTGATATTCTTGCGCTTATGTCGATGCTTGATTCTCGCACTGATAGTAAATTACTTTCTGCTTATCAGAGAAAATATTATAGTGAAATAACCTGATGGAACATGACAGCATCAATCTAATAGGCGTCAAGAAAATTTTAAAATCGATTGGTGTTTGCTTATATTCATCACTCACACTAACTTTTAAATAATTTTGCGGTACCTCATTTTTTCACAACACCACCAATAAAATTCTTGAAGCACACCAGACTCACAATTACATTCATATTTCAAAAGCTCCATCATTAGCCCGCCTTCCACATACCATTTTCAGACAACACGAACCAACACAACTCATCGATATAAATCCCGCATTGTTTTACGTCTCATTCGAAAATTATTGTACAGGAACATAACAGACGAATACATCCACTAAATCCCACAGCTCTACTACTACTATACAACAATGACAAAATGACTTTGTTGAAGTTCAATGTTCCGCAAATTTCATTGACATCCGTCGGGTATCAGTTCAAACTCTCGTCGTCGTTGGAATGATGAAAGGGCGTGTTCCGTTCCGTTCTCGAGTTTTGAGCTCAATTGAAATGACTTAATCTGGTCGATTTGAGAACCCACGCGTATCAAGCTCCAAACGCGTAATTAAGCCGCGAATAATGGTGAATGAATTCATATTCATATATCTTGTGAATATCCCTTTCCTCTATTCCTATTATGATAGCAGTAGTACAGATGATTTCTCGTTATCTAGCTTGTGTTTTCATTGTTTGACACTTGCATTGTATTTACTCAATTTACTGACACTTGCAGGTGCTCCACAGGAATCGAGAGAGTTTAATCCTTGATGCATGGACTACACGATTTCACTTTTTTCTTTTTGATTTGAGAAGTCTGTCGATTTGAGAATTTCAAGTATTCATAGCTGACTGTATATTTTTTTGTTTACTTACTCGAATAGAAATTCCATTTAATCAAAATATAAGGTGAGTGTGCCCAATTTGCCTTCGTTGAACAATTTAATTCAGTCTTCCTCAAAATTTTCTCAAAATGAGCTAGAGAAAGTCCAATTCGAACCAATCAGAGCTGAGCTATGACGATTTTTCCAAAAAATGATTTCTTGCAAGTTCGGAAAGGGCGTATTCAACGGGCCCTTATCTTTTGAAACAATGTCAATAGACGATAGAGTGCAAATAATGATTTCCATCGCTGTGCAAGCCCATTTGGAGCTATTCTGTCGATGCAATAAAGTATTATTCCCGAACTACTCAGACGCGATAAACACGTTCTGATGCACTTTCTTTCGGGATAATCGTATGGGGGAGGGGGGGGGGGCACGTTGGGTACACACCACTTTGACCCTCATGTTTTACACCGGATTCCCTCATTTCGCTCATAAAATTTCACGAAATCTAAGTTTTACAATTCCGAAAAGTGGATTTTGAAGGTTTTGAAAACGGGATAGAATTCCGAGGTTAAGGTATGTTAAGAATCGGTCAAACTGAAACAATTTGGCACGGATTTTTATTAAATGCAATTTTCTGGGAAATGCAAAAATCAATAGAAATCAGTCCAAACCATTAACTTTTTAATATTTTAACGTAACAAGCGTAAAAGAATTTTGAGGGAAGGCAAACGAATGACCATCTCTGTGATCGACAATTGGGGGCAAGTTGGGCACACTTGTCTATTATTCAATTTTGAGAATTTGGCGAAAAATTTGAAATGTTCAGTTGTATCGTGAGCGCATGCTCAGTCCAAAGACGTTATCATATACATAGCTATGAAAATTCGATCATGAAAAGTACTGATAGAAATTAAAGCTCAATTTTGAATGCCAAAATGGCGCTTGTTATCTCCTGCAAATCAGAAGAATATTTCAGCCAGACCGGTTCAGCGCATTCTTATAGAGTTGAGCATATACACTTGTTGCCTAAAGATTATTAGTTTTCTACGGCTCATTCAATTTCAGTGAGAATGAAGAATTTTCATGTGTACCAATGAAGACTCAATGTTTTGTTTTTCAATCTGAATCTTGACGACTTTTTACAAACAATGAGAAACGTTATTTTTCTGTTTCCTTTTGATCAATTTTTCAAAAATGTTTATTCAGACAGGTCAAATCATCAAACAAAATGATGTTGGAAATCGAAAAAAAAAACGAATGACAAAAACTAAATCAATTTTATGTGCTGCTTCAATCCTAAAAATGCATGCACCAAGAGTTAATACCCCATACGAAACACGCTACATTCCTAAAATTCCTCCAGAGCTTACGACCGGTAAATCGAGATCACTGTCCTGTACAAGATGTACTACTCCAATCGAATGCAAATCCACCCACATATAATATAAACTCGTATACGTTACCTGCACCGGGCCGGTCACTCGAGCAAATAGAGAACCTCTAAAAAGAGTGTCACGATAAAGTGGGAGACTGGGGTATCAAAGACTACGACATTCTGACGCACTACACGTCCATTCCCACGGGAAGAAGTCCTATACCATCTACGAGATTCCCACGTGCTTTCTTTCGTGCTTTCAGTTCTTCAATTGGTCTAGATGAGAAATGAAGCTCTCCGCGCTGACCACAGAAAGAACGAAATAAGTTGTAGGTTTCCACCACGTATTTTATTGTCGGCGCTTGCATTCGTGTACGTGTTCTGTGGTTTCCAAGAGCAGGTGATGCAATTGGTGTGATGATGTGCGAATGTAGTTTTAATTTTGCCGCCCGAATACGTGTGGGGTATGTTGAGATTTTTGGCGGGAAATCCGTTTGAATTTTAAATTTTGAGATGGATGAGATGAGATGTTCATTGATGAATCGTTCGTTGCACCGTTGCAGTTTTTGAATGTTGAATTTGTTTGTTTGAATATTTTTCCCTCTGTTTTTGTCATGAATGATGACAAAATTGTCGTCCTCAATTAGACATGATCGAGCTTGCGATTACTTTTTCTCCGTGAACGAGCTGAAAACTGAGCTAATACTTATTGTGTCCGTGTGATATTCATTAGATTGTAGTTAGAGCAATTCTTTCTTATTGGTTCATACGTGTTTTCACTTGTTGAGAGGTTAGGTTTACCTAGAATGACGTCGATCTACGGTTGATAAGCCTGCAAGCTCTCGAGGTAATATAATGAGCAGGTATGGAAATCAGGGTGTCAAGCATCTTACTCTCAAAAAAATCTAATGAATTATAAATTTGCTTGTACTTCTCTGCATAATTTTCACACATGAGTGATTCTGCCTAAAGTGTCAACTTTGCGCATCGAAAGTGTCCAGAGGTGCAATTCTGTCAAATCTAATCTAATGATGATCAAATATACTATTCTTGGCACCCAAAACAAGAATCTGTAAGGGGCACAAGCCATTATTTATTAATCCCTGCAAAAACTATAGCTGATTTATCGATTTTGCGTGTTACGGAATGTGACACTCTACAGAGAAAAAATGCATAAGTGAGTCATTGAAGTCATTGGTACGCTCTTATTCATATGTGACGAATGTTATTTTTTTTTGTTTCGAAAAAATCGACATACCTCAGCTCCACTCGCTGCACTACTTCAAATTAACGGTCGTGCCACACCGAGAATTTTTAGTCGAATCGAAATCAAACGAGATTGCACTCGGAAGAAAGATTTTTGCCTTCACAAAAAAATCTCGAGAGGGTGTTTGACATTAGAGGTATACGGAATGTGACATGGTTTTCCAGAGCAGAATGTTTGCGTTGGTTACACCACGAGTAAGGACTTGCACTAGTGCAAGAAATTACTCCTTCAGATGTAAACTTTCGAATGGTGTGTTGTGGAACTGCATCATCTTCAGTTACATATTATAGAATTATGAGTTTAGAGTGGTGGTTCTGGAAAAAGGACAGGCAAAAAAGCACGTTTTTTCGGGACAAATCGATGTCTTGAGTATGAATAACAGCGACTATCGACACTAAAAACTATTCTGGTAGGTCCTAAATGATGACGTCTCATGCATACAATTTTTAGATTGAATCCATCTTACACCAATTGAGCATCACAGCTCAGGACATCAAAGTTGGCTTTTTTCGGCGGAATCGCCCACATACAACTCCACATATGTATAAAACCGAGATATAGGCTCCTTCTCTAGATAAAAACATCTTCAACATCGCACGAGCCTTGTACCGTCAGATATACGTTTAATGGAATGTCAAAGCCCTGTTACCTTTGTAAACTTACCAATATCATTTTGTTCTCAAATCATCTAATTCCGTGAATTTTTGAGAAATCGGACATTTGAATATTTACGCCAAAGCCATCAAGAGCATCAATTACGAACAACCACAAATTAGCCAACAAGTTGAGGATAAAATAGTCAGCCTTCTGAATGAAACCCCTTTTAATAAAATCAAAAGAAATGTTAATGAATTGAATCGTATGTACTTAAACGTCGAGTAGCTTATCATCTGCAAGCTCTCCGCAAGCTCCTCCACTCAGTACTTTCCATTGTGATCTTGACAAGGACCACGCGAACAAGAAGACGATGATCCGACAAAAATTTCATTATCACTAGCAAAGGGGAGAAAAGGGTTAGTCCACAACCCTTTTTTTGTAGTTAATTCAGGGGAGATGGGGATATAACTTTGTCTGATTTGTCGCGTCTCGAGTAGCTGTTATCGTAAGGTCTCAGGGTAAAAGTTTTTTAGGATCACTCCTTCGATGTCGTATGTATACATACATTTCACCTCCTCCTCTTCTTACACCCTCTCCCTTCCTCCCTCCAAGACGACCGTCTCGAGAAACGTCTGGAAAAAAACTCGGCACCCCCAGTTTTTTTTGTGTGTCCCGAAAACCTTCAACCTTGTTGATGAGGAGAATGACGAGGACGATGATCGATATAAGTATCAGGGAATGGTGTTCAGTTATGAAAAAAAAAGCGTATCACGTTTCGGAAACTCCGGTACTAATAACTATTATACGAATGCACTGATGTATAGCGTATTTGCTCTATCTGATGAATATTGATTGAGTTTGACCTTGAAGTTATGGTCTGTGGCGCTGTGGCACTCTCAAAATATTGATTTTTTTGAAAGTATTATGTGAATTGCCTCCGATACTAATGTTTTTTTTTCTCTATCGAACCGATGTGTTATAGGAGAAATACCAAACTTTGATCAATAGGGTTTGACAAAACACTTGATGAATCAAGATTAACCACCAAGTGCAACAATCGAACTTTATTATAGTCTACAGCGCAGCTACCAAAATTATTCCAAAATTTCGGCACCGGGTTGATAGCAAGAAAAAAAAAAGACAAGTGCCATATGCACAATTTCGAACAGTAATAAAATTTCTATGACGTAATCACACCAAGACATTTTTATGAATGTAGGTATCTATATATCTATGTAAGACGTTCTCGCGCAACGGTCGTCTTTTGCATCACGACTCGCGTACTTATATACTTCCGCGTTTGGTTGCCTTGCGCGCGACTGCAATTTTCCGCCTCGGTGACAGAATCTCCTCATCCTCCTCCTCCTACTCCTCCTTCTAAAATTCACCAGTTGCAAATAATGCATTCTAATGCATCAGAGTATGTATACACGTTTGCAGCTTGAAAACGATTTATCTCTTGGCGTGCGAAAAAAAATAGACGCTTATCCGTAGTGCTACACCCGATTTTTACCGATCTTTATCTGTTGTAAAGCGAGTGCTTGGTTTAAAGAGGAATAAGATTGGGACGATAAGCGTTCTGGTCTTGTTTCATATTTACGCTATATTTTAGACAGTTTTGTTGGGCATAGGTCTTTTTTTTTTCTTGTTGATGATATTTCGGGAAAAAATATTGATAATTGTGGAGAAATGACAGTTTCAGCTTCGATCTCTATAATCAATATATCGCCCTTAGCGATTTTTTCAAGAACCCAAATCATTGAATGATTATTACCAATAATCTTACCATGAGACCGAATTCATTTTTTTCGTTATTCTGTTGGCTGGGAGATTATTCGATAAAAAGTTACTAGACAGAAATCTGCATTTGAATTCTTTCCATTTGACAATGATGGAGCTTTGTGTTGTTTTAGTTTATAATATTATTAGTTGATAATATCACTATCAAATCGATATCCGCCATGAAATTGTAGTGTTCGACATTTCATTTAAACTCTAGAAGAAATTGTTTACTTGAAACTCACTCCATAAAATGACTTATTTTAGTCCTCGAAAGGTCCTTAGAAAGTCCTTGAATGACCCGGAAAATATCCGATAGACACTTCGAATAAGGACTCGAATATTTGGTTTGTGGGATCGTGAATATGTAGATCATTTCGAAAAATTCCACAAATTAACGTCACCCAATTAGATTGGAGCTATCCCAGAGATAAATTTTTTACTGCTGCAATGTAAAAATTGTTCATTTTGGTACGAGGGCGGGAATGTTGGTTTCCGCACAACGAGTGATAATTTCCAACCCAAGCCGAAGGCGAGGGTCAGAATTATCAAGAGAATACGGAAGTTACTCCGTCCGAGTGTCGATTGCCATTTTTTCCATGAGCTGTGCGGTGAACAAAATGAAGAAAAAAATTGTGCGGAAAATTCATCTCTTGCACAGAAGATGGAATTAGTATAGAATCATTATTTTAGTATTCGTATCCTTGAATCATGAATTTAATATACCGACTGATTGATTCGAGGAATCTGTAAATCATTTTGAAAAATTCGATAAACTACTTCCAAACACCTGTTAATCGATTGGGGCCGAATATTGAATCCTTTCATCAATTTGGGGATGACGCCTCAGTGTTGGCGGTACAGATTACTCTACTTATTGGTGTTACCAATAAGTAGCGTACGTATAATCAAGTTTGAAAACTTGTTATTAACGAAAGTGATTTTGCCACGCCCAAATCACTACATTTCAATCTTGTTCATTAATTTTGAAAGTTTCTTGAAAATGAAGATTAATTGACTTTTGAATATTGGTTATGCGATAGTATTGATCTTATTGGATATAGTAACGTCGTATGAATTATACTGCTAATAAAACTTGTTGGTTGGATAAATAAAAGTGATTAGAGGCAGTTTGAAGTAGAGTTTTTGTCACTCGTTATAGTTTGGGTCAATGAAATTCTATGGTGCCTCGTTCATTGACTCTGTCGTCACCCGTAATAACTTCAATTTGATCAAAATGAACCAGCTCAGCGTCATGTTGTCTTTAGGGACCTGGAAAAAGGTGAAATTTATATCAATTATAATTTCTTTGATCTGTCGCGCAAAATGACCTCGAATCATATCTTATAGATATTTGAGAATCCATATATCTGGTACTTAGATAAAGAATTGATCAAATCTTGTAATTAGCCATTGAATTTGCTTGATAGATGTAAATTACACGCTAAAATGCGCTCACAATCACGTCACTTCTGACCACAATTCGTGAGAGTTGATAAGAATATCAGTAGCGACTGTTATCGCTTGGAAAGAGTCATTCTGTGTAAGTTTCTGACTGGGGAAAATTCGCATTTGACTGTCGCCTTTTAAGAGCGCATTCGATTGCGTCAACGTGTATGCGCGAAAAATCGGACAAGAAATTACAAAAGCGATGTCTTTCTTTATTGACATAATTTTCAAACGAAAAATTGTCCGAATTTCTGATGTTTCTATTATCCACATCGGTTTGCATTTTTTTTAGGAATCTAACAGAACATCGTGTGGCCTTTTTCAGAATTCATCACAAAAAATACCTGAAATCCTGGTATCTATACTGTAACATCATATCAACTTTATCAAATTGATTCTTCCGAATTATCGCGCGTACACGGCCTCGAAACTTGGAGTGATAGCAATATGTATTCTTTTTCTTCTTTTTGGTTATCAAAGTAGAGATAAAGTTCCCAATTAGCATGCATGAGGTTGAAAAAATGGGACATGCTTTGCCATAAAAATACACTGTAAAAAATATGCAATAGATTTTGAACCAAGTAGTTGAAGAAAAAATTGAGGGATGTAGAAAATTTTGGTAACAGAATGATTCAAAGTCTGTGTCACGATCTCAAAAAAGTATTGAAATGGTGAATCCTGATGCTATATTAGATTCCGCATCTACAAAAATTTTCCAATCAATCACCAGCGAAATGTAAACAAATGATTTTGTTGACATTATTTCGAAAAAAAATTGGCCAATAAAGTCCTTCTTGACTCTGGGCCCGTATTCTAAATTTTACCGCAAAATTTAGAATACGGCCCCTGCTACTATTGGAGCTTGTGAATATGGTATCAACGTGCTTCAACTTTTATTGCTCTATTATTTCATTTCACTAATTACTTTTCTATTCTATTCTTCCGCATAATTTTGGAAATGGAGTGATTTTAGTATCTCGAGCAGAAAGTCTCGAAACATTAATTGGAATGTGAATTTATTTCAAGTAATTAACAAGGGTTTCATCGAGAGACTGTATCCAAAACTAAGGGTACGGTATTAGTCTCATGTTACGGACCCGACTATGTTGATGAAATTCGAGCTGAAATTGATACCAGACCACGTTTACAGAATATCCTCACATTTGACGTATAAAATCGGACATGGAAACATTCTAATCAAAATTCAATAATTTCACCATCACGCACTATTTATACAGTATAAGATCAAGTCTCAAATCACTCTCAACCATCCACACAAATCCACTAATCAAACCCCAATCCCTTCAAAATCTTCCTAACCTCAAAACTCGCAAGCTCCCTCTACGTCCATAGACCCTCCACCCTTCCTTGCCTCCTTTCCATCCTAAAATCTCGATTATAACCATCAGTTACTGTAAAAGCTTAGTCACCATGTGAGTATCCACTATCACCAGCACTACCGCCACCACCAGCACCACCACCACCACAGTCCACTTGATACCACTTTTAGATTTTCAGGCTTTCATGAGGTGTGTAAACGTTTTACATAGAGTATGTAGCCGCAACATACTCTATACACATATATATCTGTAAGGGTGTACGGAAACTCATGCGGTTTGACCGCCCAACCGCAAAGACCGTCCGTTAACGAGCAGTTACGAGGCTGGAAACATTGGTGACGCGATCTATACTATAAGCTTTTCTTTATCATTTTACTTTGATCCAGGTTGGATCAGGCGTTGATAGCTGGTAGTATTCTGAGATTTTACTCATAAGGCCAAAGATGGTGAATATGAGAATAGTAGGTATAGGGAAGATGACTCCATTGTAGGATGGATTACTGGGATGAAGAATTAAGATTTTGTGAGCTTTTTGTGCTTTCTGAATTGAGTTTCTATTACCTTGTTTGGTTGAGGATTGCACTGTAAGAAGAAATTCGTAAGTCCAGGAAAAAATCGGACTGCATCACAGCATACCCCCTAACTTCTTTATTGTAATGTTAATTTTCAGACGATGAGACTAATTTTAAGAATTTCTTTTTATAATGTGGGGTGGTTTCAACCATTATAGTGGATTTGACGAGCTTCAATTTTGGACTTTGTCAGTTTTAGCGTGATTTTAGAGTTTCAAGCGATTTTCTTGTAGTCGTCCTTATAGTTAGCATAAAATCATGTGTAGGTATTGTATAGGGTGGACCAAATCATGGAAATGTTTAAATTCCAACATGTTTGGAGCGGCAAAACTTGGGTATTCATATTCATACGAATAAAATTTTGGCACATGCTGAAAGATGACATTTTCAGTCTCGTCAAGAAACTTGGAGTTTGAAAAAAATGTACACAAAAAGCCATTTGAGATTTTCTTCGTTTCGTTTCGTTCTTTTCTCCTTCAAATCGGCGTTTTCCTGTTATCTAACCGAAAAACATGTGCCCGAGTATTTTAATTTGCTAAAACCGGTCCCGGTGATTATCAGGAGTAATGACATACCCAGAATGAGATTTCAACCAGTCTGAAGAGGCCAAATTTCGTCAAGAATGGCAGAAATTGACCAAACCAGTACATTGGTTTCTCATCCCACATGCACCCTCGCTTCCAAAAACCATCGAGGAAATTAAAATACTTGGGAAAAGATAATGCATATTTTTCGGTTAAATTGCAGCATCTATAAGAATACCGATTTGATGGGAAAAAGTGCGAAAAAAGGAAACCCTTACACTTGATGTACATTTTTTTTTCTAAATTTCATGTTTCTTGACGAGACTAAGAATGTAATCTCTCAGCATTATCCAAATTCATACATGTGAATATACACGTTTTGCCGCCCCAAACATGTTGAATTCAAACATTTCCATTTCTTGACCCACCTTACTGTACTGTGAAATGAATAAATTGAAATGAAAAGTGAAATGAGAACTAACTTTGTTGATTGGAATGCAACACGTCATGAATTTTGAGCTTTCTCATGCTTCATTCTCTTAACCAATCGGGAGATTTGTCATTCTCTGAAAAATTTCTCGTCAGCAGATTTCTAAAAAGTCGAGATAAGATTGTAGTTCAAGAGGGAGGTCAATGAACTCTATTTCACTCCGGAATCAAGCCCTCAAAAATTGAAAATAAATGAAGTCACAGTATGTGAGTGTTGATTTGAAAATGTATCGTGAAATCCTGAATTCTTGTAACTGTTTTTTTTTCTGTGTGATCAAAATCCAATTGTTGTGAAAGCCGTCTCAGCCGTAGTGAAAATTATTTGCCAGACGAATTCCAAAAAATGAAATTCCTCGGCTTGTCAAAAATGAATGAAATATTCCAGACTTCTGGGTTAAAAATTGTTTCACGGATGTCAGGGGTCATAATGTATGAAAGTTCCTGAATAATGAGATACTGATTGATATTTGGTCCCGAAATCCATAACATTGATTCACTAACAAAATTTTCAATTTTTCTGTTTTAGGTAAGTCATAATTTCCTATATCGGAGCAAAATGACGCAAAGTTCACGCTCAGTGAGTAAGCTAAAAATAATTCAACCATTCCACATCGTAATGTAAATGAAAAGAAACTTATTGCAATCGTACACTTTGTCTGTATCGGTATCTGCAAAAGGATATCCGTTCCACTTACAAATTTGTGGCATCGACACAATTTCACTCTTACACTATATATCTTCATTCGATCACAAGCCTGCCTCATCTATAATGCCGGTATTTCATAATAAATATTCACGATCCATCAAAATTATACATCGCATGAATGATTTGATTGAGTCTATTAATATGATGATCTCAGAGATTTAAACTTGCATTGCAGTCAATATAGACATTAATATATTATTTGATTTCTTAATCGCAAACGCTCATTTATCTTAGCAGACAACATTTTTAACCGCCCTTCTTGAAAGAATTGAATAAAAAAAGCGAAAACAATGAAAGGAATGAAAAAATCAATAAAAATACCCCAAAAAAGGGAATTCTATTCCAATCATTCCTCTACTCTTATATCAAAACCTTTAATCCATCCGGCCACCCAGCCAGAAAAAAATCGTCGAAAAAAATTGAATGAAATATTCGTGAAGGGAAATCCTCTGTCCAAAAATCGATCTAGCTCAGTTTACTACTTCTATCTCATATCAGGGATACATAGCTCATATAGACCAGATACATAGATCGAACCACTAAATATCCGCGCAGAGAAAGGGTTCAAATCGGTATTATATATGGCGACGACGCGCGAAACAGACGGAAAGATCCGCACCTATGTTTAGCCCTGATAAAAATAATACCCGACTCCCGCCCGCGCGCGCGCGCGCGACACCACCCCGACATATAGTTTACTATGTATAGGTGATGCCCGCCCCGCTTGATTCCTGATTTAAACTTGCACGCCACCCAACAAAAGTAAAAAAAAAAGCTCATCCGCGTACGGAATAACGCTCACGAACGTAAATTTTGACTCGATCATCGCACTCGTGCTACAGACACTCGACATTTTCATAATTCATGATTTATTTTAATGTTTTATTGCGTGTCCGACTCTTACAGTAATAATTTTGGATAGTCTTGAAGAAAATTTTTTCCAGTTGCTCTTACGTAGATGATTGCATATGGACTTAGATTTTTAACATCGGTATTCCTATAAATTCTTTGAAATTTTGAATTCCATCAGAATATTAATCCTAGAATAAGCTTGTACAACCGACACAGTTAATGGGGTTGCTGAGTGTCAGCTCGGTCGATCATCGAAGTTGAGCTTCGTTGGGCGCGATTAGTACTTGGATGGGTGACTTTTCTGATCGATTAGTTGACACTTACACCTCAGCAACGTGAGCGGGAGGCACGAAATTTTACAATTGCGATGTTCGTGCTTACGAAAAGTGGCATGAGCACCGTAAAAGGTTCTCGGCGATTCGTAACAAGAGGGATGGATTAGTGTTGAGTGCAAAACTACTGTACGCAAACTTCTGTGATGCTCCTTACGCGCTTACGCGTTTGGAAATCCTAATGGTCTAAAAATTCTATCAGCCTACGACATATACATTTGGTGATCTGGGATCTTGGGGAATGACAACATTTGAGCATTATTTATCGGTAAAGGTTTTTTAGGGTCTCACCGAAGGGCACGTCTCGTTTAGTTTGCGATGTATAAAATTCCTCCGATTATAATCTCAGGAAATGTATATGTGTACAACCAGCTGGTTGCCGTTGGAGCGCGTAACAGCGCTCCAGAAGTTGCTATTTTTAAATGATTCTTCTCGGGAAAGTGAAAACTGTATACAAAACTTTCAATGCATATTGTCAATTTATCCAAATAGACCGTTGAAATGGACGTTAGAAGTCATAGGTTTTCTCAGCTTTTCCAGACAACATGGAGTAAGCCTCGTTTACGATATTAGGTGCGTCGCGTCGTCTGCTCGTCTGACTTGATAGCATACCCTCGGCACTCGAAGTGGCAACTAGCCGGTAGCAGACAATGTAATTGGGATCAGGGAGAAACGGTCTCACGACAGTTCAATTTTTGGCCACTCAATGCGTTTCTCCATGGATTTGTGGCGCTGAAATAGCGAAATGCCCACCTCCAGACGACATTGCTATGCCATCGCACGATGCAGGACTAACCAATCTTGTGGAATCCCACGTTTTTCATTCGGGATGTGGAAATTTTGTTTCCCATCACAACTCCTAGGTGGCGCACGAACAAGGTTAATAGAAAACGTGGGATCTAGCAAAGTTGACTGAGTTGACTGGCATTGCCCGATCGCATGGCGATGTCGTCATTTGTGGACAGGCTCTGAGTTATTGATTTTCTCGAGTTTGACAGTACCCTGAAGAAACTCACCTCTTTTTTCTTGAATCTATATACTCAATAAACTTTCAAATGAGCGTAAAGTGGGCACTCTACGCGAACAGTCTAAAACCACTTGCAAATTAATTTTTTTTTTTTAAATCATCCGGGGAGAAAAGAAGGTCCTAAGCGAACCAGAGAAGTGGATTAGCTCGTTTTTCATTTTTCCCTAACGAACTTTTCCGATATTCCTATAATGCTAAACCGGGTTTATTGCCCGAAGTGTAGATTGTTCGGCATATTGTTAACTTCTAAACGTTCTTCGTTATTGCGCCCAGTCAAATATGGTTTCTAACCTTCATTAGTAACTCTTGATAATTTGTTTCGCACAGATATGGGCGGTTGCCTTGAGAGAGTGTAATATGATAATTTTAATTAAGGGAGTCGAATAGGTTGACTTTTTTTAAACATCATGAATTTGCCAACATGTTTGTCTTATGCGTTAATCAGATACCACATAAATTTGCGTGAGCATCCGACGCATGAACTATAAAATATCGACTTCTGATTATCAGCGAATTTGTCTTATTCGTGACTTATTCGTGACTTCACGCTGAAAACTGATCAGAACTTCTATCGAAGCCAACGAGAGTTCGAAAAAAAAACTTCGAGCACTTTCTTTGTGTAATTATCTACAAGTGAGCGTGATTAAGACATAAACTGATCGGTCAGTCTCTTATAATTTAACAATCAACGCGAATGCCCCATGAGATACCGTGCTTAACCTCTAAACATATTAATGCTGATGGTTTGTCTCAGGGGTAACCGAAGCTCGTGAAATTTTCACTGTGTTCAGTTGACATCTAAATACATCTTTCTGCCAAGTTTGATCAAAATCTGATCGGTGGATCTTCTACCGAGGTTACTCCCTTAAGGAAAGTCAGTTTTCAATTGTTCTTCATAGATAGGTAAAAAGGACCCCGCCATAAATGATAGGATTTTGGCTTTCAGCGAATTTGACCGAATCGGCAATCAATCGATAGAGCTCGACGTGCTGAGCAAAAGACTCCATAGCCGCTAAACCCGAAAAATTCTCGTTTTCGAGTGATTTGGTTGCAAAGTCGCCGATTTTACCGAGCCAAAATAGGGTTATGGCATCAATCGAACAATAACATACGTTCGGATTCGTTCGGCTCGCTTGGTATTTGCCAGCTAAATACCTCTGACGAAGCAAGAATCTTTGCATTACACGCGATTTGATAATCCTCTCAAAAGAATCTTTCACTGCCGCCATTCTCGCGGGATATTTTCAAAGTCCGCACAAAATGTTTAACTCTAGAAATCATCAGAGGTGTATTTACACTCTTGACCAGTAGTGTACATTCGAGAATATATCTATCGAAAATCAGAATGCAATATCTCTTGGTTATCAAACGACGATTACATTTTCTGTCAGATCGCACCTATTTTGAGAAAAAAGAATTCGATGCTTCACATGGTTTCAACAGAGTAATTAATTGACTTCTCATTTCTGATATCATCTCGCTGAAACGAATATATTTTCGAAAATCAATAGGCGTCCACTCAAATAACCGTACAAGTCTCAATCCGCAATCCCGGAAAAAAAAATTAAAACGATCTTCGCAACCTTTACCGATGTGGAGTTTGGCCTGATTCGATTTTCGTATGTTCGAGCCGAGTGCGATACGACGCGGAATTCAATCACCACCCAAAATTCCAAACGAATATCTCTCTGAAATCCCATAAGATATTTTCAAATGTCTGTAGGCCCCCCTCCCGCCCCCGCACACTAGAAAGGTGAAAATCTCGTTACTTCCAAACGATAAACAGTTCGGAAAAAAGATTCAATGATTTTGTTTCAAAGTTGTACTGAGAGGTTGAACGTATTTTTCAATCGTCCAGCGGAAACGCTCTTCTCAACGCACCCTTGCGTGAGGTGTGAGCTCTAAATATTGTATGTATCTCGTTGATGATGAAACTCGTCATCCGCATTTGCCTTGATAATATACTATGTCCCGCAGACCGTTTGAAATATCAAAATCTTTCGAAGCGTTTCGATTGTGCGGACTTTAAAAATATCCCGCGAGAATGGCGGCAGTGAAAGATTCTTTTGAGAGGATTATCAAATCGCGTGTAATGCAAAGATTCTTGCTTCATCAGAGGTATTTAGCTGGCAAATACCAAGCGAGCCGAACGAATTCGAACGTATGTTATTGTTCGATTGATGCCATAACCCTATTTTGGCTCGGTAAAATCGGCGACTTTGCAACCAAATCACTCGAAAACGAGAATTTTTCGGGTTTAGCGGCTATGGAGTCTTTTGCTCAGCACGTCGAGCTCTATCGATTGATTGCCGATTCGGTCAAATTCGCTGAAAGCCAAAATCCTATCATTTATGGCGGGGTCCTTTAGAATATTTCAAAAAACTCGCTTTCACTTCTGTACACTGCAAAATTATCACTTTGTAGTCGTAGTGCTTGAATATGAGCTAACAATTTTATTCGATTTAAACGACAAAACTTTGATTAACCAGTTACCTGCTGTTCCTTATCACAATGTGTCATATAATGGAATTCAACCGTGTTATCGCGTAAAATTTTTGAAACAATAGATAAGAAGAAAAATATCGGCCTTTTGTTTCGGGAGATGCCAGTCAACAAAATTGAAATGTATTAGCATATCCCTACATAAATGCTTAGCTTATTTTTCCATTTTCTGAAAAAACTCTGAATAATAATTTTATTATTTGTCATTTTTTTACTGATACGATTACTTCTTGTTTTTGAACGGCCTCGTAGGTCACGTTACATAATTCTGTTTGCGCGGAGGCATTACAAAATTGATTGTAAATAACATGAAAGTCTCTGCTCGTATAAGAGTGGTTGATTGAATTCAATCATTGCTCCTCGATCCTATTGTTGAGTTAAGTCATCCCTGAAACGATCAATTAATTGAAGCAATTGATTCAAATAGTCCGAAAGCCCGACGCATTAAATCATTGAATCGCTCCCCAACGAAACAGCGATTTTCTTTTGATTAACGTCACTTATGTCAATAATTTTGTTGAGATATACATGGATGGGACCAGTGAAAAGGATTTTGATAATATGAGCATGAGGAAATGATAGAGAAAGCTTCCCAGCAATATAGACGAATAGAGTAAAATTTTACGAATTACAAAAAGTCGTCGAGGTAGCTTAAGCAACTCTTGAGAGCGTGTAGATTTTCCTTCATGAATGAGAATTCATTGGCGTATTACACAGTACAGCATCAAAGAAATTTTCGCATCAACTTTTAGGCACTTTTTTGTATCAAATCTACCGTTCGTGAGGGAGTTACATCTAATCTTCAAGAATTCTAGTGACCGGCGAGTAAGAAAAATCGTAAGACATTGGAAATTCATCAGAAAGTTGACGTGGTTGTAAATACTTTGGAAGATCATTGGAAATTCAATTAACTCCATTAAAACCATCGGAAATTAGGTATCATACAGGGAACTAAGAAAGTTAAATTTGTTATCCACCGCTGATATAAATCTAGGATCATATAACCATAGGTTACAGATTATAGAAAACAGACCAGAAATTTACCTCGAAAAATTCAAGTCTTACAGGGGAAATTGCCTTAACATTTACCTTACGATTAAAATAAGTTGTGTAAGAATTCACATGTACGATATGACAGACATTCGTCTACGATTCTCAAGGACTTTTTGTAGCCTAGGAGTGACTTGAATTTTGTCTGGATAAACTGAGCTTGATTCGGATCAGATGAATTTTTATTGTTCTGTAATGTGCGTTGGTCATATCTTCAAAATGAGTCGCCTGGCAAATGCATACTCGTTTTATAATTTTGATTGGCTCTGAAAATGTCATAGAATCTTTACTTTATTTTCTCCTGTTTTGATTTTAAAGCAGTACCGAGTTCATAAGGACATTACTTTCAGCCGACTAGTGTCGTCCTTATAACCCGAGCTGCTTGTCATTTTTTTTTGTTATGCAATGCATAATTTGTTGACCGTCCCCGGCAAATTTTCAGCGCAAGAGAGGAATTGTGTGATTGTTATGCTGGTTAGAATGTTAGATTTTGCATTTTTCTACCTCGTATGACGATTTTCATCAGATATATTTTCTGACCGCAACAACAATCTTCACAGATTCACAATTTTTCTTGTATTCATTTCGATCAGGAACGATTGGATCTTTTGTTTTTCTCTCGTCTTCTCGGAATATCTCTACATTACATCCAAGTATAGGTATGTACAGCTTGGAGAATGATCACGTTTCTTACTTTCCAATATTAGTGTCACTACCTTTTTGAATTTCGGCAGTAGGCTTAGAGTGACTCGAAAAGGATTAAAACTTTTTGCAGTACATTAATCTCGCAAATGTTGATTCTAAAATGAAATAATTAACAAAATGAAGAAGGCCAAAAATTGTCACATTGCACGAAAAATATCATACGACCCATCGATCAAAATATCCTTCAGAAATCGAATACCCAGGACTTGAGAGTTTCTATTTGTCATTCCAAATGGGCTGGAAATCATCGGTAATTCGCGAAGAACTCGAATTTTGTCGATCTATTAGAAGAATCAAGACAATGATCTCCACGCTAGATGAGATCACCTAACGTGTATATATTCAAGTATTCCCACTAGTACACCAATCAATACGACAGGTCCTGCTACCTTACCTAATTTTGTCATTTTTTCACCACTCAACTTTCATTCGTCATTCAGACACACCACGAATTCTATATCAATATCTGTTCACCTGATCAAACAAATACAAAGTGTACGTACTCGCAATGTGGGTCCACGGAATACAGTTCAATCACCTAAATATACCAATAAATCAATCAGCTGACAATCGAAAACTATTACGTGTGACTCAATATTGTGTAATGACCTGTAGACAAAATGAGTATCATGCAATGTTCTGTACCCCTCGGTACCCTCTGACTTCAAAATCACGTGCTACTCACTTTTGTTTACTCTCATATTTATATGTGTACATAACCTCGACCTGTAATGATAAAAACAACATACACAAATTTTGGAACTCAAAAATCACTCAAAAAAACGTGTCACAGACTTTTGAGAATAATCCTTCTCTACCGTTTGCTGCAGTACAGCATCTTTTTGCGATGACTTATCGTGAGCTCTGACTTTTTTCTTACAGTTTCGCGTACTGCACAAGCACATCATAAGTGCATACGAATGTAGATGCATATGTGTGAATAAAGTCCAGGCGCACGTGCTTATGACTTGCGGCGGTGACGGTGCATCAGGCCTATATATTACGCGAAGTTGGGTCGAGGCACACGCGCGCGCAAAACATCAGCACGCGATCACCTATTGCATAAAACTTGCTCATTCTACTGTGTGATGGAGGCCGATTACGGATTTGTTACGGATTTTTCATTTTGTTTTTGCAAATTTTCGAGCTGTGCAGTTTGCAGTTCGATACTTCTGAATAGATCGTACAAATCTATTTTTTTTCTTTCTTTAGTATTCTTTAGTATTCTGCGCTTAATAGTAAATGATATGCATCTTATTGTGAGAAATATGACACAACAGTCAGCTCATTTTGAATCTATAATATGATTTTCTTGGATAACAGGAATGTTAATGTTTTTGAAAAATGCATAGGAAATTTATGACGTCGGTTTTTCAAATCAGATTTTTACCAGAAAAACTTACCTGGATCTCTACAAATCCTTGTCAGCTCGGGTGTAAAACATTGTTTCGTCAATGGTAACTATCGCGACTTCTTGTGAAACCAACGTAGTGAATCGATGTTACCTTTTTTGGTTCGATTGATTTCTTTGTAGCATTTTTCAGTTCGATGAATTTTGAAAGGTCTTCGATTTCTTATTTAACTTTACTTCAAAGTATGCATGAATCCAGAATTTAAAATTTGCTGTTGCTGGATAAACTGTGATGGTGGGTTTTAGGATAATTCGTGGAAAAATTGTATTGTTGGTTCCACGACTTTTTTCCGGACCCGACAATTTTTCTATCTTCTGTGCAGAAATGTGACTTCTCTGCGCAGTTTTTTAATCTTCTGTTCCACGCAGCCAATGAATATTAGTCGATTTCGCACCGAGTTTATGAGGTTGTAGCTCCTCCAAAGCGAAAACCTCATGAGCGAGGTGCGAATACTATTTCATGCGATTTTGTAAACTCTCAAACATCGGAAAATTGCATGAATACTTTTCAAAAAGTTGGTCCACAATTTTCATTTGTTTGCATTGTTAACCCTTACAATTGTGGTGAGTTCTTACCAACTTTTTAAAAAGTATTCATTGATTCCAAGTGCACATGTAGATACGAGGTTGTAAAAACTTTGTTTTCGCATCCAAGTGATCGATTGGCTTAGTACCGTGTATCGAACTGTGGATTTTGATAAACTGTGAGGGAACGCAGAAAATCAGTGCAAAAATAGTACATTTCGATACAAGGGTGTAAAATAGTATATTTCCGTACTGAGCGCGGTAGCCTATTTTGGGCACTAGGACAGTTTGTCTGTCGAGCGAAGCGAGACAGACATGTCCTCCAGTGCCCAAAATGGGCTTGCAAGCGAAGTGCGGATATATTTTTTCATTACGAGAACCCTAAAATCCTATTTAAACGCGGCATTTTTAGGTTAGAGTAATGAAAATTTTTTTTCGCGTCCGAGTGATGGCTTTCCGGAACGAGCCGTAGGCGAGGGTCGGATCCATCACGAGGATACGAAATATCAGTTTTAATTCCGTGTATCGAACCTACTTTTTGACAAACTATGCGATAAGTGGAAAATCAGTGCGGAAAAGTTACTCTCTCGCACAGTGTGTCAAAAAGATACTGTTCCGCAATGATTGTTCACTTTCTCGCACAGTTTGTCAAAAAACACAGTTCGATACACGGGTAACCTAATTTTTCACCCTTGTATCGAAATGTATTATTTCACAATTTTCAAAAAAGTTTTTGATGTAATACAGAAAAACGACCACGAATCACGGGAAATCAATAATGTCCTCTGTAAAAGACAAAATAGTGGACGGATTTATCAAATTTTTCTTACAGACCTGGTATTGCACAGTCATAGGATACGAGCTAGTAGTCATTTACTCATTTCAGCTGTGAGCATCGATATTTTTATGCTTAATCAACTCCAATAGTGGAAATCATTTTTATATTGTCAAGAAGAACTTCAATTGATTATCTTTATCAGCGATAGATTTTGTAATGACAACTAAATGAATAGCGATTCCAAGAAAATCTTTGATTGAATTTAGTCATATACGAAAGAAATTTTGTGAGGAAAGAATAACGTGAAAAGAATGCAACTTTGCAGAATTGATAAAAATTTCTTGCGAGACAACAATAAACATAAGACCATGACGTCCAGGATTAAATTTGTTAATATTTGATGGAAAAATGGATTTTGTACGTTCGATACGATGCTCAACCCAGTTTTTCAAATATTTAGAATCAAAAGTATCCAAGATTCATCTCTGGATAATGAATACGATTATCATTCGAGTCAGTCACCCAGAAAATGAATATCAGCTAAAATCCGCGCGAAATTTGAAAATTGTGTACGAGCTTTTCGGTGTTATCAAGTGTAGTAGCCTCACATAAATGAATGCACGCCCGGCAAATGAATTGATGAAAAATCGTTCGCTATACATAATATGATAACCGGGCTACCCCAAATGCCTCACGGGCTCGAGGAGAACAGAATATAGAAAATTAAAGAGCTCAAAATAATAATGTGCTCGCTTTTGCGTGCCCCGATGCATCATCATATATATCTCGTTATAAGCGATGGTATAACGCGTGCCTCGCGGTCAAGTATATAGTGTATTTATTCGCATCGTATGTACGTGTGCAGTATATGTAGAACCGAGGAAAGACTCGAGAACTAGCTTTATTTTTAGGCTTGAGCTTTAGCATTAGAAGCTCAACGTGTATTATGCACGGGCACATTTTATATACGTGTTTTGAATTGTGGAACGATAATGATAACGTCTTAGACGGCGTGCGGTATGACTGGCGATTGCTGACCGAATTTCTAAATCGGTTTTATTGGTAACTTATCGTTTTGTGCCAATTTCTTGGAATTGTTTTGTGATTTGGATGTAGATTTCGTGATATATCGTCCAAACTCTGAAAACTTCATCGATATGAAATGTAATAGGTTAAGCTCAAGTTAGAAATTTTCGAAAATTCATTTTCTAAGTTTCGACCTGTGGAAACCATATGAGCTCATCTTCAGAATTTTTCTCTGTTTCTCTATGTATCAATGTAATACGAGTTCACATAGCTCAGTTTCTCACAATTCATCAATTTATTCCGTTCGACAGGCCAGTCACGATATCACAACTTTCCAAATCAATTTCAACAGATATTTTCCTGATTTTCAGTTATACTACAACAGTCTCAAGCAACCAGAATGAAGATTGTCATTTCTTAATTCGCCAAATTCTAATTACTTGATTAACACATCTACTACGAAGTCGATTTTTCGTAATTCTATTTCAGTCATAAACTGGACCACTCTCGTATTCTGGCAGATATATCTGGATGAGAATAGAGTCTCTTTTGGTTCGTTGTTTATGCCTTTGGTAAAGTAAATCGCCTTGAAAAATTTTTATTAAGAATATTCTTCAAGTCATTACGGATTGGTATATAGAGATTGAAAAATGAAAATTCGCGGGACGTAAACTGCCGCTCAGAAGTTTCAGGGCACCCAAAATTTATTTTTCCGATTTTGTGAGTGGAACTACTAGGCTCTACTTGACTAAAAAGGATCTTATCAAGGCTTATTTCAAAAGTCTTTTTACGTACTTTCAGATGACATTATTCATTTTCATCAGTATGAATCTGGACCTTCCCAACTAGAGCTTGAAAGAGTGCCAATTCCGATGATTTTTTTAAGAATCTTCTGGATCGGGTAGCTCAAAAGTACAGGAATTTCCTGGAATCGATTCTCAAAGACCTGAAAGTACGAGTCTAGGACTTGAAAATCTGTTTTCCAACATCCTCCCACGTTACCTCTCCTCCGAGCTATGAAATTTTCTGTGGAGCAAGATTTTTCGCAAAAACTTACCTTTAAATTCGAAAAATATAGAGAAATACGTTTTAAGGTAGTACTAGCGGTACTCGAATTAACTATCAGAAAATCACGAAATTTGGCACAGAGGTAGATTAGTGTCTCAAACAGAGATAGCTGAAATTTTGAGGCCTTTAGGAGCCGGGGAGAAAAGTTCTGGGCAATTTCGCAAAAGCCAATTAATACGGCGTCTTATGGGAAATGATCGATACACTCATTTCTAACTATCAGATTTTCACAGGAGTGAGCACACAGGTGTAATAGTCCGGTCTCCAGCAACCCTTTCGTATGTCCGTGACTAATAGTACCAATCTAATACAAAACACGGTATAGAGTGTCCACCTTTGTCTTATTCGAATCTATATGTGTGTTGATTGAAACCAAGATGAAGGTGGACACTTTTCGCCTAATAGTTTTTGAGACAGATCGTTCCGAAGTTGGATTTCACGGACATGCGGAAGGGTGGCTGGAGACCGGACTATAAGGCTGCACGAAAAATGCATAGAAACAAACAGATCAACGATTAGGAGCCTATAAAGAAAAATCCGAGCCAATATGTCACTACTTTCGGCAGTTTCGGGGTTAGGTTGTCGTCTGCTGCGTGCATTCACTATACCATATAGACAGGCGGAAACGAGTCAAGCGCAGGTATAATCTGCACTTGGACTTATCAGTACCGCTAGTACTACCATAAGGAGAATATAATCTCTGATCCTGGTATCTGTCTTCTATATCATGACTGAGAGAACGAGAAACCTCTGAAACATGCCCCAAAAAGTGAATTTCTTCGTCACTCTCAGGTCTGAATTTATAGTCATGGTTGTTGTCATTACCAACGCTGGAACTACAGGCGCGAGATGGTGTCATTGGTTATAACCACAACCACACCAACGACTATAAATTCGGGCCTCAGATAAGGGTGCCACTTTTTTCGTAAAAACCCTCCTCAGAGAAAATGTCATAGCTCGGAGTGGGAGTAACGTAGAAGGATGTTGGAAAACGGACTTTGAACCTTCAAACTTGTACTTTCAAGTCTTCTAAGACCTATTCCAGAATATACCTGTACCTTTGAGCTACCCAAACTAAAAGATTCGGCCAAAAATCATCGAAATTGGCACTTTTTCAAGCTCAAATTGGGAAGATCCAGATGTACTGATAAAGATGAATAATGCCGTTTCAAAGTACGTAAAAAGACCTTTCAAATGAGCCATGATAAGATCCTTTCCGGACAAGTAGAGCTAGGTAGTCCCACTCACAAATTTGGAAAAAATAATTTTGGGTGTCCTGAAACTTTTGACCGGCAGTGTAATACCGGCTGGTTCCGGTGCGCCGCAGCGAACGAGTTGAATATCTGGACATTTACCACGTCCATTCACACTTATTTTTAACCAATCAAATCATGTTGAAAGAATCAATCAAATCTTGAAAATTTTCTCAACAACGCAAATTTTTGTGAGCATGATGCCATCACAAACGAATGGATTGGGGTGAAAAATTATAATTTTGGACTAAAGAAAACTATTTAATTAAATCCCAGATGCACAGTCACGATGAAACCAAAATCAACGATGATGAATGAAAACGCACAAACATTCTCTCATTAAAACAAATTCTACGTCTCAAAAAGGAAAACCGCATGATCGGCCAAAGCGCGTTCATCATCATCAACATTGCACCACGTGTTCATTTCTGCCCCCGGGTGCATAATTAAATTTGACTGTAAACTTGTCGAGGTGAACAAAACTATAAGATCGATGCTTACAGGCACAGCTTCCACGAGATCGCGCTTCACGCTTGTCAACCTCTCGTCGTCACAGCTCGCCTTTTTATATGCGTTCGTAGTAATAAGTGACATCAGTGCCGATCGCGTGGCATACGACCAGATTACTCACTTTACACCGATTTAATTCATCAAGTGACACTCGGAGACGAGATTTTTTGCCACTCTTTTACGTTTCTTATATACTCTGTAGATCTCTCTCATCCCGCTTCTGAAACATAATGTACATGTTCGTGTTATCTTGGAGGACTTTTTATTTCGAGTCAAGATGGGATAGAATTTTCAGATCAGGTCTCTTTGCTGCAAAGTGTCTGTTAGTCCTAGAAAATCTCGAAATATTTTTGATTTTTTCCGTAGAGGAAAATCCTGGATATTGAGGCTCTTCTCGCAAAATTATTAAAAAAAAAAAAAAAAAAAAAAAAAAAAATTGTTATTAAACATGCCAGTCCGAATTTCACGAGATTTTATAGGGCAATTAGTCGAGTAAATGAAGTCATATCTTGTTAATAATTTTCAAAGACTGGAAGAAAACCGGAATTTCGAAACTAATTTGGCCAAATGCAACAACCAGAAGCTCGAACGATAATATTGAAAGGAAATTGAATTTTTCGATAGCAATTTATTGTACACCTGTTATTAGATCTGTCATATTAGCAAATCTATCAATTGGATGCTACGATGTCGTTTTGCATGGTCGTACATGAATAATTCATCACTGCATCATTTGGCTCGGTTCAATGACAAGAATTATGATCTGCCTATTCATAAGCTGAGTCCCACTAGAAATAGATGTCAAATATTCCTTGTCGAACCTCGCGCTTACTTTTTGGATTCATGCGCTTTTGTCTTTGGAAATTGGATCATACTTCCGACGACTAAAATTCCAATCGACCGCAATTGGCAGTAAAATCTTATAATAATCTCGAAACGCATGATTTGTTAAAAACCACCAAATGCTTATCATTCCATTCCAATCAACCAATTCCATTTTCCCATAAAAAAAGTATCATTTAAATTTCTATGGATTTCCATCAAATTTGGTACATATAACCTAGAAATTTCATACTGCGATAAGATACCAGATGAATGTGCAATAATTCACGCATTAACCAAAGCTTCTCACCCAACTTAATCACAGATTGACTTCCCTTTTCATGCACAGCAGTCTATAGTTTCGAACATTATAAACTTGTAACAGCCCGAGGTTATGGTCAAATAAAAGAGTTAATAACCACCACCACGAAATACACACACACACACACACACACACACACATACACTCAAAACGATCCCTTATCACAATTTCAGAGAGTCGGCCGTTAACATGCAATTAATATCACTTTATAACTCTTTCTCTATCACTTTCTCTCTTTCACTCACACTCCCTCGAGCATCCAATTAAACGTTCACAATTAATTAGCGAATTGCCGTATTAGTCGTCGTGGTCGACAGTATATAGACGCAATCACCGCTGAAGCATGTATATATAACCGGTAGTGACTCTCTATCAATTAATTTATCATCAAAACTATACGTGATAATCGTATCGTCATGTATCGCCACGCGTCTATGTTAGTGCTTGCGAGCTTGTTGGCGAAATCTGGAGAGGAATGAAGTGATTTTACATTGGACGAATTTTTTTTCTTTTTTCAAGGAAACGAGTAGGATGAATCTTGTACCAAAAGCAAAATTGTGTGGGGTAGATATGGTTGGCACGAATCATCGAGCTTCTATACTTATCTTGCGGGACAATTTTTTAATGATGGACGAAAGTCTGTTATCGAGTTTGAGTAAAAATGTGCTCTTAACTTGCTCTCTTGGTATTCGGTTTCACAGCATAGGCAAATTGAATTTTCAAAGCACGGCCTTCCTAATTTGGATTACTATTCCTTGATGCATACTTACTGTGACATTGTTGACTTTCAAGCATAGAAATATAATTAAACTTCTGAAATTTTCCGAAGAATTTTTGATATATCACAAATATCATAAGAATACACTCGGTCTCAACAATTGTGGTTTTGCATTTTTTTTTTGACCCCCTCAAAAAAAAGTTTGGCAAATTCAAACAAACTAAAATAAGTATTGTGTTTTTGGAAAAAAATTCCCAACATTTTTTTTCATTTTGCGCATATAATTTAACGCCAGGATGACTTGCGCAGTATGACGTCACAGGGATACAGTCGTCAACTGCTACTATTTTAGATCATGTTTTAAAAGAAGGGGAAAGAACAATTTGAGGTTTGGCAAATTCGAACAAATTGATACAAGTATTGTGAAATTGGAAAAAAATTACCAAATTTTTTTCTTCAACTTGCGCAAATTGTTTGACGTCAGGACGTCTTGCACCGTGTGACGTCACAGGGATACAGTCGTAGACTTTTGAACAATTTGCGCACGATCAAAAAAATTTTTGGGAATTTTTTCTCCAATTGCACAATACTTGTCTCAATTCGCTTGAATTTGCCAAACCTCTTTTTGGAGAGGTTCAAAAAGATGCATGAGGCCAATTACCGCAACACCCTATGAATACGCTTCTTTTTCTCCCTTTCGATATCCTCACTAAAGACAGAAAAATTGTAGAATATGTTGTTAATATGTGACCTCAGACCAACTCAACCTCCAAATATTTGAATAATGAAATTACCATTGTCTAATTATATCGATATCTTTTTTCTGTTCCAGGTGAGTTTGAGTTCCTGCAAGTTCTACTCTTAAACAGATGACCAGTCAATATTTGGTGAGAATCAAAGATCTATGGAAATGTTCAGCTATTCGATTTTTAGGTTTCTCAACATTTCATCAGATTATTATTTTTAGCCAATAAATTACCGATATTAGTCTCTCATATAATCAAAGTACAAGTTTCGAATAATCAAATTTCGAATATAGAACATCTCGAAGATTCTACCCTATCGAGTACAATATTAAAGCTCAAACTCTCTATAGAGAAACGCGTGCACATCACTTGAGTTCATACACCGCAGCTTCCGAACAAGCTCATCTAAACTTGGTCTTTCTATAAGCGGCCTGATGTAGACTATGCGCGGTGTTTACGCCAACGAGACCAAAACGCACTTCACCTCGTCTGCTTCTTCGAATATATACATAGAACTTCGGAACATGGATACCATGCGGTTTTGCCCAATTATACTTGGAGTAGTTCACCAAGACATTGGTCAAACAGTTGTTGTTTTGAATGTTCCCTCCTTGGGAGCTTGATTTGTCTGTCACAATGCTTACTCGCAGAAGATAGAGCTAGACATGTTTGGTCACGGGACTCGATATCGTTTCAATTACTTGAATTTTCAACGAATTTCACTTTTTATCTGGTAATTCTTATCTTCGCAGTTAGAAAAGTTAACATTCTCGAAAGTTTGTCCGAAATTTGAGGAATTTTAGTAGATTATGAATTAAAATTGCTCAATTTTCTTTCATGGGCTATCTGGCAACATTCTAACTTCTTCCTGAAAATTTTAGCTTTGTATCGATCATTCCTTTTCTAATTACATAGATTTCTTTCATTTCTAGCAGGTTCACTGATGCAAAGCCAGTTTTTCGTAATTTTTGGTTGGTCATGATTTCGACCCTCATTCTCAAATTCATGCAACTGTATAGGGTTATAAGTACTTTTATCTGACTCATAATTTATGTTCTTGGCAAACCGAATTAACAATGAAGATTGATTTTGAAAATCATCTTTGGTCAAAACTGAGTCAGTAGAAATCGAAGTGTAAAAAGTCACTGGACCCACCGGTGGGTCCCATCGCAGTAAACATGTCAAATTCTCGAACCATACGAACGTTTGGAGTGGGTAAAATTTCATTTGATTGGAGCAGATTACGACTTTTGCACCCTATCTATTATCTGCATTCCAAATCAGAGCTTGCACGAAAAATTGAAATTCTAAATTAATGAGCCACGTTTGCTTGTCTTGCAAAGCTAATACATGCATTTTTGCTAAAAATTGATAAAATTCTAACTCTCTTGGTAAGAATGGACTTCCCCATTCCCCTCAGTAGAACATAACCTCACAATCATAGTTGATTCGTGCTCGGATTCGTGATTCTTGAAGCTCTTTGGAGCACCAGTGAGCTTCTGAGCGAGCTTCTGAGAGACGATCGTTAGCTGACGATTCTTGGTAAATTATCTCGAATTAGCAAAAATACATCTTCACCGTCCAATTGGTATGATAAGAAATAAAAGATGACAAAAAATTGTAATTATAATAACGACAGGTTGTCGAAGATTGCAACGATCCCGATTCACATAAATATGCAAGGTGTACATACATTTAAGTACGATGTAGTAGCGGTCAGTGCAGTTTCAGTTTCCGATGCTAGCATCAATTTTCCACGAAGTAGAGAGTATATAACAGCTAATGCGAATCCGTTAAGTTAACGCAACGAATTTAACGGGGACACGTGACGACGACGAAACCCATGACACGATGATGAGGCCAAGAGTCGTCTGCAGCTTGCTCACGTGTGATCAAGTGGCAAATCCGAATTAGCTTGACACTCTTGACGCCTCCGCGTGTCGTCTTTCTTGGTGCAATACGGAGAGAGATACAGTCTCGTTTGCTATCCGGTCTTACGAAGATTAAAATCGCGTGCACACTTTGCTTCGACTTTGCTGAGATTTATCTGGTTCATCTGGCACATGTTTTTTATTTTCTTGAATCGCTGTGCTTTCGGTGTGAGTGAAAAATTGAGAGTGATTTTTTGATTATCTAATGACATAAAATTTTCTGTTCGTACTGTGTTTAAAAAAAAAATGATAGATATGGATAATGATTATCCATAATGTCGGAAAAAATCTCTTCGAAACTCTTTGCATCCTCTTTTTTTGGAATATTTCAATCAAATTTTGATAGACCTTACAATTAACCATCTTGCTCATGTGTTCAGAAAACCCTCGAGTGTGAAATTTTGAAAGTTTGAACCAAATTTTCTCATGAAAAACTCTTCCATTGGGCACATCAAACCTTGAAAATCGCTAACTTTGGACTAAAATGACAACATATGGTCCTTTGTCATTTCATGTTGATCTTTCTTCTTCCATCGTGTATCATTCATGTTTGCCACTCTGCACACGTACAGTTTTGTCATTCAATTGTCCAACACCTCCCTCATGTCCGTTGCTCTGTTTAAATGTGGGTTTTCTTGGATTTTAGCATTACAAATTTAATCTTATAGCGATATTGCATCAAGATCACCTCTTATTTTTTGAATTCGTGAATCAAATCCAAATTTCCGTCTCCATCTTCTTACTGACACTCTACAATTTCATCATATTTGCTACATTTCAGTCCCAATCCAAATAATCAAGTTCTTCAAGCTCACTTACATAAAAAGAAAATTTTAGCCTCAAATCTGTCACTCAAAAAAACACCAAATCCAACCTCAAAACTGCCGCCTCTCTCACGATTCAGCTCACGCGCCAACATCTTCACAGCTTTTTGCACAATTCCCTTCACTCAATCTTTTGAAAAAAAAAAAAATAAAAAAACCTCTACGATGCACAAAACGAGAAAGATCCCTCGCTATACATTTAAAAGATCGGTAAATCGTTAAACGATCCACGAATCCAATCTGTTAAGTAAAAACAAACTTGCGTAAAGCGCGTCCTACCTATTTAAGGCAATTAACGGCTCAATTGGCATCTCCTGATCGGCGCCTTTTTTATAAGGGTTCTACATGTGTATATATATGTGTACACACCTATCACTCAAGATCGTCGTTGTCGTGTCGCGAGAAGATGTACATAGAATGTATAGAGCAAAGTGCGTTGACTGACGCGTGAATCGTTAATGAAGACACTTTTCAGCTGTTCTGCAAGTTTTTCCGCGGGCGTTTTTTTTCTGACGCGTCTCGTATAAGCTGCGCTAATTAGTCGTGGTGTGGTATATATAGTGAGGGAGACAGAAAGAGAGGTGCCAATTTACCGAAGCAGTATACCGCTCACGGACAACCGACGACGTGTATAAGCTTCCGTATGAAAGAAATTTCAATTTGTTCGACGGATGAGCTTTTACTTTGTAAAGAAACTTAATACTTGAGTACGGGGATTAGTTTAGACGAGTTGTTGGCAGTTTTGAGATGGTACCTGAGATTGATCAATGCCGGTGTGGGTGATTGGTATGCTTTGTCGGTAATGAGATCAGATTGATTAGTGATTAATGTGTAATTGAAATCTGAGGAATGGTGAAGAAATGTTTCAGTACAAACTTTTCTTTTCTCCATACGGTGGAATTCTTGTGACTAATTGGCATACCTTATCAAAACTTCGGATAGATTTTTTTTTTTTTTTTTTTTGAGAATGAGAGTTAAGTACTGTCTGTTTTAGGATTTGGTTCGTTACTTTTGATAGCTTAATGCATTCCGACCAGTCCAAGAAAATGAGACGGATGAAATGTTCACAAATACACGAAGTTCTGGGCTAGAATATGAATTTCTTTCACATGATAACTTGTCATTTGTAAAATGTCTTCAAATTTCGTAGTACGTTTTATTATGGTCATTTATAGAAATCAAAACCGAAATCCAACTGATCTAAACCCATCTAAGATACTGACATAGTATCAAATAACTTTTTCTTCTTCTTTTCATATTCCATCTATCAATTTTTTCCATGATGTTTGATTCTTTTTCGATCGTCGGTGTTATCAGTCATAAAATTGATTCAAATTCATCTGAACCTTTCCTTCAACACAATTTATTTCTAATTTTTCCCTCGCAAGGAAATTCAGTAAAAGTCGATAAAAATATTTTTACATAAAAAAATAGTGATGAGATCTCACTACCAAGAAAAATATACAATTTTAATTCATCTATACATATTGTCAATTCTAGAATTCTAAAGAACTCGCTACAGTATATGATTTCTTGCATCGCATCAGGATAACCGAGCGTTGCTCCGATGCTGCCCGCGCGCACGTCCTTCGTTCGCGTGATGCAGCTGCGGGGAAGCGCCTCTCGACAAAGGCTATCTCTCTTTCTTTCTTCCTCCCTCTCTCTCTTCTTGCATGAAGCAGCGCATGCATGCTGTATATATAAAAAAAAAAAAAAAAAAAAAAGTTGAATTCCTCCCGCGGCGAACCAGTTCAGCGGCGTGGTGGTGGCGGCGACGGCCCGATCAGAAAAATCAAGAGGTCCCACGCGGGGGCCACCAGTGGCGGCCACGGGTGCGCCCAGCGTGGCACGTAACGCCTTCCCATCGTGCACCCAGCGTGGCTCTCGCTGGGCAGCCCAGCCTTCGGGATTTTTGAAGTTGTTCATTTTTCACGAATAGCTAGCTCAGCTTAACGAATCTGAGAGTACAACTGTGGCATTAGTCCTGTATAGATTGCCTTTTCGATCAGATTTGATTGAAAGGTTCTGAATCATGAATACGGTAAATGCCGCAAAAGAACTTATATCAAATCTTCTCCTTTTGTTCTTTCGAGAAGCAGTCCATCACGGCATTTGGACCAAATGAGGAGATCCTTGCTCCAATATTATCAAGTTCAAATGTAAGATTGGGTGCACTCATCTTCTCCAACAATGCTCATTTTTCTTTTTTTCAAATATATGTCCAGAACTCCCATCAATTTTTGAAGACAACCATAAGATATCATTGAGAAAACGGTATATGCATTTCTGAAATGTTAATATTATTTGTGATTTTAGGACTGATATTAGATATTTCAGGAAAATTCATACATATACAATGTATATTATACATGTATTTCAATTTTTAGAAAATTGGCCCATCATGAGAACACAGACTCAGGCCCAGGTACTTGAGGTGTCCAACGCAACCTCAAAAAGGCATGAGGCATGAAATATTGATTAAAAATGACAACATCCAATAAATTGTCCAAGGGTTCTACAGGACCCACTGAGTTATGAAAGGGTTAACTATGAGTTCTGAGAGGAGCTTTTAGCACTAATAAACTAATGAGATTTATTACCCAAATCACCTTCCAAGATAAATTTCACCATCATCTGAATGTAAAAAGTTGCTGGATCACCCTTCGAGTGCATACCCCTAAGCTCAAACATGTTCTTCGAAAGACTATGTGCTAACTTTAATTTAGATTCTCAGAGCTTGGGCTATTTTGAGGTTATGTTTCATATGTAATTATCTAGGCTATGAGTTCATCACCAATATAATATGCATATAAGTAACCATGTATATATACATGGTTACTTTCATTAAATATGTAATATGTGCCAGAGATGGTCAGAGTTTCAAAATGTTAGCGCTTATCTTTCAACAGAAATGCACTCCCTACTGAAAATAATGGCTCAATAAATTGGCACATTAATTGACCTATGCGATGTTTCCTAAAATTAGCTCAATAAATTGGCCAATTCAAACCTGCCGATTAAGCAACATAATCGTATAGCAATTTCAAGTGTTGGAATGACTTTGTAGTTCTGAGAAACCGAGCATTTCTGAGACAGATTTGGGACGTCGAAACTTGTGAAATTTTTCATCGGCCTCGCTCCTCTAGTATTGAACAAGTGGGATTTTGTCAACAGCAAGAGCGCAAGCGAAAGAGATACGGTCTTGCGCGTGCGCGCTTCCCGGCAACTATGCTTATACGCCACACATTGGGGACCTCGACGCACATTTTTTTTCAGTTATAATTTGTTTGGACAAATTGCACGCGACTCGCATGCCGACCGTTGCGTGACAGCGATATCTTTTGTCGAAAAAGGACTCAATTGGCTCAAAAATGGGATCAATAAATTGAGTCAACTAATTTGCAAATTAATGGGTCGAAAATGGGCTCAATAAATTGAGTCAGTTAATTTGCTCATTAATATACTCAATCTCTCCTAAAATTTGTTTCAATTTGTTTGTTATATGACAAAGTTGGATCTGCACTTTTCAAATGTCCGAGTACATGATTTCGTGCGTGTGATAGGTAGCAACATTTCGTCGTTTAGAACATGGACGTTACGAGTGCAACCGCATTCTTGTGCCTATACATTGTCAAACGCTTTCGCATGCTTGAAAATGTGGTCATTCATAGAGAGAACCAGCATGCAATACGCACGCCATAAAGCGACCTTCCGCGTTGGAATGGGCATGTAAAGCCTCCTGTGTGTGCACCCTTCTCTTATAATACTCAAGTGAGAAAGTCAAGAGATTCGTGTTTTTCACTGAAAAATAGAATTAGATCAAACGTTGTATCGTTATGCAGGCGCTCAAGTAGTACTGGTGCGTCTCATTCTTCCTAGGACAGTTTCACTGATAACCCAGCTCCCAAACACCGTATCGCCGGTTCCTATGCTGAGATGGCGCAGCAAAGCCTCAATAATGTACTTTTGAACCTGTCTAGGATTCAGTTTTTTAATCTTATGATATCTACAGATTTTGTAATTCAGTGAATTAATAACTGATGAACAACAATAACGTTCTACACACAATGCTCATGTTTATTCATGCCTCTCCAGAAATTACAGAAATGATGATGAACAGATCAATTTTTCGCAATCGACGACGCATGTACACTTTTCAAGTGTGTGGCGTATCATTCAAAATGAGAACGTGACAAATTATTCACATAGACTATCGGCAACGCCCTGGCGCTGTTATACAATCACAACACACAATCATGTCTTGCCACGGAGGAAGCTTGGTAATTTCATGGAGGAATAAAGTCAAGGTGGTACTAAGGGAGCTTTCTACTTTTTGACAAGCGATTGGGGTGCCTATTTAGCAGTTGAACTGTCATATTGCCAGAAACGATTTTCGAAAACAAAGAGGATGGAAACCAATCGTACAGGCCTTGCGAAACTGTTTTCTGCAAATTTAAAACACATTTTATTGAGATCGGGACACAAATAGGCTCAAAAATTTGCCGAAAATCTTTGGCTCCATTAAAAAATTCTCCCACCAATTTTTGTGCTCAGTTTGGCACTAATCTCGATAAATTTTTGTTTGGAATTTGCAGTAAAGTAATTTGCAGGGAGCGATGTTATAGGATCCCTTCTCCTATGAATAATTCCACGAGAAATGATATATGGTCGACAAATTGGGTCTCAGATTTCTTTCTAAGTGAAAATTTTCGATTTTATGAGTTGAGAAATGAACTTCCGTCACCATAAAATGAATTGTATTTGTCACACAAATCAAAATTATGTTTCCAACTTTGTTTGCAAACTTTTCGTAACTCTTTCACACTGGAAATTGTTATAGCCCACAAATGAAGTTACCGCGGATAGAGGGACGCGGCTTAGCGCATCGGGAAGGTGATCAAAAAACCGTTCAAAAACCACTTTGGGGTTCTGGTTCTCATATTATTACCTCGGTTATATAGGGACGATTCCGTCAAAATCATCTTTTATCATTTTTTATCAAAAATCTATTTTTGTGAAAATTCAAAAGCACATTCATTCATGTACAAAGTTGTGGTCTCCACGAATGAAATATTTTCACTCTGCATTTATGGGTTTGAAGCTGTTTTCTGGGCATTGTTCAATTTAAGTCACAGGAAACCTCTATTTCCTGCGCATACGCAAGATTTTCCAATTTTGAAACCAATTATTTTAAAGAGCTAAGGAAATTTCCTTGAAATTGACCACTTGTTGAGCTTGAAACCGTCGATTTAAAACAAAGTGACAGCGAATTTTGAAAGCCACTGCAAAAAGCAGCTTGGTGCGAGGCCCCAAATTCGCTTCAGCCATTGCCTGAAAGACTTCATGTTTTCGCACAAATCGCTCTTCATCATTTGGGCGCCGAACTCCGCTTCTGCTTGATGCAATTAAACTCAACAAAAGGTTTGAATGAAATTATCTCAGCTCCCCCAAAAAATTGGTTTTAGAACTCTAAAATCTCGCACAAGCACAGAAAATAGAGTCTTTCTGTCATTAAAATTCGAAAAGCGCCCAGAAAACAGTTTTAAACCCAAAAATGCAGGGTGAAAATATTCTATTCGTGGGAAACATAAATGTTCACATGAAAACATGTACTTGTTAATCTTCCAAAAAAAAACAGCTTTTTGAGGAAAAAGATAAAAGATGGTTCTATCAGAAGCATCCATATATAATCTAGGTTATATGAGACCAGAACCCCAGAGTGGTTTTCTCTCACCTTTCAGATGCGCCAAACCCCGTCCCTCTATCCAACGTTATTTTGGAGCTATAACGATTTCAGTGTGAAAAAGTTGAGGAAATTTTGCCAAAAAAGGTCAACCCTTAATTACCACTGTGGAATTTTGTGACACTCCAACTACTGTGGTAAACTTTTGGCATATTGTCTTCCTTTCAAAAATCTTTTGAGAAACTGTTATGAAAAAAATGTCTTCAGGAACTTCAAGAACTTGAGAATCTATATAAACATAATTGAACCGTAGGAAAGTGTCCTGGTTCCCACGAAAAATTCTTTAAAAAGTCATTTTTTCAGGTTAGGCCGATGACAAAGACTATAATAGTCCAAAAAACCCATATCAAAAGTTGCAAAATTCACTTCTGAAATGATCTTGTCACCTCAAGTAGGTCTCAAACTAGCTATTGGACCCCAAAAAGGGAGGGGATTGTCAAAAATGAACTTTTTGAATGTTGCGATTGGCGGATTTTGGGGTAATTAATTTATCAATATTTTGAGAAAAAAACTATCAAAAAATTTTTGTTCAGTCAATTTGGAGATAAAACATCACGACACGAGTTCACATATAGTTCCCGAGAGGCTGGGAAGAAATTTCAGCGTTTCAGCCGTAGAACAAATTTTGGTGGTGCAAAAATACTACCACAGTGGTAATTAAGGGTTAAAACATAATTTTTATAGGTGTAGTACCAGTGTCCGGAATAAATTCATCATTTTTTTCATTTCGTGACAGATGGTCCTATTCCAACCCATAGAATCGAAAAAATTCACTCAAACAGAATTCTGAGACCCTAGCTTCGATCATATATCGTTTTCTTAAATAAATCGTGGAATTACTCATATGCTTTTAATTCTTGTTATTGGCAATACCAATTTGATCGCTAGAGGCACCAACATCGATTTTCTAAAGGTAGAAAACATGATTTCATCATACTGTTTCTACGCATGGAAATTAAAGGCATCCAACACAAATGTTTCGTATGTCAAGAGTTAAATGAGCTGTACTACAGGCAAAAGATCAGCACTAAACATGAAAATGATTGAATCAGAAAATTTGGAATAATAAAAAAAAATACCCTCGTTACACATAAGGTCATACTAAAAAGTGTAGTAACGATGAAATATTCCACTCTTATAAATACTATGATGAAGTCAATTAGTATTCAGCTTACTTATTTCCACTAGAACGTCTTTGCTCGACCCGAACAGAATCGTCTATTCTTCAATGTCGACACTTAGCCAGTTTCCGAATCATCGGACGAAATAAGACGACGCCTCATCGTCTTGACCGGCGAACGTTCATCTAGCTTTGATGACAAATGCTCGGCATAGGAAGGTGTTCGCTTGGGGGAAGGCAATGCTTTTGTGCTTAACCAACGGGGCGGAGACTGAACAGAATCACGTCTCAGCCGATTACGATCATGACCGAGACTTGTATTAACATTTTTTCTCGGTGGACTCAACAACGATGGTGAACCTTGCCATGACTTCAATGGAGACGGCACAGGAATTGAAGCTACAGTTTTGGAAGGACCAGATTTACTAGGTGAGCGCTCATCAGTTGCGTCGGATGAGAGCGAACGGGCTCTCTTGTTGTTTGGCTTCTTTACGCTCGGTGGTGTCCCATCAAACACTCGATTCGCTCGAGATGATGTAGGAGTCGACATTTTGAACTGCTCTAAGCGCACTCTGCTGCGAGCCAATGAATTACGTTTTCTGGAACTCAAAGGAGTTACATTATTGAGCTCCGAGGTGGTTCCGCGTCGAGATGGAGTATGGACTGGTTCCACCGGTCCGGGCCTCGCTGGGATTGATAGCGTTGCTTCCGGGCTCATGTATGAGTCTTTGAGGGTTACTTTCTTAGCTGCGCCTGGAATTCAAGACGTTAGGTTGATTTTCAGAGGACCGAAATGATTTCTTTTGTAATGCCATGCAAATACTATAGCAGCTTGGGAATTTTATTCTCATTTAATATTTTTCAGGTGATACTTTCGGATGATCTGAGTATGGAGGAATAACCTCGGCAACGCGTGAGCCTTATCCATCGACTATTCCAAAACATCACGAATTTGATTACATCTCTGTCTTTCGTCATGATCAAGCACCAAGACACCTTGCCATGAATTTGCATTAGCATCCGACGCACCAATTATTGAATATCGATCCTTCATTAGAGGCAAATTTGGCTGATTTGTGACTTATTCGCGACTTAACGCTGGGAATTCTAAGCTAACTAAATTCCGCAAAATAAGTGCGAACACGTTCTTCGTGTGGTTCTCTCTAGATGAGCGTAATTAAAACAAGAATCGATCGGTGACTCTTTTGTAGTCTCACAATCATAGCGATACCCCATAAGCTTACTGGCTTAACTTCTAAAAGTGTTAATTCTGATGGTTTGACCCAGGCTAATCGAGGCTCGTAAATTTTTTTTCTACATTTACTCAACATTCAAACATACTTCTATGACAAAATTGATCAAAATCTAAAGAGGGTATCTTCTCCCGAGGTCACTCCCTTCAACAAATTGTTTTGACAAGATCTACAATTACACACGACAAACTTTGTCGACCGAGGAACTTTACCTGCACGTTTGAGGGCGGCATGGGCATTATTGACGTGATAACCCACTCGGTATCCAAACTGCTTTTTGAGTTTCTCTCGTTGCTGCTGATCTTTCACTTTTGCATTGATGAATCTGAAATACTCTCCTGGAACAAAAATTTTGTCTTCAACAAATGAAATTTTCAAGGAAAGCAGAACCTGCAATATTAGGTTCCGGAATGGGGACTACAGAATTTATCTTTAGGAACCAATATATTCGACTCAACCTGCTCGTGAGCACACAGGACATTAAGAATACTTATAAGTAAAAATTGGAAATCAAGGCGCTAGTAGAACTGCATTCGGGTAATGATATGTGGTGCCTAGGAATCATTGCAAAAATTTACGTAAATCCAATGAGCGGATTCACGAACTCATATACAACAAATTTCCGTTGCATCCGGGGGCAGGTCAATGATGATTACTTCTCTGGCCTTGCTTTGTTTTAGAAGATACTTGAATTCGAGCTCTAATGCATTTAGTTCAGGAAATGCACATCGACGAAGTTAGTCTGATACAAATACGTGAGTCATTTCGGAGCTTTTCGACAAGTGCCGTCACCAGGGGGGTCTGCGAAAAATCGCTAGAAAAAATGTTCTATTAGTGCTATGTTTCAATAGCACAAGAAAATTTTTTATGGATTTTTTTCGAAGCTTACCGTAGGCCCTAGGGCCCAATAAAGGCCCATCTTCGTCTCTTTCCAAGCCTGTTTTCGAAAAATTATAGCTCCGACTAGACTCAAAATTCTTCTACGTACTTGCGCGCTTCTTTTTAGGAACTAGTTCCTTTGAAAAAAAAGTACTCGACACCGATAATCCAGCCTGGCAACTTCTAAAAGCTTTCTACTGAGAGCATATTTTAGCCATTTTTGGGCCTTGTTCCAAGTGACCTAGCTCCGACTCGAAAAGTGATCATTTACTTTTACCGGTAGTCATTTCAAGGATCTTGGAAAAACCTTCAATTTGACCATTGATAAAAATTGATTACCGGACTTTTCACAGGAGTTACAGCCGATACAAGGTGAGCAGTTTCGTAAAAATGCAAAACTTTGAGCTCATTTAGAAAAAACGCTTTTCTTTTTTTCATAATCTAACCCATGAGAATATAATCTCAAAGACAAGTACTATTGATTAGAACAATAATGTGGGTGGCTTTTCTGGTTCCTGATTTTTGTAGACTATTTAGAGTATCCTTTTTGGACTTTTTGCTAAAAATAAACTCAGAAATATGGCTCGCATATGCTTCCAGCTGAACTAATGGGCATCAATATGTGTGGAAATACTCCTCAAAGTAGCCTCAAATATGTAAGGAGACTTCCAGAGTCATGTCCAAAGCTACACGCGAGCTGGGTATCCGAGCCAACGGGTCTAAAATGGGCATGATTTGGTCTACTATGGGGCAGGCGAACGTGAGAGGGATTTTACTCATCGTAGCTCACAAATGAGACGAGTGGCTGATATAGGGACACAAGTACGTCGAAAAATATTGAGCCTAGTCGGAGCTATAATTTTTCGAAAACAGGCTTAAAAAGGGTCGGTAACGTTTTATTCGCGTCCGAGTGATGGGTTTCCGGCCCGAGCCGCAGGCGAGGGTCGGAATCATCACGAGGATGCGAATAATAGGTTTTACGGCCGTGTATCTAACTATACCTTTCGATAAACTGTGAGTAAAAGTCGACAAACTGTGCGCAAAGTGCACTTTTACGCACAGTGTATCGAAAATGTTATAGTGATTCTTTCCAGACTCCCCTGGTGACGGCATTTGTCGAAATGCTCGGAAATGACTCATGTGCATTTCTACACCCATTTTGAGAATATGGATGAATCATTGACTTACTTTTCAAACACGCTACTCGGTTTGGTGTCATCGGGATTCGCTCGATCCCAGGTTCCGCCTGACTCGTCGTGTGGTCAGCTTGGATGGCTCGATAGCCCATTGCTTTTCTAGACTTCCACAAACAGTACATCATTTGCGGCAGCACTTTAACTGGGTCTTCTCCCTCAAGTACTTCTTCCCACGCAGCTTCATCGACATTACACTCGTATGCCAAGTGTTTCTTTTTGGTCTGAAAACGAAAATATAGAATTTTTACTTCAACCAGTTGGATGAAGTTTTTCGAAGAAATTTTCAGTGTGGATAATCGGGATTGTAATGTTTGGCTTTTATGAGAATGAGAAATTATTGTAATAATGATTCATGAAAAATAATTGTATGAATCACGCATTCTGCGTCTTGAATTGGAGTAATTTGAAATCTTTGAATCAGAAAGAGACTGGACAAAATGAAAAAACACGTGTCTCTCCTATTCGTCTTTACAAGAACGTATTTGATACCGGAAGAGGTATGAGAATTTAGCATTATCCGACTGCCTGATCTTACGTGAAATGAGTCTGCCCCGAGTACAACATTTGGTGACGATTACACGATGAGCTTCAATTTAGAGATCGAGGGCACGCGAATTACTGATTTTGCAATAGCATACTCACTTTTTCACCAGTCTCATCATCTACTTCGTAAAAGGTAGCACCTCTGGGTCGGGTTTCCAGATCCCTGAACGCCTCGATTACATCTTTGGTAAAATGGCCAAAAGGAAGGTTTGCTTTTTGATCTGGCACAGGCTTACTCTGAGCGTGTAGGTTGCGGACTGTACTCGCTGGCTTGGTTTTCTGGTAGGCAGCTGTATTGTTATCACCTGAAACATTAATACCAGTACAAAATTTCAGATCGGAATGAACATTCTTCATTTAGTGGAATTCATAACATACTCATTATTATGCAGGTTGATTTAATCAATATAATAGCTTGTACGTTAATGAAATGAAATTAAAAAAGGCTACTCTTATTTAAAAAAATTAATATCATCAGTACAAACCAGCAAAGAAGAATGACATACCTTCAAAAGGAGGCACAATTTCTACGCTGACCTCATTATCCACCTTTCTCAATGCGTCAATTTTAGTTTCAAGCTCCATGATATATTCAGCTTGCTTGTCGCACTTTTTTTGAAGTTCAATCAGTTTGCAGGTCAAGATACGTCTTTCATTTGCCATATCACTGATCACCTTATTCAGCCCTTCGACTTCAGTTTCAAATGCTTGAGCTTTTTGCTGAGCGTTGAAAAGGTCAACTTTTAAATAATTGACTTCGGTGGCCTCGTTATCATCTAACTGCAGATCAGGCAAATGTCTAATTTCACCATTTACATAATCCTCATCATCAGATATGTCTAGTTTGGGCTTTTTTACATTCTGAAAATTAATGCTCTGTGAAAAATTGTTTACGTGTCTCCACAATATAAATCTGTATCATTTCTTACCTTAGACTTGGTTTCAGCTGCTTTCGTCTTTTTCTTCTTTGGACTTTGTGGTGGCTCAATTTGCTCAGACATAACATCTTCATCATGTGCATTAATTTTGGTCCGGTTGTCAATGATAGAGGTGGCCCCACTAACTCTCTTCCTTGAAAACTTCACCCTGCCTCCGTCAGCAAGGTAACGCCTGATTTTTTTTTTAGATTCTGGAAATTATCAATAGTTAGCTATTTTTATTGACTCTACTAAAATAAGCAGCACAGCATAGAAACTATGTATCATATAAATAAGCTCCACATTCTTAGTAAAAAATTAAACCTATCAGACTTACATTAGAATGATTCATGTTCTCACCTGCGACAACCATAACTTGTGCCACTGGGGCAGATGTGGTTCCATCTTCTTCAGTCCATTTGACTTTATAATGGTTTATAGGCTTTGTTACATCAAAATCAATGATTTCGCTCACTCGGATCAGGTAAGTGAATTCCATCTTTGCTCGGTCTTTGTGAAGCCATATCATGGCCCACTTGTGATCGTTCCCAGGCAATGTCAATATGCCTTTCGGGTCCAAAGCACTTTCTGGTACATCTTCTGAAACCATCTTTGCATCTGTAAAAATTTTAATTGCAGTAATGAAACTCTATAAGCAATATAAAACATGTAATAATCATGATCAAATGATGATTGTAATACTAGGCTGAAAAACGAGTTTATTCATTCAGCAAATTAGCTTCCTAACTTCCGATCATGTGAAGACATAAGTCTAATAAATTGGAAAGGGCCTGAATTCTCGATAGGTCAAGTAGGCAAAAATAGCAGCTCACCACGGCCCAAGATGAATGAGAAGCACGTGAAGGAAAAAATGATTGAACAGGTGCATCAACGAACACGTGACTCAAGATTGGTTCAATGAGCAAATCAATAATGTAAATTATTGCATTAAAAGTTACTTACGTATATTAGATTCTTGAGAGCAGCAATTTTTAAAAAGTGTTTGGAAATGCAACGCTTACAAGGCACGTGCAACCTGCTCCAATTTGGTACGCTGAGTCGGTTGAACAATGGCGTCAATCAGATATACCGAGTTGACGATGATCTAGGACTTCGTATCAAATGGTGCTGTGCAACTGACCCGTGTAGGTGACCGAGCATCCGGATTCCGGGTTCGTGCGTATGGCACACACGCAACACGAACCATCTCCCCCACTGTCCCCCACATCACCCCTATCACTCTCGTTGCGCAAATCGCGCCAAATTGCGCGCGAAATTGAGGATACGATATGCGCGGGTGTGAGGGATAAATGCTACTACCATCAGCCCCTACCATCCGCTTTTGGCCAACAGGTGGAATATCACACGCATACCACGCATGCTTTGCGAGTAGGGAGGGTATAGAAGGCCGTTTTTGAACCGCAGTTCAAAAACGGCCGCTGCGGCGCTGGCTATGCCATCTCGGCAGCTAGAGCGCTACTTCGCTAGCATGGTGTGAGTGTAAGCGTGCTCACACTCACACCAACAGACCGCATGAACCGAAATCGCGTGTCAGTGAGGCTGCCGAGATAGCGCAGTCAGCGCCCCTGGCGGCCAAGTCACTTTTGCTGGCAACTCGTTTTGGGCCTGCTCCGAGGCCGAGTTTACTCTCCTCCTTATATACCCTCCCTAGTTGCAAATGTCGATGGAAGCGCGCGCATCACATGCCCCTAAAGTATGAGTAAGTGGGGGCGGTATATGCCATATTCAATGCCACAAGCCCTATTCGAAAGTTGTACTTACAATACATTCATTATTCGTTACGAGCAATTACGAGTGTGGTATTTCCGGGATTCCGGAGTGGGAGGTGTGAGGAGTGGAGGGTTTGTGGTTAGTGGAGGCATAGAAGCTTCTGCCTAGGCAGCTCTCCTTTGCTGTCCTTTGCTGTCCTTTGCTATGGAGGATAGGAATGGAGGATAAAGAAAGACACCCGAAAGACTCCTTATGCGTGCTCCTTGCCCTTGTGCGCGGCCATGTGTGCGCGGTTGTGCGCGGCCGGTGTATAGTAAAAAACAGCTCAACCATGCACCATTAATGCATGCGCGAATTGAAGTCACATGTTTCACGATATTTTCACAAATCGCTGGTACGCTGATTGACGCTAAGGCTGCGGTCATCTGTAACTCTTTTTGCAATCGTGGAAAAGTGTCGAATTTTGTGAAGCTCACGAATTTGAAGATAACCTTCAAGGTACGAGAAATCATATATTTTTTGGATATACAGTGAATAATAATAGAAAAAGATTCGTATTCGCGATCGATGCTATATTCTCATAACACCAAGTACATCTTCAATAATCCACGTTATTAATTACTCTAATTTTCTTCCCACCTATTTACAGAAAAGCCATGGAGTCCAGGAATAGGTATTTGTACCATCCTCATGAGACGCTATCAAGAAGCTCTCAATATAGACGCAACTTAGGCCGCCCCAGACCAGTGAGTTTAGCATTATCATGTGTACAAAAAACACATCTAAATTATGATGTTAATGCAGTGGCCTAAAATATTTTTCAGAGACGCAACAGTGTCTTGGTCAATAACGAAGCAGCTGCAGATCCCCAGGTAATGCCTTATTTATTGATCCATTTTTTTAAATAGCTCCTCACAACCTCTCTTCAATGAGTAACCACTTGTTTCCTCTAATAGAATTTCAACTCTATGTTTCCTTTGCACTACGCATTGCATTACTGTACAGTCAGCGTAAAGCTGTGTCATTGAATCTTTACGGTAACATAAAACATGCCACTTGTCTGGAGAGAAAATATTGAGATAGAGCAAGTTTGATGAGAAAACTATTTGCGCTTAACTAATCCAAGTAAAGAACCGTGTCTTCTCCAGAGAGAAGAGTCTTCTCCAGTGTGTGGCACCACAAAGGAAATTACTGATTGCTCTTGTACAAAGCTTTTGTTGATCTCATTACCTTATTAGCAGAGGAGGTTTCATTTTTTCAAAATCTCATATCAGTATTTGAGTCGTTCAGTCATTTTATCCATCAAAATTGTTTCTGAAGAATTTAATTTTGAATTTTAATTGTATCTTATCACTTATAAATAATACTATTCATGCTTGTTGGTATTCATGAAGTATATCCAAAACTGAAAAGATGAATCCCTATGAAGGTTTATAATGGGACATGAGTCCAGTATCAGCTTCATAATGATTTTTTTTCCAGAACGATTGCTTGTCGCCTCTGTCAAATCAGGATGTACAGATGATTCGTGAAGGACAAAATAACTTGGCAATTGTGAGTACTGTGTGGCAATAATTGAATAATGAGATTCGGTATGCTGTTGAAAATATGTATTAGTCACAGCATGATTGAGCAAATTGAGAAAAACCATTGAGATTTTTTCCTTGATGATATTTCATTTATAATTAGCGCATTTGGTTTGAATCATTGGATGATTACGACAAAACAAAATACTACTACGCACTCAATCCCAGTCACAATATATTGAGCTAGCATTCATAAGGAGATGTAGAATCAAATACATACTTTGTAGCCTCATACAGGCTAATCTACCTCATAAGCTCAGAAAATCTTCAGAATTTCATGTTTTTAAAAGAATATTTCAGGTACTGAATGACAGACTTAGGGATTTGTGACGCACACTTAACTTATCGTGTACAATTTCCTACCATCATCCATGATAACCTCATGGATGGTTCATAATACACTTCAACCATGAGTAGTATATACAAGTTCTTCCAGTTGAGTTCCTTCGAGGCACAATTATTTGAAGTATTCAGTTTTCAAAAATTTTACTTTTTTTTTCTTTTCTCCATAACAGATCATTTTGAAATGTACTGCGATAATTCATTAATGTTCAAGACAACTGGGGTCCGACAACCACTTCTTTAGACAAAGTCACAATTATATGAGACAATAATTATCCAATAACAGTTGCTCGGTTTCTGGATTCTTGTTCAAAAATTGACAGAGCAAGATCGTAGGAGAGAAATTTGAATGGCTTGAAGCAATTGAGACTCATACAAAACTGCAGATACCAATTTCATGGGAGATTCATATTGAAATAGTCATATTTGTTATTGAAGTAGACCAGCAACTGCATCACACAGCATGTAAATCATATATTGTTGTCTCTAAAGAGAAAGCTTTGTTTTCACCCCAACAAAAATTTGATAAAATTTTTCATTAAAACACCATGCAAACAGCATATCCTTCAACAGAATTTCTTTTATGTAAAAAAGCCTCAGACCGTTCTCTTCCTTTCGCGTATTTTTGGGATACAAAACGATGTGTATACCCATGTCTATAGAAACTCTTTGGTGATATAATGAAATCGTTTTTGTCATGTACCGTCTTTGTAGGATTTAGGTAGCTCAAATGCAAGTAATACAGTTTCTGTCAATGGGAAAATCTTTGAGGATTTCTGTAAGGGTTGTTGTCGGCGCTTCACAATCATTTTATTATTCAGCTGGCTATCTTTAAAATCTATAATCCTTCAAATACGTGATGAAAAACCATACAGTAATAAAATAAATTATAAAGTGTATTATTACTCGGCAGAAATTCATTTTTTCGCAATTTGAAAGGAATTAAGACGATTGGGATCATTATGGAAATCGTATGTGTATAATGTACAAAGGAAATTACCGAAAGTTTGCTTCTCCATTCAATGTTTGTGTGATGAAGACAAGGGGAAAGGTGGCAAAACTAGGTTTTCAAAATTGTTGAGTCCTTCTCTGCAATCACATGGTTGTCATTAGTCTGGAGCTCGGTTCATAATTCTTGTATTGTTAAGGGCTTTTGTGAATTATACAAATTCTCTTGATTTCTTCTATACAGAAGATGAACCGATTTCAAAATCCGTCAAAATACGGCAAAGGTTGAGAATTATTCATACTTTTTTTTATCTTGCCTTGAAAAATATAAGGCATTCAAAATTTTGTGTGTGGAATGAGATGAAGATTTTTCACTAATATTTTTACGTTAAAATATAACGCATAGCCACATGCGTCTCTGAACGGCATAATTCTTTTCAATCCCAAAATGTGATTTTCTAATTTTGCTTTAGTGCTCCATCGTCATAGTGTGTCAAAAAAATATAACTTTCTGCGCATTTTAACTTGCTGAGCACGAATCCAGTGAGTTTCAAGATATAGTGCCTTCAAAACGAGTTCCAAGCCGATTGCTCCTGTCGCTATCAGGAAATTTGACTGATCCCTCAACCAATTCCAATACTGGTATTTTTTTATTTTTTTTTTTTATTTAATACTGGTATTCATAGTCATTATAACCCCAGAGTTAAGAATTGATCCGCGGGTTAGGCGCTGTAATCGGCGTGGACAAAAAATGGGTTCAAGTCTGTGGTGTCCTGCTGCGTTGGGACAATGTGTGGTGAAGATTAGTCTCTGGTTTATTCTTCTGCCACGCCGATTACAGCGCCTAATCCGCGCTTCAATCCTTAACTCTCAGGTTATAACGACTTGACCAGTGTAACTCACTCAAGAAATCGATCAGCAACTTATGAAGCTGGCAAAATTGCATTCTACTATTTTTGAAAAGAATCGGTTGTTTTGCAGTTCAGTTGAAAACTTTACGAGTCAGAAAATACTATTCGGGGAAGCTTTGAATTCACTGGCACCATCGTTACATTGTTCAAAAGATATATTTAAAGTTTACGACAGATTGGTGCAAGTGTCGATATTTGAAACAGATTTTTAATTCTGAGAAATACTCAAATCTTGGTATATTTTGGGTAAATGTCGATTGCGTTGCTTGAGAAACCAAGACCCTTTACGACTCTTTCGCGTGATAGGCAACCCAGACGGCAACTCACTCGCTTGAGAATTGTCGAGGAGTACCCAGACAAACTTTTGCAAAGCTCTTGCAGGATCCCCCGGGGAATTCCCACGAAAGCGTCTAATTTCCAGCTCAGTTATTTCCGCAGAGGTAGCTATTGAGACCTTTGGACGCCTCCGAATTATTCCCATAAAGCCTCTGAGATACTTCCCGTGAGTTCTCTGGTAGCTCCCCAAAAGCTCTCCGAAAGCTTCGCTGTGACGGTAGCTACCAATTAGCTTCTCGAAAGCTCTTCTACTTACGAACACGGCGACATTCTCCGAGAGTTCATGGCTCCAGGGTATCTACCCTTGATTTTCCGAAAATCGTAGAATCTCTTTAATTGGCCGCCAAATCCTTAAAATCCTTGAAAGCTGGTTGGATCAGTTTCCAATTCTTGAAATTTCCACCGTTAAAAAAAATTATTTGGACGAATCAAAGGGCTGTTTCTGCTGAGATCATCCAGTGGAGAAAAGTGAAAAAATGAGATTCTTTTAACGATAAAGGATATAGTTTTAGAGACAGAAAAAGGTGACACGTGTTTCTTATTTAGCTTTGATCGACTTTGCATCAAAACCATGCTAATATGCTAATTTATTTTCCGATGATTTGAAGATCAGCTACAGCAGCAAATGTATTTGAGACAACGCAAAGATAAATTTCTATGCAAGATCCCTAGTCAAACACGTGAGATACTTGTCGACGTAAAAACATCTTGTGGACGAATCGAATCTATAATTCTCAAATATTGAAATTATCTAGTGAAGTTCTCCGTGACAAAAAAAACATCGTATCTTGACAAATTTGACTTCCAACATCGAATTCGAAATTTTTCATGCCCGTGTATCGGATTACGACAGATATATACTCATACCCGGTAAATTCTAGTTTCGTCTGCACATGATTAATGGGACTCGCGACATATTTAAAGAATGCTGCAGAATCTGGAGCAAAAATCAACTTTGCGTTGGCAAATAAATGATAGGTTATTCATAATCCTCAAATCTTTTTCTGGTGATTGTTGAGCTTGGTGATGCGTGCTCGCTGAAGCAGCCAAGAAATTGCATGTTATATTGTACACAATCGTATCTGAAAAAGCTGCACGGGAGTCATTTGCGGGAGCTTTAGCAGAAGCTGTTTGATAGATTCTTCAAAGTTCCCCTAGAATATCACCAAAACTATCCGGGAACGTCTGAAAGCTTTCCGGAAAGCTCATGCGGGAACTAATAATCTGCAAATTTGACGATTTCCGGGGAACTCTCCAAAAGCTTTGTGGCATTTCCTGTAAAACTCGCGTAGAATTTGTGCACGATGTGCTTGAAAGTATAGCGAAGCCTTTCAAGCACACCTAAGTAACATATATGCCAAAATCGGTGTGATGCCAACCTCCTCCTTTTTTTCCATCGTACTTTTCGTCACCAATTTGGCTCTGTTGCTATGCACTTTCCGAAAAGAAATTGTGTAGATTTCCAAATCTCTCATTTGCATCTTGAATTTCTTACATCAATCGCACTTTCATCTCAATATCCGATTTCCAAAATTTTAGTTTAAAAACTTTATAGTAACTACATGACAGAATGATTTCCAATGAGGAGGTATAATGCAACCAAGCAAATTTCTCCAACGTTTTGAGTGTATTTGTGGTTAACTTGAGTAATTCAGGGTTGAATCTGGGAACAATTACGGTTTCTTATTGAACTAGAGATAGAGTACGAAATACTCCTACCCAGTCATAGGTAGAAATATGCTGGAGGAAGAAATTAGCAGGATACTTTCCTAAAATTTTTGGTCAAATGTACATATCGATCATTGTCAGAATTCATGAGATTCATTAATTATTCTTTCTAAGGGAAATTTCCGGATGATCCCGTATCATGCGAAACTTCTCCCGATAATTTTTCTTAGCCACCAACTTTTGGATGTTCCAGTGGTTCTTATGTTTTATAATCCTTTTATCCCAACTTGTAAACCATCGGGAATTAATAAGTATATATATATATAAGGTCAGTGTACCCAACTTGCCCCCATTAAGCTATTTTCTTAATAACTTTGGCCCATCTCCATATTTTCCAACGTACCTTAGCTCATTTTGAAGCTTGTCTTAAGACCTTCAAAATAAGTTAAGGTACATTCAATTTGAATCAACTGGAGCCAAACTGTTTTAATTCTCCCAAAAGGTGATTTTTGAGAGTTTACAAAAGTGTGTACCCAACTTGCCCCATTAAGCTTTTTTCTTAATAACTTTGGTTTACTTCAACAATTTTCAACGTGCTTTAGCTCATTTTGAAGCTTGTTCAAGGACCTTTGAAATGCACAAAACTACGTCCAATTTAGATCAATTGTAGCCGAACTGTCTCGATTCTTCCGAAATAAATTATGGGAATCGGCGATAAAGTGTTTTTATCGCCGTGCACGCACATTTGGAGCTTTTCGTTCGTTTGAAACACTACACTGTAAAAAAAAATTAGACAAAATCGCTAAGCCCAGCGTAGGAAATGAAGCGACCTACGCTGGGCGGAGTGAATTTGCTACGGCAATGTAAATTCGCGAACCGGGGCTTAGCGATTTTACTCCGGCAGGTGGAGCCCATCCCAATTTTTTTAGGTTATGGACGACTCCATTTTTAATCGACTGGACTCGTTTACGCGGTTGTCCAGGAGTCCTTGTACGTGCAGGGCACTGCTGTGTTAATATTTCATGCTCGGATGATACTCCGAAAGTAAATAGAGGGCTCGTAAAGACGTACGAAGTTCATCCAATCGCAAAATATCAATGTTTGTTGCTTTCTCAATTTCAATAAATTCACCACGCTGTCTTGGGTGAATTCGCTAATCTCAGATTAGCGATTTCGCTTCGCTCAGCGGAGGTAACAGAGCGACCTACGCTGAGCGTGGTGATTTTACGAACTATTAGTAAATTCGCTAATCCGTTAGCGATTTCACTCGCGGGAAGGTAGCAAAAATACGAAATTCCGATATTAAATTTACCAACAATTGGTAAAATCATAGAAAGTTTTTTTTACAGTGTATTTCTGACCTATTTTGACGTGATAAACACGTTCTGAGTGGTAAAAAAAGTCGTTCTGCACGCCCTTCCGAGATAAACATATGGGGACATGTTAGGTACACTCCGATGTTGGCATCCTTGTTTACAAATCGTCTCCGTGTTTTGCACATAGAACAACTCCATATCCAAATTTTGCAATTTTAAAAAATGGATTTTGAAGGTCTTGGAACAAGGAATCAAATGCGTTAAGGTACGTTAAGATTGGTTGAACTCCAAGAATTTGGCACCGATTTTACTGAAGGCGGTTCCTCGGTGCTTTCTTAGCTAAGCAATCACAAAAAATGTTTGGCCCCAGAATAACCGTCCTTGAGTTTTCGGTTTAAGGGAATCGTTTGAAATTTTTGGTGAAAAGACACTATCCAGATCATTTTGGCTGGATAAGAACATTGAGGATTATTTTGCGTGAAAAGAAGTGCCCAAAAATGTTTGTTAATAGATAAATTTTCGATATTTGTTCGATGGTATGACAATTTTTGTATCGTTTCATTTACATTATCTTTGAGGTGTATTCGTAAGGTATGAGATTCGACCAAGGCTAAATGAAAGAAAACACTTAAAATGTGTATACTTCCTTTCTTCATAATTTACCTCCTAGAGAGAAGAATTATTGAGTGAATTTATTCAAAATCAGCAAGATTTTGATATCTTATTCTCCAGAGATTTCCTGGTGAAATCTTCCAAATCTCTCTGTAATTCAAACGTTACAAAAATTCGCATAAAATCGACCAAATATCAACAATTCATGTATTACCAAAAATTTTTGAATCCTTTTTTTCACGCAAAATAATTGTAGACGTTCTTATCCAGCCAAAATGATCTGGATAGTGTCTTTACACCAGTAATCTCAAACGATTTACTTCAACCGAAAATTGAAGGATGGTTCTTCTTGGGCCAAACATTTTGGGATAGTTTCTCCTACAAATATGGACTCTTGGCTAGTCAAAATAGGCGACGTTGAAGTCTATCGTATGAAAATTTTTGCCGATCTTTATCGGCCTTACTTTATGAATGATTCTATTGGCCGTCAGATCCGCACTGGTCAACAGACCCGCCTTTCCCTATGAATGTTCAGGAATGTAGAATAATCCAAGCCAAAATTTTGAAACTCGTGATTTACAGAGTACACATTCGTGACTTCAACGTATCTAATTGTATGCAATATTAGTCGTATAGTGTCGTGATATTGGTCAATGATTTCCATGTGATGTGCTGTTAAATCTGTTTTCCAGGAACAGCTCGACGAGCAAGTTTCTTACGAACGTACAGACGATATTCAGGAAGATCATTCAGGGATCGACGAGTCAAATCGTTGCTGTCGAGATGACGACTCATACGATTCATATGAATCAGATATCCAAGGCGATGACACAGGTGACTTCAAACATTTAAAAGAGTTTATGCGCAAGGAGGAAAATAATGAACCCATCAAAAATACTCCGATTGTCTGTGCTGCAGAAGTAATCCTAGCAGTGTTGAAGTTTTCGCTGGCGTATTGTCTGCCCCACAAAGCCATAGCTGACTTGTTTCTAATGATTTCGATTCTTTTAAACGTAACCGTCATACCCACTACGCGTTACCTGCTAGATAAATTGTTTAATAATCCTGCGGGTGTCCATTATCACGCTTGCTGTCCTAAATGCCATAGGTACGTGTCAACATTCGATCGAAGTACGGCAGATTTGCGGTGTCAGAAATGTACCCACACATTCAACGTGAGAAATCCGCTGTACAACGATTTTTTTGCCATTATTGATGTTGGCCATGAAATCGCTAATTTGATAGAGTCTAATTGGGACCATTATGATGAAACTATCAGAAATGTGGGCATAGGGGTCAATATGTCAGATATCACCGACGGCAGATTATATAAGCAGTTTGTTAGAAATTTAACGAGAGAGGACCGATTTGGTTATGCGACTTCAACTTTCAACACAGATGGAGCACCAGTATTCAAATCTTCTAACTACTCTATTTGGCCAATACAGTTTGTTATTAATGAATTGCCATATAATGTAAGAATATCGAATCTCATTACTTGCGGCATCTGGTTCGGGAAAAACAAGCCAAATATGAAAATATTCCTGAAATATTTTGTCGTGCAAATGAATGAACTGTCTGAGAACGGAATCACGTGTATTGTGAATGGTCGTGAACGAAAAATCAAAGTTTTCTCTTTGTGTAGTTGTGTAGATTCAATGGCACGTGCGCCTATTCAAGGAATCAGATCATGCGGCGGTCATTTCGGTTGCAATTGGTGTGAGCATCCTGGTGTTTATATAGGCACATTCCCTAACGGAGCGGTTAAGTTCCCAATCATGTCCGAGCAAATAAAACAAAGGAATGCTCAGGAAACTATTGATTACATGGAAGAGAGCCATCGCACACGCAGAGTTGTGCAAGGTGTGCAGAGTAGATCATGGCTCACTAGGCTGTCTGGTTTTGATATAGTCAAGGGATTTGTCCCAGATTACATGCATTTCTTATGCTTAGGAGTGGCCAAAAGATTTTTGGATCGCTGGTTGAGTCTGTTATCCGCCAACGAGATAGACACTATCCATAAGACAATGTCTTCGATTAGAGTCCCCAGTGTGGTACAAAGATTGTCTCGGTCTATACACGACAGAAAACACTGGAAATCTCGTGAGTGGGAAAACTGGATTTTGTACTATTCCTTGCCAATTCTAGGATTATTCCCCCGGTTACAAAACCTTCGATCTCACTGGGCACTACTTGTTCATGCCATTCAAATATTATTGCAATCAACAATAAGTAGAGAAGAAATTGTACTAGCCGACAAATTACTGAAAGAATTCGTTGCAAAAGTTGAGCCATACTACAGCATTTGGGAAATGACCTTCAATGTTCATCAATTACTGCATGTCGTTCAAAGCGTGGTAGACTGGGGCCCATTGTGGGCACACTCTGGTTACTGCTTTGAGAGTAACAATGCATTAATATTGAAGTCAATACATTCTGCAAAAGGAGTGATATATCAAATATGCCGGTCAGTTTCCATGCGCCATAGTGAGTTACTCCTGAAGCGGCACATGGTTGAACAACAAAAATCAACGATAAAACAGTTTGTGTCCAACTTGGATCACACATCAGCAATCAATACATGTAAATTGACGGATGTGAGATATTTCGGGAGGTTTTTGATTCCAGATGAAAGTGTGACGGAAACCCTTGGTCTCTCAGAAGCAGCATGTATTTATAACAAAATGGTAAAACGCGGTTGTTGTTACAATACCATAAACAGTCGTGCTGTGCGATCGGATAATTCTTACGCCCGCACAACAGATGGTAAATACATCCGAATTAATTATTTTATCGTTGATGAAGCTAAAAACCTGGAGCTTGCCATTTGTGATAGGTTGCTTGTCTCCAACATATTCGAGGGATATTCATCGAAGGTCAGGGTTGCTGGTGTACTTGAGCATGATCATGTTATCAGAACAAATTCAATAGAAACCGTTTGCGTGGCTATGTGCGTTGGCGATGAGAATTTCCTAAGTGTTCCTCCGAATCTGTATCGGAATTAGAATTTGTTAACATTATGTGGTAATATGGTGGTCAAAACGTTCCTTTACACTTTCTTATAAAAGTTTTTTCCCCGCAGGCTATTAGTCTCAGTGTATTATTAAAACTAATACACTCATGTCTCGAGTCATCCTGAATAATATACGGACATTTTCAAGAATATTATTTTCATTTCAAGTCGGCATGTGTATTGATCATCATTCCGCGAAAGAGAGCAGACTGGTGATGCGTTCAGAAGTGATTTCAGACATCCGACCGTATTTTAGACGCATTCACTCAGTGAAGTCTGTTATGACTTCATGCCATTTTCAAAAACATTGCGATAGGAAGTACTGATTCTCTCATATTCTCTTGATCTCACTGGCTTGAATGGCGGTTACCCATAGGCTTAGGGCCGAAGTAATAGTCACGTTTAGTCAAAGTTTAGCTTAAGGCGGGACGCCACAATCGTGTTTCATTCAGACTAATCTTTATCTAAACGCGACTATTACTTCGGACCTTACGAATCTATCTCTGCTGAGAGCATGGCTAATCAACGACTCAGGTTTATTTTTCGTGCAGGCTATATGGAAGTGGGGAGGCCAACAATGTGACTTTTACGGGTATAATTGGGCGTAAAGTATAATAAGTTGAAGTCATGATAATTCCCTTCTATTATCTCTTTCAATTTGTAATCTCTTTTCCCTTGAAATATTCTCGTAAATATTTATCGTTTTACAAAATTAAATATGCTCTCTGATTGAAGGACAAATGAAAACTCTCGATTGTCGCTTGTCTACAACGGTGTGGGAGTCATGAGTCTCACTTTTGAGTGCATGATTTTTCCTCGAGAGGGTTATCAATCTATTTCCACCCTAAAATGGCAAATTCACGACTCTGCTTTGTTCCTGGTGCAGGTAATATGGAAATGTGTAGTCCAAGACGGTGACTTTCACGGATATAATTGTGGGTAAGGAACGATATCTTGAAGTCGATATCGTTTCCTCCAACTGTCTATTTCTCATCGATCTCTTCTTCGCCTCTAATCATACTCGTATGAATTATCGTTTTCCACTATTCTCAATATCCACTATAATTGGAGTCCGAATTGAAAATTTCTTTCATCCTCCATGTATAACTGACTGCAATCCACGAGTGCTGAGTGTTGAGAGCATGATCATTCTTCAATAGGGTCACGCAAGTGTTAGTAATGTACTTCCAATAATATCTCATTGGCTCGTATATTTTCTTGATGTTACTGTCTGGAAATGCGTGTGTCGCAGAGGCTCATCAACTTATTTCCGCCTTTGAAAATGATTGTCTAGCATAAAATGTAATGGTACATTTTTATCAGAATCTCTGATGTTAGGATTTGCACCTTGAGAAAGAAGCAAATTCACAAGATCAAAACTCCGATCCAAGTTACTTGGAATTACTGTGTGAAGAGGAGCATCTTCATCATATGTAGTACCAGGGTTCTACGGAAGATCTACGGCCCGTTGATTATCCCTATTGTCATCAAAATTCGCGTCAATACTTGGGTGATTCTCTATCTATATCAATACTGTATGCATAGCAATCTGCACGATTATCTTGGCTATGCGCTCGACTCCCTGCTCTCGTTGGTATCTTCCTCTTAATTTCTCCCCTGGGTCGCTTTCCCCGCTCTTTATTCACTTTTCTCGCGCTGGATGTTGGGAAATTCTATAAATTAGTGATAACAAGTTATTGTTGATGAGTAAGGGACCCAACCCAATTCCAATCTCAGTATTCATCGAATCGATTCGTTTCTGGACGAGAGAGATTGGTTTAAATGTGTATGTGTGGAAAATCCTTGAAATTCTAAAATGTGTCTCCTTGAAAATCCTTGAAAATCCTTGAAATTGATCTGATATTTCCAGTAGGAACCCTGTGAATGGTAAATTCACGACTCTGCTTCGTTTCTAGAGCATGAAATGTGGAAATATGTAGTCCGAGACGGTGACTTTCTCTGATAGAAGTGAGCGTAAGAAACGATCTGTTGTAGTCAATATCATTCCCTCCAACTGTCTATTTCCCATCGAGCTCTTCCTCCCCTCTAAATACACTCGTATAAATTATCGTTTCCCATAGTCTCAATGTGTAGTATGATTGAAGGCGAAATGAAAACTCTCTTTTCTCTCTCGTTTATAATAGAATGGGACTCATAAGTGCTGACTCTTGAGAGAATGACTATTGTTCAATAGGGCGTGTGAGTGTTAGTAATGTACTTAAAATAATATCTGATTGACTCGTATATTTTCTTGATCTCACTCTCTGGGAATGCGCATTTCCCCGCGGCTTTCTTATCTATTCCCGCTCTAAAATGGCTAATTAACGACTCAGCTTTGTTTCTTGTGCATGAAATGTGGAGGTGTGTGGTCCAAGACTGTTACTCTTACGGATATAATTGAACGTGAAAATTGATATGTTGAAGTCAATATCATTCCCCTCTAGTATCTATGTTCCTTCGAAATATTTTCGCGCTTGAACTATACTCGTAGAAATTCTCATTTTCGAATAGTCTCAATATGCACTATGATTGGAGGCCAAATGAGAACTTCCTTTTCTCTTTCGTCTATAACGGAGTGGGACTCATGAGTACCATGATTATCCTTCAAGAGGGCGACGCGAGTGTTAGTAATGTACTCACAACAATATCTGGCAAGCCACTTGTTATTGTGAGTATTGTACTCACAATGATAACTGGCTCGCATATTTTCTTTATCTGACTGTCTGGGAATATGTATTTCTACAAGGTCACGAATCTACTCCCGCTCGAAAATGGTAAATTGGCGGCTCTGCTTCATTTCTAGTGCAGGCAATGTGGAGATGTTTAGTGCAAGACTGTATCTTATAAATATAATTGTGCGTTCAAAATACCACGTGAATGTCAGTAGCATTCTCTGAATAATATCCATATTTGACTCTCTTCCTTCCCTCGTAATCGGGATATAGGAATTCGATGTTTTACATGAAGCTTGAAAATTCTAGTATGTTGAGGCCAAGAGCGTATATACCGCCTTTTTTTGTTCCTCGTGCGAAGTATGTGGAGATGTGATACCTATGAGTGCAAAACATTAACCAAAATATCATTCATTGAGAACGCCATATTAGAGTGAGCAAAGTACTTGACTGAATAATTCGTGACTTAGTGATCCGAAATTTCTGATGTACAGAGGTTTACAAATCTTCTCTACTTTGATGAATGGCTAGGTAACAACTGTGGTTTGCCTCGTGTACAGGCAATATGGAAGTGTACAGTACGTAAGGATAAGTTCGACGGATATTATTGTGTATATAAAGTCACATGATATTCTTGCACCATTCTCTAACTAATGTCAAAATGATTTTTTTCTTTCCCTTGAGCAAGTCTCGTAGCATCGAGTTACTATACACTAATCATTTACCTCTAAAAAGAAATTCGTCTGTCTTCAATTTTACTGGATATTGAGTCCGCTACGGTGTAATGATGTTTGCAAAATGCAAAATTTCATTCGCTACTGTGATGAACGATTACGTAACAATTGTGGTTTGTCTCGCGTACAGGCAATATGGAAGTGTACAGTACATAAGGATCACTCCGACGGACATGATTGTGTCTGAAAAGATACATCTTAGACTTGCACCATTCTCTAAATAATGTCCAAATGACTCTTCTCTTTCCTTTGAGCAAGTCTCGTAGCAGTGAGTTGCTATACACCAATCACTCACCGCTAAAAAGGAATTCGTCCGTCTGTGTTCAATCCTAGTGGCTATCGAGTCTGCTATTGTTTAATAATGTTTGCAGAATGCAAAATTTCATTCGTTTCCTACTTTGCCAAGAGTTTCTCCGCAGAATTTGCTGTCAAGTGAAAACTCTGCTTCAACTCTCATGCAAGCCATTTGAAGATGTCAAATCTCAGTCAACTGCAGTGCTCGAGGTACTTCCGAAAGAATAACTATTCCCTGTTATGAAATATTTATACTCTGAAATGTAATCTTTCTTTGAGCTCACTGTTATGTACGGTCTCTCAGTAAGTCTCATTGCTCGTCGGAAGAAAGTGAAGTCCGTAACCAGTAATGTAATGTACCGAATTTGGCATAAAGATATCCAACGCGATCATCAAAGATATACATAATTCTTCGAATGATCCTTGTATATTGCTGTATTTGATGACTCGTTGGTTTGCTTGGCCATTGTTTTGAGTATGAAATCATACAAGGTGAAATGGGCACCCGATATAACTTATCAAACCTTCACGCTTTGATTTATCATCAGTGACTGTGGGGTGGACTGAGACGTGTAAACTCGCCAGGGGAGAGCGTATGTTCCATGAATTATAAGAGTCACGCTACTCTTACGAAAAATCCTCCTCTTTGTAGAGTGTCTTAGTAACGATAGACCTATCCATAAGAATTTGTTTTATGTGTTATTTGATCAACAGTTCAAATTCATCTGAATACCGTGACATAGATAGAACATGAGTGATGATCCTGTATGCTTTTTTACTTTGACTCAAATATACGAAGATTTCGTTTGAATTTTGTGGATTTAATCATGCCAAGAATTCCCGTGCAATATTCCAGTATACCCAAATACTCATTCTTGAACAATCACAATGATTATATACGATCAGTACAGTTCGCTGAGAAATACGAAGTCACAGTATCCCGAACAGGAACCACCAAGTTAGAAAAGGTGAGTGAGAATTCGGAGTAATGTTCAACCACATGTAAGTATGCGGAATAATGCACAATGCATGTTGATTATGCTGCGTTCATAGTATATTTAATGTTCCTGCCTAAAATTACGAAATACATGTCGTTATTATCTTCTCAAAAAAATCTGATAACCTCTCACACGCGCCACTATAATGAACGCGTTGAGACAAGTTTTAGGAAAGATTGACTATATTAATGAGCAAATTAACTGACTCAATTTATTGAGCCTATTTCCGACCCATTAATTTGCAAATTAATTGACTCAATTTATTGAGCCCATTTTCGACCCATTAATTTGCAAATTAATTGACTCAATGTATTGATCCCATTTTTGAGCCAATTGAGTCCTTTTTCGACAAAAGATATCGCTGTCACGCAACGGTCGGCATGCGAGTCGCGTGCAATTTGTCCAAACAAATTATAACTGAAAAAAAAATGTGCGTCGAGGTCCCCAATGTGTGGCGTATAAGCATAGTTGCCGGGAAGCGCGCACGCGCAAGACCGTATCTCTTTCGCTTGCGCTCTTGCTGTTGACAAAATCCCACTTGTTCAATACTAGAGGAGCGAGGCCGATGAAAAATTTCACAAGTTTCGACGTCCCAAATCTGTCTCAGAAATGCACGGTTTCTCAGAACTACAAAGTCATTCCAACACTTGAAATTGCTATACGATTATGTTGCTTAATCGGCAGGTTCGAATTGGCCAATTTATTGAGCTAATTTTAGGAAACATCGCATAGGTCAATTAATGTGCCAATTTATTGAGCCATTATTTTCAGTAGGGCTGTGTTCGCTCTTGGATTTCCTTGTTAACTATAATATGCAAAAAAGAAACAGAGAGGTGGTCATATGTAAGATCTCAACTTGTATGGTATATTGAGGGCAATCAGTAGTTGACTAACTTTGGAAGAAAGCTCTGTACACTGAATCACTGAATGTATCCATACAACTTAATGTGGTAGATCAGTGCACAACAATTTTGCTCTAATGCCTCACAGAATATATTTTGCAGCACTTGAATACAATAAAGCACAACTTCTGGAACACTTTGGTATGAGTTGCTGGCTATAATGAGCTCCACAACAACAATAAAACATAACCCCACGAGGTTATGTTTCATCTGGGTCATGCATTGTGGCATAGCTGGAATTTCTGCTACTTTTGGGTGAATTCATCGATATTCACCAGTTTATTTAACGAAAGGTATTAGCACTGGTTGAAACTACCCACAGAAATTAGTAAAAATTTGTAAGTTTGATGCCGGGAGCAAACTCGGTAGCGGTAATTGCCCTGTGCTCACCTGTGCTGACGATACGAGCAGACAAGCTACGTTCTCAAGCCGAGGCAGTAACAAACAATCCGGGGCCGTGACTTTCCGTTACAAGCCAGGCGTGCGCCACACTGGGCAGGCGTTACATTTCGGTTTTTGCCACGCTGAGCCACCGCGGGGCGACCCCAGTTTACCACGCGTGGCCCATGCGGGGGGCCTGGGCGCAGGCTGGGCGATTTCTGATCGGGGGGCCGCCGATCCGGTCTTGCGTTTGCTACCTTTTTATTTTATTATATATATATGTATATATGTATATAGTCAATGGCGCGATCGTTTTGTTGCCTCGGGGAGGCCCTCTCGCACGCGCGCGCATTATAATGCCCACTCACTCACATTTATACACATATGTGTATGTGTATAATAGTATACTGGGCCCCGGGGCCGGTTTTCTTCTCTCTCTCTCTTTCTCTGCAGAATCATCAGCATCACCACCACCAGCAGCAGCAGCAATTTTTATATGATTCGAACTGGTCAAACGCCCTCGTGTGTGCATCGTACATCCTTACGAATGATGGCATTGGAATTGTCAGATTCGCATTTTCGGATATACTATTGGTGGAACTAAAAATCTTGATTAGTTATGTGCACTGGTTAATTGTACATATTGTCTTTAGATTTTATAGCTGCTCAGAAATAAAATGATTTCTATTTGGTAGAAATAATCCTCATATTTACTCTGTCACTGATTGTTCTTGGAAGGTTGATGCTTTTGGGCTCCTGATGATTTAAGGCATATACTGATACCGGTCTCACGTGCATTAAAGATTGTAATCTCAGAAATTATTCAATTTTCCTTTGGATAGAATGATCTAGAGAGAGAGAGTATCATGAGAGAGAGAAAAAACTTAAAAATGCTGGAGAATTAAAAGCTCTTCCATGTAATAACTTCTGTCTGATGAACGCAAGCTCAATGGTATTGCGAGGAAGGATTTCATTGTCAATGATGGTGAAGACACTACACTGAGAAAAAATTCTTGGTCGTACGGCCAAGCGTATTGTCGTACGACCAAAATGGTATTTGCTGCAGAACAATACCGATTTTGTTTTCGCATCAATCTATCAGAACGGTTTGGTGATCTAGTATTAGAGCCAGAATAGTTAAATATAACGCGTATATTTCGAATGCCCCGATACTTAATGGATTAAGAGTCATATTACGGTTCTTTTGCTACGAATGCTACCAATTTTTTGCACGGGATAGCACCGCAAAGGGACAAATATAATCCAACGATTTTTTAGGTTATTCGTGCCAGATTGGTTCAATAACAAAATCATTTTGCTGTGGTGACAATCCAGTATTGGTCTGACAGCAATACCACCTAACAATACAGTCGTATTGTTCCGACGGCAATATTTTATTCTCAGTGTATAGTATGTCTTCTTGCATTTTAATGTCCAAGACCAATAAATTTATCGGAAATTTTATCCGCTTTTGTGCAGTGTATTCGATATTAACAAGATGGTGTTGAATTTGGAGGATGGTGAACAGCAATTACTGACATTTTTCCTTCAGTTTGACTCAGTTTCTGGATGGAATGTAACAAACCTCAAACGTGCTCAAGTCCAATAATCTCTTCCGTATAGTACTTTTGATAAACGGATGGAGAAGTGATTTTATTGAAGACTCGAAGACTCGATGGGCCTTAAAAATCATTGATTTGACTTATTTGGCCTGATTCAGGGATTAGACCAATATTTGTCCCAAAACTGCTAGGGAATTTGAGAATTCTGTCACACAACTCTGCAATAAATAGCTCGAATCTGCAATATAACTCCACTCAATCATTCCTCTAAATTATCAAAATTGTCATTCATTATGTTTGCAAGTTTGATTCCAATCTGATTGAATCATCCTCCCGTGTTTGCAAGCTCTCACACATCTACCTCTATCTAGAGCACCTGCCTCGAGATCCCTTAAATCAGTAACTGTATGAACGCCTTTTCCAACGATTCAACACCGTATGGTGAGAGGTCTCCAAATATGTCAATGTCGCTGTAAGTCCACAAGCTCCGAATCGAGAACGCACACAATTTGTCTTAGTGACGCGACGCCAGAAACCTTAGAATCAGTTGGCATGTGAATGTACTAATACTGGTCGCGTGGGTTAAGTACACACACCGTATAATACTAATGCAAAGGTAGTGCATATAGCTTTGGGCTAGAGAAAGGCTAAAGGTGTGGAGTTAGCAGTGAGATGGGGTGGAGTTTAATGGGCGTGCGAAACGTCCAGGGACAAGTGACGTTAATGTGCAATAAATTAACGGCCTACTCCTACGCGCAAAATCGAGTCTACAAGCTCCCTGCTCAACGATGCACTGGTTGGTTTCATTGACGATACTAACTTGTGATGATCAACAGTTCGATAGACTGGTTAATCTTACCCTCGAATCTTGCTCATTGAAAGATTTGAAGAATTTCTGAGACTGAATATTTGTAAGTTTTCTTCATCGACAGGCAGAAGGACTTTGATGCACTTCTTAAGAAAAATTAATTTTTAAAGCCAAATTTCCTTTGAGCTTACTGGAATCGGCTTTTCATTCATTCAGTGTGTTAATTAAGCTATAAACATTTGAGGAAATTTCTAAGCAGAAGTATGGTACAAAGACCCACGATTACAACTCGACGTTATACCAGTAACAATTCAAATTTCATCGGTCTAGTTGGGTATCTGATGATCCAATCATCAGTCCTCATTCTACTCGTGGGTCCTTCTAGCAAAGCAAATGTTACAGTCTGATAAGCGCCTTCGACACTTCGTCTCTTAACAGTTTGGCGCCCGCACTGTTGCTCACTTTGCGACTGCGCTCTCCCGACCTTGTTCTCTCGGTCTATTCATTAACTTTACTTAAGTATCCCGTAGGAGTTTGAGAGAGTGCGAAAAGAGTATGTTCCACCCAGATTGAAATCGGCACTCGTTTTGACCGCTTCCAATTCCACAACGATCTTCCGTTTTCTGATAACGACTATATAACTGAAATATAAGCTGATGCACTCTGTGCTAACTGTCCGTTCTCACACCTGCATCATCCTATCCACAGCTACGACTCCGTAGACTCGGTGTCCACTTCACCCCATCCACTAACATCAAGATGCTCGTCGTCATTCACTCTGTGGAGTGAATCACCGTCATAATTTTTCCATGTCTCCCAGCAGACTCATCATCTGAATCGGCCCGTCTTCCTGAAGATTTGAGGCAGAGAGATTTAGCTGTCTTGATACCCGGCATTAGTTCTGGTGCTGGTGGCTCCATGGGTTCATACCATCTCTCGCGTTCGACAGCTCCTATAGCTATGTTACCGAAGTATCTCGCGAGCGTTCGGGAAGGTAGGATTCGGATCTTGAAGTGATTCAAATAGCTGATGTGCAATGTAAAATGTATCATGTAATGAATCGAAATGAGATATACATATCACAGTTGAGCTTATAAGCTTCAGATATATCTGAAATAGACAGAAAAGAATGTGCTTAGTATTGATCATCGACTTCTTGACTCTGAGTGTATGTGTGACAGTTGTCGATCTACCCTAACAACAGATGGCAAATATGTATGATCTCTATTAGCTATCGCGGTAATAACTGGCAACGCGGAGAGTAACCGGAGCGTATAGGAGAACTTTCCCTCTTCATCACGGGGTCACCCATGAAGGTGTAGAAGTCTGTAACCGGGGTTTTCTGGCCATCTGGGAGCAACCGGATGATCGGTACAGAATGTCAGATCGTTAGGCTAACGACTGGGAGCACCCAGAGGTTGACCATTCGACTTCTCTTCATCTTCGGGAGCATCTAAACCGAATTCAAAGGTAGTGAGGAGTACTGGCAGTTCCCTTACTAACTAGTATTTGCTGTGGGAGGACCTTTTGACGACGCAACTGATTAGTAGGATGCGTACGCTACGGTAGACTGACTGAATAGCTCTGCCACACGGCGTGCCCCTGGGAAGAAGTGGACCCCAAATGACACTGAAATCTGGCAACAGGGATGTTTTCGGCATGCTTCAAAGTGATGAAATTTTATCGATTTAAAATCGGAACCATTCCTTTTTTCCAGTTCTATCAGGGATAGCTTTTAGGCTATCGAATGTCATCTAATGTCCTTCTAACGTCTTTCGAGAGAGATTCGGGAGAAATTTATCAAAAATGTAATATGCTACTTATATTTGATCTGTATAAACGTAATTGTGCATTGTTCTCAAAATTGATATCCTAAGTCACCAGTGGGGAAACACTGCACCATTACTTGATCCCAGCAATAATTATAAATTCATCGCTTGCAAAATTATGACGAAGTTGCTCGTAGCAGAAAATCTGCTATAACCCACTCTCACGCGATTTACGTTCTTGATCACGAATACAGAGTTTGGAATAGAGAATTGTCAAAATTATTAGGTCCCCATTTCTCTCATGAGTGAATATGCGAATAGAGTTCCGCGCGATCGTAGACATGTGTAGGATCGGGAATTTTTTGACGCGAGCTTTCGAGCTTTCTGTGTGCTAGCTATGCTACTTATGTCCACATCTCGACTTTACTCGATGGGCTACACTTTGCGATGAGATTTACAGATTTTCAAATGACCACTATAGGTGGGATTCTTTTTCAGGCACTGAAATATCGTGCTTGTGTGGAACAACTCTGCTATGTCAAATTTGCTTACTATTTTCATGGTGTCTAATTTCATCGATAGTTTCTTCGTGTTGAATTCGTGATTATGCTGTGCAGAGACGTTGACATCCCACCCTACGATATCGTGTGGTCGTGAAGAAATAGAAGCAAAGTGAGTGGCCCGTGTGGGAAAATAATCCTCTGTGGTCGGGAAAGAGAAGCAATTCCCAGTTGACCGAAAATCACGAGAAAGTAATTATAAACTTTGTTGATAGTAAGTATTATTTGGCGGATAGTAGGTATCCCGCGAGCATCAACTGTTCATCGTGCCATTTGACTCTGCTAGAGTATTCAAGAAAAATTACAAAGAGACCCTAACAGAAGAAGATTCCAAAATACAGTGAAACATCATCACCAAAAACTACGAGAAAACCGGAATCAGACTACACGAGATAGATATGCACTTCCTTTTCAATTTCACTAAGGTCGTACTAATTTCCAAGCAGAAACTAAGAAGTGAACAAGTGAGCCTCCTTGACATTAACAGCATACAGTCCAAGCCTTACAACAAAATGAATACATTCCCATCACCGGTATCTTCCCCCTAAACAGTTGAGATTGGTGCTACAGTTCCACCAAAAGTCAAAAATGTTGCCCTGACACCGATCATTTGTCAACCTCCAAAAGCTCCTTATCACTTTTCTCCGGCGAGTGCAAAATCACTTGCATCAGTCGCAACAGAGTAAGGTGGACCAAATTGATATTACTATGGAAGGACGTTATTGTTCTGAGGAGTTAGCTCCGAGAGCTTTCTATGCACAGACACAAGTTTTGTGATGATAGAATCACCCAGCGTAAATACATATACACACATGTCTCTTGGATGTACACATATTGTCTCCGAAATACAAGACAAATTGCGTGCAGCATTGACTCTGGCTTTGTATAACGAGAGCCAGGGAGATTAAGATGCGCAGCTCTGTGTTTTCGTGACCATGTGCGAAATAAATCTCCTCCGCCACTACCGGGCCCATTTTACAATTCCTTATGCGACAGCGACGACGATGGGAACCCCATATATACTAATGCCACGCGCGAGTGATTCTAATGGAGACGAAACGCGTGCCATTACATTCGCTTCGTTTTTCGCATACGCAAACTCTGTTGACTACTATCGTTCTTTCTGTTTCATCAGCCCAACTCCAGTATATTCGGATGCCTGACCTTTCTGATTGATCGTTTTCAGTGAAATGTTTTAACTCGGAGATTATCTTCCAAATTGGTTATACGGGATCTCTCATTTCAAATTGGGATTAGATCCTCAACTGATTATTCGTTTCATATAATTTGGCATGTGTGCTGAGAGATGAATAGCAAAGAAAGATGAGACGGATGTAGAAAATAAAATGAAAATGTCCTGAATTATTCGATGCTCCATAGCTGATATTTTGAGTGCTCATTTTCCATCTATAATTGATGACGCACACCATGGATTTGTCAAAAATAAGCCTATTGTTACTAACTTATTGTCTTATGTTGATTAATACATTAGCAGTAATAGGAACAATTCCAACCAACTGATGCAGTTTATCTGCACTTTTCTAAAGCTTCTGACTCCCTTGATCATGCAATACTAATTGGAAAATTGATGAATCTTGGTGTGGGAGGCCAAATGCTTCGTTGGATCTCGTCTTATTTGAGCGATAGGTATCAAATGATTCGTTTTAAAAACTCATTTTCGAATCTATTCTTGGTTACGTCTGGTGTACCACAAGGATCCCATTTGAGACCTTTGTTATTTATTTCATAATTAATGATCTCCCTAAGGTTGTACAGCATTCTCATTCATTCATTTATGCCGATGATGTGAAAATTTTCAAGGAGATTAGGTCTCCTTTGGATGCATCCAAGTTCCAAAGGGATTTTGATGGAATCTTTAATTGGTCTCTAAGGAATAGATTGTTTTTAAATATAAAAAAGAGTTGCAATATGAGTTATGCGAGAAAGAATGACAAATCTCAATTCAATTATATGTTGAATGATCAGTTTAGAGATTTAGGATTTTCTGTCAAAGATCTTGGTTTAAATTTTGATTCGCAACTTAAATTTGATCTTCATACTGATTACACTGTGAGTAAATCCATGAGAATTCTAGGTTATATTACTAGGATGGCCAAAGGTTTCAGAAATCCTGAATTTGTAAAATACCCATCTAGCTCGCTGGTAAGACCTATCTTGAATTATGGTTCACAAATTTGGTCTCCATCTCAAGGTTATCTAATGAACAAACTGGTACGAGTACAGCATAAGCTTGACAAGGGTTTCATCAAACTTCCATAAATTTGATCATGATTATGCTGAAATTTCCAATCTGCTTGAAATACTAACGATATCATATCAATTTCAATTTAATGACTCAACATTGATGTATCTAATTCTGAGAGAGGATCTCCATATTCCTAATGTCAGACCAAGAATAACGGATCATGTTACTAGTTACAATTTGAGGTGTCCACAAGCAATTAATAATATTTTGGCTCGGTCGAATTTTCTATTTAATTCTCCGTTGAAAAGATGTGTAAGAGAATAGAACGATTTGAGTTCTGATTTTCCATCTATTTTTGTTAAGTCAGTTTTTAAAAGCTCTGATAAAGCAGCTGTTTTGGAATATTATTCTTAGGTTGGATGGAGTTGTATAGAATGTTGTTCATTTTTTGACATTCTTTTTCAAGCCGTTTTGATTTCAAATCTATTTTGTTCTCTGTTACACCTATCTGGTGGTTCTTACATATGTGATGATTTTGTATTTGGGCAGTCACGCCCGTTTCTAAGAAAATGAATAAATAAATGAGATGTCTTTCCAAAAAAGTTTTTTTTACTATTAAAGCGAGGAAGCGATAGAGTCACATTCTGAAATTCTGATAAATGACCGCTGGATAAAAGAATTGCATTCGAATTTTGTCGAGCATGGCTTTCAATTGCGCACAGTACCGGTGGGTGGCGTGCACTCTTCCCGTGCTTTTGCGAGGAGAATTCGCATCGTCCCCTGTTAAAAATATCTTCCAAAACTTGGATCAAAACATCCAAGTGGATCAAATCCTAGGTCCAGGTTGGATCAAAAATGTAATGCTATTTGATCCAACTTTGATCAAATGTTGGATTTGGGGACCGAAATTCGTCTGCCGGACTTACGCACTGCACACGGCCGAAATGTAAGTTAACGCGCATAAGCGTTACCGTGGATGTCGTTTCCGATTTTTTTTTTGAAAACTAATGTTCATACAATCTAATGACTCGCTACATCTGTCTCGTTATCAAACAATTCAGATTCCAACTCATCACATAATATCTGCACTTCAAGACGCCGATAAAGAAAGATCGTGCTGTTGAGGTTGTCAACATAACCTCAAAAATGATGATTGATCTCATGTATATGCTTCTTGGAGGTGGACGACGAAATTAGCTAAATTAACGATCTCACAACGGGAGTGATGAAGCGACCTAACACACAAACATTTTCCTAAAATCCTTCCCAAACAACACCCACAATGAAGCACATAATGCAATATCTCGTTCCAATACAGCGCAGGATCGCCGCGCGCAAGTGCGAGGCAGACGAATTTGCCCCTCAAATCCAACATTTGATCAAGGTTGGATCAAAAAGCATTACATTATTTGATCAAATTTGATCACGAACATCCAAGATTTGATCCAATTGGATCTTTTTTGGAAGATTGTTTTTAACAGGGTCCGCTCGCAATAAAGTCTTCAACGCGATCAGAGGCAAGCGTCTGCCCAAGGCACTCAGAGGGGCACGGATGAGGTAGCTCTGGTGTATCTGTACCGAAATGCTTAATTTTTGAATAATTTTTTTATCACTATTTTATGATCGTAACCTTCCTTGTATGATGTTTCGTAAGGACGAGGTGTTCTTGGAATGGTTTTGACTATGAGAGCGGGGAAGCAATTAAGTCCAATTTTGGAATTCTCACGGATTACTGCTCCGTGAGAATCATGCAAACCCTTAGTATGTACTCATGCTGGTTTCATTATCAAATTCGAAACAAGTGCTATGTATTCGTTTTTAGCTAAGAGTATCCGACAGATGATGAAGAGTAGAGTTAACACATGAAGAAGAATTGAACACTACTAAGAATGGTGTTGAATTCGTTCAGACACTTCTTGTAATCGAGAGAGGCGCCGATTTAATCGCACGTAGTTTATTTTGGAAGAACTGAGAAATATTTACAGGTTATGCGCACTATCTTGAGCAAGTCATCACCCGATATTGAAGGTTGTTGATCCATTCATTTGCTGTCGATGTTTTGTTTCCTTGGTAACGGTCTCACATTGACAATACTCGAATACTGATAGAGTTCAATGAGAACAGTTGAACGCCGTCAAGGTACTTATTCAAGGAATCATTTCGAGTACTGATGAACGTTTTCTACACTTCTAGATTGCGAAGTTAAAGCACTTTCTAGATTTTTCAACCAAAGAAAAACACGATGACAAAAAACTTGAAAGTGTGAATTTTTTTTCGAGGCTCAGTACGCGTAGATTTGAGCTTTATTAAATTTTTGTAACCAATAAATTTCCAATTTTACAATTCAGCGTAGTTATGCGTCCTTGGTGGTATCTTACCAAGAAGTTGAGAGAGTGGACCGGGTTGTAGTAAACACGAAATCCATCGGGATCGATAGATAACTCTCGTTGTAAACAAAAATGTGCTCTTTCCGCTGGAATCAGTGAAAATTGCTCTTAACTCACTGTTTTGCAGTAAAATACACTGCGGAATCAGTGCATATGCAAATCAAAGATTGGGAACAATTTTCACTGATTCCGGCAGAGAGAGTGATGATTTTTGATACGCCAGTAGGTTATTCCCGGTCTATTACACCTCTTTCGCAAGCGCACGAAAACGCATCTGATCTAAAGATAAAAGACTCTTCGACCTCCAGACTCCGCATCCAGGGCAACCACCCTCACTCTCAGCCTCGCCGATGAGTCCGGGTTATGATGGACTTGGTTGCAGCCTTAGAACGAAACGCATTGTTTTCGCTCATATATTGTACTGGTGACATAGTATATCTCTAATCTCTATGCAAGAACTTTGGACTCGAACTTGGTTAAGTACTTCAGCATCTCTCTTCTAACTCATCATTGATATTTGGCATTCATTCATGAATCATGAATCAATTCCTCGGCATCTCGCTATCGTATTAAAGTTGTCGTCCCTGATTGATTCAAGCAGATTTTGTCTTCTACTTAAGAAAGTCCAGGCCACCAAATCTCGCTGCTGATCAACTTAACGACTTCAACAGATGTTAAAAGCTCCCATCAAAGTGTTGCGATCACACAGAGGTTAGCCAGTGGCGCAGGCGCTCAGCCACTAGGCTCGCAAGCTTGCTCTCGCTCGGGCTACTGAAATATTCAAAAGTTTGTTTTTATCGCGGGCGCATCTATGCCACGCTAAAGCGGCCAATACTACTACTACTGTTGATGCAGACTCGCACTTCAGCACCATAACCACGCGTTTGTCTATCTAGATATACCCTTCTCCTGGCATACATCTATATATATTTGTATGTGTGTGTCATATGGGGAGGTGAAACAAAGTGGCGGGTTTCCAGTACACAAAAATACACACATAGCTATCTATATTTGTGTATGTGTATACGTACGTGAGCTCCCATTCTTTCCACACCGATCGCGATTCCCCCGCGTGCCACCCCTTGCGTCGTCGTCGCGTGCAAACATGTGTACATGGGCGATTACAGTTCAGCTCTTGACACGGGTTTTCTGTCTGCTTTTACAGTGTATACGCGTTTTATATACGTATATTTATTCCAGAGCTGTGTGCTGCCGCCGCAAGCCTGCACCGCAAGCCAAGAGCTTGACAGAATTTTCTCGGTCGGTCGAATCTCGTACGCGTATGTTGCGCCAAGGTATTGTAGGTTATTAGGGACACACGTGTGAAAGTGAGGTTAGATTTTTGCGACACTACAGTTTTACAAATTGATAGTTTTATCGTAATGTAGACCATTCATTGATTAATTGGTTGGTTTGTCAGGGTTGAGAAAACGTGAATGAGCTTTTTTAGAATACGGGGTGAGATCAACGATTTATTTACTTAATTTGAATGGGGAGGGGATACTTAATTTGAGGGGGGTTGTTTTCAGGTCCGAGATATTTTTTGTTGTAGTACTAAATTGTTCTGTGGTTGGACTAAGTATTGGGATCTTATTTCGTTCTATCACGTGAATTATCGTTCACTGAAACTGAGTTGAGCGCGTTTCATTGAGAATAACCAGAATACTGGGTAAACGTAACATTTAATATTTAATTTATTAATTTAATATATTAATTTATTAATTTATTAATTTAATATTTAATTTAATATTTAATTTATTTCGCAATAAATTTCGAAAAAAACATCGAATTAATCTGAAAAATTCCTAGGAATATCTGAGAATTACCTTGGCACACGAATCATTCTGCAAGAAATTCACCCTTGAAAGGAAGAGCTTGTCAAACTTATATTTTCCTGAGTTGGGTGTTCTTGAACTTTGAGACACTAGTACTCAATGTTCATACACCAGGATGTCAGTCTAGAGACTAGCAATTGCTTCTGCTGAAAGCGTGTCGTATCAATATAATTGATTAGAATCGTTTGGAAGAAAAAAATTAACTTACATACTGGCAAAAGTACCTGGTTTGCTTTCAATGTAGGGATGAATCAAAACATTAAACACATAGAAAAACATTTTAAATTGATCGTCCAGCATCGAAAGCTCACTATTAAACTGTGAAGTGCTCCAAACATCCGTCATGAAACTTAATTTTTCATACCTTGTAATCCAATCAATCCATGAAAAAAGCAATTTTTTCCCACCATCCAACATCGCCTCTTCCTTCGACCTACCATAACATTTTTACAGTAATCCATATTCTACCGCACCGCTAATCGAAACCCCACATCACCTAAAACCACCCAAATTTCTCATAGAAATCAATCCTAATTTCACTTGAACCACCATCTAAAAAAACCTCACCATCCAAATCCTACAGCCAATTCTAATCCCAATCTACCATGGAATCACCCCTGTACCTTCGGTTCTTCTTTTCTACCCCTTATACATATATATATATATATATATATATATATGAAACTTATCCGCGAGAGCTTCTACCCCTGCATCAACGCGTTTGAGCATCTCTCCCCGTGATTTTACCCCTGCGTCTCTTGCTACGATTGATTTTCGAGCCCGGTTTTCTAACTACCCCTCCGAAGGGTGCAAAGTAGACTTTGCAGCCACGTGGCTCGACTTTGGGGTGCAAAACTGAATCTATATATATATATTGAGATGTATTTGTGTGTGTATGTGTGTAAGTGTGAAAGTGAACAGTGGTGAGTAGCTTGATTTTTTTTTTGAGCCCAAAACTGGTTGATGCATGACCTTAGCAGTCGAGTTTTCGGCTTTTGCACTTGCTACGACACGGTAATATGTGCTGATTGTGTATGTATATATATTTCTTAATGGTGTGATGTAGCTATGACCACTGGGTGCGGATTGTTTGGAGAATTTGATATACATCGTTGGGGCTGGTCGTGGAACGAAAGAGGCAATGAGCTAGGCGGGAATCTTTTGGTTTTGTGATGATGATAGTTAAGGTTGTTGGGGTGCTGGTGGATATTTTTGTGTCAAGTGACAACTCTTTCGAGCTCTTATTGCTTGATTATCCTATCTTCAATATTGTTGATACTCTCTTAACTTTTCCGAGTGAAATCTCACTCGGAAAGAGTGAGTTCTGACTCGGAGTTCGGAGTGAAATCGTGGCAACTCGGTACCGAGTGAGTTTCACTCAGAAAAAAGAGTGAGATTTTTCACTCGGGGAATCCGAGTGAATCCTAATGTTATTTAGCTGAAACTGAATATTTTCGTTTAATCAATACGTTGCGGGCTATAAAATTAATGAATTATTATCAATCATCCGAAGGTTAGAAAAAAAGAAAAAAATCGATTCCGCCTATAGCGGCATGGTCAATTCGATATTTTTGTAATTTGGGAAGTACGGGAAATCGAACTCGGTTGTCTTGATTGTAAGTCGGACTGCTTCACCACTGTGCTACTGCTGCTGTTGACATCTGAGGTCCATAGCAACCTGTTATGTGAATGATGCTTCATACGTGTCGTAAGTGGAAATGGAGATATGAAAACTAGCCATTGTTTCGAGTGAAGAAATAACAAAAGTGAAACCTACATTTCCCCGGTAACACGGCATTGCTTCTATATTAATAGGGTTGATTAATTTATACGTAATATGATATAATATTGGTCTGTACATGCATTTATAAAACTTATGGAAGAGGATATTGACATTTCTTAGCTCAGTTTTTCAAGGAATATTGTAGGAAATCTACTATTTTCCTCTTTGTGAGCTACGCATTGATCCATCAGTAACAAATAAGCGGCAAAACATAACCTAAATTTTGATTGGAGAGTCTCACTCTTGCATCCGAGTGAAATTTCACTCGAACTTCCGAGTGAAATTTCTGATTTTTTTGATATCTGACTCTTTACCGAGTGAAATGGACTTTCACTCGGATTCCGAGTGGAAAATCTCACTCGGAGAAGTTAAGAGAGATTCTTCAAAAGTCTTAATGGATCGAGGCAATGATGTTCTTCTCAATCCAATCTCAACAATTACACTGTACTTGTCAGACTGGTTTATATTGAATTCTGGACGGTTCAGCGAATAATCAGGGCCAACGAAGGTTCGACTACAAAACTTATGTTTAGATGATTTCAAAAGTAACGATCAAATTCACTCTTCTTATAAACTATTTAATATTTCTGGATCAATTTCAGTTACTTTGGCATGTAACAGATTTACCCACACTATGGATTAAGGTTCAACATGTAATTCATATAGACGCGTAACGTGCGTATTTTCTGCATTTTTTGAGGTGAATTCCGAAAATTTCTCAGAATTTTTATCTTCTAAATTTTCTACGAGTGAGTGTACTGAAAATGACAGTAATACATATTGCAAGACCAAAAGTTCTCTCAGGGTACACTCGCTCATTAAAATTTGAAAATATTGAAGTTTTGAGAAATTTTGTAATTATCTTTGAGAAAATGCAAAATTTGCACTGGAATGAGAAAAAAACCAACCTCTTGGATTACATGAATGAGCCTCAGTCTATATTGTATGATGATAAAACTATTACCTCTGGCATAATAGTTTTTGAATTTTAATAAAAAATATCGGACTATTTTCGAAAAAGTTGAATTCAAATGAATGAGAATTTGAATGTCACGTGGAATATTGATTGAATTTTTCCAAAAGAACTGTATGAACATGATACAAAGATTCAGAGAATGGATTCAAACTCAGCGGGGTTATTCTCAGCAAAGTCACATGTCAAAATCCGTATAGTCAAAAAAGGTTGGATTTTGTCGACCTCGGTAATCATATTAACGATTATGCATTCGTTAGTTGAGTCTTAGAATGCCATTCTATGTTTTTATTTTTTTTATTTATTTATTTATCATTATTATTTTTCAAATTAAGTTCAATACGAGTTGTTTTTGGTCGAAAGGTGCAAAAACTGATTTTTGACCATTGAATGATGATTTTTAATCGGTATCTGAGACAGGCATCGGGATTTTTGCGAATAAGTAGAGCAAGCGAAATTCAAGAATACAGTGTCAATTTTACATCATCTATAATCGACAGTCAATGATTTGCATGAAAAACTTCTTTATCCCAAGTATCTTGTAAATTATCCCAATCAGTATCTCGATGTTGAGTTATGAGCATGCGGAAAGTCATCCAGCGTATCGAGATGAAACGAAAATCAATATCTGAGAATTTGTATGCGTGACAGCGGCCACTTCTGAAACATTGATACGAGATAGTTATACATTATGCATATCTGCACTGACTCAAAGGTTCTGATTGACAAATCAGTGATAATACCAATATCCATCATTCTGATGCAAATCGTTACCCATAAATCACTACGTCTAATTTGAATTCGTATCTTTCTTCCGCGTTGACCGAACGTGGGTTTGAACGAGAGCAATGCACGCCGCCGCCGCAGCCGTTGACGTCCATCGGATATATCGCGAATATAAAACTTTCTATTCGACCGGAATTTAAACGGAAATTGATTGACTTGCGAAATATACTATATTCGTCAACGGCTGTTTTGAACTTTTCATTCAACTCAATCGAGTTTCTCCAATACACTATTCCTCATTGCAAAATTTCTCACGTATTCAATATTTGCTCGATGTTTTTGTTGTCGATTGCTATTCAAAAGCCTCGTTTTTGGGGTAGGTGAATATGCCCTCCACTACAGAATTGACCCTGACATAAAAGATGCTCTTTTTCCTACCATGAAATGATATCAAGGTTGAAAATGGTAAAAAACGTTAAAATTAGGATTTTGGAGTTTCTTGGTTTTTTTCCTTCATCCCTCCTGGTTGAATATTAAGCCCCTACTCGCATATCTTTATTTTGCTCAAAACCATCGGAATTTCGGAAAATTTCTTCAGACTGTTGGGCTTCCCTGCCAGGAAAGAATCGCAAACTATTGAAGGGCTTCAGAGTTTGTGCAAAAATTTTATGCAGTCATTATGACCTTCGGGGTTCTTCAAAATTCAAGGTTTCTTGAGAAATGGAATTTCTCACATTTGAGACAGTACCCTCATCATAGTTTCAATGGCTATCTATATTATTTCTTGACCTGTTATCATAAACGTAAATTCATCATCTCAAACTAACATCTTATAAAGCTGATCATCAACATCCAAATTAGCTCTACCATCGCGCCTGTTAAAAATCGATATCGTCATTGCCTGTTCTACAATAATTGTACCAGTCCAAACCTGACAACTTTCACACGCATTCGAATTCTAAAACCAATCATACCCTCCTCTCACGCCCTCTACAATTGCGAAATCTCAACATTCGAAATTGGCACATCAGTTCGCAAGAAAGTGTACCTGATCGCAGTAAATATGTGGGTCGTGAGTCTACTGCCGCAAAATTCACTCGGCCGACTTCGGAAGCTGTGTACAAGCATCACGAGGAGATGGAGAAACTTTTCTTTGCTTCTGTCTTTCTCTTTCTCTGTCTCTGTCTTTTGGCTCCTTGAGATTCGTGAATCGGCGCGTGAAAGTCCGTCATGGTGGCCGTCAACGCCAAACGCGTTCATCTCTGGTGCGATTTCTGATTGATTCGGTATGGAACTTGGGATATTGTGGTGTCGTAGACGTTAAACTTGAGAGTTTTGATAAAAAATTTTACTGAATTTGGTTGTAAATTTTTTAATGATTTTGGGCTTTGAGCCTGTGTGAGGGAAGCCGTTTGTCTGTTGAAGGGCTAATTTTGACCGGCATTATAAAGTTTTATCTCTCGTTGAAACATATTCGTAAGCCAAAATAGCGTATGTACAAGAATACGGTAAAAGATGAATTTTGAAATGTTTCGTGTCTTTCGTTTTTTCTTTGCGAGTCAATTTTCATCTCTCATATGCATGGAAGGTCCAATGAATTTCTCCTGATTGACAGAGATATTTCAGATTTTCTGGATGTACCCCGAGAAAACTGAAAATTGATAACCTCTCCGTGTACGGACCAAAATATCATAAACGAGTTTTAACAAAGGAATTGACGCAAATTTCAGAGTTGATATGGATTTGATGGTGATGCATTATTCGAGATAATGCCTACTGAGATTTTTAATGGTTTCTCAATTACAATGTTGAAAATCACATTGGCAGATTTGTGTATGTTCCCGAATAGGTGCCAAGAAGTTACTTTACTCGCTTTCTTTTTTTTTTTTTTTTTTTCTACTAGACATAGCGGGAATGGTCAACGCGGGTGAAGACTCTTATAGCGAAAACTAGTTTGACGACTGCTGATGCAATTTCTGTTCAAAACACTTCGAATGTTATTACCTAATCGCTCACCTGAGTCTACTCTCCTCATCAGCTACTTTCGAAAAACTTTGACTGATAAGAAGATTATTTAGAAATCTTCATTATTGTAGACGGTATTGAGCCCGTCATTAATCCGATATAGTCATAAATTTTTTCATGTCACTCATCGTTGTTTGATTAATTTTTCGCTAATGAATTTCTCTGTCACGATCATGCTGGTCAACCTTCTGATATCAAAGACTTCAAATCGTGATTATTGGATGTCGAGACCTCTAGTAGTGATTAGAATGCAGAAGGTCACTCTTGGGATTAGTCCATCGTCCACGAAAATGAAAAGTTTTCCGTCAAAAATCTTGGAAAAATTGTTGAAAATGTTTGGAAAAACTCGGTGACTTCCGCCGAATAGCTTGAGACATGTTTAGGAATTTTCTGTCATTTCGTGAGTAGCCGTTTCGTTCAAAAATTTGTTGTTGATAGTATTGTTTAATTTTGCCTTGTCATACATCAAATTCAGCTAACCAAAATACACAAAAACCATCAATTTCTTCCGGGACCCTCAAATTGCTAGGAATTTCTAATTTAACAGTGATGTAAAATCGTGATGACATCACTATCAAAAACCCAATTCAATCAATAGAATCAAAAGCTGTCCATGGAAGTACAATGCAGTGGAACTCCGATGAAACGAACTTCGATATGGGCGATTCCGCCAGAAGTGAGATTTTTGGGGCCAAATCGTCACAAGGAGTGATTTCGTTCAAAGAATTATGTTACAGCCCTAGACGAGTTATGTTTGCCTAACAGTGGTGGAATTGACATTTTGACACCTAAGCAAGCAATAAAAAATACGAGGAGGTTGAGATTGTCTCAAAATCTACAAACATAGTTGCACACCAATAGAATACACCCTAAAAAAGTTACTATGATATACATTCCAAGTCGTAGAAACTTTCGGGAGCTTGCAAGAATTTCAAGTGTCTCACCACCAACTCCTAGGCCCAAATAATGAGCAAAATTCATCAACCACATCCTAATAAAGTCTTTGTGTAACATTTAACGTGAGAAATCAGGGTAAACATATAGGGGGTGAGTAATACTGTAACAGTCTATTGCCAATCGAAAAGCCGATGACCGCAAAAGCCGGATTGCGACGTTTAGTGAGTGTAGATACACAGTGAGGGAGAAAGAGAGCTTATATAGTCGCGAGAGTAGGTTTTGTTGTTATATCTATACATATACATGTGTGTGCGAACAATGACATTGCGGTTTGACGAGAGTATAAGAGAAAGAGAGAGAAGCTTTCGTAACGGTATATAACATAACCTATATATAAGATTTGCTCGCGATTCGTCTTTCTTTCAGGTGTAACGCGGTATTTTTGCGGTAGGCCGAAGTCGACGCTAACATATACATACCATGACACTGATTGCGGAAGAGAAATGCGTTGCTCTTCTTCTGATGGTCGAATATATCTTTGCCGTTGAAAGTACTTTTGCATGAGTCTTGGGAAATCATTATTGATCATTCAACTAAATCATGCTACTTTATGATTATATACATGATAATATGTATGTATTGGTACGCCTTGAACTATTCAACTTTCATGATTCATTAATCATTGTGTTTGATGCGATTCTATACACAATTGTGCATATAATATTTTCTATTCGTGGTCATTGATGTATAATGGAAGCACATTTTCAGCTTGGTTATCGATTTGAATACGGTATGTGGCATTTTGGAAGTTTTGTAAAGTGATGATAGTTTGAGTGACCCATGCTCTATATGGAGATACATAGTTTTTTTAAATTATAAACAGCGTATTTCGTGAGTTATAAGTTTTGTATAGTGATGATCTGATTCTTTGTCCAACTGCGAGAACTTGTCAAAGTTTATGCTGTTGAAAGTCAAAAAAAAACATTTTAGAAATATTTTTCCGCGGAGACATCAACCAACTCTTCTTAATCCTATGAAATGCTCTAGTCAGGATAATTCTATATTATTTCTAGGGGGTGGAAATATATATAGAGTTGAAATGAAAAAATTCTGATGCAAAAATGCCACCGTACTCGTAGATAAGGTCCTCATCTTCAACTCAGAAGGCCTGAGTTCTAATCTTGGCCGGCACCAATGTAAAATTTCATAACTACCTCTTGGTGGATTCGGTGGTTTTTGGAACCTGGCCAAAACTCTATTATTTTTTTTTTGTTTTTATGATTTTCAGAAATTGATTGGAAACGATCCAAAGTTTGGGAAAAATGATATTGTCGGACAGCATTCCTTGTTGTACGATTGAGACTGCGGATCGAGAAGTCACTAGGTATCGCACAAACATTTCAAAAAATGTTTTAATGGCTAGTGCCGTAAATTTTCTATCCACGTCGGCATCATTCTTATTCTTCACATACTCTTCTATTACTCAATTTCCACACAAGTCCAACAAGCCTTATCTTTTCAAGCATAACCTCTTTTCCCTCAACACACTTTCATCTTGTTTAACTTGGAGAAGAATCTAAACTATCCCTTAGCCCTCCCCCAATACTCCCCTTTTTCCTCCTATTCGTCCTATGAACATCACTCCGATCAAAGCATCCCAAAGTTCTTTGATTTGCTAAAAGGCGAATCTTTGCTTTGGAGGTGAAACAGGGGGATATATATATATGATCGACAAGGAATTGAGGTAGAACGGGTCAAAGTTGAATTGCTGAATTTGTCCCGAAGCAAAATAAAGTAGCAGGCTGCTTCTTTCACGGTTCACGTGAATGAATGAGTACCGGATGGATGGAAGTTGCATTCCAAGACGGGACAGAAAAATACATGAGATGCCCTTCTCTATCGTCGTCGTTGTCGTTTTCGTCTTTGAAGGTCTGGGGTATTGTGGCAATCGATACACTCTTCACATACTAGAAAGACGGTTTATTTATTTGATCGAGCTTTGAATCTTGCTAGTTCGTATTGACTCGATAGCAGCTTGTTGCTCGACTTCTTTTTTTATGGAGCTCAGCGTGGTCAAGTGATTTTTTGTACTCTGTCGGGTTTTGAAGCTCATTATATTGCAAATTTTTTCATGATAATTGTTCATGATTCACGTGAGCTGATATTGTATCAGCACGGTCAATTATTGGGTTGATTCATATTTTACTTGACACAATCTAAAATTTCCCAAGAGATGAAGTGACGAAGATGGTAAGGATAATTCGGCTTAATTTTATACCACAGCATTTTCAATACAAAATTGTGTTCACTTTGGCATTGCTTTGGATATCAAATCATACATATCATAAGAAATTTTTAAAAAATTGATTGTTTCGCGGCAAGCGGGAGACTCAGGATCCCTCTCATCCCCGTTACTTTGGCTAAAACTGGTCGAGCAAGTTGTTCAAAAATTTAATAAGTTGGGACAAAAGAATCTTTGACATATCAGTTCAGCAAAAAATTGAAATTAGTCCATCTATTCGAGTTCAAAATATTTCAGAACCGAGGATTACATTTCTTTCGATCAAAGATTTCGTAAATTTTGAAACTTTCTACGATCAAACGAATCCGGCAGCCAAAATTTAAATAAATCCATGATTGCACTTCAAAAACTGGAACTTTATGACTCACTGAATTCAACAGCCGTATTCTAATTATCTAATTGCTCCCGAAATCTCATAATACCTTAAATTTTCAAAAAAAATTTCCTTGAGTCCCTTTCACAATCTTGCTCACCCATAACCCAAATCATCTATAGTCCAGATTCACCGTCAACCATCCTACTCTACTCTTTTGAATAATACCGGCGAGGAATTTCAAAATGTCAATATTATAAGCTCAGAGCGCCGCAACGGCGGGCTTTCGCATTTGCATATATGCGCGCATTTCGTCGCTGATGGGGGAAGGTTTTAGATCGCGCAAGTGAACATGTGCGCTGGGGGGTTGAAACTGCATGCACACACACATTTTTATCCATATACCATAACCAAGTACACATCTTCTCTGTCTCTTTCCAATACCATGCTACCAAGCAAAGCAGAATTGCCGTCTCGCGAGCATTGATCGTACCACGTATAAATATATATATAGATATATGATATAACGATGTTAAGCTTCTGCAGAAGAGAGCCTGGAACGCGTGCTATGTGGTTTTTGCACCCTCATGCGCGCGCAGAAGCTCAAGTTCTATTCTCAGAGGTTCTCAGTCCAGATTTGTGGATACTCAGCTGATATGGTGTGCATGGTGCGGCTCAGCTGATCGGGGGAATTCTCGACTCACTTCGAAACGTCTGACAGCCTAGCGCGCACGTGCTTTATATTTCCGCGGGGAGATGCCGGCATGTTCAGCGAAACTGATTCTTGTATTCTGACGGCGTTTCTTTTTCCTTGACCACGCGAGATTTGTTTGGTCTGAGGTGTTTTTTAAGCTATGATTTCAGAATTTTTAATTCTCCTGGAATTTTTTCATTAGTAGAACCATTCCGTGAATATTTCTCACACACTTTGAGTTAATTGATTCTAGCACTTTTTTGAAATCTCAAAAAAAAAACGATTACTTAGGAAATTAAAATATATGGTTGAAAGTTCAACCACGAATTACAATGAACGTGTTCAATTTTGTCGTCAACCATTTGGTTGAATAACAATTAAATTCAGCCAATTGAAGTTTCCCTCAATAATTTATGCAGGATGCACATATATGTAAATTACAAATTTTTGATATAGCTTCAGAGCTCGAGTCGCTGAGCTGGTGATTTATAATTTGCCCTGCAAGTCATTTTATTTAAATACTATTTTGCGCAAAAAATTTTCAGTCTTGCCACAGCGCGGCGTCCGTCTCGTAAGAATCTTGCTTCCGCAGTCAAACTTCTCGTCAATTCATCAATTCATTACTACTCTCTCTATAATCCACAAGTGAGCTGGTAATATTAAGTTTTGTCCGAATAAATTGTTTGAAATTGAAATAGAATTCGCAAATGCTCGTTTAGCTATCTCAATACTTAGTTGTCGACTGCAGCAGTGCACATGTTTACTATATTTTCCAAATACAAAATATCAGTTTCGTAAAAAAATCGGTCCCTGGCTGAATATGTATTCTAATCTGAAGTATGTTGGCTATTCTTGAACTCAATATATTCACTTGAAATTCTTGAAATGAACGCCTCTCCACATCTTGAGACATCTGATGCATCAGATAATGTCTGCGAGGACATATCGGAAGTCTATCAATTGTCCCGATGAATCGCCGGATGTCAATCAACAACTCGTCACCCCGGTACGGCCAACTTGCAGCCGTTTTACCGTCTACAAGAGCCGCACTTTTGTCATCAGCTCTTCGATCAAAAAGCCTTAAAATATTCACTATTTCAATCCCAAATTTTCTTAATCTGGTGGCTTTTACTTTTTGGTTGAGGATACAGATTTTTCAGTTGTCACGTGTACAGCTTGTTGACTCGTGAAATATGTGACGAAATTATCATGAAAATTCTGCCTTCGTCTCCCCTGGTAAAAATTTTGTTCAGTGTTTAGCAATAATTTTCATGAAATTGTCCGTTTCCAGACATTTGGCTCAAAATTGGTTATTTTATGGCCATTATTGCGTTCCATTGTAATGAATTATGTACTACCATGGCCTTACCGCTTTGAAATTATTCAAACTTTGTTTCCAAAATTTTTGAATAGAATTCTTAAACTCGAAGTAAAAATTAGCATTTTGTATCACACTGAATTCCGTGATCTGCCGAATAAAACGTTTGATTTTTGAATGGATCTGTTTTGAAAAGCATTCAAATGGTATAATACCTTCGGTTAAATCGACAATTCGCGGTATTTCAAGCCTGTTCCGTTCCATGGTAAATTGCACAAATAGAGGTTTCGGAAGCTCTCGATGATCCTACTTTAGTGGGGGCCTGGTGTAGTTTAATGGCATAATTAATGAGTTTGCTGGTCGCGTAACGCGATTAACAAGATTGGTACTAAAGTTCGAGTATTAATCGAAAAGCGGGCGACTTGTTGCTGACCATCTTGGCTTACCGCATTGAAAATTAGCTTCATCGATTCTCTCCCTTTGTTATTGACTCTATATATCTTCGGAACGACTCGCTGAATACCTTTAATTCAAACGCAGGAAGTACAGTGATTCTAGAGTCCAATCGAACTTTCCATCAAGGGAACTGTTTATAAATTACGTAAGGAAAAATTCCGTGGTTTCGGAGCCCCCCCCCCCTGCTCCCCCTCCCTAGGAAGATATTTCAAACAGAAAATTCTTGACCCATATGCGTAGTGTAAGAAATAAGAGATTTCCGCTCCCCAAATCCTTACGTAATTTATAGGCGTCTCCCAATGAAAATATCACAAGTATAATCAGCCTTTTCTGACCAACAAAGTTTTCAGAATTCGATCTACTGCAAGCACTTTAGTAACATTTCATTATACAGTCGTCTTCGTCTCTATCAAATTTTATAATTTTTCACAGCAAAGCCCTAGAAATCCCAGAAATTCCTGTCCTCTTATAGTCTGCCTCAATTTGCAGCTACCTACGGGTTAACTCCTTTCGCGCAAGTATTTCGATGTTTGGGCGTTTACGCGAGTAACACCCTCTCGGTTTTCGTTGTTTCGTATTCTGTACAGAACAAGCATATATAGCCGCAAGTTACTCCCTTACGTGGTTTAACGCATTACGCCTTTATCGCGCTCTAACTTTTTTTGGATTTCCCCGACAAAATGAAAACACGATACCGCAACTGCTAGCCTTATTTTCTCTGAGCTCTTACTTTTTAATCGTGAACATCTCTATGTTTTGCTTTCGACTTTTTATTAGATTGTGGCCGTTACAAATGAGATGGAGTAATGATTATGGAGTTGACTTTTTTTTCAAAGCTATGAGGGTCTGTCCATAAATCACGCAAGGGAGAATTTCATTATTTTTCAGCATATTTTCCTCCTTCAACTCCCTAACCATAACTAATAGACAGGCCCTCATGATAGAAAAATATCAACTAGATATTTTAGGAAGTGTTCTGCACATTAATTTCACTGCGTTATTAACACGTTCACTGCGACGGCGAAAAACGCGTTAAGGTCCTGTGTGCGATGGGACCCACCAGTGGGGCCCATTTAATGGGATTTTGATCACCGCCTCGCACAGAATTGGACGCGTGGGTCCCACCGGTGGGGCCCAACGCAGTGAAGGTGTTAATTCAGGGCTCGTTCATGGATCTTGTATCCACTTTGCAGTGGAAAAAATTTAAGCTTGTCCGATGAAAATAGAACCACATAATTTATGAATGTGAATAAATCATACAAAATGTCAGCTATAAATATATCAGACGTACAAACATCCCGATAGAAACCTGTTTCATTACGATGATAATATAGTTAACCAATTTTCTGCTTAGTGTCCGCTCAATATTGTATATCACAGAACAAGTCTGATTAATAATAATCATCTCATCAAAAATGAAAAAAATATGATGAGAAAATGTAGGTAAAAATCCCTCCAGGGAAAAAAATACATATACACACGTGACTTCCCAGTTTGTTTTTAAAATCCCAAGATCAGAAGGTTATTTACGCATATTACTCTGAGTAAAATTTACTCAATGTTTAATAACCTCTTATATTTTAAAATCGGTCTGTCACAAAAAAAACGAGACAACAATAATCCTCTCTTTCTCACAAGTCACTGCCTGAATACTTTCCAGCTGTGTTATAATACCAAAGCCTCTGAAAAGCTCCATTAAGAAGTGCTAAGAAGAAGACAAGACAGTCATCGCAGTAGAGCTTGTGATTAATCATCCGTGTAGCATATATATACCTTTGCTATATGGATGTAGAACACGAAGCCAATGCTTATCTCTTAAGTGCAAAACGCGTGTAAATGCAAGATAATGAACGATTTTGCAGTCATTACGCGCTCATGGTACGCGTGTCTTCAAACTGTTATAGTTACAACTATAGTTTTCATGGGTATTGCTTTGAGATAAGAATTGAATTGGTGAATATCTTTATCTAAAGACGAATGTGTGCTATTTACCCAAACAGGTGATGTTTGTTTTCATTTTCAATATTTTTTGCCCTCAAAATTTTGAAATAAAAGCCTTTTTTGAGTTTCACCTCTCCGAATGTGTAGAAATTGAGGAAACCATAGTGGACTATTTTGTCAGGTCAATGAATCGATGAATCGGAATTTTATTTTTTTGTCCCTCTATGATTTTTGGTGATAAACTGTGCCCAATATCCGAGATTCTTGCATAAATTTCCCTAGAAATTTTCCGTATAATTGAAGCTGAAATAATAAATCCTGTGATCCCTATCAAGGAGCAATCAAGTGGGTGTTGCTTCGATAATACATACTTGGTGCGAATAATGAATAATGTACCACACTGAGTAGCTTCTTGGCATAATTACCCCACTCGAGCATGTGGAATACCAATTCTGATCATGACGGGAGGATTATATGAGGGTAACAAGATGGGTTGATGACGTATCAAAATTTGTCATTATCTTTTTTTGTTATAATGTGGATGGATTTTTATTCCTTGCTACTATTTGATTTCAATTTTTTACATGACAATTATCATCATTTGAGGGATCTATTCATTGGAGCACCTTGTTGAATCGATGAATGCATTCTTTCAAAATATATTGACGTCCAACAATTTTTTATCTTTCAATTCATTTTTTTTCCCCCCATTTTCACCTATTACTTCTTATAGTCCAATATTTACGTAAATACGAAATCCTGTAGAAATTTCACAATGAAAAAGCTGGTTTATAATTGGCAAAAAAAAAGAATCCAACAGCAGAGATTCGATTCACGTTCGCACGGCGCGATGATCCGCCTTTCAGAATTTCAAAGCAGGCACTTGGATGGTCGTGAAAAAAAAAAATAAAATCAAACGAATAAGAGAGAGGCGCGTAAACAGGCTCTTCCTTCTTTTCAGCAATTGGATCGCAATTCTATAAGATGGATGCATTGTCCTTCCAACCTATATAATATACATAACGAGCAAAAGCTCGCGATTTCAGTATACATACTCCAATATAAGAGAGCGCACTCTAACAAGCTCCTGCATTCGCAAAATTTATATCTTCAACCTTCGTGCCCAAGGTGGCTTTTGCTGGAACCACAAGATCGGTATCGAATGGGGGTGTTACTGTTACTGCTTTACATTTTTGTTTCGACAAAAAGTTACCAACCATAGTTACTGCAGTTTGCAAGCTGTGAGTTGAATTCGTCGATGGAATTTGGAGATATAGGTTGGCTTTCGGTACAAAGTGCTAAATGGTGACAAATTTTCTTCGTTGAGGTGGTGGTCCTTTGAGAATAGAGAACTGACATGGCCCTCAAAAATATTTCAAAATGCTCATATTATGAAAGTTTCTCTTGAAAGAGACACGATGTTTGAAAATTTGGAAATTTTCTATCGTATATATAAGAATAATTCAAATTCAAGTCTGAAGTTTTTCAGGTTTTGAATTGGTGCCATTTAATATGGCAACGACTACACGTGAGTAGTCACGTGACTTTAGATTGTTTTCCACGATCATTTTGAGGCGAGCCTGTGCTTTTTTAACACAAACACTTTTGTCCTTCTGATAAAATAAGCTCTCGAGTATGATTCAGACGAGAATTTCCGATGGAAATTTACATCATAAGAGTTGGCGAAGTTACTGTTTCGTGTGCAGTCACCGTCATATGGAATGGCACCAATTCAAATTGTCAAAACTTCGATGATGATTTAAAAACCACACGGGTGTCGGAAAAATTTCAAACTTTTTTCCCTATGTCTATTTCATCGCAAACTCTCAAAATATAACATTTTCCGGGATAATGTCAGTTCTCTATTGAATCGAAGGTTTGTCGAGAAATTTAATTGTTTGTTGAAATTTATCAATGAAGAAGATGAGGATTATCCACAATGAATTTGCATGGGAAAAGTGCATTTTAAGAGATAATGATCATGATTTGGCGTAATGATGTTCTGATATGAATAGAAAAAATCTAAGTTTCATGATGAGTTACTGTAATAATTGAACTTGTAAACATATGCAGGACATAAAGATTCTCATTGTTATCGATGTTTTGATTGAACAATGATAGGTACAATATTGACTGGTCATCATTATATTGAAATAAGTAGTAGATCGTCCCCCATGATGTAATTACCATAACAATAGTTGAGGATCATCATTTTTCCCCATTGAAATTCAATTTTTTCCATTGTGATTTTCGAATTTCACAAGATACTCTTGTTTCACATCGCGTACCTCTCCCTTTCTACACGAATTTCCATAAAATTGGAAGTACAGAGTAACGAAAAAACGACAATAACTTTGATATGGTTGAATGGAAAAATCTGAAAAAAACACAAATCAAAGTTCTACAGAAATCATACCGAAACTTGATTTAACAAACCCTCCACAGTAAAAAACTTGAAATTTTCAAATCACTCATCTGCAGCTTTTTTCGTTTTATAATTTTGATCAAAATAACGTTTTCTGCCGATGGACAAAAAGATTTTTCCATGTGCCAAAGTTGGTCCGTGTAGAAAGGATTATAAATACGCAGCGTGAAACAAAATGGATGAAGAATTGATTTCCCAATTTTCAAAAAATATTGGGAAGGAATCAATTGTTCAATCTTATATTGGGATTGACCAATCTTGTGAATCAAAATTAGATAAAATCCCGGAAAAAAGACCTTAATCTTAGCGAGATTTTATTTTATAAATAATTGGCACACATAAAAACACAATACATTAGATTAACATTAGTTTTACGCATTATAGTTTTTACTCTTTATTAGTAGTATAAATGTACACACTTTACACGGCACCCTAACATGACCGATCGGTCTGGTCTGACAGATCATCGTTACCTGTCCCCAGGAGGCATACACCGTACTACGGACAACCAGACTATCGGTTTTACGAGCTCAACAAAAGGTTACAACAGCGAACAGAGGTGAGTTTCATGCACAATTTATCAATTTTAATCATGAATTACTTATGGATCTTTTATAAATTCATCTTAGTCTAGAGAAATGTCATCGTCATCAGCATTACTTATATAGCAAAGTTTAGGTCTTTCCCCTATTTGTTAGTGAGAAAAAGTGTATACTATATCCTAAATACCCACTCTAGATTTCGGTATTATCTGTCAATAATGATATCTGTTCAATTTTCAATTTGCAAGACCAATCCTTGAACGATCTGGTCGTATAATCTGTGCTATAGAAGATATAACTTGGTTAAAAAAGTAAAGGCTTTAACAGAGTTATCCAACGGTAGCCCATCTTAACTGATAGTAGAGGTACAATACAACCCAAGTGAGATCCGCGAGATTTCCTCCTCTCAGGAGTATATATAGCAAGATCTCAGATGGTCGATAAGATATGTATAAAGTCTCTCGGCAAGGTGAGCACGTGTATGCCCATGCGATTTCGTCAGCACCCGATATGTCGACAAATCTTTCGATAAAATACGGACTCGGAATCGATCGACCTTCGCAATATAGTATTTCTCACTTATTCCTGCTTCATCATCGTGACTTTTCACCCATAACGTGTACATCTATAGAAATTACGAAATGTTTATGGACTTACGTTTATGTCGATATCAGAATTGGATACACAGACTATCTCGTCTTAAATTCACCTCTGATATTCCCTTTTTCACAACCCAAAGTCATTTTCACCAAATATGATCATATTCATTCTTTTTGCGGTCGAATAAAATATTTCGATTCAGCTGTTGATTATATGAAACTAAAGAGTGGTGCACCGTCAACTGGGGTAACTTGGGGATAAAAATCGCATTTTTTCCCCTCAAACTCGTGTAACTTGCGCATTTCGCATTAGAATCGCATTGTATATGTGGTCAATCGAAAGCTCACAGTTGCAGCTTTCGTTTGCAGGGTTGGAAAGGTCCATTTGGACATCTCTAAATGGAGCTATGAGCGCTCACATGTACCGAAATTAAACCAGTTTGGAGTAACTTCTGGACAACATAGATTATGTCGGGCATTTCACGGTCACCGTCGACTGGGGTAACTTTGGGACAAAAGTCGCACCTTTTCTTTCAAATTTTCTTAAAACTCACATAACCTGTACATCTCGCTTTAGAATTGCACTGTGTCTGTGGTCAATCGCAAGCTTACAGTTTCAACTTTCAATTCTCGGGTATTGGAGTATATTCGAACATCCGTGGTCGGAGCTATTGGCGCTCAAAGTCGTGTCCCAAAGTTACCCCGGTTTGCAGCAGTTTTCACTTTACAGAATTGAAACTAGTTGAAAATATGCCATTGTAACGATGGATTCGTCTAGATATCTGTACAGACAAGTGAAATGTAGCTCAGTTACCTTGGAGTCGTCCGGCGAAGGTCGTAACCACGCTAATTTTTTCGAGAGACTGTTTGTTGGATTAATAACATACTTTTGAAGAAATCGGTTTATAAATGAACCCACAGTTGGTGGAGGCCCTCGAGCCGGTGCAAAACATTGCCCATACGTTTCCAAAGTGGGGAGAACAGATATTAGAGACTCAGGATTATCTGTCTTGCCAATCGCGGGTGATAACGACTCTTTCATGGGTTGTCCCAAAGTTACCCCCCCTTTTCCCAAAGTTACCCCAGATAATGGTTTATGAACCCTGTAATTTCTATTTGTTAAAATAAATATATTTCATTTATCAATGATTTGACAAGGTAAGACCGCCATGTATTAGTATTGATTTTCTTGCATATATTTGTTCTTCTTTGAGGCCTGGATGGATAAAATGGTTAAGTCATTTTTCATGAAGTACATACATTCCCCTGCAGTTTTTTGCATGAATTTGGTATCTTTTCATCGGCCTAGTTTCTTGGGAATCAATAAAAAAAGCTAACCTCAAAACTTATAAATGCTAACTTTTACTCATCCTTCTGTCAATACTGATGGTTTTCCTGCGCCATATTTTCTGCTATTAAATTTTTCGTAAGCCAACTCACTATTCATTCGGGACCTTATACGCAAATTAGTAAATATCGTATCCTGGTGAAGCACATATTCCAACAACCATTATCGATCAACAAACCGATCGATAGATATACATCTTCGACTGAAACGAAAAGGTCTCTGACTTCTTTTCCTTGCAATACAAGTTCATCGAAACTTTCAATCGTCTAAACTCAGAAATATATTATGTATTTTTAAGTCAAATGATGATGAATGCCGTAGCTCATCTTGAAAGAGATCTCATATTTTTTTTTGTCTTCTTAATAGAGTAGCATTGAGTAAAATCGGATATATCGTGTAAAAGATATATGAGAAGATATAATTTATCCTAATTAATCCTAATGAGGGACAGGTTCAGAAATATCGTGTTGACAGAGCTAGAAATACGAGTTCCCGCTGTGAGCGATCATACTTTAATGGAATTCTTGTGTCCGAATAAATATCCTAAATATAGATGATCGGATACTCTTTGGTCGTAAAAATACCCAAGAAGTCAGTAACCCTGTTCGCCATTGTGAGTGGTCTACGCGATCTTTTCGAATTCAAACGATGATCTCTGTTTTTCACAAATCTCGAGACTTGTAATACTCTAGCTAGATGGTGCGTCAAATTTCATAATCGCATTGATGTAGGGATTAGATGTGTTTGATGTCAAACTCATTTACAAACTTTTGAGTCTTCATGTTGTTGTGATGATTGGCTCATGATCGAGCAGTGTTGAGTCATAATTCAATGTTTTTTTATGGATTCTATTTATCGAAAGTGGTGATTTTTTACTAAATGACGAAGATGAAAAGTCTTGTATTTATAGATGAGATGCTTACAATTCGATCAAGTTTTGATTTTCTTCTGTGATGGGATCGATTGTTCAACGGAATGCTTACAAAACTGCAGTTCTGAGGGTGTAACTCTTTGGTCACGCCGAATCGTTTCATTAAAAATCAGACGTGATTACAGAATACTTGGATGATTTTTTTCTTTTCTATACTTGTTCAGTTTGCTGTCGAAACATAAGGTTAGCTTTTTTCCATGCATGAAATCTACAGTAAATTTTAATCTTCTTAAAATTTTCATTCTATCTCTGATTCAGGTGATTAGATGCCATCATTATCATAATCTGGTTCTCACAGTCTTCTAATTACAAATGCATACTTTCATAACTACTTTTCCCAAATCCAAGTCCAAAAATCTATAAATCTAACCCTCATGATCTACCTGTATCCACCTGTGCAATTTTTAGTCGAAAAAGAGTATATCGTTTAGAGCACTTTTCTTCTTCTGGTTAGGCATATCGTATCCAGGACTCGTAAATCACTGCTCAGCTCACTCGATATCCGCGTCCACTCTGTGTATATCGCGTTGTTGGAGCGTTGTCAACGTTGACGCGTATCCTACACCTCATCGTCATGGTCTGCCCCACGTTGGGCGCCAACTTGACTTTTTCAATGGCGTTAAAACCCGTGTGATGTCATCGTGGTCAGTACTAAACTCTTTGATCCTGCGTACTTCTGTTTAGAGGCTAAGAAAAGCCTCAGACTCGATAAATAGAGAAATGATTTCCATAAGATTGAGGAATTTTATGGAACCAAGAATTGCTGGATATTTCTTCAATTAAATGATTTATGTGAAAAGGAACCCTTCCATTAGCTAGTATCTACTTTGGGGGTTGCGATCTGTTCTTTTTTCTTCTCATATGTCTGGAGCAATTCGTTGAATCCCTTGTGGTCTTGTACTTTGAGAAAAATTATGATGAAAAACATATCTATAAGGCGATAGCGACGCGTTAAAAAATTGCGAGGAAAAGCTTGTTAGATGCCTATTCAGAATTTTGTCGTACAAAGTATTCGCGTCAATGATTTCATGCGCAACGTCAGCCAAAAAAAGTGAGGTCAGTTTCGGATCATTCTGTCGAAAATGTCAAATTTGACACCTTTTTCTTCATCATTCAAATCGATGATATTCCTTTATCACTCCTTCAAAAATGTTTTCACGCAGCATTTGTTCCACAATCGCATATTCCTTCAACTCCCTCTATCATTTTGACAATAAGATAGATGCAAAACTTTTCTCGAGGAAATGATTACACAATGTATTGAATGGAACTTGTGTCTCGCAGCTTTGTGCTAGCTAGTGCCAACAGTAAGATGGAACGGTGATTCTGATCCTGGAATGGGCTCAATTTACAAAATTTATTGTCACGGGAAATGCTATTAGCAGTTCCTATTCACTTTGTATTGACATTGAAAGTCTTGCACCCCAGTCAATTCATATCATTTTGAATTTTACTCATTCTTTAGAAGTTGTTATTCATCTTATTTGTTTCATCGTTCAGTCAGATACATCCTGGAATCTTACCATTATAAGAATTTCTTTCTGAATTGATATCAGCAGAAAATTCATCATTTTTCGCATCATTTTCCCGAACTATCACGATCTCAGTGAGCTTTTTAAAACCTACAAATGATGAAAATGCTTCATCCACCCTCAACCTCACAAATTGGGTTTCCTACTCTCTTCGAGTCCATCAGTGAGAAGTCACTGAAGTTCAGCCAATCTCGGAGCCACTTCCACCAACGACTTTAGTGCGTATATGCGCTAAAGTTTTAGTGAATACACACTGAAGTCGTACTGAAACATCATTGACCTTGGGGGTCGAACATGTCCTTGCCACTGAAGTTTCAGTAAGCATCACTGGGAGATCAGTAAGACAATTCACTGAAATTTCAGTGCCTCAAGGGTCCCAGTAGTATATATTCACTGGAATTTTAGTGGGCATCACTGCTGTTTGAGGGATGTTCACTAACTCGCTAATGAAACACACTGAAATTTCAGTGAATACATACTACCGTGACCCTTGAGACACTGAAAGTTCAATGAATTGTCTGACTAATTTATTAAAGATACTTAACGAAACTTCATCGATCAGGGCCCATCCGACCCCCAAAGTCGCTGAATTAAGTTTTAGAACGATATCATTGTATATTCACTGAAACTACAGTGTATATTACGCACTAGAGTCATCAGTAAAAGTGGCTCCGCGAGATTAACTGAATTTTAGTGACTTCTCACTGATGGATTTGGAGAGGATGATTCTGCTTCTCAGGGACCATCATGGATGAAAGTCACGCTAAAATCTTACCCCCCCCCCTCCCTCAGGATTTTCTTGTCAACCTTCACCGAGTTCCTTCCATCCATAGCTTGTCACATTTTACAAACTCATTTGCACCATCTCCCAACAGCGCGTGATATGATTTATGGATAGCCCCTATTTAAAAAAAAAAAAAAAAAAAAAAAACCGAATTCAACCAAACTAGTTCCAGCCCTCGAAAATCTATCTGCTCCAGGTTAACAAAACTTTCTATCCATTCTACACCAAAAAAAAGTCCAACCAAGAATTTTCAAAATTTGCTTGTATTTATCGATAACATTCGTCACGCGCGGGAAATCTGCAGCATGCAGCATCAGCCAACTTCTCCGGAATCTCACTCTGCATCAGGTGGATGTGGGCGTTTGCAAGGGATACAACCTCCTCACGGTTCATAGCGTACCTTTTACACAACATAGATATAAAATCATCTGTAGTTAGAAGGCAAAACGAAGGTTGAGCAAGCTCTCGGGCGTAAGGGCAAAAGGAACGCCAAGTCGGAATGAGAACCTGAGCACAAAAAAAAAAGAAAAAAAAGGAATGAGGAAGGTGCGCGGAGAAAGAGAGAAAGATATAGAGAATCAGGAGGATGCTTTAGGTGGAAGTAGAGGGGAAAATGAATGGCAGGATATATATGTGTATGTGCATAATATAGATATATAATGAATATATTTGGATGCCGAAGGGAAAAAATTGACGAGTAGAGGTGACCCAGGGGCGTATCGATTAGCAGTAGTTGCCCCTGTTCATGCGTCAAAATATTCATTATCATTATTAGGCTTCCTGAGGGATCACGGTGAGATCTTATCAGCGTTAGACACTGTCGGATTGAATAGGTTTTGGTTCTAAAGTCTTGTTTTCTAACTAGGTTTTTCCTATAAAAAATGTAAAAGTTGCATAGGTGGAATAGAAATTTGTGAGATCGTGATGTGTAGTTTTTTGATGAGTTACTTTTTCAGTTTGTTGTTGACACCCATACTCATTCACTTGGAACAAGTTTTGAACCGGACTTTCTCATCATTTTACAAGCCATAATATTCTTTGAAGTACTATTTGAGGGTAGTTGGCTAATACTCTCTTGAAAATCAGTGAAAATCTTGCAATACAAGGTAATGAAAGCTGTATCAACTTTTTGAATTTCTCAAATCACAGTGTCAGTTTGTACATCGTGACTGTGTTTCGTGGTAAAGCCTACGACTTTGATAAGCTTGCTACTCTCGTATCGAAATTTGATTTCAACTTCATTTAATTTCGCAAGCTTCCTGTGCCCTACTTTGAATAGTGTTTTCACTGTTATCCTAACCAGTTAATATCCGAATGGAAAAAAACAATATCTGTAATTAGTTTACCTTATCTACCCATTCTGCATGAAAGATGACTGTGCCGTGAACTTGGAAAAATTTTAAATCAACCTTGAAAAATGATAATCATGTACATTTTTATTTGTCGAGAATATGTTATTTCTTAAGCATTTTTTTGCTGTAATAATCAGTTCATCTAGAAATTGTATCAAGTACACGACATGCAAAATCTGAATTTCGCTCTACTTGTGACGATTTTTAACCCCTAACTGTGCCTCGAATGAGACGGAAAATACAGTCCGAAACACGGGAGTTGAATCTATCGTTCCCATAGCCTTGTGATAATTCCGACCTTCGTCTGCGGCTCGGGCCGGAAACTCATCACTCGTACGTGAAAAAAAGTTTTTACACCCTTGTATCACAATATACTATTTATTCGCCTATGCAGAAATCGCATTGACGATTTCATATCAAAACCCATCTTTTCAATGATTATTGCAAAAATATCAAGAAAAATTCTACTCTTATTTCGCCGAACTATCGAATGCTCACGAAATGATAATTTCATAGTCCATAGGTCCAAATTTTGCTTTTTCTCACTATTCCACAATGAGGAAGAAGACTGACATCTCAATCAATTCAAAATATTTGTAAAAAAGCTTTACAAATTGCGACACCTGCGAGTCAATTTTTTTTCCTTCTACTTTTACGCGTGCAAATCACTCCCTCACTGTCTTCCATGGTATTTGTCTCTTATACACCGTATGAGTGAAACGAGAACTACATTGGGTCGAATTGGCGGCCCATCGGTTGCGCTTGTCAATATATATATATAGAAACACGTGGATATGCTTTCTCTCAACGCTATAAGAGAAAGACGAAACTTTCTCGCGGTAACAGTTCACTTCTGCTGATACTGCCCATAGCGATTTTTTTTTTCTACCTGACTCTCCTCAGGTGTACTATCGCCAACGCAGGTACATACTTACCTACCCGATTGTTCCTATATACATAGATATATATTTATAGAGCTAGATTTGAGACCATGGAAATATATCGTATAGAGGAAAACCGGATTGGCACAGTTTTTGCGAATTGCGGTCAGTATATATGCGTTATTTGCGAGCTGCTGAACTGTGTCTGTATGTATTTTTGCATCAGATGATTTTTGCCGTTGTTAGGTTGTGTGGTAGATAAGATGAAAGTCTGCGAGATTTTCTCGGATATACGTCTTGTGCATCGGGTTAATTCTTGGGTGTATATGTATATAGATATATAACGTTATTTGCGAGATTTTCTAAGGCTTTCACCACGTGTTCTGTCATGTCACCGCACGACTGATGAAAGATAAAATTTTTGCATCCGGTGGTCAGAAAAGTAGAAAATTAATGAATGAATTTGAGATGATGAATGAATTGTGAAATATCGTCGGAGACGTGGAAATTTTGAGTGTAGCCAAGGAAATACCCGAAATTTACTTTTTTAGTCGAATTTCGTTTCGTGTCGTTTTTTATGGTTCCCACCTGTATCTATGACTGAATTGTATCATAACCGTTTTTATTTTGATAAATTCGACGATGATTATAATTTGAGATGGAAAACATGTACACTTGGCGTCAACAGATATTTTCCGGAGGTGCAGGGGATCCTTTCCTGCGGCCATCAAAGTATAACCTGTCTCTATGTGGTGAAGACATCAAAAGCTCGCTCGTAGGAAAGGATCCCCTGCACCTCCGGAAAATATCTGTTGACGCCAAGTGTACAATTTTTCAGGCAATTTGTTAAGAATGAAATGAAATGGAAAATCAATTTCAGGATCATTCCTGGACATACCAACGCAGAATCATGAGTCAAGGAGTTATGAGATATATTTTGCTACTGAGCTTGCAGAATCCTATTATTATTATCATAATTTTGTCCTTCGTCACTATTAGACTCATTGTTGACTTGTAAAGGGTTCAGTTCAAACCTTGAAGCTCAAGTATATTCTAATTTAACATACACAATAAGATTGAATGAAAAATCTGATAGCTAAATATTTGACTGGTTACAATTTCAATTCTGGTTTTCAAAGTCATCGATTTCGTGCGATACGTTAATAAAATACTATACAATTTTACCCGAATAATCGGAATTTTCACGATAAAATACGATCTCCCTTGTAATGTAATTATCACACACATATCGTGTATATATCGTGTACATTCACTATGTAATTCCAGCTTAAATTCAATATTTGTCTCGTACAGCGAACAGAGGGAGAGAGATTCAGTTTGCATTTCAAAATACAGAATTTCTCTGCTTGTATATAGCTAAACACAACATACTACAAATTGATAATTTTATGCGTCAGATGCGTATATTCCCATCAAACTTTACTACTCACATTGTTGATTATTGTCTGTCATATTCAATGAATTACCGGGATTCTATTTACAGATACACGCATTGATTCATGTACAATATTGTAAAATAAGGCTTTTGAGAAATTAACCCGGCAATTTGTATTCGCAGATACGAGCTTGCATAGGGTTGGAAAATATTAATTTTTTAAATTATATTTGATTGAATGAAGGATCCCTTTCTTTATTTTGAAATGAAAAATTTCTCATCTCTTTTCGACACATGTAAATGTAATATGGATTTTCAAATGCAGAATATTCATGTGATGAATCTTTGTGCGCTTTCAAAAGTCCACTCAATTATCTCGCAAAAGTAACTCAGCTATCTCTTTTCGGATATACTTTGACGAAAGAATTTTTCTTGATTATTTTTCCTTTCTGCAATTCATCTGATTTCATATAAATTCATGAATCAACACTTTCGCTGTGATGGTCCTCACCAGTGGGTGGGGGGGGGGGGGGGGCATCACAGTGAAGGTATTAATTTTTACAGGACCCGCTGAACGCGATTTTCGCGTTGATAAAATTTCATTGACAACCCACACTGTTGAATATCTCTGCGAAATTCGAATTCTACTGATTCTTGGATCGTGAGAAATAGGTCATCTCCAGCTGTGATCAGATACTATTCTGGAATTATATCGTATGCTCAGACACAGTAAAAAAACAAAAAGACAATTCTTTTCTCAAAATCACTAATAGGTTTTTATTTCACCATAATTCATTGAAATTTGATTTTTTTTCTCTTTATTAACGCATTTTCAACCTCTTTTCGAGGTTATTCTGCGGAACCTACAGTTTCATTGTGACTACAAATCACCGATTCGCCCCTTCCCCCATCATCTATAAAACTATCATCTCGAGTTGTCTCTTGATCAATTTTTCCCTCGCGTGAAAAGTTTCGAATTCGGAACAAGTCAACATTAGATGGATTGCAAAATGACAAATTTTAACAAGATCACAAAATTGAAAACTTTTGTTTCTCTTTCAATTGTCTTGATAATAGGACCATATACAAACTCTATTCTTGGCGAGGATATCTTTTTCATATATTGCCACAATTTTTTCGCAGTTTCTTTTAGATTTCCATGATGTATCCGACTAGAAATCCAAAAATATCAGTTCTCAGCGCGTTCATTTGCGTGGAGGTATCAAATCATCACAAATCGAGCAAAATCCAAATCTCATTAAAAGCTTGCAAGCTCTCTGCAAGCTCTCTCGAAAAATCATTCTTGAAAACACCATTGATGCTCAAAATCAACGGTTACATCATCACTTTCTATCAGCTGATACCTGAATACACACCATATCTCTCTCTCTTTCTCTCACTTTCTTCCTGTCAGCGGTCATTCTTTACCCTCATTTGGTCGTCCGCACTCGCGATTCAGATCACCGAAAACTCACCGGTGCATTGGCTTGCAATTATTATCCTCGAACAGAGTGAGAGAGAGAGATGAGAGAGAGAGAGAGAGAGCCTACATATCCAGAAGCAGCGGGTATAGTATACAGAATCTGCCGCAGAGAGAGATATCGAGAGTTGAGAACCTTCGCCGGGAGCATGGGTAATAAAATGAGGGCCCCTGGGCTCTCCCCCTAGGGGGAGGGGGGGTGGGCCCCCCTTCGATAACCCATATTGTACCCTGTCTCTCTCTCTCTCTCTCTTTCGTTCGCTGGCGCGTTCTTGATGCCCCACCCCATCACATCTCTCTCTCTCTTTTCCCCCTATATATATAGCCGTTCGACGCCCCTGGCCGTATATATATATAACTATCAACTCGGCTCGGCGGCGGCGGCGGTGGCGGCGTTGGCGTCTCTGGACGGGTTTATTTTGTCCTAGCTCTCATGAACCAGAGATAAATTTTGTATCTAAAATTTTTCCAATCTAGCCTCGATCATAATTTACAAAAAATGAAGGTTAGATAATACAAAATTTTACAAATTTTTTGAGCTAAATATGATACTTGTAATACAATTTTATGATGTTATAATGAATTTTGTTAGGAAATGATAGAGGCAGAGAGCGCCGACAATACTTATCCAGTCTGCGTATATACATGATCATATACCACCCCTAGACTCTCTCTCTCTCTTCTCTCTCTCTCTCTCTCTCTCTCTCTCTCTCTCTCTCTCTCTCTCTCTCTCTCTCTCTTTACTCCCCCCCTTAACAACAGTATAGGGTGGTACAGTCGGCGCCGAGAGCATATACACACCGACACGCTGCTGCTGCTGCTGATGCAGAGAGTCGCGCGCGCGAACGTGGACTCGGTACAAACCCTTGCAGAAATTTTGCCAAGATTAAAGGGATTCTCGTTTTTTTTTGTTGACGATATGTACTAGTTTTTGGAGACTATTTTCATTTTTAATTGGAAAATTTTTGATTTTGGAGAAATTAAGAAGGTTTGTGGAAATTTTTAGGTTATGGTCGTTGGTTGGATGGATGGATTTGGTTTGATAATGTTTGGTAAAGGATAGATGGGGTGGTCGGCTTTAAGATGACTTTTCGGAACTCTTGGTTCAATTTTTGGCGGTACGAGTGAAATGTTGCTTTCAACGCTGAAGCTTACAATTCGCATGATTTTTTGCGTATTTTTCATGATATCTATTATGAAATTTTTGATTTAAGCGGGCCCTTTTAAGAGCGAATTGTGCGTGATGATTCACGCCAAATCTAATTTTGTACGCAAAAGTAACACTAGGCGAGGCATCGTCTCGTATTCCGAGACATGTCCCATTTAAAATATGATTTCAAGATAAAAAAGATATCGTAGGGATCTAATGCTTTTGTAGACTGTTTCACTCGTTCATGAGAATTTCATTCATAGTTTTCATATATTTTTTGCAAAGATTTGTTCGAATTACTCCAGCGTTGTCATGTAAGAATGCATATTTTATAATTTGTAATGAAAGACCAAAAAGTATTATCTTCCTGATTGATAAAACGGCATTCACCCCTCATAATTTCCTTAATCTCAAACTTTATTCAATGAAAATACTACCATTACAAGTTTAACATAACTGCTCAAGGAGTTCCCGATTTATTATATCAGATTAGTGTGTGTAACGTTTGTGGCATGAGGATAATTACCTTCGATTAACACATAATTTTCTTCACGATGATGTTATAATTTGTAAAACCAGAAGCTAAGCTATAATAATCCACTTGATTCGTTTATTTGTGTGTAACGTTCACAAAAAGTGTGTCAATTTTCTGACTTATTATTTGTGTTTATATTTTGCTTATACAAGAATTGTTGCCCATGATGCTTATGGAAAATCTTGAGTGATACTATTTTTAATAATGAGAATCTTAGTTTACTCTATCGTAAGAGCTGTCTGTCGGTGATAACTTTTGAAAGTTGTTAGTTTTAGCTACCGTACTGGAAGGTAAAGCTGTAATAAACTTCTTAATGTCAACAAGACGCTTGTATTTGGAGGGTATACTACTACTGGCTGTAATCTCACGACTGCTATTTGCTAGCAAGAAGTAATAAAAATTTTAATTCTAAAATCGCGGTGCTAATTGTCTAAAAGTTGATGTCTTCTGATATCCTACATGCTTATTAAAACACTCGAGCATATTTTTACACGGTTGCAGATTTTATCGCTTCGATACACTTATTACAAGTTCTAATATATTCATCTTTGTTCGATTTCGTCTGTAATTTGCCCATCAACTACCACAAGCTTTTGTACAAGCAGGAACGCATTTTTGAAATTCAAATTATTGATTTTACCGGTGAAAAAATGGAAAAAAACATTACAGAATTGAAGCTCAGAAATTCTATTTCGGTTTTCGTTCTCTTTTCTAATTTGAATTTTCATTCAACTTTTATTAGTGATTCAGTAAATTTGTAATGATAGAAATTTTTGAGAAATTTTCTAGATTTCATCTAAACTTGAAAAAACTTTGAATGAAAAAGATTTCAAATTATTGAAAATTCTACGTCGTTCATTGGATGAATATGGGAAAAATGTTGTGAACGTACGGATTTGATCATTTGGGAAGATGAGCTACATGATGGATAGAAGTTTTACTATAATAAGCAGCTGATGCATATCGATCGAAAACGATCAATTGTAAGCGATTCAAACTAGTTGATTCTGATTAGGAATCAAACTCTACCTAGCAATACTAGGTCGTAAAATATTCCAAGAGATAGGATTCATTCAATAATTTGGTCAAAAACTCTACCTGTCATGAATTTGTTCATTTACATATTCGATGCTCTAATTTTCTGGGTTTCATTACCGATCTTATTACATCAGAGTGTGCACCGTTCTCAAATAAGTACAAAAAAAATTTTTTCAAGCATTCCCCGAAATTTGAACTTGAATATCACTGAACCGCGAGCTGAACTGTGAAGCTCAATTTTACTAAAAATTTACGAATCTAACATGTATATTACAAAAGCATAATTTTCACGATCAACGTGTTTTAAGAGTTCATATCAACAAAAGATAAATTTCGAGCAAAAATGAAACCGCTTTTTGCAAGGCTCAGATGGATCCAGACAATTTTCAGATTCCGGGCGAACGAAATTCGAGTATATAGGAAAAGAAGGTGGTGGAGGAGGAGGAGGGAACGGACACGTCGGCAAGAAGCCGATCGCGGAGGACACGACGATGGTGCGCGTAAATCATACGACGTGAGCTATATATAAGTAACCTCTGTCTCTCCGTAGCCGGTACTCGTAAATTCGCGCACGTTAATAGTGGTAGGGGTGGCAAACGTTTTGCTTGGACCGGTTGACTATATGATCATCGCGATTTTTTTTTTTTTTTCATGTGAGCTTCGGTCAAAAAGTGAGCTTTTTTTTACCTTTTTTCATTGCATGACAAGAATGCAAAATATTCATCACTCCTGGAGCTTTTTCAGCTTATTTTTTGAATGTATTTAAATTTAGTAATAGTGGTTCTGTTATTGAAAAATATCGTGACTTGATCAAAATCCATCGTCTTGTAAATTTTAAAAATTGGCGCAAAGTTTCTCGATTTTTACTCACAGTTTATCAAAAAGTTTAGTTTGATACACGGGAATGATGGTAGATTTTTGTGCTGGACGCGTCAGCTCTTCGGTTTGTGGATCGAGTGAAGCAAGACAGAAATGTCCTTCAGTGTCCGAAATGGGCTTGCAAGCTGAATTTCGGATATAACTTTTCATTACGAGAACCCTTGAACGCTCTTAAACACGGCTTATCTAGGTTAGAGGGGTGAAGAAAAGTTTTCTTTCCGCGCAGCGTGTCGAAATTTTTCGCACTGATTTTCCACTTTCTCGCACAGTTTATCGGAATGTACTATTTGCTCCCGTGTACCGTCCTATATGTTTTGATAAACTGTAATTAAAAGCCGACAAACTGTGCGCAAAGTACACTTTTACGCACAGTGTATCGAAAAGTGTACTATTCTGTACAAGATTCACAAATAAAAAAAAATGAGAACATAAGAAGAGAACACAACAAAAGATAGGAACATTGTAAATGAAAATAAGAAATCATACATTTCGATACAAGGGCAAAAAATAGATACCCGTGTATCGAACTATGTTTTTCGACAGACTGTGCGAGAAAGTGGACTATCAGTGCAAAAAAGACGCTTTCCCGCACAGCGTGTCGAAAAAAAAGAATATAGACTACCTACCCGCCTTTTATCTTGATCAGGCTTAAATTTGAATACCAAGCAAAAATTTTTATTACTCTAACCTAAAAATGCCACGTTTAAAAAGGATTTTAGGGTTCTCGTAATGAAAAAATATATCCGCACCTCGCTAGCAAGCCCATTTTGGGCACTGGAAGACATGTCTGTCTCGCTTCGCTCGACAGACAAACTGTCCTAGTGCCCAAAATGGGCTACCGCGCTCAGTACGGAAATATACTATTTCCTGATATCTCATCGTGTCCTCGACTACCAGTATGACAACTTTCGGTCACATAATGAGTAGATCATCATCAAATCTTACACGAAGTGCGTCCGAGCATATAAATAGCAAACACCGAAAAACGTTTTGATAATTTGTCATTATGCAGATTAATCGGGGGAAATTAGAGAAGCAACAGCAGAAAAGACCGCGAGAGAGTCAATAGAATTCGAAACCAATATGCACACGTTAGCTTCCGTGTTGTGTATAACCCTCTGCATAGCTCATTTGGTCATTGTTCAAACATGACCGTCGTCAACACTCGAGAGAGCTTTGTACAATGTTTTACAAAGTTCTACCAGCGCTGCAATACGAGGCTATACCTACATTCAACTAGAGCACGAGCTTTCCCATTGAACGTTGAAAAATTGATTTAAATTGCGTCAAGTGCAGAAATTTGTAAAAGTTGAATGAGGGGTTGAAAATTATTCCGAAATTGTGAAAGACTATAGATTTGAGACGGAGTGGATTTAACTTGAATTAACCGATGGTTAGTTCAGGAATTTCGATGGTTTCAGGAAGATGAAAAGAGAGAATGTTATCTCCATGTTGAATGAGGGTTGTCGAGGATTGAAAATTCAGTAGAAGGAATTATTTATTTGACCGAATGTTGTCATAAATTTTGGATTGTTGTGGATGACGAATTGTCAATTTTACCGACTTGGGGCATCAGTTGAACTAATTTCAGCCAAATAGACCTGAATCATGTTTGAGAGGTTTGATAAAAATTAAAGGAAAAAAAAAAACAAGAAAGTTGACCCAGTTGATGGAAGAGTCTGATCTTTCATCGCTCCTAGATCAATCTTCAAGCTTGACGCGAAAACGTGTGATCGAGCGCGTGATAACGACGAAGACAGTGGTGGCAATAACCGACATGATGATTTCCATGTTTTCAAGGGATTGGCAAATTTTGAAATGCACTCTCCGTAAGAATATAATGTAACACCTATCACAGATCTTATTCTATCGTTGGAAATTCAAATTATATATTATTGACAAATCTGATGGTAATTTCGCTCCGGTCTTGAAAATGAACTTGCAAGTGCACTAATTTATTGGCACTTCCCTATTCCACCCACCAGTCCTTTGTAATCTAATCGCCGTACATGTTGTTTGAAGAATTTCACTTGCATACACTACCGGTCATAAGTTTGTAAACACCTGAAAATGAAAATTTCAAACTAGAAATTTCGGTTTCTGTGGACTCGTTGGTCCCAAACGACTCTTTTGTACCTTTTTTCATTTTTTACCTTTTTTCGAACTCTTTGAGGACTTTTGGTGGATTTTTCTTTGCGGCATAACAGGGTCTCGGTATAGGTCGAGTCAAATCCTTGCGAGAAAAATTCAGGAAGATTTGGTCAACATTCAGACCTCTGCAAGTCAAACATGAGCTGATGTATCGAAATGATTCAAAGAGCATTTGTAACTAAGTAGAAATCAAGAGCTTCGAAATCCGTCCTTGAGAGATATTCTAGGTTATCTTTGGTGCGAGCTGCGACTCTTTTTGAAAAGGAAGGTTTTTATCGGGAAATGGATTAGCCATCGAGAAACTATGAGTGGACTCATTTTTTTTTACTGGTATAAGCACTGATCTTGGTTTTTGCCACCAACAACATGGAAAAACTTTGTAAAAATCGAAGAAATACCATCGCGAACCTGATTTATTCACCTTTCATGAATTTTGGGACTCTTCTTCGAAAGATTTCCCTTGACAAAAACAGTCACAGCTCGGATCAGAAACAAGCTAGAATAATTTTTAAAAACAAATTTTGACGCTCTTAACTTCCATTTTGAAATGCTTTTTGGATCACCTCGATCCATCAACTCCTGCCCGACTTGTAGAAGTCTGAGTGTTGGGCCAATATATCATGAACTTTTCCAAGGATTTGACTTGACCTATTGAAATCCTGTTAAGCCGGAGAAAAATATCCACAAAAAATCCTCAATGTACTTGAAAAAAGCTACAAAATGAGCCCAAGTAGAGTCATTTTGGATCAAGGAGTCCGAGCAGTCGAGTAATCAAAATCGAATTTTTCTAGCTCGCGCAACTGAAATTTTGCAGAGTAGGGTTTCAGGAATAATCAAGAAAGGCTCTTGAGTATTTCCAGTTTAGGTCTGGAAAAATTCCAGATCAAATTCTCCTGATTAGAATCAGGACTTTTCCCAGAGTGATCTGGAAAATTTTCCGAATGGAATGGAATATTTCCAGAGGATATGCGTTCGTGACACTCAAATCTCAACCACTCTGGAAATATCCAGAATCATTTTTCTCAGTGTACACAAACCTTTGACCGGTATTGTATGAGTTGATAATAATTCAGAATTAAAATATCGAAAGTAAGCGTTCTAAAAGCTATTTCAAACTATCTAAAAGATCCCATTGATCCCGAATAATAGTATACTCGCCTCGAATCGGTGCATAATGCACTATTTTCCTTCTAAATTATCACAAATGCACAAGACTGTGGTTTTTCGGGTAATATATGTGAGTTGATGAGATCCTTGGTTAGATGAATTGCAAAAGATCAATGACCATTCACTGATCATTCATCGAGTTAATATTATTTTCGCATCTTGACAATCCTCACAATCCAATAATTTCCATTAATATCAAAATTGTTGCAAGGAATATATGTTGCAAGAATTATTCAGAAATTTTAAAACACGCGAAAAAATGTCTGAAACCTCAATGAAACATTTTTGATAATCAGCTCAACCAAACTCGAATAAATTCTCTCAAGATCCGTATATTTCACCACTTCCACTCCCAGAGTCTTGCAATACTCGATTTCGCCATTTCCGAATGATATCGGAACAACGTAACGCAAACGTATACATAACATATTTCATTCGGAATGTCTCATGGCTCCTTGAAACCTTTTGGACGCGTGCCCGTCTGCACGTTTCACGCAAAACACTCGCACCGTCCGAAATAATAACTACGCATCAATAAATCGTGCACCACGTTGCTAAATTGATTCATAGTACGTGGTAAAAAAGTGCAGACTTGGAGAAATCGCGAGAGAAAAAATCGCTCTCATGGCCATAATAAATCTTATACATAATTTTTCATTTATTATTTTTGTGTGATTCAAATCAATTTGAGATAGGGAAAAGAACGAGATCACGAGAGACCATGGTTCAGATTCAAAAATTGTTTTCAGAACATATGTAGGGTATAAAAATTATGTGCATAATTGAGTAAAAATCCAAGACCGTATCACGGTGGTTTTACCCCGTGTGATGATGTCTCAGGAGGCTACCCCAAAATAACGGCCCATAATGTTTCGCCACGACTTAGTCATGCCTTATTCAGGCTGCATAATACATACCCACACGAGTTTAGTTCTAGCGCATTACCCGCGTTTCAAACGTGTTTCAGTGCACAAATAATTCCGATATTGAACGTGAAATTTCATGAGAGCCAAGCTTTCAATGCTCCAAAGTCCAAAATGCCAACATCATCAACTTGCATACGCATATTCCATTCTGCTTGTGAACGAAATATATCCCATGGATGCATACAATATTTTAGAAGAAGCCTAGAGATTTCTGCGACCATAGAGGAAATCCAATGGTTGTACTGCACATGCAGATATGTAGGATGTTTGAAATTCACCGATATTAGTGATGATACCGATTTTAGCTTCAGAGTCAGATTTATATGATGATGGGATGGCAATGCACCTGATGTATGCCATTCGTTGTGCGGATTGACGAGCATCAGATTCAGGTAGTATGTTAGAGATATTTGTTGGAAGAGAGAGAGATTCGGGATTATGTCGGGGTGTATTCTCCTGCATGGCGTAGAGAATTTGTGGGCGAGTTGTGCATCATTTTGCGGTGGCTTATCGTAGAATGTCAGTGTGGAATTATATCGAGGATTGCATAAGCATTCACCTGAGTTCATTGAATGTCGATATGTGAGGTTATAGTTCGCTATTCCTTCTAGGTTGTAAAATGAGAGAAATTGAATTAAATATCTCGCGATTCCTCAATTTTTGAAACGCTGTTTTATTGATAAAATGTTAACCCGTGGTTTCTGATGGTAAAAAGTAGTCACATGACTGCCCATTTTACGATTAGTTGTGCATCCTGAAGATGGTTCTTGATATAATTTGTCCAATTCTACTTCTTGGACTATAGTGTCGTCTAAATTTATTCGCCAAAATTGTGAAATTGCGTGTAATCAAGAACCGGTTGATGAACAATAGTTCGACGTACATTAGGATGAGATTTCAACCAAACTCAAAACCTGAGCACGGTTGAGTGGCTTCATTTCAAAAATCTTGCAAAAAATTCAGAGCAGGCCAACAACTTTTACACGAGCTTTTCGACTTTTCATACTTTTAGAATCTGATGAACTCGATCATGTTGTATTATAGTGCTCATATGGAATCAACATCGACTTTAGTTGGAAGACATTTTTACGGATCGTCATTCCCCTAATTTTATTCCTGTAATTTCGTTGGGAAATCTCTCCCTGTGACCAAAAATGCAGTTCTTAATAGTACTCAAAGAGTGGCGAAAAAATAAAAATCACCGGTGTGTAATTCACGTATTAAACAAGTTGATATCCGTTTCGGCAACAGCTGAGCTTCAACCTCTCCCAATTTCATCAATCAGTTTCCTATATCTCTCAAGATACTCAGAACATTTGCCTCACATTGTATGAAGTACGTTCTTCCAATATAAACCAGCCTCAACCATAGATCATTACAATGCATCACACACAAAATTTTCCAATCTGACGAAATACGTAATTCCCCAGAATCAGGAATCCCCCATGACTAATTATCTCTTTCAACACCTACTCCAAGACATATCTATCCTCCAACAACAGAATTAACTGACCCACCCTCAAATTATCACTAAGCTCATGTTTTTCAACGACTTGGTACTCAAGTGAATCGATTTTGATATTGTTTGCTGATCAATAAGAAAACTCGCTCACACATGTGGATCACGTTGAGTCCCAAATCGCCAAGCGTTGGAACTTTTTTTTTGATCCCCGTTTCGCATACTTGTCGCACCAGACACTTTACGGCTAAAGTTTGAAGCTCAGTCACGTGTTGAAGCCAGTATAATGTAGCTACCCCAAAGTTATCGTTTGAAATTCATGCAGGTATACAGGCCACTCTGTGTTTTATACGACTCTCGCATTAGACATTTTATATACGCTGATATGATGCTAGAGAGAGGACGTTGTTCTACTGACCTGCATCATCGTAATCCTGTTATATATTCAATTTTATCAATAAAATTTTGGAAATGGATGGAAATATTATCATTATCGAAAAAGGGGTCAAAATATCAGGTCCGTGTAATGTGGTTTTTCCTTTTTTCGGCCTTTGCTAGTGTGAAGTGCCCCAGTAGGGCTCGCTCGGGATCCGGGCGGGCAAACTCATCAAACATAATCGTATCGAGCATCAAATCCCATAACTATATATGAGAACCAAAATACCATTTTTTGGGTGCACGGCGAGCCCGTACGTTTTTGGCGTAAATTTTGCTTAAAACTTTACTCGCTTCAATTTCCCTCAATAAAAGCGAATTTGTCTAATTTCAGGCCTTTCCGCGCCTAATTTTTTTTTTTTTTTTTTTTTTTTATGATCCTCGTCGTGCGCAAGTTTTCAGTACCCCTAAGTACTGAAAAAAGTAGATTCTCACACTTTGCGCAGGACTTTTTCGCAAAAATCTGCATTAGCCAAATTTTTTTGTTAGTTCCGAGTCATATTTGCGAGTCTACAGAGGTCCTAGCTAGCATTTTTCAAAGTAACTGAGGGCCAAATCAAAATCTTAGAATCTCGAGACTCTAGCTCAAACCGTTTGGCCGTGAGATCAATTTTAGTGGAAAAATATCAGGTCCGTGTGGTGCTTCAAAATGTCAGGTTCGTGAGACGCTACCGCGTTATCTGTGTTGGGTAGTCTTGTGGTACCAATATGTGTGGATATCGATTTTCGTGCGCGAGCTTATTCGCATTTCATATGTTTCAAAAAGTCGAAGAATACATCATCTTCTTGCAAGGTTTGGTTTAGGGCTGGCACATTTACACTAGAAAATTGCTGATTGTCACGATGACATTGCTCTGTTTAGATTTTGATTTTGTGGCATTGCCATTATTTCTGAATCATGTAATAATTTCGGTGAATTTACTGTAATTGATTAATTTGCTTTTTATCTTTTCAGGAAAGCGATAACCTCTGGTGGGATGCTTTTGCGACCGAATTTTTCGAAGACGACGCGTCGTTAACGTTAACGTATTGCCTAGAAGACGGACCCAAAAGATACAGTAAGACTCGCATACATATTATCATATTGTATACTTGATGTGATTTACTCGACTCGATCGCGAGAAATTCAAATGATATTAAATTCTGAATCAGCGTATGCGATCATGTCAATCAGCACAGTTTGCTGATGTTAGTGACATAGACAGATATTAGATATTTTTGATATCTAACTATGTATGTACCTTCAAGGCACCTCACAATTTGAGTGTCGCAACTTGAAGGATTTCGATGGAAAATTCAAATACATAAAATGAGATAAGATATGAAAAATTTTGGACTTTACGCTAATGTTGGTGCGTTTCGCCTTCCCTCGTTGTATACTTACTCTTGTGCATAAATTTCTCTACGCAAGTGATATCGGTTTTCTCGAAAAGTTTCAAAAGTTACGAAACTGTACGGATGAATTGCGTTGAATGCCTCATTAGACATGTATTAATGTAAATTTATATAAAATTCACTTGAGATAATTCTCTCGAGCGGAGGAACTTAATTTTCAGATGAAATTTGAATCAAATTATAAAAGTTATACGCCCAAGCATCAGAAACTCCGTAGGGTGATATTTAATTGAATCAGTGGTGCCCTGTTTCGAGCTTTCACCACTTCATGTATTATAATCGTATAAGACGTGAAGGATAGACAACTTTTTCATCGTGAAAGATAGCTAGGAAACATAATTTTTTTGAACTGTAATGTTCAGAAAAGTATTGAGATTCAGTGTGTCATTGTTTCAAATTCGGTTTATTTTGTCGCAACCTCCATTTTCTAAGTGATTCTCACTGATACACGGAAGGAAGTCACAGAATTTGATTCAGATTTCTGTTTGAACAAAAAAATGTAATTATTTCCAACTGGTCGTGTAATTACGAAATCAATACATCTCTACAATTTTCCGACAATCGATTTCAACCGCAATTTTTTTCAATTACTCAATATTCTATTGTCTGATTTCAGCGATAGGAAGGACGTTAATACCAAGGTATTTTCGTTCGATATTCGACGGTGGTGTGACGGAGTTGTACTATAATATGAAGCATCCAAAAGAAAATTTTCACACGACGTTTATAACATTGGACTGTGACAACTGCGTCATGGTCACGCATCATGGGAAACCGACTTTCACGAAGGTAAGAATCTCTTCCTTTTATTAACCCAACTATTCCCTCGCAATCTTATATTTATTCATGAAATTTTTCCCAATCATTGTTCGATGAAAAGTAAAGTGGAATAAAAAAATGAACAGCCATCAGTTAGTTGTTTTTAACACATCGGAAGAATATTCTTTAATCTGAATTTGCGCTATGCTTGATACTGATCTCGTTCGGACACACAATGCTCTTTTTTCATATTTAGCCGTCAGTCTGTATTGAAAAGGGTATCTCTGTCAGTAGAAGTCTACAGGCTCTACGAAATTTACGAAGAAGAATCATGATTTTCAATAAATGAAAATTCGACCAATTTCTAATTTTGTAACATTTTTGTACACAGGTATGCACGGAAGGAAGGTTAATACTGGAGTACACATTCGACGACATGATGAGGATAAAATCGTGGCATATGGCTGTGAGACAGCATCGAGAACTTGTGCCTAGGGCGATAGTATCCATGTCGCAGGATCCATCGGCCTTTGAACAACTCACCAAAAATATAACGAGGCAGGGTATCACGAATGCCACCCACTGTTTCCTCAAGGTGAGCTTCCACCTTCAAATGACGATTTTCCCGAGCTATGATCCAATTTTCCAAGTTGATTCAATATTACTGATACTGTTGAAAGCCAATTCTTGTTAGATTCTTGTCAATCAATTCAAAATATTCCAATCGACCCATTTAAACCTTTCTATGAAGTGAAACAAGATAAATTACGAATCAGATCTTTCTTGAGTAACCAATCTTGTCTGAAAGTAAAATTGGCTTCCCAGAAGGGGATACAATTAGTTTGTTTCAATATATCAAGGTTTTAATGAGTATAATTTTGCATTTCAGTTGTGCGCAATTCTGGAGCCAATGCAAGAGTTAATGTCGAGGCACAAAGCTTACGCGTTATCGCCGAGGGATTGCCTCAAAACGACTCTGTTCCAGAAGTGGCAAAGGATGGTTGCCCCGCCGGGTAAGAGAGGTAGACTGACAGCTGCTTTACATGAGAGACGAGCACCAGCCAGTGGATCGACTAATACTCGACGCTCGCTATACAGACTGTGACTACATACGACTTTTACGGATACGTTCATACAAAAATCAGACTTTTACGACGAGTTTTTGATTACTATATTGACAAAACTGAAATTAATATGGTACAAAATCAATCTAGTCATTTGTATTTTAATTAAAAAAAGTTGAGGGTATCCACGGATCATGTTTTTGCATAGGTAATTAAATTCTGTGATCGGTATTTCCCATTTAAAAAGCGTATAATCTCTTGAAGGCGTAGAAATAATTATTGATAATATATCCAAATCCAACTGACTTGGACTTTCGACTCCAGATCTAGATTAGCGATGGAATAAGCCATATTGTCTCTAAAAATTGCCCATGAAAATATTCATTTTCGTTGAAATCAATCTCTTTCTACCTCAATTCAATTTCATTATCCTCAAATAGAATGAACCTGATTTCACACATTTTTGAATCATCAATGATAGCTTTGATATTTACTTCCTTTGGGGCTGAATTCCAATTCAACTAGTGTATGATGAAGAAGAAGATCATAAATCATTAATGTACAGATCAAACGGCATTGATTGTTGGTACTTGTGTCAAATATCGATCAAATGTGAAAAATAAGAAACTTCGATTCAAGTTTTTATTTCGTGGTTCGTTAAGCTTGAATCCCAACAAATATTTTGAATTTTGTCTCATCTGCTTTTTCTGGATTCTCCGCCTTCTAATCGTCAAATCACCGGCAACCTGCGATCTTCAATTCTCTAATTTTGATAAAAACTCGATTAAATTTCGTATCTACGTTGACAAACGAAGTTGCGAGCAGAAAGAGTATAAGATACGCATAACGATTAACCGTGCATGAGTCTTCCCACCGTATATATATGCAAGTCTCGTTGCAAGTATACTGCTCATGCACTGTATAAAGTTGCTTCACGCCCGGCTGGTCGCCGTTTTCTTATCCGAGCCTTGGATCGTCGGCCGGGCGCTTCCGCCGACGCCCTTCTTCCCTGTACATATAGTAGTTCCCTTCTACTTACATTTGTGAATATCGCTCGCCTGATGAATATTTTTCATGCTCTTCTCGACTCATGAATGCTGCAAACTGAATACAATTGATTCTGATCCAAATGAATTTTCGATTAAATTCATATTCTTTCTAATCTTTGATTCATTCAACTCTAATTTCTTCAGAAATTGACCTTACTACTTTGCTGGTTTTGACCATCATCTATAGCGGGTTTTTCAAATACTGACGTGGATTTATATGTTGAATTCATAGAAAATCTAAATGAATGTTACAGATGAATTTTTGTCTATAGATGACTACAGTGCAGTTGTATATCATTCGTAATTTTACATTTGTTTCATTTTCGTCTCATAACATTCGTCCAAAACCTAACTTGATTCTTCAAGCACGAATGCTTAGAATTTCTCATCTTGATCGATTGAAATATAATTTGAAAAAAACGACCTTGAGCTTCCATTCGAAAAATTGGCCTTTTCGACCATGCTACAGTTTTCCGGGCTTATAAGATGGTCAAAGCTCAGTTCTCTGTAAAAAATACAACCCTGTCGCTGCGGAATCTGTGTTTTTCGAAGGGATTCTCCCGGCAAACGTCTGCATCTTACCAGCACTTCGTATCCACTACAACCAGCTCTATACATTCGTATATAATATTGCACAACGAATATGTGTATGTTGAACTCGGTGCAATGTGCGTGCATTACCGCTCAAGTCACTTCCGTCTGTGCGCGCCGGATCGTAGCGGTGAAGGAAATAATAGAGCGGTTTTCCACCTGACTCGCGAGCGTGGCTGAGGTGACCCTTGGTCACCTGCGAGTGTAGTCTTACATTTGCTTTGAGTCTCAAGTTGCCAAGTTTGAATTGACACGTGTGGCATTTCAACGCAGGAATCTTGACGATACTGTATTTTAATACCGTTTTTGAAGCGGAAATTTTGATGATTCAATCATTTCCTATGTGAGATTGCCACCGGTATGATGATGCAATTGATTTACATTCACTTTATCTAGAATAACTATGAGACTGTATTCACCTTACTACAGTCTTCGTATGATCTTTCATTATCTGTAGGTGCATCTTTCAGGTTTTTCGAATATTGTTTACGAAGAATGACAAGAAAAGACAAATTTTAGTTTCTAAACAAATACTCATTTAGACAAGACAACTGAAAAATGAGACGACATTGACACGATAATTGGATGCTTCGCAATGACGTTGATGAGTATCTTGAACAGTCAGCAGTGTGCATGCGTTGCATCTATTTGAATATTTACGTTAGAGAGACCTTTGGTACTGAGAAAGGTCCACAGCTGGGTAGTCTTTATTAGCTAAGCTTCCTATTCATTTTTTCGCAGTATAGTCGAATTTTAACTTTTTAAAATATTGTGAATTGAGCATGTTCCAAAGATAATTCACAGTTGCATCTTATGTTATTAATCCGTGGAGAAATCTTTTTTATTGTAAACCTTTCGGAGAAGTGGCTTCAAGATTTCTATATACTAAAAGTCCAACGTCGAAATTTGACTCATTAATATTTTTCATCGTATGGTAATTTTGATTATGTCCTGAATTCCACGTGAGCTAATCTCAGTTTTTATGAATAACATCATCAATTGAAAATTTTTATCTCAAATATTTCGTTGGAAATTCAACAACCTAATGATTTTTTACAATAATATTCCAATTCATCATGACAATCTCCGATTAATTAACTCTGTTATCAGAATTTCATTGCTAGTATTTATGAGCAACAATTAGCATATTTTACGCAATCGATGAACCAAATCTGCGACTTCTCTTCTATAATACCTGAAACCATTCCACTGAGCAAATTCATTTGTTTTACAGAATCTCAGAGGCCAGCAAACAAGAGGAGAAAGCGGAAAGGAAGTACGACGGGTCCGGGTAATAACGCGCCGCCAGCACCAAGTAAAAAGCGATCGCCCGGGCCCAACTTTTCCCTAACGACACAGGTGAAAGAACATTCTTTTGTGCGTTTCCTCGTTTTCTTACTTAGCTAATCATTCAATGCAATCTTTGTAGAGCTGATTTCAAAGTTTAGTCGAAATAATTAGCTTAGACCTAAATGAAGATAGCGCCTGTAATTCATTGTTTGACAGTAGATATGTAAAATATTATCAGTGGACTATAACTAATCTCACACCAGAATAAATCGAAAGTAGATATCTGTAAAATAGTTTTACCTATAAAATCTTGTAAATCATCGTACTTTCGAAAAAAAAAAATATTTTTCTCTTCTATTCCCAGAGCAGTATCTCGTTTTGTGTGAAATTAGTCTACAATTTCTACCCCTCAGCCTAAAGTACACTCGGCGGACACTATATCTGCCCAAATCTGGAAAAGCTTTCTTTTCCCTGAGCTGCTATTTAGAATCTTGGATTGGCTTTCAATTTTGATGAATTGATTATACAGTTACGATCAAATAGACACCACAAACGATATGATTTGGATTGAAACAGCAGCGTAGGGACGAAAAGCCTTTTCAGATTCGGGCAGATACAATGTCCTTCGAGTGTACATGAATAAACGAAATCAGCATTACGAAGGTGGCAGATTAAACAAAAGTACATCGTATTAACTGAATTGACATTTTCGTTTTCCAGGACGTGATGGTAGTAGGTGAGCCTTCGTTAATGGGTGGTGAGTTCGGTGACGAGGATGAGAGACTGATAACGAGACTAGAGAATACGCAATACGATGCGACGAATAGTCTCGATCCGCACAGTCACGACGGAGCGGGTGGTCCACCACCTCATCCGCATCAGTTCCATTCGGAACCGCAGCCTGGCAACTCGTGGCCCCCAGACAGGGGCCCAGGACCACCACAAGGTGGACCAGGACCTCAGGTGAGATCTCGTAACCTACTATTTGATCCTACTTCCCAGACTGTCGGAATAACAACTGGGAATCAACCAAAGTTGGTGTTAACTTTAACTATTCATCAATCACGAAGTCCAATACCTATAAGTGGATCGTCATACCTAAAAGGAACGCTTCAATGGTGCAGAAAATTCTTGATACGAATGAGTTTTCTCTCTTCGATTTTATTATACCCAAACTTTCTCGATTGTCGATTTGATATGTTCTCAAAACTCGATGGGAATTCGAATTCAATCAATTTTTGGAGAGGGGGAGGCAAGAAGAAAACGATTGCATATGAATTCAATTTGGAAAATGTGCTCTTCAAAGAATAATTTGTCTTTGGAAGTGTTTCAAATTTTCTGCACACCATGATATGAATTTATCTTTTGATGATGTAAAGAATATTGTGGGAGAATATTAATGAACCCAATACTAATGTTGTCAATTGCATTCTGTAGGGAGTACAAGGACCACCAGGCGGGCCAGGTTCGGGAGTCCAAGGAGGTGGAGATGCGAGTCAGCAGCAGCAGGACAAGAAGAGCCCCGCTGTGAGCCAGTGAGGCCAGGAGTCCCCGCGCCCCCCTACAAGGGGGCGGCGGGGGCGCCGGCCCAAGAACGTGGCTCCCTAGCGGGGCGAGAACTCTCATCTGGGCTACGGCCTGCTGCATCACCAGCCCGGACCCTCCTCGGCCCATCTGCCCTCTACAGCCGCTCGATACTCTCAGATCGGTACTCTACCGGCCATGCCCGATTCTCAACAGCAACAGCAGTTTCAACTACCTCCCGGTCTAGACCAACTCATCCAGCATCAGCAGCAGCAGCAACAGCAACAAGCTGGACCCTCATCCTTGACTGGAGGTCAAGATCCTCTGCAAAGAATTTTGCAACAGGTGATCTACTACCAACAGCTCGAGTACCTCATTAATCGACAGGGTCACATGTAAATCGATGACTCTTCTGTTGCTGTTGATTGTACAAGAGCTTTGTGCAATGAGTGAAGCTGTAGAAACCAGGAGTGAACTGCACATTTGCAAGCACGCAAAGAGTAGTGAAGTGTCGAGATCTTCCGTGTGATGGAGTACGTGGCTAGGGCGTTACGAGGTTGAGGTAAATAATGTGGGACTGAAGGACCGAACTCTCTGGATTGCTTATACGGTGAGCATCCAGCGTGTGATATATTATATATATACGTGTGTGACGCGAGCTAAAAGAGATATAAATGAATTATAAATAAATAAAGTGACGAAAGTGGAGAAGAATTTTATGAACTCTCAATGTGCAGTCGGCGTGTGAGAAGATGAAGACAGAGCTCTGGATTAATCAAAGAGTAAAGTCACGCACGCGGCTTGGACGATTTTAATTCAATTGCTCTGGTGAGGAGCTGTGAATGAATCTCTATCCGTCAACAGTATTGATATGATTAATGAAGTAAATGAATTTTAATCAAGTATGATGATTTTTAACGTAAAAGTGCATTGTGCAAGCGTTTGTGAATTAGATCTTGGATGAGTTGTGTGTGTATTTGCATGAGTGAATGGTGAATGAATAAAATGAAGTGTAATTCCGAGTCATACAGAGCTGTATGATGTTAGGAAATAGTTGAATAAATCCCGCTTCGATAAAGAAAAATGGTGATTAGGAGTACTGATTGTAAATTTATCAAATTTAGATAGATGAAGCGCCAATCAAGAATTTTGCATGCTTGCAGCTTCCAAATTTGGAACATTTTGAAAGCGAAGAGGTTGAGATTTTTGTAGGGATGATTCTCAAACCCAAATTCATTACATCTTGCAATCCTTGCTTTATGAATCAATGTCAACAAGAGCCGCCGAAAGACATTTTAGATTGATAATTATCTGCATTGGAGAGTTCACGGATGAGGGTAATTCCGATCTCATTTTTGCTCGTACATTACTCATCCCGAAGCTTGGAGCTGATTTGGTTGATTGGTCAAGAATGGCAGAGATCTTTCTCAAGTTTCGTTTCATTTGTGAATTTTAGTCTCCATGTGTAACAAGAACAGTTGATTGTGGTGTTGATTTTAATTGTAAAATACTCTAAAGAAATTTTTATAACCCACGGCGCACTCCAGACTCTTCTACATCGACGCAGAGTCTAACAAACGTTTTTGTACCAAATATGCTTCTTGTACAGTAATCGCCATATCTTGATACGAAGATGAATTGTAAAGCTTTGATGTAGAAGAGTGAATTTATGATCTTGAGTAAGTCTTGAATGTTTTCAAGATTGGAAGTCAGTTTTTCTACTGCTTACATATAAGACCTAACTAGCTTTGACACTTTTATACATGAAACAAGTTATGTCATGTAGTCACTCTATTCAGAACTTTTTAAACGAATTTTTATGACTGCGCCTGGGATTTTGTTCCTTGATGTTGTTCCTAGACACCGTAAATCGACCATGAAATTCCTCTCATCGTGTCACGGTACTGTCTCGTGGTTTGATGCCATTTTCTACTGAGATATTTCAAGAAGTTTCGTATAACTTCATTATCCCACTAGAAATTGTGAGAACGACCTTTGATTCGAGAGAGAAACGTGTAAATGCGGCTCTTTCGATGCTCTGATTTTGTCGAATTTGAAATCGCATACACAGATTTCATATCTTTGCCACTCTGAGATCATGACACTCTTCAACCATAAAGACATGTGGTGCATTGACTACTGAACATCGAAAAATATTTTTTATTTCGGTACATGTTTGAATTTTACCATGGGCGTGATTTTTTATCGAAACTGATACATGCTTTCCCTTACAGCATACCTTCAACATTGAGCTGCCTATGATTTTCATTTGCTGTATTTGATGCGAATAAATCAGGTGATTTAGAGTTTTAAACGCGAGTTCACTTCCAAGTGTTGAAAAGATTTGTTCACGTCAATAATGGCCGATAGATTCAATCTGTTGAGTGATCATCGATGATTTTTTTAGCGGAAAATGGATAGAAAATCTTGTATTTGTCCGCTTACGTGTAAAAATATTTTGAAACCTAAATTCATTCCGCAGCGCGATATTTTGTGGTGGAAGTATCAAGGAAATGATTCATTTGATACTGAGAATCTTGGGTAGAATGATTGATCTCTGCACGAAAGAATGGAATTGTAGAATAAGTATCTGAAAGAATGTTTTGTGGGTTTTAGGATAAATGATCTATTGACAAATGTTGTATATTACTACGGATTATAATGACACTATCATAATTAATTATCATACTCTGGATAATGTGAATTGAATTAAAATGACAGAAAATACATGAATGATAAATAATAGGAAAATTTTTAATTGTTAGCCAAGCACATGAAATCGTACAACAACCAACGATTCTTTCGGAAACGAATGGGGGAACGTCAAGAAAGTAATGCAAATAATGACTCAGAACACCAATACTGAATACGAACATTTTACTGTGGGAGATAGACATAGAGCGACTTGGGTAGGTTTGAATGATCAAATAACACGAGAAATGCATTATTAACAATCATTCGATTAGGATCTATGAAAATGAGTTATATGGATAGTTGTAAATAAATTCATATGAGTTATTTTTTTGTGTAGATTCTTCATGTTTTTGTTTTACGTTTTTCTTTTTTTCTGTGTCCAAATATTTTGATCGAAATTGTTAGCAATGCATTTTTCCTCTCCATGACTCTTTATCAGTTGTTACACTACAAACATTTTTTCGCAATACACCTCTGATTATCTGAGTCGCAGATGGTTTACAAAATCGATGCTCAGCTTAAGGAATTAGTTCTTCCTCTATGAATCACTCAATATGATTGATGAATCATTTCTATATTCTTCCATCAAAAAGCAAAGTTTGATAGCTCAATCCATACCTTTGTGAATTTTCATCTCACACATTATAAATCTGAATGACATCAAAAGATGGACGATGAAAAACCATTTTGATACCTCTGGATAAATTAGCCCAATGTTCGTGGTTTCTTATTCGAGATTCGAGACATCGCGAAACTTGTAAATAATTCTGAATCAAAGCGAGTCTTGAAACTTGATGTAAACGACCCGAGGAATTATTTGTCTCCGTGGCTATCGATTTCTATCATCTACAGATAATAGTTCCTTGAAGTTTCTAATAATCTCCCAACAGCGTCCAATGACTTTGGTAAGGAAGTATGCTCCATGTCTATGTTCCTGGCTCATTAGTAGGCGGATATTCTATTCAGACCGATTAACAAGTGATGAATGTGCTCTCCAAATAGTGTATAAAAATTACTAGAGTAATAGGGTCGATTATTGCGTGCAAGGATATTAACATTTACCCTCTAAGTGGACATGAGCCAGCTTGGTATATTATATTAATGTACATTCAAAGTTGACTCATTGCCATGACCAATAAAATAATAAGGAAATTTTGTCATCAAATACATTTTTACGCACTCCCGAAACAAATTTTTATCCTTGTCATTTGTATCATAGCAACATGTGTTTAAAAGTCCACCATTATATGTATGTACTCAAAATTGTATCTGAGAAAAACGTTAATAATAAAACAATATTAAAAAATTTAGAGCCCCTTTTTTTATTCATTATCCTGATTTTCAAAAGACAGATTGTGCTGTCAATGTCCGATATCTACCTTTATTGTGCAACATTGACTGCCTTTCCCAGTCAATTCTAGGATTGACGGATTTCGGACATTGACTGTAACATATATACAATAAATCATTAACAGCACATTGCGGACATCGGTACATAATCTACTATAATTCAAGAGAAATCTATTGTAAGAAATATATTGAATTTTGCATTCACGAGAGTTGGATAGATAATTATTCATGCGACCATGAAAAACTGCACGATTCGACGCTCTTCGGAATGTGACGATGAACGCTACTTCGCCAAGTCGTGCGATGATAAAATAATTCCTGGGTACATACATACTTTTTCCCTACGAAAAATTTTCGTTTCTCGTTGTTCATTTTGATAAAAGGTTGTTTATTTTTGTATGATACAAAGAAATTTTCAAGTTATAAATTAACCTGATTTGACCGGTTCGCACATTTTTTCTCGCATCTTGAGCTTTGAGATATCTATCATAGCATCGATTTTGGGTGAAAAAGTGCACAATGGTAGTTCACTTTTCCAAGAGTAGATGATGGATTATGTTTCTGCTTTCATATCATCTCCTGGCATATAGGTGAAATCTTACAATCTTTACTTTTTACATTGTTATTACATTCTCTTTTCTGAACGCTTTAAACTTATTCGTCTCAATACGATTCGCTTGACACTCACGATTGGAAAATAGATAACTACATAAATGCACAGTCATTACCAAGAGAAAAAAAGAGAAGGGTGCCACCTAAAACAAAATGTATCAAAAACGTCATCATATTTATTTCATGTAAAAGCGGTGTCTCATATGCATCTCAATTACTTGTGACGTTATCGTTAATCTTACGCACCATTTAATGGTGTTAGAAATCATCAAAAAGTCGTAGGAATCGAAACATTTGGAGCTTGTTTGAAAATCGAGATAAATCAACAAGTAGAAGTTCCTGGGATGATTAGTTCCTCATGATTCTACCATGAATCTTGAAGACCATTCGCTAATCATTAAAATGAAAAGAGAGACGATGATTCAGCTATGTGATTGCAAAATGCAACTTAGTAAGTATAGAATTATATCATACAGTTCCTACAAATACAATTGATAAAAAAGCTTTTACTCTGATCTTTTGGTTCGGTTTATGTAAAAGATGAGAATTTAGAGGATACCGTGGAAAAACGGGACAAAACATCAACTCGTTATAATCCAACTATAACGTTCGGAAAATATTCTAGTGCTATCTCTACTACCATATTTCTCCATGTCTTAATTCCCTGTTTTTGTACAGACTGAAAAAATTTTTGTCGTCATTGTTGGGAGAATAAATACTAATATTAATCTAAAATATTCTTCATTTTTCCATCCATCATGAAGTCCATTAGTAATTTTCGATTCAAATCTTCATTCCGCAATGTTAATTGTGTATACGGTGTTCAACATTCACCCGCGAATCATCTTGTATCCTCTTCTCAACATAATGTATGACACTGCATTATTTCACAATTCATACGCGCTAGATTAGAGGCAAATTGGATTGCCCGTTGTAAGTTTGTAGGCCTTTCATCTAAACTGCACAATCTGTTACTGGTTTTTGGAATTCTATCGTTCCTGCACATTGTTAGCGATCATTGCGCTAGTAAATTGATTCTCACTAGCACTCACTCTGTTCATTTCTGCAGTGAAGCTACAGCGTCACTGGACACAACTTACTTCTCAGCGCAAGAATGAAACACCTTCTGAGGCTATCAGGATGACGCACAGACTCTACGTCGAGTTGCCGGAACTTGTGTGTCTTTTGGAAGTGCCGGGGTTGGTTTTCTCTTGAAAGGCTGATTGAAAAGGTCACCTGTGACCACTGATACTCTGGTCATTCATGTCGTAAAGGACTTGTGCGATCGTCCTCGATGATTCGACGTTGCTCAGCGCTACCCCGGTCGAATGTGGTTCATATGCTCTTATAGATGCCTGTAATTTTGAAAGATTAATTAACATAAAGCGATGACTATGGCTAAAATTTACAAAAAATATCTTGTGGAATCCGATGATAGTCTCTGGTTGCGCGGCGGGTTCTCTATTACTAAAAAAAAACACTTGTTTTCTCACACTAGTTTACTACTTGGCGTATAGGAATTAGTCTCTAAATATTTTGTGAAAAACGAAATACTCGATAACGTATTGAAAAAAATTTTTGCGGCTCCGCAAGTTAATAACGAGGTCGAGAGCGAGAACTAAATTTACGTATTAGAGTCGTATTTTGTTGCTCGACAATTTGGCTCGACGAAGAAAAATGAAAAATCATAGGAATTTCTATCGCATATGGTCAAAAGGAGATTTTTATATCTCGGCAGATTTTTACTTGACTCGTTTACGTACCTTGTTCCACAATAGCAGAGTATACGACTGGATTTCTTAGGATAAGTATAAGAACTCGTGGCATATTGACCCGGTGCAACGTAGAAATTAGAGCAGTGCGATAACCTGCACCCTGCCAATTTTCATCAGCATGACCCAGAAGGTGTTCAATGCGAATGCCTGGAGTTAGTTCAAAGTTGGATTTCAGCAAACTCGAAGCGAAACTGTTCGTTTCTTTGTATAATTTGCTGGTGGGCATGTTGCTGCTGCAGCAAGTTTGATGCTCCTGTAAGTGACAGAGATAGTCAGTATTATATTCAGGAAAGTGAAATTATCGACACATATAATATAAAATGTTCGATCAAAAACTCACTCGAAGCAGAATTTTTAGGCCCGCTTGGCCTGGATGAACCTCCTCCAGTTGTTGTGAGAGCAATTTTGGATGCCATCTGCGATCAAGTACAACTCCATGTAATGTACAAACTACGGTTGTCGTGTACTTGACTTGGTGCTAGAATTGGAATCCGAACAGTCGGCCAAGGTTGTTTTATGTTCCTGTCGAGACTGAGCTTCCTGTACCTGCTGCAATTGAGTCTATACGCTTGATGTCGTGATGGACATGACGTATAAATGAATCGACGGGGACTGAGACTTTGCATCCCGCTACTATGCGAACTCGATGCTCCTGATTAAGCCTGTTCGTGGCATTAACATGCTTATACTAGTTAAAGTATAATGATATATTTAAGTAGGATTCTAATAGTAAGACTATCGAGATAAGTCAGAATCATTATTTTCTCAGGCAAGAGTGAAGTAAAATCGTCTTGACTCACTTATAGATGGTGTATGTACATACAACTATCAGCTAATGCGAGCAAGCTCTGACTGAAAATTGTTCAGAGAGGATTCAAAACAACTTAATCTTTCGTTGCTTCAACAAAATAGCTTTCCGTTCTACATCCTACGCCTCAAACAGATAAAGAAATACTAGCACACAAAATACAATTATTGCTCGGCCTTTTGTTCTTTCCAACAAAATTTCAAAAAATCTTGAATACTAGTGAGTGTTTGCCTCTCAAAGAGTTTTCAATAGACATTTGAACACAGCTGACGAATCAAGAAAACATGTCAGAAAAATCGAATGAAAACAAAGAGTAATTCAGAATCATGTCTCGAAAATTTTCAATCTCTAGGAGAAAGTACTCTTTCTGTTTGAAAGGGATTCATTCCCAGTAATAGAAATACTGGATAACGAGCAGCAACAGGCATGTTTCTCGTATTGCACTCTTGGAGTTTCTGACAATTCACAGTTCCTGATATCGGCGCTAGATTTTACAACCAAGCGGAACTAACTCGGCGGTTGCGACACTGAAAACTGGTAGCAAGTTCCAACAAGTTCAAGATTACCCTCATATAATTAAATAGTTAAATAAGTTGTGAAAAAAAATCAAGCTCTATATAGAGAAGGATCTATTTTTGCTTGGATAGAGGTTCAAAATGATGAAACTATGCAGAGTATTTCATTGATACTCGAACATATTGATGGAGCACAGAAATCACGAATCATTCAATGTCAGACGAAATTCACCACTCTGGCAGTTGGATTCGTATAAGAGTTTGTAATCCATTTTGCCATTCTCAGAAGCTGTAATAGTAGGCAACCACTTCGAGAGTGGTAAACTTACAAGCGGCTTGGTAGTATCATCGCTCCTAGACTCCTAGGGTTGAGTATTTATCAACCTATAGAGCGAATGCACGTAAAAATTCTTCTAAGTGTACAGGGCTATTTACATTTATTGCTTATGCGCTATGATATTAATATCGATATGAATTTTCAGCACAGAACTCTCATTCGGGACAGAAAGTTGATTTACATTCAGGTGCTCACGAATCACAATAGATATCACATATCAATAAAAACACTCATTTTATCAATTTTGAGATGAGAGGCCATCATTTACTTTTGGCACGTCGCGAAGGGTGCCACTGTCAGGACCCAAGATTTGGTAATTTTAAACTTTTACAGATTCAGATTTGCAAGAAGAATATTATCAATACCTGACTATCATTGTAATTTACTTTGCCAAGAACAAGAATGAGCCAATTGAGAGTTCATTTCCATTGAAACGTATTCTTTAAAGTTTGACAGTTGAGTCTGTGAATGAAATAAAATTACTACAAATAGGTCTCGTAACAAACGCGTTAATTACATTTACACTCATTACCAAGAATTTTTTTGCAAGGCTAAGATGATATTTTTCATTTCAGTATTGCTGAGATACTCGAGAATCATTTCTAAGCATGACTGGGGTAGATCTAATCCGATCAAAATGTTCAAAGATTTACGAGACTCAAACAGCATTGATCGTCTGGCGGTACCATTCTTTATTCGTAGTTTTACGAGGTTGCCATAGATGGGAAATTTTCGCAAAAAATCATCCGATTTTACTATCATCTGTAGTTCAGTATTTTGACAATGGAATGCCATCCTATTTGGACTTCTCGTCATTATATCCCGCAAATTTGTGTAGTTATCAACTCGCACAGTTATCATAGATTTAATTTCTCGCTCACATTCGTTAACGAAAGCAGCTTCATCGTACAAATGATCGACAATATGCAGTGATTCTGCATAAGAATGGATACAATTTCCCCTGACAGGCACGCCCAATTGCTGTAACTTTTTTATGTGTTTCAATATGGCAACAACGCAGTCTAGACTTTTATTTCTATTTTCATATTCTATGGTTGAGTGATTTGGATGACGTAGGATATGCAGCATTGCACATAAACACGAGCGACCAGATCTGTCTGTCAAACTAACATCAGCTCCATTCTCCAGTAGAAGAGGTATCAGTTCTACCCTATTATTCCGACCATGATTAACCAATGGTATATTGCTGTACAAATCACGTGCGTTAACATCAGCCCCATAATTGATGAGCTGCTTGATAACTTCGGCATCCCCACGGCGATACGCGAAGTGCAAGGGCGTTTGCATTTCGAAATTTCGCGCATTTGCATCGGCACCATTTTCTAATAGCAAACGCGTTATCTGATTTCTTGACTTGGGTTTTGTGATTTGTTGCTCCAATAGCGCATGCAATGGTGTTCGACCATGATCATCGCGACAGTTAACGAAGATTTTTTTCACCTCCTCAGAAGAAACGTCTAAAACACATCTAACAACGTTGTAGCGACCAATAGCACATGCCATGTGAAAATGACTCGGCCTAGAACTTTGATTGACTGTTTTGAAAGTAAAGAAAGTCGTTGCCCACTTTGATAAATCATTCAATTTCTGTCCGTTGCCGTAAAGATATTCTAGAGCTGTTCTCCCCTCGCCATTGACCATCATAGGATCAGCTCCATATTCTATCATCAACTTCGCGTCTTTTACGTTACGGAAAAATGAAGTGAAATGTAAAGGTGTGGATTTATTGTACACATGCTTCCTTTGCAATGCAATGGTACTATTGAGCTCATCTCGATAAGTTTCTAAAATTTTTTTCTGCAACTTCACAGGACGTTGGTGAGTGTCATGATTAAGATTCAATGCATGTAAGGTAGATATACCACAGGAATTAAATTCTTTGGCTTCAATACGTGAATTTGCAAGGATTGCTTCCAGAACATCAAAGTATTTTTTATGAAGAAATGAAGAACCAGTGATCATCTTATCAACAGTAAAGTCAAAAGGATTCAAATGCATTCCATTCTTGGTAAGGAGATTGGCTCCATGCTCTAGCAGTACTTTTACATTTTCTGTCTGAAGATACATACAAGCAAAGTGCAATGGAGTAAAACCAGCCCAAAATTTTGATTGGCTCCGAACTTGTGCATCAACATCCGTGCCGGAAAGCAAAAAGCTCTGCATAATTTGTGATCTATTTGTTGTGCACACAATATGAAATATTGATAGTCCATCGTTATCATTCACATTTTTTGTATCATTACTCAATTTATCCAGCATCATTCGCAACGATTCAGCAGATTTAAGGTAGAATGCCAAATGTAACGGTGTTTTACCTTCATCATCTTTGATCATAAAATCTGCTCCATGATCTAGAAGATACTTGGTCACTTCTATAGAACCACATTTGAGTGCCAAATGAAGGGATGTAGCCCCATTGCAATTTGTTGGTACATTAAAGTCAAAGGGAGTTTTAATCATTGAGCGTTTGCGTAATTTCTCAATCGTCGTTACATCATTCTTGGCGCAACTTTTTAGAAAGATTGCCTCCTTAGTGTATTCATGACTTTCAAACCTGTTACCTGGTTTTGCACTCCTGATGGTGAATGGGTCACAGATGACCTTATTCCCCATCATAAATTCATACTTCAATAATCTAGCAAAATCACGAACTCTCAATTCAGACCCATGGTACAAAAGGACTTCAATCACCGATGGACATTCATAGTATACCGCAAAATTTATGGGTGTCCAACGAGCCCAAGGAGAATCAGGCCAATCCACACTAAGATTGATGTCTACACCTAATTTTATGAAATGTTCCACAATAGATGGATCATCTCTTGTGCACGCAATGTGAAAATGGGTCAAATCCAATGGAGAAGTAGGGTTCTTGAACTCATTCTTGTGTGCCGAGAGAAGTATATCAATAATTCTTGTATTCCTTTGAAAATCAGCCAAATGCAAAGGTGTGAATCCTACATCATCCACAGCCAACATATTGGCACCACATCTCAATAAATACTCAACTGTTTCAATGCAGCTAAAGTAAACAGCTAGATGCAGAGGAGTGTAGCCTTGCCAGGCTATTGAACTCTGTAGAACTTTCCTGTTTAAATACTTCCCTTGATTCATTGACAAGAGTTTTCCAACAACATCAACTCTATTCCTCATTGATGCTATGTGTAGATGACTGAAATGATCTTTATTTTCACAGTTGTGAACATCATGAGATAAGAGGATATCAATTAATGAATTATTTCCTGTTTTAGCTGCCAGGGTCAGTGGGGTATCCCCATTCCAACTGTTGGCATTCACATCAGCATCTTTAGCCAGAAGAATTTTAGTTATCCCTTCAGACCTTGATTGGACAGCTAAATGTAGAGGTGTTAAACTAGGAAAATCAAGCAGGTGGTTCACTGGGGCACCAGCATTTACCAAATGTTCAACCAAGACTTCATCGCCAGCACGAATTGCTTGCATCAATTTATTATATTGCTTCCGAATAGTTTCGGGAGGGACATTACCAGAAAAAACTGGACTAACTGCCATCTTGTTGATCTCAAGGTTTCAAAAAATGCCACAATTGCACTAGCTATTTTGATTAATCACTGCTTAGAGCACGATTAATTGATTTTGAAAGGGATCCATTAGTGTCTCAGATCATAACTGTCCAAGGTAAACTTCATCATACCTCTTGTGGATGACAAATTTTCCAGATTGATGAACAATGTGGAGGAGACCAAAGTTACAACTGTGTGCACCATCACAGGGCTGATGGAACATGACACTGGAACTGGGTTGTGAGAATCCCTGATGTGGAGTAGTTTCTAAAACGTGACTACTAAAACATGAATACTACTCAGAGTCAGAGGAAGAATGACTCACCGGATGATGGGTTGCTATTACAAGTACCTTCGCAATGTAGCCCTATTAGCCACAACCTTTCCAAACCTTTCTCGTCGCTTCGCACGTTCTCATACTAGAATTCTCTCACTACACAAACTATTTATGCGTTAAATTGCCATGAATAAGAATTCCGCATCACTCTATTACTTTTCCTACACCCAAGTATTCCTAATATTTTTCTCTTTTTCTCATCAGACTTTCCTGTCCTTGAGGGAAGTTGAGAAAGTCTCCCTTATGGACAAATGGATAAAAAATAAAAGTTTAGTAAAAGCAACAAGCGTTGTTTTCGTGCCATCAGCTGATGCCGGTAAACTGTAAAAACTGGCGGTAAACTGAGGCAAACTGAGGGTCACGTAGTCCGGGGCCAAAGATCGGGGCTCTATCAGGCCCTAGCAGGGGTAAGTAATCCCACATGATCCTACGTTCTGATAATCTATGGGCACAGCAGGGCCGAGCACGAATCCTGGGCCGAGCATCCATTTTTGATCAGGCCACTGTCCGTTAAAATTCCCTCAGCCCGGACTTGAAGCCCTGCCCTATCGGCGCCCTAAGTTGCCCCCGGAGAAAAATTAATCTGCATCATAAGAACGTTTTTCAAAAATATTATCGACGCGATTTAAAAAGTAGTATATTTCCATGCCTATGAATTATGATATGATGGGGGACTGTAGGAATAGAACGACTAAAACGAATTGCGCCCCCCCCCCTGGTCCTATACGCAAAACATCGGTATTCTTCGTCTCTTTCGGAGTCGAACATGAGAAAAATTGTATTCGTTGTTCTTCATTGATGCATGTCGATGGCAAAAATGTAAAATTAATTCCTGACCAATGAACTAATAAAAAAGTCGCATATTCTCAAAATCCTAGGAACCAATGAAATGAACAATGAACCAAATTTTTAGACACGCAGTTGACGAGCGCAGTACTGGACGTAGGGTCCCTAGAATGGGGTCGAGACATATGGTCCGCCATACTTTGCCCAGCCCATGTTATTTACTATACCTATATTTTGACTCCGTCGATATAGGTGCAGCGTTGGCGTATTTCACTAGATGACTGTGTTCAGGGTGCATTTTTAACATGGGAAAATTGGTCTGAACATTGCCGCTTAGAGGATTTTACAATTGTAAAATACATGTGATGCGCCAGCGCTGTATAGGTGTGGTAAATATGTGGGGTACATAATACCTCACATGCGCAATAGATGGATGACAGATCCAGCTCCTTTCCCGCAATCGACGGCTCAAGACCTCGATTAGTATATAAGAGCGCATAAGTGCTTCATCGCCAAGCGTCCAGGGCACCACCTGCAACACCAGCCCTGCTGATGAGTCCGGTTACGATGAACCAGGTTGCAGGTGGGGGACGAAACGCATAAGAGCCTTCTGCTCAAAGCGTGTAGAGTCATTCATTAGTAGTGGATAAGCCATCAGCTTATATTCCTACAAATAACATGGGACTTGAGCAAAACATGGCGGACTGAAAACACCGTGTCTCGACCCCCTTCTAGGGACCCTAACTGGACGAAAGCAGGGGCAGAGAGAGAGACAGAGAACATTCGCGATGTTGCCAGCTGCTACTTTATGCGCATGCGCAAAAAAGACGCCATTATGAGCACATTCAGCGGCTTCGGCGGCTCTGATCAGTTGCATCACTGCACGTGAGGCCCTCGCCATTCTTATATTGTCGCGATCGTTGTCTACGTCGTCGGACGTCGTCGTCGTCGTCGTCGTTGTCTGAAGCTCAAATACCCTACGCGAACAATTTTTTTATTATTCAATAAGTGAACAATCATGCTGGCAGCCGCGAGATTGCTGAGCAGAAGCTGCTCCGCGACGAGCTGCGAACTCGCAAGGAAGCAGCGATTCCATACTATTCTCAATAACGTGAGTATACCTATCTTATACGTTTTCATCGAGGAATGCTCTTCATTTTTGCATAATTCTTATCGTGCAAATGCAATTTATCGAGTATCGAGGTTATCTCGGAGCGAATGATGTAATTTTTACCTTGATGATGGAGTTTGAATGCCTGAAAATGAATGTAAAATTGAGAGAATATATTTTACCGGCACGTGGGCGCCGCATCTCGGCCATTGTGCGGTTTGCGCACATGCACGAGGTATAGCTTTGTCTCCGGGGGGTGCAGCCGGCTCCTTGAGAAAATAACAATTTTATTGTTGATTTGCATCTCCTTGATAAATGAATGTCGAATATGTGAGATTTGCGATGAGGTTCTCGATGCTCCGGTACGCGTCGACTGCTCCAAGAGCGTTTCATGTTATTTCGGAGCACGTCGCAAGGATGTGCAATTCGTATAATTGCTGCTATCACGAGCTCAAAGTAGTCTATCACCTTCGATATAGATTTGCTGTACATTCGATAAGAGTGTAATTATCATTATTTCTACCTCTTCTTCAGGTTCAACCTCATATTTAGCATAGCAGAAGACTTGCCGAAACTCATGATTCTTATTTTAATATACCATTCATTCTTATTATAACAAGAGTTACTCACCATTTCTTGTTCATTTTATTCCCTCACAATCATTTTGAGTATCTGACCTTGTTGCTCGACTCTAGAAACTCACAGCTCTAATTTAAAGTAGCAATGGGTCTAATCTTGTTTCTGATGTAATTTCTCTAATTTGAAGGTAACATCATTCTCGAAGATGTAGCTACTTAGCTTGCTTGGTCACTCCCATCTTGGGAACTATCAATCACATTTTTGATTTTGTTCCAGGCTGCTGCACCAACTGTTGGTTTTTCACAGCGCAATGATTTCCAACAATATCGGTTCAAGTAAGTGATGAATTCACTCAATGTGTAATATGTAATTGTAGATGATGAAAATCTCCTGAACGTTGTTTCACATAGCTGCAAAAGTTGAGTTTGAAGGTTAGGTTCCAATGCATACAGCATTTTTCTCAAATTTTGAGTAAAATTTCATTGACAAATTTTACTGCAGCGTTTCAAGGTCTCATTCCTTGGAGTCATCCTTTTGGATCATGATCCTCCATCATGGTCCTGTGAAAATATAATCAACAAGGCTCTTTTCTCATCCATAGGGACTCATTGTTTCATCCATAAGAACACTTGTAAAATATTTCCTTGCTGTTAACAGGTCGGAAGGAGTCAAGGGAGCAGTCATTGGCATTGATCTTGGAACAACGTTCTCATGTGTTGCTGTCATGGAAGGAAAGCAAGCAAAAGTTATTGAAAATGCTGAGGGTTCAAGGACAACACCATCTTATGTTGCTTTCACAAAAGGTTTGTAATCTGATTACATAACATGTGATTCCTGTCTGTTATGATAGTAGTAGTTTCTTCATAATTATGAGTTCTACTTGGGATACCCTTCCTCTCATACACACATTTAGTATTTAGCGTCAATCATTACTTTTTCAAGAATTTTATTCCGCAAATTCAAAGTAAACACTATTGACATTATTTCCAGACGGGGAACGACTGGTGGGTATGCCAGCGAAACGGCAAGCAGTTACCAATTCCGCTAACACTTTTTACGCTACCAAACGTCTCATTGGTAGGAAATTCGAGGATGAGGAAGTCAAAAAAGACATGTATGTATCGGGAACAGCAGATGTTCGATTAAATTCAGCAATAATCGCTAAATGAGTGGAAATTTCTTTTCCTAGGAAAATGGTGTCTTATAAAATCGTCAAAGCATCTAACGGAGATGCTTGGGTCCAGGGCAGCGATGGAAAAATGTATTCTCCCAGCCAGATTGGAGCCTTTGTTTTAATGAAAATGAAAGAAACTGCTGAAAGTTATTTGGGAACACCAGTGAAAAATGCAGTCGTTACAGTACCGGCCTACTTCAACGACTCCCAGAGACAAGCGACGAAAGATGCCGGACAAATCGCTGGTCTGAATGTTCTCAGGGTCATCAATGAGCCCACAGCAGCTGCCCTTGCCTATGGAATGGACAAAACAGACGATAAAATGTAGGTTTTAGTTTATGAACTCATGCTTGTAAAGTTGACATTAAATTTCTAATAGAGATTGTATCGAAATTTAGCATCGCTGTCTACGATTTGGGTGGTGGTACTTTCGATATTTCAATCTTGGAAATTCAAAAAGGAGTTTTTGAAGTCAAATCCACAAATGGAGATACATTCTTGGGAGGGGAAGACTTTGACAATGCCTTGGTCAACTACTTGGCTTCTGAATTCAAAAAAGACGTGAGTATTCTAACATTTGTGTGCCATGTTTAATTATACCATGCCTCAGAGAGTATCTAGCATTCATTGTAATATCAAGTTATTTTCAACATTTTTCAAATGTGTTGATCATTCATTTGCAGCAAGGTATCGATGTTGCCAAAGATGCCATGGCCATGCAACGTCTAAAGGAAGCTGCTGAAAAAGCAAAGATCGAATTGTCCAGTTCTCAGCAGACAGATATCAACTTGCCTTATCTCACAATGGATGCAGGAGGCCCGAAACACTTGAATCTGAAACTGTCCCGAAGCAAATTCGAATCCCTCGTAGCTGATCTTATCAAGCGCACAATCCAGCCGTGCCAAAAAGCATTAGGTGATGCTGAAGTCTCAAAGTCTGACATTGGCGACGTTCTGCTCGTCGGTGGTATGACGAGAGTTCCTAAAGTTCAACAAACTGTTCAAGAAATCTTCGGTCGCCAACCGTCGAGAGCAGTCAACCCCGATGAGGCTGTAGCTGTTGGCGCTGCCGTACAAGGAGGTGTACTCGCTGGCGATGTCACCGATGTCCTTCTCTTGGATGTCACTCCATTGTCGTTAGGTGAGGAACCGTATTTCAAGATATTTCTTTAACTGTTGACTACTTTGACACTCAATGATGAAAATCCCGACTTTCACATTGATTGCAATGTAAAATATTGATCCAATACGTAACAGTGATGAACGACTAATCTTCTCCCTGAGACCATAAGGCTGACACTATTCTGACTGAGTTATTTTAGAATCTTACTAAATTGAATGCATTCGTCCAATCGTTCAGTATGATCACATATTTCAACTCGTTTTTACAGGTATTGAAACTCTGGGTGGAGTATTCACAAGACTGATCACGCGTAACACAACCATCCCGACCAAGAAGAGCCAAGTTTTCTCGACAGCCGCTGACGGTCAGACTCAGGTTGAAATCAAGGTCCACCAAGGTGAACGTGAGATGGCCAGTGACAACAAACTCTTGGGACAATTCACTCTTGTCGGCATCCCACCAGCACCAAGAGGAGTCCCTCAGATCGAAGTCACTTTTGACATCGATGCGAACGGTATTGTGCATGTTTCTGCCAGGGATAAGGGGACCGGCAAAGAACAACAGAGTAAGTTTGTATTTTTATGTATTATCCATTCATTCAACTTTTTCATATTGTCTTTTTCCTAATGATGCATATATTTTTCGTCTCTCAATGTTACATCAATGTCATGTAACAGGTGTGGATAATATTTACTGAATGAGCAAAGAACAGCAAATCTAGCCAAATTGTTTATATCTAGTGATATTTATCGACATTTTCATCATTTTTCAGTCGTTATCCAATCCAGTGGAGGTTTGAGCAAGGATGAAATTGAGAATATGGTGAAGAATGCTGAACAGTATGCCAAAGAAGACAGGATAAAGAAAGAACGGGTAGAGGCAGTTAACCAAGCTGAAGGCATTGTACACGACACGGAAGCTAAAATGGAAGAATTCAAAGCTCAGCTTCCAGAAGATGAGGTATATTTGCAAGATTTTTCGGATTAAATTTTAAGTTATGCCTATATTGCTGTTTTCTCCTAACCACTATCATATTCCAGTGCAATAAACTGAGGGAGTTGGTTGCAAAAATGAGGGAAACTTTGGCTAAGAAGGACGAAACCGACCCAGAGGAAATCAAGAAACAGACGAACGAACTCCAGCAAGCTAGCTTAAAACTCTTCGAGATGGCCTATAAGAAGGTATGAGTGTATTCTATTACATTCCATGAATTTAATGATTATACATCTGGTTCAACTTTTCCATTCGTACGATTTATAGATGGCTTCTGAGCGAGAAGGAGGTCAACAACAAACACAAGAACAGAGCGGCGAGAGCGAGGAGAAGAAGAAAGAGGAAAAGAACTAAATTTAACAAAGTTTCCACCAAATTACCCATTTTACATGTGAGTTCTTAGGGACAAGAGAAATTTTTGTAAAAAGAAACTCCTCTATCAGACATCAACGTATGTAACAAACCTTCCCTATTCTTAGTTTATTGGATGTATGGGAGAGAGTTGAGAACTAGTTTTTCAATCAATTCTTGAATGTTACTGTTGAGGCGGTGTTCTAATGAGTGGAAGAATCGAATTCGGACTCGTTAGAACACTGAGTATAGATGTGGTTTTGAGAAAATCCCAACTGATGGATGAATCATCATAATGATTATCATTCTGCTCAAAGATGAATGATGAAACCAGTGCTGTCTCTAGTGTGTTTGATGCATGTTTGAGTTTTACGTACGAAAGATGAGGGTGAAGTAAGATGTGAAAGGGTGTTTTGTAATTTTTAGGATAAATAATCTATTGACAAATGTTGTATATTATTATGAATTATGATGACTCTTTTATAATTTCTTATACTTCAGTTATTGTGAGATAAATCTAATTGCAGTAAATACATTGATTACCACTCATGGAATTTCCCAAGTTTTTGGCAAAAATGTAAAATAATCATTTCTCAACTTGACATTACTTTGACAGTAGTGCTGAAAAACCAATGGAAATCATCCTCGCTGAAAAGGTCGTTGTCCATGTAACTACCCTGTAGATGGTTTTGATTACAAGTTCGTAAAATTTCGTGTTGTTCAGGTACAATTTGAAATTTTCCTTTATGAATCCACTGATCTTTGTTGAAATCGATAATGGGCATTTTGTATAGTGCATTTTTTTACATCCCAAAACACTTGAATGATTACGGCACACAAAATATCTAACCACAGGCCCTGAAAGACATCAGCTTAACCCGATTTCGCGTCTATATAAGTTGCGACTTCCAATGATATTAGAAAGTTCTCTATGAAATCTGCGCGTGACGTTATTCGCAGTTTTGTAGACAACGATTTGCGTGAGAACTTTGTTTAAACCCTCCTGTAAATAGGAAGGTTGCCCACAAATTAGACTATTTGAATAGTTAGTGTAATAGAACGGATGACTGTGTGCCATCCGCTTTCATCTCCTGAGAACCTAAGCATGAGCCTACTTGGTATATTATATTAATATACACTCAAAGTTGACTCATTACTTCTACTGAACAAATTTCGAAAAAATTGTGTCATCTCTCTGATCGCACCCTTGCAAACATGCCTTGGATGAAATTTTATCTTAGTCATTTGTACCATAGAGAAATGTGCTTGAAAGTTATGTAATCATGATAATAGTTTAGGAAACGGTAATAAATGATTTGTAGAGTTCGAAAATTTTCCAACGACTTTTCATTTATCCTCAACATACACTGCCGGTCAAAAGTTTCAGGATACCCAGAAAAATTTTCTTCAATTTTGTAAATTGCACTACTAGGCTCTACTTGAGAAAAATTGACTTTATAAGGCTCATTCTAAAGGTTTCTTCACGCACTTCAAGATGGCAAATTTCATTTTCGTCTGCACGAATCCGTATCTTTCTAATTAAATCGTAGCTTGAGCAAGTGTGAATTTCGACGATTTTTAAGGGAATGTTCTGGGTCCTATACATCAGAAAGACATCAATGATTTGGTATGGAGCTCGTGAAACGTAAAAGAACGAGTCTAGAGTTTCAAAGATGGTTCTTGAACATCTCTCTGCGTTACTCTTAGTCCGAGCTATGACATTTTCTCTGAGTAGCTTTTTTCGCAAAAAATAGCACCCTTATTAGAAAATGACAAAAAAATTCACTTTGCCGGACATGTTCCAAAGGTTTCCTGTTTTCCTCAATAAGATATAGACTACAGCTACCGGAATCGAAGATTATATCCCCCATAAAATGCACCTTTCTGTCTTTTTAAGACTAAAGTGCTATTTTTGCGAGCTCGCCTCGGAAACAAAACCAGATGTACATTTACGTCCTATACCAAATAACTGATGCCCCTCTGATATATAGGACCGAAAAGATTCTCTCGAAAATGAACGACATCGACACTTTTTCAAGCTATGATTGGAAAGATCCAGATTCGTGCAGATAAAAATGAAATTTGACATCTTGAAGTGCGTTATAAGATCTTCAAAATCCCTGTTAAAGTCCTTTTCGGTTGAGTACAGCCCAAGCTTTCAGCTTATAAAATTGAAAAAATAATTTCTGAGTGTCCTGAAACTTTTGACCGTCAGTGTACTGACATGACAGAGGTTTCGAAGGAACGTTTCCAAAAAGTTTAATCTAAGAGTTATACTTTTCAAGTTTTATGAGAGGTTGCGTACTGAGATTCATATTTTCACTGTTGCCCCCATCGAGTTATGAGCGAGAAAATAATGAAAAATGATAATAATAATTTGAGTTGGTTCCTCACTGTGCGCTTCTATCTAGGACAAAGAAGTTTGACAAAAATAACAAAAAACTGAAGTTGAGACTCACCGAACAACCCACCAAACAGTGAACGTTGCCACAACGTTTCTGGGAAGTTGTCCTGTCAACCTTGAAACGTTCCCTTAGGTTCGGGAAACGCGTTGCCGACACGTTGACGCAACGAAAAAATGTCTACCAGATGCGCGTTGCCTCAACGTTTTCATAACGTTTCTGGGACGGTTTCGGATATGAATAAATAAATGGATTATTATTAAAAAATTGTTGTTAATAGGCTCTTGTTGCATTCAAGCGTAATCTCCCCGTCTTTCTTGTACCAAGTGGACATGTTTTTGATTGAGCGCAATCGATGGAATTGAACGGGGATGGAGCTGGTAGCTTGCGAGAAAGGAAATTTTATAAACAATTTGTTTATTTATTTAACAAAAAATATTCGAAATATTAGTTGCACCGGAAACATCTCGGAAACCATCGTGCAACCTTTGAAAAACCGCTGAAACGTCCCAGAAACATTCTGGAAACGTCGAGGCAACGCGCATACGTGTCGGCAACGCGTTTCCCGACCTTTACCGGAACGTTTCCAGGTTGTCAGGACAACTTCCCAGGAACGTTGTGGCAACATGCACTGTTTGGTGGGAAGACCCATTTTTCAGATCAATCGTATCAGGTCATTTTTCTGAGTGCATACATTGATTGCTTCCATGAAGGTTTCTTGGCTTGTAGTAGAGTTTGTCAAGAATAGTTTTTTATAGATTTTCTGAAGATCTGCAAGATAACGTTAATGAGAATATTATTGAAGATTATTGAAAATAGAAGAAAATTAGCAAAAAGCGCAAGTTTTTGCTACTTTTTTTGAGGGAAATTCGAGTCACTCCATGATATTGCATAACTTCCTCGAGTTTCTCGATTAATCTAACTACATCAGCTTGTACAGATCTTCAAAAAATCTATAAAAAATTATTCCTCACATTTTTTGCAATAACCCACCTGTCCTGGGTAATTCTGAAAAAACCTCGAGGAAGGAAAAGAAATCAAGGAGTTGAGGAATATCTGCACAAAAAGAGGGTCGTAGCAAAAAATTCCAGTAATAGTTATTCATAGACTTTTTGAAGATCTACTAGATGATGTAATTTGAAAAATCGAAAAACTTAAGAAAATTGCAATGTCATGGGAAAATCTGTATCTGTACGAAAAACTAATCGATGCAATTTACCTGAAGAACGCGTATTAATCAGGAGTTGTCAATGAGAACGATTTTTTTCCCGATTTTATTCGTCATTTTTGTCAAACTTCCTTGTTCTAGAATAGCGCACCACCTCGTCATGCCATATGACGTTTACAGAATCGTAATATTCAGAAGTTTATTAGCGGGATGTGATTGAAAAAATATCAAAAATTGATCAAATGTTGCCAAGTCACCTTCGTAGGTATAACAAGTTTCGATAGTTGAAGAGCAATCGGTTCAGGTTGCTAAAATATTTGCGAATCGGACAACGCTATCGAGAAGTCTCAATTCCATATAATGGTTATTCAACCTAAAGATATGATATTGGCACCCTCCCTTGCGCATTCGTTTTTCTTCCTTTCTATGAACGAAACAATTTTCAACTCTTGATGAGTTAATAATATTCGCAAGTAGTCCGGAGGTTACCATCAAGATCATCGTGAAATAGTTGGAAGTCTCGAGGCCCTCACTTCGTCTACTCCCTCAATTCCTGACGATTTTAATAAAAAAAGAGATAATGAAAAATCGGAGTAATAATCATACCACTCGAATATAAAGTTTGATGTCCCAAATTGATTGAATGATCTCTGAGTTCCCAGCACTACTTGAGTATTTTTACGCTTTCTGGACCTTGGGATATTCGAAAGATCAATAAAATCCTTCTTTCAATCGGTAACATATTATGACCTGGGACGCGATCGAGTAGAATTAGTAGGTTTGAAACTTGTATTTTTTCTATAGTTTTATGTCTATAAATATGATCTTGCAGTAAAGAAGTTCACATACGGTGAGGCATAAAACTCCAAAGTGGTCCATAAAACTCCAAAGTGGTCCATAAAACTCCATCAGATGTTAGGAACTTTTTTTCACGCAAATATCATGAGAGTAATCCAAAGAATGAGTCGCATCATTTGTGAAAATTCTACGTCAATTCATAATTGCATTTCTAGATCAGAAGGTTTAATAGCAAAACTTGAAATTTTCCGATGATTCCTATTCGATGACTTTTTCACTATCGTTTCTATGCTACGAATGACGTCCGATCGAGGGTTCAAGGTTTTCGAATTGAGTGAGTATTTGCTAGAATCCAAGGTAAGTTAATTCTTGAATATTGGCTGAATTAATAATTATGTGAGAATATTATACCTGTGTAGTTCATCAGTCGATTCTGGGAAGTTTTGAGTTGGATATTTTGGTCACCATGCGACAAAAAAAAGACGACAATGACTGTTACGTCGTCATTCATCTATAAGATACTAGAGGGTTACTACTATTGACTGGTCCTAATCAGAGGTCCAATGTATTCAAGGCTACGTGCATTACAACATAATACAAAAAATAAACTAACTCATCAATGACAGAAGTTTGTGACTCTTGCTCGGGCTCTTGTGCCAATGAATGAATAGAAAATATTTAAAAAATAAATAATTAATATTAGGGAGATAGAGAGAATGTAAACATTATATAATAAATTATCCACGTGAAATTACAGCAAACCCAAGAAAACAGACTTGTTCACATGTCAATAGACACTAGCAATTCTTGTAGTAGAAATTTGATTATGACATATTTTGCTTTAGGACAAGAAAGATTCACTTTGAAGGTTGACCGAGTGTAGAAGATCCGTCCGTCGGATATTACCAGGCAAATTATTCCACAGAACTATATACCATATACGCATTAGAAACATTTAGGTGTCATAGACGCTTGAATTATTGAAATATTCAAATAATGCACCTGATCAATTTTTATGGATTGATTGGTATTAAGAGCTCATATTATATTTTGTAACATTTTTTTCAAGTGAATGACAAAAGAAGATATTTCTACCTGCGCATAGAAAAATTTGTATTCTTTGGATTCAGTTCTTATTTAGCAGGTGTTAGATATTCGCGCGTATGTTTGGTAATTAATTACATCAAGGTTTAGCTTCGTTGGTGCATTTTATTCCATCATATAGTGATCAGAAAACATTTTCGCGTCAAATTCACTTAGATAAATAATTTTATTGTAAATAAGAGTCAATTTGTTTTACACTCTGAGGAACGATTGAATAATCGATCGGCGTTCAATTGTCAAATTTGGTATTTGAGTTTGATAAGAGAGTATCAGACGTATCTTTGTGAGCACAGGTGAAAAAGACTGCTCACCTAAAACAAAACTATTCAAGCAATCTAATTGTTCAAAAAATTTGGATATACGTGGATCCAATATCATTCGATCATGTTTGCTTAGGCTCTTCATCATCAAATAGGAGACCAGGTCGTTGATATAACTCGTGGAGTATACTTATAGGAGTAGTTATAAACGTTGTAAATACCTATCCGTTGTATACCAGAGACTTGTATTGCATCACTTTTACAGTCCACATTTAATATGTTTGGAATACTTGATATATTCAAAATTTCGCTCGTCTCTATTCGTAAGTCAAGATGAAATTTTATAGCTCACTCTGAAGCATATTCTGTATTAGGCACTCATTTCACCTTCACCCCGGTTTACGGTACTCAATCACCGCGCTCAAGAGGCCCAAACTCTAAATGATTACATTTTTAGCCTCATGAAAAAGAACCATACAAAATACTGTTTTTTTTTCGTGTGGTCACTCAGTCACATACTGTAGTGTAGGCTCTCCTACAAGCCACATTGAGACTACGGGTATTTGATTGATCAGAATTAATTATGTATGTACAGATATCTAATTCTATCTATCAGATCTCGCAATAACAATTTTTGGAAACAATTTCATTGCACGTGGTCAACTAATACGGAAACTCACAATTTTTTTAACTTTTGAAACGGAAAAGTGCAAAAGTGTGCGAGAAAACTGAACTTGTTTCTTCATTTCTTTTCAAGCTCGGTGTCCTCTTGGAAGAAAATTGTAGAGATATCAATTTAAGTAAGGTCAGTGTACCCAACTTGCCCCCATTAAGCCATTTTCTTAATAATTCTGGCTAATCTCAATATTTCCCAACGTACTCCAACTCATTCTGAAGCTTGTCTCAAGACCTTTAAAATGAGCTAAGATACGTCCAATTTGGATGAAGTGGAGCCGAACTGTTTGAATTCTCCCAAAAGGTGATTTTTGAGAGTTTACAAGAGTGTGTACCCAACTTGCCCCCATCATTTAAAACAATGTAAATCGGCGATGAAGTGAATAAAATCACTTTGATCCGTTTTGATCACCGTGCAGCGACATTTGTAGCTTTGAGCTGGTCCAAGACATCGTTTCCGACCTATTTTGACATGATAAACACGTTCTGAGTGGTAAAAAAGTCAATCTGCACGCCTTTCTGAGATAACCATATGGGGGCATGTTGGGTACACTCCGATGTCGGCCTTCTTGATTCTCAAACCATCTTCGTGTTTTGTACATAAAATCGCTCCAAATCAGAGTTCTGCAACCCTGAAGAGCGGATTTTGAAGGTATTGAGACAATGAATCGAATGCGCTAAGGTACGTTAAGATTGGTCGAATAAAAATAAATTGGCACCGGTTTTAGTGAACGTGATTTCCTCGGTGATTTCTTAGCCGTGCAAACACGAAAAATGGAAAACTCACTTCATATTTTCTGGAGAACGCAGAAATGATCCGGGGTCGTTGAAAACTACGTATTTTCTCATATTTTAACATAACAAACGTAAAAAAAAATTGCGTGAAGGTCAACGAGCGCCCATTCCTGAGATCGGGATATGGGGGCAAGTTGGGTACAGAGGCAAGTTGGGTACATTTACCTTAATTCTAAATAATGCATGAGACCCATCACGCATCTATTCATGTCTGTAGAACACATTACTTCATTATCAAGTTTGTCGAGGTATTAATAGAGCAAATTTGCTCTACTTTTATTTCCTTGATCGTTTGTTATAGAAAAATCAGTCGAACTGAAAGTAACTTGAAAACGTTCGAAAGAGAGATTTTTCAAAGGCTCCAAAATCATTTGAAACTCGAAATAGACTTCGGTCGACTTGGTATTTTTGTAGCTTGCAAATTTGTTAACGCGCCGTTCCTATCGTGGAAAATCATGAGTCTCCTCAAATATCCTAAAATAGAGGTAATTAATAATTTTTCTATTAGCTCATGATATGACCAACATATGCCATCAAAATCTTTAAAAAAATACGCATGCCAACCATATCAACGACAGTCATTTCAGTGTGCCAGATTTATATTCCTTCAACGGAGGCAAAAACCAGATCGGTTCTAACAACTGTCGCTGAACAAAATGATTTATCATTTGTGGTTCTTGTACAATTCGTAAGCGAGAAAACGTTGCAAGTTGAATATTCTTGTACGGGATCGCTCATATCTAGACAACATGTTCTCACCGCCAAAGCTTGCTTCAAGCAAGATTTGAAGAATGTCCGTCGAATCGAAGTATTAATCCAATCGATGAATTTCAAGACAGAGAAAAAATACTATCCAATGGTTTGGATGGATTATCAAAACTGGGCTCGATTGAATCCCAAACAGGCTATAGTGCCAAAATTTGATCATGATGAGATTATGATTATAAAGGTAAATCATTTCAACAGATTAGTATAAACTGTTATCGAATAAAAAATTATTCTCAGTTTTCAAATTACTTTTCGACGAGTTGCGTCTGACCATGTAAGATATTTTGATTGGAGCACTTTTATTCTGAAAAAGTGTTTCGGGCATCAAAATGAAGTAGTTTTAAAATTTCGATTACAAAAAGGGGGTTTAGGCAATTTTATATTTTTCACTATTCAACTCAGAGTCTATAGATTCTTTCCCTCGAAATTTATTCGTATCTAAACTATCATAAAGAAAAGACTTTGACTGTTACAACAATCGAAATACTGGCTTCAATCGGTATGACAAATTTGTTATGTTATGTCCATAGAGAAATTCCATTCTCAATTTTTATCTTTTTTGATGTTTCTCCAGCTGAAAGACGCAGTAACTGAAAAATATGTAAAAATTGCTGAGCTCTCTTCAAAGACTAGCGGAGAAATCAATACATTCGATCTTAAACCCCAATTTGCCGGTTGGTCGACTGTCAGGTCCAAAGAATCGATTAAAGCTGTCGATTTGTTATCGAAAACATCTTGTCAGATATCCATCAAAAGCTTCTACGAAACGGAGCTTTGCGCCAGGCATATAAGTGGATTGGGGAAGGTGAGGCACAAAACATTAAATAATCGAATCATCTAATATTTCGATCTTAGTATGATTGTTTTGGAAATTGACTAAAATTTCTATTTATATTTCGATTCTAGAAAATTTGAAAGAACTATCATACAATTCTTACGGCATCTGATCGCCGCACTAGGCCACCATATTATACGGCTCAAAGATTTTCCGTGCTTGAAATTTTGATATTTTTTTACCATGGTGGGTCGGAAGACCGGAAAAGTATAGAGGTATAGGTATAAATGAAAACATTCTTTTGGGGTCTGCACGGTCCTACGGTCATTTCCTTCCAAAAGTCAAAAGCATCCGTCGGTGTTGAAATGAATTCAATTTTTCGATTATTCCATCACGAATTATATGTACGAAATCGTCTTTTTCACAGCCTTTGGTCTCTTTGGTGGTTTTTTCGTAACGTCTTCGAAGTAATGAATTTTATCAAAAAATGTGTGGAGTAGTTCTTTGTGGATTATTTTGAAATCCACAGAATATAATGTGGTCTTGATGCAGAATTAAGGAACAGCCGGTAGGAGATTCTCAAATGCAAGAAAAACACCCCAGAAACTCAAAGATGCCTTGCATCTTCCTTTGAATTATTCCGATTATTCGAAGTGAATCAGATTTTTTGATCGGTGAAAGTGCATCATCTTGTATGTACATCTTTGAAAATCTACATAAAACTCCCCACCTATTCTTCGATAAGACTCATCCCTTTGAGTTGTTACGGCAGAACCACGGAAGAAAAATAAGAAAACGTGAAAGATGCGCTTTCTTATTACATATCATTTATAATTGAAAAAGTTGAAAAGTTGACTTTACTTGAAAATTCTCCGACGAGTAATTTTGATTCTTGCTGAAAAGTGACTAATAGGACGATGTAAAAGTACATTTCGAAGGAACTTTCTTATTTCTCACGCCTCAACTTTCCTGGTTTCCTGACCAACCGTGTTACGACGAACCGAGTTTACGACGCTTTGAATTTTTTAAATATTCACGTAAAAAAATATCTTGCTTTACCAAGCTCCCACCAGCATTTCCAAATTTTAGTACGGGGCACTCAATCTCGTTTCACGTTTTTTCCCATTCCTTTTACCGTGAGTCGCTATCTTTGATACTTGAATATCATCATTCCAGACAGTAACTGTTACAAACCATTTTTTTTTCAGGATGACATTGGTGGCCCTCTGCTATATAAAGACAAGAAAATTTTGGGCATCTTGGTTTCGCTTTGTGAATCGACACATTGCTATGATGTATTCGCAAGCATTGACCCTTACAGAAATTTCATCAACAAATACAAGTTAGTTTGAAAAAGAAGACGGTGAACATAACGTGCCGTAAACGTTTGTTTCGTTAAGATAGCTAAATGAATCGTGATTAATTTTTATATTTCCACGACGGATCATCCAAACGAATGTACTTATTCGATGAATTATAATCGATCGCTTGAGTGAGGAAATAATGAAGATGATTGAATAAAATTCACCTTTCTACAAATTCTCTTGGTTTGGAATGGATTTTCTGATGATTGAAGCTAAAACCAATGAGAAGTTGAAGACTGCGACGTTGAAGATGATGAAAAAGTACAGAATAATAGAGATTCTTCAATTATTACTCTTTACCGTCACGAAAAGACTTTCATAGTAATCATGGCGTAAAAATAACATTTTTACGCCATGATAGTAATACCGGAAACTTTTTTTAACCAGAATTCTGGACATGGAAAAATCTTTATGAATCTTAAATATTCTTTCATTAGGAATGTCACAAACTCCAGCCATAAAAGTAACTTCTATGCAATAAGGTCTACGAGAATCGGTAGCACTAAGCTTATTTTCCATGGAGTCACGGCTAGCGGCGATTCTACCAGCCTAATCATTTACTGAAGTATTGATAACGAGTTTGATAGACAAGAAAACTCTTTAATAAAACAAGAAAGGGGGAGGCAAAGAACGGGAGTTTATTTATAAAATTGCAGTTTATTTTCAGAAAAAATATTACAGAGCTTGACAACCAAGTTACATCTATTACTTCTCATGATTGCAAGATGTTAATAAAAAAGAATATGTCAAGAACTACATCAGTTTTTCTGAAAACTCTAAACTAAAGATCAATTGTCTGTTCAATCCAAATACACGTTATCTCACTTTGAAATTAGAGAATGATTGCATGATTATGGGAATTCTACCAAAAATTCACATGACTGTGCAGATGAAAATTATCTAAAGACAGGGCACGGCCCAAGTGAAATCAGTTTTGGCTTCTGTAAATTTATTTCTGACCAAAAATGTGGCGACTGCCTCTGCAACTTTCTCAGGTGCATCTTCTTGCACAGCATGGCCACAAGCTGTCAATACTTGCAGCTGAAATTTACCTTGCATCTGACCAACAGTCAATTCCTTATCTAATCGATCAACACCAGCAAGAAGAAGCATTTTTGGAACAGGAATTTCCAAAAAAGCAGATGAAAGCCCATGGAACCATTCTGTCCAGTACTTTTCTGTCTTGGCAAGATTAATCCTCCATGTGTACCTATCTGCTTTGACAGGGCTATGTTCTTGAGGTTCCGATGTTGAACTCAGTTCACCTTCAACTATGGTACCCATTGGTGCTGGTAAGGGCTCTGAGCAAGCATCTGAACTGGAGTCACCTTTTGGTTCAGAGTCTATATCATCAACTCCAAGTACACCAGTAACAACATTCTTTATCTGTCCAGGGACTGAAACTTTTGCAGATTGGAGGTTTCGTATTTGACCACTACGAACACACCATTCAATTGCTTTGGACATAGATACAAAGTTTGAAGGTCTTGAGCGGAGAAATCCTTGCATAGATCTGAGTGCATCCATGGCTGTACCTTCAACAACATCTATCACTATGACACCAATAATGTTTGATACCAATGGTGTACTTCTCACAGCTATAGCACCTCCTAAGCTATGTCCTACAGCAATTATTGGACGATTATTAGAAACAGATTCCAAGATGCCGGCTACATCAGTTGCCAATGTGTTGATGGACAAATCGTCATCATCAGTAGTTACAGAACTTCCATGTCCTCTGAGATCTATGGCCATAACTTGACATGTTACTAAACTAGTAATGCACTTGGTGAACTGAGCCCACGTAAGTGCACTATAGCCACCACCATGGAGCAAAACCAATAAAGGACCTTCATTCCCTTGAGAGTAGACATGGAATGTATTTCCATTCACTGAAACTGGCTGTCTTTCATCAAAGTATTTTGACCATGAGGCAGGTTCATAATCTCTTTTTTGACTCGGGACTCTGTGTGGCAACAATTTAGATGGTAACCCCGCTTGGTCATGTAAGCCTCTAGCTTTTGACTTAGCAATTTCTTTTTGAAGGAAAGACATTGCTATATTATTCTGATCTCATATATAAAAATGCTAGACAATTGCAGGCGATAAATTTCTGTCAAGTTAGTCTCTATTCTAGTGTTATCTAGTATATCCAGCTGAGTCACTTGAATAAATCTATGATTTGCATTAGCGTAATACTCTCTTATTTGAATTGATGAAGGCCCTACACTCAATGTACAATTCAATCAAAGCGTATCACTTTAACACTGTTTATCTTCAAAAACAGCTGAAAACTCAATTTGCACAGAACTCCCTGATATATTATATATTTGATTGTCTAATTTACAACCAGACAAATGTCGGATCCTCAAGAAAGACTTGATCGATGACAATTCAATTAGCTGTTTCACAAGCATCTATCCAATCATTGTATACATCCAAAGGTTCTGAGAGTAGGTTTATAGTTGTTTGAAAATCTTCTAAACATACTCTGCAGGTAATTCTAGCAGTACTCCGAGCTTTATCCCTGTGAAATAGATGCATTGGAACTGATAAAATTTCAAGGGCATTGTTGTTGTGGGAAGAAATAGAGTGCATCCATGAATGATAGCAGGGTAAAACGATATGATCCGAAACGATTTTTGGTACTAACCTTCTACGGGAAGATATTGATGATTTCTAGAACTAATTCTTATCAGAACTTTTTGAAAAGAAACGATGAAGATAATCAAGTGTTGAGCTTGCCGAACGAATAAACCTAACCTTTGACGAATTCGTGTTGATGAAAGTTCACGTTAAGGTGGGGAAATTGCACGTAGAATTTGGAGGGGATACTTCAGAAATTTTTATACCGAATACGTTACTCTATTTATGATTGAGATATACTCACATTTTCACATCGCAAGATTTCTCGTGATTGCAAAACGGACAATTGAATTGCGTATCCAGTGGCTCAATCGCCTTGCGCTTCGGTGGCGGCTTCCTTTTACTCTTCCTCCTGCCCATTTGCGTGAAAAATTACAAATATAACTGAAAAGTACGTCTTACTTTCTTTCCTCACTCACAAACTTTTTCAATTTTTAAATATCAACAATAACAACAAATATGATTCGATGTTGATGGAACATTCGATGCTCCGGCGAAATGGATGCGCGTCTTCAACATGCACCAGCTGACTATGAAAGTGTGTAAGTATTCACCTATTCACGTACACGTAAATTTTGCTCCGATTTGGAGATGTGTGCGTTTGGAAATGGGGAAGGGAATTAAGGGGGAGGGAAGCAAAGACATTGTTGACTTCTATGCGGCTACTGCCTATGCGAGGTGAGGAAAATATTGATAAACAATTGGAAATTTGGGACGTGAAAATTTTGAAATGGATTATCTTACATCATCTGATTAACTATTCAATTCTACAAATTGTGGTTCATTATAAATATGTCACAGAGATGAGCTCGCAAGAAAAAAATTTGTAGCTACAGAATAAGTCAGTTGCTGTACTTTGTCAAGTAATCTTTATTTACACTCCTGATAATGGAAAATATTGTCAAAAAGTTTACCTCTGAATTATAGGAAAAATATCTCTTCGAAACTGTCTGAATTTCTTAATAAAAAAAAGGGCCAAAAAAAAAGTTTTCTGCCTGTTCAAAATTTTCAAGGTCCAAAGCACCTTTTTACAAGATTTTTTCTGTGCGAGTATATATTACGACGCAATAAAGAAGCTCATCAGTACTATAGGAATCTGCGTGCCCATGCAGCATCATCATAATTTTGTTCTCCCCAAAAGAAAAGGTGATGGATATGATGCAGCTGCGTTGTTCGCTTCGCCCGAGCAACCACAGCAAAGAAGCAACGCGGTGAATGCTATCTGCAGTGTGCGAGAAACTCGCGCCATGAGCGAGTCGCCTCTTAGAATTGAAGAAAAAAGCAACAAATCCACAAAGAAGCTTCATCATCTTATTCTTCTTCATTGTCATCATCATCTTTGGAGCATCGGGACTTAATAATTTTCCTGAAAATGGCTGACGGCTCATCGTCCGATACTGCTTCCGAATCATATTTAACAGAATGCTGCTTGTCTGCATCAGACCAATCTTCAGACAAATCATCCGAATTTGTACTTGGAGCCCCCAGGTCCGGACTCGATACCGCTTCTCATAAAAAATTGAATTTTCTTCAAAAGCTTGCTGCGCGAGAGGTAAGCTTTTTCCTTGTTATACACTTAGAGCTTTTTCTTGGTGAGCTTTGAACATTTCCTGATGTTTGTAAAAGATAAATTCCAGTTGGACATGAACTTACTGTCTTTGTTGTATCATCTAGGGAGAGTGTGATTTTTATGCTTGGGTTATTTTCTTTTTTTAGATAAGAGGTACACTCTCTCGGCATAGCCATGATCCAGAGCAGAGACTCTTCATGGCGATACCTTCCTGGAGACGTCTTCCACTGCATCAAGTTATACCCAAGTCTGCCCTTCAAGCAGGGTGAGTTTGCTCTTCTGCTTGTTTACATGCTTGAATACAAGAGTGTCTTCATAGTGGTTTTCGGAGTTTACACTTGTATGTTATTGGCTTTTTCAGGCACATTGTTATGGGCCTCACGCAGTGTGGGAGATTCTTACTCACATATACGTACTCTTACAACCTTGATGTTGGAGTACCAGGAAGTCTTTTTAAATACTTTTTACATTGGTGGGCTTTCACTCCTAACAGAGTGGCCCGTAAAGTTTCTGAAGTCTCTTTATTTGGTAATTATAGTATCTATAAGGAGCTTAGTATTGTTATTGCTCAGTGGCCAACGGAAAGAAATAAGCTAGTGATCCATGGCCTCTGGTAAGCTGATATTAGCGTTTGCATTCAATGTGCCTTGTTGTGATATGTGTATACATTCCATCTGCTACAGCTGTCGCTTCTTCTTACAGCTCTAATTTTCAAATGCAGCACCAGCAAACAGATAAAGCCTATGTCACTATAACAACTGTTCCATCCCTCAGCTATTGTTTAGACTGCCAAATGATAGCATCTTCCTATGAAGAAGAAGGTAATCATAGATTTCCGCTACATTTAGCGCATTATCACTAGAACTGGAGATCATATCTGTAATTATTATTTTTTTAAGACTTGGCCGCAAGCTGGGATACATGTGTGCGTTGCAGTTGCTTGCAACATGGCCTCACTGTGCACACAACATACGAAGTCATCTCGCCATATCCTCAATTCCGTGCTGTGACATGTTTAAACTATGCAAACCACATTGTTGTCAATACAGGAAACTTTTTGCATGTTCTCAAGGTGGATTTAGATAATGTAGAAGTGAGGAATGAAAGAATTCATGCAAAAGAGGACACAACGTTGTCTGAAATTCAACAAATAGATGTGATGAGTATAAGTGGAGTGGTAGAAACAAAGACTGAGCATTATGATAATTTAGATGACAAAGACACTGAAAGTACATGTGCAGTTTCTCCAAAATTCGATTCTACTGTAACTGAGGACGACTTCAGTGAAGAAACTCAGTGTAGAATTGATGAACAAATAGATAACGAACAATCATTGAATACCTCTAGCAGCAATCAAAGCGATTATGTCTGTGATAATAATAAGTCTAGCATTAGTTCAAGTGAAAAAGTATGTATGTATTTAGATGATAATTTACAAAGTCAGTGTGATCCAAGCAGTCAGAGCTCTCATCCCGAACAGAAAGAAATTTCTGTCAGAGACAAAATTTTACAAGATTTTTGTGAAGATATGTCACAAGAATTGAGTATAGGGAGTGATCTCATAACTCTGGTGAAACATCCTCCGTGTTCTCCAAGGTCAACACCTCAGAGGATACCGCCAGATTTGAAGCCGAATACTTGTCCTTCTGTTCCACTTACTCCACCATTGGATATTCTGAAAACGCGCAACTCTGATTCTAGTCAAAGAAACTCTCCACAGTCTGGGATAAACCAAGGTAGCTCATGTATAATAACGACGTCAATGAACTCAAACGTTCAAAATTGTTCTGCTGAAACCACAGAGCCATCTTATCCCCGTTTGATGTCCCCACCCACCTCTACAACATTCAGGTATTTTCTTTATCATTCTTTATTCTTTATTCGAATTCGTTGATAATTATGATCGAATTCATCCCATACCAATACGACTTTCACATTGATCTATTTTTTAATTCAACTTGAATTCATTTCAGGCCCCCCCATCGGAAACGAACTAATTCTGTCTCGCCATCAAATCCAAGCTCGCACTTACAAACTCGAACTCGAATGAATCCCAAGCTCAATCTCGAAGCTGAAAAGGCCTATGAGTTTACGGACGACGCCCAAGAAACTTGCGAAAAACTTAGCTCGTTCAGGAAACGTCGACTTGCCGATAAAAAGTATGAGTTTTGCGACGAAACAGAAGATGCCGAGAATATAGTTCCTTTCAAGCACATTCGCGATCAGTCGAAACATCGCGTGTGTTCTATTCTTCAAATCTCACCTGCTGCCTCACCTTTGCCAAATGGTCGACGTCAACGAATTGATTCTGAACATAGTGATTCGGACGATTTTAGTAGTACTCAAGATTCTCAAGCACTAAGTGATATTCTAACTTTTGACATAAGTAAGTTTGTGTACAAATTCAATGATTGAAAGAGAAGCTCAAATGACAACTACGATCTTTCTTGCAGCTGAGAAGAATGTCTTGAGGCCTCTGAATCAGAATCAACTGCCTAATTTCTGCCGTGAGCGTAATAGTAAATCGTACTTTAATACTGTTTCACCACTTGTTCCTAAGGGTGCATTACAATACCCTGTGATTAAGTGCACGTCGCATTTCAAACGCAGTTACATAGACTTGGACGATGAACGTACCTCAGTCATTACTGATGTAGAAGGTAATGAATAAAATTTGTTGACTTTCTGACTAATATTGATTATAAAAATGATAATCAGCAGTTGCTAAAAACAATTTTTCACTCTTATTAATTGATTTACAGATGAAGAGACTGGTGGATATGTGAGTTATCAGTGTGTGCTTCCAATGCAGGTCCATGGAGCAGATTACGTTCAAATGGGCATGATTAGTAATGCTAAGGCAGAAAAATTGGTACGTCGTTGTGTTATGTCAACGCAGTCCATCTCTGTAGATTTGATGATTTATTAATGAGCATTGCCTAATTCTAGAACGTACCCTGTGTGTCTGTACATCAAATAAGTTTTGATATTGAAACGTTTTCACACCACATAGCGGACTGGCAATGCAAACTTTTTAAAAAAAAGTATTGGCATTGTAGTGACTATGATATAGAAGTTATAGATATTTGTGCTCTAAGTGGAGATATCATACTACTTCTGATTATGAAAATTCAAACCAGTGAACAATGTGGTCAAGGACAAAGGTAGGTTTGATGCAAAAATTAGTGGAAATGTCTTGGTAGACACGAGTTTGGTAGATTACTGTTGATGATTGGTTTTTTTCAGCACTGAAGATAGAAAGCAATATGTTGGGGGCTGTAAATTTACTTGGAATGTTGAGTCAAATTTATACCGAATCACTGACATTTTAAAAATGAGAGAAGTCAAAGCTGATCCTGCACATTTTGACAAATCACCTTTGGGAGGACTGGCTATACCATGGAATCCAACAAAACTAATAGCTCCTCAAATGAGGAGAAAAATTCAACAACCTTATGCTCGTCAGATTCGTTACTTGAGCAACGAATTAGCTTTGTCAGGTATCCAATTTCTTGGTCATTTTGATAATTTCAAGGACATGAATTAACAATATGCTGTGGCTTTTCAGATGAGTCTATAACGAGATTGAAGGATTTTGATAATCTTACCGAATTCTACATCACATCAGTCCCAAATGGCCCATAAATAAAATCAGACATGTTATGCCATAAAAGTGAGTCATAGTAATGAATTCAGTGACAGATGAAATTTTATTTAGATGTTATTTTTTGTATATTTTTTAACATTTATTCATTTGTACATTTTGATACACATTGATTATTGATCTTGAAGATCAGGAGTGATTTCGTAGAATATAAAAGGACGTGAAAAAATTCTCTTTTCTTTCTTATTTGTAAATATGCTAACAATAAGAAATGCGTAAACATTAATTTGTAGATGACAACGATTCTAGGCAAGTACTATCTGTCATTAATACAATCAATATCAAATTTCCTCCATGAATAGTGTTTTAATAGATGATGAAGTACCTATGTAATGAATACGTTGGTCCCAAACCGAAATTCGTGCAAATACGATAATTTAATTGCAACTGCCTTTGGCATTTGAATTCAGTCTATCAAGAATCAACAAAGTGTAACATTTAGCTGACTAATTATCACAGCGAGGTACATTATAAACAAGACGAATATTAATGAGCGAAGCAATAATCTTGATATCATTCCCCTTCACTGAAAAATCAATATTGTGAACTGCAAATTCAACGGGCTGTTACTCAGAATTTTGAGTCATCCCAAATTTTCAAACTTCTGTTTTCTCTTATCAAAATTAATACTTCTCACAGATGCAAAAGGAGAAAACAACAAATAACAATTTATTATAACTTTAAACCTTAACTCCTCCTCCAAAAATGCGTGATTCACAAAAATTTAATTAAATTACACCAACATTCTACTTGATGAGTCTGTAGCAGCATCTGTTTCATCACTGCCTACTTTGATAGTAGATAAGGCTCTCCCCCAGGCATCGGCACACTGTTGATAATGTGCAATTTGTTGATCAGCCATTGATAGTAGCATTGTCTTCAAGTCTTTGCGTTTTTCTATGTTCCACCTTTCTAAATCACTCCGTAAATTTTCATTGGCGCATTCTAATCTATCTTGTAAGACTTCCACGACTTTTGATATTCGCGGAATAGACTGAGATAATCTGTTCAATTTCTCGCTACTGGTTTCAGTTTTCCAAAATGAATTATCCCACCGACCTGGTGTTCCATTTCCAGAGCCAATGATCTGTAATTTATTGATTCTCATATGGAGATATTTCTCTTGAACTGAATGAATATTTTTTATAAAACATAGACATACCCATTAGATTAATTTGATGTGGAAAAAGTAATTTGCATCAATAAAATATTTTGTAAATTACGTGTGATCTTACTCACCTGATCCCTCTCTGTTCTTCGTTTTTTCAACTCTTCCACAGTCATTTCATACTCAATTTGCATGCAATCTCTCCTTGTCAAAGCCTCTTTGACTGCATCAACATAGGTGATATATTCTCTCTCATGACTCATGTTAGATCGCAGTAAATTTTGTACTGCTGCAGCATTAGACTCAATGGCGCCAGCAACTGCTTTCAAAGTTTTGGCAAGTTCTGGCTCTGATGTTGCCCACAGAGTGAATACTGGATGCAATTGATGCAATTCAAATAAATAATCTTGTCTTTCTTTGTAAATGCGACGATTTATCTTGTCTATCATGCTGAGTTTTTCACCAAGAGCCATGCAGTAATCTTTTACTTGGTCAAATTCTATGTGACGTTGTCTTACAGAAGCTGTAGTAGCAATGGTCAGCGTATCACTTGTCTTGCGATTGCAGTTCTTGCAGTGTATCTGAAATTCCTGGAACAAAAATGAATTGCAGTCAGATAAGAGTATGAAAAAATGCATCCTGAATTTACAGACACTTACAGATGGCTTCGCAGTCAGGAATATGTACAAGTTTTTGTCTGAGCTCAATATAGGATGATTGACCATGCGATTCATAAAGGTGTGCAAAAGTTTCATCCTCATTATTATAAATTCCTTTGAATATCTATCCAATTGGTCTATTAATGAGTGCTTTCCTGGCATTGGCTACAATTAAAAACAAACAAAACCATAACAAATGTGCTGGTCTCACTTCCCCAAGACATTCTAGTCATACTCACCGGTATAATATGAGCAGGGTAGGTATCAACCAGCCTCTGCCTCAGCCAAACAAAGTCGTTGTATCGCCTCCTTACAACATACTCGGGTTCCTCAAATTCTGGCCTCGTTGACTAAACAAAACACACAAACCTTCAACACCTTGTTCAATCATAACAATCAAATCGACTACAAACCTTTGTTGTAATCCTGAATGTAACATAGGTCTCCAAAGTTTCCACATGCTTCTGGGGATTGTCAACCTTGACCTGAAGATCTCTCTCGTCCATACCTGAATCAAAGAGCTCAAGCTCTGGGAATGTAGAAAAGCTCTCAATCGAAGGTGAAGCAACCTAGGAGACACAAAACAACAACACGCTTTCAAAATCACAGCAAACACACTTGAAAAACAAAGAATGTGTAGTTATATGGAGTAGAGGTTCTTGGCTCACCGCTGAATCGTCTGCGGATGTACTGCAACTAGAGCCAATGTCCAGGTGTATAGGTTCGCTTTTCTCCTGGCAGCTCACCTCTAAAACAGCGGCTTTGCTCTCAGGCTTATTGTCTGTCAGGCAAATCATCGTCGCGGCGTCGAGTGCTGCAGTTTTCTTCAGTTTTCTTTGACAGCTACGATCCGAATGGCCACGAAACTTAGGTACACACCTGTCACTCGATTTGACACTTGATCGCTTATGCGGTAGATCGGAGCACTACGAATACTTGCACTTGCACTTACTTATCACTGTATCATATATATTATATTGAGTTTTTCTTGGAGATGTACTCGAGTGTGACACACCGGGACGCAAAACTCGCGAATTCGACGTATATCAACAGGGTGTAGGTCTATTTGTTTATCGATCGTTCTCTATATATATCGCGCGTCAACGGTCAAATTGATGAGCATGTCTGCGCCTGCACCATGATGACCTCATCGACAAGTTTCGATCCTGGATCCAAGACATGCAGTGAAAACTCAAAGTTTGATCGATCTTTGAAGTAATAAGAAAAAAAACACCGTTTTGAAGAAATTGAAGTTTCAAAAGTAGATGAAATGAAGAGAAAACGTATCAGTCAAGTTTGCAAGATAACGGCTCCAGGTAGGTTAATATGAACCTAATTCATAAAATACCTTCAATCCGCGATAACTTGGTATAACAATGGGGGGATGATCGAGAAAGAAGAAGAGCGCATTGGGATGATGATTCATGAGAGAAAGAGAGATGGAAAACAATTGAGCATAGAGTTTACATGTTGATGAATTAGTAGATGGGGTTATAACTTACTTGGCTACTACGCGACGACAAAAGGAAATATTTTCGTATCAAATATTTTTCTGCACCGTGGAAACCGTATCTCCGGGTTACGACTTGCCAATGAGCGATTGGAAACTGTCAGACGCTAGCACAATAATCGACGAGTTGCTCGATAATGAGCAGATTTTCATTGTTCCAACATCGACGAGCGAAGATGAAGCTGACGAGGGAAAAGATCACCGGCATCATTACGGACTACAATCCTTGGACGAATCATATTTCGTCCTTGAGAATGGAGATTTTATCGAGCATGGTGAGACTGTATCAATGACGATTTTTTCCCAATTTTTGTTGAGTACTTACAACAAAGTTGTCGATTTTACAGCAGTTTTTTTTTACGGTTATACCGTGTAGTGTAGGCAATAAGGTTGCATTGAGGGTTTTGTCCATAACCGCAATCGAATACTTAGAGACTTTTGTGGAACACGTGCTCTCGTTATTTTTTTGAACGGTTTGTACGATTCTGAATGATGTTGGGGAACCAGAGATTTTGTTATTGATTGTGGAATTTTGTTCAACGACTTTCAACAAGGCGATGCATGGTGATTCTTCTGAGGGCGAAATGAAGGCTTAGGAAGGTTTTTTTTGAAATTAAAGTTCGCTAATTCTTGGGAATTTTTTTTTTTTTTCGATGGGTGATCAAATTGAAGATTTATATATGAAGGTTTGCTCCAGATCCATCAACGAATAGAATAGCAAAGTGTTTTTTCTCTTTTTTTTTTCCCCACGCAGTGAGCCATCATTTATTTCCATTGATTAGATCTGGACCTGTTACATTTCCATCTATCTTTATTTTACGTCATTATACCTACTGATCCTATCAAAATCTGTCAAGTTATTATTGTTCTTGAACTTATTGATGTTTCTATATTTGCATAGACACGTTAAAAATGACATTTTGGAGGTGTTGAAATCAGCCACAAGACACCGTAAGAACTTATACGCCATGAAGATTCGCATAATATAGAAATTACGAGGGAGTCGGATACCGTCGCTGCCGATTTCTGAAATAACTCCGTGAATTTTTGAATATCCGAAATAACGTTAAATTAACGATAAGATTCAACGAATCGGCGTTTCTTACCAAATTTGAGAAATCTCAAAAAGTCATCGAGAAGATTATGAACCTGTCAATGTCAGTTATAACTGTAGAATAACGGTGAATGAAAATTATTTGAATTTTTAGTGTCTATCATAGGCATGGAACACCGACCAAAATAATTTTCAAAAAAAAGATTTGATAGATTTTCCATCATTTTTATTCAAACGCTTTCGATGAAATTGTCGTAGACCCACAAGCATCGAATTTTTGACGCAGAGGTGTGCGTGTTTCATTTTTTCCAGGGTATTGCTCAAGAATTACTACTACGCGGTGGGTTTTCGGGTATTTGCAAAACAAAATCACTAATGGAGTGAACTCGGGCTATTTATTATCCAACTCTTTGGTAACTTTGTACCGAATTTATATTGACTATAATTTTCGAGTACTTTATCAATCTTTGCAATGTATCCTCTATGAGATGGCTCTCATTTAGATTCCAATCGAAGAGTAATTCTCAAAATACATCGGTGCAAAGACTGATAAAATGAATATAATATTTTGAAAGAAGAACCGTTAGATCCTCATTCCATCTACACGACTCTCGTAAACTCTGTAACACAGTGCGTATAATTAATATTTACTAGGTTATACGGTTCAGGACAGGTTTACCCCCTAATAAAAGAAATTCGTTTGAAATCGATGATCAAACTATAGTTTTATCAAAATTTCAGTTTTTCACTGACTGCTATCGTCTTATGTGACCAAAAAAAATTTTTACATCCAGAAATGAAACAAAGCAAAAAATCGTACACGTAAAATTACTGCAAGCTTTTTAAAAATTTGGCGCGCTTTTTGAAATATTTGCGCATCCTTCTAGTGTGCAAGGACTCCACTTTATATTCAAAGGGTAAAAAATTGGCCGGTTTGCAACCCCTTGCAAAATTCTATATATATATATGTATAGATGAGTGGCGCTCGCGTACATGTACCCATATGTACACGAATCGATAAAACACCATACGGACTCCTGAGGTACTCATCCTATATCCTTCAATTTTATTCTCTCTCAAGCACAAGTACATAACTGTAATACACCTGAACATTGTTGTAGTATAGTATTTCCATCAAATTCAGTATAAAAAAAATACTATACATGTACAGTTTGACTCGTAAACCCCGTACAGGTAGACTTGTGTGTGCATATATATTTGTACATATATATATGTATATGTATATGTAACGCGGGGGGTGATACTTGCGAGGGTGGTCTTGCGCTGTGTTGTAGCACACGATGCCGTAGCCAAGGAGACGATTTCTAAAACTCAACCATCATCAGTATAGAAAACACATTGGAGCAGCTGGGAATTCGCGTGTGAATTAACTCTTATATACCCTGGGTGTACATAGAGCTTTTTTTAAATCTAGACTCTTATTCTCTATCTTTCGCGTTGTCCAGGATCCCGTTTCCCCGGCGACCATCACCCAGGTGAGACACCGTACATCATAACATTAACTCATTTCTAAAGCTTTTCATATTATGTTTTGTGTATTTTTTACTCATGGGTTTAGCTATTCTTTTTTTTTTTTTTTTTTAACATAGTAGTTGTCGTGAGCGGTAAAATTAGTATGGCCGGTGTAATTCTTGCAATAATCGGGGGTCCAAGGAGTACAAATATGAGAGCTTTTGATATAATGATATGTTCAAAAGCTTTCGGGGAATAAAAGTTGCAAGCTCTTGCCGAGTGTCTCTGTGAGCTTTTACTGCAAAAAAAATTTTAATCATATTTTAGTGTTTTATTAGTTTTTAGTCATCAATATACGTTTTACACGTGCTCGATTAGAATATATCTGAAAATCATGGTATAGGCTAGAGGAGCCTATTATGATGATCTGCACAATTTGTACTCTGTTATATATCTAAAGCTTGCGTGGGATATCCTTGAATATTTCACCGCATGGATTCGTAATTATAAATAAGTGTGCGGGAATATCTGTTTATAGAGTCTTTGAATTAGACTAATTATCGTCATCGAAACCGGCTAATTTTATCTTCTTGTGATATTCGTTTATTGTACACACTCCAGCTGATGAAAGCTTTCGCAGCGTGAGGTGTTTCTAATACATATATCTATTGTGCCTGTGCATAAGGCTATCCCAGGCGAGCGTGATGTGCAAAATTCACGGGGGGTATCATATATGTTCCGCGCGTGTGCAAAGGATAACGCAAATATCAAAAAATAATGATTTCACCTTTTTTTATTAGATTCTTTTTCCTTGGACTGTGACTAAGCCTAAACATTGTAACGAACTTGTTTAATCTCGTCCTTTATAACTTCATGAAGCTCCTTCAAAAAATTTTATTTCCTTGAGCTAATGGCGATGCGTTTTGACTATACGTTCTCTAGATTCGGATACGAAATAATTTTCAACTGTAAAAAAACGAAGATCCACGTTTTTCGCTGCTTGATTATATAGCTTCGAATAGTTTACATATACAGCTTCGACTTTCCTATTCAAAATTCGTTAAACTGATATCGGATACCGGCATTGTCAACTTTCGAATTTATCCGATGAATTTTTGAAATATCGCAGAGATAGCAAAGTTATTTATCGATTCGTTGATTCGTTTGGAATTGGCAGTGGCTTCGATATTTTTGATAACACCAAAATTATCGAATATCACTTGGAAGTCGATAGAGGCATCCGACGTCCCCTTAAAAAAAACTAAAAGAATTTTTAAAGCATGTAACTTTTTTATTCTTTGTTTCTTAACAAGGAAGAAATAGCTCTGTATATACACGGTCAAAACAATACAGGGTGATTCAAAATAACTCCACCTCCTCTCAGAGCTCCCCTTGGTGTCTATTGTATGAGATTTGATTCCAATCATAGAAGATCAAATTTCTTCTATTCATAAGAGAGATTGTTTTGTAAAAGCTTGTTTTGTGTTCATATAGAAAAAGTCTTACCAAATTCAGCACGAGCATTCGAAACAAAAACGAACGTTGAAAATGTGAGAGTGCATCCAGAAACCCATAATCCGTCCGTGATATACAAGTATTTACATATTCAAAGCGAACTCAGAGCCTGCGTAATTTTTTGATAGAAACACCAAACATTTATTGAATGGATACACGGAAAAATGCAATTTTGTTTCACATCACAAGAAGAATGAGTAATTCTTCTACATTGTGAATCGACTCACCAACAACAAATGAGTAGTTCCACGTCACTTCAAAAAGGTTTTCTCCGACTATTTTTTTATCCTTCTGTGGGTTACTTCCCTTCATCATAGTGGTGACAGAAAATAATTCTTCTAGGCCCAAAAAATTTTTTGCATCACGCGAGTCTATTTAAGTGATTTTGATTTTTTATTTTTTTCAATTCAAGATTATTGAAACATTGCCATGGCAATTTGCGTATAGCCTTTGATTAATCCCATCAATCGCAATTTTGCTTACGGCATTCGAAGGAGGGGTCAAAAACCGATCGTTTTACTACTAGCAAAACTTGTGTAAAGCCTTTTTGGTCCTTGCCAGATTCAGAATAACCTTAAATTTTAATGTAGTCCATATTATTTTTGACGTGTCAACAGAAAAATTATTTTCAAAGCACTATTTTGAACAGAAAATAGCCTCCCCAGTATACCCACTAGGTTTGGGGGACCTGAAACTATTTATAAACTATAGCCTTTGAAATTTCCTTCAAAATGACCTATTGTAAGAGTAAATTTGATGCACTAGGAGTGGATTTGTAGCCACCACAATCAAAACAAGAATGTCTTGAGTGAAATCTGTGAGCCTTACAAAGCCTTTTCATGACTTCAAGGACTCTTTGGCAGCTGTGTACCTCCCATTTGACTAATTCGACTCCGGCAGTAGATTATTCTGAAGGTAATTGACCAAGCTATGGATTGAAGATGGTTTTGAGAGCACAGGGTGGGTCCCATAGGCAGGAAATCCACCATCATGGAAAATAAACGGAATTGTCAATTAAATATCATTCCTTAAACGTGAATCACCTGCCGATGGGACCAACTCTATGCTCCCAATAACATTTTCAATCAAAAGCTGGGTCAATAATTACCTTCAAATTGACCTATTGCCAAAGTCAAATTAGTAAAATGGTAGGTACACAGACGCCAAAGAGTCCTCGAAGTCATGAGAAGGCTTTTTTTTACTGTTATTAAGTCATTAAGGCCTCTAGGGCCCATTCAAACTACAAGCACATATGAAAAATGATGATAATATTAGTAATCTATGAAGATTATACAGATGTTTTCAATAAATATCACAATAACTGTATGACAAATGCATTATCCAGTGTCTTTTGCTGACTAAATTATATACATTTACTATTACACTTTGAAATTACATTCTGCCGAAGAAGAGAGTATAAGTTTACATGCTGAGATCGAAGGTTCAGAAACAATAGATTCGATATTCAGTGGAGATCTCAAGCGAAGAGTTTTCAACTTTCCCAAGAGTTTTTGTCTCTGAGGGCCATACAATTCAGATTGCCTTGCCATAAGACATGATTAATCGTTTCTTCATCAGGCTCACCTTATTTACATTTCATGAAATGGCTTCGTATAGGGCTCACAGATTCCATTCTTGACATTCTTCTTTTGATTGTATTGGCTACAAATCCATCCTCATGCTCGAGTATCTATTCGATACTTGGAAAATATATTCCCGATGTAAAAGATGACTCGGCAAATACGATAAAATCTATATCTGTCTCTAAGCTCTACAAGGAGTTTTCGCTTGATGAAATATAATTTTCTACTTTTTTTGACTTTTCAATGCACCAAAAAATTCCAGGAAAGTCATATCTCAGGAAAAATGCTTCAGAATTTTTCAACATGTAGATTACAACAATACCAATAGAAAAGAGGATTAAAAAAACCTTTTTTGCAACTGTATGCGCGAAGTTGTAAAAAAATGAGACTTCTCTTCATTATTTACAGTGCGAGAAGTAATTCGTGAATGACTTCTCGCACAGTTTTACATTTACGCACTGGTGAAGTGTGCGTAAATCTAACTTCTCGCTCTAATGCATTTTCATTCACGCACAGTTCCAAAATATGATGTCACGTCATCCCTTTGAATTTGGCCTTTCTTGAAAACTTCGTTCTCAAGATGATCTTGCTCGGACAGTGGTGCATTTAATTACAAACTTCGCGCACAGTTGCAAAAAATAGTATACGCAACACGTGCGAGAAGTTTCCGCACACGTTGCCAACTCGCGCGAGAAGTAACATTCACGCACACTTCGAAACTTCTCGCACACCCAGAAGTACATATTTACGCACGCTCGCGAAGCGAGCGTGCGTAAATGTGTTCTTCTGGCTGTGCGAGAAGTTCCAAAGTGTGCGTGAATATTAACTTCTCGCACTCGTTTGGCAACTTGTGCGGAAATTGACCTTCTCGCACTTGTTGCGTAATATACTATTTTGACACGTCAAAAAAGATATGGATAGTATCGTGATTCAAGGTTATTTTAAGTCTGGCAAAGGCAACGTTTCAAATCTTGAATTTAAACAAATAAAAAAATAAAAATCACTTAAATAGACCCGGGTGATGCAAATTTTTTTTGGGCCTAGAAGAACTATTTTCTTTTACGGAGGGCTAAAAAAATGGCAGGAGAAAATCTTGCTCTTTTGACGTGGAATTGCTCAAACACTCTTCTGGCATCCAGTGTGTATCTTCTCTAAATGAGCAGAAATTCGAGATTGTATATAGGGCTCGAATTTTTTAGGCCGACTTGTGCATTATTCTATCAAACAGGCTTTTGAAGGACAATCTCTTGATGGATGAGATGTCATTTCATCTTTAAAATACATGAACCAGTTTGATAGGAACTTGATAATTACTCAGTCATTTGTTAAAATGTATAGAGGAACCTTATAACGCATCGATGAAAAGCAATTTTAACTGTCCAAATTTTCTAAAAATAGCCAGAAAATCAATTGAAGTCATCGTAAAAAACTCGGAAACTCTCCCGAAATTAGAAACTTCTCCTTTCGCAAGTATTCTGCTACACTTTCATATGATTTTTTTAAAGAAATGTGTCCTCGTGTTTCAAAAGGAAGAAATAAAGGCCAGAAATCTAACAGGTATTAAACTCATCACTTTTTCGCCTCTCCATACTGATTTTTGATATTTTTTTGTACTGGAATATCTTCCATTACCAAAAATAATTTTCACAGTACTATAAGCACTTGATCAAAAAAAAAAAAAAAAATCGAAAATAAATACAGGATGGCCTATCACTAGTTTTCGCGAAAGATTGAAATACCTTTATCCCGAAAATTTCAGCTATAAATGTTTAATTTTTCACTTCTTGGATACTACGAAGTTCTTATTTTTTTTTCTTCAAAGAGTGCTCCACTCAACGTCGGTCTTTGGATTGTACATACGTACATTCATGAAAATTTGGATAAGAAATTGAAAAGAGGAAGGACTGAACAAAATTTTTTTGTTTGTACGAGCACTAAGGTATTATATAACAAAATTTTCACACACATCTGCACCAATTTATTATCGATACACTACGTGTCTCCAAATAGAATTAAAAAGCCACAGGTCATCTTTCATCAAATTCGACACAAAATATAGTTTTGTATCAATACACAATAAGTGAATCCTTCTATAGATATATATCGTCATGGCACAAGAATCTCTGAATAAAAACTTGTCATTGTACCGGATACAAATAATGACCTCAAAGCTCGGTTCACTTCTCACGCTCATAATACTACTCCAAGTACAAGCATGTATAATGAAATCGGCTTAAATTTTTCAATATCTATCCCTATCAATTTACCACCCACGGTTCATCATAATCATTGTCGACTGCATCATCACCATCATCATCATCTTCATCTATAGTGCAAAATTTCCAATTAAAAAAGGCTTATCACCGACAAATTTTAACCCCCATGAATCTTCCACCGTCTTACACCCTATCTCTACTATCCTATACCCAATTTATCCAAAAAATTATTAAAGGTTCAGACCGTATTTAGTATAGCACACCCCTACTATATGTAGGTAAACCATATATTGGTTATGCACGTGGCACGATGAGGCGATTACACTTTCTTTTACCGATTATATATGAGTGGTTCCGTTGAAACTTTAATGATTGGAGGCCGAAAATGTGACAACCCTAAATCCTACTTCGGAAGGTTCTGACATGTATTTCTCGACTTTTTCAAACATATAATGTATAATTTAACTCGCGCATGGACTTAAACATTTCCACTCATCGGTATCATAAAGATAACACGCATAACACGGCAACGTCGCACGGAACCTGAAATTTTGAGCTGCACACGGAAACCTGACATTTGACACTAAAACTGATCTCACGGCCAAACGATCCAAGCTACAGTATGTTGAGATATCGGGTTTTTCATTTGTCCATCAGATACTTTGAAAAAAACTGACTAAGACCTCCGTAATCTCGCGTTCAAGGGTTGCACTAACAATAAGTAGTGCCACACGGAACTGACCAAAAAATTTAGCAATAGTAGATTCTTGCCGAAAGCTACTGCACAAAGTGTGAAAAGCAGTTTTTTTCGATACTTGAGAGCATGGAAAAGTTGCACTTGACGATTTACTTCAAGAATAAGTTGGTGCGGAAAAGTCTAGGATAAGGAAAATACACTCACATCGAGGGAAACTGAGGGAGTAAAATTTTAAGTAAAATTGCGCCACAAAATGTACGTGCTCGTCATGCACACAATAAGTCGTCTTTTGGTTTTCATAGCAGTACATTTTTTGTGCTCAATATCACTATATTTGATGTATTTGCTCACCCGAATCCCAAAAGAGCCCCACCGCGACGCTTCACACTCACAAAAAATGAAAAACCACAGCGCACGGAACTGACATTTTGACCCCTTTTTCGATGATAATTTTTTTTGGCGACCCTGGATCGCCAAACTAATGATTGCGCCAGAAAGAGCCCCAAAAAAAACGTCGAAAAGGACCTGTACGAATAATTTCCCAAGCGTTTTAAGGGTTCGTACAAGCAGGCACATATCATTTCAAAGTTTCCACGGAACTACCCATATACGATGGGGGAGTCACATATGTATACGGATAATATATATGCACGTGTAATGTCAGGCATATACATGTTATATATATAGTATACGTAAAGGTAATACTTACATATGTTGACGCGAGGGTGCCTATAAGGATAACGAAAATTGCGCCAGGTGCATATTGCTCTGAGTATATAGATAGAGGAGCCCTCCTTTTGCCCATAGTCCGTAAATTCAAATTCTCGTTTTTAGACCCGTAAGAATATTATATCCATCAGCTGCTCTATACGGTCTGTTCTTTTAACCAACAACTTTATGTGTGTATGTATAATATATATGTATGTATAGAGCCCTTTCCGCCCTGATGAAGCGATATACGTAAGTATTTTTTAGCATGCATCTGTTTTGTTCGAAGGGCTGTTTTAGGTTCATGTGAGAGGGAAAAGCCCGCGTTTTGTGTCTGAGGGGGTAGTTGAGACAGTTGCACGCCAGTGTGTCACTCGTGCAGTCGATCGTCTTATGATGATTTCTTTTTTGATTTCTAAATGGTTTGAAATTTTTGCATACCGTGAAATGTAAAATTTTACTGAATTTTTTGATGGTTAATTGTATTTTATGTGATGAATCAGTTAAGTTTTTAGCTGATGAATTCTCTGTGTTCTGGTGCGTGTAATTTGTGTGGATTGGTGTGCAGATAATTTTACTAAGAGTGTCTGCAAAACGTTACAAACTTAACCGATGTTTGGCGGGCTTTTATTTTGTAGCAAAAAGGTAAAACGATATTTTTTGAAACATTAATCTCTCTCTTCCACGATCGTACTTTTTCACTCCGGAATTGGATTTAAAATTTTCAATGTATTCTCCAAATTTGAACTAGTTTTATAGTCAGTAATTGTGGTATTTTGATATCTAGAGAGACTTTGAAGGGTGTAATGTTCATTTGATCGTATGAGAACGTGTAAAAATCGTCCCAAATTAACGTCTAAAGTTGGGGATTCCACTTTTCACGATTAGTGTAGTTAATATTAATAAAATTATTGGCGATGAGGCTCTTGAAAAAAAAATGTCGTTCTTGCGTCCCTCGAACCGCAAAGATCAAAAAATTGATTGAATATCAAACGAATCAAAAGTGAGCAGAAAAAAACTCAACTCGTTACACTTCAAGACTCAAAATTATGCTTCAATGATATGTTACTTGAAGAAATCGATTTTCAGATACTCATGATTGAGCTATTAACCGGATGCAGTAAAATCAGCGAAGCAAGTTTCTGAACATTCATGCCTTTTTCATGCTTTTGCTGGAGTAGATTAGTGCCATCAATGTAGCCAACATCGTCGGAATTATTCTCAAGATTGGATGTTGTGAAAGTATTTTTAGTAAATTGCAATCAATTAAGATCACAGACATTCAACTGCAAAATATAACGATCATTTCACAGAATTTTATGAAACTCATACTTCTTCAACGATTGAAATCTTTTCTTTTAGTCAAACAGTGTCCGCGATCGTCAAAGTCAATCGTGACAACGAATCTATATAAAAGTTTTTATCGTAATTATTTGCTTTCCAAAAATGACATCTTCATACCTTTGTTAATTTGTTAATTATGATAAGGGAATTTGAATGAAATTTCATGAAATGTCACAAAGTAGGGGCTGTTTATATCGTATAGCGTGATGAAATTCTTCCTTGCTTGCATCTTCATTCTCAGTTAGATAAAATAAAATTTTGCTTCCTGGAGGAGTTTCTACACATCACCCAATCTCGTCTCGTATCACTTCGAAAATTTTCAAAACTCTCTTACTTATAGAGAACCTACTCTAAATTAATTTTTTCCAGGAAACATCCTAAGCTAATTTCATTTCTGAGTGAAACAAAAAATTTGGAAATCACTCCAACTTAACAGTCATTACCATAAAAATAATGCATATAATTCAATCAAACCTCTGAATTCCTAAGATAGAAGAAAAGTTCTCAAACTGTATCCACAATCGATGCTTTCGAAGAATCTATAAGTACACCCACAATAAATATGTTCACAGTGCACTCAAACGAATTTCATCTAGACTGCATCGATTTGGTTGAACGATTTCATTTCTCTTTTCTAACTTCCATTTCCGATAATCCTGTTCTAAGCGTAGCCATTCGAAATGAACTTGGTATGTATCAATCAGTACAAGTTTCATCATGGATTACATTGGGGGAGTTGGAGATATAATATATATCCCTTGCCGGTACATAACATCAAATAAACGCTCTTTGGCAAGCGATTTCTCGTATACCCTTAAGCTTCCTACAGGTGATCTATAGAATATATTGCAGTAAATATCACATCTTTGCTACAGGTGTTGCTTGTCACCTGGGCAACCCCCTGCTTGATGTATAAGTATAATCCATTCTCCCCTTGACTCATCTCACTTTGTATATGACCGATATCATACCGCTCTTGAGATGTCTCTTGGAAATCAAGTACGATAAAGACATCTCAATATTCTCATCTGCTCGTCAGAAAGCGACCCTGACTACAAAGAACACCGATATGAATGCACGTTTTTTGATATGCTATATATTTTTTGAGATTGATTTGGAGTTTGTAATTATTATTTTCTAGGATGCTTTCGATATGACCTGAATTTACGTGATACATACTGAAAATAAAATCTGCGAAATCTCAAACTATTTTCGCGAAGATTGCTATCGTCCTCGCTATCGTCGCAACTCTCTCTTCCTGCTAATGAAAAAGATAAAAATGAAACTTTTGAGTTGTTAACTCATTACTATTACGGGGTATTAGACTTTTGTCACACGTAAAATTTCAATCGCATCTCAAAGTCGAAACTCATGGTTTGGGGATCTGGGGCTTTTTCAAATGGACCGCTCACAGATTTTGAAACAAGATTAATTTTCAAAATATCTTCAAAATGAATACTCGTAATCCATACCATCGACAAAACTCAAAGTTTCCATTTTGGACAATATTCGTTCAAACCAAGTGTCAGTAGTTTCTTTGAAGCCTATTTGTAATATAAAAATGATTCCCAGAGCGATCGGAGTTACAATTGATATCGTTTTTTCAGGATTCGGAAAATGTATCATCAGCGTAACCTATAGAAAAAAGACAAAAAGATGAAATTTTCTGGAATATTTTGAGAAAGCATGTGCTTCCCAAACCTCGGAGGAGGAATTCATATTGATTTGGAAATGGTTGAAGTGTATGACGGTAATATTTACACTGGTCTTCCACAAAAAAATCGCGGAAATAGAGCAGTTTTTGTGATATGCAGTACCCGCCAAAATGAATGAAACGCGGGTTCCTTTACTAAAACAGCGATTACTCGGATGTCCTTGCGTCTACGGCAATTTCACTAGAAGCATTCGAAAAATGGGAAAAAAGCTATCAATTAGGTCTTCCAAGAATTTTTTCAACCCAAAACTCATGTTTTTAATTGGCTTCGAAAAGTGGAAAATTCTTCATTTCAATCAATCATCGATTATTCATCGGTAAATTACGATTGCGTAAAGATCCTTCCGGGATCTTGTAGCTCTTTTCGAGACTTTTAAAATCGTTTTTTCATACATTACTCTCCTTCTTTTTGCACCCGAGTTACGAGCGATCAAGTGATAGCAAATTCACACGCGTTGGGGGTAGCGGAGATATAAAACGTAATCCACGATTTCGACATCAAATATTCTAAACATCATAAAATGTGAAACAACTATGTTTTAGAACGCACTCGAAATGACCTCAGACAGCTTGAAGAAGAAAAGCTCATACCTCTAGATCACCAGTACCCTCGACCCGCACCAACTTGTTTCTGCCAGATCACTCGTAACTCGGTTGAAAAAAAAACCGTAGAGTAATGTATAAAAAAAAGATTCCAAAGGTTTTGAGAAGATCTACAGGATCCCGCAAGGATTTTCGCGCTATCATAATTTCCCGATTAGTGATCGATGATTGATTGAAATGAAACATTTTTCACTTTGCGGAGCCAATTGGAACCATGAATTTCGGAGCGAAAAATATTTCAAAGGACATGAATTGATAGCTTTTTCCTCATATTTCGAATGGTTTTTTTTCAAAATTGCCGTAGACCCAAGGACGTCCGAGTAATTTCTGTTTTAGTAAAGGAATCCGTGTTCCATTCATTTTGGCGGGTACTGTGTAATATTGTGCCATTTGGCCACCACGTAGGTTCGATCGTTAGTTAATCTCACGTAGGTAACTAAGCGTTAATTTTGGGATATATTATACTATTTTACAACTATTTTCACCAATCACTGCAGTTTTGATTTAGAATACCCATATAAATATTCAATCCAAAAAATATTCATAAAAATCATCCTTCACGACTGCTACCGAATGGAAAGGTTGATTCGCGTTTTCACATGTAAATCCCTGCTGGAAATACCGTGGGATCCCATGGGATCCCATGGGACTTCGTGGTACTTGTCTCTGGGAAAATTTTTAATTTTGATATTTCCGGAGACGTGTAGCATCCAAATTTCGACCAAATTTTGACATTTTCGGGGGAATAATGGTCAAAAACTGTATGCTGCACGTCTTAGATGACAAATTTCGTAAATGTCAAGATTAAAAATTTTCCCAGGGCCAGGTACCACGAAGTCCTATGGGATCCCACGGAATTATTTTCAGCAGGGATCTTTTACTTATGCGCATCAGTGACACTTGTAAAAGACATAGTGTGTCCCAAGTTCTTGCATTAAATATTCCGGTGCTTATTGTCAAAAATTATATTTATTGAACAAAGTATATAGATTATCTTACTTAATAGCAAAATATTGAAACAAAATGCTCATCAGAAGTTACCATACAAGCTCATGCGTCGAATAATATGTTCATCAATAGATCTCTCGAGTATTGAAACTATCAAGAAATATATTTTAGCTTGACAAAGGAAAAATGAAAACTTACACATTCTCTAAAAGGGATTGAAAAACATCACACAAGAGCGTGCGAAATTCATGTACCGCGAAGCTCTGCTATGAATTGATAGGGATCGGCACAAAAGACGTGCCCTACTACACCGTCAAAAAGCGGGTTCGTCCATACCACCCCCGTATACCACATACCCAATAAAACATCACCTAGCGAATGAATCACATTGTTGCTGGTCCTACTTCATTCTCTTACCCCTATGCCGCATAACTTACAAAAAGATATACCTATCCCGGTGTCCAAAATAAATCTACACTTATTAGAAGCGAGCGAATGGAATTTTCTTCGTAATTCCATCTAATTGCCTTTTATTATTCACGGGCTGCTAAGTTATCCGGTCCCTTCTCATAGTCCTACTATGGGTCCTTGTTTGCACCCCTCGTACCTGCCGCTCCAACCAGCACCCCCCTAAAACTAAATCCTTATGCATTTTTTTGTGCTCATACAATAAGCGCCCCCGCTCTTATATATACCTGTTTACACAGACATGTGTAGGATCTTACCTGTAGTAGTGTGTTTATCCTCCCCCGCGCGCGTGCATTTGAGTTTTTTTACTATCGATGATGGTGAAAAAAAAAGTGTTCATGCAAGAACAAGATACACCTGTTCTCGGAGTTTTTGAAGATGTTTGAAGGTTAGGTCATATAGTACACCACTACATACAACCCTCGCCCTCTGTGATGCCACCCTTATTATTAGATGGTTTTGACGTGAAAAAGGTGATGAAGGATAATAAAAAAGGATAGCCTCCACCTAGCCTCCACTAGTGAGCCTCCACCGTATCCATCACGCCATTCGGCATTTGGGACGGCGTCTGCTTCGATAAGTGCAATAATGACAGCGGCGAGTCGAGGATTTTGTTGACAATTATTATGTCGAGGTACGCTTGGATATGCAGTTTTTGGGTATTCGAGGGTAGTTTTTAGTTTTTTCTGGGCAGCTCTGGGATTCTAAGAGGGATGAGACTTTGAGCAAAATATCGAGTATTTTTTTATCATGCATGCCCAGTTGTATTTGTGATGCGCGAGATTATCGTGTGCTTGTTATGATCCAGAAGTTTGTGGCATTTTTTGCGTCTATGAGCTGCAAAGTTATGTATCTGTGCATTATGAGACTTATCAATGAAGCATAAACATATTTTGAAACTTGAATTCTAGCTTATGCTCAAATCTATTGAAATTCAGATTTGCATTATTGCAGTGTCAAACCAAGCGCAAACTAATTAGAGTATAGACGAGATTGCGACACAGGTGCTAATTAGTTTCTCAAGGCTGCAATAGTCGTGCCCATACTAATTGCCATCAGCCTCCGTAGTGAGCTCATGGAATTATTGAAATCCTTATATCAAAGTTATATGCTTCCATTAGCTAAAATCTCATACAAGCATACTAATATTTGATTTGCAGAGCTATCCGATCAGAAAAGGAGAAGCAGAAGTGGCAGTGATACGCCGAGCCCGGAGAAAGGTGAGGGAGTTGCTGCCATGACTACAACAGGAGCTCAGTATGCTCTTGCAGCATCCGCTGGTCCTGGTAATGGCGGGGGTAGCTCAGCAGTAGGGGTTGAGAAGCCCAGCGTCGTAGTTGTTACCACTTCTAATTCTAATGGCAGCCCCAGTGCTGTTCAGACACAGCAACCTCGCGGTCAGCAACTGATCACTGTGGTTACTAGTGATCCTTCGAGTCCAAACAGCCTGCAGCCTATTCAGGTAGGCTGATAAAACAAATAAAGTAGTCATGTGTAACATTGGATAAAAGGAAGTGACAAATAATTTGTGCTCCATTGTGTGCTTGAAGTTGACAGTCAAAAGTTGGCTATTTTTTTGAGTTTGTGAAAAATTGTGAATCGGTGTCCACATATCAGTTAGAAGTACTGATCTTGATTTGATTTCTGTGATATGCAGTTTAAGCCTCTGTTATGCTTACCCAGCTATTCAAGTCTCAAGTTGATTACTGTACAGTTCCACCAAAATGACATCAATGTGCAATTCTTCATGCAACAACTTCAATTTTCCTAACTTATCTTCAGTGATATCAGATGTAAGTCAATCAGAATTTTGAAATGCAGTGCTTTATGATTTAATCATATTATTTTTCAGCTTCTAGTCCAAGATCCGCTGGACACTGGAGGAGATTCATCAAATGGATCATCTAGTGCACAAGCTCATGTAACAGCACAAGTAGTTGTAAATACGACTCATTCAGGTCAGCATACTCTAGTGGACTCAGACGTTGTGTCTACATCTGCTGGAACCATAGTCAGTGGTTCACCTCACTACATTACTGTCACAGGTGTGAATCCTCTCACTAATTTTCCAATCAATTTTATCACAACACTGCATCTCTCGGTATTCATAGTATTTTTTAGTGAACACAATTTGAGATTATCATTTATGTTTTGCTGCTTGCAAAATGCACTACATATTCTCAAACCCCACTGACTTTGCTAGGCACTGGCGAACCACCGACATACGCATCCCTCACAACTGCTTTAGGTGAGGGAAATTCCGCATAAGAATCCGTTTAAAATTTCTTTTTATTATTTGGTGGACGTGACATTTCATCAAGTGTTTCAATTGAGTGCCTTATCATATTATCTGCTTGCCAATTACCTGCTACAAAAGCAAATTCAATAGAAACTACGATTTGGGGTGTGCTTGAAAAAATTTATCGGTGTTTCAGTGCCTGGAGACGCCGAAGCCGTGGGTTCCGAATCCGTTTCCCATCCTACCTATGTACAGTATGTCGACGGCGATGGATCCACGTATATACCGGCGAATGGACAGATGTAAGTTCAATATTTTCATCTATTAATTTTTTTTTCGATCAACTTCTCACAGCTAAATTATCCACAGGACATACCCTGTGTATGCGGTTGGAGAGGCGGGAGCAATGTACACTTCCGCCCCCAACCAGTATTATACATCAGCCACCACTCCAGTGACGTATACTCAGGTGAATGTGAACATTGTTTAAAATTCACTATCCAAGTAGTAAAGATCAAGCTTTAGTGAGACGGTCGATCAAATTTCTTCAGTTTCCATCCAAAGCATTCTTTTGGATAGATAAACCTCGTATCGGTTTGAGAAAAGTTGCGATAGACACTACTTTATTCGTGTTGGAAATCTTTATCGTAATACCATTTGTTTTTTTTTAATGCTTCAACTAAATAAATTGCCGAAATTTAGGTTGCTGGCTCAACGACAGCGACGGGGCAGCTGTTGACTCAAGGCAATGGCACCTTTCTCATTCAACAAAGTGTCGTGGATACAGATCCTACGACGCACGCTCTCATATCCGCTGCCGCGGCAGCCCGATCGAGTCCTCAAACTGAAAATGCCGTAAGTCCTCTCGATCACATTGCAAAATATATTTTGACTCACAACCAGCTCCCTAATCAGAGCTCGAACAATCAATATAACAAAAATAACATTGATGGACTAACATCTGGTCAAATATTGATATACTTTCTCATAGCTTGGGGACATAATGTGTCGTTTGAGCTTGAAGTAATAGTTTGTAACAATATGCAACAAAGAAATCAGAGCGAGCTTTGCTTTGCTTCTTCCGCAAGTGGTATAAGGTTACCATGGTCGAAAGAAAAAGATGTATACAAAGGAAAAAAGAATTAACCGCGGGTATGTGGTTGTTATGTGTCCATAGGACTCAGTGGTTAGCGGGGGTGGAGGGGCATACCTGATTAGCGGTAACTCGACGAGCGCCCCGGTCAGCGTCGAAGATGCCAATTCATCCGCGGCTAACATGACGCATGCTACTAGAGTATCACAGGCCACCGTAAGCCATAACAAATACCCTTTTCTTGACCTAATCTCACATTAATTCAATACTAATACATAATTCTATCACCGTGCATGCGCTTCTACCTCTTGGTCCAATTTGAACATCTCTGTATGTGCATGTGAAACCTGTCGTTGATTACCCGCTATGCACTTTTCTAAACATCTTATGAATACTGTAAACGGGATTATCTTGTCTAGGATGCACCGGTCTAAAGTAAGAAAATGCGCCAAGTCCAAAATTATACGTAGATGAGCAAAGTAATCCCGATTTTGGCAGCGTTTTGGCACAAGTTTCTGAAGTAATTTAAAATTTCTTTTGAATCAAAAAAGTGTCTTGATTCAATGTCAACTTCTCATATCTTAATTACTAACACTTCCAGTTGGCGTAGACATTTTTACCCATTTATAATTTGAGACATTGTATAAACTAGTTGAAATGATGTCGAATATTGACTTAATAGAACTTTCAAATATCTTTATGAATTTTCGAGATATCGTGATTGTTGAAAGTGACGCTAATCCCGAAAGACTCAGAATCGATGTTAAGATCTAGAGATTTACAATATCTCAATAATTTGATGGAAAAATGAAAAATTTAGCATTTTGAGCAAGATTGCATTTGAGACAGTACTTCGACCGCGCTGATAGACTTTTAATTCGTACTCAACATGAAATTTGCAATATCACAGTCGATACATACTCTGCATTTATTGTTTCTTTCAAGCATCCACACGTTTTTATTTTACTTTGTGCACAATTATTATTATTATGTATAACAATTTGTTTGAATCAAAGTAAACAACATTTTTCCTTGGCGCACAGGTGCAATGGTTATTAGAAAACTACGAAACGGCCGATGGTGTTTCACTTCCTCGATCGACTCTGTACAATCACTATCTTCGGCACTGTTCGGAGAATAAATTAGATCCTGTCAATGCAGCTAGTTTTGGAAAACTGATACGATCAGTATTCTTGGGCCTGAGAACACGACGTCTTGGTACTCGGTAAATATCCGTCTGGATCTTAATTTGTCAAAGTATTGCAAATTACTCTCATATTAGTAGGTTAGCGGGTTTTGACAACGCAAAATTTTTATCCAAGAGAAATCAAAAACTCGACCCTGGCGTTTTAATACATCAATCGATAACTTTGTTTATTTTTACTCAGCGGGAACTCCAAGTATCACTACTACGGTATTCGAGTAAAACCAAGCTCTCAGCTAGCAATGCTAAACGAAGATGGAACGCCGAGGCAACAAAGTTCCGGCGGTCAATCGGGCAAGCGTGTGAAATTTGTCAACAGCCAGAAACAAAACGATGTGTCGTACGAAGCCAACAACAGTTCTGGCACACAAGGTCAAAATAGCGGGGGTTCAGGAATGTCGACCTCGATTAATAACTCCAACTCATCAGGAACATCGGCACCTCAGTATCATCAGTATTTGGGTGAAGCAAGTTCAGCGATACCCGATTTCCCTGAGATAATCATGGCTGGTTTGCCTGACGAGTGTACCCTCGAGGACATTGACACGTTCCGAAGCATATACAGAGAGCACTGTGAAGCGTTCCTTGATGCAGTGTTGAACTTTGAGTTTGCCACAATCGAAAGCCTGTGGCGTGAATTTTGGCGTAGCCAAGATAACAACAATGGTGATGAATGCGAAGAGGAAAAGTATCTGTCCAAGTGAGTAGAGCTTATTTTTTTACAGTGAATGCATATTTTGCTGTGCTATACCCCGGCTTAGTTTGAATACTTGAGCAAGATTCAATTAAAAAAAAAAAACACATCTGTTGAATTGAATACATTCTCTTTGCAGAACTAAACTGTATCAAATGTGCAAATGCCCAGAGGTTCAAGAGTTCATAAGGAGAGTAGATTATACATTTTATCAGAACCTCGTGGAGGTTTTGATGCCTGACGTTTTAAGGCCTATCCCAAGTGAGTACTGTTAATTTACTACGCAATGACACATACTCATCTTTTTGGCTCAACTCTGATTATAATGGGGACCGTTTCATTGATAGGCCCTCTGACACAGTCTATCAGGAATTTTGCCAAAGGTTTAGAGTCGTGGCTAACTTTGGCTATGAATGATTGTCCTGAAGAAATGATGCAGATTAAGGTAACATTCTAATGGTTTTCAGGTAATTGTATGTATTCACAATTCTCACGAAAAATGTATTTTCAGTTGACAGCTGTATCAGCCTTTGCACAAACTTTGAGAAGATACACATCTCTAAACCATTTGGCCCAAGCTGCCAGAGCTGTTTTACAAAATAATAATCAAATCAATCAGATGCTTGCAGATCTGAATCGAGTTGATTTTCACAACGTCCAAGAACAGGTACTAAAGAGAAATTAATTTCGAATGCTCTGTGTACGATACGTTTCTGCAATATTCATCAACTTAAATTTTTCCAGGCTTCTTGGGTATGTCAGTGTGATTACTCAGTTGTACAACGACTAGAGACAGATTTTAAAGTGACTTTGCAACAGCAAAACTCACTTGAACAGTGGGCCGTGTGGTTGAAAAGCGTTGTCACACAAGTGCTTCAGCCTTATGAAGGCAAACCTACTTTTGCTAAAGCAGCTCGACAGTTCCTGCTAAAGTGGTCTTTTTATAGTTCCATGGTTATCAGAGATCTTACTCTGAGAAGTGCTGCCAGTTTCGGATCGTTTCATCTTATACGGTTACTATATGATGAGTACATGTTTTATTTGATAGAACATCAAGTAGCCCTTTCTACGGGTACAACGCCTATCGCCGTGATGGGAGATGTAAGTTTTCGTTTGGATGAAAATGCCTATTGTTAAATATCACTTTATATACTAATATAATTTTGTTGTGCCTATGCAGAAAGGTCTAAATTGCTCCACAATTAATGTATTCGGATCTAATGGAGGTAAAGACCTTAATGTTCTACCATACTCATACGAATCAGAGTCACTGATTTTCTCATTTTTTCACTTTCTAGACTTATCAGATATCTGCCCAACAAAGCGAGTAAAACTTAGCTAACCATGCGATGTAGTCTATTACGTGCAAAATAGATAAATTCAAAGAGAATCGATCCTGTAATTATTCATAGGTGAGTTTTTACTTTATAATATCTTAAAATGTCGTTCTTAGGATAAAAAGGTGAAGTTATTATGAATTGAAGTCAAAAGATTTCTGAATATACGCCTTCATTGAGAGAACACATTCTCGGTGCTCTAATCTTTTCCATTTCTTTCTATGTATTTTTGTATCATGGATGTTATGATGTAGAGTTTTGTTTGGTGTGCAAAAATTATTCGAAATTTTATTTCCAGATTTAAAGTAGCTGTAAAAAAAACAAATGAACAAAGAGAAGTATTTGTTGAACAAAGTTTGACGGTGGCACTAAAAGCAGGCCTATATGCACAAACTAGTCTCAAACCTTAGTTTTATAATGGAAGCATGACGCCGTGAAGATGATACCAAAATTTGAATGTAATAACTTTACAGTGTATGCATACTAATTAATCAATTAATGTGATATATAACTTAAGTACACATTTCGGAAAGCCTTAGAAGTGTTATAGGTACTTACTGACGATCTTAACGTGCGGGAGAAAAATTGTATCAGACTCGATTTGAAGTTTATTTTTATAAATCTAGTAATCGAGCATTGATATATCAAATAGGATACCTTGAAAATATCATTTAAATGCATTTCTGACACTTGATGGAACTTGCTCAGTGTAAGTAAAAATTGTTACGTAGATCCCAAAATTTGACAACATAGTGCGTAATTATTTCTCGTCGAAAATATAACAGCTCAAAATGATACTTTGAAGCTCGATGTCATGAACGTTTTTTATGCTGAGAAGGTGTGGTGTACAAAGTAGTAATTGGATAGCTGCGGTACCTTTTAAAATCAATAAAATCCGGTGCATGAAAGACTTGATTGAAGATTCCTGTTTCATTACAAAAAAATGGAAAATATAATTGATAGTGTGTAAATGTAACATTGATGAGCATTGCTAACTTACAGCTCGTTAGTTGAACGCTTAACTGTCGCGTGGATGAGTAAGTCTCGACATCATTTTCTGACATATGATTTATCTTAACGATTGTGAGAAACTTATTTCGTTCCAATAGTATTTAGACATACTGTTTGAATGCTCTTTCGTAAAACGAGGGTAGAAGCACAGAATTTCATTTTGAAATTACTCAGTTTTATATTTTTACGCGAATTTTCGCTTACTACTTGTTTTTCCCTACAAAATTATTGGTTATTAGAATTTTCGTATGCTCCTTGTAACTGAAATATTCATGCAAGAGAGTGCATATTCATGAAATTTTTCGATGCTAATATTAATGAGCTAGCTAGCATTTTGATTGCAAGTACATTATCTTAGATAATGGTTGAAACCGCACAATTACTCATTACTCCTGTGCAAAAATCAAGGCTTACAAAATGGGAAGTGCCATCGTATTTCGGAAACAAGCGCTGTATATTTTCCGAGGGTCCTAATTAATTAGTATCGAGACGGAGATTGCTTCGAAAATCATCGAACAACATAGAAAAAAAATATGCGATTGTTCTTTTTTCTGTGTAATTGTTTTCTGACCCCGTGGCTTTCAAGAAAGGTGAATGCATGTAAATTCTGTAATGAACCATTCACAATCCACGAAGACATTGAGCTTCCAAAAGTAGCTCGTTGAAAATCAAGAGATCAATTTTGTTTCATCAAAACGGAAGGCATTGTACACTAGTCAAATTTCGGTAGAATAATCTGAAAAACAGGGATTGAATGTATTATTATCTAATTGATCGTGAAGTGTAGTTAAGTGGATCGTTGAGTGGATATTATAGAGTAGTTGATTCAATTACCATCCACAAATCTTGTACTCCATCATGAGAGATGTTCTGTACTGTAATGAGCTTATACATGTGAAGTTGTAAGTGTAATTAGTGTAAGAATAGCTTATTTTGAAAATGGAAGGGCTTGCAATTATTCTTGGTAAATTTTAAGATCTTGTGCAGAATCAGGTAAATTATGTACAGGTTTGAAGATCAGAAATCGTACGAAATTAAACTTTCGTCATGTATATGTACTTTTGACGCGGTCAAAATCCGTTAAAGGTGATCATTATAATGGCAATCGACTGTAGTGTTACAAGAAAGCAGCAAAAATGATATAATGAAGAACAATTTTTTCCTAAGATCATGCTCACTGCAAATTGGATTACAAAATGGCCTTAATAATTTTCCGGTAAGAAATACTGGCGGGTCAGTGCATTTTATGATTTGCTGCAGGTAAAGTATCAAAAAATTAGGCCTAGTACTTCCAGGAAAAAATGATGGTGACTACCATCTAAACAATGAAACAAAAAAATGTTTAGTATCCTGATTTCATTATAAGTAGAAGATCAAATTCTCGTTTTACAGAATAGTTTCACCACTTTGAATCAACCTGTGAAATGAAACAATTAGCTAATATAATAAATCCTTATTTTTTCCTAAAATTCCTATCTTTATTGTTGATATGAAGATACTAGGAAGGATAAGTATGTTAAGTCATTTATTTGTAAGAATAGTAAATATTTTGATACTTCCAAATTTGCACTGAATAGTACTTAATCATGAGTAGTCATGACTTATTGTATTGTGATTCAATCCAGTAATGTTTAACAATTGATTATACTTGATTTAGATGAATTATGCAATGGAAAGTGGCATAATTACAAATGTGCATTTTGTAAGTGATCTTCAGAGAGGCACAAAAAATAATAAAATGCATGTGCTAAAATAACTGAAAAGTACTTTTATTACTTATTTATCAAAATACTTGAGTTTAATATGAATCAATCTTAAGTAATCGAGATTTTTTGTACCGCGGTTCTTCCAAAAAAAAAAACACATGAAGTTCAAACCACGTACTTTTCACTTGCAAGGTGGAATCATATACTAAGATTTTCCGTAACATTAAGAAAGGAGTTGAAATTTTTATTCGCTTTTATTAGGGATATGGTTCTAAAAAGAAATATTCTGCAGCTACTTCTGTCAATTCCTCCCTTGATCAAATTGATCGCTCGATACAAATTTCCCTCTTAATAAAATCAAAGTCTCATTTCATGCATCTTCAGAAAGGTATAGAACCAAGATTCCAGTCTTTGTAATTAATATATTTAAAAAATGTCGTTTCGGTAAGACTACAATGTAAATTGCTTATATCTTTTTAAATATTCAAGGCCGTAAAACTCGTGGAAGCGGGAAATTGCAAATAGAATTTTCTTGTGCGGCGTGGCACATTTTTTACATACACGTCACACGCACGGTGTTGGACCGTGTGGGCCACAAACGACCCCGTATGGCATACCACCACGTCCTACATTTTTCGATTTTCGTGTAAGCAGTTATAACCTGAAATTTCCATTTCCTCATACCTCTTTGTCCAAGTAATTTTCGTCCTGTCAGTCTTTGAATATTTTAATATTTCCATAAAAAATCCTTGCCACCAGTTTCATGAGTCACTCCAAAGATGAAAATTATTCTATATGATATCTGAGCTACTCACTCCCAACAGCTGATACCGAGTGATACTTTGCTAGTGAGTAATTTTCTACTTAATTGTTATTGTTTCTGTACTTAATTCTTATTCATTCACGTAATTTTACTATATGTTTCTATGGCAGTCCTGATCTTTGGGTTCAGGATCTGGTTTTTTGATCAAATTTATTCTATTTCATCTCATTTTGTGAATCTGTTGTCATTTCTGCAATTAGCTGTCAGATCTTGGAGTTAACATTAATTAAAATAAATTCCACAGGGCAATGAAAACCTGAGAATTCACTGCCTTGGATATTAAATTGAAAAGTTTGATACTAACCCAAATCATGGCTTCTGGCAATCTGCCGCCAAACATGGAGACGAGTCATTTTGGCCATCCTGCAAAGACAAGTACAAATAAGAGTAGTACTCAAGACTTCATCAATTCTGAGATGATTAAACTTCAAAATGAAGCTGGATTGGTAGCACAAAGTACAATACAAATGGAGCCACCCACCATTGATGAACAAGGAAGTAAAGAAGCCAGCACAACAAATAATCCTCCAAAACAAGGATTATCCATGAATAGCAACACAGTCATTGTTAGAAAACGATCGGACTATCGTAAGTATTCATACATCTCAATTTCTCATCTCAAATAATCAGCTATGGATATTCTGAAATGCTGGATGCCTCAGTATGGCTTCAGGCTATACTGAAGAAGCATGTATTTAATCTAATTTGCACATCAAGATGGTTCTTTTGCTTTAGTCTTATCACTCGGAATGCCTGTAAATAAAAGTAGGAAAACAACTAATAAAAAACATGGTATGGCTTAAAATTTTCATAATCCAGACTCCTGGAAAAATGAAATCCATATAGATATCAAAACAAAACTCTCATTTGTATGATACTTTTTTGCTGAATTGACTTTTCTTGAAATACCTTTTTTGAAACAGAAACTCTGGTGTCTCCTGTTGGAGATGATGCAGCAAACAATAGGAGAAACTCACCAGAAACAAAAATGAAAGATCCTGATCTGAGTATAGATGACAACTTACCAGAGACAGTCACGTTGTTGAAGACTCCAGAGGGAGGGAAATGTTATCTCATAGGGACTGCACATTTCAGTCTCGAGAGCCAGAACGATGTATCAAGGGTATGTAAATGTTGTATAAATGATTTAAGAATTGTGCAGACATCATTGGGTTGAATTTATTCTCGATTGTAGATTATCCAAGCTGTACAACCGCACATAATCATGGTGGAGCTTTGTTTAGATAGAATTCATGTCTTACAATTGGATGAAGAGACTATTTTAGAAGAAGCAAAAAATCTAAGTTTTAGTGAGTAAAACATGAGAATCAGACAGTTATTGATTGAATCAATGTTTATAATACAAATATTGCATTAATAATAGGTAAAATCACATCCACTATCAAAGAACATGGTGTACATAGAGGTCTATTTTATCTTCTTCTTTTGAATATGTCTGCATATCTGACCAAAGTTCTTGGCCTAGCTCCTGGAGGAGAATTTCGAAGAGCTTTTCAAGAAGTAAGTGCTTCATCTGTTAGATGAAGTTCATCACTACTTTGACGTTTTAAATCCTATATTTTTGTTGTAGGCAAAAAAAGTTCCTCACTGTATTCTTCAAATGGGAGATAGACCTATTGGTATTACATTTGCAAGAGCGCTTAGTTCACTATCTTGGTGGCAAACTGCAAAGCTTACTTGGCATCTGTTGACTGAGAGGGACAATTTGCTGAGTCAGAAAGACATTGAAGAATTCAAGTCCCGGGACGCTTTAGAAGAAATGATGGCTGAATTAGCTGGAGAGTATCCCGCTGTTGAAGAAGTTTTTGTGAAAGAACGTGATTTGTTCTTAACTTATTCGCTGCAAACGGCGTGCAAACCAAAAGTTGGTCCAGATGGTAGGCCAATAATACCGAGAGTTGTTGGCGTTGTTGGTATTGGACACACGATCGGAATAATTGAGCATTGGGGTAAAGTCCAAAAATCCCAAATACCTCCGATCTTGCAGTAAGTATCATTTTTAATAGCCTTCTGTATATTTTAGTTTATTGTTAAGGGGATGTCGGAGCCCTATCAATATTATACAGTTACCGACATGATCGAGTTTTCGTATTTCTCGATGAATTTTTGAGATATCAAAAATCGAAACAAGTAACGCCGATTCTATGAGCCATACAGAATCGGCGTTACTTAGTAGAATCCCGATATCTCGAAAATTCATCGAGAAATCCGAAAACTCGACAATGTCGGTATCCGACATCCTCTTAAAGAGATGATCTTGTTTTCAAATTATTAATTTGTTCCACGAATATTCCGCAGAACAGGGAATCTTATAATTTGAAATTTTCAGTAAAGTTTCGCAAAGTTATTTTTGAGAAACAGCAGAATATTACAGAATTACAGAAACCCTCTTTAAAATAAATGGAAAATATTGTAAAAAATTCAGCTCCCGTCCTACACATGAAATTTTAATGAATGAAATTAGTCAGCAAGTCGGCTTTTCGTACTCAAGTTGGTCTTTCCCCATATTTTGGAATTGAAATGCCACTTGTCATTTTTCCATAGTCATTGTTCATCTTTTTGTGAATTGTCGTGGACAAAAAGCTGGCGTAAGATCGTTTTAGAAAAATTGTTCTTCCAGACTTGATCAAAAGACTGCGTCTCTTTCTATTTGTTGATTCGTGAATTATAATCTTCAAGGATACTAGATCCTTCTTTTTTCGTATAATTTTTGGTTAAACATGAACTCGAACTGTTGCAGTGTGCCACCACCATCTCTCTCGAGCAAAATTTTAGCATTCACGTTCAAGGCCTGCATCCTTGGATCCGGTATCTTCATTGGATACAAAGTCGTCAAAGTAACACCCAGCATTGTAAATTCTCTCAAGTCATCGGTGGAAGGGCTTATAAAGGCCAGTGTTGGTAAATGAGAGAATTAGTATAACAGTTTTTTGGTGATCGAAGAATTGAGTGCACCCTGGATTACAATTTTATTTTATGCTGCATCGTTACTAAAAAAAGTTTCTGTCATATTGTTGCTCGATTTTAGAGTCAGGAATATGGTAAGTACAAAAGCAAAGTATTGTCCTGATGAATATGAACATCCATCATCAGACCTCATGTATGTAGTTTGTAATATACCTGGTCCAGGTGTCGATCCTGAAGACTTTGAATCGGAATATTATATCGGTTGCTCGTGCAATCAAGATTGCAAAGATCAGTGTTCATGTACCAGGGGTACGCAGAACTATATTAATGAAAAATTAGCAATTCATAATAAAAATACAATCATTGAATGCAATACTCACTGTCAATGTGTTGAGAGTTGTGGCAATAGATTAGTTCAGTTTGGACCACTAAATTGCCTGCTTATCATGAAAGCTACTAACGAGCTTATGGGTTACGGTTTATTTACTAAAAAGTTGATTGAAAAAGGAAAATTCATTTGCGAGTATGCAGGGGAAGTTATTGGAATTGATGAAGCCAGTAAACGATTAGAAGAAAACAAGATGAAAGGGCTAATGAATTACGTTTTAGTTGTTTCCGAATATGTTGGCTGTAAAAAGATTACGACGTGTATAGATCCCGCTAAATTTGGAAATATTGGACGTTATGCAAATCACAGCTGCGAGCCTAATTCAATTCTAGTACCTGTTCGAGTTGACATAGCGATTCCTAAGCTGTGCTTATTTGCCATTAAGGATATCGAACCGATGTCGGAGATTACCTTTAATTATGCCGGTGAACATGATGCGGTTGATTCCGTCCCTAGACTGAGTGAGACATCATGTCTATGTGGTTCTGAAATATGCAATGGACGTTTGCCCCATTGCCCTTTATAGAGAGGTTTTATTGACAAATTTCATAAATATTTTGAAATTTGAAGAATAATTGTTCACATATACATATTTTATCAATTAATAAACGATGTATCTTCCATTCCAAATCCGTATGTATTTGATTAATGCATCTTTTTCACGATACGAGTACCGCGGGTGAATAGTTTTCCTCAAAACGAGTGATTGCTTTTCATTTCCGCCGTATACGAGGCTCTTGATTATTGTAAAATAATTAGAAACCAACTCGCATAGTGTGCAATGCCATTTTTTAATGCATTTGGCAAAAATTAATCGTTTTCTCACAGGATATCGGAAATTGGTTCAGCCCGATACTTGTAAAATTGATCTATTAATCTAAGCTTTTTAGTAAAAATTATAGGTACTTCCAATACCTACTAATTAGAAAATTATTGATTCGCGTTCTAGTTGTTGATAAGTAATAAAGATTAACAATCAACTTTGTATATTAACATTTGCAGGCAACTGTTCATCGAAAATGATAGTAAGAGATGTGAAATTTTTTAAAATATTTCATCAGTGCCAATAATATAATTATTATATTTTTGATTCTTACATACCTGATGAACTCAATCCTAAAAGTGTATAGTTGTAATAAATAATCTTTGCTATTTAAAAACTCGTTTTTCCAATGTAATATCCCATCATTAAACGCTCAGAGACGGTGAGTAAAGATGCTTTTTTGAAAACTATCTCAACAATTTTATTTCTTTCTTTTTTACATTTTCACGATACATCGGTCGCATTATGTAATCTTTATCTCGGATTTAAAGAATTTTTAGAGAAATACCAATATGTTGATGTAGTGGGTAATGAAAAAATATTGCAAGTTTCTCATCGCACTTTTCATTGAATAAATCCAACAAGTGAATCCGAGCAGCACATATTTCGCATCGTTTTTTATCAAAATCCAAAGTAGTAACGTGTAAGAAAAATCAACGACAAAATTCTCATGGAATTTGACGATCTCAATGCAGAGATTGACAATAACGTTTAGAAAATGGCGAGTAGAAAATAATTTTCATGAAAGCAATCCAAACACGCGTTACATGCACGAAGAACGAACTGCGCCCAAGCAGTATCAATAATAATATACTTTTACATACATACAAAAACTCATATAAATTTATTCAAGTTCTTCAAGAATCACAATTTTGAGCTTAATGAGATATAGTCATTGCTTCAATATCAATATTTTTTATGGACAGCTTCTGAACCACCAAATAGATTTGAAAAATTTGTGCTTTGCTCCATGTTTTTAAAACTCAAATTCCTTGGTACTTGAGATCCTCACAGTCAATACTTTTAGTGATTTGGTAATCACATCAAAAAACAGATTGACAATATTTATTGGAGTAAAAAAAACATACAAAGTGTGACATATTGACTGCTAATTAGTACTTAGTCATTGAGAAGAGTCATAATCCGGTTTATAGAATGGCAAATGTTGAGTGTTCGTCAAATTGGTAAAAGACTTTCAGAGGGTACATTTACAAATGCTTTGATTTATTGAAAAATTTTCAAGAAAAGTGAAATCTTTTGCAAACTGCAATTTTTATTGTATTACGAAACGTAACCAACTATATATTTGTACTTGAGATTAATTACAATATGGTATATAAATAAAGTCAATATCTTACAAAGACCGCTTAAATTTTATGCATACAGTCTTTTATAACTTTGTACACGTTATAACATGTTACATATGTTCGAGATGACGTGTAGTTTTAGGCTTGTACATGCAAGTGCAGTCTCATAAAACTGGCATCCACATACATTAAATTCGATAATAACGTTCTAAAAAAAATCAACGGCAATATCTGTACAAGAATAACTTTACAGTAGTAGAGGAAGCAATGTACACAAACAAACCAAGTCCCTGGACAACCAAATTAGCAACCCAAGATACGTGGATGATTATCCAACACAAATCTTGTTCCCATTGATATTCAAGACCTGCTTTTCCCCTCTCAATTGATTACACTCAAAATAAAAATTTTCACTAGGGTAACTGCGTTAGACTCATATGCTTGGTATTCTGCTTATATTACAATATGTACATTAGGCAAGCCCCGCGTTATCTTTTCTGTGACTTTTTTTAAGTTTTTCATGATTTCCGTTTTGTAAGAATATAGTTTTATATAGAAAACTAAGTCTTGTTCGTAGTCCTTCACGTTTCTCGGTACCTGATATAAATGATAGTCATGTGAGAATGCTTGGCAATTAAAATTCGCAGATGCCTGTAGTACTACATTGCCAGGTAGAGTATCAATGAGAATTGTTTTTTTTTTTTTTCAAATATTGAACGGAATCTCTAGTTCTCAATTAAACCGCGCTCGACACTAAAATAGCATTATTTTTCCTTATCATCCAATATCAGATAATATGCCTACACAGCCTGATTTTGAGTACTCTTTCGCAATTCTTCCACAAAAACCAAAAATATAAACAATGATGCGTCAGAAAAGGCAAATCAAATGCAGAGTAGTTCTAATTTGCTCGATAATTTCGTCCATTGCAGAATAACTATGATTTCTCAGTGAGAGTAAAAGATCTTTCAACAAGAGAAGCATAAGGTTCCAAGTTGGGCGTAAACGCCGAATGAGATTTTCATCATAGAAACGTTAGAATTTACGCTTGTAATGATTCGGACTATTCGTATGAAAAAGACTCGCGCTGATTTGAGAGCAATTTCAGAAAAGCCCACGATGCTTCGATGATATCACAATGAGCTAGTATTGCCGAAAGAATATTTCCCTTTGAATATATACATAGTGCAAGTATATATATACACATATTTGCATTTGCTATTTTCCGTAAGAATAAGATTACGCAGGAATACACAGTACGTCTTATCACCGCACACAATCACCTGGACCTCGAGGAGCCACTAATTGCTTTTTACGTTTCAATGGGTGTATTTTCGGACCCGGACTTTGATTACCAACGTTATTATTATTGCTATTGTGTTGATTGTTCTTCATTTTGTGTCCACCTGTGTGATTATTTAAGCTGCGTGGATAATCTCCTCGCGCATTTTGATGGTTCACTACGAAAATAATTTTCCATGAGAATCGCCAGAAAATGAATGAAGATCCCATTCGATGAAGGAGAATTACATACCATGTGACGTTGACCTATATGATTTTTTAAATGTAGGATGACCATGGCTTTGATGGTTGTTGTATGGATGCCGGTCTCTGGTTCTGTCTTCACTTTTTTCTCTTGTGTTAGGCGAATTCCCTCTACTACATTCAGACTCCTGGAATATAGATCGTTTTAACGATTTATTCTTCAAGAATGGCGTTGACACGTTCTTATCAGTAATGAAGAAAGTTAGCACGGTAATAATGACGATAATTACCGATTCGCTGACAGGTGCTGAAAGTGTAGATGCATCTGATCCAGTTGAGCTGGAATCTGTTTCAGGTGGGGCAGGGAATGTTTCTTTGATCCATTTGCGATACTCTATTACTTCATCAGTTACTCTAATAATTCTCCCCAATATACTGTAAGCAAAAGCAAACTATAAGCAGCAGTTCAGACGGCCAAACGAGAAATCAAACTGTATGTACCTGATTTTATTCGCATCATTGACTAGAATATTGAGAGGATTAACAGCTTGAGATAGTACATAGTAAGCCCAATCAAAAGCGTCTTTTACATATAATGCACCATAACTACTGCGACCAATATCATTGCCTGGTGTGAGTGGATCTTCTATGCACAGGAGAGAAGGTCTGTGTCCATCAATCATTTCCCTCTGAACCTAATGAAAATAATAATTCCAGTCAGAACTATGATGAAGTAAGGACTGGAAATGAGATATACAGAAGAATCAGCTGTACCTCCTCTTTTGATATGTAAGTACCACCACCTTTCACTCGGATGCCAGTCTTGACATAATTGAATTTTCGGCCATACAATTCTAGAAATTCTATCAATAATACACCCAGATTCACACTAGGATCATTGACGTTTGCTCTAGGATGTAACTGAAAAAAGCAGCAAGACGATGAGAATGATTAAAGTAAAGATTTCATGATAAATGTCAGACATAAATGTGGACCTTACTTGTAAAAAACTTATAGTCATAAGAATCAAACTGTATGAAGAGATGCCACCAGTGAAAACTTCATTGAGATCTCTTTGCAATAAAAACTGTTTGAGTACCATGACGAGCTTCTCAAGAGCAGGGTATTGTCTCTTGAAAGTCTTGATTAACTCCGCTGATTTAACACCATTGTTCATATTGAAACTGATATCCACCTTGATTTCAGTCTCTTTATCAGTGAGCTTGACTATTGGAACCGACGCTCTATCTAATACTTTGACGGAGGAGGGCTCAACAATATTCTGATCAATCAAAGCTCTCTCAAGGGTGTGTAATGGAAGATTCGACCACATGCCTATCACGACTAAGTCGATATCACTGAAGAAAACGCAAATCGATTCAAATTAGTCTCAGGCACAATAGTGCAGAGTAATCTCACAGGAATCATCAGTAGTACCTGGTTGGCAGGTAAAGTCCTGTGCGAAAACTGCCAAATATTTCCACCTTTGAGTCAGGCCAGAGATCATAAATGACTTGCTCTATCCTTTTGACAACTCTAAGACGGATATGATGCTCCTCGGGGGAAGGACACATGTACATAAAGAAGTCTTCAATCTCCTCGTGCAATCTGTAATAACAGATATAGACAAGTGAGAAAGATAGAAAGAGAAGCAGAATGCTAGAGAGAGATAGACAAAGAAGAATTAGCAATAGGCTCGGCTAACGATTCACGTAATCTACGAGCAGACGGATAACTATAAAAAAAACGTCGTGAAAATATAAGTCAGCAGCATCATCGGAAAGAGGCTGAAGCTTATCTGATCCGCGCCATGTGACAATTCTAACCTAAAAAAAGAAGCGGCTCACTCACCCTATGACGCCCTTGGAATATCTTTTATTAGGATGTCTCCAGGGGCAGCCACCAAAAACTCCAACGAGAGCTTCGTAATTATAATTCATGCCGTATGTGCTAGCCCTGTTATCGTTTTTCCTTCTCGACGGATTATAATAGCTGTTGTTGGCATTTTGCTGCTGCTGCTGCTGTTGGTGGTTGGCATTGGCATTGAGTGCACGTGGGGCCTGCTGATCCCCGGGCCTTATACCGCTTTCTCGAAGCAATTGTGGCTGCTCTCGCTCGAGAGGAAGAAAATCCTTTGCATTAGGCATATTGTTAAGACTGTTTGACGTCGTCGTAGCCGTCGTCGTCGTCGTCGTCGTCGACGAAGTCGTTAACGTTGTTGAAGAAGCTGCTGCTGTCGTCGTCGTCGTCGTCGTTGTCACGCCAGCCTATCAAATAATCACACATGAAACAATAATTATTATTCCACTCTGTAGCTTTTTTTTTTCAGAATCTAATTTTGATTTTTGAGTTAAGCAAGCAGAAAGGTAAGTAGGTAATAATATGTAGTCATGAAATTTTATATACTAACCGGGTTGGCGTTGGCAGGATCGGTCGGCTGCTTGAGGCTTAGACTGTCGAATTCACGTCCAGTCTCCCAGATGTGAAGCCAGAGATCCTTTGCGGGTCCCAATTGCTCCGGCTGATACCAGCCGATCTTGGGATCCATTAAACAATTATAAATTTATAAAGAATTGCCTCCTCCTATTGATGGTAGGCCGCTGCAGCTGATGATATGGCCTCCGGGGCAGCGGCCAGACAGACTCGTCGTCGGTGACGAGCAAATCAGCCCGGGTTGGGCACTTTTCTATTACCTATACTATCTATGTATGCTACAAACTATATTACTCACAAGAAACCGATGAGATTTTTTTTTTTTTTTTTGCAAACACGAGTGCCCTGCGGCAGTGAGTTAAGATATAATAAAACTTGATTCTATATAGAAAATTCTCCAACGAATTAAGAGATTTTTGGGCGGCGGTGGCGATCAGGGCAGCCCTGCAGCCCGCCCGCGCTGACCGACTGGCTCTTTCGTTGGCTGCTGGCTGCTCTCGATCCGAGCCGCGACACTATACGTATATATTTTTGATATCTATAGAGCTTTTTTACGTATATATAGGTATAGATAGTATGCTAAATAGATACGGGGCTGGGCCGAGTATCGAAGAGATCTGCAAAAATATATATAGATATATTTACATATTGTTGTTGTTTGAAACGTAATTTAATGAGACGCGACCGCTGAATGGCGCGCGCTTTACATACTATTATAAAGGAATGGGAGAAGAAGATTTTTGAAGAAATTGGCAGTTATAGTTGCTATGTTGCTTAGAGATTTTTTTTGTGTATTATTGTATGTATCAAGTATAGTAGCTGGAAGAGCGATGAGATGTGATGTGATGATCCGCGGCAAGGTTTACCGAAGTTTTGCGTGACGCTTTGCGATTGGCGGAGCGGAGCGGAGATGCGCGAAGATTAGCCGAATGAAGTTTGCTTGAGTAGTTACGGACGAGTGTGGTAAGACAGCGAGGTTTTAGAGACCAAGTACACGACTTGAGCTTTTGTGCCTGCGAGATCGGCTGTTTAACAGGATGCAAATAAATTCGTGTGACAAGATGTGGACAAGATGCACACGGTTTTTGCTTGTTCTAAAATAGAATTTTCCATTTCAAAACCCAGTTTTTGTTGAAATTATTTCAGAGTTTGTGAATATTATTGAAAATGATGGAAACGAGAAATTTTAAGAACTCTGAACATATGCCCTTTCTGTTCATATAAGCTGCTTTTCTTCATCTATAGATAATTTTTAAAATGGAAGATCAAATTCCTCTCACAAGAGGCTCTGATTTAGAAATGCTTCGTCCGCGTTGACCTATATATACTATTGAATAAAGACTTTCAAATAGCACTCTATTCTCTATAATTTATTGTTTTTGCGTTACTTAGACTTATCTATAATTCATATCAGCCAGTTTGATTGACAATCTGAACGACAGTATACGTGGCAACATCATCAGAATTGATAAATCTTGATACATGCTACTCCCTGACGGAATGTTTATTATATAAACGCCTCCCTTGCGATACTTTATAAACGAGTATAAAAGCATGTAAATGAGATTAGCTGTTAAAAATACACTTCAAAGGTCTTTCATCTATGGACCTATTGATTCTATCGATCAATTGGAATATGTAAAACCCGGTCGAAAGGCCAAAATTGTCTGCGCCAGTCATGAGCTTTCTAACTTTGTGAACAAAATTCATAGGATTAAAACTAATTTTTGAGATAGTCGAACGAAAATTTGAATAAATGGATGCAATTCAGGCAAAATTGAAAGCTGATTTGAATTCGATAAATAAGAGCCATTTCCCGATTAACAACAATCGAGAAACCTCACGGGAATGGAATTCAAAGGAAGTCTTTGTTGAGAATTTTGGACGGAATGAAACGTTCTGTAAGGAATCGTTTCATCGGATTATTGATGGACTCAATCTCTGCTTTTCCTAAACTCCGAGATTCCATGAGATGGTTGTAGAACTCGTCGCTGATGTAACTGCGATTTTTCATATCATCAATTTTCTTCAAATCTCCTTTCGTCATTTTTATTCTGGGTATGTTCAGTTCAATTAGGTCTTTTTGGTGAACTCCAATCCAGCGCATACTCGGACAAAGTAGTTGTTCGCGGTATCCAAGATTATTCAGTGTTCCAAACCTGAAATTGAGCAGATTATTGAGCTCATAAATTTTCTTTTTTGCTCTTAGTTTTCTTAGAAATTCCATGAGGTCAATTCTGAATTTCGGCTGACTTTGATCATCATAACTTTTTTTACCTATACGAAAATTTTTCCGTTCGAGAAAGCAAATTATCATTCATGCATCTCCTAAACACTTAATTTAGACGAAGTATTCGGTATGAGTTGCATTTACAACATTGACGTACCTGTAGACACACATGATTTCGAACCCATGCGGATTATGATCAACAAGGGCGTAAACGGGAAGCTGGGCTTTTTCCGATAGTAAATTGACAAGCATACGGGTAGCTATATCAGGGTAGCCCTTGCCTGTTATGAGGATGCACCTGTTGAAGGCTGGACATTGTTCGCGCAACAGCTTCTGAAAGACTGAGTCCTTTTCGACGACGAGCACATATTCTGCGGTGGTGCGAATGCGAGTCACGTTTGGTACGACGTCGGGAACAGCTAGGCTTGTACTCGCTTCGTAATTTATAACTCGAGATTCACCAAAGTGCAGACTTAGGTCCCCAGACACGAGGCCCTTACTTGTCGATATGAAGCCTGATGGATAAGGAAACGACTTGGTGAATATTTTTATTATGACAAAAAATTTACTATGGCATCAGGCATGGAAAGTTGTAATATCAAGCTGAGAAGATTGAAATTTCACAGTAAAAAGTTGAAAAAGGTTTCACAAGTCTTGACAAACAAAAACTTCCAATCCATCGCTATACATAACAATAAGAGTCTGGCATTGAAAGGTTTTACAACAAAAACATCACGGCTCAAGTTTCATATACTTATGCTTGGTCGGAATTTCGGTAAAGCTGAAGATTTGCTCTCCAATCAAGCGCATTCTCGAGCATTTTGAAGTTTTCCAGAATGAACCTTTCAGCTTTCCTTACATTGAAGAATCTCGAGCTCAATTCTGTACTCTACATATACTGTGTTATTTCAAATGCTTTCAGGGAAACTTGTTATGCAATTAAATTTACAGCTAATCTCGTAAAAGCTGAATTGAGAGAAAAAACCATCATGTAAATTCGGAAATTTATACGCAATTAGCAGGAAGAGGAATTACCCAGATCCCAAGGCCCGCAGTCAAGCAATAAGGTCGCCTCGTTGATAGCCCACTCAACTCGTTCTTGCTTTTTGACGAATCTCTTGCAGTCTTCATTCTTTAAACTGTAGAAAAAGGCCCTCTTCGTGCAATAAAACTCGTCTTCCTCGATGCCATCCTTATTCTCCAGATACTTGACGAGATTTGCGTGAGCGTGAGAAAGTACCCTCATCACAACAGCAAATCTCTGTTTACTCTTGGTGCCTGTATACTTTAGCTTCTTGGAATCGCTTGAATTCGTTGGAAAATCGCTGTTACCGCCGCAACTTGATTGTTGACCACTAGAACAGCTGCTCCAGCCTGAATCTCTTCCATCATCGTATCGAAAGCTTGGTTTTTCACCTCTTGATATAGCTCCTACGACTTGCACCACTAGATTCTCAATTTGCTGTACCAGCTCACGTCTGCTCTTGATGCCATTCGTGATAATAAATAGAGACGATGATTAGATGAGTGGCTACATTTATACTTTAACATAATATATATTATGTAACTCTGAGAGTGTTGATTTATAAAAACTCAAAAAGGCTTGAAAGATGGAAGATGAGTTTCCCGCCATTTACAACAAATAGCCCGCGCGAACAAGGTACAGGAAATAGTTTTCGAAGGAGAATATGAAGGGAAATGTTATTGTAGATATCTAGCAAGTTGCTATATTGATGTTCATCAATCGGGATTAGTGTGGGATTTTTCCCGAAACGATATTCTGATGAATCGAGAATCTTGCTATTTCAAAAATATAATAGATATCTCGTACTTTAACGCAATATAATCAATGAAGTATCAACAGCAAAAGCTGATAGCATCAGACCTCTTGGTGCTGAAGCTTATTCAGCATCTTTTTGATGTAGAAAAAGCCTCAAATATATTCGTCACTTCGCAGTGAGCATTACAAATTGAATATTCAGAATCATATTACTTTGGTAAGGGTGAAGAGATAACTTTCAATGCCAACCTGAGTTACGATATAAAAATTGCAAGACAAGTTACAAAAATGAATATCTAAAATCACATTGCTTTGATAAGGGTGAAGAGATATTTTTCAATGTCATCATAAGATACGATATAAAATTTTTAAGACGAGTTACAAAAATTACCTTCTCACTCGCACGTCAAACTGAGGAATGTCGAAGAATCGCTCGTTGAAATTTGCAACGAATAACGTTTCGTCTGTCTGACTTTGGCTGTCATCTGGATCCATGCTGTATTTACGTACTATAGATTCGATTTACAGTATAGAGAGAGTAGTTTCGTCTGGTTAACATAGACTTCGGAGAACTTTATAAAGTTCTCCGAAGTCTATGTTAACCAGACGAAACTACTCTCTCTATACTGTAAATCGAATCTATCTTCTGCTCCAGGAACTGTTGGTGAAACGTTCGATTTTCGAATCACGCGAAAGTGGCAAGTTTGAATGAGATAACCCGATTCAGTGGATCACATCAGGCTTTGGTCAGACATGCGCAATAATAAGATTCTGTGAATGAACCGGTATCATACAATGAAAGAAATATTATTCGATTACTATTTACATTCTAGGATAGGAATTCATATTAACCATGTCGATCAGTTCATATTGAGAAATTGGTAATATTTGACTGAACGTTATCTCACTCACCAATCTCGAACGTATAACGTATTTGAAATAGAGCTTGCAGGTAAGGTCGAGCGCTGACTTACCATCGTGTATACTACCCTCGTTTTGCCGGCGTTCCATTTGGGGGTGAGTTTATTTGACATGACCCCACTTCTGCTGGGATTCGGTTTGCAGACAACTCAACAAAGAATCTTCATCAACCATGGGGTGAATTTTTGTTTAGTAAAACACGATGAGCGCGTGGAAGCTGGTACAGCGAAGGTGTTATGATTTTTTGTCCCATCGCTATTCTCTTCTCGTCGTCCTCGTAGCACTCACTTGTATATTCGTCGGCGTTATCCACTTTGGCGAGGTTAGCCACTCATTATTGAAAAATTTAATCTTCTTCATAACACTTGCATCTCAAATGTTCATCAAGTCAGTATATAATTCCTGTAGAAGGTTTTGATTAAGCTTTTGAATCCTTGAGTGACAAAAGCATCACTTTCATCAAAGGGGATTTAGTAAATTAACTTTGATATCATCTGTACGGGTTTGATGATTGGAATTTGCATGGAATTTGCAGGTGTGGATAGCATGGAGCAAGGAAAAGTACAAGGCTGTATTTCATTCATTTAACGATAATATCTTGGGCATATCATTTCAAAGGCAGTTGTGTCAGCATGTTCCTATTGATGTTGTGTACACTTGGGTCAATGGATCTGATCCACAGTTTCTTGATAATTTGAAAAAATATGTGCCAGTTACCAGCTCTAACAGTGCTCCCTCTAGATTCAGTGATAAAGATGAATTGAAATACTCACTAAGATCGTTGGAGATGTTTGCACCTTGGGTAAGAAAAGTTTACATAGTTACCAATGGACAGATACCCAGCTGGCTTGACATGGACAATCCAAGAGTTTCTCTGATAACACATGATGACATATTCGTCAACAAGAGTCATCTACCAACATTCTCTAGTCCAGCAATTGAAAGTCATATACATCGGTGAGTTCTTTATCGATCTGTCTTCTTGTCTTTTTCCATTTGATAAGTTTTGCAAGGATATTATTTTTACATTTTAGGATTCCTGGTTTGTCCAATAAATTTTTGTATTTTAATGATGATGTTATGTTGGGATCAGCTGTTTGGCCTGAAGATTTCATAACTTGGGCTAGTGGACAGAAAGTTTACCTTGCTTGGTGGATACCAGACTGTTCTGAAGCCTGTCCATGGGCATGGGTACAAGATGGAGCTTGTGATCCCACTTGCAACACAACCTTGTGCGAATTTGATGGTAACTTATTCCTTTGCAAAATATTAATAGCTTCAAATAGAGTTTAAACCCCTTGGGCTAATATTTTGCATGACTTTCAGGAGGTGATTGTAATGCTGAATTCATGGAACTAGCAGATAAAGATATCAATGAATTTGATGATGATTATGCCAGTTTTTTTCAAGAATCTCAAATTGAAACATATCAAGCTGAAAGACTGTTAGATACCATAAGACAGAAGAGAAGACTAGATCTCCAAACCTCCATTAATGAGTCTGATTCAATGATTATTCGCTCTCTACTATCTCATTATTCTCTAGTAAATAATTCTCAAGAGCAACTTTTCAAAAGTAGAGGGAAGCACAAGTTGGATGCAGTACTTGATCCAAACTCAAATGCTAACAGGGATCAAGACATTCACAGGAGTCGTCATAGTTCAAGTTCAAATTTTTTGAATGCACAGAGTAGTATCCATAACTCATTCAAGTTTTTGGTCAATGATGATATTATAAATCTAGTGCGAGGAAATAATAGTTCGTTGAGAAACGGTAAAGTTGAGAGCACAGAGCATCAAAAGAAAAAAATTCGAAATCTCAACGTTTATGCGGAGTCGCTTCTCTATGTAAACAAAATTTTCAACAAAGCATTTGGCTTGAAACACCGAAAAGTGCCTGCTCACATGCCACATCTGTTAGACAGAATGATCATATCAGAAATGCAAGACAGATTTCCTGGTGAATTTGATAAAACATCTAGTCATAGGGTCCGACACTCTGAAGATATGCAGTTTGCCTTCTCTTACTTTCACTTTTTGCTAAGTGAGAAACGTTCTGTATCCATGGAAGAGATATTTGATGCACTTGATACGGATAAATCTCGGTAAGTAAATGGAACAGCTCACAAAGATTCGAAATTTGATAATTTATAAAAAATATCAACGCATTTTTCTATACTTTAGAACTTGGTCGGACAGAGAAATCAGAACGCTTTTGACTAGGATTTACCCTTTACCGCTAGACTATGCATTAGTTGTTGAATTTGAACGTGCCATAATAAACTGTTCTCAGCATATCAAGTCAAGTGATGATCAAATTCATCCTCCTGCCGGAGAACGGTATTTAGATTCTACACTTGTATGTAATCTCATCTTAGATTGTTGCTCAATCTTCATTGCACTTCTTTGAAATCAATTGTCCCATGACACTCTTTTTCATGATCTAGCCGGTTGTTACTCGGAATCTAATCTTGAATTGTGAAGGAATCATCAGTAAAGTGCAACCGAAGTTTGGACGACTCGAAAAATATTCTCACAAAATAGTTGAAGCAGGTAAAAATGAAATATTTGAAATGCTTACCAGCAATGTGACAACAACAGTCAGATTGTTGGATGGTATTCGGAGAGATCCAAAGTGAGTTTGGTTCAATATTCTCTCCAATGAATTTCCGATCCGCTCATCACCTAAAGATCTTTCACATTTTTAGGAAATTTATTTGTTTAAACGATGACATGGATCCACTTCGACGGTCGGAAAATGAAGTTATACGGGCTTTGCTCAATGACTTTTACCGGTCTTTATATCCTTTGAGAAGCAGTTTTGAATTGCCTCCTCAATATCGCAATCGGTTCAGTCATCGTCAAGATTTGTTGGAATGGAGAAATAATCACACCATGGCAAGAAATGTCATGTTGATGTTAGTTGTGCTACTGCTGATTCTCACAATACAGCTGTCGTTTCGCCACAGAATACGAAGATGTTGTAGTTTAAGAACGCTGCCAGCGTGACTCTAGTCTCAAATTATTCAACACCAATTAATTGTGATGCACCTAGTCTTATTTAATGAGTGTAAAGTAAATGTTTTTCAAGTTGTTTATTCATTGAATAAGATGTAAGATGCACATTGAGGACAAACTCAGAAATGAGGGTATTTAATGTACAAATGTGACTCAAAAAAGTTATTTGATCTGTTAACGATGACGACAAATAATTGTAAAGATACTGTGTTACTACAATACAAAAGTTGTTATTTCAAGATAGGCTGAGAATTTTATAAAAAAAATTTGTAAATTACGTAGTAGGCCATTACTTGAGGAAATCCTCGCAAGACATCCTCCGGGGACAGCAGTATCCCTCGAGCGGGGGACAGTTTATGTGCCTGATGTTACGAGGGCCAACCATTCCTCCTTGTCTCCTAGCGCACTCACTCATCCATACCGCAACTTTAGCCACTTCTTCAGCGAGGAGTTTGCGCCCAATGCCTGTGATCAGAGTTACTCTTTAGTACAAGAGCTTCATCTCAGGCCGGACGTGATCAACAAGAAATGAATTTTGGACAGCTAATCGCAATAAGGCGGGAGAAAAAAAATCAAGCTTTCGTCATTAACTATTTGGTGAGTAGATAAGATCTTATTCTTGCGACAAGTTTTGAGCACGGTGGAGATTCAGCCGATAAGAATGAGATTTCCCATTCTTCAAGACCGAAATTTAATACTGAATCGTTAATCAAAAATCAAAATCATCTACCAGAAATATGATCATTAAATACCTGGTACATCTGGATACACCGTAGATTCGCATAGATTAGAGACTTCCGTACTTTCGGAAGAAGTTTCCTTGTGAGACTTCCTTGAGCTGCTCGTTTTTGACTCGATAACGAGCGTCTCCTCTTTGGTTTCCGTCTCGGACTTTTCGTATTCGTCTATCATCTCCTCCTCACCATCTTCGGAAATTTTACTTTTGGACGACGCCGTTCGATCAATAGATTGATAACTCGCTTCCCCTTCGTGCCGATAACTCTCCTCCGTTTCTTCTCCAAAACTTTGCAGAGCTATTAACGAGTAAAGATTCCAAAATCAGAGGGTTTCAATATGATTACGGAAATTCGCAATTTGGGATTTACATGGATTGCGAGTTCTAGAACGAGCTGTCTCTCCCACGCATAAAATTACTTCGAAATTTTTCATCCGTACTCGAGAAGATTTCCAATATTTTTAAAAATATGTAAGAATATAATATCGGGAGACGCCAAGTTTGAATCATAAAAATATAGACGTTTGCTTTGGAAAAAGCCGAGATGCTGACCTACAGAACAAAATAAAGTATGTGATAGAGAAGTAATGAACTAACTTGGTGCAGAAGGTGCCTCGTGCTCGAAAGATTCAAGCTCTAGGTCGATGTCTGCTTGGGTGTCTTGACTCGCGATCGATGGTGGCTTAGTGGATGCAGCTTCTTGTTGCTGTTGTCGTTGCTCTTGCTGCTGCTGCTCAGCAATGAGAGTATTTTGCGAGGATGATTTCGAGTCTGAGCAAAGGCAGAGGTCCTCGACACTTCTGTGACATCCGTCACATCTGAGATCGGCCAAATACCTACGCAGAATTTTCATCAAATTTTCGAATGCAATACTCAAAATAATGTGCAATTTTTTTACTGTAAAAACGCGGATATTCATCTCATGCAGTTCGATCATTTTTAGCTTGTATGATGAGAGGAGCTCAATACTTGGTCAAATTATGGGTGCAATCGTTACGATACGAGATTTTGTTGATTTGGAGAAATTTGAAGCTCTTTAAAATTCATAATCAAAACTACAAGCAATCCTAAAAAATTGTCTTGTAAATGGCTAGTCATGTTTTTCATTGTAAAAGTGCTCTTTGCAGAGATAAATCTACTGTTGAGTTTTACTCCGTCACTTGATCGATCGACACGTTTCGAACGTTTCCTCATTATGAGCCCATTCACTTACCCATAGATTTCCATAAAGAGGGTGAGAGGTATCATTGCAGAGCCACCGTCTGGTTCGTGAGTAAAAAGCTCGCAGACTGAAATCATTGTTTCGGTAAGATTGCGCCCAAGCAGACCAACGCCGATCGACAGGAATTTTTTGATTTGACACTTTGTGCTGAATTTGCCAATTTGCACAATTAGCTGCGAATCGGAGTTTTCCAAACACAAATAGTCCCATAGCTCTTGAATACTTTCTAACGGCACCACTTTGTTGTAGTCAGCTGTAAAAAATGTCCATTTGTTAATTTGTAAAGTCTTACGGAGACTCAATCTATCAAAAATGATATATTACATTTGAGAGAGTTCTTTCTGTAATTGAAGAAATCTGTCTTTGCTCTGATGACCCCCAGAAAATTCACCGAAATGAGGAGAGTTTCATGTATGCTATATGAGTAGTCGACTTGGGCCCATCATCTCTATCTGCAGAGAGAGTTTTTACTATCGATCGACGACGGTACTAGACCACATAGTTAGACCTACGCCGCAAATGAGCCACAGCGCAAGGATAAATAGTGAATTTGATAAAGAATTCGGGAATTGATCTCGTATCCAATTTTTTCGAGTCAAATTTTTTTTTCGTTTCCTCTAGACTTCATCAACAAAGTGTTGTAAATAATTAGGTCTCATACCAGATCCATACTATTAAATGGAAAAAATACTGAAGAGAGCTAGCAATTTTTTCCTAACTTGAATCAGTATGAAATCTGAATAGGTGAATCTTTTGTAAAAGAGGTCAAAAGGCCCTTGATGCCTCACACTTCAAAGTGTTCAATGACAGAAGGAGTAAGAAAGTGATCAGATTTCTACTGTGATACTGCAATCACAATAACTCACCAGTACATAAAATTTATAATAAAGGTACTCACCACCAAGCTGTCGAAGCAACAGCTTGAGAAAACCAAGGGTGAGCAGCCCGCGGCTAGGGGCAGGCTTTTCGAGTCTGAGCTTAGTCGGTGGCTCATCACCGGAAGCTAAAGCGTGGAAGTACGCACTGGACCATTTGAGCAGATCGTAAGGCTGAGTGCGTATTGCCGATTTGCAGAACTGTTTCAAGATGCAAGGCAGCTGAGGTGGTACGTTCAATTGTTGAGCGCAATACTCCGTCTCTTGCAGCGGCATATTGCAGAAATCGATGTTATTTCACTATAACAAAAATTTACACTGGCGGCTCGGTTGTTGAAGCTTTGTACAGATGTCGATTGGCGAGTATGAGGTACAAAGAGGACATGTTGATGTTGATGTGCGGAGACGTTTGATTGTTGTGCCCAACAGAGGCTGTCTGCTATGTCTAGTGTTGCGTGCTCGGTTGTCCTGGCAACCAACTTGCGGGAATCACTGTCAGAATGGTCATCGAATCTATTACCTTACACAGCCTAGCAGTTGTATTATTTATTAAGTAATAAAGTCCTTGTATTTATACGATGATATCTCAGATATCATAATTATTCACTCACTACTCTAGCTTAAGAACATACATCAAACTTAATTTTTACGGCGGGGAGTTTCTAAGTACTTAGGTCCACATACATTACATTCGTAAAAAAACACGGAAAAGATGGATAATGCATATAAATCATCGAAAAGTAAGGATATGAATACAATGAGATTCTGAATTAGTATAAATTCACCTGCATGACTATGAGAAAGAAACCTAAAATGTCACTTGAAAATCATAAAATTATAAGTCATTAAGTGGAAATTATTAAACTATCTGTCATGTGTTTTTAAGAACAATAAATAAACGAGTTTTGAGTTTCTTCTTACAGTGTGCCCTGAAAGAAAGTATAAAATATTTACCACACCTTGTTATTCTCTTGTACTATATGATCAAATCAATTACCTCACATCGATAACTGTTTCAAAATACTAGCTCTTTATCTGAATCTATACCGAATCAGATGGTTGATCTGGAAATTGATAAAGATCTTTTACTAGTTAGAAACAAGGTAGAATTGTTGGTTCAAGAAATGAGTGGTTGCTAAAATAGTATGAGAATAGGTTTTCAAAAATATTCAAATCGCACACTGATAGCGCACATTAATCATGAAAGAGAAACTTTCCCATGAATAATACATAAATTGAGAAATTAAAATACATTCATAGCATTCATTTTCAACTACGCACATTACATTTGTAATACTGTTTGAACTAAATGCAAGTTTGAAAGGACGTCTAAAGAGAAAAAAGGTGTTTTCTAGTTGGAATTAGTGCCAAGAGCAGACAAACGTCAGTCAAAAGGTACAGCTGATGGTACAGATGAGCAATAAATTATAAAGACTCTCTCGAGAATTCTACAAGTGATTTTGAATTGCAGATCGCAATGAGCCCATGAAGTAATAAGACAGAGCAGTTTACTTACTCTTTGAAGCTAAACAACGTATAATCTCTCTATGTAAAGATGGGTGAGAATCAAGTTTCACGAATCCTTCAGTATTCATGAATTCATCAATATTTGTTTTGATGAAATTGACAGCATGATTCTTAAGCTTTGTCTCAGCGTGCATACTAGCCATAATCAGTATATCAGCAGCATTATTGATAGTAATGCCTTCAAGTATAGCTCTAATGCATTGTTCTGCTAGATCCGATAATTTAAACTTTGTCGCAGCAGAAAAAAGTTCGAGAGTGGTTTGACTGTCAACATTTTTAAAATCCCCTCTGTAGATGTAAGCTAGTACTTGTTCGAAAACACTGTCAGGAACATCATCGAAATTTACAGTTTGATTCACTGATGGCTGTAGTTTGTACCAATCATGGAGTGCAGGAGCTCTGACTTTAATGATAATCTTGTGAGCATTAAACTTGCATTCAGTAGAGGAGATGAAGGTGACATCGGAATAATCTTTATCCTCCAATGAACTACCAAAATCTTTGATCATATTCAGCTGAATTTGATGCTGCAAAGGTGATTGCTCCATGATGAAGGATGTCGACGAGGACGCTCTCGACGACTCAATAGCAGAATCTTGTGATTCAAACAAACTTGACTTGGTACTTCGCCGCCTACTATCAACACAATCGCTAGCAAGTAAATTTGGAAAAGAATTCGACCTTTGAAAACTCTTCACTTTCCTTGGTCTCTTGCTCCTTGATTTGCTTCTAATAGAACGTCGTTTGCGCGTTGGTGTGGAAACTGGAGTCCGTTTTAGATTCTTCGGGGTCGAGGACCTCATCACCGGACTTACGCGATGATCTAATTCAACGTTCGACGTGTCAATTCGTTGCATGCAGCAATAAATTTGATCGAACTCAGCATTTAGACTAAGTGGCCACACAGCACAGTATTCGTCTTCCGATTGATGATTACCTTTTCTAAAGTGCAATTTCAACAAGGGCGACTTGATCAATTTTGGAGCAGCGTTATGAGTAGGCGAGTTCTCGATAAACGAATATTGAACGAGTAATCTCAAATCTGATTTTGCGGGAGGGTCGCGAATTTCCAGGCTCACCTGTAGCTGCTGATAATTCTTCCCCATCAAGGTTACTTGATCAACTCGCATGCTCCACTTGTGACCAGATACGTAAAAACAAGGCGATTGTCCAATTAATGAATCTTTTATGGAATCTGGATCGTCGTCGTCGGATGAAACTTCTTTCCAATATTCTTGCAATGATTCTGCTGTGACATTCCATGTGTATGTCGGTTCGTCTGATGATGCACCAGCACGAGATGATTTTGTGCGAGTGAGCATGATTTTATTCGATTTTCGTTTTCGTTATGCTTAAATTTAGTATCGATTCAATCTTATCAAATTATCAATGAAAACTTATTGCGAACACCGCACGATTACACAATACATCTAACCATACTGCAACGCGCAAACTGATGCGAACTGATGATTGATGACTTCTTCAACTTGAACAGACATGCAACAATACTTATGCAATTCGGAACTCGGAGTGAGCGACAAAAGGCGCCCAACGCGCACTACTCCGATGTATAGGTAAAGCGGTGACCTTGAGGAGTACAGTTATATTGTCAACGTCAGTTGTTTACATTGTTTGTTGTCCGCATCTGCAGTGCATCATAAGATATAATAATATAATATAAGTGATCGTTTGTTGTTATTAGTTTTTCCGGTCGAAGGAGAGAAATTCAAAAACGGACTCGCGAAGGTGAAAATCTTCGATTTGAATATCAGCAACGGAAAATGGCGATTTCTCAAATACATAGTACCAACGAGAATTCCGTGTTATATTTTTTCGTGCCATTAAAAAGTTTGATTGGCACAATTTTCCAAAATTTGTTTAAAATTCTTATGAAAATCGGCCCGAATCAGCTAATCAACTTTGAATGAGAATTAAGTGGCGTAGGAACATCAGCCGATCGGGACGATCAAGAGGTCAATTAATCTATTCCAAAAAGTAACATGAGTTGAATTTGAAGTGTAGCATAAGGATACCCCATCGTAGGTTTTATAATAAGGGAAAATGGGGTACCCGAAAATGTGTTTCGCTTCCCATAACCGTATCTTTGAATGCTCTGAGGACTAAGTACCTACACCGCTAATCGCATTGCTCAGATTTCAAGCTTTTCAATTGGTCACTGGCTGAAGTGGGTTTCACCAGATTTATTCGATTAATGCTAGTTCGGAGCGGTCCGAATAGCATAAAAAAAAAATTAAAAGCGTAACAAACGAGGTAAAAAAGTTACCCCTCCCCAGCATGCCCTCAGCTCGCGGCAATCTTATTCTCATCGCATTTTGCGCGATCCGTCCAAAACTGGATAGTGGACTTTTTTTTTTAAAAGCGTTAATATAAATTTATATTAACGCTTTTATTTAACTTCTTCAGAGATTATAAAGCAAGTGGATGTATTTATTCGCATCAAATGTGCGATACTTTTTCAACAATAAGATATATAGGTATATCTGGTCTACTATTTATCTGACAGCGGATATCAATGTCATTTTTGTATATAAGGTTTTGACATTTCGGCCTGTCCCTCAATCATCAATTTAAACTGATTAATCAAATCATAATTACCTTAAACTAATTCGATTAGACGAATCGAGATGGCCTTGCAAACTTTGACTGTTCGGTTGGCCTCGCAAACATCGAGTGGTCAGATAGTGATGGAAATTTTCAAGTGATTGAAATAGCTTCGAAAAATATCCTTGTGAATTATTTTGAAATTATGATGTGATAGAATCAGTCTCAGGCGTACTGCGATACTGGGTAGACTCATTTTTCACTTTCGAAACAATTCTTACGAGTCCCGATATTACTTCTCATCTCACACCTCTCATTGTTTCATCTTTTTTATGGAGAAATAACATCGTAAACGAATACAGATTTTATTCACTTTTCAATAGAAACAATTTCTAACCGACAACGACGTAGAAGTTTTAAAAAGATGTTCCTGTAATTAATCAAACTGAACAATTATAAGCACGTTCTGAGAGTTCAAATTTTTTGAAAATTGTGAATTAAACTTGATCATGGATCCCTTTCTCGATGCGGATGAACGCTGGGATCGGACTTTTGCAAAATTTGTCCTTTTGTTTTTAATCCTGAGCGCCGAAAACGTGAATGCTTCAAATCAAATTTCACTTCAACAACAACCCTCGATCGAGATGTGCGCTGCAGCCAATTTTTCTCAACTCAAACCACAGATGCTGAAAAAAATGATTGTTCGAGAAAATTTTTGGTACGACGATTTGCCTTTGCCACCAATTGCAGTCGCAAGCACAAATTTTCTACCCGGTGGAGCTTGCAAGCGACAACTCAATCTTTATTTGCAAAATTTACGCAAGGGTACACTTTGGGCAGCGACTAGTGAGTGAGCAAAATTATTGTCAAACTGAAAATGAGCTTTATAAAAATCAAATTCCATACTTTTTGAATGGATTATTTGGAAGTAACTGACATTTTTTGCTTAATTATTTAATCAACGGGCATTGATTTGCAGTGTTTGATGCTTCGGTCAAGGTTCCCTCTGGTATAATTGACGGCCAAACTTGGCAGTTGGGTAACTTCGATCAGTGCTATAAACTAAAGATGAATCTTCCAAATGATAATTGCAAGCAGGAAGATATGCAGGGTAAATATTGCCTAGTGGAATATAAATACGGACAGAGAAATTTCACCACAAAAACGCCCTCAAAGCTCAATCTGAATTTTAAGCTCGATGAGTCATTTTGGTATGCTATTGAGGTGAGTTTGATCCATTTCTTAGGGTTTGAAAATATCTTGCATGAATTTAGATATTTTTAAGAAAAGAATCCTAGAATCTCGCAATCTGTATTTGTAGCTTGGAAATCCTATATTCTGATCTTAACAGGATAGACGAGACTTCAGAAGAATAAAGAGAAACATCTTACGGATCGCAATTTGTGTACCAGCGAGTTGCAGTGCTGAAGATATCCAAAAAACTATTCAAGGATCATTCGGTTACTTTTCTCAAAAGTATGATCTCGAAGTTGACGTAAATGTGAAAGAAGAAGATTGTCAAACTTCTGGCAAAGAGCATCGATTCACCACTGGAGCTATGATATACGGGTACTCTCAAGATCTCGATTCACGTATCCCTATAAGTCTTATCGTGGCATCAAATCTACACACAAAATATAATTTTTTTGAATTGGTTCTGCTGTAGGAGATCTTGATAATTACTAAAGATGATGATGTGGTTTTGGAAGATTTACACTTTTTATACACGTCATACACTCTCGCTATGATGTATTTCGTATAATTCATTTAATCAAAATAATTCCCTAGAACTTTTTTACCGTGATGCAATAAACTCTGTAATGAAGTAACTATCATGAAAATTTACAGTTCATCTTTCCTTTTCAGTTTCATCCTTTTTTTGATCGTAAGCCTTGTGATTTTCGCTACCTATTTCGATGGGCCAGCAAACGGAGTAGATAATAGTGAGACGATTCAGTTGGATTTGAATGAAATACTGATGTGTTTTTCTCTGCGACGAAATGTCAGCAAATTGATGGAAATCCATTACAACCATCGAGGTCTCGATATTCTGCATTTTCATCGTTTAGTTTTTTTGACTCTCATTATGGCGGGCCATGCTTGGTTAAGGTATTACGTGAACCCCGTACGCAATAAAAGTTTTTTGGAACTTGTAAGTTTTCATGGACTCAGCCTTTTACCTTCAAAGAGTGAATTATTCATATATTGACCATGCTGGATTTTTTGATTTTGCAGGCGACGGAAAATCCATTTTTGATAGTCATTTTCAATGGATCAATTATGGTTGATGGTTTTCTGGCAGTTGGTGGTCTTCTGACATCGTACACTCTATTGTGCTATTTAGAAAAAGTGAAACGTTCAAATTTTATCATTTTGATCTTATTCCGATTTTTAAGGTATTGTTAACAAGTTCTTCACAAGTACACATTTTGAGACACACAAGTACAAATTTTGAGAAGGGATTTTCAATCCTGTAGTCAAGTTTCCAAAAATAGTCATCAACAGTCCCTTGCAACTCATAAGCAAGCAGCTTTTGCAAAATGAGTGTTCTTCTCACAATTTTCTTTAAAAGCTTCTGATAACTTAAAGATCTACAAGGCTACAAATGATTCTTCATTGACTGATGACTTTCTAACGATAATTTTTGCAGGTTGACACCACTGTATGCATTTGTGGTATTTTTTTATGCATACATATTTCCTTTACTGGGTTCGGGGCCTCTATGGCCGTCGATTATAAATGCTCAGGCTGACTATTGTGCATCGACTTGGTGGTCAAATCTGTTCTATTTAAACAATTACGTGTCTTCGAATCAGCTCGTGAGTTATTAATGCCTTAAATTTTTTTTCTATCCATAACCCATTTAATTTCCTTGGCATTCCATGGTTTTATGAATTTGAATTGTTTTAAATTTGACAAATTGAGTCAATAGTATGATTACATTTTTTCAGTGTATCTTTCAATCATGGTACATATCAGTCGACTTCCACTGTTATATTCTGACCATAGGCCTTGTATCAATTTTCCGAAGATTACCTAGGAAATTCGGTTACTCATTTCTGAGCTTAGTAACGATTATGAGTATTTTCATTCCCTTCTATATGACTTACGTTCGTCACTTACCACCTGCTTTTCTGCCGTTGCCAAGAACGTGAGTATCATCACTCAAGGTTTTCATTTTCACCCCACATCTAAAATATCATCCTCACAAAAAATGTTTACAAAACAAGTGTATTATACCCAAAAAATACCTCAAAAGTGCCTATATGAACTCATTTTATGTTTCAGTCTGACTAATTTATCAGTCGACAAGCTTTTTCGTGATTTCTATCAAAAAACTCATCTACGAATGAGCGGATATTTGGTTGGCGTTATCGCTGGTTCACTCCTCTACGATTATCGAAATGTTTCCTGGAAAATTTCTAAAGTAAGCAGAACGAAAATTAGGATAAAACAAAATTCATGATTTTTTCAATGTGAGATAATGCTGAAAACTTTCCTTAGCGATATTCTGGAATATTATTTTCCGTATCTTTTATCACTTTGGTTATCGGCCCATGGATGTTGGCATATCCATACATGAATCCAAATATAAAACAATCATGGTTTCAAATGGGACTTTATGCTGGTTTACACCGAGCTGTTTTTGCTACTGGAATATGTTCAGCCGTACTCATTATTTCCATGAGTGAAGGTTTAGGTATCTGTTCAACCTAAATAATAATAAATTTAAATTGACAATGGTATATGACTCGCGATGACTGAATTTGGAATTTTGGTGGGTTATTTCAGATTCTTTATACAAATTTCTGACTCCAGGCTGGATTCAGCCGTTGAGTCGACTGACATACGGCGTTTTTCTTTCTCATAATATAATCCAATCTTACCATATGGGATCCGTGAGAGAAGAAGGGATAATCAGCCCGTTTATGATGGTGAGTTTATTATTGATGTAAGATCCATGAACACAACATTGTGTTGAAATATAATGGGATTTGAAGAAAGAAGTGAAATTATCCATAAACATAGAATCTTAGGAATGACACGGAGGACAAAGGGAATAAACGATTTTAAGTGACAATATTTGTAATCTTTTACGAAACTTGGGATCAGTTATATTATTTTTTGACTTCAGTAGGAACATTATTGTGCTTCCGATGTGACGACAAGAATCGGGTGGTATTTTCCTAGGCCTCGAGAAATTGAGCGATGATATCCTTTTTTTGTTTGTAATGGTCAAATTAATTCAAGGACGTATTTCTTGAATGAAACTTATATCCAACCACTTGTGTGGATCTTACTGGAAAAATGTGCAAAGTGAATTATTTCTTTGTTCATAAATCGACATCGTTGGTCCCGTGCATGCAGGAGAGACTTTTTTCTTTAATCTATGTTGCAGATGTGGAACTTGATACCAGACCTGATTTTGGCTTACCTAATAGCATTTTTCATCGCCATGGGAATCGAATATCCTTTCAGAACAATGGAGAAATATTTCATTCCAAAGAAACAACTGGGTCCATCAAAGGAAAAAGCAGGGTAAAGTCCAATAACGGCATTTACACATGCTCCCTATATAGTTTCAAATGAAAATTTATTAAAACAGACAACGCTGATATGATATTTTATACTCTAATTATATTTGAATCATCATCTCTCGTGAGATAACGACTCCGTGTAGGTTATCAGTTTCATAATTGCCTAACTGTCAAGGAAAGACGATATGAAAGTTTAAGGTATTCAGAATACGATGTGCGAAGGATAGTGTTATCAGCTGATGTCAGAATGGACAACGACAGCTAATAGGATGGGCGATCATTTTTCTCAAACAACTTTGAAATTATTTAACCTAACTGAACCCAACTTGCCTCTGTACCCAACTCGCCCACATGTGCCGATCTCGGGAATGGGCACTCCTTGGCCTCCCGACCATTTTTTTACGTTTGTTACGTTAAAATATGAAAAAGTAAGTAGTTTGCATCGATCCCGGATCATTTCTGCGTTCTCCAGAAAATTTAAAGTGATTTTTCTATTTTTCGTGATTGCTTAGCTAAGAAAGCACCGAGGAAATTGCATTCAGTAAAACCGATGCCAAATTTTTGTAGTTCGACCAATCTTTACGTGTCTTAACGCATTCGAGTTCTTGTTTCAAGACCTTCTGAATCCATTTCGTAGAACTGCGAAAATCGGATCTGGAGCTGTTTTATGTGCAAAACACGGAGACGATATGTAAAACAAGGATTCCAACATCGGAGTGTACCCAACATGCCCCCATCTGTTTATCTCGAAGGGGCGTGCAGTGCGATTCCTTTCACCACTCAGAACGTGTTTATCACGTCAAAATGAGTCTGATGTAGTGCAGTTTCAGACCGACAAATAGCTCCAAATGTCCGCGCATAGCGATAAAAACACTCTATCGCTGATTTCCATCAATTATTTTGGAAGAATTGAGACAGTTCGTCTCCAATTCATCAAAATTAGACGTAACTTACAAGGAGGGGGTCAGGCCTTCGGATCACGGATTCGCCTGAAACTTTGGAAATAGTCTTCTTTTGGCACAGAAAGAAGATATCCGAAACCGCGCTTGCCAACGCTCAAGCGTTTTTGAGCTAACAGGCTGAAAGATATGCATTACAGTATATTTATATATACCATTTTTGATGAATATGGGTATACTGTAATAATGCATGGATCGTATGCTGTAGCTGAGAAACGCTTGAGCGTTGGCAAGCGCGGTTCTGGATATCTCCTTTCTATGCTAAAAGAAGACTATTCCCAGAGTTTCAAGCAATTCCGTGATCCGGAGGCCTGACCCCCTCCTCGTTAGTGCATTTTAAAGGTCCTCAAACAAGCTTCAAAATGAGTTTAAATGGAAAATAATGAGGTAGACCAGAGTCGGTGTAGAAATGGCTTAATGGGGGCAAGTTATGGGCACACCATTTAGTAAACTCTAAAAAATCACTTTTTTCACAAGAATTGAAATAGTTCGGCTCCAAATTATCAAAATTAGACGTAGCTTAGTGTGTTTTGAAGGTCTTGGAACAAGCTTTGAAACGAGCTGAAGCACGTTAAAAATTGTTGAGGTAGACCAAAGTATTGAAAATGGCTTAATGGGGGCAAGTTGGGTACACTCGAGGGTACACTTACCTTAATCAGCATGATGAGTTTTGAGGCATATTTTTGAGATAAGTATTGTTTGAAATAAATAGGTTTACGGAAGAGCCTATAATACCGTTGTACAATTCCCCTCAAGCCACTCTTATTTTAAATACATGATCATGAGGCTAAACTGACGAACTTGCTACATGGTGTTGTATAGAATCGTATCAAAGCCTTCATCTTTGCCAGTAAATAATTGTGAATTTAATCTTATACTATATGCAATACAGTCATATTGTTGTAATGACATCTCTGCGTAAGAGAGGGATATTATACAAAATCTTCAACCATATATTGTAAAAAATTGGCTAAATTTCCAAGCGACATTTTAACCAACTGGGTTAAAAGTAATCGAGTTCTGAGTCAAGTCTCGGAAATAATCCCGCTAAAAATATTTCGTGTAAGTAACACAAGGTTCGAAAATTGATCTTGAACTATTCTATCGTAATAATAGAAGATCTGCAGTCTATTCATGCATTGCTCGATATTCACGCTTATATAATATAAGACCCTGATATACAATAAAGATACCAAATGAGTATTCCTATCCAAAGTATGTGCTTTGCAAAAACCACTTTTTTGACACACTGTGCGAGAAAGTAACTTTTCCGCACTGATTTCCCACTTTCTCTCACAGTTTGTCGAAAAATAGTATTTGATACACGAGTGTAAAACTTATTTTTCCACCCTTGTATCGAAACGTACTATTTTAATGATAGATGCGAATAGAGGGGCCCATAACATACAAAAGGGCAGGAATGTTGGTTTTCGCGTCTCCTCGCCAAGGCTCGGGCTGCGGAGAATCATCACTCGAAAGCGGAAACTACCCCGCCTGATTTTCTCATCGTCGGCGTGGGATAGAAGATTATAAATCCTTGCTAAGTAATATGGCTCTTCCCCGCTCAGACGATGAAAAATGAGTTTCAATTATCGTTTTTCATAAACAAATAAAAAAAACATTGGTGGCGTGGCATCGCTGCGAGCCATTTTGGTAGAAAAATTCAGCTCAGGCAACTTTTCAGCGGGGATAGTATCCGGCATGGGTGACCACCCATCTCATTTTACATAGTCTAGCTTGTTTTGGATTAGAAATTATAGCCAAACGCAAGATAAGCGGCCACCCATCCTTATAGGACCCCTGCAAAACGTTGCTTAACCTGAATTTTTGTCCAAAAAGGCTCTTAGCATCGCCACCGTTATTTATTTTTATTTGTTTACAAAAAAACTGTGATGAAACTTATTCTTCTGGCCGATTATTGTTACCCGGAAACCATCACCTATCAATTTGATTGCTCCCGTATTTATGACCAATCAACCACCTAGTTAAATTCTCAACCAATTGGTTGAACTTTTTATCGAAAAAAATTGTATACAGTGTAATATCTGCAGTCCAGCTACAATCCTCTTTACTCTGACCGTCAACGAGACATATAAGAAATTGTGAGTATATATTTATGGTACAAAATGACTGGGTGAAGAACATGTCAAGATAAAAAAGAGACGGATTCCAGTTTTTAAATTGATCGTAGCTGTTATTTATTCTGACTCCAAATTAGATTTTAACATCATGTCTCTCGTGATTAACTTCCTCACGTCAACGCTTACACTATGTATTTGGTCCTTCCTTTCTGCAACCTCTTCTACTAGTCGTTCATCGATCAAATGTATCTCAGTAATTAACGTTGTAAATCGATTCCGCATACTTTCTGCGGATTTTTCAGCTTGTTTGGACATTAATAAGCTATCCTTGCTGACAGCTTCACATATATTGATTCGAGTTTGTTGTAAATGAGCGGTGTTACTAAGGCTTGAAACATCCAGCCTTATACATGCAGCACATAGAGCGCTTTCAATCCTTTCGATTCTTAATTCTGTCTGAATCAATTTTCTAATCAGTTCTTGGATAAGATTTCCAGTTGGTTCTGATTCGGTTGTTTTTGTTGGCATCTGAAAAGTATAAATGAGCTTTTTACTGATTGGTGAACCTGATGAAAGGTAGGATAAAGGGTCTATTAAATAAGAATGAATAGAAATTGGCTCTGTGAATATGACTCTGTGAACAGATTTTAAATTATCCAGATCTATGTCAGAAAAACCTGGAGATAATGGGCGTTTTCCGTCAACCTTATTTCTCGTATCACTGGAAATTCAGAAATTGAAACTTTGGGACCCTCTACCGCCAATCGATGTTTACTGAAAATCAGTATGTCCTTTCTCCATTCTTCATGAACAGCGATTATCATGCAAAATATGCAAAGTACACTCAATCGTCATTTTGACACCACGAATCCAAGTGTATCGTTTCTTCAAGATATTGGCGTTAGATTTTGTTGAGTAATTCAATCAGCAAGGTATTAGTGGAACAAGGTCAGACAGAGTATATGAGTAGTTCCAAGGAAATTTCGACGAGTGGGGGTCGAAAATGTGCCAAGCCTAAATCTAACTTCCGAAGAATCTAAGATATATTATTCGACTTTTTGAACCATAGGAAACACGAATTCACTTGCGCACGAATATCAATATTTTTATATATCGGTACCATGAGGATAACACGGATAACACGGTAGCGTCACACGGACCTTACATCTCGCCACTATTTGGGATATTGATTTGACCATTAGATACATTCAAAAAAGTGACTAGGACCTCTGTATTGTTTCGCAGAAAAGTACTCCCCACAGTGTGAAAATCAGTCTCTTTCGAACTTTGAGGCATGGAAAAGTTGCGCTTGATGATTTGCTTCAAGAAAAAACTGGTGCGGAAAAGCCGGGAATGAGGCAAATTCACTTCTATTGAGGAAAACTGAGGGAGACAGGGGAGTAAAATTTTAAGTGAAATCGCGCCGCAAAATGTCCGTGCTCAGCGCACACACAAAAAGTGGTCTTTACTCTTTGGGCTCTTATAGCAATGAGATTTGGTGCTCAACTGCTCAATGCCATTATTGTTCTTGATAAGTTTACCCGCCAGAATCCTTACCGACCCTCTCGGTGGCGCTACATACTCGCAAAGACCGAAAACAGAAAAAACCACATCACACGGACAGGACATTTTGACCCCTTTTTTGATGATAATAATTCCCGGTAGCCTTGGATCAGAAACTAACGATTGCGCCAATAAGAGGATCAATATAAGGTAAATGTACCTAACTTGTCTCTGTACCCAACTTGCCCCCATATGCTGATCTCAGAAATAAGCACTCGTGGGCCTTCCCGCATATTTTTTTTACGTTTATTATGTTGAAATATGAGAAAGTATGTACGTATTTTTCATCGACCCCGGATCATTTATGCGTGTCCCAGAAAATTTAAAGTGATTTTTCCATTTTTCGTGTTTTCACGGCTAAGAAATCACCGAGGAAACCGCGTTCACTAAAACCGGTGCGAATTTATTCTCATTTGACCAATCTTGACGTACCTTAGCGCATTCGATTCCTTGTATCAAGACCTTCGAAATCCGCTCTTCAGGATTGCAAAACTCTGATTTGGAGCGATTGAGATGATTTGAGAATCTAGAAGGCCGACATCGGAGTGTACCTAACATGCCCCCATATGATTATCTCGGGAAGGCGTGCAGTATGGCTTTTTTTTACTACTTAGAACGTGTTTACCGCATCAAAATAGGTCCGAAAAAGTATTTTGGGCCAGCTAAAAGCTACAAATGCCGCTGCACGGCGATAAAACCGATCAAAGCGATTTTATGCACCTTATCGCCGATTTGCATTGTTTTAAATGATGGGGGCAAGTTGGGTACACAATTTGTAAACTCTCAAAAATCACCTTTTGGGAGAATTCAAACAGTTTGGCTCCACTTCATCCAAATTGGACGTATCTTAACTCATTTTGGAGGTCTTGAAACAAGCTTTAAAATGAGCTAAAGTACGTTGAAAATATGGAGATGGGCCAAAGTTATTAAGAAAATGGCTTAATGGGGGCAAGTTGGGTACACTCACCTTATACGTCGAAAATGACTTGTATGATTTTTCCCCAAGCGTTTTATGGGTTCGTACAAGAAGGCACTTGCCATTTCAAAGTTTTCTGGGAGGTACTCATATTGTGCTTGACTTGGACTCTTAACCCATATTGCTAATGAGTTATTCCCATGTTTCCCAACATACTTCAGCTTGTTTTTAAAGTTATTGTAAGTTCTCTGAAATGAGCTAAAAGATGCGTCTGATTTCAAATGATCACTGCTGAGTTATTTGGAACTTAGAAAAAAGTGATTTTTTTTTTATGCCCAGTCCAATTATTAGTAGGACTGTTTCGCTAGGTCCGAGCAGAGAGAGGGGAATAAGCCCACCGAACCCGAAATGAGCTCGCCAGGCACCCAGGCCAATCATGATATTTTTTATCGTGAAAATCCTAAAACCGCGTTCGAATGCGGCATTTTTAGGTTTATAGAATGATGAAAGAAATGTTCAGCGCTGTTTTCGCTCAAAGCGTTTTTCGACACGCTTTGCAGAAAAGTATCTTTATGCAATTTTCCGATGTTTGAGTGCTTACAAAATTGCATAAAATAGCATTCGCGCCTCGATCATGAGGTTCCCCGCTTTCGAGCGATTATTTCGACCCTCGCCTGCGGCTCGGGCCGAAAACCAATCGCTCAGAAGCGAGCTACAACCTCATAATCTCGGTGCGAAATCTACTATTTCAGCATTGATTTTCCACTTTCTCGCACAGTTTGTCGAAGAACCCAGTTCTATACACGGGTGTAAACCCTATTTTCCGCATCCTTGTGTTGATTCCGACCTTCGCCTACGGCTCAGGCCGGAAACCCATCACTCGGACGCGAAAAAAGTTTTTCCACCCTTGTATCGAAATGTACTATTCTATAATTTTTTTTGCATTGCAAACGGGAAAAATACGAAGCTCACTCTTATCAAGCTAGGGAACGCAAATATCAAGCTGAAGCACTCATTCTCCCACATTCTACAATACATGAACAAAATCGCGCAGCAATGTCCGCGTTCGCTTATATGCTATATTTCAGTTAATTCGATAAATTTACCTTATAGAATGAGCTCGATCCACAGGACTAATGTGAAAATATGCGGGTTTCCGTTCTCGCCCTCCGAATTAAATTTGAATTTAATTTGCGGCTTATTGAGAGTCACTGGTGGTGTTCAACTTCTCGACAGCTCGAGCTGATTTCAAATGAGAAAAGTCTCTAGAGTATTATTACGATGATTTTTTTCTTCGTACTCTCTCAAACAAATGGAAGCTCGACTGAGTATAGGACAATCTTCTTTTATTCTTGTTTCTCATACAGCCATGAACAATCCAGGCATTTTTGTGCATATAAGGTAAGTGTACCCAACTTGCCTCTGTACCCAACTTGCCCCCATATGCCGATCTCGGGGATGGGCACTCCTTGGCCTCCCGGCAAATTTTTTTTTACGTTTGTTATGTTGAAATATGAGAAAGTAAATAGTTTTCGTCGACCCCGAATCATTCCTGCGTTCTTCAGAAAATCTAAAGTGATTTTTCTATTTTTCGTGATTGCTTAGCTAAGAAAGCACCGAGGGAATCGCCTTCAGTAAAATCGGTGCCAAATTCTTTGAGTTCAACCAATCTTAACGTACCTTAGCGCATTCGATTCCTTGTTTCAAGACCTTTAAAATCCATTTTCCAAAATTGCAAAATTTGAATATGGAGCTGTTTTATGTGCAAAACACGGAGACGATTTGTAAACAAGGATGCCAATATCGGAGTGTACCTAACATGCCCCCATACGTTTATCTCGAAAGGGCGTGCAGAACGACTTTTTTTACCACTCAGAACGTGTTTATCACGTCAAAATAGGTCAGAAATAGTGTTTCGAACCACCAAAAAGCTCCAAATGTGCGTGCACGGCGATAAAAACACTTTATCGCCGATTTACATCATTTATTTCGGAAGAATTGAGATAGTTCGGCTGCAATTGATTCAAATTGGACGTAATTTAATGCATTTTGAAGGTCTTTAAACAAGCTTTAAAATGAGCTAAAGCACGTTGAAAATCGTTGAAGTAAACCAAAGTTATTAAGAAAAAGGCTTAATGGGGGCAAGTTGGGTACACACTTTTGTAAACTCTCAAAAATCACCTTTCAGGAGAATTCAAACAGTTTGGCTCCAGTTGGTTCAAATTGAATGTCCCTTAATTTATTCTGAAGGTCTTAAGACAAGCTTTAAAATGAGCTAAGGTACGTTGGAAAATATGGAGATGGGCCGCAGTTATTAAGAAAATGGCTTAATGGGGGCAAGTTGGGTACACTGACCTTACTTAATGAGTTAACAAGAGCCAAATGAAAACGATATCTTCGGATTCATATCTTCGGGACGTCAATGCTTCATCTTATAAACTTGCGCGAAACTGAGACGAACGTCTTGTTTGATTACGTGTAATCTTGCGGTTTATATTGATAAGGGTGACCATCGAAATTGTTTCATACAATAATGGACCGTAATATTATATTATATTGTTTTAGGTGGTCTTCAAGTAATCCGAGCTTTTCAAATGATCTACACCAAGTGTATATCAAAATTGCTCAAGTTTGAAGAAGAATAAAAAATAATACTTTAAGTACCGAGTTGCAAAAAGCGTCATTTTCACCCCGCGTGAGAACAAATGAGTCGTTCATAAACAACTCGTTAAACGAGTCCAATATTTGTTTCATTATGTGGAGTCATTCCAAATGGCTCGTTAAAACGACTCATTTCAAAAATTTTACAGTATAATTTTTTTAATGGAACTACATTTCTTCTGAGATGATTGCAGTGTCAGTGAAAAAAACCTTGAATTTCAAAATGTACCCAGTGAGTCAGTTTAACGAGTCGTTTCAACGACTCCACATAATGTATCGGATATTTGACTCGTTCCATGACTTGTTCAACGACTCAAAGATACGACTCATTGATTTTCACGCTTATAAGCATTTTCATTTACACGACGTCGATGTCATCTTCCGAGGCAGAGAATGCCTAAAGAAAGTTTGTACACTTCATCAGCTTGACGAGCACAGAAGAGACATTGAAAATGACTGATTTGTGTTTGATTCATTTCAATTTTGAATCTGGAAATTCTACCTCAAGAGCACTGGAAACCCTGGAATGCTCAGGGAATTCTTTGAAGGAGATTTGGTCGACACCATGATGGGTAAGAGCGTGACGCGAAAGCACTTTGATTTTTCGCACTTATGCTTCCTTTGGAATTAATCCACGTTGCAATATCCTTTCGAAAATAAGGACGATGACAGATAAAGCGCTACGGCACGATTTTGCGCCACGCCACGACGCGCTATCGCACGACACGGGCCCAAAATTCATTCGAGCGAACGCAACCACCGATGGATTGGATTTATTGTTACGGTACCAGTCATGGACCATGAGAATGCATCAAATCCATCTATGGCCGGGTTCACTGGAATCAATTTTGGACCCGTGCGATATAGCGCGTCGTGGCGTGGCGCAAAATCGTGGCGTAGAGCTTCATCCTCGGCTTCATCTGTCATCACCCTAAACAGGCCTATTAGTCGATGGAACGAGCGATGGAAAAACTGCACAGTACTTACTTTAGAAGATCGTCATGTGTTTGAGATATAAATATAAGTTTTAGGAGTATATGTATATGACCCAAATCTTAATGAGCGAAGATAGAAATGAAGAATTAAGAAAGAAAAATCCTCAATTTCATATATTTTCAAATCTTCCTTATTCGCCTTTTGTGAGGATAGACCCACCCAGTTCATGTAAAGTCAGTACTGAGTAATAAATAATTTACTTTTTATCTTGCACCAAGACTATGTTATGTCTCACATCGCCGTAGATCATGGAATCTGTCAGTACGATCATATCAAGTTCAAGAAGTTTTTAGAAATGTATAGCCCGTCTAGCGCCATTCGAGTAATCGTCCGCTCTTGGAATGTGGTCAAGTAATTTTCACGGTGCTTTTTTTCTAATTCACAAAAATACCAGATTCATCAATCATTCAAGGCAAGAAAATACTATGTCATGTTATGAATTGGGTCATGGTTCAATAAATTATTCCGGAACTTGAAAGTGGCCTGAATGATCTAGAACACGCGCCCCAGCAAACGACACAATTCTGAAAGAGCTCTGATAGAGCCCTTTTGGGATCCGAAACAATGGAAACGGCCCGGAGCTCTTTCGGAGCCCCCTCGGAATTTGACATGCATCGGAGCTTGAAAAACAATACTTCGGGGATTCTGAAGGAATTCTGAAGGAACTCTGAAGAAACTCCGCAATTTCCTCCACAAAAATGCCTACCTATAAAAATTTCACAAATGAATAAACGTTCTTAAATACTCCGAAAAGTCAACGAGACATTTGAAGAAAAAAAAAAAATTTACATCGGCGGTATTTGAACCCATCGTAGGAACTTCGGATTACTAGACTTGTATTTGTCCCACTTGGTTATTTTGATTCTTACATAACGATGTTAAAAAAGTATACATAATTTACTAACATTCAAAGTTATCATCCTAAAAAGAGATGTACTAGCCGACCATCATTGTCTTAACTGCTGATGATAACATCCGAATCTATTATCTAAAATTCCTGAGACAATCAGGATGAAATATTTCAAATTTAACGAAAAATCATGATATGAAATTTCAATGGGTTAACCTTCAAAATAAAATAGGTTTTCAAAAACAAATCAAGTAGTGGCGAATCTTTCCGGGTCTATAACTGAGTTTTATTTGAAGCTATTGCCTTAATTCTTACAGTTTATTATATCGCTTTACCAAGAATTTATGATGCAATATCACTAATACAACCTGCACCCTTGAAAGAAAATTTCATTTCGAGAAAACCGATGGCGCTCAAAAATTTTACTGGTCCGTCGAGGTTCCAAAAAAGCTCCGAAAACATTCCTACATGGTTCTGAACTACTACCGAATAAGTTCTTTCATCATTCGCATAGTCTTCTGTCGCGGTTCCGACGGATGTCAAATTTCGCTACCCCGACGGAACTCTTTCGGAGCTATTACCGGAGCGTATTTAGAACCCTATTCAGAAGCCTGTTGGAGTTCTTTTGGAATTGTGTCATTATCTGGGACCATGTCGCAACTTCATATAAGGTAAGTGTACCCAACTTGCCTCCATTAAGCCATTATCTTAATAACTTTGGCCCATCTCCATATTTTCAACGTACTTTAGCTCATTTTAAAGCTTGTTTCAAGACCTCCAAAATGAGTTAAGATACGTCCAATTTGGATGAAGTGGAGCCAAACTGTTTGAATTCTCCCAAAAGGTGATTTTTGAGAGTTTACAAATTGTGTACCCAACTTGCCCCCATCATTTAAAACAATGCAAATCGGCGATAAGGTGCATAAAATCGCTTTGATCGGTTTTATCGCCGTGCAGCGGCATTTGTAGCTTTTAGCTGGCCCAAAATACTTTTTCGGACCTATTTTGATGCGGTAAACACGTTCTAAGTAGTAAAAAAAAGCCATACTGCACGCCTTCCCGAGATAATCATATGGGGGCATGTTAGGTACACTCCGATGTCGGCCTTCTAGATTCTCAAATCATCTCAATCGCTCCAAATCAGAGTTTTGCAATCCTGAAGAGCGGATTTCGAAGGTCTTGATACAAGGAATCGAATGCGCTAAGGTACGTGATGAACACGTTGTGAGTGGTAAAAAAAGTCGTACTGCACGCCCTTTCGAGATAAACATATGGGGGCATGTTAGGTACACTCCGATATTGGCATCCTTGTTTACAAATCGTCTCCGTGTTTTGCACATAAAACAGCTCCATATTCAAATTTTGCAATTTTGGAAAATGGATTTTGAAGGCCTTGAAACAAGGAATCGAATGCGCTAAAGTACGTTGAGATTGGTTGAACTCAAAGAATTTGGCACCGATTTTACGGAAGGCGATTCCCTCGGTGCTTTCTTAGCTAAGAAATCACGGAAAATGGAAAAATCACTTTAGATTTTTGGAGAACATAGGAATGATTCGGGGTCTACGCAAATGACTTATTTTCTCATATTTCAACATAACAGACGTAAAAAAAAATTGCCGAGAGGCCAAGGAGTGCCCATCCCCGAGATCGCCATATGGGGGCAAGTTGGGTACAGAGGCAAGTTGGGTACTCTTACCTTAGTTAGATCTCTAACTTTTTCGCAGGAAACTGTCCTAAATCGATGCAAAAGTATTAGGCTCTCGTTCATCATTGCGCTATCAGGAGTAGTGAAAATTTTTAATGTAATGGTATACAATTTGAGATGAAGTCATGCAAGCAGGAACAGTAATTTACACATTTTATCATTGATTATATGAGTTTAGATTTAATTTCTTTTATGGCATGCTCTCCAACGGCGGAGCAAAGGAGAAACGATAGAAAAGCCTTTTCTTCCGCTTCCAGCAATAAAATAACATATGTATGTACCTCGTTACAAAAACTTCGTTTTCCTCGGTTTTCAGCCCTCGAGTCGCTCCGAGATTCAGCGGAGCGCCACGTAGTGGCTGACTTTGGAAGTACAACTGGCGTACTGCTAGGGTGACGCCATGCTGCGCCATGCCAATGACAATATTGAGCGTGCACAGCGAGGCACAGCATAGTTGCAGACGGGGTTTTCGTGAATTTAGGAGAAAACCGTAGCTTGAACCTGCTAACAGTAAGCGACAAAGTTGTTGGAAATTTAATTACGAAGATTTTGAGCTGTTCTGGATATCAATCAGAGCAATATTGAAAGATTCACGGAGCTCGCAAGAATGGATGCGAGCCCGCGGCTTGAGTAGCGGCTGCGACGCCTATGCTAAAGGCACGCCAAATCTCGAAATCGCCTCAACTAGCTCAAATTTGCTCGGATTTAGGCTCACGACCACTCAAACTCTTCGTTTTTACAAGTTCTACAACTTTCTCGCTTATTGTTGCCACATTTGAGCGATGGTTTTCGAGTTTGACCCTTACGAAGATTCGCCGTCTGCTGCACAGTACGCCAGTTGTAGTGAATGCGGTGGCCACGGGTCGCGCACAATCGCCCTTTTTGAATTTCAAAAGCGCGCGTCTCGGAGCGACATTCTGCCGCCAGGCGCATTTTTCATAGATCTCTGTAATACCTACCCCGGTCATGCTTACCCGGGCCCGGGCCTATATGCATCCTATATGACATTGCGGGCACTTGGGCATTTTTCATAGATCACGGCGACGGCATAGATGATTCAAGACCTTCCTAGACGACAAGTGTCTTGGATCCAAAAGGGTGACCAAGTATTGCAACTTGTAAACGATCGCAAAGTTCTTATAACTTTCTTGGCGTTTGGACAAGTTTCTATAATCTCATTTATAATATTCATCAACCATGGACGACGATCTATCGAAACTAGACTTGTACAAAATAATCGGAGTAACTATAACAGCTTCAGACAGTGAGGTAAATTTATTACATTATATATGATTTATATTGATCTCTTCACGTACGTGTGTGATGGGCATCAAATAGTCAAGCATCATTAATTATACTACATCATTATTACATTTTGGAGATCCATACTGTATTTGGTTTCAAACTCACTCTCACTCCCAACTCTTCTAATTACAGATAAAAAAAGCTTACCGAAAGAAAGCACTCAGTTGCCATCCTGACAAAAACCCAGATCCAAAGGCAACCAAACTATTTTTACAATTATCAAAAGCCTTAGAAGTGTTAACTGACAAGGCAGCGAGGGTGAGTTACATAGTCACAAAAAAATACTGATCAAGCTGTGTGTTTCACTCTTACGATATATTACTGTTGTTTTCCAGGCTACCTATGATAACATTCTCAAAGCAAAAATACAAGCAGAACTCAGAGGCAAAGAGTCAGATTCAAAATCTAAAAAATTCAAATATGATTCGGAGGTAAGGGATAAAACATTCACAAGACCATGGCAGGCATCAGGCGAAGCATTTGGAGGACCATGGCAGTCATCAGGCGAATCATTTAGACCACCGTGGGAGACATCAGGCAAAACATTTAGACCACCATGGGAGACATCAGGCAAAACATTTAGACCACCGTGGGAGACATCGGGCAAAGCATTTAGACCACCATGGGAGACATCTGGCAAAGCATTTAGACCACCATGGAAGACATCTGGTGAAGCATTTGGAAGTCCATGGGCGGCGGCAATAGATGAGGCTTTGAGAAAATCAAGAGAGGCAATGGATGAGGCTTTGAGAAAGTCAATGGAGGCACGGGATGAGGCTTTGAGACCCAGCAAGCAACACCATTCTTTTAGAATTCTCAAAGAGTTCTTTAAGAATCTTGAAGAATTCTTGAGGTGATTCTTGAAGGGTTCGTGAGGGATTCTTATATGCGCCACGATAAAGGGTTCTTGAAGGGCTCTTGAATGTTCGCAAAGCGCTCGAGAAGGGTTTTTGAGGGATTCTTGGGACGTTCGAGAAGCGCTCGGGGATGGTTCTTCAGGGGTTCTTGAGACGTTCGCGAGGGGTTCTCTAAATACTTATCTAATGGAAAAAATAACATTTCACCTCGCTTTTCACACGTTTTACGCTGTTATTTTAATTCATCTTTATAATTCAATCGAAAAAAACCTAATATTGTAATTGAAAATTTGTCATACCCGGGGATCGAACCCACGCTCCATTGCTTGAGCGAAGTTGGAATGCCACCACCGTGACCACTGCGCCATCGATGCTGTTGGATATGAGAGTCTAAAGCCCTGTCTTAACCTTTTGTTTGAATTTTTGACGCATTGTGAGACCTTATGAACTCGCTATCGCTCAGTAACAACTTTCAAAAGTGAATATTTATTATTCGCAATATTATATAGTTGTTCCGCGAAAGCTTCAATTTTTGGAGGTCGAAAATGTTCCAACTCCCAGTCTCATTTGGAAGGTTCAAGAGGTATTTCTCGAAACTTGGCCATCAAATATTTTGAAAAAAGCCGACTATGTATGACCGGGTCACGTACGAAACGAATCAGACTTACATAGATGAATATTTTGAATTCACTTATTGGACGAATCTCTCCGATTTCTGTACACCGAAAAAACGGGGTTGATGACAAATATCAGATTTTTTTTATTTTTGATGGAATGATTACACTTTTAATGATTCGAACTCATTTAGATATAATCTGATTTTAATGGTTAATCAAAAAGATTGCTTTTTTAATCAAAAAGATTGCTATACTTTTTGTGTCCAGGCGGATCAAATAATTTCTGGTTTGATTTAAAAATGCGTGGGTTCACTGGACAGTTTTCTTTCATCTTGCCGGCAATTTAGCCACAATAAGGAGGAATCGTCCAGCGAACCCACACATTTTTACGTCAAACCAGAAATCGAATGCCTTCTTTAGACATTTTGAAGTAAGTTTTTAATTTTTCATCCTCGCAAACCTCAGAAATCAGAAATACTTGGCCCCACAAATGGATTTGAAGTGGCCAACCTGTAACTACTTCAATAGATGATCGATTAGTTTTCTGAATACCTCTTTTAGAGTTGCAGAACCCGACTCTGAAGCACCTTTATGAGGAAATTTGCCAAAAGATACGACTTTTCAAATTCAAAGTCGTGTTTAGACGGCATTTTGATACTCAAAAACGATAGATATGGGAGGTCAAAAGAACGTGTCATTTGGTAGTAAATCACAGAATCTATGGGTCAAAAAAAATGTTAATTAACTAATCTGCACTCGAGATATCAACGAAAACAAGAAGTGTTTGGAACTCATTTTCATCGTTATTAAAACCCTCCGACCCCTGTTGATCTCAATTCTCAGCATCAAATACCTCCTAGTAAAATATCACACGAATCATTATCGACGTGCAGATGTCTGTTCTTTCAGATTCTGTTATCAGAATCAGGATAGAACGACGTTTAGAGTGTGAAAAAGGCGTATTTTTACATAAATCTACCTTTTTCGAATGGAATCTTTATTTCGAATCCATTTCCATCATGTCGATACATTATCATTCGAGACACTGGAATATTAATCAATTCTGCTTACTAAAGATGAAAATAATGGGAATGATGAAAAATTCCTGCCAACTCATTTTGAACTCATATTCCGAATGTCTTATACTTCAAGATGTTGAGGTATTTTTCAGAATATTTATCAAACTGTTTCGAAGAATTTCCTAATATTTCTCGATTATTCCGATGAACATCACTCTCTTCGGGCATAAAACTATCCTGACGCAGTAGGTTAATCCTATCTGAAATGAACGATCAAAACATTGTCCTTTGAAAGTTTCGCAAGTTGGAGCCACCATGACACAGTATATCCGGATGCTCGGACTAAAAATACTGTCGGGGGAAGAATCGATTCGAAAACTCGGGAAGGCCAATTGAAACTCCACAAATGCGCGGATGCTCGGACCAACTCAAGACCAACTACTGACGACCAGAGAATCCCCCGCAAAAACCCAGGAAGGCAATCAACCCTGAAAATAATCGAGTCCTCGGTCCAAAAGTTCCCGGGGGAAAAAATCAATTCCAAAACCCAGGAAGGCCTGCAATCAAACCCCTACATGACCGGATGCTCGGATCAAAGATTTTGTCAGGGGAGAAATCAACCCCAAAACGTAGGAAGGCAACCAACCCTGCAAATAATCGGAAGCTCGAACCGAAAATTCTGTTGGGAAAAAAATCAACCCCGAAACCTAGGAAGGCAATCAAACCCACAAATAACTGGACTTTCGGACCAAAGATTCTGTCGGGGGAAAATTAACTCTGAAATGCAGGAAGACAACTAAACCCCAATCAAAAAGTTCGAATCACGGATATTTCTTCCGATGAGGTAATCATTATAGAGACAAAATAAGGGGACGAGTATTTTTTCGTTTCGCCTGGATTGACTCTCATTCAGAGATACTCGGGTTTGTAGATTGATAGCTCAAATACGAAAATTTCAAATTAAAATTTGAAAATGCAATTCTTTTGATGCTTTGAAAATGCAATATTTTGGTATTCAAAATATTCACCTGAATTTCCTCGGATATAGTTAGGAGGTAATAGATAATGCACACAGAACCCCACACAATTGGCGTTATAGTGAAAAAAAAAACTCGCTTTTTTTATAAAGAATAAAAAAATCAATATCTCAAAAATACCCACGCGACTTGGGCTGATTCCTTTTGTAGTGCTTGGTGACATGTACACCCAGAGGAATTTCCGAGATTGACATGATTTACGAGTCCCAAACTGGGACTCATGATTTCAGAACTCCCTGCGGATAGGGCCCATGTTGAAAATAATACATAATATAGGTATACCTGCAATGCTAATTTACTTGGCCGTAGATCAGAAACGCTTGAGCGTTGGGGTCTATAATTTTGGGTTTCATCTTTTGGTGCTAAAAGGAGACTGTATCCAAAGTTTCAGCCAAATCCGTGACCCGGATGTGATGACCTCTCCTGGTAAGTCAATTTGGGCAAAACAAAAAAACACGAGTTCCCTTATTTTTTCTCTCGAGTGATACATTCCATTACCAGAAAAATTCGCGACTTGTAATTTTTTCACTGGCTTATCTTTCATGTAATCGGATTATCAACTGGCACCGTTGAAATCAAACTATTGGGGATGAAACGGATTTTCCTTCAAGAGCTGGTTTGTCTCTGGTGGCGGTTCATAATTTTTGAATTTATACATTTCATACTTCTATCTCTGCACTTAGAGTTGCCCAAAAACGAGAATGCTCAAATTTGTGTAGAGTATGAATTGCAAAGATGGCAGTACTCGGAGTGCAAATCCCAATTCTAATGCGGTAGGTCTGACAGTCCAGTATTTGGGTATTTTTCTCTAGAATCACAGCAGAAAGGAGGATTATGACAGTCAAATAGGATTCGAGCACCAGATTTTTACAAGATGTCGGTCCGAGCCTCTGGTTATTTGTGCGTTGAACCACATTCATGGGATTTAGGATTGATTTTTCACCACAACAGTACTCGTGGGCAGAAATTTCGGCTATCTGCGGATTTGATTGGCTTCCTAGGTTTTGGGACTGACTTTCTCCCTGAAAGGATTTTTGTTCCGAGCATCCGGGCATGCGAGATTGATTCCCTTTCTGAGTTTTGGAAATAACTTTTCCCTCGACAAAATTTTTGGTCCGAGCATTTGGTTACTTAGGGTTTTAATTGCGCTCCTAGTTTTTAGGTCTGACTTCCCCCCCCCCCCCCCAGAATTTTGGGTCCGAGCACTCGGTTTTGGGGCTTTGATTGCCTCCCTAGGTTTTCGGGGTTGATTTTTGCCCTAACAGAATTTCTGGCCAGAGCACTTGGTTATTTGGGGTGTTGAAATCCCTTCCCATCTTTGGGGGTTGATTTCACCCCGAACAAAATTTCTGATTGAAGCATCCGATCATTAGAGGGTTTGATTGCCTTCCTAGGTTTTGGGATTGGTTTTCTCCCCGATAGAATTTTTGGTCCGAGCATTCTGTTATTTGGGAGTTGAATTGCCTTCCCACATTTTGGGGTTGATTTACACCCCGAAAGAATTCTTGGTCTAAGCATCCGGTCATTTGCGGAGTTGATTGCCTTCCTGGGTTTGAAGGGGGGGGGCAATGCTTTCACCGCCAGTATAGTTGACTCGAGCAACACGCATTTGTGGAACTTTAATTGGCCTTCCCGAGTTTTGGGATCGATTCTTTCACCGACAATATTTTTGGCCCGAGCATCCGGGTATATTGTCATCGTGGCTTCAAATAGGTGCTCGCGGAATTTTCAAACGACAATCTTCTTATTGTTCATTTCAGATAAGATGAACCTACTCTGTCAGGATAGTTCCATGACCAAAGAGAGTAATTTTCATCGGAATAATCAAAAATTTTTAGAAAATCCTTCGAAACAGTTTGATGAAAATTCGGAAGAATACCTCAATATTTTGAAGTGTATGAAATTCAGAGAGTGAATTCAAAATGATTTGGCAGCAGTTTTTCATCATTTTCATCAATTGAATTTGGGGAATTTTCCAGTAGTTTCTGGTTACTTCCATCAAAATCACGATTCAGGCATAAAATTACCCTCGTACAGTAGTTGTTCATCTTATCGGCACTGAAAAATTAACAACGAAAGTGTGTCAGTCTGGAAGTTTTAAATGAACTTTTTCAGAAAACCGCCACTGGAATAGTTAAGAAACCTGATAAATATGTCTCGAAATATTGAGTTAGTGGTGATTTCGCTTATATATGGAGGATTCCGTGAAAATAACTCCAAAAAGTCTTTTTCTCAAAAATCCAATACTAAGAAAAATTTCAAAACCCATATTTCGATGTAAATTTTGATGCTTATTTTTGAGAAAAATGTTTTGAAGATTGTTTTGCGATCCGAAATGAGTCTTAAGCGAATTCCGGCGAAGGCAATTCTCGAGCAATCAAAACGCTACCGTTTCCTGCGCAAGCACGTGATTTTACGGAATCAAAACCTTGCGCAATCGATCGCCCGTATTTTTTACCGTATTGTTCTCCTTGGAAATAACCACCGGTAAAGTTCGTTTTCATGCACCTAGACCGAATCCATGACGTTTTCAAGCGAACAGAATGGATGGAGAAGTTTGCGGAATCTCGTCGGCATTTCGCTCGAGAATTTCGGAACGGTGGATCCCACCATTGGGTAACTGGGACTCGAGATACTCCAATATCTTTGTTCTTTTTGAGCTAAAAACTCCGGTTTTACAGCACTGAAATGAACTTTACCAGTGGTCATTTTAAAGGAATTTTCACGGGCTATCGATCATGCGAGTTTTCAATTTCGAAAAATTACGCGCGTGCACAGAAAACGGTTACGTTCCGATTGCTCGAAAAATACCATCGCAACAAATCGCTTAAAACTCATTACGGAGCGCAAATCACTCTTAAAACGATTTTTTCGAGAGAAACATCAAGTTTTACATCGAAATATGCGTGTTAACACTTTTTCAAGATTGGCTTCCAAAGAACATAATTAAATAGTGATTTTCACGGAGTCCCCTACATATGAGCCAAAATATCTCCAAAAAAGTATTTCAAGGCATATTTCGATAGATTTTGGTCTCAGCTCCCAAATGCGGTGAATCGCCTGTTATCTTCTTTCGTTTCCAAGCCAGAGCTATTCGAGTGAAAAAATTTCAGCCCTTGTTGATCTAAAAAAAACATAATTTAAATCGATTTGCTCACCAGGTTCGTAAAGAGTTCCTTTGAGATCCTAGCTACCGATCTCATTTTTAGGTATAGAATAGGTAAAAAATGATGCGCAGACGATGCTGAATACCATGTTTTATCGACCATTTATTGCACGTGGAACTGCTTACTAGCAAATTATTCGGAAAATACCGAAGAATCAAAAATTGCCCCTGAAAAAGCTGAAGAATTCTCCTTGGGGTCACTCATTTTGGTATTTTAGTCAATCACTTGAACCCCAGAAATTTTAGCTAGTCCCAACGGTCGGACCCGTCCGTATACTGCAAGGAGCCGGGCCAACCCGACCGTAGAGTTTTTATCACATTTTACGTGAAAATTTCGATGATTCAGAGTTTGTAGACCATTAGAACATTACAGAAAAATGAGAACAAGTGTACCGCTGGTACTTCCTCACCTATAATGCAGGCATATTTCTGTTCCCAACTTACGCGAATTCTCTTTCAATTCGAGCTAAACGACGAATTGTCATAAACGAGTTGAGCAATAACAAATAAGCGTCGACTCGTCGTTTAGCTCAAATCGAAAAAGAATTCGCGTAAGGTGGGAACAAAATTCAGCTTGCACGGCTACCGCATGCCGGGCCCCACTGGTGATAACTGAAAAGATTCGCAGGTTTCTTGTATATGAGGTAGCTGTGCCTAATTTGCCCCTACTGAAGTTCTCAAATGTATGCACCCGCAGACCTTGCTGCGCATTTTTCTCATGTTTGTTACGTTAAAATATGAGAAAATCCACGTCTTGACCGAGCCTCAATGACACGCGCATTTTTTACAACAAAAAAGTGGTTTTCGGTACTTTCGACTTCTTTTTTGTTGGCCACTAAAAGCTATGCCAAACAAAATTGTTGTGATCAAATCCAACCGTAGTTCAACTCATTTTCTTTTTCTTTGTCACAACTTTACAATGCTTTTTGCAGAATTGCAAAATTCGATTTTTAGCCGATTCTTCGCCTATATTACTAGAAAAAGCACAGTGTTTCTAATTTGCCTCCATAGTCTTTTTCCAAACTCGTTCTTCACTTCATTCAAATACATCAATCTCACTCAAAAAGTTCGAAAAGGTGTGAAAAAAAGCTACAAAATGGGCTAAAGTACGTCTTATTTGGACGTCTGGGAGCCGAAATATCCCTATTATACGAAAAACCCGTATAATCTCATGGAAGTAGACATCTTTTCCACGTGGGGGCAAATTAGGAACACGCTCGAAAACTCGCAAAAAATCTTCCTTAGCAAAAAGTTAATATATCTCGGTTCCAATTCGTTGAAATTGAACGTACTTTAGCTCATTTTGAAGGTCTTAAAACAAGCTTCAAAATAAGGTGAAGTAAGTTGGAAAATATTGAAGTGAGCCAAAACTAGGAGCAAAACAAAAGTAGTGGGGCAAATTAGGCACACTTACCTTAGATGCTATATATACTGATGACGAATCGAAAAGTTTGACTATCCTAAGTGCGAAATCACGCGTTTGTATCTATTGCACTTGGGTCAAAATGCCAATTTTCACCGTCACAACGATGAACGTGTTAATGCCATAGAGATATAAACGTTAATGTGCCTTCCTGGATTTTGGGGAGGTATTTTCCCCAGAAAGAATTTTTGGTTCCAGCATCCAGGCATTTGTGGCTTAAACTACCTTCCTAGGTTGTGTTGATCCTTTCTCGCGCCGAATTTTTGGCGCGATATTGTTTTTGTGCGGGGATCGTCAGTTTTCCACCAATTCGAGGATGGCTTTGGAGATCTTAGAATATACTTTTTCGTACTCACGTGAGAACACTGTGAAGACGCCTAGTGAAGTCTGAACAATCGTTTCCGAACCCCATATATATATAATATAATTCCAAGAACCCCTCAAGAACCCTTCAGGAACACTTGGCGAACATCCCGAGAATCCCTCCAGAACGCTTTTTGGTGGCGCATATAAGAATCCTTTAGGAACCCCTCAAGAACCACATCTCGAGAATTCTATAAGAACCCTTTGAGAATTATGTTGCTGGCTGGGAGAAAGTCAATGGAGGCATCGGCCCAAGCTATAAGAAGATCAATGGAGGCATCGGCCCAAGCTATAAGAAGATCAATGGAGGCATCAGACCAAGCTATGAGAAGATCAAAGGAGGCAATGGACCAAGCCATGAGAAGATCAAAGGAGACAACGGATGAAGCTATAAGAAGATCAAAGCAGGCAGTGGACCAAGCTAACCAAGCTATGAGAAGATCAAAGAAGGCAACGGATGAAGCTCTTAGAAGATCGATGAGGGCAACGGAAGAAATATTTGGAAGATCTTCAAGTGAAGATTGCATCAGGGTACAGACTAATGAGGAAAGATTTAAAGTTGGATGTAAGAGGCTGACAAAGGAAGGCTCTTGGCTTGTTGAAGAAGATAAGCAACACCTGCGCCAAAAAGTATTAGCGGACTTGAAAGGAGGGACTTGTGGGCATCACAGTGGAGGAGCTTGTAGAGTAAAAATCAAATGGAAAGCAAATCAGGATGATCCAGATAATGGTGGTTATAATCATGAAAATCTGCATAGGTTTTTGTCGAAAGTAAGATGGAACTCTCTCTTTCTCAACTCATTTATACCTCCCATGAGACCAGGGTATTTCATTAAAACATTGAGTGGAAGAGACTTTCTTTCATGATATTTGTTTTGGAAGCCTTTGAATTCAAATCTTTATTTTTCAGCATGGTGAAGTGTCAGAATTGGTTTTTTTGACTAAAAAAGGCAGAGCTTTGGTGGAATACACAAGTAAAGAAGCAGCAGTAAGTATACAAATGACACGTATAATAGTATTTTTCAATAAAAAGATTAGTAAAAACTTTCTTTCGCGTTTGAGTGATAGGTTTCCGGCCTGAGCCGCCAGGCGAGGGTCGGAGTCATCACGACGATGCAAAATATGAATCTTACTCCTGTGTATCTAAGTATATACTTCTTGATAAACTGTGATTAAAAGTTGACGAACCATGCGCAAAGTGCGCTTTTCCGCACAGTGTATCAGGAACGTCTCATTTATAATTAGCTCAGATGTCTCATCATAATCACCGCACATCACTTATTTTAGGAGTCTGCAGTGAATCGTCGTGAAAAGGGTCTTGTGAACAATCCTCTGGAATTGACGGGGATGTGGGAAAAGACGAAAGTATCACAACCAACAGCAAAGCCTAATTTCGATATTTCGTACAGTTTGTCTAGTTTGTTCCCAACCGCAGGAGATTACTTGGCGGCGTCAGGTAACTTTTTCCAGATAGGCGAACCATATAATCCACTCAATTTTGCCTCTTACTAATTACGGAAATAATACTACCAAAATGAATATTTCAAAGAATATTTCTTATCTTAAAACTGATTTGCTCGGAATAATGAATAGATTCTCGGCAATACTTTGTTTACGTTGCTTCAATATGGGTTACTTGGTGGTGACTGTCGTCAGTGAGTGTCATTTTTTGTTTTATGAGCCCTTGATTTCGTACTCCAAGCCTTTTTAAAGTCACAACCTTCTCATTCGTGGTTATGTTTGAGATTTTGAGCATAATAAACTCCGATTTTGAATAACCTGAAGCAATTTCACGTGAGTCGGGCTCGTCGAGATCTGAGAGTAACTTCGAGTGCGAATGCAAGCACCATATTTTTGATAGGTTTGATAGGTTTGCTGTTTGGGTGCGGGGAAAACTATTATTCTTTCTATCAAGATATGCGATTTCTCCAAAAGTAGGGACTATGGCTTTTGCCTTTGAGAAAAGTCTCCAATCATAGGGATTTGAGATTTCTCAGATTGGTGCGCGCTCATCTTCAGGAATTTCGTTTCACGTTCCAAGAAATCTTTTTTGCAGTGATAACTCTTTCCAATTGCGGGGTGCCATAATCGTGGGGGGGGGGGGACTCGAGTGCTCCGGAGCGAGGATCATATTTGAAGTCATTCTCGCATGATTCGAGCTATGGTTAGAATAGGAATCTCATAAGTATAACTAGTTTATTGATGATAACGAAGCAAAATATGTGGATAAAGTTAGACTAACTGACGAGATGATCGAAGACTCGTGCCCAAATCGAATCCCCAGTTATAAATGGTCACTCAACATGACAGCGTATGTATAGTTGAGAGTATTTGAAGACAAACAATCTTATTTTGAGCCTATGATGAAATGCCACCAAAAAACACCGAAAACCGATCGACGCTGACGCTCTCGTTTGTCCTGCAGGCTGCAAGCAGCCCCGAATGCGAGAGCATTATAATGATTCCAATAATTATTGGAAGGTCCCGACGCCATATCGCCACAACGCCGAGCACAACGTGGCCCGTCGCCAGAGTAATCTGGGTTACATTTGATTGGACTTCGTGGGATCTTTGGCTCGATCACATCAGTTTGTCAAAGCGCTTCACTTTTTTTCTATTTTCTCGAGTTTTGATGATTTCGAACAATACAGCTCAATGAGTTTATTAGCAACTCTGTGTTTAGATCATTCACCCTTTTCCTTAATCAAGTTGACGAACGAATAAGGTGATATCAAACATAAAATCATTCGTTAATCTAGACCAATCGAGTTAGATTCGTTCTCATTTGGGATTCTATACAAATACATCAGAAAAGATTTTCTTTTTCTCTTAGCTGATTTCTAAGTGATTCTAGTGTATATCATCAATTTTCATGTCTTATAAATCAATTGAGAAGTCAAAGTCAGAAATAACCGGGCGGGCCTATCCTCGTAAAAGGCGAAGGAAGATTTAAAAATATATGAAAATGAGAAAGGTCAATTTATTATTTTTTTTTTCAATTTCCATCTTCAATCTTTCCAAAACTTACACCTTGAACACATGATGATTTCCTGATACTATCCTATCATATCGAATGTATGATACATACTTAGATGCAATTCTTACATCGACTGAATAGGTGTTTTTTTTTTTTTTTTAAAATACTGCAACGTGGATGAGCTCCAATGTAAACATTAGTGCGAAAAATCAAAGTGCTCTCGCTCTTATTCATACTTTATTATTTATTTTTTCTATGCTCAAAACCCACGCAAGGCTTTTTAACCCACGTTTTTTAAAAAAGCTGTATTGAATAATATTTCTATTATTTGATTCCCGGTCATCTTGGCTCATATTACAGAGATACTAGAAGATATATACAGCCTTAGTCGTAAATTTTACTCACTTTTCCAATCAATGGTTAGATTGGATGGACAATCTGATACTATATATATGACGAGAAATTTATGCAGTTATAATAAAATTATATGCCACTTCGGCAGTCACCAAGGCTACGATTTCGAAACAGAGCGAATATTTCCCCTATATAATAATCACAAAGTATGATACTCGTGCCTCATATTATCACGTTCACTGCGAAGGCGAAATCGCGACTCCGGTCTAGATTGCGAGAGAGTACATAAGATGCGCATTTCAGCAGTTACGGAAGCCAAAATTCTTGGAAAATCATCATTTTGGTATCTATTTACAGTATTTCTGTGAATTTTTGTGGTCCCCCACCGGTGGGCCCCATCGCACACAGAGTTGGCAACCATCTTTCTGTGCGGTGGGCCCCACTGGTGGGGCCCAAAAAATTTTCTATAACACTGAGAATATATTCATCAGGGTGATGAGGGGGACCAGCCAAATCGTCAAAGTCGATGTTTGTAGCCTCCAGAAGGACCTACGCTTCAATATACCCTCCGGGCATGCATATTTTTGTCGGACTTGCAACAAACATGCATTGCTAGGCTTGATCTTAGGCTGCGGTTCATTGGCGTATGTCAAAAGTCTGCAGCGTTTGTAACCAGATACATGAGTAGAACAAACTCCGCTCTAGTTTAAATTCCGAGAGTTACAATGCACGATAGTACAGAAAAGATGGAGCAAGGATTGTGCTTAGAAGAACCCAACGATTTTCGATTTATCCCAAACTTTCCTTTCGCGTAAATTGAGGATTGCATGAGTGAGGCTCGACATTCTCCATCGTATCCTGACTCAGTTCGTAGGTCTTAAAATGAGCTTCCGAATGAGCTAAGACACGTTGAAAATCGTCGACTTCAAAGGGGGTGATCTGCTACTTATCGATTGATCTCACGCGATTAATGAATAGTTATGGAAAAAGCGAAAATCGTGCAAAACTCATCGAAATCAAGTCTGATAACGAAACTGTTGTGTACACATGTTCATTACAACATAAACAACGAGAAATAACCACGACATAAGCCATTGGATATGTCTCCGCTGTTTAGTGGAAGCTGCAACTCGATGAAAAGTGGGCCCCACGGGTGGGGCCCATCGCAGTGAACGTGTTATCAATATCATCTCTATATCACAGAGTATCATCTCTACAAAAATTCAAGATTCATCCCCCTTGGCTCTTCTCAGACTCGGACGCGCAAATTTTGCCGGCGTGTGCGTAGCAGATGATATTCTTCAGATCTAACCCATATATCGGTAGTTCCGCGGAAACTTCGATATTTGGGGGTCGAAAATGTGCCATACCCAATTCGCATTTTCGGAAGTTCTAAGATGTATTTTTCGACTTCTTGAAACATATAAAGTATGAATAAACTCGTGCACGGATGTGAATTTTCCCGCGGCAGCGTCTCTCCATACGGACCATACGCATGTCTCCCCGCGGACCTGACATTTTTAAGCAACACACGGGGCTGACATTTCATTACTAAAATTGATCTCACGGCCAAATGGTTTGAGCTACAGCTTTGAGGTTTTGGAATTTTGATTTGACTATCAAATACTTTGAAAAAATTTGACTAGGACCTCGGTAGTCTCGTGATTAAGGGTCGCACGAATACCACACGGACCTCACATAAAAATTTGGCAAAACCAGATTTTTTCCGAAAAGTGCTCCGCAAAGTGTGGAAATTCATTTTTTTCGAAATTCTGAGGCATGGAAAAGTTGCGCCTGACGATTTACTTCAAGAATAAGTTGATGCGGGAAAGTCTAGGATGAAGCAAATTCACTTTCATTGAGGAAGACTGAAGGAGTAAAATTTTAGGTAAAATTGCGCCACAAATAGCACGTGCTCAGCGCGCACGTGAAAAGCGGTCTTTGGGCTCTCATAGTAATGGAATTTGGTGCTTGATACCATCAAATTTGATAAGTTCGCCCGCCCGAAACCCGAGCGAGCCTCTCGGTGGTGCTATACACTCACAAAGGTCGAGGAAGTAAAAAAACACAGCACACGGACCTGACATTTTGACCCCTTTTTCTGTGATAATTTTTTTTGACGACTCTGGATCGTCAAATTAACGATTGCCCCAAAAGAAGCACTAAAAATACGTCCAAAATGATCTGTACGGATTTTTTCCCAAGCGTTTTAAGGGTTCCTACAAGCCGGCACACATTATTTCAAAGTTTCCACGGAACTACCGGGGGAACCGTGTCAAAATAGACTTTTTAGGTAAAAATGAGATATTTGAGATTCTTAAAATTTTCGTGTTCATCTCGCTTGATCTCCGAGGTGGATTTGAAATTTTGGATGTACCATTTTGAACTCATTTGAGAGGCATTAAAACGAGCCCGGAGTCTTCGAAGCATTTCCCGCCTCCTTGGGAAATTTTTGGAAAATTTTTCTCCGGAATCGTCATATTCATCTTCAAAAGCAAAAGTTGAGAGAGAAACTTTTCAGAATCTTATTCTCTCCTATACTTTTTCAAAGTTGATGACCCGAAGAAGTCTTTCACATAGTTGTCAGATCGGGAAATTCAACGAGTGAAAACTGACTCGACTTTTGATACGGAGGCTCCGCCGAAGGAGCCTAGCGTGGGACTAGTGTGATGAATTTTGAGCGTGCTACGCGTATTTTAAGATATGTCTTGATGTTTACTGAGGTTTTTTAGCCCGCTGAATCGATTCCGCTAGGTATTTTGTTCGAAAAACGTAGCGTTTGATTGTTAATAACAGTTTTTATTGCAAAATTACAGTTTTTGGCAATTATTTCGAAAAATATACACTTTCACGGAAAAACACAAGAGACCAAAGTTGTAGATCTTAAAATTTACTACAAAAAAAGTCCCGACAAGTTTCCCGGAAAATCCAAGTCCGAGCCGAGAAAAACGTAGAAACGCTCTTGCACGCCGGCTACCGGGCGGCTTATGCAGCGCTTATCATGGATGCGCTGCGGCCATTTTGACAATTAATGACAAAATTAACCGAAGCATCTCAACAAGTAAACAATGGCGTATAAGGTGATTGCTTTCACATACCGTGATACTTGAATATCTGATATTGGATCTCCATGAACTAACCATAGCAATTCAATGTCCTTATATAGCGTAGCGTATAGCAATAAACATTACTCATACTCTTGATCAAGTTCAAAATCGTCCGGGTTTTTCGCGATTAAAACGTGAGCATTCTCAAGTGCATTTGTGTCTCCTCAAAATGATTTTGAATTATTTAGCCATAAAATGGAATTCGTTACGGTGCCTACTAATCCAATAGCGCTGTATTACCCGACCCGTATCAGCCCGTATCATGTGCGAGCATAAGCGTTTCCACGTTTTCCTCGACTCGGACTTGGATTTTCTGGGAAAGTTGTGAGGACCTTTTTTGTAGTAAATTTTAAGATCTACAACTTTGTTCTCCTGTGTTTTTCCGTGAAAGTGGATATTTTTCGAAATAATTGCCAAAAACTGTAATTTTGCAATAAAAATTGTTATTAACAATCAAACGCTACGTTTTTCAAACAAAATACCTAGCGGAATCGATTCAGCGGGTTGAAAAAATCTCAGTAAACATCAAGACATATCTTAAAATACGCGTAGCACGCTCAAAATTCATCACACTAGGCCCACGCTAGTCTCGTTCGGCGGAGCCTTCGTATCAAAAGTCGAGTCAGTTTTCACTCGTTGAATTTTCCGATCTGAAAACTATGTGAAAGACTTCTTCGGGTCATCAACTTTGAAAGAGTATAGAAGAGAATGCGACTCTGAAAATTTTCTCACTCAACTTTTGCTTTTGAACATGAAAATGACCATACCGGAGAAAAATTTTCCAGAAATTTCCCAAGGAGGCGGGAAATGCTTCGAAGACTCCGGGCTCGTTTTAATGCCTTTCAAATGAGTTCAAAATGGTACATCCAAAATTTCAAATCCACCTCGGAGATCAAGCGAGATGAACACGAAAATTTTAAGAATCTCAAATTTCTCATTTTCACCAAAAAAGTCGATTTTGACATGGTTCCCCCAATTTTAGAGAAAAACAAAGTTCGTATTTGTATTCAGCACCCTCAAAAACATATAGTAAAACCTTTTCTAGCGAGTTGGTCGTCCGTGGTCGCTATTTTGTTAACGGAGCGACTTTTTGGACACTTCCCGCTTGCCTATATGATTTACAAAGTTGCTACTTGTTTTTGTAAACGATTTTTTTTGGAGGGCATTGGACTTGATTTCATATCGTAATTCAACTTTTAATGGACCGCCTGATTATCAATCAACATGCGATAAGGAATGAAAAATGTTGGGATAGACATGCGGGGCATCGATTTTCAGATCCTGAATTTTTGGGTCGAAAATGTGAAAGTTATCGCGATAATACCCCAAAATGTTAGTACAGTGTAACCGATACCACAAGGAAACTATATGTATTAGAAGCAAGTGCTAACCATTTGACATCATTACTACAGGAATAATGGTAAAAAAGAAAAAAAATTAGCGAATGTCGAGTACACGTATGCTTGAAATATACATTTGCCAATTTTTGCGTCGGTATATGCAGCTTCAACTCTTATCGTCTCTTGGTAATCTTACGCGTCTACACAACCGAACTCTTCCGCACTGGCAACCGTTCTACGACACTGTCATCAGTCTTAATTATAATCGCAACCATAACGGCAACGCTCTTTTGGATGTATTCCACACGTCCACGCAATCGACGCCAGTTTTACCTTATTAATTTGATGGACTAGGTCATCAACTTCCTACATCTGACAAATGCACTCTTATATTATAGGAAAGTGGAATAATAGTATATTACGCAACAAGTGCGAGAAGGTCAATTTCCGCACAAGTTGCCAAACGAGTGCGAGAAGTTAATATTCACGCACACTTTGGAACTTCTCGCACAGCCAGAAGAACACATTTACGCGAACACACTTCGCGAGCGTGCGTAAATATGCACTTTTGGGTGTGCGAGAAGTTTCGAAGTGTGCGTGAATGTTACTTCTCGCGCGAGTTGGCAACGTGTGCGGAAACTTCTCGCACGTGTTGCGTATACTATTTTTTGCAACTGTGCGCGAAGTTGTAATTAAATGCACCACTGTCCGAGCAAGATCATCTTGAGAAAGAAGTTTTCAAGAAAGGCCAAATTCAGAGGGATGACGTGACATCATATTTTGGAACTGTGCGTGAATGAAAATGCATTAGAGCGAGAAGTTACATTCACGCACACTCCACCAGTGCGTAAATGTAAAACTGTGCGAGGAGAAGTCATTCACGCATTACTTCTCGCACTGTAAATAATGAAGAGAAGTCTCATTTTTTTACAACTTCGCGCACACAGTTGCAAAAAACTAGTTTTAGACATATAAAAAGAATGAAGCCGGCATTTTTGATGCATGCAATCATCCACGATCATTTGGTGGAGAAAATCTCATCACATTATGTATTTCGTATAGTTTGAAGATAATTTTCTCGAAAATTGATTACTTTAGAAACAGTTTCCAAAGTACAATTTCAATTTTAAAATGAGCGTTGAATCATTTTGATCCCCAGACATGTGTCTCATACTCATTCCACAGGAATTAATTATCATTATTCAAGCCTAAAACTGCTCATTATAGTTCGGCCACGTCTTCAAGGTTCACATGATGAAAATTCATGAGATAGTGCTTGTTTTCTTGCTCGTTTCAAAAAAGAAGCCCTTCAAACTTTTACTGTTGAAACAATTTCAGAACCAGAATTAGTTAGATCTGGATTCTATCGCAGAATGGTGATTTGATTTGGATTACTCTATCGGTATTTTCTTGCACCAGTATCAGTTTGTCCTGCAACCAGCACTAGTTGCAGAATTAACCGATACCGTAAACCGGGGTGACTTTGGCCACTTTGGAGCTTCTGATCAAGTTTTCGTTGCGAATTTCCGACGGAACCTATATGTATCTGTACTAAATCGACGCGTCTTGGCGCCATCTTCGAATCGCTGTGCTTGAAATTCAGATTCATCAAATTGGGTCCTTAAAAGAGATGTAAAAATTACCCCGGAGGCCGGGGTGACTTTGGCCACCCTCAATGAGCATCTCGATTCTACTGGTCTGAGCGAATCTCTAACCCGACATCTCGTATTTGAAAAAAATGAGGATAACACGTCTCGTAGCTTATCTATTTACGAAGCGAATACCGTTGAATTCATCTTGATAGCTCAAAAACCCGAGTCAAGCGGCCAATTCGGAATTTATAAACTATATTGGCGTCTCTCAAGCACGGTTGTGTCTCGAGTGGCGTCTGGGTTGATTTTGGACACTTTGACGCTTATAGTTGAGTTTCATTGCAATTTTTCGACCAAGCCTATATATTTATCTGTACTCATTCGACGTGCCTTGGCGTCACCTCCAAAATGATGTGCTTGGAATTCTTTTCCACTCATTTCCTTCCTCGAGAGTTGTAAGAAACAAAGTGGCCACATTCACCCCGGGGGAGCCGAGAAATCATAACTTTTCGTTCAAGTGGTCGTTCTAAATAACTGTGGCATCTAAATTCAATCGGCAAAAGTGCCAAATGTAGAGGACATCATGCACGGCGGACTAAGAAAAACTGATTGGGAAAACGTGAAAATCGATCAAATGGGTTGCTCTCGGGGTTGCTAAGGTAGATTTTCGCGACACGAATATTTTACATGAAAATTTTCACTCTATTCTAACGAAAGAATGGCCAGTGGAACTTGTTTCACCACAGATCAGGTGGTATATTATGAAAGTAGAGATCCTAAGCTCTGAAATGCGTTTTGGAATGTCCTTGTAGCTGGCATGGGGTCTGAGCTACGAACTTTACAATTTTTTTCCGAAAAAGTGACCAAAGTCACCCCGGTTTACCGTAGAGTATTTATTCCAAAACGAAACCGGAATTCTTGCAAGCTGGAAACTAAAGAGCACCCAAACTAAAATGTGGACTTGTTAGGAAAATACGTCAACTTCGAAGTCACGGAAGGTGATCTGAATTTTTACGTGAATTGAAAATGGGTCACGCTCAAAACGCATCCTACAACACTAAATTCATGATACTCACCTTCAAATTTTTCATGGTGTTTTTGCGTAAAATAAGGTAAACGATGATAATTCGAAATTCGCGGTGACAGAATAAAAATGAATCTCTCATTCGAATATCTTATTACACGTCGACCACTTTTTAAAGTCGAGTGAATTTTATCTAATCATCTCTCGATTTCTCAAGTCATCACCGACCCTTCGCTGAACTTGAAAATTCAGACCCATATACTTAATAAGATTAATTACACAAAATGAAAAATTCAAAAACGTTCCATTCTTTCCACGTATGTATGGAAACTACAAAAATCATTTACGAAATTCAAATGTAACTTTCGAGCTTTTCTCTTCCCGCTTCCTCTCTAAAAAAAAAAGCTCATCGAGCTTCAACCAATTATCCGTAAGATGTCGCGTCATGTACAATTTCCGGGCAATAATTTGAGGGCGCAAGCGCGGGCTACGCGTTTTTGTTGGTTTACCATGTGGAAAGCCTATCGTTTCAGTCTCGTTGTTGCCGTCTCTCTCGCACCTCCGTTATTCTGTCCGTCGTGCGGGCGTCGTGTTGTCGTCGGGGTCGTCGTTCGTCGTCGTCATACCGTCGCGGGTTTTGCAGCTTTTCTTCAGTTTGCAATATACATAGATAGACACATTGCACACTTATACATATATATATTAGAAGCGCGAGGTCTCTCATCAGGTAAAGTCGCAGTCTAAAATACTCGTCGCGCGCTTTACTCTTGTTCAGTTAGTCTCAGGTGGGTCGTCGTACCGGTGTGTTAATCAAGTGTGGTGACCAAGAAAAAAAAATCAGTACAACAGTATGGCCCTGTTTCGTATGAGCAGATGCCTAGAGCTCCAGGTTAGTGTCTTTTTTTTTGTTATTAAATTCCTCAAATATCGATCGCCAATTTTAGTGTATGTGACAAAAAAAGGTCAAATGTGTAGACTTTTTATGCACCTTTCGTTTACGATGTTACGTAATAACCTTCAAAATGGGCTTTTTTTTTGGTGGTTCACCCTCGATTTTTGAGTTTGGAATATGTAGGTTTTGTAAGAATAAGGGTAAATCCAGGTATAACTTGTAACAACCGCATGGCATTAATTTAGCCTATGGAGAGCATCGTGGCAGGGAGAATGAAGAAGCCGGCGTTTATATATGGGGCGCGACGATCGCGAGAAATCAGGCTTCTTTGAGATTTTTTGATATTTTTTTTTTTTTTTTTTTATACTTGTGTTATAAGGTTATAAATACGTTAGGGATATATTTTTGGTATAGTCTTGAAATAGTGGCATTGAGTAAGTAAGGTTAACATCGACCCAAAGTGACGTGGATATTGAATTTGTTGTCCTCGTGACTTTTACCAGGTCGCGGTTTTCCCGCGGTGATGATGACTCTCCACGTAGCGTCTGCTCGATATTATGTTGGTATAGGTATAATATGTGTGTGAAGGGTGAGATGGGCTCTACCTCGCGCTCGATAGTTGCATAACTCGCGAAAAAGCTATATACGCCTAGATACCTTGTACCTATTTTCAATGTTCAGTAATTAATCATTTTCAATGATCTTTGTCTCGTCATTTCAATGATTTTCAATGATTTATGATTCTGGGAAAAGTTCTTGTCTCGATAAAAGTAATGGGCTTATCATAACAAAACCATGTCTAAAACTGATATTATTGTGTTATTTTATTCACTATTGTTCACCCTGATGAATAATTTTGAGTAGTTATTCGTGACAGAATGGACATAGCAACTCGCGGCCATCTGTTCCATTAAAAAACTACAATACTTGTTATAATACGATAAGTTCACACAGATGTTTCCACGAACAAAAAAAACTGCTGAGTCCTGCACGAAGCGTCCATTATTATCGTCTCCGTACTCTCCTCGTTGCAAAGTATGAGACAATATTTAAAAAAAAATTTTTTTTCAAGCTCACGTTCTAATAATTATTCTTAGCCGGAGCAATCTCACTTGATACTAATTCAATTTTTCTGTCAAAACTCTGAGTAATTTGGAAAAATAATTTTTCATGCAGTCACTCAATAAATCATCTCTTCATGCTAAAAATGTGCACTCGACAAGATATTATTTGATCTAATGGACAAATCTGCTTGTAAACTATTACAACCATTCTGTCTTTGTCAGAATCAACAATTCACCTGTCTTCGAGGCTCTCCTATCAACACCTCTGGAACAAAGTGTTGAAATATACAAATCTCATTCTCAAATCCGTGTGTATATCCTCGTGTACACTATCGTACAAAACTCGTGAATTTTCCAACGTCACAAATGTTCAAGGGCCATCAACACATCAATCGCTCGTCACACACTATTCGTCTAACTCTTCAAATAATGCTGCATAGAGCAAATAATAATAATACATACGTCATAACGATCATGAATGCGCGCGTGCTTAAATCTTCTGCTATATAATGCAAAATGCAAAAATGCCAAATCTTGCTTGAATTTTATTTAGAACAGCTGACGTTGATATTGATAATAATGAATTCCTCCGCCTTATTCGAGGGTAAACACGAATCTAGTCATTGACACATATTGCATCGGTGCCAGAGATCTTCAAACAGATTCTAAATATCTCTTTACACGCGTGCATCAAGTGTTCTCTTTTTCAAGTTCACGCGTTGTTACGTCCGCTCGTTTTATGGCGCCAATGTCAGGGTCAACTATATAATGATTTCTTCACGCGATATACTTTGATACCTTTAACCCATTTTACCCTTTTACTTTCAATTCAATTTTTACACCTAAGTCAGAGTTATTTTTTGTCTTGTTTTGCGTATGCAGTTCAAGAAAAAAAAAAAAAAGTTATTTGCAAGATGCGTTTGCTTTGCAAGTCACTGCTAAAAATGTACTCTAGTGATCTACATTTGGTACTCTTGAAGTCTCGAGGCTCGTTGACCTCGTTGGTACTAGTTTCGTATCTGCGATTTTCGTTCCAATATCGGATGATGACAAAATCTACGTCATCGAAAATTTATATTTGCCCGAGGTTAACCCTGTGTTGTTATAAATGTGAATTAGCTATTATGATGTGAGTGGATCACGTGCATTGACCCCGTTTCTATTTTCTGCTAAAGTCTGATCGATCTGAAAGCAGGGTTTGACACGAAACTGATTTTTTAATTTCGGTTCATTTCGGATCGGGGGGTTCAAACTTCTGTGATAATTTTGGAGACGTAACCGATAATTTTGTTGCTGTGAATTCAAGATGAATGGAGACCAATTCCAAAATTATCACAAAAATTTGACCCTCCGATCCGAAATGAACCGAAATTCTAAAATCAGTTCCGTGTCAAACCCTGTCTGAAAGTCTTAGGCTCTATCATTTATGGAAAAAAAGCATTCTACGTTCTTATTAGCTGCCAACAACTAGAATGGTGATTTAGAGATAGTCATATGGGGGATATAAATATCATGTTTGCCCAACAACGGAGTATTCGTAGTTTTCACGTGTCACGAAAAGAAATAGTAAGATGTTAACCTTTCAAATTTGAATTGGGGTTGAAGTTGTGCTTTCCGAAAAAAATTGCACAAAAATGTATTGCTTTGACCACATCGTAGAAGGACTTTCATACTAGAACTCAGCAGAATTTTTCAGGAAATTAGTCAAAAATCGTCGAGATTTGATAAATTTCTTGACATTTTGATCCAGACCTTGCAGAGTTTCATGCTTCACTGATTATTTTATTTGCGATCAAAATCAATCATCTGGCAATGACTCGCTCCCGGAATCAGAGATGAAAGCTTTTAAGGAAGTACTTGAAAAATTTTGGCAAATGAAACATACTCGACGAGCCCAAAATCTTGATCACATTCAAATAGTAACAAAACTAACTCTGAGATTGCTATTTGAGCCTGTAGCAAATATTATAATTATTATCAATTATAATTGATAGTAGTGGTAGCGTTGTATTATCAATTACGACTTCACTTGAACCTAGATGAGGCACACTTTCCGATAATTCCTTGATTTCGAAAATTTTTGCGTAGAAAACCACAAATAAGAATTACTTTCAATACTTCAACCATGTAAGAATCGATATGGATTTCGTCCTCAGATTTGGGAAACACATACTACCTGGAAAAATTCCAGAGAAGGTTGTCTTTTTATCTCTTTTCTCGGTTTGCCTGATGAAAAATTCTGCAAATACTGGAAAAACTAGATCAGCTGTGGCTCAGACCGCTCTCCATACTCATCTTATATCACCAATAAACTTCAAAGAAGCTATTGGCCCTTGATTTGAAAGAATCTTGTCCAAATTAACATTTTTACTTTTGTCAATAATGAATCTTGGGTACTCTTTTTTCCTACATTTTTAAGAAAAAAAATCTTATAGAATTTTCTGGATTTGGTCCATTTGGAAGATTATACCGGAAAATGAAATATGAATGAAATGGAATATGTAGGCTCTAGCTAGGTGTTCAAGTAATGATTCTATGTCCATCAATATTAGAAAGGATTTTTCTCACATTTCGCCCTTAGTCAAATCTAGTTTGAAAAGCTTTGATATTGATGTAGATTACCTTGATTTGATTTGTGACTTTTTGAAATTATTTTACTCTAAGTGAGTTGAAGAATTGACACCCTGGAAAACAAACGCGGATGTCGTCCAAAGTTCAGTTCAAATCAGGCACCTGCACCACTGTTGAAAACTATTGGCCGTTTCCCCAAAGTAATGTCACCAGAACAATTTTCCTACTAAATTTACTGCCATCTAAAATTCGGATGGTAAAAACTCTAGATTTTCCTATACATAAAGGATGGAATCAAAGGAAAGAAGGCTTGATGAATCGATGATGAGGGGAAAAAGCCAAATTGACCGACCTTGGATTACCTAATGATGAAACGGACGCGCCTCCGCACATCACTACATGAACACTCACAACTCGTTTTCGACCTTCTTTCCTCTTTCCTCCCTACCCTCAGATGAGTATACACACACTTGGTTTATTTCGGAACCATCCTCTTGTATTATTAGTCTCGCGTGACACAAGAGGCACTGCCACCGCATGCGAAAATATTTTTTCTCAGCTGTTGCAAAGCAAAGTTTCCTTTTTTTTTTCATTAATTTTTTCCCTTGGGACCAACTTCCCGATTGTCCAGTCAACGCGTATAAAAAAGTTACGATTCTATTGTACCTAACATATCTATAATGTGTACACGAGTATATTGAATCGTATCGGTCAGCGATACGATGACCTGCTTTCAGACATTTTTTTTCAATATGGTTTATCTCATTGATGCTCTCGTTTTATGTTGGTCAAAAACTACAGGTGCCTATCTATACCTGCACTTCAATATCATCCTTCTGATGAATTTCTCGTGAAAAACTCAGTTAGAATTTTGGAATAATCTTGACTTTCTCGCAGTAGATTGACTGGTAGACGAGACTACTATTTTTTGCTGTATGTCTGGGTCACTGATTTCTTACGAGTATATGCGAGAGAAAAGTGCTTGTCTGGGGAGAAGCTTGTGAAAGTTACGATAGAGCATGCAACTGATATATTCTTGAATGGAAGCTTTTCATGAAACCCACAATTATATGTATTGGTATGGTGAGGTCAAGCATAGAGGAGAATTTTGCCAAATTTTAGCAAGCTTCAAATCTTGGAAATTTTTTCTCATTTTGTTTCAATAACTCAATGTGTGGATCCGGCTGAAAAAAGGAAGAAAAGAATTCCATTGATTCATCACTTCGATTCGATAAGATTACAGTAGTTCATTAATTTATACTGACGTTAATAAATTTTTCCAAAGACCTGGTGCGAATCGTAAGAATCATCACCCTCTTAAATTTGTAACCCAAGAATGAGTCTGAGTCTGAATTTTTTTTCTTATATGCTCTACAAAAAGTCGCTAGGCGTAGAAATATTTTTGCCACGTGTGGAGTCACTCACACCTCATATATATGTAATAATCAATACAAGACACGACGTAAAATGCGTAAAAGAATCCAACGTCAAATAAGTTTGAATGAAGAGTTTGCATAGCATCTGATGAATACCCACGTCATTAGCAAGCCAAGCTCTTCTTGAATTGACATTACAACTTCTGATTTTCGTGTCTCTGTTTTATGTCATAGTCGCTGACACTATTTACGCTCATCGGTTCTCATTGATAAGACTCACTTCATAGGAGAGTATGGGGTTGATTGCAGTTGAATCGACTCAAATGTAATTCAATAAAGCCAATAATTTTGTACAGCTCAATTAATCGGCAAATCTTAGTTTTCTCTCAGACAATAATAGAAATAAGTGTATTGAAAAAAAAATGGGCTTGTTTAAATTTGAATCGTTGAATTACGAAAAATGTCATTTTCAGTAGAAATTTCTTTTTATTATATTATATAACGCTTTATTCAATCTCTACTGAGATCATTTTTGTAGAAGTTGAATGGCAATGATGACGAAAAATTGATGAGAGAATTTCTTGTCATTTGAGACCACTTACTTCTCCCTTAGTTTCTTAATGGTATCGTTTTTTTTTTCTATTTTTTGAAGAATTAATTTTTCATACAATACTGTTTATTATGAATATTCTACCAAGAACCTTGTCGGGTATTGCATGATCTTGCCTCAATGATGATTCAAATAAATGCTATAGTACCTGTTTTCTTGAGGGAAAAGTTTTTCCAGGTCCGCTTATCTGAGATGTACAGCAAAAACTCTTCACAAACCATTTTTTTGTATGGTGACTCATCATATTGCATTGGGAAAATCTTCACACGTGATCGGACAAAAATACTTGTAAAATAGCAATTTTTGGAATAATTTAATTGTCTAACACACTCATAGTGACGAAAAAAAGAAAAAAGAACGATAAATTTGAATAAAAATGAAGAAAGGTCGTTGACCAATCCGACAATTCTGGTTTCCCTTTCCGGTTGATCAAAAGTATTTCTCTGCCCAAAAGGGGAGATCGCCAAAACGTTGGGTGTCTCCCAATAGGTAATTTCGTTCAGTAACCGGTTTTGTGAGCCGTTTTTACTGCATCGTGAACCGTGGAAGTACATACATGTATGACTATACATTCGTATTTCCTTTTTTCTCGTTTGGACTTGAACTTTTGAGCCTTATTTATTATAAAAATTGGGAGTTGCACTTACGTTATAGTTTTAATACTATTAAATCATTTGTTCTAAAAGTTTACTTGTTATATTTCAATCAATTTCAATCCATAGTCAAAGTATTTCATTCATTCGTAACTATTTATTTTATTTATTGCGTGTGACTTTCATACATGTTCATCATCTCTATATTGATGCCATGACTTGTGCCATAAAATTGCATTTCGCATCATCGCGTAATATCTCAATTCAAGATCATCGCACGCTTTAATAGACGCGAAAGCGTGACCTTGCAACCAGTTCCGCGAACTTGCATTCAAAGCTATATACTAAATAAATTCTCTTTCGCACCATCGCGATTCATCAACTTCCGAGCGTATATATACGTAAATTAATCAATGCGGAAATTTTATTTACGTGTACGCGGCATTTTTTAAAAATGAATCTATTTCTTACCTCATGGACAAGAATTGCCTTCATTTTTTAAAGTGATCCATCTTATAAAGCCTTTGAATTTTTCTTAAATATGATGATCAAGAATGGCATTTTCGTGTTTCTAATACCTAGATGGACACAATAATTGTAATTGGACAAAATAATTCAGGTCTATTTTATTTTGTCAAAGAAAAAAATTTAGGTATAGCGGAGGCTCTTTCTACCGGCTGCAATCGTTCAGAAAAATTCGAATGGCATCAAAGTAGGAATCTTTTCATAATATGAATAACTATTCTCTATGAAGAACCGTCATCAAACAAATTTTCCAAAAATCTGAAAAATAAAATTATTACTATTCTGGTGCGAAGTCATCCATATTATAAACAGGTCAAATTGACTCTTATACCATGCACATGTTGCATTTGTCGTTTGATGCATTCTAAAAAATGACAACACGCAGAAGTTGAGTTACGAATTGTATATATTGCGTGCCACATCAGAATCATGTGACGTTGAAAAAAAAGTTGATGTAAGAGATGATCTCTTCTATCATCTTTTTTTTTTTTTTTAATGATGGCTAGTAATGGCCATAGAGATGATGACACCGACTTACTCATCTTATACTTGCAAAAAATTGTGTGCTCTGCTTTAAAACTCTTTTCTCTCATTGATCGAACATTCGACAGAGTTCTGTCAGTGTATGATATGTAGCTCACACACGTGGTGGAATCATTTGATCAAGTTTCCGTCCGTTTAATTTAATTTTCCTTAGATGACACGGAATGGTTCTCGAATAGACTTATACACCAATACCTGAGAATGATGCTAGAAACAGGAATTGAAAAGAACTTTTTTTGAAAAATGACGACCTTTTTCGGGTTCATTTACTTTAACACGTCCTTTGCGGGGCCGATTTTTTGTAATTTTATTCCGGTCATGAACTGCGACTGCCGCATTTCAGCAAATTTGTCTGTATGGGAGCAAACTGTTTTTTGGCTCGTTGTTTATGTCCTAGGCAAAGTGAAACCCCTTGAAAGATTCTCATTGGGAGCATTTTTCGCATCATTACGGGTTGGTAAAGATTGAAATATGAAAAATCGTGGGGCCCGCCGTAGCAAATGTGTTAACCCATAAATAATGGACATACATTGAGTAAATTTCTTGGCACGTATTATGAGATATAAAAACAAATTTAGAAGCAAATCTTGTTTTAAAAACAAATTTTTCTCCAATAATTCGGTTGAAAAAAAAAATGACATTCTAATGGCTATCTATTGAGGAAAATTGAATGCTCTACTAGAATGTAATGAAAAATCTAGTAATTGCATGATAATGAGTAAAATGACTATTGCAAATCTATTATCGTTCATATAGTGACAGAAGCCGAGATAAATCATAATTTTTTCTCCAGTATGTTCATAATCGAACGTCCTATCATCTTTTCACAAAATCATCACAAATCATTCAAACAGAGATATATTTGCAATTCCCTTTCTCATTTATTGAAAAAAGAAGAAAAAACACGTGGCAAAATAAATGTTGTGCCTTACATCTTTCAATGTACAGCAGCCTTGGAATTTCCCTATAATTGTTTAGTATAGAATATTTTCTTAGGCAACTGTTGTTGACGTAAAAAATGCGGAAAAACTGTAATACGTGCAGAAAATTAATTTTTCTGCAAATCATTGTGTCGCATGTGTTGCGTGACTCTCTGATAGACTTAGACAAGCATTATGTCTATTCGGTATATTAGAGTGAAGAGCACATGATACGCATGTGCTTATAATGATGTAATACAAACTTGCCGCGTTCTCTTCTCATTTTGACATCAATCAAATGAAGCGTATATTTTATAAATGCGATATATCGTACGATCTCGGAAATCCGTATGATGTGAATGAACGAAATTCGTACTGCTTTCTCTTTTTTTATTATTACTTCATTTTATTCAATCGCCAATTCAATCTTGTTAGCTTGAAAAATCTTGAATTTTAGCGTTGAATTGGTGAGTAATATAAAATAAAGAGTGTAATACAAAAAATGATTGTTTGCCTTCTCTCCCCCATTAGACGCGTAAGAATTGAACTGTGAAATCATTGGCTGCTATTGATATACGATTGTTTGCCGGCGGATAGCGATGGTCTTATCCGAAGAAGAAATGATTATTAATTATACATGCGGCGAGTAAGAAATTATCATCAACTCAGGCTTATTCAAGATTAAATTCGACGATTGAATTTTTACACACAAAATTGAAATTGTAATCGCATGTGTGACTGATTTAGGTGTCCCAAGTTTACCAGGGGTGCCCCGGCATTTTTTCCACCCTCCAACCGTGACGTTTCTTGTAGTTTTCTAATACTAAGCACAAACTGAGTCTCTCAGTTTCACTTCATTTAGAAACTAAGTCATTTTGCATTAATTATTAAAAATGTTCAAATATTGGGAATGAAAGTGGTTACGTATGCGTCAGAAATCAATTGCACCCCGGTGCAAATAGTTTTATAAAAATCTGAGTCAGATTCGAAAAAAACTGAGTCACCTTCCTTTTTGCGAAATTCGCTGTGATTTGTTTTTAAACAATGATTATCATAAAAGCACCCAGGTCACCTGCTGCTCCGCACTCTAAATTGTAGGACACTGGTAATTTAGGCTGCTCCGTATTTGCCCGTTTGAAGCGTGGTGGGGTTCACGTGACAGCCAGCGTCCCACAACTTAGAGACCGGTTCAGCAGGTGATCTGGGTGCTTTTGTAATAATCATTGTTTAAAAATAAATTACAGCGAATTTCGGAAAAAGGTAGGTGACTCAGTTTTTTTCGAAGCTGACTCAGTTTTTTGAAACTCTTTGCAACAGGGTGCAGTTGATTTCGGACGCATACGAGACCACTTGCATTCCCAATATTTGGAAATTTGTAATAATTAATGCAAAATGACTCAGTTTCTAAATGAAGTGAAATTGGAAGACTCAGTTTGTGTTTAGTAGAAAACTACAAGAAAAGTAGTCACGGTTGGGGGGTGGAAAATGTGCCGGAGCACCCGTGGTCCCAAGTTTGAAATTTATTTTATGCTAGACAGATTGAATTGGGTCGCCTTCAAGATATTTTCTCAAGCGGGAAATTCTGGAATTCTAAAGAAATTGGAGAGTCGAACTTCAAAGTGCTTGGATCTCTAAAATATTGACTTGAAATTGAAGGGGGGGGGGGATTACATTTTTAGAAGACCATGTGAGCATTCCATTTTCGGTACAATGGTTTGTCAAATATTTGGGATTGTATCCAAACTTCTCATTGTTTTTTGCGATGGCCCTAACCTCAAATTGAAGATGACACCGACCTGGTTCATCTCAAAATTCCAAGTCATCAATATAAATATTTGAGTTTTCTTGTCGTAATGTCTTGTCAATTAATACACCTGCGATTTAAGAATTTGATCAATCATAACCTGGAGATCTGACGACTTGATAACCTTATCTAAAGAGTGAATCTTATCAAAATATGAATACGTCATTCGTTTTTATCCATGTAGAATCCTACACTTTCAATAAGGCAGTAAATTCTTTCTCCGAGGAAAATTTTTTTCACAATGATCTGTCCATTATACATTCAATGTCCGGTTGAACTAATGAGATACGACGACTTTCATTTGACAAAAACGAACAAGAAATTTGAAAATTTATGATATCTAGAAAATGGTACAAATCGCATAGTGGGGAATCCGCATCCAATTACGGCAAAGTTATTTTGGCTTTCCCCGCACGCAACCAGCACAGTATTATGGTGTTTACCGGTTTAAAGCGCTTATACCATCTCATTGCAAGTTAGTCGTATGGAAGCGAGTAATTTCTCAATTATCTTCTGGACATTTGATTCACTTCCTATTTGCCATAATCTTGATACCATCATACATATAATCTTTATTGATATCCGAATGTTTCGTCGGCTTTTTTAAATCCAGATACGAGGGCTTGTGAAAACTTTTTTGTTGTTAAAATGAATCTGTTTACCGTGAATCTTTATACACATCTTGATTGAATTTTAATACTTTCATTCAGTTGAACATATTGAATGATCGAGCTCATATTCAGATGCGTAAAACTTCTAAAAAGTAAAATGTGTATGTTCGAATATTAGACATCATCTGTGTAAAAATCCATCTGCTTAGTATCTGTCCATCATTAAGCACAGTAAATGTAATAAGCATGTCCGCATAGGTGTAAAGTCTCATCTCAATACATCAGTGGGTAAATCGAATGTCAATCAAAGATGAGAGGCTGATGTGTCATCAGTCGTCTATTTTGTTGCGAAATTCACTGGATATTCTTTTCATTTTTCGCTCCCCGTGGAAGTGGACTTACGATATTTCCACCTTAAAATCTAAATTTACACCGAGGTTATATCGTATATGAACTCGTTTTGGACATCCAAATTGGACTTGCATGCCTATAGGTTTGTATGTGATGATTCTCGGATTACACCGGCACACAAAATGAAAAAATCATATGCACCTCGTGCCATAATCGCAGCATTCGGGTGCATAATCTACTAATCTGTCTGTACTTTTGACCCAACATACTTATCTGCAAGTATATTGGCTCGCTGAAACCGAATCCGAGGTCGGTTTAGCCGGTCCACTTCTTGGTTCTGAGAAAATCGTGGGAAATGAGAGAAAATCGTTGGTGTGGAAATAGTACGAAATCGCGGTGGACTCTGGACAAAATATCTCAATCTGCATATTATGAACTGAAAACCGCTGATCACGAATATGGAGTCAGAATTTCGATTCTCTTGAATCCAAGATGGCGGATTCAAGATCGCGAAACGAATTTTTCTGAAAGCTGCTCGTTTGAGCTCAAAATACTTTCCTCGGGGGTTTTTGAGGTTGCCGATCACGGAAATGGGATCAGAAATACAAAAATTCCTCAGTCCAAGAGGGAAGACACCAAATGGCGGAACGAGATTCTCTAAAAACCGCTCTTTTGAGTTCAAAAGACGCTTCTCAGGGGTTTTTGGGGTCACTGATCACGATAAAATGGAAACAAAAATGCTAATGCTGTCATATTACTCGCTATGAGTATAATTCTGCTCAAGTATGAGTATAATTTTGATTTTATTCCTTGTTTGGAGTCAAAAATATGACTCCATCGGGTTGGGAGTACCCGTATTTCCTCAAACACGTTTCTATTGCATAGACTGTCGATGTAAAAGATTTTACCGGCAGAACAAAATTTACTATTAGATGCATCCTTGAAATTATGTTTTTTCACCAAGTGTTTTTGACAAGTCTTTGAAATCCCTTTGAACCCTCCACTGAATGTCCTATATATACAATGTGTTCACGATATTTCGGGCAAAACATACATGCACAAGCACAGGGCATAAGAATAACCTCGAAATTTTGCCAGAAATATTGTGGTCACATATTAGACACCCTATGGTAGTATGTAACAATTTTCTCCGTAATATAACCGCACGCATGCCCACCAGAAGAATTTTTTTTACCGGTAGTACACTGCCACAATTGTTCTCTCAAGGTCAAGCTCGCGCACATGTTCATTCGTAATGATGCTATTCGCTCGGATAGAGCGATGATAACACGCGGGAAGCTTTCATATAATGGACTCACTCTGACTTCCGCAATCAACATGATGATGATGGCACTAATATAGAAACCAACTCTTTGCTAAAATGAGATTTATGACGGTCTTTTTGAACTATTCAAGCATCTTGCTCAAACCTGTCAAATATCTCCACAATTTCCCCCCCCCCCTTTTACATGAATTCTTGCTTTTTTGAATTGAGGAAGTTGAATCTTGTGTCAGATTTTTGACGAGTTTGTATCTCGTAATGTGCTTAGTCTGCTATGATTATAATAAAATTCTATGCAAAGTCCAAGTACGATCAATTACTCCAGAATAAAGCGTTAGATTTTGTCTGATTAATGTCACTATCACAATTTCTCATATAAATTCTTTCATGAACTATCGTGTCTGCCCTATTATAAGACCCTCGATAAGACCGTCCAGAACATAAGGCTGAATGCATGAGTTCCAAGCACGCAAAGTTATAAGATAGACCCAGAATATATAAGACACCGTACTATATTGAATTAAATTCTGACGTTTGTCTTTAAATTATATTGGCTGAGTTGTAATAATTGAAATGTTCTTGATATGCTGTTAAATACTATACTAATGAAGTTTAATGGAATGAACATGTGTACAAAATTCGTTTCATTCAGCTTCATGATCCGTAACTCGGGTAGGATGAACTGCCATTCTCAAAATTGTAAGACATTCCTCGAATATAAGGCCTCACCCGTTTATCAGACACCTTTTTGAGCTTTTTGAAGCAAGAAAAAGTTATAAGACATGCCTTGTAATAGGGGAGACACGGTAGAATTACAAGCCTCAAAAGAAATTTCAGCTGTAAATCTGGAATACCCGTTTACGCATCTGGAATTCCTCATTCATTTTTCTTTATCAGAGTCTGTTGATTCAAAACGTAAACAAAAAAGAATTTCATTCTCTGATAGTAAGTGTGTAAATTGATTTATACGTATGTAGCAGTCTGTTTCTCCCTCTTCAAATTTATGATACAGTATTTATCCGGGTCAGCAGTGATCGGAAATGATTTCGAAAGCAAGCATCCCTAAATTTAAAAGTTTAAAATTAATCTCAGTGTTGTCATTATTTTTTCAGAAAGTGGGCACGAGCGTCGGGATCCGAGCACTTTCCGATGCCTCAACCGATCTCAAAAAAGTCCTTAGCGATAAAATCCCAAAGGAACAGGAGCGCATCAAGGCATTCCGTAAATCACATGGAGCCACCAAAGTCGGCGAGGTCACCGTTGACATGGTAAGTATATTTTCATTCTGGAATTTTTTTTAGTGAAGTCAGAAGAATTTTAGAATTTCCATTCAATATTTCAACAATTAATTTAAAAACATGTTCCGTGAAAGAATTACATCCAAATCAGAAGTTTAAGAATGGATTTATAAAACCTTTTTGAATGAGAATTTTCCATAATCATTACAGATTGATTTTTATCAACTATCGTTCAAGCAACTTTCAACTTTTCACCTTTTTTTATCAATTTATGAAGTAGATCGTATTGCTGGATGAATGCAACTTTTTGCCGGACTAGCAATTTGTTCATGATTCATTTATCCGAGGACGCATTTATGATAGTGAACATGAGCGAGTGTTTATATGCTCTAAGAGGTCCACTGCAGTAAAATCATGGCTCAACCAGATTACATCGTCAGTCAACTTTTATTTATTCCTGATACTACAATTATTGCTGTTGCTATTCCAAGCTGATGAGTAATATTCAGGATTCATCATACTAATGCTGAAGATAGATTCATTAATATTTTGAATTGGCGCCTATAGATACATACGAAAAATCTCCAATATTTAAAAAAAAGGATCTTAAAAATAGAGCTCTCTAACAAATTAAATTGAACTCCAAGTGCCTTAGGATGTTATTAAATGTATATATGAAAGAAATTAATAAAATTCTGAATGTGTGAGAAAACCGATCAATTCATCATGCAAAGATCAAAGAGAATAAGACTGAATCAAATGTCTGCGATTCGTATCACTGCTCCTGTAATTCGATTACATCGAGTTTAGAGAAAGATAAATCGAAAAAAAAATATCGCAAAACTCTATTATTATTGATGTGAAGAAGACAGCTCGTATCAGAAACAGAAGGCAGTCCACTTGATCTTGAATTACATCACACGAATCGAGTGACTCGATCAAATTGTTATCCAATTACAAACTAAACGTCTACTCATCTCGCGCGTGCCATAATAAAACATCGACAGCTCTTTCAATTAATTCTGTAACGATTTTTTTTTTCATCCTCGTCTCTTAATTTTCCATGTATCCACAATGAATCTACGACTGATTAATTCAATTTAATTTAATTTTTTCAGATGTACGGAGGTATGAGAGGAATCAAAGGTATGATTTGGGAACCCTCAGTACTTGATCCAGAAGAAGGTATCCGTTTCCGTGGCAAATCAATTCCCGAATGCCAGAAACTTCTTCCCAAAGCCGCTGGTGGTGCTGAACCACTTCCAGAAGGTCTTTTCTGGTTGCTCATCACTGGTGACGTACCCACCGAAGCCCAAGTCAAGGCTATCTCTCAAGAATGGGCTGCTCGAAGTGCTCTTCCTGCCCATGTGACCAAGGCTTTGAACGATTTTCCCAAGCACCTTCACCCCATGACTCAATTTTCGGCAGCGATCACACTCCTCAACAGCGAGTCTGAATTTGTTAAGGCTTACAACAGCGGAGTTCACAAGTCCAAATACTGGGAGACCGTATACGAGGACTCGATGAACCTTATTGCCAAGCTTCCTGTTGTGGCTGCTACTATCTACAGGTGTGTAGTTTTTTGGAGTTTGAAAATTTGTTCATGAATTTAAGATGTTGAGGTACTTGCAACGAGTTAGATTTTGAAGCGTTGGAGGAAAGAGAAACTACGCGCATCAACTATTCAAAACTTGGTTATATGGAAAACTCGTTTAACAATTATATTGCTCATTTTTACTCGACAGCTTATAGATAAAAATAATTCATACTCAATTGACTTTGAAAATATTTGACACGTACACGCGCTTGAAAACAAATTCAAAGAACCAACATTTTCAGGGTCAAAATCCATTCATAATTTCAGACAATTTTCTGATCCTCTGGGGTATAAACATGAGTCGATATTTTAGAAACATAATAAGGATTTGAAATAGCTCAGCCTAATTCTTCGTAAAAATACTTTTGACAAACTTTCGATAGCTAAATCCTCCAATTGAGCAATGAGAAACTGCATATCTCTATCACGATACTAATAAAAAAAAATTCAACCCCTCAGAAACATCTACAAGGGTGGCAAGGGAATCGGCAGTGTCGACTCTGGTAAAGATTGGTCCCACAACTTTGCCCTCCAGCTGGGTTACGACAACGCCGAGTTCATTGAGCTCCTCCGACTCTACCTCACCATCCACTCTGACCACGAGGGTGGAAACGTATCCGCCCATACCACTCACTTGGTAGGATCTGCTTTGTCCGACCCCTACCTGTCCTTCGCTGCCGGTATGAACGGACTTGCCGGTCCTCTTCACGGTTTGGCTAACCAGGAAGTGCTCGTCTGGCTGGAAAAACTCCGTGGACAGGTTGGCGATAACCCAAGTGACGAAAAACTTAAGGAATTCATCTGGAACACGCTCAAGAGTGGACAGGTCGTACCCGGTTACGGACACGCCGTACTCAGAAAGACCGACCCAAGGTACACTTGCCAGCGTGAATTTGCGCTCAAGCACTTGCCCAACGACAATTTGTTCAAGGTAATTATTGCTTTACATTTTTTGTCTAGCTAATTTACATTAATTCTTAAGCTTCCAATTCCATACTCTTCAATTTAGAGAATACCCAATTCTAGGGTAAGATGTCACTGCAATTCCAGGCAAAAATTCGAAAGTTCGTGTAATTTAACGAAGACCTATTTTTAGCAGCGAATCCTTGAAAGGCGAGTCGTGCAAAGACCAAACGGATCTAGTCGCGAGTGGAAACCCGCTCTTGAATTAAACAACCCTTCATCTCTTTCAATAATTGATCCAATAGCTTTCCAATAGTTTTCCTTTGAATAATCGTAAATGTTTGCTTGAAAATTGGAGTGCAACTAAACGAGTGTCGGTAATGACGGTAGCTCGATTTTCAGTCTCACTTATTCGTATCTTCTGCGTCCCTCATACCGATCTCTGATATCGGTATGAGCAAGCTTTATTCAATTCCCGCTGTCATTCAAGCAGATCAACTAATATCTGTATAAAATCGAGGAAAAATTGCTGAGTCTTTTTTGTCACTTGAATATCTTTCAAGATATTAACTTTGTTATCTATTGGATCATTATATCCTCTCTTGCTATATCGTATTTCTTATCAAGAGGGGTTTTCTTGCTTCGAGTGTCACATCAAACATTTGATAAGGAAGCTCTCGAACAATCACTAATCAAATATAATTTTGCATGTCAATACAGCTCGTGGCGCAAGTCTACAAGGTGGTGCCACCAATCCTCCTTGAAACCGGCAAGGTCAAGAACCCATGGCCCAATGTAGATGCCCACTCCGGTGTCCTGCTCCAGTATTACGGCATGAAAGAAATGAACTACTACACCGTCTTGTTCGGCGTGTCCCGAGCCCTTGGTGTCCTTGCCAATCTTGTTTGGGCCCGAGCTCTCGGCTTGCCCATTGAAAGGCCCAAATCTCTCAGCACCGATCTCCTCATGAAGGCAGTCAAAGCTTAAAAAGTTCCACACATCTCGAATTAACCATCAAGCCCTGGCGATTAAATCGCAGACGTGTCAACTCTGTCTTTCTAGGACATTGTAGAGATCATCGACTGCGAGGACAGAAGAAACAAGTCCTTCTCCCTTGCCACCACCAGTTAGCTTAATAATTATCGACCACTTCGTCGAGTCGATACTCGAAAGAAGTTCACTCGACGTTAAGTTGTATAATTAATATACGCGTCAATTGCGCGTATACTGCCATTACTGCCGGCGCTCGTAGCGAAATGAATTTTACCAAGTGGATGAAGAGAAGGTAACAAAATAGCGTTTAGTTTCGAAACGAATACACAAATACACCTCGAGCCGGATTCATCATAGATTGGATTCGACTATTCCGTTGTTTAGCAAGAGCGCGTTCGTTTTGCGCTCTTTCGAATCAATAGTTATAGTTGTCGAGGATGTCTGATAGGCGAACGAAAAATCATTAAAATCGAAAGTATGCGAGAGCGTTCCCATCTCAAAGATGGTTGACAGATTCTGAGATTGCTTTCTCCGATCATTCAGCTGGATTGGTGTAACTGATGTCCGATGAATGTATGTGTGTACGTTGAAAGAATGTAACGAGTACGAGCGCTTCTGAATCAAATCGGAAGTCGAAATAGAAATTAATAATGATAATAAATCAAGGTAACCCACGAAAACTCCGAATGTTCTGAAACGACGTTGTAGAATTGATTGTAGCTTGTCTACAAACAAGGATCCGTCGATGAGGACAGAGTAGGAAAAGTAATGAAAATATGCTTAGACAATACTGTGTGACTAGTATTAGTCAAATGACTCCTGTAACCGTGTCACACACTTGTAATGGTCTTAGAATTGTAGAAACTTGAAACGTACTTTTACTGAGACCACCGATAATTCAATCATTCTATTGTATTCACATATTTTCCAAAATCCAACCTTGAAGCAATATTCAAAAGCAACTTACAATGGCGTCCGATGTATTCAAGTACGACTATTCGGTGCTAATGTTGGCAATATCAATGCTAAGTTTTATGAGTTCACCGTTGTAGAAACATTTTGCTTGTCGAGTCGGATTGCGATTTGGTGATGTTTCGAGAATATGAATCTTCATCTTTGTTATAATCATTGATTTTGAGTTGATGTGTTGATACAATTCTTTGAAATGTACCTATTTCGCTCTCAAATATTATAATTTCAGAGATGGAGAATTATGGTGGTAGATCCATCGAAAACTTGTGAGAATGTGTGTGCATAACACAACATTTATAACGGAGACGTCGATAATAAATCAAAACATTTCAACCACTGAATTTGATGCTGATTTCATCTTTGTCATCCCGAGTATGAAATGGATAGGAAGACGACAAACTGATTAGTCACAATCATTTTATTCCACAGCTCATTTTGCTGAACCAAAATAACTAAATTCACTTCATGGCTATTGCAATGGTCGAAATACAAAATATACTATAATAATTCTTCACGTATATGTATAGAAATATAATCCATCAATTGCAAAAGCTGAAAAGAAACCAAGTCGAGGGTATTCACGGTAGAGAATCTCATAAATTCAGATAAGAAAAGATCTCTTTCTCAATATGAGAAAATAATCATTTCATTCTGGCATTACCTACAATGTTGCTATAATTTGTTTCATCAACCTAAAGATTGTTTCCCGACATCTCGTACAGAATTGTACAATGGTCGATAATACAATGGGAGTATTGATATCATTTCTACACAAGAATGGCAGATGCTCCTGTTTTTTTCAAATAACGTATGATAAGACCATGGAAACTAGAGTAGACTCCGTGGTCTTATCTCTACTCTAGTCTCCATGAATAAGACAGTCGATTTTGGCTGAATAAGTTCGTATCGATTCTCATCTCGTCATTTACGAGCATGTAGATCTGTTTCGAAATTTTACATGAAAACAGTTCCATCCATCAATTTTCATTATGGAATCTCATACATATTGCAACATAGAAGGAGATCATTTTAGTTCTGAATCAACTCTTATCACAGAATAATCTGCTACCAATTTTTGAACAATCTTGTTATCCTTAGTAAAAATTTCTACAAGATGCACTGCACATTTACAGCAAACAAATCAACTCAAAGCACAAATGAAGATACCACACACCCTCAAGTATCTATCAACATTGGCATGGCAATGTCTCAAATCCCAACAGTTCATTGTTGTCTTCAACGTGCAATTATCAAAACTATGTACATTAAGGTGCTCTCTCATACAATCACTTCCACGATTTAGCGAATTTTTTGCTCAAATGCATATGGAAAACTTTGAACCAACAACAACTGCTCCACAAGTCACACAATATCCAACTGCTTTGACAGAGAGTTGATTTTTGGTAGTTCTCAAAATTTATGATGCAGAGAGCCTGTTAGCTTGTACAGATGTTGATCTGACATGATTCCTTTGATCAATTATGCGTCATGTTTTCTTTAGACGTCCTACAATCCATTCTAATCCTTGATAAAGTCTGAAAGACAAGATGAAAATAATGCATTTAGGTTCTATTGACTATCTAGGATTCAATCTAAAATTGAACAACATACCCTTCACCAGTCAAAGCACAACAGCTTTGTATGTGCCATGGATGTTTCTTTATTGATGTCAAATCTAGCTGCCTGGATATTTCTGTCGCAGACATGCTCCCCTTCAGATCTTGTTTATTGGCATAAATGAGCACAGCTGCCTTGCTCAATTCATCTCTTTCCAGCATAGAATACAGCTCCTCTCTAATGACACCTAATCTCTCCCTATCCATACTATCTATCACAACAATAACAAATTCTGTGTTGGTGTAATATGTGGACCAAGCTGCTCGTAAGCTTTGCTGTCCACCCAGGTCCCACATTATGAAATGAATATTCTTCCAAACAACTTCCTCCACATTAGAGCCTATCGTTGGTGAAGTATGGACCACCTCATTCATCAAAAATTGATACAAGATGGTAGTCTTTCCAGCATTGTCCAGACCCACCATCACAATTTTATGCTCTGAAAAAAACAGAAAGTCATTGATATAAATAATCTGCATGTCTAAGAATAGCTCTGCAGCAGATCATTGACAAATATAACCATCCTTAGTCTCATCTTTAAAAAACAAGAATCTCAAGCAATTTACAGAAGATTCAATTGATCAGAAATGAAAATTGATACCTTCCCAATCAAAATAATATAGAGTACAAAAACAGCTGTTGAACAACGAAGTCGTAAATAATCAAGCAAACAAAGACCACAGACTGACCTTCGTTGCCAAAGAGGCTCCAAAGCTTGGAAAACAGAAGACCCATGCTGATCTCGAAGAAGTTTCACCGGGTCGAGATCCAGGTTGCCTAAACGACGACGATTATCCTATAAATTTCCGCGATTCATGGCAAATAGCGATAAATTTCGAGCTAGTCTCTCGGTTATGTCACTTGGTATGGAGAGAAACTCGGACAGACAACTCTCTCACGCACTTTCTCCGGATCCACCTGACCCAGCTCCCCCACAGAGATTTGCACAATCTAATCTAGGTCTTTCGAAAATGTCTGACACTCGCGCGCGACATTCTGCAAATTTTTTAAATCTCCAAGTGTTCGTGAATATGTTTATTGAGGGACACCTGGTGATGCGTCAACTTCTGGAGCAGATCACAGCTGCGAGTCTTGCGTCTGCTATTCACATAGATATATTCTCGCACACATGCACGTCTAACTTACTATACAAAATCCAAAGCAGCACTACTGGATTGCGGCAGATCTTGGCGAAATTGGCGCTAGTATCGTTCAAAATCACGTGGTTTGTCTACCTACCGCTCCGGATAAATAACAAGCAGACGCTAATTTTCACATTTGCTCCGGATTTTTTTAATTTCTAAAAGAAAAGAATGAGTGTTTGTGAAATGTGAGATTTACCGTTATAGTCGAGTTCTAAGAGCTTATAAAGAACTAAAGAAAGACTAATAAGTAATATAATGAATCTACAAACGTTATGAGCTAAAACTTTTTGGATGAAAAGCTAAAGTCGTTTCCTGGATGACTTTGACGAATGATGAAGCTGCACGTCTTCACTTTATTATCGCTATCTTGTGTATGCTAAAGAAGTCACGTTTGCAAAGATCGAATAAGCTTATCTTCTGGATTATCGATACTTATGTTCTCATGTACAGAATCAAATCAACCAATCATCGACCTATGTGTGAGGTTATTATCCATACGCGTCATTCAGCGATAGAACGATACAATATTCTTGCGTAATATAAGATCGAGAGAAGAGAAGGTGTCTATATCGCGCAGGAATCATATATAGCAAAACTATCTGTTCATTCGTGGGGACTGATAATTACGATAATCCGCCTCGGGGGCCATCGAGTTCAGTTCAGAGACAGAGACGACGACGACGTTCCGCGATTGGCCGAGGCCGGCCTCAGCTGACACGCGCGACCATCAGTTGGCCGAGGAACCGCAAGCTAGCAAGTGTTGGTTGTGTAGCTTCAAAAAGAAGGAAGGTGTTCTAAAGCTGCCGCAATTCTATATGCTAAAAGCCGCTTTTGATTGACACTTGTTGTTCCTCGACGTTGACCTGTTTCTTGCTCTCCTTAACTCATCACTTAGATTATTCTGGAAACTCTGAAACCATGTCACAGCCGTGAGTATTTTCTTCCTGAATTTGATAATTTATTTGATATAGGAATTAAGAATAAATTTGACAAATTGTGTGGCTTGTGTAGCTTGCTGAGTCATTGCGTTCATTATTTTCAGAGTCGCCGACATCGCCCTCATCGGGCTGGCCGTTATGGGTCAAAATTTAATTCTCAATATGAATGATCATGGATTTGTTGTGTGCGCATATAACCGTACTACCGACAAGGTCAAGGCTTTCCTGGAGAACGAAGCCAAGGGCACCAAGGTCGTTGGTGCTTACAGCCTTGAGGAGATGGTATCCAAGCTCAAGAAACCCAGACGGGTCATGCTTTTAGTCAAAGGTAAGCCATCGAGCATGATTGATATATATTTGTGAGTTTTTGGTGAACAGGTAAATTTTAATTGACAGAGTTATGAAATTTATGATGTTGATATTTTTCTTTATAGCTGGATCAGCTGTGGATGCTTTCATTGATAAGCTTGTGCCTCTTCTGTCCTCTGGCGATATCATCATCGATGGTGGAAACTCAGAATACCAGGATACCGAAAGGAGAACCAAGGATCTTGATGCCAAAGGTATTCTTTTTGTTGGCAGTGGAGTTAGTGGTGGAGAAGATGGAGCTAGATATGGACCATCTCTTATGCCTGGTGGTAACCCAAAAGCTTGGCCTCACATTAAGCCCATCTTCCAGGTAATTTCAACTTTGAAATTTTACTTAGGTCTGATTTGATCCAATCTTTATTCAAATTTAACTGACGATGGAAATTTTATTACAGTCAATCTGTGCCAAAGCTGATGGTGAGCCTTGCTGTGATTGGGTTGGTGAGACAGGAGCTGGTCACTTTGTCAAAATGGTTCACAATGGTATTGAATACGGAGATATGCAGTTGATTTGTGAAGCATATCATCTAATGAGGGATGGTTTAGGATTGAGCAATGATGAAATGAGTAATATCTTCACTGATTGGAACAAAGGAGAGCTTGATTCATTCTTAATTGAAATCACTAGTGATATCCTCAAGTACAAAGATGAAAAGGGGCATCTATTAGAGAGAATAAGAGACACTGCTGGACAAAAAGGAACTGGTAAATGGACAGCAATCGCGGCTTTAGATTATGGAGTTCCTGTCACTCTCATTGGTGAATCAGTATTTGCAAGGTGTCTCTCTGCTCTCAAAACTGAACGAGTAGAGGCCAGCTCTGTACTTACTGGACCAAATTCTAAATATACAGGCGATAAAGGACAAATTTTGGAACACTTGAGGAAAGCTCTGTATGCCTCCAAAATAATTTCTTATGCCCAAGGCTTTATGCTCCTCAGAGAAGCAGCAAAAATTTATAATTGGAATCTCAACTACGGTGGAATTGCTCTCATGTGGAGAGGTGGCTGCATCATCAGAAGGTATGTTTTACAAATAAAATTATGTTTTTCTGAGTCCTTGTTCATCCTCCAAGCAATCAATTCAATGACCGATTTCGCGCTCGTGTGACTCGTAACGATTTCATTCATTCTCGACGCAAGCAATTTACAATATCAAAGAGAGGCGAAAAAATGCATGCCTCCGCGAGAAAGAGTGGATTGCGTAATCTGTCTTGCGTCATTCTACGAGAATGAAAACCGAGTGAGAGTCGAGTTTCCTTATCTATCGCGACCACGTCGATCACTCATCATACGACAGCTGTCACGAGCTTTCCGTCATCACCTCATACCGAAAAACACCTTGATTCTAATTGACTTCTCTATTTACAGCGCGTTCCTGGGTAACATCAAGCAGGCCTTCGACAAAAATCCAAAATTGAACAATCTACTTCTGGACGATTTCTTCGCCAAGGCTATGCGTGAATGTCAAGCAAGTGTCAGAGTAGCTGTAAGCACATCCGTCCAGTTGGGTATACCAACTCCAGCAATGTCTACAGCTTTGGCATTTTATGATGGTTATAGAACAGCCAAGTTACCTGCAAATTTATTGCAAGCTCAAAGAGACTATTTTGGAGCTCACACGTACGAGCTACTCGGACAGGAGGGCAAGTTTGTACACACAAATTGGACCGGACACGGGGGTAATGTGTCGGCTTCCACTTACGATGCGTGAAGCAATAGTTGTGATTTTTCAGAGTCTCTCTATTATTATCCGATAATTACCGAACAAAAACATGCATTTTTTGAGTGGACTTTAATCTCTACGCTGGGATCGTAGTGAACTGTTTCATCGCGTTGTGTAAAAAGCACGGGTTTAGTTTGTAAAGTAATGATGAAAAGCAAGAAAACATTCCATTGTAAATTTAATGAGATGAGTACGGTTGCTTTGTTATGTGTTTGATAAATTTTATGAAAGCTGCGTGAGTGAGTTTTTCAAAAATTCATGTATGCGTGCTCGCCGATCTTTTAGCTCAATCATGTATTTTTATTTTATAAATGAATTTATATTTATAATAGATCGTTTCCGAAAATTTATGATTGCTATTGTTCATTAACCCGTGAGCTAGAAGCTAAAAATTATTCTCCACGAATGCGGTGAGCTGTTTGACATGTACATATCGAATGAATACGGTCTGTCAGAAGCGTCAGTTCCGCATTGCTAGCGATGCTTACACTTCATAAGCTCGGACTGAATTAGCATATAGGCACACATCAGTTTACATACACAGAGTTTTGAAACTTTCTTCTTCCATTCACATAGGTCATCAGATTGTTCTTTGACATTTGCGATCACAGAAGGACATTTCATTGAATTCGTTGTGAATGCGGTCAAAGCTCGTCTCGATCTCAACAATCTCTTGAATACTCGTGATTTATGTCAACGATGACGAGCTCGGTAGCCCGAGGGCTCGCAAAAGACATCGCGAGGCTGAAATAAAATAGGTACCATAAGAATCGCTCAATTATTCTTGTACGAAACATAGGCCAGGATAAAAAATAGAATCGCTCGAGGACAATTTAGCTTGCAGGTGTTAGATGTATTATTTGTATTTATTTATGTGGATCTCGACGACGATTGTGGTGTATATAATTGAGTAGTTACGAGAGAATGTATACCTGGATTCGAATCGATGCGTCACGCGCATTTTTTTTCACTCTCATTTGCGATGCTCAAGAACCGTGAAATGTATTATAGTACTACTATAGCTACGTTGGTGGAACTTTTTCTTTACGTGATTTCGGTTTCACTGGTCATTGCTCGTCACGCCATCCACCCCCGACAATTTCTCTTTCACTTTCCATCTCGTTGATTATCAGCATGCTTTGGACGATTGGATCGTGGGGATTTATGTGAGAGTTACTTTTTTAGGCACAAAAGTGCCTCTTTCCGTCGTCTCGGACCCTCGTAAAATGTTTAGATTTTTCTATAAGATATAAATAGTAAATTTTTGTGGTATGGCTATTCTAGTTGGATCATCATTCGAATTCACTAATTTTTGAAAAATATCGATTGTGGGTTTAGAAAATTGCATTGAAATGCGCAACTATAATACTATTAGTCTCTTCAAATTCCACACCTTTGCCTCCGATAGAAATTTCATTAAATTTGTTTAATGAGAACACATACTGAGTTTTAATCCGTTCAAGGTCAATTATCAAGATTTCCAGGCAATTCTACGTCGATGATTGCGGACGGACAAACGCTGTTTCCGTCATCAGGCGATGAAATCCATTATGTACCTCGTGCGAAAAACGATTTTCTTCACAAAACGAGTCTTGGACGTCGGCCTGCGCCGACGTTCAGCACTCGTTGCTTAAAGTAAATGCGTTTTCCGCAACTCGATACATAATATATATTAATGCTAGGAGCTTGAGGAGCTTGATATATATGCGTAGAAATCTTGGAACGCTGAAATTAAAGATTTTTATAAAAAAATTCATTCCAATTCGCCGATACTATTGGATTTTCCAAGAAACATGCAACTTTTCATTTAAAAAATTCTGGAACGTAAGATCTGTTGACAACATTTTTATAAGCATGAAATAGGAGCTCCGTATAGAGGGGTGTCAGTTATTTCACAGTACCAAGATTTACCAAAAAACCAAACCACTAAAATTCTTAATGGAGCTCGCAACGAGGTTTGCAAGCAAAATAACGAATAGGTCACTATCGTATGGATGGGCATCGCGACCGAAAGGGTCGACGACACTGCAATTGTCCAATTCTTCGCTCGTTTCGATCGTTTTGACATTCCACGTTAAAAACATCTTCGTTTCTTATAACACTGCTCCTGAAACCCGCTTTGCGTGCAAAAACAAGATTCAACCACAGGAACATCATTTTTTTTTATTTTATTATTTGTTTTTAATATCAAATACCTCGAGACAGAAATATGACCTTGAAGCGTCCGGTATAACAAATGTGATGTGAACGATTCAGTGCGAATGAACTTGAGCAATGCGACTTAACTTATTACTATATTATATAGAATTTCTTTTAGATTCTATGCAGTATGTATGGGCGTATGAACTTACCCGTACGTGTGGTCTCGAGTTTGGTAGTTGCAAAGAGTGAAAGGACCCCGCCATAAATGATAGGATTTTGGCTTTCAGCGAATTTGACGGAATCGACAATCAATCGATAGAGCTCGACGTGCTGAGCAAAAGTCTCCATAGCCGCTAAACCCGAAAAATTCTCGTTTTCGAGTGATTTGGTTGCAAAGTCGCCGATTTTACCGAGCCAAAATAGGGTTATGGCATCAATCGAACAATAACATACGTTCGAATTCGTTCGGCTCGCTTGGTATTTGCCAGCTAAATACCTCTGATGAAGCAAGAATCTTTGCATTACACGCGATTTGATAATCCTGTCAAAAGAATCTTTCACTGCCGCCATTCTCGCGGGATATTTTCAAAGTCCGCACAAAATGTCTAACTCTAGAAATCATCAGAGGTGTGTTTACACTCTTGACCAGTAGTGTACATTCGAGAATATATCTATCGAAAATCAGAATGCAATATCTCTTGGTTATTAAACGACGATTACATTTTCTGTCAGATCGCACCTATTTTGAGAAAAAAGAATTCGATGCTTCACATGGTTTCAACAGAGTACTTAATTGACTTCTCTTTTCTGATATCATCTCGCTGAAACGAATATATTTTCGAAAATCAATAGGCGTCTACTCAAATAACCGTACAAGTCTCAATCAGCGATCCCGAAAAAAAAATTAGAACGATCTTCACAACCTTTACCGATATAGAGTTGGGCCTGATTCGATTTTCGTATGTTCGAGCCGAGTGCGATACAACGCGGAATTTAATCACCACCCAAAATTCCAAACGAATATCTCTCTGAAATCCCATAAGATATTTTCAAATGTCTGTAGGCCCCCCTCCCGCCCCCGCACACTAGAAAGGTGAACATCTCGTTATACCTTCAAACGATAAACAGTTGGGAAAAAAGATTCAATGATTTTGTTTCAAACTTGTACTGAGAGCTTAGACGTATTTTTCAACCATCCAGCGGGAAAACGCACCCTTGCGTGAGGTGTGAGCTCTAAATATTGTATGAATCTTGTTGATGATGAAAATCGTCATCCGCATTTGCCTTGATAATATACTATGTCCCGCAGACCGTTTGACATATCAAAATCTTTCGAAGCGTTTCGATTGTGCGGACTTTGAAAGTATCCCGCGAGAATGGCGGCAGTGAAAGATTCTTTTGAGAGGATTATCAAATCGCGTGTAATGCAAAGATTCTTGCTTCATCAGAGGTATTTAGCTGGCAAATACCAAGCGAGCCGAACAAATTCGAATTTATGTTATTGTTCGATTGATGCCATAACCCTATTTTGGCTCGGTAAAATCGGCGACTTTGCAACCAAATCACTCGAAAACGAGAATTTTTCGGGTTTAGCGGCTATGGAGACTTTTGCTCAGCACGTCGAGCTCTATCGATTGATTGCCGATTCCGTCAAATTCGCTGAAAGCCAAAATCCTATCATTTATGGCGGGGTCCTTTACTAGCTCAAACTGAAAAAACGTTCGTCTTTTTACTGTCTCCACAAGTGAAGAGATTCACTCTTACACAAGTTTGCTCATTTTTCGCGACAAAGCATACACCCACGAAAGCAATAGCAAAATTGTACCTGATGTGAATTTTCTTATACTTAGATTGTGGGCAAGCTTCATTTATTTTCTTTTTCAAATTGAGTGACTTGTGAAGTTGATGTCATATTTTCGGTTCCTTGATTGTGATCATTTGAGTCCTTACAATCTATATAATATGAAAGTACTGGCATCTTTTGGGAACAAGGAAGCTTGAAATTTTTTCTCTTTGATAAAACTTTTTAAGTTCAATTTCATTTTGATTTATGATTGATAGTATATTTCTAAAGAAGGTCATCCAAACTCTTACTGTGGAGATTGATTTCACACAACTCGCTTACAATTTTTGGTAATATTACCAAAAGCGATTACCAAAAGCGAACCAAACGAAAGATATCTTTCGTTTGGTAAAACAAATATGAAATTCTCAAGTGTGAAGTAAAATTTTTAAATGTGTATCATCAATCACAAGAAAAACGATCATCATAGCCTGTTTCGATCTGAATCTCGTATAAAATATCATCATCTCTACAATTTCAATCGAAATTGTCACAGTTATTTTTACAATTTCATTATAGTGCCACACTCAATTTTCTTGCATTTCGAGATTCTTTTCCAAAATTTTTCACACTTCGTTCTAACTAAAACCTAAATCTATGTCGATTTTCATCAACTCTTTTGGCGTTAATAATTAAATCACCATTTCTCATCCAAGTGATTGTATATCGTCGAGAGTGTAATCAAATTTCATCTCAAACCGTGCATACACTTCAACATTCTTCATTTCAACCTCGCTCAAGATGAAAATGTATACTGCCCTGTAGTCTCTCGCCCCAAGTAATATAAGTATAGATTCCAAAGTCTTGAAGTATAATACACGAAAAGCACTTCGTTCATCCACAACTTGAGATTCAAAGTTCAAGGTAAAAGAAAAAAAAATTAGACGACTTTTCCATCGCATATTAGCATGGCTCTTACATCTATAAATCTCAAACTCAATCGTGTTGCATCAAATAAAATTACATGCTTCTCGACATCTATCTATCCAAAGCCGTTACACCGAATGACATTCCGTTAGCCGTTATTTTCTTCAGCAGCATCCAGCTTCTCTAAGATACTTTGCATGATATCCCTTTCAGTGTGCTTGAATGATTTCTATATCACTACTTATACAATCCGAGACCAGGACACGGAGCTTGCGCAAAATTTTTTTTCATAAAATCTCATATCTTAACAAATAATACAGCATCTAACAAGATGAAGGATGCGACGATGACCGTGGATATTGCATCTCGATTACACACGTGGCTGTTTTATATTACACACTTTTGATACTTCTGCGGCTCTGCGCTATAACGGGTAAAAGGCTATATCCCGTTCTGGGGACTGACTTCAACATCATCAGCTTCTCTTATATTACCTGTAAGTATACAAGACAGACTCATGAAATACGAATTACAGGTATATTTTATATTGAAAGTACATACATGTGTACGTATTTCCGTATGTAGATAGTGGTAATAAGTGTATAATATAAGTCTGCGAGACGTTCAAGGCAAACTTCGAGGCTCCCCTTCATCCCCTTTCTTGCTAAATAGACATGAAGAAAAACTCGTCGCCAAGATACCTATCCCTGCTGAGCAATTTACCACCCTAACTGAGCGATATACTTACTTCTCATCGAGGGGAGAAATAATTGTCTCTCATCTCTAGCCATCCAAACCAGAATACCGTAATACTGAATACGTTTTGAGAATGATGTTTCTGTAAACAGGCAAAAATTTTGTGTTTACAATCAGACATCCTTTTATGAAAATTTTTGCAGGATTTAACGATTATGATACTTGTTAGTCATTATAATTATTATCATAAACCTGTAGTGACAAACCCGCTCCATCTCTGATGATTAAAAATTTAGAGGAAAATTTTCAGTTGATGTGTTGTTGCCTAGGGCATAAGTTGCATCTGAGACAGTTATTCGCGATTTTAATATTAAAATAGCTATAGCCTACGCACGAGGATAAAATTTATTTCGGGGGCTGTCTAACTCGACGTCGACACTGCTGAGCCCATGAAAACTCACGATTTCCTGTGATTATGGCTCAACAAACTGGCCAGTGAACGCGTTTATAAAATTCAAGAATTCTTTTTCAAACTTTTTGGGAGCTTGTTGATAAAATTTTAAATTTCACCTCATGTCCCTATACTAGTTTTTTAAAATCCCAATTTCAAGTTTCTATAGAACAATCATATCGACTTCTTGTCAAAGGTGAAAATTTCTATCGCAATTTATCTTGCGATAAGTAATTCCTACCGTTTGCTTTTGTTCGAAGAGCATGCACGCACATATACTTACAAGACTAACACATTATCTAGCTCATTACGAATTCAAAAGATTCGAGCAACTCGAAGGTAAGAATCTCACGGAGAAATGCCACAAAGCAACGAAAAAAACATCACAGGCTGAGTCTCTCCATAAAAATTTTGTACGAAGACCAAGAATTTCACTGATACAAATCAGCTCCAGTACATTTGCAGGGTGTCTACCGGTCCTTCCAGTCCTTCTAGTCCTTAGAATGTCCTTATTTGATTTGAAAAGTCCTTATGTCCTTAGAAAGTCCTTATTTGCACGGTTCGGTACTTACTAATCTTGAATTCGGGAGCAAGACATAGAATGTCTTGCAGAATAACTTCTCAAAGGAGTTGGGAAGTAAGAAAAAAAATGATGTCATCAGAGTACCAATACGCGCGTGTATTCCATATACTACTAAAAATTTTTGTCATTGAGTGTAGAATTTGGAAAACCGGTGTCGACCAATTTGGTAAAGATTTTGTGAAAGATCTTGCTGAAAAAGTTTTCAGGAGGGATTGAAAAAATTTAATACGCAAAATGAGCGTTTTCATTTATTTTACTCGATTTGCTCGTAAGTACGAATATATATACAAGAATAGATCGCACGCACTAGGTCAGCGATTTTATGAGCCATTGAAATTATTTTCAAAATTATCTTAATAAAATGATGAGAACCACATTAGAATATTTACAGGTGGTCGACGGCCTGTAAAACGATCGTAACTCATCGCTTTTTCTACGAAAACCAATAGCTATAATATCGAACAGCCTAGGGCCACTTGGACTTTATGTTATTCATACACGGTGCTCATGCATTTTTTTTATCTGTGATATTAGATGCTTTTTGATGTCTATGCACTCATGTAAAATGCAAAGTCACCCATGTATAGTTACTATATATACCGAACGTTAAGCTATCACGATTATCAGACTGATATATCAGTACAATTCGATCACTTACGGCTTATTGCATATATTAAAATTTCGTCATCCACGAATTTAGAAAAAAAATACTTTGAACCACGCGATGATATTTTTATTTAGTCATAAAAGTATTTGAAAACCTTTTGCACTAAAAATCAAGATAACCACCTCGCTGTTTTTTACTGCATTAATTATATTTCAAAATTCTGATGCCGCAAATATTTTAGTAAATTAATAAAATAAATAGTTATTCCATATTGAAGTTGGTGTCTTATCGATCTTGAAGGACGGCGGGAATTAAATCAATTCGTTAGTTATTCCAATTGAAATAAATACATACATTCTTGAAAAAAATTTTCATCCATTTTCATTCTTGAACAAAATTTTCATCTTTACATGCTGCAATTGTAGCTCATTGACTCCCGCAATAAAACCGGTTTTAGTTTCAGTTATATTGTCACAAATTATCATCATACTTATCGCTTCCCAAAAAATTGCCGCATAACGAGATGATAGCATGCAGTATACGCACCCATATATATATATATATATATATATATATATATATATATATATATATAGTAAGAGTGAGTAAATACAGTAAAGTGTGGGGATAGACGAAGCGAAGGGGAAGAGGGGAAGTCACCGGTCATCAGCAGAAGAGAACTCGTCGGGCACTGCCGGCAGCGAGTGCCAGCGAGTGCTCCGCTTTGCTAGCTTTTCTCCTCAGTTCTCTATCACGTTGCATTGCGGTAGATTGCGTGCATGCAATTCAGAATAGAAATATCTAGTGTATATGTGTTAGATATATAGTGTAACAAAACTACCTCGAAATACCGATGGCGCTGAAACTGGAATAATAAATTCCAGTGCCCTCGCATCGAGTATTTTAACCTACAGACCCTCCATCAGCCCCATATGCGTATAAGTGATCTTAGCAGAAGGTTATAATAAAAAATCATCATCGAAGAGTTCGTGGATTACTAGATCATCATAACGGCGTCCATCATTATCATCAGTTTATCTCGCCGTCATCATCATCATCATTCTCGAGGATTATAAAATCTACTGTTGCAGTTAAAGATTATAATATTTGTGCATCTGCTGCTGCAGCACCATCACCAAGAGCAATGAAAATGGCTGACCATCGAGAGCATGGAGATTATTATTATGGTGGTGGTGGTGGTGGTGGCGGTGATCCACGTTCAAAAAATGATGATCCACCAAATTCAAGATTATTTGTTATATGCCACAGAAGTCTTGAAGAAGATGATCTTAGAAAAGCATTTGAAAGATTTGGAAAAATTGAAGATATTTGGGTAGTCAAAGATCGAAATACTGGTGAAAACAAAGGCATGTATAGTGCTTTCTCTGCTTGTTTTTGTATAGTTTTTTAAAGGTCCAATTTGGAATAGTGATTTATTGATTTTATTTTTTTATGATGGGATTATTATAGGTGTCACGTATATTAAATTCTCAAAGACGTCTGAAGCGGCCATCGCCCTGGAAGAGATGAACGGGAAGACATTGGGAGCTGTTGGAAGGCCTATCAAAGTTATGATCGCCTCAAAGTAAGTGTAATATGCTATTACATATATCTTGCCGACTCTCTGGCGCCCTAAGTAAATACGATATTCTCACCCCCTAAGCTCGCGAGACTTATCGATTTTCTACGCACACCCTCGTTCTCATTGTTTCCCCCTTGTCATTTTTGCCGGCTCTTGTCACTATTAGTTAACTGTTATAAATATGAAAAAAGCATTTGATGTTCTCAAACGCGAGGATTGACCTCAAGTTTATTTCTATAAATTTTTTTGTACTCCAATTCATGAAAGCTTCTTTTGCCAACCTCGTGCCTACTTTTGTTTTTTTTCTCCATGTTTCGCTCGAGTGAACGGGAAAGGAAAAGTCACGCGGTGGGAGATGCGCGGTGCACTTACCCTACATTTATCGCGTGCACGCACAGCAACTTGGAATTTAATATAAATATACTACTTTTGTACAAATGTTGTTTCCTTCTTTTCCAAAATGCAATGATGATTTTACACTCTTTTTCTTCTCTCAACTGCTAGAAACAAACCACTCTGCTGTATAGGGCATTAAAATTATGTCAATATTTGTTTGACGATTGTACTTTCTCTCATTTCAGCCGTGACCAGGGATCAGTTCGAGAGACAAATGAAGAAGAACGATGGGTCAGGTTGTTCTGTATCCTACCAAAGTCAATGACAGATCATGAACTCCAACAAGAATTTTCAAAGTTTGGGCCCATAGAGTATGTCACAATAGTAAAAGATAGACAGACGAGTGAGTCAAAAGGTTTTGGATATGTCAAGTTCAGAAAAGTATCTAGTGCTGCTAAAGCATATGAGGAGTGCGACAGAAAGTACAGAGCTGTATTTGCTGAGCCAAAAAAACCAAAACTTGAACCTTCTGAACCAAAATTCAACAATGGAATGTCCATGAACTATGAAAACTCCAATCATTCTAACTATGGAAATAACCATAGTAAGAACAACGTTGCATTCGACTTGCCCCCCAGTTATCCCAATCCGGAAGGATATACCAAGCTTCAAGTCATCGCTCACCCTGCCTTGAATCAAGATCAATTATGGAAATTATTTGATATTGTACCTGGTCTAGACTATTGTCATTTGAAAACAGATGCTAGATTCAGAGTGCGAGGAGGTCAAGCTACTGTAGTCTACACTAATCCTGCTGCTGCTGCATACGCAAGAGAAAAACTTCACGGTTTTGAGTATCCTCTAGGTCACAGGATGATTGTGAAGCCTGATTTAGCTGGGTTAGCACCTCAGAAACCAAGCCTAAAACATGGCATCCCTAATAATAACATTGTGAATCCTGGAGTTGTTGCAGCGAGAGCTGATCTGGCTCAACTAGCAGAAACCATTGCGCAAGCGACCTCTCTCATTCAAGCAGCTGGTCTCACAGCACCCAGTGAGTATCTTGAACAAGAATCTGTTCAGAACAAACTCATTTGTCACATATTGCCTTTTCAGCTCTGGATCATTCACTGCACAAGCTACCCCCAATACAGCCTATGGCGAGTATTGATGCAGACGTTGCAAAACGCTGTTTCATTGTATGTGGACCTCCTGTGCCTCCGATATACGCTATGAAAGACGCTTTCTGTAGATTCGGAAATCTTATAGATGTTTACATGCTCCCTAACAAAAACTGTGGTTATGCCAAGTATGCCACGGTTGAGAGTGCCAATAATGCCATTGAGGTATTCTCCCTATCTAATTATTTGTAATCAGTCACCTATGAGTATCTCATAATGATCAATTTTGGAAATAGGCTCTTCATGGTCAAGAAATTTGTGGGTCTCGTCTCAAAGTCTTGGAAGCTGAAGAACGAAATTCTAGCGATGATCGACGAAAACGGTTGAGGATGGATGAGGACGAGCATTAACTGTTCAAATTTTTGTAAGTAGACTATACAGATTACTGATTGATATGAACGGATTTCAGCAACGAGTAGCAAATTGAAAAACAATTGAGATTTATAATACCATCACAGCTCATTTGACATCAATTGCACAGTCAAATTGTAATATTTGTATTTATCTTCGCAGACCGACTGGTAATACATAATGCAGGACGCACGTCACGAATTACGACGATCATAAGACTCATTTAACCTCCGTGGGCCTGCAACAGAAGAAAACTACTACGACCATCCTCACTTTTAACTGTTATTACATTCATCATCTCTCACAAGTAACTGAGAAAACTACATGCTTTTATTGACCTTTGCTTATCACCATACTTTGACACCGGACATCACGGTAATACGAATTGAAGTCATTTCAATTATTGGACCTGCATACAATGTATTTAGGAGAGCATTCTCGCGGACAAATTTTCAGAAATACCGCATTAGGAAACACAAAAAAGTCCATGATATTTTGAAATATCACTACAGACACGCAGTCGATCACTGAAAGTATTTTCATAACTTTTTTAAATTTCGTAATGGTGTGTATATAGTGTCATTTATACATATATTAATACATATATTTGTGTGGGTTTGCATACATATGTTCATACACCACACACTCAAATATTCACATGCTAATGAATTGAAATTGCAAAATCTATCATTCTACAATGGGATAGTCAAGTTGAAGGTACAAATGGATAGTACTTGTATCATTAATTTTTTTTTATTCTATTTTTATATACACTTTCATAAAAAAAATTCTAAGTTGCAAAATATCTTATTTTTTGTTGAGCGTCTCGAATTTGATTCAGCACTGTTCTCATTAAGTTATTTACAACAGTAATGATTATATAATGATCTACGATACAAGGGAATTTCAGTAGAGTTCAATACATAGGGTTCTTGACTTCAGTCATGTAGTGATAAGTTTGATGTATTTTTAAAATGGAATCTTGCATAAATATTCTTCTACAGAGATCTAACAGTTGTATCAATATTTATGTGCAAAGCGCGTATTTAGGGCCATGAAACGTATGCGAGAGATGTGCACAACGCGAATATTTTTTTGAATATCAGTCTGTGAAAGAAGGGCTTTATCAGTACTGTCTGTGTCGTGAAACAAACTGCATCAAATGAGCGATCTTGAATACTTTGAAGTGGAAATGTAACTTCTCATTGTTTAGGGGTTGCTCCTCAAGATTGAAAAAAATTTGTACTTGAAGATTCTCTAATTAATGTCACGAAAACTCAGTACGCTGCCCAAAATTTGTCAAGAGACACAATTAAATGATGATCTACTTTTTATAAATGTAAATCAACTGATGAGATAGTACATAGATAAACAAAATACGAAACAGGCGCGCGGCGTGCGCTGTATAATTTTTCGTACTGCTTTGAAAAACGAATCTATTTTGAACAACCTAGGGCAGGTAGAACAAATCCAAGGTTTTAATACGACTGTAACAATGACTCTGATGTCACAATTTGATGAAACGCTACTGGTACAGAATCAAATACAAACTATGTACAAGTACTTCCTGGATATTGTGTTTATTACATCACGAAACTTCATACATCGACGAGACTCCCATGATCCATCAACTTCCATGCTCCATTCATTTTAATTAGATCATTTTGATTTACAGGAACATTTCGTGGATTATCTGCCATATGGAGTACCTGACAACTGTGATACTAGTTAGATTACTTTTTATCTTGACAAACTTTTGAAGACTTGAGGAAGTTTACGTAAAAAGGCCGATATTTTTGTACAGCTCTTACGATTAAAATTTTGATACTAGTCTTTGAATTTTGAAACTATAACACTCTTAGGTTTCATAGAAAAATTCGAATCTCTGAGGAATGCATTGTTGTGACAATCTTGTTCTATTCCTACTTTCCATCTGTTTCGATCAAAGTCTCAGAATCAAATCCCTTATTGATATAGGAAAATTTCGTCCTTGACATTCAAAAATGAGTGCGATTTTGTTGAAGAGGCTTTACATTTTTCGCGATAAGTTATAACCAAATTTTTCGGCTTAATTTTGATTCTTACAACTACTGAGCTATAATTTCTTTCTCCACACTTTTGATCCATTACTGATCTTTGCAACTAATTGTTTGGCGATCGAAAAATCCTATCTTGTTCGTGGAAGGGGCTTGGGAAGCTGAAACTAAAGAGTCGAAGGGATGAAAATCCGTATCCAAGGAAGTTTTGGTGCAACGATCTCTCCAGGTCCGATTGTTTGTTGCTTTCTCGAAGAGAAAGTATTGAATCGGTGCGGAAATTTTCGCTTGAGATGTTTTTGATTTTCTGATTTTTGACCCACTAGATAGATCCCTATCCAAATGAGGGCTTATCTATTTCATTCTGCTTGCCAAAACCTATCGAATGGTAGCCCTGTGAATTTCAGCCGTGATGTACAACGCTCCCTGTGAATTATTTTAAATCACACCCCGTGTATGCTTGTATGTATGTACGTGTGTCTGTATGTTGTCTTCACCTTTGTCACGCGAGTTCTCTTGAACCCCCACAGCAATGTTCTGGAAACTTCAACGGTTTGTTCTCAATTGTCAATGATGAGCCCAGTCCATTGACAGCTTCATACTCTCAATACTTTCTCTTCTACGTCAAATTGATTACCTAAAATTTAACTCAATTTTCAAACCATGTTGGTCCAAACGTTCTGGCATCCAAGAGTCTCAAAATAAATTGTCAAATATTTTTTCTTAAGTATTTCTCGATCATTCTAAACAGATCGGTTAATACAGAATTTGGATTGTCACTCCCATTTTTCTCCAAAAAATTTTCTCATTTTCCTTTCTATGTCACTCAAAAACTCGTAGAAACTTCCATCGATCTCTTTGAAATTTTGAGGCATTATTCAATGTCCTTGTGCCATGAGTCCAGTCTTTATTGATCCATATCCAATGATTTAAAATAACTCTAGGGACATTTTCAATTTGAATTAGGATTTTTTCTCATTTCTAATTGGCAATTCTTCCTCCAGATCTCGAGAACGTTTCCACTAATCTGTATGCATTTCTCGGGGATGGCTCCGAATTTTAAAGCGATGCACTCGGTCAATTTTCAGCTCCACATATTAAAACTTTTCTGTTAGACATAAGCCCAAACATCAAAAATTCAACCAAAATTTTCAAATCAAGTTTGGCCAAAAGCTCTAGCGTCCACGCTTCGCAACATAAATCTACCGCGATTGTTTCCACGTAGTTTTTCATCATTCTGAACATATTGATTGTCACGGAATTTTGATTGACATCTCCATTTTGGGAAAAACTAATCCTCATTTATATTCCTATGGGATTCGAAAACTTGCGCACACTTACGCTGATCTCTTTGGAACTTGATATATGTTTCAATCTCTTTTTGCGATAGGCTCACTCATTTTTAAGCGGCATTCCTCGATTTATTCTGACCCCAGGAAAATATTCAACTTGAAAGATAAATTATAACATCAAGTGTAGAATACAGCATTTGCAAGTGGTAAGTACATGGGGAATAACTGGATAGGAATGATTTTAAAAATATTTTTGATGGGTGCTGATCCTTTAATTTTGTGATTGGAAACATGGAATACAACATCATTAACTCGCCGCGAATCGACTTACTATTTTCGACGAGAAACTTAGGTTGCCTCCCTACTGGAAATAATGGCTCATTACAATGTTTCCTAAAGCTGAGTCAATGAATTTGCTAATTAATTGGATCATTCTTCGAGAGTATTTGAGTATATGTATTGAGATTAACCAACGCTGTAGACCATCTAATCGATTTGTTATGAGCCTCCGAACAGTTTTTATCATCGACAACCTTGCTAGATCTTGATGAACTCAAATGATTTCGATGAATTACCCAATTAATCAGCCAATTTATCGACTCAATTTTAGGAAACATTGTAATGAGCCATTATTTTCAGTAGGGCTTTCCATGGCAGATGGCGCGGGTACCCTCTCAATGTGTAAGGGTGATGACAGATAAAGCGCTACGCTACGATTTTGCGCCACGCCACGACGCGCTATCGCACACCACGACCCAAAAATTCATTCCAGCAAACTCGACCATCGATGGATTTGATTCATTCTCGTAATTAACGACTGATAGTGTAACAATAAATCCAGTCCATCAATGGTCGGGTTCGCTGGAATGAATTTTTGGGTCGTGGCGTGCGATAGCGCGTCGTGGCGTGGCGCAAAATCGTAGCGTAGCGCTTTATCTGTCATCACCCTAAGAGAGAGACACCAAAGTCGTGCCATCTCTCTCGCACTCATTGTTAGGTTGTAGGGGCTTTCAAATCTCGCGGGCAGATTCTGGCAAAATATTTGTCCCATGGAAAGATAGGCTCCCGTATAGCATGCACTGAGAGCTGCCATCATAAATAAAACAAAGTCTAACGTGCTTTTTGCGTAGAATTAGAATCCGTTGAAATTTTTTCGATAAGTGGTGGAGATCAAGGTCCTAAAATGTAATTTATTTAACCTAAAAACTGGTTTTTCTCGCGCGGGCAAGAAAACAATCTACCAAACTACTTGATGACCTCAGAAACACAAAAGTATGAGTACAGTAACGTCTAAATATCATTTTCCAAAACTTTGCATCCGATATAAAGGGTGTCGGAACCACACCGGGGTCGTTTTGCGTATTTGAGGGGCCCAAACCGATGTACAGTAGCGGAATAGTTTAGCTTAGTATATTTATGTACCCAAATCATCGATACTTACAACTCATTTCCACCATATATTGCGCGATTCAAAAAAACACGAGAAGAGTATGATTAGTCCGGGAGCTGGTTTAGCTCCCTCGCACGTAAGGGGCTGCAGATACGAAACGAATTTATTTCATTAATTTTCTCCTACTGAGAACCCGAAAACGTGGGTATTTTTCTGTGTGTGATAGCAATCGCCTGCAGGAACTTAATTTCCCTAAAAAAATCACGGTTTTCAGACCCTCGGTAATTTTAGTGAGATTTGAAGTGAAACTTGCAGCGTTTCTGAGATTCATGGATGAGTTTCCACAATAAATGTAGAAGAATGCTGTGAAGGCAAGGTGCTTAGGCACGCAACATTTTTTTCAGCAAAATACACCTAAAATCAGTAACAAATCGAATATCGCAATCGTGTAATAGTACATTATGCACCGATCCGAGGTTAGGCTGTTTTGGGGCACGGGAATCAATTTTTCCCGAGTGTAACGAGGGGAAAAGATTCCCAGTGCCCCGTGCAAAACGGCCCGACGAGCGAGGTGCATATACTATTTTTTGATATCAGGGCGACTAAACACCATTTTTCTTATTCGAGCCGGGAGGAAAAATGGCCGTTTAGTCGCACTATGCCGAAAAAGTATTTTAAGTTGAGACATGTACAAAAAAGTGAGCTGATCTATGTTAAGATTGGTAAGCAACGAGTTGGTTTGGCATCGCTTTCAGTGACAAACAGTCGAATAGAAGTAGTGAAAATCAATATATTTGCCATAAAAATTCACAGGTCCTTTTGGATTGGTCTGAAAAGATTACTCTTGTGATCGTCTGTACGCAAATGAGTTATTTGCGCACGGGTTATCGATTTTCGTTTGCGCACAGACCGGCCTGCTCACAGAAGATCACAAAATGACGATGGTGTTGAAGTTTGGAACGTTTTTTTGCATCGATATTATAAAATTTCAGGAAAATCAAGAATTTTTATTCATCACACCGATCATTGCTTGCTGTTGTTCAGAACAAAAATACCTCAATTTATGCTCTGAAAACTATCTGAGGGCGTAAGGTCATCCATTTCGTTGTATATTGAAACGTTTCAAACTTCAACACCATAAATGAAGTATGGTATACTTGAGCGCGATAGTTTTCCCCATCTCGTGACTATTTAGAACACCTCCCGCGGCTCGAGCCTAAAAAAAGTCACTTGAAGTGCGGAAACCATCATTTGCACCCTTGTACCATAATATACTATTTTTTAGCAAGTCTAGAGACACCTACTAGCATAAAGATTTAGAAATCAATCGGGCTCGAACACCGCCGAGGTCCGGTCTGGGATAAATCGAGGGATGCGACGTTGAAAGCATAGTCGCGAAAAAGAAACAGCTTTTACGCATAATTTCATACGGGGTGGCGTTTTGGTTTCGATATTGTATAAGATTTAATGAATTATCAACTTCCTATATGAGTAGTTCCGCGCAAAACAGACCTATGAAGAAGGGTTACGTATGAAATTTCATTCTTTTTACGTAAGGTAAGTGTACGCAACTTGCCTCTGTACCCAACTTGCCCCCATATGCCGATCTCGAGAATGGGCACTTCTTGGTCCCAGCAATTATTTTTTCACGTTTGTTATGTTACAATATGAGAAAGTAAGTAGTTTGCGTCAACCCCGAATCATTCCTGCGTTCTCCAGAAAATTTAAAGTGATTTTTCTATTTTTCGTGATTGCTTAGCTAAGAAAGCACCGAGGGAATTGCCTTCAGTAAAACCGATGCCGAATTTTTTTAAGTTCGACCAATCTTGACGTACCTTAGCTCATTCAATTTCTTGTTTCAAGACCTTCAAAATCCATCTCGCAGAATTGCGAAATTTGGATCTGGAGCTGTTTCATGTGCAAAACACGGAGACGATTTGTAAACAAGGATGCCATCATCGGAGTGTACCCAACATCCCCCCATATGTTTATCTCGAAAGGGCGTGCAGAACGACTTTTTTACCAGTCAGAACGTGTTTATCACGTCAAAATAGGTCGGAAAAAATGTTTTGGACCGGCGAAAATCTCCAAATGTGCGTGCACGGCGATAAAAACACTCTATCGCCGATTTCCATAACTTATTTCTGAAGGATTCGAGGTGTCAACCCTGACTACAGCGCCATAACAACACGGATGAACGCGTAGGGTGGCGGAATATTGAACTGTCGCTCTGCCAACTCCTATCTCTTATACATTGTCTGACCAATATTCAATTTTTTTCGTAATTGTGAAGGATATTGCATGATTTGACTTAATAATAAGCTCTCAGTTCTGTGTGATGATTTTTTATCTGTTGAATAGAATACTTTACTGCAAGTGTATGCTTTTCAATTTTGAATTTGCACACTTTTTAGCAATCATTCACATAATTACAGGATGAATTTTCGGGTTACGTCGCTCTATTTTAGAATCTGGTTACAAGTTCAACACTGATATTTTGTCAAGCTGTTTAGCATTGATTAAACTTGATATTTTTGGCCCGCCGTGCGGTATTGCAGTAGTATGGTTATGGTATAATATCCACCATAACCGGTGTATTCAATGGAAATGAGATCCGGAATCTTCAATCGTATTGACATCTAACAGAGATTCGATTATATGATTTTTCCATGCTTCATCATCTGCTGCGTACTGTGTATAAAGCCAAGTAAGAAGTTCGTGAGTTAGAATGGTATAAAAATTGATGGTCTAGATCACAAAATATTCACCCTTCCAATTCATTTACAAGACTTCATGCAATGATTACGTAAGGGTGAATTTCATTTTATGATTTTTGATCCCCTTGCTATCCCGCTTCTAGCGAGATACTCTTCTGGGATAATTGTTCAATGCTTACACGTTCACTGCAGTTACGCGCGGAAGCCAAACCTTTTGGAAATGCATCATTTTGATACCCATACACAATACACAATATTTATGCGAATTTTCGTGGCCCCCACCGGCGGGGCCCATCGCAAACAGAGTTGGCAATCTTTCTGTATATGGGCCCAGCTGAATGGTCCCAAAAATTTTTTTGTAACGCTGAGAGATTGAGAGAATTTGAGGTTCGGTACAGAAATTTTCAACATTCAAAAGACTTTACTCTTTTTGTGCATCAACGACTAATCCTTGAACAAAATTTTAAAATCTATAAATATATGAAGAATAATGAAGCAAGTGAGTCAAAGGATATGGTTCGTTTGAGTGGTTTCACACTTTAGATTGAGTAAAATCCTTGATGAGCAACAGATGTTCGTGACGGAATCATTTTTTGATGCAATGCAATTTTATATGTGCTGCGTGTAGATTTCCCTAGTGGCAAGTTAGAAGGTAATAAAACTTTCAATGATTGTGGCAGTCATGATAAAGTATATCTCGAGCCTTGCCTAGATTTTCTGAGAATCAAAGTTTGACGATCGTAGAAACTCAAATCATTCTTTCCAGAACTTTCAATTCTGCATCCTTTCTTATTTGAATGAGGATGAGATGCAGTTCAAAGCCATTTTTTTAGGACCGAATAAAATCATATATTTAAATGTGCAAGGTAACGCGCTTTTACCGCTGATAGATACCGTTAACCCCTAAAATGAAAATGTATCAACGAACTGCGCTTCTGCGTCTTTTTATCTGATCACTTTTATGTTAATTATAAGACATACCGGACAGCAGACTAAGATTTTACTCGATCGATTCCAGAATTCGGGTAAAAGGGGCGAAAACCCAATATTACAATATAACTGCGCGTAATCTGCACAAAAGCACCTGTATAAAGAGTTTTAGATTCTCTTTCCATTCTTATACGAGTTATACAGATGCTGTTGGTTGTTCTATCGAAGAAACTTTTAATTTTTCTTAAGATTTCGAATTGCAGATATCGAGGTAAGGAGTTTGTACCTCCTAAATTACACACGTTCTATCGTTCAAGGATCTTTAGTCGAGACAGAGATGTGATTTCAAACAACACGAAATAATAACAATGCTTTATCGTCCATGATGGATGTTGTTAATTTTCTTTAAAAATTTTGAATATCAGCGCGCTTACCCGCGTGAAGAGTTTCTTAGTTCAATGTTAAAATGATGTTCGAGCGGCAAAACAGGTTACGTCGTACAGGGTGCGGCAAAAGTTTTTCCCGATTTTTTTTATATCAAGGTTGGAAAATCCACGATGGTTTGGGAAATAACGCACACCCCTAACGTGCGCGCGCGCGCGTGTGTGTGTGTGTAAGTGTGTATATATATATCTCACATCACATCACATGTATGCACCGAACTTGCACACGCACTGCAAGCTCTCCCTCCGTTATCAGTGCGGTCGAAAAAATATGACGAATCAGCTGATTTTTGCACTTGAGTAAGCTCACACATCTGGTAAAGTATATACATCATTCAAAATATCTATATAAGCTCAGAGTCTGCGCCGAAGTCAACTACTTCTCTTCTTCATAAAAGTGGAGGGGCACACAATATATATAAGCAGGCTTCAATTCACGAGGCAATCCGCGTGAGCAGCGCGCGTCTCCATTTCCAAGTATCATCTCAGAGGCACTAGATGGTTTGATAAACAGCTCAGTATGCCACCGAGCACCACTGAGTGAACCTCCGGTGTGAAAGAGTGCGATGCAATTATAATAATAATGCAACATATTTAAAGTGTATTAGGTTAGAAACTTTTTTTTTTTTTCTAAAATTTCAACCGAAGCATCAACAGTGATACAATTAAAACCAAACAAATAGACAAACGAACAAGGATAAAATAATTCTCTTTCGTTACAGACAAAATAATTCAACCGTCGTTATATATATATATTGATATATATTATAATCGACGATAACTCGTTCGTTATTATTATTATCATTATTATTATCGTATTGGTGCAACATTGATGCGAACTAAGCCAACAAAAACAACATTGTCGAGCTGTTCAAGTTTACAATGGCCGACGATGTTGATATGGAAGCAAGAGAACCTGGTTATGAGACTGCACAATCAGAAACAACTTACAAGGCTTACGACTCTGGCTTTTCATCGAATTCGGGAAGCAACAGCCAGTCGCACGAAAGGTTCGTGCAATTATCTTGATCATTTTTTAATATCACATTACTCTTTGCAAGAATCTCATGCTTATTCAAAATCGAACGCGATAACCGTTAGGTTTACACGGATTTTTATGAGTTCGAAATTTTCGAATGTTGAGGTAACGGTCGTCTATATACCGATCTCTCTGATATACACACTTTGGACGTAACGATTTTACAAACACACACATAAACACATAGCGATGCATTGACTTTGACATCGAAAAGAGAAGCGGGAGAGAATATTTTTGCAGTTGCGTGTGATACGACGTGATTGTATACGATTGAACATATACCGATTCTCGACTCATTCTGAGACAAGAGTATATGTGAAAAAACTGTTTTATAAGTGAGACTAATACGAGCTTTGACTTGACTCGTTTTTTCCGCAATACATAAAGCCAAGAAGGGATAATAAGTTGTACAGTGTACATCATATACATATAAAAAGTATACTGAATGAAGAATCGGCGCAAAAAGTGCGCTCGTGGCAGATGCGGATAATGCATTAGCGATTTGCGTATACCGCGCTCTTGATGTTTGCTGTTCTGTTCACCTGCGCGCGTGCGCACAACCTGCACCTTTTGCAAGCTCGGTAAAAGCTCTCTCGCGATAATTCCTGAATTATCCGACCTTTGTTAACCGTATTATTAAGACACTACTAACATACATTATTATTGAAGAATATCATACTTTTTCAGGCTCGTAATATCCTACTGTTTTAAAGCGTAGATTATTTAGAAAGAAACTTGTCACCGAGATTGGTTCGATATCCCAGAACCATAATCATCTTTGTTATTTTTCAAAATGATTGAGATTCCAAAATGATGAATTTGAAAGAAGTTTTAATGTCATATCTCTTACTCACAAGGGGAGGACCTGACCTTTGGATCATCAATCCTTTCCAAAATTTTTTTACAGTTTTGTGTCACCTAGAATATGAAGAATCCAAAGTAACTCCGTCAAATGGGTCTTCTGTTCGGGGCTACAAGCAAAAACGTTAGCATTGTCAGTATATCTATATACATCACTTTTTAACATGGGCCTACATGAGCAATGTTAACCTCAGTGGCTGTATCTTTGCACAGGAAGCCCATTCGATCGAGTTACTCTGGATTCTTGATATACTAGGTGGTACGAAACTGTAAAAAAATTTTGGACAAGATTGGTGATCCAAAGGTCTAGTCCCCCGCTTGTCAGTCTATTGTTACTGATGCATCAAAACGATTTCAACAATTTATTCATCAGAAGGAATTTCGCTCGTCATTGAATGAAAATATCTTTGGATCGGTATCAAATGGCATTTATGAAGGATAATTATTGTGTATTTTGATGGTTCCATGATCATTTATAACCATATTGTTTTTCAATACTATGGTCGTAACATTGACCTATTTTCACATGGAAATAAGCATATACACCATTGTACCGTAATCGTTCTGAATGCTCAAGATATTCTGTTATTGGCCATCCGAAAAAGTTATTATATAAATAAAGATATGTAATGAATCTGTCCCGAGTCAACCACTGCTTGTGACGTTTCAGGGATCATCCTTTTATTCGGAGCTTTTCGCTTTCGGCACAATTTGTTTAACAAAGCATAAGTTCCCTGACTTGAATGTTTGATAACGTCAATTATAAGGTCAGTGTACCCAACTTGCCCCCATTAGGACTTTTTCTTAATAACTTTAGTTTACTTCAACGATTTCCAGCGTGCTTTAGCTCACTTTGAAGCTTGTTCAAAGACCTTCAAAATGCACTAAACTACGTCCAATTTGGATCAATTGGATCCGAACTGTCTCAATTCTTCCGAAATAAATGATGAAAATCGGCGATAAAGTGTTTTTATCGCCGTGCACGCACATTTGAAACTTTTCGGTAGTTTGAAACACAATTTCTGCCCTATTTTGACGTGATAAACACGTTCTGAGTGGTAAAAAAAGTCGTACCGCATGCCCTTTTGAGATAAACATATGGGGGCATGTTATAGGTACACTCCGATGAGGGCATCCTTGTTTCTCAAATCGTCTCTGTGTTTTGCACATGAAACAGCTCCAGATCCAAATTTCGCAATTCTGCGAGATGGATTTTGAAGGTCTTGAAACAAGAAATTGAATGAGCTAAGGTACGTCAAGATTGGTCGAACTTGAAAAAATTCGGCATCGGTTTTACTGAACGCAATTCCTTCGGTGCTTTCTTAGCTAAGCAATCACGAAAAATAGAAAAATCACTTTAAATTTTCTGGAGAACGCAGAAATGATCCGGGGTCGACGCAAACTACTTACTTTCTCATATTGTAACATAACAAACGTAAAAAAAATTGCCGGGAGGCCAAGGAGTGCTCATCCCCGAGATCGGCATATGGGGGCAAGTTGGGTACAGAGACAAGTTGGGTACACTTACCTTATATGAAATACTTCGCTCCTTCTAACGATTTTTTGTCTTGCATAGGAGACGCATCAGTTGGTGTATGGGTAAACGCAAGATTATATAAAACACATCAGTTGTTCCATAAAAATACATTTTCTTCCAATACAGAACGATTATGTTGGATGAAACTGAAATAACTTATTATGATCTGCACGAGTCCGAAGTAGCGGATGACATGTGAATTTTATTCAACCACCTTCCATGAGTAATTATTCTCCATAACGCTTGTAGATAATGCCTTTTTTCACGGCATATCTTAACAAATTTCATGAACTAATCGAATCATTAAAAACTCTTGATTTAAGGAATTCATCAGTAGAGTTGACGAAAAAAATCGTCAAATCCTTAATTTCGCAATTTGCAGTACGTACCGTGTTTCGATATTGAACGAGCAAACAAAAGTAATAAGCAAATTTGCATGATTAAATATGGAAACTCATTTTGGAATTTTTAGCTCGATTAGAGGCATAAATTACGGGCAGAGCGAGTTTTAAAAAAGTTTATTTGAAGATTGCGTCGTGTCGAGTCGGCATCAGTCGTTTGCACGAGGCAACAAATGCTTTCAACAGTAATTATTATCGGCAGACCTGCGAATTGATTGATATTTTTCCATGAGCCTAGAGTCATAACAAAAGATGAGCTTTTGCAGGGTTTTACTGAACAACGCTCATTCTTATTTCTACATGTATACAGTAGTATGCAATTTCAAGGTGTTATATATAAAGTTTCGTATTTTATTGATCGACAAATTCTGTTCCATTCAATAAAAAAAAAAAAAAAAATTTTATTTACGTCAAAGCAAGATCTTATGCTATCACTTTTCATCGAGTATACATGAGACTACGCGGTGAATGTCAAGGGAAAATCTTAATGTTATAATACGTAAAATACCGTACATTTATAGAAAATATATAACGGGGCGAGGTCCAAACTTGCGAAAGTGAAGCTATCTCCAAAAAATAAATCGCATAGGCCTCCTATTTTGAAACTCATAAGGAGAGGTCATGGTCTGTGGGTCGTGGATTTGGTTTATACTCTGGGAATCATCTCCTTTTGACCCCAAAAGATGATATCCAAAATCGCTTACTTGAATGCTAAAGCGTCTTGAAGCTACAGCTATGGAGATTAGCATTGTCAGTATATCTATATATGTACATTTTTAGCATGAGCCTATATGGGCAATGCTAATGTCATAGACTGTGGCTCCAAAACGCTTCAGCATTCAAGTAAATGGTTTTGGATATCATCTTTTGGTACCAAAAGGAGATGATTCCCAGAGTTTCAAACGAATCCACGACCCACAGATCATGACCTCTCCTTGTCAGCTATTGAGATTTAGCATTGTCAGTATATCTATGACTGTTCCAACATGGACCAGTGTTAATGCTCACAGCGGTATCTCAAAATAGAAGGCCCAAGCGATTCAACTTCTGGAGATACCTTCATTTTCTCACCAAAACTAGATGGTTCTTATAGTTTGGGACGAATTTAGGATTCGCAAGGTTGAAGCTCTCCTCGTAAGTAAAAAATATTATACAATAACCGTGCCGTAAAATTACTATTATTAAAAAAAAAATTTCCAAACCAAAGTAATTATATATGACTGATAAAAGACAGAATAGACAAAAATTGAGCTCCTTCACTAAATTCTATGACACTTGTAGTTAAATCTGCAATTGAAATAGAAAATATATTCTAAGGTTGGTTTAATCATGCACGTGATTATAAGAAGATTTTGAGGCAGATACTGCAAAATTGATAATTTAAGAATTGAATAATCGATTACATCGATCTTGTTTTAGATTTTTCATTGGGAATCTTCCAATTCATCAAAAATTTATTAAAGCAAGAACGAAATTGGACACATGTTTATTCGATGTACCATTCAAGAAAATGACAGTATTTTCATACTACCAAAAATATACTATCGGTACTAAAATGATATTATTAGTCATCTCAGAAATTTAAAATGAAAACGAAGACGATTGAAATATTTGACGTGAGCTAATTCTTCATTTTGTTAGATGGCTATGAAAAACATATCCCTGTCACATATAAATGGTACCAAATCAAAATAACAGTTACTGGTTCAAATTGAAAACCTGCGAATATTAGTGTACCGTGCAACGGCCTTAGAATCATTTTGATAACAGATTATTCATCTAAAATGGCCGTAGAGGTACAGATCGAGAGGAACATAGAGATTTATATCATAAATAATTTTGTAGATTTTTCGTCCTTGATGTTTAATATATAAGTTGATTATTTGGTCTCATCGATCTTCTATTTACCTGTATCGACAGGAGCCAGACGTTATGTCTGTGCTCTATTACAAGATCGTTCAAAAAATGTCATGACGATCTAAAGAATAACAAACCTGAAGCCTGATGAGGTCCACGAAACCTACTAGTAATAAAATTTCTTTCATGGAACTTTGGGAATTTATTTAGTTCCACGCCGTCCTTCAAGATCGATGAGACCAAATAATCAACTCATATATAGAGATTTATATATATATTATTCTCACCAAAGATTGAAATCTCGAAAACTATTCTTCTCGCTCCATTTGTCAGCCTCTCCATTGTTTTTTAATCAATTTCCTAAAAATAAATATAATTAGCAAAAGAGGCGCATATTCAAAATACTTATTCAGACTTCTTACCATTGTAAACAAAAGTAGATAGTTAAAACGAAGCTTTATGATATAAAACACAATAGTCCTTTCTTGAAAGAAACAAAATTACGCGAAAAGACCGGAAAATTGTCTTTGCAGTGATTGTATTGATTTTGTATTTCATAAAAGGTTCGTTTTATCTGCAACTTTCTGAGTTTGGACTCAAATAATATAATATGATCCTCGAAGTTATAGTTGAAATAACATTTTTTTAAAGCATATTTTGCATTTTGTGCATATGGGTATTATAGGGAGAACTTACACATTTTGGATCTAAAAATTCAGAAGTTGAAAATTGATGCCCCGCATGTCTGCGCCCATTTTTTTCACTCATTCTTTCATACAAAATAATAATCCAGAACGTATGGGAAAGCATAGTTTTATTTTGCGTGTATTCGCCCTATTGAATATCCCAGGAAACAGCTTTTGAATGCACGGAACTGAGATTTTACCCAAAGATCGCTCGCAAAAATAATGGAGTTGACATAAAAACTTTTTCCCTCGGATTTTGTCTATTCCCATCATAGTTCAGCGGAAAAAATTGTATATGCCCAGGATAAACTGACTTTTATTAGGGCAACATGGATTATGCATGAAATGACAATAGTACATTTCGATACAAGGGCGTAATAGTATATTTCCGTACTGAGCGCGGTAGCCCATTTTGGGCAGTAGGACAGTTTGTCTGTCGAGCGAAGCGAGACAGACATGTCCTCCAGTGTCCAAAATGGGCTTGCAAGCGAGGTGCGGATATATTTTTTCATTACGAGAACCCTAAAATCCTATTCAACCGCGGCATTTTTAGGTTAGAGTAATGAAAAACGTTTTATTCGCGTCCGAGTGATGGGTTTCCGGCCCGAGCCGCAGGCGAGCGTCGGAATCATCACGAGGATGCGAATAATAGGTTTTACGGCCGTGTATCTAACTATACTTTTTGATAAACTGTGAGTAAAAGTCGACAAACTGTGCGCAAAGTGCACTTTTACGCACAGTGTATCGAAAAGTTATTTTCGTGGTCAATTTTTGGCTATAAATTTACATGCAGCACTCGGTATTTCGATTCTGAATCTTTTTTTTCCGCTGGGATGTGATGGTTTGGCATGTTTTTCTTTTCAAATTCTCTCCGTGACAAAGTCGCCTGGAGTGAACTAAAAATGCCATTAGCGTTTTTAAAAAAAGGTCTTATTTTTTATGGAAATCTTATAACAATAATGAGATGCATGACTCAGAGACTGAACTAATCATTCATAAAACCTTGGAAAAATAATTGGTTCAATATTGTATGTATTCTGAAAGAAAAATGTGGGCAAACCCCTCTATATCGATTACCTCAATGCTAGCACTAAAAGTATGCTTGGAACTCCGATTATAACAGTGTACATGTACCTCATATTTTGACCCTCGATCTTTGAAAATAAGAGCAATGACTCGACGAATTGACCTGAAACTTTAATACCAAATGTATCTCAGTAGAACGCGTGTAGAAAAATTTGAATGAAGTGATTTGGAGCTTATTGCTCGTCGAAATGCAAGGTAATAACACGTTTCGTATAAGTTCTCGCGATAATACCCATATATCATACACAATCTCTGGTGATGCTGCATCAAATCCAAATTTCATGGAATGCAGGAATTGATGATTAGCAATTGTATAAGACATCCCAGATAAAATCAGGTCGTTTATGAAAGTATCATATTTCGAGGAAAAAACATACAACCGCCATAACCCCAGTTCATCCGGATGTGTAGTTTCAAACTGAACATATATCTTGAGATTGACAAATTTTTATCTTTATTTCAATTCTAAAAAGCTCAGATAGAAATATTGCCTTACATGCTGAATTCGCCTCTATTTTTATGTAAGCAATTTTTGACCTGAAAATTTTGCACTTTGTGCATGTCATTTTTTGAATCTAAAAATGGAATACTTGAAAATTCTCCCCGTAATTAATCCCAAAATTATATCACATAAATTCTCTCCTCATTAGTCACGTGATATTTTATACTAAATTTTGAATAAACATCGAATCAAGATTAATCAACAAAAAGCTATTTTCGAACGTTACGAAGTAAATCCCTCGGCCGATCGTCCTTTGTTTAAATTAATATCCTGATGCAGACCAGAAAGGATAAATTGTATATTCAAAGCATATTGTTCCATAAGATGAATTGGAAAAGCATTACATGATTCGAGTATGCAGACAATTGATCAACGCATCAATGCACAAAACCTTCAATCTGTCGCTCAAATAATTGAACCCATTCAATATGCGATTGACATACCCTTTATTTACCTCTTTGAAAGCTCTATCTAATTATAGACATAGGTGTAAATTTATAAGGTATTATTTCTGAATACGACCCTAATATTATCGTAACATTTGAGACATGTCTTTACAAATTGATTTATAACAATAGAATTTCGAATGCAATTATTGGAAACTCGATCGGAGTTCTCACAGGAGTTTTGATTGTCATCATATAAACGTGATCTAGTTAAATTTTAGTAACAATGGTTATTAATTTGAAATTGTTTAATGCAAATTTTTCTATTATAAAGTCCTAGTATCTTCGTATAACAGTCGCAAGTTTTTCATATTGCGTCGTTACAGAGCATGCAGAGTAGTTTATAATTTGATTAAAAATTATTGGTAAATTGAGTAAATACAATTGGTAACCTTGACTAGGTGACTTAACTCGGTTTACTGGGTTTACTGCCGCGAGCTGTGCACAATTGGAATCGTTTTTTTGACATTCAGAATATGTTCTTTTAGTGAAAATAGAACGAAATATGGCAAAATTCGAATTTTGAAAAGTTTTTCTATTTTTATCGATCCTCTCTCTTATGATCCGGTATCCAGATCTAGTTAGCGTTCTCATCTAATAACTACCACGAACTTGAGACATCGAAGGGGTTTGTGTTATTCAGATTATATTTTCCTGATGAAAATAGGACGAAAAAAGTCAGAATTGGGATTTTTTTGATTTTTTAATTTTTAATTTTCTTCTCACTTGTAGTCAGGTATTTGACCTTGGTCTCTAGTTTGATGAATTCCTTGGATCAATAGAGGCTTTTGGGAATTTTTTCAGATTTTCCTCACGTACCTATACGAAATAAAAAAAATAATAATAACAACTGATGATTAGAAATCGATAAACGAAAAATTGGCCATTATAATGAACATGGCGAGTGAATGGGTTAATGTACTCAACATCAATTTCCAGAACTTTTCCGATTTTTTTCCGAAGCTCTGCAAACTGAATAGTATATTATGACACTGCACGTAAATGAGTAGTTTTGTACGAAGGACTATTAATGGCACGAGCGAAGCGAGTGCTATAAGTCATTCGTAACAAAACTACCCGTCTGCACGCAGTGAGGCACGCAGTCTCATACGATATTTTATAGCACGAGAATCCAAATATCATGTTCAAAGTTGCGATTTTTAGGCTAGAGGGCTATGAAAATAGTCGAGGATTATTGGAAATTGGCGTTGTCCAATGCATTATTATACAGATATAAAAACCACGTTATTGTCTAAAATGGAAATCATGATCAACAATCAAGGATGGCCACGTAAAAAAATGTTTGTATTTATTTTTCATTATAACTCGGAATTTGTTCGGTAACATAAAAACACCTTGATGAGGGTATGATAACTTATGAAAAATTATAACGCTAACCATTATTATCTTTTTGATTTCAGTAAGAGCCACAGTGGAAGTTCAGTATCAAGAAACAGTAACTGTACTGCAAGCAGCGGTTATAATGGCGGTCAATCATCAACTTTTGACTTTTCGTGAGTAAACCAGTGTTCCTTCGCGTTTGACATTTAGATGTTTCATAATTAAATACTTGTTGTGATAATATTTCATAGGTTAATGAACAGTGAGTATACCATTCAGTCTGAAGGTGTATAAGAAGATCCCTTGATAAATCATTAAATAATAACTTATATTCGGTTCTAATTGAAATTTTCATCGTTAATATTCATAACTTCAAAAAACAGTCGTTCTTTGTGATTGATTTTGTCATCATGAGACCGGGTTTTTAAAATAAACCAACGAAAATCTCGTTCCCAAATTACAAATTTTTAAATGTTTCGATTGATCAAAGTAAAATGTCTTGAAACTGATGCTCTCTACTGTTACATTTCATCATAAAAACTACCGAGGTTGACAATTTGAATTTAACACGTTTGCTGCGGAGGGACCCGCCGGTGGTTCCCGCTCAGACATTGCTAATAGGTCCATGCTGATCAAATGAATCACGCATCATATACTCTATTAAAAATCAGTGTACAAAAAATAGAAATTGATGTTAAATATTGAGGATGGTCATTTGTAAATTTTTCAATCAATATCATCATATACATAATCTCGATAGTGCATTGTTTCATTCCTTAAATAGAGTCTTTCTCGATAACCATGAATTTTATAACTTGATCAATCTTGCTTTGACTGTCGATTTCCCGTTTCCAACCGGATTCAACCTTCATAACTTCTTATGTTTTTTTGTTCATTCTGAGTTTTCATGAGTACAGAATGAATATTTGTATAAATTTGAATGGTAAATTCTGATAATTACTGTTAGCTAACAAACTCTACTCAAATCAATCAATGTTATCACTTTTCGAGGGAATTATTGTGAGCAGAAGTAAGGCAATTTCAAATTTTGGAAGGGCTACAGGAATGAGTATCTTGATGCACTTTTCTCATTTATTTTGTATTTTATACATATAATCAATTCATGAGTAATAATCATAATAAATATTGATCTGCGATCTGCTAATGAACTTCTAGACTTAGCGAATGATCAGATTACCGAGACACTGAGATATTTTTGAAATTCTGTAACCTTGAAACGCGGAAAAATATAAAAGAAAGAATTCCGTAGACTATTCGATTACTCAGCTCATTCACTATCTTTCACCCCATCTTTTATAACCCTCATGATGTGGACATAGTCGTTTTCCAATTATTTCTGATTAACATTTTGGAATGCACTCTCGCTTTCTGAAAATTTCTAAAAATTTCAAAAAATCATGCAGGACTGTTTCTCGAATCAAGAAACAATCCCCGAGGAAAAATTTGAGAAAAACCGACCATCAAGAACTCCAATTTTTCCATGTTTAGCCTTCTTCTTATTTCACAAAAATGAATTCTGATGAGAGAGAGAGACTATTTTCGATACTATCAGTGATGCTCATAAACTAGCAAACGAGTTACGAGTCAAAATTCATCGCACTTTCACTCGTAGTTTGATCTTTTAGGTTCTTTTTCAAATTGAAAAACCAATCAAATTTTGACATCCGCGTATATTTTTATTGTTTTCCATTTTTCATGGAAAAATAAAGGGTCTTAATTTTTGAAAAAGCGATAGATGCTTTTATGAGACTTTGCTAGCAAAACTTGTTCCAAATCTAGTGACACTCCATAAGTATCAAAAACCAGACTGAAAATCACCAGATAGAATGTTGGAAAATAAAAATGAGAAAACCGTTCTTGAAATTCAAAAATTCCGTACCCATGCTCTACACAGTCATTGTCGATTCGCCACTTGAAATAAATATTCGAGAATAAAATTTTGCGTGCCGATGACCCACTCTGAAGGACAGAAATTCGGACAACGCGAGTTCAAGAACCTGGTAAATGTCTAAGACATTGCATAATCAAAATCTTTCAGTATTTCCACCAGAAAAAAAATCAAGCTACCTGGGACAAATCCTTTGCACTTTTACATTGCATTCGTTCACCTACACATTGGCACCATCCGGATAAATTCAAAATCTCATCTAAATTTTAAATTCATAAAACAGATATATTCCCGGTAACCTGAATTGACACATCCAATTCTTAGCACAAAATTGACTTATCAAATCGAGATAATGGGATAAAAATATTTCCATCGTCGATGTTGTACATAAAATTACAATTTTTTGACAATGAAACTACTTCTATCATGATACTTAATGTCAAAATTTGACATCACGGTTCTCCAGTGACAAAACTTGAGGAAAATAATGAGCATATTGCAGAAGCTTCTCTTGCTATGTTAACTCGTGGCGGGTACGATGAGCACGTTGACGGACACGTGCATTTATCAGGTTATATACAGCGACGTTGATTCGCAATTTTCTGTGTATAGCTATATTATATCTCTCTTTACCCTCAGATTTGTACGTAACACGTTAGCGCTATTTATAAAGACACCGACTGTGAAGGCATATGACTCTTTCTCTGTGGGAAATATATGCGACAAGTATATATGGGTGCGGATATTATATCTGCGCGTGCGGTATTTTTTGCGTTCAAAATTTCCATGGAAATTTATGAAGAAAATTATTTTATGAGCATGACGTGATTTTTTTTACGGTGCTAGAAATCCTGTAAAATTTGAGATGATGATTGGAAGCCATTTTCTTTATTAAGCCGACTGATTTGACTTTTCGAATGTAATTGATTGAAAAATTGTAGTTTTATTGATTCAAACGTTAACGGATTTCTGGGTATTACGAATCTTAGTTTGGAAATGAATGCTCGTAATCAATCGATTGTGCGTTACGAAGCCTAGAAAATTTCAAGAAATCTTTGATAATGGTGGTAACCTTGATTCACCCAGTTCAGAGTGATTCTGATGCTCTTTTATCGAGCTTTCACTCATAATGTATTGCGTCGAGATTCAGGAAGTGTTCATAGGTAAAATCTAGGTATTCATCACAGAAATTTCCAGGATCTCATAATACTTTCATTCGCATAATATTGACCAATTGTGTACAGTGTTTTTTAACCTTTGGCTGGCACACGTGGGTCTATTTGACCCAAGGCCTTTTTTATGAGATCGCCACGTTCGTAATTCGAAGTTTCCCGGGCTAATACCGACATTTGTTGGTAGCCAAAATTTGCCGCTTACTGACCGTGCATGGTCTGGCACGTGGTGACGTGATTAACGTGACGTGGTGCGTCTTCCCATCACAGCCAAGCAAAGTTGCCGCTGGGTCTGAAGTACCCATCAGGTATGTGCCAGCTATGCACGCTATTTTAGTGTGCATTTTGTTGCAATAATAAATTATTGCAAAAAATTGCAAAAAAGGTCTCTCCACTGAAAAAATATTCTAGAGGACGCAACTTTCAATGGAATGGGCTGAAAATTTAACTGAGCTATCTCAGATTCAAGTAGATATGAGAAAGAAATAGTCCAATGGTCGATCCAGTAGTCAATCTTTCAATGAAGGTCTTCATTCCGGCATATTATGGCGTCCGTATAATATCCGGCATCCGGCATATTAGGTGAGAATAAAAATTCTCAATTCATGCGTCGAAATATGTCAGAATAAATACAGTATCGTCCAAAAGTTCTCGATGGGTGATCCCTCAAATACCCTGACTTGCAACAGCAATAAGTCAAATTCTATGCGTTGTACGAAAATTTTCAAGAAAGTATCTTACAGAGCAGAAAAAATACTAACTTTTACTGGGTTTTGATGATTTTTATCGAATATATTTGAAGGTCCTACACTCTGATGAAAAAATAGAAAATCTAAAAAATTTTTACTTTCATTGAGACACCTGCAGTTTTAATGCGAATGAAAATACGGCAATTTTGAAAAAAGCATCTTGTAGAGCGGAAAAAATGCTATGTGTAGCGACTTTTTGATTATTTTTTACGCACCGCGTATGAGAACGGTCGAGCTGTTCAAATCCCCAAAATCATTGTTTTTCACCGTTTTCTGTGCCGTTTCCCTCGGCCGTTTCCGATGATTAACAGTCATTTTGGGTATCCAGACAGCTCGTATGTTCTCACACGCGGTGCGTAAAAAATAATCAAAAAATGGCTACACATAGCATTTTTTCTGCTCTACAAGATACTTTTTCCAGAATTGCCGTATGTTTATTCGCATTAGAACTGCAGGTGTCTCAATGAAAGTAAACTTTTTTTAGATTTTCTACTTTTTCATCAGCGTGTAGGACCTTCAAAAATATTCGATAAAAATCATCCAAACCCAGTAGGAATTAGTATTTTTCCTGTTCTTTGAGATGCTTTCTTGACAATTCTCGTACAACGCATAGAATTTGACTTATTGCTGTTGCAAGTCAGGGTATTCGAGGGATCACCCATCGAGAACTTTTGGACAGTACTGTATCTTTTTTTCAAGATCCACTCTTGCGCTACTCTTGCCTTGAATTGACCTCATCTTGAGATGACTCAGTTTAATTTTCAGCTCATTTTGATGAAAATAGCGCCATCTACAATTTTTTAGTGAAAAAGGTGATTTTTTGCAATTTTGGACATTTGTGTTTTTTGGAATTTCTGATTTGACCTTGGAGATTATCTGAATACATAAGCCCATCAAAAACATATCAAAGAAGCTACAAAAAAAAGTTCAAGTCAAAAGATTCAATGTAATAGCTACAGCATCAATTTTTCGGCGTGGGTCGAATCGACCCAGGTTGGCCAGCTATGTTATTTGGCGGAGGTGTGACAGCTAAGGGCTTCAGATAGAAAATTTTGAAGTTGGACATATTAATTCCGAGATTAATCTCATTTCTGCGATGACAATACTTTAAAATTCCTTCTTCATCCCTATCAAAAAATAAAACGAAGAAAATACGCCGTCGCGGGCTCGACAAATATGTTCCTGAATTATTTCTGAATCATTATTTTGATTATACATATTCATAAATTCATTCAACTTCATTCACTACAACTATACTGTGAAAAATTGGTTAAATTTTCACTTGGTTAAATTTTTCTTTAACCAAGTGGTTGCATATTTTCTTCAACCAGATAGCTGAATTTTCAACCAGTTGGTTTAGTGTCCAACCAAGTAATTAGATTTCAAGTCTTTTCGGTCAAAAATCCAGGTGAAGCAACGATTTCGCGATTTAATATCCGGATTGGTTACCGTGTGGCTTGGCCTGCTACGCTTTAGGTCGCGTAAAAAATTCGCAGACTCTTTTATCATTGGTGTAATACAGGACCCATGAGATCGATAGGTGATGGTGATGGATTGACATTTCTGGGTCAGGAAAACAAGTTTCTTCATATTTTCTTATCAATACATAAAACAAAACATCGGCGGTGGTCGTGCGAGCCTTTTCGGTAAAAAGTTAAATTTAAACAACGTTTACGCGATTCGTATCGGATTGGTGACCGCTCATAATCTTAGTTTGCGTAATGTATAAGCTTGTTTGGAATCAGAAACCTCGCGGCATTTGCAAGGTACGCGGTCACCAATCCGGATACAATTGCCAATCCACATTGCTTAACTTGAATTTTTGACCAAAAAATTCTGCGGGGCCGCCATCGATGTTTTTTTTTTTTTTCATTTGTGTCCACAAAAATATCAAGGAACTCATTATACAGATCCAAAAATGTCTTCCGGAGACTACCGTTTACTATAATCATGGGTCCCGTATGTTATACCCATAATAGAAGAATTGGGGTATCTTTTACGCGACCTAGACGTGGCAGACCCGCACGGGCGGTCACCAATCCGGATATACAAATTGCGAAAACTTTGGTTAACCTGGATTTTTGGCCGAATGAATTTGCGTGACCAGCGCTGATATTTTTTATTCGTTTTTTTTTACGAAATTCATGATAAAACTTGTTTTTCTGACCCAAAAATGGCGTCCGGAAACCACCACCATCTAAGTATCTATCTCACGGGTCGCGTATTCATAAATTCACAGGTATTGAATATCCAACAAGCTGGTTAAATTTTTAATGCAACCACCGGTTGAATCTTTCGTCATGGTTGAAGTTTTCGAAATATTTTTTACAGTGATATAGATGAACATGAATTGGAAAAACTTTTGATTAATCTGAAGGTAGCTCAACAACGAGTTCAACTGTGAAATCTTCAGTTTGAAATTTCATCAAAAAATACCAGGCAGATTTGCAATGTCGTTGAATTTCATTGAGGACCATTTTCTGTCCGAGTCGAGCGGTTATGGCGATCATAATCCTCATGATTGCCGAAAAAAAGAATGAGTTTCCAGGTTGGGTCCGTATAAAAACCTCAAAATAACGAAATTCAACCAAATTCAAAATCTATTTGGTTACAAATCCTGAAAAATACCTAAAACACACTTATATTTGAAAAATTAGGCGCAATTACGATAGTAAAAAACCTGGAGTATAGAACCAAATTGGATAACAAATTCGGCTTTCACTCGAAATAATTCTGAAAAAAATGTATCGTCCACTGGTCGATGCGCAGACTTTGGTCTTAACATTTTATTCTTTATGGTGCAATCCTTTGATCCTTCAATTTGATTATTATTCATTTCACATTTTCCACACAATCGACGCGCACTCTAATATAAAACGGTATCTCTTGTGATGGTGATGTCATAAAATTGAGATATTCTCCGCCTTCGAGAAACATTTCTTGTACTATTGAGATAATTTTCGCCCGAATAGCCTATGAGGGTGAAAAGTATCTCAATAGTATGAAAAATATTCAACGGGTTCATATTTTCTTTTGCCCCAAACAGTGCCGAAAACATTATTGTGAACTTCCAAAAGAGTTAACAAACCTTCAGACTAATAATAATTTGTGATTTTACATCCAGGTCAACCATTCATTTTTACGCCCGTGCAGTTTCTTGAGCGTCAAAGATCTTTTCATTAAACTAATATTTGTATGATATGATCGAGAATTGAAATACATCTTTCAATCGTTTAAGAAATGATTAATTCAAAGAACCAAAATTGATGAAACTAATAGTGCAGAAAACCAAAATATAATGCAACGACAAAAGATTAAAATGTCAAACATCAAAGAATTAGAGAATGCGGTGAATTAAAGGATTTTGATCTAAAAAAGACAGCGGTAAAATATTAAAAATTAAAACTTCAAATGTCATGCAATTTGGATGAATCTACTCACGAGGGTGTGAGCGTACAGCCTAGCTCCACAATATCCCAGGTGCTATTTGCTGAATCACAAATTATCATCAGAGAAGCGGATGCGCCCTCCGGGGCTTGCTGTCTCTATAAATTTTCAACAAATGAAATTAATTTTTCGAGGTACACATAATAAAACATGAGAGAACTGAGTACTGAGTGTTGTTACTGATTTGGGAATCTCATGAAATACTGATTGGTCGCATGATGTGTGTTTTTATCATGTGCAACAGAATGCAATTCCATTCTAAGGGAATGCAACATGAAATATTCAAATTTCAGAAACTGATTACTCATTAAGGTTAGTGATTATCATGAAATTTTGATATTATTTTTGTGTAACTTACGCGCATATCCTCAAACTTATGATTCAATCCACTACTGGTAGTGTTGAACAGAATTCGCAAAAAAGTATCATTTTTTATTGTTTTTATTGATTAGACAGCATTTTCTATTAAATTCGTTACAAACCGTTAGCACATTCTTGGAATTCTATTTTTTCGTAAAAATTAATGGAATTCAATCACTCTAATGGTCATTTTCTACTCTCGAATTGAGTTTCTATGATTACGAGGAAGTCATAGAAACTCGTTATAAGAAATATGACATTTATATGACGAACGATATAGGAGATATAACGTTTATATGACGTTATCTGAGGTTAAGTAAGCCTCGATATGACGCTTTTCCTTGAAGGAAGCGTCATATCATGGTCATACCGAGGCTTATAAACCGGCGCAAGTGAGAATTTTTCCCTTCGTGAAAATCACGAAGGAAAAAATTCTCACTTGCGCCGGTTAACGATTATCCTTAAGGATTATCGTAAATACAGGTTCTTTAACCGCCAAAATACGTGGAGGCACCTATTTTTGCAATAATTTTTGACAATCGCGAAGGAAAAAGTTCTCGCTTGGGTATCTATATTTGTATTTCCGACGCAAAATGATTCCATGGCCCGTTTTGGGCTACCACTTCAGGATTTTCGTCTGCGTCAGAAAATACGTAAGGGAATCATGGTCTAGTCAATGTGACATTCTGACTCCAAAATTATGTTGTACAGTGATATCATTCTGGTAACTGCTTGCATGAAAGAATTGCCAATGTCCTTAAAGCCTCTCCAAGTTGAATTATTCTATTTTATGAAAAATGCTAACCTCATTTCATTAAAAAATAAATGATTAAATTTAAGCGTTGAATTATCGACTCAATAAAATTCAGCGTCAAACCACCAATATAAAAAAAATATCAAAATTTCATGCGAAATCGTACAACCATATAGATTATTACTGTCATCCTTAGTCTCTATTTACGTTGGTCTCACTATGCTTACAGCACGGAAACCCTACCAAAACCCATTGCCCGAAGGAAGGATAAGTCATCAAAGAAGAAATCGAAATCAACATTGGCTACCACAAATTCGCACGAAGAAATTGTACCAGTCTCAAATTTCGTCAGTGTTTCAGGACATCAGTTAACATCATCTTGCATTACAACAGTAGAGGCTGAGGTTCATGTACATCAAGCTAACACACTTCCATCGTCCTGCGAAACGATTATCGCAAAGGGATCAGGTTGGTTAAACTCGGTCTGAGCTATCTGAAAAAATTGAAAAGGCGCCTTTTTTGGGCGTATTTTGAAAAAAAAAATCAAGCGCGGATGTACCTATATGAGGACAAATTTAACATCTTTTTCAGGCTGAAAAAATTTTACAGAGCGTGCGTATATAGTGGAGTGTTCGTTTGTAGCATATTGAGAGTATGAATGGGTATTTGTTTGAATGTTTATTATTTGAGATAAATTTGGAGAGAGAAATTGTGTTATGTATTTGAATAATTGAAGAAATGGAAGAATGGGCAGATGAATGGATAGATGACTGGTTTCTTATCTTGATAAGGTAAGTGTACCTAAGTTCCCTCCGAGTGTACCTCGGTTCCCTCCCTTTCTAAATCTGTTTGATATTGACATTGTGCACATTTGACATTTGCAATGAATCTGGAATGTCAGAAAATAGGAAAATAGCGGATTTTTTAGGGCTATTAGAAGTTATTTGTCGAGTGGGTACCGATTAAAACCGCACTCCCTAGCTTGTAAAGTTTCAAATTTGTAAGGTTTAACCTGGTCCATTCAATCTTCAGAATATTTCCAAAGTTCTGATTCTTCCCCCTTTCCAGGGTTATCTATTGTTTTCTCAATTTTTAGAACAGCAAACTTAGGTTTTGGGCCTCCAGAGCAGAAAAATGTCCAATAATGTCCGAGTGTACCTAATTTGTCGTCCTTTTCGGAAACCATGTGAGCTCGTATAGTTTTGCAACAACTGAGTTTTTTTATCCAATAGGCTACAATTTTGAGCTAAGCAAACTGCATCTTTAGATCATGCATAAATACAATTCCCAATTGTCCACATGCCAGTAAACTGAGGGCAAAAAAGGCAAATTCTGTACGTCGAAATTTATTATGATGAATTTCTGTTTAGCTCCGGATAAAGTATATGTAGTTATACTCAAAATTGTAGTTTACATCACAAAATTGAACCATGAGTAGCATATTATTACAAACCATTTGTAGAATTTTCAGAGTTCAAATTTCAGTACTCAATGTACGAATGATCTAAATTAAAACGAAAAGTGTTATTGTTCAGGGGTGAACTATCGGCACTGGACAAAAAATGAGTCGCTTTGGCAAAAATTTGAATAAGTAATGTTTTTCTTGTGAAATAAATTGACGGGAGGCAAATTAGGTACACTTATCTTATTCATCCCTGGCTGAAATTTAGCAACCAGATAGCATGATGACTCATTCGAACACAGCACTGTATGCCCCAAGCTCTTTCGAGGATAATAAATTTCCTCGGGGAACATATACATTATATTCTGTATCTCAGCAACTCTTTTCTATTTTCTTTAGCCGATTACGAAATTTAATCGGTGATATTCACGCGAACAGCAGTTCTTGAAAAGTGGATAATCATAAAAAATGAAGACTCTTCAGAAAAAATTTTTTATGTTATACGTCTTCATTTTATATTACTCTTTTCTGCACATACTGGAGACGGGGTCTACTGGATTCGTTTATGATTATGATAATTTGTGACAATTACTATGTCATCAAGGACCATGTGTAGCTTTTTCATAGCTGAATACCTCAATTCATTAATATTTTTAAGCCTCAATACCTATCTTGACTTGGAGGATGTGTGACTAATCCTAATTCCTCTACACCATTGTCCTAAACATGGGGCTGTCCATAAACCATATGGTCCGCCGAGGGTGGGTGGGTGGTTGTGAAAAGTACCATATCTAGCCATATGAGGTGGGTGAGTGGTGAAGCCTCACGCCATATGACCCGAGCACATCGCGAGAACTGAGAAGTTCGATACGATATCTTATCAAATCTTTATTCGAAATTCTACCCGTACATAATCGGTGCGCTGCTAGAGTTAACTATAGGCAAAATTTTTCCTGTCGAAATCTGACCATAGTCAGATGCATGTACAACAACAGCAGCTATATATCGCAGACGAGGATGTATTACGCTCCGTCTTACTGATGCCATAATTATTACAGGGGGTGGGTGGGTGGTTGGTCCAGAGACCATATAAAACCACATGGGGTGGGTGGGTGGCCAAAAATGACCAAAAATGAGGCCATATGGTTTATGGACAATCCCCATTCACAAAAATTCGAGTTACCAACGGAATTTTAATCGATAAGTCGATTCAAGAATTTTTTGGGAATCACCAACATACTAATCTACTATTCAAATTCCATTTTATTGAACCTGCTTCCAATGTTGGCAACTCGGGTTGCTTTTATTGTTATTAATAAGCGGGGTGGCTTCATAACATCATTCAACTGCTCATAACTTTTGTCGGAAGCAAGCAAATTTTGGATGATCCAGATTTTTTTAAAGGAGAAATTAACGCTGTTGATGTAATGCTCAGTGTAATTGTGTATCTCATTGGCTAATCTTATACCTTCGTCGTAACTCAGAGAGACACGAGACAAATTGTCTTACGTATTACAATTCATAGAAATCTTGTTTAAATTTGGCGTAATCCCATCAGACAATCTGGATACAGATATGCATCTATATTTAGGATTATTAATTGTGCAATGACTCCTAATATTTACATCATCAATAACAGATTTTAGTTATGCATGTTCCTTATTTGGAGGCGCAATTTCCCACCTCTCGTTCCGTAATCCTTGTTAACTTGTGCAATCTGAATTTTTCAAGCCATGTGCCTCCATTCATCTTGATGATAGCAATGAAGGGTGCAATGGAGGGCACGTGAAAAATATTTTAGAAATTTTTTTCAATATTTCAGATCTTTTTAGTAACATGCTTTATCATCAATTCTCTAAGCTGAAAACTTGAGTCTGTGGCTCTTGTAGAATTTTTTGAAAAATTTCAATACTCTATTGACAAATTATTATTTATACCTCGAAGATTTCCCGAGAAAAATTGAAAGCTCTGATGAAAGTATTAATCTTATAATTGAAAAATATCGTTTTTCTGGTGGAATTCTCTTCTATATACTGATCTCGTACAAAAACTCGGAGTTCCTAAGAAAGCTTTTTGATACTTTCTGATATGAACACTGAAACAGTCTATACTTTCTCCGAAACCATCAGTGAGAACTCACTGAACTTCAGTTAGTCTGGGATCAACTCTGACTGAAGACTTCAGTGAGTAGTTTCAGTGAGTATCCACTGAAGTCGCATTGAAACTTCAGTGACCTTGGGTGGTCGAACGAGTCCCCATCACTGAAGTTTCAGTGAGCATCACTGATATTTCAGTGGGACCATCCAGCTGAAATTTCAGTGATCTTGGGTGTCGGACGGGCGATCAGCACTGAAGTTTCAGTGGGCATCACTGGACTTTCAGTGACCTTTGGAGTCGGACGGCCCATCGTCACTGAAGTGTCAGTGAGCATCCCTGAAGTATCAAAGGCACTCACTCAACTGGCAGAAAGGTCCAGCGGATTCATTCCTCGTCCGGATTTCTTTTATTTGGATCGCAGTAAGACTTTCCCTTGCGCAACGGCCTTTTACTCTCGAAATACGTGCAAAATATCTTTCTCACGAGCACGTATTTCGAGGGGAAAAGGCCGTTGCGCAACGGCGGAGTCTTCGTGCGATTCAAAGATATCCGGACGAGGAACGAACCCGCGGGACCTTTCTGCCAGTTGAATTAGCGCCTTTGAAACTTCAGGGATGCTCATTGAAATTTCAGTCATGCTCACTGAAACATGCTCACTGAAACTTCAGTGACGATGGGCCGTCGGACTCCAAAGGCCACTGAAATTTCAGTTAATGGTCTCACTGAAACTCCAGTGATGCCCACTGAAACTTCAGTGCCGATCGCCCGTCCGACACCCAAGATCACTGAAATTTCAGCTGGATGGTCCCACTGAAACATCAGTGATGCTCACTGAAACTTTAGTGATGGGGGCTCGTCCGACTCCAAGGGCCACTGAAGTGTCAGTGATTGATCTCGCTGAAATTTCAGTGATGCTCACTGAAACTTCAGTGATGGGGACTCGCTCGACCACCCAAGGTCACTGAAGTTTCAGTGCGACTTCAGTGGATACTCACTGAAACTACTCACTGAAGTCTTTAGTCAGAGTTGATCCCAGACTAACTGAAGTTTAGTGAGTTCTCACTGATGATTTCGGAGAGAGTAATTTCTGGCTCGTCTTCTGCACCAATTTTTCGAAAATTCCTGCACTGTTCATTATCATGCTAAGGCTGCTTGAAATTTGAGAAATCCACATTGCAGAATACTCAAGTAGAATATAATAAGTTGAACTTGAATGTTGTTCTTCCTTAACTCCCAATCTAGTCACAAACATTGAATCAAGAAGGTTGAGTCAAACTCTCGAGGCAAACTGCAAAATATGCTCATAAAAAAGTCATGACAAATAATGAGAGAATTCTCGGTGCAAAAATCAATTAAATTTCTATGTAGATACTTGAAATGAATGAATCATTAAGGTGTCCAGTGGAATAGTTTCCAGTAAAGTAGTCTATAATGAATATTTTTGTTGGTGAACACAAGAAGAAGTAGGAGTTGTAGAGTTGGTGGATGTTACGGATCCTGGAGTTCACAACGACAACTTCACATCTACTCCTGCTGAAGCAGGTCTTGCTTCAAAAACAAGTCTGATCGACGAAATCAGCTTGCAGCCCAGCGTTAGTATTTCAACATGCAGCAAATATCGTTGCAAAATTTATTATATCGCATAAAACAGAAAAAAAACCGAGAACACATCAAATCTTATTTTTATATTTAATGGGCAGTTTTTTTATGGCACAGGACAAGATATTATGGTCAATCAGTTACACATTTTAAGTGGTTATGGAAGCTGAAGAAAAATAAAATGATCCAGAAAATATCGGTGCAACAGCATGTATATGTACACTCGACAATGAGCTTATTGGCTCTACGATAAAATAGATCAACGAGCAAGATTACTTATTGTGTTACCTACAATTTTAAGATATTATAATATACATTCATTAAACGGCATGTGAAGAATCGTTTTACCATCAGTTCATGGTTCATGGCGACTGTCATTGGCCGACAGTGATCGTCTTCAAGCATCAATGTCGTTAACATATTCTTATGGTTTGATGTGATTCCAAAATCTTTCGACAATTTATCAAGTCATTTATACCTTTTCACAATGTAGGCAAATTTTTTTGAAATTTTGTTCAAATTACACTCTTTAAACATTTTATGCTTATATATTACATTAAAATGTAAGAGCCATACAATTGTGTTGTGATTTTATTGCATTGTGAATGGTAACTTTTTTTTCTTTAATCTGGAGGATTACGGGCCTTGTCAAAAAAGACTCGGAAGTTCAACGACATGCGGGAAATTTGAAAGGTGTGGTACTTTGATGAATGGATTGTAATAATTTCGTTACCGGTAACTCTGTTTACATTTTTATTATAATCCTTCAAATTACATTCATAACTATATCAGTCACTGATTTGCAGTCATCCAGGAGAATAGCTACAAAACTTCGTAATATACAATTTTTTTTCTTTTGACGGAGTATACGATTCTGAGATGATATTTTTGGCTGAAAAAATTTGATTGGAAGGCAACGTAAGTCAGGGTCAATTTTGCAATTAAAAGTCAAGCTTATATCCATTTCCTAGATCACTGCAAAATATATTAGAATATTCCAAGTAAGCGTGAAGGAATGGACCTATGCTGAATAGTAGAAAATATTTCTTGATGTTCTAATCAATTCCAGAGTAGGAGTAGGTTTTTTTTTCTTTACTTAAGTAAGTAAGAGTTTGTGATACCTAGGAAAATAGTACATTACGCGTCGAGTGCTGGAAACATTTTTTCCTTCGGGAAACCAAGCTGGACGTGGGCGATGGCACCGTCCAGCTTGGTTTTCCCGAAGGAAAAATGTTTCCGCACTAGACGCGTATGCAGTTTTATACGTCTGTACGCAGAAACAGCTTGTTTCCAGGCCTCCTCGCGTAGCGAGGAAACCTAGAAACACGCTGTTTCTACGTATGGATGTATAAAACTAATGACATCAACTCTGACTGTAGGAAAATTTTACTTGTCCAATGTTCGTAACTAATTCTATAGTCATGTCTAGTATGTGTGGTTATTCAATCTCTTCAATGATTTTAACCACGTACAAAAAAACTCGTAATCAAGGACACAATTTTCACTTAATTCGAATGGAGACTGATTGTGAACTCAGGGTGGATGAAGTAATGATTTTAAATATAACCGGATTCTGATGTCTCAATACACCTTTCGAAGATGTATCTTTGAAATTATCGTATCTTGAAAATTGATAATGGGTCTCATACTTCTCAAGGTGAAATATTTTATAGAATGAAGTCTTTATTTATTGCTAAGATAATCTCAATGATAGATACATCAAAATAAATGAAAATTTCTAGGTTATCCACGAAAAATTTCCGCATTAAGTTGTCGCTGAATTCCATCAGAACATTCAGAACTTATCGGTGACAAGTCACAAATATTCGTTACGAATAAGTGAGCCCCAATCTCCTTTATGTTAAACATTTCAATTAAGTAATGCTCTCGATCTCATCGTTCGATGGGTAGCTGATAAATCGTCCTCGCAACCAGTTTGAACTTATTCAACTTGCCATTAATATATTTTGTTCAATAAGTAGTTTTCATATTTGCAAAAATTCTTGGTGTCATCTCAATTCAATGATGTAAAACCGATTCGTCTTTCTTGCAGTCCTCATTATTGTATGTCCTTCTGTATAAACCAGTGTAAAGTCACTATATAAACCAAAAAAGCTCGACTGAATTCTTCACAAACAGCCTTGCATCCACAGATTTTTCACATTTCACGGTCATGTATTAATAGTGCATTTCGATACAACGGTATAAAAACTTTTTTATAGCACTATACCTAAAAATCGCAACTTTGAACATGAATTTTGGGTTCTTGTGCTATAAAATATCGTATGAGACTGCGTGCAGATGGGTAGTTTTGTTATGAAGGACTTATAGCACTCGCTTCGCTCGTGCCATAAACAGTCCTTCGTACAAAACTACCCATCTACGCGCACAGTCATAATATACTATTTTGTGTCATCATCATCATCACGAGTATGCGGAAAATGAATTTCACTCCCATATATCGAACCATACTTTTTGACAAATTCTGAAAAAAAGTTGGACAGCTGTGCGCGAAGTACCATCTCACGCACAGTGTATCAAAAACATTCTTTTGTTCACCATTCTTGAGTGAAAATTCAGAATTCGTTTGTGAGAATCATTTTTACTTCAACTCAAGATTATGGATACAGTTTGGCTGTGAAAAACATGTTTCCCACAGCTTTGCTTTAGATCAGAATCTACATTTTATCAAAACAATGATCGAGCTTTAATTTCACTGTCCAATCACGTTTCTTCTCAAGTCCTAGGAAAGCTCTAATTTCACCAGAGAAATTTTAAACTGTACGGGTTTGTCTAAAATGATAGATGGGCTTTTCTTTGAATCCAACAAAATGAATGACAAAAAGCTAGATCTCATATTACACCTTCGCAAAAAAAATTGGGAAAGACAAACCTTTCATCAATTCTAAAACTTTTCATCAATTCTAATTGAATTTTCGTCTTAGCTGTGATAATTTTGTGACTGCAATCGAGGGCGAATCGTTTTTTTCGTCAAACATCATACGAAAACTAATATCAATGCATAGATATCATAAAATTACACCAGGAGAAGATCATATTTTACTTTTAGCAAGTAATAAAATGAAATTTTTTACATCTTTCCTTTAGGAGGATTACTACGCTGTAATATCACTGCACGATGGTCGTGTATTACATGTAGCATGCCAACTACTAACGAGTCTTGGATATGCTAAAGACTCATGGACTGGAAAGTTGTTCATCGACTTTATCGATACCAAAGATAAGAAAATTCTCACCGAAAGAATCGCAAATGAAATCGTCATGTCACGAGACTTTCGGCTTTCAGGTACGTCCAATTATTTCCACGCAAGATATTCTGACCATTTTGTTAATCGAAATTCGCAATTTAAAATTTTCTGCAGAAATATGATGAAAAATTTCCTTTATTGATATCTGTATGAATCCTATTTGATATTGAACCATGAATTTGGGACCTATTTACCACTTATATGCCGTCGATCACTCAAATGAGCAAATATCGGCTCTTTCATCCCGATTTTTTTTTTTTTTTTTTTCATTACATTAATTATCCGTCCTAATCCATATCTAGCCTTCAAACAAGACAATTTTTTCTCATCTCATTTAGCACCATTTGACTTATCTATATCTTTGATCATGTTACAGGAACTAGTTGTCCAAAATCTAGTAACTACTGTCGTCTGCGCAACGTCGACGGACAAAATGTTCCGTTCCGTATTCACTTGGTAATACAAAATTATCAAGAGGATAAATCCCTTCCAATACCAAAGAACCAGATTCTATTGCTCGTAGCCTTCTTTCAACCCATCCGTTCAGCGTACAAAGGTAGGAATTCAATGAACATTATAATACTTGAACAAAAAATCGTGCGTACCACTCTCAGTCGTGGATTTCGCTCAGGATATTGAAAATCTCTTGATAAATATGACTTTAGTGTGATAATTTTGGTAATTATCCTGTGATTTTTTTATTCATAAATTACACTCTAATCCTATTTGAATTTTGAAGGAAACTTGCAATTGAATTCGCATGACTTCTCATAAACATTTTGATGTAGTCTAGAATGTAAACAATTGAATTCCAAATTAGAGTTGTCCGACCGAGAAAACTCATTTTCTCGAATCTCTCAATCCAAAAATCCCTCGCATGGAGTTTGTAGAAATTAATCATATTGCTATTTTTCTAACTCCTTCGCATAAATCATCTCTCAATAATTCATAAAGTATTTCATAAAAAAAATAGCATAAATAGTGAAATTAATTGCAAAGTGGGTCCTCATTATCTTTGAGGCTGTAGTGATACTAAAAGCTCAAAGTTCATCACAAATCTAAAACATGACAGTAAACGACAAAGTGAATGAAAACAAGAAGAGGTTTTTAGAAAGCTCGATATATGCGCGTTATAATAACAATTTCTGTTCAATTCTACTTTTAACGTAAAAGGTATGTAGATTCAAATAATTTAAAATAAGGGTATAGCGAGTTTTTTTCTTATTAAATCATTCGTGCGAGCGGTATTCTATTTCATGTATCTTTAACGCGATGCCAGACGGGTGATTCCAACAAAATTTTCAACTTTGGCGCCTCGAATCGTCAATATTGAATAATGAAAAATGAGCCAATCATGCATGGCTCTAGTATTATCTGATCTCATCGCTTACAGTTATTGAGAATAAGCCGACCCGTAAAATCAAATACATTGTTTTTCGGCCAAAATAATCGTTTTCAGTATGGATCATACATAATTATTCTTCCAAATCCAGCTCTCCCAATATTATTGCATCTTTACATACATTAGTCGGACCTCGCTTGATCCACTTATATCTTTGGGCTCCTGCATAATCTTGGAACACAAGAAACAAATAATATGACATTAGCTGCGTTTTTTTAACTTCAAATTTAACAGTTTGATTGAATCACCCAGACAGAAATTTTTGGGATATACTTGAGTATTGATATACATTAGGGGGTCCGTTATTTCCCAATATTTTTTTTATGAACCTCTTCACCCCTTAGAGTAGAAATGTTTATGAACAGTTACTTTATGAACAGAAATGAAGGTAAAAACTTTGAGGAGAGGCAGAAAATTTTCTCCGACCCTGCCTAAAGAGCCATTTTAGTGATTTTTACGCCACAATTTCCCCTCAGTCAGTTATTTCCCTGCGCATGCGCATAATTGAATGCCTCTAAAAATATTCTCAATCGATAGCTGACAAAATTTCCTTTAAAAAAGTCCCTGATAAAGTCGATTTGGTTCTCTATAACCAGAGCTGTGATTAGTTTCGAAAAGAAGGAGTCCAAGATATCAAATCCGTAGGCTCAGGGATGGCGGATAATCGCTGCTCGACCCACAAATTGGACACATTGGACTCATTCACTTTTCAAAACTAGTCACAGCTCTGGTAGTAGTGTACCAAGTCAACTTCATCATCAGGGAGTCATTGTGAAGGAAACTTTGTCAACTATAGCGATTAAAAATACTTTCAAAGGAACTCAACCATGCGCATGCACAGGAAAATCCAATAACTAGGGAATAAAATTTGTCTTAAAAATCACTGAGAATAGCTCTTTAGGCAGGGCTTGAACATTTTTTTGCCCCTCAAAGTTCTTGCTTCATTTCTGGACATAAAGAGATCTTCTGGGGGTGGAGAAGTCTATGAAAAAATATTGGGAAATAATCTAGACCCAATATATGAGTCATTTCGGAGCATTTCGGCCAGAGCCATCATCAAGGGGGTCTAGAAAAGATCCCAAAAAATTTTTTTCCATTAGCACTATTTTTAAGTAGTACAAAAAATTTTTTTTCAGATTTTTTTAACCCCCCAATGGGTCCTAGGGCCCATAAAAGGTCCATTTTAAGCCCCTTTTTAACCTGTTCTCAGAAAATTGTAGCTCCGACTAGACTCAATCTTTTTGGACATACGTGAGCGCATTTTTTGTGAAGACTAGTTATTTTGAGAATAAAAATTGTCCGCCACCGATGATCAAGTCTAGCGATTTGTAGGAGCTATTTGCTGTGAGCAGATTTTAGCGATTTTTGGGTCTTTTTCCACGTGACCTAGCTCCTACTAGACATGTGATAATCGACTTTTACCAAAAGCCATTTTAAAGGTTTTGGGAAAACCTACAATTCGACCACCGGTAAAAGTCGATTATCATAGCCGATACAAGTTGAACAGTTTTGTAAAAATACCAAACTTTGGGAGCAATTTGCAAAAACCGTTTTTTTATTTTCGACCTTGGAACTATGCAAATATGTTCTTCAACACAAGAACTAGCAATATCAACAAGAATCTGGGTGGAGAAATCATCTCCTGATTTTTGGCATATGTTCAATAATACAGTTTTTTGACTTTTTGCTTAAAATGCCAACATAGGCATGGCTCACATATGCTTCCATCTGAGTTATTGTGTACCAATCCGGGTGGGATTACTCCCCAAAGTACCCCCAAATATATTTGGGGGAACATATAATTGTGAGAACTTCCGTAGCCGAGCCTCAAGCCAGAAGCAAGCTGGAGGTTCAAACCATCAGGTCCAAAATGGGCATTATTTCGTCTATTTTGGGGCAGGCGAGCGAGGGCTCGATTCCTCGTGTTCCTGCCCACAAACAAGACGAGTGGATAGAAGAGGGATACAAACATGTTTTTCCGACTCAGAATGACCATCTAAATACGATTCCGGGGTCAATTTGTGCCTAAGGATATCATCCAATCCTCAAACGGCGTTAATTGATCCCGGAATCGTGTTTTGATGATCATTTCGATTCAGAAAAACATGTTTGTATCTCTATTCTAGCCACTCGTCTTGTTTGTGGGCAGGAACACGGGGAATCGAGCCCTCGCTCGCCTGCCCCAAAACAGACAAAATAATGGCCATTTTGGACTTGATGGTTCCAACGTCCAGCTCGCTTCTGGCTTGACCTCGCTTCCTGAAGTTCTCACACATATTTGTGAGTACATTGGGGAGTAATTCCACCCAGATTGGTGCCCAATAACTCAGATGAAAGCATATGCGAGCCATGCCTATGTTGGCACTTTGAGCAAAAAGTCAAAAAACTGCATTTTTGAAAGTACGCTAAAAATCAGGAGATGATTTCTCCACCAAGATTCTTGTTGATATTCCTGGTTCTTGCGTCGAAGAACATAGTTGCATAGTTTTAAAGTCGAAAATAGAGAAACGATTTTTGCAAATTGAGCTCAAAGTTTGGCAATCCGGTGGCGGACAAATCTTTTTCTCAAAAGAACTAGTCTTCACAAAAAAATGCGCCCACGTACGTCCAAAAAGATTGAGTCTAGTCGGAGCTATGATTTTCTGAGAATAGGCTGAAAAGGGGCCTAAAATGGACCTTTTCTGGGCCCTAGGACCCATTGGGGGGTTAAAAAAATCTGAAAAAAAATTTTTGTACCACTTAAAAATAGTGCTAATGGAAAAAAATTCTTTGGGATTTTTTCCACCCCCCCCCTCCCCGGTGACGGCTCTGGCCGAAATGCTCCCCAATGACTCATATATATACTCAGTTATTTGACCATCATGATCTTATTAGCGAAGATAGATTAATTCTGATCCGCTGAACGTAGAGCATTGCTTCATTTTCTTTTTCTTTCAGCCCAGTCGATCTACCTGACCCCAGACCACGGGAAAAATAATTTTATTCCATTTTATCTCAATCGACGGCCCCTCAGATCTTTTTGATCATAATCAGACCCACGCACATTTTTTGCGATCAAGTGAAAAGCTCTGTACAAATTGATAACGTACGAGGATGTTGAAAACAGTCTCTGTATGAAAAATTCTCTGCCCCAATCATTGGAACAAGTAAATGTCACCAAGGAGTTCAAACAATTATAAATTAATAGATTTTGCCAAAAGATCGTGTTTTCTGAGTATCAAAAGTATGATAAGGACCTATCAAGTCTGTTTGAGAGCAATTATTGATGGGGTCTACAAAAATTGACCCAAAATCAGTATAATCTATTCGAAATTTTCCAACGATTTTTAGTTGCACTCACAATTAAAATATTGCAAAATATCTTTTCATTAATGAATGATTTCATCTTAGTCACCTACGACCAATTATTCGTTCATGTGTAATTAGAGTCTATCAAAAATTTGCTATCTATGTGTCTCATATTTTGATATCTGTCTTGAACATCCTCTGAATTACTACTAAAACTCTCAAAATCTTTGAATCATGAGAGTTAGAATTTTCATACTTTAGATAGGATTTTTGGAAATCTGTCGTGATATCTGATGTGAAACAAACTCATGAAGTGTTTCTTGATCTTACTTTTTTAGTGAATGGCCATGGTAAGGTATTGAAGACTCAATGGTTATGTTCGAACGGAAATCAAAATTTCATTTCTAGTAATTAAGATTTCAGTAGGTCGTAGGTGTTTGGGCTGCGAATGAATCATATCCAGAATTAGGTAATTGTGATTTCAGGTATGTATTGTTTTCTTCATGTTATCTCTCGAAAAGATTGCGAGAGAACAAATTGATTGAAACAATTTCACACGATTATTTGAAAATTTCCAATGATGCAGCAAGAATAACATCACAAGGTCAACTTTGGTCTAATTTTCATTGATTTCTCAATTCCCGAATGCAAATTTTTTGTAGGTGTCATCTTTTTCTGACCTTACGTTCATAAAAATTTCATAAGACCAAAAAAGTGAAACAATGCCGCACTTGACTCGGGCTATTTTGTTTGACCTCGACAAAGCGTTGCCTGGACTTCAGAAATATGATGTGATATGCCGCACAGTGAGAGATTTCGCACTTTAACTTTGAGCTAAAAAATGTTGGTCTTTCCCACTATGCGCCCGTTGACAGTTTTGTAATTTGGAATGGACTTGGTTGTGGTGGCGGTCAGGAGGTGAATCAATGATTAGAAAAAAGTGATCATGTTTTATGTAATTATGTACATAAGGGGAGTGCATTACATTGCTTAGATGTGAAGTCGCTAACGCGGTAGTAACTGAAGGATGGCTCGAAAAAGTAGAATGATTTTTCTCAGTTGCAAGCACGCATAGTCGCAGAAAGACATCTTTTTTGAATGCCAATGGTCACATTCGACCACCAAACTTCATCCTCAAATGTGGGTAGAAGGATAATCAGATGAATTTTGGAGTGGAGTTAGGTTTGCTTTTAGAGAACCTCTACTAATAAATATTAATAGAAGTGAAAATGAAGGTAGACACAAGTTCTAAATAGCTAAAACTTGGAAAAAGAAAGATTCAGAAGACCGAAAATTCCAAAGATTGAGAGAGAATTATGATTTCACTTTCATTTAAAGTTTCATCTTGCTTTTGAGGTTATTTTTACAAAACGATTATTTTTCCGGAGTCTTATTCTCCCGCGTGGTATTTTTCCAAATCTAATTTTCATTGAACATTTTAATTTATAATTGATAAAATTTGTTCTTCAATGATTTGAGTGAATAGTTCGTCGGTGAATGATTTGACACGGAAAGGAAGGAGAAAATAGTATATTATGATGCAAGGGCAAAAACGATGACTTTCTCACTTTGAGTGACTTTTTTAGGCCCGAGCCGCAGGCGAGGGTCTAAACAGTCACGAGAAAGCAAAAATCGTTGCGCCCGAGTATTATACTATGTTTTTTGATCTTCTGTGAGCAAATGAAAAGCGACAAACAGTGTGCAAATAACTCATTTGCGCACAGATGATCAAAATAAAGTGATTAATCCTTTTTATAAAACTCCCCACAGTACCTCTTCGTCTTTCAAAAAATATCTTTTCCGGTCGAGCATTGTTAACATGTCCTGCTCTTTTTTCCTAGTATAAATTTTTACATTTCACAATGTAGAAGATTTCTCTTGACGAATTCACCAAACTTACAGATCGTAGATTCGTTATTATTTTCGCTAATTTTGTTTATCGATATTATCCACACTAAGATGACTTTAATTTGGGGATCTGTCACACAACAATACTTCAGATATAAAAAATACATTCCAAAAAATTCAAAGAATAACTTGAACCATTTTGTATGAATGAAGCTCTTGGATCAAATGATGAATTCTTGTTGTGATGAGTAAATTATATATCCGAAAAACGGTTCAGTGCGTCCAGAACCTGCTGTTGATTTGTTCATGAATTATTTTTGTCGTCTCCGTTCATTTTACTTGTACAGCATGAATTTTTGGAAATCAATTGAGTCAAGTTTAGCACACGACATGGAAGATGGAGAATAATTCGAGAAAATGAAGGATCCGATCGGAATAGCGAAGAGGTACAGTCATATTAAAATGAGAGAACAAAATTATCATGTTCAAAGTCTCGGTCTACCTAAAATTCAATATTGATTTCAAAAACGTATTCTCATACTGAGATTAAGTATGACTCAATGCCACTCAACTTACTATAACTATGAAATCATCTCCTTGAGTGGCTACGAAACTGGTAGAATCTATGCAGTTTTAGAGCTTGACAAATCCTGAAGAATTCAAAAAAGTATCGATTGCTTGCTAAAGTAACTAAGAGCACTCTCGACAGAAAAAGATAGGCGCGAGAACAAAAAAATTTTTTTCTAAGCCCACATCGAACTATGATCCATTTGTATTTGTGTAATCTACCTACAGAGCCAGATGAAAAAATAGTATCGACGACATTTACAACGTGCCACACCGCGAGCTGCCGTCTATCATATGTAGATCCTGATATTACACAGTATTTGGGTTATCTGCCTCAGGATATGATCGATCATTGTGTGTTCGACTTCTACTATCCCGAAGATATGACACTCATCAAAGAAATCTACGAGACGGTGAGCAGGAGGCGTTCCTATAGGGTCAAATAATGTTTCAATGTGAATCCTGAATTATCCCCCGGCTCTTACTTGAATTTTCCACACTATCCCCGAATGAATCCTTCAAATCTTGATGTATCGTAGAGTATGTCATTTAAATGGAATTTTTCCATATGTCATACGGAATTCAGACCGCTGCAGAATGTCGATTAGGGAAGAATTATTTGCGATTTTTTTATAAATTAGAATTATTACAAATTTGCGGATCTTATGACGAGTTTCACAATCATTGGACGAATTGGATGGCTTTTGTGTGTGTGTACAAGTGTGTGTAAGTGCGCATGAGAGAGAGAGAGGGAGGGATGATTCGACTGTCATGGTGGTTACGACTTCTACAATAAAATATTCCTATTGCAATGCCAATCAACAGGTAATAGGTTTGGAAAGCTCATCCTTCAGAGCAAAGCCGTATCGATTCATCGTACAGAATGGCGGCGTTATTGTTCTTGAAACTGAATGGTCATCTTTTGTCAATCCGTGGACAAAAAATCTTGAGTTTGTCATAGGTCAACATCGAGTTCTAAAAGGTCCTACAGATCCCGATATCTTTCGTCCACCTGGCAATCTCATGACTGACACTTTGGCTAATATTGACCAAGATGTATTGAGGAAGGCCAGAACCATTCAGGATGAAATTAGAACACTTCTGATAGAGGTAAACTTATTCTAATTATGCTTTGGGATTGGATTGTTTATTACTTTTTGAAAAGTTTGTGCAAAAAATTTCACTCATTTTTTTAACCCATTCACTCACAATGTCCAATGAAAGGACAAAATTTTTTTTGGTGATTTTCAATTTATTTAATAGTTTGCATTAGATAACAGATTTAGAACTTTTCAAAAATCTTCTTTCCGGGCTTCCTTACTTTTCTGATGCTGCATGCTTGCAAGCATTTTTTTGAATTTCATAACACAATTTTTCGTGTTTCTTCTTCTCTTTTTTGGTAATTGACTTCTTCAGGGAGTTCAGAGAAAGCTGCAGAACACTAAAAATGATATCGATCTACTATCGAAAAGGCAAGAGCTCTCGTCGTTTCTGGAGAATATCTTGCAAGAAATCAAAATTCCAAGCTCTATCAAGGATCCACTGGCTGTTGACTACCGAAGTTTTTCGGTAACTATTGAAATTATGGCACAATTTAATTTTCCTCATCGCAATCTCATCCCATGATATGATATGAATATAAGACACAGAAACATTTCAAATTTTGTCACCCATCATTTTTTTTAAGAATATTGTTTCACATACATCCATCTCATTCACTGACTCATTTTACGAAAAAGGAAATTCTTTATTGTGTTGAATTGAATATCAAATTTGGACATTTAGCGTAATAATAAATACAGAGAGCACCGACTCTCAGTGAAATTTCAAGTGCAGGATCACATTATTCGCTAGACCTCGTATAACTTGGGATATTTCTACAACGACTGACTTGTAAGGAGTGTCAAAATGCCTTCCCAGTGTTAAGTCCGTAACGATTTCCCTCCCTCATTGGTAAATAGGTAGTAGCAATAGGTAAGAGTTGATACAATTTCTTGTCTCGCAAAGACTGGATTGTCGTTTGCGTCTCATTTCATGTAATAAGCGATGCTTTAATTGGTGTTGCATGTTATTTTCAAAATACTTTTTTCATCGCGTTTTCAAAAAAAAAACATGCGTCTCGAGTTATATGATTAAACATTGTCACGTGAAATTCGTCATTTATCATGATATAATTATGATTCTTGTCGCGGAAAATCTGATTCAAGGAGCATCGGATTAATTTTCTTTACGACGAGTTGATAAAATATTTCAACACCTCGTATTATCATATAGTATTATTATCGGGGTAAATCTTTGGCCCTTGATATGTCCTTCAGACTTGAATAAATTGCGATGTATCGTGACAACAAAACGATTTGAACATGACAATGTAGGCCATTTTGGGAACTAGCTTACACATATACCTATTCGCTCTATTATACTCACCAATCCCCACAAAAATTCGTCTCTCGGGAACCGATTTCGATGGAAGTTTTTTTCATATATCAGTAATTTCGGAGTACTCCATTCAGAGCCGTCGCCAAAAGGGTTCTGAAATAAATCTCTAAATAAGTTTCGATTCACAATTTTTCGAAATAGTGCAAAAACGTTTTTCCGAATTTTTTTGGGATCCTTTCATGGCCCCTATGAGGGTTCTTGACTGGCCCTTGAATAATCGTGTTTTTTCACATCAAATTACGAGTTAAACTGAGTCAAAAATACAAGCATTTAAATTATTACTCTTGATTATAAAAAATTGAGTTCGTGAAATGACGCACACTGGGTCAAGAAAATCGAATTTGGGCACGGGCCAGCCTTGCGCGAATTCTTGGCGGATCTGGATGATTGTAACGCGATTCTCTTCCTTTTTTCCAGCTCTACAAAATGCCTCTGCCAGGATTTTGATTTGGACTTTGTTTTGCGATTCAAACTGGGTGAAGTGTGAAAAAGTGGACGAAGAGACTCCTGAATATTCAGTCGATGTGTTGGGGTGGGTTTTTATACGACTAATAATCTGCAAAATGTTTTTGTCCTCAGATTCAAGTATGTGAAGGGTGGAAAAATAGTTATTCATTACATAACCATTTCAATCGTATCCAAACTTTGAGCGCGTGTATTTCGATACGATTGGAATGGTTAATGAATTGCTATTTTTCCACCCTTTACATACTTGAATCTGTGGACAAAATCGTTTTGCGGGTTGTTAGGCGTATAAAAACTCACCCCAACACATCGACTGAATATTCAGGAGTCTCTTCGTCCACGTTTTCACACTTCGTCCAGTTTAAATCGCACAACAAAGTCCAAATCAAAATCTTGGCAGAGGCATTTTGTACAGCTGGAAAAAAGGAAGAGAATCGCGTTTCAACCATCCGATCCGTCAAAAATTCGCGCAGGGCTGGCCCGTGCCCAAATTCGACTTTCTTGCCCCAGTGTGTGCCGAAGCTCGCGACATCCTCGTGTTCTTTCGTAAAGATCTTTGAAACAATCGAACGAAACATCTAGCATTTTATGACATTTAAGCGGCGAGATCGACCGAAACGGTAATTTTCAATAAATAATATCATACAAGAATTAAATACTAAAGTGCAAACGCGAAAAATAGAACTACAATTTCGGTTACTGACTTCAAATCAGATTCAAAACATTGTCTCGCGCAGAGCAGAGTCAAAAAAGTTTTATACGAAGCGAAAGATTCTGTCTTGAATGAAAGGTGGATCAAAGTAACGAAAGTCATAATAGAAATATGAAAAAGTGTGCAGGTCATTATAAAAGTAATTTTTCCACCAAGGTACAACGAGGTCGTCGGAGTCACTTTCCTCGCTCTTTTCAGGAACATGGGAGTGTTATGTTGGGCGAAATTTCACCGCATCACGAGTATTACGACAGCAAATCCTCAACCGAAACGCCTCCGAGCTACAATCAGCTGAATTATCATGACAATATTGAGAGATTTTTCAATAGCAACATTGTAGAGTCTACGACGAAGGGTCCATTTGGTAGCGACGAAGAGAATCTCAATTCTTGCGTCAACAGTAGCGAAGGGAATGGAAAGAACAATCCTAATAGACCAGGTAATTTTTTCTTTCATTCAATATTCCTCTCAAACCATTTAAAATATAATTCCCTAGTGAATGAGTATAAATGATAGTATAAAATAATGATGACTCAGAAAAGGTTTTGGTGTAAAATAAGTCTTTGGACACGGTGGGCAAAGTTATAATTTTGTAACGATAATCTGACAAAAAAAAATTTCTGAAGTCGCTATATATGAAGCGTATTGATAGATTGTTATTCAAGAATTTTAGATCGATTGCCAGCATGAAATACGCTGCTAAAAGAAATTTACCCGTATGGCCAGCCCAAAATGAAAAATTTGAACTGCCTGATCCAATTGTACAATGGTAATCGCAAACCCTACAGATATTTTGAACATTCTCTCAAGATGATTCAGGTGGATTTTGCGATCAATATGAAACGATAGATATTCGATAATAACCATCGATGAGGAATGTTTGAAAAGTATCTATTTAGGTCGTTGAAAGTTTGGTAAATTAGTTGTACAATAAGGTATGGGAGTTATTTTCTCGAGGAAGCTTGTTAGGAGAATTTAGGGCATCTTAACTGGGGGTTTGTTAACAATATCTATCGTTTAGTGGAGAGAAAATTTCGATAAAATTGGTTTGAGAATGATTAAAATGACGGCTTTGGTAAAAATTTCAGTTTTCTTGGAAAAAAATTTCATTTTAATCATGATTTACTAGTTCAACTGAAATCCGATATTAACCAATTCATGAATAATGTTTGGAAAATATCCATTTAGGTCGTTGGAAGTTTGGTAAATTATTTGTAGAGGAAGATACCGGAGAAAAATGAGAATTCGAAAAAAATGTTATATCATTTTTTGAGTTACTTTTTCGAGGAAGTTTGTCAATGGAAACTGGGAAATCTAAACTATAATTTTCTTACCAATATCTATCGTACGGTTGAGACGGAATCTCGATAAAATTGGTTTGAGGATGATGAAAATGACGATTTTGGTAAAAGTTTTAATTTTTTTTCAAAATATTGAGGTTTGCCGGAATCGAATGGAATTTCGGTATTAACCTATGGATAGATTTTTTGAAATAACCATAAGTAGTCTAGGTAACTCGAATCCTCGCTCAAATCTCCTTGAAACCGTGTCGGAGAAAGGTGGGACAAGAGAGATGCCAAATGACTGGCCTGATCTCCGAATCATTCTCTACAACTTGTAGAGAGAAGTGAAAGCTCGGCGGGAATACATATGCGGGAAATTTTCCCGGGGAAAAAACAATACACGCCACACCCAAATACACACACACACACACACACACACGGACAAAGGGTGAGAAAGATAAGTCTGTGATAGGTTTGGAATGCTCCAGGAGTCCAGGGAGAAAAAGCGTGACCTCCAATAGATATATTTTGGCGAGAGCAACAAAATCTCGAACAAAATGGTCTAAGCATTTTTGAGATAAAAAGAATTTTGTTGAAGAAAATGTGCGATTGAATGGAAAATTTGATCACGAAAACAAACCTTTCTCTTAAGAGAAAGGAAAATGCTTTTTGAATATCATGATCAAAGGTTTTGCTGCCTCATTCATTGATGTGATAAATATTCGCAAACGTTTGAAACATACCAAAAACTAAATTCAGATGTGAATGGCAAAGTTTTTTGAAGTGTCAATATCCATGGTACGAAAAAGCTACTAGTTGTTAGTATTATTTTATGGTTTCGAAATTTTCCAATTGTCTGACAGATATGAAGTGCACTTCATCGACAAATATCAGTAGCAACAGTGGCAGTGCTGAAAATTTGAGCAATGGATCAAATAACCAGCAAAGTTTCAGTTGCGAAAGTGGTGACACGACTAATAGCAACAATTCGACGGGCAATGGGCACGTGAAACCACCACTCCTTACTGAATCTTTACTTAATAAGCACAACGAAACGATGGAAAAGCTTATGGTTCAGAAACATAGGGAGCTTAAAAAAGCAAGTGGAAAGAGAAACAAATCATCGGGCAACGAGAAGGCCAAAAATACCTCAGAACAGATTCAAATTGTACCTAACGGAAGCAGAGCAGAACCTATGGACTGTTCGAAAGCTACAAAAAAACCGCATAGACTCAAGCGGTGTGGTAGTCAAAATCAAGAGGATCACAAAAATTCGAAGGTATTAATCAAATCTAATTTTAAGCATGTTTCATGAGTTATCCAGATTTTCAATACTTTGATCCATAAAAATAAATCTAGAGGAATCTAGATTAGTTCACAGGAACCTGAAATGGAATTTTCCCGTTACAATCAGAGAAACAAAATTCCTGGAAAAGGTTCACAGATAATTTGGAAGTAAAAGTATGAAATTTCTCGAAATTTCCGATTTTGATCTCTTTGTCACTCCTATAACGTTATTATCTTACGATTTTCATCTCAGAACAATTGTTCAAAATTTCGAGTTAGATATGGGACGTGATCGATTAACATCGACCTATTGGGAAAAATGTCTTAAATTTTCGCACAAAATTCTATTCATAAGGGGTCATAATAAATACGTAACTGAAAAGTAAAAAGGATTGCAACAAGCAGGTTTTATAATTCAAATAAAATTTGTTGAAGATTTATATCTGAAAATATTTCAACAGCCTGGGAATTTCTTCACCAGACCCATTTAAATATATCGGTATGAGAGTAAATTGTTTTCAATCTTATTGCTTATGTTATTAATATTCTTAGCAAAGTATTGCACTACAGTTAATTGTCGTTGGCAGTATTTTCCGAGCCAGCACGGGATCTTTTGCAGTGAACGTGATATTGAAGGGATTATAAAATCGTGATGAAATTTTACTAATATTCCATTTTTGCTTGATTAGATGTCAAAACAGAATGAAATATCGAAAATGCCGCAAAATCCAGGACATCTAGCGAGTGGCCAAGTCAACTGCCCGACTATTACTGCCAATCCTGTACCTAGTTGGCACCCCCTTACAACAATGCCATCCACTGCCCCCATCACATCTCAATGTTTCTCAACGACAACGTAATTTTTGACTTCTTTCTTTTCGTTACTTGGTATCAACCCACGCTCATATCGGATAAATTTTGACTTTTTAGAGCATGTTCACCACCGATAGCTCGATTTTCAGCCTATCCACAGATGTATCCGGTGTACTACATGCCAATTCCACAACAACGAGAAAATCCACAAATTTCAGTAGTTCCACAAGAGCATCCTGGGCCTCCGAATTCGATGAACCCTTTCTGTGAGTAACCATCAATTTTATCATCGCAACATCGTTAATTCTGCCAAAATGCTCGTATCATTTTTTGTTCGACAAATTGCATGCATGCCTTAACCAAGTTAAATCATATCTTCCACATTTTTCAATCACAATAATATTTCAGGACCAAAATTTTGCTTTTTTATACCGATTGGCAGATGAATTGACACCGAAAACCTGAGTGGTTTATTGAATACGTGTAATTTTATTTGTTCAGGTTTACTCAACGTAGCAAAAGACAATCTCAAAAAGATGAACAATCTCAACTAAATACTTAAATGTATTACAAAACATGTTAAAAACATGAAAAAAAAAAAAAAAAATTGGCAGGACCAGGCGAATTTGGTAGACTGTGCACAACGTTCCAAAGGGACTCAATTAACTTTTATCTAATACAAAATAATATCTAACTCTGTACAATAAGCTTGTTCGAGCATCTTCAAATTTCCAAACTAATACTCTATTTTCCTAAACTTGGTCGATTATATTTTCAACGAGATTCTGACTTCATGAGAATATGTTCATTTAGAGTATAATTCAATTGTTTCACTACTAATCAAAACCATATTATATTTCGGTAAAATACTCAAGGAATTATGATATGAGGCTACAGGGTTTAATTCATTGTTGGCTAATTATATGATCAGTTGGGTATAGTAGGTATATGATGTAAAATTATGAGCGAGATTTAGATTACGGTGCAAGTATAGGAAATCGTTAACCTAAAATAAATTTCTAATGATGGGTTACGATTTTGACAAGTTATATCTGGCAATTATGTAATGGGTTATATGAACGGTCGTGGCAAATCATCGCCCGAATTAATTTGTTATTCGTTTTCATAACCAGTATACTAACAAAAGAAACATCAGCTTTGCAATTACTCACATCGAAAAGTGTTCTAAAAATAAAACGCGTTTACCTCATCAATCGCACTAATTCCATCACAACAAATTGCATTGTCAGAACATCTCGTGTCAAAGCTGCATGCCATGTAATCGCCAAGTTCATCATGTAACGAAAACTTGTACCCCAAAGTCCCTCTATTAGTGTATTAGTATTCATCAAAACAAATATCATATCATCCCCGAATCCCATTAAAAAAAAAACATCTTCACACTTTTCTATTTCAGAGCCTCGATCGTTATTTCATTTTTAATATATGAATTGATTTTTGTTCCATCATTCCATTTTGATTACATTATTATTTGCAGAAAACTTTTTGAGCACACTGTATAAATTTATCTGTACAAATGCCAAATTGTGAAATTGAAAGCTCGGCGTTTCAGGTTTTGTTCCAGTACCATATATGACTCCAATGTCAAATATGATGTATCCTTCGTACATGGCTCCATCGGCAGCAATGATGTACAGATCTTATATGCAGATGCCACAAGCTCATCAGACTCAGGCGCAGAATAATCAAAATGAAAATCAACCTTGCCCTGATAGTGGTGCTACAGCAACAACTTCCATGCCTATGGCTACCAATGTCAGCTCGAGTGATAAACTTCCAGCCAGCCAGGCTGATAGCGTCAAGGTGGAACCAACAACTGTTTCGGAGTCTTCTAAAAGAGTAAGATTTTTTTATCACTTTAACATTTTTTTGGATTTTTCAGAATATAAAGACTGTGCAGGAATGTAGAATGAGCTGATTTCATGAAATTTTACATTCATATTCCTGATTGTTTTACTGAAAAGTTTGATTTATCCTGCGTTTTTTCGAGGATTTTAAAAATTACTACAAGTGTTGATGAGCACTAGATCAGAGGATACTGCAAATATAAATTGAATGACTCTAAAAGTTGAGCAGGATTTTGCGATTGAAGGCCGGGTTAAAATGCGAATTGTAACAGAAAATGTCTAGTGTTTTACGGCTTTACGGTCCAAAGTGCGAAATCTTATCTGAAAAAATAAACGTTGACCAATTTTTCGTCCCTTAAATCTGATACGAGATTCAATTTGATAGAATCTCCGACACCATATCTTGGGGCTTTAGATTGAAAATTTAAGAATTTCTCACCAACTTTTACCTTAAGATATTATTAATTTTAACGAGTGCTTATTAATAAGCACTCGTTGCTTTTTCGCAATTTTTCTCTTGTTTGTCATAATAAAAAGAAAATGAGTAGTTGGGACCAATCTCGAATGGTTTTTGCGTTTCCTAAAAAATGTTAAGTGAGTTCTTCATTTTCCATGTTCGCGCAGCTAAAAATTCGCTTTTAATCAATTCAGTGCCAAAAATTTTTGGGTCGACCAATCTTTAAACCCACATCGGCGTGGCTAATTCCTTGTTCCGAGACCTTTAAAATCTGCTTTTTAAAGTAGAAAGACTTGGATTTTGAACGATTTCATGAGCAATCCACGGAGGTTGGTTGTAAAACGTGCGGGTGTGTAGCTTTTCTCTATTTTTCTTTTCTTATTTCGCTTTTCTTCGTAAGGATTAATACGATAATTCTAACATAATCTAGAAGTGTGCGATAAAGCTGTAAAATGGGCTAAGAAACGTCTAATTTTAATATACAGAAGCGGAGAAATCGCAATTCTACAAAAATTTTATAAATACGTAGATTTTCCCGTCTCTTTGGCTACGCAGACCTATTAGAACACATAGGGGCATGTTCTATTCAAAGATACCTTAATAATATACTTTAAAAACATTGAAGTAGGACAAAGGTATTGTCAAAATAGCTAAGAAGGGGCATAATGGGGTACACTTACCTTATTTTCAATTGTTATAGTACTTGATTGTAATGGAAAAAATATTATATATTTTAAAAGTCTAGGTATCCAGAAAATTTTTAGTAATCTTCACCTCAATTTTATTCTACGAAAATAACAGATATTCTCACCGTTTGGAATCGTATCATCGTGCGTTAGCAACGACGATGGTGCCTATTCCAAAGTTGTGGATGAGAGTTGTGAAGAAATGAGCAATGCCATGGATCACAGCACATCCGACAGAAAAGCACACAGATCAAGAAAATCGAGCTATCTCGACAGTTCAGTTCCCAAAAGCTGCGGAAGCTCGGAGCGACCCTTTACCATCTCGTCTTTTGAGGTAAGCTCAAAAGAGGCATAATATTTTATTGTACATAAACTACTACTTATTACATGCTCACACATACCACCATATCAGGAATCAATGCGATAACTCATTATCATCCAACGTGTGACTATATTTTGGGTAGTAGGTACCACCTCTCAAATTTGCATCACTCCTTTACAAATTGGGAATCGTACAGAGTGGGTACTCTTGTTTAGAAAAAAGCTCAATATTTGAGGTGAATTCTTTTGCAATTTTATTGGCGGGCAAAGACTTTTAATTGTCAAGATCGTACAATTGCGTACGATTTTTCGATCGTTTTCACGGACTATTTCATTTAAAATCCGATCGTATAACCGCATCTTGGGAATTGTGCTTTTATCACATAAGTACGCTGCCGATCAATTGAATGAGCAAATTCATTGTTCACCTATATAAAAATCAGACTCAACTCGGTCTCCGGCTTGAATTTTTTCCCAATACCGTCAGTTTCAATTATGAGTGTTACCCTTTTTCGTGTCATGAATATTTGAAAAATTGACATCACTCCAAAAAAATTCATTTATACTTTCCATTATATAGAGTAAAGAGACCCGATCTAGCGACGACAACAAATCTTTTGGCATGGTCCGTAAAGAGCCACCCTGGATTGAGGGTATCAATGTCACACCTGAGCTCATCTATCAGTATCAGATCACTCCAAAATCCTTTGATGATGTTTTAAAAGCCGATTTCGAGTATCTGAGACACGTTAAACAGCCGAGTCTCGTCAACGAGCAGCTTGGACAGCTTTTCCTGGATCTCGAGCTTGAAGGTTTTGGATCCAAACTCATACTTGAGATGCCCAACGATGCAAGTACTGCTAGCAGCAGTGATAGTGACACATCTCATAGGTTAGTTGATAAAATACCATAAGTAATATATATCATCAGAAATTGAAAAAATGGCCCTCTCTTGACTAATACCGATCAGAAATTGAATCGTATAATTAGTTCAGGATATCTGATTACTAAAAGATCTCAGAATAATTTTATCGGCTTTGCAACTTAATTGTTGAATTATTTCTGTATCCTACTTACAAATTCCAACGAGTCAACGAATATTATACTTGGAAATGAAGTCAAGACTGATTAAATCGAGACAATCGCGGTCTAGTGAATAGGCTCTTTGCCTACAGTGCAGAACACGATGGGTCAATCGGAATAAAGTTATTCCCCTGAGATGAGTTTCTCGGTACCTCCACGATCATTTTCTAACGAAAATAAAAATTAATTTGTCGTTGGATTCGAGAATAAAGCCGATTTTTCGACTTTCACTTACAAAGGGTATGTAAAAGTTTGTCTCTATAGCAGTTTCCCGCCTTTTTGTGATTTTACCGTAATAGTCTCGGCAATAACTCGGAAGGAATGAGTTCTATCGAAAAATGTGTTAAATAGTTTTTGTTGATTATTTGAGGAACTACAAGATCATCTGCTCTTGGTTATGCAGAAACGAGGAACAGCTGGTGTGTGGTTCTCAGATGAGAAAAAAAATATCGCAGAAACTTGGAATTTCTTCGCATATTTTCTCCTGAAGAGTTTTTTTTACATTAGGGCACGTTTTTAGTTATTACGGCGAAATCACATAAAAACGAGAAACAGTGAGAGTACGAACTTTTACATATGGAAAAGTGGAAAAGCGATTTTTTTCTTGAATCCACCGTTGCATGACTAATTTTTTTCTGAAAATGATCGTGGAGGTACCTGAAATCTTACCCCACCTCCATTCCGTTAACCTTCGACTTTTCCGCCTTTCCGACCCACGGTGAGAAGGTTTGAGTTCGAATCCCGACTCACCAAAATGTGAATTCCGGTCATGGGCTTTCAGTGCATCACTAGACGATATAATGCTCATTTTGAACCCGTTAGTTTGAACACTCAGCTCGCTTTTAAAACGTATTTGGGGATTGGAGAGTAATTTCACTTAGTTTGATGCCCATTAGTTCAGATGGGAGCATGATATTCGAGCCATAATTTTTAGCAAAAAGTCAAGAAAGGGTACTTGAAGCGGTCTGACTGAAATGAGGAATCAAAATAGCCACCCACATCATTGTTTGGGTTGAGACTAGTACTTGTCTCCGAGAAGATTTTTTCATCGATGAGAAGATTTAACCTATGGGTTATATGAAAAAAAAAAACAATTTTTGTAACTCGAGCTCAAAGTTTGGCATTTTTACGAAATTACCCAGCTTGTACGTACTGTAGCACCTATGAAAAATACGATAATCGACTTTTATCATTGGTCAAATTGTAGATTTTTTCAAGACCTTCAAAATGACAGCTGGTTAAAGTCGATCATCACTTTTCTAGTAGGAGCTAGATCACTTTAAACAAGCCGCAAGAATCGCTAGAATCTGCTTTCAGCAAATAGCTCCTAGAAGTTGCTAGGCTCAACTCTCGATTTTGTACAATTCTTTTTTGGAAAGTACTAGTCTCAACAAAAAGAATGCGCTAAGGAAAAGAACAGTCCAGCTGGAGCTATGAATTTTCGAAAGTAGGCCGAAAAAGGGCCTAAAATGAGCCTCATGGTCCTTAGGGCCTATCGGGAGGAACAAATAGATCTGGGAAAAATTTATTTTGTACTATTACACTATAGCACTAACGGAAAATAATATTCTGGGACTTTTTCCAGGCTCCCCTGGTGACGGGATTTGTCGAAATGCTCCGAAATGAATCATATACAACATCATATGGTTTCTTCATCAACCTTCAGTTTTATATAAATATTCATCTCTTTTGTGCTTTTTTTCAGCCCAAGTCGCATGGGTGCATGGTGATCAAGAACCAAGTTTAGGAACATTGTGAACTTGGTGCCAGGCCAGTACAGAAACAGTTCGTTAAGTGAGCGCGATTTTTTTTTAATCCGCTTTTTCTGCAAACTCGTCTCATTTAATCTAATTCATTGTATCTCAAAGGTGTTGTACCTATACACCTATTATAATATTACCGCCCTAATACCGTCAACAGATTGAAACAAAGAATAAGGAATGAGGGGATATATGTTGAAAAGACTTGTAAAAAAGATTATTTTTACTTGAAAAATAAGTGGGGAATCATCTCTGATCGTGGCAGAAAACCAGCTTCTTGAAGATAAATTATTTACAAGAAATCGGTGTTACAAGAAAATCTATGCAAAGATTTGTGTCGGGAAACGTTTAATCCCTACACTTTGAAATATTGACGAAACCACCAATGCCTCGCAAACTTTAAAAAGAAAAAGAAAATGAGCTGTATAGCTGGAAACCTTATCGAAGAGACTATAAGCATGACAGAGACATACTATCTGGACTAATTTTCTTCCTAGAAATGGGAGTGAGAGGATCTAATCAACGAATTTTTCTCTCATCGATATTTTAAGAGCGTACAATACGCTTATAAAAAGGGTACTCGCAATGAGATAAAAATTCGCCCACTAGTCTAACTCGCGTTTGTATGTTCCTGTAGAACAACGAATTTCGGTCAAAATTATGTCCGTTGAATGAGAATTTACATGCATAACCACGAACAGAATTTTTGAATTTGGCAACATTCTTAGAGCTCTTACAATGCATTACAATGCATTACGTCAAATTTTGAAAATAAATGTACACTAGTTAGGCGAGGGGATTCTATCGAAAGGTAATAATCTAATAAGAAACACGATATGCAATTTAATCTGTTGATTTGAGAGTTTCTTCGCAATTTTCGCAGATCTGACAAGTTCTATCATCTTGACTCTGGAAACCAACAATAATTAGAATATCAATCTTCAATCAATAGTTATTGCATTTAGTTACTGAGTTAGTCTTATTTGTAAATCTGTGGGAATATTTTTTATTATGAAACCTAAGTTGTAGAATTTGTATGAGGATAAAACTATTGTGACATTATATGGTTTGATATACCCTCAAGTTTATCTTAATGTATGTGGAATCATCTTGTTTATTTTGTTATAGTTTGTGATCGCAGTATACGTTTCTATTAACTTTTATACATTTTTCTCAGCTTTCGAGATAAGTTGTCTTTGAATAAAAAGAGATGGGAAATCCGTCTAAATATAATGTAATCTAAGATTTATTCGTAAGAGCACTTTTGAATTATTTTATGTGTCTTAAAAACTCATGATTCAATCGCAGCTCAAAATTGATGAGAATGAAGACGTTTTCCTAGGATAAATGGATGTAGTATATTGCTTTAATTCCATCTATAAATGTGAGTAAACGATCATCACATATATTGCGTAGCTAGTTAATTATGATGATGAAAAATTTCTAGTAAGATCACATGAAAGATTCAATGAAACTGACTTTATCGGTTCTAAAATAAATAAATATTATCTTAATAATTATCTTATCTTCTAATTATCTTATCTTATCTAAATAATTATCTTAAGATCACATGAAAGGTCCATCATATCATCAGAATAATGAAGATTTTAAAAGAATAAAACTCTCCAGCATTCATATAGAATTTGACACAGTATGTCACGCTCCTAAGTCAAAACCGTTTCAATTTCTTTGAAAAATAAAAGCTCCACGAACTCAGTTTTCTTATTCTCATGTTAGATCACTCCTACAATTATTGTAAAACACTATCTCTTCAAATGATTAAAGAACTTTTAAATTAATGAAAAGAAGCACTTTGCGGATTTGAAACGCAATTGATGCCAAACCGCCAAAAATGTTTCAGAACTCTTATACTTGAATACTTGAATTTTATTTCATTTGTCAACGGTACCTCGAAAATTTATAAGCGCCCATTTTTGTGGAATCCAAACCAATCTTGGATGAAATTAACATAATGATCTAGGGACAAATCATATGAGTAGGTGAGAACGATTAAAAAAAAATTCAATTCGACTTGCACGAGAAATATGCCAGAAAAGTCATCAGGGCTTGGAAACTATCCAATTTGATGTATCTAGAACATGTGTGAGACCATATTCACTTGACTAATAAGTTTAAATTCATACACGTAGCATAAAATTACCTGACTTTTCGGAACCTTTTATCAACTTATTGTGGTGAATTTAGAATTTGGAAAAAAATTTAAAGATGTGAGAGTATTTTTCTCCGGAGCGTAAGTTCTAAATTTTTAGATTCAATATTTCTCATTTTCCCGTTCTAGTAAAATGTAAAATATTAAATTATTTCCATTATATGCAGCAAATGAGGAAGCATGATTGAAAAAAATGTGTAATGGAAGATAGCTTGACGAATTTCAGAAAATTGAGATGATTGGATGACCTGAATGGATTTGCAAAAATAGAGAATTTCCAAACCGAAGAATTTTAAAACTTTGGTATTCGTTAATCGTTACTATGCCTTTTCGTTGGGAATAAAATGCACACTAAAGATCTAATCTTCCAGAGTTATTCAGAGAAATTACATCAAATCCTAAATTTGTAAATTTATATATATTAAAGCGCGTGTTTTTGGTATGCTGTATTATTGATCGATTCAATTTTACGTCAACGAAATCATCGCGAATAGATATTGAAAATCTTACCATCATACCCATTTTCAGATTTAGCTATTTCGTCTTGGTCACGAACTTGGTCTTTTTTTTTTAATACTCGATTTGTGAGAGCGTTTCACGTCTCTCTTCTTTCTTCAATAAACACGTCGTACTAGTTTGTTTGAATTTTTTTTTTAAACAGTGTAAGTCAATATGAATCAAAATAGGAAGGAATGTAAGGAATCAAGTTAGTTGGTATTGTATTTGAAAAGATTATATTCTGGAAGTAGAAGACTCTCATGCATGTTCACCTCCTCGTGGTAGAAGTCGGGCAACGGCAAAATATGTTATATATTTTGACGGCTAATGGAACAGTATTTCCCATCTAATTTTCAAGTCTCAAAATTTAGAAATTCATCCGCTCTGCGTGATTTGTGCATTTATCCAAATTATAAACATACATATTCTATCGCACAATTTCACTTAGGATCATTCCAATAGGTAGGAATGTTCAATGTATGGTTTCGGTGTATCTTCGACATAAAATTTCATTTAACATATGCACAAATACTCCCATGCCACTATACATTATGCACATTTTTTACAATCATTTTCTTGTCTAACCGAGAAGGTGGATAGTCGGTAGTTTTATGGAATATGTCTGAAAGTTCTTTTTATAAAAATTCTTCGAGTGTTTTTTTTCTTTCTCACCATGCACTTATTCTTCAGCAGTGATGTCACTGCTTTTCTTCATTTTTCTGAATAATAATTATTGAGGCTCACTTATGCATTTTTCAAGCCACTGTGTCGCCGTATACCGGGTTAATTCGAGGCTTCTTCAGATTTCAAAAAAACTCTTAGTTCGCGAAAAATGATGCCGGGAAAATCTCCCATGGCTCAGAATTTTTTCTCAACTTGCTGGGTTTTTTTTCTAAATGAATTGGTCAACTCAACTGACGAGTGTTATTTTGAATACTCATAAATTGAGCTCAGTTTTAATAAATTTGGACCGCTGAGGCACGGTAGTTTTCAAAGTTCTAAATTCATCGCAAATTTACGAGATATAGATATAGGTGCAAGGGTTTTTTCATCAGACTCTATAAGGAATTGAGGGAGTGGTGATTTTTGTAGTAAAAATCTAGACCTTTGGAATGAGTACCCCCCATATAACTACAGTGTAAAATACTCTAATTCAAAGTTATAACGAGGAAAAAAAAATTAGTTCCTTAAGTAAGCCTCGAAATATCGCGGTTTGCGGTATCGAATGGTCGAAGCAAAGTTCAATTATACATAGTCAACAATTTTTTTTCCTACTTTGTTTTGAAAAAGATTTGGTTGAAAGAGTTCTTCAGATGAAGTTTATTTTCTCATTAAGATATTGATTTCATGAATTTATATTGGCGTGTCATATTCATTCTTGATTATCGGTAAATTACTATTGAAGGCCTTAAAAATGAGTACTTATTTGCGTTTCTTTCTATGTATATTTCGAGTGTTTCATCTTTTGTACTTGTGCACATTTTTATGTAGGTCTTTAAATATTTATAAGTATGAAATCTAATTATATTCTATCTTGCGTTCTATATGTATATATTATAGTTATTATTACGTAATGATAATCTTTGAAATAATGTAATAAGAGTCCAGTATATAATTTTAAAATAAAATCTGTTAAAATGAGTTCTACGTTGTTCATGATTATTCTCCATCACACTATAATTGAGTATGAATTTTGACCTATTCAAAACGTTCTATTGATAATGATTTTCCATCGGTTGGCTGCTACAAAATTTATTTTTCGATGGAATAATATAAATTTAACAGTAACCCGACAAGTAATCTGAAGTGAGGTAAGATGGAGCTATAAAAAAACCGTTTTTTTATTTATGGATTGTGTTCGCTCGAATATCACACTCAAAATGAGGTCTTAGAAATTTATTGATAATGAATATCCTGACGAATCATTTTCCACAACATATAATAAACTTTTTAATTTATTCACAGCTTTATAAATTTTATTTACAATGGAGCTTTACAATTTTACATGCAATATTTTACCACACAACTTATAATTCTTCATTCGAATTCAGTAATTTAATTTTACTTCTGGCAGACACATGCATGCCCGTCCCTCGCACTGACCTTTCACCTTTTTTGCTTCATGGCAAAAGTTATTGCATTCAGAATTAGTGACAAATGCACCGTAATATAAACATGTTGACTCTTCTTGACTTTCTATGTAAAAATTAGAAGAGATAAACATTTATCTAATTCTGATTCCATTATTATAAATGCCGATAATAGTCAACTCAAATTTTTAAAATTCTCACTCACCATGATTTACTGCCTGAATCCCACCAATGATACTTAAACTGAGTAGGAATAATAATTTGAAATTCATATTTTCCTGTGTGGCTACAACGAAATTTCACTGAATACTATTGTTCTAAAGAAAGTATCGAATATATATTATCACAATCGGCATCCCGTACGTAAACTTCGTGAGGTAATAAAATTCCTTAACGTTGACATTTCACTTCGACAAGTGCGATAAGTAAACCATCATTCACATAAATCTTTGCTCAATATTTGAAATCATAACATATGATGATCTGACGTGTCAAACATCTTTTTTCAAATATTTTTATTTACGCCGAAAGGCCGAATCATTGCTCTCAAGTGCCTCAGAAGAATAATTGCTTTCGATTCGTTCTAACGATATGTGATTGATATATCTATGATTCTTATGTATACTTTACTGTAAAAAAAAGGTTATCTTTCGAAGAAGTGGTCAGAATTTACAGCGGAAAAATTTCAATTTTTTGATTTATATTAGAAATGAGCAAATATTTCAAGGTACAAATCAGACAGACTCGGAAACGGATCAGAAAAATCAGTGATTCAAAATGATCGATATGTGAATTTGATAATTGTTTTGAATATCAAGAATCACAGCGTTGTCTAAAATACTGATTCCACTCCAATAGCTTCTAATTGAACGAATCACGATGTTTTATCCCGAAAAAAACCGTACGTTTACTTGATGAATAAGGGATGTTTTATCCTTGTCGGCTGCGGGAGTTGATTATTCAACATTTCAGCAAGAAAAAAAATGAGAGAATTATCAGTTCATTACATCTTATTGATGTTTCTTTTACAATTTTGTAATACGAACGCACTGAGCGAAATAAAAGTTATAAAAACGAAAGGAAGGAAAGTAAATTATATTTACTTTGGTAATAAGGATTTGTTGAAATATGAACACGATTGCTACGATAGTCGACACTATAAACATTTATTTACGTCATTCAAATACAATTGAACACCGAGGGTCTGCTAATTTATTGTATTTACTGATTTCTTTCGTCATAACACATTTGTTTTGCAATTCCATTTACACAATAATTGTTTTTATACTGTAACACAGTTCATAAAAGTCACTCTTGACGCATCATCGGAGCATGGCTCATTTCTAGCAGTCGTGAGCTTTTTCTCAATTTTTTCAAGGTAAGATATTCAAACGCTTGAGCATACATAGAAGCAGTCAAGAAAAAAAGCCTTAAGGTTGTAAAATTCTTACTAATCCAAAATATTAACAACCCATTCGTCTCTAATCACGGCAAATCATGGATTAAATGAGCGATGTTTTGCACGAAAAAAATCTGCACAGTGTTTGAAATTAATAGAAATTGGTGAACAATCGTTACGATTCATGTACATAAAAATGAAATCACGGATTTCCCTACAACACTGAAAATCACAACTCGCACAAATAATGACGCTATGGACTGTTCTCAACCAAAATCGACTAATTTTGGAATTTCAATATCGACTCAGTGCCTTAGAGGCTACAATTGAATACATATCACGATTTGTAATTCGAAAAATTATTGCCATCTCTAGTATATTTTCAAATACGAATTCGATAATCTGAAAATTCGATATGAGCTTAGTCGATTTTGGTCAAGAACAGCCAGATACAATGAAAGCGTAAATAAACATTTTATAAAATAAAAAACATAATGAAAGTCTTTGCAGCTAGCAGTAGTACGTTTTTTCAGCATATCTCTATCTGTACATTTAAATAATCTGTTTGGGCGATCATAACACAATAATACAATACTCCTTTCCTTTTTATACAATATTATACACTTTATATTTATACTCTAAACCTATATTTATATATCACATTCTTTCCGCTCGCTTCACACTATTTGCAATACGACGAGGATGAGGATGACAAAAAGCATAGTTATTTGCTCCACAAAAATGATTCCCGTCAAGCTGATCTTCAGTACATGATCATGTCGAAAATATTACAAAATTTCCCGATTTGCCAATTGCGAGAGGCTGTAGAACCAAGTCGTCTCAAAAGATTTGACCGATGCCGAGGGCTTGGTTAAATTTTTTGTCATCAAAATATCAAATCCAAAAGATCGTCTTTACATTTGTCAAAATCCTCATTCTCTGGTAAGTAGCGCAATAGGATGAATCTATGACTGAGTCTAACTCGAAGATATTCAGACTCTGTAATCCACTGACGAAAAGAAGCCGCTAGGAAAGATAATTTTTGAAGCTTGGTTAATTTAACTCTTAGAAATATGTTGTTATATGCGAAAATAGACTCTTTCCATGATTGAGGATGACATTTGAATACTTGCAACGATAAATGATGATGATATATCCAGCAATGCCACTTGCATTTGAAGGGAAACTTTCGCGATAGATAACAGATATTACGAGTGTACACTAATAGACACGATATCAGTTATCCCTGCGTTTTGACTGGAATTATCTAACAACTTTTCAGGAACGTATTTGATTATGTATGATACGTTAAAATTGATATTTCTGTAGGCACATCGGGATTTTGAAAAGTGTGAGCGTATCTTTGATTTACATCGGCACATGCATTCATAGACTCTTTTATCACAACGTACAATAGTTTTCATTTTCTCGATTTAACATGATTTCATTTTCTTTTTTCCTGTATCTACAATCCTCATGAACCGCAATAAAACCAAGGATTTAAAATCTTTACACCAAAACAAACTATCATCAATACATCGTACTATCAAATCTTGAAGAAACAAACATAAAAAATGATTTTGAGCATTCACTATTTCAAATAAATAGAACGACTGTTATGGAAAAAATCATAATTCATAAGATGCTCATTCTGTGGATTGCGCACCGATAATTTCATCCGATTGCTCCAAAGGTTCTTGCATTGCGAATTAAAAACCAATCCAAAAGATCTTCAAATGTAATTAAAAGTTCTGGTCTTGCGGCAAAAACGAAGAACGCAATAACATGCAACCATTTACTATGCAACTTGTATTTTCAACCTCAATCCTGTACAAGACAGGACAATCAAGATAGATAAGGTTCGAATGAAACAGGTTCTACAGTATGATTCAATCGCGTCATCTTGCTCCACAAGATGTAGTTCGAGCCATAAAATAGACCGAATTCTCTTCAAACTTGTTCTTCATTCAAGACGATTTGCTCAATGTTTGCCAGCTTGATCATTAAAACACTTATTCCACATAACCACCACAACTTTCTACTCGATGATAGTACATCTACATCTTCTAGTTGATATAATACACGTGTTATTACTTTTCAATCGTCAAAAGATTTTCCATTCTCACGTCCATATTACGACTGTTTGTTTGAAAAACTTACTCTATGAGAGGGTCAACATCTAATTCGACAAGTTTCTTAATGAACTTCTTAATCGATGAACTCCAGCTTACATGCGCAGAGTGCAAAGGAATTATTTACAAAGTTTGACGGTATCTTTCTACGCTTATACACATTCAGTCTTTTTCAACTAAACTTACAGATGGCGAATAATTCGACAGAGATTCTCAAAGACATTGACGTGATCCAGTTGCGGCTACTTTTGATTTTTTTAGAGACTATAGCTGTGCCACTCGTAATTGATAAGGTTTAATTTCCACGATCAGTATCTTGTTCGTCAACGATAATAACTATCTTGAGTATGGTGAAAAAAGATACTGTTGATAATAACAGGATGACAGTATCAATTAGAGTGGGATTGGCGCTTATACATTTAGGAACTGAATCAAGTTAGACATGTGAATCTTCAAAAGACTTAAACCTTGTTCGACATTTGATTTTCTTCTATTACAAATTGAAACCCAAAGATCTGTAATAATGTCGACAGTTGATTAACTGTTTCCGTCAAGTATACCAATTGAGCTTTAGTACATCGTGAAGTATTGATTGATTGTTTGATTTGAACGCATAGGAATTGGCATCAACATAGGTTTTTTTCTGTACATTCTTCGTCAATAGCGTAAGATCGAATCGTCGATCCGAAAGTCATACTGCCCGACCGGCGATCGTTTTCGGAAACGTCATGAAGCTTTTGCGGAAAATTGCATGAGAATTCTTTCAACTCTCACAGGACGATTTGTACGTTGGTGGCAATGAATTTTTTCCAAGCGTCAAAGAAACGTCATGGCAGTAGAATAATGGCAGCTCAGAAGACAACGAAGCAATGGTTGCCGTGGGAGAATAATTTTGTCTAGAGCTGAATTCCGGTCGCTTGCAGATCAGAAATTCATTACCTGAATCAGCCGGATGATTCGGCTTTATTCATTTTGGTTTGTCCTTCCGATCGTTGTCTTTTGAAGACTTGCGCTCTAACGTTTCCTCAAAGAGACATAAAGCTCGGTGCACGAATTCATATTGGTCCGCAGTTTGTATCATTCCACCACGGTCATACCTATGATAGAAATCGGAATATTATTAATTTCATGATTATTTGACTTCTGTTCGCGACAGTATCAGAAAGTGAAAAATAAATCAAAGCTTATCTAATGGAATGATAAACTCACCTCATCTGACACAAGATGCCGAGAACGTCAACGCCACCTTCTCTCAACAGTTGGGTCATGCCGGTCGCGAGAGCAATAAAACAGCCAGTCCTGCCGATACCTGCACTGCAATGTACAATTATTGGCCCTGGCAATGTGTTGATTTCCGCAGCAAGGCCAACCAGTGCATCAGCTGCTGCAGGGACAGCATGGTCCATCCACGAATCATACCTACAAAAGAAATAGTTGCATCATAAGATGCGAGTCTTCTCAATCTTCTATTCGTAGTGGTTATTGCTTATTCGATTTCGGTGAACCCGAAAAATGATAATAAAAAGCATATTGTTGAAGGGATGCAAGATGAAATGTTATCAACTTACCAGTAGTGCTGAATCGTCCGCTTATCATTGCCAAGCCTGATCTCAAGATCTCGTACGGTGTAACCTCCTCTCGTATCCATTGAGTTGAGTACAACTGTGAACGGTCCAGCTTGAACTCGCGAATTTATCTCTAGTGGGAAGTACGGCTCGCACTTTGTGCATGCAGCTTCAAACAGCCTCGTCATCATCACTATCGCAGAACTCCTCTCGGCCCAGGCCATGCTCCAAAAATCGGCAATTGTATGAGTAAGAGGTCCTTGCGTCGCAATGTATCGTGTGTCATCATCGTATCCCTGTTGAACAAAATAAAATGATCAGCAGCTGTTATCTACATGTAACCTTGAGGTGAACATATGATCAAATTATTGACAAATTAAATGAGAGAAATCAAGAGCCTGTCTGGAGGCGTGACCGGTTGTCTAGTCAACGCGATCGTTCCAGCATTCTATATCCACAGAATATCGACAGAATATTGGTATTGAAATCGACTTTAACCGAATGATTGATAATTACAAATCGTACTTTTATCTGCTTTTCAAAATAAAATTATCTCATTTTGATTGCCAAATAATAAAGCTACTACTCACCCTGACGCGATTGGCATTAATGTAGCTGGTGAATGGATCATCGCTGCCAGGCAGCACGACTCTTGACCTCGGATTTGGCAGTACTTTTCTGTACCTGTCCTTGGCTTCAGAACCCCTGACACCTACTTCATCCGGCAGATTGAGCGGCACACCCATAAATTGCGTCCTCAGAGCCGATGGATCTCTCAAGGAGTCCCTCAATTGCTGCCTATTGAGCAAGCAGGTACCACTCAATAAATACTCCTCGTCACTTCTTTCTCGGGTTGGTGTGACCGGATGTCGTGGCAAGGGTTCGCTTGGAACTAGGTCGATTGTGAGATTGGCACTGGAACCACGACGCTCCAGGAGTCCTCTTCTCGGGGCAGACCCAGTGGTTGAGCAGGTCGTTGGAACGGCGCAACCAGGTCTTCGGTCCGGTGCCAGAGATGACTGCTGACTTTGTGAGTACAGAGAGCGGGTTCGACGGCTGCCTGACTCGCGACGGGGCGAACGTTTTGGTACCATACCCACCACTATTGGCGAGGTGTCCCGACTACAAGCGCTCAACATACTAAAGTGTTGCTGTTGATCCGGGAAAAACATTGTGGTTGGGGTTGTTGGGACAACTGAGGAGATGGGTGTTGCTGGGCATCTCATGTCGAATGATGGGCTGATCTGTAAGAACAAATTAAATGTCAAGGGTTAATTTTGGATCAGATTCAGACTGTATAAGGAGCGATTGAGGATATAGAGTAGAATGGGATTGAAATTCAAGTTTTTTGCACAATTTGATTGAAATACAGAAGTGATTTGAGCAAGTATTCCAAGAATTGATTCATCAATTTTTATTCATTTGTATGATCTTGTGGGACTCATTAGAGTGATTGATCATTATTTGATAAATTTATGGCAGCTGTCAAGGAAAATAATTCATGGATGCAAAAAAAAGTGAAAGATAATTGCTTGATGGAAGGAGGTAAACAAGATTAAAGTGAGAGATTGACCCTGATTCATGGAAAGCAGTGATCTTCTGCATCATCTGGCGTGATGTTGACTCAAAAATTAAGGACAGTAAAGATAGATCACACCATATTCTCAAGAATCCAATTGATTCATCATGTACAAATCCTTTCAATTGCACAAGTGTGTTAGTGGGTTGTTAACAGAGCAAATAGTTGAAAACAATGAGCTGACAGATTGGTATGGAACTGGCTCAAGATAAATGGAAGTCGAGTTGACAAACTTATACTTCAAATGAGGTCACCTAATTCAGTAAGTATATCTAATTCATGATCAAATCTTGGAATAGATCAGAAATGTCTTATTTGCACCTGAGAAATAGTTCCCTTAGCAAATAAAATCAAAGATATAAGAGATTTCTGTGAGAAACCCTCAAAAATATCTCTGATTCCACAAACTCGAGTATATATAGTCTGAATTATGCTTGCTGGGGCTCATAAAATTCTTCCATCGTGGGATCCGGCACTTTTACATGGCTAGGAGACACAAAAAAACAAAGAATATTTACCTCTCTTACTGCTTCCGAATCTGTGTCTGTTGCTGCTGGAGCCACAGCTGCTGTAGTCTGCACAGCAGACGTTGTCACCTCTGTGGGTGCTTCAGTAATTGAAATTCTAGGCACAGGTACACCAGTAACCCACTTGGCCTCCGTCAAAAGTTTTGATTTGTTAATTTTTGAGTCGTCCTTTGGGCAGACAGTTCCTTCCTCCACCAATCCTCTCCTGTCACCGTCCTCCACGTCTTTCTCACGCGACATTTGCTGCCGCAGCCATAACAGAATCTATACAAGAGTAAAGAATAGCATATCTGAGCATGATTTCATTCAAAATGAAGCAATGCCTCGTCTCCAAATTAGCAATTATTATATAATGCAGCAGAGCAGCTCGCATGTGCTAGCCACAAACAAACTTATCACAACGCTAATCACATAGCAGATAATGACTGGCGCCTGCAGAGATGGACAACCAGTATAAAGAGGCCTGTGTTAGTACCAACACAAGCGAGCTGCTGCAAAGGCATCGATGAGATCATCTTGAGGGCATTATAATTAAAATCAGCGAGCTTTACCAAAAAAGCAAAGAAAATGGCACCAACGATGGCACTGAGAGCTAATAGTGGTGGCATCAGTCTGTCCAGGCCTGCGGGGGTCGCGGCAGAGTCGAGCTGCCGATTCGTATGGGCGCTGAATTGCGCCACACGCAAATCCATTCCAGCATCGTCCAGTCCCGTTGTGGACCGCCAGTGTCTATAATAAACACAACAAACAAACAGACGACAAATATGAGCCAAAGGCATATTAAGGCACCAAGTAAATATATATATGTATGTATATAATGGTTAATAGTATAATGTGTATATAGCGAGGCGTATGAGCTTCCGCGAAATGCGAGCCGCATGAATGAATCTGATATATAAAATATATATATATATATGACATACTTGTGTTTGAGGCTAGCTGACATTCCCTCAATGCCGGATTCGTGAATGAGCTCGGTGTCGATAATTGGCAAGGTGATAATCCTTAGCCGACGAAGACGATGTTGTAGTACATGGTTTCTCCAGGGCTGACACTACTTTTAGGCATCTGCCACGAAGCTCACTAATACCAAGCCTGCAAAACAAGAGAAAACAAAAAGCGTTGATGACATCACCATCTGGTATATATTTTGATTTCAGGTTGTTCTTACTATATATATATAATTACTCTAGAAAAAGATGCACAAAGATCCGTGTGCAAAAACACGCGAATATTCGTATAACTATAACATATCTGACGGGTTAGAATATCCTAACCCGGGGCGTCGACGAAAACATCATGGTTCAGTACCATGATGTCTGTTTTTTTTTTTGGTATAGATGAAAGGTTCTTTCAGAAATACTCACGAGTGCTTGGACATTGTGATGAAGTAGAAAACACGCGAGCATAGTATATTGGTTGAGATACTGATCGAGTTACACTAAAATTGCACGATTCATGATCCGGATATATTGTGTTTTACTCTCGGCGTGGGGTACGCGACGACGCCGTGCGAGGAGAGAGAGGAGAGGTGAAATAATCCGCTTGTGAATCGACGGCACAGAAATGAATCGAGATGACGAGTTTGCGCAGTGGCGCTTTTACTTCCGCGCGCGGTGAATTGATGACGCCCCCGCAATCCCGCAAACCGCACCCCGCGCCCAAATTTTGCTTTTATTATGTGATTGAACAAACGTGATGATTGATTTTGATATCGTGGAAATGGGATTTTGAATTGACCTAGTTTTCGCTGGAATATACAGACATAATATTCAAAGTGAGAGATAGGGAGATGGAATGATTCAGGATAACGCTCTGCTATTCCCGCGCAAAGTGCAGACGAATTTTTGATTGTGTTTACGTTTTGCACGCGCGCGGCACGTTGATGGGCCACCAACGATGCATCATTGATAGTGAGTAAAAGTTTTGATTAGATGAATTAATAATCATCAATTACTATTTTGCGGATGGAGTATGTCCGACGAGGAAAATCTGAGTTGTTGTTTCAAGTTTCGTTGTGGAGGTTATGTACGGAATTTTCAAAACTATCGGCTTGATTGCTTTATAGGTACATATGTATATATTTTCGGTTTCATTTATCAGAACGAAAATTTATGAAACTAAGCAAGATAAAAAACCAAGTTGTCGTTCTCAAAAAACAATGGAATTTTCAGTACCTGTTTTTTTAACACCAGCATTTGGGCCAAACCCGATTTTATACAGAGATTAAACCGTGATTCGGAATTTCCATTTGACAGTCTGAAACCTTGCTCCAATGAATTGTTGTTGCAATTTATCTATTATTCCAGTATCAAGTTTGAATCACGAGAAATCTATTTTCAATATTATTCTGTGGACATTCTGCAAGTCGCTCACTTTAGAACGTCCTGTATTTTTTCCCCACCGATCTTCCATTTTTTTATTGAGACAATTCAGTTTGGAAACTGGAATCGCAGGACGGTCAAATTGCGAACTAGCAGTTCGATTTTGCAAAATGAATAAAAGTCTGTCGATGTCGCTGAAAAATCGGCTCAAAAACGTATGTGAATTGGAGCAGTTATTTTTCCCAGATGCCGTTGATCGCAGACACTTATAGGATCAGATTATTGTCGGAATAAGAAAATAGATGTTGTCCTTCCGTGCTTCCGTCGATTTTGAGCGAAAGTAGAATTCAAGCAGGCCTCAACTTGACTCTCAAAAGTAAAGAGGAACTACAAGAAAAACTCTGCTCAAAATGGTGAGTGAATTTTCACTTTTTTTGAGAATTCATCACACATGTCGGAAGCTCACATAAACAATGATTCTGTCAGAAGTTGAGGAACAAGTTCTTAGCTTTTTCCAACGATTATTAGCCAAGAAATGGGGAAATATCACAATTTACAGGTGATAACGAAGACCCTATGACTTTGTATCATCTTGCTATATGTATGACCAAAAATTGTGAATGTTTTTTCTCCATAGGAGAAATAATTATTTCCGTTCAGAATTGAATTGATTTGTCATAAATTTGGGACGTTTGACTAGACCGTGAGACACACAGGCAAAGGTACCAATCTCGAAATCTATTGGAAATTTTATTCACAATTTTCTAACCATTAGGATAAAATTGGTTCAACTCGAAAAGCGTCGTCCCAAACTCTAATTTCTGAAGATGAAGAGTCTGAAGAAGAAGTGGTTTTAATCGAGTCATCGGAAGATGAAGAGGTCCCACGATCGCAAGAATCTGCACGTCGACAACTTGTAGACAGAACAGTTCATATTCCTATCAAGTACGCATTGGTTTTATTCTTTTTTCTCTCCTCAATATCTCCGATATTCTTTTCAATCTCGTTTTTTCTATTCACGAATTTTATAGAGAACCGGGAACTTGGTGGAATAACTTGATGGAAAATATTCCAGAATGCGATCAGTGCAGAGTAACAAATTGCCGATTGGCACCAACTGGACATAGAAGGCACCCCATAATGACGTAAAGTATTTTCATCATTTTAAAAATTTGGTCAACCTTTGTACTTAATTTTCTTAGTTCGTCGTGGTTTTACATTCTAAATATACAAGATTGAACTCAATTTGACTTTTGAATAAAAAATTCGATTACTAGAGCAATATTACTATCGTTTCAAATATAACTCGTCCTCGGTGGATTGTTTTTCTAACGGAAATTCATGAATTTCAGGAGGCATTATCGTGAATTTGAAGACAAATTAATGATAAAATATTTGGTTCACTTCCAATTCATTCATAGGGCGAGAAGCTTGAGTGTTTGGGACGATGCACACGCACTCGGTGTAAGTAAATGATTCATGATTAAAGTTTCGTCTCGTTGAACTTAAATTACAGTTGATTAAAATTGACTGATGATTCTATTAATTTTCAGTATATGAGGCATAGACCAGTTGATTCCCTCCAAACCCACTTTCGAAAGACTCTCCTGAGAGATATTGAAATTTTTGGTCTACCCATGGATCTTGAGGTACAATTTACATCATTGCGGACACAATGACGTTTTAGGTAAGAAATCATAAGTCCACAGTCGGCGTAATCAAACGTAGCTTTGGAACAATTAACATTGTTTCTCTGATTTCGGATAAATTCTATGAAACGACAATCATGATCTCGTCTAATGAGCTGAATATTGGGCAACATATTGAAATATCAAATATTTTTTCGGTCATCTTGAGAGGCCTATACAATAAACACTCTAATTTGGAATTTTTCCCATCGCAAACGAAAAAAAGAGGAAGTGTACCTCTATTCCTATTATCTCATAAACTTTTTCTCAAACCTCGTCATCCGCCGGATTCATCCGTTACACAATGTATGTTACCCATTACATTGCCAAGTAACTGCACACAGGCACATTTCCCGCCATACTCATAATACTCTAATCCTATTCTTACATCATTAACGGCACGCTATAAGCGAGAATTTTTTCCACGCAGAAAATAATACATTATATTTCAATGCTTGCCTTCTATTATCATCCGCTACAATTGTCTCTTTCTCATTCTCTTTTATTCTTATTTCTTGTCCAACATACGCAGAACTTCATTAATGAGAAAAAAAAAATCAAAGGATTCAGACTCCCGAAACTCGCATCGATGCATCACTCAAAGTCATTGAACTTAAAAACACTACATCTTAATCTTTCTTGTCACATATTGTACTAATTTCAACTTCTTGTGTTATGGTCATGTTTAAATATATACCTTCTCTGGAAAACGTCCTTTTTTAGCACGAGAAAACTTGTGGGTGTAGATATGCGCTTATAAGAAGATGCTATATTTAAGAATTGGGCAAGATCGATCAACATTTTATCTTTGGAGGTGTATTTTATACGTATACCTTATCCCTTCATTTTAATTTGATTCGTATATTTTTATATGGATGAAGGTTCCACGTATTATTTACGAAAAAAAAAACCGAAAAGAGTCGAGCGCATGATCGCGAGCGATGAGCTTTAACGGCGTTCTCTTACACATGTATTTTTGTCTTTTTCAGGATGCTGCTGCTAAGTATTTCTACCCACGTGTGTTCTGCCTATACATATAACCGATCTTGAAAAAGCATTTTTAACGGATCTACACCTACACACGAATCGGATGCGTATACTACATATCGATGGTAAGAATCAGAGCTCCCCCTCAACGATATCTTGATGGAGAACGAATTTTGCGTGGGATGACTATACTTATATGTATCATTACGTTACGTTTTAGTATAGGTTGTTCACCCGGTCTTGAAAAATCGACATGAGCCCGATGAGTTGTAAAAATTTGACGGTTTTAAGTATAATTATTATTATTATTTGTCATATGCTGACGTGCGATATACTTGCATGCAATGTATCGAAGCTTTTTTCGTCAGAGGTGTTCTCTGGGTAATCAAATTTGCCGCCACCATAAATATATTCGATATTCGATTTTTTTGTTGTAAGGGACGGACGATGACTGTATCATTCAATGTTAGTAATTCCGGAAGTTATTTTATTACATCGATAGGTAATAAAACCGTCGACTCACGTTTCTTTGATATTCTCCCACGAGAATTTCAATTGAAAGCTTTTTCACACATACCTCACACCTTTTCATCTCCGCCCGTTTAAGAATTTCTTCCGGACAACTCGAATCCCCCTCCCCCCCCCCACCCAACTTTATCACTACAAAATTCCATCGTATCAAAAATAATCTGCTCTCAGCAACCTGTCACAGATAACCGTCTCTAAAGTCGTCTAATACACATACTCATACATCTTCTTTCCCCTTAGCCCATTTGAAAATCATTTAGAGCTTATAGAGAGAATCTCTCCAGGCATTTAAACCACGACAATGCTAAATACGTATACTTCCAAACCGGAAACGAGATTCCCTTTGAGAAATTTTTCAAAGACCCCAAGCATGACAATACCCTCGACCCAAACAATAATATAGATATTCACTATTCAACTCCCTTTCTATTTTACCTTCTCAAAAATGTTGGTATCATTAAGGAACATGTTTTTTTTCTTTCAGGACAGATAAGCGAGTGGAATATCTTAGAGTCACATCTCCCGGTCTCATCCAATCGACGACGCAATACAGCATCAGAAAATTTCAGTAGCCGTTGATTTTTTTTTCTTGAAGTTTGAATGCAGGAGAAGAAAGAATGAAGAAACAGATACAGGTGTCTTTGCAGGTATAGATGTACCATATATACATATAATACAATTCACGGATCATAGCTGTGGCGCGCAGCTTCCGTAACTTTTTACCTGGAGTTTTCAAAGATATATAATACTCAAGGTTGTATAAAGAATCGGATGTCCTATTGGGATGGTGAAGATGGATTTGTATATAATGAGCTCAAAATCCCCAAAGGTACACATAGAAAATCGACCGGAAGAAGGAAGTTGTCTATATTTAGAGGTATATACAGGAATGGAACGCGCTGGAAATTTTTGAACTTTGCGATATAAGTAACCGTCTTTTCCGATAGTATTTTTAAAAGATATTGTCTAATCGAGTGAGCTGTGGCTTTTGAGGTTTTACGGTTCGTATTTATCCTTATCCATCTTTTGAGTGATATGACCGCGAGCTACGGAAACGGAAGAGCCGCGTCTTCTTCGGTGACGACTTCTTCCGAGTTATTTGTGTTAACATATATATATTCTGCCTGTGATGATGTAGCAAGAGTTCAGTTCAGAGGGATTAATATATCGTATCGAGTCACTTCCCGCGAGAGGAAGTTGCACCCATGCTTCAAACTTTAGATGACTTGAAAAATTGATTGCTTTCGTTGCATGTTTGTGAACTGTTTTCATGTAAGAATCGTTATTTTCTTTTTTTCACAATGTCTTGGTTTATGTGTGAGCTTTGTTTATTTTTGGGTCCTTGATATTTTTGTGGGTTTTCTTATGGCGTCCTTTTCGCGAAACTTTCCGCTGGGAATTTTTTTAAGGGAATGATTCGATTTTGTGTAGTTTTGATTCTCTTGAAGATTTTGAAGCATTTCGTGATTAAATTGTGTTTCTCAAATGAAACATCTAGTTTCGATCGCTGATAAATCTCTTCAGTATTGAGCCGATTTCGTTTTTGTAAACCATAGTTAACTAATATTCTACAAAATTCCGCTGTTGTAAATTTAACAAATTTGATGTATTTCATTTATTTCATCGTGAAGATTGTTTGTTAGACTTGATAAATATTAAAGTTTTTCTCATGAGAAGCTAAAATCAAAGCTCTCCCATTCGATCTTAGTTTAGGGGCGATAATCAGATTGAATATCAAAATCTTGACAAAATTAACTATTAAAATCAAAATGTATCAAAAAATTAAGTTACAGATCCCATAAAATTTGTAAAAAAAAAAGCTCACGTAAGGATTAGGACAATAAAAGAAAAGTAGGGCGTTCTATTGAATTAAAAATTTGCGCTCAGATGCTGCGACCAATTATCGGAGATGTTCAAACGTGATTGCCGCAACCACCACGAAGGTACAGCCTTGCATCATAAAAATATAGTCACAAGAGAAAGCACGAAGCGTACTCGATATGGGTAACTCGATTGATTCAAAACTGTTGCGCTCGACTCGAGGTCGTATATAATATAAAGGACACAAGCTTCCACGTGTATATTCTATGTGGCTTTGTAAAAAAGCTTTCTCAGAGTAATATCAAAGTTTGTGAATCGTGAAATCTAGATTCTTCGTTGTAATTAATTCCACAAAAAAAATATTATTCGTTGTCAATGTCACTTTTTACTATATCATAGCGCATGAGTTGTATTGAGTACATTTATTTAGATCTGGTTTAAAAATATACAATTTTTTTAATAACACGAGTGAGTTTTTTTCTTATTGCGTGTAATACTTAGAAAAATTAATTTGATAATAGTTCATGGAACTAATTTTCTCTTGATACAACATATCGTTGAATACGTCATCAGAGATGGCATATAGATTGTATTTACGCCCTTAGTAGGTCACCCCGATCCGTTTATGATTAACGCCTTGGATTATATTCAAACCCCCACAGCAGATTTTATACATATATATCTCTTCGTTATCGTTTCTGCAAGTGGAATCATAATTTCGCGAATGTCCCTTTCCTTCACAAGAAAATACAAACAAATTCATCTTTATTTGCCTCAAATTAAGATTCACTAAGGTTCATGCTATAGTTTCCATCAGATTAATATCTCGTTTGATTTACAAAGAATGGACCTGCATTTTTTGAAAAATAGACCGACTGCGTAAAATATATTCCCTTTTTTGCATTCGTTATTCTAAATTTTATCATTTTCTGAGTTGGTTATTAAGCGCTTGTAGAGCAATTTTGAAGATTAATGCATTAAAATTGCAAGTATGAGTTAGTGTATATGCAAAATTGAAGTTCTGCGCTCTTTTTGACTTTCTTCCTTTCTGTACCTCAATTTTTTAAATCTATCAGTACCGGTATCGTGGAATACAAAATTACTCTCGTGTTTCATAAGTAATTTCGTTATTATTGTTATTTGTAAAAAATTCGCTTGGGTTACAAATCAAATTACATTCTCGTAATGAATGATTTTACTCATCGTTTATGGGGTACCTAAATATTCAAGTGAGTGAATAAATAATTGAGTTAGTTGATTTATAGAGTAAAGAAGAGGGAGGGAGGGATATGTAATCGGTACTTAATTGAATCTGCGAGCGATGAGTAACTTTCTGCGAATTAGTATGTATATGATGCGACAGTTGGTACATGGTATATCATCATTTTTTATCAGGCAAATGAAGTCATCACCGGTATAATTAAATCTATACTCTTCTTCTTTTTCTCTTGTTCTTATTTCTCTCAAGCTTTGATATGATTTAGGCTACTTTCTTGATGATATTAATCCTTCTCACTCATAATAACTCTGTGTCGTGTTTTTATAAGGAACTGCAGTAAGACTTGGTAATTCAAATTTTTAATTACATAGGATTCGGATAATATCTGTTTTTTTGGATTTTTTTGATGCCGAGGGTCAAATCATAGTATAAAACCTAATAACTGGAGTTCAATTATAGATAATAGACTAGGTTTATTGTAAAATTTCAAAAATTTGACTTTGGACTTTGTATTATAGAAGCTGCTTGAATTGATAATTATCTGCCAAAGTATGATTCCCATAAAAGAAAAATTATGCAATTTGTACAAAACCAGATGAATAATTACCCTAGAAGGAGATTTACATTTTACACATCCTTGGTATTACCTAATATTCGATATTATTCAAAAACTCGAAATGACTTATTGCCCAGGGGATTCCAATAAAACGAAAAATCCTGAGAATATGGATCTACTTTTTCGATCAAATACCGGAATTTCTCGTCCATCATTCAAAAATCGAAATCGATTTCTTCCTTTATCCGATAAAAATGTTGCGATCCTACCTCTTTATCTACAATTTTTTATCAAAAACTACACCAAAACAAATGTATTTTTTCTCTTTCTCTTCTCCAGTGAAACTAACCAACGACTTCAGCCCACGACATCACACTTTTGTGTGTGTATATATATATATATAACCTATACGACGTCATAGTGAGAATCGCCCGCGCAACAGGAAATAAGGAAATAGCGAATTGCACCTGTATACTATAGGTGCAACATCCAGGAGTATTATACTAGAAAGCCCGCACCGCCTTGCGCCGCTATTTCCGGTCGTGGTTACATTTTCTCTCTCTTTCTCTCCTTCTATCTTCCCGTCTCTCTTAGCTTTAATAGCCATAGATTTGTGGATAGATAAGTATTGCTTTGAGCTCACATAATAATAATTGAGGTGACAATATTTTTCAAGTCGCGGTATCTATTAACAAGAGTTAACGAATTATATACGTGGGCGATTACGATGAAATTTTGTATTTTATTGTATATATAAGGTGTATATCGATTAAACGTGTTGGCGGACACGTTGGTATGTGAATGAATGAGTCACGTGCAAAGATTTTTTTCGAGATATTGAGGCTTCGGATTTCCGGAGATCAATGATCTTTGATTAACAATTTTATCTTGTCTTGTATCTAATTATGAATCGAAATTTATCGATACGAGATTTATGTAAGTTGATGATATTGCGGTGGGTGAAGAGATATTGGAATGATTTATTCTCATTCTTTTGTCTGTTTCGGAAGAAATGCTCGATTTTGAATGGAAATGATTGAATTGATAAAAAATTCGGGCTCAAAATTAATTTTTTTTCTCGAGCTTTTGTAAAAATCACGAATTTTTAACTGTGCTTGAATTTTCTTTTTGTAACATCCATCTCGTATCGTCACTTTTATACCTCTTGAAATTATTTTTCTACCATAGATATTGATGAAGTTTCAAAAATTTTGAATGAAAAATGAAATTGTTAAATCAAAAATCCATTAAAAAATCACAAAATCCTCGTAAAATAACTATATTTAAATCTTTATCAACTCACCCAATATGCAGTTAAAATTCTTCGATTCACACATCTACATTTCCTTTAAATCGCGGCAATAGAATCAGCTTTTCCAGGTATAAAGATGATCTTCAAGATGCAAAACAGCTATGATGATCCTCCGTATTCCTTTCAGCTTTTATTCTGCTTGGCAGTTGTTAGATTATACACACAGTATATACCAGGTATAGGCCGCGGAAAATACCACGGATTTCCGATCTAAATCTGCGGAACCATTAAATATATATTATATTAGATATATTACACATATGCTTCTTTTATTATTACATCAATATGTAAGACGATATTTTTGACCGTTACAAAATGATTCCTTTTTCCGGGTTTTTCTTATTTCGAAACTCTTGGTACATACATCCTTCAAATTTTAAATTTCGATGCTTAGGCTCAATATAATACATGGATTCTTACGGATTTGCCTAAATTTTGACCTTGCTTCGTATGTATGAGGATATATGTATATAATAGAGTTTTTCTTTGTGGTTTTTCTATTGTAAGGAGTGGATTACATATACCGCGGACGAAATGTAAAACCGGATCAGCTTCTTTCAAATTTATTCAATTTTACTTCTCCGATAGGGATTATAAAATATGAGTCGCATTTTGAATCGCGACTAAAGTGTTCGATTTTGGTGAATATTTGAATACTTCCGGTGGTTTGATACAGGATATTTGAAAGTGCATTACGGAAGGGAAGATCGATAAATTATTCTCTATTTCCTTCTTACCTACCAAAAAAATTTTATCTTACAATTCATATTCATGATTTATCAAAATTAACGTATGAATCTCAATACAGTTTGATATCTTAATTTTTGTGAAATATTTTTACAATGTCATCGCGTGACTCTTGATTAAAGCACTGCCTATGAAAAATTGAGATATATCACTTGAATTAGCTTTACGTAAAGAAGAAAAAAAAAAAAAATCCACGTTATGGTATTGTTTGCGTGTTTGAAGACCATGACGAGGACCACCGCGCCGTGACTCTATATAAATCACTACTGTCAGTGATATAACTTATTTGACGATTTGATCGATAAATTTAAAAATTCCACAGCTATATCAATCAAAGAATTATATCTTGAATTACGCTGAAAAAATTTTTTAAAAATTGTTATATGAGCTTTCAGAATACAAAGATACCCCATAAATTCTTAAGAATGAATCACTGCCTCTTTGCTGATCCCCCCGTATGAATCATCGAGCTCCTTTACTCCAATGTCCTGGGTTTTATACAAGTATTAGTGAATATAAATGTGAATTTATGTGTGACTATGTAGTAGTGCAATGATTATGATGATGATGATATACCTGAATTGTTGCACATCCGTTATGATGCCAGCAGAATGTGTATAGTCAAGGTATATATAAAAAAGTGCCGAATCAGATATTTAATGAGAGTCTAATGTTACAATAGCAGTAATACGCGATGAACAAAGACAGGAAGAATCAAAAGTGTCGATTCTTATGAAGAATGGAATGTAGGTATACTGCCGTTGAATTTTTTTTTCTTGAGGTATCTTTTTACAAAACAATTCATTGCATTCGGTAGCTTTTTTGATAAATAATACATGGTAGTTCATAAAAATTAATTTTGAAAAATATCTTGTTCGATTGGTCTACTACTCTGAGATTCAGAATCATCTCAACTTATAACTATAACTAGAATATGAAACTCGGAAAGATATTCATGAAATAGCTCAAGAATATTTTGAAGTCATATGAAGGGAAGTCGATTCGCGGAACGGTTTTAGTCATCAACATCTTCCAACATAATTCTAAGAAAAAAAAAATTCAATGAATATTCCGCAGCACGAAAAATCTTACTTGACAAATATTTAAAATACCCGCAAGCTCGCCCCAAAAATCCCTACCCACGTTCACAAACACGTTAACTTCGTCGTCAGGATCGACCTACACTTTCTATAAAATCCTTTTTAAAAGTAAAAATAAAAGCTCTGACTCACCTCGATAAAAATCCACACCCAATCGAGCTTGCAAGCTCCAAATCAACCGTCTTCTCACCAGCTGCACTCTCAAGAACCACAAGATTCTTCTTTTTGTTAACCAATTTGTTGTCACAAACACGAATTTTAAATCGTACTATTAGGTATTATAGTATCCGAATTAAGTTGATGATTTTTATTATAGATAGTAGACACGTCCGACTCGCGAGCTGTTTCTGAGTGAACTAAACTCAAGCTTTTTGGTGCTCTTGCATCGACGAGGGGCTGCGGTCTGATGATTCTCCTTTTACTCCCTCTGAATGATGACACGGATATTGCAGACTCAGACCGATGGCGGGGGCTATGCGCGAGCCTCATCCCTTCTCTCCTATAGAAATTTTCAGTTAGTGGAAGTGGAAGTGGAAGAAGGGAGAAATTCTACACGTGCACGTGCTGTGCAGTATATAGTATATCCTATATAGAGTGGGGGTTGTGAACGTGCAACCCCCCATTCATGAAGGAGCTTGCAAGCTCGCATGGATGAATAAATGTATGTGTGTGTGTGTGTGTGTTAGACTGAGCGCACGTTTTTGAATGATGTATCCTTCATGAATCGGGGCGGATTGCAAGGTTGATATCAACTATATGTACATACACGAGCTTTTTTTCAAAGGGTGGGTGAGCTTGCGGAAGCTTGAATTGAATATTTTTATGTATATTTTCGGGCGAATGGTTGTGGTTTTTTTTGGGAAATTTTGTTTGGTAAGGACTTAGTTATAGTATTTGATTGATTTTATTACTTGATTTATTGGTGAAATGGAATGTTTATTTTTCAAGGTTTTATTTTGTTTGTTCTTTTAGTGGATATCGAGTGGAGCTTGAATAATTCGAATTTCACTTTTTGTATTCAATTTTATACAGGACCATTCACGGATCATTTTTTAATGGATGAAAGTAACTTCATCCCAAATGTAACTCATCGATTGTAAAACGATGAATAAATATGAATTTTCAGTAATATACAAATCAGTCTTCTTTGCGTTTACCAAGAGGATAAGTTGAAAGTATCTAATCTTGATCAAAATTAAGATCAATTATTAAAATGATTATTGTTCATTTGAAAAAAAGTTCATATTTTGTTATTGGTCATGAGTAAGTATCTGCGATTAAACTGAAAAAAATCAAAAAGTGAACATTTTATCATCATCCATGGTAAAAAGATCGTCTCATTATTTTTTAATACAAAAGTTCATGGATTGAGACCATTAACCTCATATCTTCAAAATTAAAAGTTTCAATTTCAATATCATGAACAAGCGTCCGGAAATGATATCTGGAATTTGAAGACTATTCTATACTGGAAAAGGGGGGAGTAATTAATTTTAAAATCAAATACGTGATTAAGGATTTATTCGAAGATTTACTTTTACAACTGATACGCAAAATCCGAGCACAAAAACTAAATAACAAAAAGATCACAAAAAATGTCATTCTGAAGTATCGTTTCACAATTTCTATCTTGAGCGCTAAGTAATCTCTTGCGATTCTTGCGTAGGGGTGGCAAAAATTTTCGTTTATTATTCCTATAAGAGCATCATGCTTTAAAATGGGATTGCTAACGATTTCTTCCTCTCCAAGACAATCTGATTAAGCTCAATTTCCCGACAGAGTGCAAAGTTTGAACATCTTACCTCCCCCCATAACCACTGTATATATATCTAACCAGGCTAACAGCAAAGTCACTCCGGAGTACTATTTTATGAGGTACCATCTCCCGAGCAATGCCCCAATTGAATGAGTTACGCTTGACGTATTCGTGACCGGTGAAACTTGCTTTTGAAACTTGTCCTAATGGAGTCGCTCCAAATGCGAGAAACTCCAAGTCTTCAGACCATGGGTTGACTTCTACTTTAAATTGGTTGAATCTCAGTTTTAGGGTGTTAGTATGAGAAATTTCGTTTTCTTGGTTCTTAGTGGCTCACAGACGCTAACGAACATCATCTTAGACTTTTTTTACACTCACTTGACAGATTTTACGAATCACACAGTGAGGAAACCATCCAAAACAGACAAAATCGAGATGAAGAGAAGTTACAATTTCATTTGGTTCAAATCAATTTTCTTGATCAAGGTAATTATAAGTGTTTCATACATTTTCAGAATATAATTTGCCAAAATTCATACTGTTAAACGCTTTGAAAATGAACCGAGAATCAAACAAGTATCGAAACCTGCTCATTAAGAGTATTCGTATACGTGGACATGGCCGAAAAGCCATATTTGTGACAAATTGTCTTGGATACATCACAAAAATCTTTAAAATCTTTAAAAAATGTGTGACGATACCAAGTATTTATATTCACAATGATGAAGTCTCTATATGCTTCTACTTTGTAGAAAAATTGAAAAAATCGAAAATTCTCAATTTTGAAATTTTACCAATTTTCGTCATTTTACAAACAGTCATTGATATTTTTCGTATCAGAAAAATGGGTGCAAATTGTTCCATTGCAATTCTTCAAGATACCAAAGTCTACAATATATTCTGTACTTTTTGATCAAAATTTTCATGCTCATTCATCAGAAGAAAAAAAAAACGAGTGTAACGACCTCCTAGACTAAGAGTCAAATTGCGTGCTCATCTAAATTTGCTCTCTTTCCCAACTCATAATTACATCTTTCTAATCGTAATCACATTATCAAAACTAGAGTCATGCCAAAATCGTTAAGAGAAATTCTACGTTGAAATATAATTCTCAATGACGTATATCCAGTAGCAGTATAGGTATATTATAGTGATGAATTTTCAATGTAAAAAGTACGTACATAAAATGAAGGACAAACAAACATAATACCTGTCATTCTCAAACTCTATACGCAATAAGCATTTGTTTCTGAAAACATAATGAAAAATACGTAGGCGGACTGTAGAGTACAGACCGAGTAAAGTAGAGTGAGACAGAGACATGTCAACTTTGATCGAATCTCATTCATAGAAATCTATTGAATGGTGGTACATTTGTATCGGAAGACGAGAGCTACGTAATCACAAGGACACTTCACATTTCATTCACAAACTGTGTGAGAAATAAAAAGTAGTGGAAAAAAAGAGGGTGGGTGTTTCAACAGCTTTTCGTTAAAACGTCTTTTGTGAATGAGCTCTTGAGTCTTTATACCTATTATTCAATCAAAACTTTTTCCTGTCTCGGATTCTAATGTTTATCTATATTTTTCTTTGTCGAATTGTGAATTTCGTTGACTATTTTGAAACACGCGATCGTCGTAATTTTTACCGAATGATTTTTCTTGAATCAAATTTTCCCCTTGTAATACGAGTTCGAAAACATGAATCGATGATTATTAATCATACTTCTCAAGTCGATGAGTATTGAGTTATTCACCTTTTTTTGACTGGCAGTGATCGGAGGATAATTTACTTACGGCCTTTATACAAATGTAGAATTTTATCAAAAACACATCAACGAGTAACAAGCGAATAAATTGTATCAAACAAAGTACGTACACTCACCGGAAAAAATATCTGAACACATTCGAAAAAGCTTTTCTATCCCTGAGCCGCTGTTTGGGATCTTCAGATTGAGTTTCAATTTTGCCGAATTGAGGGTACAATTACGATCATCGAGACACTATAAACGGTCTGATTTGGATTGAAACAGCAGCTCAGGGACGAAAAGCTTTCCAGATTTGTTCAGATATTTTGTCCGGCGAGTGTACATCGCTGAAAGGCTTGTATCAACTGATTTGAGGTTTTTTCAGCGTTTTGATTCATAAGTGTATATGAAAAAATTTAAGTGGTTGGTGAAAGATCGTACGGTACTTGATCTGAGAATTTCAAAAAACCGTGAAAATCGTCAAACTTGACACAAATTCCTGAAAATAGTACATTTCGATACAAGTGTGGAAAAACTTTTTTCGCGTCCGAGTGATGGGTTTCTGGCCTGAGCCGTACGCGAAGATCGGAATCAACATGAGCATGCGAAAAATATGTTTTACACCCGTGTATCGAATTGTGTCTTTCGACAAACTGTGCGAGAAAGTGGAAAATTAGTGCGGGAAAGACACTTTTCCGCACAGCGTGTCCAAAAATAGCCTTCCATTTATCTTTCATAACTGGTTCTGATTCAATAAATCTTGAGATGCTTGCAACAATTTTTACATGAGCATGTCTTTTCCCAAAACATGCAGATTATTACGCAACACTCACGTACGAGAATTCTAAAATAGTATATTTCGATACAAGGGTGGAAAAACTTTTTTTTCTTACTCTAACCTGAAAATGCCGCGTTAAAATAGGATTTTAGGGTTCTCGTAATGAAAAGATATATCCGCACCTCATTTGCAAGCCCATTTTGGGCACTGTAGGACATGTCTGTCTTAGTGCCCAAAATGGGCTACCGCGCTCAGTACGGAAATATACTATTTCGCGTCCGAGTGTTGGGTTTCCGGTCCGAGCCGTAGGCGAAGGTCGGAATCATCACGAGGATGCGAAATAGTACATTTCGATACAAGGGTGGAAAAATAAGTTTTTCATCCGTGTATCTAATTGTGTTTTTTGACAAACTGTGAGAGAAAGTCATTGCGGAAAAGTTACTTTCTCGCACAGTGTGTCAAAAAATAAATTTTACACCCGTGTATCGGATACTATTTTTTGACAAACTTAGAGAAAACGTGGAAAATCAGTGCGAAAAAGTTACTTTCTCGCACAGTGTGCCAAAAAGAAAATAATCGAAGAGCACCTTTTGAATCGGAAATCGTGATAAAAATTCTTACACCCTGTAACAGAATGAGATTTATCTGTAAATCCAGCATTTTACAGAATACCTTTACATTCATAAAATTCCTCAGTACAAACATGCCTGCAACAATAATTCCTATGAGATTTCTATCTAACATCTGTAATCCTTTTCGACTGAAAGCTCATCAGAGCTTGCCAAAGCTTGAATGTCATCAAGCGCGGGAAATTCAATTCGCTTTTGGACTGACAAAAGATCGTACGACCCCCGCAGACTCGTATCAGGGCCATAATGATGTGGAAGTGCAATTATTTCTCGAGAATAAGGGAAGAGCCTTTCGAGCACTAGGCACATATTGGGTTCATTATACAGGACGTTGAGCATTAGGTGTACATTCTAAGAGTGCTAACTCACCATTTCTCGAGATCGATGAATATAGGGTTTATTAGAGAATTACGTCTGCGTTGAACTTGGAAGTTCTTTGACAACACCACAAGTAAATAGATTTTCAATTTTGAAAAAGATGTTTGAGGAATGACAATTGATTATATTTTTCGCATCTAGTAGTGGTCCATTGAATGATGGATATTTTTTCGACCGTGTCATTTTCGTGGAATTACATCTGAATTTTGTAGTGATTCCGGGAGTTCTTCCACGCAGACCTGATCATTCTTATTCAAGCATAAGTTGAAGTATAGACAATGATTCCTGCTATTCGAAATGTACATTTGCAATCCAAGACATTTGCTCCATTTGAGACATATAAGTTATACCTCATTTGACTTCGTTGACTTGGAATTGGTCTATATAAACAACCGCAATACGTCAAGAATTGGAGTTCATTACAGTTTCGATCCTTGACAATGACAAACGATTAATGGTAGGAATTTTGATACAGATAAAATGTTCTGGGTATTACAAAATTGCACTGATTCATTGTACACTTATATTTTCAATCTGATGAAAGTGATGAAATCTCAATCTCATAGGTTCGTCGATTCTTTTTCGAAAGATTTTTATTTTAAATGAGTGACGTGTGCATCTGACTAGGTTCGGTACTTTTCTTGGATTGATTTGAAATATCGCCATAGCCCCTAAAGAGCGAAGTTTACGAGTAATAATGTCGACCTTTCCTAATATTCTAAGAGATGAACGTTAGAATAACAAAATTGTTAATCAGAAGTTGAGATTTTCATAAAATTTTTCTTTGATCCCTTATGGCCTTTTGAAGAGCACTTTCTTCTGGCTCTCCGAAAAAATGTTTGGTGATTGAAATGAGAATTAAATATGAATATCTCAAGAAATTCCATGTTCTCTGTGTATAATGTATGATCAGATGATAGGAAGAGCAATTGAGATGAGTCTGACAGATTATAATTTTGGATCGTCAAATTTTCATACTTTTTTTACACTCTCCATTTGATTCATACCACGATGATTGCGAATTTTCAGAAAGATCAATGTAGAATGAATTACAATTTTCGTCTGGGGGTAGAGGAAATTTCAAAATTTCTCATAGCAGTCAAATTATTTTAATAAGTGTAAAATATTTTTTTTTTTTCTTTGCAAATCTATACTGTGAAATAATTTGACTGGCTCAAACTAATTCTAACAACTGCCCAACTAGACGAATCAACTTTGAATTTCAACTTCATTACACACCTTTACCTCGACAAATTCTCACAACCAATTCATACTGCATCCAACAACTAACGATCCAATTATTCCTTATCTGACTCATCGCTCACATACTTTTTTAATCCGTAACCCAAATATATCACAAATTCCAATTCAGAAATGATTGAAATAACGCACGTACGTCAGTTTCAACCTCCAATTGGTTCTTGAAATATAATACCTAATACATCCCCGCACAACAAGTAGTTGATAAAACTGGTCCAAGTGTAGGCGTATTATAGTTTTCATGCAAATTTGCAACAAACTCACGCGTCACTCTCACTCTGTACATTATACTTGTCAATGAAAATTCAATCCAATAATTATACCTGTATATAGCTAAAAATCACACCACCACTCCCAAAGTCGACTCTACTACTACAATCCGGAAGTATGATTATTTCCGCCCACCATAATTTTATGTGTGACTCTCGCATGATGTTGGTACCTATAGGTATATGTGTGAGTGTCATTGCTGAGAGGACATTGGCGTTGAGAAGAGGAGAGAAGAATTTTTTTTTGTTGCCGAATGAAAATTTTTCGAGTCGTGGGTTGTACTATCAGAAGCAGCTCTCTCGTAAGCTTTCAACTACCCACGATTTGAAATTGTATGTGAGGTTCATATGATAGTTGTGTATATAGCCTTTTTAAGAGTAACGAATGCATCGTTTATTGAGGACGTGAGATTAGGCGTGCTTTGGAAGGGTAAGTGTAAATATTTTTCAACGTACCCTGATTCATTTTGAAGCTTGCTTCAAGATCTTTGAAATGAGCTAAAGTTTAATTTCGAACTACAAAAGCTTAGCTATCGCAATTTACCCAAAAACGAATTTCTTGGAAGTTTGTTGTACTCGATAAGCACCCATGCTTTAAAACAGTATTGATCAGCGATGAAGTGCATAAAATTATTTTTATTTCAGTACAAAACCATTTTGAAGCTACTTCATCAGTCGACATCACTATTACTGGATTATTTAGATGCGATAAACACGCTCAGAACAAAAAAATCATACTGAGCTTTCTTTCGAGATAACTATATGTGGGCATGTTGGTTATACACTCCAATGTTGGCCTTCGTGTCTTAAAAACGATCTCCGTATCCTGCTCATAAAATAATAGCTCCAAATTGAAAATGTTAAAAAAAAAAAAAAAACGGACTTTGAAGGTCTCGAGAGGCATAGACTCGAGTGCGTTAAAGTACTTTAAAGTTGGTCGAAAATAGTAGATTTTGCACCGAGTTGATGAGGTTGTAGCTCGCATCTGAGCGATTGATTTTCGGCCCGAGCCGCAGACGAAGGTCGAAATAATTGCTCGGAAGCGGGGAACCTCATGAACGAGTTGGAATACTATTTTTTACAATTTTGTAAGCACCCAAACATCGAGAAATTGCAAAAAAAAATTATTTGACACCGAACTTACCGATTGCGATTTCTTTGGCGAATTTTACAAGCGGGAAATACAAATTTCACACAAAATTTTTTGGGACCCCTAGAAATTATTCGGGGTTGGTTCAAACTACTCATTTTCTCATGTTCCAACATACTGAACGTTGAAAAATTTCACGGGGAGATCAACGGGTGCCCATTCCTGAGATCTTACATTACTATTCATCGTTGTAAGTTAGATATTAGGAAAGTAAGGTTGAGGTGGAATAGTAAAATTTTTTGATCGCTCGATTACTGTTTCTGTCGTTCGTAGTATGGTGCAATAGAGTTTACCATCAAAATGATTTTTTACCGAGGCAAATTTTAATAAACTCTGGTTCCAGCTTACATAATTCCAAGAGCTCTGATCAGACACAAATTTTGCTATGAATCTTTTCGTTTGGAGTTAGACTTGTGTGTAAAAATTAATATGAAATCTTGATGCAAGATGAGATAATAAAAAAATCAACATGACTGAGACGTATACTTCGTTACTAGATTAATTATTCTTCAAGCTGATGGCAAGAGCTAGAAAATTATCTCAGAAAATATGTGGTGGCAGACATGCAGAATTATAGTGATGATGAGATTTGCTATCCTGCGCAAAATAGAATATAAGTGACATTTCGGTCGAAATTGAAATAAAAATGTGATGACATAGGTTTCGCAGTGACAAACATCATAATCTATGAATTATCTCTATTTATGATTCATTGTTATCCTTTGAAAAATTTAAATCGGACACGTTTTCGTTAAATCCTCCATTCGACGTACTCGCAATATCTGCACTTGCTTTTCTTTCATAGCACAGCAGAGATGAGGTCAAAATATTTAAATGTTTATGTTTCCATGAATTGGACTTTTTTACTGTTTCGATTCTAATTAATGGTCATGAAAATAAGATGCTATTATAACATTGCGTCTTGTATTTCATAATATTCCTAGAACCTCAACATATTTTTAGTGTAGTATACGAAAATTGCCAAAATTTGATAATTTTCATTCAGACTCGCTCTTTGAACAAGCATTGAAAAAAATTATATCGGTAGAAGTGCGTCACGCTTACAATTGAACTGTTTGAGTTACAGAAGTCTGAGGGTGATGAAAATTGTTTACAAAACCAAAACTTTGTTCTTATTTATTTAGTCAACTCTATATTCGAGCTCGGATGTTTCGAAAAGGGTTCATTTCTCGGTTCATTACCTTTCAATATCGATTTAACAATTTAAAATATGGTGACCTTCTGAGCATAAACTTTTTTGTTTATTTGTTTGAGAAATTTAAACTAGACAGAAACCAAAAGTTTCCTCAGACTTGATGTAATGATCCTCACAACGTAAATTATTTGGGAATAGAATTAACCAAGTTTTATCATCGTTTCAAAACAAGATTTCTAAAATATCGATGTAAAACTAGGTGTGCAGATATGAAAATGTGAACCGACATGTACATAATAATTTTTGCATCAGCACGCAAATATTGAACTAACAAGGGGAGGACCAGATCTTCGGATCCCCAATCCTTTCCAAAATTTTTTGACAGTTTTGTGCTACCTAGAATACGAAGAACCCAGAGTAACTCCGTCAAATGAGCCTTCTGTTCGGAGCTACAAGCAAAAAAGTTAGCATTGCTAGTATATCTAAGGTAAGTGTACCCAACTTGCCCCCATTAAGCCATTTTCTCAATAATTCTGGCTAATTTCAATATTTTCCAACGTACTTCAACTCATTTTTAAGCTTGTCTCAAGACCTTTTGAATGAGCTAAGATACGTCCAATTTGGATGAAGTGGAGCCGAGCTGTTTGAATTCTCCCAAAAGGTGATTTTTGAGAGTTTACAAAAGTGTGTACCCAACTTGCCCCCATCATTTAAAACAATGTAAATCGGCGATGAAGTGAATAAAATCGCTTTGATCCGTTTTGATCACCGTTCAGCGACATTTGTAGCTTTGAGCTGGCCCAAGACATCGTTTCCGACCTATTTTGACGTGATAAACACGTTCTGAGTGGTAAAAAAAGTCATATACTGCACGCCTTTCTGAGATAACCATATGGGGGCATGTTGGGTACACTCCGATGTCGGCCTTCTTGATTCTCAAACCATCTTCGTGTTTTGTACATAAAATCGCTCCAAATCAGAGTTCTGCAACCCTGAAATGCGGATTTTGAAGGTATTGAGACAAGGAATCGAATGCGCTAAGGTACGTCAAGATTGGTCGAATAAAAATAAATTGGCACCGGTTTTAGTGAACGCGATTTCCTCGGTGATTTCTTAGCCGTGCAAACACGAAAAATGGAAAACTCTTTTTATATTTTCTGGAAAACGCAAAGATGATCCGGGGTCGATGAAAACTACGTATTTCCTCATATTTCAACATAACAAACGTAAAAAAAAAATTGCGGGAAGGTCAACGAGCGCCCATTCCTGAGATCGGCATATGGGGGCAAGTTGGGTACAGAGGCAAGTTGGGTACACTTACCTTATATACATCACTTTTTAACATGGGCCTATATGAGCAATGTTAACCTCAGTGGCTGTATCTTTAGACAGGAAGCCCATTTGACCGAGTTACTCTGGATTTTCCATATTCTAGGTAGTACCAAACTGTAAAAAAATTTTGGAAAGGATTCGTGATCCCCTTGTAAGTGATTATGGAGGGTGCCAGGAATGCGGTGTATGATTTTTCACATCATGATGTATGTACATTAGGGTGGGCCGAAAAACCACTTTTTTCGATATCGATACACTTGGGGTTGGAAAAGTTGGGTTTCAACTAGTACATGTGGAAATTTTTTCGCTGAACGCTGAGAAACCACATCTTCAATTGCAGCAAGAGCCGTGAAGGTTTTTTTTCCAATTAACACAGGTTTAAATGGGAAAGTATCTTTTTTGCTCATTATTTCTTCACTATTTAGTACGTATTTCTGACGCATCTTGACACTTTTCGACGTATTTTAACTCATTTTGAAGCTTGTTCCAAACACTTTGAAATGAGCTAAAGTACGTTCAATTTGGTGTCATTGAAGCCGGGTTATCTCAATTTTTCCAAAAGTTGAGTTTCAACGAAAAAAGCGGAGAATTATGATTTTGACCTTGTGAACCTTGCTGAACGATCGACGCTCCGACTGATTGGACAGCACATAAAGTGTTATGTTCGAATAAAGTTCCCTCAGATCGTCTGCCACAGACCTCTGAGTAGCACCTCCTCCGCTAGTTTGGATCCGCGCCAACTCCAGGTGGATGCCGGTTTCAGTGAACCGCTTAAAACTGATAACGTAGGCATTTTCTCAAGTTTATGGTAAGGAAAATAGAGAAAACTATATATTAGCAACGTTTCGATCTAGGCATTCGTTGCCGAATTTCGATCCGAAGAAAGATTTCAATCCTCTTTGAGATGATTCCAAAATCTATTGAAAATATGGAATATCTTTCAAAGAGATAGGGGAATAATAAAAAATATAGCATGAGAATGAAATCAAGATGATTATAAGATGAAAGATTCAGGAAAGACAAGAAAATGAAAATCAGAAAATTACAAAATATATCAGGAAATACAAAATGCAGGAAGAAAAATAAAAAATAAAAAAAACAAAAAAAACGTAACTCTGCCATGGTCGATCCGAAGTCCGTACGAGAAAAGAGGAGGGGTTGTTATGGTGATAGATACAGTCTGAGACATCTGTGGCAGACGATCAAGTTCCAGCCTCTGCTTCACAAGTCTGAGAAAACCATGCTCTGGCTATCAGTCCTGGGACTCGATCATCTCAATACTATTGCTGGATTTTTTGGACGGACTTAGTGCATGTGACCTCAATTGGTGTTTCTGAGTGAGAATACAGCGGAAACTTCCAAACATCACACTTTATGTGCTGTCTAGTCAGTCGGAGCGTCGATCGTTCAGCAAGGTTCACAAGGTCAAAATCACAATTCTCCGCTTTTTTCGTTGAAACTCAGTTTTGGAAAAATTGAGATAGCTCGGCTTCAATGACACCAAATTGAACGTACTTTAGCTCATTTCAAAGTGTTTGGAACAAACTTCACAATGAGCTAAAATATGTCCAAAAATGTCAAGATGCGTCAGAAATACGTGCTAAATAGTGAAGAAAGAATGAGCAAAAAAGATACTTTCCCATTTAATCCTGTGTTAATTTGAAAAAAAACTCTTCGCGGCTCTTGCTGCAACTGAAGATGTGGTTTCTCAGCGCTCAGCGAAAAAATTTTCACATGTACTAGTTGTAACCCAACTTTTCCGACCCCAAGCGTATCGATAACGAAAAAAAAGTGGTTTTTCGGCCCACCCTAATGTATGTACATACCATCCATCCAAATTTCAGACTAATTGATCAACCGCCCCACTTGCAACGAGCGAAACCCGTAGGCAAATCTTTTGCTGCTGGACGGTCAAAAATTAAAGATTTATCAAAAATTATGTCTTTCAACATCTTGTTGGAGCAATCTTTGGACCTCAGAGTGATACAGAACTGTTGAGAATAAATAGATCTTCATAAATGTCCCAGTGCAAGCTACGAAAAAATGCGTGCGTTCATCCCCTCAACCTTATTAAAAAAGGTCTCGGATGACGAAATCAACCAGTTTGTGAGATTTCTCCACATATATCGTTTGAAGCCGGTTTTAAAAATCATTTGTCTGTGATGGTGTTAAAAATGTGTTTAGGCGGAGTTATCTCGGCTTTGTGCGCAGGAAGCTCGCCCAAATTTTCCGCGGTTTTATCTTATAGGCTTCGTAATCCTCACGATAGCCGCATGAATTATAAAATATTCAAATTAAAAAATTTGGGTCACGCCCGTATTGCAGGATAATTATACATTATTTTTTCTTTGAAAAATTCGAGAGTCAAGCCAAGAACTACAGTTATAATTTTACTCGTACAGTACACCCAGTATATATTTTATATATAAACGAGAGGGTGGTATTGCTGACCCAGTTTTCCACTACTCGGACGTAAGCATCGATGTGCTATACTGTCCCTGATATTGCTGATATATAGTACATATAAACACTCTGCGCATACACTTTACCTAGACACACAACCATTAATAATATATACATATTTATACATAAATTTGAGTATAGGTGATTAAAGCTTTTTTACTGTAATAGTAATATAATAGTGATTGCACCTGTGCAGAAGTCACAGGTGAGGGTTCAAAGTGAATGAGGAGATCGAGTCACGCACGAGCTCCATTGAATTTCAGCCCCTCGCGGTACGTTCATGTACACCGAAATCTATCGGCTCATTGAGTATATCGTCAAGGACTTTGTGTTTCATATCCGTAGAGGTATATTAGATATATAGTAGTTGCGAGCCCGATTCATTCATGTATGTCGTGCGTCTATATTTATGCGTATATATATATGTAGAACTTGCACAGCTTGCGAGGGCCAAGGCAATTCTTTGAACGTTTGAAGCGATAAGTTAACATATTCTATAGATGGCTATTTTTTATTTGTATGTTACGAGATGTCATGTGTATTTAGATAACAATAGTCCCGTTAAGTGTTGAATATGATTTTCAACGCTGTAATTTTTTGGATGAGCTTGCAGAGCTTACACTTTACAAAAAAATTTTGAAGATGAGGTATGTCGTATAGACCGGACCCTGATTTTTCCACGTATTTTTCAGCGCCGGTGAAACCGAATTTGAGTTCCGGAGTACGAGATTGTGTTCAGACGGTTATTTTGCGTCGGAAAAGGAAATTTGGACACTCGGCGTCAGTGAGAAACTTTTTCGTCGTAATTTCAAAACAGTCAAGGGTTATCGCAAAAACAGGTATTTTCGATCCCCTAAACACGTGAAAGTACATATTTTTGCAATAACCCTTATTGTTCCAAAATTACGACGAAAAAATTCTTGCTATAGCGCCAGGATCCAAATATGCTTTTCCGACACGAAATGACCGTCTGAACACGACCACCTGCTCCGTTTTGAGCCACTACTAATATACGTCAGGATTTTATGTCTTCCTCAAAAAACCCGTTAAAAAATTATAGAAAATCATAGCCCGGTCTATAAATCCGACCCCAAAATTGCGTTATACAGTGCGATTTACAGATAGGTAATCGTCAAAATGGGTAATTTTGGTACGATTTCAGTACTTTTTATTTTGTTTGACTCGGCATTCCAACATACGTTGACAAAATCCACATTGATTAATAGTCAATCGAAAGCTTACAGTCTCAGCTTTTGATTGATGGGCTACAAAGTTCAATTTGATAATCCGGAGCTATCAGCTGTTCCACGAAGTGTACCAAAGATAGACTCCGACCCGTTAATTTTGGTACATATTATTATGGTTGTTTCCTCTAATTTTCATTAATTAAAATCCCAAATGCTGTAAATGTTCCAAAGTCTCGATGTTTTCTTCAATATGATGACATGATAGATGCTTGGAATTTAGCGTTATTCACCCGTTTCAGAGTGATAGAACTATCTACATTAGCAAACGCAGCTTTGAAGGTTATTTTTCAGATGTGTATCAAAGTTGCACCCACTGTACCAAAACTACCCAATTTTATGGAAACAGTTTCCTTGGTGTAACGTACGTTACACGTGTATATTCTCAATTTTAAATGGGATAAGAAATTTGGGAGATGAAGAACGAAATAAGTTTCAAATTTTCTTCCATGATTTAAGAGTTTTCATAATGCTCGAGGAAAAAATTTGGCGACAATTCATCCGATATATTTAACTGAATAATCTTTGATTGGCAAAAATATCTTTGCGGGGAGAACCTTGACATTTACGGTTTTGACTTTTCAGCTTATACTTCATCAATGAATGTTGTACCACTGTAACGTTTTTCAAACTTTTTTCATGAACCATTTGAATCTTAGAATTTTAGTGTCATTTCAATGACAATTTCAAAAATTGAGTGGGTAGTAACATTTCTTAAAAATTATCTCTGCCCACCTCATAGTTACCATGGCAACTTTTTTGAGTCGAAGCGTATGGAAAATATCCCATGATGTCCGCAGGGATAATTTGAAAAATGCTTACAAGTATTCCGATATCTCAGAGAATTTATATATTGCTATGCTCATATGGTTAAACTCGTGTCTTATACTTCAGAAATACATAACAAAAAATGTAAAAACTTTGATCCTTCCTGATTACGTTATATTGGTCGCTGGTTCCGTTCGCTAATAATATAAATTTGAATGAAAATTAAAATTTTTTTTGATCCCTTGAAGATGAACCATTTACATTCGAGAGAATGATATCACGTACAATAAAAGTTGCCAAATTGGTAACTTGCTCAAATGAAGCCTTTCTGCGTAACCGGAAAATTAATGTAAACTTTTCATGACGAATGCGATAAGTAGAATTTGAGTCAACAAATTCTTATTATTATATATTTAATGTAATGATCTGTATCCAGGGCAGGGTTCGACACGAAACTGATTTTTGAATTTCGGTTCATTTTGGATCGGGAATCAAACTTCTGTGATAATTTTGGAATCGATCTCCATTCATCTTGAATGCACAGCGACAAAATTATCGGTTACATCTCCAAAATTATCACAAAAGTTTGACCCCCCGATCCGAAATGAACCGAAATTAAAAAACCAGTTTTGTGTCAAACCCTGATCGAGGCAGATGAATAGTTGATGGCAAACTTCGATACGAGGGCGGGAATGTTAGTTTTCGAACACCGAGTGATATAATTTTTCCGACCAGTGCCATAAAAGCAAAGGTCGGAATCATCACAAGAATGCGAAAATAATACACCATCCGAGTATCGAGTACTATTTTTTCATCAGCTATGTGTGGAAGAAAATTGGAAAATCCTGCGGAAAAGTTATATTTCTGCATGTATGATCATAAATATGTAGGTTTTTTTAGAAAATTTTGTCAGATTTATTCATTCCTCAGAAATTATCGTGAAATTCATAAGAACCTCGATTAAAAATCTTGCATTGAAAATCCGTTCAAATCAAACTCCGCCAGCCTTGGTAATATATCCTCGCATTCCCATGAACATGATTTTTTTATCTTATAGGTACTGGACATAGCCTGATCAATTGTCATAGATTCTCATTGAAAGGAGGAAAATTCAACATCAGGTAGATGGCGGTTTGACGAATAAACGTATAAAAAATTGTATCTACCTTATACATCTATAGATATAATACGAGGTTATATAACCGTAGTGTATTTTGAATCTTGATCAAGTGAAAGAATCCATGCAAGTACCCATTGGTCGTACTTGTATACTTTTACCCATCGGGTCACACGTATAAATTTCCTTTCGGCACTTCCTTCCTTCCTTCCTTCCTTTCTTCGATTATCCTGTCAAATCTCAACCGTCATTTTTGACCCCTCAAAAAATGTAAGAAAGCAGGTAAATACTTTTATCCACCCTAACATACACAAACGATTACTCTACCTAATAATATATACTTACATGTGTATACCTGTATAATCTATATATCAATATAGATATAATCGTCAGACCAATCCTAAATTTCTTCACTATATATGTTTCGGTATATTTATTCACCGGCGCTGACTCAAAGTGTACCTTCCTATCCACACTAACATCGCTTCCGCATACTTTTGAGGCGTTATATGGGCTCATGGGACTCATGGAACACTTTGCACCCCGTGTATCATCATTACAAAGCTGAATGAATATATAGAATGTATATGGGTATACCTTATTCGTAAATTCAGTAGGTGTAATATGTAACGGTCAGGTGCGACACTGCGTGAGATCCGGCCTCTGCACTTCCGTTTAAATTCTTACTCCAATATATACATATATCTTGAATAATAATCTCTTCCACCCCGCCCACACGTGCAAAAATATATACATAAGTCATTTCAAAAAATTTCGACAAATCTCGTCACCAAGGGATCTGGATAAATTTCTAAAAAATTCTTTCTGTTAGTGATATGTTGAAATAGTACAAAAAAAATTTTTTTTTTAATTTTTCGGAACCCCTGATGAGCTCTAGGGTACATACAAGACCCGGTCCAGGCCCTTTTTTAGCCTATCTTTGAAACCCCATAACTCGGACTGGAATCAATTTTTTTGACGGGTACTTAATGGGCGCATTTTTCTCATCAAGACTAGTACTTTCAAGGAGAGAATTGTCTGAGATCGCCAATCGAGCCTAGCGATTTCCAGGAGCTGTTTGCTGAGAGCAGAATTTAGCGATTTTTGCGATTTTTGGGCTTCTTTTTTTGAAGTGATCTAGCTCCTACTATAAAAGGGATAATCTACTTTTTATAGGTGCTACAGCCGACACAAATTGAGCAATTTCGAAAAAATGCTAAGAACTTCCAGCCCAATTTACAAAGATTGTTTTTTTTTTCGTCACTTCACCTACGGAAAAATGTTTTCTAGGACAATAACTATCAAGTAGAAAAAAATCTCAATGGCCATTTTGGTTCCTGATTTTCAGTAGACTGTTTGAAGTACGCTTTTTTTATTTATTTTTTTTTTGCCAAAAATTACCTCATAGCCATGGCTCGCATATGCTTCGAAAAAGGGCCAAAAATCGTTAACATCTATTCTCAGAAAATAGCTCTTAGAAATTCCTAGCCTTAACTATTGATCTTGGCCAATTTTTGCTCTGAAGTACTACTCATAACGAAAAAAATGCGCCCTAGTACGTCAAAAAAAATGAGTCCAGTCAAAATGATTAGTTTTCGGCTAAAAAGGGTCCAAAACGGATCTTCAATGGGCCTTAGGGCTCACCCTCAGTACTGGGGGTTGCGAAAAAATTCACAAAATTTTTTTTGTACTGTCACAACACATTACTGATAGAAAAAATTTTTATGGGATTTTTTCCAGCCCTCCTGGTGACGAGATTTGTCAAAATGTTCCGAAACGACCCTTATGTATTTATTCATTCATGCACTCAATCTATGATATACCTAAGTGTATTTACCAACTTTTCATTCATGAAAATCGTGCCATATACTGTGATGAGATATGCAATACGCTGCACGTGTACCAGATATTATACATATAAATGTTCAAGGATGTCGGCACTATATAATGATATACAGTATGAGAATTTTCATCGCATTTTGCAGCCTGCACTTTTTTCCACGACGATCGTGCAACGAGACGATGGCATATTATACCTTGTACCTATATACTACTGTTAATAGTTATTTTATGCACGAGCGATGTATTTTGTTCAGTTGATGTGTTTTGTATCTTTCAAATGTAGGAGCGTGGATTATTACGCACGAACGATTGCCCGCATGAATGGAAATGAGTAACCGCCACTGTAGTATAATGGCTTAAAGTGTATAACATCCTCGTTTCGTGCATGTACTTCCGGTTTGAGTTCGTTGGATAGGTATGCTATATACTTGGAAGGAAAATAAAAATTTTTTAGGTGATGTTGGGGAAACGGGGAAATCATTCCTAAGGTAGAGGGAACGTCCGAGCTTGCACAATGCTCACCTATACTATCCCGTGAAAAAGGGCTCTTCATTAAGAATTCTTGCTGACCTGATCCAAAAATAAAAACGTTAATAATTTTTCAATATGATGAATGGTCATATGGATGGATAAGGATGGACGGAGGAGGGTGAACTGATATATGATGGATTGATGGTCCATGGATGGATGATGGATGGTGTCGATGAATGGATCGAAGAATGGACGGTGGATGGATGTATGGATGAAGTGATGGATGGTGGGTGGATGAACGGATGAATGGGTTATGTGTCCATCCATCCGTCCATCATGCATCTATCATCCACACTATCACCCATCCACCCTTCATTCCTCTTCTCCACTCACCCAACCATTAACCATCCATCTATCCGTCTATTCACCCATCCATCCACTCATCGCCCATTAACCCATCTATTCATCTATCCATCCATCCGCCCATCCACCCATCTACCCATCCATCGCGGAATATGATTACTTGGATGACAATTCAACCAGTTGGTTGAATGAAAAATTCAACCAGTCTGGTTGAAATGTTGGTTGAAAATTCAACCAATTTTTTTACAGTGTGTGTATCACTGAAATAAAATATATCAGTACCTAGGTGCGCAAAAATCGACCTATGGAGGAAAATCTTGTATGATTTCCTAAAATAGTTCCCAGAGTTATGATGATTGTGTATCGGTTAATATTTTTTATTTTTGCCAAAGGGGAGAACACCGACAATCATAGCACAAACACACACAATAAATAATTCATGGGATATATATTTACATACCGACACAGTTGGTGAGGTCGCTGAGTGTCAGCTCGGCCGATCATCGAAGTTGAGCATCGTTGGGCGCGATTAGTACTTGGATGGGTGACCGCCCATCTCGGTCTAATCAACCTCGACTTGCTGACTTTTCTGATCGATTAGTTGACACTTACACCTCAGCAACGTGAGCGGGAGGCACGAAATTTTACAATTGCGGTGTTCATGCTTACGAAATATAGCATGCGCACCGTAAAGGTATCATGATAAAAGTGCCGAACTCTCCGGGGCGGGTTTTCTCTCTTCAGGAGCATGCCCTCGCTCCACGGGCATGATTCCCGGGCAAATGCGGAAAGAATTAGGTTCAGGGCGAGTGGCTGGATCTCGAAAACACGCCACGATAAAATACGAAACGATAAACCCACAAGATCCGCCCCGGTTGTAATAAGTAGTCCATTGGCTGAAGACGACCGTTGAACACATGAAAAAAAAAATATATATTTTTTTTTTTCATTGACAAGTTGACTCAAACGTCTAAAACTTATAGTACCATCAACCGAGGTAACTTTGGAACAACCCATGAAAGAGTCGTTATCGCGCACAGTTGGCTAGGCAGATGATCCTGAAGGCTCAATACCGGTTCCCTCTACTTGGGGCAAGCATAAACAATATTTTGCATTGGTGCGAGGGCCTCCAACAGCTTTTTCCGTTTATGAGCTGACTTCTTCGTAAGTGCGTTTTTAACCCAACAAACAGTCTCTCGGAAAAAGTGGTGTGGTTCCGACTTTAGCAGGTCCGATTCAAGAAACCTGAGCTAGATTTCACTTGACTGTACATATATCTGGACGAATCTATTGTTATATTGGAGTATTTTCACGAAGTTTCAGTTTTGTAGAGTAAAAACTGACAAGTACGTATTTTTTTTCAGAAACCGGGGTAACTTTGGAACACTTGTTCATGTACTCTAAATTATTCCCCAAGATCTATGTCATCGTCGAATTCTACATACTTGAGTAATCGTTGATGAAAGCTTCAAAATGAGCCAAAGAACGTCTCATTTCGACCCACGGAAGCCAAGTTATGGCAGTTTTTGTCAAAAACCGACTGTGGAGGTATTGTTTCCCTCGAGAGTTAGCCGTGTTACAGACAGTGAGGTATGCTGAAGGAGTCTATGCTCGATTGTAGAAGTTAAATTTAACCAAATGGACTTTTACTATAGGTCAATGGAAGGCTAAGACACTCAGCTTTTGATTACTGATGGTGAAAATCGATTGCGTGACCTAGTTTATGAATTAATTGATGAATAATAAATGATAACAATTTCTGTTCCAAAGTTACCGCAGTCCGTGTCTAACTTTGGAACACGTCTTTCAGCGCTCTTTGCTCCAAACAGAGATGTCCAAATGGACCTCATAAGCACCGCAATCGAAAACTGAAACCGTAAGCTTTCGTTTGACCACAGATACAATGCAATTTTGATGTACGACGTACATACAAGTTTCGGGAAGATTAAGGAAAAAAATGCAATTTTTGTTTCAAAGTTACCCCGATTGACGGTACTACAAACGCTAAAAAATTGGTATTCTCGCTAATATTGCTTAAGAACCGTAAGCGAGATTTTAAACCTCGCTCGAGGTCAATAAAAATCATTCGCGAAAATAAGAAAGTTTGCTCGTGATGCTTCTTCCTTTGAAAATATTTATGCTTCAGCAAGAAAAATCGAGGGAAAATCAATGTTACAACTTTATAAAATACGCAGCTTCCAATCGCTTAGGGATTCCCTAATCAGAGCTTCGTTTCCATCTCGGTTAAGAAATTTTTTCTATCATAATGAGCGTGACTACAAATTAATATTTCAACGTGGTCACACGCCGATTACTCATAAATTATAAATTATCTTTACGGCATCGTATGTATCACTCAACTTTTTTGCAAACAATTTCATTGCCTCCAACAAAAAATACGGGTCACAGAGGTATTTCCTTCGTTCACATCTAGAAAATGCCATGAAAATTTCGTCTTCAGTACTCTCTACAACAATTTCTATTGCAACTTATCGGGGTTCAATTTCTAATTCTCCTCATCAACGCCAGAAACTACCCCAATTATACTCCAAATGCGCCTCAAAAATTAAATATTCCACGTATGCAGGGCACGAACGACCTTCTCCCATAAAATTTTTTGACCCCTAAACCAGCTAATTATCATCACATCAGCACCTAAATAAACCAATCTCACGTCTCTATTCACAATCTTTACCTTTCGCACTCCTATAAAATATCGATTGCCACTCTCGTTAACCCCCACTCTCAACCCCGTGAAGCTCACTTGCACACCAGTATCCAGATGAACCCATAACCCACAACCCCTTCTCTCTTACCCCCTGAAAATACACACACACACACAAATTCATGAACGAAGGACTCATTCATAGTTGTAGCCCAGACGATACGATATGATTCATAAAATCGTCGAGCATCAAAGAACGTAGACCGGTATAAATGCATAATACTCGCGAGCAAAACTGAATGAATCCTTAGATTGTATGTACTACTCATATCCATATATATATAGTTGTATCATCAGGGGTCGCGCGTGTCTATAGCTGGCTGGGGGTATAGAGTCAGTGAGTGAGCATGAATGGGCGGGTATGACGAGGGGGGGAGGGGTAGGGGGTGTGGTGTGGCCTTCGCGCAAGGCTTGACCTAGTTTGGCTGCAGCTTTCAAGAGAACATCATCATATCACCTCGGTGGCCCGGGTGTACTGCCCCTTTATTATGGCCTCGGCCCCTTGCCAATGACGTAGTCGAGAGACAGAATGGGTTATGGATAGATTGCATGCGATTCGGTTATGTACATATATATAGTTTTGGAACGAGTAGAATGATTTTTGACCAAGATTCGCGCGTCATCTCGCTCCTACATCTATAGGTGAAGATCTGTTTGAAGGACTTGCTGTCACTTTGGAATGCTGGAAAAGTGTTTGGATTGAAAATATATCACTAACTTTTGATCACAACCTAAGTATACTAAATTTTCTCGGTTTTGGCAATTTTTTCCTTTTTTTATTCTAAGCGGTGTAACTTTTTGGTTATTTATTGCCCCTGTTTATCTTACTTTAGCGACGACACATATTTTATATCATTGTTAGGTAAGTGTATTCATTTTGCCCCCATTAAGCCACTTTGTCAACAATTGTGGCCTACTTTCATATTTTTTAATGTATACTTCTTTAAAAGTTGTTTTAAGATGTTCCAAATAATCTAAAGTACGTCTAACTTTGATCAACTGGAGTCTTAATTTTACGGAAAAAACGCGACGTAAAACGGCGATAAAGTGCATAAAATCACTTTGATCGCCGTGCAAACACGTTTGGAGTTTCTAGCCGGTCCAAAACATTATTACCAACCGATTCTTCTGAAGTGATAAACACGTTCTGAGTGGTAAAAAAGTCGCACTGCACACCTTTTTGAGATAAACATATATGGGGGCATGTTGGGTACACTCCGATGTTGGCATCCTCGTTTTACGAATCATCTCCACGTTTTGCACGCACGAACTAGCTCCAGATCACAGTTTTGCAACGCTGAAAAGCGGATTTTAAAGGTCTTCAGGCAAGAAATCGAATGCAATTCGTAAAAAAATGAAAAAAAAAATTATTGACACCGGTTTTATTGAATGAATCTTCCCCGGTGATTTTTCAAACATGAAAAATGGGAGAATCGCTTTAAATTTTTTGGGAAACGCAGAAATGATTGGGGCTCGATCCAAACCATTAGTTCTCTTATATTTCAACATAAAAAACGTGAAAAAAATTTGAGGGAAGGTCAACGAGCGCCCATACCTGAGATCGGCATATGGGGGAAGTTAGGTACACTCGTGGGTACAGGTGCAAGTTGGGGACACTCACTTTATATCGAAAATGAGGTAAACTGTCTAAATCGTTCCATAGTCATTTTTGTTCTATCCGCAACTCCATAAGCCCATCCCAATATTTCCTTACTCACTCTTACACTTATTTCAAGAATTGTATTCCAAGATTCAGCTATGAGAGACGTTGAGCAAAGAGGAACGAATAGGTCTGAGTTATTGCAGATCTACAAAAAAAAAATTTTTCCCGCTTTTGTCGGGGAGTGTACCCACTTCTTTCCCACAGTTGTCTTCTGGATTCAGTCTTCGGTACATGAAACTCAATATATTGGTCTAACAAATTCCAAAAAAGTGTTGAAAAATTTGCAAAAGGAGTTGAGGAACGTTCCATTTGAACGCTTGAAAACCGGAAAATTCGGACTTTACGAGAAACCCGAGTAATTCTATAGCTGATAGAGATAATGAGCCTTCTTACCCGTTTGGACAAAATGGTATACTGAATTTTCCAAAAACGTGGGCGTAAAATCGGATACGAAACAAATCCTCGCGAGTTTCCCAACTTCTCTCAAAACATTTTCTCATCGATATAGAGTCGAAAAAAGTAGAGCCCGTTAAATTTTTGATAAGCTTCACTGACGACAAGAAAGAAGTCAAAATTTTAACGTACGTACTACATCCAAGATCTTGGAAAAAGGATACATTAGGAGCCATGAGCAAATAAAGCAAACTTGCTGACTTTCCATGACCAAAATAATCTTATTGCCAACACGTATTACAAATTCTATATTCTGTGGATCTCTCTACTCTTTTTGTATGATATATCAAGAAATTCAAGTGAGTAGAATGATTGCAGAGTAGATATAATACAAATTCTTTGGGTCTTGAAAAATCTCTAGAGGGAAATTTTTGATTACTCTGGTGATCTTTTTTGCTCTATTGCTCGTTGCCAAGTTTTTTTTTCTCAGTCACGATCTTTCAGATTCTCGAGAGGGCTCTTTACTTCTGCGCATGCAAATAAGATTGTGCTTGGTGGGCTCTTCCGACTTCAAGAATATGCTCGAATCTCATTTCCTTGAGTGTACGTGCTTTGATTTACCTATAACCTACTTACCTCACCCTTAATTTTTAGGGCTCTTGGGAAAACCAACTGGCAGATGAAACTCGTATACTATAAGAACGAAAAAACTCTGAACCTTGTAAATTCAAACAAGCCTGTTCGCCTGGACGTCGATGTGATTCGAAAGAATTTTGTTAGTCTATATTTTTGACTGTGCGTAGAGAAATGTCGAGCCTAGTACAGGAAAAATTAATAATACATGGCCTTATGACTTCTGTAACATTCATGAAAACTTTTCAACATTTCATTCAATAATTTTGAGCGTTTTCCCTTCGAAACATCACAATCTCGCCAATTCGAATTTCATCTATTTTGTACTACTGCATTCGCCATTCCTTATCTAAATTCCATGTTTTCTATGAGGGTTTTGTCGGATCGTTCATCATCACTATCAAAATGCTCAACCCAAAAGTTTATATTGTAAACTTTGATCTTCAGATTTATTTTTTTAACATTGTTCTTGGATTCGTATTCAGCATTCGTGTAGATAAGGAAGTGCTACCAGCTCATTCAAAATTTCGTCAGAAAAGAACAGAAATTTTAGCTTTGCGAGTAATGAACTCGTTCAATTTCACGCCGCATCGTCTTGAATAAAAAAGAAAAAAAAATATGAAAAGTTTGACAGGCTGTGCGGAAGGGACGAAGGTACAATTAGTGTATCAAGTAAATTTTTGAATCAACGCTAGCCGTCTAATTTTATGCCTCAAAGGTGTTCGAGCACCAGAAAACTTTTTTCTGACCATTTCTTCTGAGTCTCAAGAATTCTGATCGTCATCCACCCAGCTATATTCCTGAATAACATATTTTGAAGCTCATATTCATTGTTTATTCGAGTGGGAGCGACTCTCGCCAGCTATGCCCTTGAGTATCATAAAATTATCGCCTGTATAAATCAAGTTTGCAAAAGCAGTTTTCAACAATGAGCGGGAAAACTAATACTATTTCAAATCCAAGGACCAAAGTCCAATTCTAAATGTACAAAATGATACATTATCCGGAATGAATTATCAGCCAATTCCAAACAGAGTCAGATGTTTTCTAGATGTTGCAAGACCAAAAAATATCATGACATTCCTCATCAACGATTATGATTTCTGAGGGTGGCAGACAGACTCTCGATAATTCAATTCAACTTTGGTAAATAATTTCCTTCTTTATACGGGCTAAGGTGGTAGGTTGAGGGATGTTTTTCAGGAGGAGTGAAAGGGATTCTCAATAGTTTGTTTTTTCTTTCAGTGCGTGGGCAATAATATACATGACGTTGGTGAATCGAACGATAAAGGGACATTTCGAGTGGGATTGGAGAAAATTTAATTTTCGCTAGCAAGCAAAGTTTTGTTACAGAGCACTCGAAAGCTGTAAAGAGAAACTTCTGTTTACGTCGATTGTTATCTGACTCTATCGGCCGTTTTCAGTCCACTTTTCAAAGAGTGGTGGTCTTCTTCAAACTTGCAATCTGTCGATTGGGTATGAATTTGCAACAATTGTCTACCTCGATTCATGTTTTTTCTCCGATTATTTTTTTTAGGTTTTTGGAATTTGTCATTCTTAGGTAATGATATTTAATATGATGAAACGAATTTTCAAACTGTCATATAACTTCATCATCCATTTAATTTTTTCAGATTTTTTTGATGATTGCATCGAGAATTGTAACCGATCATACGAAATTGCTTGTCCAGTACGCCATTCAAGTCAATGGGTCAAAATAGTTTCCTGCATGACATTAAAGTCGACTGAAATATAGACAAATCGAGCAGAAATTCAGCTAAGAATCCGTTTACTACTTTGTTTCTTGTAAGGGGCAAAATCGATTTTCATTAGATTGTGAACGTTTTCTCGTAATGCATCGAAAAAATTCTGGAAAACCTCTGCCACTGCAAGGAACATGATGAAACACAATTGGGATCTCATTATGAAGTTATGAGTTAGAAGAAAACGAAAAATTCACAAAGCCTTAGTTTTCGTTAATTTTACTTTCATTCACCATTCTTCCACCCCAGAAACATATTTTGACAAAAGAAATAGGATTTCTGATACCAGTGTCGAGAATGTATAAACAGCGGATCAAGAACCACTATCTGGGTGACGCATATTTAACTTTTCGACTCAAAATATACAATAATTTCTCCCCGAAACCTCGTTAAGAACTCGTCATTCTTAAGGTTTACCGCCAAATTTAAATGGACAACAACAGGATCCTAGCCGTACAGACTGTCCTCATAAGATCCGGAGTGTATTACTCCATTCAGTTTTCTCATGGCCAAAACTATACGTCTTTACATGTAATACGTACACATCTTTACTTATTCTACTGGAAAAAAAAAGAAAAATATAACTGTCAATCTACACACAGAATCCAAACTTTCGCCTCTGCCATTCTTGCTCTCGCAGTATGTATGTAATATTCTATACTTGTTATGCACCTTCCTTAAAAAAAGCGTTATTTTTACGAGCAAGGAAAACCCCCTGTGTGCGCAATGCAACAATAGGTAACCTCCTGTGCTCACCTACAACTTTACCTTGTATCCCAAATTTGTGAATAGACATAATTCAGTGGCCCAAAGGTGTGCACAAATGGGTCGTTCTTCTCTCTTTCCGTACGACTTCCTTTGCTATACTTCCTTCCTCATACCTTTATACACTAAATTATAAGTACTGATGTTACCTGCCTCATCAGTGACCGTTGCTTCCGTTTTTCCGGTCGCAGTTAGTTTTGTGTACTTCCGGTTTGCGCGACTTTTTGTATTATTTAAAATTTGCCCTCAAGGGAATCTTATACAACAAGAGTTATGTCTTTTGGTGACCGTTGGAAAAGTGTGTGCTTTGAATTTTGGGCATTGGAGTGGGGTGAAAAAAACACTATTACGACGCCGCGAGCTGAAGTTTAAAAGCCGAAGGGAATCAGAAGGAATATTTGGAGGTGGTGTAAGCTGGGTTGGAATGGGAACGCATAGGTAAAGGTATTCGATTTAGGGCGGGCGAAGGATACCGTGAAGATGTATAGAATTTGAAAAATTTTGATCGATTTTTTATTTTCTGACAGATTTGATCGAGGATTTGATTAAATAAGATAAATTTGTCGAATTTGCCTTCATTCTCTAATTTGCTCCATCTAAAGTCCTCAAATGTATTCACCCACAGATCTTGCCACGCATTATTCTCGTATTTGTTACTCGGTTTGTTACGTTGGAGTATGAAATAATAGTTGTTTTGGACCGATCCTCAATGACCCGCGCAATTTTCAGAATAAAAAATCTGATTTATGGTTCTTTTGACTTCTTCTGATAATCACTAAAAGCTATGCCAAAAAAAATTGATGGTATAAATTTTAACGTACTTGAGCTTTTCTTTTTTTCCCAACTTTAGAATCTTATTTGTAGAATAGCAAAATTCGATTTCTAATAGATTCTACTCTCATATTACTGAAAAGAAGAACAGTGTGCCTGTGTACCCCCCATAGTATTTTTTTTCAAATTGACTCCATTAAATTCCATCAATTTAACTAGATAAAATTTGAAAGGGGGGGGCGGTTAATATTTCTTAACGTATCTTGGCTAAAATATTAAAGCTTGATATTTCAAGATCTTTGAAATCGGATAAAATGAGATCAGTTTTCGATCGACCAGAGCCGAGCTACTTCAATTTTCCTGAAAAGTGAGTTCGCGAAAAACTGTACTCAACATGCCCCCATAGTTTAAAATAGTGTAAATCGGCTATAAAGTGCATTAGATTGCCTTTATTTTCATTTTGTGTAACTATGCTTGAGATTTCTGATCATCCCAAATCACCCTTTTCGAGCCATTTCCGCTTTACTTGGACGCGATGAATTACGCTCGGAGTGATGGAAAATTCATATTGCGCACCCTTTCGAAATAACCATTTAGGGTATGTTGGGTACACACCTAAGTTGGCATTCGTGTCTGGAAAATAATCTCCGTATTTTACACTTAAAATAGCTTCAGATCAGAAATTGGCAACCCTGAAAAGCGAATTTTGAAAATCTTGAACCAAAGAATCGAATGTTCCAAGATTTTGGCTCTGTTCATACAGTGGCTCTGTTTATGCAGAACACGATTTCCAAAGCAATTTCTGAGCTGTGTAAATACGAAAAATGAAAAACTCATTATAAATTTTCTGGGGCATGCAGAAAAATTTGGTCTTAGACCAAATCACTCGGATTTTCTCCAGTTCAACATTACAAACATAAAATAATTTGCGGGAAAGTCAACGAATGTCCATCCCTGAAATTGGTATATGGAGGTATGTTGAGAGGGGGGGAGGCAAGTTAGGTACACTTACCTTATTTCGATATTTCGAGTAGATTTCGATAATTGCAAACAAGTCATGTCGGGCCAGAGACTTAGGATCGATAAAGCGTTTTGCATCCGAAAGCGTGCTTCCATCTGTTACTCAAAATTACATTGAAAAAAAAAAAAAAAAAAAAACCATATTGGATAATGCTGATCCCCAAAATTCAAGCTTTTTTTCTTCCTAAAACTTTCTAGACAATCAACTTAGAGAAGAAAACAATGCAATCTGCATAAAAACCTCATTAATTCGAAGAGGTCTCAACAACCTCATCTAAAGTAAGAAACTCCAAACTAAGATTCATTCCTGAGTACTTGAAACTAAGAAACGCGAAAAGTCCATTATCGTAGAAAGCTCTAGCGAGAGTCACCTGAAGTACATCAGCAGAATAGCGTTAGTTAGTCTCCTCATACTATCAGAATTTTCTCGGGAATGACGTCCGTACTCGCATATTGGGGTATAACACTGTATATTAGTAGTCCTGACCGAAAGCTCGAGGCGCGCTTGCAGCAAGGTATGCGATTTTATTATATGGGTCACTTGACTGCGCTTTCGTGCGTCCGACGAGACCTTCGGATTTTGCTCCAAACGTCAACGGACAAACCATCCACTTCTACTTATATAGCTATTTTGACCCATGTTCTTTCGCTCGAGTCCTTGAGTAAGATTTTATCATTTTTAATTTGGTGAATGGAGATTGGTTGATTGGATGTGGGTAAGATATATTTATTTTTATGAATTAAGCAAATTATAAAGTGGGTTTAATGGCCTCTTAAGATATTTTACAATGATTCGATGCATGAAATAATATGAAAATGCACTTTTTAAAAATACGTTGACCCGGTAAAAAAAGAGGGTCCTTCGTCACAAAATTCATCAAATGTGTTAAGCTAGTACGATTTGATTTGATCTTGATCTAATTGCCAGATGTGCATAAATTGTAATCGATACTTGTAAAACATCAGGAATTATTTATTGACACAGCTGAGATTCCGGAAGTAGTTGAATGTTTGTTCTGTGTTCTGCAGCAAAAAGGTATCGAGAAAAATGTTAACTAATATCGAGGTTGCTAAAATTTCTTAATTGGCATTTTTTAGGGAGTTCAAAGTGAAATTCTAAATATTCTGATTTATCGATTTATTGAGACCAGGTTGGTTTAAACAACAAGTGCCTGGTGTAAAACACTATAATCACTCTGTAGAGCTGCTTATAGCTCCTCTACGCAGGCTCGTGTATTCCCTATAGAGGAGACCAGAAATCCATCTCTTTTTTTTCATTTAGGTGAAGTATTTCCAGAGTGTATCTTACATCTTCACTGGGTGGATTAAGAACCACCAAAACGACGGTAAAGGCACTTGGAAAAAATTTTGAGTGGAACGAACCCACGACCTTTTGATTGAAAGGCGGGCACTTGACATGAAATATTTTAGAAGTAAAAAAATTTGAAAACCTTGATCTTTTTCTGACAGTTTGAAAACGATACGTTGAGATTTGAAAAAGTATGGACGAGTAGAGGCTTCAAATTTTCAGAAAGTTTCAACGTAATTCTGCTTGAGATTACAATAACCATTTTTTATTTATCTGCCTAAATTTTTAAAATAATTATTTTGTTCTATTGAGACACTCTTTCCAAATTTATCACATTGTGCTCTGCATCAATAAATTTAAGAAAGATGAGTGCCCGAAAGAATATATCACTAAAATAATTTTCATTTTCGTTTCCCGAAGAAGACACTCACTTTATCGAATCCTTTTACACGGTCCTTACAAAATTGCTTATAGTCAACCAAAAAAAGGACGTTAAATCATAAAAAATCGCATGATAACCGTCACTCGTGTCACTCTAAAAATTTTTGCGCTACCGTTCGCCTATTCCCAGGAAAAATCTTGATCAAACAAAATTTCACTATCTCATTTTTCCCTACATCCGTCAACATCCATTCTCTCGCATTCCTTCAGTCATCACCCTCAATAAGTCTATAAACAAAAAGGGTACACTCTGTGTAATCAACATCAAACTCCCTCAATTTACTTTAGCCAACCCCATTTCGAAAACACAAATCTCAATAAAAAAACAATCCCCCCACAAAACACACACAGCAATTCAAATAAATATTGCATCGAAAAAAACTTCCTGCAATTCAGACTCAATCGGAGGGTTACTGCAACAACGCGGGTCAACAAAAGTGTTTTTTAACCCTCCTGTAAGGGTAGCTATATATGTGCATACGATGCGCGACCCGCTGACCCAGTTTGAGCCCTCGAGGGGTTGAACGCACTTTGAGGGCGCGGATCGCGTCAGAAGCGTCCCGGTTTTCGCTCTGGGTCAACTCCTATTCCGCCCATCCTCCTTCCCCTCCTTTACCCCTTACCTCTTACCCCTTACCCCTCACCCCTTGCCCCTTACCCCTTACTTGCATTAAATGCATTCAGGATTGCGTCAGCAGCAGACTCGAATCCGCGACCCGAATATTCTCGTGGCCCATTCATGTCATGCCACCAGGAGCTCCGCAGCGTAAAAAGGATTTATGTAGATGTGTGTGTGTGTGTGTGTGTGTGTATGAACGGGCGTATCATGAATGACGAGGCAAGTTAGTTTATTCTCTGAAATTGAATTTTCTTTGAAGAGGGACGCGATACGTGGATTTATTGATGGAATGTGCTCTGAGGGGATTGAGTATCGAATCTATAGAGCTGATGAGATTAAGAAAATTTAGGTTGGGTTTTGTTGGTCTGATTACTGGGGGTGGGGGTAGGGGGGGCTGTATTGAAATCAGCGTTTATTAATGAGATGTTTAGCTCTCCAAGGAATTTTGCGGGATTAAATTTGTGCGCGTAGCTTATGTCAACTTATAATTCACCCAATTTCCTACACAAATAGTTTTTTCTTCCACTGAGAATCGTTTTAGAAATTTATCAGACGACGCGTCTCTCTTGATTTTTGAATGTTCAGGAAGGAATCTTCTTGAGTGTAGTTGATGTCGGGTGAGTGTGCCTAATTCAAAATGAGCTGAAGTACATCTTATTTTAAAAAACGGAGTCAAGTTATGTGAATTTTCGTAAAAAAAAGATTCTTCGAGAGTTTCCTTTGAGTTCGTGTGCCTAATTCGCTCTCGACATTATGAGAGGCCTATTTCCGAGCCTACTTTCATAAGATTGTTCGAGGTTTTTGTGAAATCGGGATATCTCGGCATTCAGATGAGCCCTTCTTCAGCTTATTTCGCAGATTCTAAGCTCTTTCTAACTTCTTGATTACATACATGGCTTTTCATGAGGTGAAAACAAATTCAGAAAAATGCTGGGGGGGGGGGCAAATTAAGCACACTGCACTCTTTTTTGTGTTATTCTCGTAAGATTGGTTGAAAATCAAATTAAACAATCCTGCAAAGAGCATTTCAAAGTTGAAACAAGAGCGTAAAAATGAGCCAAAGTACATGAAATACGGTTGGGCCAATCTTTTTTGGCGTCATTTTCGCCGACCGGGAAGGCAAAATTTAAAAGTTGCAAAACAACATTTTCGTTTTAAAATGCAGATGTCATTCTGATTCCGTCTGAAACATCTATACTATCATGAGAAAAATGCACGCGTGGCAAGATCTGTGTCTGCTCTCTTTCGAGATCTTGAGTGGGGGCAATTTAGGCACACTCCTCTTATTTTAATTGTTTTTTTTTAAATCTTTTCATTTTTATTCCGTTAAATGGTTTCAAAGACCTTATGACAAAAATACTATGAATATCTGCAATCAGATGATTATTAATTACTAAATATCCGGCGAATCCTGCAATAATCCTGCGAACACAGTATTCGATAATAACAAAATTTGCCATGGGAAGCGAGAAGTAAAAATATAATTTATGAAATAATTTGTACCATGGTATCATTATCATAGTGTCAACACCAGAAAAAGAATCTTTCAAAAGATAGCGGAAATTAATCAATAATTTTGTAACCGATTATTTTCAAAAAATAAAAAATGTAGAATCGTTTTCTAAGTTTGTTTTGCGACACCGCCGCAAAAAGCTGGGATTCGAACCTCGGCTGGCACCAATCTAAATTTTCATAAGTGCCTTCCGGTTATTTCGGTCATATGAAACCCATCCGTATTCCAAAGAGGTCTTACACAAGTGAGTAGCAGTCCTTATCCGACCCAAATTGATCACATAAGTAGGGAAGTAAATGAAATAGTTTCGTCTCTTTTTGAAAATCTCTTGCAACAAAAATCTCTTTAGATTCGAAAAGCTATCATATCTGTGTTAGCCAACATGTATACTCAGATTGTAATTTATCATCATATGATGATACATATTCGGCATGAAATTACCGAGGCCCATTATTTTTACCGAGTAAAAGAGAATTATTTTAAAGTGAACCGATCAGTGAAAACTAGCTCAGCACTTTTTTTATCTCAAGAGATGATGACTGAGGTTATAAAATGAATGTGACAATGTGGTCAGCAAGAAATATGACGCTTCTAGGGCAATTGAAACTTTTGAGAGACTAGTCCATTCAGAAATTGGTTTGCGTCGAGAGCTCTTCTGATATGATTTATCAATAGCATCTCGTGTTGGGCTTACTACAGTTTTATTCTTTCGTAAAAGTATTGTAGAAGCGATAATTTCTTCTCAAGTGCAGTACTCGAAAATGATTCTTATCGCTTATTCAATGCGATTTATCGTCAAAGAGTGTGTCCTATTTATTTTTAATTTCACAAATTTGCACTGGTTTCATCCGTACTACGTTATAGTTTTGTGGATGAATCAGAAGCACTGTGCATGTCATCGATCAAGGTGATTTAATCAAAAGTTTACATGCTCTTTGTCCAGCACCTGTACATTGTAGTATTTTGTTGAATTAAGCCATTTGAAATTCCATATCGGTATTCAATTAGCCGGTGTGTAGTTAAAATTATTGATATTATTCCTCGTGAGTTGGACGCTTTTCCATGGATTTTTTTGCAATTTTCAGTCACTCATCTGAAATGGAGATTTTTCGATTCATTTCCTGATATAGCATCAATGAGCTTTTAAGAAGCACTTCGTGTAATACTTATCTGACTCCAAATCTGATCAAACCAAGTTTAAGACTCTCCAGGTTGTTTTCCACATATTTTTCGGTAGAAAATAATATCGTTTGTTATCAGCTCTGGCGAAATGTCATAGATTCCAAAAAAATTTTTTCAGGTTCCATTGAAAAACCTTGAATTGGTCCCAAGAATATAAAAATTGATCCAGATACAGTACCTTGCAGAAAAAATGGAACACGGGTACCTTCACTAAAACAGCCATCACTCTGACGCGTTTGGTTCTACGCAAATTTTCTAAAAAGCACTTGGAAGATCAGAAAAAACCTGTCAAATAATGTGTTCCAGAAAATTTTTTGATCTTGCAAAAATTCTTACTTCAATCAATCACCCTCCATTTATATGCAAGTCATGTTAGAAAGGAAATTCTTGCGGGATGTTGTAGCTCTTTTCAAGACCTTCAAATTCTTTTTTTGAACGTTGCCTTACGATCATTTACATCCGAAGTTACAAGCGATCTCGTAGAAAGAATTTTGTACGGGTTGAGAGTATTGAAAGTATGGAGACATGAGTTTTTCTTAGTTGAGGTGGGCGGAAGTCCTTTCGACCAATCTTTGGAATGAACCTGACAATTATTTCATAAGATTCTGAAGATTTTACGTCAAAATCGTAGATCATGACCTTTTCCCGTATTTTTGTTACCCTCATAATCTACGATTTTGACGTAAAATCTTCAGAATCTTATGAAATAATTGTCAGGTTCATTCCAAAGATTGGTCGAAAGGACTTCCGCCCACCTCAATTAAGAAAAACTCACGTCTCCATACTTTCATACTCTCAAGCCGTTCAAAATTCTTTCTACGAGATCGCTCGTAACTTCGGATGTAGATGATCGTAAGGCAACGTTTGAAGAAAGATTTTGAAGGTCTTGAAAAGAGCTACAACATCTCGCAAGAATTTTCACGCTAGCATGACTTGCATATAAATATTAGAGGGTGATTGATTGAAATGAGAATTTTTCCAATTTTGAGTGTCAATTAGAAGCATGAAATTTCGATCCAAAAAAATTTTGAAACACATAATTTTATAGGTTTCTCTCTCATCTTTCAAGTGCTCTTTGGAAAATTGGCGTATACGCCAATTTACAGACCCAAACGCGTCGGAGTGATGGCTGTTATAGTGAGGGTATTCGTGTTCCATTTTTTCTGCAGGGTACTGTAGATTTCATTCTTCACTACAAAATTGATGACGATCGACGAGATATAATATTTGATTCGTGGGTATTCTTATTTTTACATGGATATAAACGCGTAAATACTTTTCAAATTCACAAATTATGCAGAACGGATGCCAGCATACTTGCGCCAAAAACTCAATTTCACCATTAGTTGTTCATTACAATAAATTGATTTCAACTTTGCGCAGCTTAAACTTATTTGAAAATAGTTTGATGGTGGACCCTATAAGTCAAATGTAACGAAAGAAAATTAAAAAGTGATCCGATACAAGGGCCCTAAAATTTGTTTCTTTAAAAATCCGATTCATATTTTTTAATTTGGGCCAATGTCGAGGGCTTGTGAGTTAAAATTCGTATCAACATGACTCTAATAATGAGAGTGCGTGATGAACTGTTTTTTATGATATTAATTCTAGAAAAATTGAACATTTAATGCATACCTTAATATTAATTCCTTGGGCTCGTTAACTATTAAATAGAAAAACGTTGAGATTTCGAGTTCAAGCGGGCCAAATTGATGACCAAAAATTCTTGGTGGCATTATATTGAGGAGAGGTGTAGATTTTAAAAAACTCGAAATGACGCGCATGAATTTCTTCTGAGCGTTAGTTTTTCTTGTACACTAATTTTATTATCAGTAAAAGCTACTACACTCCACCCTGCAGGGACTTTATTATTAGGGTTTACAGCTGTAATTTTCAGTTAACCATGTTATTTTTCACGGTAGATTGTAAGTTACAGCTGTAAGGCAACTTTGTTACAGGGCAAAAGTTTAATTTTTATCACCGACTTTGAGGCTATTTGAATCAATAATGCCAGTGTCAAAAAATGAATAGCCAGCAGTTGTTGTTAAAAATTACTCTTAGAATTTTCATCGTCAGCGAATGTAAAACCAGCAACAAGCAAGAAAAAAAGCGAATACCTATCTTTTTAAATCCAATTCAAAAGAATGCATTCATCATTAGCGCATTTTCTCTCTTATCTCCGACCTTGGAAATAACTACACAATTATTACGAAATTCGCGTCAAGATCAGGGGCGGATATCGCTCACTGAACTGATGGCGTATATCGAGTCATTCGAGTCGGTTTATAACACATATAGATACATGACTGTGAGTTGATTCCGAAAGCGTCTATCTCCACTTTGGCACACGGCACTCACAAGTATTGGAAACCGGTCAGCGACCGTTTCTATCTTTTCTTCTTTAATACTGTCATTCAACATCGAGTTGCCGAAGAGTCAAGATATTAGGCCAATATCATGGAGTATCTGAGCTTTGACGCGCCGAAAAAGAAACTCGAATTGAAAAATGGACCTATACCGGTTCCTAAAAAAGACGAGGTTCTGGTGAAGGTAGCTTATTCTGGTGTTTGTGGTACGGATTTACACATTCTAGAGGTGAGTTTCATTTCTTATTCTTTTTTGTTTTTTAAGGGAAGTGTATTTTTTTCTAATTTTGAGTTGGTTCAATAGAATCCTATTGCATTTGGACTTTGTTGATTTTATGGTCCCGTGTACGATGGTTATTTTACTTGCTATATACACGACATGTTTCTTAGTACAAAAGAATAACTTGCTTGTTTCATTCAGAATCGTAATTTTCGATTTCGGTTCTATCATTTTCCGAGCAAGCTATCTGATTCGTTAATATTTTAAATTTCCGTGCAATATAGAGTTAAAATAGAATCTCCATTCGAGTGCGGGTATAATACTGGTCATCATAACAATAGTAATAAATATAAATTAAATTTTTTTAGTGCATGGTGGAAAACTTTACCGTCCGTGCGACCGAAAGAAAAAGTACGATTTTTATGTGTCATAACACAGGCTCTCAAAATTAGAAAAAGCTTTTTGATTAGATAAGGGTTGTAGGTCATTTCTGACTAATAATGAGCTGGTGAACACTATTCTGAACTCAAATCGGCACCTTTCTTTGGCCATTTTTGAGTTATGGCCGTAATAATTATGGGTTTCTAAGATACCGAGGTACGAGTTTTCCGTAAGTGAATTTGGACCTTTCACAGCACCACGTATAGAAATGGATCGTTTTTGTTACCAAATTTCACACCAAGAACGTGCTTTTTAGAAATTTTTTCGTCCCCTACGAAACTAGTGAAACTCCTACACGTGTTAAAATTCTTTAGGCATAATATTTTTATCCTAGATCAGGATAGTAACGAGTTAGGTGGGAGCTAAGGACGGGATCAAATTGTACGTCAAAATTTACATCGGTATCGTAGTTTTTGGGAATTTTTAGCGAAACAGGGACGTTGGAACGAAAGGCGAACGAGATACATCCCACATATATTGCGTTCTGGGCCACCATGTTGATGCTGTGTAATTTTAGTAACTTTTTAAAGTCTGTTTTGCTCAGTTTCTTGAATCTAGCTCCTAGCATTTCTGAAATTTCCAAAAAAATGGATTGTCGACATAAATTTTGACGTAGAATTTGACCCCCCTCTCACTTTTGACCTATTTATTAGCCACCATTTTCATCCAGGATGGAAATATCACGGCCAGTGACTTTCACCACGTGTAGGGTTTTTTCTAGCTTCCTAGAGGAAACAAAAATTCCTGAAAATTTCGTTTGTGGGGTAAAATTTGACGGCAAAAACAACCCCGTCCTTATTTGGCTGTCTAAGATCCCAATTTATCTCTCAAACGCAAAATCGGATACCTGAGTATTTTTGTAACCCATAAATATGGGGGTAACTCAAAAACGGCCAGGAAAAGAGCTGCTCTGCGTTCAGATTTAGTGGCTCAAAATTAGTCAGATATGATTTCCATCATTTCGATCACAAAACTTTTATTCTTTTGTGGGCCTGTGTAATCGTTTGAATGATTTTTCATGCACTTTTACTGTATCAACGACTCATTTCAAGAGCTAACAATGCTCATCAAGAAAAAGTTGATATACTTCGTGATATACCGTATTTTCTTCAAACATTGGGACTGGTGTTTTCAAGTACTCGACAGCTGTTACTTCACAATATAATTTGTTCAAGTGATGCATGTGATTAATAATCATTCATTCTGGTGGCGAGATTTCGATTGACACCAGTTCATGAAAACTCGCTCAGATTTATCAAAAATCATCAGCAAAAGCGAGGCACGCACGTGAACTTCATTCTCAAAAACATTCATGTCCGAATGATGAACTCAAAATACTTCTGTGATCGAGAACAAGATGCTTACAGGGATTACAAGAAACCTGTCAACGATCAAAGTACACTAATTCGTTTGAGAAATAAAAATTGCCAAGAGCGCCAACCGCTACAGCATAGATTTGCAAATAAGAGTCTCTTCGTAACGAAAAAATTGCTTTGGATGATCTCCTCATCATAAACAGTAGACACCAGAAATGTAATACATGATTCAAATTATATTATAATGATGTCTAAGATTTTCATATTGCTCGGAATAAAGAATATATATGTCCGATAAGATAATACCGAATAGTATACATTCCTCTTACGTCAAATGTTATTGATTACAAAATTACGTAACTCTATTATCAATTTTGATAAAGCCCTCACGCGATGTTCAATTTCCTGGTTCTTGATCCTCCTTATTTTTTTCAGGGATCGTTTCCATGCAAGGAATCGGAACCACTAACTTTAGGTCACGAGTTTGCTGGTACAGTCGAGGCTATCGGTTTAGGTGTAAAAAATTTCAAAATCGGACAAAGAGTGACGGTCGATCCTAACAGTGGATGCAATCTCTGCAATGATTGTCACGGTGGATGCTATCATTTATGCACTAAAGGAGGAGTCAACAATACCATTGGTATTTTCAGAAACGGCGGCTGGTCTACCCACTGCGTTGTACCCGAAACACAAGTGAGCATCGAACTTGGTTCATTTTGATTGATGAGAATTCGTTGGAAAAAAAAATTTTGAAAACTGTAAAGAGATATATGAAAAGTATATTTAGAACCGTGGATATCAACTTTCAGAGACAATCTGGGGATGCGAAAAAAATTTGACGAATCAAACATTGCACCTACTCTCTCAATATCTATGAGTTTGATAGCAACTCATATCACCATCAGAACAATTTACCAGTTTCAAAAATTTTGAATATGTTTCCATAGGTTTTTATACTTGTCAATGACCAATTTTTTTTTCTTTGGAAAATTGATCTTAAACAGAGGCGGTACATTTTATGGACTGTTCGTTTAGAAGCTGAAAAGAAGTAACGTGCTCATTAACAGCGTCTTCAAATCACAAAATGAAAATGAATGAAAAATGAGCTGTTCGTTGCCTCGTCAAAATGTAATGATATTATTTAAAGAGTTTTTCATTAACACGTGCATTGCGACGGCGAAAATTGCATTCGGGTCCCGTGTGCGATGGGGCCCAATGGTGGGGCTAAATATTTAATGAAGTTGTCTTCAAGAACCAATTCCAATGATAGAATCGGAAAAACTAAAAAATTATTAATTTATTGCCGTTAGGTATACCTCGTCCCAGATGGGGTAGAAATGCCACAAGCAGCTTTGAGCGAACCTCTATCATGTCTTGCTCACGGATGGGATATCATGAACCCGATTCATGTGGGTCAAAGGGTCCTCGTTATTGGTGCTGGTATAATTGGCCTACTGTGGGCCTCCCTCTTGCATTTACACGGACTTAGAAAGACCGTCACTGTATCAGAGCCTCAGGAAAAGAGGCAAAAAATGGCCAAGGATCTTGGTAAGATTGTTATTCAGTAGAGCTCAATAAGAATTTCTGATCAAAAATTTTATCATCTTTTAAAGTGCCCAGATTTTTCAAAGGTGAAGTGTTAACAGTTTTACCGTCGCGATACGATGTTTGTTTACAGATAAATAAGAAAAATAGAGTAATGCACGTGCAGTGGATTTTAACAACTCTGATCTGGACTCATTGGCCGATTTTTATCGTAACTATCAAAGGTTGAATTATCAGTAGAACTTGGAATAGCTGACACACTACAATAGTGGACACCTTGCAATAGCGGATATTTTTTGAAGTTCGATTTGATTTCCATTGGTTTTTATAAGAACGAACCCTCGCAATAGCAGGAACTTCGCGATAGCGGACAATTTCTACCGATAAATGGTCTTGTTGCGGGCGACTTTACCTCACATTAACCGATAATCCATACATTTTTCATCAATCAATCAAAGAATGACTGCTGTATAGGAACAACTGAAATTCAGAATGTACAATTCGGATGGTAGAAAATATCAATGGTATTCGATATTCTCAGAGGACTGCAATGCCGATGCTCAAGCCTATTTATCTTCATGAAAGTTTTTTTTGAGAATATTTCAATGTCTTATGTTTTTCCAAAGAGTCATTCTTTTTAATATCGCCAGGTTTTGTGTCAGGGGGTCCAGGATTGTTGTATATTATAAAAGAAGATGGAAAGCACAATTCTTAGGCCCCGGAAGTCATCCGCGCGGGTTTGGCGCCCTATTTTCATTTTTAGAATTCGTAAAAAATTCGATTTTTCAACTTCTTGATTGATTTCTCACCAGTATAGAACCCGATAAAAAAATTATCCAAGACACATTTCGATGTAAAATGAGCTAAATTTTACGAAAAAAATACTCTCAGATTCGCTAAAGGTGAACATAACTTCGAAAAAGTGGTTTCTTTCAGAAAAGCCCGGTTTTTAAGTTTAGGCTCTATTTTATCTCAAATTTGACATTTTTATCGGATGATTCCTCGTCAAATTTTACGTCGATAACCGTATTACAAAAATTGGGCTGAGGATGAATTTGGTCACCATAATAATAACTTTAGTGGCAGGATCGTAAAAATAGCGCGCTAAATTTTTCGCTTCGGCAGGCACACTTATTACACTGGACACCAAAATATTTGGGTCAGAAGTAGCCGAAACAATGACTTTTTTGTGTATTTTTCGACGTAGAAGCCGAGTTTGAAACCAGTTTTGCACCTAGACATCAGAAATTTTTTTAAATCGCGAAATACTGAGCTTCTATAAAAAACTGCGTTTTCAGCGTTTTTTGCGGATTTTGTAGATACATGATTTTGATGGTGTGACCTTGCAGCGGGCTTCGAGCGTACCCGAACTATGATTTCTCACGTATTTCGACCTGCTGAACACGATGGTAGTAGTTATAGAGAGCTAGCATGCGTTCGAAACGAAGGACATGCTGATTTTTTTAGTTGCTATGAGGAGAATTTGGACAATTTCGCAGTAATTCTCAAAGTGCTCACGAAGTTGATCAGAAACACCCTTTTCAACGTCACGAGAGTGCATTCTTTTGGTAATTGTACATACAATGAGGGAAAAATATTCGCAATCACCTAAAAGTAGATGAGTTGAATATGCATGTATAATCCCGAAAAGAAATTATTTACTCATTCCCGAGATGAGCTCAATCTCTCATCCTTATCTTTTGGACGTGATTTCTAATCTTTGGCTGAAATATGGATTTCTTTCCTGTGGAAATTATCTGATGCATGAAAAGTAAAAAGTCAAGAATATTACGTGTTTATCAAAATTAATTATATTGAAAAAGGACAGTGATTCAGCAATTGAACGAATGGCAATTTATCATGCGAATAAGGCCAGAAATTTAATACACATCAAATTTCTATTTAATATATATATTATTTTTCTATTTTATTTGTATAATAAATTACTCTTGATTTTAGTTTTTTGGATACTGAGATCAAAACTACCCACGTCATAATTAAATAAAAATAATTTTTGAATTTTCTTTCAGATTTGGATTACACAGTATCAGCGCCTGCAGATCTAAAAGGAAAAGAATTTGATCTTGCGGTTGATTGCAGTGGATTTGGCCCCGCAATGGAGGCTGCAATACCTCTGCTGAAACGTGGTGGGCGATTCTGCTTTTTTGGCGTTGCATCTCCACAAACGAAAATTAGCATCCAACCTTATGAGGTATTTAACAGAGTATAACTTGAAAAAACAAATAAATAATATGTCAAGTGTTTCGCGTTAGTCTGGAACACAGAATTTCACTACATTTAAACTTTCCCTCTTTTTGATCTTTATTCGATTGTGTGAAGTGGAAGAAGCAATTTTCGCCTGTCTGAATCAATGTCTCTCCAATATTATCGGAATTTTTGTAGAAAAATAATTTTTAAAATGTCCCAAATACGAGAGTGTGAAAGAATGTGAAACGTATTTTTCAGGTATACAAAAAAGAGCTGACGTTTTCTGGAGTCAACATCAACCCGTTTACTTTTCCGAAGGGTCTCGGACTTTTGCAAGCCATGAGTGACACTTATTTGCAATTCGATAGATTGGGAGTGAAAGTATTCAAACTCTCTGAATACAAAGAAGCATTAGAGGCATTGAAGAAAGGTACCATAAGTAAAGCTGTCTTTTGCTGTAAGAATTGATAGGAATTTTGTTTTTATTCAATCTTGCAACACTTATTACACATACTTTTTTGAAGTACAAAGTTGCTTCAGGTGACTCCTGCAAAGTCTCTGATACTTGAAGACTCATTGATCAAGATCCAATGCTTAGATTTACAAGCAATGTTATGAACAGCACCTCTAATCGAAAGAGACTAACACCTTTGCATGAGAATACATCGTCCCCTCAAAATTTGTTCCGAGTTCCGAATAGCTCTAAGATTTGTAGAAATATTGTATATACAGCACGATTTGTTTATCCGATCGCACACGTTTTGTACATATTCTGTGAAAGCTACTCTTGGATAGAGCTGATAATGAAAAGGCGAGTGAATTATACAATTGTGATGAAATTTGCGAGTTGTGCTATATTTTCTAAGTTTATATTTTCCTACCACGGTCTAAACAATTTCAGAATATTACTAACTATATAATAAAATTACGGATTGGACAGTATTCTTTCTTCGTCAGGCTCCTTAGCATTCATCATTTTTCATACTTTGAATAGATGCATAAATGAAACAATAGACTTCTTTATATGGTTTGTCAAGAAGGTTTGTCAATTTTGGTGAATTCACTATCATATTATCATACCAAGCAACAGCAAATACATGTGAATTTTTGGTAGTCTAGAGAATCGAAATTCATGTCATGAGTATCTTAATACATATGAGATGCGTTCTTGTTGCCCTCAACAATGGTTTTGTCTTGACTTAATTCATTCGATTTACTGGAAAACAAATCACGCATCGAATTCATGAACAATAGAGAGGATTCCAAGATGAAGAAGAAAGAATTCAAAGAACTCGTAAGTGTACCACTGTACAAAAAAATCAAAATTCTTTAAAATAGCAAATATGAGTAAAAAATACCTAAATACTGCTATCTACGCTAAATTTGATATGTTGTTTAGAACCGTTTGACGGGTACCGAGTCTTACACCTAGCATTATAAAAATATTGCCTTCAAAGAAGACACTGAGCTGAGATTCTGAATACTAGATTCTAAAATCAAATAAAGGTGGATTGTAAAGATCCTACCTTGGAGGGAATGTTCTTTAGTTGGATCAGATGTTACTACTCTGACCCTACGATATGCCTTTTATTTATTGCTCTCAAATCATTTTGAGACTCGTGATCACTTCTTTTAGGACGGAATAGCTTACACTGCACACAAAGAGCCATTCTGATACTGCAGGATGGCTGCCTGACAAACGCAAGAGCCTTGAATACCTAATATCTGGTACCAAAGTTTCTGAAAGAGTATAAGAAAGTATATAATTAGCGAAAATGTTATTGCAATAGCAACAAAAAATCAATGACTAACAAAGAATGAGTCATATCTAAATAGTCTTGCATCAACTCACCTCGCCATCAAGGTTACTAATAAGGCAAGGGCTAATATTGGCCCTGAAGATATTGGAATTACACCTGCTGCATAATAATACCGTATGCCACAAGCAGGCGGGCAAATTGGTACAACAGTTTCTGCACAAAAAGAGAGAAACAAACTATGACATGCTGTCTACATAAAACTAACATAAGATACTAAATGTTCTATGTAACACTATTAGCTCAATTCAGAATATTTGCGTCAATTCTACTAAACATGCAATATGAAGGAGAGTCAGTCAACGTTGCAACTTATTTATATTACTCACCAAAAAGTTCCACTTCAGTTTCTGCTGAACCCATGTTATTTGCTGCCCTACAAGTGAATTTTCCATACTGTGATTTTTCGATATTAAGCACACGTAAAGTTGTATCCGTGTACTCATCAGCAGTGGCAAAGTGAGATATAGAGTAATGTATATTGTCGGAAAGAACAACATCTTTCTGAAGCCATGTAATTCCTGGAGGTGGGTATGCTTCTACATGGCACTCCAAATTCTGATCGTATGTTAATGCTTGGCCAATCCTTGGTCGAGGTGCGGTTATGACTGGAGCAAATGATACTTCCAAATTAATATTTCTGCGTGCTCCTCTACCCACACCATTATCAGCTACACAATAATAAGTTCCTCTGTCAAACTTGGTGACACTCGGGATTTTCAATACGTTTCCTCTAAAACCAAAAGTACAAAATAGTTACTTGATTTTGATAAAAATTGTGTAGAACAGGTATAACAAATATTAAATACCGATAAGTTGATCCTCCAGTAGGAAGAATGGCATTATTGTCTCTACGCCAAGAAATTTTAGGAGTAGGGTGACCTCCAGCGTGACATTCCATAATGGCCTCTTGACCTTCATGAACAACGACTGATCTGGTCGAGTTGTCGCTAATTACTGGGGGTCTACGGACTGTAAGCTGCACTTCTGCTGAAATCTTGCTACTGGTTGAGATCAAAATTTGGCAGAGATAATAACCTTCATCTGTTTCTTGGATATCTTTGATCTGAAAAACATAAAGCAATGTGCAATCTGACAATTTCAGAAAGGATTAAATGCATAGTGAATTTTGAAAATGCTGAATTACCTGAAGTGTATAAGTGTTACCAGATGGATCAGATCTCAAAGAAAATCTGCTGTCTCGAATAATGAGGGCTGTATTTGTAGAAATGGGTAGTTGATCCTCTCTATTTCCAGACACTTTTATCCACAAAACAGGATAATCCTGACTGTACTGTACTGAGCACGCAAACTCTACAGTTCCACCAATGTCTTTGATTTGCTCCTGAGTTATATAAGAGATAGTGGGTGTCCTTTGACTGTGTACTAAAAAAATGTTGAAGAAAGGAATCGTTTAGCCAAATTCATCATCATATATGGCCACTGTCAGAATCGAATCTATGCAGTTTGATAAGTATTATTCCAGAATAAATGGTCAAATGTGTGATCAACAACATGGCATATTTTGTATCTCCCAGATTAGATTACTCTTAAATAATACAACATATTCTTTTAATTGTTCAACCAAAAAGTTTGACCGATCCATGCATTTGACAACCAACAAAGTTGTTACACAGCAGTGCTGGCGACAAAAAACTTGTGTGTTGAATTGATACCAGTCACTTAGAGTTTACACAAGCCTAACCAGTTACCACACACTGAAAATATTTTCATACCATCATCCTTGATGCATCACAAAATAAACATTAGGTATCTATAAGGTTGCAATAATTCAAATTCTCAGGCCAAAAAGTCATGCTACCAATCGTTGATCACATTCAATAACCAGTATATAAAAGAAAGATTTGAAAAAAATTCGAAAAACGTTTTGCGATGCTCGAATTATGGATTGATGTCTCACCTGTCCTCAACGAGGTAAGCACAAGTATAACGCCCATCAGCCTCATGCTTGGAAAGTAAATTTTCATATTGTGCATCATAATCTTTGGGTGCGGCCGCACGGTGAATCGCGTTCTCGACGATGACTCTAATATGCACAAGGAAGCGGAATGAATTCGGATGCTGCAGCTCATTCACCAGGATTGACTCCACCCTGATGTCCACTGGTGTCTATCAGGTGAAAGCCGAAGGTGATGGGTTATCCACGAAACTCTGTTTTGGTCCCTTGATACTATAGCGATCTTCCAGCTTGGCTTGATACTGGTAAGATGAAGCTTGATGATACTGATGGCTTGCTGCTTTGCCAGCATCACTTCACATTCTTCACAACGGACACAAGACACACTCAAACCAGGCAGAATTTCAGACTGATGTCATCAACGGTGCAGTCCCACAGTCTGCTGCTCTGCAATTCACTTGTTGATGCAGTGTGGGAAATTGGGAATTACCCAGGTATAAGTGGGAATAGCCCGAGAAGGAATCCTGTACGGCTCGCCGGGCGTGCACGTCTAGGTTACATACCATAATTTTGATCACATTATTCACTTTCGCAATATCTCAAAATGTTCTTTTTAAAAAGATCTTCAATTTTGAAATTAACTTTTTCCACGCCCGACCCGTAGTTCTTGAAATAATTGCTAAATAGTATGGTTTTTTAAACTTTGACCCGTCGCCATTTATTTCAGGGTCATTTCTCGCCCCGGATCGATTTAGATTCTGATTCAGCGCAAAATTTTACATAAGATCCATCCTTCAAAAGTCTTGACCCAAATTAATTTTGATTTAGCATAGGATTGGGATTAGGCAGGCCTTGGGATTATAAGCCAGGGATGTAAGGCCTAATATGCCCAAAAGAGTCAGTGCATTTCAATTCTCTGTGAATTATTTCACTTTTTATTTCGTCATTATTCTTCAGCTTTTCGTCATCAGAGACAACTTCGAACGTACACAGTATAATGATTCGTAACAAATAGCGTTTCTCGGTTTCATTTACTTCTAATGTTGGAAAAATTCCAGTTCTTTATCACGGTTTTCTAGGACTAAAGTTTGAAAAATGTTCATCATATGCCAAATTTACGGACTCTTTTCATCTTCTGCGTCAATGAGTTACAAAAATTGATAACTATACATTTTATTACAATTCAAAATCTTGACAATTTCCATTTCTTACCACGGAGTTCACCGAGGAAAGGTAATTAATGATGATCATCCAAGATTCGGGCGGTGGAAGCCGTGGAAGCGCGTTCAAATCGGATGATCCATCAACAGCCAAGTTCCTCGATCCGTTTACAATAAGAATTTATTCTGATTTCTGGCAATTATGAAAACCGACACAAATTTGTTTGTGTTCAGAGATTTAAGTAAGAAAATCAAGAGTAAATCATGAAGCTACTAAAAAATTTGAATGTCAAAAAACACCCAGTTACACGAATCATGTTTCGAAATATTCGGGCCATGTTGTACTCTCTCTCTTTCTCTCTCTTTCCCACCATCATCCGTGTCTTTTCTATTATGTCTCTCTCACTCCCTCTAACTCACATTACGAAATTTTGCTCATGGGTGTACACGTAGGTACGGAAACCGAAGTGGACCACCTGACCACTCTCTAGCGAGTTATGTCTGTCCTTCTCTAATTTGTTTTGGTGGGTCTCCGACAGGGTGCGCTTTCAGTGCCCCGCGCTCTTTGAAAATCCGCAATTGAACAATGAATAAGTCTGACAAAGTAGAAAGTAGTAAACGTAGCTTTAATTATCATTCTCAAAATAGTCGCACGAGTAATTAGAATATTGTTACACAATTCTCGACCATCGCGACCTCGTGCAACCTCACGGCGTGCTGGTGGGGTGTGGGGCAGATCTGATGTGGGGTCGTCGCGGTCCAGCCACGAGAGCCGGGCCGGGTCGGCGCCGGTGGCCAAGCGGAAATCGCGTTTTGGGGCACAACCAGCTCACCCAGGGTGTTAAGATCCGATGATGGTCACCAGGAAATGAGACCCGGCCCCGACTTAGTGAACCGGCGTCCGGGCCTTGACAATTTATTTTGGTGCGCATTTCAGAGGTGCGTTGCAGACGACGTGGAATTTATGGTCGCCCATGTGTGCACCAGGATGCACTGGGATGCACCGCAAATGAAAAGTCTTCTTTAATGTAGTGCTCCAGGTTTCGGGATGGCTCTGGGACGACGGCAATATCTAGGAAGCGGTGGCAGAACAAAATTTGTGGAAATAACCTCTAATTAGTGCGCTTGCAGGTTGCAGTGAGGCTCAATTTCACGTGATGTGCGTTAAATTGTCATGTTTGATGCATTCAGAATTCTCAGATGCGATTCATGACTATTTCTGGATATATTACTCCACCCTGAAGAATGGAAACACTGGCACTGGATAGAAACCAAACAGCAGAGAGGAGAATAATTCATTCTCGTTACTTTCAGTTAGTCAGAAAGTTAGAGATCATTTTATTGAGTCCACAGAATACTCATGTAGTTATTACTCTCATAAGTGCACTACTGATATAAAAGCTTGATTCCTCAATGAGTGAGCAACAGTGTTCCGTGGAATTGTGATTGGTCGTTTCTGACTACATGTGTCAGTTTCGGACTACCTCATTGATGAAATGCTGTCGAAGGGTGAATGAACTCCTTCAAGAAACTTGCTGATCCGAGTTACAGAATGTTATGGAATCAGCACCACACACAGGATCAATCTTTGTTGTGATTTTCTATCAAATTAAGAGTTCTGCAATCGTGTCTCACAGACATCAATTAGTCAGTCTGAGCATTTATTTGCAGCATCAGTAATATTTTTCATGAATGTATGGATGGGGAATTATGGAATACAGTCCATGTCAATTTCCACCTATTCATCTGCTTTGATCAGTTTCTAGAAACATGTCACGCATTGAAATACTCAAAACTACTTGAACATCTTCACACTTTCAATGGCAAATTTTCATTTCGGGTGAAAACAGTAGGATTCAAAGGTTTCCGTGGTACTGGAGAGAGGCACTGGGCAGCAAATTTGACAGTCTAGCATAGGTATCATGAGGGTATTGTTTCAATCAATGAAAGCTTACTCTATTTATCGAATGATTAGAGCAATGGTGCTTAAATTTTCCACTGAGGGCTCCATAATACATACTCAGTTGGGCATCGCTCTTATTCAACACCTAAGTAGGAATCTTCCTTTATTGTCAATGGAAGAGATGCAAAAACTGAATCAAATGGCCCTCTAATGCTGGCCACTCCCACAATTATTTAGATAAAAATTGTTAGAGGTAGAACACTTTTAGGGCTCCAGCTGAGATTGATATTTTGAGAATCCAGAAAGAAACTTGGAAAAGGATCTGCTAGCGGATCTTACAAACTTTTATTTTATACACGGGTCTGTCGCATTTTGGTATTTCATCCAGCAAGTCAAATCAATTTGACTGAAGTATTATATTCCGACAGCTATGTGCTTCTATCTTCCTCAGATATCAAAGGTCACATCCCTTGAAATGACGACCACGCGTTTTGATTTTTCCTCTTCTGAATACAAATCGGATTTTTAAATAAAATGAAACAGCTGTTGAAGAGTCTTTCACCAATTTTCAATTGAAAAATATCATGTAAAATGTAACGTAAGTATACCCCCCCCCTTCACCCGACTCTGATTCTTCGCTATAATAGCTTCGGCCTCCTTCGAAATTTCAGATGGTACCACAGCTGTAAATTCATTTCAAGACCTCCGAAATGAGCTATGGTACTTACTATTTTGATAAATCAGAGCCAAGTTACCCCAATTTTCCCGAGTGATTTTGCGAGAGTTCATCATAAGGGAGTCCAAAACTGCGAACCTACCCCGCGACATCCTTTTAAATAGTGCAAGTCGGGGTAAATGCCGCTGGTTCAGCTATAACTATTTCTTCCATGGTTTGACGCGATAAACATGTATCGGATCGGTAAACTTGAACGCGAAAGGATGTAGCGAGGATCGAAACGAGACTTGGCTCTTAGTTTTTAGAGCTAAAACAACCCTTGCAATGCTGTGCATTTTTTCAAAATAAAAGTCATCTTTTAGAAATAGCTCCTGAAGAATCTTCCTTTATTTGTTGAAACAGTTTCCAATTGAAAATATCAGGATGTCACTGATTTCATAAAAATCACGATAAATTAAATTTATCAGAATATTGTTCATTTGTTGAAATAGCTATCCCCGCCAATTTCACTATGGGTTCAGATGTCAGCTGGGTTGACAACTTCAATAAATTTTGAACGTGACACGATTAATAATTTTTAAAATAATCTAGCGCTTGACGTCATCAACCAGTCCTTATCAGGGTTTTTAACGAAATCCATTTTCAATCGCGTTGAATTTCGTTGAGTCTCATCGATGACCCATTTCATGACGAAATCCCACTCAAAAAATCATAATCGTCACAGTATGATAATTATGATTATTAGAGTGGGATTTCGTTATGAAATGGGTCATCATCCTTGCTTTCCTTTCTACGGTTCAACTGCTCCGGATCAATTTTGGCAAAAGACATTCTGAGTAAATTAGATTAGCCATCGTTCAACAAAATTCAAAATGGATTTCGTTAAAAATGCTGGTCCTTATTGTGATGTCACGTCCGATTTTTGGGCAAAGAAGAGTATATATGTCAAGAAAATCGTTCGTAACCATCGCTCAAACATCGATCCTATAGCTATCCGTGTCTTTCCGCATTTACTTATTATTAATCGGTAGACCAAGACAAAAGGGCCCTGGTATGAATATTCTGTTAAGATGTCAACGATTCATGTAAATATTTTTCACCTCAATCGCGGGGTACGGTCACATTTCCGAACGCCTTCGTTTCTTTCCAGTAGAAATTTGTTTCGTATCAGGTAATTAGATTAGTAGTGCACGGTAGTGTATATTGCATCCAAATACTCGATAAGGCGACTTAATCAATGTTAAATCCAAATGGAGGAAGACTGGCTTAACTGAAAACCGAAACTGAATTGAAACTGAGTAGAGTAGGTTGGTTATCAATTGAAGGGCTGCGTTGAAAAAGGGCGTAATGGTGGTTACGCACTTTTTCCGCCCTGTCACTCTTCGATTCCTCTGAGGGATGTCCTAACCATCCATGAAACCCGTTTTGATAATAAGTATTTACGTACCTCGAGATCTTAAAAAGGGCGTAAACGCCATTATGCCCTTTCTGCGATTTGACAAAAGGGTGTAACCGCCTTTACGCCCCTTTGTTCATAGAATTATTGGTGTGTCGATGGCTAATCTAATTTACTCAGAATGTCTTTTGCCAAAATTGATCTGGAGCAGTTGAACCGTAGAAAGGAAAGCAAGGATAAAATTCCTAGGGAAAGTGCCTGGAAACTCGAGGCTAACTCGACGATCCCCATTTGAATCCGTACGTCTCTGGTTTTACTGTATCGAATTGACTTAAACAAGTCGTAATTTTGAAGCTGCTTAACCTATCCATTCGAACTACTTTCGATAACCAAAATCAATGAACATGCCTAGGAAGTTCACATCGATGGAACGAAATTACAGAGAATTGAACTATAACTCGTTACATGTGAATTTTCTGCACTGGCCCCAAAATCAGTTTCTAACAGGTGGCCGATCCAGTTACCTCCGAGATCACCACTTGCTGGTCTCGATTTGATAGAACCAGAGATGTACGCATCCAAATGTTAAAGCGACTTTCGAGCTAGTCCTCGACTTATAATCTATAGGTTCTGTAGCAAAATCGAGGTCGGCACGCATTTTTTTTGCAATCGATTCGTCTTGACTCGCTGATTACTAATATCTAATTTTCGGCCCGAAAATCCAGGTCAGATTTTTCATTAACAAAATACTACAATGAAAGCAAATATAATGCCACTCGATGCATTATGTTATTTCAAATGAAAAAGTAGTCTAGATAATTACCTCTAAATAACCCATTATTTCTCATTTTCATCAACAATTGCAGAAGAAATAATGGGTTTAGAGGAAAGTGTCCGGAACACTTTTTCAATTTAAATAACATAATAAACTGAGTGGCACATTTACTTGTAATAATTTGATTCATAATTCAAAGTTATGCCGAATTGTTATGAACAAAGTCGCTTTGTGCAACGGCAAATGTAGATTTACATACAAACGTAGATTTACATAATCCATCGCATAAATCATGTAAACGATGTCAAATGCAACATTTTTTTACGTGAAATTTTCCTCTCCGACCAGAACTTCTCTACTTGTGCGCAAAAACCCATAAATTTTTCAGTATTTTGTTAATAAAAAAAAAACTGACCAGGATTTTCGGGCCGAAAATTAGATATTCGAGATTAGCGAGTCAAGACGAATCGATTGCAAAAAACTGTGTGCCGATCTCGAATTTGCTACAGAACCTATGGCTGGCTGATAGATTATATTACGAATTCTATAACTAAGAATTTTATTTTTCGTCCTACAGCTGCAATTCCAGCCCGACTGCTCCGCATCAACTTCGGCAAGAGATGTTTTCCGCGAAAAGCAGACCAGCTACTGATTAAAAAAGTAATTCCAAAGTCGTAAGACATACCTAGCGCATGTGCTATTTTTCACGTATCTTCGTAATTAGCATCTTCTGCGAAAAGATGTTGATCACTGATACGAAATTTGCGTTTGAAACAACTTTATACGTGTATTTGAGCATTTATTAATCAAAATGATACTAAATAAAGTCGTTCCCGATGGATATGATCCTAGTGCAATTGCAAAGTTCTATATGAACGAATTTTGTAAAGGAATAACGTCTTCTTCAAAGTTCCTCAAGATTTTTCTGAGAATAAAAAAACCCCAAGGGCTCGAAGCGTAAGAATAGAGGCTGAAATTTCACATACAGATGGCTCATCATCACCCAGATCGGAAAAGGAGGATAGAGAAATCAAATCATGCAACCAAGTATTCATAAGCAGATTTTGGATTTTTGAGTATTCCAGCCCGGAGGTGTTTAGAAAAGACGCGAATGGTTTCCACCAAAAGTTGGTCGATAGGTTTTCGAGCCACTCCTCAAATGCTTTTGGTGAAATCAAAATCGGTCAAATCAGCAGTTCAAAGTTACGAACAAACTAAGGTAGCTCGGACTCAATTTCCGATTTTTAGATGCAATTAATAAGAAACTCTATCTTTGACAATGAAATTATGAGCAAGAAAACTGTAGGAAATGTCTTATCTCAGTGCACGGAAATAAAAAATTCGTTTGGAAACTTTTGAAATTTTACTTCGACGTACTCCATCATCAATTCCAAAAAGGGCGTAACTACAATAAAAAAAATGTCAAGAAGACGTAACTACTTCGATCAGACCTCGGGTATATGAAAAAAGGGTGTAACTGCAGAAAAAAATTCAAAAGGGCGTAAATTACATTACGCCTCGTAACTTCTCCGATCGCTTTGGGAAAATATGGAATAAGGGCTCAACTGACATGTTCAAGTACTAAAAGGGCGAAAGTCGCTGAGGACCCATATTTAAAAGGGCGTAACTTTTCGGGGAATGTCCGGCGCGATTCGGAAAAAGGGCGTAATTACCGATGAAAAATGTTTAAAAAATTCCACTCGGCACGGGAGCTCATTTTTCTGGGTTTGAACTATCAGAACATCTTTTTCTACCTCCGAAATAAGTTCTAATAGTGACTGTAGACTTTCCATATTTATGGGCGTCCATATTATATTGATGAGCTCTTCGGGGATACAGCTCCTCAGCTCAGCATGCGTCGAACAACTCCTGACAACTCCCACGCTACCAAATATCTTTCATTAGGTACCAATGAGCATGCTCGTACATTTTGAGAGTGATCGGAGTGGATATTTAAATATAAGCTAAGTGTACCCAACTTGCCCCCATATGCCGATCTCGGAAATGGGCACTCGTGGACCTTTCCGCATATTTTTTTTTTACGTTTGTTATGTTAAAATATGAGAAAGTACGTAGTTTGCATCGACCCCGGATCGTTTCTGCGTCCTCCAGAAAATTGAAATTGATTTTTCCATTTATCGTGTTTGCACGGCTAAGAAATCACCGAGGTAATCGCGTTCACTAAAACCGGTGCGTATTTATTTTGATTTGACCAATCTCTACGTACCTTGGCGCATTCGATTCCTCGTCTCGAGACCTTCAAAATACGTTTTTAGAGTTGCCTCGAGAGTTGCAAAACTCTGATTTGGAGCGAGTTTATGTACAAAACACGAAGATGACCTGAGAAACAAGAAGGCCGACATCGGAGTGTACCCAACATGCCCCCATATGGTTATCTCGGAAAGGCGTGCAGTATGGCTTTTTTTACCACTCAGAACGTGTTTATCGAGTCAAAATAGGTCGGAAACGATGTCTTGGGCCAGCTAAAAGCTATAAATGTCGCTGTACGGTGATCAAAACGGATCAAAGCGATTCTATTCACTTCATCGCCGATTTACATTGTTTTAAATGATGGGGGCAGGTTGGGTACACACTTTTGTAAACTCTCAAAAATCATCTTTTGGGAGAATTTAAACAGCTCGGCTCCACTTCATCAAAATTGGACGTATCTTAGCTCATTTTAAAGGTCTTGAGACAAGCTTCAAAATGAGCTAAAGTACGTTGGAAAAGATTGAGATGGGTCAGAGTAATTGAGAAAATGGCTTAATGGGGGCAAGTTGGGTACACTACCTATGAATCTAGCCCAAGAACGATAGTGTGCTCGATTCTGCATGACGATGCGGCAATGAGGGAAGTTATTTTTGCGTAAATTGGGTCAAAAAAATTGTTTTTCGTGCAGCACACGAAAATTTCGATTCCGTTGAGATTAAAACCAGAAGTGTAAATCTGGTCCCCACATTTTCATTTTGTACCACAGACCTCCAGAAGACACTGTGAACTATTAAACTTATATTTTTTCCTCTATTCCAACACCGAGGATGTCATGTATTCACTTACATGTGTGCCAATTAGAACAACGGAAATATGAGGCGCCCATCCAAATACATGGGATAATCTTCTATCCCCTCACAAATCCACGGCGGAGCTCCAAAAGTCATTTACGCAAGTATTTCATCATCCTTTGAGCATTACTTGGACCAAAGAAAAGTCCATGGAAGGTGTGCTGCCATTCTGAAATTTTCGGAATTTTGAGGGGGGAAATCGCACACTTCCTGAGATTTACCCATATATCTATCCAAAGCCAAGGACGATCTCAAGGTCGTCACGGAAATACAGGAACCACCCCGATCGGGTGTCGAATATTATTTTCCTATCGGTTGTACAGAGAACAGATCGCACAGATATCATCTTATTGGGGTAAGATTTTTAGTTCCAATATATGCGTATTAGCCTGCAGCTTTAGAACATACAATATTCCTTGGATTAATAAAAATGCCAGCTGTAGAAGTCGTAACCTTTTTCCCTCTTCCGGTTTTGAAAGCCGTCTCACCCATCAGGTCAAAGTCTCTAACCCGAGCCTTCCAGAGCAGAGATTATAGAAAACTTCCTGATGATGGTGTTTGGAGAATATCTGTTCCCCGTTGAAAATTCCAGATTGATGAAGGTGTTTCCAATTCGATGCCCAAGAGTATAAAGGAACTATCTGAAAATTTCTGGCTAAACGGAAGTATCTTGTATTAAATGTAATACAAGATATTACCGGTTAATCACAAATTTTCAGATAGTTCCTTTTCACTCTGTCCCATCGATTTTCTGTTGCGGGTGTCAAGTTACAGGTTTCAGATCCAAGGGGCCTTAGATCTTTTTTCAGAACTAATCTCGTTTCCCGATGGATGAGTCGTCAAGAGTACGTCCTAGGATAGTAGATTTCCAAGAAATTCAAGATGTTGAGACAATTTTACGTCGTACTCAAGTATCATGATCAATAAAACAAGTGAACTCTAGTAAAAATATTGATTAGCAAAAATGAACGGGGTGTTCATCTCCTTAACTCACACGATTCATACGTCAAAAATGATGTTTTTTGGAAAAATAATCGATTATTGTTTGGAATGACTTTACCTAGAGGTCTTCATATTGTATTTAAGATTTCGTTTGGATTTCTGCACTGTCACTTTTTTCCCCATTACACAACTCATCGTCAAGCGACTCGTTTCAAGTTGCGTAATAGAAGGAAGTCCTCAAAGTCCACCTGTGGGAGTGTTATTGGGTTGCTGAGTGTCACTTGAAAAGTATCCATTTTATCGAAAAAAATGTGTGGTTTCATGACTTGCATGGTGTCCAAGATACACAAACACATCTCTTTACAGTTTTTCAGAGTATGCGTCTATTTCAGGTATACAAGGCTGCCACAAGATTTGAGACCAGTATTATTGTCGGTATCGAGAATAATCGAAAGGGAGGTCAATCAAAATATTTTCAGGGGAGACCATACACCTCTATATGTGCAGACTTTGCGTCTCGTAAGTATCTCAGCTAGTCTCCTGAGAGTTTCCTTCTATCAACCAACATCATTTATTTCAACTCGTACGTCTGCAGATAGTTTCTTTACTCTGAGCCATCGATCTGTGGATCTCAAGAACGAGGAATTGTTGACCCCATCACGGGCTTTTTCATAGCTGCTACGTTATGATAATATGAGAGAACCAAAAGTTCGGGTCAGTTTGGGTCGACCCCGAATGATGACTGCTTTTGCAAGCACGATTAAAAGGAGGTTCTGCATTTTTTGTGTTCACACATATGAGAAATTGCATTCAGTATTCAGGAAAACCGGAATTGTACAGAACCAAAATTTCTCTTGTCCGACCAATTTTGCAAACTATAACTGATTTGATTTTCTTTTAGCTTTATTGGGACGTGTTTATCGCGTCAAACCATGGAAGAAATAGTTATAGCTGAACCAGCGGCATTTACCCCGACTTGCACTATTTAAAAGGATGTCGCGGGGTAGGTTCGCAGTTTTGGACTCCCTTATGATGAACTCTCGCAAAATCACTCGGGAAAATTGGGGTAACTTGGCTCTGATTTATCAAAATAGTAAGTACCATAGCTCATTTCGGAGGTCTTGAAATGAATTTACAGCTGTGGTACCATCTGAAATTTCGAAGGAGGCCGAAGCTATTATAGCGAAGAATCAGAGTCGGGTGAAGGGGGGGGGGTATACTTACGTTACATTTTACATGATATTTTTCAATTGAAAATTGGTGAAAGACTCTTCAACAGCTGTTTCATTTTATTTAAAAATCCGATTTGTATTCAGAAGAGGAAAAATCAAAACGCGTGGTCGTCATTTCAAGGGATGTGACCTTTGATATCTGAGGAAGATAGAAGCACATAGCTGTCGGAATATAATACTTCAGTCAAATTGATTTGACTTGCTGGATGAAATACCAAAATGCGACAGACCCGTGTATAAAATAAAAGTTTGTAAGATCCGCTAGCAGATCCTTTTCCAAGTTTCTTTCTGGATTCTCAAAATATCAATCTCAGCTGGAGCCCTAAAAGTGTTCTACCTCTAACAATTTTTATCTAAATAATTGTGGGAGTGGCCAGCATTAGAGGGCCATTTGATTCAGTTTTTGCATCTCTTCCATTGACAATAAAGGAAGATTCCTACTTAGGTGTTGAATAAGAGCGATGCCCAACTGAGTATGTATTATGGAGCCCTCAGTGGAAAATTTAAGCACCATTGCTCTAATCATTCGATAAATAGAGTAAGCTTTCATTGATTGAAACAATACCCTCATGATACCTATGCTAGACTGTCAAATTTGCTGCCCAGTGCCTCTCTCCAGTACCACGGAAACCTTTGAATCCTACTGTTTTCACCCGAAATGAAAATTTGCCATTGAAAGTGTGAAGATGTTCAAGTAGTTTTGAGTATTTCAATGCGTGACATGTTTCTAGAAACTGATCAAAGCAGATGAATAGGTGGAAATTGACATGGACTGTATTCCATAATTCCCCATCCATACATTCATGAAAAATATTACTGATGCTGCAAATAAATGCTCAGACTGACTAATTGATGTCTGTGAGACACGATTGCAGAACTCTTAATTTGATAGAAAATCACAACAAAGATTGATCCTGTGTGTGGTGCTGATTCCATAACATTCTGTAACTCGGATCAGCAAGTTTCTTGAAGGAGTTCATTCACCCTTCGACAGCATTTCATCAATGAGGTAGTCCGAAACTGACACATGTAGTCAGAAACGACCAATCACAATTCCATGGAACACTGTTGCTCACTCATTGAGGAATCAAGCTTTTATATCAGTAGTGCACTTATGAGAGTAATAACTACATGAGTATTCTGTGGACTCAATAAAATGATCTCTAACTTTCTGACTAACTGAAAGTAACGAGAATGAATTATTCTCCTCTCTGCTGTTTGGTTTCTATCCAGTGTTTCCATTCTTCAGGGTGGAGTAATATATCCAGAAATAGTCATGAATCGCATCTGAGAATTCTGAATGCATCAAACATGACAATTTAACGCACATCACGTGAAATTGAGCCTCACTGCAACCTGCAAGCGCACTAATTAGAGGTTATTTCCACAAATTTTGTTCTGCCACCGCTTCCTAGATATTGCCGTCGTCCCAGAGCCATCCCGAAACCTGGAGCACTACATTAAAGAAGACTTTTCATTTGCGGTGCATCCCAGTGCATCCTGGTGCACACATGGGCGACCATAAATTCCACGTCGTCTGCAACGCACCTCTGAAATGCGCACCAAAATAAATTGTCAAGGCCCGGACGCCGGTTCACTAAGTCGGGGCCGGGTCTCATTTCCTGGTGACCATCATCGGATCTTAACACCCTGGGTGAGCTGGTTGTGCCCCAAAACGCGATTTCCGCTTGGCCACCGGCGCCGACCCGGCCCGGCTCTCGTGGCTGGACCGCGACGACCCCACATCAGATCTGCCCCACACCCCACCAGCACGCCGTGAGGTTGCACGAGGTCGCGATGGTCGAGAATTGTGTAACAATATTCTAATTACTCGTGCGACTATTTTGAGAATGATAATTAAAGCTACGTTTACTACTTTCTACTTTGTCAGACTTATTCATTGTTCAATTGCGGATTTTCAAAGAGCGCGGGGCACTGAAAGCGCACCCTGTCGGAGACCCACCAAAACAAATTAGAGAAGGACAGACATAACTCGCTAGAGAGTGGTCAGGTGGTCCACTTCGGTTTCCGTACGTAGGTGATACCTTGCGACTACATTTTTGTTTGTGTGTGCTATCGCGCGCGCAGCCGCCCTGCAGTTCTTCCGTCGTGGGAGCCGTGCACATCGTACGTCTTCTACGTCGTCATCGTCGTCGTCGTAACCGGGATTTCGTTCCCCACCTCTATCGCGTCGCGTTTTATTAGCCTCCTAGAGGCATGCCAGCCGGTTAGTAATCAAAATATTCGTGAATTCCGGATCACAACGAAGAAAGACGACGAATAAGAAGAAGACCAACATCACGACCGGGGCACGCGCGCAAACATGGCCAAGGGCGGCGATGGCAGCCCCCCGCAGCCGTCATCGGCGAGCGGTAAAAGGCCAGCCTTACGCTCAAAGCCCTACGATCCTAACGACGTAAGTAAAAATTATAAAATAAGTTGTCTAGAGTTTGGGTTGTACTCTTACCTAAATAGTTCCCGCCAGGCACATAACCTAAAAGCGCCTCGTGGCGGCGGCCTTGAGCGCCAAAGTTCCCCCGTAGAGGAGCTACGTGTGAGATCTTTGCACCCTCCCGCTGTTAGAAGATTTGCTATCATTAATGATGAGATTTTTTAGTGTAGTTGTGCACAGTGGTTGTTCCAGAGGAATTGTGGTGGATGATTGTGGAATACGTATACAGTACTTTACTGTCACTACTGACTGCTGGTGCTACTGCTTGTCAGTGTGATTTTCTCTGGTTTAGACTCTAGTTGCTTCTTAGTTCAGTATTGCCAGAGACGTTGTAGAGTATGTTGGATCAGTTGAGCTTAGAACGAATAGTAATTTGGCTCTGTTCCAAGCTGCGCATCCACATTGATCAATTTCCATTTTCTTGGTTCATCTGTTTCTTTAAATACTGTAGTATATTGTGAATTTGGTGTCTCAAATTTGACTGAAATATCTGTTCCAAGTTGTACCTCACACTAATCACTCAACCCTATACCTGTTGAGGCTCATGAAATGTGCATGAGGGCTATGTCTGAATGTGTATTGATTTGTGGTGTCACATCTTATTTCAGTCATTCGTGAAAAAAGTCGCAACTAAAGTGACAGATCTGATTCCACAACGGTCTTGGATTAGCAAGTGGTTCAACAATTCACAAGAAACCTTACCTCAAACCATTCAAGAGGAAAATACAGAATGTGAAGAATTAGAGGACCAGCAGTTGCAACCTCCTCCACCAAAGAGACCGTGTATTCGCATGGATGTAACTCATCCACCTGGCACATTTTCTATCAAACCCAGGAACAGAAATTTAGTCAATCAAATACAGCCTCATAGAGAGCAATTTCTAAATCACAATAATACCACTGTGAGTATTTTGATCACTAGAACTTGAATTGATCATCAGATTCTTCTTAACCATTAGTTTTTATATTCTAGGCACAAGACTTTTCAGAGCCCACTCCAAGTGGATCCAAATTACCTCGTTTTGTAGCTTCAACCCCAGCATTTTCGTCGGGCGTGAGCAAAGTCCCGAACTCTCACTCTGCCCTTAACATGTTAATATCAGAAACTAGCAATAATGGTACAACCAATGGGATGGATGATAACTCAGAATCTAGTGAAAGCACAAGTGGATGTAGCTCATTGGTACCTCAAAACAATAGGCAAGAAGCCCCTGTAAATACAAACTTTAGTGCATCTCTTGCCAGCAAGAGAAGATGTATTGAAGATAAAATGAGTTTTGGTATGTACTATCATTATTTTCACTGTAATTACCATATCAGTTTCTTGATTAAACAAGTTTTCTCTCTGCAATGCAAAATCTTGAGGATCAACCAAACGAATAACGTTATAAAAACATTGTCTTGACATTCCAGGAAGTCAATTGCGGTCCAGTAGGTCACTATTTTTGGATGGTAATGCCAGAGAAACTCTGAGTAGCAGACGGCCAAGTTTTGACCCTTATGTGGCAGTTTCTAATTTAGATAAGTCGTTATCATCTCCGTTCTACTCCGGTAATACAATGTTTGGTGGAGCGAATGCAGCAAATTTGTACAGGAGTAACAGTATTCTATCGGATACAACACAGGTATATCTTGAATAACCATGACTTGCTAGTTGTGAACTTAGTTTATTGGATTAGGTAGCCTATTCAGAGAATTTTCTTATAGCTGTAATAGTGATGACACATATTCATCTATCGGTGTTAATCTGATTTGATGAGGTTGTACTGTCAATTGTGTGACTCCCTGTGCTAATTGAGTTGTTTTATCAGCTCAGATTAGCGTGTTTTCCATCATTTTGATATCCTTTGGTTTGCTTGATGTTTGTGTCTGAAAAGTGAAAAAAGGCTGTTCTCAATTTTAGAAATACTAATAATTATTCACCTTCTACAGCTACAATTGAGGGCTCCAAATCGTGCAAGTGTGGAGGTGAAGCCTTCGAGTGAGTCGACAACTGACACGTCCTCGGGTATGAGTCAGACGGCACGTCGTATCCTTGAGGCTCTCGAACAGTTTTCATCGCCCTTGGCCGATGCAAAGAAAATGCCGGTTCGTAATATGAATAATTTGAGCTGGGCGACCTCGCCAACTTCTTCACTTGCTCGCAAGCGAACCCGAGAAGATGAAACACCTTCTACAAGAGTTGGACTGAGACACTTGACGCGTGAACTTGTTGTTCCAACTATCCCAGATATCTTGAGAATTCGTAGAAAACAAAAACTCCAAAACACAACAATGAATGCTAGAAAAATAATGAATGCTAGATCTGCAAGTGACTTGGCCAGTGGCGAAGCGGAGAGGCGAGACTATCAACTGAGGTCAGTATCCGTTTCAATCCTTGATTTCAGTGTTTTCTTAAATCCCATATGCATAATGGATGTCATCCTGCTTCTGAAGTAAACGCAAGAGAAAGTAAAGATGGGTAACCTTTATTCCAGGCACGATTCTCCATCTCAACCGAAACGCAATCACATGAAAGCCACAAGAAAAACTAATCTCATGGAGGAGGATACTGTAGAAGCTCTGAACTTGCCTGATATGCCTCTGCCTGTAACCAGTTTACCGCGGTTCGATTTTTCACTCCCCCAGCAGTCGAAACCTCAGAGTCCCGAAAAACTACCCGTTCCAAATCACATAGAAGACAATGAGTCTTTCAAATTTGCAAGTCCGATTAGACTGTCTGATGGTGCAAAGAATGTGGAATCTATAAATAACTACACGTTCAGCAAACCTATGTCGCCTAGCAAAATACTATTCAACCACTCTCTGAAGGACGACTCGGCCTATGAGATGTCAAAAACAGCGAGTCTCGACTCTGATGATACTCTTCCGTGCACGCCCTCATTTCCAAACTTTTTATCGTCGGGGCCATCCTCGCAGATGCAGTTTCAGTTTTCCAGTAAGAAGACGGAAAGCTCAGTGGCGACAAAAGTTGCCAGTGATCTGAAGACTGGTAGTGTAATGGACTTTTTCGCCTCAATGGCTAAGCAGACGACCAAGTTGAATGAATCGAATGTGTGGGAATGCAACGAGTGCTTGATCAAGAATAATGAGTCTGAGTCTCATTGTGTGGCTTGCAAGAGTTCGAGACGTCATGATTCCTCGAGTTCCATCGAGATTCTAGACGACGATTGCGAAGAAATCAGTCAAGGTACTAAATGTGTTGTAGCTAAGCAAATCGTCTACGAATCACTCGTTGTTAGAACAAATCATTCTGTCTTTGCCATTTTCTTCTTAGTCAGCAACAGAAAAAGCTACAGTATGTTGTGATATTGACTACAACTCCCTCTTTTCATTTCGCAATTATTCATGTTCATATAACCCTTTTGAACTTCACAATTTTAAAGCTAGATTCATCTCCTTTCCCTGACATGAATTCACTCATCTAAACCAAACTACTGTACTCATCAAATTTTCTTTACATCTGTGTTCATGGATAACTTGAATACGAATATGCATTTCTCATTTCAGATACTAAAAAGAGCAAAGGTGAAAACAAGAAACACGAAAAGTCCAGCGCGCCGCTTCCCAGTCTCTTTGGCAACACGAATTTCAGCCCTCATTTGAAGCCCTTTTCCGCAATCAGCAACAACTTGAATTTTAATTCGAACTCCAACTCGTCAAGTTCAGTAATTGTTCTCGATTCCGATGACGATGACTCAAGACCCGAAATCGTCTCCATAAAGCCCGTTGCCAAAAATGACCCTCCTATAGTGTCCATTGCACCGAAGCCGGCCAAAAACTCTTGGGAGTGCCCGTGCTGTATGGTACGAAACGTAGAGACTGTCACGTCGTGTCCATGCTGCAATACTGCTAAACCCGGTTCCGTCAAGGTCAGTCCCAAACGCAACACTAGCAGTGACATCGCACCACCGCCCACGACGTCTACCAATACCACGACAACGACGAGCACTGGCTTCGGCAACATGTTCAAAAAACCTGAGGGATCGTGGACATGCGATACCTGTATGATCACAAATAAGTCGGAGCTTAGCAAGTGTGCCGCTTGTGAAACTCCCAAACCAGGCTCCAAGCCTGCTAGCACCGTCAGCAGCTCAAGTAGTAGCACTGGTTTTGGTGATATGTTCAAAAAACCTACGGGCTCGTGGACGTGCGATACTTGCATGATCACGAACAAGTCGGAGCTCAGTAAATGCGCTGCTTGCGAGACTCCCAAACCAGGTAGTATAACCGAACCATCCAAACCGACATTGCAGTTCAAATCTTCCGTACCGGCTGCCACTACCACTTCGGGATTCAAATTCGGTATCGACAAAGCCGAGGACTCAACAAAAAGTGCGATATCAAGTGCACCTAACACCAATGGTTTTGCTTTTGGTAATTCGAGTGTCTCGACAGCTAGTGCAGGATTCAGCTTTGGATCTCCGACCAGTGATAAGAATAAAGAAACGTCGAGTACTGGATTTGCTTTCAAACCTAGCGAGTCGGTGACAGCTGCCGCGACCTTCCAGTTTGGAGCAAAACCAATCGAGACTAAGGACAAGGAGGAGGCTTCCAATGCTTCAACCGCTGCTACGTTTTCGTTTGGTGCTCCGCCGAAGGACGATTCAAAAATCCCAAGTACTGGTTTTGTATTTGGACAGTCGGCTGTGACCTCGCCAACCAAAGGGGAGACTGAAAATAAGACAGAAGCTCAGCCAGTTGTTAGAGGATTCAGCTTTGGCGCGCCAAAGTCAACTGATGCACCGCTCGACAAAAGTTAGTATTTATCCTGAAGTTGATTAAAATATTTGGCACGTTGTTTTGATGTAAAATGGTAATCGTCTGATCACAGAGTCATCTGTTCAAGTTACCTACCCGCAATCTATTAATTGTTCTTATTACTTTACCATTGCAGGCATGTCAGAGAAGAAATCTGAGTCAGTGACCACCTTGCCGGCAACGAGTGGTTTCTCTTTCAATGCTCCGACTACGAGTGTCAGCTTTGCTTCAAATGTAGAATCGAAAAAAACTGAAAATCTCAAGGAGGCACCAGTGTCCGAAACTCCCAAAATGAATTTTGGAGATACGTCAAAAGCTCCAAGCTTTTCCTTCAATACTGCGGTAACCACAGCTCCTGCGAGCAGTACGAACAGTGCTGCCGCAACTCCAATATTTTCTTTTGGGGCACAGTCGACTGCTCCAAAACCGTTTGAATTTAGCAAGACTCCGTCTAACTTGTTCGGTAAACCTGAAGCTGCGTCTACCAGCCAAAGCATCACAAGTGGGACATCGGCAACGCCGATGTTTGGAAGTGGAAGTGCTGCAAGCAGTTTTTCTAATCCCACGTAAGTGTAACTTGATCGTCAGTTGAGAGCTATTGATATTGTGCCATTACGTTCGCATAGGGTCCTAGTAGACTCGACGGGTCATGAAAAGAATTCTCAATTATTAGATATGCGTATTTTTAATGTATCTATCAAAATCTCAAAGGATCGAGTATCATTATAATCTTTCATAAGTTGTGATAAGAAATTAAGCGTGAATCACATTCCAGCTTTCAAAATTGTTTACAAATCAATTCTTGGTAGTTTGAAATAAAAATCTAGAATGATTTCCAATCTCAAAACTGCGATCCTCCGCAGGAACCAAGCAACACCATCGCTGTTTGGCAATACGAGTGCGGCCTCTACACCAGCTTCTGGTACGACTGAAAATAAACCGTCGATATTCGGATCTACCGTCCCAGAGAACAAAGTAGCTCCAAGTTTCGGAGAGCCTAAAGGCAAAATATCAGCTTTTGGATCGACGATCGAAAATAGTAAAACGTCAACGTTTCCAACTCCGAATTTCGGTGCTGCAGCAGCATCCGCTACAACGCCTCTTCCACCTTTCGGATCAGGTGTGTTTGGGAGCAGTGCGTCAAGCTCTTTCGGAGGAAACGCTTCATCAGGATCAATTTTCGGCACAACGAAGGCTTCAGAAACATCGACAGCCAACCCTGGTGAGTGAAAAAACTCAGCTTGATTCAAGTTTTCTGACTCAAAATGTCTTAGATGCCTAAGTTAATCCGCACGGTGACTTATCATTTTTCCTTATTTATTATTTATTATTGAATCTTACATTACAGGTCTGTTCACTTTCGGCCAGTCGTCACAGAACACAGCTGCTCCCACGACAGGTGGCTTCAACTTTTCATCTGGTTCCAATGCCTCCGGAAATTCCAATGAGCAAAAGCAGCAACAGCCAGGTCTATTTTCTTTTGGAGCTTCGAGTGGTAATGCGTCTCAAGTGAGTGCCGGTGGTTTCGGCTCGTCCGCATCAAGCTTTGGTGGTTCAGCCGTCCCGTCTGCTGCCTCCTCGTCGAGTTTCACATTTAATGCACCAGTTAAGCCAGCCGAGAGTGCTGGTGGATTTGGTCAGTCGGCAACATCGCCGCTGTTCAATGCACCCGCGCCAATGTTCAACGCACCCGCGTCTAATCCGGCACCACCTCCGGCTTACCCTGGCACTGCTAGCCCAGCGCCTGCTTCGACAGGCTTCAACTTTGGCAGCTCGAATATGCCACCCAGCTTCAATTTTGGCAGTGTGAGTTTCTATTTGATGTTGTGCATGAGGAGACCCTTCCGGCTATCAGACTTTTTTGATCCATGTACAGATGGAAATCACGCCACCTCACAACTTGACGATATTTTCTTTCAAAACCCAGAATATCGCTTTAATTTTTTTCATCTTGTTTTTGTAGTATCCAATTAGTTTTAATATTAAAACTTTCACTTTCTGGGTTATGATTATATTTGTATTGAATTTTGAATTTTTCAGGGCTCGGCACCAGCTACAGGTAGCTTCACTTTTAATGCACCTGCACCAAGTGCTTCACCGGCTCCCGCTTTTGATCCGAATGCACAGCCAACTTTCAACTTCACTGGAGGCAGCGCGCCAACAACTTTCAAGTGAGTTGATGATGTTGAGAAAAAGTGTATGAATCAGTTCATGAAATGGGGATCGTACGAATCTTGATCAGAGTCTTGAGTACCGTTTCTGTTAACCATGATTGAAGCTTCTTCATTATGATAGATATTCTGATTCTGATCTTTTTTCATCATGTGCTTGAGAGCGTAAATTCTCAACCAGGCTATGGAAAGCATGCGACACTTGACATATCTTTAAAACTTGGCAAAATCCTGGTACCTTGATTAATGCTCCATGAATTCGTGGAATTACTTTGAAACTGATGCTATTTGAAATAACGATGGCTTCAAAGTTCATCTGTCTATTTGAGTTCTTTCATGAATTCTTCTCATTTCGTACTACCAAGCGTACATGCTCTCTGATATGACCTGAGCAATCCAATTGGACCTTGGAAAATTTTCGACACCTATGCATTAAAATATTCATTATTTCTATAGTGCTACACCGACAGTGGGTGCCAGAAAAATGAAGAAAGCAGTCCGCAGAATGCTACCCCGGCAGTGAACCTCAAATAGCTTCTAAAGGACCGTATACGCAGCATATAACCGTAAAAATTCGCAGCGAGGAGAAAACTTCTGCATTCTTCATTATGAGAAGATAGGAATAGAACAAAAGCGCACTTCAACGTGCTCTGACTTTTAATCGAGCATCTTTGTTTCATTGTCTATTCTTTTATTTTTCGCTGTACAGTCAGTTAGTAAGTTCCTTGTTCTACACGAAAGTCAAATGATGAATATTCGGTCTCAGTGAGATAAAGACAAACCTTCGTGCGTGATATAGTGGCTCTTGCGATATACATATGTGTCAGACTCAATTACAGCTGCATCAAATGTACAAGAGAGTTTTTTGAGGATTGATGAGAGCAGTGCCGAAGTAAAAATTTCAAAGTCAGAGCTTATGAAGCAGGACGGAAAAAAACTATCACGGACCCACTCTGCTCTCAGGTAAGTTTTTCAGTGATGTGCATGTTGCACAACTTAGATTTCCTGACTGAACATAATTTGAAATGAATAAGAAGCTAGCGGATTCCTTTCTTCTCTCGATATATGCTTGACTACACTTATTAATCTGTGATCGCAGCATTGTTCTGCGTTTTCTCTTTTTTTTTTGACGAAACATTTTTGATAGTGAATAAAGAAATGGGAGATAGAATGAACAGTGAAGAATATATATTGTGAAGGCGCCTCGTGAGTACTCGCCAAAAAGATTCGAATCTTGGAGCTTTTTGATATAAGAACGTTTTTTTTTATAAATTTTCAAAGATGATGAATATATTATGTAGATCTCCAATCAATGAAAAGTACTGTAGAATCTTTTTTGCCGGTCACGTCACGATTATCGGCGTTCGTAGGAATCGTAATTATATTTAAGATCAAAGATTTATCTTGATACATCAAGTTCTCTCAGGATAAATCAACTAAAAAGTTCTAGCATATTTTAATTAGCATTCTCATAGTCGATTCCGAGGGCGTCTGTATAATTGTTACTTTTTCCATCGATAAACCTGTAATATATAAAACGAGAGATGGAGAAAGTAGCAAAATACATTGAAGAAAAAAAATGGCATTCGGATGAGTACAAAGTTACGAAAATATTTCCAATGTAAAATCCAAATTGTATATTTTTTTTATACGTAACCCAAGAATGAAAATGAACCTATAAGGATGAACTGAATGCCATTTTACCAGGTTTATATATGTTATATGCGCATATATATATATATAAATATTTCGCAGACTAAGAAAATATAAATAAATAAAGAATTGAGTGTTGAATTGCAAGGGGATGGGTGAATGAATGAGGCAGTTATGTGAGAATCACAAACTGGGAGAAGAGTGATCATTCAAACATTCTTCTTACAATTTTTAAGGGACTTCTAAAAATGTACCATCTTTCTTCTGTTATTTTCAAATAAATTTGCGTCAAATCTTATTAACAAATGCATTTTTAAACGTTACCTAAGTCTTACACCTCTATTTCACCCGTTCCAAGAATTCGTAGATGCCTGAAAGCATCGGTTGTTTTTCCTAGAACTGAACAAGCGCACATGTAATTTTAGAAGTCCCAGTCTTGACAAAAAGTAGTTTGCTGTTGTGCAATTACACTTTCTTTATTGTGTGTGCTGCTGAAATTGAGCTGTGCACTTTTTGATTATCCATATTGACAAATGATTCGTTCGAGTTTCATGTAGAAAAATGAATTTTCATCAATGATAAGACCGTGGTTGAATCAGCACAGACATGAGATTTTTGAGCATCTCGTTGTTTCTCCACGATGAGCTGATTCAATCTCTACGTGAATTATTTTCTCATATGAAAGTAGACGTTAAAAGCATTGATGAGAAAAGACACATTTTCTTAAAATTGTCTTTGAATGAAAAGTAATTTATTCGAATTTCAGAGGAAAAAAATAGCGATAATCTGGTGCTTCTTGACACATTTATATGATTGTAAACTCAATCGTAGACATTTGTGAAGGTTTTTTCCAACTGTACAATGAAATACAACTATAGTTTTGAAGGTATAAACTTGCATACATCCTCGATTTTGATGATTTGTATAATTAATGATGAGTTGAGAGTGCGATTAATTATCATGTTTGTCAGATGTGCGGAACGCTATGAAAGAGACTTCCATGTTCTTTGATTCTTCAAAATTTCGTGAAATTGCATTCACAGTAACCACTTCTTTGAGAAATATCCGTAGTACATTACGTGTGAGGATGAAAAGTGAGATACTTCTAAAATTTATCAATCATGTTGTCAATTGAATATTGCGTTCGAGTGACTTATGATTTGACGTTGTATTTTCGTCGATAAATCGAAAAGAAAATTTCTTATGTCTCCGCTTTGTCAAAGTTGCAGGTAAATTTGATAAAAGAATAAAGTAAATGCCAAAAATGTTCTCGTCATTTTCCCTTCAATGACAGCGATATTGAAAGAATTAATTACGTGAATTCACGTGGATTGCGTGATGAGTGTTGTCCAAGTTCTGACTTTTATCACCATGAAAAAAGTATCTCATCGTTTGTTTGGAGTGTCTCCCAGGATTTTAATCGGCACAGTAAAACGGCAGTGGAGTCCGATTCACTTCCGAACTTGTAACATAGGTATACCAACTATTTTCCGAACTTTTCCCATTCCGAATTCTTTGACAGATGATGCTTTCTAGGTATTATATCGCGGAAGATCCATAACTCTAAATGAAGTGACATAGACTTATATCACAAACACTCGATCGGTAATTGTATGTCATCTGCCTAGAAATCCATCAATTCATTTTACACCAAATTGATGATACCCGTTAAGAAAGCTAAGCTTCCAAATCTAACAGGATCTGTGATTTGAAAGCATATGTTTCAATGCTAACGAAAGTGGTCAGATCATCAAATAGCTACTGCAATTAAGATCGTTGACTTGACAGAACAAAATACAGTGGAACTTGGGTAACCGGAAAACCCCTGTTATTGGAAAAATAACTCGATACTTTACGAAAACTCTAAGTGGAATGAAAGACCGACTTCAAGAGGAACAACAGTTTGCGTTAATATCTTTTGAGGAGAACTCCGGAACCTGAACGCAATGTAGACAAATATACGCGTTAGCCGAAATCGAGAGGGCCAGTCATCCATCATTTATGACTTGATTTCTGATCTAATTAGTATTTCCATGATACTTGATTTATATGTATAAACATTGGATGTAATTGATGAATTATTGACGTAGATATGAACGACTCAATATGTGGAATATATGGAAAACCTGCATGAATGAGACTTGAATGGTTTCGATCATCTATACCTGGAAAACCGGATTACTGGGAAACTCCTCTATCTGAGAAAAATAGTGTCCCCTCCGAGTTCCATTTTTACAAGTTTGAGTGTATGCAACATAAGTCGATCAAGACTATAATGAAGAGTTCTCTAGGGCGAGAGAAATCATGTGGCTTTTCGGATTATGGTCACAGATGAGAATCTTGAATTTTTGATGGTTCAATTACTCTTTTCATCTCAGGTGAGCTCAATTTCTATTTGTTTCCAAGATTGTAACCGGGTATCACTTGAAAAACTGAAAAGTATTTAAATAATCATATCCGTTCATGAGTAGTCATTTCAAGTCCGCCTGAGTTCTAGTAGGGCCAGGAAACTGGTAGAGCATAGTATACAAATTTGTGTTCATCAATAATGATTTGAGGTGTTACGCAAATGCCGACGGTGATAATTATTGTGTTCCGATACTGAAGAATCGTTATCCTGTTTCAATTTAATAGGTTCTTTCAAAAGAATTCAATCACAAATCTGCTATGACGTGGTACAAAGAACAATATACAAGTATTCATATTTACAAAATTCTATATTATGATTAACTTTTACAAAATTACTATTGATTATAAAAGTGCAATGCAAAAACTAGAAGTTCGAGTTATTTGAGATTTTGAATCGGTCCTCTATTGGAGTCCTTTGCAATTGCATGAAACAATGAAAAGACGGTATTGGTATATAATGCACATACATATGTCAGCAAGGCAGATTAATTCTCGTCACAAAGATATAATGCTACCTTACACAATCAACAGAATCTGAGGATAATGACTGGATTCAGAAATGAATGATCGAGAGAAAGGACCGTGCTCAAGTTTTTCTAAAACAGGTAGTATGAATTTTATTCCGAAATTTACAACAAAACCGTTCGATCTAGCTTAAAATGCCGCTTTGTCGCATGGAGATGTGAAACATAGACACGCACAACATAGGTATTACAAGACAATGAGAACATGTTCAAATATACATTTCATCGTTAGATTACAATCGAACCAAATCAATAATTCACTTTACTTATTCATTAAACATTCGCTAATCACTTGATACATGTGCAGCGCGCACAAACGTATGTGTGTGTGGACTCTATTTTTTGTCGATCTTTAGCTGTTTGTTTTAATCACGAGTGTCTTCGATTGGGATAGGCGTCTTGAACCCTGGGAGGTAAATTAACTAACAATAGATATAAGACTTGATGAGCCTCCTCTCCAGGTGATGAATCCTACCAATCATACACCATGTATATCACTTCTATTTCATGATATTATGAATTAGGTACAACCTTAGTTATTCAATATTAATGAGAATATTAATAGGTATGTTTTATTTTTTCTGTTTGCATGAATTAATTATAGCTCGTTACTATTATCATTTTTACCAATATTTATAAAGTTTCTTACACTAAGAATCGTCAGACATGAAGGAATTCTGGGATTTCAACTCCTCAAGAGTCTGAATCTGTTGACGTAGGAATAATATCCTGCAAAAAATAATTGAAATTTCAATTCGAGTATTGAGGGAATTCGAGGATGGATTTCAATATTGTTATTTTTCTAATTTAACGACAAAGAAGTTTTGAGAGCTAGTATGAAATAAAAAATGAAATCCTTTTGGTTGGCTAAATGAGTTTTACTCGTATGATAATTTTTAGACAAGACTCACCTCTGTTCCTGTAGAGTTGCTTGAATTTCCGTTAGCCTTACTATTGATCGAGCAGTTTTCAGTTCCGCTGAAACTCGCGTGCATTGTAAGCTGCCCATAGTATGAGCTTCTTCACCCAATTTTTGCGCCTGCAACAAAATCACAGTCGGATATAATTATGTTCCATCATTATAAAAACTAGACATTCATGAAATGTAATCGGAGTTTTACCTGTTTTTCTAGGATGTCAGCAGGGAACGCCCGTACATGCATCGTTAAATCTTCCCGATAATGGTTAGCGAGCGACGGCGTGAGAGATGGCGTTAAGGGCGGCTGCACTCGAGAAAGTGCTTGCAGTCCAACACCGTTGCCCAAATTCGACAAAGTACCCAGAGTACTGATACTCTGTAACGAGCTTATACTTTGTCCATTATTTGTACCCACGGGACTGCCTACTGTGAAATTAACATAGATTGAATGATTTGAAGCATCAGAAGTCTGGAAAAGTCTTGGGGGAGTAATCGACGTGCAAAAGAGTTAGTATCCTAACGATTTCAGCTCAATTGCGAGATGTCCTCTAATTTTCTAAATTATGAAATCCCGAGTCATAGATGCGGAATCGTTCCTCCTCTTGGCAATTCGCCTCACTTGTTTCTTGAGCTTTGTCAGGTGTGCATGAAATAATGAAACGTTACACACGATGGAGTAAACATAACCAAAAGCTGTAAGCTAACGAAACTTGTTTCGGTCTAGCTAAAAGGGTAGAGGTAAAATTGTCTGAAACTATAAGGAGTACGTGCGTATCATGAGAAGACGCATTTTACGTAAAGCAGCTCGCTGGGCAATTTTCGATTAGGGAAAACATTTATTTTGGGCACAGAGCCCTGATGAAGGGCGTATAATATGACGTGAGAATTAATCATCAACTTACGCTTTCTGACATCCATACAGTCCTGGGTTTCTGAGTGGGTTGGCGTTGGGGGCCCTTCGCCAGTTATATTGCTACTTGTGTCCACTTTTAATGGGGCCATTACATCACCCGCACAACTACTTCTTTCTCCGCCCGACTGCTGCTTAAAACGGTTGATGTTAAAATCAATTATAAATTGTTACATCTCCAGGTGGAGGAAAAGTTGTGCCAGTAGTAGAAGTTCATAAAAGACACCGTAAAAATTATCTTCGACTTACTTGTTGTGACAAGAGAATTGCCGTTTGGATGGTTTGAAGAGCTTTTTGGGGATCGGGTTGCTCTCTGATTTGTGAAAGAAGCCTGGGAAGATTCGAGAGCGAAACAGGCGGCCCTGGAGCGTTACTACCTCCGAGCGACGTCGGCGAACCCAGCTTACCCATCTGTGAGCCACTCGTCGGATGGGATGATAATCGAGGTAATGCTAAAAGTGGAAGATGATTTTGGAAATTTCAAATAGCGAAATAACACTTGAAATGCTTAGTGTTGCCTTTTTTTATGAGCTCAAGATTATCAGAAATTTAAATTTGTTGTATACATTAATTACATAGACCCTTACACAAAAGATGAAAGGTTAACATACGGAAAATCTTGGATATCGTGAGGATTTTGTTGTCAAAAAAAGATTTATCGGTTACTTTTCACACGATCGGTGTTTCTGATATGCTCTGTAAGTTACAAGCAAGCAAAATCAAAGGGGCGGATGATTCGGATAATTGGTTTGAGGATATTTGTACAATGTTCCAATCATCACGTTTGTAAGGTTATTTGTGGTGTAAATGTAACAATAGATATACGGTTCGTCACATTATTTGCCACAAAGAAAGCTGCAGCAAAGTTGACTCTTCATTCAGCAAAAGAAACTTCATTTAATTTACATGGAATTTCATGTCGAATTGAGAAAGAATTCCGGGCAAGGCGCTGAGAGTACGTTTCATCATCTCATAATCGTGAATCATATGAACGCGAGCGAGAGGGACAACTTCACGAGTATCTAATTGGACAGAGGGGGAACGACATGTTTCCTGATCAGGAAGAATTTTAAATAAATAATATTTGGAGCCTCACCTGCGGCAAGTAACACTGGTCCTTGAGGATTCGAGTCGCGACCAAGGGCAGAACTGGCAGTGGTCTCGGACGTAGGGGTGGAATCGCCAGGGGATATGTCCATGTCCTGCGTGGTCTGGCGTTCCTGTGCCCCGGCTGCCGCTGCTGCTGCAGCAGCTGCAGCGTTAACCGATTGCTGAGATGAGTTCTGCGAGTGCGAATCATCCCTGCAGGAGTCACGATCCCGATCGCGCTCACGTTCGCCTCTACCACTATCCTTGTCCGAGCGATCTTGTCTGCTATCCCGAGACTCATCTCGACTACTCGACCAGTAATCGTTACTGCGCTTATCGGACTGCCGCGACGACGACGACGAGGATTTGCTTTCCCTAGTTCCACTGCTACTGCTGGTGTTCGAACGCGAGTTGGAATGTTTGTCATGACCTAAGATATAATCAAATAGTAGAAGGCAATTATTATTTGTTAGAGCAGAAGTTTTAGTCGAGCATTGAAGTTTTATCGGTATTTTGAACTCCATCACGACCGAAAGATTGGAAATCTACTCAAGTACTCTGTTGGAACTTTGCAACGATAATGTAATAAAGGCTGACTAACCGGTAAGTTTTTCAAAAATTTAATGAATTGATTTTCTATATGAACTGATTTTTTCATCAGGCAACCGATTACCGGAGAATAATTTTCCGAGATGAATCGCGAAAGTAAATGTTGAAATCGTAAATACACTCACTTGATCTAGTTGATGAATAGTCATTGGATTGGCGCTGACGACTATCTGTTCGAACAATCCACTCTCGTGGTCTTTCCCACTGAGATACTTCAGTTTTGCAATTGTAGTAATACTTTTTACCTGAAGAGCTCATATGTTCCGACCAGTCTCCGAACCTCGCAGTTCGCTCCATCGTTCCTCGTTCATCCCCCCGTTTGTCCTTTAAATATTGAAGGAGTTTGTTTCAAATTAAAATCATCTGTAGAGAGCAAAAAGTGGATTACGGGAGTATTTAGATTTCTACACACCTGACATGAATTATGCGTAGGTTTTCTTTGCGAAGAATCTCTTGAAGAATTTGAAGATAATTTTATTGGATGAAGTATCTGTGGAGGAGAATGACAGATTAGAAAACGTGAATAAATGTTCAACAACTCTGTGGGCTCAGTTGAATGCTTCTTCTCATATTACAGAATGGTGAATATAGCTTGTCCAAGATCGAATTCGTTGATTTAGGAAAAGCTACACCTTTATATATATTATTTCTATATAAAGACACCCAAAGGCGGGGAGAGGGAAATGAATGTTGAATGATATCTACTAAGCAGACTCAAAAAGCACGTCAAATATTCGAAAAATGTTTGACGATTCTGACGAGACTTTGAAGCTTTTGGTAATGCACGAAGTGCTTGCTTGTGGGGCTCCAAACATAATTATTAACAATCACCAAGTGGGTGTAACGCTTTCCACTAAAATTCACATCATTACATCTCAATCCACAAAAGTTGTAGACACTCAAATATACAACATTTAAAATTGAGAATCATTGATCATATTTCATCCCCAGCCAAACTCTCACTATTCACGTGATTCAATATCAATTTCTGAAACATAATTTTGTCTACATATTGAGAAAAACTGAATGGGAAGTATGCATGCTAAAATTTATATGATAGAAACATTCAACATGAATGAAAAAGTTGAAAAGGATTTGATCAAATTATATATAAACATAAAAAGTGGAACTAAAACACTCACTTCACTGTTATTCCTGTCATGATTGGTCCTATGCTCCGAGTCTCTCGACTCACGGCTTCGTTTATCTTTTGGAGATCGTGTACAGTCTGCAAGGAATGATATCATAACAGAGAGGTTTTTGCAAATGAATGGTCAAACACGAAATATGCACAAAAAGCTTTTACAACAAAAAAGTGTTCGCTGTACAGAAGTAAATTGCAAGACCATTCAGTGGAGTTCATATCCAACCATGGAAAAAGATCAACATGATAAATCACTTACCGGAATACTTATCCCTAGAGGAGGACAACTTGTAGTCTCTATTTTCTCTCTCCTTTTTGTACATAGTCTTACTGCTGGAGTAACTGCGGGGACTGTCTCGGTCGGCCCCCAAGCCCATTCCCAAGCCTCCGGCTGGACTGTATGAGTTACCATTGGGTGAGTCTCGCATTCGTCCTTCATATCTGCTATCTGATGTGGTTGAAGATGAGTAGCTACTCTTTGAACTGCTATATTTCGAGTTCTGTAAAGAATTCATGATTACATCAAGTATACATAACATGGAACATTTCAATGAAGATCTTTGATATTGAGTTTAACTTTTGATTGTATTAGCAGCTACAGATAGTAGTTAAAGTCAAGGAGAAAAGAATGCAACCCAGCTCAAGTTATACATGAGTAATAATACTAGAGCACTACAAGAAAGTATGAAATTGTGTTTCAATGATGGTTCAGGGGTAAACTACTCGAGCCCAACCAAGACTGAAGATGAAATCAATCTGACACATGATCAAAGAGCTTGTTTGGAGCCCTCCTTCTAGATGGGTGTGCATCAGCAAACTCAAAGAGTCTCTTCATAGAAAATTATCATGAAATGAAGATCGAAAATGAATTTAGCGAACCGGATCTCTGGCGACGCGCACCCTGACAACGGGCGAGTCGTGCTCATCACGATGTCTCCACGACATGCCGATGACTTATTGATTTTTCTCCCGGACGGCTAGGTTATGTTTACATCCAGGATACCCGCGGGTATCCAAGGTCTAGATCATCCTCGGGCACTCAAGCTGTCGAGCTCGCAAATGGCCAACTCTGATGGCTCTGCGAGACGCTCCAATTGCTCCAGGTCCGAGTCTAGGTCCCGGGCGACGTAGTGGCCGCTACGCCCTTTACCCACATTCGGGGTCACCTGGAGCAATTCTTCCAAAAATTCGGTCTTTGTTTTCGGCCACCGTGGCCAGGATTCCTGGCCCTAATCGGGCCGACGACGACGACGACGACGTATCGACTCCATGTCTGGCGCAACGTCTGATCGTCGCGGCACAGTTTACGCGGTGACTCCGTCTGTGTGTGTATATGCGAGCTTTGATGTACGCGCATAACCTAACAATTTTTAGCCAGCTTGTCTTCCGTCAAAATTGCCCTTCTGCTGGCAGAGTATATACCTACTAATTATCGAATGGTTTTGGACCCTCGATCTTTTGACATTTGTTTATGATAAACTGACCCTGACAAAGTCCTTCGTAATATCAAAATGATCTTTTGAAGAGCTATTTCTGCCGTTTATTGATCGAGTCTCATGAAGCTAGCTAATGTCATCTGCTGATTTAGACCATCCAAGTTTTGTGCTCTTGGTAACTTACATTTTATCACTAAAATTCGATAAGAACGAAAGAAGCCCGAGAGTTTTCCATCATAAACAGATCAAGTTGAGACTTTTTTGGAAAAGAAACGACTTAAATATTAAATATTGCATAATGTATGGGTATTACGCTGCATACTTGTTCAAAGTCCTTCTTTTTACTTCTTTGGGGCCTCCACTCAAGATTGATAGCTTTATGTCATAATTGTGAAATGATATCATGTACAGCATGAATAGTGATAGATTAGTTAGCATGCTGATGAGAGATGACCTTCATTATTAAGTCTGACTAAAATTCATGTACACTTGGGCATATACATGATATTTCATCTCCAACTGAGTTTTTATCCATGATTATAAACGGTAGTTTGATGATTAGAAAGCATAGCATAAATGAATTAGGGGGTTTGTATCAGAACCATGCTAGTTAAGTTGGTCATGGAATAGTCTATGCACCATTCGTATCGAGATAGGCAAGCGGAAGTCATCAATTTGTAAGTAGGCATATCCACAGTGCTTTAGAATAATCATAACCAAGCACTGGGAAACTTGGTCAAGTAATATTTCTCTGTCAGCTTCTAAAGTTGAATACAGCATATTGATTGGAATTATGAGACAGATGGCCTTGGGGAAAAACCAATTAATGGTGTCAAAATCTTATTCATTATATTGATTACGAATCAACAAAATCTTCTGCTTGCCTACTCGACTTGGATAATTTTAGAGTGTTTACCTGGTACGGATGGGCCTGATGTTTCTCGAAGTACCTGCAATCAAACAAACAAAATTTCATGAATCAACCTCTTAACTTCATGAAAGCCATCATCAAGGAAATCAATTCTTAAACTAAGAAATGCATCGAATGTCACGTCAGAGTCGTTTCTCAGAGGAAGACATCGCAGTGACGACCTCGCAAAACGCGAGAGTATAAGAGTGAGGGAGAGACAAAGTGAGACAATATGTATATAAGAGGTCGGTGCCCTACCCATCGTTGATCCTTTGTGGTTTCCTCGCATGCATTACCATCAATGCCGGTGTCTAGGGTACGAGCTCGTGACAGCTCGCTCGAATATCTATTTGCTGCTGGTGGCAGATGAGGCCTGCTTGCTTCTTGGCGTCATATAGAAAAAAAGATGCGTTCAAATGCACTGTATGGATCGAAGCAGCAAACGACGACGACTACGACGACGACGACGACCCCCCTGTGATATTATATCGTGGGTGTGTAGATAGATATAATCGTAGTTATGATGATATACTCCTGGTGCAGCAGAGCTTATGCTTCGACAAAGTTTGGCTCAATGTCGCATCCAACGACCGAATCGTCTCCTCCGAGAGCTAATAATGACTTCTTGACCTGGTGACTCGATATATATATATATATATATGTATGTACAGATGAAGCGAGCAACCTCGAACCAACTCAGCCCTGCTCAGCTCCGCTTAGCTACCCGGACGCCATGTCACACCACACACCACACCACACTTTCGTGCAGAAGAGTATGATGGAAATTTTAAAGGTGCGTTCGAAACTTCAAACGTTTCTTGTCCGTCAATTGGTCACAAGATGTATATTACACCCGATGTCCTTGATGTTTCTTACGTATCAGACGCAAGTGTTTTGATTTTTTCTATCTTCAGCTGAGCTGAGGGAATTTAATATTAATTTATTAAATTGTATACATCAATGTGACTTGAAATCAAGAGTTTGATCCTAAGAATTCGTCTTTTTTAGGATTTTTGAACAAAAAATGTACGAAAAGTACCACCTATCACCTGACAGCATGAGTATGTTAGTTAATGCGAGTCACAATGACTGTATAGTGTATAACACGAGGTAATGTCAAAAATTGAGCAGAAAGCTTTGACCTCTTTATCCCTTAATTATATTTCCCTCTGATGGAATCAACTGATTAAATAAGCTATTTATAAACAGCATGGATTCTTATTTTTATTTTGATCATTCACATCCTGATAATAATTTGAGAAAATAACAAAACCCGAATTCGAAAGTGACCGCGGTGCGATGTGACCCACCCACGCATTTAGGCAGCCATTTTGCTATGGAGTGAGTAGCGCACTTACACAATGCACAAAATTCTCACACGGACAGTAATATCGGCACGGCGTGTTGTGTTCGCGTGTTTTGGAGCTACAGTTAAAATTTCAATAATTTGTGCGGTCCCCCGTAAATAAAGAAATCAATCAAATTTCTTCAGACTTTTTCTGACAGTGATAAGTTTCTCATGTGACGGCAAAAAATCTTTCAGCGAAGAGGATCAAGTTGATCATCCAAGATTCCAAGCAAAGCAGATAATCGAAGTGAATAAATGTGATCTACCTAGCGAACGTTTATGAAATATTACCGGCTAATCCGGGCTAACACGTAGTATATCTGCACCTGGGGAGCGTCATCAAAGGTCAACTATGGCTTCCCCGATGCAGGATGCTGCTGTCAGCAGCAGTGGTTCCGGTGTACGATCACCCGGTCTCGACACCAGTGAAAATGAAGATCTCACCTGTGAGTTTAGTGTGACCCAAATGTTATGGAATTTGAAAATTCCAGTAGAAATTTCCTCATTATAGTGTAGAGCAAGATCTAGAGATTGACAATTCTCGATTCCTATTCTCTCTTTCAGGCAATACAACTGTGCAAAAAGTTTCATTTTATAAAGTAGCTCCTTGTCAGGTTAAAACAATGCAGCTAAACGGCAACTGTTGCTCTTGGATGACTGAATTCAACAATGACATGTGCCGACTTGCTCATTGCTCAAATTTTCAATTGTTTATACAGTCCTTGGCTGTATATGCAAGGTAATACAATAATTCCACAACAATTATTCATATTATGGTTTGTTGACCTATCATGAACATTTCTGCTTGATAGGAACACGGCCACTGATGCTGTCATCTACTCTTTGGACACATCTAAACTGGCGGTTCTGCGAAGCCATATAAGCAATGTCTTGTTATTCTATCATTTTCATTGGTATGGTGATACAAAGGTAAGTAACTACACCTTTGATCAAATTGTATGAAAATGTAGTCAATTATATTAATTATCAATCTCAACATCATGGATTTTGATCAAGTTTCAGAGAATGGATGACCACTGTTCATACTTACAATATATGTCGGAAATAATGATTACTTATGTGAACTTGGAATTGAAATTTTCTGGTACAAGCTCATCTTCTCAAAACGAATTGATAACAAAAATTTTGCAGAAACTGTGTTTGCATTTAGGTATGTTGGTACTTGGATATTTAATTCATTATGTTTGACTCAATTATGACTTCTCTTTTCACTACTGTACTTGTTTTTTTCAGATTGTTCAGAAGAGCATATTTTCAAGGTTCTCCTAAAAAGTGAATTGGTCACGGAACAGTACAAGAACATCTGTAGCCCAATCATCAAGTAGTTGCATCTAGATATTGATATCCAAGGTTTGAGTGTTTAAAGAGTAGTTTTAATGAATTTGCATTTATATAATTTCAGGAAGTTTTTTCTGCAAGCTCTCTCCAACAAAGAACAGCTAACGAGTATAATGTATATACGTTACATAATAACTTTCAAACTTTGGAGATCTATGTACAAAACTAAGATGGAAGAGAAGGAAAGAAGGGAAATCGAGACCCTAGCTTTCAAGCTTATGGGTTATGGCATCCCTCCTTCGTGTTTTGACGCTATTGATTTCTTCCCTAAACCATTAGAGCGATGTATTGATAAGACCTTATGGTACTTGAAAACCTCATCTTTTGATGTAAAGACAACTATTAAGAACTTTCTAAGGTTTGAAGAGGAGTCATATCCACATCAACCAGAACCTGCATTGTTAACGGTAACAGACTCACAGTCATTTCACCATTAGTTTAAACATTACAATTCAAGCATGCAAAGTGAATGTTGACCTCAAAATTATTCATTATTCATTACAGGGTTGCAGAAATCAGTACCACTTTAAAGTTAATGATAAGATCAAAAGAAATCAGAATCCTCACTTCAAGTCAAAGTCAAAACCCACTGCCTCTAGAAGAATCAATAATGAAGAGATATTATTCGTCGATTTAACAGAAGAAAGTGTTACGAAAAATAGGGTGAAGAGTGCTCAGCCCAGAGAGATTGGGTGGTTGAAAAGTTTCAAAGATAATCTAAAGAACTCAGATTCCAAGTTTTTACACGAGAAAGAAGTCATGAAACCTTCAAGTGTGTCTTGGTGTACCAAATCTGAGGCCAACACGTTGGCCGTATGTATATCTGATGAAGATGTCAACAAATTGCTTGCAAAGAGCACGCCAGCTTCCAATAACCTGATTTCAAACATCAGTAAATATAATAATGATCCATCAATTTTACATGACTCTTACAATATATTTGGAAGAGGTGATATTTACATTCCTACATCCTTTTATGAATACAACACTGAAGATTATGCTTTACCCTTGATCAATACTATGAACTGGACTGGAAAGATGCCAAATTTTGATGATTTTTTGGAGGAAAAATGCTGCACTATGACTGCACATGAAGAATATGGATATGGCATAACTGATTGCATCAATGAATTTCAAGAAGACATATCACATCACGGAAGAAAGAGACTTTGTACAACATTGAAGATGGAAGATTGTTCACCTCTGAAGATGAAGAAGACTGAACTATTTTCTGTTGAAAATGAGAGTATTGCTGGACTGGAACAAGATATAAAGTTGGAAGGTAGAATCCCGCACAAAACTATGCTTGTTTTTATCGAGTCTTCTTTTGTAACGTCATTGTGCTCTCAAGTAAATTTTCTCTTTTACTGCAAGATGTTTTTCACGGATAGTGCTATAAATGTGGAAATCACTTAGGTGTTAAAATCAAACATATCAAATACTTTTTCTGTTGAATTCTTCACATTCATCTCGATTTCGATACGACTCTGAAGATCTTTCATCTTTGAAGATAAGTTGGGAAAATCTTGTTATCTGTTGGAGTATGATGGTCGCATAACCCAGGTAATGGTCGTCGTGAATATGATATGGGGATCATGAATTGGACGTGATTAATACTTTTAGTTTATCAAGTTGACTGAATGATAGAAATAATGACATTTCCAATCTCATTTCATGATTTAGAACCATGTGCAGATGAATTGCCGACTCCGTTCTCCGAGAGGCACGTGGAGCCTATTATTAGTCAATTGAACTTGTCGTTTTGCTCGCAAAAAGCTGAACCGCAACATCAAGTGTGCGATGAGAGTACAAATTATTCAAGACTCCAAGCTTTGGTTGAGTGGATAAATAGTAACGGCGATAAAATGATCATCACGGTCTTTGATTCTGGCGATCCCATTCGTAAGTCTAAGAGTGTCAAAAGACTGATTTTATAACTACTCAATTTACTTATCTTCTGATCCTACAGTCCAGGAAGTGATGTACAAAAAGACCAAACCTACATCCAGTCATTACTTCATCCGTCTTTTGAGTGACAAAGGATACCTCCTCCGTCATTATACACAGAATAATGGAAAACTTGAAAAATTGGCGGGCGTTCCGCCCGAGCAGTGCGTTGACTTCTCTAAGAAAGGTGACAAATATCAAAATCTACCATTCAATTTTGAACCAGTTTCTTTCTAATCAATGGCAGGATCTTGATTGGAATATTTTACAGATTCTTCGTCAAAATCATGCTTCCCGCTTTCAATTTGCGACACTTCAGGAGCTGGTCTTCTTATTTTCTTTACAAATAGCTTGTCGACAGTCTCAAGATGGTGAGAAAGTTCGAGATCTAACATTGCAGATATTATGTTTATACAATCATTTCATAATAATTTTACATATTCTAAATTTCAAAAGGCTTGGAAAGCAGCATCCACGGTCGTTCATAATTCAAGAAAAAACTGCACAAACTGAAAACATGTCTCTCAGAGATTTTCTGAAATTACATTCCACACCACGGGACAACTTCAAGATCGAAAATGATTCGAAAAATGATGTTATTCAAGCTGAAACTTGTGACAAGTTTTGTTCACTGCTTGTACGTTTACTTGGTTGGAGTGTAAGTTTTCTGCTCAGTTAATTCAAAATTGATGTCCATGCAAGAATTACAAACACCCGTATCATTATAGTGCACATGTTTGTAGATCTTTATTCATACCATTTCATATTCAATGACCAACTAATCCACTCAACTTTAGGAAGACTTAAAGGAGGTTCAACTACATCGAGAGAAATGGACGGAAGCGTGTTGACCTCGCCCCGTCTACTTTCTACAGGGGATTAATGACACAGAAGTAATGAAGCGTATCTCAATATGCCGAGGATTTGTGCGACAACAGAGATGCATTTTTCGGGAGAAGTATGGGTAAGTTCCAAAGAGTCTAATCAAAGACAGATAACAAATAAAATAAGTTTCCGAGAAATATTATTCTGACAGTTCACCTCGGGAATCGACAAGATTGTTCAAAAAGTACAAAAAAGATGTGCTAAAATCTTATGAGGTGAATTTGTAGTGTGTAAGACTTGATAAGGTTTATTGATGACGCCAATACGAGGTTTGAACGTTCTCATTACGATTATATCGATCCATCGTACAACTAACCAGGAGAGGTCACCACATCCGGATCACGGATTTGTCTGAAACTTTGAAAATAGTCTCCTCTCAGTGCCAAAATATGAAACCCAAAATTATAGACCCTAACGCTCAAGCGTTTTCGAGCTACAGCCATGGACATTAGCATTGCAGGTATACCTATATGTATGATTTTTAACATGAGCCCATATGGGCAATACTAATGTTCTTGGCTGTAGCTCGGAAACGCTTGAGCGTTAGGGTCTATAATTTTGGGGTTTCATCTTTTGGCACTAAAAGAAGAATATTTCCAAAGTTTTAGCCTAATCCGTGATCCGGATGTGAGGACCTCTCCTGGTAACAATACTCAAAGTCCAGAGGTGGACACGAGTTTAGAAAATAGAAACAATGTAAATATATCTAGTCATAAGAATCAACGACACATTTCAATAAAAGTATCCAGATTGCCAAATAGTATTAACTGAAATGTAATGACTGTAAAGTGAGACTTATTCCTCGATAAGCAATTTTCATCTTGTATAACTGTTTCTCAACACTAAACAATACTGATTACTGAAAGAAAAACAGTTGCATAAAATTCTGAGGAAACAACGTTGTTACTCACGAATTGAACTTTTGCAAGGTTTTCCGAAAATAATTTGCATCAATTTTAGCCAACTCTGTCCGAAAAAAGAGACTTTGTGATGACCACATCTTCCAACACGGATTTTTCTCTAATGTATTATAAGTGTACATTAAAACAAAGTTGAGTAAATAATGAATTTGGGTACGTAAATTATTCAAATTTATTCACACCAGAATTTTTTGTTTCTGTATCAATGCATTTTCTCCTTAACAAGAGATAATACAAAAATATCGTTTCTATAATTTTAAATACTATACTTCAGGTTACTACAGTAATTTTCTAATAAAGTGGGGCGCTTGGCCTTGGAACATTATATCAGACCGAACTCCCTGTCATCTTTTTTATTTTGGATTAGAAAATAATTGCACTCACTGTTAACGCTCAAAAATATCACAATGAATTCATCCAAATAAGTCGTTTATCTTGATTCGTTTAGAAAAACGGCACACGAAGGGGACCTTATTTTAACATGTATGTAGAGGGTGCTGTTTGAGCATCAATTTGAAGAAAATAAGTTCATATTGAGAAGCTGAAGATGAATAATCAGAAGTACAGCCCAGAGATCTATGTAATGAGTGACAGCGCTCGATTTATGCTACGTTCAATTTTAGTATAAAAATTCGAGTATTTGTTTTCTTTATGTAGAGCAACGGTATATTCAACGTAAAACCATCTGCAACCCGTTTCTTATTCGATTTCAAGTTTCTAGAAAGCTGAATTGATGTGTGGTGTGAAGCAATGGCAAGAACGTTTGATTACATTTTAACTTTGTACTTTCTAGACATGCGAAAATATTTGATTGAGCTATAAATATTGTAGCTTCAGTTGCAATTTTAGACGAGAGAAACACGCCCTTGCCACTTAGATAAGTGGAACTTTGCATCCGACTTGCTCCAAATCATTCGTTAGCTATGGCTTGGCTAGTTTGAGAAAGTCCCTCATAAATATATTCAGTCGGTAAAAAATATTCTAAAACGTGAAAAATCGAAGAAAAGTAACGAAAGATGATTGACAATTCAATAAGCTTCCCATGAGAAATCGTAAGTACAAATATGAAGAATATGAGACTGAACCTGTTGGTTACTTTTATTTTAATCATCAGCCCGTGATGAGAGCACCTTTGCGTTTTTCAATTCGTTGGCTCATGGAATATGTCTTATACTACGCTATTTTGTCATAAACAACAGCTCTTGAACAAGCTGCGTTTTCTGACGATTCATCATCATTCTCAGTATTGCGTGTCTTTTGATACTCTAACATAATATTATCACCGATCTCAACTTTTTATGTACTTATAAACAAAATAATAATCAAGTTGAGACTTAGACTAAACACATTAACACTCAGCTCCATAACGATCACAAAATACTTTGAGTTCCAGACTGAGGATATTCGCACAACGTCGAATAGTCCATTCTCACATACAAAACGTATAACGTCCTCTTTCAACAGTTTATAATAGTACTCAACAAGTTACTGCCTACCTCACAGAAGAAATTCACACCCAGGTTGTAACTCAACTGGCGTTAGACACGTCAATGTCGATGGTTTCGTCTTTGAGCAGCGAACGCTTGTCCTCCTTTGAAGTGCTCTGTTTTTTGCCACCACCTTTGCGCTTTCCACGATTCACAACTCCATTTTCTTCGTCCATCATCCTTAAAATTTGAATCTGATCGGAGCTCTCCAACGGTGCAATAGAAATGTCTCGTACAGCTCGGAATTTACCGCAATTGTTCAAATGCTCGTTTTCAAGCCGGAAAAAGTTCCATACAAACCGCCTGCGAAATAAAACAGAATAGATGTGTCAATAGAGCTGTACCTGAATATCTAAAAAAAAAAAAAAAAAAACGTTCTATTATACTCGTATTACCTGAATACCTCCAGAGGTGCGAGAATGGATATCATAAGATCACTGCTGATGAAATTATACTCCACCAAAACGAGATTTGCCACCCATACAAATCTCAGAATAAAGTCCTCTATGATGGCAAAATAGTAGAAACTCTGCAGAAAATCAAATTCTACGATTATGTAACTTTCTTCCACATTGTCAAACGATTCGTATTAAGAAAAACACCTCACCGATGAGGAGTAAACGACTTCCTCTCTTAAAAATTTATTCTCTCCGGCATTGCTGTCCAGTAATCCCCAATCCATTTTGATGTCCCACGTGTATGAATATACGGAATTTATGATACAACTCACAACCCACAACCACAACCATGGGCTCTCCCATGTGCTCGAATAATTACCTGCGAAATTGAATCACAATTATTATGAAAAATCCAGTATTTTATTCGCCGACTCGATCAATAAACGGAGCTTTTCATGAAAAACTCACTTTTATACTCCATGCGCAATGTCATGGTGAGGACTACGAGGAATGTCGTTGCATATTTTCCAGCATTTACGAGATGAGGAAAGGCTTCCTTCGAGTCTCTGTAACGTCTGATGCACTGGGCAAAACGAAACCATGCGGGTAAACAATTGACGATCGGTCGGATGTAAGTAGAGCCCGAGGTACATTGTTTTGTGTAGTCTTTGTTTGGGTCAGCAGCTTCCATCCAGTTGCCATTTGTCAAATAGAAGCAGGTGAGAAATTGAAAATCCATCAAAGCAAAAGCAAGACTGTTCAGCTGATCGGCAAGCCAGAAATCGGCGAAGTTGACGTAGGCAAATGGCGCGATTATAACCCGCCACTGGAAGCAGATCAAGGATCGAATTATATTTTCTACGTTTCCCTTGAAATCGAGTATTGCAGTAAAATATCACACGATCAAGAGTTTGGAGTATAATTTGTATCAACTTTGGAGTAAATCGATGTGAGGGACAGTTTTCAATAAAGCGTCTTTCGAGGAAAAAATACCAAAAATGCTCTAATTTCTGTTCGGAGTTGAAAATCGATCTCATTTCTTACTTAAGACGTAAGATAATCGGTTTTCAACTCATAATATTCATCAGTTCCAATGTAAATTTCTATTGCATGGGACATTGAAAATTCTTTAGCGAATAGAACTTACGCATATCCTGAGCAGCCAGAATCGAGCCTCGTGTCGGAAGACTTTGAAAGGATTGAGCAAAAAAGCTGTCATGATTACGACGAGGGCCAGTGGGTTCACGTAAGGTGGTATACTCAAGCTTTGGCTGTAAAGAAAGCTTAATAAACTAAGAGTCCACACGACTCCTAATACGGCTGCAAGCTCCATAAGGTGTTGCTCAGACAAGTGATTTCGAGGGTCGAGCTCGAAAATTAGCACATGATTCACACCAGAAGAACGCCAACCATACACGTTTACACCAATCAAGAATAGGAACTGAATAATAAGAAGAGGTCCTCGATAGAGACGGAAGGCGATTTTCAAGTTTTCGCCACCGTCGTGGAATATTGCTGTAAAATTATGGATGGATCAGTTATAACGGTGACGAAAACTAATTTGGAAGAAGATTGATTTTTCGCCTTACCCGATAATACTACTGTTACAAAAAGTACGATAAAACTGCCGGAGAATAAACCAACTTTGAAAGTTGTCCAGGGACTTTGATGTTCCCCAAGAGGAGGAACTCTAAGCCTTTTCATAGCTCTTTGTCGATCTCCACCTTCTAGGCCACTTGTGACTGTTGCTTCCGTGTCTTGGATTAACTTGTCTATGTCTTTTGAGGTATAAAAATGGGCAATTTCTACAAACTCCAGCCTCCATTTTGAACCAGAATCGACAGAGAGCAACTAAAATAGATGAAAGATATTGGATAAGTTGTTAAGAATTGCAAGATTCCCATGTATGAGGATGTCAGCTCACCTTATCATGTTTTTTCAAGATTTTTCTGAAACCTGTGTAATTAAGATTTTGATAGTTTTGAAGGAGAATGAGTGACAGATAAAACTCTGAAAATGCAAGTTTCAGCTCTCTTATTTTTCTCGTTGGAAGTTGTGTTTTGAGGGCAGATTTTCCCTTGTGTCTCCCACTCCCATGTTGCATATCTTGAGCAGTTTTGAGTTCACTTTGCAAAGCTGCATATTTACGTGTGGCTTCAGCTAACTTTTCTGCACAAGAGATTTGGAGAGATCTTTAGTTGGAACAGAACTCATTAACTTCTATTAATGTAGAACTATTGTACAAACCAGAGTAAAATGTGTTGATCTTCTTTAGCTCTCTATCGCAGAAAGTAAAGAATACTTCATCAAACGAAGCAAAATGTCGAGTAATAATTTCAGGCTCCACACTCTCTGCAGATGGTGCCTCTTCCACAGCAGTATACAACATAGCTTTCATTTCCTAGGATTCATACATGCTTATGAATATTTAACGATATAAACTTTATACTAAAGAAATCCACAATGTCTTACCTCGTAGCTTATATACTGTTTGCGCCATTCTGGTGTGATGTGTGCTGACAGATGTTCTGCGAACTTCATCTTGCTTATCTACTTGCTTGGTACTCAAATACCAATCTGTGATTCAGTCAGTCCACAAATTAATAAGATGATAATTCCACAAATTAGTAGAAAATTGAAATTACTGAGAACTCTTAGGTTTCAATAAGTTTTCCACACGACCTTCAGTAGGTTTCAAGAGTAGCTCTCTAACATCACATTCACCCTAAACGACCCAGGCCTCACTAAAGCAACTGAAGCAAATCCAACTGAATCCAACTATGATAAACTTTTCATGCTTCTATGCAAATGTTTGAATAAGTCAGAGATAAGGCTCAGTGATTTAGGATTACAGCAGTGGACAACTATTTTCTCATGTGTACAGTATAGTGACAGCATAGTTGAACAGCTACACAAATCTTGAGGACTCAATAATCAACTCAATATAATTAAAAATGATGCTTGAGATTTTACGTCAATAGAAGTATTGAAAATATAACAAAACTTAGTCTCAAAATCAAGGTATGGCACACTGTTCATTTAATTACAGTTCTGACATTACTATCACAACAGCCTTGGACTTTCTAAGCTACAGAAATAATTACACACAACTAAACAGTCATAAAATCTTGATCTGATAACTCAAACCACTCTGAATCATTTTATCCTTGATGGAGTGATAACCTATCGTAACCTAAACTTCTTCTTTAACTCTGGTATTAGCTATTACCTTCAGTGGTTTTTCCAAATTAACTGCTCCCGATTTTTTTCACAACACTATGTAGACGAGCCAACAAAATTCATGAGATCTTTCAGATTATATCTATCAATTTTTCTCCATATTACGCTCGACATCACTCTCGTTCCGCAAACAATCAGATCACGTGATATCCATCAATAGACGACAGTTTTGTGACGTCACGACTAGCGATTTAAAAGAGCGCGGATCATGGCGTAAAGATAACATTATTTTTACGCCATGGCGCGGATTTCATCCTGGGCTGACGAATGAATACTAGTTCGACCCACGGTTCGGCCTACATCTTCGAAGTAGATCTGAAACAAAGAATAAAATTGGAAATATTACAATTTGCAAAAGTTCAAGGATTATCATTGGCTGCTGTTATATACAAAAATGATCCGAAGAATTGGAAAAATGATCCACTTGTGGCAATTTGACCAAAATAGCATTACATTTTTGATCAAATTTGATGATCGCTTGACGACTTTTTCTATATAATGTACTTGGTTTACAATGGTTTCCACGTATCCTCATTCATTCCTTCTCACATACCAGATATTAAAAGCTTTACAAAGTCCACATTAGTCCACACTCTTTTTTGCGTTGTTGTTATCGTTATCTTGCGTCACTTTTTCACTTAGCTAATCATTTGATAATCTTCAAATAGGTATTCTCACCATTGATTTTCTGTAGCTGAATGCATGCATTCCTAAAAAAGTAATATAACAATTTCTGCTAAACATCGTCAGTATTACAAGTTCCGCGTTTTTCTCAATTTGTAACTTATTTTAAAGATGTGATTTGAGATATAATTTTGGAGAAAATTCTAATAACTGTGGGGTGAATTTTTCAATTTCAATCATTGTAGATCTCAAATTTCAATGCAAGAAGAAGATGAAAAAAAGTTTGAACAAATAGAAGGCCGAGGGTGAAAAAGATTTACCTGCGCACGATGTCGATCAAAAGATAAAATTTGATTCGTTCACAAAACAAAGTCACGTAAGGCAAAGTGAGTTTTACCGCAGAAGTAATAATTATTACTCTTCAATCATCACGATATAGTATCACGACAAAAACTTTTCAAAGTTCTTCCCGAATCATTGCAGACGATTGCAAAAACCAAGAGGAAGCGTCGCGAGAATCACGGGCGTCAAATTGGCCTTGAATTATTCCAGCGATTGCAGGTAAAGATCAAGGAAGATGACCAGCAAAATAAAGAAAAAAAATCTGAGCGTGCAGATAGAAATCATGACGATCGGTATGTGAGGTACAACATAATATATACTACGACGACATCAACAGGTGAAAGTAGTAAAAGTAAAGCACTCGTCATTTGAAGTAATACAACATATTTGAGATGCTGCGTTCAAGTTAATTTTGCGGAAGCAAAACTTTCAAAAAATTATAATGCAAAATTCCTCCAAAATTTGAATTAGACTGAGGAAGAAAATTTTGCAAAACTCGGTATATTAAAATTCACAACAAGTGAGAATTCGGATGAAAAAGCTACACACCAATATAATTGTTGACATATATCAAAATTGAATTCGGAAAAGTACTGATGCGCGCAATTGCGTTTATCATTGCCTGGTTTACCATACTACTATACACCAATGCAACAACGTTTTACATCCCAGCCTTGGCACTGTCATATTACGTAATCATACGTATGTGTGTTTATTACCAGACTGCGGGTTGCATCGGAATAATTATCGCATCTATTGTGAAGTGTAAAACTCATTGCTTCTCCTATTTTTTCACATTCAAATTGATGTCTGGCTTCTATTCGGTTCTAGTGATGCTCAAATTGGAAATAAAAAATAAGAACAAAGAATGTACGTACGCCTAAATTTATAAGATCTATTTACTTGATGATAAAATACGATCTTAACAAGTAAGCGAACGAGACTCTTTTTATCAGACAATAAATAGAATGTGGACACAGGATACACAATTGAGATATGTAATTTTACGATTGAGCTTGCAACTTCTATTTCTTCTCTAGGTCATTCCGATTTGTATTAAATTTACTACTGAGTTTTACTACAACGCATGGACAATTGTTTGTTACTTACACGCATGTGTGTGGATAAATTGAAATTAAACAGCTATAGAGAGGCGCTGGATTGAGAATGAAAAATTTGAATTGCAAACTGAGTGTACCGTAAATACATGCTGGCAAAGCTTTGAACGCGTCTTGAAGAGTTTGGTCGTCGCGTCGGTTTCTGAACGGTTGAAGCTATTTTCTCCAAGTACTTACACGATTAAAATATTCGATGGATGAAAAAGTTTTTCTTTAGTAATTAACGGTCTTTTTGGTGTTTCAATCGAGTTTTTCGTAGATTTTTGTTCCGAGTCGATATTATTTTGTTATAGCAGTAATTTTTATTCATTATTAGGGTAACATTTTATTGGTAGTCTCTTCAAAAGATATATGAAGAAGTGTTGATTAATTTTTAAATTTTTGCATTGCATCCGTAGGAAGATACATTTTTCGAACGATTATCAATTATATGCAAAACCCTTTCACTTTTGTAGTCTTGAAAGCTATCGAGAGACAAATTTAGTTTGTGTGACATGTCGTGTGAACATGTATTAGTTAGAATCGATTGCAGATGATTGTATATTATTGTTTTTCGCGATGGCTCAACACTCTTTTTTAACAGCGTCTCGAGCATGCAACGTTGCGCATGCCATCCCCAATATGAGTTGTTCAAAATCTATTGAGTATCTCTTCAGATAAATAGATAAAATTTTTATTTGGTGAAAATCAAATATCAATTGGATATTCCCAATTAATTGCCCAATTTGATTTTCACCAAGAAACTATTTCGATATACTTGGTCCATACAAATTTTTGCATTACTGTCTAAATTTAGCCGAGTCCGAAGTGAATTATGAGCGATGTGCTATGATAAGTGCCACTGTCTGCAAGCTCGAATTGTAACGAATGCATATTGATGATGCTCTACAATCATTGATTATTTGAAAAATTTGAGGACAGTACATGCATGTATTTGTATATTTTTTTATCATTGAAATGGTTCTGTTGCAATAGTCTAATGCTTCTTTTTAGATAAAGAAACTTGTAAGATATAACTGAACCGCTTTCCTTGTGTACAACGCTCAGAAATTCGATGAAAACAGATATTCTGCCTTGATTAGGCATAAAAATGGGAATTGGATGAAATATTGTATCGAAGCTGATTGTCGGTGTAAAAGCGGAAATCAAAGTCAACTATTTTTAATTGTAATTTTCAGAAAGTTGATCGCGGCTGGCAATATTCTCTCAATCCACTCGATTATTTCTTTGAATGATTTTCTTTGACTTGAAGTCGTAGCATAGGGTTTTTTGGAAGCACTTTCTCAATATATATATCGTGGAATTCATGGAAAAATTAAATAAGAAAAAATTCGGCGTTTTGGTGAGGTGCATATTTTTCAATTAAATTGTAATCTCCAAAAAATGATGATTTTTGGAGCACTGACGGCAATATTGACTCTATTAACTCGATTCGTTCTTTAACCCGTTTACTACTTTATCTATATCCAATATAATTATTGATAGTTTCCTTGCAATACATCGAAAAAAATTTGAAAAATTCTGAAAAATCTCTGTCACCCCAAGGAACAAAATGAAACGCCGCAATGGGGTCCTACGCAAGAAAAGAATTAGAAACGAAAAATTTTCAAAATTCCAAATTTGCCATTTTTTATCTTCTTTTAACTCAAGGAGCATATATCCTGATGAGAAAATTTCTTCATACATCTTGTAGATTTCGTGAAAAAATTTAATAAGTAGAGATGTAGAGTGTCGGTAAAAATTAAATTTTTACATGCTCTTAAAAATCAGAATAATTTGGAGTTGTTATTATAATTATGAAGTTTTTCCAGTGGAAATTTATTGAATTTTCGAAGAACTTCTCTGCATCCTAATATCACCATCTCACTGATACATTTTCATTCAAATTGCAACTTCTAAAATTCTAAATCAAAGTGACTTCATCGATGCTTCATCGTTGCAGCATTCGGCATTGCGGACTTATTGCATGGCAACCAAGCAGACGACATTTTTTAAATGCCCAACGCGCATCGAACACAGCTTTCGAAGTTTCAAGGACACTCGAACCTGGTGCATCAGCATGATTCCCCCAGCCCGCAGATGCACTCGGAAAATCTTGACGCAGCAATGTAAAGAAGTCGGGCCCCCTTTACATACTTACTCTGACGCAGCAATATTATATCGTTGCATATCCTACATGTGACTCTCAAAAGTCTCGACTAAAGTTACAATCCAAAGACTGATGAGACCGAAAGTCAACGCCGCAACTCCGGGGAATCAAGCTAGCTGAATAAAGCATTTGAGTTTGCTTTTTCCTCCTCTTCCTCAGTCAGTAGTGTGGCGTCAACGCGCAGAGTAGGGTTCGCGCGACGCCTCTACCGCTCTTACATCTATATACATTTTCACAAAATTTTCTCACCATCCGGGATCGAGTCACTCCTGCACCAGTAGAAGCCGACGTAGACGACAGACGACGTGCTCAAAATTCAAATATTTATCATCCCCGATGATCAATTTTGATCAAAATCATCTTCAGAGAGTGGATATCCTGGTGGCTTTGTCACAGTGCAACACAGCAACAGATTCAAAAGTGCATTTTCTGAGAAGTATGTGATGCAAGCATAATATAGCTGCATCAGCGTTCGTAGCTTCGGTGCCAGGCGGCTGGGTGGATGTGAACGTGGTGTTTGTTTGTGTTGTCTCCGGTTTGCCACATTCCTGCGGAGAACACCCCGTGATTTTTTTAGATTTAGGTAAGTTTTTAAAATGATTAATGCTAAATATGAGGTATTTGAGGATTATGATGGATGAGGGTGAGATTCAGATGCAGGTGCTCTACTGAAAATAATGGCTCATTACAATGTTTCCCAAAATTGAGTCGATGAATAGGCTGATTAATTGGGTCATTCGTCGAAATCAATCGAGTTTATCAAGATCTAGCAGGATTGTCGATAATAAAAACTGATCGGAGGCTCATAACAAATCGATTAGATGGTCTACAGCGTGGATTAATCTTGAGATACTCAAATATTCTCGAAGAATGATCCAATAATTAATTAGCAAATTTATCGACTCAGCTTTAGAAAACATTGTAATGAGCCATTATTTCCAGTAGGGATGTTTTACGACGCTTGTGTAAAAGGGTACACGTGGCTCGACAAGGTCGCTGAACTTCCAGTTAGTCCTTTTATATATCTTACCTTTGATGGCTCTAATGAGTTCACTAGGTATAGGTGTGTGATGCCAAATCTGCTTATTCGTCTTTTGGAGCACATTTTGTACAGGCTGTTTTTGTACTTTTCACCGTTGTAATTCGGGAATCTTTTGGAAAACTAATTCATTCTTCTATCATGGGGTAATCTTTCAAAATTTAAAGGTTAGGTTCGAGTTCGAGACACTGTCCGCAGTCCGCTCTCCACGTCTGTATTTGGCAAAACTTTTGTGCATTTCTTTCAGGAAAAAAAAACAAATGATGAGTAAATAGCTCCTCAAAAATATCGTCTGCTATCAGTTCATTCATCATGTATCTCGTCATATCGATACAAAGCTCGAATTTTGATACCTAATTAGTATATATTAATTTTGCTTCGAAAGCTCAAATGACCTCGAAGTGTCTTGTTTATAAGCGATCACGCGCGCGAAAAGATTGTTTACTATTACTTGCTCGCCAATTGCGCCGGAGTGAGAGAGAGATATATAAGTACATACTTACTTTACTTTATGTGTGTCATGCAGGATTCTGAATGTAGACGATGGCGATCGGTTCGTTCTGTTTTTTTTGTGCGGTGCATTTTAGCTCGTAATCGCTTGCGTGCTTGTTTTTTCCTCGCTTCAGTGCATATGATGCACCATCCGCGTGCCATCTAACAATGAATCAGCTGATTTCGAATAATAAATATGATCCTTTCTTTAGGAGATGGAAGCTTTCACAAGATGTTCATATTTATTCTTTGGTATGATTTTCAATTTGCTCATTTTTTCGTATCATCCTCAGTGGTAATGATACTTACAACACTGTGCATCACAAATTCTTATCCATTGTTGTAATGTGTGGTGAGCTTAGATCGGATAATTATTAAGTTTCAAGGTTTATAATTGTTTCTAATGAATAGAGATTTGCAGTTAATGCTAAATGATTTTGAGAAAAATTTACTGACGTCGACTGTGGGTAATGGGCTTTGAGGAGAAAAATAGACGAAGGAATAATACCGTGGGAATTTCTCACACCTCAGTCCGAACGTCTGTTACTTTTTTTTTCTTGGCTTCGCAATGAATTTGACATGAAAATTCCTCGATTCAATCGCTGAAAAAGACTCATTTACATCCAATCCTTGTCGTCACAAATATATCAAATTTTCTGCTCAAATTACAGCAATATTCAATGAGCTTAATCACAAAAAAAAGAGTTTCTCGACTAAAAAACAGATGAAGTAAGGGTAGAATTTTTGTGATGCGTCGAGAAAAAAAAAATATGACTTCACCTCCTGCGACACGAGCCAGAATATTCTGGACTAATTAAAAAAATCTGGTACGTGGCCACGTATACAACTTGGTATCAAAAATCACTTCACCGAAGCCTCTCTTTCTCTTCTCTTTCGAATAAGAAAAAATAAAAATGAAAAAAAAACGGGCAACGCTGTACTTACCACCATCAGAGAGTAGAGCACATCGAGTTCGTTTGCATCAAAAGAGATAGGTATAGAGTATATGTATAAAAGAGAGAGGCTTTTCTTTAAGTCTCTGTATCAATGCATATATATAAAAGCCATACCAGCATCAGTAAGTGAGATTGTGTTATATCCCAGGTGAGCGCCGCTATTTTCTTCCTCTCAAAGTTTATTTCGAGCGCCACATGCACGTCGAAAAGAAAGAGAGAGAGTGACCGAGCCAGGTTCTTATTGCAAAGAGGCAAAGATAAGTTAACGGGGACGACGAGCCTCCGACGACGACACTGCATATACATACGAGTTTCTTTGACCATCGTCCACTTCATTGGTTTGAGAGAAATTTGGGATTTTTCGATCTCTTGTGGGAATTCCCCATGATGTGTTTGTCTTTAAGGCATAAATGAGGATATCTTTGAAACTTTTGACTTTTTGGCCTCAAAAAGTGTCACAGTGGCTAAAAATCGAGATAGTACACGATTGGAGACTTTTATTGAGCCTCACTGATAATTCAAGTGTGAGAATTGTATACCTATGCAATCAGGAGATGAAAGATAGTCTCAAAAATCAGAATTGGAATATATTGAAAGCTCCACTTGATGGTTTCATTTTTTTTTTGGCACATTTTTCACAACATAGACATCACTCAAACGGATAATATCTCTTTTAAACGAGCTAGACTTTGAGTGGAGAGAAATTTTGATGGTATCTTGAAGTTACTCGTAAGTATTATGTTCACAGTGTTAAGAAGTCGATAGTCGGCCTACCAGCGAGTGTGCATCGCCTAAGAAACTGTGATTTTACATGTTGTTACGACAACTTTTTTCTGTCTTATCTAATTCACTGTCTTCTCCAGTGCCGCGCGTAGATCTACAATAAATTTTTTCAATTTTAGGCAAAAAATGATATCAAATTCCTTCGGAATAGTTTTGGGATACGCTTCACAAGCTGTAGCATCTCGAATGTCACAAGAATTTTTTGCGAAAAATCTGTCGCGTTCTCATTCCGTACGTGTCATGACTGAGTACAGTTTACCACACCTCTTTTATATTATGTATGGCGTTTCGAGACCCGCTGGGTTTCTCAGGAGATCTCCAGGGGTCTTTCGGGTCCATCGAGGCCCATTGCCACGGTAATCCGAAAAATCATGATTTTGGAGAGTTTGAGAAGTTACAGAAGTAGCTCCAAAATGCTCCTTCTCACGAGATTTCGCCAAATTTTGAGAACCTAACGCTGTGACATGTAAAATTCCTGGATTTTCGGGTGCTTTCTCACACATGACTGACTCTAGTATCTATCTCGAGTCATCGATCGACTTCCAACTTGTTGAACACTTTGAGGACATTCAAACAGATGAAATAAGATAGTCTACACCAAAAGAAACGACCCTCGGTCCATTTTACCAAAGGTGTGACACCAAAGGTCAAAAAAATTCGGAGATGTCCTTCAATGTTTCCAATAATTTTCAAAAATTCTTTCTCAAGCAGTGTCTGTAAATCATTCCTGACGAGTTCTTTGTGGTTTTCTGATTTTAACTCCTCATCTTGTCAGATTTTGTCGCGATATTTGTTTAGCCTTTTTTTTTGTGAATATAGGGAATTATTATACGAGTTATTCAAAGACATGGAGCGAAGTAAATTGATAAAACATAAGCCGGAAACTTTGAACAATTTAACTTGGGATGTCTCTGGTTTCTGATTTCTTGAGATCCAAATGAAAATTATTTCACTAGAATACCACTTGTAACAACAATTATTCTATTGAAACAAAAGTGTAGCTGATTTGATGAAGGGGGACACCTTAAGCTCAAATCTCAAAATGCACTATGAAAATTAACTCAGCGAGTAATCACCAATGAAGTATAATCGCTTGAAGTGTTTTCACAATTCCACCCGGAATCTCAAGCTGGCTGCTGCTGTCGAATCATAATTTTCTCAGATAACTTCATTATTTTCTTCTGTTTATTTCGATGGTCTAATTTTAGGACTATTTTGAACTTTCAAAAAAAAAATCCAAACAATTTTCATCACTGGTATATTTGATCATCTAAATATTGAGAAACAAATGTGGAAACCTGCCTTGAAATGATGTTTTTGAACTCTGACAGGGAATTTGAATTATCGGAGAAGGCCTAAGGCATTCCTTAATCATTCAACATCAAAATTCAACGTTTTGACTCATTGAGTATTTTTCTTCTAACTTACTTTTTTCAATTTTCCATTTCTTGTGCGTACTTTGAATCATTCAAATTTCTCATCGAATGTCTTCATAAAATGATGATCCTGATACTCAAAAATTTATTAATTCGTCTGGGTTGATATCTATCACAGAGAGACTACTTGTTTTTATTCACTGATATGAAAAATTCTTTTGAGGGAGGCGCGTCTTCGTGAGATTGGATTCGCTCGATTAAACTGAGACAGTAAACAAGTGTCATTTTACATTTTTCATCATACGTTATCAAACTTTTTCTCAATAATACACTCGCAACAAAACTTATTCTAAAATATTTTCTCGAGATGTTTTAATCCCGCAATTCACAAACTCACTAATAACTTAATCAAATCGATGAAAATATGGGAAAATTATTTTTCAAATATCTACAGGTTTCAAAATTCGATTTTGCTATTATATGAAAATATTTATCAGTATATCGCGCAAAGTCTCGCACGTAAATTCTGTTTCAGAAATTTAGGACTAACTAATACACCATCTCCCTATCAATTTTTAACGATCAATAAAATTCTGCAAGCTTTGATCCTTTTGAAACACTGAGATAATTTTTATTCGCGACCGGTCTGATATTTGCGCTATGTTCTTATCCCCTTATTCTAATCTATTTTTCTAGGTAATCAAGCTAAATTTTTTTGTCTGGTTTTAAATCTCGGTTGCGAATTATAGATTTCAAATTTTATAATCGAGACACCGCTAAATCCTTCAACATATTATAAATTACATTACAGTGTAAAAGAAGCTTGTGTATGAGTGAATATAAGAGTGCCGATTGCATGGCAGGAGGTCCAATATTCCATGATGATGATGGTGGGAGAGGGTTCATCGGCCAAAAATACAACTGCGTGCCGATTTTGCAATTCGTGGTGTGCGGGTTACCGGCTAACATATTGGCTGATGATTCCAACATGTGTGTATGTGTGTACACAAACTCATACATTTATAGCCAGCTATATAAAGTATAGATATATCCGTGTATATGATGGAGAGAGGAGAAAGCGAGAAAGATGTTTGCAAGGAGGCGTGGTTGAGCACACCCTCGATTGGAGCCAATCGCATTGGACTCTATATTCCTTTCTCTCTCTTTCTCTCTCTCTCTCTCTCTCTCTCTCTCTCTCTCTCTCTCTCTCTCTCTCTCTCTTTTTCTCTTTCTGTCATTTATTTAACTTCTCGGATATAAAAAGTACATATGTGTATGCATAAACGTATAACAGCGTAACGAGTGCATTCCTTGTCGAGTATGTAAACTGTCATACTTTTATATATACCGATTGACCGGTTGTGCATATTTTTTTACACTCGTTTTGGCTAATTTTTTGTTGTTTCTTTTGGAACAAGTACCAAATTGGGCAATTTTTTCACTCAATCTGAAGTAATTAAATAAACAGTTTCCGTGATGTGATTTTCTGAATCAACTTTAGAAATTAGGTAAGTGTACCCAACTTGACCCCATATGCCAATCTCAGGAATGAGCAATAGTTTACCTTCACTCAAATTTTTTTACGTTTGTTACGTGATAATATGAGGAAATGAAACGTTTGGCACGGACCCTGAATGATTTTTGCGTCTCCCAGGAAAGTTAGACTGACATTTGCTTTTTTCGGCTTCTGCACAGCTAAAGAAATCGCCGAGAAAATCGTAATCAGTAAGACTTATTGTAAATATTTTTTGATTCAACTAATCTTAAGATACCTTATTAGGACGTTCGATTTCTTGTCTCAAAACCTTTAAAATCTTTCTATTTTATTATTCATTTATTTATTTTTTTTTCTTTATCAAGTTGCAAAACTCGAATGTAGAGTTATTTCATGAACGAAAATATGGATATTGTTTGCAAAACACGAAGTCCAAAGTTTTAGTGTTCCCAACATGGCCCCTATGTGCTTATCTCAAAAGGGTTTGTAGTAAGAACTTTATCACTACTGAGATCGTGTAAATCACATCAAAATGAGCCGGAACTGATGATTCGACCTATAAAAAATTCTAACTCTAAATGTGATTGCATAATGGGGTACACCCTCTCAGAAACTCGCAAAAATCACTTTTTGGAAAAATTGCAATAGCTCAGCTCTGATTGGTAAAAATTGAACTTATACCTTCTTCCATTCTGAAGGTTTTGAAACAAGCTTAAAAATGAGCCTAAATACGTTGAAAAATATTGAGGTATGGACCACCTTTATTGAAAAAATGGCTTAATGAAGGCATGTTGGTTACACTTACCATACTTCAGGAGTCCTGAATCAGGACTGATTTGCAAATATGATTTCCGATAAAATTGAAACTTGAAAATCATGCTTAGATATAAGATTTTCTGGAATTTTTGCCGTGGACAGCTTTTCATGTCGCATCAATAATTTGGCTCAAATATAATAAAGTCTCGTTGGTTACTTAGTGGATAATATTTTTTGTAAAGCTTGTGATTGATTGTTTGTGCAAGGAGATTGATGACCTTACAACAGTCCCTCCCATCATAATTTGTGAATTTAGAAATTTTTCAATACGCTTCTTTCAGAATGCGTGCCTCACGTCGAGTGCTTGTTTTCAATTTTCATTTGGTTCGATTTGGCTAGTTACTCAAGCTTCAAGTGATGAAATTCACTCGAATTCTCTTACAAAACCTGTTGGCGCTAGATTTTTTATCAATATTTGATCACTTATTCATCCTATTTTGAAAACAATGATGATCGGTAAATGTAAAACCAAATTTGTCCTTGCTGATTGATAAATCACCAGCCTCTAGTATAATAGTTACGATCTTGTTAGAAACCACAAGTTTGCGGTCTCTGGCGATTATACACCGCTAATCCACGACCGTCATAATCATATACGTATAACAAATACGTGTACGTCAACAAGGAAGCTTGATGCATCAATTTTGAATTTTTTTTCCCAATTTTTTTATATTTACCATACCTGAAAATCATTCACCTGGCCAGCTTGGTAATATTAATTCATGGCTCATGATTTTCTTCAATTTTTCAAGTAATTTAAAAGTTTCAATGTCTTCTTCATGTCACAATAACTTGAATAACTTTACCTTGGAGAAAATCAAAAAGCTTTAACAACACAGCACCTCTCATGAATTTTTTTTCATAACCATCAACGAAATCGTCCAACATTGTAAGACCTGGTCTCAGCAAACCCTAAAAGAATGATACTTTTTGCAAGTTTTGTTGAATTAAAATCTGATCATCAATTTGTTGTTGTAAAAAAGTATGCCATCTTATAAAATCGTAGTCTCTGTTCGATGCTTCATCCATGTTGTTCTATACTCGATCGCGAAACGTTTATTCATTTTAAATGCGTTATACGAGTCGTCATTGAAATCATAAAAAGATGTATTCTAAATATAGTTCATTCGTGCATGTATATACCCGTTTTATTCAATGCAACCAATGAGAATTGCAAATGTTCTTAACATTGTTGAATCGTGAAGCTTTTATTTTCTGTAACATTTTGTTTGTTCTATAAAAATTTTGGTATGCATTTTTTTCATTTTAGGGAAATTTAACTTGAAATTATGTGTTACGATGCTACCTCATCAGTGTTCAATCAGGCGTCTAAACTGAATAATTGGTTAAAAATTATTTGTCAATCAGCAGTTTAATACGTGTATAAAATATGAATCAATCCAATTAAGTGCTCATATCATACAGGTTTCAAAATTTGTTTTTGTGAAATGCGAACGTCATATCGAACTCCCCCAGATTCTGATAAGGCATTGTGACGATGAATTTTCAGAATGGAATACTCGAGATATCTATCGTAATATTTCGATGAACTCCGTCGCCAACTTTCCAATTTTGACGTATTAACTGATCTGTATTGAAAAAAATATCAAGTTTTCGATGCATAACGGTACCGTGCGATTAGATTTCCTCCCCCTTTAAACGTCGATAAGTCGGACTCAGATCAACTGAGGATAATTATTCTAAAAAGAACATTTCGAATTGAAGAAAGAATGCTAATCTGGGTGCTTTTTAAATTATTTTCTCGACCCTTCCTAATGACACAAGCAGCTGATGGATAAAGAATTTTTAGAGATAATCCTTTCCATTCTATCAAGCGCCACTCACTCGCGATCGGACATAATGCAATTTTGCAAAAACCATCTTCAAGAGCGAGAAAAATCTCATTTACAATGATTTCTTGGAAAAATTCTATGTCGTGCGAGAAAAAGTGTGAGACTTCTCTGAGTAGCCAAATTCTCTGGTTTTCAATAAGAAAAACGTCGGAAACGACGAAAAACTATGGTTTTGGCTCCTTTGAAAGTTTTCACACTTCTTCTTGCATGACATAATGAATCGCGCTTGGATGGCACTTGAATTAATGGAGTAAAAAGAATTATTTTCCAAAATTCTTGAAAGTTTATCAGATAAACTCGTGTCTCTAGACAAACAAAAATTCGAGTGCTCAAAAACTTGAAAAAAAAGTTTGAAAATCTCAATCACTCAATCTCGAGAGAAGTAAATAAAAAAGATGCAAATCTCCATTCCAAGACAAAACTTTTCGCAAGCACTACTTGTTGCGCGCATAGACACGATATAAAATCCTTGACACTTCATTAAATCAATCACGGGTTGCGCTCACATTACAATACTCATTCCTCATATTGATATCATTTTCACAGAGACACAACATCTGTATATAGCTATAGCTCTATCACAAATCAGTATTATCGTTTCTGTGAGAAAAATTTTCATTTTTTCGATTATACTTTACTTCCCCAATTGATCAAAAATTACAATCGTGTTTGAGTTGTGAAGCACGATAATTTCCAAACCATCAGAGTATATATGTAGCTTATACAAGTACGAGAACTATTATTTCAATGAGATATATGTACGAGTGCATGATCTATACGTGTGAGTGCATTATGGCGAATCGTCGTCGTCGCGGTCATCGCGAGCGTGCATCAGTTAGTGTCGCAAAAGCGAGCTCGCAAATTCGATCTATATAAGAGACTTGACCTCGTTGCGCATCTTTTATTTTTGCTGCCTCACGCATGCATGCATGTATAGCTGACCGGCGTTTTCATTGAGTCAAGTCTCTGAGATTGTGTTTGGAATTTTAAGATTTTTCTATACAGATATCTTTGAGTTCCTACGAATTCATCAAATTTTAAATTTCAGTCACGGTGGGTCGGAAATACGGGAAAGTCGAAAGTTAACGGAATAAAAAAGTTCTTGTGGGCGTTTTGATACTTTACAATCACCTTTTGACAAAAATCATAGTTGGCTATAGGTGGGTTTTAGAATAGTGTCAAATTTTTTATTTTTGCATCATAAATGGGATGTAAAAGTTCGCTTTCTGCGCAGTTTTACTTATCTTCCCATAGTAGCTCCTGAATGGGTATGAGATTCAACGAAAAAGCTGTTCAATGGCTGTTTGTAGATTTTTCGAAGATCTAAAGAAAAGTGTGCTCTTATTTACGAAAAAATTGATACGACCCCGAATAGTTACAAAAATTTGAAGAAAAAATCGAGAAAAAGATACATGGAATTCATGAGTTCCTGAGATATTTTTCTTAAATCTGAGAATCTCATAGCGGTTGTTACTCCATTTTTCGGATGAAGACCACATGATCTTGTAGATTTTAAAAAGATCTACAGAAATTTATCCTACACATTTTACAATAGAATTCACCACTTCCATGTTATTACGAAAAACAACTACGAAAGAAACAAAAAATTGTGAAAAACCCAAATTATGCGTGATGAGAAAATCGAAAAATTGACTCTTCCTTTTTAAATCTACCGACGAATGGTTTTGATTATTTTGGGAAAATGATTGTCAAGGCGTCTCGAACCAAACCTCACAGGAATTTTTTACCGTTAACCCTCTACTTGCTTGACTTCCCAACCGACCGTGTACAAAGTGTGATCTCCAATTTTAATTTTACTAGTACTGTGCATTTTTCTTCGAGACACTGTGATATACTGACGATCGTATTAAAATGGCAATGTCAGAGATCAGACTTGTTTCCGGGATTTCCATAAAAAATGTGTTAAGGCAGTTTGCGCTCACCTCGGTAAAGGTTGAACGAAGAATTAAAGGCGCTGCGCCGAATTGAAAAATGAGGTAGAATGTTTCACTCGCTCTGGCAAGGTGATGAGAGTTGTAAATGAGCTCAATTCTTTTTTGTGCGCACAAGAAAAGAGAGAGTCTTAATTTCGTTCTTGAATTAAATTTTGAAGCGTTGCCTCGTGTGTTAAACAGAGTTCGATGACATCACCTTTGGAGAAAAAAAAAACAATTTCTTGTGAATTGTTGCCGTAAACTTGCCCGATTTTTCACAGTATGATTTGAATTCTTGAGGAAATGGCGATTGAAACATTATTTTGGGGATCGAATCATTGCTTCTATCTTATTTTTGTAATCATTTTCCTTCAACCGCTCTACTATATAACGTTCATTATATTGAACAAATTAATTCCCAGTAACTTGAAATCGTTCTATGTGAATGTGTCAAGACATATCCGATAACCATTGTTATCCACAGGTAGATACATTAGAATCGTCGAAATAGGTCTAAAAATACACCAAGATTGATTTAAAATTGAAAACTAAGAATAGATCTTTAAATCTTCAATTCTCATTATTTTTCACTAACCATGAGTCAGAAGTGTATTTCTGGGGTTCCCTGCTGAAATTTTCGTATCAGACAGCAGGCTAACATCTCAAAACATGGATGATATAATTTTTGCCAATAAAAATCGGGTTTTCCCTCAAAAGTATCAGAACAATGATAACGTAAATATGCTTAATAATTGCAGCAGGTCAACGCACCCCGATATGCGATTGACGCTGCGATGTCAAGACGCTTTGATTGGAATTGATACTTAAGAGTAAGCATCGAGAAAAATATTTGTCTGACACACATATGTATTGTCTGTCTTAAAAGCATCTTTTGCATTATTTTAGAATCATTGAGTGAAATTTCCTGACATTGCTTTGGCATTTATTTCCCGGTTGCTGAAAAAAATTACGATTCATAAACAAAATTTGAGGTAGGTGTTTGTCACTAGAATTTTGATAAACCTGAGATGGGCCAGTTGTCAGTTCCACCCAATGTTGGTATTTTTCTTTCTTTTTAATAATAAGAATGCGTAAACCCTTACATATCACATTCATGAACCTTCTCAAAAGCATACCGAACATATAAAACCATGAAACTCCCTTGAACATTGTATCCAGATTAATTTTATTCAAAATTGAAAGCCTAATAGGGAACTGACATAATTCCGGGAAATGTTATATTTTGAGAGCTCGCGGCAAAATAAATATAGGAAAAAATTTGAAAATTTCTACGACGCCTCTATGGTCTTTAAATCATCATTGAAATTTTGACAATTTGAATTGGCGCCATTCAATATGGCGGCGTCTACACATGTGCCGCTGAATTTCACAACTGTTGTGATGTCATTTCTCATCAGAAATTCTCATCTGAATCACAGTCGAGAGCTTATTTTACTCAAATAATAGAAATTCCCGGTGAGGAAACGCAAGTTTGCCTCAGAATCATTGTGGAAAACATTCTGAAGTCACGTGACTCATGTGCAGTCACCGCCATATTGAATAGCGCGGATTCAAAACCTGAAAAACTTCAGACTCAAATTTAAGTCATTTTGACAATATTTTTTTCCCGAATTTCCACATATAGTGTCTATTTTAACGTGAACTTCCATAATATCAGCATTTTCGAATAATTTTTGTGGTCATGTCAGTTCTCTATTCATGATAATGTAAAGATTCATCGAATTTCCATCGACTTGCATGCATAATGTAGCAATCGAAGTGGAAGCGTCGTCCGAGTTCGTTGCGCTCGTCATCGTCTCGCCTTATGTCGTCGTTATTTTTTTTCTCAGAGGCTTGTCAACCCCGGCACAGCATTTTTGCACGAATGAACTCTTGAAAAAGACCAAAGACAATTTCGATAAAACTGTATGGACGTGATAATCATACTGGCCCAATAGAGGCGATTATAATTCTTAGCACTTTCTCATTTCTTTGCATATCGATCATTTGCAAAAAAAATAAAATAAAATAACTTGGTCGTATCTATCTATGTATGATTTGAACTTTTATCATGAATTATTGAGCTTTTCGAAATGTGTGACGTCGAGGGAAGAAGGAGATATCAGAATATTATTCGTCGTTTATTTGTTTCGGATTGGATCTTTATTCGACATTTTTAGAGGAGAACAGTCAGTTTGTTGAGTCATTCTTAAGGATTTCGATTGATATCTTCACAAGGAAGTTCAACTCATTAGTGAATTGTTAGATCAATGCATGATTTTCCGTTCTTTTGAGTCATTAAATTTCGCTTGGTATTATATCTTGCATCTTCTAGCCTTGATTTGTGAATCTGCGATAAACTCTTGGGTTGATTACACTGTCGATCTTCCTAGTTATCTCAAAGCAAAGAAATTGAGATAAGAACTTTATTTTGTCTATGATTTATCATCATGAATATTGAATCGTTCGCCAGCCTTGTATTCTTTTTATCCTCTATAGACACACTATGAATATACGTGCAATTCTGATCTCTCTTGGAAGGATGTAATATTTTCGAAAATTCATCTATTCTGAAATCTGACAGAGATATAAACTATTACATTCTTAATAATCATTTCATCAACTCGTAATGGACAAGATTTTGTTTAGAAAATGTTGAATCTTCAACCCACATTTCACACTTTTGCCCGAATCGATTCATAGCCTTACAATATTCGAAGTTGAGGTTGAGAAGCTAATATGAAGTTTTTCGAGTAGATTCATTCCATGTGTGCACAATGGGGATCCATTGAGGAAATTTTCAATTTAATCTTTCGAGCAATTTTCGAATATTTGGGCACTGAAGCTGAAGATGTTGCATGAAGAATGTTCCATGGCCCTCATTCATGAAGTTGCTCCCTCTTCCTCGCGATTATTTAAGCTCGTCTGCAGCTCGGGACGAAATTCAATAGCAAATGAGCAGTAACCTTCTCAATGAACTTGGTGCAAAATAGTATTTTTTGACTAGATGATAGAGAGTTTGGTTTTGATTTCTGAGTAATTTTTGTTTGCCCAAGCCCTGGCGAGGGTCAAAATTATCATAAGTAAAGCAAAATACTTAACGCTCAAGTGTCGAAATACGTTTTTCCGTTCGAAGTGAACGAAAACTGTTGTCCTTAAAAAATACTATTTTGCCATCGAATGTCGTATCCTCGGAAAAATCCATTCAGAGATATTAGTCAATAGTATGACTAATTTGTCAAAATTTTGACCGAGATCAAAATGTAAATGTGAGCCTCTTAACAAAAAACTAAGTTTAACAAAAGAGAAACATGTTTCTGTCTCGAAACATGGATTAATGTCCCTCAAATACATTCGATTAAACATCTTTTGATCTCATTCTTAACAAAACTTGATCAACAGAAAATAGATACACGTTGTAAGTGTGTGCAAATGATCGGCCGTGGCAGCATCAAAGTCAGCTGCTTTTCGCTTTGCAATTGATGTTTGAGTAAGGTCAAAGAGTCGTATCCAGTCAGTCATCTCTTCTGTATGTGCGCACACTCTGGAAAATATAAGTGTTAGAATATTCCACGTTTTACGTTGCATTCGTTTATTTCTGTCTTGTTAAATTCATGCAATGAAAAATTTCCATGTTCATCATCACTATTGTAGTATAAGTATTATGTATAATTTTGGCAACGTCGTGATGAAGTCTTCAATCTTATAAAGTAATGTGATGTGTCTGGCCTAAACGAGCCAAACAATCATATTTTCGGTTGTCTAGTTGAACGCTGAAGAAATGTTGATGATCTTGTGGAAACAGTTTCTGAATTGCATGCAGTTCCGTCTGTGTAGATATGCGTAGAGTGTTCCATTCAAGAAAATTGTAGTTTTGATTCTAAGATTAAAATATAAACTGACTCAATATTTTTTTCGTTTTTTTTTCTTCGTGATCCTTGTGGATATTGTTGTCTAGATTTATAATCGTTATATTTTATGTTCCGAAGGAAGATGGAAAAGAAACAATGATGCTTTTGTTAATCATTGATATTTCATATCAAATTAATAATACCTCATGTAGACCAAGTTTGTACAACCGAATTTTGGATGTATCTCATGTAGGAACTTCAAAATCATCGTGAACCTACTGTTCGTCAAAACAACTTAATATTTGAATCGCGAGAAACTTTGGACGCAGCTTTTCGAAGAGGAAATGTGATGTTTATTCAATTGAACTCAAAAAGATATTTTTATGATCCAGAAATTCAAGAGGAAGAATTGAACTCGTCTCTACTCTCTGAACGGTAAAAAACAAGTGAAGTTGACCTTTTTTCTAGCCTGATAATTCAACAACTACTGTTGGCATAGCAACTAAAAGCTATCGCGAGAAGTTGAGAACTCACTTTAGCCATGCGTCCGTGATTTTGCCTCTACGCTAGTCACGACGCGGTCTCCTCTATTATCGATCGAAAGTCGGTGAGGAGCGCGATGCGGCCCCGCAATCTCAAAGATTGCGTGCACGCGGCTGGAAAAGAATGGAACCTCTACGTTCCATCTTTTGTGAGAACTCAAATTCAATCATTGTTTACAATTAAAATCGTGGCGTGTATCAAATATATGAAATTGAGATTTCCCTCTCAACAATTGAGGTATGAATTGAGAGCAGAAAAGTGTTCAATCCAAAATCAATATACATATACATTTAGATTAAATAATTAATCAGATTCAGTTAATACATATTGAGAATATAAATTCTGAACAAGTAATATGAGTACAATCAGTCGGGAACATTCTTCCCCCCGTACAAAATTTTACGCGTTTTGTACATTTCCAAAACGTATCAACTTTCGGCTAGGTCTGGATAAAATTCCAGTAGCAGTTTTCAATTCAACGCTTCGTACTTGTCCATCAGGACTAGGAAATACGCGTACAATTCGTCCTTTTTTCCACTCATTTCGAGGCATTTGATCATCTAATATTAACACAAGTTCTCCTATCTTGAGTGGTTCTTCTGACTTGAACCATTTTTTGCGGGGCACAAGCGTAGGCAAATATTCTTTCAGCCATTTGTGCCAAAATACATCTGCATAATATTGTGCTAAACGCCACTGTTTCCTTGAACATATAGAATTTGAATCAAACTCAACTAGTCGCACCGTACCTGATGATTTCCCTATCAAGAAGTGATTTGGTGTTAAAGCTTCTTCATCTTGTGGATCAAGGGAGACGTGAGTGAGAGGTCTACTATTCAATGAGTGTTCAATTTCCACAAGAATAGTTTGAAGTGTTTCTTCAAACATAGATCTATCTTTTAGGACGGCGCGCAGTGATTCTTTTACAGAACGAATGAGCCTCTCCCACACACCTCCCATATGAGAGGCGGTGGGAGGATTGAACTTCCATTCAAAATTATTTTTTAAAGCAAATCTTGAGAGTTTCTTTTGGTCTAATTTTGAGGAAGCTAACAATAGTTCCTGGTTCGCGCCCTTTAGATTCGTCGCGTTATCGCTGATCATTTTTTGGGGAAAACCCCTTCGAGCAGCAAATCGCTGGATAGCCATGATAGCTGAGTCGGTGGTTAGACTATGTGCTAATTCAATGTGTAATGCTCTGGTGGTGAGGCAAGTGAATAAAGCACCCCATCTTTTTTCTAGACGGCGACCAATTTTCACTACCATTGGTCCGAAATAATCTAAACCTGTGAAGCTGAAAGGAGACAAACGGTAACCAAGTCTTACATCTGGGACGTTCGACATTTTTGGAGCACACGGGTTTCCGCGGAGAAATTTACAGATGATACAATCGTGAACTATCGTCCGTAGGGCCTGCCGGAGACCAACTATCCAATATTTTTGCCTTAATTCATTGAGTACGGTGTTGTGATTCTTGTGATAGTATCGAACATGATAGAATTGAATTAGCATCCTTACTACCGGGTGCTTGCCATGTAATATAGGAGGCAAGTATTTTTGACTTGATCCAGGAATAAACTCAACACGACCTTTCACACGTAGTATCTTGTTTTTGTCAAGAAATGGATTTAGAGAAACTATACTGCTGTCTTTTGGCAATGGTTTAGAACTTTGTAGCAAACCTATCTCTTTTTGGAAATATTTACACTGAATTTCTCTGAACCACAAATACTCCGCTTCAGTACGTAGTTGATTTTGTGCAATTTTGTCGTCTCCTAACCAAATATTAGTGGCTTTCAAAACAAAATAGGTACTCTCTATCAACTTAATCCACGATGAAAATCGAGAAAAATCTGGCAAATGAGAAGCGTTTGGGTGAATCTTGATTGTCGCGCAAACCACACGTTTTTCTTTATCGAGCTCAGTAGAGTTTGGGGATTTCGACTGACTCACCGTTGGCCACTGAGACTCATCTTGGAGTAAAAATGATGGTCCGTTAAACCATTTGCTGTTTTGCTCTAAAGAATCGGGCAACATACGCGTGGCGTCATCTGCAGAATTGAGTTTTGAAGGCGACCATCTCCATTCCGAATTTTTTGTGTTTTCACTTATTTCACCGAGACGATTCATCACCCACGGCTTATACGTACTAGCGTCAGAATTGATCCAATTCAGAACTGTTTGAGAATCTGACCAGAAAACGCGTTTGTTGACGTGGAAATCATGTTCCTTCGCTATCAGTTGAGCTAACCGCACACCTAAAAGCGCAGCTTGCAACTCTAGCCGATGGATTGTTGGTGCTTTAAGAGGAACGACTCGACTTTTTGCGATGATAAACGCGGTATGGATTTTGCCACTTTTAAAAGTTATCCTCCAGTAACCAACTGCAGCATATGCTTCAGTGCTAGCATCGCAGAAGACGTGCAAATCAATATTTTCAATAGATTCATTTGTAATTTGGTAGCAACGAGGAATTTGGCATTGTTCAATAATAGGTAGATTGTTTAACCAAATTTTCCAAATCTTGAAAAGATCTTCAGGTAATTTTTCGTCCCATTCTATACCCTTCTTCCATATCTTTTGCATCAGAATTCGTGCTTGAATAGTGAAGGGTGACAGAAACCCCAAAGGATCAAAAATAGACATAATTACACTGAGAAATTCCCTTTTACTTGGAATTTTGATACGGTTAAGTAGTTCTGGATCTAGTTTCTGATTACAAAGTTTGAAATTGAGAACGTCTGAATCCGTAGACCAGTTCAAGCCTAAGACGCGCTCTTTGTTGTTTTGGCCGTTCGGAAGATTCAAAGACTGATTTGGACCATTGACTGTAGCTTTCAAAATGCTAGGAAAATTACTGGCCCAGCCATGCATGAACCAGTCAGCGTTTCTGTTGATTTCGATGACGGAACGAATCCTCTTTTCTGCCTCCTCCTCAGTATCACAGCTATCCAGATAATCGTCCATGTATGTATTTTTCTTAATGCTTTGGACTGCTTCCGGATATTTTGAGGTAAATTGCTCCGCGTTTCGATTTTTAATGTACAGCGCTGAACACGGTGAAGACGTGGAGCCAAACAAGAGTCTTTTCATGATACACTCAGAAGGCTCGCGCGAACGATCTCTACCCCTCCACAAGAATCTCTGCGCGTTTAGGTCTTCATCGCGAATTCGAATTTTCAAAAACATGTCCTTCACGTCTCCCATGAAAGCAACCAGACGCTGACGAAATCTCATGAAAACTCCTATCAATGATTCGAGTAAATCAGGACCTTGGAGCAAAAGAGAGTTGAAACTTGTCCCATCAACTTTTAAAGAAGCGTCGAACACCAACCTCACTTTACCAGGTTTATTTACATTCTTAACCCCAAAATGGGATAAATACCAAAGTCGGCCTTCAAGATCTTCGTTCTCATTTTTTACTTCTGCGAAATTTTGTTCAAAAGGACGATCCATTTCCTTATAGTACATTTCAGCGTAATTTGGATCCCTATCAAGTTTTTTCTCCAACGAAAGAAGCCTACGCATTGCAGTTGGCCGACTGTTTGGAATTGAAATGTCGTCAGATTTCCATAAGAGGCCTGTTTCCCATGCTCCATTGCGATGTCGACTGGTTTGTTCAAGAATCTGAAGAGCACGCACGTTTTTTGGGTTCGTCCTTGGTTTGGTATTAATGCCAATCGATTCTAAAGAAAAATATTCTTTCATCATCTCTTCTATAGACTCGGATTCTGGTTTTTCTGTTACTGAAATGTTCATGCAGCTATTTCGTGCAAATTGTGAAGGACGCGAATTTCTACCGTGCAAGGACCAACCCAAAGAACAGCGAGAGAGCACAATATCTCTTTCCTTGAATTCTATAATCTCGCGTGCAACGATTAGTTTCACATTATTCTGGCCAATAAGCAAGTCTGGATAAGTTCTATATGGCACAATTCTTACGCCTGAAATATTTTCACAATATTGAGACAATTCAGGACTGACACACTGCGATGGCAACGAGAGATTCTTAACAATCAATACATCCTTGAGAGTGAAAATTTCAGTACCACATCTGATTTTGAGATCCTCTACCTTTTCAAAAATTGAAGCTATCGGCTCGATTTGACTTACTCCATGTAACTCAATATTTGTGTTAATTTTGTTTACTCGTATTTTATTGGCTAGCTTTCTACTCATAATAGTGACAGCGGACCCTTCATCTAAAAGCGCGTATACTGACTCTGATGATTTTAAGCCTATAGCGTCGAGTGGAATATATTTCATGAGTACCGCTGAATCTAGTCATAATTGAGAATTCGGAGATGTGGTTTTCGAGATAGTGTCAGAGCTGGAATTCTCCGGAAGTTGAGGTTCCTTTGGATTTTTCGGAAGAGGAGGTTTGTCTTTGCTTGAATAGTTTGGATCGCCTACTATAAAGTGCAATAATTGATGGTGATAGCGATCGCATCGAGAGCATTTGATATCCTTAGGACAATCTTTCCGCACATGATCAGGCTCTAAGCAATTGAAACACAAATGCAGTTCACGAACTATCCTCCAACGTTTTTTGAGAGACTCGCGAGCGAAGCTATGACACGTATCTATTGTATGATTTCTACGCTTGCAACAAACACAGTTTTTCGGATTGTTTGCGTTGGGGTTATTCGAGCTTTGGGATGTGGTCGTCAATACAAAATTTTGATGAGTTTTTTTTGAAGTGATGTTTTTCTTCTCGTTGGGATCCAGATTTTGATTTGGTGTATTGTAAAGTCCAACAGTTCCCGCTCGAAGCGCAACTTGTGCTTCTTCAAATAAGAATTCAGATAACATCTCTAGTTCTGCTTTATTCGGACTTTGTTTAGATGCATATCTTGCGTATCCATGTATCATCGATGCCGGAATTTTCTTGAGTGAATCTTTGGTTAATTCTGGACTATATAAATAACCTATGTTATTCATAGATTTCATTGCAGTAACGGCATTCTTTAATTTAGAAGCAAATTCGACAAGATCGATTTTTCCCGTATCTACGGACGGTAAATTTTTGATATCAGCAACAATTTTTTCTAAAATTACACGATTTACTCCAAAACGCATCTCTAAAGTACTCATGATTTCTTTAGCACTGGATCCGGACGCGAAAAGAGTTTTGACAGCTTCACGCGCATCACCTTTCAAAGCTTCGAACAACCTCAACGCGTTATCTCTTTCAGTAAATTGCACTAAATCCGAAGATAAGTCGTACGCTTGTTTAAATCTAAACCAATCCAGAGGATCGCCAGAGAAGGCAGGAAGCTTCTTGGAATTTTCAATTCTATTTTCGAAACGCGATCGTTCTCGAGAATTGGAAGCGTCATTTAAATGCGCGAATGTGTTTTCGAGAGCCGTTGTCAAATCGCACACAGGAATAACCATCATATTCTGGTTATTTGATGGACGCTCGGTACTATTCACAATTCGACCCAAGTTGCCATTTCCAAGAATTTTATCAAAATCATTCGGAGATATTAAATTTCTGGATGGATTTGGAATATTACTACGTCTTAAAACTACTCGATTACTATTACTACTTGAGTGTCGGTCTGGTTGCGGTGGTGCAGGTGCTGGTTGCTCGTCGTCTGAAGAGTAGTCGGGAGGCAAAACGTCGTCGTTCGAACTGGCAGTGTGTGCACGTCGTCGTGATGATCGGGAGCGCGATCGCCTTTGGTGATGAATCTGCCACGCTGGATCAGCTGGCGGAGACGGCGTGTGTCTGCTTCTTCTGGTGGGGCTGCGTTGTCGCCGATGACGAAGATCCCGGGTGGCTGCTGGTGATGGCGATCGACGATGACAGTCCCGACAAACACGTCGAGCTTGAGGCAGCTCTCGGTACCCAATAGGATCATGTTGTTGTTGTTGTGCGCGATCTCGGGCTGCTGGTATTTGCGGTGGCGTGAGCCCATTGATCACAATGGGGCTACGCAACCGCTGCTCCTCTTGACCTCGAAGCGCTAGTGGTGGAGTCACACGGCCGTTGTCCTCGATGGGACCGCGCAACTGCTGCTGCTGCTGTCGACCTCGTCGAGGTACTGGTGGTGGAGTCTCACCTCTGCCGTCGTCCACGGGACTGCGTAACCGCAGCTGCTGTCGACCTCGAGGTGCCGGTGGTGGAGTCACGCAGCCGTCGTCCCCGACGGGTCCGTGCAACTGCTGCTGCTGACGACCTCGAGGTGCTGGTGGTGGAGTTACGCGGCCGTCGTCCTCGACGTGACCGCGCAACTGCTGCTGCTGTCGACCTCGTCGAGGTACTGGTGGTGGAGTCATATCTCTGCTGTCGTCCACGGGGCTGCGTAACCGCAGCTGCTGTCGACCTCGAGGTTCCGGTGGTGGGGTCACGCAGCCGTCGTCCCCGGCGGGTCCGTGCAACTGCTGCTGCTGCTGACGACCTCGAGGCGCTGGTGGTGGAGTTACGCGGCCGTCGTCCTCGACGTGACCGCGCAACTGCTGCTGCTGTCGACCTCGTCGAGGTACTGGTGGTGGAGTCATACCTCTGCTGTCGTCCACGGGGCTGCGTAACCGCAGCTGCTGTCGACCTCGAGATTCCGGTGGTGGGGTCACGCAGCCGTCGTCCCCGGCGGGTCCGTGCAACTGCTGCTGCTGCTGCTGACGACCTCGAGGCGCTGGTGGTGGAGTTACGCGGCCGTCGTCCTCGACGTGACCGCGCGACTGCTGCCGCTGTCGACCTCGTCGAGGTACTGGTGGTGGAGTCACACCTCTGCCGTCGTCCACGGGGCTGCGTAACCGCAGCTGCTGTCGACCTCGAGGCGCTGGTGGTGGGGTCACACAGCCGTCGTCCCCGACGGGTCCGTGCAACTGCTGCTGCTGACGACCTCGAGGCGCTGGTGGTGGAGTTACGCGGCCGTCGTCCTCGACGGGACCGCGCAACTGCTGCTGCTGTCGACCTCGCTCGACGATGATGCTACGTTGGGTGTGTTGACGATTTATCGATGCTGGGGATGCCTGCAGTTCTAACTCGTCGTCGTCGACGACGTTGCGTTCTCGCTGTCGTTGATGTTCACGAGCCACAAGCGCAGGTCGTGCTGGGAGTTCGTTGTCTGCACAACGGTTGGCTGCTTCCTGACGTTGTCGACCCCGGGCAGCCGCTGGAGGTGCCGGCGCTTGCTCCTCCTCATTTACCGGATCACGCTGCCTTTGGCGTGGGCGTCCTCGGGCAGCAGCTGGAGGTGGCGGTGCATGGCTGTCATTTACCGGGTCACGCTGCCTCTGACGTGGGCGTCCTCGGGCAGCAGCTGGAGGTGGCGGTGCATGATCACCGTCATTTACCGGGTCATGCTGCCTCTGGCGCGGGCGACCTCGGGCAGCAGCTGTGGGTGCCGGTGCGTGCTCGTTGCCGTTCGTGGGGGCCCGTTGCTTCTGGCTTGGACGACCTCGAGGCAACCGCTCAGCGTCATCGACGTGTCTCGGTGGCTGTCGCTGCTGGCGACCGCGTACGGCCGCGGCTACCGGTACATCGTCGGCGATTCTCTGCTCTCGACGTTGACCCCGAGGAGCTCTTGGAGCAGGCTCATTATTGACAGCATCGTTTGGACTGACCTGCCGTAGTCGACGAAAGTCTCGAGGGGCAGCCGGGTGCTGCGCGCCGGTCCCGTTGTTGACGAGGTTAAGTCGCCGCGGACGTGGCTCAAGTCCCACCTGGGCAGCTGAAGATCCAGCCACCGTTCTAGAAGCCTCACGTCCTTCGTGTTGATTCTGCGGAGCTTGACGTCCTCGTTTTTGGACTGGTCGTCTTGGAGGAGTCCCTCTTCTTTTAGCCATGCCTTAGCCCCCGCTGATTCTTGATTGTAGGTTAATCCTGGCAGGATCGCCAAATGTTCGTCAAAACAACTTAATATTTGAATCGCGAGAAACTTTGGACGCAGCTTTTCGAAGAGGAAATGTGATGTTTATTCAATTGAACTCAAAAAGATATTTTTATGATCCAGAAATTCAAGAGGAAGAATTGAACTCGTCTCTACTCTCTGAACGGTAAAAAACAAGTGAAGTTGACCTTTTTTCTAGCCTGATAATTCAACAACTACTGTTGGCATAGCAACTAAAAGCTATCGCGAGAAGTTGAGAACTCACTTTAGCCATGCGTCCGTGATTTTGCCTCTACGCTAGTCACGACGCGGTCTCCTCTATTATCGATCGAAAGTCGGTGAGGAGCGCGATGCGGCCCCGCAATCTCAAAGATTGCGTGCACGCGGCTGGAAAAGAATGGAACCTCTACGTTCCATCTTTTGTGAGAACTCAAATTCAATCATTGTTTACAATTAAAATCGTGGCGTGTATCAAATATATGAAATTGAGATTTCCCTCTCAACAATTGAGGTATGAATTGAGAGCAGAAAAGTGTTCAATCCAAAATCAATATACATATACATTTAGATTAAATAATTAATCAGATTCAGTTAATACATATTGAGAATATAAATTCTGAACAAGTAATATGAGTACAATCAGTCGGGAACACCTACTGTTATTCAATCTGCCTAATGCATATACTTGAATATAAGTTTGAAATAGAAAGAAAAATGTGAAAGCACAATAAGTTGTTAATTTAATCAATGTAGTACATACATCGGAATGAAAATAATAAATTTGACCAGATTTTGAGTATTTTGATTAATACGTTCGCTGCAGAGGCTGATATCGGTGATCTTTCCCCAGGTGCGGCGGGGCCCAGCGGTGGGCCCCGCTCAATGTTATTTTCTATTGGCTATGGGACATGTGAGTTTCAGCGCCTCCGAGCGGCGGAAAACGGCATTCCACGGGAGGTAACATTCGAAGCTTTTAAACGTGTTTAGTGCGGGTTTTGGTCTTCTCATGCACGTAGCTCAAAAACCGTAGCTCGGATGTGGCAACAGTATGCGAGGCGATTGTAGGGTTTTCGAAAACGAAGAGTTTGAGCGCTTGTGGGTCTGAATCCGAGCAGAATTGAGTAAACTAGAGCGAGTTGAAAATTTTGCCTAATGCTTTTTGCATGGGCTATGCGGCCACCGCTCAAGCTACTGATTCTGCCCCGACTCGCTCCGATATTTTTCTCGCTTCGGGCTCTGTGAATCCCTCAATAATGGTCTGATTGGCATGTGTGATAGCTCAAAATTTTCGCAATTAAAAGTCTAACAACTTTCTCGCTCACTCCTACGAGGTTTGAGTGACGGTTTCCTCAAAAATAAAGGTCAGAAATAGATAAGCAAAAGAGCGGCGCGTGGCAGGGGTTTCCATTCATTTTTGAGAAAACCATCACTCAAACCCCGTAAGAGTAAGCGAGAAAGTTGTTAAATTTTTAATTGCGAAAATTTTGACCTATTACACATGCCAATCAGACCATTATTGAGGGATTCACAGAGCCCGAAGCGAGAAAAATATCGGAGCGAGTCGGGGCAGAATCAGTAGCTTGAGAGGTGACCGCATAGCCCATGCAAAAAGCATTAGGCAAAATTTTCAACTTGCTCTAGTTTACTCAATTCTGCTCGGATTCAGACCCACAAGCGCTCAAACTCTTCGTTTTCGAAAACTCTACAATCGCCTCGCATACTGTTGCCACATCCGAGCTACGGTTTTTGAGCTACGTGCATGAGAAGACCAAAACCCGCACTAAACACGTTTAAAAACTTCGAATGTTACCTCCCATGGAATGCCGTTTTCCGCCGCTCGGAGGCGCTGAAACTCACATGTGGCAAAAATTCTCAGCACTGAGGGAACGACACGCGGGGCCCACCGGTGGTCCCCGCTGCAGCGAACGTGTTAATGAAAGCTGGTTTTGATGAAATATTTCCAAAAACAGCCACCTGTTATTTGTAATCTGGTCGTATACGGAAAATGGGCATGCCCAAATGATAATCGATATTTTCCCAATAGTATTTGATCTTGATATGAGTATAAATGCAGAAAACTGATGTCTTGATGAGCGATTTAACCCCCTTACTTATTTTGTCCACTACAGTGGACATGACCAAAAACCGTTATTTGTGATAATAATTTTTGATTGGCGCATGGTAAAAATCTGGAAAAATTCTGGAAAATCTCTGGCAACGCCACGAATACATCCATTTATCAATGAATTCTCCATATGCTTCTATTTTTGGAAAGAATGGGAAAAACAAAAAGTTTTAAATTTTGTAATTTTGACGTTTTTTGTCATTTTTCGACTAGTTACTGATATTTTTCGTGCCAGAAAAATTTTACGAGACCGTGAAATGATATCTAAAGTGAGCGGGTTAATACTTGATTATGAATTAAATACGTACAATTTTCTCTCCCTCGTAGTATCAACGCCGCTACCCTACAATTTTCATTCAACGATCATTTTGGCTATACATTTCGCCGATGCGGTTATATTTTGATTATAGATTTCAGCAATATCAATTTTTGAACGAATACTGTTGTTGGCGGTAATGCTGATTCTTGATGTCGATTTCTGATATTTCAACATTTTTTTCTAAATATTCACTATTCTTTAACTAATGTCGAAAAATGGCTCAGAATACCCGGTAGTGGCGATGCAATTTTTTTAGATAGAAATTTTTATCATTAAAATAGGGTAAAATAAAAATCTATTTTCATAAAAGTTTTCATCACGACTTGGTGGAACTTCTGTGAATATTCAGAAATGGTTTTCAATTTCTCATTGCAGATTGTGATTTTTTTGTTCCAGGCCTCAATAAAAATCCTCAAAATACTCTGATCAGACCAAAGTAAAAAAACATGGCAGAAGCTCACTCAGCTGTTGCGTTCAGCTTCTCCATTACTCACGAAGGATGGGATGTAAACTTCGATCGTGAAGTATTGAATCTCGTTTGGCAATCGGGTGTCAGATCGTGGAAGAAGAGATACCTCAGATTTCTCGTAAGTAAACTTTCTATCAACTCAGATAATGTTGTCTACTTTTCTCTAGTGAACTCATTTCATATAGAATTCTGAATTATTCAGGATATATTCTTTTGGAAATCGATATACACAAAATCAACACTTTATTCTTGAAATGAACTCTTACTTACTAAATAGAATGAGTAATCGTCAAGTTTCCGGTAGATTTCGTTTTTAAATTGAAGAATGAATGAATGTTGATGATTTCTATTGTTCAATCAGTCTTGACGATATTCTGAAACCGCAGGATAAAGCATAGTCATACTTCAAATCTCATTTGATCGCAAAATAATTCTCCTGTAATTCTGGCTCAAAAAGAATGTTGATTAATGAAACGAAAGGTATTAGCTCAATAACATGAGTACAAGAGAGAAAATAATTTTATCGATACATTTATTCAATTTGCAACCTTTTGTTGATTCTTGAATTCAAATTTTCAATTACAAAATTTTCATAGTGCGTCCTTTTGTTGCAGAATAACATAAAGAGCGGAGTGTACCCAGCCTCCCTCACAAGTTTATGGTTGACAGTAATTGTAGTGACAGCAATCCACTTTGCCGGTTATAAAATACCTCACGATCCTGTGGGGAAGGTGGCGCCATATTTATTTGCGTAAGTATCGTACAGAGGGTCAGTGAATTGAAAAATTATGTTTTGATGGAGACGCCAAATCAATATACAAGAATTTTTTTCCTTCTTTTGACGTTTTTTTCCCCCGAAATTCATTGAATGATACTACTTTTTTTTTTTATTTTTTCATCAGACCCTCTTCTCTCTTTGGCCGATTTTTTGAAACTCGATTCATTATTCAATTACAAACACTTTTTGAAATAAAACCGTAGATCCATAGTTATTTTAACTTAGACTCCACCCTCAATTGGAAATTTTCAATTCTACTTAACACGTTTTCTGCTAGGCCGGTTTTCGCGTAATTTTACTTCGGTCATGAATTGCACTCCTGCATTTTAGCAAATATATCTGGATGGCCTTTGTAGAAATGGTGAACATTGTTTGGCCAATAACTGGTCAAATCGCATCGCTACTGGCTATAGACGGCTAGAAAATTAATACATTTCTACTATGGAAGAGTAAATTCTTCCTTGGTTCGTTGTTTATACCCTAGAAAAAGTAAATGACACTGAAGGACTTTCATTGGTACTTGATATTTTTCGAATCATATATAACGAATCGGTAAAGATTGCAGATTAAAAAATCTCAGCACCCACCGGTGGGTCCCACCGCGACGCAGCAGTGTTAATTGATCATAGAATTCAACCATCGTCACAATTTTTCCAATCTCCAGTATGATTAATCATTCTACATCGTCTCTTTATTTAAAAATTCAACAGGTCTTCCGTAGCAGCACATTTAGCAGGCTGTTTCGTCGTTGGTCTACTCCTATGGCTAGCCACAATTTACACCATACGTTACATATTGAAACTTCTTTTAATGTACAAAGGATGGATCTATGAAGCTCGAGGTGCAGGTAGTACAGTTTCAAGTGCAACAAAGCTCTGGGGCTTGGCAGTCAGACTATTTTCCGGATGGCACAGACCTATGCTTTACAGTTACCAAGGTTCTTTGCCTAGGCTACCATTACCAACTGTTGAGGATACCATGCAGAGGGTGAGTTTAAGATGCATCATCCACCACTGCATTTTGAAGAAAAATCTATTTTTGGAAATTTATCATACTTGGTATGTACATATGTGAAGTCGATTGAGTACTTTGCTTATCTGTTTGAATGAGACTTGAGACTGATCAGGTGCACGTATACTTTTACGTTATCGTGGATATAGATAACGATTCTTGCTTTTAGTTCAAAGTTGGATAGCATGTTGTTATTCATGAACTTTTTGATAAATAGCCGTAAAGTCTTTGTTGAGAGTTTCGTTATCTTTTATCCGATTTGTGTCACTGATGCGTAGGCCGATCTGCTTACGCATTCATCATCATCGTTGATAAATTTGTCGATTGCATCTCTTTTCGCCGGGAATTATTAGCTGTTTAATGAAGATTGATGAGAATCTCTTATTTGTTGCTTTATTTCAAAAAATAGCAGGCTGAAAGCTACAGTGTGAGCAAGACTTGATTTTTTACCGTAAATAATCGCTGCGGTTGTATTAATCCGATGTGTCTTATCATTTGGCACTTTTTCATCATCTAAGAACCCAAAGCATCATCGTTGAAAAATGGGATTCATTAATTTACTATTCACCTTGAACTTGTTTTGGCTTATATTCAAAATTCACGGGCAAGAACAAATTTTGATGCATTCCTCGACGAACTTATTGGCTCACTTGTACTTAGGAGCTTCAGCTGAACTCGGGAAAAATTTCAACACTTGAGCTATTTAGCATATCTTTCCAAATTGTCAAAATTCTCAAAAAATGTATAATTTTGCATCGTAACATGAATATTGACAAGAAATCAAAGTTGTCCATGATAAGGAAAATTCAATCATTCCATAATCTTCAGTTTCAAATAATGGAACGACAAAATGAAATTGACTAAAACATTTTGTTTTTCTTGTGTGATTAGTATCTCAGAAGCGTGAGGCCACTGCTCGATGACGAAAATTACTCACGCATGGAACGACTAGCGAGTGAATTCAAACGAGGCATTGGAGTTAAGCTGCAGCGTTACCTAATGCTAAAATCTTGGTGGTCCAGCAACTATGTCAGCGATTGGTGGGAAGAATACGTCTATCTTAGAGGACGATCGCCCATAATGGTTAATTCGAATTTCTACGGAATTGATGCTATTCTAATGCATCCGACCAAAATACAGTCGGCTCGTGCAGCTGCTGTAATCAACGCTTGCCTGCAATACAGGAGACTCATCGAGCGCCAAGAGCTCGAGCCGGTAATTTTAATCACTGATAATCTGTTTTTCTATCGTCGTTTCATTTTATTTGGCATTTCTCAGTCAACATTAGAATATTCAATACCATTAAATTGTGATAAACCTAGAGTTTTTTTTTTGGAATATTTCAAATCAATCCTCATATGGGGAAAAAAAAACGTGCGAGTTAGATTGAAATGACGTGCAATGATAGGATTCAAAGAGGAAAGAAGTGATCAATATCAGTACAACTCGTTTCATATTTTTTATCTCTGATCCGGTTTTCTTTCGAGTCAACTTTCCACCTTGGTTCTAATCCGCTGTGTCTCGAAGATATCGACTCTGTGTTTCAAAAGCCGATCGTCAATAACCAGATATTCCATGTAACATTCAAGACGCATTTTTCTTCGAGAATGGAAATTGTAATACATCTTTGAGCTTGATCTTGCTGAGACTTCTGCTTCTCATTTGATCACAAAATGTGCTAATGTAAATGTTTCGTACCATGATATAAATATAAATTTTTCGTAGATCCTCATCCAAGGAATAGTGCCACTGTGCTCGTGGCAATATGAGAGAGTATTCAACACGACGAGAATACCAGGAATAGAGACTGATAAGATAGTCCACTTTCAAGATTCGAAGCATGTAGCTGTCTACCATAAAGGCAAATACTTTAAGCTACCGATTTATTACAAGAACAGGCTTTTGCAGCCCTGTGAAATAGAAATGTAAGTTGACAGATTACTAGTGATTGAAACTACAGATAGAACTATCCATCCATATTTGTGCCCTCACGGTACATTATATCTGCACAAAATTTAAAAATCTTTTTGGTCTCTGGACTGCTACTCGAAATCCTGAGACTAGGTTCTAATCCTTATATGTTGATGACGAGGTTACAATTATCAAGGCACAAAAAACGACCTGATTTGGATTGAAACAACAGCCCAGGGACTAATCGTTTTTTAAAGATTTGTTCAGATATAATGTCCAGTGAGTGCAACTACACTATCCTAGCATAGACAGAGGTAAAAGCACAAACGTTCGGCAATTTTTATTTTTCTCACTTGAAAAACTGCTTAGACTTTCTGAGGTAGTGAAGAGTCTGGTTGCAACGGGATAATAATGAGAACAATAAATTTCAAATGGCTATTGTTCTAATATTGTATCTTTCTCGATTCCAACAGACAAATTCAATCCATCTTAGACGATAAGAGCGAACCATATGAAGGCGAGGAAAGACTGGCAGCTTTGACCGCTGGCGAACGAACCCACTGGGCAAAAACACGCGAAGAATTTTTCAGTAAGGGAATCAACAAAGCTTCCTTAGATCTCATTGAAAAATCTGCATTTGTCGTTGCCCTTGACGATGTACCGTATGAATTTGACAAAGTAAGTTATCTGTTGAATCTTTATGACAAAATTCATCGATTTTGCGGTAACATAGTTTATTTTCAAATTTTTTTTCTCAATCTGGGATAGCTTGCTGCTTTGTCAGAAAGTATGCTTCAATTTCAAATGTTGATGATACAAAATGACACGAATATACTTACTAGTGCATCAATTCACATTGAAAATAATTTTTGTAGACTCATTTTTATAGATCGAAGATTGTGTAATGGATAACTAATTTTTGTAGGCTCATCCAGAGAAGCTTGATAACTATGGACGTATTTTGTTACACGGAAAAGGCTATGATCGTTGGTTTGACAAGACTTTTACTCTATGTATAGGAAGCAACGGTCGAGTAAGTTGATTGTTGTGTAATTGGTGTAATAGTCTTCAAAACATTGATACTAACTCTTGAATCACAAAATTACAGATTGGGTTCAATGCAGAGCATTCTTGGTAAGTCAGGCTTAGCCACGTTTATTGGTACTTCACAACTTTTTGAAACCATCAAGATTAGTCTTACTGAGATGTGAGACCAGAGAAAATCCTTCTGAACACAAAAATTTATTGGAAAATTGCAATTTGAACAACCCTCCTTCTTTTTTGCCGAGTCAATGAGAGCCGGAATGATTTCTTTCTTTTGAGAGAGAATTTTATCTTTGATTCCTCATAATAGAATAGCGTTAATGAGGAAATTGGTGCACTGAAGTGAATATTTTAATCTATCCAAATCATAATGCCATCGAGTGACAGTAAATCAAAGAACTCATAATATTTCCAATCACGGCTACTATGAACAGGTCAGATGCTGCAGTGATCAGTCATGTGTGGGAGTCTTCGATATTCGAAGAATTTCTCGATAAACCGTAAGAGTTGATTTAAACGATTCAGAAAGGCATGCGGGTGCCGGTTCGACGTGATATTTTTCTGTGCTATTATTTGGAATGAATTTTCAGAAATTTATTTCTATTATTTTGTACCAATTGAGGACAAAGTATGTAGGTGATTAACTGCAAATATATTTTATGAACCATGAATGTTAGCAAGAGAGTGTTTTTAACGATTCTGTTGAGCTTCACTTGGGTTACTGGAAATGGGCAATTGGATTAATGTTGCTTCTGAATTATGATCAACGAACCTATACATGTATATAGCTGCGTCTATGAGTATTAGTCGTCACTCTCTATATGAAATAGCGAACTTTGATTTAGATTATCTTGAAACTTGTTGACGAATTTTCATCAATCCATAGATGAGTCTAGTTTTGTTTTGAATATTTGTATAACACTACAATAGTTGCCTTGCACGATTTGTAATACACCATCATCATTTGCATATGGTTTTCGGGAATATCATTATAGGTCAAAATGATCATTGAAAAATTCTTCAAGAAAAAATGAGAAAAAGAGTGAAACTCTCTAATTTTGACATTGACTTAGCATATGAAATTCTCGGGAAGGATTTCCAATGTAATAAAATGTGGAGGAACCCTTGCTGCGATGCATGCAATTTCATAGTCTCACTGCGGGATCAAATAATTTAAAAGAAAATAAGAGTTCTTTTCATCATGAATATGCATAAAATTATTTGTTCTTATGCTTGTCTCAGGGCTGATGCTCCCATTATGGGAACACTTTGGGAATTCATTCTTGGTGTCGATGTGGAAGTAGGGTAATTGTCAAATTTTTCTTCAATATTGAATTAATTTTAAGCACGTGTGAATGTTATGTATCTGTGTTTATGTATTTATGTTTGTGTTGCTTAGCTGTTTGATTTCTGCATGGAAAAAGCTGCTAAATATTCAATACATATAGAAAACGAACCCTTCAAGTCATTAGATTCATTTTTGCAATACGAAATCTTGATGACGATTTTACTAAACCTTTGAAAAATTTGAATCTCATTACAAGTGTGAGAACTTTTGATTCAAGTCTTCCAATTTCAAATTATTTTCTCTAACATCCTTCCAACTCTTATAATCTACAAGATCCAAGACTTAACACCTGATCTACTTTCATCACTGCCACAATCAAACTGTTTTTTTCCATCTTGATCCACCCTTCCAAGTGGCAAGTTTTTCATTATATTCGAAATTTCCGCGAATAATTGTAATGCATTAAATGAATGTTTGCACGCTATTTACTGTTGCAATTTTTCTTTCACGGAAAATTTATTGATTCAAAAATTTCTTTCCCTCCTCAGATACAAGGAAGATGGACATACAAAAGGAACACCAGAATTTACTCCTCCAGCCCCACTCAGGTTGCAGTGGGACCTTAGCCCAAAAGCTTTAGAAGCAATCGAAACTTCTTACTTGGTAAATATTTAGCTGTGCACTATTCAGAAGACTTTTTCTACGAGAAAATTTCATTACGTCTCGCAATGACAAAAATTCAGCCATTTCATTGAAGATGTGTAATTTCTTACCAGGTCGCTAAAGAGCTCGTTAATGGTGTAGATTTGCGCATATACGTGCACGATCTTTATGGCAAGGGTTTCATGAAAAAGAGTTCGATGTCACCCGATGCATACATACAAATGGCCCTGCAGTTGGCCTACTACAGAGACGCTGGCAAGTTTTGCCTGACGTACGAAGCCTCCATGACGAGGCTGTATCGCGAGGGTAGAACCGAAACTGTTAGGCCTTGCACGATCGAGTCCGCCGCTTGGGTCAAGGCTATGGAAAATAAATCCACTTCGGTGAGACACCATTTCTATTTTGATCTGACTTTCTTTCCGGATAACGACTGAAGTGGATTGAATGACGGTCATATAAAAATTCATCACAATTCTTTAAAATTTTGATGCGTATGCTTGCAGGTAGAAGAAAGGCACAAGCTTCTAATGAAAGCAGCCGCTCAACATCAGAGAGGCTACCAGGATGCGATGTGTGGGAAGGGAATCGATAGGCATCTGTTCTGTCTTTATGTTATTTCTAAGTATTTAGAAGTGGATTCCCCATTTTTGAAGGTAATTTATACTGTGTATTCATTGGAAAGACAGTTATCAAAATTCAAGTTGAGCTCAATTTTCATTCCTTATTTCTATTTTTCAGGAAGTGCTAAGCGAGCCTTGGAAACTCTCGACGTCGCAAACTCCTCATGGGCAGACTGCGAAATTAGATCTCAAAAAGTATCCCGACTGCATTTCAGCCGGCGGTGGTTTTGGTCCAGTTGCCGACGATGGTTATGGTGTTTCTTATATCATTGCTGGGGAGGATATGATTTTCTTCCACATTTCCAGCAAATTTAGTTCACCTCACACGGTTCGTAGAGCTTCAAAATTTTACTATAGTACAATTTGAACCTATTCAAGCAAAGCTGTTGTCATATTTTCCAGGATTCGAAGAGATTTGCCGACAGAATTAAAACAGCTCTGATGGACATGAAGAATCTGTTTTTGGAGAAGAAGAAAATTCAGAATCAAGCAAATGGTTTCACGTAACAGGTGAATTCAATTTTCACAGATTGAAAATTATTTACAATCTCATAAGGACTCGGTCGTGCAAGTTTGGTATCCCAAAAAATCTTCTTTTGAAGTACAACTATCGTTCATTTTATAGATCTTTATCAGTTACTACTGTTTGAAAATTTTGTGCTTAATGGAAAATTTTATATTGATATTTCGTAATGGAAACATCTCTCGCTCAATTTTACAAAGTGCAATTTCACTATAATACCAATGATTCTCGTAAGTCCTTTTTAAAACTTTCGAGAGAAGTGATTAATATGGCGAATCAGTGAGAAACTGAGGAATGATGGAACGATTTGCAATCATCTACAATTTATATAACTAATCGACTTTTACTTTCAACTTTGTATAATATTTAAATTTTGACTTGATTACTTGTCCTTTACAACAAAATATTGCAATTAGTGTCAAGATCAACGTTAAATCATTGTTGAATTTTGACGATTCTTAATGCGATGAATATCCACGACTAAAGCAAAGTGAGAACATACATTATAAGTGATTTTGCAGTAATTGTTACTGACATCGTTTATGTTGTATAGTTAGTGAAGAACGAAGACATTGTTGATTAAGACTAAGGTGTTTTAAGAAACTTGGATATATTGAGCGTGAACTTTTTGTAATCGACGGTCTCCTTTATGAAATGTGATCGCGCCAAGTTTTAGTATTAGAAGATATCAGTTAATGCCATGATCCTAGAGTGTGCAACCTATCAATGCAAATGTCAAATATTTACCAATAATTTTGTACAAGTATATTTTCTATGTTGTTAAAGTGATTAGTAGAGGTATTGGTGCTTAAGTAATAGAACTTTAATTGTAAATTCAAAAAAAGTCTTCAAACACATTAATCTCTTCCACAAACAAATTATGTTAGAAATGTGTATCAGTTGTTGCAGACGAATAAATATTTTGTTAAAAATGACTTGATTTATTTTCCTTAAGTATCTGAATAAATTTGACTTTATTACACTCTTGGCTGGAAAAGAATACCCTGATGGAATATCAGAGGTTGAATACCCTTCCTCATCAGCTTATAACAATTTGAGAATGAAAAGTCGTGATAAAATATGGTATCATATATAAACTAGAGTCGGTATTGAACATATCAAAAAATATTTATTTGTATCTGCTAAGTGACATCTTATCAAGGGGTTGGTATTATTTACATAATCTCTGAATAACTTTTTTCTCTAGACATCGATATCAAAACAGAATGTAATCTCTCAATATAATTCATTCTTTATCCTCTTCATTTTTTTCTGGAGATTTTCTATCTTTATTTTTATTCTTGGTGTTTGACTTTTTGCGTCTATTCGCAAGGATTGCATTTTTCAATGTTGTGTTGAGGAAGCGTTTGTTGATGGATTCTTTTTTTTTTATCCAACCAGTTGGGCCCATCATTGCAGCTCTTCTCGCCCCAACTTCTGCTTCTGCCAAGAGAGCCTCTGCTGCCAATCTTTGAGATCAAGACATTTTTCCATCAATATCTAAGTCAAACTATCATGGAAAATGGCTCAATTCCTCTCATTAGATCAGAAAATTTAGGATATCTAAAAAGTTATATGGAAACGAGTGCTTCGTATGGACTTTGATCTGCCAGGATGAAGATGTCAAATCTAATCAAAACAGTCGCTTTGAATCTTTTGGAAGGTTCGATAGATTTTGATGAATGATTAGGGAATTGAATATCTGATATATAACATGCAATTCATCCCCAGAATAGTTAAGAAAAAAGATGCATACATTTCAACATATTTGACACCAAAGAAGAATTATATTTTGTCAAAATGAAATCAAACTAAGATCCACAATAACAAATAAGATATGGTCTATAAATATGCAAGACCTGCATAGGATGATTGATCAAATCTTATTCAGATATTAGCAGAAATTTTGAATCAAGAGTAGTTATATAGATTTAGCAAAAATATACACAATTATCGACAATCATATCACAAAACTGACTTAAATGTGAGCGCAGCTCTTCTTCTACTTGATTGAGGAATCATGATTCCATTTAAATATGGAAAAGTGATTTAAAATGAAGAAGATAGAGCCACATACCTTTTAAGCTCCTCTTCATCCATGGTTTTGAACAGTATTCAAACATCAGCACAGCGACACTGCAATCACTTTCATCTCAGCTTCTGACTGCCTCAAAACTCCGATGGGGCTTTCAAATTGAATAAATCATTGTACAAACAACAACATAATTGACACTCAACTCTCACAGTGTCACCGGAAACATTTAAATGGGCCAGAGTATCCCTTCACCATGATTGCTCGATTTTCGTGTTGACCACAATATATCTAAGTAGCAGACAGAAAACGCAAAAGATGACGTCACGCAGTCAACGCCACACATTTGCACACGCATGCAATCGATTAGCTCGCAGTTTGTTCGCGACCGTCAGCGACCGTTGCTCAGCGTAGTCTACTTCTGGAGCAAACAAGGAAACCTGGTGATTTTTAGTTTAATCGAGGGTCTCACGTTCTTTATAAGGCAAAAGGTCACTTACCTGAAGTTTACAAGATTTAGAGGTTTCTCCGGGAGAAGACGCCGAGAAACTTTGGTGCGTTATACAAAAACTCCAAGGGCGCTGCGTTTCTGGCGCGGCTACAAATATGCGCCACATCTGAGGGACGCCGGCATCTCGTCTCTAGCTTGAGGCTCTGCCTCTGGGTGAGTTTTCCTGGACCTTACACCATTGTGGTTTCATTTTTCGAATATCGAAAATAGGAGTATGGCTTATACCTTCGTATTGCTGGGTTTTACTCTGGACGACCTGGTAGTTCTAAAAATGGACTAAGCCTCGGTATTCAGTCGGTTGCGAGGTCATCAGCTGTTTTGCGTTTATTCAAAGTTTGTTTATTGTATTTATTCCTGTGCTTTGAAGATTTTATCATTTACAACAAGCTGTCTATTTGATGCCCCTTGAGAAACCAGTTTGGGCCTCTAACTGAGTCGCTTACAATACAATTTACTGTTAGGTCTTTTGGGGTTAGTCTTGCTTCCTATTTCTGTTGATTTTTAAGCATCAAAGCATATGCAACAATTGATTCAAAGGTAATGTTAACTGATATCAATAAGTTGCAACACAGTCTTTGATTGAATAGTTTCTCCCGTTTCACTCCTGGTTAGTGGCATCTTCAATGGCAGTTTTCGTTGAGCCCTACTCCACCTCCAAGATCATGTAACTTATTGTAATGCATTTGATCTTACTTTTGAAACTCAACCCTTGAATACCACAACATTTGAAGGCAAGTTGAGTTTCTTATAGTATTTAGCATGATGCAATGTTCTGACGTCCTTGGAGCATAGTTCTTTGAACTCATTCACTTATTATAAGTTTTCTCCATCTGCCAAACAGAGGTGATGAAAATTGACACTCTTATGGTAGGATTCAAATGGTGCCTCTTTGTTGCTCATTTGATTTGGGCCCAAATTTTTTCATGGATAGCTGTTACACATCACATTTATTTCATCATCAAATACGATAGATTCTTCATGCTTCATTTCAATATTATTTCTAGTAAATCCTAATATAACATTATTTTCCAACGTGTTCCAGATCTTGCTCCAGAACTCTTGATTTAAATCAACATCATGGGTGATACTAGTGATTTGGATCGGCAAATTGAACAGTTGAAGAAGTGCGAGATCATCAATGAAGCAGAAGTGAAAGCACTTTGTGCAAAGGCTCGTGAAATACTTATTGAAGAGAGCAATGTACAGAGGGTAGACTCACCAGTTACTGTACGTATGGAAAAGCAATCATTCAAATATGCCCTTAAATTATCTCAGAAAATAATGGAAAATATGTTTAGGTGTGTGGAGATATTCATGGACAGTTTTATGATCTCAAAGAGTTGTTCAAAGTTGGTGGTGATGTACCAGAAACAAACTATTTATTCATGGGTGATTTTGTTGATCGGGGATTCTTCAGTGTTGAAACTTTTCTATTACTGCTAGCCTTGAAGGTAATTTTGATTCACAATAAGCTTGCAATGTTTTTAATGTATAATAAAGGAATGAATGTGATTGATTCTCCTTTGTAGGTCCGTTATCCAGACAGAATCACATTGATTAGGGGTAATCATGAATCAAGGCAAATAACCCAAGTGTATGGTTTTTATGACGAATGCCTTCGCAAATATGGAAGCAATACAGTTTGGCGACACTGCACTGAGATCTTTGATTATCTATCTCTGTCAGCAATCATTGATGGTAAAATATTCTGTGTTCATGGAGGCTTATCACCTAGCATACAAACGCTGGACCAGATTCGCATCATTGACAGGAAGCAAGAAGTAAGCTTATCTCTACATCCAACTTACTGTGGAAGAAGTATTTCGAAGATTATTGTAGCGCAACATGAATAACTTTTTTTTTCTTTATTAATACATAAACAACTTTGAAACATTAGTGTGGCACTGGGGCACCAAATTTTTGCATTATTGCGTTTTTCCAAGTTTAGAATTACTTGTTTGTAATTTCATTGAGTACTTGGTCGTTATTCTACATTCACAAAGCAATATCAATTGTTACAGGTTCCTCATGACGGTCCAATGTGCGATCTGCTTTGGTCGGATCCAGAAGAAACACAAGGTTGGGGCGTTTCTCCACGGGGAGCCGGGTATCTCTTTGGAAGTGATGTGGTAGCTCAATTTAATTCCGCCAATGACATTGACATGATATGTCGGGCTCATCAACTAGTTATGGAAGGGTACAAGTGGCACTTTAATGAAACTGTTCTCACTGTGTGGTCAGCTCCTAATTATTGTTATAGGTAAGACATTTTTGTTCCTTTCCAAGAATCTTGTTATCATTTGAAATAATAGAGATATTTTAAACTGATACAATTATTTCTTTCCAGATGTGGTAATGTAGCGGCTATATTAGAACTTAACGAACACCTGCAAAGAGATTTCACGATATTTGAAGCAGCCCCACAAGAGAGCAGAGGGACGCCTAGCAAGAAACCTCAAGCTGATTACTTTTTGTGAATCAATGGTTTTGTGAAGATTGTAACGTCTCTGTTTAGCTGGAATTTTTTAAAGACGCCATACATCTCATATGGTAAGACTCTGCTTAGTTGAGAATCATTATTTTCACGACGACAAGAATCAATTGAACGTGAAAGTGCTCCGTGTTGAATTGGATTACTCGAATAAATTTCCATGTGCTTTCCATAGTTTGCATTTGTAAGTCTAATTTGTACGTTTTAGCATTGTTTTGCAGATCGATTTGATTTCATATAATTCGTGAGTCCGATGATATGATATCCATATTTTTTTATACACAATCACTCGGTGTAGATTTTTTATGTACGCGGTCCTGAGCACTGTTTATACGTAAAAATCAATATAGAGAAGAATTCTCCCTTGTATGAAATTCAACTGTCAATAATTGTTAACTCAAACATTGAAAATATACCTAATTTTGTATCATTAAAATCCATGTTTTGAATTATTGTGAATATTGCTATGTTACCCAGTCGGATCGTTTTTCCGCTTTGGTTAGAGGTTGCGTTGGTTGGTGAGTTATAGAAACTCGTGGTGACGAATACAGTTGACATTTATTTGGTGAACATTTCAAAATGTATACGGTTTTTTTACAAAATTTTCTTAGATTTCTCTCTCTCTTTCTCAGCTTAATGTATAGAGGCACATGAAAATCACATAGAATAATTTTATCATCCAAGAAGGTACCCGTAGATAACAAAAATTTTGTCGAGCCAAGAAGACATACGTAAAAAAGGTTTTTAAAAAAGCTTACGATAGAGGTCTTTCTCTTAGGAGTGACCTATTTCGTCCTTGCCGGGATGAAGAATACAGTCTGCAAAAAGGTCTCAAAAATAGAAGAAATTCTACAATTCGAAAAAAAAGAACGGGTAAAAAAATGTTATGAAGGATCAGAGGGGATCAGTTAATATTCATTATCGGTAGGCAGGAGAGAATCGGTAGCGACTTCTTCGTAGTCACGTTCGAGTGCAGCTAGATCCTCGCGCGTTTCGGTGAATTCACCTTCCTCCATACCTTCTCCGACGTACCAATGCACGAAAGCGCGTTTGTTAAACATCAGATCGAATTTTAAATTGAGCTTGGACCAGGCCTCGCCAATTGCCGTTGTATTGCACAGCATCGATACTGCTCTCTGGATCTGTAAATTACATCAAAAATTTTCAGTCTCATCTACATATAATTTTGTGAAAGTGAGTAAATTAAACTGCAAAACTGTTTTTTGGAACATCTGATTTTTGGAAATGATCACTGGGAATATCTGGCTTTATCAAATTAATAATAATTGAGCTTTGCCATCAAGAGTACTTTTCGACTACTAAATTGTCGACCAGAGAAATAATTAGAGTCAATTTTATTTTTTGATATGACATGAACAGAAACTGCTGATGTCGTAGAAAACTTCTTCAGTCAATGAGGAAATTCTACATGCTATCTTTTGACGTTCTTAGTACTGTAATTGTCGAAATGTTGAATTATGAACGATCGATAGCGTATTGAACTCTGAAACGGTGAAAATTGATTTCGGAGATCCTTTGGAGCATTTTCTCACTCAAAACAGTGTTTTCAAGAACTTCTAATTTGGTTCATTCCCTTCCATCAATTGAAGGAATAACTTCGAATAAAAGTCAACTAGATGACTTCCAAGGAAATTTTCAGAAACTGAAACCCTTGTTCATCTCACTACCAACTTAGATTCGATCATCATCCTAAAGAACAATTATTAATCAACCAGATTAAATCGCAAAATAATATTGACCCATAATATCGATTCCACATCGAATCGATTAAAACTCATTTCGTTGAAATCTTATTTAAAGAAATCTCTATCTTCCCAAATTAAAAATTCTCACCTTGGCCAAATCACCACCAGGTACAACAGTAGGCGCCTGATAATTTATTCCAACTTTGAAACCAGTTGGACACCAATCGACAAATCTCACGCTACTTTTAGCCTTCATACTTGCAATAGCCGAATTAACATCCTTTGGTACCACATCACCACGATATAACAAACAACATGCCATATATTTACCCTCTCGAGGATCACATTTGACCATTTGATTACCAGCTTCAAAACATTCAGCAGTTATTTCATTTACAGACATACCCTCATGATAAGCTTTATCAGCTGATACAACAGGTGCATACGATGCCAAAGGAAAATGAATTCGAGGATATGGTACCAAATTTGTTTGAAATTCAGTCAAATCGACATTTAGTGCTCCATCAAAACGTAAAGAAGCTGTTATTGATGAAACAACTTGACTAATTAGACGATTTAGATTGGTGTAAGTTGGTCGTTCGATTCCGAGCTTGCGACGACAAATATCGTAAATTGCTTCATTGTCAACCATGAAGGTACAGTCTGAATGGCCGATAGTTGCGTGAGTCGTTAAGCTTGCGTTGTAAGGCTCGACTACGGCTGTTGATACCTGTGGAAAAATTTTTTCAGTTTAGAGTTGATGAGTGTAAAAATATTCACTTTGGGTCTTTGTTTGAAGTTTGTGACTTCAAGCATTCTTTTCTAATTGAAAGATGGAATGAAATTGTATTCATTCAGGGAATTGTAAAATCCATCTCTTGTAATTTTCACGCGTATAATCTCTTTCTTTTTGAAAATGCGACTACGTTACTGTCCATTTATCAGGTAAGCAAAAAAAGTGATGCTCATAGCAATGATTGAAAAATGAACTTTTTCCACGCGATTCAAAATAGAGGTTTTTTCATTATGGTTACAGAAAAAACGAGAAAAGCTTATCTATAGATTGATTGAGGATAGAGAGGATCGACTGTAACGAATCGATTCTGAATGACTTCAAAATTTCTGAGGAATCTGGGGATCGAGATCTGCAAGATCACTCTAATGGTGAAAAGTACTCCTTTCGAATGATTTGTATCGAGTCTAATTTATTTTACAAATGAAACTAAACATTTCAGATTCTAGATCACTACTGTAAAGAATTAACCAAGATTCATGATATAGAAAGAATAATGAAAGAGCTCTGATGATTCTGATGTAGAGACTTAAAACCCTTATTTAGGAACATTGATAAGAAATCAGTAAAAATTGGCCAATGTAAGATTTTAAATTCTTGATTGCTACTTCAAATGATCCAAATTTTGACCGTAATAAGGCTAAAACTACATTCTATCGAGAGCCGTTAGAAGTTTTTGTAAAAATCAAGTCAGCCATAATATCTCGCATAGGATTTTCCAATAGAAGTTAACCCTGATGAAAATCGAATCAAAATTTCGGAATTTTGGCATAAAATACCTGGGGTGCAGGATAAACGGTAAACTCGAGCTTGGATTTTTTCCCATAATCGTTTGAGAGCTTCTCCATAAGAAGGGATGCAAATCCGGAGCCAGTACCACCACCAAATGAGTGAAAAATGAAGAAGCCTTGCAAGCTGTTACACTGATCGGTAAATCGTCGAATCCGATCGGTAACGAGATTGATGATTTCCTGGCCAACTGAATAGTAGCCTCGGGCATAATTATTGGCAGCATCCTCCTTACCGCTTATCAACTGCTCAGGATGGTACAGTTGTTTGTACATACCGTTGCGGATTTCATCTAGAATCAAACAAAAAAATTACAGTATAGTATTTTACCGGTCTGTTTCTTTTATCCAGTAACCTCAAGATGATCTATGCTTAAATTTTCTAGAAGCGAAGATTATACAAATCACAAGCTATCGAGATTATTTGTACAGAGAATCATTGAAAAATTTTTTTGGAAGTTACCTGTAATGAAGTTTTGACATGAAGATAAGGAAAAATGAGATCGGTATACATCGGCGAATAGTGGAAGCCCGGTAAGATCAGACATCTAAAATTGTATGATGGTGAAATAAGATATTTTGAAAATATACGTACCAACAACGGTGGGCTCAAGATCGATGATAAGAGCCCGGGGTATCATTTTTCCTTTACTCGTCTCGCAGAAAAACGTGTCGAAACAGTCACTGGTACCGGAAACCTTGTCCGATGGCATAGTACCGTCCGGTTGTATTCCATGTTCAAGACAGTAAAGTTCCCAACAGGCATTACCGATTTGTACACCGGCCTGGCCCACGTGGATTGAAATACACTCGCGCTGAAATATTTAATATCGCAAACACTCGTCATCTTTTATATTTCTATCAAATCATATTCTCTATCTTTCTACCTTCTTCCTTAAATTTTTAATGTAAGCTCATATATTTGTATATTTGGTTATGAAGTCGTTGTGTTTACCATTTTGAAAGCTTAGATTTTTTTCTCACTGGAATTTTTCACAAAAATCGCTGGCTCGGCTTGACGCTGGAATTTATCTTATTTTTTTTTGCTTAACGGTGACTTGTAAATTTTGAGTTTTACTGGGAATTTTGAGAATGAAAAAGGGTGATGTTATTAAAAACTGAAAATTTTTTGGCGGCCGAGAGCGCGACCGACCCCGAGCCCGCGATGATAAATGAACACCGACGGTTGACTTCGGTGCAGCTATGGAAACTGATGGAAAAAAAAGTTGAACAATGCTAACGCATTTTGGTACTTTGAGATGTTCTTTCAGAATCGGTGGAATTTATTTTCAGAACTTTTTTACTTTGAGAATTCAATCATTTGAGGGCAGAGGCTAAAGCATCATTTTCTAAGCTTTTATATGATAGGATAGGATGTTTAAGCAGTCAATCTCAGTTCAGTGGCCAGGTTTTGATCCTTTTTGGATGTATAGTACAAAAACCATCATTTGCATGATAATTATTCTACTTAATCATAATTTTCTTCGGGAATCATTTTCCAATCCTAAGTAATCACCGTTCGAGTGAAATATACAATTCCAAAAATTCAAAATTGCTTGAAACAGAATTTTTATCAGGGTCACAGCTCACAGCTATCACACTTTCAGATTCTGTTATAATTATAGTCATGTTAGTGATTCTAAATTACTATAAAGGTTTTGTTAACATCACGTATTGCTCAAAAAAGCGCAGAGTCCAGATCATGCTTTTGATCGGAAACTCTTCATTAACTTCAAATCGAAAAATATCCTTAGTAAAAAGAAACTATTCTCTGACACATTCCTTTAATAATACTCTAGCAATTTATCGCATCTCGACCAATCTTGATTAAAAGTTTAGACAACATTCTAACAGAAATATGAAAAGATTTCCTCGTCGCCCTTCTAATCTGACTTATTTTAAACAGATCAAGCTTTTAGCGCTATCCAGCGCTTTTGTTCCAAGCGCCCTCTGCATTGTCATCGCGTGTGTTTGAGCAACCTAACCTTCAAAAATTGTTGTCTGCTGTCTGCCAAAGTGCCAAGGCTTGCCCGGTCAACGCGACCTGGACAGCCGGTGAAATTGTTTGTATTGCACGATGGAGACGATCCTGGAGCAGCAACGAAGATATCATGAAGAACGTGAGCGTCTTATGGACGCGATGGTCAAGGAAATGCTGCATAAAAAGCCTGGACACAGAGATACCATCAATTCTGAGCACAGGTTGAAGATGCTACTTGACCAGTTTATGGACAGTACTAATCATCTGCAGGACCTATACGACGACAAGGATGGGCAGAGAAAAGAGGAGGTAAATCTCAAAAAGATCTTTGTTTTTTTCAGATCATTATATAATTGAGGGCTTTTCATTCCAAAACTTTACTCGCTCTTCATTGAGATTTTCTGTTCACCCCCGAATGTTATGGCTAGAACTCTTGGTTTGAGGATTCTTGAAGTAATTCCCTTACAAGTCAATTCTCTCTCATTTTTGCTCATAACTATTTGTGTTACTTTATCTTTGATTATGAATGCCAATAGTTTATACACTTGAAACACTCTGAAATTGAGATTCTTGTAGTCATACCTTGCACATCTTTGGGAAGTCGGAAGTCACCATTAACTTCAGCTATTTACTCGACTTTTATCAATTTCTTCAATTAATCTACTGGATATTCGAAACAACAGTACAATATTGAATCTACCAAGAATGATTACAATTTCAATACATTTTGTTAGTCTTTAACATTTTTTTATGATATTTTTCTTCCAGGTGCAAGCTTTGTCTGGCCCAAATGAATTTGGTGAATTCTATGCCAGGCTTAAGAGCATCAAAGAATTCTATAGGCGACATCCAAATGAAATAAGTGTACCCATGTCTGTGGAGTTTGAAGAAATAGCCAAGATGAGAGAAAATCCCACTGAAGACAATGCAAATCTTGTTGATTTTACGGATGAAGAAGGTTATGGAAAGTACTTAGACTTGCATGAATGTTATGAAAAGTACATCAACTTGAAGGGAATAGAAAAAGTGGACTACATCTCATACTTATCCACGTTTGATCATTTATTTGATATACCTAAGGACAGGAAGAATGCTGAATACAGGAAGTATGTTGAAAGTCTTCTAGAATATCTCATAGATTTTCTTGGAAGAGTCAGACCACTTTTGGATGTGAATGCTGAGTTGGATGAAGCTAACAAGGAGTTTGAAAATCAGTGGGAGGGTAATACATTCCCAGGTTGGCCAAAAGAAGCTGGTAGCGCTTTAACAAATGTTGGAGCTCATTTGGAACTTTCTGCATTTTCTTCATGGGAAGAGTTGGCTTCTTTGGGCTTGGACAGATTGAAATCTGCTTTAATGGCTCTTGGTCTCAAATGTGGGGGAACTCTAGAAGAACGAGCACAGAGGCTGTTCAGTACAAAAGGAGAAGCATCCCTTGATCCTAATCTATTAGCCAAAAGAAAGCAAAGGAAACCTGGCAAAGGAAAAAATGTTGAGAAACAGAAAGAAGTTGCCAGGCTTGAAGCTCAAGTGTATAAGCTTGCAGAATTAGTGTCTGGTCAAAGAGTAGCAACTAAGGAAAATGTTCAAAGGAAACAAGCTAGAACAGAAGGTGAACGTGGAGATTCTGATGTTGAAGCAAGTGCTAGTGAATCAGACGATGACGATGATAATGACATTCCATACAATCCCAAAAATCTTCCCCTTGGTTGGGATGGAAAGCCAATCCCATATTGGCTCTATAAGTTGCATGGACTCAATATAAGTTATAATTGTGAAATTTGTGGTAATTTCACTTATAAGGGTCCCAAAGCGTTTCAAAGGCATTTTGCAGAGTGGAGGCATGCTCATGGAATGCGTTGTCTGGGCATTCCAAATACTGCTCACTTTGCTAATGTAACACAGATAGAAGATGCCATTGCCTTGTGGGAAAAGTTAAAAGCTCAGAAACAGTCGGAAAGGTGGCAGCCTGAACAAGAGGAAGAGTTTGAGGATTCACTGGGTAATGTAGTGAATCGCAAAACATATGAAGATTTAAAACGACAAGGGCTGTTGTAAGATATGTGTAATATAATTTGTGGTTTCCACTTTGTACAAATATGATATTTTTCATTGATTTTTACCGTGCCTAGACTCAATCTCCACAAAGTTCTAACAAATGAGTTTCAATGGAGAAATTCAGATCTCCCAATCTAACTTCAGTAATAATCGTCTTCTGCGGCTATCTAATGAATTTTTTCCTAATCAATTCCTCAGTTTTACTAGTGTAATTTTTATAGTTTTGACATATTACTCAAATTGAACAGACATGGACTGCAATTAAAATTCTTTATTCTAAATAACAGTTCATGTTTCACAAACAAACGTCTTTTCAATGTCTTAGAACATTCAAAGACCTAAATTGTATGTAGAAATAAAATGAAGGATAATTCCAATATTGTAAAAATGATTCTATACAACGATAAGTTTGTCTACACAATAAATCATACATATTCAACCAAGAGTCACTTTATGCTTATATACAGTTTGTACAATATCATGACTTGTAGATAAGAAAACAAAAAAACTCACTAATCTTTAAGCATCTTTGAATTCAGCTTTAAATGTTTTCTTGTCAACAAGTTCAGATCCCTCTAGTATGGCAGCACTTTGCCAAACTTTTTGCAGTTGACCATATTCAAACTTCTGTTGGGCAAACTTATAGATACACCAGTTATAATAACCAAATGTGACCAGCATGAAAGCACCAAATCCACAATGAGATGAAAATCCGGGTTTACTGGTGAGTAAAAAAGTAATGAGACCAACTCCAACATATGAAGATGAACCATACAAGAAAGAACTCCTGTAACATGGTATTTTTGTAATATCTCTACCAAATATGACTAAGCCCTTCTTTTCCTCTTCTTCTGGAACTATTTCTGGTTCTGCCATAGTTTCTGAAAAAAAATCATCAATGACTAAAGTAGCACAGATATTCTAGTCAGTGTACACATGATCAAGTACGAATAACAAACAATAGCAAGATCAATTCACTGTCTTATTCTTTCCCAAAAAATTATGTAACAGTACTGGCATGATATTTTTAAGCAGAAACTTTGCAGAATATTAGGAAACTTATGCGTACATGTTGAGACCTTATCACACAGTGAATTTTTGAGGACTTAGAGAGTTCAGCTTCAGTGAAAAGTAAAGATGATCATGAAGTCGTGATGTGATGGCTTTATTCAGTATCACTATTTTGTTGCTTTCTACGTGTTACAAGTTACAAGTATATAGGTGGGTATATAATACCTATTTGTTGTCAACAACGTCTGTGGGTCGGATATGGATTGCTTTTGGTAAAATTACATCCAGACTAACCTGGGGTGGTGTCGGTCGGGGCAGGCTGCGCCCGGTCAGAAATTGAATAGGGTTTGCCTGACAAAAATATAGGGGCCCATCTGGGATTCTTTACGGCGCGCGTAGGGCAACTACGGGAAACAGCCCGGCAATTCTACCCGGCGCGAACAGGGGCCCAACGAATTTCCCGATACTTTCCCTATTCTACGGTTGCCGTTCAGCTTCCCTATCGGCGCCCTCAGGTTTCCCTAAACAGATTTGGAGCAGCGCATTTGAATATTGTCAGATTCCATCAGCCTTGCTTTTTGAGTCAAAATCGAAATGTTACACTTCATAAATTTTTATGGGCATCTCAGAGTGACCAAATGGGGAAAAGAAATTATAATTAGGAGAGGAAAGTTGATTGGAGGACGGGAACTAATGTCATTCATAATGCATATGTCATCTCGAAAAATATTGTAGGTTATGGCGGATCGATTTATCTCAGCTGTAGCTGTCAATTATATACTGGAAATGGTTGTTCAGAAAGAATGAGGATAGAGGAATAAGCTCCTGCTGATGGCCAAGAAAATAATCGAGGCAGAAAAAATAGCATGTATTCTCTTTTACGGTGGGAAACCGAGGATGGGTCATTTTCTATTAAGACAAATATCCGACACTCTAAATGATTGATAAACTCAGCAAATATATTTCATCTTGGCTGGAATTTATAGTCGTCCCCTAAATTGCGCCCCTAAATCGACACCTACTTTCTGGGTTCAGAATTTTCTATGTAGTGGCGCATCTCCATGCTTTCGCATTTTCGGCGGCGGAAACCATTCGGCTGCAGCTCATCGATGAGGCAACATCTGGCACTTTAGCAGTGTCTGGCAGTCTTTGAGTAATCGAATGAGGCAGATGCGCCACCACATGGAAAATTCTGAACCCAGAAAGTAGGTGTCGATTTAGGGGCGAAATTTAGGGGACGACTATAAATTCCAGCCCTTATTTCATCCAACGACTGATATTTCATTATTCCATGGCTATTGCGATGAGTTTCATATTATAACCAGACTAATACTCGAAAAGCTTTTGTGTACTTTTTGTGTAGTTCGCGTGGTTTCTGCTGCATGAATCCCTATCCTTAACCCAACAGCTGCCGTACTCCCGCCCTATTCGTTTAGGGAACCTGTTGGGAAAACGCTTGGGGCCCTATACGCGCCGGGTAGAATTGCCCTATAGGGCCCCTTTCCGTACTGACAGTTTCCCAGATGGGTCCCTATTGGCGCCCTACACTCGATTTCTAACCGGGCGGGGTCGGGAGTGCCGGTTTTGATCCAAGGTTCAGTTGTGTTTCAGTTGGTTTCACTTATGTCAAAAATATGAAAACATTGTTTGTTTCCATCATTATTACTGTTTATGATATAATTAGAGAGTGATATGTAAAGTACTCTTTGTTATTCTTGAAGTGTTATGTGGTGAGTTCGTGAAACGTAGTGAAATGTAAACACTATTCCTTCATATCATCTGATAAACACAGCTTGGCTCATGTTTAGCTTCATTCTCATGGACATTATTAGAGATGTTATTGTACTCTTTCATGGAGACTTATGAGATGAATTCTGAAAGTGAATAAACTTTTGCGAAAACTAAGATGGCAGATCCAACATCCAGCGAGGTGATAGAGTATGATAGCCCTACTGATCGTGAGTACCTTTCAGGGATGAATTTTGTTGAGGGCATGAGTCTCTTTTTATCATTTTTAGAAAGGTGAAGTATAAGCAAATCATAAGTGCCTCCTTCAAAGTTTTGTAATGGCAAATTGTGACCAAAACATGAAGGAAAAGACTGAGGATTGATATCCAAGGTCTGCTTGGGTGATATATACTGAAATGCCCTTGCTGCAAGTAGAGTTGTCGGATGAAATCAGAGAGGATAATGTATTCAATTTGTCACCAAATGAACACTATGTCATGTACTTCTTTATTTTCTCAGTCTGTATAACAATCACTGGCATGGCTCTACATAGGTATTTTCTCCCACATTCTTTATTACAATTCATGTAGAACTATGTACAATTTATGAATTGGACGGTATCACTTGCTTTTACAAGCTAATGGTCCCTTACAAATAATCCAACTGTATCAAGAGTTTCATTTTTATTTCAATTTGCTTTGCAGCCTAGTTTCTTTACTCATTGTTTACATTTGTTCCAAGTACTTCCTCTTTTCTACACTTTCCTATCTTATTCTCACTTTTTCTAGATTATTTCACATCTATGTTCAGATGACACCTTGATTTTATTTCATATAACCTTCTGAAATGCATTTGTAGAGTGGGTAGTATGGAAATTTGTAGTGCTTTGAGGGACTTGCAAAGGAGATTTCAGTGTAGCATCCTTTATTGATGGCCCCCTGTGTAAATTTTAGCAAAAGTTGATTCATCACTATGCTGTAAGAATGATTGAGCTAAAGCGTCATTTGCTATGGCAAAGTCTTGATAGTTGCTCGATCCCTTCATCTTTGTTAAGCTTACATGACCTTTTTGGCAATGGTTTTCTGGTCTTCAATAAGCCCAACTCGGGAATTCACATAAGTCAAAGCAGTAGACGCCCCAAGTGGCAAAAGAGGCAGTGGTGATGATAGCTGTGATTATTGAGGGCCCAATTCCCGCGATGATGAAATCCTTGGTCTTGATCTTACCAGCCGCGCTGACAATTGCATTTGGTGGTGTTCCCACTGGAAGGTGGAACGAAAATGAGCAGCCCAAAGCCGCTGGTACCATAAGGTATAGGGGGTGCACTCGAACTGCAACTGCCTGAATTGGAGAGGAGAGTTTTTTATTCGAGCAGTAATTGGTTACATTTAGGAATAGATGGTGAAAATTTTTATGAAAAATTTCCATTGATATTTTGATTTTTCTTTTGATCTACACTCAAAAAATGTTCTACTTTCGTTTTTGACATGTTGCTCTTTTAAGAGGATGAGTCAGATAATAATAACTTCAAAGGAAAATTGTAGACTGATATGAAGTGATCATCACTTTGTATAGATTAGATAAGAGAAGTTGAGTTTTCTCTACTCGACTTCATAAAAAATGCAAACGGGTAATCGTGATTCCAGTTTATAAACGATGGTCTTGAATATGTACCGCCAGAACCTTCAACACTTCGTTAAATTTTTTCACTCTATTTTTACTGTGCGATGTGAACTCCGAAGTTATATTTATGACTTTGAATAATACTCCCAATAGTAACTCTTAAAGTAATAACTCAATGACGGACGCAGGAAAATGGACGACATTTTTTGCAACCAGAGTAGAAATAGAGAGCCTTAAGGCTCTCAAAAAATATTGTTTTGCCTTGAAAAGTCTCAGGTACGAGCTCAGTCAAAGGTGTATGTGACGATTTTTAATTTTGAAAATACTTGCATGTACTCCAGCCTGAGCACCTGCAAAATTTTTTTCAATTTCGTAAACAACAAGCTAATCTTTGAAACTTTCCAACCCACCTCCTCCAACTTCTTGTCAGTTTCGTAAAATTTTTACGAATATATGCTTTTAGTTCAATAAAAATCTTACCATATCAGCGAGCACAGGCAGTATAATATTGGCAACGGCAACATTTGAAGTCAATTCTGTTGCACTTTCTGCAAACAGACAAACGGCAAATAGTACTCCAACCGGACTGAGACTCTGTAATCCAGTCAAAGCGTTTCCAAGTTTCAATGAAAGTCCTGAGCTTGCGCTTCCTGCAGCTATGGCAAAACCACCTCCCAGCACGAATATAAGGCCCCAGTGCATACGTTGCTCGATTATTTTCCAGCCTATGAGACCTGGTGAGGGTTTTCGAGGCCATTTACTCTTGTCCCTACTTAAAGCTAGCCAAAAATCAGGTCGGGCAGGTAGAGCAAAGAGAAGCAGGATTAGACCAACTACCGACGTCGAATCCTTCACCGCCCTGTAATGTATTATTTAATTAGGACATAAAGTGGATCGTCGTTTTAAGCAAGGTAAGATGGAATGGGCGGTCGGATTTATTATTGTTCATATTGCTTTCACTGCTCTCAAACTGTGAAAATGCCAGCGTTGATTCTATCGCTTCAAGACTTAACTTTGTTGTTTTATGAAAAGAGAATTGGATCAAAGATACATTCACTTACATCGTATTCTAGAATAGACCAGATCATGAAAACCTTATCATCACAACTAGGCGGAATTCTTAATTTTTTTGTAGTCAAAGGATCGAAGTGATAGAAAAATTAATGAGATCGAGAAGTCTAGTCCGACTATACTGTCTGACTCAATCTTGACTTACTTCACTTCAATATCTTCATCAATAATTTATTTAATTGGTCTCGATTTTGTGTAGGCTGACTATTCTTTGAGTTATTCCAATATCGAGCACAAGAGTCTGCGTCGATGATGCAATTGATATACAATTAGGGTTGACTACGTAGTTTTTATTATTCGTGTAAGAAATTCAGAAGAATAATGAAGTAGCACATACCCATACCCACTCTGTTGAAATTCTACTTTATGGCTTTGTTCCTCGCATTTGAAAGTTCTAATTCTACACTTTATGGGTATTCTCATGTTTACGCCGTGTTAATGATACTGTGTGAATTTCGGTATTATCATTTGCTAATGCAACACCGTGTATATTATTGGATGAGTTTGCAACGGTGATGATCAGCTACATACAAAATTTCTACAAAGGGGTCAGTTACAGTTTTTTGCAGAATGAGCAAAGCATGCTTTGCTCAGTGGTTGAATTGTTGAACACATAAATAGTGAAAAAAGATCTACAAGACCCGTTATTGATAAGAAAAATCTTCATCAAAACTTAAGCTGACCATGATTATTCAACCCGCTTATTAAAAGTGACCACATGTGTGAACATGCCCGAAAACCGATAATTGTGATGAATTTTCTTGGATAATAAATGAAAAAGTTTTGAAAATTTTCTCAAAAATGTGTGACGATGCCAGGAAATCGAGTCTACGTATGTTTCGAGTTTGTAGAAAAATGGGAACAAACAAAGATGTCCAATTTCGTAATTTCACTTTTTTCGTAATTTTATAATTAGTTCCTGACTTTTATCGTATCAGAAAAATTTTCCGTAGCTGAGAAGTGGAGTTCAGAGTAGAAAAGTTGAATCACTTACAAATCGGTGATATACGTCGGCCAACCGGGAATAAAATCGGGCTTGCGAAAGAACCAAAGCACGACAATTGTCACAAACAAAACTCCAACAGCAGACTCGTGCCACGTGACTGGTCCAAGTTCTTGATATTTTGTCTGTACCACTTTGGCAGCGATAGCCTCGCCTTCCTCACCAATATCTACAGCTCGGGCTTCGTCACTGTTTTTCCTGAATAAGCCCATGTAAACGATTTGAAGCCACAGCCAGGTCATAATTCCCATCACAAACGATGCCGGGACTGCGTACAGCATCCACGCGGAAAAATTTATTCCTGGGCTTTCCTTGAAGCGTCTAAAATACCAAAATTAGAATTTTTAATATCTGATTGCATGTCTTATTTTAGAGTATTTTTTCGAAGATTTGATTTTGTGAGATTTTATTAGATACAAGTGGAAAGTCCACACTCCTGCAAAGGAGGCCAGTTTTCTTTATAATACTAACTTTGAATTCTAAACATGCGCGGGACTTACGCCTCGAAAATGCCTTTCATGGTAAGGTTTGTACCGGTTCCAACCAGAGTACCGATTCCACCAAGAGTTGCTGCATATGCCGCACCCAAGTAGTACGCCATCGTCAACTTTGTCGGCCTCTTTTGACTGGTACAAATCAATTCAGTTTCACTTTAGATTCAATAATGACTTATGATACAAAGTATGAAATCGGCATTTGATGAAAATAAACGTCAGTAGTCAGGCTCAATAAGACACTGAGTTTTACTTTTATAAAATACTTCATAACTTTCTCATGAAAGCTCATCAAAAACTGCGTAAGCATTGCGCCAAGATATTCAACGATTTTTTGCACGATATTGTAGAACTCTTAGTAAAATGAGTTCATTAATTTCTCTCTCACGAGTTTTGGTTTTTTAGCATGGTGTGCGATATTTGTTCATTCTACGCTCATTATTATTGAGACGTTCACTGCAATGGAGATTTTTCGTAGTCTTCGGATGATCATGATCTCGACTTTCAATCTTTTTTTGATGCAATTTTATAGGATAAATTTCTTTCTAACTGATTATCTAGAGCCTTGGAAAACCAAATCGCCAAGAATTATTGCCTCCGAGGATATTTTTCGAGCAAATACGAATTATTCGACATTGAAGTGTAAAAAACCGTGGGCCCCACCGGTGGGGTTCATCACCGTCAACTCACCTCTCTGATTCCTCGTCTGCTTCTTCATCTTGAATAAACATCTTGCCGAGTCCTTGCTAAAGAATATAATATAAATAAACTTGAGAGATAAATTGAATAAAATCTCTTACTGAAACAGAATGTCGAAAAATTACCGATTCCAGCTCTGTAAGAACTTTTTCTACAATTGGTAGCATCATTGCCGTTGCTGCAGTATTAGATATCCACATTGATATAAACATTGTGACAAAGAATAAACCCATGCTTAGCCTGAAAAATAAGCATTAATTAATGATCGTCAGCTGATGGCTGTGAGACTATGATAGCAGACAAACAAGTTCAACACTTTGACTAGTTCAATGCTCTGAGTCGATTGTACTATCATAGCTCCGAGGTGAAAAAACTTTGATTACGACAGAATCACAGTCAGTATTTACAATTTTTTTTTGAGACTGATAGACTTTTTCATCAGAGCAGAGCTTTGTTTTTGAGGGAAGATTTGAACCAAAATGAACCATGCATTGGCTTTTTGGACGTTGAAGTTAAAATTAACTTCTTAGTGACAAATATCTTGTTAAAGCTCGCACTTTTTACTTGAGCACATTTCTCAAATATTTTTATACAGTCATTGCCTACAGTAAATGTCAATTAACTTCATCGATGTGCGCAAAAAATACCTTGTCTCGAAGTTGCTCTTACCCTTGCTCTCATTCTTTCTATCCGCAGTCAACGTCTACAAATACCGTAACTGCAACAATTTCTTCATTCTTCCGATTTCATTATGCCAAAGGGTACAGAAAAAGTTTGATTGGTTTTTCAATGCTCTTTACACGCACCAAACTCAGGGGCGGAAGAAGACATTTTTTCGTAGAAACTTCGCGTCTGTTTGTGTAGAATCATTTCTATGACTTTATCTCAAATTCTTCCACGGATTGATGAATTTGTGAACCACATAAATGTCTGTAACATATTTTTTAATTTGCAAAACGATTGAGTTTTACAAATTATTACATCTGTGAGACTGATTTCAATTTTTTTTCGAAAGAAAGTTATAGTCTCTCTGAATCATGTTGAACTCAATTTTTCACACTCATAAAAGCCATTGGAAAACTCAGAACATTAATCTAGCAAAGTTTAATAATGATCAATGTAAAATTTTTGTGTAACCAGTGCACCTGCGATGACTACAGCCAACAGTTTTTATGATGATTAACGCAACCCTCATATGTAAACCCGAATGTTCAATTGCAACAGCTATTACAAGGCTTCCAACGAACATCATGGTTGTATCATTCATGTAGCATCCACAAGTTCTAGCCGTATCCATTACTCCAAGTAAAGGATAAAGTAGTACAGGTAGGAGACCCGTAACCGGTAGTGGTACCACCTCTGTTACCCAAAATACTGCCATTACGATAACTGTGTACAAACATCGATACATCTGTTGAAAAAAATGTTGAAATTTTCATAATTTTTTGATACTTGCAAAATTAATTTTTTTTCTCATACTGCAAATTGTGCAAAATGACTGAAAAACAAAAAATTTTGGCCAGATTTACCCGAAGGTAATTTGAAATATGCGCCCATTTGAGCGTGGAATGTAAAAGAGATTTCGTGGGATGTCTCATTCTGTATGAAAATTGAATTTATATCAAGTTTTTTTTGGGTGAAATTAGGCTAGTGTGTTATCTTTGACAAATTTAGTCAATTTTCTAGCCGCCATGATGAGATTTTATAGAAAATTTTTTTGATTTTGATTTTTGAAAAATTACAAATTGTAGATGGTGTTGTGTTATTGTGCTATATTTTTTATTGTAGACGACGAACCTTATCATCGTAGAAAATTATGAGGGGAAGAAGGACGATAGGCCAGATTACGACGATGAAGGATTTCCAATACAACGAGATAAAGTTGGCCAAAATTGAAGCCACCTTTGCCTTTTTGTTGTCATCCGGAGGTTTTGCATCTTGTGTTGTATCCCTTGAAGAAAAAATTTATATCATCACTAAAATTTCAACATGATTTTTTAATCTCGCTGAATCTCGAATCGTTATGTGAAATAGGCAGTCCTGTGAGGTTTTTACTCTGGGGTGCATGTAAATTTTTGATCCAATGCATTTGATGAAAACGAAAATTTGTCTGATCTAATTCACCAAACCCATCATTGCATGAATAATAAATTTTGTACGAAGAATGAAATGTTTCCTCGATTTGCAAATTGAATTCATATACTTATATACAATAGAAGTCTTCATTACACTTGGCTCACTAGAAAAAAATTGTTGATAGCTCCTACCAAATTTTGGCTCACTAAAATTTTGCTCACTTACCCCTTAAAATTTAATTCAAAATCTGGTGCTGAAGGACGATCGCTGCTAGATTTACGTTCCATTTCGTCGTCTGCAGAAAGTATGTATCGAAAACGGGATACGACACCATCGGCCTGATTATTATGATGATGCACTCGAACCGTCGCTGCCTCGTCGTCTTCTTCTGCGTTACTGGTGCTATGAAACAAACGGTTTTGATGCGTTAAAGAAACGTGCGAGAATGATCCGACGTATTACAATACAATATAGTTATACACTTCCAGTCAGTTATAGTTTAAACTTTTTACATCTCAACGATGATTTCTCATCGTTTCACGACGCCGATTTCATTGATATCTCACCATATGTACTCTGGACATTCAAGTCCTTACAAGTTGAATTATAGACTTGATTGTTGAACTTGGCGTCGTTACGACGGGTGTCAATGTGTATAAGTCTGATTGAATGCATCTCAGACGATTCATGCATGCTGGTGTTTCATGTAATGTGTATGTACATTAGGTAGTTTACACTTGCCGGATATAAAATCTTTACAAATCTTCGAAAATTTATTCATCCTAGTTTACCATCAGAATTAGTTCAGATTTTTTGGGATGTCCAAATCATCCGGAAAATCTCCACAACTATTAGGATCAAGATCTAACCCCAAGATTCTCAACAGCAGTTCAAGGACAAAATTCCTTATTAAAGTTTGCGCAAAATTAATGTCCGGTAAGTGTACATACACGAGAAAAAATTATAAAATTATTCGCTATAATACTACTTGAACTTGCAGCTGGCACGATTTATCGTCATAAAGAGAGAGTTTTTCCATTTTTGCTTTTGCTTTTTTGCCTTTTTGCTGCTTTCTCGAAGAGATGGCGACAAAAAGGGGTTATTGCTTTCTCAAAAAGAGAGTATTGTATCGGTGTGGAAATTTTTGATGGAAAATTTTTCGAATTCCTCATTTTTGACCCTCTAGCTTGAGCTCAACCCCAATGGAAATTCATCTATCTTATTGTGCTCGGCAAGATCTATCAAATGGTACCCCTTATGTTGTCTTGCCTTTGTCACGCGATTTCTCCTGAACTCCTGATGGGAGCAACCTCCTTGAAACTTCGAGGGTTCGTTCTAAATTGATCAATCATGAGCCCAGTCCATTGACAGCTCCAGACACTCATTACTTCTTCTTCCACGTTCAACTGATTGCCTAACTTCCAACGCCATTTTCAGACTCAGTAGGTCCAAACGTTCTGGTATCCAAGATTTTCAATATAAATTGTCAAATACTCTTTTCCAAGTCTTGTTTGATCATTCTAAAGAAATTGGTTAATACAGAATTTTAATTGTGACTTCCATTTTTCTCGCAAATTTTCTTCTATTTTCCTGCGTATGTCACTCGAAAACTCGTAGACGTTCTCATCGATCTTTTTGTAATTCCGAGGCATTGTTTGAACTCCCCGTGCAATTAGCCTAGCCCATTTTGGTCCATATCCACCGATTTGTTATGACCCTAGCAATTTTTTAAACTTGAATTTTGATTTCTACTTATTTCTAATCCGCAATCCTCCCTCCAAATCTCATGAACGTTTGTATCCCAATCTGTATGCGTTTTTTAGGGATGACTCGGGATCATACAGTGATGCATTTTGATTTTGAGATACGTCCGTCATTTTGAGCCATCGTTTAACCTCCCCGCGCAATGAATCCAGCTCTCTTTGGGCCATATCCGCCGATTCGTTGCGGCCCTAGGAACATTTTGATTTGAATTTTGATTTTTCTTGTTTCTAACTTGTGACCCCTTCGCCAGATCTGAAGAACGTTACGGCTAATCTGTAAACATTTTGCAGGGATTTCTCCCAATCATATAGCCATGCACTCAGTCAATTTTCAGCTCCACGTATTGCAATTTTTTTTGTTATCATTTTCATGGATGAGCTATTTAATACGTTTGCTGCGGCGAAACCCACCGGTAGGCCCCGCGTTTACTTCCTCCAGTGCTGAGGTGATTGAGCGGAGCCCACCGGTGGACCCCGCCACACCGGGGGGAGGATTACCGATTTCAACCTCCGCAGTGAACGTGTTAATTTGATAATAAATTTCACAAAGAAAATCGAAAGGGTCGTTGATGATTAAGTGAGAATAACAAAGGAAGATTTTCATGATCTTCAGTTTTTAAATCATCGGTAGGAAACGAGAAAGCATTCCGCGAATGGCTCTCTTCGGCGTATTTTTGAATTTTAACGATTTCAGGCTCGATCGGGATCGATTTTGATTGGAAAGTTTTCGAAAAATAGATAGAATCATTCAAAGAGTGAATTAACAATGAAAAAGCTCTGGTCTTCTTGATATTTTTTGGTGCATAAATACACTATTATTTTACAATCGCCGAGGAAATCGCACTCTTTTCCTTGTGTAAAGCCTTCAAAATTATCATTCAACGGCCGCATGTATAGCGTGTGCCATACTCGAAGATATTCGGTGCTTGCAGCACTCTATCGTTATCGTATCAATCAAAATGAACAAGTGCCGCCACACACTTTTGGCCTCTTATTTCTTGCACCAGTGCGGTTCATACATCTTTTCGTTATCAGCTCTCATCAATATCATAATTATTCAGATCAATGCATAATGCATCACATTCTAAAAGTTGAATTTTGTCATCTCGATTTTTCTCTCTAACTCTTTGAATTTAAGTTCAATTAAAATTAGCTAATAATGAAATTTAAAAATTTTCAGACAAACTACATATTAGTGACGATGATTTTGTTCTTCAATATCTGAGTAATCGTGATTTTATTCAGATACCTCACCAAGACAATCAACGAGATGATCGAAAATACTACCTTTTTTGAAGAAATGCAACTCCTTCTTCAGAAGCTTGATGACTCGAGAACCCATTTTTTGACGGTGTTTTGAACATTTTTCCAGCTCACTGATTCTTTTAATAGTCCAATTTTACGGACAATCCAACAAAAAAACCAACTTTGTCACATATTTTTCTAAATCAATTCAACGAACCAACTCCGGAATTAAAACACCTGAACCAATACTTCCAACCAAAATAAGCTTGCTGACAATGCTTGTTCATGTGTCAAGTCTGTGCAGGTGCAATTCTAAAATAAGCGTTTTTAAAATCGATTGCTTAGATTCTTTTCTTGATAATCAATAAATTTCTTATTCTTAACACCGTCAAAATTATGATCTAATTATATAAAACCTTAGCAAAACATCGACTTCCGAATAAAAATGTCTTCAAAGAAAGTTATATCACTCTACTCTAATCACGACTGACGATCCCAATATAATGCAGACGTCTGACATGAAAAAATTTCTTCGCAATTCGTGAACATCATTCGATCGTTGATTATTTTTATCAGAATCAGCTCTGTGTGTTGCATTTGGCGATAAATTTTAGTACATTGCAGCTCTTACCATAAAATAAATATCGTCCCACCTCTTATTGATAACAGTTTTCCCGACCAATTCTTATTCACAATGTCTAAATCTTCCAAAAATTTTTTTCCATTCTCAAAAGTTTGTTGCCTACAATTCCACTCATGTTTTGCACAATCAAACTTTTCGATCACTATAATCATCACGAACTAAACATTCTATATTTTTTTGATGGGTAATAAAAATGTGTGTTGTAATATGTACCTATTCTTGCAGTTGAGAAAAACGAGAAAGAGAATGTATGAGAGATATGGTCTATTTTCTACCTCATCGCTTCGAAATAAGAAGAGAAGAAAGTCCAGGGTCGATGTCTATACTATACTATCCAAATCTCGTAATGCATCGTTTTTTGCTTAATTCTATCGATGGTGACTTGAGTAACAATTGAAACACCCAAAGAATGATATCACATCTTGAACACGAGTAAGAAGAACTAAATGCTGCCAAAAAAAGCAACCGAACTAAAGCCCGTATCAGACTAGCGGTTCTCGGCGCAGTTCGCGGCTGCGAGCGCGGTTGCGGGTCTGTCTCAGCCAATGAGAGCGCAGCAGCGGGCGTGCGCGGCTGCGGCTGTAATTTTAGCCGTCCGTCTATTTTTCGCCCGCGCCCGCGACCGCCTAGCCAATCACAGTACTGGAATCTGTTGTAAATATAGTTTGGTACGAAATTCGAATGTACTTCGAGCCCACGCCGAGTTTTGGGCACGGTTTCTTCTGGAATCTCACATGTTTTTAATGTATCCTTTCAAGATTAAGGTAATTGCAAAATAATACCGAAATTTGCGAACGACATCTGCAAATCCTAGCTACTGTATTGCCGTAAATAAACTACGATAAAATTATTTTTATTTGCGACAAGCAACCCATTGACGAACTCAAATTTCTCTACTCAAAGGACTGCTACGTTAAAATTAATATCAAGTCGTTTATTATACTCTTTTCACACTATTGCCGGTCATATTTATGTTTCGCATTGCCGAAATCAGCAGAAACATGGGATGACAACCGTGGACCACCGCGCCGTCACCTGCGTAGTGTGATTGAAACACACGCCAACCGCGCCCGCGCCCGCGCCGCGAACTGCTCCGAGACCCGCTAGTCTGATTCGGGCTTAAGGTAGTTGTACACCAAAATTATTCATCAACAGAATTTCTCGAGATTCTGCAGAGAGATAGTTCTAATATCGAAGAGTACGTGTGCAAAATTCCAGAACGGCTGACCATCCCATTTTAGAGTATCGATCGTCACAATTTGACCAGTTTTGCACATTTTTAACATTGCGCTTATGGGAGCGGGCCCCAAAAACAGCACAAAAATGGGTCCAGCGTAAAACCTGATCAACAGAAAATGGTGGGACTGCGAGAGATCCGAGTTTATGTATCAATGAATCATATGGCCAAGTCTGGAGATGATGGACCACGTCGTTTTTTAGTAATTGTTCATACCATGTTCATACAAAGCGTAGAATGCAAAAAATGCGACACGTGATTTCGATTTTAGGGTAGATAACTTTGGAAACCATGCCTGATTCTGTTCAGGAAGGCTTAGATGATCGTTTTTGTTTGTTGTTTGATGGAAAAAGTACAGTTATTAACAATAATAATAATTTCGAATATTTTGATGTGGGCAAAAAAGTGAGGTTAAGTCTCACTGACTCACGTAGTTGGTGTACAACTACCTTAAGCGAGCACTAGTTCAGAACTACTAATACGGTGTGACGCCTGTGCTTGCGTTATATTTGCGTATGCGGTGTTCGCTGTTTATAATTCTCCCCCTCACTCTTACTTCTTCTTTATACTTCTATACTTTTTGGTTCATTGTGATTTCAATTCGATTTGTTGAGTTCATTTTTTTTTTCATCAGTTGTTACGCGCAGACCGTGTATCCGGAAATCTCTCCATACTGCAGGATATGTTTAAAAATCACTAGAAATTATTATGCGTCTGTAATTGTTGCTTCCTTTCGGGGAATTAAGTTGATATAAGCGATCGTAATTGAAGTGATATAGATTTGTGATATTTCTGTTTTGATATTCGTAGTGAATTTTATCTCAAGCTGGGTTTTTTGTTCAATCGTGATTGAGAGATTATTTTTTGAGAAATAGACTTCATAAAAATCGGAGGCATGTTATCAAATATTTGTTATTTGTTATGTATATGTAACTTCAGAATATAAAAGAGAGTTGTTTGATTACATAGACATGAGTTTGATTATTTTCAATCACGTTCGGATGATATGCTTCTCGAAAAATTCTTGATATATCAGTGATGGTTCCACCGAAAGTGAGATTTTCCGTGTTTCAAGCTCCTCCAAATTTCTAAGGGTTGGAATGTGAACGGTAGCAATTTTCTAGGATGTATTTCATTAGTGCGCAACTATGTTAATAGTTTTTGAGGCGAATCTAACGTTTCCGTATTTTATGCTCCATAGAGGGTCGAAATGTTCTTTCCGTCCCCTGTAGGCAGCCCACCTTCGACTTTAGACTTCATCACCATTACGCATATGCGGATTCGAAAATCCCCATGTGTAGCTATGCACTTAAATTTGTACTACTTGAAATAACATAATCAACTACTTTGCGAATCCAAATTGAACCCTCAGCTTGCGTAAGGCCGAGTGCAAGGCTATCCGATATGTTGAAGACGGGTTTGCACCAAAACTACTCGCACAGCACTAATTAGCTCGGCAAGGGCCCCGATTGTCTATTGAGCCTCAATATGAGTACTTGGTTTCCTAGATACCTAAGGACTCCTAATCCATGTGCAACAGGAGCCGAAAACTCAAATTTGCAGCCGGGCGCACTACGTAAACGTGTTTTCAAAATGGAGTACAAAATTTTTTGTCCCTTCCGTCTTTATGTTGTGCTCCTCTCTTGTGCTCCGCTATATCGCTTTGAGAAACATTTTTTCTTGAAGTATTTGGTTACATTAGAGCAAATCCATGCGGAAAAGATTCTACGATTAGTTGGGAATATTTTTTCAGTCGAAATGTCCATTCCGTCCCTGTCCATTCCATCCCCCTCTGCAACTTGGCATATCTTCGTCTGGATTCAGTCTTGAAATACATAGCTATGAGTACTTATTTCTTGTGCCCAAACGAGTGGAAATTAAGTGCTATAAGCCACTGTAACTCGTCTGGGGCTAAAATAATTTTTTGACCCAAATCACACCTCGTGACGATTTTGGCCCAAAAAAATCCCACTTTCGGCGGAATCACCCATATACTTAATCATATTTTAGTAGAGATCAATTGGTTTGATTAATTAGTATAAGTTAGTTGATTGGATTGATTTTGCTCCGACGGGGAGTACTATTCCGGTTGATATTTTTGAAAATTGGATTCGGATAACCGCCCGATGTAAAAGATGCCAGTGGACCTCCATCAACATAGAGTATCAACTTTTTTCCAATGCATCACAAAAATTTGATTAAAAGTGAAAAAAAATTTGTGGGATTTGAAAAAAAAAACACATTGATGGCTCATGAATTACTCCGTAGTTGTGGTTAAAGTGAATAAAAAAAATCGTCCCGAGTCTCTGATGATTCTAACCTTTTAATATAATATACTTTCCGATTTCGTACACTCAACGTCGATAAGTCATTCAAAAAACATGACTCGAAATGTACCTGTTAATAGAATTTCTGATTCAAAAATTCGATTAGGAATGAATTGAACTATCAATTGGAATTTTCCCACTGAAAATACCAATAGAATGGGGAAACCGTACACTCTGCGATGTCTATCAATTATGTGACTCTTTACATTTACAATTGATGGATTATTTGTTCACAAAATCGTCAAAACCATCAAGTACATCCGTGTGCTAGTTATGTTGATATCGTTTTTCAAGTATTAATGAACTGCTGCATGGAAATACGACCCTTGTAAAGTAGTTTGTCCTTCCACTTGAAAATATTGCCATTTCTACTCGTTTATGGAAATCATCTTGATTGTTCGCGCAAACGTATACATACACGCGCTCGCACGGAATGCGATTCATTAGATTGCATATCGAAGACATTTGCGCAATATCCTCTTCTCTGAGTCTTGTTCTTTGGCATGTAATTTTCATTCAGCTAACTTAACTCGTTTTGGCGTAGCTATAGATTTTTATAGGTTTAGCTGATGAGCTCATTGACAAATTAGTCTTTTCATTTATTGAGACTTTTGCATTTTCTGAGATATGAAAATTTGTGTTTCTGTCATCAGTTTTATCTCGATCACCTAATGAGTTTTCTGTTTTTGGAATGAATTTTTATTGATACAAAATATTCTTGCTCAATCCCAATCATTACTATTTCTCAATCATGATTTTGTTTGTTTTACTGTCATTTTTCTGAATTTAGAATTTTCTTCCCCTACAGATTGAGTTCACTTAAAATTTTAAAATCACCCTGCACATCACTCTATCTTTTTTTTTCAATTTTTCCCCATCGCGTGGATGGGTAAAATGATTAATTTGCGTAATTTATTGGATCTTTCAAAATGAAATTAGTCTAGTATGGATTCGAAAATGGTTTGGTTACATTTCCAAGAACTCATTTGCAAGTTATGTTATGAATGGTTACAGGCAAAACCAGATATTTGCGGTTTCCGTATTCACGATCTCCGTTAATTGAGACCCAAATTCATCACTCGCGGTATTCAATCTCGTACTCGCGGTTCTCGAGGCATGAAATTTTTTCAAAATTCCGGAAACAGAAAATAAAATAATTGATTTTCGTTTACTAAGAATTTATTTCAATGTGATTCTCAATTTTTGAAGTAAATTCGTACTCTCAAGAACAATGTTGGAAAAGCCCCCAGAGTCGGGGAGAAAAATTGAACAGCCTGAGTCCCTTATCACAGATCCAGATGATATATTCGCGGTGGGTAGCTTTGGTTCAGAGTGCAATTCTTCGAACCCTTGATCTAGTCATGTCCAGGAGCCTTCACTTCAATAATATGTGAGGCAAATCTGCACTCGAACCATGTGAGCAGATCTTCTCCGTAGTAAGAGCAAGATATCAATCTTGTTTAACTTCGTTCTTATTCAGACAGCAAAAACTTGATCCTTCCTTTCGAAAACTTTTTCGATCTCGGGATGATGATGCTTTGCATCCTTTCACTTCATGCCGGCGTTTATAACGCAATATTTACAATGAATAATTGAAAGAAATTATGTCGAATCAGGGAAAAATGATGACTTTAGTCTACAACAATCTCGTAGCCTATCGCCTTTCCCCATAAAAGCAATACTTCCGTATTCGGGGTGTTTTTTTGGAATTGTAACTACCGCGAATATCGGGTTTTGTCTGTACTCTAGAATATATTTGTCAAAAATTCGAACCGTATGAATTTCACAGTATATCTAGGAAATCATCGAATCGTATTGAAATTTTGGAACACGGTGCAGTGTTGTCCCTTGAATATCTTATCAATTGATTTGAAATTCCGAATAAAAGAGTCAAACGTTGAACATTTTCCCAAATTATGCACTCGGGGCGTCTCGATAACACGTCAAAAGCTTGCAAACTTATAAAATTCCTTTTTCAGAACGATTCAATCTTCATATTTTTATCAATGACAGAGTAAGTGCAAGAATATCACATATTTTTGATTTAACAATAGTCTCGAAATTTTGAAAAATTTTCTTTTCAATTCAAAAATGAAATTTTGAAAATATTTCTGTCATTGATATCGAGCACTCTGTTTACGATACTCACATATTTTATTGTTACATGCCTCTCTGGAACCACTCAATCTTTGATTTGATTCAACTTTCACAGATAGTCCATTCAAAGTTCACTATAATTTATTTAAACCTTTACTATTATTATTGTCACAAGTGAATGCAGTCTCGAGTAATTGCTACACTGAAACTCTATTTACTCCGATGCATGCGCTTAAAATTCACGATATACCCATGTCTCTTGGCTTCGTGCGTATAACTGAATGAGTCTACAATCTTGAGAAAAACTGGCAGTGGACACCAGAGCGTAAGCTCTCGAGATTTTGATGTCATTTTTTGCTGCTCCCTCACAGGCACTCTATACATTTATCGAGGTTAGAACTAACGGATATATCATGATCATGTCTATGGATATATCTTGTGCGGATGGAATCCCTAAGTCGATGGATTTCCTACAAATTTTTCTTGATGCGGAATGAAAAGATGTGATGGATTATATAGTACTTCATTTTGAAAATGGTTTTAGATTCAGTTCGATTTGCATGTAAAAGTAGTATCTGTTGAATTTTTTACGTCGTATAGTGCTGTAAATTTTTATCTCTCACCCACAAACTTTAATTGGATTTTTAAAGAAAAACGGATAAAAATCAGACTGAGACTTGCTTCATACTAACTATGAAATACATGCTTTTTTGTGAAAACCGATACCTATGTGATTTTGGAGATATTCCTTAAAAAATACGTTAAACGTTTTAGGGGCTAGATCATTTTCAGCAATAAGTCACAACTTCCTGATGAGTTATCAAAAAGAATTTGAGGCAATTTTCACCACAAAAATTTGAAAACGCACATTAACCATATGTCCAATATTCGCAGCTGAGAAGAATGGAAAGATAGATACTCGACCGGCAATGGAGTATTCTTTCGAAAAATTTCAACCACATTGCTTGAAAATCAATCAATTCTTGACAGTGTAGTCTTCAATGCTCAAACTCAAGTGATTATTTTAGATAATTACTCGAATATGTAGATGGTTTTGAAGCTGCTAGTTTGCTTCTCGAACATTTTCTCGAATTAAATATTTGATTTTGATCGTCTGTGAGCAAATGAGTCATTTGCACGTTGTTTGTCGCTTTTCATTTGCTCACAGAAGATCAAAAAACATGGTATGATACTCGGGCGTAATGGTTTTCGCTTTCTCGTGACTATTTAGACCCTCGCCTGTGGCTCGGGCCTAAAAAAGCCACTCGAAATGCGAAAACCATCGTTTGCGCCCTTGTATCATAATATACTATTATAAAACTTGATCATAATTCTTCGTCCAATTACGAAGCGCTCACAAATCACATGCCGATACTTTAGAGACATAGAGCTTTCTTTTTGTCGCATGTGGCGGCAAACTTTAAATCGCACAACTTAAGCATTTTGTACAATGCAGAGTTTTTCAAACCCAAGAGCTTCAATGTTCATTATTCATGTTCGATAGAATTTAGAATTAATATTTCACTAATTATCCGTTATAAATTTTTGGCCCAAAATCAATCGATCCTCATTCGTACCAAATATGTAACAGTTTTACCATCAATATCTCGATAAATGATTATTCAAATGTTGTTCTCATTGAAATATGACTTGTAATAGAGATTTTTTTCCGTTTGTTACAGAAAAATGTCGCATATACGCAAGCATCTCGTTTGCAGTACTACTTTTAGGAGTAGGTCTACCTCTCTGGTGGCACACAACCGAAGTACCAAGGGTGACCCTACCATATTCTGGAATCAAAGCCTTGGACGAACTCGAGCCTCGAATCCATCTCAAACTGTATCTAGGATGTCTCGAATCTCATCGAGCTGGACTTCTTGCAAACGAATTACTTCAACTTCTTACTCAACATGGACATTCAGGTAAGTAATTAGAAGTTCAATGATATATTTTACACACTTGATACACTATAAACTTTGATCTATGTATTAGGGGAGAATATCTCATAAGTCATCACAATTAGTTGAATAAGATGTCGATCAAAGGGTAAAGCTTGTTTCGTCTACGATGAATAATTTTTTTTTGCCTTGTTGATTCGTTTAACCTTGGCTTTTATCAAAGTAACAGAGAAAACTATACACTCAATCGAAGAGATTTGATTATGATGTGCGAGAGAATAACTCTGAACGTGGGAGAACTTCCTGCTTTATACATGTCTGAATTGAGTTTCTTTGATTGGATGGATTTTGCGGTGTATATAGGCTAGTAGATGATCGATCGAGAATTTATGCTTGCTACTCTCAAGAAATAATGAATATTAGTTGGTTTGTAGGCATTTTCTCGTGTAGAATCTTCCGATGAGATTCGAATGAAGATTCAATCAGGGACAGAATTATCTTCAAACTCTGCAATTTGTTTAAAACCAAAATCCGCCTATACTTATGTCTAGTTGGACGTATATCGTGTTTTGAAAAATAGCTCGATCGTTAGGCCAAATTAACGATCGCACATTTAGTATGAATGGAGTAGAAGCGAGAGGCGCGAGTACAATCTAAAAATAATTTGGTTTCTTCCGTGAGCTGAAATTCGACCTCGTTTTACACAAGATCTTTTCATCTTTCACTTTATTGAATTTTGCATGTCAGATACTTATTTCAGCATCCTTTCGTTCCACACTTTCTTGTCTCTATATAACCCAAAGATGACGAGACTCAAAATAAATTTTATGGGAAATTTATTTTCAAAATCAGTCCAGCAAGCTGCGCCGCCAAAAATACAATATTTGATCTACAAGTGAAGTTAAGGGATGATTTCACGCAGTAACATTGTCCTCCGAATTTTTTGAGTTAGCCATATCTGTATTCCATGTACGATAAGGGTCTCAACAAACTGTAGAACTCATCTGACCTTTTTATGTTTTTTGTTGCAGAAATTTTTCGGATGAGCTTGTCACAGTTCGTCACGGGCAAAACTTCAATCGCCAAAGCAAAGACGATAGCCGATCTCGATCAAGCTGTAAAAAAATTCAATAATTTCACTTACGGTGACATCCTCCTGCTCGAGGCTCCAGCTGGATTTGAAAGTGGACACTTTGTGCACGTCACCTCGGGCCGAGCTCTTTATTTTTCAAGAGAAGCTGGTAAGCATTCATGGCCAATCTTACAAATTGATCATGGCTTTCATTTAATGAGTCGTTTCAAGATTCAAAATTTTTACGAAATATCAAATCAAAACTGAAAAAATCTATTCGTCTCTCTTCTACCTACTAAATTCTATCAAGCCAGTAGCTAGTTTTTGGCCTGGAATAGTGACTCTAGTCTGTGTAAAATTGTTTCATTTGCTCTAATCAAAGCTTTTTAATCTTCCTACTCAAGATTCAGAAAAGATAGCACACGTGTTGCTGCAGTGGATCTATAGAGAGGAGGCTCTTTTGTTAACGAAAAATGCTCTCAGTAGTCCCGAAGAATACAGCCTCGACGAAGAAAATAGGCGGCGATTTCCTGCGAGTCCAAAGTATGACGTGCTCCTCAGTATCGTCAATCCTGATCCTGAAAGTGTAAAACTCAATAGAGATCTGTCGTCGATGGCTCAAGGTATTTATTCATTTTTCATCATGATTTTTGAGGATAAACGTTGCATGAAATATTTGATACCAAAATAACCATAATTTAAAAATGAATCGATCTGAATTTTTATGCTAAGATTATCTGGAGCCTTTTCTGGAGGGACTGACTCCTCTGGCCGATTTCTCAGTCAAGACACAGTGGCTGTATTTGGTACCTTTAGGCGTTGAGCCGAAATTTGTCTCAGAAATTGGTAAGGTGAGCAGACACTATGCCCTATCAGAAGATCTTCTGCCGCAAATTATTACACCGCTGGAAAAGAAACTTGGTAAGATTTTTAAAAGCAACCTCAGCCAAATCATTGAAAGGTCGTTCAACAATTGAGTTTCATAAAAATGTGTCGAATTAAGCATATTCAAACAAGAATATAGAAGTCAAACAATTTTCTGAAAGTTTTCTATGATTCGAAGATTGCCCGGACATAGAAAATCAAGCCTTTGATAAAATTCCAATTACAGAAACAAGATTACTCGACCGATAATATCTAATTCTAAGCAATAAAATTAATGAAATCTGAAATGAATCTGAAACTTTGGACTGTATTGAGTAATTCATTTCAGCATCACAGGTGAGCCTCCACCCAACGATGAATCTAGTCGTGTACGTTGTTCCGTGTGATAACGTGCCAACGTACATTTACGGACGAAATGGACGTCGACCAGTCAAAAGCCACGACTTTGAAGCTTTTCATTCACCCAGGTAATTCATTTCCTCAATAGTTATAAATCAGATTTTTACAAATTCAACATAATTTTATGTGAATGAATTTTGATTCCAGATGGGGAGGTATAATACTAGTCAATCCGCCTATTTCGTATTGCAATCGAGTAAATATGACTGATGAGTTCCAACTCAATAAGGAAGCATTGGTAAAGGTGCTTCTCGAGCATCTCAGACTACTAATTGGGATTGCCGATAAGGTTTGTAATTTGATTTGATATGATAAGTCTTACTAAATTTATTCAACGAATATTCAAATGCTTGTGAAAAAAAATTGAGGCTTGAAGACGAAGCTTGAATGGCTGCCATGTACTCATTTCTAGCACAGAAATTCTGCGTTCTGAGCCTAAGAAATAGTTATGATACGATGGTTTTCTATGAGGTACATGTGAAAGTGCAGGACGGTCGGATTCAATGAACTATAATCGTCGTAGGCGAAGAAAAATTTTGTTTATTAACACCATTATCACTATTTTCCACTAGAATCTCAACAATTCAGCAAGGTACATAAATGTAAGAGGTTTACACTCTGTAAGAATTACTCTTTCATTTTTCATTGATCAACAACGATTATGATGAACTCTTCGATAGTTCATGTCAAACTTATACTATACATCATCTTCATAATTATCTACGCTTGTAAATATATCCTTTGTCTCACTAGTTTAATTTGACAACATTAAGTGGTATCTATCCATCGTTCATTCTATTCCTTTATATAAGAACGGATTACAATGAATTTGAAAATGTTCCAAGTATCTGTTGATTCACAAATAGTACTCTAAAAAAATTCGAAGGGCAGTGAAGAGAAGCAAATGCCTCGTCGGAGTCAATTACATCAAATCTCATGCAGCTTCAGGATTAATTTTTTCTTTTCTTTTTTCAGGCTCCAATAGATGGGGTAAGCGTAGAACCACTCCGAGGTGGTAAAGCTCGATCCTGGGAAATTGACGAAGCTCTTCGTCTTCGTTCGGTTGAACAGCTTACCTCGGCTTCTCTGACATTGCGCTCGTTATCTCGATTGCTACGCGGAATCGGCAACATTGTCATTACCGACGAGGTCGGTAGTGGTATCGTTCGAGCTTTGGCTATGGTTCAACATTCAGCTAAACTACTCGATGAGGCAGATCTTGTCAATGGTTTTCTTGCGAGTAAACGGGCTTTTATCAAAGCCGAAGCTGCTTTCAATGACCCTTCACTACTCGCACTACTCTATTTTCCGGACGATCAGAAGTGAGTACATTTTTTAAATTATCCTAGCTGTTCTTGTCTTGACCAAGTGGTTGTTTTTGTTGTTTGAAAAGCTCAAAATATCCTTTTTACAATGAAATGACTCCATACATGCTTACACAGTATCATCATTTTCAAGAACAATTCAAGTCCAAGGTCTTGATTAACAAAGTTTAGATTGATTACTGAAAAAAAGAAGAAATGGGATGCCTTGATGAACTTTTTACATGTTTCGCGTTTGATTCTCATAAGTTCTGACGTTTTCTGTTATCTTGGGCTTTTTACAGATATGCAGTGTACATTCCGCTGTTCCTACCTGTCATGATACCTGTACTGTTCTCACTAAAGAACATCAAAAACTATCTATTTTGTTCTGATGAGTGATGAGATAGGCTGAATAAGGTATTCCAGGCAGCTCAACTGTTGATATCTATAGAATAAACTTATTTGCATTGTTTTGTACAAAAGTCGATAGTTAATTGAGGTTCCCTCGTTCGATAGCTTCCGAAACTGATTATTAGAATTATTGACTCACCATTTATAAATTTAGAATGATTCTAAAAGTTTGCTATATCATATAAATAACATTACACAAAGGAGGGCCCATTCACTGGACTCTAATGAACAGTTACAGTAAATTGTGCTATCTAATCGTGAGACGCGAATAATCCTTTCTATTTACATTTATACATTTTCTGAATAATCTGAAAAACTTTTGATTGGGCAAGTTTATGCGGAGAATTACGATCGCACTTTTCGCGATGATTGGGAATAATTCAAACATGATCCGCGTCTATAGAGTATTTGAGACAATGAATGCATGACATAGAAAACAATTTATCTAAATATCTGACCAAAAGGTGTAGATTTCGTAATATAGACCATTTCAGAATTTATGCTCAGTTGTAGAAGAGGATCATAACAAATCAACGAAGAATAAGGGAAACACTGAAAAGAAGGTTCGCTTACAACTTTTTCCGAATTATCATCTTCGTATTTACCTGTATCGCAGTTATACGTAACATTTTTAACTTCGCCAACGAAATAGATTTTTGTTTTTCCTTCATTCAGTAGAATCATGTCTATCTTACATATTGCAAATCGTTCACGCTGTTCATCAATACCAACACATACGTGCATATTTCGTTCGTAAGTAATACCTCGAAAATGAATCTTTGTACAAAAATACTCTATGCGATCATGCGTCAATGCACATTTCGTTACAAGTGACTTCAAACCCTCTTTAACATTTCGAAGATTATATTTGCATAAGTGTCCAATCTCTGGGACATCTGAATACTGATTTTGTAGAGATGACTGAATTACTTCATGAACATCGGCAACGGTATCCGTTATATTATTGTAACTCTCGCAACTCCTTATAATATTTCTCATATTTCTATGCTTCATTCCGTATCCAGAAGCCAACAAATGGCTCAGTGGTCCAAATTCTCGAATCATTCTAGGATAGTGCTGAACAAACAAGTGTTTTGGTTTTAGAGGATTTTGAGGAAAACACTTTGTTCGAAGAGTCAAATACTCAACAATCATATCGTCGAGATTATTCACTTGTTCTGGCGTGAAAGCTGGAGAACTAACAAGATCACAAATCTGTCTCAGTTTCAGAACCATTTTCCAAACTTCATCTTGACGATTTTGAATAAAATCTGCTATCACAACGGGATAGATCATCATCAGAAGTTTAATTTGATTTACATCTTCTATGTGTCCGCAAATATATTCCGTTTTTATTTTGGGACACCTCGGGCGCGTTTTCGAGGTCAGTGTTATTTCTTGTAGCCTTTTATTTAACGAATCTAGAGTAATCCACTTTTTCTTGATGAAATAAGATGTTGCTAGTAGAATGTCGGAACGAGCGAATCCTCTAAAAATATCGTGATCGACACAGGGGGGCAACCCTGGATTGCACACGTGGAAATGGTGCAGGGAATTCAAAGGAGAATTCATTTTGATCCCTTTAACGGCTTTGTTCGATCTTTCAATTTCTTCCAAGCAGTCGTTATAATTCTGTACAGTGCGAATCTTATCGCGGCAAACGATATTTTTTCGTAATTCTGTGAGACTGTTTTCACAATAACGGCTTATGTACTCAGATAGCATGAAATTTCTTGTGAAACCACCGATCCAGTTACAAGCTCGATTATCCCCTATTACAGCGATTAGGGATCCTTTAACTGTTTCTATTTTGTCTGATACTGAATAAGATAAGCCTATTGTTTCCAATTTTTTCAAATCAAAAATGAGTCGCTCTAGAACTACATCCCATCCAAATTCGTCAACGTATTCTTTGAGACACAGCAAAACAAGTTTCATGTTATGCGTTCTATTACGAATGTGAGGGGGTAAATTAGCTAGAGTCATATAAATTCCAATTATCTTAGCTCTGTTCTCTTGGGTTCCGATAGGAACATAAGATTCAAACAAGTCTTGTGTCAGTACAATCTTCAGAGCATTAATATTTTTTCGGAAAAATTCACTTTTCTTTATCACTTCTCCATCAGAGACGTCAAAATATCCGCTTGTGTGTTTTTTGTACGGATAGGTTTCACACAATTTTCTAATATCTTTTTTTTCCATCATTAGTTTTAACGTTTTCAAAATTGGAACATATGTAAAATGTTTGCTCTCACGCCCAGCTGATTCGTTGAGTAAAATTCGTTCAGGCTTAATGAACTGTTTTATTTTACAATCGACTGAAGTACGAATTCGAGTACTGAGGTCGTCGGTTTTATCTTCCGAATTGAGATCATGGATGATTTGAGATTCTTGATCATTAAGTTTACTTTTGCGCGTGTCAGTTTCATTTTTCTCCCTTGAATTTTTCAGATGAACCATCTCAGTATGGAATTCATTAGTTGGATCATGATCTATCATGGGAAATTTGAGTAGAAGAAGTTTATCATCTGTTTTGAAAGATCTTACAGCACAAGTTGAAAATCTGCAAAAATTGCTCATTGCACTGTTTCTAAAATTCGTCACAAATTTGATGTGGTTGCCAAACCATTTAATGCTCTGCAATTCAGTACCATGATTGTGATGCTTGAACAAAAATAATCCAGCTTTCAAGTCAAAGCTTTTCCATTTGAAGAAATTGGAGTAGGCTTCATTCTCATTTTTTATTTGAATATGAAGACGTTTTCTAAGGAAATGTCTCATATTTCGTAATGAGAGCAAAATACTCATTGTTCAATGAAGTGGTAAGGAAAATTTCCTTGGTCCTTTCCAACATCTTTTTTCAAGTTGGTAGTATGCAATTCTTCTTCATTGTCATCATCTTCATTAATCATCTTATTCTATGAAGGTGAACACTTGAGTGAGTCAATGATGTTAGAAGAATAGATGGAACTAGAGCTCTCATCATCAGCTGACAACTGAAAAAGTAATAATTATGACTAAATTAGTAATTTACAGAGTGATGCATAAGTAAGTGTCAGAAATATCAAATCTGACAGTCATCTAGCTTTTAAGATTGCAGGTTACATGAGCTCTCGACTGATTTATACATTTCAAAAGCTAGAAATGAAAAGTGATTACTTCATCATTTGTTTGCATGCCTTTCATAACATTTAGAAATCTGAATGAGGATGAGTTATCCATAATAAACTTATAATTGGATAACCTTAAGTTGCCTCTAGGAGATCTAAGAATGAATTTTTGGAATTAGTGAAAAAATTTCATCATTGCTCAAAAGAATCATGTCATATAGTGTGTCGCAAGAGTGATAATCGATGAAGGCTACAATGAACTATAAGTGAAACTATTTCAAGACTTGCCCATTCGTCATTGTGCCTGCAAATCACTTCTTCTTTCTCTAGTTCCACAGAATTTATAGTTAGAGGAACATCCTCTAATATCTCAATCCATTCATTGAACCACTAATGTCCGTGGATGTCACTTTATGGCTAAATGTCAACACTAGCAGACGATAATTTGTAAACTAGGTCAAATATGTACAATTGTAGGTTAAACGCGGGGTGGGGTGGAAAGGGAGAGATAGGGGGAGAGAGCTTGACAGCTCTGCGCGGTCGGATTTGCGCTTTTTTTTACGAAAAATTAATCGGATTCTCTTTTTTCTCTCATTACATCGCGATCAGAATTTTTTTCAAAACATCAGTACTATACCTTGAGAATTTGGGTGAAAATATGAGAGTATCACACAATTTGTATTTTTTGGAACATTTTTAATGTGTTTAAAAATTCAGAATCGAATATTTATAAAATCCATTGTTTCATATCGTTACTTTACAAATAATTACAAGTATCAAACATTTTTACAATATATACATTAATGGAAGATCCTCTTCCTGATTCAAAAACATTTTTACTATTTACGCCGACATTATAAAATACTCATAATTAGTGAAAAATTGCAAGTGAGGCACAAAACATTAATACACCATCCCAAAAGGAGTATGATGTGTAATGTAGACTGTTCCAGATGAGTTCAAATTTGTCACCAAAAGTGGATAAGGAGAGATCAAACGTGAGTGAGGGAAACACTGTAAGTGCGATTTTTTTGAGATTTGCGAGTCACTATCTTCATACAGGCCAGTGTCATAATTGTACTTGATAGTGCTCACTTTTCCAACAAAGAAAATATTCGTTAATTCTTCGTTAACAAGGATAGTGTGAATTTTACAAATGATTAAGTTTTTTGATTCATCAATACCGACGCATATGTACTGACCCAGTTCGTAATCGACATCACGAAACTGTATCTTTTTGCAAACGTATTTGAAGTTCTTGTCGCAATTAATTTGTACAGCCAAATCTGATTGATCTTCAAAGTATTCAGGATAATATTTTACAGCACCGACCATCATAATCCGATCGGAGTACTGGTCACGTACAAAAGATCCCTCGAGCTCATGTTTCTCAGCTACGAAATCTGTTACGTTGCCGTAATCATCGCACTTTTTTATCAAATTTCTCATTATTGCATGCTTTTCTTCGAATCCGGCTGTCCAAAGATGTTTTAGTGGTCCAAATTTACGAATCATTGTTGGATAATGTTGGGCAAACAAATGCTTTGGTTTAAGAGGCGATTCAGGAAAACACTTGATTCGCAAATTAAGGTACTCTTTGTAAATTTCACCCAGATTGTCCACCTGATGTGGTGTTAAGGCTGGAGAACTAACAAGGTCGCATACCTGTCTGAGTTTCAAAATCATTCTCCAAACATCATTCCGATAGTTCTTGATTTCATTGATTATTGCTAGAGGATAGACCATCAGAAGCAGTTTGATTTGAATTATGCTCCCCATGTAATCTCTGACATATCTTTTTTTTAAAACTGGCAAATGGGCCGGCAATTTTAGAGTCACATCAATAGTCTTGAGGGCTCGATCAAACTGATCCTGTTGAAACCATGCGTTTTTAATGAAGTAAGAAGTTGAGTTACTCAGATCTTCTTTAACGAAACCTCCAAAAAGGTCGTGACCACAACATGGCGGAAGTCCAGGATTGCATACGTGGAAATACTTCAAGGAATTCAGAGGTGAGTTCATCTTAATTCCTATCACGGGTTTTCTTGGGGATTTGATTTCTTTGATGCATTCGTTGTAGCTTTCGACAGTTCGTAATTTTCGGGGCCTAAGTTGCTCGCGAAACTCGGACATCTTGGTCTCGCAGTATCGACTGATATAGTTCAAGTTCGAAAAGTTCTTCTGAAAGCCACCTATGGAGTGATTGCCACTGTTATCTCCAGTTACTGCAATGAGAGAACCCTTGACTTGGATTTCTCGTCCGGACTCTGAATTATAAGAAATTCCTCTTGTCTCCAAAGTTTTTATATCCGATACAAGTTTTTCTAGAACTTGTTCCCATCCATATGATAAGACAAAATCCTCAAAACAAAGCAGGACCAGTTTCATGTTTTCTTTTCGATTTCTTATGTGAGGCGGCAGATTGGCAAGAGTCATGTAGATTCCGATTATATCGAATTTCGTCTTGTCAGTAAAGATGGGGAACGAAGTTTCAAAGGAATCTTGGAATAACACGAGCTTTAGAGCGTTGGGATTTGTGCGGAAAAAGTCGTTCTTTTTTAATACTTCACCATCAAATATGTCGAAGTATCCATCTGTTTGATTTTCATAAGGATAAGATGCGCACAATCGCTGGACGTCTAGGTTCTCCATCATCAGTCTTAGAGTTTTCAGGATTGGTACATATGTAAAATGATGGGCACTTTTTTTGTGACTCAAATCGTACAATGGAACTTGTACGGGTTCAACAAACTGCCTTGCTTCATTTCTGATACGATTTCTCTTTTTCAGAGAGTCTGATTCATCAACTCTTTCCCAAGGATTGACATTCGCATCAATATCATTCGTATGAGGAATCAAGTTTTTTTCTTCGCGTTTTACTTCTAAATGGTGATTTTGGATGATGATTCTAAATGCCTTTTCAGGCTCATCCGTGACTAAGCAACGTGACTGAGGATAAATACTTGCAAAACTTTTATAGCGCCTGAAGCTTCTCAAAACTGGATTGCTGAATATAGTAGTAGGTGAAAAAAAATCACGAATCCTAGAAATTGAATGTTTGCGATGCTTTGGACATATACTGTTGAAGCCATACTGGAAGTATTTTGCCACTGCTGTGCTTCTGTCTTTTTGAAGAAATAGGTGCTCGTAACACGATGAAAAAATCTTTGGGATGAGGTTCTTGTACATTCTGTTTGTTGACTTGATCTAATCCAAGTAGAAACAAATTCAATCCGGCTCTTCTGACATGACTGCACCTGTTCCAGTATATCTGTAACACAAAATTAAAATTCATGATGAAATCAAATTGAAAGACTAACATTCTTTGATAAATCCAATAAATTTCCCAGCCCACATAAAGCAATAGATTTTTGCTTCAGTACATGTTGTATGGACATCATCAAGAGACTCAAGGCAAGGGAGCATGAAGAGTAGATTATGAGTCAAATAATAATTCAGTTGTGTGTATTAAATTATTTGATCTATGAACTTACTAAATTTGACGCAAGAAAATTGAACTGTTCAATTAAATCTGAATTACCATGATGAATACGCTGGCTAAGTAAACGGTGGCCCTAAGTAAATGTGAATTGCACTTGATCAGAATTCAGGAGTAACTGCTACATTTCAAGTGTAATAATATGAAAATTAGCCTTTTTCTATGATAATGATTTTTCAGACTCTCCAGGGGGAGATCTGCACTGATTATAAAGTTTGTGTGCTGTTGTTTGATATTGTCTGATGCATTATTAGTCCTCAGACAGGATATGAAATAGGGTGAGAACGTTTGAATAACTCTATGGATCCTCATAGGAAAGGGGAGATGTTTGAAAATTTTTCGATTCCCATAAATATGAAAAATTAAAATGATATAGTTCACTGTATGTTATGGTTTACCTCAGAATTTTTGAAGACTATCACAATTTGATAGTTTTTCTAGTAACTTCGATGTTTGTGATGAGCCTATTCAATCAATTTTTAACAACTATATGAACGATCAACTCAGAATAATGATACGTTTTCGCGAAGAACTATGAAGAACTACTCGCAAACTGCATAAAATATCGCAATTGCAAACTGCAACAATGAATGCATGCGGTGTCGGTGCTAATGCATTAGCAGACACACGATATGTCTATAATGGTCTGCTATTATAGGGTTAGGTTAGTCCTAGTTTGCGACGTCTGCTGATTTGGCCTCACCGGAGCAACTCAACGCCCAAAGTTAGCCCAATTTTAACACTGAAGAGAAGATTTTGCTGTGAAAAATGGAATAAAATCTCAATAAAACGACGATCACTAGCTCACAAGATAGTGTAGTTGATAGATACCATAATGGCCGAGTTACTATTGGACCCAAACATCCGTGGTTGGGTTTTCTTGCCGATTGTTGTGATAACATTTTTAGTTGGAATAATACGACATTATGTATCAATTTTGCTCTCTTCTCAGAAGAAAGTAGAGCTGCTGCAGGTTCAAGACAGGTAAGAGACTATCCTAAATTGATATAAGATGAATCTTGAATGGACCATGCTGTCAACAACCAACGGATTGTATATTGAGGTTACATTAACGATCTGCTATTGATTTTCTTCTTATCCACTTAATATTTCAGTCAAGTAATGATACGCTCTAGGCTTCTAAGAGAAAATGGACAATACATTCCAAAAGCAGCTTTCCTTGCTAGAAGACACTTTTTCAATAACGAAGAAACGGGGTACTTCAAAACTCAGAGGAGAGCACCTGTTTCGCAGAACCCAATGACTGACCCCAGCATGATGACTGATATGCTCAAAGGAAATGTCACAAATGTTTTGCCTATGGTTTTGATTGGGGGCTGGATCAACTGGATGTTTTCTGGTTTTGTTACAAGTAATGTAACTTATTAATCCTAAGGTGGAGTTCAATTATAGCTTTGAAAAAACTAACTCAACTCATTAATGTTTCAGCCAAAGTGCCATTCCCCTTGACTCTCAGATTTAAGCCAATGTTACAGCGTGGAATAGAGCTTGTAACTTTGGATGCTGCTTGGGTATCATCAGCTTCATGGTATTTCTTGAACGTTTTTGGTTTGAGATCCATCTATACTCTAGTCCTTGGAGAAAACAATGCGGCAGATTCTTCTAGATTATTGCAAGATCAAGTGTCTGGAGCTGCAATGTCTATGCCACCAGACCCTAAAGCAGCTTTCAAGTCAGAGTGGGAAGCTCTTGAAATTTGTGAGCATGATTGGGCTCTCAATGGGGTTGACTCAGATCTACTTGGTTTGAAGAGTAAATCAGAACCTGCTGAATCATACGCCCAAAGTAAATCAAATTAATAAGTTGAATTTTTTAATATTATGAAGTCTATTTAAATATATCAGCAACCAACTGTGGAAAGCTCTAATATTTACACATTGATCTAAGATGAATTATAGTTGGATAAAATATGTACATTTATACTGATAAAAACTAGTTACCAAAATATTCATGTATCTCCTTTACAAAACTCCTTACATCTAATGGAATAAGGTGGAGCACTATACTATGACATATCTATCACAGTTTATCTTGAGCCTGGGCCCATGCTTTTCCATCATTTTTTAAGAACATACAGGAAACATTGAGGGGTATAGATCTGTTCTCCTGTGTTCCTCATTGGGCATGTTTCTCCTCACTTTTTCTAGCATATTTAAGTCTATTTCAGCAACAGCAATACCGCGTCTTTCCCCACACTGAGCAATTACTGTTCCCCATGGATCTATTATCTGGGGAATATTATGATTTCCTTCAATTTTTGGCAAATTTGACATGATATGAGTAAAATGTGTCTCTAAATTCAAGATCTCACCATTGCATGACCCCAGCTTACTCTCTTCTTGTTGTGGGTTCCCACTTGCGCAGCAGCAATAACATAGCACTGGTTTTCAATAGCTCTGGCTCTGAGTAAGATTTCCCAATGGGCAGCTCCTGTTTGATATGTGAAAGCTGAAGGGTATGTCAAAATTTGGGCTCCCATATTTCTCAAGCAGATTGATAGCTCTGGAAACCGCATATCATAACACTGAAATTTGAAAATTTCTCAATTAGATGTGAATATATCTAGATGGATTTTTTTGAGCTTATAGTACAACTCACTATGCTCAATCCTATTTTCCCTACAGGGGATGATATTGGCTCAACTATCTCACATCCTTTCCTGACATAATCAGATTCCATCAATCTAACACCAGTGTCTTTGTTATCCATATCAAACAGATGGATCTTTCTGTAAACAGAGACTATTTCACCTTTATTGTTGATGATTAAATGAGCATTCTGAACTTTAGCTTTGTCTGGCATCTGTAACGGATATTGACCAAACACTACATTAAGATCAAATGACTACAGAGTTTTCTAATAGGGAAAAGAGATTCAACTCACAGCTTCATGTACTCCACCAATAGAGAGCCAAATATTTTCTTTGAGAGCTAAATCTTTGTATCGTTGTACTATGCAACCATCCAATGGTTCTGCCATTGATACAGCATCAGCTTTGTTATCAGCAAGATAGTCGCATGCTTCAGGTAAGAAGGCAATCTGCAAATATGATTGAATTAAGATAATCCATTCATATACAATTTACTTTTACATCAACAATCATTTATCCGTACACAAGCATTCCTCTGTTTGGCTTCTGCTACTAGACTGCTAACAACTTCAAAATTCTTGTTCTTGTCAGATGTTGATGTCATTTGGCATACAGCAACAAGTGGATTTGACATTGTACTTATCTGAAGTTTTGATATTGTTGAACTGGAGGGAACAATCAAGGTTGTTATCAGTGCATGAAAAAAACTGTCACATTTCATGGAATCGTTGAGGTATAGTTAAGGCTTGTGTATTACTTCAAATTCTCACTGAGTCTGAAAGACACCTTCTTTGAACACGCTCGAATCATTATCACATCTGAAGTTCAGCATCCGATTGACGTCAAGTGCGGCGATGAATAATTTGCGATTGATGAGCTGCAGACGACAAGATTATTGATAAGATAAGACAACTAATAGCACCTAACCTTCAAAGTCCGAAAATTTAACTCAATCTCTCATTCGATGGAGAGATTATCAAAGACCCAAACTGCACCATGGCAATCATGTATGTTGAACTGTCTTCATAAAATTTTGATTTTGTCATTCCAAAAAAATAACTCATCCACTCATAACTTTTTTGAATCTTGTTACGTCCATGAGTGCCATCAGAGTAGATTTTGCCAACTTAAGACGATAACAGCACTAGAAGTAACTAAGTTCCCCTAAAAAAATCTCACACACATTATGACACACACATGTAAATAACGAATCTGTCAAATTCTCATCTCACACGTCAGCTGTTGATTGTTGTGTTGTGATAACGAAATCTGCGTGGATCTCGATCATTTGTTGGGAGGACTTCAACTGTTGCTATACCTCTGACAACCCAAGACCAATCATTTCATCATTGTATGGTACCAATATAAATAAAAGTTCTGTCAAACAGTGTATGCTGCGCATTCAGGAAACTCTTGAAGATGGGTAATCCACACGAAGAATCTGCCCTAGTCAGACCATTTCGTAGAATTATCTCAGCCCTTGGATTCCTCTTTGACACCTTGTACTACTTGTAAGTTTCAATAGTTTGTCAACATAGAATTTATCCATTATACCTTGTTTTTATTTAATCAAGCGATATACAATTACTCATGATGCCAAACTGGTTTTCTCGAAGAGCTTATCTCCAAATGCCATTCACGTTCCTTGCATCATTCTCTCATGATTCCAATCAATTGACAATTGATTGTGATATTCATCCACAACCATGTGAACTAGTCTCTTTGTATCTTTTGAAATGTGTCATCATTTTGTGACTCTGTATCATATTTTGATCTGCTTCGAAATGATTCATGTTTCAGTGTGGAATCATTAATCTTGCCTGGCAGCACTGGACGTCTTACAGAGTGAGTTTCAATTTCAGGATGTAAATCATATATCATCGCTATCTATTGCTAAATATATAATACTTGAGAATACGATTAGGCTTAAACCCTCTAATTCTATAAACCAAATATCTTCTTAACCATTGAGTTGATTTGAGCTTTGTCATTTCAGCTCACGGCGTCGGCCAGGACGCAGAATTGGGACCATTCATCCTGGTGGATCTGGTGGAAATGCTCCTGACATGAGTATTGGAGGTTGCAAAACCTGCAGATGAAGTGATGAGATATATCAAACCCGGAGTGCTGACTTCTTTTGTATATAATTGAAAATAATTACTCTGTATAGTTTTATATGAAGTTTAATTTATCCAATAACGATGATATAAATAACACCAGCTCATAGTACACATTTCATTATATAAATCAGTCAATCTTCTTGAGGTCTGTGAGCTGAAGAATTGTTGGCGGGATGGTATTTATAAAGAACGTTGTAAAATTGATTCACTCGAACCTTCATTCTATGAAGTTTTATGGATCAGAGTGACGTAATTTACAAAACTTATGAAGTGCATGAAAAACCCTATCCAAAGACATTCAAATTGTAATATCAAGTCTAATTATGTACACATTAGATTTATCATCATCGAAAATATCTAAGATTAAAATGTATTCCGAAATCTTAAGCAGCTGACAGACGATATAAGATAACGAAGACCATATAAAATCGCATAATTAAAAGCATCAAACAAATCAACATCAATCTCGTTTATAACGGGACGAAAAGCGAACCCTCAGGCCCGGCAAGACCAAGATTCAAGGTCAGAAGTGAAACTCCTGAGTACTTTTGTTATTTGATCTTAGTCACGAGTCCAGCCGCGACTGTGGTGCCGTCGATTCTGAGGGTGACCCTGCCAAGCTGTTTAACGTCTTTATGCAGCTCGACACAAATAGGCCTCTGGGTTGAGATTTCGACTATAGCACTCGAGTTTTTCATCAAGCACCTGGGCTTCTTTTTTATCACCTCGCCGGTGCTTCGATTTAGTTGTGCAACAAGTTTGCTGATAGTAGCTGGTTCGACGAGTGATTGTTGATGTAGCACCACAGGCATGCCATTAGTAAGTGGCATTTTAATCGAAAATATCACCACGTGAGCTTGGAAACAACTGCTCACCGGTACCAGATTGTAGGGGCTGCAAACTATGTCGCCGACTGCGAGATTTTGTTGGTCAATGCCGGATAAGATGAGAGATACTTGGTCACCAGCAAATGCATGCGTTGTGCTGGATTCATCTTCTTGGATCCCTTAAAAGAGGATTTGGAAGATATATTTGATGATTTGTGAATAGAGATAGAGCGTCGAAATTTATAAGCATAAATCATAAAATACCTTTGACAACTGCTGGTTCATTTCGTGGTAAAATGACAACCTTATCACCGACTGAAACCATGCCAGTTTCCATGTGCCCAGAGATACTGAAGCCAGATCCGGTATTTTTGAAAATATCATTGACAGAAAATCTAAACGGTTTATCAACGGGTCGCTCAGGACATTTGAAATTGTCTATAACTTCTACGAGCGTAGGTCCGGTGTACCTGTTGATCCACAAGATGCATTTCGAGTAAAATCTAATCAATGAATTGAGAGGTATCACATGGTGAACACCACTTACCAACTTGAAAGTCCTTCAGACTTTGGCTTAGCCACAATGTTTTCACCTGAAAGTCCGCTACATGGTACATATGTGATAGCATCTCTGAAACCCGCTTGTTTAAGAAAAACACTTATTTTGTTCACTATTTCGTTGAATCTTTCCTTGGACCAATCAACGGTATCCAATTTGTTGACTACAACCGATATTTGAGATACTCCTGTAAATAGTTCAAAATGAAGTATCATTAGAACAGAACTACGATTGCTCAATCATTCAAAACCCTCAAAAAAACTCATCAATAATGCTAATCTGTTATAATTTGAAAAGGAAGAACAATTAAGTAAAAACTCACCCAAAGATCGCAAAAGTAACGCGTGTTCTCTTGTTTGGCCTCCACTATCAAAACCAGTCTCAAATTCTCCTCTCGTTGCATCAACAACTAAAAGAGCTACATCTGCTTGTGTGGCACCCATGATCATATTTGGTATGAAATCTCTATGCCCAGGTGCATCGAGTAAGGTAATAGATTTGGTATCGGTTTCGAATTTTGAGTGACCAACGTCCATTGTGATACCTCGCTCTCTACAAATTTTTATTAGAAAATAAAATGATAATACAACATGAAAAAATGGTAACTCATCGAAAACAAAATTAAAAATGTGCGGAACGTACCTTTCTTCGCCAGTCTCATCGAGAACCCATGCGTAAGCGAAAGACTGCTTGCCGATTTTTTTGCTGTCCTGCTGATATTTGTGTATGAGCTTAGCAGGCACTTGTCCGAGATCGCAAAGTAGTCTACCAAGGAGAGTACTTTTACCAGCGTCCACATGTCCTACGACGATCAGATGGAGTTGCTCCTTGCAGCCGGCTCTTTTGCTTTTGTATATCGCTAATGCATCACGCTTCTCTTCAACATTCCGGGCTGGATCATCGGATGCCGATTCGCCTCTGTACGATCCTGACTTTGTCTGAAAACATAATTTAATTATTGATAAGTTCAAAGTAGAATATTGCTGCCAGGTGTTATTCTTAAAGTAATGTTGAAGAAAGAAGGGGAAAGCTAATAAATATTGAGACAAGCTTCTCGCTTGATCTTGGAGGACAAATCACTACAATTTGGAAAAGCTAATATCACCAAGTTTTATCTCACCAGAAGCTAATAAATATTGAGACAGGCTTCTCGCTTGATCTTGGAGGACAAATCACTACAATTTGGAAAAGCTAATAGTACCAAGTTTTATCTCACCAGGCCGGGTATAGGAGTAAATAGTTTCTTCTCTCTACGATTTGTGTCATCTTTAGAAGACGGATCTGGAGTACATCTGCCGGAGCTTGGACTCTGCGATCGAGGGCTTGTTAGAAATTCTGAATTTTCTGATGCGCTGACATCAAAACCTTTGACTATACTTCTCGATGCAGCAGGAACTACTTTGACCGCTGGTTTCACCACCTGTGGCGTTGATCTCGATAAACCTGGCTTGTTACCTAATGAGACATCTGATTTAAAGTTAATCAGTCATGAGTGGTGTATGGACGTATAGTATTCAGATCTGCATTCACTGGCCACACTTATCGTGAGTTTTGAGTTTGAATTTCAATTTCAATTTCAATAGACTTGATATACTTTTCTTGTTTAATATTGATGCCGAATGACTTAGGAAAATTGACAAATCAATTGACAGTTGATGTATACAAGAGAATTATAAAAGGAACATAAAATGCACAAGTTTTGGATAAAAATATTATGCATATATTTTTTAAGTAACAATGTACATTTTAGTATCTTACAATTGCTGTTACAATAGTAACAAAGTCAAGAAAAAAAAATATATATATATATCTGTGAGATTTATTCACTGAACCTACTCAATAATAAGACTCTGAGCATTCAAGAGAAAAAACTTTTCTTGAGTCTCAAAATCACGTTTTCAAAAGAAAGTTAGAGATCAAAAAGATAATCTCTCAAAGACAAAGATATCGACTGTAATTGTATTCAGGTATCACACACATAGTTCAAGTCTACAATAATATTATGCTGATTTTGTGAATCTCAAACGATCCAAAATTATCTGATCAGGAGATGGACTAGAAAAATCAAATCGCACTACTGATTCTGTGTCGGCAATCATTTTAAAGGCTTCTCTCTGTGGATAAGGTACACTCCGATAATATGATTTGCAAAGTACTTTGCCCAGAGAAGAGACTTTAGTTGTTCGTAAAGATTTGCACATTTCTGAATCGAATCTTGTTTGTACAGGTGAGACAAACATTTTCAATGATGTGTTTTTCTCAGGGAAGTCAGATTTAAAATCATTTTCTCTCTCGAATTGATCTAGAGGTTCAACTTTAATTACTTTGTGAGGATCATACTTTTCCTCGAAATTTAAATTTGAAATGTTATTCAGAACAGAATTCGTCATATCATCGTAATTTTGTTGAAACTTTTCCATCTTTACTTTTACTGCTGTAACTTGAGAGGCAATTTTAGATGCGGGAAAATCATCTTTTTTCAATCTTGAATTATGGGCATTCAAGTCTGCTAAGAAGCTTGATGAAGTATTCACTCCATCAGCATTCCAGCTTTTAGCAGTATCTTTTGGGATTAGGAAACTTGGGATGGAGTTGACTTTTCTTTCTTGTCCATCATCATTTGTTATTTTCAAGTGATGGGCAGTCAAATCAGCAAGACAACTGAAAGACTGGGGTGCAGACTCAATCTTTTCTGTTTTAATCTTTATGCCCAACTTGCCAGGAGTATTGGAATCTACAGTACCCACTCGATTACTCAACTGAGTAGACTGCTGGGATATTAAATCAAAGAGCGAGCTAGAGGCAGCAGGTGCATGAAGGTCAGGGGTGCTGTTACTTTCATTTCCAAAATTCATTTTAGGAATAGAAAATTTAGAAAAACTATTTGACGTTTTCCCCGCTAAATGATGAGCCGTTAAGTCAGCAAGTGAATTGAATGAATTTTTTTGGTGGGAATCTTGAGCAGGCATATCTACACTTTTACAGCCAAAAGAGGCGTCTTTTTCTTCTTTAATTTGCTTCTGAAGAGGATTGGGGACCAATTCATAATTACTGGCATTTTCAGATTTACAATCTTACCTTACCAATAAAATGAAGCATACCATGGAACAAAGAAAAGAATATCAAGTCAGATTTAAACTTGAATGGTGACCAATGTTTGAATAATGTTGAATAATCTTACCTGGCTGAGATTCCGTTTTTTCCATTGGTTTTTGTTGATCTAATGAGAAATAATTCCCTTGTTCAGTAATAAAATCAATAAATCAATAGAAGAAGTGGGTGAATTCATACCTTTGTCTTTCTTTGCTGAACCATCATTAAGAATTGAGTCAAGCACTGCTTCTGTATTGTAATTGAACTCTATTATTTTTCTATTCAATTCAGATTCTGGATGTGTATCTCCAACAACATTTTTTATTGCTTCGAGGCAGGACATTAATTTTGCAGCATCAAGATCTGATAGTTGCGGCAGTTTGAAACTCGAAGGTATATCCTCTTCATCTTCTTCATTGCCTTCAACAATGTCTGGTTCTGTTATAAATGATGCAATATTGGCCTGCTTATTCCTGTCATACATAAACTGTTCTGCTACAAATAAGATATCAAGATAAAAATACAGGATATATTTTTATTTTTTATTTTTTTTTTTTTATTTTAGAAAATAAACGGGCATAAATGCCCTTTTACACAAGGATATCTTGGAAATACTGCTAATAATCAATAAATATATGAGATCAACAGTTCATCTATCCTAGATATTGACAATTGGAAATGTTAGAAACATACAATAAACATATGAGCAACTGACCATTTTGGCACTCTATATCAAGGATCATAATTTCATATCTCTATTAACCAACTATCATTGCACAACTCGAATCAACTCATCGTACAGCTCAGTCGTGTTCAATTTCAATATCAATAGACTTTTAAAGTTGACTAGCGATTCTTGATTTTTTATTTCATCAGGTAACAGGTTCCACATTCGCCTAATTCTGTGCGTAGTTGAGTAATACATAAAATTAGAATGGCAACACAGTTCACTGATACTACGGACATGACGCATAAAATATCCAACTATTCTTTCATTGAACATGCTATTGACGCAGTCACTGGAAAATAGATTGTTTTTTATTTTATAGGCCACTACACAATCGTGGTAGGTACGGAGTTCTGATAGACTCATCAAATTGAATTCCCGACGAGCATTTGTATAATTGTGATCAGTGAAATGCATAGGATGACCGCTCTTATAACAAAGATATCTCAGGATTTTGTTCTGAGCTTTTTCTAACCTCATTTGTAAGTATTTCAAGTTAGGAGACCATATCACAGAGCCGTACGTTAGTATCGGAATGACCAGAGTCTTATACAGGTATAGAATAGCTCTAACATTCGTGAATTCAGCTGTGGAGCGCTTTATGAACCCAATCATTTTGTGAGTTTTTGTTAACATATTATCAATATGAACTTCATATTTTAGTCTAGAGTCAAAATAAATCCCTAAATCAGAAACACTATCCACTCTCTGTAACTCAGACCCGTCAAGGAGATATTGATATAGAAATTTTGTTTTAGCTCGAGTAAATGATATGATACTACATTTCTTTTCATTAATCCTAAGACCATTTTGCTTCGCCCAAATCAACATTTTGTCTAGTGCCCGCTGTAATAAGGATGCATCCCTTGGGGAGTTAATCTTTGTAAAAATTTTGACATCATCCGCATAGATTAGAAACCGAATCTGTGGCATATTGATCATATCTTCAATATCATTTATGAATAAAATGAACAAAATTGGACCCAGATGAGAGCCTTGTGGTACACCAGACGGAGTGGAAAAGAAATCAGATATGAAATTCGAAATTCTTACTGCTTGGGATCTATCTGCAAGATATGATGCGAACCAACTATGTACATTGCCTCGAACTCCCGCATTGAACAATTTTGCAAGTAATCTCGTATGATTGACCGAGTCAAAAGCTTTGGCGAAGTCTACATAAATCGAATCTACCTGTGAGTCGTCCTTCAATGAATCCGCAAGAAAGTCCTGGTATACCAACAAATTTGTAATTGTAGATTTGCCGTTCAAGAAACCGTGTTGGCTTTGAATAATTTTCGACATTAGGAACTCTGTCAAGCGATTAGCGATGCAAGCATCTAAAACCTTTGCCAAGCAACTAAGAATGGATATAGGTCGGTAATTTTCAATGTCATGTACGTCGCCACTTTTGAATATAGGCTGGATGAAAGATGTTCTCCATGCAGTTGGGAATACCCCAGAAGCAAGAGACTTATTGAAAATATCTAACACGCATTTACTAATTTTTGACCAGCATTTCTTCACAAGAATCGCTGGGATGCCATCAGGCCCTGCTTTTACGTTTTCATCTAGATTACTTACAACGGAGTCAAGCTCATCAGATGTTAAGACAATATCCTCGAGTATGTCCGCACACTCAGTTACCACCAAAGGGTCTGCATTTGAATCGGAATACACAGAGCTGAAGTAATTTGAGAATAGATTAGAGATTCCAGCTCCATCTTTAGCCGAATGATCTTTGTAGTACATGTTGTTTGGAAAGCTATTGGTTTTCCTAAGTTTCTTTGTATAGGACCAGAAGTATCTCAGATTAAATCTCAAGTTATCTTCAACAGATTTGATGTACTCTAGATATTTGATACGTGACAGCCTAATACATTTTGCTCTCATCTTTTTGAATTCAATATAATCGTCTAGATCCGAGGTTTCTTTCCAAGTTATGTGGAGCTGTTTCTTTTCAAAAATCAATGACTTTAATTCTTCATCGTACCATTTAGGAAATTGAGACTGTGAGTTTGATTTGAGTGGTACTTTGTCACGGATTACACTATCAATAATTTCATTGAAATGCGCAACCTGATCATCGAGGCCGTCATGTGAGGATACTTCACTAAAATCTATGTCACCTAGGGCATTTATAATACCATCATAGTCTGCAGATCTAAAGTCTAAGTAACTGCCAGTCTCTTTCAGAAATGATTGCGGATTATCACTCAAAAATTCACCAATAAATGCTTCATGATGAGCGTCACATGGAAAGAGATATATCAAGATTTCTCACCAAACTTTATTAGAGTGATGTAAAAAATGTTTCAAGACAAACGGTTGTACAGGTGTAAGATTTACAGGTGGATATGTTGCAGTTACACAATATTAGATAATGTCCAAGACTCATCGTTGCTTAGCAATATTTCAGGCAGAATTTTAATGATTGAGAAACAAGATTGTTCATGAATCATGAGCACTTCTTACTCATGATGCAATCACAAAATCATGTGAAAAATGATTCGAGCAGGGCTGTAATTGTGAAAAACACTCACCACTGGGAGAGGTGCAGTAATCATCTTCCACAGAATGACCGTAAACATCATCGTAGCCGTCATATTCTGGAAAAGAACAAAATTTACATGGAAAAATGTTACATAGCAAGTGTCAAGTAACCTCAAAATCAGATGTTCTCTTACCATCTGAATAATTCATGCACCTAACATCGCGATGTCTAGACATTTTAAACAAAATTTTGACACTTTTTTCACAAATCTTGCAACTAGCTAATCAAATATATTGGGCTTATTATGCATTTTATTTTGATTACAGCCCATCGCGATAACATACTTCAGGTAAACGAAGTATTTCCACGTCTTTCTAGTGTGTGGGTATATATGTGTATAGTCTGAAACTGTCGCACATGCGTATCGATATATTTTGCGCGGGAACTTTTGAAATCAAGGATCCGAATACCCTTTATTCATCTGATGATTTATTATTCGCGATTCGAGTTGCGGGTCGATGATGTCGATATCCACTACTCAACTAGTATGAGTTCATGCTAATAGTACGATTTTTTCGGCTTAATATCAAACTACGATCCGTATCTCATTTAGGTCAGGCAGTGAGTGAATTTTTTTGTTGTTCAGTTTTTGGATCGCGACCTATTGCATTTACTCTATGTAGTGTTGAATTATCATCGCATTTGCAATTTCATTCTACTCTGTTGCAATTTGACCACAATCTGTGACTTTTTTCACTCTGGTCCTTCTTGTGAATTTCTGAGTATGATTCCTTGTTACACTCGAATCGAATATTTATATTTTCTCAATTGTTTGCAGCGATATTCTATCTACATTGCATGTATAGTCTAATATGATTTTCCTGAATTGTTCATTTTTCTAGAATTGAACTGATTTTTATTTCATTCCTGTGTCGTTTTTTTTTTTTCATTTTTATCGCATGTTTTTGTGTATGATATTGCTGGATTACTTTCATGGACAGTGATATCTTACACGCTGGAGTCATTCATGCATAATTCTTTCTCATACGATTTGTGTAGGGCTAGGTGAACGTTACTATCCATTAAGAGAGAAAAAAAAATAAAAAAATACATTTATAAATATTTTCATCAGGGTTCGACACGAAAATATATTTGAGTTTGTGGTCATTTCGTATCGGGGGATGAAACTTCTGAGATAATTTATCGTGAATTCACTGATCCGTCAAGATAAATGATGAATCACGATTAAATGCATCTCCCAAAATTATTACGGAAATATTAAGCCTTCGAGACGAAACTATGGTTTTGTTTCGAGTTGATTTTTGATTATCGATCGCGATTTCTTATTCGTGATACTTTTTCTGCATGTAAGCCTCGTAGATCATTGAGGGATTTCTTGCTTCCGAATCTGTCTATTGAAATTAACATCCAATTATGAAGTACTCGCTGTGCCTGTTTCTCATCGAAGATTTCCATTGGTGGTCGAATCACGCATTTTTCTGAACTCCGTGGAATCTTTTCAATCTGGTTATTAGATTATGAAAAAAAAAAAAAAAAAAAATCGGATCAACTTTCTATTGGAAAATATTCAGCGAGGATTATTATTACACGAGGTCAATTCTAATGCCTCACACCTTTACGAAGAAAAATTGATGATAAATAATTTTCACGTGCATGGACTATTTTTTATATCAATTTTCCAACTTGGAATTTTTATCCATGCAGTCAACCTATATTCATCCAACAGACAAAATGATCAAGTTCTGCGATCGATACTCCATCTCGTCATAAACGTTTTTTGATCACCTGAGGAATTTTCATTTCATGGTGGTTGGAAAACAAGTTAAAAAAAATTTGTTAATTGAGTGAACAAGAGCATTGAACCAACAGCAAACTTTTTCGCTTTTGTCATCAGAACTCGATCATCGCTTCGGGTCACGAGTTCCAGAATGCAAATCAATCAATTTCGTTTATTTAAATTCATAATCCCCTGTAATCTCAATACAGAAATCTCGACGGTGACTTTCGCAGTACCTAATCTTTTTGAAACACGTGCGATGAGCTCCCTCCAGCTCATCCCAGCCGCCACACATTGCGAAAACATCGTAAAATAACAAAGACGAGTCCTCATCAGAGATCGGTATCAAAATAATTTGCATCTCGCACAAAAACACACACATCCATATCATACGCGACACTTTGCCAATCATACTCCCACACGGGAAACGACTGCGATGAATTAAAAAAACAAAACAAAAAATCGCGTGTGTATCGTTCGAATAATAATTGTCAATTCTCTGTGAAAAATACAGACTCATCATCGTCATCATATCATCATCACAACCATCACAGCCAATAATATCGTGATGGTGATACCATAGATGCAAAAATTAAGAAATAAAAAATGACGCAGAAATCGACGACCCGCGCAACATCCCGATATCGGTATCTTATAAGATTGGAATCCTTGATGGTCCATATTAGGAATCCAGTGGAACAGGAAATGCGCGCGACGACTCGTATATCTCAAAAAAACAGCGTTTGAAAAGAGCTTGCAATAAAATGAAATTTTTATACGAAGCGCCAAGGAAACACAACGTTCCTGGATCTGATGCATTCGATTTCTTTGTGCGCAATCGAATTATGAAGCTTCTCTGGAGAAACCGGACCTAAATTTATATATACGATGACGATGAGACACGATGATATTCTTCGAGAAAAGAGATATTCGCACCGTTAACACCTTTGTTACTTTTTTTTTCATCTTATTCGGATACCTACCTTATACACCCGCGATCGCGTAGCTTCTATATTTGTGAAACGAGAGGCGCATATACTCATTATACTCATGTTTGAGCATTCGTGCGACCTTCACCAAAAACGGACGATGCTGATGCAGCAGCAACACACCATATATACTTTATATGCAACTTTTTTGCCGATCAGCGTCGTCGCGGGTCTGATAATCTGGTCTGGTCAGTTGGGCGAAGCTTCCGGAATTTCCGTGTTGAGAGTTTGTATCGAGGCCGATTGGATTGAAGAAAATGTTAGCTTGATAATTTTTTCTGACGTGCTTCTTCTCTTTCTTCAGTCTGGGAATTTTTTGGGCGATACCTACCTTTTCTGTCAAATTTGATGATTTTTTTTTGTAAAGGGCCGCGAAATCCTAAGGAAATTTTTCGCAGTTTTTATCGATGTTTATTCATATGCAATTTGATCAGCGAAAACATTCACAAGTAAATCTCGTGAAACTTTTGAGGGCAAAAAAGTTCTGAGATACTGAAATATTTTAATAATAATTTTTGATACACTGTGCGTAAAAAAGAGTAATTTTTGCACATCTTGTCGTTTTTTACTTACAGTTAATCAAAACCCGCATTTCGAAAAACGGGCGTATAACCTATTTTTCGGATCCTCGTGACGATTCTGACCCTCGCCTGCGGATCGGGCCGGTGACCCATCGCGCGAACGCGAAATAAAGTTTTTACAACTTTTGTATCGAAATATATAAAATTTTCTCCATGTTTGAACTTGCCAATTCGTAGTGTAAAATTAATTATTCCCGCATTGATGTTGATTGAAATAATTCTTGATGATATTTGCAGGGAGTTATGAATTTTCAATCGACTGTTGGATAAGAGATTAAACAAATAGGTATCAGGCTATTGTCATTTGTCATCTGAGAAGCGCACGAGCATATTAATTTGTTCTCGCTTCTAATATTGGTAACGATATAGTATCGATACCTATATACTTTATTCGTGAGAACGTGACAATTTGCATGCCTTTCAGAAACATGTGGAACTCAATAATATTAGATTGTATAAGTGGAGTGAAACGTCTATCGTACAAGTGGACAATCAATATTGGACGTTTTTAAGCCTTGTTGATCCAATTTCAAAGTTAGAAATGAATGAAGATGACTCAAAATTTACTTAGGTGTCGGGAATGGTATCAAACTTACACGCATAGGGGTAAGTTATTGAACCGAGAATTCAAAAATACGCACGGCTTTTGTATTTTAAGATCTCGCGTATCACGAGACTGGTTGGGAGTTTAAATTTATACTCTCTTTTATAAGAATTTCCCGAGAGGGCAATGAAATCCTACCTTAAAACAAAAGCATCACGAACTGATTTTTGTTCTAACAAATTTTATTTGGCTCTGGATTGTAAATGTCAATCATCATTATTTGCTTCAAAGGGCTCCTTTTTTGGGAACCATTGTGGTGAATTTTTGAAAAAATACCCTTCTTTGAATACTAGTATTGAGTAAAGAATTTTCTTGATTTTGTGTCCTGATCTCGTTAAAATGTGATCTCGCTGCCTGATCTGAATCTCTTTTAAAATCCATTAGGGCTGAATTTGTTTTTCCCCATACTTGTATTTTGTGGCTCCATGAAGTTTTGATATCGGTCACAATAAATCACAATAAAATCAAATATTTTCATAGCTCATCCTTATTTTACTTCCGACTTCTTTACTTCTCCCTTCTAACTCCCTCTGTTCAAATTAATAAATTACATTGATCCAAACTCATATATAGATCTCCCAATAGTTATCTTTATGATCAGGATCGAGATTAAGCTTTTAAACTGACCATTTCGGAAAGAATTCAAATTTGAAACTAAGATTAAATTTCACACCTTCAACTAAAGAATTTAAGTGTAGGTGTGAGAGATATTCAACACTGTAAAAATAGGCATCCAGGTAAAATATGGACCGCAGCACAAAAGAAGAGACGAATCACAAATTAATACAACCCACGGATTCTCATTAAATTTATCAGCATCAGCATTGTGCGAGGACTTTCTTTGGTCCGAAATGTCGCAGAGGTGATTTAATCGCACTCATTCACGCCTCTTTTATTCAAAACCCACAGCCTACGTAGTTGGCATTCTTCAAATAAATCAATGCTTCTCACGGCATTTATAAATTTTTTTTTTGACAATTTCACCTTTTGTCTAGAATTTTAGTAGAAACCCCACGTGGTCAAAGCGTAAACTTATAATATACTCGGTCGTAGTGTGATATCTGGCAAGCTTATCAGGTCAGCTCTTGAGAGCTTGTTGTAACTTTCTTAATTCAAAAAATGTTACTTCAGTCACGTTTTCAGTGACAGGAGTCAGATGAAAAATTGAGAAATCAAAGGCAAGACTTTTAAGATTAAAGAAAATACTATATCTATAGACTACTTTCTTATGCCTATTATGGGTATCAATAATTTCATATCGATTTCAAGAGAGTCTCTCAAAATTCTCAATTGACTCAATCAATATTTGACTCTCATAATTCAAGAAAGAGCTGATCATCGAGTTCTAATTGATACAAAGGTGTAGAAAAAATTTTTTCTGTAATTCTAAATAATTAATTCGATATCGAATAGTCTACAATCCGTCTAATTTTCACCTAATTTTCATGTTACGATGTAACCTAAATATCAGATTATACATACCTTCAAATTTTTATCAACTGAATAGACGCATAGGTTGAGTTAAATCCATCAATCTATTGATCACAATTTCGACGCACCCTTAGCAAAAAAAAATCAGAATGTTTGCTATAGGCTGATAAATCGATATCAACGCGCTATCGATCATTATGACGAGTTTCCTCGCCCATCACACGTTCTGATGAGCAATATATTTTCGTACATGATTTCATCTGCCACCCGGACATGTGCGTCGCGAACATCAACTATACAAAAAGGCTCGTTAAAAGTTAAGTAGCCATGAGAATATATGAGTAAGATTCAAAATTGCCATACCTATTCCCATTTTGCGAGGTCATGAAACTCGTGATGAAGAAAATAAAGTTTGACGATCTCTATACCGATTTACAATTAATTTATGAAACGATCTGCCTTCTTCGGTATATAGGTAGTTTTATCACCACAGTATGAAAGTAAATCTTAAGATAAATCTGATGCTTGCGGCAACTGATGAGTAAGATGGATATTTTATCGTGGGTGTAAAATATGTGCAGTCTCAGTACGAAAGACCCGGATGATCTGATGATGACGCGTTAAGAATGTTGGGATATACCGTCATGGCTCAAATGAAAATTGATGTCAAAGACCTGCGGTGAGGTGAGTGTGCACTGTTGAACTGTGGTGACACCATAGTGTATGACTTCATTTGTGTTTCGCTTTGGAATGATATCAGATTTTGCCGGCTTGAAAATTTGCAGTGATTTTATGTTACAGAGATTATTCAGGGAGATTTATTTTAAATCCTTACAATTGTTTGATTTGATCGATCTGATTTTTATATAAGATATGTCAGGATAAGAACTGAAAAAACGTAAGCGAGGACTTGCTTCACTAACTGTGGAATTAGAGGGCTTTAATTTTGGACAATGGTCCAAGTCCAAAATCTAGTTCTTGATTTGAAAAAAATTTCTAATGTTTATACTATACAAGCTAGCCTGTATGCTATACTCGGTTAGAGAACTTTCAAATTTGCCTAAATTTCGACAATTGGATTCGAAAAACTGAAAATTTGTTAGAAAACTTCAGTCACTTAACCTCGTATATCTTGGTAAAGTTAATTTTTCCCTGACAACTGCAGAGAAAATCTTGTGAAGTTCGTTCTTTTGACAAAGCATAAATTGACGCTACTGCAATTTTATACTCTCTTGCTGTACACTTACTATACCCATGAATTAAAAATTGAAGGCCTTATAAAATTATCCCTTCGACTCATGCATTTTATATTCTTCATTCGCAAAATTTCCGTAGACTATCGTTATTAAATGAAATTTCTAGCTGAGTCATCAAATCACCATGTTATTCACCAATCAATAAAATATTTTGTAAGGAACAACGTCATAAATGTAAAAACATTTGAATCATCATATATGATGATTCTCCTGTACAATGATTCATTAGATTCGTAAACACCGGTCGAGAAGACCCCCCATACATCATTCCAATAAATACCGCAAAAATGACGATATGCCTATCAATAAAAATGATCTGGAAATGTTTCACTATAAACCAAAGTCACATCGACTGATTCACAAATAATTGCGATCATTCGTTCTTATAGATCTTAGCGAATATCACTCAGAGTATCGTTAGGACGATCAGAGTCCGCAATGAAATCCAAGCATATTACGAGTTGTACCTCGTATCGGATATTCTCGAGACCTTGCTCAAGAGTTAAAATCACAAATTATACGATACAGTGTCATTAAGGTAAGGATGAAATCGTGAGATTAGATAAGATTGTATCTTACGATCAGATCCATATAAGATAAAATTTTCATAGCACGCTATAGTAGTTTTGAGTACAAATTGTGTATCACATAAGCGCTTTCCGATTATTCACTCAGGATTCTCTACTGTGAAAGGCAGATATTCTAACAATTTAGTGAAGCTTGCCAAACTAGAAATTCATGAAAGATAATGCCCTCCAGAGTGTCATAGACGGAGTGAATCGGTTTCATACACGAAGATCGCTCAATTTTGAGCTATCCTTCCACCGGACTTTTTTCAGACGCACTATCAATTTGTTGATCAAGATCAGCTTAATAAAATTTGATTTTGACGACATAAGAAGTGGAAAAAATGAATAACTACAAAGTTTTACTCAAGATAATTCGCGAAAAATGTGAATTCATCTATTAAACGTGATTCTGACAAATCAAATACAAATGTGTAACCATTCCTCATCTAATCAAGCGTAGAAATCAATGAAACAATTGTGATAATCAACCGTTGGATCAGCATCTATTAGAATCAAATTGTCATATAACAAATCAGAGGCAGTCAAACAGAAAATTGAAGCTTGAAGCAACCCTGCTCAATACGAGTAAATGGTCGAGAGATCCAATCATTCACTCATCTTTTAAATCATGGTTGAGAATAGACAAATTACCGTAGAATCTTTGACGCGCATCACTATATGATATCACTCCTGGGTTATCAAGTTATTATTGACAAAAACAAAAGTTACTGAGAAAATTTTGAGCTATTCCATATAATTTTTCCCCTCACTTATGCATGAGTAGTATTTTTAGTGGGAAAAATATTACACGAAAATTCTAATGTATGATTGGTTAGTATATAATTTTGAGAAAATCAGCAGTCATTACATCAAAACGAAACACCGCTAGCGCAACTGCATCTGTTCATACGTAGGCGTGTAACGTATCATTTTCTCAATCATTTTAAAGTTCGGATTGTTCGGAATGAGTTATGATGAGAAAAGCAATAATTTTCCAACGATTTTCAGACAATTCAACTTGGTAAAATGTTGGTCTGGTAAAAAATTCTTTTTGACGCAAATAACCGTGACGAAAACCTCGATCAATCAATTCGATAACCAAGTTCTCCATTATAAAAGACGTTGGAATTTTTCTTTTATCTTTTGAATCTCATTTACACCCACGGTGAGACATTTGTCAAATTTTTTTTCTTTCCCAAGAGTTTGACCCGTATCTAGACTGATTCGCATTTGAACTCGATAATATTTATATTCGTCAATTGATAATATTTATGAAATTGATAGTATTTATATTCGTCACTCAATCTTTCTCCATGGACTCATCTCACTCATTGTTTCGAGAAGATTCACAGAAAATTATTTGAAATGTGTTTGTTTTTTGTCAACCGTGAATATTAGCGTTCGAAGAATGCGTGAATATTAGCGTTTTGTTCTCAGATTAATTTTTTGAAACAACTTTTTTGACACACTAGTGTGCGAGAATAGTACATTTCGATACAAGGGTAGAAAAACTTTTTTTCGCGTCCGAGTGTTGGGTTTCCGGCCTGAGCCGTAGGCGAAGGTCAGAATTGACACGAGGGTGCAAAAAATAAGTTTTACACCTTTGTATCGAAATGTACTAATTCTCGATCCTTCTATAAGAATATCATTTTCTAGCTAATATTCGAGATATTCTTGAGAGTACCCTGATGCAACTTTCAACTTGAATATTTTGAATAAATGATCAACGCAGTATAAGCAAAATGTTGATGTGTTTGAAATCCGTGCAAGGTTTCCTCGAAAACATTTTTACATGTGTATCTGATAAAATCCGATGAATGTTTTCTGTTATGCCATTGGGTGGGCCGAAAAATGGAAATTTTCGAAAATCGTTACGTCCGAGGACCAATTTTTTGCTATTTTGCACGTAAATAATGGAAAATTTTTTTGCGGATTTTTAAAAAGAACTGTTAGGTTCTGGTAAGAGCCTTGAAGATTCTTAGAAAATAGAGTGAGTACGTCATTTTTACGCTATTTCTAAAAGCAAAGTTATAGCGTGCAGAACCCACGCGGTGGCACCAAACGGTGATCGAACAATGTTTTTTTACGTATTTTTGGCCGTAGAAACCGAAAACCAGGTCCGTTTGAGCCTCGCATCAGACGTTAAGGGCTTTTGTAAATTGCGAGATACCGATCAGAGTGGGAAAGCGACAATTTTCCGGGAAACGCCAGATTTCTGCGGAATTGAAAACGTCCCTCCAAACTCGATTCAATCGACCAAAAATCATCACACACTATATTTTCTCATGTATTTTGACCTGCTAAAGACGGTCTTGGTGGTTTCAGGAAACTAGGACGCGACAAAATTTAGCTATGAGCAAACGTATCAGGGCGTTTTCCGTAGGGCTCGCAAATGGGCTCGTCGCGGCCAGGGCATAGGTCACGGACACTAGTCCTCTTTCACTCGATGCGTAATCCCCAATATCATTATTAGTCGGGGCCGAGTGGGCACCATCATTGGGAAAACTATTCCCACGAGGTTTTGCTCCGAGAACCCCTCCAGAAGACTGTCCTGATTATGGAAACCCATGTTGCCAAGCCGAAAAATGGTCATAGGGTATTTGGGATGATTCTAAATCGAAAATTACTCTTGTCATTTTTTGCTACAATCGATTCGTTTTGACTTATTTTTAAATTGAAAAATCACGATATTGCGATTCTTACTAGTGAAAATTAACAACAAAAAAGTAAATAGTGCCTTTTCTGGTGATGGCAATCTATTCTTCTAACCTTCATCGACAATATCTGATAATCTGATATCAGGAAGTAATGTTTCCGGTCCAAAACCTCATTTTTTAACTAATTGTTTCTGACGCTTCCGCGTGTGTTGGAGTATACTTGAGATACTAACGCGTCAGGGAACCCTAAAAGTCGATCAAGTATACTCCAATACACGCGGAAGCGTCATAAACAGTTAGTTAAAAAATCAGGTTTTGAACCGGAAACATTACTTCCCGACATTGGATATTGTCGATAAATGTTAGAAGAATAAATTCTCATCGCCAGGAAAGGCACTATTTACTTTTTTGTTGTTAATTTTCACTAGTAAAAATCGCAATGTCGTGATTTTTCAATTTAAAAGTGTGTATAAGTCAAAACGAATCGATAGTAGCAAAAAATGACAAGAGTAACTTTCGATTTCAAATCACCCCAGATACCTCTTTAAAATAGTATCCATCTCGGAGAATCAATTTTTATCAATTGTTTAAACGATTTCAGTTGAAACAAATTGTGACCATTTCTCGGCTTGGCAACATGGGTTTCCATAATCAGGACAGTCTTCTGGAGGGGTTCTCGGAGCAAAACCTCGTGGGAATAGTTTTCCCAATGATGGTGCCCACTCGGCCCCGACTAATAATGATATTGGGGATTACGCATCGAGTGAAAGAGGACTAGTGTCCGTGACCTATGCCCTGGCCGCGACGAGCCCATTTGCGAGCCCTACGGAAAACGCTCTGATACGTTTGCTCATAGCTAAATTTTGTCGCGTCCTAGTTTCCTGAAACCACCAAGACCGTCTTTAGCAGGTCAAAATACATGAGAAAATATAGTGTGTGATGATTTTTGGTCGATTGAATCGAGTTTGGAGGGACGTTTTCAATTCCGCAGAAATCTGGCGTTTCCCGGAAAATTGTCGCTTTCCCACTCTGATCGGTATCTCGCAATTTACAAAGGCCCTTAACTTCTGAGGCTCAAACGAACCTGATTTTCGGTTTCTACGGCCGAAAATACGTTAGAAAACATTGTTTGATCACCGTTTGGTGCCACCGCGTGGGTTCTGCACGCTATAACTTTGCTTTTAGAAATAGCGTGAAAATAACGTTTTCACTCTATTTTCTAAGAATCTTCAAGGCTTTTGCCACAACCTAAAAGTTCTTTTTAAAATTCCGCAAAAAAATGTTCCATTATCTACGTGCAAAATAGCAAAAAATTGTCCCTCAGGCGTAACGATTTTCGGAAATTTCCATTTTTCGGTCCACCCTATTATGCAGTGCATCATCTGTTTAGCTGTCATGGAGTACATACATATTGCATAATTTGGCTAAATATTTTTGTATGAATATCACATACTTTGCTTTTTCTCATAAAGTGGATCAGAATTAATTTGATAATAGAAGTACCTGACTCTTTCTCCATTTTCCTCTTGTCCATATGATTTTTCGATTAATCAAAATTCGGGTGCAGCCCCTTCACAAAAATCTACTCGAATCGTTTATATGATTCCGCGGTATTTTTATTATCTGTAAATTTCTTATAGAGAAGTGTGGTTTGGTGAAAAACCTGAGCGCAACATCGAATCTTTGCTGATAGTATTGAAAAATTAAGTTAACAGCGGGACTATTTTTTCAAGGGCTCTGTGATTTTTGATGGAAAACTTGGAGACACTGATTATTTTTCCCTAAGATTTGATATGTGGATTAGATGATCCAAATTATAAGTGTGCGACTGGATTGATGCGTGATGTTGATATAATTTATTTTACAATAGGTGTATAATAGTATAAACTTACGATTGACTAGGCCTTTGAGATCACTACTCTATAACGATGTCATTATTAAAAATACATAACATACAGCATACAAAAAATATCTCCCTTCCAACAATTTCGTGACGGGATGATAATTTAAATTTGAGTATATTAAAACTTTTGTTCGCAGCTATTGCAAGTTTGTCCGCGTAGCTACGCTGACTTTCGACCGAATAGTCTTGTGCTACTGAGGGTGAAACTTTCAACTCTTTAAGATTGTCCTGAAAATCCACAGAAGCTTGTGAATGGGCACTAGCTTGAGAGATTGTAAAGCAGAACAGTGGATCCCCCATACCAGATGGAGTAGTTCTGAAACCAGGAACTATCCGATGATTAATGAGAGCTTGCACGGGCCAAATCGCAAGTTTTTTCCACTCGGCTGCCATAAAGTTTACCCATGTTAGAAAAATATTATGAATTGCTGTAGAGTGGGTATCAAACATTGTAGCAAGTTCAATACTGGGGGTATATCTTTTGAGCTTTATCAAAGTTATCAATAACTGATTCTCTACAGATACCTTGTCAACTCTGTGCCACTGGCTTTGTAAGTGATAAGCTGCTGGACCCAAAGATTTGAGGATGAGTCTGAATATTTTTGAGTTATCTAAACCTGTGTAGTAAGACATGCCAGCCTTCCTTTCAATGTAGCTGTATGAAAAACTGAATGGTTTTTCATCTGTCTGAGTGTATGCTGACTTTAGTTTCTTTGCTTTTTTACATTCTTCAGATATAGTCAGAGGAGCATTTTGGACTTCCAAATCTGTTATATTGCTGCCAGTTGAATCAACAACAATGTCATCGGAATTGACATCAGCAAAACTTTGATCAGAATCACATTGAGCAATAACTTCAACTTCATTTGCAAATGATTCTATCTGACATGCACTACTGAGATATCTATGCTGGCAATCTTTGAAATAACCATGGTCGTGGATAATGACATCCACTCTGTCTGCTTCAATTCTTCCAATATCCTCATGTTCGTACCCTTCTTCACATCCCATTTGGTGGTCATTGTTAAGAGTGCCATCAAATATTGGTGGATCTTCTTCTTCATCATCATCAGGGATATCAATTAAAATTTGTGGTTCTGAAACATATAGGTTTTTTGGTTTTGAGAGATTTGTTCACTCGACTGTATATTCTGCAATTGCTAACTTCAAGTTGAGTTTGCTGTTCATGTTCAGTTATTTTTCTTGAATAAGCACGCAAGTGAAATTAATGGTGAAATGAAAAATGGACAGAATTATAACATGAACAAAATTACTCAACATGAATGATGAATAAAGTACAAAATAAATTGACAATACAGTTTGATAGATTAACAGAGAGTTCAATGAAATTATCCAAGATCTCACTCGTGAATAGAGGTTGCTTCTAACCATGAAAAATTTTACAAAAATGAATAATAAGTAGTCATGGAAGAGTTGAACATATCACTGAATTCAGTTTGAAAATCTTATTGAACTCTACATGAAAGACTGACTAGAATTTTCCTGTACCTGGCTCAGTGGAATAAGACTTCCTGAAGGATCTGATTTCAACATTAATCGGTTTCTTTGTTCTCCCTCTCATTTTCCATGAATTATCCTCCACTAATGGATCCGGATAAGATTCTGGCAAATTGCACGAAGGAATAGCAATCTTCATCAGCTGCGGCCTCTTATTGAGATCTTGAAATGAATTAAAGTTGAAAGTGACTCATATTCTTTAAAGCAGCATTCATTCGCTCAGTAGCACACATGGCTCATGCATTTGAAAAAGTCTAACAAGTTTCAAAGAATAACTGACCTGATATTTCATAATCTTCTTCAGTAAAGTGCATGGAGCACACTCTCATATCCTTGGTAAGATCACCGATTTTGAGAACAGTCTTCCAAACAGTTAGACGATCAACTTTGTGTTGATATCCTCTTTTATCAACAATAATGTATTCATGTTGAGGAGGAAGATTTCGAGCACTCGAGTAGGGTCCAGGATCAGGAAATTTGTGAAAGTACAAATGCGAATGTGTAAAAGAATCATTGTAACAACCCGGTACTGAACAATGATGTTTTTGACGAATTTTTGGCATTATTCGATCAGGAAACATTTTATAAATTCAAAATGAACTGTGAAAGAAATGAAATAGACTGAATACGACAATCGCATTGCAGTAGAGCAACCTGGAGGAACCGCACTGCAGTGTGCTGCAACCAGAGATGAGTATACTGCAACTATCTAAATGCATCAAAGTATTACATTTTCGCAAAAGTATAGGAAAGAGACAGCAGAACACCTTCAGAATGCCAAAAGGAATATGCGAACGAACATATGAGCTAAAGCTTCGATCACAATAGATAATTCGCCGGTTACGCGACCATGCAACGCGACCGCGAGGTCCGCGAGGCCGCAGAAATAAAGCTTGTTCCACATAGCGAGATATGCCGCGCCCCACCTGATTATCGCAGTGCAGATACGATCTCATAAAGGGCGCTGGTGAAACATTTTTGTTTGCTATCAATTCCTTGATTAATTGTTGCTGATAAATTCCATATGATCTTCAGTTTTGAAATAATCGATGCATTTTCGACAGTTATATATACTCAAAATTTTTTTTCATACAAATAGCGCAGTTCAATGCGCATTGATATTTCTATCGTATTGCAAAAGTGGCATTTGCATTTATAACAAATTTGTGTGGCTGCATCAAAAATGAAAAGTTGAGCAGATTTGAAATCACGACAAAATTTGATTTTGAATTTATTTATTTATTTATTATTTCAATAAACGGGCATTACTGCCCAAATACAAAATTTTTACATAAATTATGATTCACCAGATAGGTGACAAAAAAATTAAACAGAAATCAATTCAACAGAAAACAGAGATTTAAAACAAGATCAAACTAACGAGTAACTACTCAGAAAAATTAACTAAAATAGATAACCTTTATAAGAACATTCAACGTTCAATATAGTTCAAATCCCTTAAGGATAATACTTTAAAACAGCTGCTTTAACTTTAGCTGAATTAAGAGGAATGTATAATATCCTTATTATTTTCGCGTGAGATCTAATAGCTCAAGGTTCGCTTGAGAGTTCACCCCCATAACGCCATGCTAATAAGTGATATTTCGAGAAATTTTCCCTCGGAAATAATGAGATCGGCAAGATACTTCTGAAAAATGGCATAAATTGTCTGTTATTCCAAGTTTTTTTTTTATTAACGCATTTTCAACCTCTTCTCGAGGTTATTCTGCGGGACCTACAGTTTAAGCAGTTTGTTATTCCAAGTTCATCGTAGTGTTTTTTCCTGGAGTGGGGGGAACCCTCCTTAATTGGGAAAAAAATCCCAATAATTCTTTGGAAAAGATCCTCTAAATGAGACACTTTGCGAAACGTCGGCACCCCATATCTGGAACTGAATTTGAGCAATCCGTAACCGAGACGCATAATGTTCACAAATATTTGGAACAATTGAATTCGAGGATCCATGACTGTAGTTGTTCAATGATCCATGACTGCGCAGTTGTTGATCAATCATGTCGAGTAGAAAAGCGAAAATTTTTCATCTGCGGTGGCAAATCGGAGATCAATTGAGATTGTATACAGAATGGAGAATATATCTAGGAAAGAGGTGGTCCAAAGAATTAGGAATTCCGAAAAGTATGCGCACTTTCTCGATTGTTGCAAAAAGAGGATTGAGTTGTATCACATGAGTGACAATCGGCCGCGTATCGCTAGTTTGCTCTGATTCGTTTGAGACTGAAAATTCAGTCTATGATATATATATTATACTCAGAACGAAAATAAAAAAAAAATGATTTTCTAAATATTAGCATGATATTGAGATTTTTCGTAATGAGAATTTGATAAATGTAATTGTAAATTCATGTAGTTATGGATGATAGATTTGTGAAATACATATGAGAAGCCTGCTGATTTCTACCCTCCCCATATCTGGGAAACCTTCCCTTGGCCCCTCCATGTTCCATTTACATTTCGATTTATATTCAGACAAATTTGATTGCATTCATAACAATATTATAGTTATCGTAATCCCTGTGAATTTGAATTAATTTTTTAAATAACGAATTTTTATTTCTATTCAATGTGCTATATTTGAACCGTAAAACATAATGAATAGTCCAGCTTCACACCCTAAAAAATGCAATACACCGTCAGGGCAGATTTCTAAAACTGCGCATTCACAATTTCAGAAATCTGTCACGATTCTATATGGAGTCCCATAATTTACGAGGAGTGCATGCAGAGTTGCTCTATATCAAAATTCAATTGATTTCCTAGATTACGTGCAAAAACTCCTCGATAACTCAATATTTTACTTTGCACTTTTATTTGTAATCAATCGTAGACGCGTGCACACCCAAAAAGTAAAAAAAAAAAAATTAATAACGCGGAAGCTTTTCAATGTGATCATCGACTGAACTGATCGCGATCTATCGAGATGAGCGTATGCTTATTTGGATCGTGCAGAGAAGCATGTCATGTATGAGACTTGTGTCCGGCAAATTAATTGTCACCTGCAGAAATATTTTTAAGCGTGACGAAACGATTGAAAATGACATGCATCTTATGAATCGTGTGAAATTGCAATTGTTATCAAATGCCATAACAATCGCAAGAGTGTAAATTCATCTGCATCGTATTATATCCACATGACCATCGCGATGCATATTTTCTAACATCACCCCTATATGTAAGCGATTCTAATTTTCTGTGCAGTGCATAAATCTTATAGCGGTCACGCATATCGAAGCCGATTGTTGTATGTAACTAGTATTGTATGGGGTTAATCAATATCCTTTGTTCTTGTAATTTTTTTTTCTTTTTTTAAAGCAACCGCAGGTGCGTGTAATATAAACTTAGGCAAAGCCGAGTGAGCGTCATACATAGCGAAATCCGAGTCAGATGCTTCTATAGGCTATGTACTCTCATTTATTAGCTTCTAATAATATTGATTCGGTCACGTTAAGCGCAAACGCTAATAATGATTTTCATCGACGCTGATCACGACAGTATATCGTCATACAGTGGTGCGCGGTTTTAGTTCTCTGTAGCTATATCTATAATACGTGGAGAGGGTTTAAATGACTTTCGGTGGACCGACGAGTTTTTGGGTATATTGCGAGCGATTACGCGATGACAGGGGAATTTTTATAGGATTGAAACGCGCGTACTGGTGAAATTTGATGAGATTCTGTTTTTTCAGTATAGGAAGTTTTGTCTCGGGTCAACGGAATTTTTTTTTGAGACGCAAGCTATTTTCAGGAGAAAATCGCTATTTGCCGTCGCGGTTTGCCGTGTTTGCGTTGCCAATGACGTATTTGCCGTGAAAGACACAGCGAACCGCGGTAAATATGGCAAATATTCTCGAATTTTACAGGTTACCGACAGAGCGTCACCGATGCCAACAAATTTTGCGGTAAAATTTGACGGAAAATGTTACCGCCAAATTTAGAATACGGGCCCAGATTAGGCACACTTTCTTCATTTTTGATTAAGGTCTAAAATTATCTGTAGGAATTATGCTTAGGTGATGGAAGATTACACCGTTCAGTGGAATAGAGAAGATTTGACGATTACGGAAGAAAAATTTTACTAACGTGCGTCTAAAACACTTTATGACATCCATTTCGACGCGGATATGAAATCCGTAAAAGTCGATGTCGAACTATAACAATCTCATATAGTTGCGTCTTTGCTGGTGCTCAGGCTAATCCATCGGGAACATTTATAGAATTTTAATTCCAGTTAAACTTGTCTAAGGTGGAACTTGGGTAACTGGGAAACCCTTCTAATTGGGAGAAAAATCTGGGTCCTCTGAAAAAATTCTCCTAAAGTGGACACGTAACCAGCTCTTAAGTGGGACAGTTTGCGAGCGGTGAAAACCGTGCATCTGGAACCAAATTTGAGAAAAATTCCGTGATTGGGACGCGATATTGAGAAATACCCGAGTCAGCCGAACTCGAGGACCTTCAGTCACTGATCATTTTCTACTTTGATCTCTATTAATCTAACTAGTTGCTCCATAACATTCGATTTATATGTATAAATATTGGATGTAATTAATGAATCATTGACGTAGATATAGACCAATTAATTTGCAATACATAGAAAACCTGAATAAATGGGACTCACATAGTTTAGAACCTCTATACAACGGGTACAGGATACCTGGGAATACCCCCAACTGGGGAAAAAATTTCCTCCCATTTTGGTCCCACTCATACAAGTTCGACTGTAATATAATGCAATAAAAGGTCCAAATTATGGTTGATTTCGTGAGTTCCTTAGCACATTACAATAATGTATATCATATTAGTATGCAGTATCATCTTGAGTAGTGAAAACAAATTTTCCGATTTCCAATGCTACCTCTCTTAAACTCTTCGATTAAATCTTCCGTACTCAAAATCGACATCATGAATTTGAAATTGGCGCTCAGCAGGTTTTGGATGAGATAACAGACAGATAACGGCTCATGCAAGATGCGATAGATGAGCTTTTGAATAGATGAGAAGTGATCAGGTGTATATTAGAGGCGCTATATCTACCATGCAGTCGCGTTAGTATACCTCTTACGGCGTAAGAGCAAGCCTTCACAAAGTGCATAACACGAGATGACAACGATTGCATCTGAAATATTCTATGGCAATACCATGTGAACCCATCATCATATAACTCGTTCGGTGAATTTAGAATGAATGAAGTTTCATGCTATCATGGGTGAGTTTATTTCACGATCCATAACAATATTTGCTTACTCTAGATTATCTACGATATTTCGCAACTTGTTGCAAGACGATCCACTGTGACTGAGATAAATTTAATTCAGACGTCGTAAGCATTCTGACGTGTATATTATGTTTTTGTGACGCATAAATTAAATTGTAAGATCAAAGTGTATATTCAAATATGTACATACATACATATTTGAATTCGAAGCCGAGCGATTGGCTATAAAGTGCATGTCTCTATAACGTTGAATTTAAACTTGGTTATTACACCATAAATTTCGACCTACAAACTGTTCATCAGTCTGCCCAAAAATTCTGATGGTCTTCATTAGGTTTGATCCTGACACGGAGGTATCCATTATTGTGTCTTCATTTCATCGTTTAGTCTGAATTCATACAAGATTTCCTTTTGAGAATTAAAAGTTTGGAACGGAAGAATAAATAAAAAAGATTTATATAAGAAAATGGTGATGAGGCTATATTGAAGTTTTTCTTATCGATAAATTTATGATGCCAGAGCCTTATTATGAAGTCTCCATTAATAGAGTCTTGATCAACGGATCAGCTCGATGATTTAACTTTTTTTTCCATGCTGGAAATTTTCAATTTTTTGCAAAATTGATGACGATTTGTTCGTTTGTTTACTTCTCTCAGTGAGCCGTGATACATTCAATATATAATTATCGCTTCACCGCAGCCCAGATTTGCTGAGACCAAATTAATTTTCCACCATTATGTTTTTTACTTGCAGGAATAGAAACGAATGAAAAATCTCAAATCCATTGAGATCAAAAGAAGTTGTGTCGATTAGAAGGAAATTTATTTCATTCTTTTGCTTTCTGGATGAGTATTATAAGGTAACAATTTCAAATGCACTCCAGCAACTAGTAATTCCATCAACCCCTCAATCATTTTTATCTGATAATAGATAAAATCTCGATATTCCAGATTAGACAGTTGTTTACTTCTAGCATAGCCTACAGTGTCAGTGCAAGAAACGATAGCTCCAAGTGTTCCCAAGATCGATTAACAACTTACCAACAATGGCTGGTTTCATAATACTACTAGGCCTAGTTGCAATTGCATCCGGGATATCATACGCCCTGTTTGTAGTACTATATCAATATACTTACTGGAAGCGTCGAAAGATGTTACACGTGGAATCCACTCCAATAATTGGCAATAATGCTCCAATCGTTTACCAGACAGAATCATTTGCCACGCACTCTCAAAATCTCTACAAAAACTGTCCTGGTGCCCGCTACTATGGCATGTTTGACTTCACTAAGCCCGCTATTGTTGTCAAGGATCCAGAATTAATTCGTGAAATTGGAGTCAAAAGTTTTGAAGATTTTACAGATCATAGTGTTTTTGTCGACGAAAAGATGGACCCGTATGTTGGTAGAAATCTTTTTTCCCTCAAAGGTGATAGATGGAAGGAAGTCAGGAAAACTGTCAGCCCAAGTTTTACAACTGCTAAACTAAAGAGTCTTTTTGACTTAATTGCTGAATGTTCCAAGGATTTCGTACAGTATTTTGTTGATCACCCAGAGGTAATTTTCGTCTGTTATCATAGAAGTGTGTGTGTGTGTGTGTGTGTATGTGTGTGTGTGTAAGTGTGTATATGTGTGTCTTGGAAATTAGAAAGAAAAGAGCTTGTGATGACATGTTGGAAAGCGATTATGATCGATATTTGCAGATAATCTATCTCGGAATTCTCGCTTTGTTTTGAGTGTCTTTATCAAAACAATAATGATGACAATACACTGTGACCCAAAAAATCGGGCCCAAGAAATTTTTTTTTCTGTTGAATTTTTTCGAAAGCTGACGCTATCAGATTAGGTCGTGAGAGACAGAGATTTCGGAGAAGTAGTTTCCAGGAATCAAAACTTTGCGAGTCAAAATTTACAAAATTTATTTGCGAAAATACGGAAAATTCGTTAGGACATGTTGGGCTTGATCAAAAGGCCGTAAAATTACTTGCTATTGCCATTTAATGCAACGTAAACTCCTCATCCGATATTGATAATTGCAAGATTCGAAGAGTTATCTCGCTGGTAGAACGTCGCCGCGTCAGCCGTGCCAACCCCGCTCGACTTCGCGAAAATTCTGAAGTCGAGGCGTTTCGTCAACAAGCGTCTGCTAGAGTTTCCGTTCGATATGGGTTCGTACAGGTTATCACCAGAATGGTGGAAATGTTAGCTGATTGAAGCATCCTCTGCTGGAGAATCATTATTTGAATGCATCGCAACATGCCAATGGCGATATATACTCTAGAATATTTTGTCGTCGAGCTATCATATTTGTCATCAAAATTCTCATCATTGAATGATGATGAGCCGGTTTCCTTGGGGTGAATCTGTTTGTATCCTTGAACACACACTATGCTGTCATTTGACCTGGTCTGAGCGATAGCCTCTCGGTAATTCGAGCACAAATTCACAACAAAATCAGCCTTGTCTTAAAAGCGATCAAAATAAAGAGGGACATTTCAAATTGCTTTTGGCATGAATTTTCCACGGAAATATTGTCTGAAGCAAGGAAACAGCATCTGAATCTGTTTCAAAAACGAATTTTGTGATAAATTTGCGCAGAGAAAGTGTCAGATTTCAATTGAGGGACGAAAAGTTTAATGACATAGACGAGTAATCTGATTCTCATTGATCCGAACAATTGCCACTCTGTAAGTGGCAAAATATCGTCTGCCATCGATCTTGAGACAAATACTCCCCTCTTGTATGTGATCAAATTCCCGTGAAGATATCGCTCAGAGCACAGAAATGGGAGAAAAATCTGTTCTGTACATAGGTTGAGGGAACGATTCGCGCAGAAAAAGTATTTAATCTCGATTGAGAGACGAGAATTTTGATGGCATGGACGATGAGCTCAACTCTCATTAATTCACGCTGTCTCCATAGCCTCAGCATCGAAATATCGGGGTTTTCTCACTTGCAACCGGTTTTGAAACAATCACATTTCTTTTGAGTTTGTGCAAAAATTCTCCTGAGGGTATAGCTCAAACGAGATGAATGATGCTGGAACCTGGTATGTGTTCGAGAATACAAATGAATTCGCCCCAAGAAAACCAGCCTATCATCATTGAATGATGGAATTTCTGATGACAAATTTGATAGACCCACGACAAGAAATTCTACGTGTTATTGCCATGGGCGTGTGCGATGCATCCAAATTATGCTTCTCCTGCAAAGGATGCTTCATAAATTGCAATGCATAATCAGCTCAGATATTCAATGATGATTATATTCTATGCGGGCTCGTACCGAACGTCAACACAAGCAGACGCTTGTTTACCCAACGCCTTGACTTCAGAATTTTTGCGAAGTCGAGGGGGGTCGGCACGGCTGACGCGGCGACGTTCACGTAGCCAGTTTGCTCTTTGAGTTTTGTAATCTCCTATATCAAATAATTAGTCTGCTTTGCATTGAACAGCAATTGCAAATATTCATTCCTTTGTGTAATTTTCCGGCCTTTTGATTAAGCCCCTTTTGTCCTAACAAATTCTGCATATTTTCGGAAATAGAATCCGTAAATTTTGACTCCTCAATGTTTGGGGCCCGAAGACTACTTTGTTGGAATTTCCGACCCTCAAAACCTGAAGAGATAGCGTCAGTTTTCTGAAAAAAATGAACAAAAAAAACTATCTTGGGAGCCGATTCTTTTTGGGTCACAGTGTATATCAATGTTGTATTCCCACGACTTAGTATGACAAGTCTCGTCAAACCGTCACTGAAAATTTTCAGACTTGATAGTTCAGACATTGAAAAGTTGAGAATTCGATTATTGGACATCGTTTTTCTCCAATTTAAATAGTTGATCATCGAAATCAGAGTGAGATGACAGATTTCGAACCAAGAATAATAATACACGCTTCTTTTTCATAACTTTTCTATCGTTCAAATTTTGATGAAGAGATACTCAAAATCATGTGAGCAGAAAGATCATCTTCATATGATTAGATATTTTCTGGATTCCTGCAGGGTCATACAGAACCTGTGATTTGAAAACATTTAGAATCTGCTGAAATCAAACGATTTGAACTCATGGTTCAAACACTTGAAATGGGTCGCACGGGCACAGGATTCATCTTCAAAAGAGTAATCTTTGTGCCTTTCCAAAATGGGACATCAAAGCTTCCCACATTAATCATGAATAAATTCTTCCAAAGAATAACAAAATGGTTCGGTTGTGCTCCAGTAGAAGAATTGATCATTTACATGATGTAATCATCCACGTATGGTGGATAGATATTTTGTTGACAAAATTTACCCTCGTTTCACACTGATATTGTGCCCCAATTCGAGGCGAAATGAAGGTGTGACTGAGACTATGAAAACCTGATAAGAACAATTGCCAAATGATGATGATAGTTTTGATAACGAACTGAGAGATCGATCGTCATCACCTCGTTCCTATTACACAAAACAATCACACAGGATTAGTAGAAGTTCTTATCAGGCCGTCGTACTTAATTTTGTGCAGCATTTGGTTCAAAGCTAAAATGATGATATGGAGTCCCAATCTCATTCAGGATTCAATACACACTTATTGTTCATCACTCTCTAAAATGGACTCATTATTGCAGGTTGCTCGAAGCTTTGAGGCAAAAGATGCCTTCACAAGATACGCCACGGATGTGATAGGTACCTCTGCCTTTGGAGTCAAGGTGAACTCTATGAAAGACCGTGACAATGGACTTTTTGTAAGTGGGCAATTAGCTACCAAGTTCACATTCCAAAGTCTTGTAAAAACTGAGCTTCTACGAAACTTTCCACATTTAATGCGTCATCTCGGCGCAACTTTTCTTCCTCGAACCGCTGACGCCTTCTTCAAGAAGCTCATATCCGATACACTCCGGCTTCGACGTGAAACTGGCTTATCAAGACCAGATATGGTTCAACTAATGATGCAAGCCATAGAAAATGGTGAAGATGTTTGCGAAGATGATATAGTTGGTCAAGCTTTCTTCTTCATTTTAGCTGGTTTCGATACCTCAGCTAGTAACATGTGTTTTATCGTCCACGAACTTGCTGCCAATCCAGATATTCAAGATAAGTTACGAGATGAAATTGATGGTTGGTTACATGCAAACAACCAAAATGAGTTGACTTACGAGGGACTCTCTGAATTACGTTATTTAGACATGGTTGTGAGTGAGTCACTAAGAAAATATCCAACAGCACCATTTACCAACAGAGTTTGTGTGAGAGAACACGTGTTGCCACCACCTGCACCTGGATACCCTAAATGCCATGTTGAAAAAGGTACCGTTATCATGATACCGATTATGGGGTTACACTTGGATCCCCAATACTTCCCTGATCCACAGAGATTTGATCCGGAAAGATTCAGCGAAGAAAATAAATCCAACATTAAACCTTATGCGTATTTACCTTTTGGAATTGGACCGAGGCTGTGTATTGGAAATAGGTTTGCTTTGCTCGAGACGAAGATAATTATGGTGGATATATTGAGAAATTTTGTAATCAAGTTTACCAATAAGTCACAGCACCCTCTTACTTTTGGGAAGAAAGGGTTCAGCACCACTGCTGAGCATGGCTTTTGGATTGCCTTTGAGAGGAGAGAGGATACGAGTTTGTAAGAGAATGAGATAATTATTCACATGTTTTCGTATGAAATAAATTCAGTTTTCCTTAGAGAAGGTGGATTTAATCATGTAATATTGACATTTTTTAATAAAGTAAGAACTCTGATATTAGCGAATTGTCTATGAGACTACTGAAGCTGCCAATGGTATACTAAAGAAGACCCTCCGTATCCGCGGATTCCCCATCCGCGAAATTCGCTAATTTGCGGATAGGAGAACGACCCCCTATTTCAATATTTCCATAAGAGCAATGCTTCGGGATTCGCGGAATTCCGTATTGTGGTAAATTTTTTTGAAATGTAGACCCCGCGAATACGGGGGGTCAGTTGTACACTGTAAACAAAACTTTCGATGATTTTACCAATTGTTGGTAAATTTAACATCCGAAGTTCGTAATTTTGATACCTTTCCGCTAGTGAAATCGCTAACGGATTAGCAAATTTACTAATAGTTCGTAAAATCACGCTCAGCGTAGGTCGCTCTGTTACCTCCGCTGAGCGATGCGAAATCGCTAAGCCGAGATTAGCGAATTCACGCAAGACAGCGTGGTGAATTTATTAAAATTGAGAAAGCATCAAACATCGCTACTTTGCGATTGAACTATCTTCGTACGTCCTCACGAGCCCTCCAATTACTTTCGGAGTATCATCCGAGTATGAAATATTAACACAGCAGTGCCTTTCACGTACGAGGACTCCTGGACAACCGCGTAAACGAGTCCAATCGAGTGAGAATAGAGTCGTCCATAACCTAAAAAAATTGGGATGGGCTCCACCTGGTGGAGTAAAATCGCTAAGCCTCGGTTAGCGAATTTACATAGCTGAAGCAAATTCACTCCGCCCAGTAGGTCGCTTCCATTTCTTACGCTGGGCTTAGACATTTTGTCGAATTTTTTTTTACAGTGTACGCTACAAGGGCCGAAAGTAACCCTTCGTGGCCCAAGATAAAGATTACCGCATGAGTCAATACGCGAGGGTGGCATAGTGATTATATACCAACGGGTTCCCCGAGGCTTTGGTCTCCGAGGCGCGTACACTGTTTTTCGGTACACTTGTATCGAGATTCTAGCGATTCTAGGCTTTCCGACCCAATATCGAGACAAAAATAGGAAACATTGGAGCATGCAGTGGCCCGAGCTCTGATCTATCTGTGAGGCCTGCTGCTCATGCACAATCGTTTTCCGGTCTGTGCGTTATTACGTCATTTTCTGTCCTGGAATTGGGATGGGAACCGAACAAAACCGAATTCTGAAAATTTTTACAGCATCAAACAGTTTTTAAATTCTGCAATGACTCAGAGGTACGTATACTCTGCCGTATACAGGAACAAAGTGAGACTGTTGGTGGCATGATGGCCCCTGGTCTCACTTACGAGGAACAATGTGAAACTATATTTCTCAATCCTAAATATATGAGCTCGACACACTAGGGTTAAGCGTGAAAGTTTCATAACATGATAACGCGACCGAACTATCAGACGAACTGGATCTATTTTTTTCATAAGGCAAGGCGAGAGGCAAGGAATCTCACCTGTTCTCGAGCTATGGATAAACAGAAAAAATGTACATGGAATGTCACGAGTCCTTATTTGCTTTTCCGTAAACCGTCGAGTGAAAATGGTGCCTGGCGATGGGTTACAAAACCCAGGCACATGGCTCCAGTCTGTGACTGCAAGTAGACACAAAATTCTCTATTTTTCTGACGAATTTTCCATAAATTATCATACGTTATACGAGACATCCAAAAATTATGATACACCTGACATTTCAATTGTATTGCGGATAATATCATACTGAAAAATAGAGGGGCATCTTCTTTCGTGCGGTAAGAAGTTTCCCTATTCAATTCTAGGTCTAATCGGAATATTTTCTTGATAACAACTTTGAAACGATCTTTGTCGATTAATAACCATCTATTCCAATTGAACACATCTCTACGACTGCAGTTACAATGAAAAATTCCATTGCGAGTTGCACTAGAATTGGAGTGTTTCGTGAAATAAAGTTGATCTAGGTCTGAGCGCCTATAATGGAACTTGTCATTAGCAAATCATCCCAATGTTGGAATTTGAATTCACTCAAATCTAGTTTATTCGAACAAATTATGCCCAACACAACAGTATGATACCTCCAGAACGTACGGATACAGGCTCATGAAATAATCTTAGATAATATATCATCTGACCAAGAATTTTGTCATTCAGAACGTTCTTCATGTGGTCATATTTTGACATACTTGATGAATCATCTACAGTTTTAGTCTCACAAATGATACAATAAATCAATAGAATACTTGACATTATCTTATTCCTTTCTGGCAACACTTGTCGGGACGACAGATACTAAAGCAGTGAAATAGCTCATTGATAATCGCACAAGCTGGAATCATAAATGATCAGTTTATTTATTTACATGAAAATGAGAAAAAATTGATGAATATTCGACCAATCTTCCAGATTAACACAAATCAATTTCTATTTCCCAAAAACTTGGGCTCGTTTTTCGATAATTTTTCTCAATGGCCAGTCATTATTTTAGAATCACTCAAGACAGTTGCTTGTCTAATTGATGCCATTAATATGTTTCCGAAGATTAATATCCCAATAAGAGGACCTCATAAACACCGGAGCGAAAAATTTGAAATCGTGTAGGGTCAAAGAAATTGTCACTTTCGTGTATGAACTGCCACACAATTTTTTGAAAGTTCTATCTATTAGTTATGAATATCAGAAAATAAAAAAGATCTTGGAGAGTGCGACCTTTAGAGCTGTAACAAATTGAAACACAGGTTGCCCTGATGTAATCGATTATAAATCGCAAAGGGAAGGAGGTCAGAAGTATCTCACAATCAGGATTTGGTCATTAAATTCTAAGTATAATTTTACTTACTCTAGCAAATGTCTCGAAAGAAAGAGGTACTATCTTGCCAGCTGTCAGGTAAAATCGATCTTGTGACCGTCTCAATATAAAAAGTATGATCTTGCGTTGGTCCGGTCGAATAGAGTACCAGTTACAGGCGTAACTTTTTATCAATGATGCACACAATGTTTCATCATTATTAAATCAGCATTGTTCCGGAAAAAATTTTTTTTGATAACTTACCCACAATCAAACACTCTTGCACTTTCATTAATAAGTTCTTGACCCAAGTAATTGAAAGACATCAAAAGTAGATAGATAATGATGATCATGAGAACAAAAAAGTATTTTCTTGACCAAAGACCATTTGTATTGATGATCTGAAATGCCAAAATATCAATGACTAATCGCCCTAATGATTTCTGCCATATTTCTTAGAATGTGATGTATTTTCGAGGTATTTTGATACGTACGTAAAAATAACAGGCAGATAACATGACTACGAACATACATTCAACAAGCATGGTAGTTAATGTGAAACATTCTTCAAATAAATCACATATTCTGTGGAGTAAAAGTTAATATAATAAGACTTGCCAGCCTAAGATCATTATAGTTTGCTTACATCGTATGTCTATCATACTTAATGGTTTCAGTATGCAGCGATACTATATCTTTCAAATCAGTGTATTTAATTCGAGCGAGACAATTCTCTTTGTTCTTTGTCGAAATACCACAATTCTCAGGTTTCACTAGGTTTATGAGTCTGAAACTGAAAATTATCCCACGATTTATAACGCGTAAAATACCATCAGCTCATAGGACCGTGGCTTATATCGATGCACAGAAATGATGACCACCGGAGTCAAAAGAGACGGGTATTGAGTATATTTTCCAAAATTTTGTGGTTTGCAAGAAATCCCTGAAATGATGTAGCTCTATCGGTATCCAATCTCAAAATCCAATTCAGAAATTTTTCTTGCATTTCAAATTGTTTTGAACACATGCGTTGTCGTACAGTATAATATAAGCACCTTATTCATTTAATGATCATCGAAAATTCCGGGAAATGGTATGGGTCTGTTCAAGCATATAAACTTTTCACTCTGATTTACTTTCAATTTCTTTGAGATTGATTATGAATAAGTCCCCTTATTGTGATGCTAGTGAATAAATTCTTTTCTATGGTCCAGTTCCAATTCGTCCTTCTATGCATACTGTACAGGTTTGGAAAATGTCAGAATCGCAAACTTTGTGTTAATTTGATGATATTCCTAAAAAATTACCCATAACATTTCTAATCATCAGGTATGCTGTGAGCAAACTCAATGCGATAAACGAAATCAATGCATGTTTAGCTCAAACAAATGTCAACATTTTATCATTACCGATACACAGTGAACATGAACATAGTCAGTTTTACCATAGCTCGAATTGTATAATCTTATATTCTAATTTTCAGCAATCATTTTTTTTTGCATCAACAGTCTATCCTATTTATTTGCAACCAGTTCAAAGCCTCCGATCATTCCGAGATCATTCGGTCTCGTTTTCAACTTTTACCTCAACGAAGACCCCTCAAGTATGGCAACCCTAACGGATAGCGCTGATGAAAGCCCGATTCAGGCGCATCAATATATGGACACAAGCTATATGTGTAATTTGAGTTGATCTTTAGTGGTTTTTCCCTTTTCTAGAATTTGTTTGATCTCGATCATATGTCCAAATTAATTACATATCATCACTGATATGTAATCTGATCTCAAAAAAGTTTTTCAGGAAAGGGTTTCATAACTTTTATCAGTAAAAAATCAGTAGATATTAATTTTGCAAGCAAAAAAGGAAACCATGGCATGAACAATTTGCTTATGAATTGGATCATTCTAATTGGTCACATAATTCTAATTCTTAGAACGAATACCTAATGGGAATCTGATCGAACCAAGGTTCTGTATCCCGTATTTCAATTTGTCTAGCATAGTTTTATCTCGTTTACTTCAAAAAGATAATAGATAATAATTTTTTCATCTGCAATATAACTCACCTAATCACGGAGTAAAAACCGCAGATTTGTTTACACTCCATGATGAAGAAACTCCCGCTACCGACCAAAATAACATAGTTCATGCCAAAAACCACAGCTAGATGAGTCCATTTGGTGATAAAATTATTCCGTAAGCCAAAGTAGCCAAAGTTGCCAAGTATAACCATAAGATCTGGTCTGGTACCATTCTTCAAGGGCGAAATTAGATCAAGAATTGGATAGATTGTAGGGAATATGATAGTCGATAACCAGCCTATTAGAGAAAATCCTGTGAAGTGAACAATGGCTTGTTGGTAAACGGTTCAATTGTTGAGATAACCTATCAAGGGAAGATAGATTAATAAAAGATGCATAGGAACATGAATATATTTTCTATACTCCAAAGTTCCAAGAATGCGTCTGTCCTATAAACTAAAATTTTCCCAGAGTCAATGCGGTCAATTTGGACTTTTTTTTTGTCTTGGCGAACAATCACCTTCATCAAAGGACCAATAGAATAACTACACAGGCCCCAAAGAAAAAAAAAATCCCCGATTAGGAAAGGTAATACTCTGTAATGGCGTTTTTCAGGCTGTGTTACACGAACCTCAACCGAGAACAGAACTTTTTTCTGGCCGTTTTCGATTTGCGGACATATTTATGAATTACAAAAATACCTAGATACGAGTTTCTGCGTTTTACAGGCGAATTGAACTCTTTGACAGGCATACTAAGGGTAGGATTGTTCCTGCCATCATATGTCGAAAACGTAATTTTCAGGAATTTTTGTACCCTCTAGGGTGCTAGAAAAAACCCTAGATGTGCTGAAATTCCCTATAGGTGGGATTTTTTCATCGCGGATGAGAATAGAAACTAGATAGATCAAAACAAATCTCAAAAAGGATAAGGTCAAATTCTACTTCAAATTTTACGTGAAAAAACGTGTTTTATGCAACTTTCCCATCTTCGGGTGCTCACAAAAAAGACCACTGAGCACATCAGACGGGTATCGGAAACTTTCAAATTTCCTGAATTACATCATGGAAGTACATACTCAAGAGTGCTCTTTACCTTTTGAAAAGCGATGGCAGTGCCTCTGGCGGTCAAATTGGTACATTGCCAATAAAAATTTTTAAAAACGAAGGGGACAGAAACCAATGGTAGCGCGCCTTACGGATTATTTTTCTACGAATTTAAAAAAAAATTTCATCGGGATCGGTGCAAAATTGAGCTCAAAAATTTGCGCGGGAATTTCTTAGTGTTGCTGCATTTTTCCCGCAAATTGTAGAGCTGAATTTTGCACCGATCTCGATGAAACTTTTTTTTGAATTCAAAGAAAAATAATCCTCAGGGCGCGGTACTAATTGTACTCTACTATTGGTCTCCGCTACTATTGGTTTCCGTCCCCTTTGTTTTTAAAAATTGTTATGAGCAATATGGTTGAGCAGTATACCCAGTTGACTACCAGAGGCGTCGCCATCGCTTCTCCAAAGTAAGGCGATGCGGTCACCGTGCACCGCGACGATGGAACTTGAAAATACATCTCACATAGAAATTTTGATGATTCTAACTTTGAAAAGAAATTTCGCAACCTTCTTATTGTCTAATTTGTATTTCTCAATCCGTCGCTTAAGCCCAATAATCACAAGAGAATCGGAGAAAAGTGGGAATAACTCAGCCGCGGGAACCTCCTAACCTATAATATACGCACATCTTCATTCCCATTTTTCTGCAATCCTCTTGCGATTTGGGCTAAACGACGAGTGGACAAATTCAAATTGGATGATAACAAGTATTCGTGCACTCGTCATTTAGTCCAAATCGCAAAAGAATCGGAGGAAAATGGGAATGACTTTAAGCTTGCATGGTGACCGCATTGTCTTTCACACTTTTAGTACATGGGTCGCTGATTCTCAATGTTACCTGCCAATATTGAGCCAATTGTGCATCCAACTCGAACAGGCTTCAGAACTAATTCTCTTTCATCTGTATCAGTAATACTCTGACAAACTCTCGTTGTCTCTGCGTATAATTGTCTGATCTATTTCAAATAGAAAATTCTCAGTTATTGACAAAATTGAATCCACAAGCTTACTCTCAAATTGTGAGTTTATACTTCTGGAGTTTTCATAAACATGATCAGAAAAGTTATCAAGTAAGCGATGCATGCGAGCGAGTCAATTAGAACTTCCATCATGACTTCATTATCGGTATCGGATATCTGGATCAAGAATTCCAGCTACAAGAAATAATCCAATTAAATTAGATAGGATTATTATTTGGATCGAAATCGAGGGCTTCATAATTATTTACCATTGGAATAACAAATGATAAAGCTACCACATAGTAGAAGGAAAACCATGCTATTCTTCGGAGTCGAGGCTGATGCAACCATGACTCTATCCATTTTGAGTGGAAATGGAAGAACTTTGTATGAATATTATTTAACCCTTCTTTGTTCATTTTAGTTTGAGTAATTCCTTATTTTTATCAGTAATTTATGATGATCTTATTATGTTGATCTAGAAAAAAATATTCTATAGTGGAAAGTGCACAATTTTCGTTGTTTTTTATAACACGTTCGCCGCACACAAAGACGGAACTGCGATTTTCGCCGCCACAGCGAACGTGTTAAAAGTATATGGGTATTTCAAATGATATGGCTCCCGCCATTTGGAACACATATCATTTAGAAGAGAAAAATATAGTACAGTACCTGGAAAGCCATAATTAAGGTATTTCATGCAGCAATACGTCCTAGATGTAAAGTTCTTCAATAAGTATAGTGATTATAGCAAACTCAGATTCTAGATAGGCCTCGAGATAGGCACACTCCTCCCACGTTTTTAGGACCCAAAATGTTGCATAGCAAATATGAAAGGATCCCAATTCTTCTAAATGTTTCCAAATCTTTGTTATGCAGACTTATTCTCACATTTTGCAAATGAATCGGGGTGATTGTCAAACAGGAATTTGTACTTTTGCTTTCTCTAAAGAGAAAGCTTTGTTTTCATACCAGCAAAATTTTGATCAAATTTTCTACTAAATCCAATATTTTCTTCAACAAAATTCCGTTTATCTAAAAAAGGCTTAGACCATTCTCTTCCTCTCGCCAAAATCTATCAATTGTAGGTAACACTTTTCCTCCTAATGGTCTTCCACATCAGCCAGAAACCCATCTTTGCACCCCTTTGTCCGTGTTCGTGTGTGTGTGTGTGTGTTTCTTGTTTTATACCGGACACGCTTTCTCTTTTACTGGTCACCTGATCAACTTTTGGCTTTCTACAAGTTGTCCAGAATACAATTTCTGAGAGCCCAGTGATTTGGCACCTTTCGGCTCCCAGTCAAATTTGATCCATGAGCTTTTTCAACCAAAAGTGCTCAAATTTCGACTTTTAATACATAAATATCTTTTTCTCACACACTCTCACAACAAATTGAGTCACCTAAACTATGATTTTTTCTGCGAGATCTATCGATTGGTTAATACTGAAATTTGATTTAATCTTTTCAGATCTCAGATTTTCAAAATATCAAAATTTTCACCAAAATTTTCTTTTTGAGCCTTTTTAAACCCACTGCATCGAAATTCCGTCTCAACCAAACGATGGATATTGTTAAAAAAACCTCAGACTAGAAGGCCCAAATCTCTCTAAAAAGCTTCCTCTAAAGAATAATTCATAAGATAATAAGAAATTTTTCTCAATATTCATTTTTTCATCCTACACTGTAAAAAATTTTCGAGGTAAAGATACCTGGTGGGATTGTAGATTCACAGTGTTGAGCATGGTGAATTTACCAGAAAGTGAGGAAACCTACGAGCGGCTTGTAAATTTACCATGCTCAGCACAGGAAATCCTGGGACACCATGCTGAGCATGGTGAGTTTACGTTCCGGAGCTTGTAAATTTCCCGTCCCAGGCTTGTAAATTTCATTTGAGTGCGCGTGCGCGAGTTGCGATCTGTCATCTGAAAATTTTTGAATCGGCCGTTCAAAGAGAACAACTGTATGTATGTATGTGGGAGTGGAGCAGACATCATAGACTCGAAAGTCGAAAGTGGGCATCCGTCAACGTCTGTACGTAAATAAACGTGTAAATAAACGATGTAAATAAAGGGTGCTGATCTCCGTGAACGTGCTCGTAAAACGTGTGTGATTGTGTGTGTGATGCCGGCAGCGAGAAAAGAGCTCGACGTGACTCTCGATATTAGAAAACATTTTCATCCACTCGTTCATCCGCGGATTTCTTCCTATAGAATGATTCAAGCGCGATCAATTTCTATAACGAGGCTACACAGTATTAGGTTACGACCGGTCCGACAAAATCGATGCATTTTTGTCCAAAAAATTCCATTCACCGTAAGAATTAACACATCTCAATATTTCACTATGCTAGAAATGACGTCTAGATGTAAAATCAACAACTCGGCATTTTACAGAAACTTTGATAAGGATGTGTAGGCACGGCGGCTCCTCTCGAGCGGGAATTTGCCATCCGGATCCGTCGGTAAGGAAATTTACAAGCCCGCTCGAAAATTCCCCATCCGGGCTTGTAAATTTACAATGCTGAGCATGGTGTCCCTAGATTTCCTGTGCTCAGCATGGTGAATTTACATAAATTTTTTTACAGTGTATCTTCCTTCATGACTCTTTTGTCTCAATTTTAATGACCTAAACTATCATATTTTCTGCACGATCTATCGATTGGTTAACACCGAAATTCTATTTCATCCAAAAGATGTATAGGAGAGTGAATGGAAAATTGTCACTAAAAAAATTACATTATTGCTCAGTTATCGCAGATCTCGCCAAGAGAAAGCTTTCTGCTAATCTCTTTTAGCAGCGTATTTTGCTTATCGAACATCTAATTTGAAAAATATTGACCAGTTATGTGGAATGACCTCGGGAATGACGAGATAATGAATAAGACTTGGCTTTCTAGAACTGTTAGCACCAAAGTGATATGAAAATGATATGTTTACTGATGGGGAGAATTAAATATATTATACTTACCTCTGCAGTGCAAAACTAATTCACCGTTCTACCTCATTGCGCTCATGAAATTGAATACCCCGGTTGATTGAGGTTCTATATGATTGGACTTTGGCGCCTAATACCCGCTTTAGAAATAGCCACATTATCTCAGTTCGTAAAAAACGATGAATTTTGAGAAAGGGAAATGATTGTCACCGTTTCATATTCTAATACCGGACATTATTCTTTTGTAGCATCATTACAATTTTCTGAAGAATCTCCATGTGTAAAGTATATCATATTGGCTCTCAATATTAGAGGTCCAATATTGAACAGTTTTGGCCGAAAAAATAGTCGATGAAGACTTGTCAAAGTTATTCAAGTCTGACAATTTTGAATATGCTTTGTACCTAAAAAACTTTCTTGTTATACAACTAAGGTGGCATTTGTGATGATATTAGAAAAAAGTCGATAATAATTTTGTTGTTTTGGAATAGTTTTTGGGCCATTTTTGAAAAAATCATTACTGTGAGAAACGCAATATTGAATCCAACTGGAGATGTATAGAATTAGGAAGCTGAGTGGACTCTAACGGAAAATCCTGCGTTGGGTTTTTATTTGATGTCGTTATTGAATAGGATAATGCAAGAATTTTATTAACAAGTAAAAAAATATGGGAATACCATGCATGCTTGCACAGGATAACTCCGGTACTCAGTGGCGTGGCATATAGGCATTTTGAAAATCTATATTAAGAGTTTTCGCGGGAATTCCGATATTTCCACGCGATATTTGGAGGTTGCAAATGTAGCAACCCCAAAACTTTCTTCCAAAGATTCTAAGGTGTATTTATAGCACTCTAACCTAAAAATCGCAACTTTGAACATGATTTTTGGATTCTCGTGCCATAAATTATCTTATGAGACTGCGTGCAGATGGGTATTTTTGTTACGAAGGACTTATAGCACTCGCTTCGCTCGTGCCATAAACAGTCCTTCGTACAAAACTACCCATCTACGTGCAGTGTCATAATATACTATTTTTTGACTTTTTTGGGACGTGTAGAATATATGTACGAATTATTTCGCGCACGGATATGAACAGTTCCACTCATCGGTACTATAAAGAGACGCAGTAGGTGGCACGAACCTGACATTTTGGAGCCGTGTACGGATCTTATTTTGTGACACTAAAATTTATCTCAAGGCCAAAAAATTTGAGCTACGGTCCTCAAGTTTTGGGATATTCATTTGGCCACACCACTCTGAAAAAGCTGTTAGGACCTCTGTAGTCTGGCATTTAAGGTTGCACTCATATCCCACGGACCTGAAATGAAAATTTAGCAATACTTGGATTCGAGAAGTTGCGCCTTACGATGAACTTGAAGAGAAAATTGGTGCGCACGGTAAAAACGATTTCGCTCGATTAGCAGAATATTTAGTTAACACTAGCGTTTTGTTGACACTTCACTTCGGACAGCGTGCATTGGTCTGCTATTCCGGCACTTCTACCTTCGGAAATTTAGCAAAATACAAACTCGACGCTCGTCCAGCAAAAATTTTCTGCTAAGGTAGCAATTTAATATTGCTGGCCCGGAAGGGCCTGGAATGAGGTACAATTCTAATTTTCCCGAGGAAATAAAAGTGAGAAAATTTCAGGTAAAATAGCGCCATGCCACAAAATGTGCTTTTCGTGCACCCTAAAAGAGGTATTTTGGTTGTTGGAGCTGCGGGATTTGATGCTCAATACCATCACACTGAGAACACAGGCTTGGGGTCCGAACTAACAGTTTTACTCTCGGTTTTACTATATTGTTACGTGGTATTGCCGTCAGACCCAATACTGGGTCGTCAACAGAGCATTATGAGTTGTTATTGCAGCAATCTAGTGTTAATAACCTCAAAAATCTTTGAGCTGTTTGATCCTATCTCTAACATATTCCAAGCAAAAAAATTGGATCGCTTTTGTGTTAGCGGAGTAACCTCGGTACCACGGTAGTCAAATTGATCGACTTTATTCAAACATCGCAAATCTGCCTGGATGTTTGCCTTGTGTATTAATCAGATCCCAATAGACCTACACATAAATTTGCATAATCATCCGACGCATGAACAAATGAATACCGATTCCTAACTATGAGCTCTCTAAACTCGTTGGAGTGAAATTTGACTCGGAGCTATGAGTCAGTTTCGTGCGCACCGAACTGGAGTGATTCATCACTCCAAGCTGGAGTCAAATTTCACTCCAACGTGAGTCAATAATCACTCTTAGGATTGAGTCAAATGATTCAAAACCAAACTTTTTAACATTCTAGATATTGCAATAAATAATTAATTCACGGCGTGCACGCATATTTCAATTGATTTCCTGGTAATTCTAATTATTATTATTCTATGAAAAACGTACTTAACGAGATTTTTGGCAGTTGTGTTCGACTCGACGGGGATTTGAACCCGCACCCTCTTGATAGCCAGGCAAGTGTCTTAACCATTAGACCAAATGTGACGTTGTCATTATACAGTCAAGAAAGCCTATGTACGGTTGTGAACGGTCGATACGAGTTTTTAAATATACCCGAGAGTACGTGTTTCGAAGGGAAACTCAGAATAGAGCAGCATCACTCAACAATTGAAAAGTTTTCCACTTTCTTCATAAGTAGTCCCGTAAATCATTCTGGGGTTAAACCCTAACCTATAAAAATCTATTTCACTCAATGTAAGGAGTCAATTTCCACTCATCTTGGAGTCAAAATTGACTCAAGCTTGGAGCGAATGTAATATTTCTGTAGCATCACTCCCTATCAGTCAAATTTTCACTCCATAAGAGTCATTCTGAGAATCACTCCAAGCTTTGAGTCAAAATTTCACTCCAACAGTTTTAGAGAGAGCGGATTCGTCTTATTTGTGACTTATTCATGACTTCACGCTAAAAACTGACCAGAACTTCTAGCCAAGCCAACTAGAACTAAAAAAAAAGTTGAACTACCTTCTTTGTGTAATATCTCCAACAGGTGACTCTTACGGTGAGAGAAATGGACATATTCTTTCGCAGTTCTTCAAGATGTACAAAAAAGGTCTCCGTAGATTTTTTGTAAAAATGCGTCCTGTTTGAACTGTAGGACGAGGAAGTTCGAAAGGTCGCAAAAAACGTTTTTTGGACTTTTTTGAAAATGGCCCGAGTGGCGATTTCGATTCCAATGGGGATATGATCCCAGGAGTGCCCAGAAACATATCCGACATTAATCTCGTGGGTGGTCTGCACCACGGATTTAGACCGAGTTCTAGAGACCCGTGTGCAGAACATGTATATAGATGGAATCGGTATTGACTCCTTCAAAAGACGAAACAATTTGCGAAGAAACAAAATTAATAACTCTGATGAGGAGTCCAAAGTAAATGGTTTGGTTCAAATAACGTTTGCTCATTGTCAGTCGACGCTCGTAGATTTTGCATCGCATTCTCAATTTTATTTTAATTATCAGTCTCAGAATGATTGGCTAAATATGGGTCTCGTTCAATTGGTCAAGAGTTTTTCAAAATCATCAAGCATGAATGCAGAAGAAATTGTTCGATTGCCGATTGATATTTGGTAAACTCGATTGATTGCCATACTATCTACTTCCCTGAAAACACGCTCTTACAGTCACAGATGATTAATCAGAATTTTTTTAGATGGCATGTTTCGAACAAATAACTCCTCTTAAAAACAAGGTAACAAACTTATTCTCAATCATGGCTTCAGCGCGTTTTTATACATTGTGACTTTGGCTGAGTGAGGGGATATTTCCGTTGCAATTTTCCATTCATGATGTCCATGAGACGTTTGAAAAGGATAAAGTTATCTCTTGCTATCTGCGCCTGTCGTTCTCTTTCTAACTGAGAACGTTTTGCATTTGACGTTACATGAGGTCTATACTCAGGCGTCTTGACATTTACTGCCGGTGTTGCTCTGCGCACCTGCAAGATGGAATTTTCATCGATATCAATCCTTTCAGACATTTTCGTTTGCGCAGCGGGTAATTTTTCCCCAGAAGTTGAATAGTTTTTATTTGTGGCATACGAGTGATATCTATAGAAGTAACTGGGTGGCTTTTGTGGGGGCACACTACCGGTCAAAAGTATCCAACTTTGTAAATTAGATTAGCCAGCTGTACTTCATTCTAGAGAACTTTGGGCTCATTCTGAAAGGTTTTCATGTACATCAAGGTCGCTCTCTTCATTTTATCTAGATCTTTCTAATCCTAGCTTGAAAATGTGTCAATTTTGATGATTTTTGAATGCTAATCTGAGGAACAGTGATTTCAATGTAGAAATCTTTCTGAGACCTAAAGGTCCAAGGGAGTCCAAGCTCCAAAATCCGTTTTTGAAAGTCTCTCTAATCCGTCCCCAGTTCGAGCTAGGACATTTCACTCTAAAGTGAGCTTTTTTCTCGCAAAAAATAGCACTTTAAGGTAGTTGTATAACACCAACTACGTGAGTCACAGAGACTTAACCTCACTTTTTTGCCCACATCAAAATATTCGAAATTATTATTATTGTTAATAACTGCACTTTTTCTATCAAACAACAAACAAAAACGGTCATCTAAGCTTACTATGAAGGCTTACTAATGAAGGCTTACTTCATGAACATGATCAGGCATGGTTTCCAAAGTTATCTACCCTAAAATCGAAATCACGTGTCGCATTTTTTGCATTCTACGCTTTGTATGAACAATTACTAAAAAACGACGTGATCCATCATTTCCACGCTTGGCCATATGATTCATTGATACATAAACTCGGATCTCTCGCAATCCCACCATTTTCTGTTGATCAGGATTTGTGTTGGACCCATTTTTGTGCTCTTTTTGGGGCCCGCTCCCATAAGCGCAATGTTAAAAATGTGCAAAACTGGTCAAATTTTGACGATCGATACTCTCAAACGGGATGGTCAGCCGTTCTGGAATTTTGCACACGTACTCTTCGATATTAGAACTATCACTCTGCAGAATCTCGAGAAATTCTGTTGATGAATAATTTTGGTGTACAACTACCTTAATTGAAGTAAGATGGAAACATAAGGATTCGTATGATATGATCTGCATTTTTAGTATCAATCATAAATATCTCAATCGATGGAACGAGAAACTTTTAAAATGAACCCCAAAAAGAGAATTTCTTCGTCATTTTTTTAATAAGGATGCTAGCTTTTGCAAATTATGTCTGGAAGTGGCATAGAAAGGCCATGAAAACGGATTTCGAAAGTCGGGATTGCTCTCTTAGGTCTCGCAAAATATGACCGCGCCACAGATTTTCAGCAGCCAGAATTTCTCATCAAGCTATGATTGGAAAGATCCGGATTTGTGTAGATGAAAGTGAAAAATGACATCTCCGAGTTCGTGAAAAACATTGCAAATGAGCTCAAAGTCTTTTACAGGATGAAGTAAAACTGGCTGGTCCTATTTAACAAATTGGGAAAAATAATTTTCTCGGTAATCTCAACTTTCGACCAGTAGTGACAATAATACAAGTGACATAAATTCTCACCCTCAGAGCAACATGAATCAATACGATGTCAAGTTTCTATGCCTCAAATTCAACATTCGTAAACCTCAACTTATTATTCAAAACAGTTCAGTTTTACTAAGATATTTCGCGAAAAATACAGTAATTGTGTAACATTTAAGTCTCCAAGTAGAGTCATATTCAAGAATCAATTGCTCACCTTGCATCGATGGTGCTCAAAAGTACGACTATCCCATGTGTAAGTTGAGGTATAGGTAGCAGATTTACACAAACGGATCGTCACAGACTTTTTATTACGTTCGGAAGACATGTTTTGCAACTGTGCACTCTTGCACCGTATGCGTTGTTTTATCCATTACAAATTCTCTATACCTATCCATTCCCCCGTTTGTTCGATACATACTCTATGGTTCTGTTAGCTACAGTTTCTGTAGTAACGCACAAACAAAAACCCCCATGCGTAAAGTAATAAGTACTTCGTCAATAATGCGATGCTCTTTGAAATTTTAGTTCAGGGAAAATATATTCATATGTTTAGAATTTCTCCCGAATTTCTACACTGGTCGATCTCGCACTAAAGAAGGAAATTTCGAGGTCGGAATGTTGATTTGACCAGACCATGATTTTTCAATGTATTTTCCGACGTGGACACCGGTTCTGAAAATGAGCAGTCACCACAAATTTAACGGGTTGCAATTTTTGATTTGATGGGATAGTAATTACATTGATCAAACAAACAAAATTTTGGGGTCGCAAGAACTACGAAAATCCAATAATAGTAGGTTTATTCGATTTCATCGCACACAGTGTTCACTACGTTTGGACCTCTCTCTCTCTTTCTCACACTCGAGATACGAGATTAGAAAGAGAAGTCCGAATGCTGTGAGCACTATGAGTGCTATGAACAACATAATCGAATGTTACTAAGGTTTTCCTCGAGGTTTCCCTTGTGTGTTTTTCGACGTACAAACGTAATCGCCGGTGCGTATTGCGGCTCTACATCAGAATTTTTTCCGAATCTCAAATGACTGACTTCCCTAAAGACAGCGAATTGAACGTTTTGAGTTGATTTTGTAAATTGATGGCTTTGGTGGCAACCATACTTGTAGTATGCTAGAGCCGTGTTAGAACTACGATTCCCTACGTATTTGACTTAGGCATCCTTTGACTCATTGAACACGAAGGCAGTGGTTTCGGAAGGTTGGGATGCGAGCTATAGAGTGCGTTTGGAACGAGTGGCAAGCGGATTTTTCGAGTTGCTATCAGAAAAAGCTTACTTTCTCGCAATAACTCTTGCAAGGCTCACAAAATCGACCGGAGTCATCCCCAGCGGGCAGGGTTGTGATTGCGGAATTCGACGGAAGTTTTATAGAAACTGCCGCGAAACTCTTGAGGAGCTTCCCGGAAATCGATAAATTTTCAGCTCCGTTAATTCCCGCTAGTTATACAAAAGGTTTCTGGTGGACCTTCAGACACTTCCAGATAATTTTGGTGTCGATGTTTTCGGGGAACTTCAAAGAAACTCCCGTGCAGCTTCTGCTCTACACTGAGAGAACTTCGGGACCCGCATTGCCAGAGAGTGGAGGCGTCGCGTGCCAAGACTTGTCGGGACCGCAGCGTTCGCGACATCGGGACGCGGGCTATCCCGACTCTCCGCGCCCCTGGTTGCCTGTTGATGATCGTCAAGCCCGGGACAGCAACCTTCGCGACTTTCAAACGCGTTCTGCTCAAATTGTCTAAGAGTAGTTCCGCGCGAAAGCGACCTACAGAGAAGGTTCATGTCTCAGATCCTTTTGTTAACATTTTTATTTAATAATATGGTACAAAATATGTAGCGTTCGTGGCAAGGGGGGTCTCGATGTTCTCTCAGTGTAGTAGAGGCGTTTAGAGGCATTTTTGCCTCTACGGTAGTTGCGGAAATGCCTCCAATAAAGGCGCGTTTGCCTCCAAGAGATTTAGAGTGTAAGGCTCCTACAGGTGGCTTCCGCGTAGCTTTTCCAAATACGATTGTGTATGTACATACATAATGTAGTTTTTTTGTTTCTTCAGTCAGCATCCATCCATGGTGAGCCGGAAGGTCGAAAAAGATCGAGTTGCGTGAACGTGAGGAATTCCTCTGGGGTATGTTTCGGGACCAACCCGACATCACTTTCCAGCGAAAACGAGAATATTTTATCGTGGTTTTTTAAATGAAATCGATTTTTCCATTTTTCATCTCGATTTTCGAAATTATGATGTATCTCTGACTCTCAATCTCGTTTCTCCGCTAATAATCCGCCTCTAAAAATTATCAGAGTACATAGCTTCGACGTAAAAAAGTCCAATCTTTCGTAATTCGAGGTCAGAATTGGTCTTTGAATGTGCCCCAGACGTTAAAATTTAAACAAAGTAAACAAAACCTATTTTTCCGAATAATTTCACATAAAAATCATAGATATCAGAACTGGTGGTTGGGAGGCAGATATAAATAAGTCTGTGAGTCACATAAGCCCTCTACAACGTAGAATTGTACAGTATCATCAGTTTTTACGGATGCGAAACGTGCCGCTGTCTATTATTTAAATCCGCGCACCGGTGCAGTCGGTAACCATGAATCCTGACGAGCCATCTGAGCTACAACTAAGGCTGCGGCTACATGCAGCAAAACAAATGTCGCGAACGCCGATAAGCGGTGAGTGCGACAAGGAGATAAGAATGGCGCCAATTGGCCTGTCCTTGTCGCACTCACGGCTGTTATAGGCGTTCCATTGCATCATAAGTCCCCTCCTCGATCGGGCATCATTCAAGACACCGCACTACCTTCGTGAACCTTCAGACTTTCAACACGAAACAAACGCCTAATTCGACGCAAGATGGCTCTGGAGTCCTGTAACAAGTGATTTCCAAGAAGAGAGAGAGAAAGAGAGAGAGAGAGAGAGAGAGAGAGAGAGAGAGAGGAGAGAGAGAGAGAGAGAGAGAGAGAGAGAGAGAGAGAGAGAGAGAGAGAGAGAGAGAGAGAGAGAGAGAGAAGTATAAATAATTGTCTTTTTGGTCAAGGAATATTAGGATTATCACAGAAAGTGACTAGTCATTTTAAGGCATCGAGAGATGCATAAAAGTCAGGAAGAGAATGATAAAATACATTTCCATATATATATATATCAGTGTTCACAAGAACGATCGAGGAGAGAGGACATTCTCACGTAGAAAGGCATATAAAGGCTTGGGCCAGCAGAAATATCAGAGGAATTACAATTCAGTGGCGAAGTAGCCACGTATAACTCTTTTAAAAAAAGGAAACGCCGGTTGAAAAGAGCCCAAGCCTATCACAGTTTAGAGATTAAAATAATGCCTCCTCTCCACATCAATCCTCTGGGAAGACTGAGTCAGAAGGAAATCTTTTAAGGCCTCTTTGAATACTGATATTTTCCTCAGCCGCCGAAAGCCCGGAGGGAGAAAGTTCCACAGATGAGCACATTGAGCCTGGAATGATCTTCTTCCGTACTCAAGTCTCATATTGGGAACCTTGAGTACCCGCTCTTCTGCGTCACCACGTGCGGGGCGTTCAGATTGGTACCTGGTAAACATCGCAGCTAGGTAGCCAGGTTCTCCAAGATGCATGATCTTATGCATTAAAAGTGCTGCGAAGTACATTCTCCGCGAATCAGTACGTAACCAACCCAAACGCTCCCTAAACGGGGTGATGTGCTCGTCTCTCCTAAGATCAAAAATGTACCTCACACATGAATTGCTCAGTCGCTGTATCCGTTGCCGCTGTTCGTCCGTGGCGTCGAGGTACACGACTGTGCAATAATCTAAATGCGGTTGAACTAATGACTCGACTAGGCGAATTCGGAGAGGTCTGGTGATACACGCCCTAAAAAACCGCAATCCGTATAGGGCTCTATTCACTTTCTTAGTTACTTGGTCGATGTGCGGTTTCCACGTCAGTTCACTGTCAAGTGTAACACCAAGACTCACGACCGTGTCGCTGAACGGAATGAACTTTCCTTCCTGTATCTCAACTCCTGGCAAGTCCATTCTCTTCAGGTCTTTGATATTCCTCTCAGAGCTGAAGAAGATTGCCTTGGTCTTGCCAGCGTTGAGACGCAGGCCGGAACTTCTGGCCCATTCGGCAATTAGTCGTCCTACTTCCCCTAGCCGAGTGATGCCTTCCTTGATCTTAGTTTTCTCGACTTGGAGATAAATTTGAAGATCATCCGCATAGAATAGATGATATACCGACTTTCCATCTAGCAAACCAGGTAGGTCATTAACATATAAGCTGAAGAGTAAAGGCCCGAGAACGGATCCCTGTGGAACACCCAGATTGGTTTCGAGCCAATCAGAACTACCGGATTTTGAAGTGACTATTTGGGTGCGGCCTTGTAAGTATGATTTTATCCACAGGAGTGCCGACCTTGAGAATCCAAGGTTTCGGAGCTTCCTCAACAGCTTTGACGGTGTTATTGTGTCGAAGGCTTTGCTAAAGTCGAATAGTAGGAGTAAGGTGATCTTCTTCCTATCAATGCCTACTCTGATGTCATCCGTCAACTTTAGCAAAGTGGTCTGGGTGCTGTGGTGTTGCCTAAAACCAGTCTGGAAGCGATCAAGAAGTTTCTCTACTTTCAAATACTCCGTGATTTGGTCATGTGCAATTTTTTCCAGAACCTTGGAAAGGAAGCACAGCAGCGCTATGGGACGGAAGTCCGAGACCGTTGATGGAGCTACAGTCTTTTTCAATGCAATCAGCTGCGCTTGCTTCCAAGTCTCAGGAAAAACGCTATCAGCGAAAGAGGAATTGAAAATATGTACAATAAGATCACCAACTGCCGGAAGAGCCTTCGCGATCACGCTCTGGGGGATCCCATCCACCCCACGGGCCTGCGAGGAGAAATGTTTAATAGCAAGGACTACATTGTTGAAATTTGTGGGCTTAAATTTAAACCCCTCCTCCGGTGCAGAGTTAATATCGTCCATTGCTTCATTGATATTTTCGTGAGGCGAAACGGAAACCCCCGCAAAGTGAGCGTTCAGCTCATCCGGTGTGAAACCGTGGAGTTCTTCCTCTTTGCTCTTGGGCAAGAGGCCGAGATTGCGCATCTCCTTCCAGATGTTCTTGTTCTGATCAAGAGCGTCTGAAAGATGGTTTTGAAGGAAGGAATTACGCTCTTGCTCAATGCGCAGATCGACCTCTTCGCTAAGCCGAAAGTATTCATTTTGAAGCTCAGGACACTTGCGCTGGTTGCGTTGCATGCGCTCCCAGCGCCTGCGCGTCGCGTTTCGCTTATTCATGAGCACCCTCAACTCAGGACCAATCCAAGGAGCATCATTTTTACGCGGGTTTATAGTTTTTTCCGGTGCTAGTTCATCTAAAACAATTTTTAAATTTTCATTCAAGCAGTGAATTGCGTCTTCCAAACCGGTTTCGGCATTTTCAAGAGCTGTCCAGTCACAGCGAAGCAGACGGTCATTCAATATCTCCGGGGTGATGTTACGAAAATCCCTATACTTGAAGGAATTTTTTGGCGGAGTAGGGGTAAAGACGTTGATGGTGACGTCAATGACCGAGTGCCCCCCGAAACTGGGCAGGTGTCTGTTCTGAAAGTCAGTTATGGTGTCGTTGTCATCTACATAAATGTGATCAATCCATGTATGAGAGACATTGGGGTTGTGCTGATGAGTCGGGCCATGCTGCACTATCTGTAAGGCGAGTTCTTCTGTCAGTGCAGTCAATGTCTTGGTGTCGGGATGAGCAGTATCCAACAAGTCAGCGTTCAGATCACCCATGATGATTTTGTGACTGTAATCTCCACACAGCCGGCGTAACGAGCCAAACAGCCCATCATCCTTCTGCATGGCGATTTTTGGGGGTCTATAGATTACCGCGACTAGTATTGGGGGTGAGCCGCCTTGTTGTACGCTACAGAAAAAAAATTCAGGCACGCCGGGTTTCCCCGGCCCAAAAGTATTTGACGAAACTAACTTCTCAATTTTGAAGTCATTGCGCACATACAAGGCAACTCCTCCACCCTCTCTGTTGCGATCTTGTCGCAACAACGAAAAACCTGGAATCTGAACGAGACTGTCATCCACATACTCATCTAGCTTCGACTCGGCCACCCCAAATAGATGATAGGAGGGGTCGTTAGCGACGAGCAAGCGTAGATGCTCAATCTTATCTGTCAGGGAGTTAAGGTTGATAAATCCCGCTTTTAAGAAACCTCCACCCCCTCGTCGCTCCTCAGCAGCCGTATTTAGTCAAGGAGCCTCCGCTGATTCTGCTGCCGAAACTCGGCTCTGCTCCGGAACGGCTGTGCAGCTCTGGGTGTTGTTAGAGGACGCACAAGCACGTTTTGGAACACTTCGACAGGCCGTTTGAATGACCTGCAGATCGGCGAGGGATTCGAACGTATGTGCTCGCTCACCATTTTTCCGCCTGACCCAGAAACGTCCACCGCTGTGCCAGACGTATCTTAGACCCAAACCGCGTGCAACCGATCTCAAACGTGTGTATTCCTTGTACTTCTCACGGGGGAGCATTTCATTTATAAAGATTTTACGGTTTGGCACATGAGCTTTCGCATCTGAGTCAAGTAGATCAGGCTGGATGTTACTAGCCGTGAAATAATTATTGGCGATTGAGCGCTTAGCTCGAATCACTAGATAGAGAGAGAGAGAGAGAGAGAGAGAGAGAGAGAGAGAGAGAGAGAGAGAGAGAGAGAGATTGATTGATTGATATCCTTTATTTGCTCAGAGGCAAAAATTAAAAATTCTGTTACATATGGTACATATGTCACTCATAATAAACATATATCACATTCATGAAATTTGTCGTTTTGGTCAAGGACATTGTATTATCACATCAAGTGACTAGTCATTTTGAAGCACTGCAAGGTGCGTAGAAAGTCAAATTACACTATTTCTTATGCAGGTAAAGATAGCAAAAAAGGAGCAAGAAAATATAAAACATTTTTGTACATATAAAAGGACAGTGGGCTCGGAAAATTATCACAGACGTTTCAGTCAATGGCGGGAAGGCCATGCATAACTAAGTTATAATTAAAAGCCTAATCGGAAAGAGCCCAAGCCTATCAGAGGTTAAAGTATTGTTTGTTATCCACATCAATCCTCTGGGATGGTTGTGATAAGAGAAACTCTTTCAAAGCTTCTTTGAATAATGAGATCTTCTGAATTTGCCGAATGCCTGAAGGGAGAAAGTTCCAGAAGTGAGCGCATTGAACTTGGAAAGATCTTCTTCCATATTCAAGTCTCACTTTGGGGACTTTGAGTTCCTGCTCTTGTGCATCTCCCCGCACGGGGCGCTCGGATTGGTGCCTGGTAAACATTGCAGACAGGTAACCAGGTTCCCTCATGTGCATGATCTTATACATGATAATGCCTGCAAAGTACATTCGCCGCGAATCAGTACGCAGCCAATCCAAGTTTTCCCTGAACGGAGTGATGTGCTCGTCTCTCCTAAGATCAAAAATGTATCTCACAAATGAGTTGTTTAGTCTTTGTAGCCGTTGCCGCTGTTCGTCTGTGGCGTCAAGATACACGACCGTACAATAGTCTAGATGGGGTTGTACTAACGCCTCGACCAGTCGAACTCGGAGAGTCCCGGTGATGCATGCCCTGAAAAACCGCAAACCGTACAGGGCCCTGTTGACTTTCTTCGTCACTTGATTTATTTGCGGTTTCCACGATAATTCGCTGTCTAATACAACACCAAGACTCACGACTGTGTCACTGAAAGGAACGAAAACTCCATCCTGTATCTCAACACCTGGCAAATCCACCCTTTTCAGATCCTTGACATTCCTCTCGGAAGAGAAAAAGATTGCCTTGGTTTTACCAGCGTTGAGACGCAGGCCGGAGCCCATAGCCCAATCAGCAACCAATCGTCCGATTTCTCCCAGTCGAGCGATGCCCTCCCTGATCTTATTTTTCTCGATTTGGAGATAAATTTGGAGGTCATCAGCGTAAAAGAGATGATCTACCGACTTTCCGTTCAGTAGCCCAGGCAAGTCATTGACGTACAAACTAAAGAGTAAGGGCCCGAGAACAGAACCCTGCGGAACACCCAGATTGGTTGCGAGCCAATCAGATTTACCATTCTTGGAGGTGACTAGCTGGGTGCGACCTTGTAAATATGATTTGATCCACAGGAGTGCCGAACGCGAGAAACCAAGTTGTCGCAGTTTACTCAGAAGTTTTGTTGGTGATATCGTGTCAAAGGCTTTGCTGAAGTCGAAGAGTAGTAAAAGGGTGATCTTCTTCCTATCTATACCTAGTCTGATGTCATCAGTCAATTTCAGCAAAGCTGTCTGGGTACTGTGGTGTTGTCTGAAACCAGCCTGGAAGCCATCTAATAATTTTTCTTTCTTCAAGTACTCCGTGATTTGGTCGTGTGCAATCTTTTCGAGAACCTTGGAGAGGAAGCACAAGAGCGCAATAGGACGGAAGTCCGAGACTGATGATGGAGCTACAGTCTTTTTTAGCGCAATCAGCTGTGCTTGCTTCCAAGTCTCAGGAAAGATGCTGTGAGCGAAAGAGGAGTTGAAAATATGTACAATAAGATCACCAATCGCCGGGAGAGCTTTCGCGATCACGCTTCGCGTCCGGTTCGCGCTACGTGGAGCAAAAAACCATTTTCTGGATTTAATCATTAAAACTTTTTTTCCATGATCGTTCGGACAGATTGAGTTCGTAATGAGTCTGTGGAGTGCTCCATCGATACTTGGACGCTTCTATCCACGCTAATGGCTGTTGGAGACTGATTCCCTTGTTTCTCATGGCATTCATTCCATCTGAAAAACAGGGTATACTCCACGCCAAACTTGTGTCAAATAATAACATTATTCTGATATCATAGATGAGTCAAACTTAAATTTGATAGCATCAAAGCATCATAGTATTACATTCATAATCCCAAAAAACGGCTTCTAACGATAAAATCCAGAAAATGATTTTTAGCGCCACTCTGCGCCACGTCGCGCATACCGGACCAAGTACATTTTGTTCCTCATGTTCCAACGAGTTCACTGAAAATTTTCCATCAAAATTGAGGATGATTATTTTGAGCTATTCAACTTTCCTCGATTCCGGCCAAAATCAATTTTTGTAGATCCTGCTCACTAATTGTGTTTCTGTACCAAGATTTTCAGGTGCAATACAATTTACTTGACCCCCTTGAACAAGTCTCATCTCCACAAAGGCCTTTACACACGAAGAATTGCATCTATATCTATCATAAGTTGCTAATTTCACGAAATGCCCATTTGATGAAAAAAATACTCGATAACTTCGAGTCAGAGCATAATAAGGCAAAACACAAAAATACGTGTCTCGTTAGTTTGTCCTTACAAACATGTATTTCATCCAGGAAGAGATTTGAGACTTGAGCAATTTTCGACTGTCTGATCTTCTATGGAATCGGTCTCCATGGAATATTTCTGGAATATCTCATGAAAAATTCCTGGCAATATTATGTCTGCGGTTGGAAATACTTCTAGATTCTTCCATGGAATATTTCTGGAATCTTTCATGAAAGATTCCTTACAATATTTTTGAAATATTTCAGGAAGATTACTATGTACATTCCTTCTGGATTCTTGGAAAATTGCACGGGATCTCTTACTGTAGTTTCAATTTTCTGAAATCCTTCAGAAAAATTCAATGATGTTCAGTAGGGGAGAATGGGGCGAATTAGGACAGGGGCGAATTAGGACAAGCAAGATAGCTCAGTTGTGGGTGAGCCTAGGCTTCCGCCGTGTAAAAACATTTTCAATACTATCACAGACAATGTTAGACCTGCCGAAACGATACTGGGAGTCTTTGCTAACGTAGGGGTGCTTTTTGGGGGCCTCACGCGGTTTATTTTGAAAATGCAAGATTTTAAATGGATGTTCCCAACTCCTGAATCAAATTCTCCAAAAATGAAGTTAGTCCACTATCACTCTGAACAACAAGAAGTGAACAACAAGACTTCACTTGGAACAAGTGGAGTCGAGGGATCATTGAATGGAATCATAATGTTTTTCACTACTCACTATTGATGGTTCAGGAGATATAATTGCTTTAGGCTCAGACTCCGTACCAGATCTATCATCCTCGCAACTGTCTGCAGTTGATCTGACATTGAAATCCTGATCTGAATCCTGCAGTCTTTGTAAAGGCAAAGCACCTTTCTTGAGTCGCCGTCTACGCAAGGGCACCTAGGAGTATCCAGAAGAAAACACTCACAATCAGTTTACTTTACTAACAAGGGGAGGACCAACCTTGCGGAACATGGATCTTGATGAAACTCTGGGGATCATCTTGTTTTGGTAAGAAATGGAGGTATTTCCAAGGGTTAAGTCCAATGGGCTTCCTATCCCAAGACCCAGCTATCGAGATTAACATTGTTCATATAGGCCCATGTTAAAAAGGCACATATATAGATATACTAACAATGCTAACCTTCATAGCTGTATCTCGGGATAGGAGGCTCATTGGACTAAATCCTTTGAGATACCTTCATTTCTCACCAAAACAAGATGATCCCCAGAGTTTCATCAAGATCCGTGTTCCGCAAGGTTGGACCTCTCCTTGTAAGTAGAAATGACAACAACAAATCAAGTCATCAAATTGATTTCACACATAATGAATAATTTGATTCATCAATTCATCTGAATTTTTCAATGAAGTTGATCAAGTGAAGGAACCCACTTACACTATAAATTATGTTGCCATACTGGTCACGGTACACTGACTGTTTCAGAATATCCTCTTTTTGAAAATGTCTATAACAAACTAGAGATTTTGAGTTCAGCTGAGCTACTCCAATTCTGCGTTGCCACAAATTTCTTGCCACTGGATCTGAAGGAACTTTAAATACTAATTTATTATTCCCAGTCACTCGGTTAGTTTTGCACTTAGGAACAATGCAATGCACCATCTTCGAAGCGCTCAAACCAACTTCACGCAATTCACACAAAGTTAAGAACAGTACACCAACACTATCACTTGAACTATGCTATACCCCCAAAAAACGTGCTCGAGAACATTTAGCTTTCGAAACGTCAATTCATGCGAGTTAAATTAAGGAATCTGTGCAACTTTAAGCAACAATCGCGGAGTCGCAATGTCTGCTCCAAAGTAATGTCTGCTGGAGCGTGGTTTAGGAGGACCATTTGAAAAGCGATGGTGGCGACTCTAGCGGTCCAATTGGTATATTGCCAATAACAGCAATATGAAGCAATATGATCCCGCGATGCGTTAACGAATAAATATGGCGGCATCTTCCTTTAGCAATATGATCCCACGACCTTTGCCCGCGATGCGTTCTCGAATAAATATGGCGGCATTAGCCTTTAGCAATATAAGCCCGCAACCTTTTATCCGTGAAGTTAGCGGACAAGGGTGGAAAAGAAACTCATTCCGTAAAACACGCTATTCCAATCGATTGTTGAAGCAAAACTGACAAGGAGCACCCGGTGGTTGTAGGCCACGGATTTGGCTAAAACTCTGGGGATAGTCCCCTTTTACCACCAAAAGAAGAAACCGAGAGCCGTACTTGCCAATACCCAACCGTTTCCAAGCTATAGCCCGAGACATTAGCATTGTCCATATGGGCCTATGTTTAAACAAGATATATATAGATATACTCGTAATGCTCATGTTATCATCTACAGTTCGAAAACGGTTGGGCATTTGCAAGTGCGATTCTAGGTTTCATCTTTTGGCGGTAAAAGGAGACTATCCCCAGGGTTTCAGCCAGATCCGTTTCCCACAACCCCTGGGTGTTCCTCGTGAGTCAATAATCATCAGTGACATTTGTTTGTTAATTGCTTGGTTTTTGAGCTAATTGCAAAATAAGTTTGGGTGTAGCGGACAAGCTTCGATCGCCGTTAGAAATATTCATCGCTTAGTAATATTCTGAAAAGAGGGATCGGAGGGAAATCGTTTGTTCAAACAGCAGTCAAGATCGAAACTGAAAATTTCGTAATACTCGCCGGAAACTTAGCGATTTACCGGAAATGGTCCAAATTTGCCACGCAAGCAGTGGCGGGGGCAAGATATGACGTATATATGTATACCTACGTCAGGGCTGTATGACACACATGACACATGAGAATAGACTTAATTGCTGATTATGAAAAAAAAAAAATTTCTGTACCTGACTAATCTGTTGGTTGTCCCGTATTACTCGCAACGGAAGTTCTTCTTACCGTGATTTATAACAATAATAACGAAATGAGAGCTCGTTGCTTGTGTTTCGTTTGAGCTCATAGTTATAAACGGAATAAATGGAGAACCATCAATGTGACGTCTTCTCGTCGTTTAGTCCAAATCTCAAAAATATCGGACAAAAGTGCGGCGAATAACTTTCAGCGTGCACGTTGCACGGTGACCACATCGCCTCAACGCATAGTGTATCAAAAAGTCGGTTTTTGGACATTTTATCAGCTTTCATGTATCCCGGCAACTCGACGAATAACGATAAGTTGATTTCTGGTTCCTCCCTGTTTCTCGAAGTACCTACAGCTCGCTCATGGCTCGAGGCTCGTCCCCGCAACTTTTGACACGTACTTGAGGGTACTTTGAGGAGTACTTGCACACAGATTGGTGTACATCAGTCCAGATAGGAGCATATGTTGCGACGGGCCCCTTCGCTATGATACCAGTATAGCTCCGGTACCCGCGCAATTCATCGAGCAGTTAGAGTAACTCAAACTTCAGCCGCCAGGTGGCTGTCTCGAAAACATCGTTCACAAGCGAAACACCTGTCAGCGTTGATGTCCACACTGAGAGCGGGATTCGGTAGGCAGAACCGGGGAACCAGGTAGAATCTACCGTGCTCTGCCGAGTGAGCAAGGCAATATGCCGCGTTGTCTTCTGCTCTGCTCTTTCAAAGCCTCCATACAGAAAATGGGAATTTTTTTGAATTGGCGTCAATGATAATTTCTCGTCCACACAATACAATGGACCAAAATCTCATGTCATCTTCCTTTTGAGATATATTTCCTATCGGTTTTTTCGACTAACTACACAATATAAAAAATCACGATCGACATGCAATATATGAAAATATTACGATCGACATTTCCTTTTAGGGTCATTGCGAACGTTCCGCTCATCAGTCAAGATGTCGTATATTGACTTGATAGAAGAAAATAAGATTGACGACGTTGCTCAACTTATACGGCTAAACGTGCCTATAAATCAAATCTCTCCAGACGGTAGATCGGCTTTATATGTCGCGGCCGAAAAGAATCTACTTCAAATGGCACGCCTGTTGATTGAATCAGGTGCTCAAGTGAATATGTTAACTTCAAAAGGGCCAGCTTTGATGGTAAAGTATCAGTTTCCCACTGCCACTGATTGACTTTACGAGGATTGACGATAACACTTTGAATTACAGGTGGCAGTGCGATTCCATCATGTAGACATGGTGGAACTACTCATAAGCCATGGGGCCGACCCTAAAATATATGACGCGAGTCGTCATACTGCGATAGAACACTGCATATTCAGCCCAGGACAGTCTTATATCAAAATCAATCTGTTGAAAATGCTCTTTGCAGCTGGAGCTCGTATAAATCAAATACATGATCTGAGTATGAAGAAAACTCAGATCATTGAGACGTGTGAAACCAAACTTGTAAAATTCCTCATCACAGACTTGAGATTGGATATTGGTTCAAAGTATATGAGAGATCCAATGAACGTCCCTATTCACTGGGCATTGAAGAACCGGGATTGTATTAATGTCATAAACATGCTTATTGCAATGAAAATAAGCAATGTAGATGATTCAAACTGCTCAGGGCAGACACCGTTCCTGAAGGCTGTCATTCTCCAGAACTTACCAGCAATGAGGCTTTTACTCGAGTTGGGTGCCAATCCAGATACAACTGATAGAAACAACCAGTCAGCATTACATTGGGCCGTGAATCTCAACAATAACATTGACATCTTTGAACTTGTGATAACACATTCCAATCACAACAAAGTAATTGAACTCGTCCAGTCTCGAACAGCTGAAGATTGGTGCCCATCGCGCGCAGAAGTACTTGTGAAACGACTCGCCGTCATATTCTTTGAGCGAATGGACAGTCCGAAACAATGGATTCGGGAAAAGTATAGCTTTTATGACGCTTTCTATCTGAGATGCGAAATGGAATTGAAACTTCTTTCAAATCGCCATCTAAAAACATTGTCATTCTTCACTCTTCTAGTGTCGAATGTTTCCACAGTGCCACGGGAACATGACTTACTGATATTAAAAGAAAATTTTAGAGAGTATTATATATATGGAAGGAATCTTTGCGAAAAACAGCAAGTGATTAAAGAGAGACATGCTCTGTTTCTATCAGCCAGAGCAAAATTAGCTCAACTGTTATTCAATTGTGATGATGCATTTTACACCGTATGTGAAGAAGTAATGAAAAATCTTAATCACTTTGACTACGAAAATCTCGCAAGTTTAGACGAGCTCAATTAAGTCACGTATAGGAGGAATAAACACCCTCTCAATTATTTTACATTATTTTACATTTATTTTACATTTAAAAATCCATGGGGAATGTTCATGTTTCTTGGCTCAGCTCCTGAATATCTTTATGCAAAGACTTTTTCTGCTTACTATTATTTAGTCGACGATAGAGGTAGTTGAATTACCCCCGAAAAGACGCTCCTGGCGCGAGAAAGTGGCTAAACTCGGTACAACACGACGTTTGTGGGTTCAAACGATAGGTGATACACTCAATAGTCGATATTAACAAAAGTTATTGTTTAAAAATTGGGGCGCGGTATAAATAAACGATAAAAACATGCATTTAAATTGATGCATGTTTTTATCGTCATGCATAAAGATCTTTTTTGCTCCAAATTCACCGAATTATCTTTGAAAAATAGTTTGAGCCCGTTATGAACAATTACAGCGAATTTGTTAAAACAAATTAGATTTTGACTTTGATGAGGAATAACTTCAAAGGGAAAGTGTTCAGGTCAATTTTGTAGATCTTGTATTTTCGATTGATATTTTCTGTATTGTTGTATTGTAGATTGATATTTTCCGAATTATTGTGGGAAAACCGAGAAAAAGATCAAAAAAAGCAAGTTTTTATCGTTTATCTATACCGCATCCCAATTTTTGAACAATAATTCTTGTCACTATCGATTATTGGATGTACTACCTATCGTTCAAGCCCCAAATCGCCTTGTTGTACCGAGTTTAGCCACTTAGTGATCGAATTTAGAGGATAATTCAACTACCTAATAGTTTCGAGTGGAGTATGTATACACATAGCTTGCCTCTCAATGTTTTATACTCACTGGAGTATTCTCAATAAGCGTGAGCGCCTTTACAAATAGAAATGATAGATCGATTTCATAACTCGAGTTACTCAGAATGTATCATAGTGTAAAAGATCCATTGTAAATCAACTTTTTGAATGAAAGTATAATGTATACTGTTTCCATAATTTCTTACGTTACAGTATTCACCAATTTACCTTTTGAATATATTCATCTAAAATGAATGGATATTGTGCTGATACTTATCATCATAGTTGAGCTTCCCGATAACTATCTTGACTCTCGCCTTCAGTTTGAGACAGAAAATATTACTCCAAATCCGGAAGAAATAGCTTTTTACACTGTCGTGTCGAATCTACTATTTGTGTTCCTCTGATGGTGTAGTCCGATGTTTTTTTAAACGGTGATTATGGAAATGAACAAAAATCAATTAACGAATATATTGAGAAGAATTATTGTTTAAAAATTGTGGCGTGGTATGAATAAACAATGAAAGCAAGCATTTTTCGTCTTCTTCGAACGAGCTTAGATAATCTATTTCATACTGATTTTACATCAATTGTACAATGTAAAATCGGTATTACCTTAGCACTGAGTCAGATCGAGATGAATGTTTTCGAAACTTAAATGCAAGAATCACGATTATGCAAATTTTTAGAATTTTCGTTCTCAGGGAGTACTTTCCAATCATGTTGTGTGTGTGTGTGTGTGTGTGTGTGTGTCACCTAAAACATCCGCAATCCCCGACCAGGGATCTCTGGATTTGCGGCCATCTCTCCCGAAGATTGCCTGCAAGATCTCATTGAAGGCATAACTTTGACTTCGCATATAAATCAGCCTACGTGATCCCGCCACACAGTCAGCGATTTTCTCAGTTCAGCGCACCCTCAAAACTCGATACGAACTCGACATATTATATGAACGATCGCGCATGCCGTTCGTGTGATAAGTGTCGGCTATGGATAACTACACAACAATCGGATTTGCATCACAACGTCGAGAGAGGATGGGCACAATTGACTTTGATTTGATTGGTAGAAAAATGAAATAATGATGCTTTACGAGTTTTACGGAATGAGTTTCTTTTTCATCCTTGTCCGCTAACTTCATGAACCCCAACCTTTGCCCGCGATACGTTCTCGAATAAATATGGTGGCATCATCCTTTAGCAATATGATCCCACGACCTTTGCCGTAAATATAGCGGCGTCATGCAAAAGCATTGCGAGAGAAGTAGGGAGGATGTCACAGAGTATCAAATGCCACAGTCTCTAGATGCAATCTTTCACATTCATTTTTGACAAGGGTTTTGATCTGTGCTGAGCCTACGGCTCTGCATACCACGTCATTTTTCAGTTGGCAGAATTACCCAAAGCGCGGTTCTGACTTCACTAACCGATTCCTGAGAAATTTTTACGTCAAATATGTGCCTGTCAAACAAGTTTCGAACGGTTTTCAAAGTAACCAATTGGAAAGAATTTGCTAACTTGCTCTCTCTCAGAAATTTTCAAATTTATCAATCACAATAATTACTCTACCAATGTATAGTTAGGGATTTCTTCATTTCCTCTTGATAATTGCAAACGATGGTTTGAGATCCAGCTCTCTTTTCTAAAACAGATGGAAGGGGAAGGCAGTGAAGATGAAGAAGTTTGTGAAAAGAAAAAATATACCATCATCAAGAAGAGCTTGAATCGGTTGGATAACCGATCTTTTCAGTCAAATGGGACTCATAATGGAATCAAGTGCGTTATACAATTGTCATCCACGACCATTTCTCTTACACGCAAAATGAGATATCCTTGCTGACTGATTGATCAAATTGCTACTAAGTTAAATTGAGTTTCATATTAGTTCAACCAATCGACGACCGATATAAAACAACACGGCGTCGCGAGGCTTCTTGGCTACCCCAGTCTTATGAAAATTGTGAAGTTCCAAAAGCAATGTATCTCCTTTTATTTGAGGATTAAGGAGGCTCCAGCGTCGAAGTGAATCCCGTCATTGAGACACGAAAAGAATACTACCTTGTAGCTAAAATCACAGCAGATTTCATGGTATTTTTCAAAAGATATGTTGCCGACCTCATTTTCGAGGGAAAAATTCTCAAAAAATCAAGGTTTAGTATGGCGTCTTATGGACGTGAACCCTCAAGCGAGCCTTGTATGTGCTAGATCTCGTTAATTCCTCGTGTTTGCTACATAAAAAACTAAAGCAGTGTAAATTAAGTATTGCTGGTGAGATTTACGTACAGTACTTCATAAGTTGCCGACCAAATATGTGCAAAAAGTCGAGTGAAAATATAAATAAAGATGTAGCATTTTGACGCGCCACAGCGTTGAGCAGCGATGCGACGCTCACCCAGCTAGGACGAAACGTTTCTGAAACGTACGACATTTGGTTGCGGCGGCAACCTGGGAACCTTTCGTTTAGCGTTTCTGTACCGTTACAGAAACGTTGTGGCACGAGCGAAATGTCCGCAAGCGAATCGTTTCCCTTGAGTTTCACTTACGTTGTCGGAACGTTTCATCGATAAACTAACAAATTCGGATTGTTTATTTAAAAATTGAATTTTCCCATAATCACCCCATGGCCTACAGAACGGTCGTTCTTTCCATTCTCAAGTGTTAGGGCGTCCAGACAAAGTCCAGAGTGAGCCCAAAGATGAGTGTAAACAAACGATGCGCAAGCAACAATTTGTTTAACAATTTTTTATTTATTTAGCAAAAATTTTCAAAGTTCTTTTTCGTTGCGATGAAACGTTTCGACAACCCTGACGAAACTCTAGGGAAACGGTTCGCTTGCGGACATTTCGCTGGTGCCACAACGTTCCTGTAACAGTACAGAAACGCCAAACAAAAGGTTCCCAGGTTGCCGCCGCAACCAAATGTCGTACGTTTCAGAAACGTTTCGTCCTAGCTGGGCAGTGGCTTGCATTCAACGTCAGTAGGAGTGTAGTGGATGGGGCCCACGCTTCGAACGATACCCCAACGCTGGAGCCTCCTTAAGCGCTTCTTGAATTTCGCATATTCCGGCCCTCGAAGGTTTGATACAGTAGTATATGTTACCCATGGTACAGCGCAACAAATGTGCAATGACCTCAAATATTGAATAATTTTTGAAATATTTAATTCATAATTCCACTGAATAAGACGATTTATAAAAATAAGTACAATGATATATTTTCAATCATTTCACATCATCCAGGAGTTATCAGTGTACTACACCGGGTTGTAAGGCAAATGCATGGAGACTGGTGGAACAACCAGATGCACCCTTGGAAAGGGGGGACAAAACCGTCCATAAACCGCATTGTAAAGCAACTCCGGAAATAGATCTAAAATTGCAGAGTAGAGAGTTTATGCAGGATAAATTGAAGGAGAATTACTGGAAGCTCGATAAACTGATGCAGTTGGCTAATCAAGAGTAAATTTCATTTTACTACCAATTCATCAAAGTATTCCATGACGTGGGGTATAATTGATCGATCTTTCTTGCAACAGTCGAGCTCGCAATTACTATTGCAGCATCAGTCTCATCAATCACAGCTTCCAGGTGTTTTTTTCTCTAATATTACTGAGAAAGAAGGAAACTAGAGCATTTCATGAGCTCTTGACAAAGCCGCAACCAAGCACGCCCCGGCACATGAAATGATTCTGAGAGTAGAATTATTATTTATACAAATTTCAATTTTCAATTTTTTTTTATTGTTTTTACAAATTTTTGAAATTTCCAATTTGAATGTTTTTGAATTTTGAATTTTTTTTTTCTTTTAATTTTGTCAAGATCATTTTAGAGACATGAAACAACTTTGCTACAAATAATTTTGCGGAACGTCATAGAATAGAGAACTGACATAATTCCGGGAAATGGTATAATTTGAGAAATGGCAGCAAGATAGATTATGGAAAAAAGTTTGAAATTTTTACGACGCCTCTGAGGTTTTTAAATCATCACTGAAGTTTTGACAATTTGAATTGGCGCCATCCAATATGGCGGTTGGCTGCACATGTGCCATTAAATTTTCCAACTGTTGTATCATGTCATTTTCAATAGGAAATTCTCATCTGAAACACAGTCGAGAAGTCATCTCACTCAAATAATCAAAGTTCGCGGTGGAAAAACGCAGGTTTGTCTCAGAAATATTAATCGAGTAGACCTATAAGTCACTTGACTTATGTGCAGTCGCCGCCATATTGAATGACGCCAATTCAAAACCTCAAAAACTTCAGACTCGAATTTAAATCACTTTTACCACAGAAAATTTACAGAACTTCATATATAGTGTCTATTTCAACGTGAACTCCCACAATATGAGCATTTTGGAATAATTTTTGCGGTCATGTCAGTTCTCTATGGTGAGATCTGCACTGGGAAATTTGTGAGTGATGCATGGTCGAAATTTGTATAATCCTGCATATCATTGATGCCAAATTTCGCAAATTATTGAACCCAGGAAACTGTTAAAACTATATTAGTTTAATGTTCTGGAAAGGCATCCGGAAGGAATGGCTTTGGATAGTGTTAAAGCGATGAAGTCATCATTGAAGCATCATCGACGACAAATCCACCCTAAGAATGCAGCATCGGTGGAAGAGTTTGGCAATCAACTTGAGGAGGGTCAGTATGATTACGTGCTGAACCAGAATGACGATTTCAAATTGACGGCCGTCAGAGTCAAAGACAAAAAGGGGAAATTCCATTGCATATTCTATAATTTGCTGCTGATTTTGACCTATTTCATGACCATCATGCAAATGTTTGTTGATGGTACATTCCAAACTCGACCAGGTATTCCAGATTGTGCCCAGCTGCTTGTACTGATGGGGATTCTAAATGATCAAGTAAGTATTTACTGTGATCGCTCTTGAATTCTAACTTTTTTTTGAAAATATTTCGTTCGAAAATTGGTTGTTGCACATGTCCCTCAAATGTTCCTTATTCAACAGGCTTTTGGTATAATATACGTGGTCATGTCTTGTAGAACTGAAGCTGCATATGATGTCGTTTTTGCTCATATAGCAAAAGTATTCAAGTTTGTGAAGCTCAAAGTGATAATGTGCGATTTTGAGAAAGGGTTGAGGAATTCTTTACAAAAGTACTTCCCGCATGCTCTCGTTGCTGGATGCAATGTGCATTTTGACCGAGTATGTTATCTCCAAGCAAATCTTCAAATAGTATATCACGCATTTAGGGAGTAAAGTGGACCTTTTACTCCCGGGTGTGTATTATCGCTCGAGGCGAAGCCGTGAGCGATGAACACACGGGAGTTTGAGGCCCACATTTACTCCCGAGTAGCGTATGCTAGTTTTTAGCCTGGTGGGAATAAAGTACGTCGCCCCCTCCCTCGCCACCCACTTGGTCCTGGCGTTGAGCTGCCTCACGGCCGCGATATGGACGGGAATCTCGGAATGTTTACTGATGTAGGGTAGATGGACGGGTTCCGGGGCAGAGTCCCAGCGGGGGCGCAGGGGGCGGAGCCCCCGTCAAGGAGGATCGGGAGTGCTCCGCCCCCCCCCCCCCGGACACGGAAAAAATTCTGAACATGATCTAAAAAAGTTTCCTTTTTCCAAGTTCATACTAATTTCGCTTAGTTCTGAACTAAAATTGATTCTATATTACGTTTCCATTTAATCTCATACAAACAAATTTTCGAAAAATATTCACAAAGGTCCTTCAGTGATCGAAAAAAATACTCGCGATAGAAGACAACAACATTCTACCGCATGCATCTGCTGATGCGAGTGCCAATGTGCGCATGTAATATCGCGGGCCGCGGCGTTGTCTCTCCATTCTGATACCCAGTCTCCATTCCTCTCTCTCCGTTACTTAAAAGTTACCATGTGTGAGTTATGTGGACGTATACGTCCACCTCAACTATCTCCCTCCGTAGCGCAGTCGAAGGCATGCTCGACTGTAACGCGGATGGCTGGGGTTGATAGCAAATTTTTACTTTGACTTTTTTTCCGCAAAAAGTTCGTTGCCGGGGCTCAAGTGAAAGGAGCCCGGAGGAAAAGACTCGGTTAAGTCATCATAAGATAGTGGTTAAAGTATACGTACTTCTAGTCCTACTAGGCTGGAAAAGAGGTTCGTGACAGCATTCTAGACACTGAATATTTCTCACCTCTATCCAATGTCTCGCCAGTCACCACCCGGTTGGATTTTAAATTTTGTATTTTCATTTCCTACAGGCAATCTTTGCAAAGCTTGCATCCATTAAACACGTGATCCGGGATGACCCCCAACTACTTTTTTGGGTCAAATTAATATTAGCTTTGGCTTTTTTGCCTGAGGACACAATCAGGATTGGCTACGAGTTTGTCAAATCCCAACTCCCAGATCAGTACACTGAGATAATGGCCTTCTTCTTCACATACTTTCAAGACTATTGGCTAAATACTGTGACTCCAGCGGGTTTCAGTATCTATGGGTTATCAAGAAGAACAAACAACTGTTGTGAATCACACAACAGTCGACTGCTTGATGACTTAGGGAGAAGATGCAAGTCTTGTGATTTTATGCGTAAGTTCTACCATTGGATTAAATCTTCTCTCCAGCGAAACTCCCGAAATACTTTCCAAAATGAGATCCTGCAAATCCGGAATTTGGTGAAATCGAAGTACGTTTTTTTTTTCGTGACGACGCAAAAACCGCAGCTGTGAATCCTACAAATACTGTGTTCCACCTGTAGATCAAGTTACGCGAATTTGATCAAATAACTACACAAATTCTCGTGAATTATTTCGCATCAATATTTTCCCTAATCAAAATTTGAAAACACTTGCTGATCATGATATGTTATTTCCCCAGAAAAACTGATTACATTATTCAAAAATTAGATGCAAGTCTTGTGATTCCATGCGTAAATTCTACCGTTGGATTAAATCATCTCTCCGGCGAAACTCCCGGAACACTTTCTGAAATGAGATCTTGCAAATTCGGAATTTCGTGAGGTTGGAGTACGTTTTTTTTTTCCGTGACGGCGCTAAAACCGCAGCTGAGAATCCCACAAATACTGTGTTCCGCCTGTAGGTCAAATTACGCGAATTTGATCGAATGACTTACGCAAATTCTCGCGAATTATTCCGCATTAATATTTTTACTAATAAAAATTTGAAAACACAAGATGATCATGATATGCTATTTCCCTAGACAAACTGATCATATTATTCAAGAATCAAATTGTGGCAATCCAGCGTAATGTGAATCTCAGACTGGATTATAACTTTCCTCGATATGAAACTCAGTACAGGGAACAAAACATTGTGCAGGGTAATTTCCTCAATATTCTTATTATACTGATGATGAACAATGATATATTCTCCAGAGCTTGAATAGCGATCATAATACATTGACTTATGAACTAGCTTGGATAAATTTGGCAGAGTTATCAGCCAACTTCCCAGTGGATCAATTCCTAGTTTCAATTGCTAAGATGAAAGGTAACATCGATAGAGCCCTGATGACAGCAGAGAAAGAGAGAGCTGAAAAAGCGTACATGCTCACTTCGACCCCAAAGTTAATAGATCTAAGTAAGATAAGTCTACATTCAAATGTACTAAACTGGTTTTGCTACAAGTCAAATTTGTTGCTTTTGAAGAACAGTTGAGAAGTGCACAAAGTCTGTACTTCCTGGAATTTGTTCATTGTAACGTGCTCCTTGATAATTTTATTCACAGAAAATGATGTTGACTATGACAAAGAGCTGGACATGACGCCAGAAGAATTGAGGGCAGCGGCTACTTTAGGAGGCCGAACACGGCGATTGAGAGTCAACTTTCTACGAGGAAACGTTTTAGCAATTGCTATGAACGACATTCCCGAGTTCTACCGTAAGAAATATTTTATCATATTCAGTTTCCCCATCTCATTCTCTTGTATCACCTAAGTTTTTCTGGACTTCATCCTTCTAATGAATTATTATTTTCTAACAGTCTATTTATTGTATTCTTTTTTATGTAAGGAGGACAAGTAGATGAAAAAACCAAGATGCCATTAGCAACTTTCTATGAAGGTGAGCAAATTCATACAATATAGTTTCGTAACAAGTTACAACTCATCTTGGAAAGGTCCCATATCTTGTCTGACGATTTATACCTGCTCGTGACTTATATTTAAATATTTAATCACAGGGATTGCGATCTACGTTTTCGTCAGAATATTTAAATTCGTAAGATCGTTCAGTCGTCAATTCGTCAATACTTTAGTATCAAGCTTATATTTCAGGTATCCTTGAAAATCAGTTCAAGCTCACTTGTTTTGCGAATTTCCAATTAATTACAGATTCTCTGGAATCTGACGAAGAGAACATAGTTGCTCATGAAGTTCAAGACAATCCTGAGCCAACACAAAGTGCAAGTGCACCAAGGATAGATGGTGAGCCACGTAAAATTGAATTAAGGAATCACTCACAATGGGTCTCGGTTTTCTGCGGAGTCTACGCGTTCTTGATCGATTGAGCAAAATATTTTTCTTGTGTTTTTTTAATTAGATTTGTTCGAGTTTAAGTTTGGAGGATTGAAATGAGGGTTACATTGACCAGACCGTTTTCTGTCCGCACTCTTTAATGTTGAATAAAAGCGCACGGTAAAAAACATGTAAACCATCTCTCAGTAATTCTTCCGCACAAGAACCTCAAGTTTAAGCATATTATGAACATGTTCTCAAAGCCCTGCTGGAAATAATCCCGTAAGACCTGTCCCTGGGGAAAATCTTCAAATTTGTTTTTTACGAAAACCGGCATGGGAAACGTGTAGCATTCAAATTTTGTCCGTAATCGACCAAATTCAACCAGTATCAAATATGTTTCCTCTGTTGAATCAAAAGAAAGTGGGCCCACCGGTGGGGCCCATCGCAGTGTATGTAAGTGTTAGGAACAAAACTTTTGACCATTCTTGGATTCTTTTAGCCAGTTTTCGCGGATCTACAAAATTGAGCTTCAATTCCAATTCTGAGTAGTTTGAGAATAATTTTCCATCTTCTTAAGAATGATTTCCTAAAATTTCTGCTATTCAATATGAATGTGAATAACATTACCACGTTTGAAATGGATATTGTTATTACAGGTTTGCCCACTGAAGAAGATCTGAGAGTCATAAATGCTTACCTTCAAAGAGAAGGCAGGACATTCAGAACATCTGGTTGGTTTATTCAAAAACGTTCATTTAGTATCACGAACTGAATTCAAAAATGTGATGTACTGGAGAAAATTGTTCCACGAAGATGATTGACGATTTTCTACCTACCTTTGATATTTAGGTATAGCTGAACCAACTGATGGAGAGATCGCCCCTGTTCGCGTCCAGAGAGTACGCCGGACGTATGGGAATCGGAACAAGAAACAGCAAGGTGAGAAACGAAACATGTAACCGAATGAAAGATCGATCTAGAAATACACAGACTTCGAGTACCTGCCATTATTCGAAATTCCGAAATACCTAACACCCGAAATCAAAATTTGACCATGTCTTTTACATCTATACTGGCGTAAACCAATAATCATGCGATGGCCAACATCAAACTAAGAATAAAATTCATCATTGTCTAGGAAGCCAAAGTCAGTCGCCAGACGAAGTCGCAACTTCATCCATCTCCAATGATGGCAACGTAGAAGCTCAAGCAAAAGAGCTGGTGTTGCGACCAGAAGAGCCGGTGTTGCCACCAGAGGAGCCGCTGTTGCCAACAGAGGAGCCGGTGTTGCCACCAGAGCAGCCGGTGACGAGAGGGACAGACCCTGGTTAGTTCATGACTAAAAAACAAAAATTCGAATTTTGAAGAACTCAACCACGTTCAACACATATCAACTCTTACAAAAATTCTCGCAGCAAATGAAAAAAAAAAGAGGACAAACAGACCCAACAAGAGGAGACGCGAAATCATGAAGCAGCAAAATTCGAGTGTTTCGTCATCGGCACCACTCCATAACCCAACTACAAAAAATGCAGAGATCGCCCACACCCTTGTCCAGAATTCATTGCCAAAAGGTAAAAAAAAAAACATAAATATCATGAGAATATTAGAAAAAGTTTTTTTTTTCGTTGTGCAGAAAAATTTAGGACTTAGCAAAAATCAGGATTTGATTGGGCGAAAAACACTGAAATTCAATTTTGAAATTCTTCTCAGTCACGCCTTTGTATGAGGTCAAGATTTCACTCATTCCTTGATATCATTTCACCAAGCTTGACAAATTAAAATGAGTTCCGTCATGGCCAGAAAACATTTAAAAATCGACCAAAAATTCAGGTTATGTTAACGAGATAACTCGGCGGGGACGAAGTTTAAAATTCCTCAGAGTCAAGTTTGCTTGTTTTCACCAAATATCATCACTATGTCCAAGCATACCATCAATTGTTTCGTCGCAGTCTATGAAAATTCAAAACTCGGCCAAAAATTGTATTTAGGTATGCAAAATACGTTGGAAACGGGCTTTCAAACGGCTTTTCTGAGACACTTTTATGGATAAACGTAGAATTTTTCCTGCTATTCAACATCCCCAAGTCCTTTCCTACCACCAGAAATCTTGTCGTGGCTCAGAAGATGGAAGAATTTGAGATTTTGTCCATTACCATCATGAGGCATTTTCACAAGGTTGAGAAATATTCAAAACATAATGGAAAATTCAGATTAGATTGGCCAAATACATCAAAAACAGAGTATCTCATTACTCGGCGTGGCTTTAAACAGAAATTCTTATCCTTTCAACGGGTTGTGCCGAGGTCAAGAGCAAGAACTTTGGGAATGGAGAGTTGAATTTCTCTGAGTCACGCATCTGTATGAATTCAAGATCTTCCTTGCTGAATATCATTTGATATTATCTTTCGTCAGAGATTCCATCAAGATTGAGAAAACATGCATAACTTGACTCAGAGTTGAAGTGAGGTTAGTTAGGTTAAGTTGCCGATTTTTCTGAGGCGCACTCGTGGATACATGCAAGACTTTTTCAAATAATTCTCGTCTTTGTTTTTCAAGTATCGGCAAGGAGTTTGTCGTTGTTAAGAGAATTCGGAACTTCACTGAAAGTTGAGGTTATGTCCATCGAATATCCAAAAAAACAAATGTCTCGATTTCTTTGACACGCTCATATGGTTAAACGCAAAATGTCCTCCACTGGTTATCAGCTCTGGGCCCTAGAGTACTATTAATAGGAATCTTGTTGTAATTAGACCAATACAATGCTTGTTCTACAGAAAAATGCAAATATACAATACTGGTTAAGTGGCCTTGATAATAATGCAACGTCGATTAATTTATAGGTCAGAGCCAGTCAGAGTGTGCGCCACCAAAAAAGAAGAAAAGGATAAGAAAAGCATCTCATCGAGGAAGGAAGCATCGGAATGAGGTAATAACGTCATTTCATCATTTCCATATCGATGAAAATCTTACTTTTTTATGATGGACGTTATTACTAGTTTGGACTCGTGAAAAGTGAACGTCATGCGAGATAACAAAATTGTCGTGGGATAATTGAAACTTTTTCGTCATCCACCAATCTCTTATCTTACGATATCAATAGTAACATATTCCAGATACCAAGTATACGTTTCAATATAATGGATTTTACTATCTTTTTCCCTTATAAATCATAGACCACCACATGGAACGAAAGCAGGTTCTGGGAGCATATCCCATAATATAGAATGGTAGAGCGGATACGGTCAACGTATGCCGTTGTATTTCATTTTCAATACTTGGGAGAATATTATTGTGCAGACTTGACTGATGTTTTTCTCAGCCGAGTACTCCAGTAATTTCCCATGATCGAAAATTTACCGTAGAAATCGTTCTGACGAAGTCTTCCCCTAGTAGGTACATTGAGCAGACTCGACCGATCAATATACGGTTGAGTACTCCAATGTGGTTGTCAGGGAAGGAACTCCGAGGGTCCGTGGCAGTGAAAATCTGCGATTTTGTTTTACTCGCCCCCTCCCCACTTTAAAACATATAAAGAGAATTAAACAAAAATAAAAAAAAAAAACAAAAAAAAACAAAAAAAAACTGCCCCCAAACATGTTTGTGCGATATGATGCTCATATCAGAGAGCAGAGACGACCAACATCTATGTTTGGTTGTCTACTCCTCTGATGTACCAAAGTGCAGACATTACTGAGGTAATGTACTCCTAAGGTATTCAGCATTCATGCATCGGAGAGCAGAGATGACCATCGCTAGTCGGCTGGTTATCTACTCCTCCGATGTCCGGTACCATAGTGCAGACATAACCGATTCTTAGAATTAGTTGTGTACTCCTATAAGGTACTCTTTGTTTGGTTGCATCAGAGAGCAGAGATGACCTGCGCTTTTCGACTGGTTATCTACTCCTCTGATGTCCTCTGGATTATTTGAAATCTCGTTCACTTGGTTTGGTATTTGGAGATCTGTGGGTCAGTGCACACACTGGGGACTGGGGTAGGTAGGACCAGTGCTAGACTGGTCGAGGGTAGACTAAGAGGAGGTTGGGTTGATCTGGTTTGGTAACACTGGGGGTTGTGATCTACTTTGGACATTTTCTTTTTTGAAATCGTCGTATTTGACGATAAAAGCTCAACAAAACCTGTTTTCGTTCCATGATACACAGTTAATACAATATTGTATAGTATTGGGAACAAATGAAGGAGCCTAACGTCCATTCCTATCATCTCAGACTCAATCGCTTCAGCAATTTTTCAATCTCGCATGACGTCGTCTTTTACTCAGAAGAGGTTACCCATATTGGGTTGTTGGAATCGATAGTTGAACATTACATTGGAGAAATGCTGAGTTTCTTCCTAAATTTTTTTACTTCCTGATTGTTCCAGTCCTTCCTTATAGTTCATATCATAATACTCAACTTTACCATCAATTAACAGTTTTTCATTATTACTCAACAATTGAGGAGCTAAACGCACTTTTCTCAAGGCGCTTCGAATAAGATTGACCTGTGCAGAAGTATTAACTCATAATCGAGAGAAAGAGAGATGATTTCACGTCAAAATTTAAGTCGTTGAGCATACATATAGTTCATTGATAAAAGTATCATCTAGATCGAGATACATAATTCTTAGGGGCTCAGATCAGCAATCAGCTTAGGTCGTGAATAGGACCTGAATTTATTGCTCCCCAAAAAAACAACAACTCATGAAAACAAGTAACGCACTTTGCTTGTATATTGCTTGTTAATTTTGCAAGCTAACGATTCCAATAACCCAATCAGTTTCAAAATTAACGTTGCTTCATATGTATTTCAAGAGTCCCAACTAATTTTTTTTTCAAAAACAGGTTTCTGGATAAAAAAAAGAGAGATCCACCGAGCCCAGGAGTACCAGGAGTATAGGATGATTGAATTTGAGTGCTACTATATTCGTTGCAATATTATATAGTTATGTACATGTACATTCGGCAGAAACATGAACTGCAGTGTACTGATATAGACTGTCTCACTTGCACAGGTAGCAAAACTACGAGTACAAGTAAGACAGCAGAATTCAATGCACTGCAGTTCACTTTCCTTCCAAGTGGACATATATTACAATTATACATACTAGAATTGAATTTTTTAAGATGTAAATAAAATTAGAAGACTGAAAAAATCTGTTATGTATTAAAATCTGTTAATATCGTATCTTGGTTTAGACTTCTTCTTAGATATTGATGAGTCAGAAATAATATATTTGAGTAGCTCAGCAGAATTTGAAATAATGTGTACCATATTGCACGATTCCTAGAGAGGGTTCTCTCTACCCTCCCTAACGGGAAAGACGAGTTGCTGAAGCAAGAGCCTGCGCTCAAAATCTGATTATTCACGTTCACAAGCATGGAACATTTGAGTTAAACTCCAAAAAGGCAAGTCTTAGTCATCAACAAACTGACGTTTCTCCACGAAAATGATTTGAGAATTCTCTTCCAAAAAGTATTATTTTTCGAATTAGAATGAATTCACAAATTCATATAAAGCACCCAACATATTCACGCTCACAATTGTAGAAAATTCGAAAATACTCTTCAAAAAGAGTCATTTTTTCCAAGTCGAGATGAATTGAAAATATCCAGATCTCTGCATCCTTTACATTCACGCTCACAAACTTGAATAGTTTGTAGATACTCTCCAAAAAGAGTCCTTTTCCTGAAACAAGATGAATTCAAAAATTCATGTTGTCTGAGAGACTTTACTCATCCTTCAACAAGAATGAGATTCTTTATCAGAGTCAAAGGATTCCTGATCAACATCAGAAAATCATAACTCCTTGAAATTTACTATCTGACAGTTCCAAAATTCATACTCGAATACAAGAATGGATCTGGAGCTTCCTTGCAAAGCAGGTTTATCTTTCCAAATAGACAATTATCTGCATCCATATTCATCAATATGAATTCAACTGCGTCATTGGTTAATGCATATAAAAGCATACAAAATCTCATTCATACAGAAAAAGTATCCAAGCTCGCACACCAAGTACTTATATCAACCATTCTTGAGAGAAGTTCTATTATTCTACAAAACAGACTTTGGACTGTTTTTAGTTCCACGGATTCTTCATGAACTGGAAAAATTTTGCCTGATTCAGAATATTGGAATTGAATTTTATTATAATTCTGAGTCATCAGGAATTTGGGAAGTTGACTTGACAAATCTTTGGTTGATCAATGGTCTTTTACGATGAAGTAAAATAGGTTGCTACTACAGAAGTGCATTCATTAGAAGTTTCCCATGTATCACATCATCTCAATGTAAAAGACTCTCCAACGCATTCCTGAGAGCCACAGAAGCAGCTCAAAATCAAATGACTCACTCTGCGTTTCCTTGACAAGAATGCGTATTCATCACAAACTCACACTTGGGAAGTGAAAATTACGGTCAAAGAGGTTTCTATGAATTTTGAATAGTTCAGAATCCACCATCAACCACTAACAAACCAATAGCAAGGTCAGAGACAAAGTTCAAGGTTGATGGTACTTGCGGATTCTAAACAACAATATTCAGAAACTCAATCAAAGTAACTTCTAAACAAGTATTCTATTCCATTCAACTTGTACACATTAAATCATATTTTTTACATCATTTTGAATGTATAAAGCACAATATTCCGTCTCATATTGAATATTTTGTGCAATATCTATGAAGTGACACAAGAAAATACATACACTGGAATGGGAGAAATACGCCTTATTGTAACATCATTCATACCATCAGGGCAAGACCAACAAATGTTTCCATGGGTTGGCTAGCTTATATAAGGCCTAACACAACTCCGACACGACGTTTTTTTGATCCTGGGCCGCAGTTTTCTTATTCTGATGAATAACAAAGTCGTGTTTTTCGAGGGATGCCACGGCGCTGCGGCGAAGCTGCATCCGTCGCAAGACAACCATCGCACGCGAACATTTGCACATCGCGTGGGTGTACACACAACACAGTACAAAACACTAACAACAGATACACTTTCACCCCACCCGGACACACTCATTTCCACCGGGAAACCACGATTTCCTCGTGCTACGCCGGCTACGAAGCATAAATGCGCGCCGTCTGCTTAGCAGTGGTAGAGCAGCCGACAGCGCGACAGCCGCGGCTCAAGCATGACCAATGCTGCCAACATACCAAGCGACACAAGGTTATGTGTATGTCGACTTCGCAATTCAAAATACTCGCTTTTGCTACCGAAATCTTATTTACAGAACCATTCCCTCATTTGAGCATCAAACGCCTGCGGGAATGATTACATTAGTATTTCAACAATAAAAATCTTCTTTTCAAATTTCAAGAAAAATTATTTGAGAATTTATTTTCGAGTATATAAGTGTTCAGACACTTAAGTATACTATATTTCTATCAAAAATCACTCATAAGAAAAATCTACTACCACACAGGTCAACAGGTAGAAGCGTTGACCTATTCGAAATTTTCAGATCCAAAATATAATTTTTTGACCATAAATTGTTTATAACTTTGGATTAACAATTGATTTTGCCAAATGAATTATTAGGTCATCTAGCTGTGACTATTACAAACAATTTAATCTTTGGAACACGCAAATCGATCAAGATTTGACGATGCAGTAACGAATCAAGCTATTGATTCGTAAAAACATGATAACACGTAGAATTTCAGCTTTTGTTGCATGTAATAATTTTCACAAGCTTGGATCTTCCTTTTTTGCACTTTTTATTGCTTTGGTGTGGTAGCTAGAATAATCTGGCAAGCATTTTCCAGTGGTACAGCAATCCCCGGTTACAACATTTCATTTTATTGGAGAGAAAAGCAGTTTGATTCGAGACGTTGCCGACAAAAAGTAAGTAAATCGCCGAGGGTTCCACCGGACCGGTGTCTCGTCGTTGATAAAATTAATTAGATATGCAAAGTAAGATGCATATCGTTTGACGTACGAATCTTTAGCAATTTTCTCATCCTAAAATTACAGATCCGATACTTACAGAGTATATATACCGTATGAGGTGGATATTCGACTCGGGAGACCACCAAGACTCTTTCCGGGAATGGTTGATGGCGATGACCTGTGGTTTCTTTATATGCAAATAAAGAGGATTGGCAGGATGCATTTTATATAAATATTTCTCGTATTTTCGCATAGTTAACTCCATGTTCAATCTTATGTTATTTTAAATTTGAAATGAATGGTAAACTGTCAAGCCTTGTACAGAAGGAATAATTACTTCGGTAAATACAGAAAATCAGATTTGGACCTCTAAGTCGCCCATATTTAGAGACCCTCATTCAAAAACTGAAAATTAACGTTTCATAAATTCAATCACATTATAGCGCATTCGAACGCATGGATCTGTACTTTCTCGACATATTCTTGTAACTAAAATAGCTGCAATGAGGTAGAATCGCTGCTGCAAGATGAGTGAAGAATACAGAACTTTATGGATTCACAAGTCCGTATTTTCATCTCGGACACGGAAACCACCAAGAAAACCTATGTCTACGCGAATTTTGAGTTTAGCAAACAATTTTAAGGTGGGGATATCAAAGAGGTGTGAAATTTGTTGTCAGACGATTATTTTGAGTCGGAAACATATGCTTTGGACTGCCGAGCAGTTAGTTTCATTTTTTGTGTCCCTTACTCTATTGAATATACCAGGATAGGGCTTTAGAGTACATGGACCTGATATTTCGTCCTAAAAATGCTCGCAAAAATAATGAAGTTGACATAGAATGTTCTCCGCACGGATTTCGTCTATTCCCATCACACACTAATGAAAAGAAAATTCGCTATAATGTACTTACCTCCGCTGTCTCTGTCTGCTGTGGCCTGCTGCGCGCAGATGCAGCGCGAATCAGACGCAGGTTCATCGTGGAAAGGGTAGAGACCCTACCTAATCGCTCACACGAACACAAGTTTCATCATGCACGAATACTTTCCACCGTACAAGATTTTTCTAGGAAGAACGACGTAAATCGCGGAGTAGGGTGAGAGATGGGTGGTCCGAGCGTCGAGTGGGGAGACATGGGAGTAGAATAAGAGCGATGAAAAAAATGCTGGAAAGTTTAGGAGAATCTCATAATAATATTAGTATTTGGGACCTGGAGCATGAATCGTCGAATAGAACCTTCTCCTGCTACCTCACATTCTGTATGATTCTGGGCTACTACTGATGCTGACGTCTCGCAATATCTTTCCAACTTCATATACACGATTTCGACTAATGTTCATATTGATTCTGATTACTTTTTCCCGTTTTTTCCGAATTTTTGGCTTTCCGAAAAATTTCCTTCCGAATTTTAACCATTCCGAAATTTGCCTTTCCGAATTTTCACCATTCCTAATTTTAGTCATTCCGAATTTTTGCATTCCGAATTTTAGTCCCTCCGAAATTTAGATTTCCGAATTTTCGTCCTCCCGTAATTTAGATTTCCGAATTTTAATCCTTCCGAATTTTGGGCTTTCCGAACTTTGACTTTCCGAATTTTAGGCCTCCCGAAAAATTAACCCCACTCCTGATTTCTACCCTTCCCATATCTGGGAAACCTTCCCTTGGCCCCTCCATGTTCCATTTACATTTCGATTTATATTCAGACAAATTTGATTGCATTCATAACAATATTATAGTTATCGTAATCCCTGTGAATTTGAATTAATTTTTTAAATAACGAATTTTTATTTCTATTCAATGTGCTATATTTGAACCGTAAAACATAATGAATAGTCCAGTAGCTTCACACCCTAAAAAATGCAATACACCGTCAGGGCAGATTTCTAAAACTGCGCATTCACAATTTCAGAAATCTGTCACGATTCTATATGGAGTCCCATAATTTACGAGGAGTGCATGCAGAGTTGCTCTATATCAAAATTCAATTGATTTCCTAGATTACGTGCAAAAACTCCTCGATAACTCAATATTTTACTTTGCACTTTTATTTGTAATCAATCGTAGACGCGTGCACACCCAAAAAGTAAAAAAAAAAAATTAATAACGCGGAAGCTTTTCAATGTGATCATCGACTGAACTGATCGCGATCTATCGAGATGAGCGTATGCTTATTTGGATCGTGCAGAGAAGCATGTCATGTATGAGACTTGTGTCCGGCAAATTAATTGTCACCTGCAGAAATATTTTTAAGCGTGACGAAACGATTGAAAATGACATGCATCTTATGAATCGTGTGAAATTGCAATTGTTATCAAATGCCATAACAATCGCAAGAGTGTAAATTCATCTGCATCGTATTATATCCACATGACCATCGCGATGCATATTTTCTAACATCACCCCTATATGTAAGCGATTCTAATTTTCTGTGCAGTGCATAAATCTTATAGCGGTCACGCATATCGAAGCCGATTGTTGTATGTAACTAGTATTGTATGGGGTTAATCAATATCCTTTGTTCTTGTAATTTTTTTTTCTTTTTTTAAAGCAACCGCAGGTGCGTGTAATATAAACTTAGGCAAAGCCGAGTGAGCGTCATACATAGCGAAATCCGAGTCAGATGCTTCTATAGGCTATGTACTCTCATTTATTAGCTTCTAATAATATTGATTCGGTCACGTTAAGCGCAAACGCTAATAATGATTTTCATCGACGCTGATCACGACAGTATATCGTCATACAGTGGTGCGCGGTTTTAGTTCTCTGTAGCTATATCTATAATACGTGGAGAGGGTTTAAATGACTTTCGGTGGACCGACGAGTTTTTGGGTATATTGCGAGCGATTACGCGATGACAGGGGAATTTTTATAGGATTGAAACGCGCGTACTGGTGAAATTTGATGAGATTCTGTTTTTTCAGTATAGGAAGTTTTGTCTCGGGTCAACGGAATTTTTTTTTGAGACGCAAGCTATTTTCAGGAGCTTTTTGCTCATAACTCATTTTTTTAGAATGGCAGAAATTATAAATGTAGTCGGAAAATATCACATTATGATACTGTCATCTCAAATGAACTGAAAAGTTTATTCAGAGAATAGCCCCTCTCCCCCTGAAATAATCATCATAGCATGAAAATGAATGAGAGATTACCTACTAATTTATAATTCGTTATTATTACCGGGGTGAATTGGGCCATTTTGGAGCTTTTAATCAAATTCTCATTGAAATTTTGTAACCAAACTTCTATGTATCTTGGGTCATTCGACGCGTCTTGACTTCTTCTTAAAAATGCTGGGCTCAGAATTTGATTTCACTGATTTGCATTCTTAAGAATTGTGAAAATCAGGGTGGCCACAGTCACCCCAGGATCCGGGGTGATTGTGGCCACCTTCGTCGAACACCACACGAACTTCGTGTACTTTTCAACACAAAAATGGGCATTCTCTCCTTGGAACAAATTTTCTGATCACGAATAAGCCCACAGGCAGAACATGAAAGTCTTATATTATTATGCCAATGAACTATAGAGACTTCTACCTTAGTTTGAACAACGACATTAAGTCGATCATTTCTGGGTGGCCAAAGTCACCCCGAGTGACCCGAGTCGACCCGGACGACCGGACGATTTAAGAAATAAGAGAAATGACAAGTTTATGTTCAAATTTTTGTTAGAAAAAATCACAGTTCAAGTGGCCAAAGTCAACCCGGATGACCTCCAGAAATGACTATTTGTTGTTCAAATGGTCGTTGGGAGTGGCGGATGGGGTGGCCAAAGTCACCTCGGGGAAAGCAAGAAATTACAAGTTTTCGTTCAAACGGTCGTAATAAATTACTGTCGTACCTGAATGTAATCGGCAATAGCGCAAAATGTAGAGGACGTCATTACCTAGCAAGAAAAAATCATTGACAGAAGACAGAGGTCGATCTAGTGAGTTGTTGTGGTAGATTTTTGCGGCATTAATATTTTACTTGAAAATTTTCACTCCATTCCAACGAAAAAAATGGTCAATGGATCTCATCTCATCACAAATGGGCTGGCACATTCTAAAATTAGAGTTTCTAAGGTTCATGAGGTTTAAAATGAGCTTTTGAACATTCCTCTAGGTGGTATAACGTTGGAGACTTTATCAATCTCTTTCCGGGAAAGTGACCATACATGTGTATCCTTTATTTGAATAAATTGAGGGTTGAAATTGCAAATGTGTAGCTCGAAAACTCAATCTTTTTCATCAGATGGTGCAGATTTTATGATTCCTTACCGTGTCCGAATATCCTTACGAGCTTTGAAGATTCAAAACCAATTTGAGAAGACCACAACAAAATGTTAAAGAATAATTTTTTTCTACTTGAACCAAACCAAAATTTTGCTTCGAAAGAGTCAGAATCTATGAATCTTTTGTGCAAAAATGTCAAATTCTGAAAGGTTTGAACAATTTTTTCATCCTGACAACCACGTTTGATTTCGATCTTGATATTCGTCACCTACCCGCTTGTACTTCTACCAACTCATCCGTCAAGTCATAAGGCATGAATTGCGGTCCAGAATGATTTTAATCCCCTATTTTAACGCTGTGGTTTTTCATCTTTTCAATGCTATGATGTTTCAACGTGACAGAAAAATTCAATTTGGTTTAGGATTGAAGACACGAAATTTTGATTAGATACGAGAAAAAAAAAATAAAATTAGAGATTAGGAAAATGAGAGTTTTTTTTAGATCTAGCGTGGAAGTAAACCGCAATATCAGTATAAATCCTAATTTTTACTGATACCATATCAGCACTGCAAAAATATGGTCAATTCCTTTCATGAGTATCAAGAAGTGAGTAAATTTTTTTTGTAAGTATTAAACACTCAAGCTCATCGATTCTCTTGTATCACGAGAGTATTATTTTTTCTAATAAAAGTGCGGCCTCCTGTGGTTTCGCATATATGTCTCAATTTTTGTTGACGCCATTTGAATCTGGTTTTCATCAGCTTCTTCTATAAAACCGCAAAGACTCGTATACATCCTATCACTTCTGCATTCCGTAACTATAAAACCATCAAAAACGGATACGCATATTTCGAATAAACAAGTTGCTTTAGAGAATCGCGAATAAGAAAGAGATGAGTGAAAGAAAAAGAAAGAAATAAGATGAGATGATTGAAAAAGTGCCCACGTTGGTGGCGCCAAAAACGGTTTATATATTGCTCTCCCATATATGCTTTCTTCTATTTTTATCGATTCGATCAATTTACGAAGTGGACAAACGTGGAATGATGCGGGCTATTAGTAAGTGCTTTGCGTCGCACATTCGGAGACTAAATGGAATCCAAGAATGGATTAGGATTCCGGCGTTTTTATTATATGATGAGTTGATTGTGGATTGCGAGCATGAGTGATTTGGAAATCGGTAAATGTAGTATGCAGAAATTATTGAGTGTGATTAATGGGGAATGCCAAACTTATCGACGATTGAATTTTTTTTCAGTATCTTATCGTAGATGAAGGAAATTATTATTCATCGTTATTTAAGGTGGCTGATGCATTCGCAGCTGAGACTGTACGGATAACGTCAACTAGCGCAATTTTTCTTCTTTGGATGAAATTAGTGACGAGGAGTTCTTTCTGTGTGCAGCTCGGTAGAGAGGTATGCTGAACCACTTTGGAAATGAACTGTGATTCTGATGCAGTCTAAAATGGTATACTTATGACAATAAATTTTTGAAATTAAAGCATCAAGGGCGAGGGGTGTGGCTCTTTTGTAATGTATTTTCCTATCGCTCATTTATTACAATGGTGATTTTTGTTATATTTCTTTCTTCCTAAGTGATGAAATTATGCTCCTCTAGAGCTTTCTAAAATTTCGAGGAAAGTATGTTTTGAATTGCACAAAAAAAAGTTAGCCAATCAGATTAAATCAGGGTTTGACACGAATATGATTTTGAATTTTGTTTCATTTCGTGTAAGGGGGGGGGGTCAAACTTCTGTGATAATTTTAGAATCGATTTCCATTCATCCTGAATGCCCAGTATCAAAAGATCGGATGCATCTAAAAAATTATTTTAAAAAAATTAACCCTCCGATGCAAAAAGATCATTTTGTTTTGTGTCAAAACCCGCGAATTCGATACAACTGAAACTTCATAATAAGCGACTTTGATTCATGCATGATTATTTTTGACAGATCATCCAATGCATACCTTGTTGTATGAGTTGCGGGTGAAATAACCATTTGGTAGGCTTATCTCATGAATCATATTAAGATGAATCAAGACATGACCTAATCAATACGTATCAAATAATATGTGAAGATGACAATGTCTGCAAATCAAATTTTCGTAATGTAATTGACTCAGATAAATTTTGATAACCATTTCACCAGGCGTTAGAGGAAAAGTTCGTAAGTATCTAGTCTACCTTCATCTATTAAACTATCGTAAGAAAAAGCTCAACAAGGTTGATACTGATTAAGCAAGTGAAGTACGTACTCTGAGATTTCTAATCTAAAAAATTAGCTCATACCTTAGATCAGTGAGTACGAAATTCTTGAAAATATAAGAACCACTAATTGTTTTTTTTTGTATGATAAAATCTTTCCTCGTTGGCCTACATTTTCTCAATTTCCAGAAAAATATGGCTAACATTTGAAGTGTTTTGTTTCTCAATCTACAAGAATAACGAAAGTGGAATTTTTTTAAGTCGTCGAAGCTATTGATACTATTTTATTTTTCTCTCCATGATTTCCGAGATCTACTCATAGACATAGAACTTTTGCCAATGTGAGTTTTGAACTCAAAAGTTGATAACTTCGCATAGAAAATGAAAATGTTAGGTTTATTCGAGTTATGAAAACTTAGATCGCTTTGAAAGATAATATGGGGTGAAAAGGTAGTGATCGAACCAAGACGAAGATACATAATTTCCATTCATTACATGGGCCGTAAGAAAATTTCTAAGAGCAAGCGCCAACTACTGGGAATAACGCGTATATTATGATAAATCAGATACAAAATTGTGACATCAGAGCATGATGATCATTATTTACAACTATAGAGATAAGAATGCGTATCGTCACATATCAATCAAATAAAAATTTTTGATGGGTGTCTAACTATTGATTCTCAATGACAAATTGAACAACTTTGAATGAAATTGATGGTTGGCTAACATTTCAAATACATGTTGAAGACATCTTATGAAATGTTCAATTTTTGTTGGTAATATTTTGCGGGTGGTAAATTCAATTATTGATACTAAATTATTAGTCGACCACTGGGCAATATTGGTGAAAAGTTTACGAAAATACACTTATATACTCAAACTAAGCTATGACAAGGGACGAATAAACTCTCAGAAAATGGCTGAAAATGAATCGAGGAACCGCTACTCGGCGAATCGAGGAATGATTTGCAAAAATTTTGAAAATTATTGAGGTAGGCAGTGCTATGATAACACAGGACAACAAAAAAGTACCACTCTCCAGGGAAAAGACCTCCATTACACATTCCTACATAAAATCGTGCGCTAAGTCCGGAAATAGCATCCGTTTTTCCCACATTTCCAAATTTTTGAGAAAATTGAAAAAAAATCTTGAAAGCCTGATATCGAATTTTTGGCTTCAGATTTAGGAAAAGGGGGAAACTTTTCACAATTTCAATTCAGGATGGCGTAACCTTATCTAGTACTCAGGGTCACGCTCGTGATCGAGAATTCAGGGCGCGGCACTCGTTATCATCAGTTCTCGATCACGAGCGTGACCCTGAGTACTAGATAAGGTTCACACTCCCTGAATGAAAATTCTCAAAATTATATATTTGGGTGTAAAATGTCCTCTTTCTGGATCTGAGGTCAATCATTTGACTTCTGGCCTAAAAATATTGTTTTCCAAATTTCTCGACAACTTGGATATTTCCGGGGAAAAAACCGATATTGGATTTAGCGCATGGTTCAACGTCGGAATATTTAGGCCTGAACTCTAGAAAAGGGTACTTTTTTGTTGATTCGTGAACAAAAAAAGTAAAGTATATCAATTGCATGTATAAAGTTTACATGTAATTGATGCACATAATCTAGTTCCTACTTGGAATTTAATTACTTCAAAATCCACGCATAGAAAATTGTCTTTTGCAAAAGTATGTGAGTCCCATCACTAAAGTGAGTGTATCATACATACCGATACAACATTCAATAATTTACACGTTACCTCGATAAACTGATATGGCAATTGCAAAGTGCACTGCACACAAACACACACACACACACACACAAATATAATATAACATCGAGAAAATGCAGCACGCGATGCAAGAGAGCTAATCTGTTATCTCAACTGCAAATACCTAATACATTCAGAAATTTTCACACCGATATGGTGAAACACGTAGATAATAATCAATAAAGAGGATATGAGACTATCTCCGTTGTAAAGCATCATCGTAAGAACCAATAATGATCGAGTTCCGATCTCCTTACCGATCTCTCTCATACATATGAAATTTTTTAATAAAAGTGTGTAAGTATGGTAATAATTTAGAATTATGTCATAAAATTCTTCGGAAAACGCATTTTCATCATGAAACAGTTCAAATTCATCAATTTTATTTTAAATTTTAACTACTTTTCATTATTTTCGACAGCCATAAAATATGGTTGATCTTGTTGATGGCGATCGGCAAAATTTTATAGAAGCTAGAAAACCATGTGCACATCTATCGTAAAAAATATATACTCATGCATACTCAGGCAGGATCCGTGTGTGACATCACGCTTCATTGTTGGAGCTTTACGTCATTGCCTCTGATATACAAAGTAATATGTAGTGTGGAAGAAAGACAGACTTCAAGTAAGAGGGAGAGAGAGAGTCGGATCCACTATACACGACGTGAGCTCACAAAAAGCACATTTATATAAATACATATATCTATATATATTAATATCGTGGATATAGCTGAAAAAGCAGTCTGCGCGGCGCGTAAAGCGATCGACAGCGAAATGTTGCTCTTGGAAACGTTCAGTTATCGTGCGGAGCTCGTTGTGTTCGCATCGGGTGATTTGGTGTAATTCGTCCAAATGATAATTTGACAGGTGTCACGTTTTGATTCAAGTGTTATTTGTAAATTAAAACGTGGAATTTTGATAATTTTATTTGAAAAACAGCTTAAAAATGTGTCATTACGAAAGTTTTACCTGGAAAAGCGAGTGCAAGCTCTGGATAGAAGCTACTTTCGAAATTACTACTTCTACTTTTGATGATGTTGCTGCTGTCGCTGAAAAATCTGCTGCTTTCCCTACTATTCGTGCTATCGATGCTGCCAAGTGACCAATACTTTTATAAATAATATAAAGGCCTGTTTCCACCTTCTTCTACTGTTGTACCTGATTCAATTAGATTGGACTGATTTGATTTATTGGAGAAAAAAGCCTGTGATTATAGATCCTGGATAGTTATTTATTGGCTGTGCAGCTGATTTTCCTGGGTGACTCTACTTATTTTAGGTTAGTTTTTCATGTTTGCTATTTTGTGTATTATCTAAGATAGAATATTCCTACATGATCGTGAAACGATATTCGAGATATGACGGGCTGGAGTGTTTACGATTCCATCACCTGACTGATTACTTTTGTAATCGTGCAGTCTGTGTGCGACGCAGCAAGCAGATTTTACTTTTTTTTTTGTCGCAAACTGGTCTTTGGATATTCAACAAAACTGTCACCTGCTACGTCTTAACGCGTTTGAGAATTGAAATCTGCGTGATTTCACCAGGTTAAATGTCGCTTTGTTTATAAGTTTCTTTGTTTACTATAAGTTTAAAGTGTAGAACAGACAGAAGAATTTCAGAATATTTGTAATAAGGAGCAGACGACAAATTTAGTCGCAAAATAGCATGTCATGTCACGCATTCGGCAAAAAAAAAAAACAAATCGATAGAGCAGACGATACTCGTGGTATTTTTACAGTAAAGTGAAACTATGAGCTATGTAACAACTAAAATTTGAAGTCGGGCATGAAAATTTCAAGAATATTTTGTGCACATCAATCAACGTTGACATGCACAATAGATTTCACTTAGATCAGTTCTATGCAACCAAGAGGTCATCGTTATCTACGTCGCGCGCTGTACCAAAACAAAGCTTGCACGTGGTGAACTCGGAGTCTTATATATGTAGCCTGTTCCGGAACTGTCAAAAGTTCACTACCCGTTGCAGTATCTGCGAGAGAAAGTTTCTTTTATAAGAAAAATTCTTTACGAGTCATCTACTATACAGATATGCTACTAAATGTGACGTTATAAGTAAAACAGAGAGTCCCGATGGACTCACGTGCTCCCGAACGCACGTCTCTTTCTCTTATTTCAAATATAACTGGGGGTATAAATAAGTATGAGCAAACGGCAGGAGTACGTGATGTGAGGCTGGCCTCCCTCTCTTTCTCATCTCCGATCACTCTGCTCTCGAAGAACGTCGTTTGTGTCTCTCTTTTGCAAATTTACCTCACTTGGCTCGCTCGTCGATCCATCTCAGCTCAGACCATCATCTAAAATTTTGGAATACAATGACCCTGACCATTAGATGAAGGTATATAGACCGAGAAAATATGTTCTTAGAAGATGTTCTAACAAAGTCGTTGGTGTTTTAATTTTATAGATGAAAATCTGCATAGATATCACAGAGATGGATATCTTCATTTTTAAGTTGAGATTCTGTGTGGGTGGCTGGTATAGTATGCTATAGCTAGGTTCTTTTTTTAGAGGTACTCGTTATTATGATCATGGTGTAGGATGTGGAGACACGTTTGCCTTCAATGTTGTTACGAGTGGGCTGCTGATGCTATGTTCAGTTCAATAATTTTTGGCTATGAGTACGACACTGAGGATAGATGTGAGAGGAGCAGAGAGTTTTTTCTCTGCTTTGAGAAATTCGTCTTACGGAGGAGGCCAGCCATGAAATGAGATTGACTTTCTATTTTTATGAGAGTGTTTCTTCACGCACTGTCACTCTTTAGGCCATGTCTAATTTGTTCTACTTCTATGCTACCATGATGCTACCTAGCTTGTATGTTTGATTTGGCACTTGGCTTATTGATATTTTGAGAAAAATTGGGATCACATTATTGTTTTAAGAGGCAGATTCAAGCTTACTATTTGGCTGGTGCCAAATAATGTTTGGTAATCACTCTATCTGATCAGCATGATCTTGCCCCATTTTCTATTTTAATTTGAGATCTTGTGGGGTAACTCTGTGGCAATACTCTATCATCGCCCAATTTTGAGCCACTAATTTTATCATTCTAAACAGACATTGTTGATATTTACTAAATTATTGGTAGTGCTGGTTAGCATTTGGGTATTCTTTGATATCATTCACACAAAAATTTGTAGCATCTTGTTCCCGCATGGCTCTGAACAGCTAGTATTAAACTATGAGCTGAAGGAGTGTTGACCTCGTTAATACTCAAATTCGATTGCTTCAATGTCTGATGCTCAGAAACATTCAAATTTGTTGAAAAAAAGGCTATCTTTTGTTATGAATTTGAAACAAAATTATCTACCCTGAGATATTGCCTTATTTATGCTTATTTATCATCTTTCACACTATTGTCTAGTGTTTTTTTGGTGTAAAAATGTAATATACCTTTTGGAGATCAAACATTTGCAATTTCCTTACAAATTAAGAACACAAAAGAAAAATGTCAAATTCTTAAACACGATGAAAATATTAGTCTTTCAAGAAGAATTAGACAGAAGGTGGCACTTTTTTATTATTATCCTTCCATTCAATAATTTGTCCATGCTTTTTTATGCTTTTTTGGAATGGATGCTTTTTTACCGGGTTCAACCGTAAATATTTAGTATATCGTATTCCCTCCTCGGCAATTGCTGTGAATAGTTTTCAGAACAAAATGCGGGAGTTTTTTTCTTCTCTTTTGCGCAGTCTGCATTCGTATTAGACTCTTCTTATCTCAAAAATTTGATACTTCTTTTTTTATCCAAAATATTGAATTCTGTTTATTACGCACGACATACAATTCTTACTCCATATACTCTTTACATGGATTTTCTGCAAAGAACTAAGTATATATTCTACAGCATTTTTTGTCTCTTCTCGGTTAGTAAGTTCACAATTCAAATTCTTCGATATTTCCATTACTAGAAGAGATCTATTCTCATTTTGTTTTTGCATCTTCGTGTTACAGTAGTACGTATACCTTTTTTCTCGGCGTTTTTACTTGGATGTGATTTGTGAAAATTCTACCAAAGATGGGTACCGATATTTCGTAAATGTAAAGTCTTAATTTTATGATATATTGGTACTGCTCGGTCAGTTTTTTGGCCTTACAATTCTCTGAAAAGAGAATATACTTCCTGTATAATTTCGACAGAAGTGAGTGGTTTTTACTATGTATATCTCACCGAAGTATATGCTCACATATTTTGGACTGATTCTCACCTTCCATGCATCATATTTATCAACGCATTTTACCGCTATAGCAAACCAGTTCCTTCATTCGAACTTGAACAAATATTTACTCTCGATACTACGTCATTTTAGCATACGAGAATATTAGAATTAGCTCATCAAGGGGAATCGTGTTTACTCTTATTTTGAAAAAGTGATAGTTCATTACGTATATTGAGGAATAAAAATATAATTTATCAATGTATGACTGATTTCATTCAATCAAATCGTCCATTGATTTGATATTACGATGAATGAACTTATTGCTATCAGAACGCTAATGATACGCATTTAAGTATATATATGACCAAATACCAAATAGCTATATAATATATTTGGATAAGCGCCAAAAATTGCTCCATGTTTGCATCTATTAGTATTTTCCTCTTCTATTAAAATGTTCTGCTTGAAGATGCAATCAAATGCTATTTCAAATTGTGACAGTATTATGCACAGTTTCTGGAACGTATTTTATAAATCGATATATTTTTAAGGATCAGATGTTCATACGGATACTTTTTATTCTTTTTTCATAACCGATATGAATAATTTTAATATTTGCCTCATGTTTATTTTAACGATTAGTCATAATCTAATGAATTTTGTTCTGTGTGTTACAGATAAGGTGTGATTACTCCGCATCAAGGAGTATATTATAAATTGAAAATGCCTCATCTTACGGAAAGTTCGCCGCAGATGAACAAGGATCTCAACAAAATGTTTAGAGAACTTTTTATATTCGCTGCCGAGCTAACTTGCTTGTTCAGAAATGGGTAAGTTGAAATATATAATAAATACTGACGAAATTATTTTTTCGTATCCTTGAGATGTTAGAACAACTGTAAAGTTTTTTGTGGATCTTTGATAAAATTGTCTGATAAGTAGTTGGACTTAAGGCTAAAAGAGATTTTTTCGAATTTTTCCATTAAAAAAATTGGTCGGACTTTAAATGGATGTATCTTATTCTACTAAGTGTACTATTTTACTATTCAAGCAATTTCTTTGGATTTGGACAAATTATTAGATCATCTGTAGCTCCAAATATGCAATGAATTAACAAGAAAACGTAGTTCCCAATACGATAATATTTTGAATCTTGACTTTTGTTATAAAATATCAGGTACTATAAAGCCTATTCGTTATTATCTTGCAATATTACAAGGAGTCCACCTACATCGGCTCTTGTGTTCGTCCAAAATCCGTGTGTCTGTGTGATAGTGTCCCAGAAATGGAAATAATACATTCCATTAGCTCAACAATGTGCTGCCTAATTGGAACGTCCACTGTGTGTCTTGCCCTCAATATCATTATCTAACAGTTAAATATGGATCAGACCCTCTGTACAAAAATTTCACGTTATATTTGTAGCGAACACGAGCACAAACTTGAATTTTGGCTAAATATGATAGAATTCTGGACTTGGAATTTGCGTTCATACGTGTGTACCCCTTAATTCCCCCTTCAAAGTTCAAATCTAAGTGCGGTTGTATCAACGAATTTATAATTTAGATTCGTTGATTGTATTGCACAGTTGAGAAGAGTGAGTCGGTCTCTCTGTTACAGGCGAGGGACGTCAGTGCATCAAACATGAACAAATAGAACTTTTACAATGTCAAACTGTGGAATGTTTCTAGTAGCCACAAAAGGATTTGATATTAGAAAGTACGTTAGACTTGTATTTTCCATATTGCTCTTGGTGTTTTACTTTTCACCGAGTTAACCACAATTTGTAATTAATTTTGCACATGGATTGTATTCTTTTAACTAAATTTTCTCATTTGATATTGGGCCTAATATTTCATTATTTGCATGATTAGAAAAGCTTGATTTTCATTTTTATGTCAGGCTTAATACTCCGCTCTGAATTATTCTTTTATTTCATGTTCATCTTTCTTACCGGTCGATCTGAGACTTCGGGTTATATCGTTCAGATCGAAAAACATCAGCCCATATTTTTTTATGGACTATGTAAGGTACAAAAGTTCAAAAGCTTTCAATTTTCAAGGGGAAAAAGATACATAAAAAGATCTATAAATCTCGGGTGGAACGAGTGAGAATAGTCAAGATTCATATAGCAAATATACGGTTACATCTGGCTTGAGCAAATGTTTCGACGCATTTTTCGTGTTTTCTCTTCAATAAATCTTCACTGTTTTCCGAATCATGATTCTTTCCAGACAAAGAGTTGATCAAATTACTGTCTATTATTTCTTAGATCTTATCCCATAGGTCTGCAGATTCTTGTGGGTCGTTTGGGATTCGTGTATTTATTTTTTTTGTTTACACCCATTTTTATGTTGTTGCTTTCAAATGATCCATTCGTGCTTACTTTTGGTGTAAAAGAGCCATTGTTATTATCACAAAGATTATTTCTAGAAATTATGACTGATTCACAGATTCTCGATTTTGAATACTTTTATGGAAGCCAAATCTATTCTTTTGGCAGATTTTTTTCAATGTTCAGAATCAAGTGAATTTTTGAAGTTGATTATTGAAAGAAAAATTGCCCACTCAAAGAGTATTTGTGAAAAAGTTCTTCTTTCAATGAATGCGTAAATGATTACTCTGCAAATTCTTCAAAGATTTTGCAATTCTCAAAATTTTGATAACAAATCTTCTTCTCCAATACCGTCTATGCCATAATTTCCTTTTTTTTTCTAAATAAAAAAGACGCATTTTTCATAATAATTCTTCACGCAGTACTTACCCATGAACGAGAAACTCGCGCCAGCTCTAAATGTTTGGTTTTGGTAATCGCAAACTCAAGCACAATTAAATTTAAGAATTCTCATATCACCGCTTTTTTTATTATATTTTAAGCTTCTCGCATCATCACCATGTATATATATATCTCAAACTCACAGAGTAAAAATAATTGCAATATTCGTACACCAAACCATATATAAAATCAACCAATCTGATTCACACGTATTTTTCTTTCCTTTTTTTCCAGAGTATCTGTTCCTATGAGCAATTCTTACCTTAACTGTGATGATGGAAAGGACACTAGCAAGGCTGACTCAAGTACGTTCCTTAAACATTCAAGTGACAATGTCAAGTCCCAACTCTTTTCTTTTTTTTTACCATTTTTTCACGCCTCTCTAATTGTCACGTTTTACTTTTTTTTTCTTTCATTCTGTCTTTTGCTGCGAATCTTGCTCATGTTCATCGTATATTCTGCAGAAAGGATGGCGTGCGAAGTATTCCTTGGTGGTTCGTGTAATCCAACAACCTGGAGGACTGATATTGCCATACCAACACTTCAAAGCCTCGGTATCACCTTTTACAATCCTGTAAGTTTTGAAAAAAAAAAAAAAAAATGGAAAAAAGTTTCCTCTTTTATTGTACGTTGTCTGTTGGATCGAGCGATGATCGCGCGACTTGTAGGATATGGATCTATTTGGAAGAAGCTGACGCGAGTTATGTTAATAAGATGATTGGATTACGTCTCTATGCTCTTGGTGCGATCATCTGTATCGTATAACTACGATGATTTGCTCATCAGCTTAATGAGATTAGACGTCTTGTTGCGGAAAATTTTATCGCTCCTATCTGTCAATTACGTATTTTTTAAATCGTTCCCTCTCTCACATTGTTCATTGTTTTGATTATGGAATACTTTTGTCCATCATCTACGACTTAGAATTTAAAAATTTTTCATGATGGGAAAATATTTTGTTTTGGAGCAAATTACTTGATTAATCGGTGTTTGTAACGATAGATTAATCAATCTGTATCTCATAGCTGCTATCTACTTTTTTATCTCGATTTTATCAATCTTTGATCGTTGTGTGAGATTGAAACAAATTCAAATACGTTTATCCGAAGATCATTTACTCGACTGATATCATTTTGATCATCTCACCACGAGATGAATATTTATTCATAGTTTCCGTTCGAGCATTTTTGACCATGTTCTGTATACTCTAAAATGTTCCTGTATTCCGTGTATGCCTGGTTTCAAAAAATCTAAAAATTTATCCATGAATCAAACACAAGCGTGAACGCGTCTATTTTTCATTTATACGCCCATAAGCGAGGAGGCCTGGAAACAAGCTGTTTCTGCGTACAGACGTATAAAACTGCATACGCGTCTCGTGCTGAAACATTTTTCCTTCGGGAAAACCAAGCTGGACGGTGCCATCGCCCACGTCCAGCTCGGTTTCCCGAAGAAAAAAATGTTCCCAGCACTCGACGCGTAATGTACTATTTTCATTTGCTTGTACAAAATTACTATCATATCACAGAAAGTAGGCCAAGTTTTAGTTATATATTCTACCTCGCGCTTTACTGTGTAATTAAAATGATGACAACTGTTTAGTTCACGATGTAAACAGATAAGCCAACATTGTTCTATCTCACGAAATATTCACGCCATAGTTTGCTTCGTCAAAAGATTCGTTCTCTTTGATAAATTTTTTTATTTGAAAACTAATTTTTGTAGATTCATTCACATACTACGGTGAATAATTGCGCAAATTTCCAACCGTCATCTAAATTCATAAAATTTATTTTTCAGCAAGTACTACACTGGAGCCCGGATCTTGTTGCCAAAGAGTACGAGGCGAAAAAACTTGCACGAGTTTTGTTATTCGTGTTCGATGACAGAACGCGTAACTGCGTAGGGATGATCGAGGTCGCAGAATTTGCAGCCACAAGAAAGGATTCACTTGTTGCTGTCCTTCGACCGTACAGACAGGGGCAGTCCATCTGTGGCGAGACCATATCGAATCAGTGAGTTTTCATTACAATTTTTTCTTTTTTTACATTTAAACGAGCTTGGTATTCTAGAAATGGTTTGAATCGATTTCGCAGTGTCGCCTGACTAAGTTTTTACTTTGTTATACTTTTTGTTGAGTGCCGTCATTTTTAAAAGTGCGATGTTGAAAATAGGAGATGACACTACTGCTTGTTGGAGGCGGGAAATTTTATGCAGACGGGTAGACAATTTTTTTTTGTTGAATTCGCACTGTTATCTGTCTCGAATATATTTATGTTACTTGTTGATAACGTGGCGTCAGCAAATTTTCTTTTAAAATCAATCTTTTACAATAATGTCATTAATTTCTCAATCATCACAGTTATTCGTGAATTTCGCTCGGTATGAATATTCTTTTGCATCAGCATGGAAGTTGATCTTTTTATACATCTGATGTCATCGGTTGGTTGGTTGATTGAGTGGAGTATCAGGAAGACTGATAGTTACAACCACGATAGAGTATCTAATTGATTACGGCTCTAGTTAATTATTTATTAATGAATTCGGACACATTCGTTATAATTGGCTATTTAACCGAGTCGAGTTGAGTCATCTCAGTTTTTTTTTTTTTTTTTTTTTGACAAAACCAAATTTTTGAATTAATGAGATCATCAACATTAACAAAGAAAATCTCATTCCTATTATTGTACCATGGGACCTGAATGAGCGAGTAGCAATGTTCAAACACACGCGAAAATTGGTGAACAGAAGATCTGCAAGAAAGTTGCCAACTTGTGCCAAAACATCAGTATACCATATAATACGAGCGTAAAATTCTATTTCGATCAAAATTTTCGCAGGCCACTGCTTCGTACTTCTCGAGATGCGGAAAATTTCGTCGCGTTACGCCTTCTCTCCTCATCACAGAGTTTCTAGTCAACAACAATACATTGATTTTCTAGCCAAAAATTCAATCTTCACTTATCAACTGCGTAGTTTGGATCATATGTATTTTGAGATTCAATCGAACTTTGTTTTTTCAGAGAATACTGTGAGCTGATGAATGGTTTGTTGGTACTGCAGTATCTCATGGAGAAGCAGAGAATACCCATTTTTGATAGTGTTTCGGCTGCGCTGAACTGTACTTCCAAGGTGAGCCGTCTATACTCTTTTTACTTCACACATTTATACATGTACGTATGTACACGTGAATAGTATTTGGTATAAAAAGAGATAAATCACTCTGTGCCATATAAAGCAGTATCGTGGTCGGTAGTGACGCGCAAAATGTTTTCATTCGAATTTATTGCTATTTTCCGGATTAATTTTTCTTTATTTCTTTTGACTTTACTCTAGATATGATTCTATTATGAATGATTTTCTCAGCCTCAGTCATTTGCGCAAAATATTCATAAGTATCGGTTTGGAACAAGAGTGTACACGAAAAACCTATGGACCCATGATTGAAGCTATGATTGTCATTTATTCAATCCGTCTATGACATCAATCCCATCCATGATAATAGTAATATCCAAATGAGACTTGAGGGAGACTTCTTTGGTTTTGGTGATAAAATTGAACTATTTTGATTGCAGATTATTCATAACTCATTGAATGTTCAAGATTTACATAGTGAAGGTGGAATCAGGCCTTCCAGAATCTCACTTGGCCAAAATGGAACTGATGTCACGTAAGTTTTCTTACTTGCTAGCTTTGATGCAAAAAATATTTGAAAGCTTATCGCATCCGAGTATACTATCTTTACCTTTTATTTGAAAATCGAATTATTTTTCTAGGAAATTGAAGGAGGCTTTCAAGTCTTTGGATACCCATGACACGGGAATGATCAATTTGGCTGAGGTGATTATCATTGTCTTATTTTTATTTTCACTGATTTTCATCTGATTACTACATCACTGATTTACTACAACCCCACTTTTCTTGACTTTTTCAGGCTTTAGTTAAACTGCAAAATAATGGAAAGTACAGTATACCCTCTGCAGAGCTGCGCAACATTTTAAACAAAGCTGGTGAGCCTTCGAATATATTTTTAATAGATTCATACTTTCCTCGAAATATTTTGACTTTTGTCTGAGATGGCGAACAAGATTATTGCCGAGTTATAACTTGGAATCCGTAATGTTACAAGATAATCATTCTCAAAAATATACTGTGAGCTAAAAATGATGAGCTGTGAGCGGTACTTTCCGAAAAAATGTCTAATGCATGTACATAAATTTCATAACACTTTTTATTTTTCAGATGTGCATGATAAGTTGATGATAGATCAATTGGCGAATATTGGTGAAGCGCGAGGACAATTGATCAATTTCGATCAGTTCCGTGCCTTAGCCAACGAATTGTCTTGGCGATCGAAAGTCAATGGAGTTTGCTACGAAAGTGAGATACCTTCAGTTTGGAGTATATTACATAAGAAGGCCTCAAAATTTCTCCGCAGAGCCCTTGTCCAACCTTTCAATCGTTTTCTAGGTATTCTTCAGGAAAATATAAAATTTTCCCCAAAGAAGGGTTTTTGCATTAAATTTTTATGATTTTCAAACGCCTTTCTTTTGATATTAGTTGTAGGAAATTTTGAATATTTTGCACGATTTTATTGGCATCAAGCTTTTCGGTATAATGGTTCGGTAACTGAGTTCGAAGGTCCGGCGAAGCGAGCACAGACTTTGCAACCAAATGTATTTTGTATTTATTACACTTTACCTAACTTAAGCATCTTACGATTTTATTTTCACTTCAATCGTGGGCTTTAAGGAATTTTGAGTTTTTAATATCAAAGTACTTTTGCCTAGATAATGGGCTAATAATCAAAATGTACTCTGTACCTGTTTCAGATTGGACCAATTCTGTTGTTGCAGACTCCGATAAAAGGGATCTGTACATTGGTGCTTTAGGCAAGGATCTCATGTGGTTAGAATCATCAGCTGCTCCCTTGGTTGAGTGAGTATCTAGTGATCTAGAGATATTCGAATCATATCCTAGAACTTCGCAATGTTTGAACGTCACTCTTTTGATATTCTCACGAAATTCCTTAATTTGAAGTGATTGTTATTTAATTACTTTTTTAGGTCTATGGGTCTCACTGTTTATCGTCCTAGTACAAATGAGTATAACACTCGAGTGTTACCTCTGGAGTTACAGCGCATGAAAAATTCACGCCTTATAATGTTAGTGGTGCCATATCATACTCGTGGAATGGCGATTATGGCTTTGGCTGCTCACTTGATTGGATTACGCGCTAAACTTGTTCTTTGTGTTCAAAGTCTTCCTGAAGGAATCTCTATATCTGGCGAGAAGGTAATTTATCATCTTGTAACACGAACTTTTCCTTGAAAGTATTTTTTAATGAAAATATTCTATTCCAGTTGACAGAGCAAGCAACGAAAGACTACAATAGAGGTAGAATATATTTGTCAGATATGGCAACGCGCGAAAGTGTACCTGTTTATGAAGATATTTCCGATGCACTACAGCACGCAATTAAAATACTTCAGAATCCATGATGATCTCGGGTGATTTATACCTCACTCCAATATCAGTGCAATTAGGCTCACTCATAGATTTGCTATTTTTATCTGCGGTGCTACATTTGCACGTGGTAAATTTCATCAAGTCGTTGAGTCTTACACGAGCTTCTAAAATTTTTCAGTCTTCTGATTGCATCATACTGTCTCCCATTGAATTTGGTGAAAAACTAAACGATGAAAATCTCTTTGAGATTTCTCACTCCTTGAGTTATTTTAGCAAATGGCATTTCAGTATATTTGATAAAATGCGAGATTGGTTTTTTATTCTCAATACTCCAAAGGTAGACAGTTGTTGAATTGGAAAGACTTAGAGGAATTTGACATCAGTGTACATATGATATAATTGTATTGTTATTTTTTAAGCAATGTACATACATACACAAAAATGTTGCAAATGAATTTTTATTAAGTGAGATAATTATTAACTTTAGATCTGAATTCTGAGGTTTATGAGTGTTGTGTCAGGAAAACTGATTCTTACTGTGTTATGAGTCTGGTATCAATGTTTGTGAGAGTAGAATGTCATGTGCAATCTCATCTTTTAATATTTGTATTACAATCACATAATTTGACCACGAAAATTGTCTATCTTAGGCAGACTTCAAGTTGCAATAACGTTACAAGGCGTATCTGCGATCAAGTGCCTGATGACACATTGAAACGTCGATTTTTTATGAGAAAAATTTAAATCTGCAGGACACAAAAATCTGCTCTATCTGCACGTTTGGTGTCGATTGAGAATGTTATTAATCGACGCCGCAGATATTGGCATTTAATTTCTGGAAAATGAATGTCACTGCAGATCAATTTTCGACACATTTCAATATTTTTATAACATCCTATTAAAAGAAAAGGATCGCTCTTGTATTGAGTCTTCTTTGAACAAGTACTAATGAATTGCTTATTTGATCCATTTCAAATAAGTTCTAAAATAGAAACTAATGACACTGGTCAAGAAGTGATTTTATTAATGTAAATTATATCTTGAATTTTCTGTTTTATGTAAGTTATTACTTTATAAATATTCCATTTTTATAACTAAAATTACGTGAAAATGCCCGAATAAACTGTATCAAACTTCCATCACTGACGTTTCCCTTTAATCCGTAAACCTTCTCCAGCTAACCAGCTAATCAAAAACCGCTGAAAATTTTTGAAATCAAATTCTTAATTTATTGGTGGATTACACCGAATTTTGAATACCGAATCTTACTATAAGACTTTCGTTGAGTGTTTGAAATAATTGAATTATTCATTATATGACGTTTCGATTCAAGGGTGAAAAATAGCAGCATATGCGCCTCGTGCCAAAAACTTTGTTCTTCATGAAAACCTTGCTGGACGTCGGCGCAAAGTTTTCGCGAAGAACAAAGATTTTTTGTGCTACTGAATCCCGGTAACTGTGCGAGAAAGTGGAAAATCAGTGCGGATAAGACACTTTTCCGCACAGCGTGTCGAAATAGTACAATTCGATACGAGGGCGGGAATGTTGGTTTCCGCGCACAACGAGTGATATTTTCCGTTCCGAGCCGAAAGGCGAGGGTCGGGATTATCACGAGAATGTGGAAACCACCCGGTCCGAGTGTCGAATTACTATTTTACCATCTTCTGTGTGGGCAACAAAATCAAAAGACCCGTGCGGAAAAGTCATTTCCCGCACAGAAGATGGAAAACTCTCTTTCGATTCGGTTCAGCCCAATCACTCAAGCTTCTTTTACAAAAATTGCCGATTTTCTCACAAAAATTCTTCGATTCGAGAGCTCGACTCGAACCAACTTAGCTTGCCGCTAACTTCAAAGATGTTATTTATTCAGTGGTCGTCTGTGGTCGTCTGCGTCGAGTCGAGGGGCGGTCGGGCGGTGAAATGAACGTGTGCTGTTGACGCCGTTGACGCATGCATGCGTTTCGTGTTATTTTCGAGTTATAGTTCAAAGATACTCATTAAAAGGATATATTTATGTGAGTAACTAAGAATTTAATAATTATATTAGTAATGAATCTAGCAAGTGTCACGACGACTTCATTTTATATTTACTCAATAAAATATTTCATTTACACTACTGGACATCTAGAAGGAAGGTTAACGTCTGTTAAACATCTACAATTGGAATCAATTTATTTGAGTTATTGATTAATCAATTTTGAAATTACATTCTGAAAAATATTTCAACTCAGTTTTAGGATCAAAATGTCTAAGAGATTGCAACCATCGTGGAGTCCTCCAGAGCAAAAAGGAGGACCAACACTCAAACTGTACAATAGTTTAACACGGCAGAAGGAAGAGTTTATTCCACAATTCAAGAATAGAATATTATGGTACAGTTGTGGACCCACAGTTTATGATGCATCTCACATGGGTCATGCTCGGTAAGTTAAATGAGCTTGATAAATATGATGACAAATTGATGCTGCTCAAATAAGATAAACTGCTCTAGGATTGCATCATCCTATCTTGATCTCACGAAACACTGAGTATTGTGTTAAATTGTTCCAGAACTTACATTTCATTTGATATTATGAGGAGAGTGCTGAGAGACTATTTCAATTACGATGTTCTGTATGTTATGAACATTACAGATATTGATGATAAAATCATCAAACGAGCAAGACAAAATTACTTGTATGATAATTATGTCAATGAGAATTATCCATTTGACAAAGTCCTCAGCGATGCCAAAAGTGTCACAAATGCTTTTGAAGAAACAGTTAGAAATACAACAGATGTAGATAAAAAGAGTATGTTTGAGAAAATGTTGAATGACATAAAAAAGTCTATTACAACACTAGAGGCAGCTATCAAGTCTAATGACCAAACAGCTGTAGAAGAATCTCGAAAAGTATGTAGAGATGTCTATGAGTCCAAGTATAAGAATATCCAAGATATTCTGACATGATGTATTTTTCAAGGTGCTGTTAAAAGAAGCCAAAGATCCTCTCTCAGATTGGCTTGATAAACAGAAAGGAGATTCTGTGACAGAGCACTCAATCTTTAGTAAACTGTCTCAGCACTGGGAAAACGAATTCCATGGAGACATGGACGCCTTGAATGTGAGTGTTGCATCCTCAATCATATACTTTACACATTCTAATTCCGAATTATATTCAAAATATTGATATCCACAGCACTCTTTTTCGTTATGATGATTTACTAATTTTATCTTTCAGATTTTGAGGCCAAGCGTTCTTACTAGGGTTAGTGAATATGTACCTGAAATAGTCACTTTTATTGAAAAAATTATAACCAATGGGCTTGCTTACGAGAGCAATGGATCTGTATATTTTGATGTGAAAGCGTTTGATAAGAATGAAAAACATTTCTATGCAAAGCTAGTCCCAGAGGCATATGGCGACACTTCTTCACTACAAGAGGGAGAAGGTAATTGAAATTTTTATTTCAAAACTGATCCTTGTACCATGTTGAATGAGGGATCGTATTTTCATAAATAAGTCTAAAAACAGTTTTGTTTTCTTGTCAATCTAAGAGTTTTAAAAAACTCACAAAAGCACTGTGAATTTCTAAATATCTCAAATACCTCGTGAATCCACGAATCTGAATTTTCTTATTGGCAGGTGACCTGAGCGTGTCCGTTGAACGCCTCTCAGAAAAACGTTCACCCACTGACTTCGCTTTGTGGAAGACGTCCAAAGCAGGTGAACCTTGGTGGGACTCACCTTGGGGTAAAGGTCGACCCGGTTGGCACATCGAGTGCTCAGTCATGGCATCAGCTATTTGCGGCGAAAGTCTTGATATTCACACGGGTGGCGTTGATCTGAAATTTCCGCACCATGATAACGAGCTTGCACAAGCTGAAGCCTATTTCGGGAACTCTCACTGGGTCAGATATTTTCTACACTCTGGGCATCTTACCATATCCGGTTGTAAAATGTCAAAGTCATTGAAAAACTTCATCACGATAAGAGAGGCTCTCAAGAAAAATACCGCTCGACAACTTAGGCTAGCTTTTCTGTTACATTCGTGGAAGGATACTTTGGATTACAGCGATGCTACTATGGAAATGGCTGTACAGTACGAAAAATTTCTCAATGAGTTCTTCCTCAACGTCAAGTGTAGACTTAGGGAGAGTGGATCTGCAGCTAGTACTTCGATGAATACTTTTGAAAAGTGGACGTCAAGTGAGATCGAGCTCAATAAGAAGTTTTGCACAGCCAAAGATGATATTCATGAAGCTTTGTGCGGTAAGTTTACATTTCGAGTACAGTTTGTACTGAATTCACAACATGATTCTTGGTCGATTTAATAAACCATTTAAGGTCTGCCAAAAGTTGATCAATTCGATTGGAATCAATTTCTTTTATTTTCCAATTTCTTCAGATCTTTTATAGTTTTTGGATCTATTTTATTTATCAACTTCCGATCTCGCTACCGATTCACTAATTTGTGCTCAACTTAATTGGAATAAACTATCATATTTGTTCATACTTTTAACTTTTTTTACAGACAACATTGACACAAGGCGGGTCCTTGATATTATAAGAGAGCTGGTAACGAATTGCAACATCTACGTAAAAGACTGCGCCAAACCGAATACCCTTCTACTACGCGATGTTGCAGTCTACATAACAAAAATTTTCACTACATTTGGAGCCGTTACTTCGCAAGATTCGATAGGTTTCCCTCTTGAAGGCGATGCTCAAAACGTGAACGTAAGTGCAATCATTGATATTTGTTTGTATATTTCTTCCAAGCGTGGTATCCCTCTTTTCCATAGTGTATCTAGACTTGATGAGATTTGGACTATCGTAGCAAAAAATTTGTGTAAATTTTCCGTGGGATAACTTGTCTTTTCATTCGACAGTTGGAGGAAACGGTGATGCCGTATCTGGAGATCCTTTCTGACTTTCGTGAAAAAGTACGCGTTCGAGCGCGCGAACTCAAGGCGACAGAAGTTTTGCGTGAGTGCGACCTTTTGCGCGATGAAACTCTACCAGGAGTCGGCGTGCGTCTCGAAGACTCTGATTCTGGTCCACCAAGGTTGAAGTTATGCAACAAAGAGGAGCTCATTCGTGAACGTGAAGCTAAAAAGAAAGCCGAAGTCGAACGCGCAGCAGAGAAAGAACGAAAGAAGTTGGAGGCGCAGGCCGCCGCCGCAGCTAAGGATGCTCTGAAGAAGATCCCGCCCCAGGAAATGTTCCGTGGCGAGACCGACAAATACTCTTTGTTTGATGAAAATGTAAGCGACACGATTTTTTAAATCCTTTTTCAAACGTCTTCGTGTTATACAACTCCTTTTCGTGGGAGATTTTTCGTTGATGGTTTGGAGATTTGAAATTTCAAACATGTTGCAGGGTCTTCCAACGCATGATGCCGAGGGCAAGGAAATCAGCAAAGGTCAGCAGAAAAAATTGCAGAAATTACAGCAAGCTCAGGAGAAGAAATATAAAGAATATCTCGCAAGTTTGCAGAATGGAGCATAATAAAATCAAGTAGATACTTTTCATTGTTATACAAAATTTAGGAGGCCGTGTGGCAATATCCATCAGAGGTTGAAAGCTAAGATGGCTTTGTTGTATGCTCACGTTTATGGAAGCTTTGTTGTAAAAGTTTTCATTCAATGAAGCTTTGATTTGTCGTACTTTGTGCATTTATGCAACTTGAACAGCTGTTGATGGATTAGTTAGAATCTATTTTATCATGTGTATCATTTTACGATCATTGTTACAGCAGCTTGAACTGAGACGGAATCACGATTTTTGAAGATGTATGAATTGATTCCAAGAATGATATCCATTTTGCATCACAACAAAAGAGTTTCTATTCATTGATTAAATGTTGTCGATATTCTCAATACCTTGCGACACCTTTTATGTATTCTCTATTTGAAAATTCTTGTTAGATTTTTCCGACGAAAAGATAGTCTTTCAAGCTGACGCAGTAGACGGTTTCATTGCATAGGCAAAAACTGCTTCGAAGAATGGACTATTATCTCTAGTTAGGTTTTATCCCAATTATTCAGCAAGTTTTTTTGTGTGTCCGTGTGTCAGTTTTACATGCCCCATACTGACTTTAAACCATGGTTGCAAGGATAGGACCGGATTTTTACGCAAATATTTCTTCATAGTAATATACAGCTTGCGAACTGACTTAGTGAATCTAAAAGAATTCAGGATATTACTAAAAATTTCAAACATTTTTATCGACCGGTTTGAAAAAAGTAAGATTTTAGAGGGTTTGGTGGTTTTAAATGCAAAATGTCGGGGTTTTATTATTTTTATTTTTTTTATTAAGTCATTTAGGCCTCTAGGGCCCATTTCGACTACAAGAATCATAGTAATTATTTTCATCAATGATAATAATAAGAATATAATCGGCACGTATTGAACAAAATGATATATACAGTAGATCATGGTTTTTTCAATCTTAATTACACTAGTTTTCACTAGCGTTTTAATTCAAACTGTCGAGTTAAATCTCCAGAATCGTGGAGATGAAATTCAAGTACCTATTTGTCGATAATTGAATTTTTTAGAGCAATCATTAGCGCTAAAAGCAGCTGTCTCAATATTGAAATACAACTGTATGTAGCACATACATTTTCACTTCGGAAATCGACGATTCGACTGAGCTTTGTCATTAGGGTGGGCCAAAAAGCATTTCTCACAAATCGTGATGGCTGGGGTCAGAAAAGTCGTTCTACATGCAAATACAAAAATTTTTTCACTGGGTGCCGAGAATCGAAATTTTGCTCTCGAGCTAGAGCCCTGAAGATTTTCAAAAGGGAAGGGAAAAATATCTATTTTGACGTTATTTATGAAAGTAAAGAAACAAGGCGCAGGTCATCCATATGTGGTCTTTGATCGTGCAAAGTATTTTTTCTTATGTAATTTCTCCCGTAGAACCCGAAAATGGGTTGAGTTTAGGCCTCAGTGGTCTAAGATCTCTCTGAATCGCGGAATACCGATTCTAGGATAAAAAACAACAATTTACCGGAAAACACCAAATCCGTTCAAGTTGGTGTGTTGGTCTGACAAGGGTTCAAATGGACCTAATCGGAATATGATTTCCTACGTCGTTTGGCCATCTGGAAACGATCTCGGTGGTTTTATGAAGTTTGGATGGGGCAAATTCAAACGTTGCGTAAGTATTTGATGGCAGGTATGTCAAAACAGGACGCATCCGAGCTCCATACAACCACCGGGATCGGCTCGAGGAGGTCAAAATACGTAATAGGAAGTCATATTCCGATACTTGAGAGTCCAGGCCCATCTGAAAACTTGTCACACCAACACACGAATTTGAACGGATTCGGTGTTTCCCGGAAAATTGGCGTTTTTTGCTGGCATCAGTATTTTGCAATTCAGAAGGACCCTTGACTCTTGAGGATCGAACGAAGCTCGTTTTCGGATATGAGTGAAATAAAAGCGATGAAAAAGCTTTGAGAAAAAATAGTACGCATGACGAATCAGACCACATGAATGCCCTTCGCTTTGTTTTTTTTCGAAAATGACGTAGTCAAAATAGTTATTTTCCCTTTTATTTTTTCACTATGTCGAGTGAGTGTCTCTTGTTTGCACTCTTAAAAATCGCCATCGAAATTGCGTTCAGTAAAACCAGTGTCAAAATTTTTTGGTTCGAACAATCTCAACGTAGTTATCAGCGCATTCGATTTCATCTTTCAAGATCTTCAATATCTGTTCTTGAGAGTTGGAAAAATTTGATTTGGAGCGATTTTATGAGCAAAGTAGGGAGATTATCTGCAAAGATGAGGTGCCAAAATTGGTATGTACCCATCATGACCCCCCATGTTGAATATTTCGAAAGGGAGTGCAGTACCACTTTTTCGCCACCCATGGGTGGCGAATTCTGCAGAATGTGTTTATTACATAAAAATAGGTCGGAAATGGTACTTTCGGCCGGCAGAAAGCTTCAAATGTGGTTGCATGCCGATGACAACGGATATCTTGTACTTCATTGTATGCGCTTTACCGCTGATTTACATCGTTTTTGGGAGGGGGGGGGGGATTAAAACAGTTGGACTCCAGTTGATCAAAATTGGATGTGCTTCGCCTCGAACTTAAGGTCTTGTAACAAGCTTCGAAAAGAGATGAAGTACATTGAAAAATGTTGGAGTAGACCAGAGTTGTAAAGAAAATGCTCAATGGGGGCATGATGAGTACAGCCTTTCGCGAACTCGCAAAAATCACTTTCTGGGAAAATTGTGATAGCTTAGTTCTGGTTGGTCAAAATTCAACTTAATTTAGCTCGGATTGAAAGTCTTGAAACAGGCTTCCAAATGTAATAAAGTACGTTGAAAATTATTGGAGTGGGCCAAAACTATTGGCAAAATGGCCTAAGGGGGGCATGTTGGGTGCACATACCTTGATATGTAATACCTATAAGAAAACATCAGGTACGTCAAGAAAAATCTACAGATAATTCATGGAAGACGTGTAACATACATACACATTTGCATGCAAGACCCACATGCTCTTCGGGATTCCCCGAGGATGAAAAAAAGGGTGACCCCTCAAAGGGCTGCCTATACATATATATGTATATTCAACTTCTCCATCTCACCCCGGGCATTTTTTATATACGCGTATCCCGATGCGTATAAGCCTCGAACCCTTCTATATCTCGTTCCTACACTATACTACTGCTATACCTACCCAGAAGAAAGAAGTAGAAAAAAAAAAAATAGAATCGCGACCCACGAAAAACGAGGGACAGAGAATCCTTTCGCGACCCCCCAAGGATCTGCCTCATATCTCTTTACCCTTACATTTTAGTGTATGTATTGTAATTGTGTGAGACATATAGGCTCTTGAGGGTCGAAAAAAAAGGGTGCGCTGATAATGTGGGTGACTCGTGGAGCGTATATAAGCAATTCGTGTGGGTGTATGTGTGAGGCAGAGAGATCGTCTCGTATAATATTGTGATGGGAAAAGGGTAGATTCTCTTAGAAGTTATGTTGAAAAGATTTTTAGGCTTGTTTGTCGATGAAGCAGCTTTGATCAAACGTTGAACTTTCAAAGAAATTTTTTGGGTGTAATGTTTGGGCTGACCGTATCCGCCCTTATACTACTGCAAATCCTTGAATTACTCTATACCAAGACATTTTATAGTAGCGAGTTTTGAAAATCACGATGGGTTATTCGCTCATTCATGAATAATTGTATCGATAAAAATTTGTCGTTTAATTTGCCTTTGATTCTCTTTGTTCTAATTTTAGAAGACCAATGACCTGAAGCAACATTGGCGACTATTTTTTGTTTCCATGCACCAGGTGAAATTTTGCGCGTATGATTAAAATGAAACACAACCGACTGAGACTTTGATACCCAGTAAATAGTAATTTTTGTTCAATTATCATTGTCAGGGTTTGTTCATGATTATCTAAAGGGTTAACCAAACAGAAATATCAAAGTTCTATTCTTTAAAAAAAAAATCGTATCATATTCAGTTTCAAGTAATTTAAAGTCGTCTACATTTAACTGATATAGACGGCTCCAGACTATTTTTATTTTATTTTTTATTTTATTTCATATACGGCCCTTTCAGGCCAATTAATACATAATTATAACATATCGGCGCTTTCATGTTTTTTCTTTTTGCAACAAAAATACTTGGATAATTCATATTTGCTAAATTTTCAAAATAAATCATTCATATTTCATAATTTTTCATGTATAAGAAACTGCTATTAGAAACTGATTTCCAATAATCATTCATCTTTGAAGATCATGCATATTCCACAATTCATCATATTGCAAAAAAGAAAAAAAGACTAAAATTGTCATTGAAATAATCTGGTACTTTTATAATAATCTGGTATTTTTATGTTTACACCTGTTTTTATCCGTGATTACTTTTTGAAACTGTTTAATAGATTGGGCTATAAATCCTTTCAGCACATCTTTACATGGTGCTCTACCACTCACATAAATTTGAGAAAGATCAGTCGAAACGCTGAGGAGAAACCGTTGACGAAAAATGAAGTTGCACAGACACACACACGGACGGACACAGACAACGACAGAGAAAGTTAAATTCGTGGAGGACCAGGGAGAAGCCTGGAGGAAAAACCGTGACTTACAATAGATAGATATCAGCGAGAGGAACAACATGTACGAAGCCGATTCGCTATGAGTGAAGATTTTTAGAATGAAAAATTAATTTGAGTGAAAAAATTGAGCAAAAATGTCTTGTCACGAATACAACCCTTTCTCTTTGAGAAAGCAAAATTATATTATTGCCGCATCTAATAAATGAGCTTCTGTTTCAGATGACTCCATTCGAACTCTCTCGGGCAGTGGTGATCGATAAAAATATATAGTCTTTAAAACTCTCCAAAGCAATATTTTGAAAATTCTGAAAAACACTCATATGAAAATCGAATCGATTTTGATTTGCCTGAATGCAAGCCAATGACTGAATTTGTAAATTCACTCAGAAGAAGCTGGAAGAAATTAATTTGAAAACATTCCTCGTCGAAGAAAAATTCATTACATTTGTCGATCTCCTATCCTACTCCCTTCACCACTATCCTCTTTCCCCTCGCGCATAAAAATCTACGAAGGATGAAAAGTACGTCCAATTAAGCATGCGTATTGCACAGAGTGTAACGATCAGGCTTTATAGCTTAGAAAAAAAAACGAAACCCATGGTAAATTCCATCGTTGGAGGAGGAAACGTTCAGGCAAGGTTGAAAAGAAAAATGAGACGAGTCTGATGAAACGAAGCTTGCTCCTGATACTTCTGTGTGCAAAGTGCTTGCGCGCTATCGAATTTTCAAGAGAGGGTTGGATTCGATGGATGAAAACGCCATAGCCATCGTCGTCTCCGTCGTCGTTGGTCTCATCTTTGCTTATACCCTCAAATAAGATTCACCCCTCTTTCGCAACTTTAATTACATCCGCGTGATACTTTGGCTTGAGGGTCTTGCTTTGCGGAGTAATGGTTGGCGCCCGCCGACGCAATTTTGGTGCGATTCACCGTCTCGTATACATACATACCTTGAGCTTTTTGAAATTCCCGCTTCAAATTTTTTATCTCTTGCTTGAAGCTTTTGTGTTAGAATTATTCTAGAATCTTGAGAAATCTAAAATCTTGAAATTTACTGATAATAGATTTAAGTTTGGGTTCAAGATCTTCGAGAGAAAATTCGTCCAGAGCTTATACAAAAAAAAAACGACTGGTAACAACAATAAGGTTAAGATACAAACTCCTTATGATTTATCTCGACACCAATTATTCATTATTTTATTTACTAACGATTTTGAAGCTCAATCATTCCGTAGGTAGAGCTCGATGAATCAATACTAGTATAACATAAACTCATCATTACAATTTTGACTAGAAAGTAATGAAGGTCAAAAGGATTCAACCATTCGACTTCAGTAGTAGAACTTATTTCAGTAGTTTAATTCAAGTGTACAGTAAAAAAACTGTATTAAATCAGCACATGCGTTGATAAAATTAGCTTGCAATGGCCAATTCATATATTATATGATTTGAAATTCCCGCGAGTGATGAAGTCACGATCGATCCTATCGATCAAGTACGAAAATAATTCTAAAAAACCTAAATTCTTCACTCGTCGGACTCAATCTACATACATACGTGTACCCAACTTGCCTCTGTACCCAACTCCCCCTCACATGCCGATCTCTAGACTGGGTTCTCATTAATCTTTCCACAATTCTTTTCTTTCATGTTTGTGATGTTACGGTACGAGAGTAATGGGTGATTTGGACCGACTCCAAATGGTTTTTTGCGTTTCGTTGAAAATTAAAACAAAAAATTGCACTTTTTGTATTTGCACGGCTAAGAAATTAACGAGGAAATAGCTTTTTTTAATTCCACCATCTCAACGTATCTCAGTGCATTCGATTCATTTTTTCATGACCTTATCAAAATTCGCTTTCTAGATCTGCAAAACTCTGATCTGGAGCTATTTTATGAGCTAAATATGAAGATTGTTCGCAATCATGGAGGCCAAAATTGGCGTTTACGCAACATGCCCTCATATGGTTATCTCCAAAGGGCAGTACGAGGTTTTTTACCATTCAGAGCGTGTTGAGAGTGAAAATAGGTCAAAAATAATGTTTTGTACCGTCGAAAGGTTGTGGCGATAAAAGAAATAAAAACGATTTGAAGCGCTTTATCGCCGAATTAGATTTTTATGAGTGATGAATGGCATAACAACAATGCAACTCAATATCGGATATGTTTACAATATTTGTGTTGACCCTAATTGCAGGGATAGTTTGCGAAAAACTTCGATTTGATGCCACTTTTTTGTTTTTTATGAAATATTTCAGTGTCGTGAGACTTTTTCGCTCAAAAACGTTTTCCAAATGCTCACTCACGAATTCATACTCACACAGCTATGTCACTAATACCACTTGGTCTTAATTGATCATACTCAAAAAGACGGTAAAATCATCCTTGTAAGATAATTTCATTTCAGAATAAATAAGATGAACGAACCGAAGGATCGCAATTAGAGATTGCTCGCGAGAATCGCTCAGGATCACCCGGACCGGATTGTCCAACTTATATCTATATGGGCTGTAGGCGATGAAAAAAAAATCGTTACGGAGCTCACTTTCTTTTACCCCGTGAGCCAATGATGAAGAAGGGGTAGAAGGACCAGCTCAGCCACCCTCGTTTTTTTCGTGAGCCTATCTTCTTCTCTTCTTCTCTTTCCAGACTTTCTTTTTATCAAATCTTGCTCGCAGACCGACAACGAATAAGTGTATAGTAGTATAGTGGGCATCATCGTATAGCTCGCCGTAGCAATTTCAGACTTCTGCCAAGCTCAAGTTTTAATGTAATTACTTTTTTTCTTCGTTTTAAGAAAGAAAGAAAAGTAGAAACCAGTGGACCGGACTCCACAAGCCAATTTATGAATTTTCCAAGGGGGATTTGTACAAGGGTAGCCTGGTTAATGAGCTGAAGAGTTATTAGGGTAACAATGATTGTTTGTAGCTGTGTCGATTTTCTAATTGAGACAGCAGTTTCACTCACCAGGAAATTTTCAGATCCGTTTCCCGGATTATGCTGGATTTTTGTAAATAGTCTTTCATTAGTGCCAAATAATGATATTCAAAATTATGGACCCTAATAATCAAGCTTTTCCAAGCTCAAAACACCATCATTGCGGGTTATCCAAGTATAGCATTTTTTTAATTCAATTTACCGACTCGCATTGGCCTGAAAAGTTTTTTCAACAGAAACGTATCATGATGGTTTACTTTGCCAAGGACATAAACAATTATCCATAAAAAGTTTTCTCCGGTACATAATAGTATATTTTGCTGTAAGTTCATGAGGTTATAACTCGCGTCTGTGACATATGTTTTCGTCCCGAGCTGCAGGCGAGGGTCGAAATAATCGCTCGGAAGCGGGGAACCTCATGAACGAGGCGCGAATGCTATTTTATGCAATTTTGTAAGCAAACAAACATTGGAGGATTACACAAATGTATTTTTCAAGGTGCAAGTGTCTAATGATCGAAATGAAATTCTGAAAATAGCTCGAGCGAGGGTCTACATATATTTCGGTGTCATATATTGATGTCAAAGGAGATTATTCTCAAAGTTTCAGCCTAACCCATATTGATCCATATTTGAAACAATCTCCTGGTTAAATGTGAGATCATTTAAGGTAGTTGTACACTAAAGCTGAAAATACAGTGAAATCTCCGGTCGCACTGACACCTCTGGTTGCATCAAAACTGTCCGCTATCCGGAGGTGTTCGCTAATCAGAGGTTCATCTCTGTGATTATACTTTTGTTGGTCGCAAAAAATTGTCCGTTATTGAGAGGTGTCCGCTAATAGGAGGTACCCGTCAAGCTAGATTCCACTGTATACCAGAAAATCATCAAAGTTGGGGAGGATTTAGTTCAAGTGTTAACGAACACCTGTGCAAAATTTCAGAATGATTGACCGTTTTGTTTCACAGTGGTAGCCATCAAAAACCCGCCACTTTTAACATTGCGTTTATATGGGAGTCGACGATCCCGCATGATCGCCATGCTAAAAGTGACGAATTCTGACGACTACCACTCTGAAACAAAACGGCCAATCATCTTAAAATTTTGCACAGATGTTCATTAACACTTGAACTAAATCCTCACCAACTTTGGTGACATTCTGGTATATTTTGCATTTTAGTGTACAACTACCTTAATAAGGACAAAAGAAAATTGGCTGTATTGTGTTCTCAAATGAGAGCGATATTTTACAATGTCTAATAGGAATAAAATGAGTCACGTTCTGATGTGGACTGCTTCAGGGATCTGGTACAAGTGTAGATCTGATTGTCAAAAAGTCGTTTCAGTATATTAGAGACTGTTTTTAATCGCCATAGAAACCCCTTTATACGACGCCAGAATAATTTTCCCAGAAAGTTTTTACCGATCAAAACTAAACTTCAAAACACCAAAGCAAGTCCTGACATTCAAAAATTCACTAGAAATTCTTCACGCGCGCAAGCACGCTGTCAAAATTTGATGAAAAACTCAACAACCCATACATAATACAATGGTTGTTTCATGTTTTGTAAAATCAGATTATTCCTTTTAATTCAAGATTCGTGAATGGTGATACGTACAGTACCACGAGTTTATGCAGTACCCTGTATAAAAAACGGAACACCATAACCTTCACTAAAACAGCGTTTTCTCTGACGCTCTGGAGCCTACGGCAATTTTTCAACACGCACTCAAAAGATGAGAAACAAATCTATCAAATCATGTGTTCTGAAAATTATTTGAATTGAAATATCTCGCTTTCAATCGACGCCCAAAATTCTAAAAATCTCCATTTTAATCTATCACCCTTCATTTCCATACAAACACCATGCTGTTGTAAAGATCCTTAGAAAATCTTGTAGCTCTTTTCAATATCTTCGAAATCATTTTTTACACATTGCTCTACGATTTTTCAAACCCGAGTTACAAGCGATCTCGCGAAAGGAGTTTTGTACGGGTTGAGGGTATCGAAAGTATGGAGTCATGCGTTTTTCCCGAGTTGAAACGGGGGAAAGTCCTTCCGAACAGTCTTTCGGATAAGTTTGAGTATAATAATTCAATAAAATTCGGAAAATCTTTTGTCAAAATCGTGGATTATGACCGTTTTTGTATTTTTCATGTCTAATCACCCGTGCAAAACGCTTTTTGCGCGATCGCTTATAACTCGGCTCTAAAAGATCGTAGAGCAATGTATAAGAAAAGATTTTGAAGATATTGAGAAGAGCTACAAAATTTTTTAAGAATTTATTCAACAGCATAATTTGCATAGAATTGAAGGTTGGTTGATTAATATGTCGACTTTTACACTTTTGAGCGTCGATTATAAGCAAGAAATTTCAATTAAAATAATTTTCAGAACACATGATTTTATAGATTTGTTTCTCATCTTCTGAGTGCGTTTTGAAAAATTGCCGTAGACCCAAGTGTGGCGGAGTAATCGCTGTTTTAGTAAAGCTTTCCATGTTCCATTTTTCTGCAGAGTACGATAAACTATGGACACAAACTTGTTTTGTAGATTTGGAGTTCAACGTTTCAAGTAATCGTAGGCTTGTTCAATGAGACCATTCTCAACGTTTGAAACCCCGAGATCTATTTCACTTAGACTTGCAGAAAGAAAGAGAGACTCGAGCGTTTCGAACAGCCCAAAACGAATAAATTTTATAACACCACGAATAAGTGCAAGTTGACCGCAGATTACGCAGAGTTATAATCAACTGTAAGTACGGGATCAGACTCTCGTGCACTCCCATTCAGTTTCTCTCGATTTTTGAATAAAGTGAAGTCTCGGACTGCACAGGGTGCCTGAAATCCACGATCTTATAATGAGTATGAATGAGTATGAAAATAAGACGTGTCCTAAGCCGCATCAAATTAGAGTTTAAGGTCTAAGTAGCTTGCAAATTTGGAAATTATAATATTTTTCGAACAATGATTGGATTATTCATAATTGATTTGCTAATGGGCAATTCCTCACAAAACAGCCTTACGGCCACGTTTCAGATGTTTTAATGAAATGTTGAAAGCTGAAAATTGAATTATAACCTGAAAAGGGATCCAAATCACACTCACTCAATCTTCGCGGAAAAACGTTTTTGGACGTTGAATCGCGCACGAGTTCCTTTTCACATCTTAGAGGTATGTATCTAGTTCTTTTGATGAGTTATTTTCTCTCATCAAAGCGTAATGCCAATCTTCATCACACATCTCAGCATTATGATGACTATTATTTGCACAATAAGAGTGGAAAACAGAGATATCTGTATCTTGGGTTTTGTGACAATGTCTTCTCTGTTGACATCGCGCAAATTTCAAAAATATATAAGAACTTCAGAACCAAACCTCAAACTTTCTTACATCACAACAAAAACATCAACCCTCGGAGTCAAAACATCAAAATCAAAACAAAGTCTGGTGTAAATGAGATATCGAAAAATTCGAGATACGCCAACTTCTCGATAGCCTGCGGATTAATAGGAGGGATTTACACCATTCTGGTCTGGAATGTTCCAAGTCTGTCTATATGTATACATAGAAGGTTGACTGAATTTGATCTGTTGCCGAGATCAAATTTCATTACAAGACGCAGTATTATTACTTGTGAATGCTTCTCAAAAACTTTTCGATTACGCAACTATTTCTATCTGTGTCCCGAATACTGACTCGTGGATCATCGGAATAATCTTCATCTTTAAACAGATTTAAGGGCATAAGATGGTCTGCTATGAAATTATTTTCCATCACAAATGAATTCATCAAAACCTCTTGGACAATGTTTCTCATACTAAGAAGATGAAGGAAAAATGTTCATGGAATGTGTTGGTGTTCATGTGTTTACACAAAATGGCATTAATTGAATGAAAAAAGTCATTTTGGTTTGTTTGTTGGCGATTGGGGATTCTCTTTACTTGTACATGGACACAATATGAAGCTTTTTATCAGAGGAATTTTGAATAGATTGACGTATGTCAAAACTATAATATTATTGAGATGAGAATGTCTTTTAAGGCCTATACTTCTATTGATTTCTGCGCATCAAGACTACCATATGGTTCCCTGACCAAGAAGACTTGTCTGACCAATAAACTGTCTGACAGTTTTGTTGGTATCCATATCCGAGATGATGTGTGTAAAATTTCAGCTAGGTCCATCGAAGCTTTCATCGCCAATTTAGATTTCTATGCAACCATTGAGTCAAAAACTCAATTGCTGGTAAACAGCAGTTTGAGAACACTGAATATCAAAACTAACCCTTATCAGGGTTTGAATATTCAAGAATTCATGAATAGAGAATTACTGACTTTCCAGAGGATTTATGTGATAAAATGGTTCGTGGAGGATCCAAATTGTCACCTGCAGTTGTTGTGGAAACACTAATGTAGATAAACTATTAGCCAGGAAGTTTCGGAAAATCTGATAGAAGTTTGATATTTTATTCTTGAATTTTAAGGGGTTCCAACCTCTCGTTAGGGGTAGTTTAGATACATTGGTTAGTTTGAAAGAATCTCAGGGTAGCTCACGATGCTTCTAAATCCATTAGATCATAGGAACCTCATCGAAAACTCTACAAAATTCAAACTGATCATAAAATAAGTGGCTTATAAATGCGCCGGGCCGGCAGTCTAAAGGTTGAAGAAACCAAATATGCAGGCTGATATGCCATAGCGAATTCAACAAGCACACCACTCCAATTTTGTTGATTTCCGCTAATATGACACCATATGACACCTTGGCCTCTTCAAGAATGTCTCCACAACAAATAAAAGTCCATAGACGAATCTGAAGTCACTGCTCACTATGAAAGAGTAAACTCATGGATAATATTCATTATCTATAATAATAATTGGTACAGTATTAGTTATGCACCACTAACCAAGTTCTTGATGACCGGAACTTGCTTTTTTTTGATCTTTGTCAAACTATACACCATATAGATTGTCAGGAATTTTTCTTCTGCATATATACTGCTCACTCAATCCAATCAATAAGCTTTCCCAAAACTTGAACTCAATAATCAGGTAACTGAAAGACTCGTATACACAAGATGTGACTGTGAAAACAATATAAGGGCCAGTCTACAATGGCGTTGCGTGGTGAAAGTGAGGGGTGGTTCACATCAGGGTGCGTGTAGATTGCGAAACGGACAAGATTCTGAAGCTCATACATCATGTCACACACCCTAATCGCTAATTGGCTACTTTTGAGTAATATGTAGGAGGTTCCATTGTGAATTCAAGAGTCATACGTTGTTTGTTCATGTTCAAATCAGTCCGTAAAAAACTAGTCACTGTGCCAGGAAGAAGAGTGTTTGAAACTGCCACTAAAAAGAGACAAAATAGGTTTTTCATGTCAAAAATATGCGTGGTACGCTCTACAACTTCTACGGTCATTGTCAAATTATAATAATTAAGTACCCAGCCAAAATTTGTCCGTCCACATGCCGCACATTGGGTCGCCTTTTCGGAAGGGGTGAAGTGTAATGGGTGGGTGGATGGTTGGGTAGGGTGGTGGGTGGGTGAGTCGATGGATGGATGGATGGATGGATTGCTATGAGGTATGAGGCACACATTATGGAGAATGAGGTATAAACACCTATGAAGAACGAGTCATGACTCGTTATTTACACCAATTCCATAAAGATAATCAGAAGATGATGCTGACCTTCTTTCACAAACATTATAAGTGAAGAGTACATGAGCTGAAATTCACAAAAAGTTGGCTACGCACGCTTCCACCTTATTTGACCTGCCCAAGCTTGCCCATCTCTTATGCCACACGAGTCGTTTCCATGAGTCGTTTGCGCACTCATGAAAATCAAACATCTTTTGACTCGTTGACGACTCGTATATTCGAGTCGTGTCACGACTTACATTTTTGACTCATCTATTTTCACGCGGGCATGAGTTATGAGGAACCGAGTAATGAGAAACTCGAGTCACGCGGAGCTCCAGTTATGAGGAACTCGAGTCGTGAGGAACTCGAGTTATGAGGAACTCGAGTTATGAGGAACTCGAATCATGGCGAACTCGATTTATGAGGAACTCGGGTCATGAGTTATGAGAAGTTACAGCAGATTGTTCGATTCGGAGTTACGTGAAAGATTGTTCGATTCATTCACTGGTTACGTCGTGTGTTATTTTGGATACTCTGTTAGGCATTCCAATGTAATTGCATCATCGAATTTTTTTTTTTTTTTCCAATAATTAAGCGCCAGTCTAAATTTTGTTCGTCCGGATCCCTCGTATCTGGTTGCCTATGTGGAAGGACTGAAATATCATGGGTGGGTGGATGAGTGGGTAGATGGGTGGGTGGGTCCGTGGTCGGGTGGCCGTATGGGTCATGGGTAGGTTGGTGAGTGATGGGTTATGGATTATGGCAATGGTACACAGAAGTAGCGTGGAGGCACAAAAATAACGTAAATTTTTTGCGAAACTTATATCGATTTGAGCTAACCAGGGGTGCACGAGATGTAGGTCTCTGGTTTTGGTGAACAGTCTCATCCAACCCCCAAAGACGATATCTGAAGGTGTACAGTTGGATGCTCAAGGGCTTTAGAGTTACAGACTTTGGAATTGCCCACAAGGGCTCATGCTAAGAAAACATAGTGGAAATAGGTCATTCATTGATGACATGTTTCGAGCTCTACAATATAAGTATTCTCAAAGTCAGATATCTTTAAATGCCAGATTCTATTGGCTTCTGATAGTTCGTGCGTTCTTTATTGATTGATATTACATGCAATGTGTGCGCATTCATTGCTTTTGTAAAGTGTAGCTGTTTTATACAGGGGACTGACTGATTTCTGGCAACGCTGGCGATGGAATGAGACGAAAGAATAGGATGTTGGCACACTTGAAATTCTCATTTGGTAACTTCAAGAAGTAAGCACCCAGTTATTGCTTGCAACGCTTTGCAACAATTTCGTTTGGTTTACTATCAGAATATTTTACTTTAATGAATGTCAAAGAGAGATTACTACATAAAATCACCAAACCACAACACTTATAATTAGAACAAAATTAAGTCAAAACTTGCCAAATTATACTAGGCAGTCTAGATTTAATTTGTTCAATCCGGTATAACAAGTGGTTGAATAAGAGGGGTGGGTAGGGGTGCATGGATGAATGAATGGGTGGATTAATGAGTGGATGGATGGTTGGGGATGATAATGGGGACGGGGATGGGGGTGGGAAGTACCGGGCTGAAATGGTATAGTCCGGTCTGGTTTGGTCCAGATTGGCGTTATTGAGTCAAATTCGGTCTAACCTATTCTCATGCGGTCTATTCCTTTCTGATTAGGTTAGGTTTAGTCTAATTCGGTCGACTTCGGTCTAAGTGAGTCTAGCTCGGTCTAGCTCGGTCTGGTTCGGGGTAATTAGGTCTCGTTCGGTCTAGTTCTGTTTAATTAGGTCTAGTTCGAATTATGGAAGTATATTTGATCGGTCTTCGCGAGTTAAAGTCAACTGGTACTGCTGAAATTTTTGGCATCAATCGAGAATGGATTTTTCTCCACTCTCGATCAATTCCAGAAATACCAGCTGACTTTAACTCGCAAAGACCGATCAAATATACTTCCATAATTTGAAATTCCCGCGAGTGATAAATACGGTATCCGATCATATCGATCGAGTGTCATAATTAATTATATATATATATATCTCCGGTAGAAGGCCGAAGACCTGCCAAAAGTAAAAATGGTGAGAAATCAAATAGAAATCGCGGATTAGAATCACTTTTCTCGCAAGCGCTTAACGAAGATGAACTTTCGTATATGAAGACGTTCGAACCATCGAACATTCGGCCACTTGAGCCGCGTGTCACTGGTAAACTCTCATTGCTCTTCTACCACTTTGAAAAGCTCGAGCAATGAGAGAAGGTCTAATTCGGTCTATTTCAGTCTAGTATTGTCAAATACGGTGTAGTTCCGTCCAATTCGGTCTACTTTTATCTAGGTCGGTCTAATTTGGTCCTTTTCGATCTAGCTCGGTGTAGTTGGGTCTAGATCGGGCCAATTCGATCTATATTAGTTCAGTTCGGTCTAATTGAGTCTAGCTCGGTCTAGTTTGGGTTGATTAAGTCTCGTTCGGCCTACTCCGGTCTAATTCGGTCTAGTTCAGTCTAGTATGGTCTAATACGATCTAGTTCGGTCCAATTAGGTCTAGTACAATCTAGGTCGGTCTAATTCGGTTTGGTTTGGTCCAATCAGGTTGGTCTAGTTTGGTCTAGTTTGGCCTAATTTGTTCTAGTTTGTAGTTGCTCTTATATGCACCAAGTCCGGAGATCAACGGTCAACTTATGCACACTGCACAATGAATTGAATTGACATCGCTTTGATTAACCCTTTACATTCACGCCATGTAACGGAAGTTTTTCAGCCTAATCGATTCATCAAAGATATACCAGCTCAGATAATTGAGAAGAAACTATGCAATTCCGCAATATTCATTGTTGCTTACTTGAAGTTATATCTCCACAATTAGCCAGTATAATTTGATATAATACCAATTTTGTGAACTATTTTAAAACTTTTTTTAGACACCTTGAATTGATCAGCAATCATTATTTTACAACTATTCTTATTAAACTATAGAAGCATTTCTGGTGCCTATGACTTATCAAGAACATTTACAAGCCGAACGAGCGGTAGCGAGTAAGGCAAAAACGCTAGTATCTAATTGATCCCTATAAACGTATCGAATAATTTCTCAATAATTGGTACCTCTGTACCAATAAATCACTATGTGGAGCAATGGTACAGGGTCATGTTGTCAAGAACACAGGATACAAAATACTGTATAGAAAAAACGTATTTTTTTTAAATAGCCCTATGACAAGCGAATCCATCTTTGGAAGTGATACTACCCCCTCCGGACGTTCAGAGAATTTTTATCTTGTAGTTTAGGGTCAAATTGATCAAGATTTTCAATAAAAAAAAATTCGTGAAAATTTTCATTTTTGATCAAAAATAGACCATTCTGTGCCAGGCTTCCGGAATTTCTTCTTATTCGTCTCATTTTGATTGGGAGCTGCGGGCAAAGTGTATACAGAATCATCTATGTCAACTATTAATTTGTTGAATTTCTCAGTGCACCATCGTTTTTCCTGAAAAATACAATTGTCATTGGATGCCATTTAAGTAAAATGAGAAGGTAAGGACTGGTGATAGATTGATCTAGAGGGAAATCTGCAGATTGATGACTGCGTAACAATCAAATTAATTATTTAAAAGCTACAATCCTCCTTGGTCAACAGGACACCAATGGATTACCTCTGAAATCTTGAGTTCGTGAAGATCCAATTTACCAATTACAAATACTTGGTAATTTTGGATTCATTTTCATCAGAATTCACACCTTATTGCGTGCCTGAATATTCTTTTTCATCTGTGCAGAAAAGATTTCTTGTTCGAAGTTAATTAGAATTCTTTTCAGACAATTGACACAGAGTTGATCAGGAATTCTTAATTTACCCAGTAACGCTCAATTCCAACCCAATCAATCATTTTTGCAAGCATGAGTTATGTGAATTCAACGCGGAGACATTCTATGATAGAGATACAATTTGAATAATACATACCCCGCAAAGTTTTTTTACACGTTCCTCATTGCAAATATCAGGATTACGGCAATCCCAAGGCAGGTTACACATCACATTCTGATTCGGATATTAAATTGAATATTATCGTGCAGATCGTTGTTTGAAGTCTAGTATCAGTTTTTCTAAAAATGAAAGCTTTATCCTACCGTGAAATTAAAGAAGAGTAACGTAGTCAATGCCATGAGCAACAAAGTTTTTCGAGTGAACATTTTCAAACTGAATTTCAGCGCACTTATCATCGGAATGAGAATGAACTGACTAATAACACTCGTTGAATAAAAGGTTAAGATGAGGTGCTCTAAATAATCGAAAAATTGACATCCGTTATGAGTAGGAGGGTATGGTAATTTATTCCATCAATATCGTACGATTCATCAGGTCCATACGGACTCTTGACTAGACTTTCAAAAAATATTAAGAGTTATCAGTTATTATTAGAATGTATGCTCGAATTATTATCTTAAGATAATATCATATTCATGGTTGTATTGAGGTAAGATGTATTGTATCTGTTTCTCATCTTCTTACACATTTCTTATTATTTGGGTAGCATCCGAATCAACGAGTCAAATAATTTCATTCTATAGATTACACGTTCTTGGCTTGAATATCATCGAATAAGCTAAGTTAGTAGTGACTAGATTGTCTCAGGAATAATTTCGAATTTCATTGATCATTTTATTAAAACCTTTTGTTAACTCAAATTTTATTCCGCATGAATCGCTGTTCAGTCATACTATTATTCTGGTAACTATACATGGAAAATCTATACAGCTGCAAGTAGACTACCATGTACTCAGGATAAACATGGTTACATATATATGATATCGTAATTTCCTCCGTAATTTTTTCGAAACCATTTTATCTAATCAAATATACCGCATGGTCAATTTTCCTACCGCCAGTTCTTCTAATTTTCTTTCTGCTGAGACAGTTTTCCTTATAACCCGATATTCTTAGATATCAATTTCCTAAAACGATTTGTCCGTAAGAAAATCTTCTTTGAGTTTTCAAAATCCTGAATAAATTATGAATATCGAAGCGAATATCTCGCGGATTCACAATCAGTGCCATAGTTAATAATTCTATGCCCATGGTCATCACTTAATCAACTTCCTTCAGAAAAGTGGCATCCTCCTCAGAGTTTTCATCAGACTATTATTACGTTCGTTGCAACGGGGTTCACCGATGGGTCTTTCCCCTATTAGTGCTGATTAGTGCTGGAGATTTTGATTTCATGGGGAATAACTTTATGCAAGGCCGGTGGATCCCGCCGTGCGAGGGGAATTACCACCGATTTCATGCACCATTCGCAGAGAACGTGTTTTAGATTACAAATGTATGAAATATGGTCAACAAGTCTATCGTGAATTCACATATTTTGACATTGTCCTATTCCATGCACAACGAAAGAACCTCTAAAAAGCAATAAACGAAAACGTCATGGAAATTCGCATGCAGATCCGAAAGTACTGGGTACTGAAATTTTTTTTACAGTTGAGTCAGTTGGTCACTTTCCGTGACCGTTCTAGGATGATTCCGTCGAGGATTTCATGCAGGGATTCTATCGAAAGTGCACCAGTACCTATGAGCGATTCTTGGTAAAATTCCCCCGGGGATAATTTTTGACCGGATTTTTTTGCGGCCATTCGAGTGTGAACCAGATCCGGCTTGTGAAGACTACAAATCCTATAGAAATCAGCTTAAGGTGTCTCGAGCACTTTTTAATAAAACATTTGTTTTGGACGCAAGTGAGCCCAAATTACAGCTAAAATTATCAACATTGCAGAACCGTTGAGAAAACATGGGTCAACCCCCAAAATCGTGAGCAAATTGACTTCAAAAACTGTGTCTGACTACACGTATAACCTTATGGGCCAGACGCGTTAAGATGAGATTGCGCTCGAGCTACCTTAATTTATGCACACAGATTGAAAAATCCGTAAAGTAAACCATGTGGGAGTGAAAGCAAAAATATCACGACGAGTTTGTTGCTCGATTTGAGAAGTTGCTAGGAAATCTATTGAATGCTAGGTGAATCAGATTCCACGTCATGAGGAGTTCTGCAAGAACTTATTTGATACGAATTCAATGCCACCTGACAATTCTTGGATATATCGTCCATTTTTGGATTTTGGCGAAAAGTTTTTTGGAAAATCCAACAGATTTCCAAATGATGAGATTACATGGGACAATTATGAATCTTTTTACCATGGATTTCTATAGGAGTTTAATCGACAATCTGCGAGGAATGAGACACGAAATCCCCGTGACAATTTCCATATAAACTTTTTTCAATTGCAATATAATGGGCTTCCAGATAAAAGTAGTGACTTTTTGTACGGTCAATTCTGCAGTTTCTCTTTCGTGCGTAAATTTAATAGATATCGTTGAAAGATGTTTGTGCAACAACCTAAACAATTTCACATCGATCAAATAAAGGAATAGAGATGGAGTTAATAAGCATTTACAAATTGTGATCGATCATTGTTTGGAATGTGCAAGAGCTCACATGGTCTTTTTCAGTTTCGCTCTCGGCCTGATTGAATCGACATATACCTACATGGAAGTTTACAGTATCGGTATTAGAAGTATACGTGAGAAAAAATGCCTAAAAACCATTTTTCTTCATTTTATCGTTTGGATTGGGGTTTATACATAAGTGCGAATGTGTCGTGCTACTTATTTCTATTTTGGTGATTTAGAATTAACCTACTGGATTTTTGACACTCTCCAACAGGGGGTTTGAAACAAAATGAAATTTTGGTAAGTAATTGTTATTTTTCTGTAAAATTGATACTTCATGGTAAAAATAACCATTGGCCGTGAATTCGGGACAAGATTCGGGGCCACGCGAATTCTCAACCGATTGTCATGATTCAAATAGGATTCCCTTTATATATAAGTTGATTATTTGGTCTCATCGATCTTGAAGGACGGCGGGGAACTAAATAAATTCCCAAAATTTCATGAAAGAAATTTTATTGCTACGTTTCACCCACTAGGTTTCGTGGACCTCATCAGGCTTCAGGTTCCTGTTTGGACATATAAAGATAGAAAATATGAAATTTTTTACAAATGATGGATGTATAAATATTCAAGATGCGCAACTTACGTTATTCTTTAGATCTTCATGATATTTTTTGAACGATCTTGTAATAGAGCACAGGTATAACGTCTGGCTCTTGTCGATACAGGTGAATAGAATGAGTCATCGGTCTCTAAAGAATAACGTAAGTTGCGCATCTTGAATATTTATACATCCATCATTTGTAAAAAATTTCATATTTTCTATCTTTATATGTCAAAACAGAAACCTGAAGCCTGATGAGGTCCACGAAACCTAGAGGACGAAACTTAGCAGTAAAATTTCTTTCATGAAATTTTGGGAATTTATTTAGTTCCCCACCGTCCTTCAAGATCGATGAGACCAAATAATCAACTTATATATGAACTATCAAGGACGAAAAATCTACCAAATTACTCATGGGATTTCCTTTACTTCTACCCACGGGAAAAATGCACTCTCTACGAGATGCATTCAAGAGAATCCTGATTTGAGCGCTTCTGAAAGCACAAAAATCGCCTTTGAACGCAATTACGATAAAAAGTTAAAAATATCACATTCTTACCTCGAGTCATAAGTAATTGCTCCTTACCACGATCGTTTTCAAATTCAAGCAAGAAAGCTTCAAAACATATGAAATTGAAAATTACACCTCTGAAAGATTTTTAGGAAGCCTGTATGTGTATTGACGCATACCTCGAAATTTCATTGATATAGAGAAGGCGCGGATTTGAGATATAAGTGGGATAGAGATATTGCAGGTTTTCAGAGCCACTTGATCTAGCACACGCATTCATAATGTTTTCTATATTATTATATTCTTAATTTGAACCCACTCAGAACTTTGTATACTGCGACCAGGATCAACGAGACTTCAACGAATTTCAACGAATCAGGGTTAATCCCCCTTATGTCAACGCTAAAATCACAATCTCTATACCAAATGGTTTTGGGTCCTTGGAAGCGCCTAAATCTAAATTCACGCGGGAATGCATTTTGTAAAGCGGCAAAAAAAATCGCTTAAATGATGCCACCGGATCCTGTCCCAGTTTTGATTTTATGCACTGTGATGATCACTTTCAGTGATATCAATTAGTTACCACATGTGTTGCCGTGAATTTCAGATGCCGAGTAGAAATAAATACGCGAGATAATGGTAACAGATTTCATTTTCGATTCCGAGGGATATTTAGATCATCAGAGTGTGAATTCAAGAATATTGAAAAATCATTTGCGTAGGATAGATGACGCATTAATTTTGATTTTGTGGTAGAAGAGGGTATTTGGTGATGCCAGAGTAATACTTGATTTTCTGTTTTGAAAGAAATAACGAAGGAGATCCAGCTATTAGTCGTTGGTTCCGATAGAAATTGATGAATTGGAGGATTTCATGTCATACGGACTGAAATCCTGACTTAAATAATTGCAAAGGAAAAAGTGACCCATACTGTATTTCCTACGATAATTTTCAATTTTTTACGATCGACCCAAAAATTTTGTCCTGAGTATAGATGTGATATTAACAAATGATGTAGCAATCGTCATTATTCATTATGATGGATTGTGTTAGGAATTTTATGGGTTGAATATCAAAAATTTGATCGAGAAAGCTTGTGCTTTTTTCTCGATAGCATACTTTTTTTGCTCTCGAACATCTTTTAGTCACGTGAAAAAAGAATCTGATATTTCTTGTAGTCAGACCTTCGGAAAGCTGTCGCAAACAACGATGACGAGTGAATAGTCAACTTCATAATGATTCAAATTCTTCAATGTGAGTAAACTTTAGATATCAAAAAATCATTTTTATTTTATCTTATTTTATTTTATTTTAAATAATACGGGCTAAAGCCCCTTACACCATGTAAATATTTCGATGATTGTTTTTAATCCCCTTAAGGGGATGTCGGAAGGGGATGTCGGAGTCCTATCCTATTTGCTTAGTTATCGACATTAGCGAGTTTCCAAACCATTCGACGAATTTTTGAGATATCGCAATTCTAATAAGTAACGCCGATTTTATGGACCAAACAGAATCGGCGTTACTTATTAGAATTTCGATATCTCAAAAATTCGTCGAATGGTTTGGAAATGCGACAATGTCGGTATCCGACAACCTCTTAAGGTTAATGACACTTTAGAATTATGATTTTAACATTTGTACAGATGTAATTTTGTTTTAAATAACGCTATTGATTTTACTTTAATTTATTCGTACAGTTTTGATCTGCAAGGAGCTATCCATATACTGAGATCTGTTTTTTCTTAATACAATGTGACCCATAATTTCACCATGCGCATCAATAGCATTATATTCCATGGTAATCACTTTCACATCCGCTAATCGTCGGATAACAAAAAATTTCTCGTTCACGTGCCACGCACTCAGAGCTGACGAAAGAACTAACATAAAAAAAAAGAAGAAAAACGGTGAAGAAATGCGGTACCGTCAAATTGGGTAACTTTGGTACACCTTCAAAAGTCTTGTACAAAGCTCCGGGAGCAACGCAGTTAATTTGACAGTGCTCCGATCAAATCCTGTTATCAATTCTGATACTATGGAATCTTATTTGTTGCTCCTGGAATGCAGGACAAGCCTTTTGAGGGTGTACCAAAGTTACCCCACGTGTACAAAGTTACCCAATTTGACGGTACGTAATTTCACCCTTTATGCAAATCAAGAGTGAGGCTGTATAATTCGTGCCGCCAATCCTTGACTGATGGTAAAGGGTACAATTTTGGGGGATTAGAAGGAGGTGTACCCAGATGTGCATTTTTTGTACATACAAGCTTTGGCTTCTGATTTCATCCCCTGAGAGTTTTTGTGACTGCATATTTACTTTCTTTCGAGAGGGTATTGGTTGCCGGTGAGAGTTGCCTTCGGAGTTTTGAGGTTAATTCACGGTTTCATGTGAGTGCTAATTATGAAACTTAGAAGAACTGGCTGGAAAAGAAGAGTATCTGTTGATTATCAGAAAATTGCATATCAATACAAGACCTGTATGAAATTATTTTGAATAGATCTTATTCAAGAGATGTGATCTATAAATAGTGTGGAATTCATTAGATTCGATTGGGTTCTCTTGTACTTATAAGGTGAGTGTACCTAACATGCACTCCCTTAAGCCGTTTTGACAGTAGTTTTGTCCCACTTCAATATTTTTCAAGGCATTTTGTTGCACCTTGAAGCTTGTTCCAAGATCTTATAAATGAGCTAATGCAAGTTCAATTTAGACCATTCAAAGCGGAGTTATCATAATTTTTCCAAAAAGTGATTTGTGGCAAATTCGCGGAAGGACCCCAATATGACCCCATAAAAACATTCCTCAACAACTCTGGTCTAACTCAACATTTTACAACATACCTTAGCTAAATTCAAAACCTGTTCCAAGACCTTCAAAATGGATTGAAGTAAATATAACTTTGATCCACTAGCGCTGAGCTGGCTCAACCCCCCCCCCCCCAAAAGACGATGTGAATCGGTGATAAAGCACATAAAACCGTTTCTATCGGCATGTCACCAAATTTGGAGCTTTTGGCCAGTCCATAATACTATTTCAGACCCATTTTGTGTTGATAAACAATTTCAGGGTGGCAAATAAAGTCGCTCTGCACTCTATTTCGGGATAGCTACACGGGGTCATGTTAGGTACACTCCAAGCTGGCCTTCAGGGTGTGTCCACAAATGAAGCGCGCGCGCTGCCCCCATGCTCCCGCGCAGCTCCCAGCGCGCGCGCCATTCAGTGTGGGGCGAAAAATATTTCACTCGTGAAACATGACAACTTCAGAGCGTACTTTTGTGAAACTCGCTTGAAACTCGCCAACGTCAGAGCGTCCGACGCCGAATCTTTCATCTCGCGCGAGCAGACGACAAACTCAGATAATTGGGGTCATTTGGATCGCTTGTTTACTTTGACAAATATTACTTCGACAAATATCACGGTAGTCGTAACGGGCTAAGTAATAATCGCTTTTGTGCGAATTACAAACAGATTTTGAGTTCAGTAATGTTGTGGCGGTTTATGTATTTCAGCCATGAGAGTGCGGTATATGTTCGCCTGATGGATCCTCGCGCCTCTGATCAAGATTCCCCATTTCCAAAAAAAGTAGTGATTTGTGCTGGACAAGGGGTGTGAGAGATGAATGTTGTTCATCTTTATGTCAACGGTGGGCGTGTGAACTTGATTACCCAGATAGTAATCAAGAATTTTTTTTCCACCTTTGGAGAATTCTTTAAGGGCAGTCTCTATAGTGTTGTGTGCAAGATGATGGAAAACACTTCATCCACTCCACATCTTTGCTCATTGCCTCTGAGTTCTCTCCTCAATAATAATCTGCTGTGCGTTGCAGATGAAAACTTTGAATCGTAGCAGGAAAAAGAAGTTACAAACTGATTGTGGAGTAGATAGTGATAACAGTCTATACCATGATTATGAACACATGGAGCCACCCTAGGTGCTAGGACAGAAAATCTGCCCTAACGTTTAGGATGGCCCTATGCATTTTAACAGCTTGATTTGGGCTCATGAGAATGCTCGCTAGCCTTTCGTTCATCAATTCTGAGATTCAACAGTCAATTTCAACCACATTCCATGACCTCAAGAAAAGGGGTATGAGATTCTAATATGACATTGAGTTCAAAAGTTATTCAGTACTCTGTGATACGCTTCTCCGGACTGATTGAGATTGGAAAAAATGATGACTGGTGCTGGAGCTCTGCCATTTAGATAGGGTGCTCAATGATGAAAATTGATGCAGCTGATCCAAAGAAACCTATGTGCAGTGAAGCTTCTCTTAACATGATTGTACAATAGTCTGTGACTCAATACAGGAATTTTTTGGCACGGCTTAAATTAGATTTGAAATACTTTCACTTCTATTCAGCACGGGCGATTAGTTTGTGCTTCACTGATCTTCTATTCATGTTCTGCGGAACTTTTCACATCAATACCAGATGAATGATGGAGAGATTTCTTCATTCAGAATTGACAAGGAAACAACATCCAATGTATTGGAGAGATCTTTCATCAATCTTGAAAATTTTTTGGTGATTTAACATCCCAATGGAAGTCTGTTGAACAACAATTCTTAAAGACATGAAATTTTGTCAGTAGTGAGAGCTGGAATTTTTTATACTAACAATTGGAATGGAGAACATGAATCGTTTACATTATGTGATCAGTGTAAGTTGTTCTCTGGGCTGATTCAATCAATAATCAAGCAATCGGATGATATGAGGCAAATCTTGTTCATGGTTTGATTCATGTATGTGTCAGTTGGGATTCATACTTGGTAGAGAATTTCAGTCATTGTTGGCATGAGTAACTCTCTGATTGCATCGTCCCTCAAGAATATTTCTCACTTTATTAGGAATGGATTCCATGAGGTGTTAGATTCATGGGAAATGACAGAAGCTGAACATATTCAATGCCGAGTTTTATCGGTTTGTGGTATTGAACCATGACATTCTCTCACTTTTGGAGCTGAAACCATTTTGCTTTCTCTAAAGAGAAAGCTTTGTTTTCGACACAGCAAATTTTTGATCAATTTTTCCATTCAACTCAATATTTTTTTCAACATAATTCATCTTATCACAAAAGTGCTTCAACCATCTCATTCCTCTCGCCAAAATCTAACGATTGTAAGTAAGACTTTTCTCCTTATAATCCTCAAAAACCCCCCAGTGACTCATCTCTCCGGCCCTTTGTCTGTGTCTGTGTGTGTGTGTATGTGTGTTGTTTTTTTTTGCGCCACGCTTTCTCTTCTACACTCCACTTTATCGATTTTTGCTTTTCTACAAGTTGTATAGAATCACTCAGAGATGAGACCAGTGATTTGCCTGGTTTCCTCTCCAAATCGAATCTGATTTAAACGTTTTTTGAGGTAAAATCGCTGAAATTGTGTACTTTCATACTAAAATATCTCTTTCTAACTTCACCTTACCCCAATTTTGATTACCTAGGCTATGGTTTTTTTGGCTCAATCTATCTTTTGGTTAATACCGAAATTCCATTCAAACTCCATCAACGTAAATTTTTATAAAAAAACCAAAATTTCCAACAAAAACAGCAATTTGAGCATGTTTAGACCTATTCTATCGAAATTCTGTTTTAACCAGATTACACGTTTTGCTAAAAAAACCTCACTTTAGGTAGCCCAAATCCCGATAACTATTCTCCTCAAAAAAATAACTCAAAATATACAAAAATATTTTTTTCAATATTCATACTTTCCTCATATCTCTCCTCTAAATTACTTTATTCAAATTTTACTCAACTAAGTCGATACTTTTTCATCGTTCTAAATCGATTGGTTGATACCGAATTTTCTCAAAATCCGATTTATTCCCGGAAAATCCAAATTTTTTCAAAATACTCCATTTTTATAATCCTTACACCAACTATATTAAAATTTGCCCTCAACCATACTACATATATTCCATGGAAAACCCTAGTTTAGGTCATCTGAATTCCCCTAAAAGGCAATCTCCTTATAATAACTCAAAATATTAGAAGGAAATCGCATCTAAAATTCATTTTCCGCTATTACCCACCCCCTAAACTAATATATACAAATTTTACTCAACTAAGTTTATACTTTTTCATCGTTCTAAATCGATTGGTTGATACGGAATTTTTCAAAATCCTTTTAAATACATTCAAAATCCAATTTATTCCCGAAAAATCCAAATTTTTTTTAAAAAACTCCATTTTTATGATCTTCTCACCAACTGTATCAAAATTTTCCCTCAACCAGACTACATATCTTCCATGAAAAACCCCAGTTTAGGTCATCTTAATTCCGCTAAAAGTGAATCTCGTAATAATAACCGAAAATATTAGAAGAAAATTGCAGCTAAAATTCATTTTATCCTCATATCTCCCTCTACAACTAATCTATCCACCTTTTAATGGACTAGAGAGATACTTTTCCCTCATTCTACATCGATTTGTTGGATCCAATCATTGGATTGTGAGTGTGATATGAAATGCAATTAAATTAGATTAAAAAATATAACTATTTTGTAGGAATCCCAATCATCATTTTAGAATTTGATCAGTTTTGCAAATTTCTCATTAGTTTCAGTGAACCTCTTAAACTATTTCGCTAAGAGAAAGCATTCTGCTAATCTCATTTAGCAGCGTATTTTCTAATCTTTCAGAAGCCTCATGCTGAAAAATATTCTAGATAATTTGGAGAACTTTCGAAAAGTTTCGAAGAGATTTCAGTGCAACATCACAAAAATATGACTTGGACCTATTTTTGCAATATGCACAAAATTTTTTTCAGCAATTTGGTGCCAAAATATTCCTGGAAGGTTCCTGAAAGCATCCTGAAGGATTCTTAGAAAATTTCCAGGAGCATTTTTGGATACTTGAGTTCGATACTCCTAAAATATGACTTTCAAAAATTCCTGCAATATTCCACCGACAATAATCTGTCAGCATTGTGGTCTAAGAACGTTTTTGAAAGGTCCCGGAAAGGTTTTCGGAAAATTCCAGTGCCGGTTGCTGGAAAACACGTGGCTTGCCGATATTTTAAAAATATTACACTAACAAATCGTTGAGAGGAAGGTTTCTAAAAGATTCAAGTGAATTCTTCGATCACTGTGTGGGCGGCTCCGGATCAGAACGGTATGAGTCCATTTTGGTGAAAATTGAGTTTTTGACGGAAAACGATAGACAATACATGTGAAAACATGTACAGTACCGTGCAAAAATTCCTGAATGGTGGTATGAAACCCTCTCTTGCAAAAACGTCGATTCCTCGAGCCCAGATTGATGTAGAGAAATTTCGAAAAAAGCATCATAAAGATGAGAAGAAATGCTAAATTTTTGTTGTTTTTGATTTTTCTTTCAGCCCTTTTTGGTACCTCAGATAGCTGATGTGATTTCAAGGATTTCGAAGAAAAAACCGTTTCAACTATATGGGCTGTAATTTGGACGCGGATGAAGATAGAATAATTGTGCAAAAAGCATCTTCAAGAGCGGAAAAAATTCCATTTGCAACGATTTTTTGATTATTTTTCAAGTCATGCGAATAAGAGTGTGAGAGCTCTCAAAGTAGGCAGATTCTCAGATTTCTAATGAAATACGGGTGAAAATAGCAGAAAATGTCAAAAAACTACGGTTTTGGCTACTTTGAGAGCTCTCACACTCTTATTTGCACGACGTGGAAAATAATTTCAAATTACAGCCCATATAGTAAAAACGGGTTTTTCTTCGAAATCCTTGAAATTATGTCAGCTATCCGAGGTACCAAGAAGGGCTGAAAGAAAAATCAAAAACAACAAAAAGTTAGCATTTCTTCTCATCTTTAAGATGCTTTTTTCGAAATTTCTCTACATCAATCTGGGCTCGAGCAGTCGACTTTTTTTGCAAGAAAGGATTTCATACCACCGTTCAGGAATTTCTGCAAGATACTGTACGTAAATACAACTCCGAAAGTAAAAATGCATTTTGAAGCATCACAAGCGACATGACCGTTTTTGTCCTGCAGAAAGTTTCGACTTTTTTCCGGATCAAGACGGTATAAGTCCATGTTCCCACTCAATAACATCACTTTTGGGTCATCCACGTTAAGCTGCCGTGCTTTTACAAGTAGTTAGAAGTGGTATCTACTCCCAGAAATTACGAATGAGGTTTGTTACGTTGTCCGAATGATCGCGTCGAGTCGTTCTGATGTTGATGACCCGATTCCTTTCTACGTGTTTGGACACAGGCAAGCCCTATACGAAAATGAACAACCTCGGTTCATTAATCCCGTGGGCGTGAGATCTTTCTCTAGAGGCCCTGAAGTATTCTTTTCTTATCTCTTATCATTATCAAAAGAGCCGAGTTGGCTATTGATGTCTTGAAAAGTGCAGTTATGAAAGCGATCGGCATTGAGCTTGCAAAGAAATTTGATTTTGCATCATGCATTCCGGCATCTTCTTTGAAGAAAAATCAACTGCGACCATGATACGTCAAAGTCTACACTTCCTCATTAGAAACAATGCCAACGGCAGAGAATACCTAGCTTCATTACAGTGATTTGGTTACAATTTCACCATGAATGACCGAGATCCATCATTTGGATTTTTTTTTAAGGACAGTCATTCGGCTGTCGGATCGATCCTTCCACCGCTCGTTACGAGTGAACCTCATTTGGGTGAATAGGATGATATTTGGTCACTCATATTTATATGTTGTTGTGGAGAATTGTTTTTCGATCGATTTCTATGAGTCAATTATTCTGATTAGAATCTGTGGCACAACGTTTCGGTGGTTTTTTCCACCCTTATCAAGTGCCTAAAAATTTATTGTCCTAAATTTTTTACATGTCTTATGTTACATTTTTTTCCGTCAAATCATCATCATAACATACCTATGTGTGTATATATGTATGTAAATTCATCACAGTTGCGATTCGTCAGTCTCCAATCTCTTCCTTTTTGTAAATTTGAACATTGAGGTGTAAAACTGTAATTATGATTATAAATAGTGTTACTGTGCATCTATTCTATTGAAGGTTATGTTTCACTTTTCATTCATCTGTTACCTTTCATTCTCACTTTTGTTCTTATCGTATAGAGTAATATCACAGATATATCTTGTAAGTTTGTTGTTAAAGGGTACATTCTTGAACTTCCATATCAAACTTTTTTCTTATTTCATTTTCGGACAATAGTATTTACTTAGCTGATGTTTTTGCCAGTAAATGCTATGTTCATCAAATCAGACTAGTCACGCTAAGTGTCTTCTGCTCATTACATGGACATGCATGAATCTTTAGATGGTGTGAGAGTTACCGCGGGAAAGTTATAGGGAAAGCGAAGTAGATCTCATGATATCCTTCCTCGACATATTAACAACATTCGTAGAAATCTCAAACATCTATTCTTCAACAGTTACACAGGTAACAAAAAATACAACATCAGTCTAAGCAGGTTTGAGACAGAATTACTGAATATCGAAATTGAAGACCTCCACATACATCAAAAATTTCTCTCAAAACAAAAACAAAAACTCACACTTTTGATAAGGAATAAACTCACAGTAGATATTTTTGAATCTTTCATAAAAAAACAGGAAGAATACTGTCAACGTCTAAGATATAAATTGAACAGAACCCATGACCGTAAATTTCACTCAATTGTAGATAGACATACAACAAACAGTCAAAACACAATTTCTCAGAATAGTAACATCAGCAATCGTGAAAAATGGTTCCACAACATGACAGACATTGAAATTCCCAACTCAGTAGTAGAGGTTATGGCTTTAGGCCCTAATTTCAGCCACAGTCCAAAATTCGACAAAGAGACTACAATAGAGACAATCAAGAATGTAGAAAAACTTCTGGAAACATATGAATTTGACGAAGAACTTTCTGGTATCATAAGAGGATGCATTACTGAGAACATATACACACATACCAAAAAACAAACGCAACACATCAAATACACGGACAGACTCCTGTCACAAAAGATCAAATCAGCCAAAATGTTTTCGAAAGACCAAGAAATTCTATTTACTATGGCAGACAAGGGTAATGTGACTGTCGCAATGAAATATGATACCTACAAAGAAAAAATGAAAACTCTTTTGGATGATGGTGAGACCTACTCAACCGTTTCCTCAAACCCTTTACAACAATTACAGACTGAGGTAAAAGAAATTTTATATCATTGGAATGAACAAGGTTACCTTGGAAAAAAATATCACAAATTCGCACTGACGCAAACAGACACCTCTCTTCCAAAAATGTATGGCTTGCCAAAAATCCACAAGCCAGAAATTCCCCTCAGACCAATTGTATCAGCCATAGGCAGCCCAACATATTTTTTATCTAAAGTAATAGACGAAATCATAAAAAATAGCATACCTAAACCAAAATCATGGATCAAGAATAGTGTACATTTCACACAAAAAATCAAAGAGGTAAAAGTCCCTAAAGGACACATTTACATCAGTTTAGATGCCAAATCTTTATATCCTAATACACCAAAAAATTTAGTCACGGAAGGGGTTGAGAGAAGGTTTCACTACATCCGACAGAAATACAACATATCACTCCAGGAGCTTTTACATGCAATAGAATTCTTGATGGACAACATTTTTTTCACATTTGATGGTATGTTTTACCGCCAAATCCACGGCACACCCATGGGCAGCCCATGCTCACCTATTTTTTCAGATATGGTCATGGTAGATTTAGAGGAGAGCTGTTTGAAAAAACTCTCTTTTGTTCCCCTATTCTACGGTAGATATGTCGATGACATCTTCATGATCATTCCTGAGAATAAGATAGAGGAGACACTTGAAATATTTAATTCATACCATCCGAGGTTAGAGTTCACACACGAACGTGAAACAAATAATAGCCTCAGCTTTCTCGAGGTCAAGGTTATTAGAAGGGAGGATGACACTCCCACATACGATTGGTATCACAAGGCCACATTTTCAGGCAGAATTCTGAACTTCAAATCTAATCACCCTGCATCTCAAAAGAAAGCTATGGTCTATACTTTGATTGACAAAGCGATATTGCTATCAAATTCTGAATTTCATGAAAAAAATCTACAATTAGCACACAACATTCTTACTGACAACAACTACCCGAACAGTTTCATTACCAAACATACCCAAAATAGATTACACACAAAACACAGACAGAACAATAACAACAGTATTCCCTCGTCACAAAAAAATAAAAAATATTTGAGTTTGACAGTTCCATATATTAAAGGGTTCTATGAGAATATTTCGAGAAAATTAGGGACTTATAGTATTAGAACGATACCTCAAATACGAAATAAGATGAATATAATAAAAAGAGGAAAAGATGTTACCGAACCGATGGACCAAACAAATATTGTATACAAAATCAGTTGTCAAGATTGTGATGCCTGTTATGTGGGAGAATCAAAAAGAAAAATGAGAGAAAGGATCAAGGAACATATCAGATATTCAAAAAAACCAAATAAACAGAACTATATTATTCATGAGCACATCACAAAAAACAATCATACATTCAACTTCAAAGAAACGGAAATTCTAGATATAGAAACAAATTGGAGAAAACGCAGAATATCAGAAATGATTCATATCAATTTGGAAAAAAATTCAATTAATCACATTAGAGACACCCAAAATTTGAAATCGATTTACAACCCACTCTTAGACAAACTCAGAAAAAATTGATCCTAATTAACTATTTTCTATTTTCTTTTATTATGCTCAATACCATTTGAACTTTCCCGCGGTAACTCTCACACCATCTAAAGATTCATGCATGTCCATGTAATGAGCAGAAGACACTTAGCGTGACTAGTCTGATTTGATGAACATAGCATTTACTGGCAAAAACATCAGCTAAGTAAATACTATTGTCCGAAAATGAAATAAGAAAAAAGTTTGATATGGAAGTTCAAGAATGTACCCTTTAACAACAAACTTACAAGATATATCTGTGATATTACTCTATACGATAAGAACAAAAGTGAGAATGAAAGGTAACAGATGAATGAAAAGTGAAACATAACCTTCAATAGAATAGATGCACAGTAACACTATTTATAATCATAATTACAGTTTTACACCTCAATGTTCAAATTTACAAAAAGGAAGAGATTGGAGACTGACGAATCGCAACTGTGATGAATTTACATACATATATACACACATAGGTATGTTATGATGATGATTTGACGGAAAAAAATGTAACATAAGACATGTAAAAAATTTAGGACAATAAATTTTTAGGCACTTGATAAGGGTGGAAAAAACCACCGAAACGTTGTGCCACAGATTCTAATCAGAATAATTGACTCATAGAAATCGATCGAAAAACAACTCATTTGGGTGAATCTGGTAGGTGATGATACTAGCCTCCTCAAAGCTAGCTGCATCTAATCGGAACCTCATTCTACAGTTGATCAACAATTCTTTTTGTTTGTTGAGTGGGGATCAGTCCGAATTCATCGTAGGAATTCCCTGGTCGATTAAAGTCTCTGCATTGCGACTTTTCCTAACAACCTTAGATTGCCTCTGAATATCTGACTTAAAGCTGCGTGCTATGTGGTTCCTAAAAAACTACATTTCGCACCGGGCCGCTTGAGTAAACTCTTCTTGACTGGATTGCCGTTTCTAAATAGACGCTTGGTGACCTCAATGTTCCAAATATATTCTTCGTCATGGTATCCTGAATGAGATCTCTTTGCCAGAAACAGTCTCGGCTGTCGAAGAGATTTAATAAAAGTCATTTTAAATTAGAGAGGAATTTTGATCATCGGGATTCTCAATCTATACCGTTCTGATCTGGAGAATTTCTCCACCTTCTTTTTCGCTAAAATCGGCATAAGTCCATGGTTGTTTAACGTTTTTTGACCTCAAAGGTGGAAACTCATCGTTTCTCTGAATTTTCCTATTTGAAACGGTAGAAATCCATAATATTAACTACTCCTCCCGATCTAAAATATTAAATGTAAGCTTTTTTCAGAAATGGTGGACTTGTACCGTTCTGATCCGGAAAAAAGGTCGAGAAATTTCCTGGACCAGAACGGTATGAGTCCATTTTTTATTGCAAAATGAGATGTAAAAAGTGTAAACAATTGAAAATCAATATGCCCACGCAAAAAATGACATGAAAACACACCCACCGTATGGTAGAATAAGAATATTTACTTTAGATGATAACTCGAGTTTTCTATATCATAAAAACTTTAAGGCGTACTTTCCTGAAATGGAAAAAATAGACTTATACCGTTCTGATCCGGAGCCACCCATATGGTCTTGAAGTATTTCTGATGATTCCGGTCGATCCCCAATCCCAGGGGGAAAAACTAAACCAGAAGTCGTGGATACTCGGATCCAGAATCAGGATACGTTCGTGAAAAGTATCAATTGCATTTCCCAGGAAGCCGAGTGAAACCGCGAATACCTGAGAGTTTGGAACAGATGTATACTCTTGTAGGGAGGATCAGCACAAATCCCAGGTGGCAATTGACCCAACAAACACCTGTATGCTCGGACCAAAAATACTCTCGTAAAAAGGATGAATCCCAAATCGTAGGAATAACACTGAGAGTAGAATAATACCGGGCAAACAAAACGTGTGTAGCGTAACGTGGTATTGCTGTCCGACCAATACTGAATTGACATCAAATACTGTCTTGAAAAATAGACCTCCCAAATCCTAGGAAGGCAACTAATCTCGCGGATATCCGGATGCTCGGACCGAAAATAGTGGCTTAGAGGATTATGACCTCCCAAATCCTAGGAAGGCAAGTGAACCCGCGCGAATACCCGGATGCCCGGACCAAAAATACTAGTTCGAAGGATAGACCTCCCAGATCATGGGAAGGCAACTGAATCCGCGAATACACGGATGCTCGGAATGAAAATACTGCATTGAAAAAAATAGACCTCCGAAATCGCAGAAAGGCAACAAAACCCGCGATTACGCGGATTCACAGACTGAGGATAGTGTCATAGAAAAAAGACCTGCCGAATCCTATGAGGGCAACTAAACCCGCGAATACCCGGATGCTCGAACGTAAAATACTAGCTTGAAAAATAGATCTCCCGAATCCTAGAAAGGCAGCTAGTTCCTCGAACACCCGGATGCTCGAACGTAAAATACTATCTTGAAAAATAGATCTCCCATATCCTTGGAAGGCAACTCAACCCGCGAATACCCGGATGCACGGACCGAAAATACTGTCTTGAAAAATAGACCTCTCAGCTGCCAGGAAGGTAACTGAACCCCCGGATACCCGGATGTTCGGACCGAAAATACTGTATTGAAACAATAGACCTCCCGAATCTCAGAAAGGCATCTAAACCCGCGATTACCCGGATGCACGGACTGAGGATAGTGTCATGGTAAAAAGACCTCCCGAATCCTAGGAAGGCAATTAAACCCGCGAATACCCGGATGCTCGGACCGAAAATATTGGTTCGAAGAATAGACCTTCCAAATCCTGCGGAAGGCAACTAAAAACGCGAATACCCAGGTACTCGGTCCGAAAATACTGTCTTAACAAATGGACCTGCAAATCCTTGTCTGGCATTGAAAAAGCTGTGAGAACACCTTTCTTCGGGTGTCAAAGAAGGATATCCCAAAAAACTAAAATTGATTGGATTGATTTCAATCGAGCCACGCCAATTCCATGCATCAATCGCACCGGAGATCAATTCTGTAAAATTTACTTCATTTCGATGAAAGTTTCAAAAAAATTGTGGATCTTTGAATCCCATTGAGAAAGGTTTGAGAATACGACTTCTTTGGATGTCAAAGAAGAATATCCCAGAAGAAATCATTGATTGGAATGATCTCGACTGGGCTACGTCAATTTCATGCATGAAAAGCACCGAGATGGATTCTAAAAAATTTATCACTTCATGTCGGTTAAAGGTTCGAGAAACAAATTGTCAAACTTGCTTTTGCATTGATAAACCTCTGAATACGCCTCCTTCGCATGTCGAAGGAAGATATCCCAGAAGACTAAGATCGATTGCATTGACTTCCAATTCCATGCACCAAAAGCACCTAGATCAATTCTCAAAAGTTTTCTTCATGATAGTTGGAGTTTGAAAGAAAATTGTAAACCTTTGTTCTGCATTGAAAAAGCATTAAATATACCTTCTTTGGATGTCGCAGAAGAAATCCCTAAAAGAATGAAATTGATTGAATTGATTTTGATTGGCCTACGGCATTTCCATGCTTCATGAGCACCGAGATCGATTCTCAAAAACTTACTTTATGTCGGTTAGAGAGTTCCAAAAAGAATTGTCGAACCTTGTTTTGCATCGTAAAACTTCGAATACACCTACAGTACCTTCCAAAATCAATAGGTCATGCATGGTCTCACGAAATCCATGATACCTTTTCGATACACTGTGCGTAAAAGTGCACTTTGCGCACAGTTTGTCGACTTTTACTCACAGTTAATCGAAAAGTATAGGTAGATACACGGGCGTAAAAAATCGACGTTTTTGCAAGAGAGGGTTTCATACCACCCTTCAGGAATTTTTGCACGGTACTGTACATGTTTTCACATGTATTGTCTATCGTTTTCCGTCAAAAACTCAATTTTCACCAAAATGGACTCATACCGTTCTGATCCGGAGCCGCCCACACAGTGATCGAAAAATTCACTTGAATCTTTCAGAAACCTTCCTCTCAACGATTTGTTAGTGTAATATTTTTAAAATATCGGCAAGCCACGTGTTTTCCAGCAACCGGCACTGGAATTTTCCGAAAACCTTTCCGGGACCTTTCAAAAACGTTCTTAGACCACAATGCTGACAGATTATTGTCGGTGGAATATTGCAGGAATTTTTGAAAGTCATATTTTAGGAGTATCGAACTCAAGTATCCAAAAATGCTCCTGGAAATTTTCTAAGAATCCTTCAGGATGCTTTCAGGAACCTTCCAGGAATATTTTGGCACCAAATTGCTGAAAAAAATTTTGTGCATATTGCAAAAATAGGTCCAAGTCATATTTTTGTGATGTTGCACTGAAATCTCTTCGAAACTTTTCGAAAGTTCTCCAAATTATTTAGAATATTTTTCAGCATGAGGCTTCTGAAAGATTAGAAAAAATGGTTTCAGCTCCAAAAGTGAGAGAATGTCATGGTTCAATACCACAAACCGATAAAACTCGGCATTGAATATGTTCAGCTTCTGTCATTTCCCATGAATCTAACACCTCATGGAATCCATTCCTAATAAAGTGAGAAATATTCTTGAGGGACGATGCAATCAGAGAGTTACTCATGCCAACAATGACTGAAATTCTCTACCAAGTATGAATCCCAACTGACACATACATGAATCAAACCATGAACAAGATTTGCCTCATATCATCCGATTGCTTGATTATTGATTGAATCAGCCCAGAGAACAACTTACACTGATCACATAATGTAAACGATTCATGTTCTCCATTCCAATTGTTAGTATAAAAAATTCCAGCTCTCACTACTGACAAAATTTCATGTCTTTAAGAATTGTTGTTCAACAGACTTCCATTGGGATGTTAAATCACCAAAAAATTTTCAAGATTGATGAAAGATCTCTCCAATACATTGGATGTTGTTTCCTTGTCAATTCTGAATGAAGAAATCTCTCCATCATTCATCTGGTATTGATGTGAAAAGTTCCGCAGAACATGAATAGAAGATCAGTGAAGCACAAACTAATCGCCCGTGCTGAATAGAAGTGAAAGTATTTCAAATCTAATTTAAGCCGTGCCAAAAAATTCCTGTATTGAGTCACAGACTATTGTACAATCATGTTAAGAGAAGCTTCACTGCACATAGGTTTCTTTGGATCAGCTGCATCAATTTTCATCATTGAGCACCCTATCTAAATGGCAGAGCTCCAGCACCAGTCATCATTTTTTCCAATCTCAATCAGTCCGGAGAAGCGTATCACAGAGTACTGAATAACTTTTGAACTCAATGTCATATTAGAATCTCATACCCCTTTTCTTGAGGTCATGGAATGTGGTTGAAATTGACTGTTGAATCTCAGAATTGATGAACGAAAGGCTAGCGAGCATTCTCATGAGCCCAAATCAAGCTGTTAAAATGCATAGGGCCATCCTAAACGTTAGGGCAGATTTTCTGTCCTAGCACCTAGGGTGGCTCCATGTGTTCATAATCATGGTATAGACTGTTATCACTATCTACTCCACAATCAGTTTGTAACTTCTTTTTCCTGCTACGATTCAAAATTTTCATCTGCAACGCACAGCAGATTATTATTGAGGAGAGAACTCAGAGGCAATGAGCAAAGATGTGGAGTGGATGAAGTGTTTTCCATCATCTTGCACACAACACTATAGAGACTGCCCTTAAAGAATTCTCCAAAGGTGGAAAAAAAATTCTTGATTACTATCTGGGTAATCAAGTTCACACGCCCACCGTTGACATAAAGATGAACAACATTCATCTCTCACACACCTTGTCCAGCACAAATCACTACTTCTTTTGGAAATGGGGAATCCTGATCAGAGGCGCGAGGATCCATCAGGCGAACATATACCGCACTCTCATGGCTGAAATACATAAACCGCCACTACATTACTGAACTCAAAATCTCTTTGCAATTTGCACAAAAGCGATTATTACTTAGCCCGTTACGACTACCGTGATATTTGTCGAAGTAATATTTGTCAAAGTAAACAAGCGATCCAAATGACCCCAATTATCTGAGTTTGTCGTCTGCTCGCGCGAGATGAAAGATTCGGCGTCGGACGCTCTGACGTTGGCGAGTTTCAAGCGAGTTTCACAAAAGTACGCTCTGAAGTTGTCATGTTTCACGAGTGAAATATTTTTCGCCCCACACTGGCGCCATTACCGACTTATTGAGTCGGTAACGTGGGAAACTTATAATTCCTCTCTTGTGAGAGCAGCGCTCGCGCCGGGAGCCGCGCGGGAGCATGGGGGCAGCGCGCGCGCTCCATTTGTGGACGCACCCTCATGCTTTACGGCTCATCCCCGTAGTTTGCTCCTTGGTTTGCTCATATAATCGCCGCAAATCCGAGTTTTGCTACTCCAAGAAACGAATTTTACAGGTCTTGAAAAAGAAATCAAAAGCGCTAAGGTCCGTCAAGGTTGGTTGAACTAAAACATTTTGGCATCCGTTTGACTAGACGCAATATTGTTAACGATTTTTCAAGTTTGCAAACACGAAAAATGCAAAATAGTATATTAAGCAACTAGGGGTCAAACACAAATTTGCGCACGAGTGCCCGCAACGAGTGTGCAAATTATCGTTTGCGCACAGTTTCATCATTTGCACACGGTGCAAATGATGAAACTGTGCGTAAATGATAAATTTGCACACGAGTGCGGGTACAAGTGCGCAAATGTCCCCGTGTTGCTTACGATATTTTATGCTATTGCTGTGAGCAAAATTGCAACTCGCCAAAGAATACGCTATCATCGAATTAGATCTCAGATCAAGGAGCATTCAATCATTCTAGTCACTGTGCGCAAGGATTGTATAATGAAATTGAATAAAGAATTTGATCGAAGGTAATAACATCATTCATGAGATGGTTAACACGAATCCGCTGCTCAATCAGGTGTTGCCTGAAGATCGCCAAACTTACTATTAATTCTTTGATCGACCAATTTTTGAAAAGTATTGAAACCCATTCTGGTACTTCAGTAGCATGGTTCTCAATATTTATTTTGAATTAGACAGACAGTACTAATTCTATCTCGATTTCGAATGAAAGCCAAGAAGGTTAAGAAGAGTAAAGTTATTTTGATCTTCTAGTATCTAAATGTTCATTGGAACCAAATCATTTGAATTCACGGAGGATATCTTTAGAGTCTGTCGATCTTCAACATTTGCCCTGTTACTTTAGAGAGCGCAGGTGAGATTCGTGCAGAATTCGTCGAACAGTTAGTATAATGTACGCAACCTAGCCACCGTTTGACCCCGTTTATAAATTTGAGGCATCAATTATCTAAACTCGTGTCTTTCTATGACAAAAGCTTGCTAACCAGTTTGAGAACCAAGAATAAAGGAAATCATGCTTCGAAAGGCTAGCAGTACGCAGCTCGATCGTGAACTTGAATAGGGGAGAATACAGGGCGCGGAAGTGGGGTCCAGGGGCGGAACCCCCGCCGGGGGCGACTGAAAAAAAATTTGGAAAATAATTTTGAAAAGACGTCTTTATGCAACTTTCCGATGTTTAGGTGCTTGCCTAATTGCATAAAATAGCAATTCGTTCATGAGAGTATCTGCTACTGACTGAGTATTTTGACCGTAACCTGCGGCTTGGGCCGAAAACCATTCGCTCAGAAGCAAGCTACAACTTCATAAACTCAGTGCAAAGTATACTATTTCCCGTGCCTCACGGGCTCATCAATCTCCGGCAAATGCAGAGGCTTCTATACACTGATACCCACATAATTTACACACACGACACGTATACACTGAACAAGTTCGCAAAATAATCCCATAGAAAAATTGAAATTGGGTGATGAAAAAAAAAAAAAATCCAAGTTCAATGTACAGTTCAAAGAAATCGTATTTTCCGTGCATAAATAGAAATTTGCCCACGGAATTTTTTGCAGCGTGCGCAAATGGCCGATTTTGTTGATTGTTGTTGATTGTTGATTGTTGTTGATTTTGTCCGGTGTTGTTTGTGATGACAATATTGAGATCAAATCGAAGGGGAGGTCTCGTTAAAGGTCGTTGTTTTGACGACAGAAAGTAAGAGATCGGAATAGTGTGAAGTTGTACCTCTGGCGATTGTGTAATCGTGTATGATTCATAAAAAAACAAAATCTATAAAGGAGGACTTCAATATATTGAGGTTTCACAAAAAGCATAACTTTGTATGAATCAATAGCAGAGTGTTTCTTGTGTCAATGTGGCAAAGATTTTTGGCAAAAATAGCTCCGCCTGATATCAAAATGTTTCAGCTGTTTGAGTTTCGATGAATTGTCTCTAACGCAATTTCGATCGTTGAATCGATACCCATTCCCAGAACTGTTCTCTTGCAACACTTTTTGAGAAAATTGATGTCAAAATTGAAAAAAATGCCAGTTTGGCTGGTTATGAGGCTTCTTATCTTTGTTATCAGTATAGTATCGTGGTAGGAACTTAAATCCAGTGGCCGAAGGTGCATTAAAACCAATTTTCAGAATTCAAGTCACATTTAATAATAGATACAAGTACTTCGGATATCAAAAAACTGGAAATTGATCATATTATCTGATTTTATGACGATATAATTTGATCTAATTATTTATTCATTTCTTTACTTATTTATTTTATTGAGATACCTTGATAAGAGTAAAACTAATAATTTAATATATTCTCGAATACATCTCAATTCATTTCATTCTTTCAGGCAAACGTTACTCTCTGAAAATTTTTTTAATGACATTTTTTTGTTCATAGCCGTCAAAGACTCTCACCCTAAGTATTTGACCCGTCAGCCAACCCCTTGAAAAAAATCGCCCCGAAAAAAAGGGTTGAGGACACGCGCCACAACGCGTGGCCCCACACAATATATACTTACACTTATTGGGCTCACTGTAATACATAAAAAGTAGTTTGGTTAGAGCAGAAAAAGTATACCAGTATGATTTTTTTCTTGGACATTTTTTTTGGCTCATCTGTGTCCAAATTTTCCAAAAAGAAAAAGCGAGAATGGGATTTTTTTTGTGAATATTGGTCCGATACAAATGCCCAAGACGATTTCATTATTATGGAAATTTTGGTGTATTAGTCGCAATCAAAAGATTTTTAATATCAAAGATACCTATCAAGAGATTTATTATTATTGATACTTGAAAAATGATTTCCTTTGATTTTCTGCACAGTAAAAGAGGAACTTGACAGGTATTCATTTATAAGTCAGAGAAAATGTAACTTCTGACGCACACCCATTAATAAAATTTCACGTCAAAATTGATCATTAACGATTACAAGGTCAGTACTGATCAGAAGCGGTCACAATCTTGAAAGGCTACTTACGAAAAAAATTTACATTTATTCAAGTGCCTTGTAACGATTGCTACCAATCATGGAAGTCAAGTGACCTACTGAACTCAAGCGTAAATGATGCTTGAGAGTTGGGAACTAAAAAGATTTGCACCATCATTGATTATCTTTATGAATAAAAAAAAAAGAAGAAAGAAATGTCTGCTGTAGAGGTATGTTCTCAGAATCTTGGACTTTTATCATTCGTCTCACGTCGAATTATTTGTTCATCCTGACTCTACATGGTATAAGATAATGAATGAATTTGTTCTCAAATGACGTATTTCTTATTATCGCTTGGGCATGCGGAATAACAAGATCAATGGCTCCTCTACTCTTGCCATCTAAAGAAAAAAAAAAAAGTACGGGAAGCGTCCCATCTTGCTGTTTTTTTATCGTTATAGATTCGACCGGACACATATGTATAGTGGTGAGTATACTGATGAATACCGTGATTGACGCAAAAATAGCGTCATATGACCCATATTGTAATGAGGAAAAGAATATACATCTTGCAAGAAAGTGGGTGATCGCGAGTTGAAAAAAAGTTGCTTGTGAAGGTATATGAGTACTTCCGCAGAAATTTCAGTATTTGGGGGTTGAAAATCGTGTCACTACCAAATCTTACTTGCGAGTTTTTCAAGCTCTATTTTTTGACTTCTTGAAACACTTATGAAGTATGAATTAATTCGCGCACTGATATAAATATTTCCACTAATTGATATTAAGTACCATCAGAATGACACGCACAACCCAGGAATTGATATTTCGAGTATTTCTTATGACACGTAACTTGACATTTGCCACTTGATTTCACGCACGACCAAACGGCGAAAAATTTGTACAGTGAACAATTTTATGAATTTCAACCAAGATTTTGAACTGCGGTAGAATTATCAACCAATAGGATTAAAATTCAACCACCCTTGTTGAAAATCCGTTGCCTATTTTCATCAGTACACAGTCTTCAGGTTTTGGGATTTTGATTTGGCCATCAGATACTTTGAAAAAAACCTGCTTACGTCAAAGGTCATGCCAGTATGACACGCAACTGACCAAAAATGTTGAAATAGTAAATTAAGTAACAAGGGCACAAAGTACTTTTACGCACGAGTTCCCGAAATGAGTGCGCAAAAGTGAACTTTGCGCACAGTCGTAACTTCTGCGACGTGAGCAAACTTTCACTTTGCGCACGAGAATTTCGGGAACGAGAGCGGAATAGTACATTTCGATACAAGGGCGTAAAACGTTTTATTCGTGTCCGAGTGATGGGTTTCCGGCCCGAGCCGCAGGCGAGGGTCGGAATCATCACGAGGATGCGAAATAGTACATTACGCGTCGAGTGCTGGAAACATTTTTTCCTTCGGGAAACCGAGCTGGACGTGGGCGATGGCACCGTCCAGCTTGGTTTTCCCGAAGGAAAAATGTTTCCGCACGAGACGCGTATGCAGTTTTATACGTCTGTACGCAGAAACAGCTCATTTCCAGGCCTCCTCGCGTAGCGAGGAGGCCTAGAAACACGCTGTTTCTACGTATGGACGTATAAAATAGGTTTTACGGCCGTGTATCTAACTATACTTTTCGATAAACTGTGAGTAAAAGTCGACAAACCGTGCGCAAAGTGCACTTTTACGCACAGTGTATCGAAAAAGTTGCGCCCGTCTTGCTTACCATACTTTTTGTCATTGGGGCGGAAAGTTGTCCCCCGTGGCCTATACCCTGAAAGGCGGGGGGCGGAAAGGGTGCGGGCGGGGTCCAGGGGCGGAGCCCCGGTGGGGGTGCAGGGGGCGAAGCCCCCGCCGGGGGGTTGGGGGGGGGACTGGAAAAAAGTTCTGGAAATATATCATGAAAAATTTCCCAATTGATATATTTTTTGTTACCACATCGTTGAAAGATGTTTTTTCCAATTCTCGAAAGTGCCAATATCAAACGAAAGTGGAATATGTGAGTGAAAAAAAATTATTTTAAGAATGGATTACGAAAATTTCCAAGATGAAAGAACAGACTCCATGGAAAGTATCATCGTCAAATTCTATGGCTAAAGATTGAAGCTCAAGTCATTTGTATATTCGTGCTTCAATACATTAGTGTTGAAAATTTGAATGAAATTCCTTCTCAAGAGTCTTAATTAGAGGAATTTCAAATCATTATACAGGCATCAATCTCAAGATTTGAATAATCCTAATACATGGTGATTAGGATAAAATTTCAAAGTGAAATACACAGAATCCGTCTAACAATTTGTTATCCAAATTTGTAAAATTTTGAATATTCAACATTTTTTTAAATTGAAAAATATCCTACTTTTGAGACAGTGGTCAACATGAATATCATATTATTCTAGAAACTCTCCACATATTTATTCGAGTCAGTACATGGTTATTTAAATTAATTATTTGACACGAATATCCAAATCAACAATTAAGTACATTTACTCTCATTTAATATGACACTTTGTCTCAATGTTTGAGCTTTATCAAAAACAAAACTCCACATTGTGGGTACACGAACATAAGATGATTCTTTATACGGAACAAAAATAGAAATTCTCACATATCTATTTGAGTCGAACCAAACCAACAAAAGTGATGAGTCCGCGAAAATTCGAAATTCAATTCCAACTTTGCGCACGACCAAGCCAACTTTGCGCACTGAAAATCGTGCGTAAAAAAAATTTCACTCAACTTTGCGCACCGCACACTCAACTGCAAAGTAACTTTTTCGCACAACTTTACGCACACAATGGCAAAATAGTACATTTCGATACAAGGGCGTAAAACGTTTTATTCGCGTGCGAGTGATGGGTTTCCGGCCCGAGTCGCAGGCGAGGGTCGGAATCATCACGAGGATGCGAATAATAGGTTTTACGCCCGTGTATCTAACTATACTTTTCGATAAACTGTGAGTAAAAGTCGGCAAACTGTGCGCAAAGTGCACTTTTATGCACAGTGTATCGAAAAAGTAAATTTTTATGAAAAAGTACTCTCTCAACTCTCTGGATTAAGAAAATCAATGTTTTCGACACGCTTGCGGAAAAGTGTCTTTTCTGCACTGATTTTCCATTTTCTCGCAGTTTATCTAAAAACTCAGTTTGATACACAGGAGTAAAACTCATTTGATGCAGTTTTCCGATGTTTCAGTGCTTACAAAATTGCATAAAATAGCATTCGCGCCTCGATCACGAGGTTCCCCGCTTCCGAGCGATTCTCGCCTGCGGCTCGGGTTGAAAACCAATAGCTCAGAAGCGAGCTACAACCTCATAATCTCGGCGCGAAATCTACTATTTCGCATCCTCATCTTCGCCTACGGCTCAGTCCGGAAACCCATCACTTGGACGTGAAAAAAAGTTTTTCCAACCTTGTATCGGAATGTACTATTCGATACTTTACGGAATGAAAGAACTGCTTCTGACAAAGAACTTTAGGTAAAAATTGGCAAGGAGAGGCTTAGAATGAGTCAAATTTACTTTTATTGGGGAAACGGAGCAAGTCAAATTTGATTTTGTCACAGAATATACGCGCACACCGTGCATACAAAAAGTTGTTTTTCGGTCTTTACATCTGTGCCATTTAATGCTTGATACCATCATATTTGGTAAATTCGTTCATCCGAATCCCAAACGAGTCCCACCGCGACGCGTCACTTTCGCAAAGGCCGAAAAACGGAAAAACCACATGACATGAAAATTAACGAAGAAATCAATCCAGGGCAAACCTGGATTAAAAAACAACAATTTCGCCAAGAGAAGCGCCAAAGATACATCGATAATAACTTGTGGGATGTTTTTTCCAAGCATTCTGGGAGAACCCAATTTTGAGCGAACGCACAAAGGTAGCACACATTTATTCAAAGTTTCCACGGAACTACTCATATACCTATCAATGTATGCGTGTACATGCGCCTGGGGGTGAGCGAAAGGGTGAAAAAAGTCCGAGGGGGTTGCATCTACAGTATTACGATGGGATACATACGATTTGTCTGGGGTGAAAAAACGCCTGGGTGGAAGGTTCGGGGGAGGAAAAAAATCGCGGTGCCGAAAGGATGTGGAGCTCGTGCGGCTCGTGATTATAAATGAGATCGTTTTTTTCAAACTCCTCCTCTGATTCACGCGATTCTATTTCTAAGTTGAGCATAAGCCAACGAATCTCTTTCGATTTAAGCCACGCAGAGTGAGGGATTGGAGCCGGGATATGTAGAAATTAATCCTAGACTTGAATTAAGTTTCACATTTAGGTATAATTTTTTTGATCAACTTGAATGATTTAGAGTCCGCACACATACATTTTTTTGATCAAAGTGGTAAGATCACGTAGAATAAGCTTACGATGACAACAATTTTTCAATTTTTGATGAGATTCATCAACCATACAATGAAAAATAACAACCGAAAGTAGGTATTGTTTGTTCTTTGTAAACAGAAAATACGAGATATCGAAAAAGTTGTTCCGGAATTTTTCTTTATCTCTGCAATCAAATGAGTGTTTCGGTAGGCGGATCACAAGTTAATGCATCATACGCATATATTTGATCTCTTCCTGTGTTTTTTTCTTCTTCAAAGGTCAATATGTACGATTGGATAATGAAAGTAGGTCAAAAGAAGATTATTCGTCTTCGCTGGCAATCAGAAGAGACCCTGGTTGTGAGTAACGCTTTCTCAAATTCTTTGGATAACTTTGATGTCTGATGTCTTCCGTCTCTAGATCGTAATTACTCAATTTCAGGATCAAGATCGTGCCTACAAAAACACCCTGGTAAATTCAAATTGCCATGTGATAAGTTGTATTGGTTGCGCCCTCAATTTTTTTACCATCTGAATTTCAGATCGAAGACTTTTCTTCGTATACTCATTTTTAGATGACACAGCAACAAATTTTGGAAATAAAATAGTTCTTACAATTAGTCCCGTCATTTGGCTCGCGTAAAGTTGGATTATGTAGGAATAATGTTTTTGCCTGTGAACTATTTTTGATTTTTCATTCCAAACTTGGACAAGGATTTTACATTTACGTATATATGTTTCTTAAAGGAAACTTTTTTCATTAATACATCGTATTGATTTCATCTGTGCACATTGGCATCAGATTAATTTTTGATTGATTCTACAATTATTTACCACGATGAGTTATACTGTCATAAGTCCAGGTATAGATGGGCGATTAAGCTAAAAAATGTCTGTTATATTTTCTACCGTAATATTGAATTTTCAGAAAAATTTTGATCAGAATGAATGAACCTTTTTGTATAGTAGTCTTAAAGGGTCATTATGAATGCAGAGAGCCTTTCAAGTAATTGATAGATTATAAACGAAAGTTTATCATGTTTGGTACGAAATTACGACGAAAATCCTCCCGAGAGCATGTAGATTTTGTTTGGGATTAGATCTTTGAGCTACTTTCAGGGTTTTACCGAAATCCATTTTCAATTTCGTCGAATTTCATTGATTCATCGTGTTTTCGCTCGAGTCTATAAAGGAAATTAATTTATCAGGAACGCTTCCTTGTTAGTAATTATGACGATTATGATTTTCAGAGTTGGGATTCCGGCCAAAGCTCGGGCATCCGTTAGAGCTCAACGAAATTCAACGGAATGACAGTGGATTTTGTTATGACGCCTGGTTATTTTCGGTGGCACAAAAACCCATTACCCTATACCGGTCAATCGTTTGCGTATACTTAAAAATCAAAAGTCCAAATTAGAAAATTCGATTTCTGCGGCCTTGTTGGTCCAAAATGACTCCAATTCAGCTTATTTTGTAGTTTTTTTTTTCAAGGAATTTAAGGACTATTATAAAATTTTTTCCTGCGGCACAACAGGTTTTCGGTGGATGGAATCGAATCCTTGAAAAAATTCACAAAAGTTGGGTCACCACTCAAACCTTTGCATGCAACGAAGTCAGACACAGGTTGATGATATGAAAAGATTCGGAGAGCATCTGCAGTTATTCTAGGTCGTTTCTGTGCCAAGAAATGATGGTTTTTGTGCCAAAAGGGAGATCGGACTTATGGTGGTATTTCTTTGATTTCTCTGAAGTTTTTACGTATTTATGGTGGAAGGAGCCAAGAATAGTACTCATACCAGCTTAAACATGAGTCCTTCCACGACTTTTCAATAACTGGTGCATTTTTTGAGAGAAATCTTTCGTCATAAATACCGTCATTTCTCGGACTAGAAAAGTTTTCAATAATAAATTTGGAGCACCTTGACTGCTATATTTTCTGATGCTTTCCTTATCACTTTAATCCATCAATTTGTTGGCTATAGCACAGGTCGGTCATGGATTTTGACCTAGTTTTTATAACAAAGTTCTTGAGAAAAGCTACAAGATTCGCTAAATTAGAGTCAAATCGAATTAACGAGGCCACAGAGAAATCGAATTTTTTAATTTGAACTCCTCATATTCAAGGTGTGTACAAACTTTTGACCAGTAGTGTATGTCCGAATCTCGCCAAAAATCTGCCGTAAGAAAGACACGGAGGGAGATGACTGTGCCTCAAAGGATATTTACTCCGTATTAGATTGGATTAATGGTAGAATCGTGTATCTCAAAAGCTGGTCCATAAATTCAAATGGATAATCATTGGACGAGAAGAAAGTTACCATCGGGCCAATATAACTCAATTAATTAGCAATACACAAAGTTACAATTTTCGTCACGCCTAGTTGAGAAATCGACAAGTGAAGCACTCAAAATTTTATTGACGAATAAAACCTGACTGGCACAAAAAAGCTATTCGTTTTAATTCTATACCCTCGACCTTTACATGCATTCCAATTTTAATTACAATTTAACAATGCACTTCGATTCTACGAACGAGCCGATAACAGCTGGAAGTACAAAACCATAAATTCGCTTCCTGGTGTGGTCTTGTCATAATCCATTGTCCTCGATCAGTGGCGTGCAAGCAATAGTTTCTGAAATTTGTAATAGATAATTACATATTTTTTACCCTACTGAATTGATGAATTGTTTCGTTGGAAAAGTTTTATAATCCGTCAATCCGTTCAAAATCAGTGTTATAAATATTCAATATTTTCGCATTCGATCGAGGCGCAGTATGGTCCCATCTGTTGATTGAATCATAGGATTCAGCTTGACTCGTCAGGTAAATAAAAAAAAATTTAACTTCCTGATTTTTATTTCTTATCAACTGGTTCTTTCCGATACCGGTGCTGATGTATCAAAAATTTCAATTTAGGGTAATTTTGTTTTAAGTTTGGGTGATTATTATATAAGGAAGAGCTCTTTAAACACTTTCAAAAAGTGGAAATACGCTACAGATAATCATTTCTCATCAGGCTGTGTATCGGTATGTTTCCCCCAGTTTCCGAACATAAAATCGCAGACTGTGTTCCTTGGTAGAAATGTGAAGGTGACTTGGATAACTATTAGCCAAAAAATGATCACCATTTTTATCAGAATTTTTACTCTCAGAAAAGCAGTTTAATTTGCTGAAAATTTTCTTAGGTATCATTTTTTAAATTATTCTGCTCCAAAAATATTTTAACAGAACGAACGAAAAAAATCAATTCAACATTTAGTTTTAGTTTTCACTCCAATGACCATCAGCATTTATTGATGCGAGGATGAATATCTACGAGAGTATCTAATGTATTCAATTACACCCATAACTCATACACGTAAATCGAGTTGTCGATTGCGCATAATCTTTGACACTTTTTGCTCTTTGCGTAACAATACGCTGTGCCCCCACGTACTTTTACAGTTATATTGATGAGATTCTATAGCATGCTACATTTACGCTGATTCTACAACTAAGTCGAATCGAATAGAACGTTTGCCATACGATTGCGAGAATTAGTTAGATTCTCTCTCAAAATCGCACTTTTACTCGAGTAATCGATAAACTGACTGATTCTAAGATACAAGATGGGTTATTGTAATCTCGTTTGATCGTACTTTTTGACTTTTTCATTATTTTTTGTTGAGTTTTTTGTCCTGTCAGCCTTCGTATACCACCATATAAATATTGGTTATTGATAATGATTAATTCGCAAGATTCATGATTTGGTTTATACAAAATTGCGATTCAGACTGATCCTTCGTTCAAGCTTTTGCCAATTTTCGAAGTTTGCGAATCTTGAATCTTGCAAATCTATGCGAATGGTAGAAAATTTATTCAAATTATTGGCAGACTGACAAGGGGAGGACCAGATCTTTGGATCACCAATCCTTTCCAAAATTTTTTTACAGTTATGTGTCACCTAGAATATGAAGAATCCAGAGTAACTCCGTCAAATGGGCCTTCTGTCCAGAGCTACAAGCAAAAATTTTAGCGTTGCCAGTGTGTGTATATATATATATCACTTTTTCATATGGGCAATGTTGATGTCATGGGCTGTAACTTTGAAAAGGAAGCGGCCCATTTGACGGAGTTACTCTGGATTCTTCATATTCTAGGTAATACAAACTGTAAGAAAATTTTGGACAAGATTGGGGATCCAAAGGTCTGGTCCTCCCCTTGTGAGTATAATTCATTTTTATCCTGACCCCAAGAACAAATTTTCATTTGCGAAACACATTGGTGAACGAATTTCAGATAGAAATCTTGACGATACGTTACAGTTGACCACGACAATTCTTTCAATTCATGTAGCCATGCTTGACTGTTTATTACTGCAGAGAAATCTAGAGGAATGCCTCCATCAAACATGATAAAATACGACTCTTGTTCCGTTCTCCTAGCTCAACTATATCCGGATTAGAAAATGTTTTCATGTATTATTTTCTGCAATTTTCTGATATCTGGGTGCCCAAATAATTGCGTAAAGAACTTTTTGCGGTTCATTCGTGAGATTTCTCGTTTCCTCGCGACCATTTTCACCTGCGGCTCGTACGAAAATCCCGTCGCTTAGAAACGAGCAGTAACTTCATCAACTGGGTCCAAAAAGTACTATTTTATGCCACATTGTGCGTGAAAACCCCCTTTCACACGGATTTTTGTCTCATTATACAGATTGTCTGAAAATAATATTTTCGCAATTTTCCAATGTTTGGGTGCCTGCAAAATTGCGAAAAATAGCTTTCGCGCCTCGCTTATGAGGTTACCCGCTTCCGAACGATTTCGACCTTCGCCTGCGGCTCGGGCCGAAACCGAATCGTTCGGAAGCAAGCTACAACCTCATAGACTCGGTGCAAAATATTATACTATTGATATCCGCCTGCCTGACCTAAGAGCGAAAGTCTCGACGGAAGTTTTCAAAATACGGATTCTTCATCCTCGTGATAGTCGAAAAAAAAGAAACTCTCGGGATACCAAGTCTAACTTTTTACGCCCTTGTATCTACCGTTTTTCAATACCAATGGAATTATTTCTCATAACCATCAGTCAAATGATTGTCGTCTATTTGAGGCATTCAATCAAAGAGTCAACATAGGGAGCCCTTTAGAAAAGTGTGGAACTACAATGTGAAAAATGTTCCCGAAAGTTTTGGGACAACTTTCAGAAAACGGTCTTGCTCCGCTTTCCGGACTACCGTGAAATTGAAAATCATAATATTTTCAAAGTCGAATCATGGTCGCATTTGACATTGGTATAAGCATTCGTGAGATCGATTTTTCGCGCAATAGATAAAGCTCCGATGCAGAATGATTAATCATACTCGGGATGATTAGTCAATTTTTATAGAGTGTAGGTCAATGCCTCAGTCCACCAGTATAATAATGTAATTCTTGATTTCTTCCCTTCAACAATTGTTGCTCTTACCTCTACAACAACATTCAATCAGTTCTGCGATTATATAAGCAATCCAAACCCGACAATTACTTTGCATGCAGAATATGTATGTACACGGGTATTATCGCGGAATCTACCCGGAATGTATGATGGCCTTCCATTTCGGCGAGCAAGCTCCGAATTATTTTATTCAAATTTTACTCTGCGTCCATTGAAATATATTTGGCGCAAGATTTTCAAATCGACCCGTCGAATCATCTTTTTCATTTTCGAAGATGAAGGTTGGAGATGTTAGTTCTGTGGACTGTAATAAATGGAGTTCCATGCATACTTCTGGTGCTATACTCTGTAATTGTCAACCGGTGGAATTGACTGGAAACGAGTCAATTTTTACTCGAGATTTTTACTAGTTTTCCAGTGAGTTTCAGTGGTTGACTTTATACACAGTGGCGTCGAGGTGATTAGTGTAGAGGGCTTTTCCAAATTCTTCTTTCAAAATGCAATACTAAACCAATTATTTTTTATAGGTTTCATGATCAAAATGCTTAGATTAGACTCCGAGCCATGTACCTCTTTCTTGTGATGAGATTTTCACTGGAAATGCAAAATTTTCTCAACATTTTAACAGTGCATCCCGAATTCACCCTAGGTCGCTTCGACCCGGGCAAAACTCGGTAAAATTTCAAAGAAACATGTCAAATAATCAGATGCCAGCGCTAGGTACGGGCCCAAATCAAAATGTCCAGCACTGCATGTAGAATAATAGCCAAAATTTAGCCATGTAATTATATAAGATATGTCAGTCCCATGTATACCACGTTACCTAACTAAAATTCAATTTATCTCAGCGAAAACAATTTTTTTTTGTTTGGTACGAGGTTTGGTGGGGATAGATGATTCCGCGCGCGGAAGTTTTTTACACCAACTCCATTTTTTTTTCGATCGATTTTAGGTCGAAACGTCAGTTCCGTGTATGTTAGTTGCGCGGATCCACAAGCTGTTTTCTGCGATACTCAATAGGACAAAATACACAAAAATGAAACCATACTATTTCTGTACGTTTTACTGTTTTATATGTTTTCGTACGCGCGTGTAAGTTTTCGCGATAATGCCCATATGTATTACCGCAACGATAAGTTATGCTCACCAGCATGCATTCGATTCGTGATCAGTTCTATTGATGACATCACTTTAGTTATATTACTACACAGCTAACTTACAGCATGTGTCACCAGTTTCCGATTCTAGAGGATTTTTATCTGATAAGACGATCGATTCAGTGGCATTTTCTAATGAATGATGATGAGACATTCATTTAGTTGCTGAGGATGATTGACTTTTTATTCTTGATTCTCGATGGATGTGGGGTACGGAACGTGCTCGTTTTGGTTTACGGATCTCTGAACTCTGATTTTTTCATATTATCTCGTGTTTTTACATATCTTGGGCAAACAAGAGACAAAAACGTTATTTCGTTGTTCGATAAGTCTTTATCAAAGAACATATTTTATTGGTGGTCTGCTCATCAAACCCTGGCTATACGATGAAACTTATGAGATGAATCTGCTACTTGGGATATACTTTAAAGTAATTATTCGACTCTTAATGTTCATTGTCTCTCTTATCTTCGACTCGTATGCACATTAGTGTGGGTCAAAAAATGGAAATCTTTGAAAATCCTTACCCGTGGAGTCACATTTTTAGCCTTCTCTTATATAGAAGAAGGAACTTTTTTTGGAGGATCTATGAAGATATCCTAGGTTTCGGCAAGAGCCATCAATCCAAAAAGTGGATTAGAAATGTCCGGTGGTGCCAGTCGTTGATCAAACAATGTTTTTCTTACGTATTTTCGACCGTAGAAACAGAAAATCAGGTCCATCTAGGCCTCAAAGGCTGCGGACTTTTGTAAATTGCGAGATACCAATCGGAGTAGGAAGACAATAATTTTTCGGAAATCACCCAATTTCACAGAAATTGATAACTTTTCACGGAATTGGTTTCGATCGACCATTACACACTATATTTCCTTGAGTATTCTGATTTGTTGAATACGATTCCGGTTGTCTTAGAAAGCTAGTAAGGATAATTCATAAAAAATTACCCATGAGCAGTAGACGGTGACGGATGTGTCAAAATTCGAACACAAGAATGGCAGCTCCATACATAAGATCGTCCAAAAACCGCTCACCATCCTTTGTTTGTAACTAATTTTTTACTCACAGAAACATGGTGTTTTCCGAGAAATTGATTCTCTCTGGCCCTGGTAGAAATTTACTTCGATGTAACACATTAATAGACATAAATGGCTATTTTTGGCCAATTTTGGCTGAAAATGGCCATTTTATGGCTAATAATGTGTCACATTAGGATGAATTTCTACCACGGGGTCGGCATATCGCAATTTACAAAGACCCCTAAGCCTATGAGGCACAAGCCGACCCGATTTTCGATTCCTGAGGTCAGAAATACGCAAAAAAATATATGATTTGACCAATGACTGTACCACTGGATAGGTTCTGCACGCTGTAACTTTGTTTTTGAAAACAGCTTAAAATAGTATATTATGCGTCGAGTGCCAAAAAACTTTGTTCTTTGCGATAACTTTGTTGGACGTCGGCAAAGCCGAAGCGGATTTTTTGGAAAACTTTGGGGCTCTTTCCGGAACCTAAAATCTATTTTTAAATTGTTTTCTTAATATATCAGCCATCTACATGAAAAATGCCAAGAGCTGTGACCCTAGGCGTGACAATTTTTAAAAATTTCCATTTTTCTGCCCACCCTAATGAACGTACATACATGATACGGAAAAAGAGTTGTTGATATTACGAATACAATTTTACACTCAACAGAGCAGAGAATGTTGGACTAAAATTATTGTTGGTCTATTTGGTGGTAGAATGGACTCTCTTCATCCCATGACAAGTTTTAGTCGAGATAAAAGGTATAGTGTGCAAGATATAGAATCTTGTAAATATTCTGAACAAAAGTGAAATGATTCCTCGTTTTCAATATGACGAAGACTTTTTTTAGAGAAAATTGTGTAAGGTAATATAGTACCCAACTTGCCTCTGTGCCCAACTTGCCCCCATATGCCGATCTCGGGGATGGGCGCTTCTTGGCCCTCCAGCAATTTTTTTCAAGTTTGTTATGTTACAATATGAGAAAATGAGTAGTTTGTATTGACCCCGGATCATTTCTGCATTCTCCAGAAAATTCAAAGTGATTTTTCTATTTTTCGTGATTGCTTAGCTAAGAAAGCACCGAGGAAATTGCATTCAGTAAAATTAGTGCCAAATTCTTTGAGTTCAACCAATTTTGACGTACCTTAGCGCATTCGATTCCTTGTTTCAAGACCTTCAAAATCCATTTTTCAAAACTGCAAAATTTGAATACGGAGCCGTTTTATGTGCAAAACACGGAGACGATTTGTAAACGAGGATGCCAACATCGGAGTGTACCCAACATGCCCCCATATGTTTATCTCGAAAGGGCGTGCAGAACGACTTTTTTTACCACTCAGAACGTGTTTACCGCATCGAAATAGGTCGGAAAGTGTTTTGGACCGGCGAAAGCTTCGAATGTGCTTGCACGGCGATGAAAACACTCTGACACCGATTTCCATCATTAATTTTGGAAGAATTGAGTCAGTTTGGCTCCAATTGATCCAAATTGATCGCAGTTTAGTGCATTTTGAGGGTCCTAAAACAAGCTTCAAAACGAGCTTTAAGGCGATGCGGTCACCGTGTACTATAAACCGTGAAAGTTATTCGCACTTTTATCAAATTTGCTTGCGATTTGGGTGAAACGACGAGAAGACCCACGTTCGTTATCATCTAACTCGAGTTCGTCTTCTCATCGTTTCGTTTGAATCGCAAGAGAATCGGATAAAAGTGAGAGTTACAAAGTGCCTGTATTATAGGTTAGGAGGTGCCTGCGCCCGAGTTATTCCCACTTTCCTCCAGTTCTCTTGCGATTTTAGCCAAACGATGAGAATACGAACTCAAGTTAGATGATAACGAACGTGGGTCTTCTCGTCGTTTCACCCAAATCGCAAGCAAATTTGATAAAAGTGCGAATAACTTTCACGGTTTATAGTACACGGTGACCGCATCGCCTTAATTCGTTGGAAAATATTGAGGTAAACCAGAGTTGTTCAGGAAATGGCTATAATGGTGGCAAGTTGGGTACACCATTTTGTAAACTCTGAAAAATCACTTTTTGGAAAAATTAAGACAGTTCGGCTCCAGTCGATCGAATTTGAACGTACTTCAATTCATTTTGAAGGTCTTGAAACAAGCTTTAATATGAGCTAAAACACGTTGAAAATTGTCGAGGTAGACCAAAGTTATTAAGTAAATGATTTAACGGGGGCAAGTTGGGTACACTTAGCGTATTTGAAAGAAATATTTTATGGCATCCATCGTTGAAAGCGCGACTTTCGACGCATCTACGCTACGCGTAGATGCGCCGAAAGTCGGCTTCCACGATGAATAGCCATAAAATTCTGTATGCATCTCGTTCCGAAAACGCGTTTATTAACAAAACTCGTGCTGTTACTGCGTAACAGCACTCGTTTTGTTAAATAAACGCATTTTCGGTACTCGATACATAATATACTATGAAAACTAATTTTTAATGCAGGCGATCGACGTGTTGACGATTTCTGATCAAAAACGTGGAACATGATGATCACGGTCGTATCGAACACGTCGAGGTTTTTCACTCAGTTTGCTTCAAGTTATACGTACAAACATAATTTCTGCTCATCATAAATATCGGGTTCAATCAAGAAAAAAACTTCATATTTTGCCGAATAGTACGCATCTTTGATTGTCTAATTCATCTTACATATTGTTCATCTTCTTCAAATTTTTCTCCATCACGATATCGAATACTGGCTAGTTAATACGAAAGAAATCACCAAAAAATGAATAAAATGTTGATTCCTCAGCGGCGTGATTAAGATAAATCGTGGATACTTTCAGTGATTAGATACGTACTGTAGTCGAGGGCAAATCATTGAAACACGTGAATATTTTTTTTTCTTTCGTTCCAACATCCGGTTATTATAGACGTCAGTGTCCTCAGCTGTTGATTTTTATCAACGAGTTTCGTATTTGATGCGACAATGGTCATCATCAAAAATTCGAGTCTGAATGAGAAATGCCTCAGAGATAATACCAGTACGTGATCGCGAGGTTCTGGCACTTTCATGGTTAAAAAATATCTGATGCACAGTTCAGGAAAGCCTCAAAATTCCGATATGTAGAAAAAGGTTGGAAGTGGCTAGAAAGTAAGTCATTCCCAGTAACTTGCTTACGTTTTGACTAGGTACTTGTTGATTTTTTCCCGTCTTAGAGTACTGATCTTACAGCTTATCAGTAATTATAAATTCTACAACTATTTATTTCGCACATGCCCTTCAGTAATGAATAGCACCGATTTGTATATAACACAAAAGTTTTAGTCTCAATTCCCGTCAAAGACACTATTGTAATATTAAACTTCTCAAGAACGAATCAGAAAATAATTGTTCAAAATCAAGCTCGAATAATCAAAAATGGGCGAAACGCTGTATAATAACTTATTAAAACAGTTCACCCTAAATTTTCATTCAGCTGATTGCTCACTATTAAGGCTCTTGGAATATCTATATTTTGCGATAAATATAAACAAGTGGCGAGGTTTGGAACATTTTTCCCACTTTGTAAATGGGTCTTCCCAATTCATGATAACCACGAGCAATCCTGCCCGAGTCATCATCAGCTTGTAAAACTGTTGAACGATATTTTCGCAATCCTTGTACCTGAAAACTTGTAATCACTCATTCATTTACTAGCTCATATTTTTTTACAAAGTGATCAGAATACATCGTCAAATTTATCTCCTGAAAAGAAAAAAAAATACAAGAATCTTGGAGTTAGACCTAAAAAATGATGACTGCGAACCCTGCGATACGGTAATTTAGTCGACAGGTGAGCCTAATACCCACTGGAAGCCGGTCGGAGAAGTCCTTCGGCAAAAATAAAAAAAATACAAAAACTTGTAATCGTTGGACATCTTGCAGCTTACGCTTTGGTTTTTTATTCAATCGTTGCTCGAGGTCCGGCTACATCTATGTTGTCTCGCCTTTAGTCTGTATAAACATGTATGGGTTACCTGCAGTTACCTGTAGGAAAGAAGTGACTGTGTTTTGGTAATAAAAAATTGATGTATTTCTCGGGAGCCCGAATATTTTTGCGGACAATTTCACGAGGCGGTTACACGCATAAACCAAAACATGTATCTTCTTTTCACACATTATATCTCTAAATTTGATCGTTGCAGCCGATATGAACGGTGGCTTCAAAATACGTTGCAGCTTATTCATCTTTGAATACTGGAACCACGTTAGATGTCTTATATACTTGGCTATTGGGATCATTGAGATAAGGCGAAAAAGATGTTTGTTTTGCTCAATTATCAATTCTGCATTTGACAATCGTTGATAGATTCTATATAGAGCTAGTCAAGTTCTTAGTACCTTTTAGCATGTAAGAATGTCATCTGGAGATTTCGATGTGAGTCTTCATCATTAATCTCATGAAAAAATTCATGAAAACGTCCCAAAGATTATCTATGAGTATCAAAAAATGAGATGAGAATGATGACCCTTCAAATCTATATTGGACTGTGATATTGATTTGGCGATGTCCGTAAGAATTTCGAGACTTTGCGAGGACAAGTTGATGTGATTTTAGTAAAAGTTGAGAACATTCAGTTTCATTAAAAATGGCTCGTCTCTACGTGGAAAATAAAATAACTTTGGCTTATTTGAAGATTTTCCTATGCATGTACTTTAGCTGATTATTATAAGTTCGATTCTGACCAACCATTAGCCAAGCTATTTCAATTTTTGCAAAAAATTATTTTTCGCAGGTTTGAGATGGGATGTACTCAACATACTTCTATTGCTTATGAAAGAAAGGAAAATTCACGTGATTCACAAAAGTTTCGTAAAGTTGCGATTTTTCCGCTTTGAGATACCAGAATTAAAATTTTCTTAGCTCATTTTGCATAGCTTTTCTCCGAAACTGTTAGAGATAGATTTTGTACTATTGCAGAAATCCTCGACAGGTGAAAACAAACTGAGGAGAGAGAAATCTCGTAGAGAAATGAGTACAAGTTAGGGTACACCTCCGCGTTTTACTCATAAATACAGAATAGTATCCGCGAGTTTCCGGATTCGCTCGTGGAATAACTCCAGTTCTAGCGTTTGCGACACTCAAAAAGGGGGTTCCTAAGGTTTTGAGACAATGAATCAGATGCGCTGAGTTCTACGTGAAAAATGGTAGAAACAAAAAATTTTGGTACCGGTTTTACTGCATACGATTTCTTAGGTGTGCAAACATGAAACATACATCAAAAAGTCATGTTTAGTTTTCTGGGATAAGCAGAAATCATTTTAGGTCGGTCCAAATCACTTATTCTTACATACTCCAATCCAACACGTGTAAAAAATTTTTGAAGGAGGGTCAACGATAGCCGATTCTTGAGATAATGATATTGGGTACACTTACCTTATTCCACCATAGATCAAAGATCATCTTGTTATAGTTTTGCAACAGAGGGCAGAGGGTCTTGGAATGTTTCATGCAAAATTTAACCAAGATCCATTCTCGAGAAAGAAGCTATGTCCGTGGTGTAGATGGGGTCCTTTTGCCTTCAATGCAGAAGGCCTGGTTCGAATCTGTATCGGCAACAATATGGGGGTTCTCATGAGTGGTTTTGCTTGTTCAGAACCCATCCATAACTGTAGGTCCCGAGAAATGATCTTGAAAAAATTTTGAAAATTCTTTAATAATGGAAAAAAAATCCGAGAAAAATTGATCATGGATCATGGCACATCACCAAAGTAGTTCGAATGGTCAATTACTTAGGCTGGAATTCATAGTCGTTAATCGGAGATTAGAGTAGGCGGATTTAGGGCGCTGCGATCGCCATGGTGAGGCATTTTGCATCTGGGCACAGCGATCGCAGCGCTTCTAATCCGCCGATCCTTATCTGGGATTAACGACTATGAATTCCAGCCTTAGTATGTCCCGCGCGAATTCTTCTGATGCCGTTACATCACAGTCTGACTTTTGAGCGCTTTCTCTCACAGTAAATCAAGAATGGCAATTTACACTTGCAATCTCATCAGCATTGTTCTTTTTCTTCATTTCATTATTATCATTGATTTTTTCCTTAGAAATCATTGGAAATCGTGCAAACGCATACACCTTCATCTAATTTCTGTATATCTATAATTAATTTTGATGATTTCATACAGGAATGTTTTAGCAAATCAATCATCAGAACTCATGTCATTTTTATGGCATATGATCCCAAACCATCTAAAACAGTTGCTTTGACGACCACAGTTACTACTTGATTCTTGATTTGCAACTCCTGACACAGTATCCATGAGAATATTCAATCTTTTCAAGTCCCGTAGTAAACTGAGTTTCCAAAACTCTTTAAGGTTTGAATTTAATTTTGCTATCAAGCAGGTAGAGAATCCTGACTTCCACAAAGTGTGACCCAAGCTACTTCTTTGGAAAGATCTATAGACCCCCACTAAAAATATCGGTGAATAAATTTTATTTGAATTCGAATTCACCAATCATAATGATTTCATTCTGGGGTTTCTCAAACAATTGACGAAAGCTGCGGTTCAAAATTCATCATGATAAGTTGGCAAATTTCCCTGATCGAGAATTCGAATTTTGGGAAATTACGCAATCAACGTACAAGATTGTCACCATCAGTGTTCTTGTTTATTCGCAAATGAGCAAAAACCCTCAGAGCATAACCCAACTCATACATAGGGACTAATTTCATAAATTTTATTCGAATTCGAATTCACCAATCATAATGATTTCATTCTGGGGTTTCTCAAACAATTGACGAAAGCTGCGGTTCAAAATTCATCATGATAAGTTGGCAAATTTCCCTGATCGAGAATTCGAATTTTGGGAAATTACGCAATCAACGTACAAGATTGTCACCATCAGTGTTTTGTTTATTCGCAAATGAGTAAAAACCCTCAGAGCATAACCCAACTCATGCATAGGGACTAATTTCTCAGTATTCATTGGAATTCAAAGTTTTAGGGTTTCCCACCGTTCATTAAATATTTGTCATAAGTTCCTGGTCAAGAACTTGACAGTGACCGATAGAGAGAAAGAGGGAAAGAAAGAACGAGAGGGAGAGAAATGGAGTGAATGTGTGAGTGAGTGAGGGAAATCAACGAGGGGAATTCTCTCATACGAAACGCAGTATTGTCTCGACCATTTATACTGAAATTCAACTCGCTCTCATTTCAGATGTTCACGGCTGGATTCTGTGCGCTCGACTTGAAAGATTTTCTCTCTCGGATACACGATTAAACAATTTTGGAGTGAACCTCACGACCGACGGGACTTCCGCACGATTAGATAGCGGCCTCGAAAATTTTCAAAGTGACGAAAGTGTGAGAGTCCGATATGAAATTAGTCATCGGGAACATTTATCAGACACTATGATTCGGCAGTGGACCTCGTAGACGATTCGTCGGTCCATTCATATCGTTGGTTTAAAACTAAAAGTTCTCTCAGTTGATCGCAGCTCGTTGCCAAAGAGAGAAGAGATATGTGGGCGATTTTAGTTCTCGTTTCGCTGATCTGTCCGATCTCAAATTCTTATATCGTCAACTACGATACCAGTGAAAATTGGTGGACTCATAGTGTTATTTACCAAATATATCCAAGAAGTTTTAAGGATTCTAATGGCGATGGACTCGGTGACATACCAGGAATTACCAGTAAACTTGAACATGTTAAGGATACTGGAGCAGATGCATTGTACCTGTCACCAATCTTTACAAGCCCACAAAAGGATTTTGGGTATGACATAACCAATTATACAGACATCTATGAAGATTTTGGAACTCTTGAAGATTTTGATGAAATGGTCTCTAAAGCTCATGATCTGGGATTGAAGGTGATATTGGATTATGTTCCAAATCATAGTTCAGATGAACATGTGTGGTTCCAGAATAGTGTTGATAAAATTCCTCCATATGATGATTACTATGTTTGGAAAGATCCTAGAGAAGGTCCCAATGGTGAAAGATTACCTCCTAACGATTGGTTGTCAGCTTTTGGTGGTTCAGCTTGGGAATGGAACGATAAACGTCAACAGTATTATTATCATGTTTATCTGGCTGGTCAACCAGATTTCAATTATCGTAATCCAGCTTTGAGAAAAGAAATGGAGGATGTTCTGAGTTTTTGGTTAGCAAGAGGTGTTGATGGATTCCGTGTGGACTCGGCAAATTTACTCTTCGAAGATGCCCAATTGAGGAATGAACCTTTGATGGATCCCAGTTTAACTCCTGACAACTATGAACATATATTCCATAAGTATACCAGAATTCTAGATGACAACTATGAAGTTGTAGCTTCTTGGAGGAATCTAATGGATAGATTTTCATTGGAGACAAAGACCGATAGGAAGTTTTTGATTTTGGAAGTTCATGCTCCTATTCCTCATAAGATGGGATACTACGATGTCGGCGCTGATCCTTTCAACTTTATGTTCCTATTCAACCTCACTGGAAAGTCAACAGCATCGGATTTCAATAGATTGATCAATGAATGGTTGGATGTCATTCCAGAAGGTAGAAAAACCAATTGGATTGTAGGTAACCACGACAATCATAGAGTGGCTACAAGATTCGGTAAAAATGGAAGCAGAGCAGACCAGATGACTATGTTGGCAATTATGTTACCTGGAATGGTGATGGTCTACAATGGTGATGAGATAGGTATGGTAGATAAATTCTTTACCTGGGAAGAGACTATGGATCCTTTTGGTTGTCAAACTGGACCAGATGGATATCAGTTGAATTCTAGAGATCCAGAAAGGACACCTTTCCAGTGGGATGCAAGCGTAAGCGCGGGTTTCTCTGAAAATCCTAAAACTTGGTTACCAGTGCATGATAATTACAAGAAATTGAATTTGGCTAATCAGAAGAAAGCTAAATTCTCACATTACAAGGTTTTCCAAGCAATGACGAGGTTGAAAAAATCACAAATTTTGAGAAGAGGCAGTACCGAGGTTAAACTGGCAAGTAAAGATGTGCTTGCTGTGGTGAGAAGATTAAAGGGTCAGAAACCCATTGCCTTGTTGATCAATTTTAGCGATTTTCCAGTTGAGTTTGATGCAAAATTGAAGCTAAATCTACCTGAAGAAATGGATGTTTACATTGCTAGTGTTAGATCTGGATTGAAGACTGGGCAAAAGTTTAATACGTCTCAGGCAAGACTTCGAGGCTCTGCTACTGTAGTCTTGATTTGAACAATTGAAATGTGTGCTTCATGTTTTATCTAGATTATCAAATTTGTGTGAATGAAATAATCTCTAACGATAAATAGAATAAACAGTGTAAGATTGAGAGATTGCAGATGAAATGTTGAGTTGTTAGATATTATTTAGTTTAAGAATATTTAGTTAGAAAAATTTTAATTGACAGCAAGAGTTATATTGATTATTATTTGCGGGAGGACTGGATTTCATAAAATTTCGACAAAAATTGAAAGAAATTTCGTGCGGTGGATCAAAGGGACGGATTGATTAACAATATGCTTGGAGTAACTTATCGGGTACATGTGAGACTTTATCATCGGTTTCAGTTCATTTGATGACACCAATCAGTTGACCTCGCAGATGGTTGACGTCGCGTCGTTGTGAATTAGTCTGTTAATGATGTCGAAAATTCTGACCTTCTACATATTTGAAAAAAAAAAATTAAAAAATAATAATGTTTATTATCTCGGTCATTCACTGGCAAATTATGCCGGGGGAAATTTTTCTTTGCCCTCGGACAGTGTTATCATTTGTTGATTTTATTTATCAATGGTACACTCATCAACACTAATAGTATACTTGATTTAATGTATTTTTTTTTTTCTTTAAATTGTCAAATATAACAAAATTATTTATCGACAGGGGGCGTGTTGTTTTTTCCAGTTATGCCAGTTGGCCCGGATGTGATTACCGATCTGGGTTTTTTTTTTCGTGTCGTTGAGCATGTGAGATTTGAATGGATTCTCAATTCAATATCGAAACAATGTCGATAGTTTGAGAATAGTCGAACTTATGTTACTCGTATTTTAGTGTTTGGATTATAGTACCGTTATTGTATTTACAACATTCAAATCATCTCAATCATTTTGAAGGCTTGATTCATTGTGTAGAATTGAGAATGTTTGTCGCAGATACGAGTATATATGCGCCCAGAAATTGGGAACTTATCAATCAAAACTATAATTGTAAAGTCTATCATTGTTTAGAATTTTGCATCCATCTGATGTCATCCCATTAAATTCTGAATTGAAGCAAAAAAACCTATTTCTTTGTACAAACAAAGGATAGACATACATTTTTGTTCTTCTCTCCAAAAAATGTCTTAGGGATATTGTCATAGTAGAGTATTGTATTTTTGAAGGAACTTAGAAATTACAGTTGGTTCGTTGAGATAATGATTTCATTCGGTCAGTGAATATCTAGAACAATTAATATGTCATGTAACTTTCACAAATCTTCGACGTCATTGGGATACATATATATATATGAATGAATATGTTTGATTGTTTTCATCTTGAGATATAGTCCATTTCATGTGTTTATCATGTGAACATTTTGAGGAATACGAATAATGAATGCTTTTCTGTATAAGTATAAGTAGTCACAAAATGCGTGAATGTGTACTCTGTGCAATCTCGTGTGATAAAGATTGTCGAGTAGTAAGTTGTTTCTTGATGCATACACTGTCCGCGTGAGCATTCGGTGTTTAATGAAGATTTTAGTCTTTTAGAAATAAAGCATTTTGTTATGATGAAGATTTGTTCTGAATTGTCATTTTGTGTACTACATACATACCTGTCCACAGTCATCATCATCGGCATGTGAAATTATGAGGTTAATATAGAATTTTTACATCCTCTTTTTCTAAGATCACCTGAGATTTTCAGAATCATAATGGTGATTTTATATCGTTGTTATTGATACTTAAATAAATTTTTGCATCTATTCAAATACTGGTTGGCACACGTTTAAAAAGCGATCAATGATTGGACATTTTTCAGTTATTTGTAGATTTTTATTCAACTAAAGAATATAAGAATCGTATACACTTGAACGTATAAATTTACAGATCATTATAGATCTAATACAATTCTCTGAAATCCAATGATTTCGTGTAATTTCATAAGCATTTTCTGCCCAGTTCAGATATAAATCTGCATTTGTGTGAGAATTCTATCAGTTCAATGGTTGCAAAGCATAAAAATCAAAGAATTGTCTCCTAGAAGTCTACTCAAGATGAAAAAATTTGATTATCAGTTTGTCAATTTCAGTTTTTCATCTTGTTGTCTTGAACCAATGATGATAATTCAATTACTCAAAAAGCATGATGCAAGAATCTGGATTGATGAGAAAACCCCATTGTATGTGGGGAGAGTACAAGGTCGTGAACTTTGATAACTCGGTTTTCTAGTAAATAGACAAAAACATTCAATAAAACATCTGCGTCGTTGACTAATATCATATTTTTGACGCAAGTACAGGAACTGATGTAATCCATCAACCAATTAAAATATTTACGATTGATCTTCACGTACCCATGCATAGTATCAAAACTTACAAACCAAACTAATGTAAATACAATAAGGGTCCAATCAGAATTTTTCACTGCGGTCTCATAACTGAAGTGCAAGAAATAATCTGGACTTTTTGAGTGTACGCGATTATTGTGATTCAATGAACCAGCTGTTTTTGAAGTATAAAGATTTTACATTTGCATTTCACTGGCCAATTCATTCACTGGTCGATTGAATATCGAGATTATGGCATTTTTCAAATCAAGGTTTACGAAAAAAAAAACTAACAAGAATGCAAGATTTCACGCTCCTTGGGACAGGTGCGAAATCATGAAAAACTTTTGTCGGCAATTGAGATGAGGTAAGTGGTGCAGTTTCGGCTCATGCATCAGGCTTCACAGATGTGAAGTGATTTTTTGCAGATTAGGACGTTGCACCTGTGGACTTCCGCAAGTGCAGCTAGGGTAAATGTAACTTTAAAATTACTTAGGGGGTGATTTTTATGACGGGAATGGTTCAAAATAATTTTATGGACAAGATCTAACAAATTCTCGTAATGACGAATGCCGAAAAAAATTTGAAAGTCACGGGGATTCTATGGTGACCGGGGTAATGAGGGCTGTAATGAAAAGATAGTAGTTTAGGTAATTAGATTCTTTGGATTCTAATGACTTAGAACGATTGAAATTCCTTTGAGACATATCTTTGATGCTTCCATACAATCTCGCCAAGTCTTTCCGACGATTTTCCTGAAAAATTGTTTTTCGAACAATTTTTTAGGAAAATCGTCGGAAAAACTTTCCAAATGAGATTACGAGATCAGTTCCTTACTTGTCTATACGCGATGAATATCAGGTAACACAGCAAAAGATATCTGTATCAGTTAAGAACCATATCTTTCCGGTTACGATAGATTTGTTAACAGCCTTGAATAATTTCAAAAAAATCTACTTGATTTGCAAATAAATGAGTACTCAGAAATAAAAAGATGACCTCAATGTAGGAAAGATTTGCATTATGACGGTATACGCTGCAACTTCCAGCTATCGTAACAATCACTTGGTATAAATAATAAAAAGCGATGAAAAATGGATACCGTGCCGTAGCTCATGCAAACAGTCGTCCAGATGTATGTGTATGAATGCATATCAGCAGGGGCGATGATATCGTTTAAATTATTTGTGAAAATTTTGAGATGCCATTCAAAATTTGAATTTGTAGATTCAGGATTACTTGATAAGATTTCAAACAAGATTTTTTGAGAGTGTCAAAAATTTAAACTCTTCAAGTCATAGTGAGAAACCAAAACGTGCCTACATTTGAAAATCAAGACCCCAATGTTTCATTTCAGCCGTCGTACACAAACATGATTCTGAGGAATCAACGTTCTTTTGACTTATGTTACAGCTTTTGAGAGGAAGATGTATTTTTACAATAATGAGTCTGCAGTGGAAAACATGGCTATGGCCTTTGGATATTCAATAAAATAAATCCTCCCAAATTCAAACTTTTCGCAGGTCTCGAATTCAAATGTTATGATTGCATCAGTGATTCGTAGTTTACCTCGATGGCCTCTGGCGATGGATCAGTAGAAGCATATCTCTGCAATCAAATGATAAATAATTATAACTATCAGAAAATTATGAAATTCAGCAGACACGTGACCTTGATTTTTGTTGTGTCACGTATGATGTGAGAACTTTTCAAGATCTTAAATCTTCTAGAAAATTTCTCCTCTTAAGCTTATCCTATTTCCATCATTTTGCATACAGAAATGAAGATATGCACCAAGCTATGACCATAGTCACCCTATATAGTGCCCCCTCTATATATTGATCCATCTGTTTTATTATTTTGAGCTTTTGTATGTACAATGTCTCGAAGTCTGAATGATTCGCAAGTGTATGGTTATACAGAGTAAGTATTCGCCCGAGGGTTAGCCTCTCTCATCATCAACTGATATATTAGTTGAGAATTTTGTCAAGTATATATTCAAATAATTCTACGTTCTGCATATTGTCAGCCTAGAAACATGTATCACACATTGTAAGTGACTTCATTTTTTCTGGGCTACGATTTAGTATTAATTTGATCATTTTGGTTACGGTTGATGAAAAGGTGAAGCATAGTTGCATTGATGTAGTTTAATACAATTCTTTTGCCTAATCGGTATATAGAGAAATTCCAATAAAATCGTTTATTTCAGATTTGCATCTATCATTAGAAATTGTGGCGAATTCTATGATCCTGCTCTCACGGAAACCCAAGACTGGTATCTATACAATGAAACATATATTTCCTATGGTATACTGATTTGAATACGCGCATTGGAGAGATCGTCGCTCCCACGCGTCTTGATCCACCTGCGATGACCCGTATAAAAATTAACCCTGAAACGAGATCAGTTTTGAGAATATGAGAAAAGGGTCGACTGTTGGGAATCATTGTCAAGGGCTTATTGAATGTGTCCCTCGTTATACTATTACAGTCTCACCTTGACTTTGAAATTTGCAAGGTAACCGCGCATGTATCAACGTGTTGGCCATTATTTGCTCGATCTCACATATATCATGACGAAGTCTGTTATACCTATTACCCCAGCACAAGCTTCAAGTAAGCAAAAACTACTCTCATTCATTGCGTATTGCGTGTCTCGAGCTGTATGATTTTGTCAAATTTTTTTAACGTTCTTTTGGAATACCTTGATTTTTTGTTAGCGCTGACTGTGATCAATGAGGATTTGCAGTTGGTTGATATGAACCTCAGATGATTTGGGAGCATGGCACAACATATTAGGTATCAATGATTTGCATAGTATGTTAGGACGATGGATAGAAAAGAAGAATAACTTATATCAACAATAAATTTATGTAACTATTTTTTTCTATTTCCCTATCTTTTGATTTTCGATACTTACAGAGGTTCAACTTTCTTGAAAAGAAATAATGTTGAAAATAAACAGTGATCTACCTCATAGCAATATTTTTGGAACATGGGAGTGAGGATTGGACCGTTGTAAGTATGTATAATGTATAACAAATTTGACACTGCAGAATGATCGAACATAGAAAAGTAATATTGCATGCTGTAGAAAAAAAAACCGTAAGTGTTACAATAAAATAGAATGGGAAACTTGCTGATTTAATGGAGAAAGTACACATACTATGGAAAATGAAATGTGCGTTCATCATTTATCAAAAATATATGCATTTCGATTTCAGACATTTCAGTTGACTGGTGAGTAAAATCATAAAACAGCATCTAGTCGCTTACAAAAGTTACCAAGTATTCTATCAATATATATATGTGAATTGAGAAATGTGACAAGCAGTTTTTGAGCGGAGGTCGCGAGCAGGAACTCAGTCGGTATAACTTTTTCTCGAATATTTCCATGTGTAGCTGCTTGAGGCAATTCCGTATCAACTTTTATTTGACATTCTCCCAGAACAATAATCTTGGCAACAGTCATAACATGTTCCGACTTATCATACATCTGTACATCGGGATTACTTTGAAATGGAAAACTATCACACAATCATCGACACCTCGCAGAGGTACATACATACATTACAACTTCCATGTAAAAATATTACAATCCCTTTTGCCAAGTCAGATTCCTCACCTCTATAGTGGGTTATCTACTTCGCACGTATACACTTATGCACATAATTAGGAACAGTATTCAGCAAATTGCTTAAACTGAGGTAGTTTCGTACTATGAAATACTTTTCGGTGATAAATGTAGCATCATTACTTGTTTTGTTACATAATAATATTCTGGTTATAAAATTACAGAACATCAATAGAAAATAGCATTGCTTTGAACGCATGCACTTGGGAACAATTTTGAATATTGTACTCGACAGGACGACTTATTTTCCTTATGATTAAAGTTGTGCTTGATTTCGATTAAAATTGAACTACTTATGTCATGGACTCGCTATGTACAGTGAACACTTTGGAATCTGACATTATATACAAAAGATTATTACAATCCACCGTGCCTTTTTGTGATTGAGGAACACTACAATAATCAAGTTACCAACGTTTCGCTAACCTCCATGTCGGCGAAACGTTGGCAATTTAGTCAAAATAAATAAGGATAGTCCAGAGTACCCGCGCATTTTTATATCAAACCAAAATTCTCTGATCCGCCTGGACACAAAAAAGCATTCTCAAAAAAAAAAAAAATAATCAAGGTCTTGATTCATTGTTGCATTAGAGATCATTGTTACCACTGCAAGCACGTGAACGAGGCATTGACAAGTCTTTGGGTTCAGTCTGCTCAGGAAGATCTGCTGAGATACGATACATATTCAAAGGTAATGATGACATCGTAAAGGCACTTGGGGAATATAAAGAAGAAGAAGAAGTTTCTGGCATTTCCATAGCTTCCCTTCCGTCTATGTTGTCATCAATTTCTGGCTTAGATGGCGAGCCAGGATAGGATTGTATTGTGACGCTGCTAGAGGGCGCCACAGCCAATGACGTGGTATTAGCATGACATTTGTGGTTGATCAGAAGCTGTTTTCGTCGGAACTGCTTGTGACATATATTGCACTGAATAAGGTTTTCAGATGTGTGAACTTTTTGGTGAGATTCAAGTTGATTGCCATCACTGAATTTCATTGAACAGGTTTCACAGGTGTAAGGATACTCCACCTCGTGGGTTTTAAGATGTCGACGTAGGTTGGCTACTTGACGGAATTCTTTATTGCAGACATTACAGCTGTAAGGTCTTTCTCCAGTATGTAGACGCATGTGTGTTTTCATGTGATGGTCACGACTGAACCTGTGAAGTTGGAAAATGAATTATTACCAGATTTTTGTGTATAGATCTCTTTGGAATGGTAATTTTTCCTTCAGAAAATCCATGTCTTCATACACAGCAAAGAGGATTGGTAACCTGCTGTAGAATGTACTCTCGGGAGGAAGGTGAAGTGTACTGGATACTGGCTGTGACAATCTGTGATAGTTCGAAATTTCATCCCGTCTCTCGCACTCAATAGGTTATGGCCCGAGTGCTAATTAGATGGGAGATCTCGATCGGCCAATGACTGTCACAGCCACTCCAATATTCACATTCCTACCGAGTATGTACTATGTAAGGAAATGACGGATGGAGATATGGAGCTTAGATCTTCGATGCTAACGGTGTGTATTGAATCAAGAATTAATACGAAGTGTTGGCGAGCCAAAACTAACCAATTTAGATCAGATTTCTCGTGATAGACGAGTCTGGTTTGAAATACCGAATCGTCTCCATATAGAGGAGCCAGGTGAAACTATATCTGCTTCCTGAATTTTGAGTTCCAAAAAAATCTGTGGTAGAATGTTGTATGGAGTCAGGCAAAGCAAACGAGATTTTTCATCAAGAATTATACTTTCAAAAATAAATGCATGGACGTGAATCTATGTAGTATCAGAAGCTTTGGCTTTTCGATAAGAGAATTGAACCATGCTTGAGTTCAGTAAAAATCGAAACAGTGAAGAATGTGACAAAAAAATTTAAACTCACTTTTGATGGCACACTGGGCATTCAAATGGCTTCTCTTTCGTGTGTGTTCTCTCATGGTTTCGCAGTACGTGTTTGTAGCCAAATGACTTGTTGCAAATCGTGCAAATAAACCGTTTGCTCCTGTCATCTGGACGCTTCTTCTGCTGCTGTTTTTGAACGTCTTGCATATCAGCTCCAGACGACGAAGTAACACAATTATTCTCAGTGAATCTTGGTCTCTTTTTGCAACTCGTACGTTTCCTAACACCCAGATCTAAAATACAATCTTCGTCTTTGATTTCACTCTTAACAGAATCATTGCTGTTGATGTTATTGTCGAAATGATTGGAGCTGTTGTTGTTGTTGTGATGGTGAGCAATAGTGTTGCCTCTTGCACTACCACTAGACACGTTGGAAAGTTCTGGAGATGATGGTCCTGGCATCAGTGGTGAAGGTGGTGAAGGGGGTGACCAACCAGGTTGCCGATGAAGGTTTTGATTGTGTGGAAACGTTGAGAGTAGAGGATTCGCTCCTGCTGCAGCCAGAATCATTTGTTGTTGCCAAAAAGAAGCCACTGCTGCAACTGCGGCTGGGTCCATCCTGGAGAATAAACATGCTGCTGCCGCCAAGGAGGAGGCGCTGTTGACACCTGCAGCTGATGGCAAAGGAGGAGACGGACTACCACTGCTGTTATGACTGCTGCATCTGCTACGTTTTTTGTTCATGACCGGATTATGACCGTACAACAATGCTGAAATTTTAGAAAGGAGTAACTTTAGTAATGATGATTTCTCGTAATTTTCAAGTAACGGGCCAAGGTCATTCGCATTGAAGGTCTTTTTCTTGAACTATCAGTTGCATTCCAACAAAGTATAATCTGATGCAAGGCTGTTGAAAGGAGAGAACCTATGCCATACGAGATGCCATGAGAATTTTATTCCGCATTTATTGTCGACATATTTTCTCACTTATAAAATCAATTATAATAATCCAACATATACAGCGTATCGAGTTGTATACGTGAAAGAGGTGAAGTATAATGGGTGGCCGTATGGGCCATGGATGAGTCAGTGAGTGGATAAGGAGGTGTTCGGACAGACACGTGCTTTGAGTTGATTCGGTACGGTCTGAGATCGTCTGGGTCTGGTCTCAAATGATCTGGTATGACCTGGTAAGATCTGGGACGTTCCTGTACGGTCTGGCATTGTTTGGAACGGTCTGGGATGTTCTGGAACGTCCGAAAACTGTCTGGGCGGTCTGGAATATTTTGAAACGGTCTGGGATGGTTTGGGCAACCTGGAACCATCTGATAGGGTGGTCTGAAATCTTTTGGAGCGGTTTGGGTCGGTCTGGAATGGTCTGAATTGGTTTGGGACGGCCTGAAAGCATCTGGGACGGTCTGGAATCATTTGAAACGCTCTGGGATAGTCTGGAACCGTCTGGTACGGTTTGCAGAAATTGTTTGGGGTAGTATGGAATGACTTGGGGTAGTCTGGGGCGGTCTGTTACGGTCTCGGACGCTCTAGGTAGGTCTGGTCTGTACTGGGCTGGCTACAATTTAACAGTTGGCCATGTGGGTTATGGTTGGGGGCGCGGGAGTTTTGTTAGTAGGGTAGATTGGTGGTCGTGTCGGTGGGTGGGCATTTTAATGGGGAAGTGGCTAGAGGGGCTGGTGGGTGGTCATAATTATAAGCGGCACCACTTCAACAAAATGACATCATTCCAAACTTCATGAAACGGATTTTCTTCGTGTTATCAATTGATCATTCCTTATAATTTTACAAATATCATTTATGAACTACAAAGGTCTTTCCAGATTGGTTTCGAGAGTTGTGAGAATTGTCAAGTTACTATAAGAAGTGAGGAAGGTGAAATTATTTGGATAAGCTAGTGACATAAAATTGCTGCTAGAGTTGAAGGGTAAGTTTTTATCGCTTCAAGTCTGGGGTTTTTGTACTTGTGAAAGAGCTAAAGATGATGGGTGACTAGGTATCAAAACAATTCGTAAAACCTGACACTACCGATGTAGTTAATAGAGTATAATATCTTACAACCCATCTGTTTGATGATGAATATACTCATTTGCTGACGGAAGCTGTTTTCGTATCCTGGGAGCGAGATGATGGTAATGAAGATTGTAGCTCATAAATAAGGAAAGTCCAGATCGTTACATCATCAAAATCGACAAAAATGAGCTTTAATCGAGGCTTTCAAACAGCTCTAATGTAGCGCTGCATCACTCTCCTATTAAATGTGATTGTCAGAGTATATTATTGGACGAATGTTGAATTTTTTAAAGATAAAATGATATTTTGATCGAGTGAAGAGAGAACGACATGAAGTACGAATTTAATAGTGAGGATTCATAATGCAGTAGCACGGTTAACGATTCTGTTCGACGACGGATAGTGGAAAAAATCGACCAAACGGTATGTCTAACACCTTTAACTATATATCGCATAGCTCGCATAAATCACGTACCTCTTTCTCCTAATACTTATCTGTAGGTGTAACTGTAAGAGCAAATCAATAATCGTTCCATCACGTAAGACAAACAGACTCGAGATTATTTGTACCTTAGCACGTGCAATAGAGCTTGGGGTGCAAGCACAAGTTTTTACTATTTCTTGTATGCAACCTCTTTTCTAATTCATTTTTTCAATCTAAACCTCCATTCGCTCCATAGTACCTGATTGGTCTTTCTTTCGATAATTTTTCAACTTGATAGGGACTTCCTTTGTTGCAACGAAGACTCTAGAAATCGTCTGGATGTATCGGTAACGACTGAAGGCATCGATCGTATTTGGACGATTAAAAAAAACGTCTTCAGCACTCTATTATTATCATGAATAAGAAAACTGTGAGCATCAACTTGAACAAATGGAATAATCTATGTTTGTAAATGAGAAAAATATATCAATAACCATTCCATTTTCCCAGGAATCTTGCTCCAACTGATGAGGCTGTCACTTCATACAATAAGAGAGTGTTTGTAAGGAATTCTCCAAGATATGTCGTGTTGGCGACGATTACAAAATATGCAATTTTTCCAAACCCTTTGTGAAGCAAACTATGAAACCTGCTTTTTTCGTAAAGATACGCATAACCAGTTACAGTTTTAAATAAAAATCAATCGAATCATCCATAAAATTTACATTAATATGAAATTTTGTTGAGTTCAAGACATTTGTAAATTTATACGTAAACTTATAGGCCAAAAATTTTCCCTTGCAAAGATTCTTTTGAAATAATTTCAATCATTGTGAAGACACTCCACATGGGTCTTATTGATTACACCTCAAATTGGAACTGACGTTTGGCTTATAAAAATGGTGCCTTGAATCGTCGTCACAGAATGCGTGTTGACCACGGAGAACAAAGATGGATCGATCTTTATGAGAGTTGAAAAATGCAATGTGTAATAATGTTTTGAAAAATTCCAACTAGCTGCTTGAAATTTTGATTGGAAATTTTGAACCTACTTTCACAGTAAGATACAAATTATGACAACTATCGACTTTATTTTTATTGTGGCTGATGCGCATCAATGAGACTAAAAGAAATCTTAAAAATTCAGCAAGGTGGAGTTTGCAAGTGTTCTTTAAAAACCTAATAGCAATTTCATCAGCGTTTGAGAGAAAAGTTGTCCAAGAAAAACATCCAAAAGACCAATCGGATGGAATGGAATTCTACTCTTGGAATTCAAATATTTTTAGTTTAATGGGAATCGTCTATTATTTTACGGCAAAAGTCTTGTTACTATAAGGAAGAATTTCTCACCAGAGACGATTTTCATGATATTCGTACGAATTTCGAAAATCCAAACATACCGAGAAACAAACTCAACTTGAATGGATCAAGTACGAATACAACAATAGAAATATCTTGAGATAAATATCGAAATAAGTGTAGTACCGATCATTACCAATACGCACGACGTAAAACCTAACCAAGAGTTCAATATATGTTATGGATCGGGTCGAGGCAAGGATAACTATACGAGACGAGATACGAGATCTGATGAGTTTAGGTTGTTACTCACACGAGTTTTTGGCTGGCATTGTAAGTGTGCACACGTATTTCTGGTATTACTTCAGACACGCAATAGAGAAATTGACAAAGTCTCGGGCGCACATCATTTAGGTATAAAATATCAACAATATTAGATTCGAGTTCGCTGATGCTACTATTTGGTGTATGTTAATCACATATTATGAAATTATGATATCTAACCTGAATCCTTGTTCACAAGAGACAAAGCGATCATATCTCCAGCTCGAACAACGATTGAATTGTAGAAATTTCAGCTACTTCAATTAAAATCCAAATCAAAGTTTGAAATTGTTCTTGACTTTTTTATCGTTCACAGAGCAAACGACCACGTGTTGCCGGTTCAATAAAAAATCCATACATCGTATATCGCTGCAAGCACGCCTTTTGATATAGCAGACGACAAAATATGTCAAACCACGTGGGTAACTGCGTAAAATTAAAAATACCACACACTTTGCACTTTAATCTGTCGTTCTTGTAAAATGCAAAAAAATTAAAGAGGTACAACAATGATCGAATAATTCGTATATTATTATAGATGATCTTGGGCCTGTACAGTACAAGAGCCTGGCTAATACTAAATGCACGTCGGTGAGTGCAGGATGATGCATTAGCCGTAGGGTACAACATATGGCTTTTCCCCCTCTCTCCCCTTTCTTTTCTAGGTAAGTATACATATAGCTATAAGTGGCGATTCTATGTTACAGTGTCCCACCACCAGTCAAATAAGGGGCGTGCACTTTTTTCATTGCACGTTATATATATAGCACACAAGTTGCATACTCGGACGGTGCTGCCACCACAAAAGTGCAACAACGCTGCCGGTGAATATAGCCAAATTTCAACTCTTTGCTGGACTATACATATTATGCAGGATGCAGGTTTGTAAATCGATTCCAAAGTCCAAGTACGGTTGAAAATAATTATAGTTGATGGATCGGATTATGATGAAGATGATTTTTCATCTTTTGCTGGCTACATTTTGCGCGTATTGTGAAATACCCTAAAAATTTATGTCACTCTTTGACATCTTCAGTAATTGGGAAATTCTGGAGAAAGTGGTATCATTTATTTTCTTTGGAATCGAAAATTATTTTTCTGACATTAATTACATTTTTATTTGTAGTGAAAAAAAAAAAAACACACACACAGCCCGCCGATGAAACATTGTCAAATTCGCTTGCCTCGACTATTGTGAAAACTTCTTTTGCGTCAAAACTTATTTCATTGTTCATATTAGTATGAATTTCATACACTTATACGTGCTATTTGATTATGAGTTGCAACAATGAAAAGCGGAACAAAATAGACTGTGCGGTTGTAGTGATGAAAAATCGGAAAAAATTGCAAAAAATTATTTACAGAGTGGTACGAGAGTGGTACCCCGGGAATGAGGAAAGATTGACCGTGCAATGTATTTTTCGAAGCAAATTTACTTCTCAAAATTTATCACGAAATTTGAATAAACTTTTATGAGCCGACAGAATAACTGTTACCTGAGATGACTATACGCCCTAATTTGCAGAAGCCAAGCACTCAAAGGATTAACCGACCTCCATAAATACGTTGCTAATCCTGTAACACTGGACAGGTGAAGTGTTTGGCTTCAATTATCTCCTAATTGCAAGAGGCCATAATGGGATTGGAGAAAATATTTACTCCATAGGCATTCTTCAAGCAGGCAGGTATACAGCTCAAGCCTTTCTCTTCAATAATTGTGTGTAAGGTTATCTCGAGTATTTATCGAAACGGACTCTCTGACAAATGATATTGTGAGTCTCGAATTTATGTGACTATGAGTTGTCATTTATCGTAATTTATGCCTCAAAGTCAAATTAGGCCTGGCCCAGCAGTGTCACTGAATCATTGCGCAAACATATGTATTTCCGAGCTGCGTTTCTATATTAATGAATACTATCGATTCTCTGCTAATGGCCTGATGAAATACATGTATATTGGGTTCAATGGTATATCTTTAAATTATGAAAATTTTGAGTTTTTGTATATGTATACAAATTAACAATATTACAGAACATGAAATAGGTTGTGAGCAATAATTCTATGCCAAGAGTGACTTCTCGTTAACTCAGTGAAGGGTGTTGACAGTTAAAAACTATTTCTATTGCTACCGTGGAATGATGGCTCAAAATCATCACGAGGATGCGCAGAATAAGTTTTCACTCTGTTCATTGAATTGTAGTGAGTAAGAGTCGACGAACTATGCGCAAAATACAATTTTATGCACAGTGTATCAAAGAGTGTTATGATTGACATCGAAATCTTATAAGAAATAGTCAAAGATAGGGTTATGCTATCTCAGAACGAAGACCACCAGGACGCTCTTCCGAGTGAAAATTCAGTTCTCTGAAAAATTTGATAGTTCTCAGAATTTTTCTAAATCTCTATTCTTTCAGTTGCATAATAAGGCTCTCTGATTACTATACACAGGTCCTCGATGCTTTCTTCCAAAACAATCGATTGAAAGTAATTGAAGGTACACTCCATCATCGTGACATGGCATATGGAATGGAAAACATTTTTATACGAATATATGGAAAAAAATATATAGATACGGCGTAGAAAAAGTTGGTGATATCCATCATCATTCATCGTCGATTAAAAAGATTATGATAATCAAACGTCTAGAGGTTGCGTACATGGGACGGGCGAAGTATAATGGGTGGCCGTATATGGGTCATGAATGGGTTGGTGAGTGAGCGGGTAGGTGGTCGGGTGGATGGATAGTCTGAAACGGTTTGGAATGGCCTGGAACAGTCTGGTAACTTCTGGAAGGAGGTCTGGAACGGACTGAAACGTTTTGGAACGATCTGGGTAGGTCTGGAATAGTTTGGCGCAGTCTGGAACGGTCTTGTACGGTTTGGAATGGTCTGAAATGGTCTGAAACGAGCGGAAATGGTTTGGAACCCTTTTTGGGGGGGGGGGGGTGTGGGATGGTCTGAGATAGTCTGATGTATAGGCTGGACTAGGCTGGGCTGATGGGCTGGCGAAAATGTGATGCGTGGGTTATGGGTAGGGCACGGGAGATTCGGGTGGTGGGTGGATAGGTTGATGAGTGGATGGCTAGACAGCCTGTTCGCTGGTTATGATTATTAGCGGCACCAATTCAAGAATAGGTCATCTATATGAACTTCATAAGAAATATCTCCGATTCGTACCATAAAAAACGCTCAGACAAAATCTGTCCAGCCGGATCTCTCATATCGGGTTGGATGTTGGATACGTGGAAAGGGGTATTAAGTATAATGGATGGACGTGTGGGTCATGAAGGGGTTGGTGAGTGAGTGGGTAGGTGGTCGGATGGATGGATAGTCTGAAACGGTCTGGAATCGCCTAAAACGGTTTGGTACGACCTGGGATGTTCTGATATCTTTTAGAAATAGGTCTGGAACGGGCTGAAAAGTTTTGGAACGGTCTGAGTAGGTCTGGAATAGTTTTGCGCGATCTGGAACGGTCCGAAATGGTTTGGAAACCTTTGAGGTGGTGTGGGAAGCTCTGGGATAGTCTGATCTCGGCTGAGCTGGACTGGGCTGGGCTGGGCTGGCTAAAACGTAACACGTGGTCATGTGCATGGGTTATGGGTGGGTCGCGGGAGATTCGGTAGGTGGGTAAATTGATGGTCGAGCGGGTGGGTGGTCAGGTGGATGAGTGAGTGTGGCTAGATGGGCTGGTGGGTGTTCATAACTATTAACGACATCAGTTCAGCAAAATTTCATCTTTACGAACTTCATAGAAAAACCTCTTCTTATTATCATCAGTTGATCATCATCTCTAATTTTACAATGATCATTTTTTGAGCTATACAAAAGCATATCAGGGGCCTTTGACTTATCAAGAACATTTACAAGCCAAACGAGCGGTCTTAAGAAAGGCAATTATACGCTCTTCAGAATGAATTTCAATCCAAAATTAGAATCAAACTACAATTTATTACTCCTTGGACATTGGCACGCCAAATTCACAGGATCAGAATTGATGGCGCTTTTGATATCTGGATTATCTCAATGAATGATCATTTATAATAATTATAACCTACCGAAAAATCTTACAAAATTTTTGATAAATGCAACAGAAATTCACCAAAGATGATCTAATTTGAGCAATCATAACATTGTACCAAGCGATTAATGATGAGAACAGTGGCAAAATCGAAGGCCAACATTCTTTGAGCTCTCAATCAAGTTAAATGTGAAAAATTGCAAAAAAATTTGTTCAAGCATCAGCTACTGCAGAATGAAAATGACCGGTTTTGAAAAGATAAATGTGACGATGGCTCGCAATCATGAGTTCGGGTACTAAATCAAAATCAAATTGCTCACAATCCTCTCTTTACTCATCCCACACTTACATCCGATGAAAAATACTCACACTGTAGTTACACCCTTGCATTCTTTTGCAATAATAAGTCATGATTCATTAATCCTTGCCAATCGCATACCTACATAAATAGTGATGGTAGCGCCAATTTTTCATTCCCGTAAATAGTAATCAGTTCAATTACACACATATAGCTTATGCGGTAGCTGATTGCCAAAATTATATGATTCTGTGATATCGATCATAATGGGATAAATTTTTCGTAATAAAGTTGTCTTGCTACTAAGTGTAGCTTCCTCTTGCTATGATCGCATTTTTCCTTTCGAAAATACTAACATACATACCTATTATACCATCAGTGTAAGGTTGGGTTATATGGAAAGGGCAGAGATTGAGAATATATGATTGATTATCGGAGGCGATATTCTATTGACGTGTCGGATTATATAATAGTATGGAATATTCGCGAGTAGTGCTTTACGGGTTCATTGAACTAATCCGTGATACTTACATTTATTGCAATGATAGAGGTTATAATAAAAGGGCTATAGATTCGCCAACATGTACATGTGTATGGGTGATCGGTATTGAATATTGCTATCGTATTGTGAGATATTGATTTTCACACGCGTTATAATACATCTGCGAGGCTAGAGATAGAATTGATTCAAATAAAAGGTGAACGGATTTATGACATCAAATGTAGATATGTTATTCAAATTATTTCATGGGAACCGAATTTATCTAGATGGCGATAATTATTATGCAAATCACATGGAAAATTCATCTATAATTATATAAAATCAACAAATTGGCCCCCTTGAGATACATTTACGAACAATCATTGGAAGTCTGAAATTTATGGTCATCCTCATAACTGAAAGGAATTATTGCACTTGAATTATTTTCAAATATTATAGCCAGTTTCTATTTTTGATAGGAACGCTCGTTGTTGTACATTTTTAGAAAGCTTTCATTTACGTGTTATAGATTCAATTATAATATTTTTGGTGTAGCTCAACAGTTGTTTGCTTTCTGATCATTTGGACCGGTCAGAATTATAAACTCACACAAATTTTTTTTTTTCAATTTTGTGAGTTGAACTAATCGGCTCTATCCAATCGTGGAGGACTCTTCTGGAGCTCATTTTGAAGGTCTTTTCACGTACTTTAAGATGGCATAATTCATTTTTATCCGTACGGATCGGGATCTTTCCAATTTGAGCTTGGAAAAGTGTCAATTTCGACGATTTTTGAGAGAATCTTTTGGCTCGTGCCAATTTGAGCGACAAGAATGTATCAATATGGGAGTTGTGAGACCCAAAAGAACAAGACTAGAGCTTTAAAATCCATTTTTGAATGTCCCTCTTTGCCTCTGCTAATCTGAGCTATGACATTTTCTCTAAGGGGAGATTTCTCGCAAAAACTAGCACTCCAATTCGAGAGAGGTACAGAGATGCATTTTTATGACGTATAGTCATCATTTCTGTTATCTATTATCTATATCTTGATCAAGAAAACGAGAAACATTTGTAATATGCTCCAAAAAGTGAATTTTCTCGTCATTTTTGAATAGGTGCTATTTTTTGCGAGAAATCTCTCTTTAGGGAAAATGTCATAGCTCAGATTAGCAGTGGCGAAGAAGGAAGTTCAAGAACGGATTTTGAAGCTTTAGACTTGCCGTTTTGGGTCTCACAACTCTCATATTGAAACGTTTATGTGGCTCAAATTGGCCCGAGCTAAAAGATTTTCTCAAAAATCATCGAAATTGACACATTTCCAAGCTCAAATTGGAAAGATCTCGATCCGTACGGATAAAAATGAATAATGCCATCTCAAAAGACGTAAAAAACCTTCAAAATGAGCTCCAGAAGAGTCTTCCACGGTCAAAGAGCCGAGTACTCCAACTCACAAAATTGAAAGTAGTGTGTAATGCTGTGAATATTGATCATTTTGGTTATTTATGGTTATCAAGAAAGACATATTTGATAGAAAAAATTCTCACATCTATGAAGATAATATCTCAATAACTGTCGCAGTAAATAGCCATTGAGCGAATCGTTTGCTTCGTCTGATTCTTTCTCTTTTTTTTTAAATCTCGATATTCAGTACCTTTTGTAGTACTATACCCACATCGATGATCGATCGCTTGCTTTACCCTCAGTGCATAATTTATGTAAGGTGCATTGGTGCCATATATTGATGTGTCGCAGACTTGCACTTCGTTATTTTACCTTCCTGTATCGAGTGATTAGTGTAAAAATTTAATTTTTGATTGATTTGGTGTGAAGTTTCATGAATCACTTACTGTATTATATTCAAATAATAACCTTCGAGATTATGAAGTCATATCATCTGCAAGGAACAAAGATTAACCCTTAATTACCTAGGTGGGATTTACTTACACTCCAACCTAGGTGGTAGCCAAATGGCACACTTCACGAAAATCGCTTCATTTCCGCAGTTTTCTTGTGGAATACCACGACTAAAAATCACTTTTATATGCTTGCACCATTCCAGAATCAATACGGATTTCTTCCCCAACGTTTGGGGTACATACTTTTTCAAAAAATTCCAGAAGATGTCATTTTTTTTTTTTTTATTTAAGCAATTTTAATCTTACAAAAAGATTATTTTGCTACACCTTATACATACACAATTCTCATCATATTAAGAATTAGGAATCTACATGTGAAATTTCATATTTGGATATTACAATCTTTAAAAAACGTAAATAGGGCTTTACATATGTTGGTACTTAGATTTGATAATAATAAATCGACGTGTAACGGAAGGTCATCTCTTGCCCCTTTCCTAGGTTAAGCTGATGAAGAATTTTTTAAATTCTCAAAAAACTATATCAATTATGGTTCAGGTCGCTCTGCGAGTAATTTTTTTTATTATAAATAGACTTCAAAGAAGCTATTGTCATTTGATTTGAGAGAATATTGTCCAAAATAAAAATTTTGACTTTTGGCGGTGATAGATTTTAGGTATTCATTTTGGTGATATTTTCAAAAAAATTTTTTTTCATATTTTGAATTCGGTCCATTCGAGAGATAATACCAAAAAATATGAAATTATATGTAGGTCCCAAATCCCCAAAAAATGAATACCGACTATGAGATGCGATCAAAATTTTGCCTGTGTCAAAAGTCTACCACCTAGGTAATCAAGGGTTAAATAAAAAAATCCTTGAGTCTCGATTTTTTTCCAAGCATTTCATTTGCTTCAAATCTTCTTTATATGAAAAGCTAATTGAGAAACAAGAAAAACTCACATGACTTCGTAAAGAGAATTTTTTTCCGCATTCTTGTGATTAAGTTCCGAGTCGATAATTAGTTATCTGAGATTCAATTAATTAAACTTCATCTCAAATCACATGCTTCATACACACAGATCAAACGAGTATATTAAAGTTACCCCGTGTGTTCAAAGTAACCCCGGATGATGGCAATACATGTACAGACAGATTTTAATAATTTTAGTGCATTTTACGAATAAGCGTATACGAATAATGAGTAAAATAGAAATTGGTGAGAGATGTTTTTTATATATTTGGCTTTTGATCGAGATACCTGTTGCATGCGTTCATTCATCGAAGTACTAATAATAAAGATTATGTTACACATGTTACATACCTGTACTGACACCTGACCGATATGCTGCGAGTTATAATATGGCTATTACAGGTTCATGTCTCTGTTGTAAAGGATTCCACAAAGTGATCTAATACCCGATGATGATTCGGGTTTCAAATCCTTTCTATTTTTATACCTGACTGTTCATGATCCAATGATCTCGCGGGCAAGAGACGACGAGACAAGCTCCCTAACTGACATTGAGTATCATCAAGTCAAGGTCAAAAGGAGCAACCTTTTTGATTTCACACATCTATTATAATGGTATAATTGTGCTTTGGTTTGTCTGAAAAAAAGGGTTGGGTTTTTATCTTAAATACAGGTGCAAACCAGGTATGAACTCGTGAAATTGACTTGTTCGTGTGTAAACCTTTGGTGGCTTAGAATTTTTTTTTTTTCTTTGTAAAGGCTGTATGTAACGTGTCATTATTTTATAGAATACTTTTCATCATAGATAACTCGAAAGTAAACGAATTCGTGAAGATAGTTATCGAGTACTAATAATCCTATTCTTTTGGGGCTTTTGTAGGTTGCAGGATATCAACTATTCTCAATGAATATATTAAACAGCTGAAAAACAGAAATAGGTGGAAAATATTTTCACGAAACGCATTGATTTTTTACCTTTTTGATTATTCTTCGGTTTTTTTCTATGAACAAAAAATGTTTTCAGATTTCAGGGAATTCCAGTTTGATACTGGTCTTTGGTTGGTTAAAATTAGATTTTCACCAACTCTTTTTCTAATCAGTAGCTAAAACTGTTCGAACATAGATTTGAAATAAAATTTGAATTTACACAGACTAATTCGTATTCACAGATTCACAAAGCCTCAACATTCAACATCATAAATAGCAAAGTTGCTCCTAACTTACCATCAAATGCATTTTCAAACTTTCTCGCAACCATTATTACACTTTTAGAAAATTGTCAACTCATCCGTATTTGAGTATAAGCAATTAAGTTATACAATCTTACTTTCTCCCATTGTATATATATATATATATATATATATTCACGAAAGTATTAGTATAAAGAAGGGATTGTTTAGAGTTCAGGGGGTCTATTAGCGTTATCCTCATCTCATCTGTAAACAAATTTAAACCAAGTCAAAGACGGTGGCATTGTGATATTACCTAATTATTGCCCATCATAAATTTAAGTAAATAGCATCTATTTTCACGAGTGAGTATTATAACACGAAACACGCCCATTCATCCGGTCATATTCCCCCTTTTGAAAAACGTCCTGGCCCCGTATAACTCTTTCATAATTATACAATGGAGGCGGGACAAGTTATGATTGCCGATTTGAGATTTATGACGCCCCCGCGAATTGCGCCCGTGGGTAATAGCTAGACCTATATGGTGACAAGACACAATTAGGCAAGATGGTTATCGGATTTTGACTCTCAGCTGCCGCACATGATGGCCCCCACGTAAATTGACCTAATTTGACTTTTGGGTGTAATATTCAAACTGCAGTTTATTGGGGTTCTTGAATTGTTAACCTTGTACCTGACGTACGGTGACAACCTTTATATGACAAGTTTGGTTTGAACAACTTTTAGTCATCGATATATCTATATTGTATAGAAGATCTTTGATGCAGATAACGAGTGTGACTATGTTTCTAAAACAGGTGAAAAGTTACGGACGTGAGTTGATTAAGTTCATACTCAATCTTTTGCTATATTTCATATATTTTTGTCAATTAATTAGGTCTGGCTAATTTTTGAATTCATTGAAACAATTTTTTTTTGCATAGTTTATGACAGAAGATAACTTTGGTGTGAATTTAAACCTCCAAAATTATTGATTGAAGGAGATGTCCTCGGTTATCATGTTTCTATCTCAAAAGAACTTTCTGGTACAAAAAAATTGATAATCCGGTGCAAATTGTCGATAAAGTCAAGTGGGAAAATTGGAAATTTTCGAGTTCTCTTTCGTCTTTTTTCAAAAACTTAAATATATAGAGACTCTTTTACCATGCATATATGCTCATAGAGCTGACAGATTCTATCTACAACTCTTTCGAATTTTCGTTTTGAGTATGCCTAACAAAAGTTATCACAAACAACATAAATTTTGTAACTCGTCTTGTAAAGTCCACATAATGTGGACATTGACCAACATGCAATTCATCCGACTTCACAATTCTCCAAGTCCTACAGAAAAAACATCCTGAACCATTTTTCTTCTATTTGTCGTTTCTATCAAATTATTGAGTCTTGAACGAGGTTTTGGAGACATTTATCTAACCATAAGTTGATCGACGATGGGCCGAACGTTGGGCGATAAAAAAAATGCACTTCGCTATCTTGGAACTCGGGGCTCAAAACACTACCTAAAAATTTCAAGAATATTTTTTTTTTATGGGTCACTGGTGGTTCAATCCGTTATCGCTGAACAAATTTGACCTCATGGTCATATTATTCATATATACCATAAATTTTAACAATTTTTTTTTATGAAAAGAACTGATATGGTTACAAACCCCCACCATCATATCACCAAGTTACAAATGTTACAGTGCTCAAATTGCCAGTTAAGTCAAGTTAACGCCTTGACCAACCGTAATAATTTATGCGTCTCGTAAAAATGTGGCCTAACATTTCGGTCTATATAGACCCTGTAGGGTAATTTCAGAATCTGACTTTTGGCTGTAAAAATATTTTGCCAGGGAAAGTTCTGGTTATACAGTCTATTAGGTGCAATCTGCATATATCTATATACAATAAAATACCGAGCAATTGACTCGGTGAAACAATATGGTCATCAGGGGGAAAAGGTGCGACACGCTCGTGCTCTATTTTCATTATTTCAGTGGCACATTTCTCAAGTTTTTGTTCTATATATTTTGTGTTACAGACTTTCTGTACCAATAAAAGTGCGGAAACTCCGTGTCGCGTGGGTTTTATGACGTCTTTTGACTTTTAGGTTGATTTTATTGAAGGGTGTGTCGTCCTCGCGCGCGCAGATTTCAAAGTGAAATCGGAAAAGATTATACTTTCCGCGAAACGTTTAACGACGTTTCGCGCAATTATATATCCTATTTGCGCTACTTTCTGTGAATAAATTCTACAATATTGTGCATTTCTGCTGGAGACCTTTTGGATTCAGGGGAACAATAATGACAATTGCAGAGATAAATTATTGTCTCGAACAATAGTAACTTTAGTCTCTCGTACTGAGTCACGAACGAGCGAACCGACTCAAAACGGTCACGGCGCGCCTCATTGCGCGCCTCATGCATTATTATATACTCACCTACATAGTCTTTTAAATATTGCTAAATTGTCGCCAAGGGGGAGAAATTCTGCTTGTAACCACAATTGAAGGGGTGGATGGAAAAAGGGTGTAACCGCCATTACGCCTTTTTTCCGGACATGGCTTTTTTTGAGTCCCTATACCAAGATCTACCACCCCCCGAAATCCGTTCTTCGTAAGACCCCAAACACCGTTCGGCAGATAAAAGGGCGTAACCGCTATTACGCTCTTTCATCTGCACGATAAAAGAGCGTAAGTGCAATGATAGAATGTTAAAAGGGCGTAACTGCTGTGATAAGATGTTGAAAGGGCGTAACTGCTGTGATAACATTTCAATAGGGCTTAATTTTTTGCTCAGCCCAACAGGATTTGGAAAAAGGGCTTAAGTACCTGACTGAAAAGATGTAAAAGGGCATAATTACTGTGTAACAGGGCGTAAAAGAGGGCTCATCTGGACAAAGGGCCCAATCACCGAGGAAAAATTTTATAAAAATTCTCCAGAGCTTGGAAACGCTTTTTCACCTAATATAACGATGGAACCACGTTGTACTACCTTCATCAAGTGTTCTTATCCTTTCCTAGTGAAAATAATTTCTCGTCATTTCCACACGACTGATGGGAGCTTTTCGTGTCCATAGAACCGTGGAGCATTAATTGAACCACCCCCTAGCAATCAGATATCTTTCAAAACATGCCCAGGAACACTGTCAAAAAATTTGGAGACGATTGGACTTGATCGCGAGATTTAATTCCACTTTTTGTGAGGGAGAAAGGCCGAAATTTGACCCTGTATTCGGAAAAAGGGCGTAATTGCATTTTTTGAAATTGCTAAAAAAAGCTCAAAATCCAATTTCATCCCCCGGCTCGGGTTGGGCTATTTCAAGAATGCTATTTTCTTCGAAATAAGTCAGATCAACTCGTCCAATTATGTCTCTAGTGGTTTTATTGAGTTTTTATTGATTTTCTCAAAATGACCGTTTGGCAGCTACGCCCTTTTTCTACCCACCGCCTCAATTATAACCCAAATATGTAAAAATTTGAAAATTTCAACAAAAAAATTTATTGGCTAAAAAAGAGTGGGAGAAAATATACTATAATTTAGCGATATATTGTAGTTTTCTGTAAATCGGCTATAATAGATGTGGATTAATATGAGAGGTTTGAATTTATGCAACAGTCAATTTCCATCCAAGGTGAAAAAAGTGAAGTGTTTTCTAAATGCTTTCATGCTTCAATAGTTTCCATCTGTCGATCGAATCGAGATTGATTTGGGATGCGCGTGTCGAATTTTTTGCTCTGCTGTCATACGCATGCTCATCAAAACAGTCTAAGTGAATATATATGCATAAAGATCTCTGAATCTTAAAAAAAAAAAAAAAAAAAAAAAAAAAAAATTCTATGTACAACCTTTAATACAGAACTCCAGGCTCTCGGATGTAAAATTGTAGCTATTGTATTAGCACTACTTTATATTATATGTATACAGTTCCACACTTTTTCGAACGCTTTTTGCATCCCCTGTCCTTCACCCGGAATCGAACTTCTGTACTACTCTCCCTCACATTTCAAACGAAATCAGAGTGCATAAATTGGAGTACTACACACTTTTTTGAATTCGCAGTTTATCGATTGCAGATTGATCTGTCAATGATACTGTACAGACTTTTTCAATCCATTTGTGTCCGAACAATATTTTCTGCAGATGCGTTGGAAATTTTTTTGAGTTTTTGGTATGATTCAATTTATTTGCCATGTATCTAGAAAAAGTCTATGGACTAGGCCACCTTTTGCGCTACGAATTTTTTCGACAAATATTCAGTGTCTTCTGGACTGCTCTCTACTAGTTTTTCTTGTAATGTCATTGAAGAATTACTCTATGTGTGTGTTCGACGGTTTTCTGTCTGAAAACTGTTTTTTGTCTAGAATTTTTTGCTCCAAAATGCTATTTGCAATTCTTCCATCCTCATTTTCATCTACAGCCCAGTAAAAATTGTGCAAAATTGTTAAAAGCAATCATTAACAATATAGTCAGTCCATGAAAATAACTGCTCGCTTGGAGTTGTATTTCTTATACGTAAAAGCCCTGAGGTGTTGATTACGCTCTAAGAGAATTTTAATGTCACTATTTTAGCTCGAATATTACAAATACATATTCAAATGATAGATTTAGAATGCACGACAGGATCTCCCATATTATTCACGATTCTGCGAAAATTATTCATCGCAGTAAAATGCTTTCAACTCTCGATTACCGGTGACTTTGGAATTCGTTATCACAAAAGTATCCAACGGATTTTGAGGGCGATAACATCTCAGTATGCAGAGTAGCTTGGGAAATGGAAAACTCACGATAATCAGTTGTATTGTTGCCTTTTACACAAGAACATAGAATTTCATCTGTAACTCTCGATATCAGCTTTGTGTATTTTATCAGCGTGGGTAAATAATATATATATATAATGCCGGCTTCGTATATGATCTTTCAAATGAGTAACGAGGGTTTACAGTGAAATCTCTTTAAAATCGAGCTGGTTACAAGAGAATTTTAGGAAAGAGTATAGTAAGTAGCGAGTTGGGGTAATCTAATCTGTACGAGTATACGCTTTGTGGGTCATTATTATCGTCAAAAGCAAAACCCAACAATCGCTAATCGTTCTCAAAAGGCAATGATTTTCCTTCTTTCTGTAAGTAATTCTGCTGTGACACGATAGTCTATAATTACTCACTATATACTCATACCCTCAGAAATCAGGAGAACAGCTTTCTTGTCTACATTGTTGTAGTGAAAGAGTGCATTGAACCGAGGTCTTATTTGTCCCCCTCGTGTACCGCATATATTCGTGATTTTTGTCTATAGTTCTATTATCCGTGTTTTTCAAGCTTTCTGACTTTTCGGGATAACAATGATCTCGAATAATGTATATATTGACTCTTTCTTCGGTTCTCACAGTTTGACAAGCCGATAATAATAATACTTTGTTTTCAGCGTGTATCGCTTGCATCTGACGATTTTTTGTGGTATTTCATATCCCGATGATCTCAGGGGTTCCCTTCATTGGATCCTCGATTAGATCAGGATGATTAAAGCTGCAGCACTGTTTAGAAAATTTACAGAATTAATTTATAGTGAGTTTCTTTCAAAACAAGGTACGAAACATATGTTCCGTCAAAAAATGAATTTTTAAACATTTTGTGTTTGTAAAAATGTATTCGTTGTACCACATCAAACAAGTGTGTGAATATGAAATTTTTTTTCTAATAGCACCGATTTTCGGAGAGTAAATTCTTCCTTTAAGATACTAGGTGATAATTTTTGCTCGACCCAAAGCAAAGTGTTGTAATTGTTACATGATGCTAAAAGCATTTTGAATTTTACAATCATACAGGCTCCACGAAGATAGAAACGAGGTCTGGACCAGCGCCATCACTATATTTTATTCTTACAATGATCTTGAATCCGGTGTCAGTTTGCACCGACCACGTCGTTATTTCGAGATATTGAAGGTGAGATGAGATAAAAAGTGGACAATTGCTGGAAATTCATGAATGTTGGTTTTTTTGTGTCATTGAACACCAACTCGAAGCTTTATTCTATCTATTATCACACAAACCTGGGATATTGACTATCACTCCTGTTAAATTACTGAAATCTCATTTTTTTCGACATCAAATTCAGGACGAGCACAGAATTTTTCGGAACATTTTGAGAAATTTTTCAAAGGTCCCACAATGGAACGAATCAGCACTCGACAACGAGATGACTATCCCAACTCGCTGGCCTGTCGACCGACTTTCCTACTGACCTGGTGTATGACCTACTCACTCACCAATCTCTCGTCTGACACATGAGCCATCATTTTATCGAGCTAGTGATCTATGAATCTACCGACCCACTGACCTGTCATATGACCCGCCAATCCGTCGACCTGTTATCTAACCAACCCACCGACCCATTAATCTGCCACGTGATTCACCAATCGGTCGACCCCCCCCCCCCGGATGACCAATAGACCTACCGAAGTACTGACCTGCTATATCACCCGCCAATCCATCGATCTGCCAGATGAACTACCGACCCATTAACTTATTCATCTGTCGCATGGGCCACGAATATGCCGTCCTAGTGACCGTCCGGAAGACTCATGAACCCACTGACCTACTGACTCGATTCATCGCCATATGAGCCGCCGACCTGCGGAGCTGCCAAGTGGTCTACTCTCCCATCAACAGCTCTGACTGCAATAGCTGTCACTAGGTCAGTAAGCCTGTCAACAGGTTGACGGGTCAGTGAATCAGATTTTAGGACAGTGGTTCGGTGGGTCCTACATCCAGTGTGCAGATCGGTGGGTCCTATAATAGCTCAGTAGGTCGGCATGTCATAAGGTCATATTTCAGGTAAGCAGGTTGGTGGGTCTGTGGGTCCATGTGGCAGATGAATAAGTCTATATGAATTGGTTGGTCTTTTGGCAGATCGATAGGCTGGCGGATGACGGGTCAGTAGATTGGTGGGTCTCTTGATTGTTCAGAAGGTCACCAGGTCGGCGGGATGGTGGGTCATATGACGGGACAGCAGGTCTGTTTACTCCGAATCCACCAGGTCGGCGAGTTGGTGGGCCATGTGTCAGAAGAAGAGTTCGGCGGGGTGTCATATGACAGGTCAGTAGGTCAGTGGGTCCATAGGTCACCAGTTCAACGAAATGATGTCTCGTGCGGTAGATCAGGAGATTAGTGGGTGAGTTAGTCATACGTCAGGTCAGTAAGTCAAGGGTTGGTGAGTCATACAAGAGGTCAGTAGGTCAGAGAGGAGACAGGTCGTCTGGTAGGTCAGCGAGTTGGTCGAGACGTTTTGTTGTCGGTGTATTTGAACCGGGTTACGCAAAAAAAGACTTTCATTACATCGGATTTACACCTAATTATTTGGGATTGGCGTAGAACTTTGTAATTCAAAATTCTAGTTTTTTGATTCATCATCTAAGCTAAGTCAATAAGCGAGCATTTGAAATGAAAAAGCTCCATCGGTGAAGAAAAATAAATAGTTGTCAGTTTCCAAATGTATCTTCCAATCCCTCTTGTAGAAAAGTAATCGGTCACTCCAATAGTCTAAGAATTTGCAGCAGATGCAGTATCGCTTAGGAAAGTATAGCTAAAGTCTCGCCTAGCAATTCGAAGCTGATGTATTATAAAAGAAGTTGCTAAAAGTTCGAGAAAGTCGTCGTCGAATTGTCGGTCTGTCACGAGCTTCTCAATAATAGTATAGACATACAACCAGCGGTCGAATAAGAGAAGTACAATAGAGTCTGTATAGAATGATGGCGAAAGGGTCCGTCTAGTTCGAACCTCATTATCCAATCGTCTAATTATATCGGGATCCCGATACACATATAACCCATCATATATACCCTTCGTCTCGAACTTGGGTTGTACCCGGAGTTAAGGTAACAGCAGCCACACGCGATAATAACATATATCGCAATATAGTTTCGTTTCAAAACGGTCCGGCTCTGACAATGTGCATTTTAAATTTCTTCGTCGCGCGCATCGCAGTTGCACATAATATATAGGCCAAAAAGTATCATGTGGCGTGCCAATATAATATAGTCTCTTCATATAGATTTTGCAGCTGGTCTAACTTTTATATCTAGGCAGACTCGACAACAGATAGATGCTTTTGACTCTATTTCTATTTCTTTTTTTTTTTTATTCTTCTTCTTAAGGTTGACCTTGCAACCACAATATGATGTCCGAACCCGTTCTTTTTGAGACAGAGTACAATATGGGCTTTGGACGAAAATTACACGATTATAGACTGGGATGCTCTGTGGTGCTATTATATGGTGATATTCGAGAGTGCAAGATTTTTTTTTTTTTAGAAAGAGTGAAAGATGCACGTGCCACACGCGATCCATCTTATATATTGTATTGGAAGACGGTGGTACCGATATTTATCACAGGTGTACTTTGCACGTCGTCGGACGATCGTCGATAGATACATAAATATTGAGTGTTATCAAGGGTATATTATTATGACAGCGAGCTCTTTTTTCTGTATATGGATATTGTGATGATCTGATCTGACTGAAGAGTTAGATATAGCCAGTTTTGGTTATTAATACACAATCGTGCGATTTCCTGTAGAATAATGCTCATATGCTATGATTTAATTTTAAAGAATAAGCCATATCTGAGAACTTTTCTAGAAATGGTTTTCAGAATTCGAAGTTAAGCATCTATAAGAGTTATCTTCAGAGGTCTAATGATTTCATAAATATCTGATCAAATGCAGGTTGTGATTTCATCACTGACGGGCTAGCCAAGAATGATTTACAATTTTTTTCAAGCCTGTAACTTCGATGGACTCCCCCCTTTCCTTTTCCGGACTGACTAAGATTATTTGTCGACTCTCTCGAACTTTGACCGAAGTATCGAAATTAGTAGAATCACGTGGATCAACACTTGGTCTTCCCATGCGCCGAGCACACTTTCGAGGCTCATCTTCCTTGTAGGCGGGATATTGAAAGGGCCGAGGAGTGTCGATGAATCGTAATCAAATTAATATGAAACATCATTTGAACTGCCATCATACAAGAGGAATTCCACCACCAATAAGATGAGCTATGGTGATAGAATGATAATTTGTCCGTGGCGAGGAACAAAGGCTAAAAGATTTTACAATGCAAATCGATTTGTTAACACATTTTGCAGTAAAACGAGCATGTTACACTCTTCCGAGATCAATGAAAATCGCTTTCAATCACTAATTTGTAGTGAAATTTTTCCCAGTGAATATATACTTCAAACCAGGGATTGGGAGTGATTTTCACTAATTCTAGCGGAGAAAGTACACTGATATTCATTTAAGGCCACCTGAGGATATCAGACCACCAAACAATAAGGTTGCAACATCTCAATCTCATGTTGTACCACTATGGAATTTACGTAACACTTGGGGCTATGATACACCTACCACAGAAACACTTGCGATAAATCTCTTAGAACAAAATTCATACAGCGATTTATCATGGGTATATACCATATGACTGCTGTATGATACGCCTTCAACGATGCACCCAAAATAGAAAGCTCACCACCCATGTCCAATAGATTTATTAGCAGTACTTAGCATGTGGAACACAGGTGTTTTCGCTGTAGAATACTTTAATATCAATTCTTGCGAAGAAGCTTGCCAGAGACTTTAATTATAGCTTTAAATGCCACTATGAACTTATAGCCCGAGGGCAACACGATATAATTCAATACCGACCACTCAATTGTATTCCGATTAGAAAAGTGCTTTGGCAGCGATGAAAAGCATGAATTTGATCATTTCTAACTTTTTTGTCTCGTACCGCATTTCTGAATTGTTTGGTGTACTGATGCGATTTTGGGCGAATGCCGCAGGGTTGTTTGCACCTTATTAAATTAAACGTATGCAGTATCTTTCTTGTCGATTTAGTTATTGGTGAGCTCATCTCGTGTAAAATTGGTGCAAGATTCACTTCATAGTGAAATTCGGTAGAGATTCACGTATTCAAATTGAGATTAATTCATGCCGGAGAGAATTGAAGTTCTGGAAATAAACTGAATTGAACGGCACAAGCCAACAAAAAAACTGACCCTTTTCCAGTGGTCAGACCTTCACACTTCTACGTGAATTCGTGCTCTGAATCCGTCAGTTACTCGTCTCTCAGTTACTCGTGAAGTTCTTCGATCACGAGTGCCACTTTTAGCTCACAATCACGAGTGCCACTTTGAGTTCTCGATCATATGTGCGAGTCTAACAAGGGGGGGACCACGGGGTCCGGGTCGCCTATCTCTCCCAAGATTTTTTTACAGTTTTGTACTATCGAGAAGATGAACAATCCAAAGTAACTCCGTCAAATGGGTCTCCCGACCAAAGATACAGCTACTAAGATTAGCATTGCTCATACAGGCCTATGTTAAAAAGTGATATATATATATACTGGTAATGCTAACGTTTCTGCTTGTATCTTTGGACAGGAGGCTCATTTTACAGAATTACTCTAGATTTTTCATATTCTAAGTGTTAGCAAACTGTGAAAAATTTTTGGGGTTGATTGGCGCCCCGGACCCCGTGGTCCCCCCTTGTAAGTTCTCGATCACGAGTACCACTTTTAGCTCACAAACACGAGTGCCATTATTTGTTCTCGATCACGAGTGCCACCCTGAGTTCTCCATCGCTAGTGCCACTCTGAGTCCTAGATCACAAGTGATACCTTGACTTCGCTATAGTTAGCGACACTTTGATATCCCAATCACCAGTGCCACCATGGGTACTTGATCACGAGTGCCACCCTGCGTACTCCATCACGAGTGCCACTCCGAGCTCCCCATAACAATTGCCACTTTGAATCCTCGATCACGAATGCCACCCAGCGTTTTCCAACACGAGTGCCAATTTGAGCCCCCGATTACGAGTGCGTCTCTGAATTCTGGATCACGAGTGCCAACCTGAGTTCTCCATCACGAGTGCCACTCCGAGCTCCCCATAACAATTGCCACTTTGAATCCTCGATCACGAGTGCCACCCAACGTTCTCCAACACGAGTGCCAATTTGAGTCCCCGATTACGAGTGCGTCTCTGAGTTCTGGATCACGAGTGCCAACCTGAGTTCTCCATCAC